>CM066040.1:105102709-107602709 GCA_033557465.1 Ichthyophis bannanicus | reverse complement strand
TAGACGAATAGAGATTAAGCGTTCGCTGACTGCATTGTATTTCATTACAGTTCTTGCAAGTTTCTTCTTTCTTATAAATGCAACACCATTTCTTCTTTGTCTTTCATTTCCAGCATAGTAGACCATGTGATCATCTGATGCAAAGTGCCCGATGCCAGTCCATTTCAGTTCGCTGACACCCAACAGATCAAGTTGTACATGTTCCATTTCATTCTTGACCACCTCCAACTTCCCTTGGTTCATGCTTCATACATTCCATGTTCCAATGCGTAAGACATCTTTACAGCTTCTGACTCTCATTTCATGCGCAGCTACATCAGCATTCAGACGTCCCGAGGGCTTTGATGCAACCATATCATAAATTCTGGCTTTACTCTGAGAGGTCTTCAGCTCTTCCCCAATAGCTAGTTGAGTGCCTTCTGACCTGGGGATCTCATCTTCCAGCACTATAGCACAGTTTGTTTTGTTGTAACTATCCATTGGGTTTTCATGGCAAGATACAGAAGTAGATTGCCGGGCCTTTCTTCCGCGCAGTTTAAGTTTGGTGTTGTTGCTGTTTTCTTACAGAAATGTGATCCTCCGCCATCAACACTATCCCATTCTGCTGCTGCCCAGATGGGTGGTTTGTCTTGGTCTGGCACCTCAGCTGAGACCTGCCCATCTTGGGAGACCCTGCCAGTAGTTAAACTACCGATAGTTTAGCTCTCAGCATCACTGATGCACACAAGCCCTCAGAGCATGACAAGCCCTCACAGCACAACCCATTTTTTTAGATTTCTAGAATTTGCATGAAGGCATTTCAAAGTTTGTTTTTTGTTCATATTAACAGTCTGACTTTCAGATGACTGGGGTAATTTGGAATCTTTCAGTTTTATCTAATTTTTACGTAAAGACACCTGGGTTACTTTTAACTTTATTGGAATCTCTATCGGGATGCCCTAAATTCCCTGTTTTGCTAGCATCATTCATACATCATTCTGAACCCTGCACTCTTGGGCGACTGTCAATTTTCACCCATTATGTAGTTTAAAAGCTGCTCTGTCTCCTTTTCAAAGTTAATGCCAGCAACCTGGTTCCACCCTGGTTAAGGTGGAGCCCATCCTTTCAGTAAAGCCACCTCGCCCTTCCCCATAATGTTACCGAGTTCCAAACAAATCCAAAGCCCTTTTCCTTGCACTATCGTCTCCTCCATGCATTGAGACTCTGGAGCTCTGCCTGCCTCTTGGATCTTGTATGTGGAACAGGAACATTTCTGAGAATACTACCCTAGAGGTTCTGAATTTCAACTTTCTACCTAAAAACCTAAATTTGTCTTCCAGAACCTCCCTTCCTCACTTTTCTGTGTCATTGATACCAACACGTACCAAGACAGCAGGCTAGTCCAAAGCACTGTCTAAAACCTTATCTAGATGGCAGATGAGGTCTGCTACCTTTGCACCAGATGGGCAGGTAACCAGGGGATCCTCACATTCACCAGCCACCCAGCTATCTACATGCCTAATTAATCAGTGGCATCTCCTATCTAGAAACATAGAAACATATAAACATGATGACAGAAAAAGACCACATGGCCTATCTAGTCTGTCCTTCCATAACAACAACTACAACAGTCCACTTTTTACCTTTAGAGATCCTCTCTGTTGGTCCCATGCTTTTTTGAATTCAGTTACTGTCCTCATCTCTACCATCTCCACTGGGAGACTATTCCATGGATCCACTACTCTTTCCGTAAAGAAATATTTCCGCATATCACTCCTGAATCTATCTCCCTTCACCCTCATCCCATGTCCCCTTGTAGCAGAACTTGCTTTCAATTGAAAGAGGCTCTCTCCCTGAACATTTATGCCACGGAGGTATTTAAACATCTCAATCATATCACCTCTATCCCGCCTTTCCTCTAAGGTGTACATATTAAGATCCTTAAGTCTGTCCTCATATGCTTTATAATGAAGCCCATTAATCATTTTAGTAGCAACCCTCTGCACCGACTCCATCCTGTTCACATCCTTTTGAAGGTGCGGTCTCCAGAATTGCACACCATACTCCAAATGAGGTCGCACCAAAGACTTATACAGAGGCATTATCACCTCCTTTTTTCTGCTAGTCATTCCTCTCCGTATGCACCCAAGCATCCTTCTAGCTTTTGCCGTCGCCTTTTCTACCTGTTTAGCTACTTTAAGATCATCAGACACAACCACGCCTAGGTCCCGCTCTACTTTAGTGGACAAAAGTACTTCACCTCCTATACTGTATTGCTCCCTTGGATTGCTGCAGCCCAAATGCATGACCTTACATTTTTTAACATTAAATCCCAGCTGCCAAATTCTAGACCATTCTTCAAGCTTAGCTAGATCCCTCCTCATGTTATCTACACCTTCCTGGGTGTCTACTCTATTGCAGATTTTGGTATAATCCGCAAAGAGGCAAACCTTACCCGACAGCCCTTCTGCTATATCACTAACAAAGATGTTAAAAAGAATCGGACCAAGGACAGATCCCTGGGGCACACCACTGGTAACATCCTTCTCCTCAGAGTGAGCTCCATTTACTTGTACTCTTTGTCGCCTCCCACCCAACCAATTTCTAACCCAAGCAGTAACTTTAGGGTCCATCCCTAGGGTGCTCAGTTTGTTTATAAGTCGCCTGTGAGGAACAGTGTCAAAGGCTTTACTGAAATCTAAATACACCACATCTAGAGCTCTCCCTCGGTCCAACTCCCTGGTCACCCAGTCAAAGAAATCAATCAGATTTGTCTGACAAGACCTGCCTCTGGTGAATCCATGCTGCCTTGGATCCTGTAATCCGCTGGACTCCAGAAACCTCACTATTTTCTCTTTCAGCAGCATTTCCAATAATTTACTCACCACCGAAGTTAAACTAACCGGCCTGTAGTTTTCAACCACATCCTTACTTCTGCTTTTGTGTAAAGGCACCACATGAGCCTCTCTCCAGTCCTTTGGCACCACTCCCGACTCCAATGAGGCATTGAAAAGGTCAGTCAGTGGAGTTGCTAGAATGTCCCCAAGTTCCCTCAGTATTCTAGGGTGTATCCCATCCGGTCCCATCGCTTTGTCTACTTTAAGTTGAGCTAGTTTCTCACGAACACAGTCTTCTGAAAATTGTTCAAGATGTCCCTCACTTCTGTTCTTATTTGTGCCAAATTCCTCACCAGTGTTTAAGAATCATGGCTTTTGAATATCGACTCTTTTAAAAATTGGGCCCTTAATTTTTGTTGATGGTATTCCGTTAGGAGTTTATGTACTCAGAAAGCTAATAATGGTATTAGCCAATATAAATTGATGTTTGGAGGCCATTTCAGGTGGTTGTTCAAATGTGGATTGAGATTAAATGGGAAGAACTTGTTAGCCATGTAGTTGTCATGAAAGTATAAATGACTAATAGTTTAACCCTGACAAATCCCAGACACTAGGTAGATATGACACCTGAAATTTGCAACCTAGCACCTGGAATTTCTTTCCCCTGAATCTTTTATGAGCTTTGAAGTTTGGGCTGATCTCATGGTTTAAACATTTATGAGAATTGAAATTGCAAGACCAGCCTGAACTTCTTTCTCCACGTGGCTTGTGTTTGCACAGAGCTGGATTGTGGTCGAAGAGCAAGTGCACTTTTTGACTGTTCCATACAAGGTAAAGAGAACAGGTGGCAGCCTTCAAAACCTGAGAAAGAGAAACCTAGTGAACGCTGGGAGGGGGCCATGAAAAAGAGAGAACCCAGGTAGCTGAGTAAAGATTGGAGGGGGAGTATGAGAATGGCTAATTTTCTGCCATGGTCACGATACCCACTGAACCCCTCTTCTCAGGTCACTTCACTGGCTTCCTATCCACTTTCACGTCCAGTTCAAACTTCTCCTTTCTTATTTCTCCCTACATCCCTCCTCAGGTCAATCCCTACCTTGCTGCCTCCAGGGCCGGTGGCCCGAGGGTTTCTGCTGCCCCAGGCAGAAGCCCTGACCATGCCACCCGACCTCCCACATGCTGTACCGCACTACCTGCCACCTTCTGAGCCACACTGTGCCGCTGTCCTTCCATGCTGAGCGGCGCCATACTGCCACTCTCCACTGCCACTGATTCCAGCGGCAAGGTTGGGAGGGGATGGCTTAGCTTCAGGCCATGTGCTTCAGCACAAATGGCCTGCCACTTCTGACTCCCCTCAGACACAACTTGTGGGTTCAGAAGCAGCAGCAGGGGGCAGCAGTACAGTTCAGCACGGGGAGGAGGTGGCAGGCCATGTATGCAGAAGCACATGCCCTGCCACCCACAGAGGTCTGCCGCCCTAGGCGACCAACTAACCCGCCTAATGGACGGGCCAGCCCTGGCTGTATCCTATACCTGGAACAGACTACTGGGATATCTGCGGGTGCTGGCTAGCATTGGGGTGTTCTGGGCAGCGATATTGAGCTGCTGCCTGGTTAATTTCTGCACTGTCTGGCCACCCCAGGTATTCAGTGTTGGTGGCCAGATATGACCCCGCCATTGAAAGTCCAGGGTTAAATTTCAGTAGTAACAGCTAGCTGCTGAAACAGTGTTCACCATCGACACTGAATATCCCTCCTCCCCCCCCCCCCCACCTCTTCAAGGATGCTTTTGGATCCTAGCCCTCATTCTCATGTTGTCCACTCTTGTGCCATAACCATTTCCCCTTTGTTCTATCCCAGTCCCCTGTTAGTTGTATCCATTGGTCCTTATAGATTGTGAACTCCTATGTGCAGGGACTGTCTCTTGCATGTTGTTTACAGTGCTGCATGTGCATTGCAAAGCTATGCAAATGTTAAGTAGTAGTAGTAGTGGGGGTTCTAGGGAGGTCAAGGGAAAGGATGTGAGAGGTGCAAGGGGCCCTTTGGGGCTCCAAGGAGATCTTTGGGTATGGGGGTCTAGGGGCCATCATGGAGAGCTTCAGGATGGGTTGCTGGAGATCCAGGGACCCCTTGGACCCCAGAATATTTTGTGGGTTCAGAGGAAGGACAGAAAACAACACACAGCAGCCTGTTTGTGACACTCATGCTCCTTGGCTCCTGCTGTAAGTGTGGGGCTGAGAAAGCGATCATATTTGAAGAGCAGATTGCCGAGGAAATGGGCGTAGTTTGACTTCTTCATTTTGGGGGAGGGGAAACGAGTGGGGTGACATATTCATGTATTCATTTGCATATTCATTGTGGTAATCTTTAAAAAAACCTAGATGGTTAAGAAGTCAATATATCAAACTGGTGAGGTATGAGCCATCACCCCCAAGAAAATGAAAGAGAGAGCAAAGGATCTCACTCAGTGGCTTTGCCAAAATAAAGGAAAACAACATAGTCCTAGACAATATAATTAAAATGCAGCAAAAATTGTAGCTGTTTTAATTATTTAGCCTGGCACTCTTAGATTAAAAAAAATACTGACACCATGGTGTTAAATATATTCTGCAAAAAACAAAGGAGATGTAAGATGCTCATACACACCAAGAGACAAAAGGAAAAAGAGAGACTGTACTATGATGCTCTGTCTTTCTTTTTGAACATCTATTTTGCGTCCAACAAAACCTCTCCTGCAGAGCAGAACTAGGACATTTCACAAAGAACCTAACATACAAGAAAAAAAATTGAATTCTGGTGTCATCTGATTAACCGTAATCTTAGTACTACTACTTATTTGTAAAGCCTTACAAGGCATACACAACAGCATACATATACCTGTAAGAGACAGTCCCTGCTCAATAGAGCTTACAAGGTAATCAAGACAGAAAATACGGGACTAGGGAAATTCTGGGGGAATGGCAAAGATCAACATAGGTGGTGAACAGAAGAATAAGGGGATCAGGATCTAAAAGCAGCCTTGAAGAGGTGGGTATTTAGCCTGGATTTGAATAAGGTCAGGGATGGAGCCTGACATACTGACCTGGGTAGTTTGTCCCAGGCATATGGAGCAACAAAGTGGAATGAACAAAGTTTGGACTTGGTGGTGGCAGAAAAGGGCACAGATAAAAGGGATCTTCTAAAAGAGTAAGAGGTCTCGAGGACAGGTATAGGGAGAGGTAAGAGGAGAAAAGGTAGTGTGGATGAAAAGCTCAACATCATCTGCATAACATGGACATTTAAACCAAAACCCTCCAGTATCAGACAGATTCTGAACTAACACAAAACCCTACAAATGTCACTGAAGACCCATACAGCAAATCTACTGTACACCATCTACAACACTAGCTTCTAAAACTAACACAACAAGGAGCCCACTCAAAAAAGAGCAACACCATAAGTATTGCAGTGAGCCCAGGATAAAAACCGTAGCTGCCAGTGGTGGTTGTGAAAGTGCAAGTGCTGCAGAAGTAGATAACATCCCTGCCACAGATAAAGGTCACGATGAGCCTGTTCATGGACCCACTGTGGCAGGAAATAAACCACAGAAGTTAATGAAAAAGTTATGAGGATTAACTATGGTTAAGTGGAATTCTGCAGATAAAGAGGAGATAATGTACTGCTATTTTTATGCTACAAACCCCATATTTAAATCAAAAGCTTATACAAAGAGAATCTGTCAAAAGCTGGAAGAAAAAGGAAAATTGCCACTAGAAAAACTGCAAAAAGCAACAGATGCAAATTTAAGATCTTTAATTTCAAAGATCAAAGTAAATAAGTATGTGAATGATAACATCTTGAAGTAACTAAGGGATTCTGTGGACAAGGAAATACAGGAAGGAGGAGGACCAAGGTGAGAGTATCAGAAGAAAGGAAGATATAGCAAAGGAAAGAGAGGTTGAGGGGGAGATGGAGTTGAGAGATCTGGAACTGTGGGAGAGTGAACTGAATAAAGGAAGGGTCAACAACTTAATTGAAGAGAAGGAAGAAAAGGAGGAGAAAGACTCAGAGTTGGAGGAATTCAAGATAGAACTTCTAGTCCATATTGAAAGAAATGAATATGCTGGGTTCCAAACAAGGGAAAGATTACCCAAGCTAAATTTAACACCTAAGGTTAGAAGTATGGTAATTAAGATGAACAAAGCCATATCCAGTATAAAGAGACCATCACCAAAATTAATCGAATACAATATTGGGCAGCTAAAATTATTACTGCAAGAATACTACCAACTAGAGTGCAGAGTCAGAAGAAAAAGAGAACAATAACAATTCCTCCTTGGAAAAAGCGCATCAAAGAAAAAAATACAATTATTGCTTGCAGAGATATCCCTGATGCACAGCTATCTAAAAGGATTAAGATCATCAAAGATATTAAGGAAGATCCAAGACATCAAGCTGAAGCATGCTGCATTAACAGAAGAAGACCTGACATTTATATTTTCCAACAATAAATTGAAAATAGCAGCAGAAGCACAAAAACTTCGAAGATATGACGATCTTCTCTAGGTCCTTCATAGCCATTCTACCAGGAGCAATACATTGGATTTCTTGACTGCTAGTCCTTTCTTTATTGATTGTTGATCCAAGTAAGTCAAAGCTGTCAACTATTTCAATTTCTTCTCTATCAGTGATGAACTTATTCATTTTGCCAGTTGTCAGGATCTTTGTCTTCTTAACGTTAAGTTGCTGACCCATTTTAAGACTATTCCTTGATCTTGAGAAGTAAATGTTTCAAATTGTCTTCACTTTCAGCCAGTAATGTGGTATCATCAGCATTGCGAAGATTGTTGATGCGTATTCCACCAATCTTCACACCTCATTTGTCTTCATACAGTCCTGCTTCTGTGATGATTTGTTCTGCATATAAATTAAAGAGGTAGTAGGAAAGTATGCAGCCTTTCATAGACCTTTGCTGATTTTAAACCATTCTGTTTTTCCTAGTTCCGTTCAAACTGTTGCTTCTTGGTCAATGTAAAGGTTGTGCAAGAGAACGATCAGGTGTTCTGGTATACACATGCTTCTTAATGTGGCCCAGAGTTTCTCAAGGTTTACACAGTCAAAAGCCTTGCTGTAGTCAATAAAACACATATGGATATCCTTTTGGTATTCTTTTGTCTTTTCAAGGATCCATCTCACATCCAAGATAATGTCTCTCGTTCCTCGCTCTTTCCTGAACCCTGCTTGCACTTCAGGCAGTTCTCGTTCTAGGTATGATTGTGATCTCTGCTCAATAATCTTGAGTAGAATCTTGCTGACATGTGGAATCAGAGAAATTGTGTGATAATTTCTACAGTCAGTTGGGTCACCTTTCTTTGGTATTGGTATAAACACAGATCTTTTCCAGTCAGTTAGCCATGAATTTGTCTTCCAAATTTCCTGGCAGAGCTTTGTAAATATGGTAACAGCTTCATCCAATTGCTGTAATACTTCAATGGGAATGTCATCAATGCCCAGTGCTTTGTTCTTTGATAAGGCTTTCAATACTGCTTCAACTTCTTCTTTCATCACCAGTGGTTCCTAGTCATAAGGTACAGGTTGAAATGACTGTTGGTTCACTTGATCTTTATGCTATAATGACTCAATATATTCTTTTCACCTTTTCAATCAATCAGCTGGCAATTCCTGTACTCTCATACAATTTTAGGATTGTGAATTGACCTCATAAAAATCTTGAGAAACTGGATGTGCAAACAAGAAAACTCCTCCATGCTCATAAAGTAATTTACAAGAATCATTGTATGCCAAGATTGTACATTCCTAGAGCTGAAGGAGGGCTAGAAATGATAGAGATTGACTACACCTACAGAGCTACTATCAAAGGCCTCAAGCCTACCTGACAGCATCATTGGATCCAAATACGCAAAAAGTGCTGAAATATGAAAGTAAACATCCAGAATCTGTCTCCATCATCAAACTTGGACAAGCGTTCCAACGATTAGAAGGAATGAGTGAAAATCCACAGGCATGCATGGGAAAGAAAGTAACAGAATTTGCAAAACATGAGAAAAAAGTCTTCAAAGAATTAGATCAGCAAGCGAGGAAAAACAAGTGGCAAATGCAGAAATACAGTGGAAAATACAGAGTGTTACTCCAAGAACCTTTTGTCGATCAAGAACGGACACATAAATGGTTGAGGAGAGGTAAACTGAAACCGAAGGATGAAAGATTGATAGTTGCAGCCCAGGACAGTGGATTACGGACAAGATGGTTTATGGCGAGTATTGAAAAAACTGGCAAAACAGACATATGCCGATTCTGTAAGAAAGAGCTAGAAACAGTGACTCACCTAATAGCAGGCTGTGAAGTTCTGATGGCAGAAAATTTCTATACACAAAGGCACAACAAAGTAGCACACTTCCTCCACTGGAAACTCTGTAAACACTACAACATCACTGTCCCTGAAAGCACTGGGAACATGACCCTATGAGAATAACAGACGAAGAGTTTATGATCACCTGGGACTTTCCCATTCCGACGCATAAGAAATTGGATGTGAAGAAGCCTGACATAGTGGTAAAGCAAAATACCAGAAATGCATTTATAATAGAAGTGTCGGTACAAAGTGATTATTCTGTGAATTGCGTGGAGAGGCAAGAAATCCTGAAGTACCAAGAAGTGCAGTCAGAAACAAAGAAAATGTGGCAGAAAGATACAGAAATCTTTCCCATTGTACTGGGAGTGACAGGCTTGATAAAGAAGAATTTCCAAGCACATCTTGACAACCTACTCATACCTGTTACATCTTACGAACTCCAGAAGGAAGCTCTCTTTGGCATGATGCAAGTATTATGCCAAGCATCAGCAGTAAATTTGAGAGACTGAGATCATACTCCACATACCCTGACTTAGAACTGTCATGGTAGCCACAAAATTAACCCATTTGGAGAAACTGCTCCAAGAAACGTGTCTCGGTCACACAGGCAGAACACAGTGAGACCCTCACCAAGTACAGAATAAATTATAATAAACTCAAAGTAGCAATATGTAGACAAAATTAAATTGAAACCCCAATAAGCCAGGCTCTGCATGCTGCACAACACAAGAAATAGAAATAGTGATGCATTTCCTCCTGCACTGTGTAAAATATAAAAATGGATAATATAAAATCCAAAAACTGACGTTCCAGTCATTAAACTGAAAAGAAATTTTTTATCTTTGTCATTTAGCTATTTTATTTTTCTAATTGCTTTGATCCTGATGTCTGGTTTCTGCTTTCTCTGTCTTTTCTTAACTCTCTTTTCCATAATCTGCAAACCACCTGCCACTTCTTTCCACTGCTGTCTTCTTCACTTGCTCCCATACACCCAACTCTGACATTGATCTTTTCCTTTCATTGATCTATCTACTCAGATTTCACTCCTCTTCCTCCTTACTCTCCAGTCCTTAATCTCCCACTTTTTACTGCAACTATCTATAGCTCTCCAGCCCTCTTCCTATCTTCCCATTCCCCACCTCGCTCCTTGCCCAACCTCTTATTCCAAAGTCTTTCCTAACTCTCCTGCCATCTAGCATCTTCTCTTCTGTCACCCTCCCTACCCAGTGTCTTTCCCCTCTCACCCTCATCCAGTGTTTTCCCATTTTTTCTCCTTCCATCCAGTATCTACCCCTACTCTCCCTCTCCCTTCCTGCCCATTGTCTTCCCCTTCTCTCTCTCCCTCACATCCAGTTCTCTCTGTCACTTTCCTATCCCTACCATGTCTAACATCTCCCTTCTCTTTGTCCCTAACCTCAGCATCTCTATCTCCCTTCACCCTCCCTCCCCACATCTAGTATTAGCCTTCTGTCTCCCTATGTCCCCCCCCCCCATATCCAGCATCATCCCCATCACCAAATGCTCCCCTATGTGCAGCATTGCCCTCTGTCACCAGTATCCCCCCATATGGTTTAGCATCACTCCTCTGTCACCAGTCCCCCTCCTTTGTCCAGCATCACCCTTCCATCAGACAATGTCTCTAAAGTGTACTCACGTTCAGCATCTCCTCAATTCCCCTCCACCCCCATATCTCCTGTTTCTCTTCTTTCCATGTGCTTTGCATTGCCCTTCCAACCTCTTGATCCAGTCCCTTGTCCTGCACTGATCCAACCTTCCAACGCAAGTCCTAGCCCTCTCTGTTGCTACACCATTTCCCAAACCTGCAGTCTCAACTGTTATAAAAGATAGCACAAGTGCAGAGCCTTTCTTACCTAGGTGCACCTTGAAAGCTCTCCTTGTCCTGCCCACTCTGACGCATACTTGCAAAGAGAGCAGGTCTTAGAGGCATGCTTGAATTGAAAAGGCCCCAGTGGGAAAATGGTGTAGTAGCAAAGAAGATGAGGAGAAGGGCTGGATTTGAAGTGAGACAAATTCTGCAGATATGATTTGGGATCGACTGTCTTACTTTCTACTGCTTGTGCTCCAGCCTCCACCTGATCAGCCCACTGGCACATGCCCGAATGCCTCATAGGCACCACTGGTTGAGCAAAGAGTGGAAGAGTCTCACTCCTCAACCTAACCACTGGAATGGGCAGCACAGCGATGTTGGTGGTAAGGTTGAGATTCCAACTTAGCTTTAGTGAGGGAATAGTGAATGTGTGTAAACTATCATTAAAATCATCTGTAGTTCCTGAAGATTGGAGAATGGCCAATATAATGCCCATTTTTAAAATGGGTTCTAGGGGGATCCAGGAAACTACAGACCAGTGAGCCTGACATTGGTACTGGGCAAAATGGTAGAAACCATTATAAAGAATAAAATTACTGAACATGTAGATAGTCATGGTTTAATGGGAGAAAGTCAATATGAATTTAGCCAAGGAAAATCTTGTCTTACTAATCTGTTATATTTTTTGAAGGTGTGAATAAACAAGTAGACAAAGGTGAGCCAGTTGATATAGTGTACCTGAGGGGGAACCTGTAAAACATAACATGAAGCTGCAAGGTGGTAAATTGAAAGGCAATGTCAGGAAATACTTTTTCACTGAAAGGGTGGTGGATGCTTAGAATGCCCTCCCGATGGAAGTGGTGGGGCAAACACAGTGACGGAATTCAAAATGGCATGGGACAGACACAGTGGAACCCTTTACAGCAACAGGATAAAATCTAAATAAACGGAACCATCTAATTTCTCAACAAATAGGGGTGTCCTACATGGAGCGGTGGGTTCACCCCTAAACAAAGACATGGGGAGGGGTGGCCTGCACATTGTGGCAGGTGCACCTTCTCCTGCCATCTTACTGGGCAAGACTAGATGGACCATACTGGTCTTTATCTGCCGTCATTTACTATGTTACCTGGAGTTTCAGAAAGCCTTTAACAAAGTCACTCATGAGAGACTCTTGGCCAGATTAAAAAGTCATGGGATTGGAGGCAGTGTACTATTGTGGCTCAGGAACTGGTTAAAAGATGGAAAACAGAGTAGGACTAAATGGCCAATTTTCTCAATGGAGAAAGGTGACTAGTGAAGTACCCCATGGATCTGTGCTGGGTCTGCTACTTTTTAACATCTTCATAAATGACATGGAAATGGGAATTATGAGTGAGGTGATCAGATTTGCAGATGACACAAAATTATTCAAAAGTTGTTAAAAACCCAAGAGGATTGTGAAAACTTGCAAGAGGACCTTGATAAATTGGAAGACTGGATGTTCAAATGGCAGAGGAAATTTAATGTGGACAAGTGCAAAGTTATGCACCTAGGAAAGAACAACCCAAACTACAGTTACACAATGCAAGGTTCCACATTAGGAAACACCACCCAGGAAAAAGATTTAGATGTCATCGTGGATAGCATGTTAAAACCCTCTGCCCAGTGTGCAGCGGCATCCAAGAAAGCATATTAAATGCTAGGTATCATAAGGAAAGGAATGGAAAATAAAACAAAGGGTATTATAATGCCTCTGTATCGTTCAATGGTGCGACCACATCTTGAATATTGTGTGGAATTCTGCTGTCATATTTTAAAAAGGATATAGTGGAATTAGAAAAGGTACATAAAAGAGCCACCAAAATGGTAAAGGGGATGGAAGGATACCCCTATGAGGAGAGGCTTAAAAGGCTAGGGCTTTGCAGCTTGGAAAAGAGATGGCTGAGGGGAGATATGATAGAGGTCTATCAATTAATGAATGTAATGGAACGGGTAAAAGTAGATTGGTTGTTTATGCAGTCAAAAAGTAGAAAGACTAGGGGATATGGAATGAAGCTACAGTATAACCCATTTAAAACTAATGAGTGAAAAAATATTTTCTCTTAACGAGTAATCAAACTCTGGAATTTGCTACCGGAGGATGTAGTAAAAGCTGTTAGTGTAGCTGGGTTTAAAAAAAAGATTTGGATAAGTTCCTGGAGAACATGTCCATAAACCATTATTAAAGAGGACCCGGGAAATACACTGCTTGCCCCAGGACAAGCATTGTGGATCCTCTGTGCCTTTTGGGAACCAGACAGGTACTTGTGACCTGGATTGGCCACTGGTGGAAACAGGATACTGGATTTCACAGACCTTGGTCTGACCCAATATGGCATATATTATGTTCTTATGTTTGCCGCACACATGTGCATTATGTCCTGGCATGAGAGGGAGATGAGAACCAGCTCATTTGGGGGGAAGTGTCTCTCCTCTCCCCCACCAAACTATGCTCATGGATGAGAAACCCTAAAAGAGTAGACCAAAATAGCTGTTAGCAGAGCTGGCCCCAGAGTTGGGTGCCCCCTTGGCTGTCAGAATGTATTGTTTAGCTTTTACTGTACTGCTCTTTGTATCCCACAGAAACTGCCATCCTAGGTGACCGCCTAGTGGTTGGGCTGGCCTTGGCTGTCACACCAGAGCTCTGCTGCGTTCCTCAAAACTTCTGTCCCTTTGAGGAAGAGGCCCTGGAGCTGGGCTCTTCTCTGATACAGTTTCTTTCCCCTAGTACAGAGACAGTTCATTAATTTTCTACTCTCTTTTTGGCTCTTGAGGACTATCTGGCCAGTGAGAGTACAGCAGAGTCAGCCACCAGGTCAGGTGTACATGATGCTCTGCAGTCATTTAGCAGTAGCCTTCTGCTGATGGCCAGCGCTATAGTTTGCCTCCTAAAGTACCGGGGCAGCAGCAGAGCTTGAGTCCTGAGAGACCAGCAGAGTTTCAGAATGCAAAAGGAACATCAGCGTCCTCCAATTGCAGTTTGCCAGGAATTCTGCCTTCACTCCCTCTGAATCTCATAAACTAATAGTTATTTTTTTCTTGCCTTTAGATGTTAAGTTTTGGCATGGGGGCTGAAAGGAAGCCACTGGAAATGGGCACCATCCCATAGAGACTGCAGTACCAACTGTCAAAAACACAGCTAGCAGACACACTGAGGGCAGATACTGTGGGCAACTGGCCCTCAATATAGCTCTACACTCCTTCTTCCTTCCATTCACATAAAAATGAAAGGACACCAAGCAAGGGGAGATTTATCTTCAGAAACTCTAGCTTTTCCACCAAGTCTGATACCGACCATGATATCCCTTGTCCCTATTCACTGTTGGAGGGAAAGACAGGAAATGCTGTGTAACCTTGGCCAGGTGTGGCTAGACTGCTGACTTGTTGCCCAGTATGACAAGCGATCTGTATGCATGGCATCAATGAGCTCTGCAAGGTGGCATGTCACTGAACTCTGTGCAGGATTCCAACTTATAGCAGGCTTAGCATTATAGATTGGGCTTTTGTCACCAAATATTATCCCTGCTTGGGGCTCATGGGTCATTAGCATGTAAAGTGGAAGAGAGTGAAGTAATAGGTGACAAGGTGGAACTCAAGCTAACAATACTGTTTTACAGCACGCCTGGTATTTCCTCTGCAGCATCATTACCATCACTGCCCCCTCTCTCTGGTGTTCCCTTTCCTCTATCTCAGTCACCAGCTTCTACTTCCAGTATGTCAGTTAGCTGCAATGCAGAATGGAAGTTTCTTTCATCCGTAGTCACAGAGACTTGCTATCATATAAGCATCCTACTTCATAAGGAGTCCAACCTTTTTTCCCACTTGACCATGCAAGAGTCCACCAGCAGGAAAACCTCTGCTGTGAATCCCTGTCACTGCCAAAGCCCTCTAACATGGCTTGTAAAATATTCACTACTGGGATGAGAAGGCTCAGACTAGTTTGCTTTTTTTAAATTTTAGTATTTATGCATTTTACAAAAAAGAACAAGTGCAAACAAATCACTTGTAGGAAAACAAGAAATGTTGGATGACAAAGAAAAACTATAAGTAAATCTAAATATCAAACAAGGTAATACTTCATCTCCAACAGCTCACACTAGCCCACAATAAGAGGGGGGATGCTCTAGGAAATTTAAACAATAGAGACTTGCAGGAAATTACAGCACTTACAGCAGGCAAAACAAATTACGAGAGTGTTAGTTCCACACCCAAGGGTCTAGGAGCTGGATGAGCATTTAGAAAAGACAATAACTGTGAAGGATACAGAAAAAATAAGAATTTGAAAGCTACTTGATCAAACATTTGCAGGGGTATTTTAAGAAAAATAATGACCCTAGCTGGGCAACCCTGGGTCGCAGGAGGAGAAATTCAAACAAACCTCTTCCAAAGACGGGGAAGCTGTAAAACTAGAAGGCATAACATGAAGCAGCAAGGAGGTAAATTGAAAGGCAGTGGATCCCCTTATAGCAACAGGATAAAATCAAAATAACTATCTAATTTCTCAACAAACAGGGGTGTCTTACACAGAGCAGTGGGTTTACCCCTAAACAAAGACATGGGGAGAGGTGACCTGCACGGAGCGGCAGGTGCACCTACTCTTGCCAACTTGCTTTAAGGTTTGTCTAGGGTGCCAACACCTTGAACCAACTTCGGGGCCGACCCTGGGTCAGATCAGAAAGCCATCTCTCAGGGCCTTAAGCATTATCATCGTAATTAGCTGATGAGAGAGATGTTGTCCAGGTTTCCTGGAACCTGCCATGATGTCCATATAGTAAGGCACCATCTTTGTGTGAGTGTATGTGGTTGTAATCTTTAAGAAAGTTTCTGATAGATAGATATGAGAAAATTCTTGGATCTAGTGGAAAGTGTGAAATTGGTCCTGTGAAAAGTGATGTGTCCACTTCTTCATATTGGTGCTCTGGCTGTTGATTCCATGCTTACATCCATTTGAATGCTCAGAACATCACTATTACAGTGCCATGCATTTCCCATGTCTAACAGCGGATACTGATGATCTCAGTAGGGTGACTGCATACTAGAAAAGGGATAATGAACCTCATTCATACTCTAATTAAACTGGGCACCATACTGAGTATATAGTTGGCCTCTTGAAAACCTATTTTCACTGTTTGGTGGTTCATAATATGTTTGTTTGGCATCATCTGCTCTGACTAAATGAAAATCTGTGTAGGCTGAGGTATAGGATTGACAAAATGCAAATAAGGTAGAACCTTTAGGACTAGCTGGTGCCTATCAAAGGGAATGATCATCGGTCAGTACTTAAGTGAGTTCTGCAAAATAGATGTAATGTTATTTTGTTTGGATTTAGTATCTGTTGCTAATAGTTTATGGGATGTTCTAGATGTCAAATTTGTAATATACTTCCTCATTGCTGTTCTGTGTTTTAAGTTGAGGACTATTGAACGTTGATGATTAGATTCTTGTGTGACGCTTATGAGCTTATAGTGCCTTGTACCACCCTGTGTTGTACTTAGTTGTCTAGGCATTCCTTCCCAGGAGGGATAGAGTAAAATCAGAGAGATACACAGTATTGCTGCGAAAGCAATGGGGACAGAATAAGGGGAGCAGAAGGAAAATACATTTTATTTTCATTTCTTTTTATTTCTACATACATGTGAACAACCTTTAACTTCTGCATAGAATTTTCATGTCATTTATATGAAAATATAAAAGTTAATTTTTCAACTGTTATGAAATGCTTCTGGTTTTCTGTTACTTTTCCATTTTCCCCTTTGGTTCCTAGAGTTGGATCACATCAGAGCATATTTAAAGGACGCAGGATGGTGTTTGAAGGGTGGACGAATATTTTTGGCTTCATGTCCTTGGGTGGAGTTGATATAAAAGCAGGAAGATGCACCATGCATCCCCCATGCCTTTCTCCAGATATTGATGACCTCAATAGGGTGACTGTTTAACCTGATCATGTATTATGCAATTTAGGATGGGTACCAACCAAAAAAATGCAAATAAAGAGTTTCATTAATTTTATTCACCATCATTAACAAATATCTTTCATTCCGAAATTTCTGAAAGTTCCAAATTTGCATGAATCATGTCTGACTATTGCTAACACAGGCCACCATTAACATTTTTAATGTTCCTGTTAAATTTGACAAGGCAACTGTGGTAGCCTGCAAAATTTAACACGGCGTAGTACTTGGCAATAATTCTAATCGCAGGGAAGTCAGATGCTGAGAAAAAAAATTGTGTAACATTTTCCAATTATTAATCTTGGAAGCAAAATTGTTACTGTACTTTGAATACACAAACACATACCCAGGTGGATTAGAGCCCTATCTACTAAAGTGCAGTAAGATTTTAGGGCCCAATCTTCAGTGATGGTGGCCAGCAGTATTGAAATGTCTGGCCATTGCTGCTTTAACTGATACCCAGATATTCAGTGCCGGGGTCATATCCAGCCACAGGCTTGAATATCCAGGTTGGCTGGATAATGCTGTAGGTAACCGGGCAGTGACAATATTCAGCCATGACTGGTTAGGTAAAGCTGCTAAAGTTAAGACAGCTTTTATTGTTCCTAACTTTAGTTGCTTTAACACAACTGGGCAGTGCTGAATATCTCTACTGAGTGGTTATCTTCAGTTCCACCTATGGAATGCTCAAGAATGCTCCGATATTACATGGGTAGCGTCAGGGCATCTAGTTGCATTAGAGGGGGAATATTCAGCAGCTCAGACCGGCTATGTGCCACTGAATACCCCACTCAGCGCCATTAACGTGGATAGTAGGTCTAACCGCATTAATTGCTTTGAATATACCCCCATATGTTAGCACAAGTCAATGGACAGAATTAAAGCATAATTAATTCCACGCCTCTGTTTTAACTGCTGAAGATGCTCCGACCATTTTGTCATTCAGCTCATGAGAAAAGTTCTGTAACGTGTGTAAAATGAATGGTCGGTAACAAGGCACAGTTAGCGACACCTTTTTAAGTGGCATTAATTGTACCATGTTATCTTCCACTTTAACTGTTAATGTACAGTGACTACCTCCATGTTAACTGTAAGGCCAGTTCCCCATTCTCTTCCACTTTAAGCAGTTAGCAGCATGTTTACTAAACCGTGCTGTTAGGGCATAATTTAGTGCATGGCAACCATGCCATGCTAAACGTTAGCATGGAGCGCCATGCTAATAATCTCCCACTAACTGGGTAGTGCGCATTTGGGTAGGTTGGGAATGGAACATCATGATTTATGCAAGTGTTATTTGCTAGCTGTGAATGTTGCCATTAGCCTAAGTGCACTTAATGCCACTTCGATGGGCGGCGTTAAGTGTATCTGCATGTCAGATTTCTCTGTGCTACACCAACAGCAGGAGGACATCCCTTGAATTTGGTGCAGGTCTCCGTGTTAAATTCACAGCCCAAACATGTGCTACTGGCACATTCTTTAGTAAACAGGCCTCAATGCAGATATCAGCATGCACTCACTACTAAGGCTCCATGTTAGCATGGGTTAGTAAATAGGCTCCTTAATTTGTCAGATATCTATCTATCCTATCCACCCCCTCCCACTGTAAATATGTAACTAGTTCTATTGAAAGTGTTCCACCATTGTATTCAATCTGTTGTTGCTCTTTGTAAAACACCTGTGAAAACACTTTTACCTCATGTTCCATGTAAACCGTTTTGAATCATAGAAAGACGGTATATAAAAAATGTTAAATAAATAAATAAATAAATACATGCACACATATATATAAATATGTATATATATATATAATTTTGAGCAAGAATGAAAGGCTTCGATACATGAAAGAATCAGCTATACGAAACCCTAGACCCCTTTTACTAATGCTTAGTTGGTGTTAATGGGTGTCAGCACACACTGCCCCATGGCGGTTAGGAATAAAACGGGCCCTGGTGGTAGATAGTATGACCTAAGTTTTAATGAAAGTGATGTAACATGTTCTTTGAAATATGAAGTGCCATTTTACAAAAAAGAAAATATTACATTGCTGAGTTGGAACTATCCAGCTCGCAGGGAGCAATGAATCATGTAAAAGAAAGCAACGTTAAAATTCCATGCGCATGACACAGAGTTTAATCAGCTGTCAGATAATTACATTTTTTGTCTCAAGAGTTTGACTTTCAATTATATATGTCAGCAGTAGAATTATAATTAATTTAATTCAAGTTTCTATTTCTACTAGAAACCTTGTAGGCTGAACATTCAGTAAGGAAAGGGCACTGTGTACCTTTTTGTGAGGTTCATTTTACAATTATGTCGGTTATAAAATGCACTGCATATTAGTCTATACAGAGGGCAGAGAGAGAATAACTTTGAAACTGATATTCAAAAGCCCTTATATAACCAGCATGGCAGGGGGTAAAACATAACTTTATATGGCCGATACTTATGCATTACTAGTGAGGCAGGGTTAATCGCAGCCAAGCAGGTAGGGGCAAGATCTAAAAATTCACATGTACATTTGTGAGCATGTGTTCAGTTCAGTTGGGCACCTAAGAAATTAATGTGCACGCAAATTGCTTGTACACGCATATATTATCAATTTGCATGCTTAAAGAATGAATATGCGAATCAAGCACAAAATAATGCCTGAAAATAGGGAAAAGTTTATTTTAAACAAGCATGAACCAAACCTTTCTTATGGTTGTTCCTGACCCTATTATGCATTAATGTGAAATGGAAAAATCAGGAATAACTTTAAGTTAGCTATTTAAAGTTACAGTTCTGGTCAACATTATTTGCATCCTTGCATTTTAGGTATGTTGTGTACAATATCTTGAGAAACTGGAAATATTCCAACTGTATGTCATCATAATATTTTAATAATTATGTTCAAAGGTATACAAAAAAAAATATGTCTGTGCAACTTAGACATAGTAATGTCTGAGAAAAAAAATTATGACCGGACAGGATAAATGACAACCTTCACTAATATTTGGTTGCATAACCCTTGTAGCTATCTGTAAATTTCATACATCTGTATGCTGTAGTTTCTCCCACTCTTCAACTGCGATTTGTTCCAGCTTCGGAATGTTTGCAGGATTCCTTTTACCGATGGCAGATTTCAGCTCTTTGCAAAGGTTCTCAATTGGATTGAGATCAAGATTCATTGCTAGCCAGTTTAAAACAGTCCATTTGTTCCTTTTTAACCATTCTTTTATAATTTTGGATGTATGTTTTGGGTCATTGTCCTGCTGGAGGACCCATGACCTTTGACCCAGATATAGCTTTCTCACACTAGGTAGCACATTTCGCTCCAAAATACCTTGGTAGTTCTCTGACTTCAAGATTCCTTTAATACGTACCAGGCTTCCAGTTCCTGAGGCAGCAATACAGCCCCACAATATGATGGGACCTCTACCATATTTAACTGTAGGAAAGGTGGTTTTCTTTCCTTATAAGCTTCATTTTTTCTCCTATATATGTTTCGTTAGTCTGCATTGCCAAAGTGCTCAAGTTTGGTTTCATCTGTCCACAGAACATTTTTCGAGAAGAATTGTGGGTTCTTAAGGTGGGTTTTGGCAAAGATCAGGCATACCTTTTTACGTCTGTCTTTGAGCAGTGGGGTCTTCCTTGGCCTTTGCCCATTAAGTCCTTCTTTGTTTATGTGGTCATTCAGGTGGGAATAGCAGAGATGGACATCCAGTTGGGATGTTCTTCCCTGCTATTCGGGCTCTTTCCCGATCCTATCTACCTTCCTTGTGCATTGTACGTGGAAGGTAGATGGGGGCGGGAAGGGGGCGGCATTAGGGCGGCCATGGGTTGGTTGTCGGCCCCGAACATACAGGGCCGATTCCAATGTTGGCTCTGTACGCCAAGGCCAGTGGTTTTAACGGGGAACTTATTCCACCTCGGAGGTGGAATAAGTTCCCCTAGTTAGCAGGGGATGACAGGCCCAGGGCACAGAAAGGGCGGGGGGGGGGGGGGCAGAGAACAGATTGGGGGTCGGGCTGCAGGGAAAGCACCTTTGGAGCCAGCAGCCGAGGATCGCAGCTTTTCAATGAAGCCATGGTGCCATGTCAACCGGATGCCATGACACCGTGGTTTCATTGAACAGCCCTGACTGAGCTATCCAAGCAAGGCCTGTACATGCAAGCTGGACTGAATCAGGGTCCCGGCCTGCACATACAGGCCTGGTCGCGTTTCTGATCCTGCGGTGTTAGATGTGCCCCGCGGGATCAAAATCCTGGCTCCCTCTGTGCGTCCGGTTCTGACCAACACGTCCATGTCGAAATCGAGCCCTTAGTGTGTGGCATATGGTGCGGGTTGAAACCACTACTCCAGGTTGCTCTAGGGCAGCCTTAAAATCTTTGGATGTTGTACGTATTTTTCCAACAGTTTGCACTAACCTTCAAAGACTTCTTTATTTATTTATTTATTTATTTAACATTTTTTATATACCGCACTATTTAACATCAGCGCGGTTCACATGTAACACAAATGTCCAGTGTGGGAAAACTACATTGGACTTACAAATAAACAGGAATTTGAACTTGGAGAACAGGTCAAACTATGTACATCACTCTTCAATCTATCTATGCATGTATTTAAAGGCCATTGTGAGGTGTAGAGTTAAGGTCGGTCAGGTGATTAACCGGGAGAGGAGGGACGGAGGGTCGGAGAGGGCGATTGGATGGATGGTGGGTAAGGATGAGGTGTGGCTACGTAATGTCTTCTAAGTTGGGGAAGCATTGCAGGAAGAGGTAGTGCTTCAAAGCCTTTCTGAATTGGTGAAGGTTGTTTATGGCACGGATGTTGGTTGGTAGGTTGTTCCAGCATGAGGGTGCTGATAGCGCAAAGGCGCGGTCTCTGGTGGTTTTCGTACATTTGGTGATGGGTTTCGGGAGTATTAGGGAGTTGGTGGCGGCAGATCTTCTCAGTCTGTTGGGTGGAGTGAGTTGAATAAGTTCAGAGAGGGCGCTGGCTGTGCATTTGTTGATGGCTTTGAAAGTTATTGTTAAGATTTTGAAGGTGATCCTGTGGCGTACTGGGAGCCAATGTAGCGTTTTCAGGATGGGGGTGATGTGCTCCCTTCTAGAGGCTTGGTGAAGGGTTCGGACTGCAGTGTTCATTGCTAGCTGCAGAGGTTGAAGAGTGCACTTCGGAAGGCCGTGGAGAATGGAGTTCGCATAGTCGAAATGGGGCATCACCAGTGACTGAAAGACTGTTCGAAAGTCCTCTGGCTCAAGTAGAGGTCTGATGTTACGTAACATACGGATCTTGTGGTAAATAGCTTTTGAGATGTTGCTTATCTGGGCGTTTAAGTTGAGATGTTGGTCGAGCGTTACTCCAAGGTAACGGATCGTTGACTTTGTGAGAAGTTCGGCATCACGTACTTTCAGTGAAGGTGGAGGGGTAAATTCTTGATCTCTGCTGATGAAAAGTACATCCGTCTTTTTAAGGTTGATTTTGAGCTTCTGCGAGTGTAGCCAGTCTGTGACTGCGTTGAAACATGAGGATAATCGGGATAGATCTGGGTGATCAGTATGTATTGGGGTGAACATGAGGACATCATCGGCATAGATTAGGCAGTTTATACCAAAGGACCTGATGATGGAGCAGATAGGCTGCATATAGACGTTGAAGAATAGGGCGGAGAGTGAGGAACCTTGAGGGACACCCTTCGTTAATGGGAATGGGGTGGAGGTTGAGGTACCGGAGCGGACGTGTTTCCATCTGTCATGTAGGTATGAGGTACACCATGCGAGGGCGGTGCCGTGGATTCCCTTTTCGACCAGGCGGGCCAGAAGTAGATCATGACTGACGGAGTCAAAAGCCGCTGCAATGGGTTAATTTTTCTCTTTCCACTACGTCTTGGGAGATTCTTGACAGTTCCATGAGCAGAAAACCTCTTTACAATATTGTGAACTGTAGACACAGGAATCCTAAGGTCTTTGGAGATGGTCTTGTACCCCTTTGTAGTTTGATAATAATGGCTTTTCTGACAGTCTCAGGAAACTCTTATTCTCCAGGACCAAGCAGGAAGTCAGTCCTCACATATGGGTGTCATCGGCGCCGATGAAGCCTCAGCGGAGCATTTCCCCAGCTTTCCATGAAAGCCTTTGGGAATGCAGGCACACATGCGCGGTTCCCTTCCTGCCTAAAGGTGCCATCTTACCTCAGTGAAGCCCACCGGACGTGTGTCCTGTCCTCCCGGTTAAAAGTAGATTTTTTCGGTGGTTATCGCTATTTTTTCTTCCGGTTCGATGCCAGTTCCCCTCCCACCAGGTTCGGTACGCCGGTATCGAGCCCGATTCTTCCTTTTCGGTTTTTGCCCTTTGTGGCTGGTGTTCGCACCCTTTTTTCACTTTTTCCCTGGAAGGCCGGTCTTTTGACCTCGCGGGGACTCTTTTTTCCCCGATGGCTTCCAGTGGCTTTAAAAAGTGTGATCGGTGTAAGAAATTAATGACTCTCACCGACACACATGACTGCTGCCTTCGGTGCCTCGGCCCGGATCACGACCCTAAGTCGTGCGGGCCCTGTGGGAAGATGTCTTCCAAGGCACTCCGAAGTCGACAGCAACAAAAAGAAAGGCTTTTCTCTGACTCAGCCTCCGGCCGGGCCCGGACCTCGTCTGAGGCCTCGACATCTCGGGATTCCGATCCCGAGCGCCGTCGAAGCTCCTCGGACAGGGGGTCCCCCGACCGGGAACGCAAGAGGAAGAAGCGGCTCGCGAGGGCGTCAGAGGAGGAGGTCCCTGGCTCCTCGAGGGCCAGGTCTAAGACCCCCGACCATTGCCCCGGGCCCGTGGAACACGAGAAGCCTGCAAAAGTTCCTCGCGTGGAACCGGAGTCTGCTGGACACGTAAGCCCCATAGTCCTCGAGGACTCTCCTGCCAGGGAGGTGACATCGAGCCCGGCGCCGCCGGGGCCCGAGTCGGTGGCTGCTGCGTCTCCCGAGCTGAGTCTCAGGATGACAGCCTTGGAGAGCAGACTGTCTGCCTTCATGGAGCAGCAGCGGGCACTGATGGTCAGCCTGTCTGGCGCATCTGCCCCGACCACCGGGACATTGACTTCGAAGTCGACCCCGGAGACCGAGCCGATACTCGAGTCCATCGTGGCTCGGAGTCGACCTCGGTCGCGGTCTCCCTCGACCTCCCGTTTGGGACTGAGGGCGTCGACGGTTCTCAGCAAGCGAGTCGACTCAGTCTATCGACTCAGAAAGAGCCCTGGCTTTCAAAAGGCACAGCTACCACATCATTCTATGGTTGTGGAATCGGCCATGCATCGTCTGAAGAGCCAGAAGATGCACTCCGCGGTGCCCCCTGGCAGGGAGGCCCGAAACCGCGATGGCGTCGGTAGAAAGTGTTTCCAGGGCTCGATGCTTGCTTGCCATGTTCAGTCGTACCAGCTGTACATGGGCATGTACTTGCGGGATCTGGCCAAGGAGTTGGCCGGGTTCTCTGCTGGACTCTCTGGGGAACCCTTGCAGAGATTTAAGTCCTTGTCCTCGGGGATTCGGGACTGCTCGAAGTTCATGTCCCGCGCCGCCTACGATGGCTTCGAGGCTTCGGCCCGAGTTGCGGCAGCCGGCATCGTGGCTCGACGCCATGCATGGATGAAGTCATCAGACCTCAAGCCATGGGTTCAGGACAAGTTGGTCGATGTCCCTTGCCGAGGTGAAAACCTTTTTGGCAAGCCCATGACCGAGAAGGCCGCTCAGCTCGAAACTGAGCACCTCACACGGACAAGGCTGTCTAGGAAGACCTCTGCCCCTTCTCATAAAAAGAATGGCTCGGGTAAAAAGCCCTTTTACCCGAGGAAGGCACTGCCTACAAACAGTACCCGCAATATCAGGCTGCCCAAGCTGCCCCCCAGGGTCAGCAAGCCAAGGGGCAGGGTAATGGGCCCCGTAGGCAGAGGACCCCCAAGTCTCCGGCCCCTGCTACCACTCAGCAGGGTGGTGGTTTTTGACTCCTTGAGCATAGCCTCTCCTCCACTGCTCTCCCAACCCTGCACAGGGAGGTTGCCTCGCCCTCTTTGCCCACCAGTGGCCCCTTATCACCGGGGACAGTTGGGTGTTGGACATAGTCCACCATGGCTATGCCCTGCATTTTCACCAACTGCCTCCACCATATTTTCCAGGGGAGCCTCCAAGGCCTCCCCTGCACACAGACCTTCTCTTGCAAGAGCTTCACGGTCTGTTGGTGGACAGGGCGGTGGAGCCTGTGCCTCCCCATTTCCAAGGTCACGGTTTCTACTCCAGGAATTTCCTGGTGCCCAAAAGAACCAGTGGCCTTCGACCCATTCTGGACCTCAGGAACCTCAACAAGTTCCTCGTGAAGGAGAAGTTCAAGATGCTTACTCTTGGAACACTTCTGCCCTACCTCCAGCAGGGAGATTGGCTATGCTCTTTAGATCTAAAGGATGCGTACACTCACATCCTCATTCATCCAGACCACAGAAGATACCTCAGGTTCATTGTGGGAGGAAACCATTATCAGTACAGAGTGCTGCCTTTCGGCCTCAACTCCGCCCCCAGAGTCTTCACAAAGTGCCTAGCAGTGGTGGCGGCCTACCTGAGAAATCAGGGCATCTTTGTCTTCCCCTATCTGGACGACTGGCTCATCAGGGGTCAGACGTGCCAGGAGGCCAGACAAGCCACCCTCAGAACTATTGCTCTTCTTCAAAGGCTGGGGTTTGTCATAAACTTCGCAAAGTCCACTTTACTCCCCTCCCAGAACTTGGAGTTCATAGGAGCAAGACTGGATTCTCTGCTGGCAAAGGCTTTCTTGCCAGCAGACAGGGCCCAAAGGTTGATGGACTTGGCAACTCAGTTTCTCAGCAGGTCAATGGTCTCCGCCAGGCTCTGCCTAAGACTTCTTGGCCACATGGCTTCGACAGTACATGTGACTCCCAATGCCAGGCTCCATATGAGGCCTGCGCAGTGGTGCCTTCGAACTCAGTGGTCACAGGCCACAAGCAGCCTCAGAGACAAAGTAAGGGTGTCCAGACAATTTCTGACCTCCCTCAACTGGTGGCTACATCCACCCAACTTGCTGAAGGGAGTGCCCTTTCAGATCCCTGGGCACACGGTGGCACTGACTACCGACGCCTCCCTGCAGGGCTGGGGAGCTCATTGTCTAGACAAGTGCACCCAGGGCCTATGGTCTCCTTGGGAGGCGGCACAACAGATCAATCTCCTGGAACTCAGGGTTATTTGCCTAGCTCTCAAGGCTTTCTCTCCTGCCCTGGCTCATCATTGTGTCCTGGTTCAGACGGACAACTAGGTGGCCATGTTTTATGTGAACAAACAGGGCAGGACTGGGTCCAGGCTCCTTTGTCAGGAAGCCCAAGACCTCTGTTCCTTTGCCCTAAAGCACAATATGCTCCTCAGGGCTGTCTATCTTCCAGGCCAGGACAATTACCTGGCCGACAGATTGAGCAGAATTCTGCAGCCCCACGAGTGGCAGCTCCATCCTATGGTAGTTCAGAAGATTTTCCTGAAATGGGGACTTCCAACCATAGATCTGTTTGCCAGTCCACTGAACAACCAGCTACCCAGATTCTGTTCCAGACAACCACATCCTCTGCGACTAGCAGCAGATGCTTTTTTGATTCCCTGGTCTCCGGGCCTCCTGTATGCGTTTCCTCCCACGCCTTTGATGGCCCAAACTCTCTTCAAGATTCTTCAGGACAAGGCCTCGGTCCTGCTGGTGGCTCCCAGGTGGCCGAGACAGCCTTGGTTTCCACTTCTGCTTCAACTGGCGGTGGATCCCCCACTGCCTCTGGGGTCGCAACCCGACCTTCTCTCACAGGAGCAGGGTTCCCTTCTGCACCCCAATCTCAAAGCTCTCAATTTGATGGCCTGGAGGCTGCAAGGGTAGTTTTGGCTCCCTGGGGCCTACCTCAGGAAGTTGAGGAAGTTGTCCTAGCCTCTAGGAAACAGTCTACTAGGAAAACCTATGCTCTCAAATGGAAAAGGTTTTCTGTGTGGTGTCAGCTACGTACAGAGGATCCTTTCTCCTGTACTGTACCAGTAGTGCTTCAGTACTTACTGCACTTATCAAATCAGGGACTGAAGTCCAATTCTGTTCGGGTCCACCTCTCAGCTCCAGCAGCTCACCACTCACTGGTGGAGGGACATTCTCTGTCAGGTCACCCCTTGGTGTCCTGCTTTCTCAGGGGCTTGCTTTTGCCCAAGCCTCCAATCCGTCCTCCTGCCCCTGAGTGGGAGCTGAATGTGGTCTTACAGCAACTGACTCGCCCACCTTTTGAGCCGATGGCTACTTGTCCACTACGCTTCCTATCCTGGAAGACACTCTTCCTGATAGCCCTTATCTCGGCTAGGCGAGTGAGTGAGCTTCAGGCCCTGGTCTGTGATAGGCCTTACACCAGTATTTATAGGAACAGGGTAGTCCTCAGGACTCATCCAAAGTTCCTCCCAAAGGTTGTCTCCTCTTTCCACCTCAATCAGGAGGTGGTTCTTCCAACATTCTTCCCTAGGCCTCATGCAAGCCAGGCTGAAGCAGTCCTGCATACTCTGGACTGTAGGAGGACCTTATCCTTCTACCTTGACCGTACGCAGGGGCATAGGAGGGCTACTCAGCTCTTCGTATCCTTTGACCCCAATAAGTTGGGGTTGGCTGTGTCCAAGCGTACCTTGTCCATCTGGGTGGCTGACTATCACCTGGGCTTACAAGGCGGCTGACCTTCCTTTGCAGGGTCAGGTTACGGTCCACTGTGTCAGGGAAATGGCTGCCTCAGTGGCTCATCTCCGCTCTGTGCCCTTGGTAGACATCTGCAGGGCTGCAACTTGGTCTTCAAGCCAGACTTTTGCAGCCCATTACTGTCTGGAGAGGGAGTCCCGTAGGGACAGTGCTTTTGGCCAAGCAGTACTCCGGAATCTCTTTGAGGTTTAAGCAACTCCTGCCCTCTGTTGGGCTACCGGTGGAGGTTGTGTCCTTGAAAAGCCTTTCTTTGCTGCTGAGACTAGAGGGAGTTCTCTTGTTCAGCCTGGGTTCCTCGGTAGCCCAGAGGTGGGGAGACACCCATATGTGAGGACTGACTTCCTGCTTGGTCCTGGAGAAAGAGTAGTTACTCACCTGTAACAGGTGTTCTCCAGGAGCAGCAGGAATCAGTCCTCACAACCCTCCCTCCTCCCCTTGGAGTTGCAGTTGTACATAGTTTATTTTTTCATTTTTGTGTGCTGTTCTTAGCTATGTCATTTGACTGAGGTAAGATGGCACCTTTAGGCGGGAAGGGAACCGCGCATGCGTGCCTGCATTCCCAGACTTTCATGGAAAGCTGGGGAAATGCACCGCTGGGGCTTCATCGGCGCCGATGACACCTATATGTGAGGACTGATTCCTGCTGCTCCTGGAGAACACCTGTTACAGGTGAGTAACTACTCTTTTTCACCATTGTGAAAATGGAACAGGTAGTGAATGTGGCCATTTTAAACATTAGAGCCATCATTCATTGTTTGATTCAAGTCATGTGAGTACTGACAGTTTTACATAGGTGCATCTAATTTTACTGTAATGAGAATGTGGTTCTTTTTTTCAAACTGATTTGAATTGTTTATATGGGTGTCAATATCATGTCCTGGCAAAGTCTCAGTTTTTATACTATTTCCTTTTTCAATTGGTCATGTTTCATTTAATTCTTTTTTGTATCAATATTTGTGCATATAGAGTCGAAAGCTATTTCACTGGCTCCCCTTTTTTTTAGGATATATTGGACATTAAGGGCCCGATATTGAGTTATGCCGACTAGGCGCAAGTACAACACCCAGCTGTCACCACTGTCCTCTAACCCTTGATATTTAATGCCGTTGTTATATGCATCCCCAGCATTGAATATCTGGGGTCACTGCACATGCCTGAAAGCCTCAGAGGCTAATCAGGTAGCAGTGATATTGCACCGTTGTCCAGTTACCTTTGTGATACAGTGGCCAGCACAGAACCCCTGGGTACAGAAAAAAAGGAAGAGCTTACCTTGCAGTCACCTAGGCAGAAAGCAGGTTTGGGTTGTGAGAAGCCAGAGAATGGTGGAACAAGCTTTCCCTGCATTGGGTGTGACACAGCAGAAAGCCAGAAAGCACATTCAGGTTGTAAGGTTCCAAAAAATAGTAAAACAAACTTTCCCTACACTGGCTGTGACGCAGTGGAAAGCCAGGAAACTAATCATGTCCACCTGGGCCAGGAAGCACATACAACATGCAGGAGCCAGGAGGATAAAAGTGGCTGGGAAATCCCAGTAGGGGAAGGTGCATTGGAAGGCAAGGGAGGAGCAGTGAATGGAGTGATACCCAGGTTGCCTTATGACCTAGTTTTAGGCCGAGATTGGCCGCTCATCTATAAGAGCCTAGGAGAGGGCATACAGGGAAAAAAGGGGATGGTATCTACGAGGTCCCAGGCCCAAGGTTCAGGGGAGCGGACGGAGCCCCTGGAGGACACTGCCCACTCTGCAGAGGAGGAGACAGAATCGCTGGAAGGGGAGGATAGGCCCCTAGATGAGACTTTAGGAGAGCTGCCCCAACATGAGGATTTGGTCAGTCCCCCTGCAAAAAGCTGTAAGAAAAGTAAGGGAGAAAAGCGAAGGGAATGCCACCACAGGGCTCAGTTGAGGGCTGGAGCTGAGGATGGGTTAGGTTTTCCCTGGGTCCCGGCTGATCTAGTCAAAAGATTCCCGTCGTTCTCAAAAGAACAGAAGGTGGATCCCGCGTTAAAGCGCGCCTTCGAGTACTCCCAGTCGGATAGAGATATTCTCCCCAGATTCCTAATGGAGGGAGATATTTTATATCGGGAGAGTAATGATCCCCAGACAGGAGCTGTTAGAAAGCAGCTAGTGGTACCAATGGCCTTTAAAGCCGTGGTTATGAGACTGGCCCACGATCACCCGGTGGGTGGGCACAAGGGTGTTTTAGGTACCCTCGATCAGATATTGGCCCACTTTTACTGGCCCGGGGTATTCAAAGAGACAAAACGCTTTTGCGAGGCATGCCCCTCGTGTCAGAGGGTATCGGCCGCAAAACCAAAAGGTGTCCCTATGATACCTACACCTACTATATTGGAACCAGTGCATCGGATGGCAATGGATATAGTAGGTCCTCTAGTGAAAACCCCTAGGGGATTTCAGTACATCCTAGTAATTATGGATCAGGCCACCCATTTCCCCTGGGCAGTGCCACTAAGGAACATTTCGGCCAAGACCATAGCGGGGGAATTAATTAAATTGTTTTGTGAAATAGGGTTTCCGAAGGAGATGTTAACAGACAGAGGCAGTAATTTCCTGTCGCGATACCTGGCGCAGGTATGGGACGCCTTCGGAATACAACACATAAAAACAGCAGCTTACCATCCACAATCTAACGGGTTGGTAGAACGTTTCAACCAGACCCTCAAGCAAATGTTGAGGAGGGGGCTGGATGGGAAAATGGCTGACTGGGACATAATGCTCCCATTCGTTTTATACGCCAATAGGGAGCGCACACAAGCCTCATTGGGAGCCTCTCCCTATGAGTTAATGTTTGGCCGTGCCCCAAGAGGAGTCCTGGATATTTTAAGGGAACAGTGGGCAGAGCCAAAAGGGGAAGAGGTAGGAGTACCGCAGTTTCTGCAAGAATTAAGGTCCCGATTACAAAGAGCTTCGCAAGCCGCTCAGCGTCACTTACAAGACAGTCAACAGTAGCAGAAGCGATACTATGACCGGGGGAAGAAACCCCGTCAATTGGCCATAGGTGAAAGGGTAGTTGTAATGGTGGCAGACCCTGGGCCAAAATTCGAAGCCCAGTGGAAAGGACCCTACACCATAGTGGATCGTAAGGGACCGGTCTCCTACATGGTAGAGACCGACAGGGGGCGCTGTCAGGTATACCACATTAATGTTTTGAAACCCTGGCGAGACAGGACAGCGGCTTTTGGCCGGGTACAAGTTAAGCTCCAGACCCATTCGGGTATTACGTGCTGTAAGGACATGAGTCCTCCAGCCCGTAATATCTTAAGGGGGGGATATGTGATACAGTGGCCAGCACAGAACCCCTGGGTACAGAAAAAAAGGAAGAGCTTACCTTGCAGTCACCTAGGCAGAAAGCAGGTTCGGGTTGTGGGAAGCCAGAGAATGGTGGAACAAGCTTTCCCTGCACTGGGTGTGATGCAGCAGAAAGCCAGAAAGCACATTCAGGTTGTAAGGTTCCAGAAAATAGTAGAACATACTTTCCCTACACTGGCTGTGATGCAGTGGAAAGCCAGGAAACTAATCATGTCCACCTGGGCCAGGAAGCACGTATAACGTGCAGGAGCCAGGAGGATAAAAGTGGCTGGGAAATCCCAGTAGGGGGAGGTGCATTGGAAGGCAAGGGAGGAGCAGTGAATGGAGGTGCATTGAGAGGTGTTCGTGCACAGGTCTCCCAAGCCAGAGGGGGCATCGTCCCAAGGAGAGTGAGTAAGCAGCTGGAGGGCGGAGGTCACGAGCAGGAGAGCTTGCTGGGACCAGGAAGCATCGGGTGTGTCCCTGCAGTAGGGAACAGCAGAAAGGAAGCCTTTCCTGGAGGTTACCAGAGCCCTGACCAGACAATTGCTGAAGGGAACTCTCATGGCAAAGCAGGCTACAGCCCAAGTAAAGGTGCCTGGTTAAGAGAGGAAGGTGTGGAAGCTGGTTATCCAAGAAACAAAGCTCTAAGTACACTAATTTTTCCAGAGGGCAAAAGGTGGGCTCGGCTAGAAAGGCAAAGGCTAATTGGTGGAAGGAAAACCCTTGGTGGAAGGAAAAGGGAAGCCTAAGAGAAATAGGCTCCAGTACAGGTCCCCAGGACTTCCCTTATACAGAACGGTTCCTTGCCCCAAGAGCTGCTGCATCTCGAGGGAGTGCTGTGAATGATAGATGTGGAAAGTGTTACCCACTTACAAGTTTAGACACTGAGCAGATGCAATGGGAGAGCACTAATCAGGACATTGATTATAGCCCAATGGATTGCACGCTCTGTATATCGGATGAGATTACCTCTTTATGTTAATCAAGGAAACAAGAGCATTGTTGTACCTGTTTTTGAAAGACGGTGCATTTTTGGTTATTTTGCTGTGAAGAAACAGTTTGTTTAATCCTTTGTTTGCTGTATGAGAAAAACCAGAAAACCACACGGGAAAGGGAATAAATCCTCATCATTATAATTTTGCCTTAAACACGGCTACAGAGTTTTCTTTACAAAGGCAGCTTGCACCACACGCCCTAGGCGACTGCCTAATAAGGACAAGGATAGCAAGTGTCTGACACCTTCTACGGGTAAAGATAGGCGCTGGCCTATCTTTTATCTGTAGAAGATATGGGGTTAGCTTCTGTCACCACCCATGACATGCCCAGGAAAGCCCACAAATCGCCCCGATGCTAAGCGGTTAGCATCGGGGCGTGTAGGAGAGAAGATTAGGGATATTTAGAGCACTAATCATGTAATTGTCTTTCAAATATCAGGCCCTACAGAGTTGAGCTGCAAAGGTGCCAATGCTGACCACAACTGTATGCATTCAGTTGCCAATTGATGTAGCATATGCATAATCCAGGTGATCACAATAAAGTGCAATGCATATACATGCTCTTAGCCGAGATTACTCCATTTATAGATAAGGTGCAAAATTATCCAGTTAGGTCTGGCTAAAAATTCAACTCAAAATGACAAGGTAAAATTGCTTGGTTATTTTGTCTACTCTGGGTTTTTGAAAACTGACATCATAATATACAAAAAAAACATGGCAACTGTATATGACACTATATTCAGAGCACAGGAAAGTGTTAAATCCAAATTTCAAAGTGATTTTGTATCATTCTAACAAACTGGCTAACACTCTTCATTCTTTGCCCACTTAGAACCACCTGTCCGCCTTTGCAGAAGTCACATGATACTGGAACTGACGCTGGCTCTCTGCACTGGACATCATCCCTCTTCACGGTCCACTCATCATAGACAAGGAAGTAAAAACTGTCAGGTCTATCTAATGATTTGTAGAACCCTGCAGATCTCTTCAGTATTTGAAGGTTGTTTCTTTAATATCCTCCTTCTTTTATCCACATTTTTCTCAGTGAGTCACTGGACCACATGTAAAGTAAGATGCACTATTCCACACTCTGTATAATAATTTTCTTTATTTTGGTTATTTAAGCCTTTCCATAAGCTGTGTATGTATTCAAAGGAGAAGTCATATTTTGATTGAGTTGGAACCAATACATTTCTTTTAAAATTCTATCAATTTTTTGTGATTAGCATGGCACTATTTCCATTTTTAAAAAGATTTGGTATGTATATAAAAATAAACTGATTTATGTTCTGTGCTCTAAAACTGTTTGTACATGGTATTTTGCTAAATTCACTTAAATATTTATACTGTATGTTACTGTATATCCAAGACTGGTGCTTCTGTTTTTGAAGAGAAAATACCAATTTTTACTGTAATAAGTAATGTATCATAATTAAAGGTTTATTTATTTGGATTTTTTCTTAGTCGGAATTGGACTGTTGCTTTGTAGTCTTTCTGCATACGCTGTATCTGAGATAAACAAAAGAAAATGTTAGAGGATGATAGGCACCGGAGAATCCTTTGAAAGAATATTCTGCTGGGGATATACAGAATTTACCAACAAATCAGTGACCTCCAATTCAAATGTTTCATACAGTACTTTCACTACTACACTTGCAGACTGATGTACTAAATTACAAAATTCTTTTGCAAAAGTTGTCTGTGTGTGAAACTGTAATATTATGGGACATGTTTACTAAAGGGCACTAGAGGTATGCTGCAGTAATCATTGCTGTGTGCTAAAAATCCCAAGCTAATTGCTTAGCATGTCATGAGGTGGAGAATGGGTATTCATTGCGCATTGCAGTTAGTGCAGGGGTAATTAACATGTACTAAGAGTCATGTTTACTAAACTGTTAGCTACTACCTCAGAATTCTCCAGGAACAAGTAGGAAATCAGTCCTCACATATGGGTGACTGCGCCGACAGAGCCCACGCAAAAGCATCTCCCCAGCTTTCAAAGAAAGCCTTTGAGAAATGAACCACACATGCATGTTCCTGCCCCAGGGTATCATCTTGCCTCAGACTCCTTTTTTCCGTGGAGCCCTCTGGACATCTGTCCAATTTCTCCCAGAAAAAGTGTTGCTGTTTTATTTCTTTTTATCCGGTATGCGTACCAGTTCCTTACCCGCTCCCGAGCCAGCTCTCCTGTGCATCGCTCCTCGGGTTTGTTCCCTTTGTTTCTTTGTTTTTATTAAGCTGTTCCTCGACCGGCGCTTCACACCCTTTTTTGGCCACAGGCCTCAGACCTGTGCCCGGCGGAAGGGCTCCTTTTTCCTCGATGACCTCCAGCGGCTTCAAGAAATGTGTTCGGTGTGGTAAGATGTGTTCGATGTGGTAAGACCCATATGATTGCTGCCTCCACTGCCTTGGGTCAGACCACATCGATTAGGACTGTGAGCTTTTCAGGGCCTTGACCCCAAAGGCCATCAAGGGCCGTCAACTGCAGCAGGAAAAGTTCTTTCACAAGTCCAACTCTGCCTCAGAGTCTCTGGTGACACTGTGCTCCAGGGCCCAGTCCGGTACCTCAGCACCCCGTGATGCACGGACTATCTTGGAGTCTCATGACCGAGAAGAAATCTCCAGAGGTGGAATGTAAGAAGTTGAAACTCTCGAAAACCACTTTGGAGGATGGGTCCGGGAAGGTGGGAAAATCCCACTCCAGGCTCCGTAGTCCCCTGGCGTGAGTCCGAGGAGTCGGAGCGGGAGCAGCCTCACAAGCTGCCCTGGAAGGAGTCGGCATCTGGCGACTGCCTCAGACATCCAAGGCCATTCACGTCAGGACTCCCCCTCGACAGAGCCAACGCTGGACCAGAAATCGTCGGTTCCCACGTAGAAGGCTGCAGAGCTAAATGACATAGAGACCAGGATGGCAGCCTTGGAGCACAGTATCTCTGCTCTCATGGCCCAACTGCAGGCGTTTATGTTCAGTTCCTGTGGTTTATCTGCCCTGATGATGGGCCCTCAAAATCGAGGGCTTCCCTGGACGTCGAGCCGATCCTCAAGCACCACCGGCCTCGAGAGAGCCATCGGCATCAGACGAGGTCCCAGTCCACTTTCTCGGGACACTGGTCCTCTTTGGTGAGTACACGTGGCTTGGACCATGGGTCCTCTGGAGGTTGCGGGCCTTTGGGCTCAGGTCTTGACCACAGAAATCGCGGGGCTTCGGACTCATTCTTGGACTTCAGATTGGAGTGGGAGACTGAGACGATGAGTCCCCAGATACTCGGAGGCACCGAGACATGCCCTCAGACCCAAATCCCTGTGCCGCCACCCCCCCCCCCCCCGAGGACGTCACCTTTCTCCACTTTGTGTGGGATATGGCTAAGGTGTTTGCCCTTGAGACCAAAGCGGAAGAGGACCCTCGCACAGAGGAACTGGAGATCCTCCAGTATGAGGCCCCTCCAAAAAAGACCCTCATGGTGCCCATTCCTCCACTCCTTAAGCTTCTCCTTCCCCGTTTGTGGGAGACACCTGCATTAGTGCCCATTGTAAGCCGGCAACCCAAATCTAAGTGCCGAGTCCTGGGTTCCAGAAGACCCAACATCCCCACAACTTGATGGTCATTGAGTCTGCCACATGCAAACTAAAGAGCCAAAAGACCCATTCCTCAGTGTCCACCAGCAGGGAGGCCCAGACCATCAATGCCCTCGGCCGAAAGGCCTTCCAGGGCTTGATGCTTACATGCTGAGTGCAGTCCTATCAATTGTACATCGGCATGAACCTCAAAGACCTGGCAAGGGAGCTTGCCACTTTCTCTGCAGGCCTTGATGGGGAACTCCTCCAGTGGTTCTAGCCTCGGCGATCAAGGAGTGCTCGAGGTTTTTATCCCAAGCAACATACGATGGCTTCGAGTTCTCAGCCAGAGTAGCCACCGCGGGCATCGGGGCTTGACGCCAGCCATGGCTGGAGTCATCTGACCTCGAGCAATGGGTTCAAGACAAACTCTTCGATGTCCCCTGTATCAGAGAGAATCTCTTCGGGAAACCCATGGCAGACAAAGCTACAGAAATAGAGACTGAGTTCCTGACCAGGACCAGACTCTCTAAAAAAAGACCTCAGTGCATCCCTGTAAGAAGGCTCTGAGGAAGAAGCCCTTCTTCCTGAGACAAAAGGGAGGTTTTGGCAATGCTTCACAGTTCCAAACTTTCTCAGCCTCGCAGCAAGGCCAACAGCACAAGGGTCAAGGGCACAGTTCCCGCAAACAAAAGATCCCCAAGTCCCAGGCACCAGCACCGGCCCTGGACCAGCCTGGGGGGAGCTTTTGACTCCTTGGGCATGACCTCTCTCCCCCAGAAAGTCCCCAACAACCCACAGGGGGGCATCTGGCTCTGTTTGCCCACAGGTGGCCCACCATCACCACCGATTTCTGGGTACTGGAAGTGGTCAAGGAGAGCTACCTCCTTCACCTACAGCAGATCCCACCCTCTTACTTCCCAGAAGAGCCCATAAGGCTTCACCTTCACCAGACTATGTTCTTCACCAAACTCGCAGGCCTCCTTGGGGAAAAGGCAGTAGAGCCAGTACCCAAACATCTAAGGGGCAGCAGCTTCCAGGTACTTCCTCGTTCCCAAGCAAACAGGGGGCCTCAGGCCTCAGGCTCCTGTACAGATTTCTGGTAAGGGAGACGTTCAAGATGCTGTTTCTTGGAACACTGCTGCCATACCTTCAGCAGAGAGACTGGCTAGGCTCCTTAGACCTGAAAGATGTTTATATGCACATCCCGATCCATCCCAGCCACTGAAAATACCTCCGCTTCATGGTGGGAGGAGGAGGTCACTCCCAATACAGGGTGCTACCCTTCAGACTGGCTTCATCGCCAAGGGTCTTCACCAAGTGCCTAGTGGTGGTCACAGCCCACCTTCATCTCCAAGAAGCCTTCATCTATCCCTACCTGAACAACTGGCTCATAAGGGGAGGCATGGCTGCAGAAGTGCACCATGCCACCAAATGCACCATCCACGTCCTGCAGCATCTGGAGTTTGTCATCAACTACCCCAAGTCACACCTCACTGCATCTCAGTGCCTAGAGTTCATAGGGGCCCAGCTAGACACCCTCCAGGTCAAGGCCTTCCTCCCTCCAGAGAGGGGCAGAACACCTCAGAGGGCTAACTGCAGAGGTACAAGCACCGCCGGTCGCTACCCATTCATCTTCTTCTCCACCTGCTTGGCCACATGGCTTCCACAGTCCAGGTGACCCCATATGCCCACCTGCACATGAGGGCAGCCCAGTGGTGCCTCTGCTCTCAGTAGACACAAGCCATTGTCAGGCTTTGGGGCAGGGTAAGAGTGGACTCGCCAGGTGGCAGACTCCCTTGACTGGTGGTTGATTCCCCACCACCTTTAGGCCGGGATGCCCTTCCAAGCACCCACCTCCCAGAGGTTCCTTACCATGGACGCCTCCCTGCTAGGCTGGGGAGCTCATTGTGAGGACCGCCGCACACAAGACAGCTGGTCCCAGACAGAATGCCAGGTGCAGATCAACTGTCTGGAGCTCCGGGCAATATTCCTGGCTCTCCAAGCCCTTCACCACTGTTCCAGACCGACAACCAAGTCGCAGTGTTCTATGTCAACAAGCAAGGGGGCATGGGGTCATACCCTCTCTACCAGGAGACAGTAGTCCTCTGCTCATATGCGTCGTGCAATGAAATGCTCATACAGATGGTCTACCTCCAGGGCCAGGACAATGCCCTGGCAGACAAGATGAGCAGAGGCTTCCAGCCGCATGAGTGACTCCTGGATCCCAGAGTGGCCTCCTGGCTGTTTTGATTCTGGGATGTCCCCCTAGTGGACCTGTTTTGCAGCCCAGACAACAAGCAGGTGCCCCACTTCTGCTCCCATCAGCCACACCCATGCCGGGTGGCTGCGAACGTGATCCTCGTCCCATGGATGGAAGGCCTCCTTTACATCTTCCCGCTGACATCACTGGTCACCAAGACCCTCTTCAAGGTCCAGCATGACAGGGCATCACTGATACTGATAGCCCCCTGGTGGCTCAGGCAACCTTGGTTCCTGCTGCTTCTCTACCTGTCGGCGATGTTGCCAATTCTTCTGGGCTATGCCCCAGGACTACTCTCACAGGAGGAAGGATCTTTCCTGCATCCCAGTCTGGGCTCCCTGTCACTCATGACTTGGCTGTTGAAAGGGTAGCTCTAGCTCCCTTCAACCTCCCACAGGATGTGGAAGAGGTCCTTCTGGCCTCCTGCAAGGCCTCCATGAGAAGGACATATGCCTTTAAGTGGTGCCAGTTCTCTTGCTCAGTGCTGATGGTATTTCAGTACCTACTCCACCTGTCGCAGGGGGGGGCTAAAGTCCAACTCCGAGAGAGTGCACATGAGCGCTATCACAGCGCACCAGCATTCCATTGAGGGCAAACCCCTCTCGGCCAAGCCCCTTGTATCTTGATTCCTGCAGGGCCTCATGCTATCCAAACCCCCTGTCTGCCCACCAGCAGCAGAGTGGGATTTCAATGTGGTGCTCTTGTAGCTCACTAAGCCGCCATTTGAGCCTCTGGCTACCTGCCACTTGCGGTACCTCTCCTGGATTGTCGTCTTTCTCGTGTCACTCACAACAGCTCACAAGGTCAGCGAGCTCCAGTTTCTGATGGCAGAGCCTCCCTATACTAGGTTCTACAAGAACAGGATGGTGCTCCGTACACACCCCAGGTTTCTGCCAAAGGTGGTGTCCCCCTTGCACCTCAATCAGGATGTGGTGCTCCTCACCTTCTTTCTGAGGCCTCACATCTGCAAAGTCAGAGACCGCATCCATACTTTGGACTGTAAAAGGGTCCTGTCCTATCTGCAACAGACTCAGGACCACCGCAAAGCACCTCAGCTTTTGTATACTATGACCCCAGTCTTCTGGGGCTCCCAGTGTCCAAACAAACTCTGTCCACTTGGATGGCAGACTGCATTGCCCTTGCCTATGAGCAGGCTGAGATCTCACTAGACCAGCGGGTCACAGCACACCCACATTAGAGCCATGGCCACTTCCGTGGCAAACCTACATTCCATACCTGTGACGGAAATCTGCCGGGCTGCCACCTGGTCTTTGGTCCCTACCTATGCAGCTCACTACTGCCTAGAGTGGAAGTCCCAGTGGAAAAGCGCCTTCAGCCAGGCTGTACTCCATAATCTCTTTGGTGTGTTGGCAACTCCTGCCCTCCGACTCTTCTGTGTTCAGGCTACCAGAGTGCTGGTTCCCTGCTGGACACCTGGATCTTGCGAGAGTCTCTCAGTTAGGACTCAACTGCTGCGGCTCATGGCTCACCCTCTGCTGGTCACTGTGGCATTTTTTACAGGGTTCTCAGTAGCCTGTAGCTGGGAAGTCCTATATGTGAGGACCGACATCCTGCTTATTCCCAGAGAAAGCTAGTTAATCACCTGTAACAGATGTTCTCTGGCGACAGCAGGAATCAGTCCTCACAACTCTCCCTCCTCCCCTTGGAGTTGCTTCTTTACCATATTTTACTTTTGCCATCTTAGCTATGTCATTAGACGGAGACAAGATGGCACCCTTGGGCGGGAAGGGGATCACGCATGCGTGGTTCATCTCTCAAAGGCTTTCTTTGAAAGCTGGGGAAATACTTCCACGCAGGTTCTGTCGATGCCGATATCACCCATATGTGAGGACTGATTCCTGCTGTCCCCAGAGAACACCTGTTACCAGTCAGTAACTACGCTTTATCACCTGGCAGTAGCAACTAATGTGAACAAAATGCAGATATCACAGGCACTTTTCTGCGATATCTACATTTCATGCACTCTAGTCATAGGGAGGCAGGATTTGAGAGCCATCGCTTGAAAATGTTCCACACGATGATTGCCAAAAGTGGCCTCAACACGGCTGCAAATAATGCCACCTCAAGAGGTGGCATTAGCTGCAGCTAATGCTGCTTGGACTGTTTTGCAACCACTGCCAATTGCCAGTGGCTGTCTTCAAAAAGCCAATCATCTCCATGCCCTGATCCAGCCCGCCAACTGAACAACATTGTAAGTGCCATGGATGTACTGATCCGAGGCACTGACAAAGTAAAATATGCATTCTCTCCCCACACCTTCAGCACCCTTTCTGGACAGCTCTTGATTCCTATTGAAGCACTTCCGGAACAACCATTAGCGCTAGCTAGCTAGTCATCCCCCTTTCTTCCCTCCCATTTCCCCAATCTACTAAAAAATCCAGACCAGTTAGTCAGGCTCCGTCCCCACTTCTCCCCCTTCAAAACTTAAAACCCACCTAACCAGTCAGCTTAATGGGGACCCCCTGACCCCCTAACCCATTACCTTAAAGTTTCTAGTGGTCTAGTGGCCACCTTGCCCTTGCCACGGATTTCACATCTCTGCATCAGTAGGCACCGCAGTACTTCCCACTTTACCTGCTGATGCAGGGATCACTGGTCTCCGCTGTATCTGCAGGGATAAAGATGGAAACGCTCTCTGCTGATATCACTGGCCTTCTGCAGCTGCAAAAGGCTGTCGCGATTTAGTAAAGATGCCCCAAAGTGTTAAGGCTGCAGTTAGTAAGGGGGAACTTACCGTCACATCACTGGATAGCAGTAAATGCACCCACGTTAAATGTGCTTGCCAGTTTGCACACTGGGGTACCTCTCACTGTGTTGACTGCTGGGGGGCATGCTGAGCATGTCCCCAACAGCTAGCATGAGCCTCTCTTCTATCCTGTACTAATCTTTCATCCCTAAAGCATGGTAAACATGCCCCGTGTGTTTTTTGCACACACCTTGAGAAATAACGTGCACATTTCCCCTTTACAAACAGTATTGATGCAAACAGCGATTAATCAAATTATCTTAAACATTAAACTTTTGTGCACAGTCTGTTATACACAAAAGTGTATTAATCTTCTGCATTAATGAGCTGCTCTAATACAATATCATGTGAAGCAGCTCAGTAATGTACAATTCACTAAAAACTGGTGTGCAAAAATGTTTGCAAGCTGATGTTTGCAAAAATCATACATCTCAATAAAGTATAGTTATAATTTTTACCAGATCCCCATAGCAAAGTCTTTTTCAGAGGTTTGCTATGGAGCTCATATGTCTCCATCACGTTCACATTTCAAAAAAGCATACTGCGGGGGTAACTTGTATGGAGTAGCAGTTACAACCCAAATTAGAAAGCATAGAGTGGGCGAAACCTGCACAGAGTAGCAGTTACAACCCAAAGTAAAAAACATAGAGGGGAAATTGGATGGAGCAGACTACAGTAAATCATCTTTATCTGACATCATTTACTATGTTGCCTTCTTTCGCATACATGTTTGTTATGGTATAAACCCATGGGAAGTCCTATGAGCTAGAATTCTGCCCTCTAGAAGACAGTAATACTAGAAAATAATGGCCACATATTAAAGACTGGGGTCTTTGTGTCTATGTGTGTGGGGGGGGGGAGGGTTATTTGAGGGACCCCCAGACCACTGTTGCTGTTTTCAGAGCATGGCCACTTTAAGACTGCAGCCTGCTGCATCAGTCACCTGTTAGCGGCCTGATGCCCCGGCAAGGAAAAATAATGCCAGCTTTGAACTGGCATTAGTTTTACAAGAATAGTGCATCATGTGATCAGCACAAACTGCGCCATTCAATTTGAACACTAATGTGGTGTTTTCCATGCATTTTCATGCTATGCGCACCATTATTATTCAACATGCGGTGGGCTGAAAAATTGTGCACTGTGGTAAAATATTGCATATTTTTGCCCTTTTTTGCATGCTAAAGGGAAAATCTCATGCATTATTCCATTAATGTACTACTTAACTAGCCCGAAAAATCTGGAACTTATTAACATACTGAATAGTAGATTTTCCCTTCAACTACTAACCATTCTCCATCTTCATCTCTATTCTCTACCTATTTCCTCACAATGAAGTTGAAATGTATATACGACAAAACTGCTTGGTGGAAATGTATTTCATTGTATATGTTGCACGTAATCTTAGATTATCCCTCCTTTTGAATTTCATAATACAATACATAAGGAGTGGGCTGCAATGAGCCTTTAATAATGTGCGTTCCGTTGTTCTTGGGTATTGTTCCTTTCGATGGTTTTATGCTTTGCCTTTAGTATTCTAAATTTAAACAATATATTCTTGTACTAATTTTTACTACAGATTGTGGTATTAGATCAGTAACCTGCTTTAAAAATATTTAATGTGCACACATTAGATGGCCTGCTTTACACTGGGCTAGTTATTTATCCCTAAATTTAACAGGCTGATGCCTACTAATGGTAACACTGGCTTTATTCCACAGCAACAAAAAAAGAGTTCTCTGTGAACAAGCAGGAAGTCAGTCCTCACATATGGGTGACATTGGCGCTGATGGAGCCCGTGCGGAAGCATCTCCCCCAGTTTTCAAAGAAAGCCTTTGGGAGATGCACCACATATGTGGGCCCACTTCCCACCCAAGGATGCCATCTTGTCTCAGTCTCCTTTTTTCCTTGGAGCCCTTGGGATGTTGTCATTTTTTCCCTGGAAAACGTCTGATTTTTCATAGTTAAATTTTATCCGGTTTGTGTATCATTTCCTGCCCGCCCCTGAGCCAGCTCACCTCGGCATTGCTCCTTGGGTTCATCTATCCATTTTTCACTTTTATTTTTATAAAAAGTGTGTCCGGTGTAGAAAGTCATGTTACTTACCGACCCACATGACTCCTGCCTCTGATGCCTTGGCCCATATCACAACAACTCTGACTGTGAGCTGTGCAGAACAATGATCTCAAAGACCTTAAAGAGTCTCCATCATCAGCAGGAAAATTTTTTTCAGAAGTCCGATTCCGCCTCGGAGTCTCTGGTAACGCCATGCTCCAGAGTCCCTTCTGATACCTCGGAGTCCCGCAGCCATGGTTCTTCCGAGTGGAAGTCCCTGGAGGTGGAACTTAAGTAGAAGACATCCTCGAAGACCGCCTTGGAGGACAGATTTAGGAAGAAGGTGAAATCACACCCCAAAACCTGCAGTTGCAGGCATGAGTCCGAAGAGACGGGGCAGGAGCGGCCCTCTAAGTTGCCCCACAAGACGTTGTTGGCCTCCGAGGCCATCCTCATCAATGATTCCCCTTTGACAGTGCTGACGTTAGGCCCAAAGTCCTCGGTGCCTGCATCGAAGGCTGCAGAGCCAATTGGCATCAAGACCAGAATGGTGTCCCTAGAGAGCAGTATATCTGCCCTAGCGGCCATGCAGTGGGTATTTATGTCTGGCTTGTCTGGTTCATCAACTCTGATGATGGGACCCTCGACATGGAGGGCTTCCCCAGATGTTGAGCTGATCCTCAAGTGCCACCAGCCTCGAGAGAGCCCCTGGTCCTGGTCGAGGTCCTGGTCCCATTCTTTGGGACACCGGTTTTCCCCAATGAGTGCTCATGGCTCGGACTGATGAGTGGTCCTCAACCGAGGTGATCATGCAGCATCGGACTTGTACTCCGGCTTTGAGTCTGAATGGGAGACTGAGGACGAAGAGTCCCCTGACATGAGGTGACACCGTGAGGTGCCCTTGGACCTTTCTCCCTGGTGACCTGACACTGCTCTCCATGAGGACATTGCATTCCTCAGTTTTGTGAGGGATATGACCAAGGTTCTCATGATCGAGACCGAGGCCGAGGAGAACCCATGAACGAGGATTTGGAGATACTCCAATGCGAGGTACCTCCGAAGGAAACCCTTATGGGTCCAGTGCTCCTGATCCTTGACCACCTCCTCCTCCGGATGTGGGAAACACCGGCGTTGGTACCAATTGTCAGCAGGCGCCTTGATGCCATGTACCAAGTACACCGGAGTCCTCGGTTCCAAAAGTCCCAGCTCCCACACAACTCAATGGTCGTGGATTTGGCCATGTTTTAATTTATTTATTTTATTTATTTATACATCTCTTCTATACCGCCACTTCCAGCGATCAGTGGCGGTTTACAAGTAAACAAAGTTTAATAATAGAATGCTATTATTTTACATAGAACAGGTTTAGAAACTAATTTACATAGAACAGGTTTAGAACTATTTTACATAGAACAGGTTTTTACATAGAACAAATTTATAAAAGTAAACATTCAACTATTAAATTGTAACTCAATAATACAATGAGGTAACTGGCTATCCATAGTAAAACAACGGCAATGGAATATATTACATTGATTACACTTATTCACATTTTGCTTTCAAAGAGAAATTTAATGAGGTGGGCAAAGTGAATATGAGTGAAGGGTTTTATGTCCTGTCTAGGTAGGGTCAGTGAGTGACTGCTGATCAGTGGTTTTCTCTGAGTTAGGGTTATCTTCCTTGTGGAGGTTATTATAGTGTAGGGTGAAAAGGTGGGTTTTTAGATTTTTTCTAAATAATTGAAGATCCTTAATTTCTCTGATTTCAGCTGGTAGGTTGTTCCATAATATAGGAGCAAAGTATGAGAAAGCTGTGTTGCTTGTTTTTTGACTTGTTTTTCGGATAGAATCAGGTACTTGTAGCATGTGAAGGTTAATTCTTCGTCTTGATCTGTTTTCAAGAGGGATGTTGATGAGCGTGGATAAGAAGGAAGGAGCTATATTATTATAAATCTTAAAAGTATTGATTAAGGATTTGTAGGTGATTCTGCATGATACTGGAAGCCAATGGAGAGAATAAAGAATCGGAGATATATGATCTGTTAATTTTGCTTTGGAGATAATCCTTGCGGTGACATTTTGGGCCAATTGAAGTGAGTGGATATTTTTCTTTGAGGTCCCTTGAAGAATACCGTTACAGTAGTCTAAATGTGGTGTAATGAGTGTTTGTACTATGGTTCTGAAATCAGTGTTATCTAGTAATGGTCTAAGTTGTTGGATTGTCCTTAGTTTGAAGTAGATTGTTTTTACAGTTAGTTTTATATGTTTGGTGAGGTTGAGGGTCTTATCAAGAGTGACTCCCAAGTATTTGATCTCCTCTTTAACAGGGAGAGAATTATTGCCAATGTTGATTTCCAATGGAGGGGTGAAGCTTGTGTTTCTTGTTATAAATGTTTTAAGTGTCAAAAACCACACTCATCAGTATAACTCAGCATGGAGGCCCAAACTCGCGATGCCCTTAGCTGGAAGGCTTTTCAGGGCTCGATACTAGCATGCTGAATCCATTCATACCAGTTCTACATTGGCATATACCTCAAGGAACTGTCGAGGGAGCTCGGGGTATTCTCAACAGGCCTCGACGGAGAACCCTTACAGAGGTTCAAGACCCTAATCACGGCAGTAAAGGAATGTTTGAAGTTCCTGTCCCGAGCATCCTATGATGGCTTTAAGTCATCAGCTCGGATGGCCGCCACAGGTATCGGGGCACGGCGCCAAGCATGGCTTCAGTTGTCCGACCTGGAACAATGGGTAAAGGACAAACTGATTGATGTCCTCTGCACAGGTGAGAATCTGTTTGGGAACCCTATGGCGGACAGAGCAACGGAGATAGAGGCCACGTATGTAATGAGAACCAGGCTCTCGAAAAGACCTCGGTGCAACCCCGAAAGAAAACCCTGAGGAAGAAAGGGGGCTTCAATATTCCGCACTTCCAAGCCTGCTCGGGCCCTCAGTAGGTCCAGCATCAAAAAGGTCAGGGACATGGTCCCAGAAAGTAAAAAGCCCCAAAGCCCCAGGCACCAGCTCAGATCCAGCCCGGGGGAAGCTTTTGACTGCCTGGACATGACTCCATATTTCCAGGGGGTCCTCTTCTGCCTACAGGGGTGCGCTAACCTTGTTTGCCCACAGGTGGAGAGCCATCACCACCGATACCTGGGTGTTACAGGTGGTCAAGAAGGGTTACTTCCTCCACCTACATCAGCCACCACCCCCATTCTTTCCAGGAGAGCCCACCAGACCTGCTCCTCATAGCAGGATTACTCCAGGACAAAGCAGTGGAGCCAGTCCCAAAACACCTCTGGGGCACCGGTTTCACTCCAAGTACTTACTCGTCCCCAAGAGAACTGGGGGCCTCAGGCCCATTCTGGAGCTGCAAGAGCTCAACAGGTTTCTGGTCAGGGAGAAATTCAAGATGGTCTCCCTTGGAACACTGCTACCATTCTTCCTGTAAGGAGATGGTTTTTGCTCCTTGGACCTAAAGGATGCCTACACTTACATTCTAATCCACCCCAGCTATAGAAAATGCCTCCAGTTCGTGGCGGGGGGACAGCACTACCAATACAGGGTACTGCACTTCAGGCTGGCCTCGTCTCCAAGGGTATTCACGAAATGCCTTGCGGTGGTTACAGCCCACCTCATAATTCAAGGAGCCTTCATCTTCCACTATCTGGACAACTGGCTCATAAAGGGGGGCACAGTTGCAGAGGCACAATGCTCCTCCGGACTCACCATAAATGCTCTGCAGCACCTGGGGTTTGTCATAAACTACACCAAGTCCCACCTCACTCCTGCTCAGAACCTAGAATTCATACGGGTGCAGCTGTACACTCTTTAGGCAAAAGCCTTCCTCCCTCAGGAGAGGTCAGTACGCCTTAGAGAACTAGTTACAGAGGTGCAACGGTGCAGGACAATACCCACCCAGCTTCTCCTCTGCCTGCTGGGACACATGGACCTCCGTGGTCCATGTGACCCCAGATGCCCGCCTACACATGAGAGCAGCCCAGTGCTGCCTCCGCTCACAGTGGACCCAGGCCACAGGCAGGCTCAGGGACAGAGTGCATGTGACCCACCAGCTGGCAGACTCCCTCAGATGGTGTCAAAATCCAGGTCACCTTCAGGCCAGGATGCTCTTCCAGGCACCCACCCCCCAGAAAGTCCTCACCACAGACGCCTTTCTAATGGGCTGGGGAGCACATTACGAGAGCCTCCAGACACAAGGCTGCTGGTCCCACAGGGAATCCAAAATTCAGATCAATCTGCTGAAAATCAGGGCAATATTCCTGGCCCTCAAAGCCTTCAGCCACCAAATGCAGCACCACGTGGTGCTGATCCAGACCGACAATCAGGTCGCGATGTTCTGTGTGAACAAACGGGGGAATGGGGTCCTCCCCTCTCTGCCAGGAGGTGGTAGCCCTCTGCTCTTATGCCACATGCAGAGGGATGCTCCTGAGGGTGGTGTACCTCCTAGGTCAGGACAATGTCTTGGCGGACAAGCTGAGCAGGGTACTCCCACCACATGAGTGGCAACGGGTCCCAGCAGTAGCTTCATGGTTGTTCCGGCTCTGGGGCTTCCCAATGATAGACCTGTTCACTAGCCCGGCAACACGCAGTTGCCCTGTTTCTGCTCCTGCCAACTGCATCCATCTCGGATAGCAGCAGATGCATTCCTCATCCCATGGTCAGAAGGCCTCCTGTATGCCTTACCCCCAATGCCACTGATAGCCAAGACCTAGATGCATTCATCATCCCGTGGTCAGAAGGCCTCTTGTACGCCTTACCCCCAATGCCACTGATAGCCAAGACCTTGTTCAAGGCTCAACGGAACAGACGTCACTAGTGCTGATAGACCCTCAGTGGCCCAGACAGCCCTGGTTCCCACTGATCCTCTACCTATCGACTGTACCACCAATTCTCCTGGGCCGAGCCCCAGGACTACTCTCGCAGGAGCAGGGCTCTCTCCTACACCACAGCCTGGGGTCCCTCTCACTCATGACTTGGTTGCTGAAAAGGTAGCGCTAGCTCCCTTCAACCTTCCATGGGACATGGAAGACATCCTCCGGGCTCTCGGAAGGCCTCCATGAGAAGGGTGTATGCCTTCAGGTGGTGATGTTTCTCACTGTCATGCACAGAAAAGAGGACAAACTCGTTCTCCTGCTCAGTGCATGTGGTACTTAAATACCTGGCTCTACCTATCACAGGCGGGACTGAAGTCCAACTCAGTCAGAGTAAACCTCAGTGCCATCGCGGCACATCACTACTTTGTCGAGAAGAAAACCACTCTCGGCTCAGCCCCTTGTGTCTTGGTTCATACGAGGCCTCATGTTGTCCAAACCTCCTGTACACCCTCTGGTGGCAGAATGGGATCTTAATGTGGTGCTCTCGCAATTCACTAAGCCTCCGTTTGAGCCTTTAGCTACCTGCCACCTGCGGTACCTCTCCTAGAAGGTCGCCTTCCTGGTAGCACTTACATCAGCTCAGCGAGCTCCAGGAGCTGATGACAGAGCTTCCCTACACCAGGTTCTACAAGAACAGAGTGGTGCTCCGTATGCACCCTAAGTTTCTGACAAAGGTGATGTCCTATTCCACCTCAGTCAGGAAGTGGTACTCCCCACCTTCTTTCCCAGACCTCACGCTGGTAGGGCAGAGACCGTTCTCCATACTCTAGATTGCAAGAGAGCCCTGTCCTACCTGCAATGGACTCAGGGCCACCGCAAAGCTCAACAGACTTTCGTATTCTATGACCCCAGTTGTCTGGAGCTTCCAATGATTAAGCGGACTCTGTCCACTTGGGTGGTGGACTGCATTACCCTTGCCTACAAGCAAGCAGGGATCCCACTGGACCAGACAGTCACAGCGCACCACATCAGGGCAATGGCTATTTCTTTTGCCAATCTGTATTCTGTCCCCATGACAGAAATTAGCCAGGTACCACCTGGTATTCAGTCCATACCTTCACAGTTCACTACTGCCTGGAGAGGGAGTACCAACAGGACAGCGCCTTTGACCAGGCCATACTCCATAGTCTTTTTTTGAAAGCTGGGGAGATGCTTCCACGTGGGATCCATCAGCGTTGACGTCACCAATATGCGAGGACTGATTCCTGCTGTTCTCAGAGAACACCTGTTACAGGTGAGTAATTATGCTTTACACCAACTAATCTAATTTGCTGCTTCACTCTAAATAAAGCAAAGATGAGCAGTTTTGTACTGGCCATGGAGCTAAATACTTTATTGGGGTGGTTCAAACTTTCTCCCATAAGCTCTACAGGAAGTAAGGTCCAATATTTACTAGCCAAAGACTCAGAAATGCACTCTGAATTGTTCCTTCTTTTTAAGAGAATAGAATGACAGAGAATCCTTGGTGGTGAAGAAGTGAAGCGGATGCCTGAGATCAACTGTGGTGTATTGCATACAAACGGAAGACAGCCAGGCAGACTCGACAGACTTCGCTGTACTTATTTCATATTCTAGGTTCATAATTATTAGGGGTCAGTGTTTACAATAAATATTACCAATGTGAGACATTCATTACAGATTGGTTTCACGGAAGAAGCAAAACACATAGCAATATAAATGGTGAATTTAAAAGTTAAAGCAGTAACCAGAGGAAGGCAATTATCTTGTAAATTTTAGTTAGCAACGATCCTGCCCAGGGAAAGGTAAGTCTCTGACTTTATGCAAGGATATTGTCATGCAATAACATTTTATTTGTAACTTTATTTTTTGATTTTGCATATTTAAACAATGCAAAACTTTTATCAGAAAGAATAAAATATTTTACATTGATAAATGTGTATATCTTATTTTAAGATATATATACACACATATATTTTGGTTTACGGCTACTTCAAGTTTTAACAGGCATCTTCAGATGACATGCCTGTGATAGTGGTGGTGTGGATTAATTTTGGTTTGGGACAGTAATGGGTCACGTATAGCTTACAATGTTCTGTTTTACCCGCCAGATCTCGTTATTTGGTTTGAAGGGTCTGGACCTTGCCCACATGGCTGTCAACTATTAACATTAAAAAATCAAATTAGATAGCATACCTAGAAACATAGAGACACGATGGCAGAAAAAGTCCACATGGCCTATCTAGCCTGCCCTTCCATATCGACTACTATAGCCCCTTTCTTTCCTTTAGAAACCTTATGTGCTGTCCCATGCTTTCTTGAATTCAGATACTGTCCTGGTCTCTACTACCTCCACTGTGAGACTGTTCCACGCATCTACCACTCTTTCCATATAGAAATATTTCTGCATATTAATCCTGTGTCTATCCCCTTTCACCTTTACCCTATGCCTCCTTATTGCAGAGTTTTCAGTTCAAAGAGGCTCTCCTCCTGTGCACTTATGCCACAGAGGTATTTAAATGTCTCTATCATATCTCCTTTCTCCCACCTTTCCTCTAAAATATACATATTGAGATCTTTAAGTCTGTCCTCATATGGCTTATAATGAAGACCACTGACTATTTTGGTAGCTACCTCTGCACTGACTCCATCCTGTTATATCATTTGTATTTGTGGTCTCCAGAATTGCACACAATATTCCAAATGAGGTCTCACCAAAGACTTATACAGAGGCACTATCACCTCCTTTTTCCTGCGGACCATTCTTCTCCCTATGCACCAAGCATCCTTTTAGCTCTTGCCGTTACCTTTTCTACCTGTTTAGCCACTTTAAGATCATCAGACACAATAACGCCCTGGTCCTGCTCTTCTTTTTTGGACAGAAGAACTTCACCCCCCTATACTGCACCACTCCCATGGAGTTTTGCAGTCCAAATGCATGACCTTGCATTTTTTGAGCATTAAATCTCAGCTGCCAAATTCATGACCATTCTTCAAGCTTAGCTAGATCCCTTCTCATGTTATCTACTCCTTCTTGGTTGTCTACTCTATTGCAGATTTTAGTATCCTTCACAAAGAGGCTGAAATAGTCTGGCTTTGGGCACTTTGCATCTGATGATCATATGGTTTACTATGCTGGAAATGAAAGACTAAGAAGAAATGGTGTTGCATTTATAGCTAAGAAGAAACTTGCAAGAACTGTAATGAAATAGAATGCAGGCAGTGAATGCTTAATTTCTATTTGTCTATGAGGAATGCCCATCAATGCAACTATAACTCAGGTATATGCCCCAACAACAGCTACAGATGAGGAAGACATTGATAAGTTCTATGAACAAGTACAAGCTGAAATTGACAGAACATGCAAACAGGATATCCTGATAGTCATGGGTGACTGGAACTCAAAAGTTGGCAACAAAGAAGAAGGCAAAGTGGTTGCAAACTATGGACTTGGCAACAGAAACAAAGCTGGATAAAGACTGATAGAATTCCTCAAAACCAATGACCTATTCATCTCAAACACCTTCTTCCAGCAACACAAGCGCCGACTGTACACGTGGACTTCACCCAATGGATTATACAGAAATAAAATTGACTACATCTGTGGAAGACAACGATGAAAAAGTTCAATAACATCAACAAAGACAAAACCTGGAGCTGACTGTGGTACAGATTATCAACTACTAGTATGCAAACTCAAGCTAAAGTTGAAAAAGAGAAAGCTATTCATAAACGTAGCAAAATATGACCTTGAGAATATACCACTGGAATTTAAAGACTGCCTGAGAAATCGATTTGCTGCTTTAGATACAAATGACAGAGTTCCAGAAGAGTTATGGGATTACATCAGGAAGGTTGTATTGGAAGAAAGCAATAAGTCTCTACATAAGGTGAAAAAGCAAAAACGGCCAAAATGGATGACTGAAGAAACTCTGAAAATTGTCCAGAAACACAGAGAAGCTAAAGCCAGAGGAGAAAGAGAAGCAATCACAGAACTCAACACAGATTTCCAATGTGTGCAGCAAGACAGGACAAGGAAAAGTACTACAATGACAAATGCAAGGAAATAAAATCAGAAGCTATTAGAGGAAGAAAAGATTGGCTTTTCTTAAACTATGAGAGTTAAAGAAAAAATTCCATACTTGAATTGGAATGCTACAAGATGCTCAAGGATCCATGTTGAATGATGCTGAGAAGATCAAGAAAAGGTGGAAAGAATATACAGAGTCATTATACCATAAAGATCAAGTGGACCAACAGTCGTTTCAATCTATACCTTATGATCAGGAACTATTGGTGATGAAAGAAGAAGTCGAAGCAGCATTGAAAACCTTATCAAAGAACAAAGCACCGGACATTGATGGCATTCCCATTGAGTTATTACAGCAAACAGATGAAGCTGTTACCATATTTACAAGGCTCTGCCAGGAAATTTTGAAGACAAATTCATGGCCAACTGACTGGAAAAGATCTGTGTTTATACCAATATTGAAGAAAGGTGACCCAAGCTGACTGTGGAAATTATCGCACAATCACTCTGATCCCATATGCCAGCAAGATTCTACTCAAGATCATTCAGCAGAGACTACAACCATACCTGGAATGAGAACTCCCTGAAGTACAAGCAGGGTTCAGGAAAGGGAGAGGAATGAGAGAAATTATCATGGATGTGAGATGGATCCTTGAAAAGACAAGAGAATATCAAAAGGATATCTATATGTGTTTTATTGACTACAGCAAGGCTGTAAACCATGAGAAACTCTGGGCCACACTAAGAAGCATGGGTATACCAGAACATCTGATCATTCTCTTGCACAACCTTTACACTAATCAAGAAGCTACAGTTTGAATGAAACTTGGAGAAACAGAATGGTTTAAAATCAGCAAAGGTATACAACAAGACTGCATACTTTCCCCATACTTCTTTAATTTATATGCAGAACAAATCATCAGAGAAGCAGGACTGTATGAAGACAACAGACTCGTCAACAAACTTCGCCATGCTGATGATACCACATTACTGACTGAAAGTGAAGACGATTTGAAACATTTGCTTCTCAAGATCAAGGAATATAATCTGAAAATGGATCTGCACCTTAACGTTAAGAAGACAAAGATCCTGACAACTGGAAAAATGAGTAAGTTCATCATTGATGAAGAAGAAATTGAAATAGTTGACAACTTTAATCTACTTAGATCAACTATCAATAAAGAAGCAACAAGCAGTCAAGAAATCTGACAATGCATTGCATTTGGCAGAATGGCAATGAAGGACCTAGACAAGATTCTCAAGAGCAGAGATGTCTCTCTCCATACAAAAATTCAACTTGTTCAAGGCATGGCATTTTCAATAACATCATATGGATGTGAAAGTTGGACAGTGAGAAAGAGACAAGAAGAAAATTGATGTCTTTGAATTATGGGGCTGGTGACAAATTATGGGACTGTGCATACATGGACTGCCCAAAGAAGAAACTAGTCACTACTAGAGGAGATCAAACTTATGCTTTCTTTAGAAGCTCAGATGACAAGACTTCGACTTTCATACTTTGGACAAATCTTTTAAAGAGAGAGATCATTAAAGAAGGACATCATGCTTGGCAAGGTAGATGGTCAACGCAAAAGAGGAAGGCCAGCAATGAAATGGATTGATAGAATAACAGCAGCTACAGGTGCCAATCTATCAACAATGAGCCACCTGACTGAAGACCGAACACAATTTAGGACAACTATCCAGAGGGTCGCCATGAGTCGACATCGACTTGATGGTACTTAACAACAACAGACACAAAGAGGCAAACCTTACCTGACAGCTCTTCCTCAATATCACTAACAAAAATGTTAAAAGAATCAGACAAGGACAGATCCTTGCGGCAAATCACTGTTAATATCTTCCTCCTCAGAGTGAGCATCATTTACCTTTACCCTTTGTCGCCTCCCACTCAACCAATTTCTAACCTACTCAGTCACTTTAGGGTCCATCCCTAGTGTGCTCAATTTATTTATAAGTCACCTGTATGGAATGGTGTCAAAGGTTTTACTGAAATCTAAGTACACCACATCTAGGTCTCTCCCTCAGCCCAACTTTCTCATCACCCAGTCAAAGAAATCAATCAGATTTATCTGTCAAGACCTGCCTCTAGTAAATCCGTGCTGCCTTGGATCCTGTAATCCATTGGACTCCAGAAACCTCACTATCCTCTGTTTTAGGAGTGTTTCCATTAATTTACTCACCACAGAGTTCAGACTAACCAGCCTGTAGTTCACAACTTCATCCTTACAAAAATATTTGTTAAGCAATTCTGCTTTATCCTCATCAGCTTCTACATATTCCTCCCCTTCACCCTTGAGTCTGACAATACCGCTCTTTTACTTCTCCTAATATTAACATATGTGAAAAATGTCATGTCCCTCCATTTTATTGCATTGGCTATTTCTTCTTATTTTTGTATCTTTACTTTCCTGACTACTTTCCTAGCTTCTCTATGTTTTTCCAACTATTCATGCTTGTCTTCCTCTTTCTATGATCTCTTGTATTTTATGAATAGTACCCTCTTTTTCTTCACCTTTTCAGCTACTACTTTTGAGAATCATAGTGGCCTCTTTTTGCTTTTACATTTATTTACCTTTCTAACAAAAACGTCTGTTGCACTTAAAATATCCCCTTTCAGTTGAGCCCATTGCTTTTCTACATCCCTCTGCTGTTCCCAACCCACTAATGACTGCTTTTTAAGATTTTTGTTAGTGATATTGTGGAAGGGCTATCGGGTAAGGTTTGCTTCTCTGTGAATGATGCCAAAATCTACAATACCTCTTGAACAGAAAATAATGTCTGATGCTAGTGTTATCCACATTTTTATATGTTCCATTGGGCCATGAAACTTTGTACCCTTCCTTGTAACCTTGCTACAAAGTGCTCTTGTCCCATGAGTCTGCCTATTTTCCCATACCTCAATTGTTGGAAGTTGAGGTTGTTTCCATTTAGCTGCTATTAGTGTATAATTGTCAAGCTCTCTCCTGTCCAATTTTATGTGATGTAGATGATTTCCATATCTAACATCATTAATCCTTTCAGAGTGTTCTCTTTGCTATTTTCTCAGTGTTCTTTAATATTTGTTTCCAGAATGGAATAATTACGGACAGTCCCACCCAATGGGTTTGAATGTTCCTCTATCTCCCCATCCCCTCCAACATATATCGAGTATTTCTGGGTTGATGGCATGTTATTTTACTGGGATGCAATATATTTGAAATAGGATTTTATATTGTGTATCTTTGCATGTTATTCAGGATGTGGATCTGGATGTACATTGCCATATCTCTCCCATCCCCTGCTCCCAGACCCATGGGGCAACCTTCTCCCATTTTTGTTGATATAGGAATATTTCTTAACCCTTACTCTCTGTATTTTATTTGCATAGCTTTGTTATAAGGCCCTTCTGGGTTAGGTCTTTTTGTAATATTGTTTCAAATAGACTTAATGATTTTACATATTTTCCTTTATTTAATGACAAGAAATGTTCTATCTATAGAAGGGAGAAAATTTCAGGCTCAGTCTTATACTTTTCTAGGCTCTCCATTTTTGCAAGTAGTTTGTCGCCCTCTGTGAAATTTATGACCCTTGTTATTCCATTTTCTCCATCCATCTGAATCTTTCTTTGTACTCCCCTGGAAAGAAAAATGCACGCCGCATAAAGGAGCCAACTGAGAGTATGCTATGCCCCATTTTAACATATTATTCTCTGTCACTGTTTTAATACTGGGCCTATGATGGGATGCATCAGGACTTTTTTTGGGGATGTTTCTTTTCTTTATAAACAATATGTCTTCTAGATTATCTAGTTTAAATATGTCTTTTACCATACCTTGAATAGCAGTACTTCATATTTTGGGAAATAAATAAATCAAACTTGATAGTGCCTCTGTATAAGTCTTTGGTGCGACCGCATTTGAAATACTGTGTGCAATTCTAGAGACCGCACCTTCAAAAGGATATAAACAGGTTGGAGTCGGTGCAGAGGGTGGCTACTAAAATGGTTAGTGGTCCTCATTATAAAGCATATGAGGACAGACTTGAGGATTTTAATATGCAGAGGAAGGGTAGGATAGAAGTGATATGACTGAGATATTTAAATATCACCATGGCAGAAATGCACAGGAGAAAAGCCATAAGAACATAAGATATGCCATACTGGGTCAGACCAAGGTCCATCAAGCCCAGTATCCTGTTTCCAACAGTGGCCAATCTAGGTCATAAGTACCTAACAGTTTCCACAAAAGACACAGGTTCCACAATGCTTGTATTGGGTCAAGCAGTGATATCCTGGATCCCTTTTAATAATGGTTTATGGACCTTTCCTCCAGGAACTTGTCCAAACCTTTTTTAAATCCAGCTACACTAACAGCTTTTACTACATCCTCCGGTAACAAATTCCAGAGTTTGATTACACGGTGAGTGAAAAAATATTTTCTCTTATTAGTCTTAAATAGTTTACCCTATAGCTTCATTGCATGTCCCCTAGTCTTTCTATATCCTGATGATGTAAACAATCGAACTACGTCTACCCGTTCCACTCCTTTCATTAATTTATAAACCTCTATCATATCTCCCCTCAGCCATCTCTTTTCCAGGTTGAAGAGCCCTAACCTTTTCAGCCTCTCTTCATAGGGGTATTCTTCCATCCCCTTTACCATTTTGGTGGCTCTTCTCTGTACCTTTTCTAATAACGCTATATCCTTTTTAAGATACGGTGACCAGAATTGCACACAATATTCAAGGTGCGGTCGCACCATGGAATGATATAGAGGCATTATAATATCCTTTGTTTTATTTTCCATTCCTTTCCTTATGATACCTCGTAAGCTGTGTTATGAGGGGACAAAGGGTGAGGGTGAAAGAAGTAGCTGAAAAGGTGAAGAAAAAGAGGAAGGTCTTCATGAAATATAAGAGATCACAAAGAGAGAAAGACAGGCATCTATATTTTGAAAAACTTACAGAAGCTAGCAAAGTAGTCAGGAAAGCAAAGATTCAAAAAGAGGAGGAAATAGCCAATGCAATAAAATTGGGGGATACGACATTTTTCAGATATGTTAGAAGAGGAAGGGCAAACGTGGTATTGTCAGATTCAAGGGTGAAGGGGAGGAATATGTTGAAGCTGATGAGGATAAAGCGGAATTGTTTAACAAATATTTCTGTTCTGTGTTCACAGATGAAGAACCAGGAACAGGACCTCAGAAAACATCCACAAACAGGAACAGAAGCGAGGGGCATCTTGAACAATTTTCAGAAGACTGTGTTAGTGAGAAACTAGCTAAACATAGAAAGTGATGGGACTTGAAGCATACACCCTAGAATACTGAGGGAACTTGGGGACATTCTAGCAGCTCCACTGATTGACCTTTTCAATGCCTCAATGGAGTCGGGAGTGGTGCCAAAGGTCTGGAGAGAGGCTCATGTGGTCCCTTTACATAAAAGCAGAAGTAAGGATGTGGTTGAAAACTATAGACCGGTTAGTTTAACTTCGGTGGTGAGTAAATTATTGGAAACGCTGCTGAAAGAGAAAATAGTGAGGTTTCTGGAGTCCAGCAGATTACAGGATCCGAGGCAGCATGGATTCACTAGAGGCAGGTCTTGTCAGACAAATCTGATTGATTTCTTTGACTGGGTGACCAGGGAGTTGGACCGAGGGAGAGCCCGAGATGTGGTGTGTTTAGATTTCAGTAAAGCCTTTGACACCGTTCCTCAAAGGTGACTTATAAACAGACTGAACACCCTAGGGATGGACCCAAAAGTTACTGCTTGGGTTGGAAATTGGTTTAGTGGGAGGTGACAAAGAGTACAGGTAAATGGAGCTCACTCTGAGGAGAAGGAAGTTACTAGTAGTGTGCCCCAGGGATCTGTCCTTGGTCCGATTCTTTTTAACATATTTGTTAGTGATATAGCAGAAGGGATGTCAGATAAGGTTTGCCTCTTTGCGGTTGATACCAAAATCTGCAATAGAGTAGACACTCAGGAAGGTGTAGATAACATGAAGAGGGATCTAGCTAAGCTTGAAAAATGGTCTAGATTTTGGCAGCTGGGATTTAATGTTAAAAAATGCAAGGTCATGCATTTGGGCTGCAGCAATTCAAGGGAGCAATATAGTATAGGGTATGAAGTACTTTTGTCCACTAAAGAAGAGCGGAACCTAGGCATGGTTGTATCTGATGATCTTAAAGTAGCTAAACACGTAGAAAAGGTGACAGCAAAAGCTAGAAGGATGCTTGGGTACTTAGGGAGAGGAATGGCTAGCAGAAAAAAGGAGGTGATAGTGCCTCTGTATAGGTAGTTGGTGCGACCTCATTTGGAGTATTGTGCGCAGTTCTGGAGACCACACCTTCAAAAGGATATAAACAGGATGGAATCAGTAAAGAGGGTGGCTACTAAAATGGTTAGTGGTCTTCATTATAAAGCATATGAGGACAAACTTAAGGATCTTAATATGTACACCTTAGAGGAAAGGCGGGATAGAGATGATATGATTGAGATGTTTAAATACCTCTGTGGCATAAATGCACATGGGGAGAGCCTCTTTTGATTGAAAGCAAGTTCTGCCATGAGGGGACATGGGATGAGGGTGAAAGGGGATAGATTCAGGAGTGATATGCGGAAATATTTCTTTATGGAAAGAGTGGTGGATCCGTGGAATAGCCTCCCAGTGGAGGTGGTAGAGATGAGGACAGTGTTTGAATTCAAAAAAGCATGGGACAAACACAGAGGATCTCTAAAGTAAAAAAGGGGACTGTTGTAGTGGTTGATATGGAAGGGCAGACTAGATAGGCCATGTGGCCTTTTTCTGCCGTCAGGTTTCTATGTTTCTATCCATTGTCTGTTCGTGGGTTGTGCTAATTTGGACTGCTAGATAATACTTTTTAGTTTTGGGAGGGCTAAACCTCCTTTATCTCGGTCCTACAATAGAATCTTTAGTAGAATTCAGAATTTTATTTCTCTATAGAGTTCTTCAAAGTAGGAGCCTGGTACCTCACATGGGAGCATTGTGAATAGAAATAATTGCCTTGGGGTGATGTTCATTTTTATGACATTGATAGGGCGTGAAGGGATTTCAAAATTATCTTCCAATGTTTGGGGTCTTTTTTTACCTGCTCCAGCAATAGTGGGTAATGTTTTTTGTATAGGTATATGTTTAGTTGATATATTAAGTAAATCCCTAAGCATCTTGTGTTGTCTCTTTTCCATTCAGTATTCTCCGGGCACTGTCAGGTATTTCTTCTTCTCTGAAAGCTGTCTGGTTGTTTTTGACCAGATCAGTGACTACTTTTTCCAGTCTGTTTTAAAACATCAACTGTTTTAAAAGAACTTGGTGTTTTCCTGAGATTAATATGCTGTTTATAACTCTGAGAAGAAGGGATGAAAGTGCTGGGGGGAATGTTTTTTTGTATTAAAAAATCTGATGGGAGCCCATCAGGACCCAGTGACTTAACAGATGTCATTGTCCTGACAGCCTCCTGTAGTTCCCTTCCTGAGATAGGAGCTTCCATGGCTTGTTTTTTATCTTCTGTCTAGGATCTCAGCCAGGAAGGAACCTCTCGTTCTCTTCCCTGAGACAAATTAATTCTGTGGCCTATGACTTGTGATAGTATTGTCAGAAGCTGATCGTGTCATCATATGAGTGATCTGCTTGTTTCATGAGTTAGTGTTTGGACTGAAGGTTTCATGCTGATCTATTTCAGCACTAAATTAAATAAAGGCCAACAGGATTTGCAATGTTTGTTACAACTGCGTGCTGTAGGTACATAGTGAACTGAGAAACCGAGGGCTGAATGTCTTAAAGCAACTGAGAAATGTGCCTGCAGGACAAAATGACTCATCCCAGAAAGTATTTCTTGCTGTTCTAGAATGCATATAAGATTTTTGTATAGGGAGAATGCCAGTATTTCTCAAAGTATGCAGCTTTAAGAATATTTCTTTTATTTTTACTAAATAATTCCGAATTTTTACTAAATAATTCACATCTCAGATCCTCAAAACAGAACTATGAACTGCCAATTCTCCAGGACCAAGCAGGAAGTCAGTCCTCACATATGGGTGACGTCGGCGCCGACGGAGCCCCCGTGCGGAGCATTTCCCCAGCTTTCAAAGAAAGCCTTTGGGAATGCAGCGCGCATGTGCGGTCCCCTTCCCGCCCAAGGGTGCCATCTTGCTCAGTCTTCTTTTTTCCGCGGAGCCCGACGGACGTGTTTTGTTTTCACCCGAGGAAAAAGTTGATTTTGTTCTGCGTGGACCCGTTTTTCTTCGGTTCGGCGCCGGTTTTCCTTTCCCGCCTGGGCCCGATACATCGGTATCGAGCCCGGACTTCTTTTTACGGTTTTTATCTTAGTGACTAGCATATGCGCCATTTTTCTTTTTCACTGGCAGCCCTGTCTTTTGACCTCGCAGGGGCCCTTTTTCCCCCGATGACTGCCAGCGGGTTTAAAAAGTGTGATCGGTGTAAGAAACTTATGTCTCTCACCGACACACATGACTGCTGCCTCCGGTGCCGATCATGACCCGATGATCTGTGGCCCATGTGGGAAAATGTCCTCGAAGGCATTGAGGAGTCGGCAGCACCAAAAGGAAAGAATCTTTTCTGATTCCGCATCCGGACGGGCCCTGACTTCATCAGAGGCCTCGACATCTTGGGACTCCGGCCCCGAGCAGCGCCAAGGCTCCTCTGAGAGGGGGTCTCCCTCGCGGGAGCATCACAAGAAGAAAAAACCCGCGAGGGCGGCGTCGGTGGACACACTTGGCTCCTCGAGGGCCAAGTCGCATAGTCCTGAGCGCCGTCCCGGGTCTTCAGAGTCGGAGAGGCCCGCAAAACAACCTCGTGTGGAGATGGAGTCCCCGGATCACGTGAGTACTGTAGTCCTCGTGGACTCTCCTCCGGGGGAGCTGACGTCGGGCCCGACGCCGTCAGGGCCTGAGTCGGGGGCTGCTGAGTCTCCTGAGCTTGGACTCAGGTTGACGGCCTTGGAGTGCAGTTTGGCTGCCTTCATGGAACAGCAGCGGGCACTGATCGCCGGTCTCACCGGTGCATCTGCCACGACCACCGGGACATCGACGTCCAAGTCCACCCCGGAGGTCGAGCTGATCCTTGAGTCCATGCGCTCTCGAGTCGATCCTCGGCCAAGGTCTCCCTCGGCTTCCCGCTCAGGACCGAGGTCGTCGACGCTGGTACTCTCGGCGTCTGGGCGGATGGCATTGGTGCCTGCCCGACCGGAGCTGCTTGATTCCTCCTCCAAGGGGTCTGGCTGGGAAACGGAGGATGAGGAGTCACCCGACATCTTTCGGACTCGGTGTGTCCCATCGGACTCGCCGGAGTCTGAGCCTCGGAGAAGGTCCTCCCCGGAGGATACCTGGTTCTCGGACTTCGTGTGGGATATGGCCAAGGCCTTGGCCTTCCCCTCGGATCCCGAGGAGGAGCCTCGAGCCGAGGAGCTCGAGGCCCTACAGTATGACTCTCCCCCAAAGGAGGCCTTTACTGTACCGGTTCCTCCGATGCTGGAACGGTTGCTCTTCCGCATGTGGGAGGCACCAGCCTCGACGCCAGTTTTGAGCAAGCGGGTCAATTCCATCTATCGAGTCCGCAAGAGCCCCAGGTTCCAAAAGGCACAATTACTTAACCACTCCATGGTTGTGGAATCGGCCATGCATCGTCTGAAGAGTCAGAAGATGCACTCCTCAGTGCCTTCCGGCCGGGAGGCCCGGAACCTGGATGCCCTCAGTAAGAAGTGCTTCCAGGGCTCTATACTTGCTTGCCGTGTCCAGACCTACCAGCTGTACATGGGCATGTACCTTCGAGACCTGGCAAAGGAGATTGCTGGGTTCTCTGCTGGTCTCTCCGAGGAACCTTTGCAGAGGTTCAATGCTCTGTCATCGGGTATTCGTGAGTGCTCGAAGTTTATCTCTTGAGCAGCCTATGATGGCTTCGAGGCTTCGGCCTGAGTAGCCGCGGCCGGCATCGGTGCATGCCGTCAGGCCTGGCTACAGTCATCGGACCTCAAGCCATGGGTGCAGGACAAGTTGGTCGATGTCCCCTGCCGAGGTGAAAACCTTTTTGGCAAGCCCATGGCTGAAAAGGCTGCAGAACTCGAGACCGAGACTCTTACCCGGACAAGGCTGTCCAGGAAAACCTCTGCCCCTTCTCAGAAGAAGAAGGGCTCGGGAAAAAAGACCTTTTACCCGAGGAAATCATCTGCCTATAAAACATACCCTCATTTTCAGGCCTCTGTAGCTCCCCAACAGGGTCAGCAGGCCAAGGGGCAGGGACATGGGCCCTGTAGGCAGAAAAACCCCAAGCCACCTGCTCTGGCTCCCGCACAGCAGGGTGCGGGGTTTTGACTCCAGTGGCATAGCCTCTCCTCCTCAGCTGGCCCCTATCAGCACAGGAGGACGGCTGGCCCTGTACGCCCACAGGTGGCCAGCCATAACAAGGGATACCTGGGTACTAAGTATAGTCCAGAAGGGCTATCTCCTCCACTTCCACCAGGTACCCCCCTCCTATTTTCCAGGGGAACCTCCAGGACTTCCTCTTGACAGGGACTTATTCCTGCAGGAGTTGGCAAGTCTTGTAAAGGAACAGGCAGTGGAACCGGTGTCCCACCACCTGAGGGGTCAAGGCTTCTATTCCAGGTACTTTCTGGTACCAAAAAGAACAGGAGGCCTCAGACCCATCCTAGATTTGCGGAATCTAAACAAGTTCCTGGAAAGGGAAAAGTTCAAGATGCTTACCCTTGGAATCCTGCTGCCTTACCTCCAGCAGGGAGATTGGCTATGCTCCTTAGATTTAAAGGATGCTTATACTCACATCCTCATTCATCCAGACCACAGACAATATCTCAGAAATTGGTACTGCCTTTTGGCCTAACCTCCGCCCCCAGGGTATTTACCAAGTGCCTGGCGGTGGTAGCGGCCTACCTCAGGGTTCAAGGCTTTTTCGTCTTTCCATACCTGGACGACTGGCTTATCAGGGGTCAATCCCCACAGGAGACCAATCAAGCCACCCTCTGCACTGTCACTCTGCTTCAGCATCTGGGGTTTGTTATAAACTTCGCAAAGTCAACTTTGCACCCCTCACAGAACAAGGAGTTCATAGGAGCAAGACTGGACAACCTTCAGGCAAAGGCCTTTTTATCCATAGACAGGGCCCACAGGTTGATGGCTCTGGCCAGTCAGTTCCACAGCAATTCTCTGGTCTCCGCCAGACAATTCCTGAGGCTCTTAGGCCACATGGCTTCCACGGTCCATGTGACTCCAAATGCCTGCCTACACATGAGGCCGGCTCAATGGGGCCTCAGAACTCAGTGGCACCACGCCACCGGAAATCTCACGGACAGAGTGAGGGTGTCCAAACTACTAGAGTCTTCTCTACAATGGTGGCTTCATCTTCCGAATTTGGTGCAAGGGGTGCCTTTACAGACACCTCTACACTCTCAGGTGCTGACAACGATGCTTCTCTTCAAGGTTGGGGTGCACATTGCCAGGGAGCATGTACTCAAGGCCTGTGGTCTCCTTGGGAGGCTGCGCAGCAGATCAACCTCTTAGAACTGAGAGCTATTCGCTTAGCCCTGAGAACTTTCTCTCATCTCATCTCTCACCAGTCCGTCTTAGTTCAGACGGACAATCAGGTTGCTATGTTCTATGTGAACAAACAAGGGGGCACAGGGTCCCGCCTTCTCTGTCAGAAAACGCAGAGCCTGTGCTCCTGGGCAGTCAATCACGGCATTCTTCTCAAAGCGGTCTATCTCCCAGGTCAAGAGAATTACCTGGCAGACAGATTGAGCAGGATCCTGCAGCTGCATGAATGGCAGTTGAATCCTTTAGTGGTTCAATAGATCTTCCTGAGATGGGGTCTTCCAACTATAGATCTCTTTGCCAGTCCTCTGAACCATCAACTGCCCAGGTTCTGCTCCAGACAACTGCATCCTCTGAGATTAGCAGCGGATGCGTTTCTTATTACGTGGTCTACAGGCTTCCTATATGCCTTTCCTCCAACGCCTCTAGTGCCCCAGACACTGTTCAAAGTGCTCCAGGACAGGGCCTCGGTAATTCTGGTGGCCCCCAGATGGTCCCGACAGCCATGGTTCCCACTCCTTTTGCAACTGGCGGTGGACACTCCTCTTCTTCTGGGGATGCAACCAGATCTCCTGTCTCAAGAGCAGGGATCTCTTTTACACCCCAATCTCCAGTCCCTCAATCTGATAGCCTGGCTGCTGAAAGGGTAGTTCTAGCACCCTTATTACTGCCTAGAGAAGTGGAGGACATGGTCTTGGCCTCTAGGAGGCAGTCCACCCGAATGTCTTAAGCCCTTAAGTGGTGTAGATTCTCTACCTGGTGTGCTCAACACAACGAGAATCCTTTCTCATGCCTGGTACCAGTGGTGCTGCAGTATTTGCTTCACCTGTCCAACCTGGGCCTTAAGTCCAATTCTGTTCGAGTTCACCTCAGTGCTCTTTCAGCACACCACTCACCGGTGGAAGGTCAGTCTCTCTCCAGCCATCCTTTGGTGGCTCGCTTCCTCAGAGGCCTGCATTTGCTTAAGCCTCCAGTGCGTCCACCTGCCCCTGACTGGGATTTGAATGTGGTCTTGCAACGGCTTACTTGCCCACCATTTGAGCCTATGGCTACTTGTCCTTTGTGCTTTCTCTCCTGGAAAGCGTTGTTTCTGGTAGCTCTTACATCGGCAAGGCAAGTAAGTGAGCTTCAGGCCCTAGTATCCGATGCTCCATATACTAGGTTCTATAGGAACAGAGTAGTCTTACGGACTCACCCTAAGTTCCTTCCAAAGGTTGTCTCCTCCTTCCACCTCAGTCAGGAGGTGGTTCTTCCAACTTTCTTTCCCAGGCCGCATGCCAGCCGGGCTGAAATGGTCTTGCATACCCTGGACTGTAGGAGGGCATTGTCCTTCTACCTTGATCGTACGCGGGAGCACCGGAGGGCTGTTCAACTCTTCGTCTCTTTTGAGCCCAATAAGTTGGGGTTAGCTGTTCAAGCGTATTTTATCCATATGGGTAGCCGACTGTATCGCCTGGGCTTACAGGGCAGCTGGTCTCTCCTTGCAGGGTCGAGTTACGGCTCACCGTGTCAGGGCGAAGGCTGTGTCAGTGGCTCATCTCCGCTCTGTTCCGTTGTCAGACATCTGCCGCTACTTGGTCTTCAAGCCAGACTTTTGCGGCCCACTACTGCCTTGAGAGGGAGTCCCGCAGGGACAGTGCTTTCGGGCAGGCGGTACTCCATAATCTCTTTGGGGTTTAGGCAACTCCTACCCTCCGGCCCTGGTGTTGGGCTACCGTTCGGGGGCGTTATCAGAGAAGATTCTTTTCTCACGTGCTGAGGCTCTAGAGGGAGCTCATTTTTTAGCTTTGGGTCTCCGGTAGCCTTAAGCTGGGGAGTCCCATATGTGAGGACTGACTTCCTGCTTGGTCCTGGAGAAAGAGTAGTTACTCACCTGTAACAGGTGTTCTCCAGGAGCAGCAGGAATCAGTCCTCACAACCCTCCCTCCTCCCCTTGGAGTTGCAGTCATATGATTTATTTTGTTTTTTGCTGTCTCTTAGCTATGTTATTAGACTGAGCAAGATGGCACCCTTGGGCGGGAAGGGGACCGCGCATGCGCGCTGCATTCCCAAAGGCTTTCTTTGAAAGCTGGGGAAATGCTCCGCCCGAGGGCTCCATTGGCGCCGACGTCACCCATATGTGAGGACTGATTCCTGCTGCTCCTGGAGAACACCTGTTACAGGTGAGTAACTACTCTTTATTGTTTAATATAATTGAATATTTCAAAATCGATGCAGGAAATAATCACCGCAGCAGTTCCTTCCATTTTGCTATTGCAGTATATGAAACGTTTTAAATAAGGAAATAATTCTTTAAACTCCGTAGTCAGCATTTTTTAAACATGAATATATAGATACTTATTCACATTGCTGTATGGTGCTATAAGGATGTTAGTGATATTCAGCTGCTATCCATATAACTAAAACCTAGGACAGCTTAGCTTAGCTCCATGGATAATGGGCATTGATATTCCCGGTATTCCTATAGCTAGACAGAATACCTTCACTCTACCTCTGCTGCGGCCCTGCAACATGCGGACAGTGCCGGCACAGTCAGCAAGAATTTTCAGCCACATGTCCATATAGTAGCACTGAAAATTCATGCTGAAGGCACTTATTTATTTATTTAACAGGGTTTTTTTTTCTACCGCTTGATCATTTCAGTTAAAGCGGCTTACATTGTAACTTAAATTTGATAATGTGCATTAAACGGGAACATTGATAATTTGTATTTTTCTTATACATTTAGAGGCCTTTTACGATCTGACCCTAAGCTTTTATGAGATGCTGGCAGTTGTATAATTGGAGTGGGAAGGGAAAGAAGATGGAAGTGTGCTTTCTAAAAGGCAGGGCAGATTCAAAAGGCACTTCCATAGGTAATGCAGTGTTATATGTGTAGAAACAGGCTTTTATAAAATTGCCCTCAAAATATGCAGGTAAACCTATGCAGCCTGAACCTCCTGGGGCTGAGGTAAGGGGGGGAATGTACTTAGAAACATAATGGTAGATAAAGACCATCCGGCCTATCCAGTCTGCCCATCCATACCAAATACTAAGCTCTATAATCCCCTCCTCTGTGATTGTCCCTTGTTTTTAAAATTCATATGAGGTTTTCATCTCCACCACCTCCGCTATTCCATGCATCCACCACTCTTGATAAAGAAACATTTCCTGAAATTACTCCTTTCACCTTCATCCTATGCCCCCTTGTTCCAGAGCTTCTTTTCACCTGAAACAAGTTTACCTCCTGCGCATTTATACCGTGGAGATATCTTTATCATATCTCCCTTCCAGCACCATACCTAGGCCTCTGCAAGTGGTGCAGCTGCACAGGGCGCAGAAACATAGGGGCACATTTAAGGTTGCTGACTGCCCCCCTCACCCACCCTGCCTGCAAGGGCAAGGACAGGCAGCACGGGTGGGGGGGGTGGGAGATGCTGGACTGAGGAGGTGGGGTAAGATGAGGAGATGCTGGACATGGGGGGATGGGGCAAATGACAAATGTCCAATGTCAGTGGGAGGGGGCACAAGGTTTGTAAGTCGCTTGGTACGGGCCTGCTCCCTTCTCCTCTTTGTCTTCCAAAGTATGCATATTGAGATGTTTAAGTCGGCCTTCATATGCTCTATGATGAAGACCACTGATCATTTTGGTAGCTGCCCTCTCCATAGACTCCATCCTGCTTGTATCTTTTTAAAGGTGCAGCCTCCAGACTGCACATATAGACTTCTATAGACACACTCCTTTTTCCTGTAGGCCATTCCTCTCCATATACATCCAAGCATCATTTTGGCTTTCACTGTTACCTCTTCTACCTCTTTGGCCATCTTAAGATCATCGGATACAGTATGATCACCCCTAGGTCTTGCCCTTCTTTTATGGACAGAAATACTTCACCCCCCTTTTGTGGCCCAAGTGCATGACTCTGCATTTTTAGCATGAAATATTAGCAGCCAGTTTAGAGCATTCTTACAGCTTCACTATATTCCTCCTCTGGTATCTGCCCTATTGCAGATTTAGCCATCATCTATGATGATATCAAGGAGAGTGAACCCCACTTCATAACACATCCTTAAGCATTCCTTGTGTTATACGGTTCAAATCCTGTTCTGTGCACAATGACCTGATGCACACTTGTGGCAAAGGCCTAAACTATGGCCATTGCCTTGTTGTTGGGCAGATTTCAGATAGCCATTGTATCTGGTCAGGAAATGTGGGGGGATGTGAGTGACAGTTGGTTTAAATGCATTCTTTCCTAAGCATTGTGGCTTTTTCCTTATAGGCGTCAGGCAAAAAGTCAGAGACAGAACTAATGGAAGAAAAGCAGGAAAAAGTGCTGAGGTATGCATATAGGCTATAGTCTTGTTCTGTGAAAAACAGGAAGCACCTGTATCTAAGAAATGTATATAACTGGAAAGACAGAAACAGTCAGTGCAGAAGAGACAAATGAAATCCTTCCATCTGTCTATTGGTCAGTGAGTAACCTGACATAATAATCCTTTGTCTCTTAGCCCACATTCTGCACTTACTAAATTTGTGATATTGATTAAAGGGAAGATGCACTCCTTAAAGCAATTCGTATTGCTTATAATAAAGACGTAAACTTTTACTCTAGGGGTTAGAGTCTGATTGGATAAGAGCGAGGTCCATTATATATCTTTGAGGTGTAACACGGCAGCACAATCTAAAAACCTCAAGATATTTGGTGACCCCGACGTGATATGACATCATAGCCCTTACGTCCATGGTCAACTGTGGTGAAAAACATAATAATCCTTTGTCTCAGCCCAGATTCTGCACTTACTAAATTTGTGATATTGCTTTAAGGGAAGCTGCACTCCTTATAGCCATTTGTATTGCTTACAATAAAGATGTAAACTTTTACTCTAAGAAGTATGTTTACTAAACCACGGTAGCTACTGCAGCTTAGTAATCATACCCTTAAGTGTCAGAGTCTGATTGGATCAGAACAAGGTCCATTATATATCTTTGAGGTGTAACATGGCAGTACAATCTAAAATCCTCCAGATCTGCAAATAGGAAATAGCACTTCTATATCACTTACAAAATGTTAAAAAGAATCAGATTAAGGACCAATCTCTGCTGCACATCACCAGTAATGTCCTTAGTCTGATGTAATTGCTTTTATTTGATTATTTATATGCTATTCCCCAGTTAATCCTTGTTTTATTCCCCTGTTACCTGTAACTTGGACAAGTTCTCTAAATCTGAGTGTATTTTGTATAATGTAAACCGCACTGATGTCAAATAGCGCGGTATATAAGAGCTGTTAAATAAATAAAATAAATAAATTTACCATTACCCTTTGTCACATCCCACTCAACCAGTTTCTAACCAAGTCAATCACTTTAGAGCCCATCCCCAGGGCACTCAGTTTATTTATAAGTGGAACTGTGTCAAAAGCTTTGCTGAAATCTAAGTCTACCACATCTAGCACTTTTCCTTGATCCTGCTCTCTGGTCACCCAGTCAAAGAAATTACCAATTTGTCTAACAAGACCTACATCCAGTATACATAAGGCCCAAAATTCATTGGCATTTATCTAGTTAGAAGCATTTGATAACTGCCTAAGTGCTGTTGACCATGATATTCAATGGCACAATCTGGATAGTGCCGCTGAATATTTATTTATTTATTTATTTATTTTATTTATTTAGCATTTTTTATATACCACACTATTTTACCTCAGCACGGTTTCCAGATTACACAAATGTCCAGTATGGGGTTACATTGGACTTACAGTAAAACAAGGAAATCAGAACCTGGCGAACAAGTAGAACTATGTACATCACTTACAATATGTCTATGCACGCTAATTAACAGTCGCTATGAAGTGCAGGATCAAGGTCGGTCGGGAGACTAACCGGGAAAGGGGGGTTGGAGGGTAGGAGGGAGTGAATTGGGGTGTCTGCTCAGTGGATGTTGGGTAGGGTGAGGTGTAGCTACGTGATGTCGTCTGAGTTGGGAAAGCATTGAAGGAAGAGGTGGTGCTTCAATGCCTTTCTGAATTGGTGGAGGTTGTTTATGGCACGGATGTTGGTTGATAAGTTGTTCCAGCATGAAGGTGCGGATAGAGCAAAGGCGCGGTCTCTAGAGGCTTTGGTGCATTTGGTGATGGTTTTCGGGATTATTAGGGAGTTGGTGGCGGTAGATCTTCTTAGTCTGTTGGGGGGGTGAGTTGGATAAGTCCAGAGAGGGCGCTGGCAGTACAATTGTTGATGGCTTTGAATGTTATTGTTAATATCTTGAAGGTGATCCTGTAGCATACTGGGAGCCAATGTAGTGCTTTCAGGATGGGGGTGATGTGATCCCTTCTAGAGGCTTGGTGAAGAGTTCGGGCTGCTGTGTTCATTGCCAGCTGCAAAGGTTGTAGAGTGCATTTCGGAAGGCTGTGGAGAATGGAGTTCGCATAGTCGAAGTGGGGCATCACCAGTGACTGGAATACTGTTCGAAAGTCATTTGGCTCAAGTAGAGGTCTGATGTGACATAGCATTCAGATTTTGTGGTAGATTGCTTTTGAAATGTTGCCTATCTGGGCATTTAGGTTAAGATGTTGGTCGAGCGTTACTCCAAGGTAACGAATCATTGTCTTCGTGAGAAGTTCGGCATCTCGTACTTTCAAAGAGGGGGGGGGGTGAATGCTGGGTCTCTGCTAATGAAGAGTACATCCGTCTTTTTAAGGTTTATTTTGAGCTTCTGGGAGTGTAACCAATCTGTGACTGCGTTGAAGCATGAGGTCAAGCGGGATACATCTGGGTGATCAGTATGTATTGGGGTGAATATGAGGACGTCATCAGCGTAAATTAGGCAGTTTACACCGAAGGATCTAATGATGGAGCAGATAGGCTGCATATAGATGTTGAAGAAGAGGGCGGAGAGTGAGGAACCCTGTGGGACGCCCTTTGTTAGTGGGAATGGGGTGGAAGTTGAGGTACTGGAGCGAACGTGCTGCCATCTGTCATTTAGGTATGAGGTACACCATGCGAGGGCGGTGCCATGGATTCCCTTCTCGACAAGGCGGGACAGAAGTAGATCATGGCAGACGGAGTCAAAAGCCGCTGCAATGTCGAGGAAGATGAGGGCTAGCTAGCCCTCCAACCGCCTTGGTGAAGCTCCTGCCCTATCCGGGCAGTGGGAGCCTTTCCCCCACACACCCCTGCCCTATCCGGGCAGTGGGAGCCTTTCCCTCCACACACTCCTGCCCTATCTGGGCAGTGGGAGCCCTCCCTCCACACACTCCTGCCCTATCCGGGCAGTGGGAGCCCTCCCTCCACACACTCCTGCCCTATCCGGGCAGTGGGAGCCCTCCCTCCACACACTCCTGCCCAATCCGGGCAGTGGGAGCCCTCCCTCCACTCACTCCTGCCCAATCCGGGCAGTGGGAGCCTTCCCTCCACACACTCCTGCCCAATCCGGGCAGTGGGAGCCCTCCCTCCACACACTCCTGCCCAATCCGGGCAGTGGGAGCCCTCCCTCCACACACTCCTGCCCAATCCGGGCAGTGGAAGCACTCCCTCCACACACTCCTGCCCAATCCGGGCAGTGGGAGCCCTCCCTCCACACACTCCTGCCCAATCCGGGCAGTGGGAGCCCTCCCTCCACACACTCCTGCCCAATCCGGGCAGTGGGAGCCTTCCCTCCACACACTCCTGCCCAATCCGGGCAGTGGGAGCACTCCCTCCACACACTCCTGCCCAATCCGGGCAGTGGGAGCCTTCCCTCCACACACTCCTGCCCAATCCGGGCAGTGGGAGCCCTCCCTCCACACACTCCTGCCCAATCCGGGCAGTGGGAGCCCTCCCTCCACACACTCCTGCCCAATCCGGGCAGTGGGAGCCCTCCCTCCACACACTCCTGCCCAATCCGGGCAGTGGGAGGCTCACACGCACGCAGGCAGAACCGCATAAAAGCGGCATCCCTACTTCGTGGGAGCTGCTGAGCATCGCTAGCCCTCCAACCGCCTTGGTGAAGCTCCTGCCCTATCCGGGCAGTGGGAGCCTTTCCCCCACACACCTCTGCCCTATCCGGGCAGTGGGAGCCTTTCCCTCCACACACTCCTGCCCTATCCGGGCAGTGGGAGCCCTCCCTCCACACACTCCTGCCCTATCCGGGCAGTGGGAGCCCTCCCTCCACACACTCCTGCCCTATCCGGGCAGTGGGAGCCCTCCCTTCACACACTCCTGCCCAATCCGGGCAGTGGGAGCCCTCCCTCCACACACTCCTGCCCAATCCGGGCAGTGGGAGCCTTCCCTCCACACACTCCTGCCCAATCCGGGCAGTGGGAGCCCTCCCTCCACACACTCCTGCCCAATCCGGGCAGTGGGAGCCTTCCCTCCACACACTCCTGCCCAATCCGGGCAGTGGGAGCCCTCCCTCCACACACTCCTGCCCAATCCGGGCAGTGGGAGCCTTCCCTCCACACACTCCTGCCCAATCCGGGCAGTGGGAGCCCTCCCTCCACACACTCCTGCCCAATACGGGCAGTGGGAGCCTTCCCTCCACACACTCCTGCCCAATCCGGGCAGTGGGAGCCCTCCCTCCACACACTCCTGCCCAATCCGGGCAGTGGGAGGCTCACACGCACGCAGGTAGAACCTCATAAAAGCGGCGTCCCTACAGGGCGCGCCCGCGCCTTGCGGGCCCGCGCCTGAGGGCCTCGCCAGAGGGCCCTTTGGCGGTGGCCCTTAGGCGGTGGAGATTAGGCGCAGTTGAAACATCATCCACTGAACAGCAACAAGGCTGCAAGTATCAAGAAGCCTGACTCACATGACCAAAACTCCGATAACGGACAGAAAACGAAAGTGCAGCAATCAAATGACTGACGGCTTGAGCTCCCCAGGCCGGGTCTGAGCTCGCCGGTCCCGACCACCACGCTCCACGAGATTCCCATAGCTGGACCAAAATTCGACATCAAGAGCTTTCAACTACAACGATATCACCCAGGTAATCAATTACTGGACTTATCTACCTCCTGATGCAAAAGACCACTGTGCAACCCTGGCCTAACCCCCCCCCCAAGTAGGAGCCAACATACCTCTGTATATATAATGTGTAAATTCCCCACTGTCACAAGCCCTGTTCTCCTCAAGCCAGCTGTTACATTGTAAACCCCTACCAACTCTAAAGGCTACTACTGTTTATTTAGAGCTAAATGAAACCAAGTATCTCTAACCAGCAAGTTGTTACATTTCAATGCAGTAACCCAATAACCTTCTTGCAATAACCTTAAGACTGTATCGCACAATACTGTATCTGTTTATACCGAGTGATAGGTAACGATAGGACTGTATCGCACAATACTGTATCTGTTTATACTGAGTGATAAGGAACGTTAGGACTGTATCCCTATTTTGTTAAAGTAATAAGAAACGCTGTACCCCAACCCATCTATCCCTGCTAGACTGTTGGTACCCAACAACTATCTTGTCGGCCTACACTAACACATCTCTAGGCCAGCTGCCTTGACTTCACCCCACACTGCGCCACTCGAATCCAAAATCCAAGTATTTCTGGCAGACATAAAATGGAGCCTGCTCACACCTTCCTGATTTTGTGCATGTGTATACTAACATCTTCATATAGAACCATCCCACACTCACAATACTGCATTCCTCTACTATATACACCAATCTACCTTCTCCACCCCCCCCCCTCCATTACCCATCCTGCATCAGTACAACTTAAATCCTATCACCACCACACAAACACCAAGTAAATTACCCCAACGACACACCCATATCAAAGGGAACAAATCTCAAAAACACCCTAAAACCAAAGCAAAGAACACTATTGGATCTCAAATACAACTCACACGAACCACACACCAAGAACATCACACATGTAACATTATCCTTATTAATGCTAGGTCAATAAGGAATAAAACGCATATTATCCACAACATTCTAACTGACGAACAACCAGATATCCTATGCATAACAGAAACATGGCTCACTGACTCAGACTCTGCAACAATGAATCAAATACAGAAGCCCGGATACCAACTATACAACTGCCCACGCATCAACAGAAGAGGAGGCGGAGTCCTTATAGCAGCCAAAACCAGCCTTCAACTCACAACCACATCTACGGTCACAAATCCCGATCTTGACCTACTTAAAGTCGAGAGCATGGCATTATCCATCTGCCTAATCTATCGACCTCCCTCACCACAGCACGAAACACTAGCCACAGCACTAGAAACCATCACATCCACACAAAGCAAAAAATTCCAGATCATCCTCGGAGATTTGAACCTAGCATCAATTCCTCCGTCCCACACGGACTCCTTCTATGAAGCCATCGACCAATTGGGTTTCCAACAAATAATAAGCAACCCCACACACGATAGAGGAAACATCCTAGATATGATTTTCATACCCAGAAATCCACAACAAAGCAATGAACCACCTATAATAAACATAACTCAAGTACCATGGTCAGACCACCACCAAATCAACTGTAAACTTAAACTACAGTGCCAACCCAAAAACTCAAAGGAGATGAGAATGACCAACCCCATTAGGAAATTCAGCAAACTCAACGAGGAACACCTCATAAGCACCATTGCATCCCACATAAACCTAGATTCCACAGACCTAGACGAACTAACTAACAGATGGAACACACACATCCAAAATACATCTAACCCAACTTTGAAACACACATCAAACCCACATAAGATCAACTCGGAACCCTGGTACACAGGAACTCTAATAAAATCAAAAAGGGAGCTCCGTAAAATAGAGAGAAAATGGAGACAAACCAAATCCTCCGATCTCAAAACTAAATACATGGCCCATCTCGCAAAATACAAAGACGACGTGAACAATGCAAAAAAATTACATCACACCAACATCCTAAACAAGGCAATCAATCGCCCACGAGAGTTATTTGAACTAGTCAAATCACTAACCAAAACCGACCAAAATGCCAACCTCAACAAATCCATCAAGGTCCAAACACTGGCAAACCACTACGCGACCAAACTGACGGCCCCTGGTCCTCCACCCCCCCCACCAACACCACAAATCAGAAGTGAGAACAACACAACGCAAAACCAGTTATGGGAGCACTTCCACAAAATAGGAACCCAGCAAATCACAGCCATTGTCACAAGCCTGAAAAGCACCACCTCCCCACTAGATCCCTGTCCTGCATCCTGGATCAAGGCAGTGAAACAAGACATAGCACCTCACATAGCACACATAGTTAACCTATCCCTACAACAAGGAATCATGCCCTCAGAACTAAAGAAATCAGTCATTAGACCAATCCTAAAAAACACTACACTCAACAGAGAAGACCCAGCCTCCTACCGTCCCATATCAAGTATCTCATTCCTGGCAAAGATCATAGAAAAAACGGTCCTTCTACAACTCCAAGACCATCTGACTGACAGTGCTCCTCTTGATGACCAGCAATATGGCTTCAGGCAACATCATGGAGTTGAAACCCTGTTACTAGTTTTACTTAACAACCTCCTAAAGGGCCTTGAAAACAAAAAGAAAATGTACATTCTTGTATTCATTGACATCTCAGCTGCCTTTGATACAGTTAATCATGGGACCCTCATAAATAGGATAAAATCAATAGGAATAACAGGAACCCCACTAAAATGGTTCTCATCCTACATCTCAAATCGAACACAACAGGTTCAATTCAACGGAGAAAAAGCAGAATCTTTCTCACAAACACAGGGAATCCCCCAAGGCTCTGCTCTCTCAGCACTTCTGTTTAACATATATATGCAGCCACTATGCAAAATTTTCTCACGGCACGAAATTAATTACCACATCTATGCCGATGATATCATGCTATACACACAACTAGACACTAAAAACCCAGACTACAACCCACTGGAGACATGTATCGGAGAGATGCAAGACTGGTTACAACAAAGTAGCATGTCAATTAATCACAAAAAACCGAAGTAATGTATATCTCCAAAGAACCGAATTTTGACCCTCCCACATCAATAACACTATGTAACAACACTTACCAAACAAAAAAAGAAATAAAGTATCTAGGAGTCACATTTGACTGTGACCTAAAGATGGAAAAACACCTCCGAAAGACCAACAGAGCAGTTTTCCACAAGCTTAGAGTGCTCCAACCCATTCAGAATATTATTGATCCCCAAGACTTCAGAACAGTGGCCCAAGCACTCATCATGCCACATTTTGACTACTGCAACGCCATCCTACAAGGTTTACCTAAAAAAACCCTAAACATATTACAAATGGCACAAAATGTAGCTGCCAGGGTCATAATGAAGAAAAATTTAAGTGACCACATCACACCAGTGCTAATTCAATTACACTGGCTACCCATAACAGCTCGCACAAAATACAAAATACTAACAACCACCTTCAAACTCATCCACAACTTAGCACCTTCCTTCCTCAACAACCTAGTAAGATTGCAACCTCCTACCCGAAACAGAAGAACCCACAATTCCAACATCCTTCACACTCCAACAGATATAAGATCTGCCAAAACTAACACCAGCCACAGGGCTTTCTCATATGTGGCGCCAACACTGTGGAACCAACTCCCACCAGAACTACGAGCTAGCAATGACCTTCTAGACTTCAGAAAGAAACTCAAAACACACATTTTCCAATCACATTTCAACCTGAACTAAACCCACAGATGGAGCAGCCCCTGACCACTGTGTCCAAGAAGATTATCCTGTATACCGTATTTTTCGGACCATAAGATGCACTTTTTCCTCACCAAAAAGTGGGAGGAAAAGTGCCTGCGTCTTATGGTGCGAATAGAAGAAGTTTTAGCTTTCCTCGGGGGGTGGAGCTCACCGGAGACCGCGACACTCTCACCTCTGCAAAGTGTGCTTGCTACTGTCAAAGCCAGGTGATGCGATGGGGCAAAGCGCAGGATCCACCGGGAAGCCGAGTTCACTCACTGCTGTACTTCCCTGCGGCAGGTCAGACAGCCCCGCAGCCACGCTCAGTCTCCTCTCTTTTTCCAGCCAGTGGGCCCCGATGCAACAGCGCCAGAAGATCGCTCCACAGGAAGCATTAATAAAGGAGCCCCGCTCTGAGCAGCGTCGGTAGCCGGCAGTGGGACAGCAGCTCCAGCCGCGGATTGTGATGCCGCCGGGCTCCAAGCACCTTCACGCCCCAGCCTGCCCTTGCTTAGGGTTAGGGAGTGGAGGCCTGGAGCCTGGTCTTTACTGAGCTAGTTACCGGTATGTACTGTCCACTGGTTAGAAGGGTGATGGCGGGGCCTGGGAGTAGGGGTAGAGAACGGGCTTGGGGGCTGAGCCATTGGGGGTGGGAGGTTTGGAGAACGTGGGATGGAGCTGGGTTTCGGACTGCCTTTACTTTAGGGTAGGTACCGGTAATTGAGGAGAAGGGGAAATATACAAACTGGTTCGAGGTGAGGTGGGATGGAGGAGTGGGTTTTGCCCTGGTTTAGGGTAACGAGTTGCGGGTGGAGGCGGAGTTTTGGGATCGGCTGAGGGGGACAGGCAGAAATGTATCCCTAGTTGCCGTTGCTTCGGTTTGGAAACAAGACTAGAGACTGGTTTCTCAGCTGTTCCCTCCCAAAGGTATGGTGTGGGCTGAAGTGTGTTTCTTTTTCCCAATTGCACCATGAGGGATTTCGTAGCCGATGGTCTTACTTTTCCTATCCCTTCTTTTTTTGTATCGCTCTTTTGTTGTTTGGCTGGTTTTCTCCCGGCTTAGATTTGTGTTTGTTTGTTTTTTTGTGTTCCCCTTTTTAAATGAACTCTCTAACTGGTGTTACAGCAAACACTTCTGGTGATGGGCAGAAAAATTGCCTGATTTCAAGGAGTACCTGTCTTTGTTGTGTCTCTGAGAGACCACGATGATCCAGAGGAAATGGCACATAGCAGTCCTCCTACTTATAGGCCACTAGCACAATCCGAAAAATGCTGGCTTGAATTCTAAGTTTGGATCTTACTGAACTGTGAACCTAAAAGGCAAATGCTGCAAAAAAAAAAAAAGCTTGTTGTGCCTTATTTAACCAAATATTTCAAATTTCCCTAGGTCTCCTTTGTTATCACCTATGGAGATGGTGAGGAAGTATTTTGGGGAAATTTGGTTCAGAATATTTTTTTCCTATTTTTCTCCTCTAAAAACCAGGTGCGTCTTATGGTCGGGTGCGTCTTATGGTGCGAAAAATACGGTATATGTATTTATGTATATCTGTAAATGAACTCCCCCATAGCTAAGAAGTGTTAACTCTGTATGATGTGCTTTTCTGACAATCTGTATGTAAGCAAAATTTGTACCTGCCTTGATTCGACAGTCCAAGAAGATTATCCTGTATATGTATTTATGTATATATGTAAATGAACTCCCCCATAGCTAAGAAGTGTTAACTCTGTATGATGTGCTTTTCTGACAATCTGTATGTAAACAAAATTTGTACCTGCCTTGATTCGGCAGTTTCACAATAGTAATCCTACCCGCTTCTGATCGCTGGAAGGAGCGGGCTACAAATGCTTGCTAAATAAATAAAATAAATAAATATCCTTGTTTGACGTTGTCTAGTCCAGTTATCAGAGTGCTGAGTAAAATTGTCTGCAAGATTTCCACACCATGTTGCTCCCGAAACCCGTGCTGGCAAGGATCGAGGGGTGAGTTATCCTCTATATGTTGGCTCAGTTGACGGTGGACTATTTTCTCTGAGATTTTAGCTAGAAGCGGTATACTGGAGATGGGTCTGTATGAGTCCATCTTTGTGGGGTCCAATTTATTGTTCTTGAGCAGCGGTCTTATTGATGTTTGTTTCAGTTTTTGGGGGAAGATGCCTGTCTGAAATGAGGTTCCAATCAGTTTAGTCAGGAAGGTGCTGAGCTCAATACGTAGAGTTTTTATCCAGAATGCTGGACATGGGTCATTTGGTGTTTATATTCATAATAATGTCTTGTATTTCCCTTTCAGTTGGGGTAGCAAAGGTGGAGATGGTACGCTGGGTAATTGACAGTACTTGTGTGGGTGAAGGTGGGGGGGAAAGGGCCGGCATCATGTCCAGCGACCCGGAGCTGGCGGGTGGGGTAGACTGGTTCGCTTTGGTTTGTAGGTAGTCCGCATATAGCTGTGGGTCTGGCAGGTTTGCCTGGTCAGTAGAGGGTTCCTTAGCCAAGGATTTGACTATGTTGAACAACTCATGTGGCTTATTCAGAGATCATTGTAGAACCTCAGTGTGGTATTGCCTCATTCTCTTCGAGACTACTGTTTGATGGATGCAAAGCTGGGCAGAGTAAGCTTTCTGGTTTTCAGTCGTTTTTGAGCGGCGCCAGCGTCTTTCTAGCTGTCACAGTTGTCAGAGGGAGGTCTTGAGCTCGGGCGAGTACCAAGGTGCATTCTTCCTCTTGTCATATGAAGTATTGATGGCAGGAGAGTCAATTGCAGCATTGAGGCATGAGTTCCAAGTGGAAATCATGCCATCAAGGTTCAGTCCATGTGTCTTGCAGAGAGGTTGTGCTCTCTCTAATATCTCTTCTCTGTTGAACTGGCGGTAACGTTTTGCTACTGGAGCAGGTAGCAGAATATCACCATAGCCTGCCTTGGCACCTCCTTCCTTCCTCCTTCTCAATCTTTGTGGATAATACTTTACTACTCCATTTCCTCGGCTTGCAACCTTTGGGGTCATCTTTGATTCCTCCCTCTCCTTCTCCACACACATCCAACTGATAGCTAAAACCTGTCGTTTCTTTCTCTGTAACATCAGCACAATTTGCCCCTTCCTTTCTAAACACACTACTAAGATATTTATCCACTCTTTAGTCACCTCCCATCAGGACCAGCCCGTCCACTAGGCAGGCTAGCTGGCCACCTAGGACGTCAGACTTCTGTGGGTGACAGGCCATGTGCTTCAGCACACATGGCCTGCCGCCCCCCCCCCCCAGCACCCAGCCTTGTCACCCTCCTGCTGTGCTGAACCATGATGCCCCTCCCTCCACTGCCACTTCAGCCCACATGGCCTGCCGCCCCCCCCTGCACCCAGCCTTGTCACCCTCCTGCTGTGCTGAACCATGATGCCCCTCCCTCCACTGCAGCTTCAGCAATTGGCCTGCCGCTGCTGGTGAGCTGCCTGCTGCCAGAATCAGTGGCAGCAGGAGGGAGGGGGTGGCACGAATCAGCATGTGGGGGTATGAGGGCAGTGCGGTGCATGTGGAGAGGGGAGACGGCATGGCCATGGATTCTGCCTAAGGCAGCAGAAATCCCTGGGCTGACCCTGCCTCCTGCCTAGACTATTGCAACCTCCTCCTTGCTAGTCTTCCTCTGAATCAGCTCTCTTCCCTTCAAAACTCTGCTGTGCGGCTAATCTTCCGTCAGCCTCATATGCTCATATTACCCCCCCCCCTCACCCCCCCCCCCCCGTCACTTCACTGGCTCCTTATCCGTTTCCATATTCAATTCAAACTTCTCCTACTGACCTATAAGTGCACCCATTCTGCTGCTCCTCACTACCTTTCCTCTGTTATCTCACTAATACCCCTCCTCAGGAACTCCGTTGTTCTGGTGGATCGCTTCTGTCTGTACCCTTCTCTTCCATTGCCAACTCCAGACTTCAATCCTTTCACCTTGCTGCTCTTTATGCCTGGAACCAACTATGTGAGTCTGTATATCAGGCTTTATCTCTGGCCGTTTTCAAATCTAGACTGAAGATTCACCTCTTTGAGGATGCTTTTGGATCCTGATCCACATAGTTTCCTATGTGTTTCTTTACCATGCCCCTAGATATATTCCTGTCCTCAGTTGTTGTGTTGTCTGCCTTAACTAGATTGTATGCTCTAATGAGCAGGGACCATTTTTTACATGTGCTTGTAGAGCGCTGTGTACACCTTGTAGCACTAAACAAATGATCAGTAGTAGAAATAGTATCTGTATAGTGCCAGAGTGGTCCAAGGACAGAGCTGGGGTGGAGAAAGGTATTATCCAGATAGTGCCACTAAAGAATGTTGCTGTCTGGAGAACTATCTGCATAGCTCAGAATGGCAAAAAGGTCCTAAGCGCTGAAGATCGCCACTATCCAACTAGTGTCTGCAGCGAACATAGGCATTGGTTTGCATAACATCCATTTCATCAAGGGTGTGCTTATATTTCTATACAAGTACTTACTGAACAATTCATTGAGGAAAATGGAAAAAGAAAATAGCCAAATTAAAAGGGATAAAAGGAAAGTGGAAAGGAAAAGATGTCACTAATGCAATTAAATTAAGGGCATAGCTAGCAAAAGGAACAATGAAGCTGACATTAGAAAACAAGCAAGTAGGAAAGAAAGGGAGGCCCAGCAAGGAGAAGATGCTGCATGAACGTCTTTCTGTGGTGCATCAAAACAAAAAGTACTGCTGCAGATGACTACTACTGCTACTACTGATGAAGGCACATGTAAAAGACAGTCCCTGCTCATCAGAGCTTACAATCTAGTAGAGACAGACACTACAACAGATGAGGACAAGAATACATCTAGGGCTATGGTAAGGAAGCACATAAGAGACTAAGCGGATCAGGATCCAAAAGCAGCTTTGAAGAGGTGAGTTTTCAATCTGGATTTGAAAAGGGCCAAAGATGAAGCCTGATGTACAGACTCAGGTAGTTTCCAGGCATAAGGAACAGCCAGGTGAAAGGAACGAAGTCCGAAGTTGGCAGTGGAAGAAAATGTTATAGAGAAAAGCAATCTGTCAAAGAGCGAGTTCCCTGGGAGGGGTGTAGGGAGAGATAAGAGAGGAAAGGCTGTGAGGAGCAACAGAATGTGTGCACTTATAGGTCAGTAGGAAAAGTTGGAATTGGATACAGAAACAGATAGGGAGCCAATGAGATGACTTGAAAAGATGGGTTATATGAGCATATCGAGGCTGGCAGAAGCCATGTGTCTGAGTTTTGAGCAGATTGAAGATAAAAGAGATGATTCAGAGGGAGACCAGCAAAGACGGAAGGTGACTAAAGAGTGGATAAGTGTCTTTGTGGTGTGTTCGGAAAGGAAGGGGTGAATTTTGCTGATGACAGGTTTTAGCTATCAGTTGGATGCGTGTGAAGAAGGAGAGGGAGGAGTTAAAGACAACCACAAAATTGCGAACCGAGGAAATAGGGAGTAGTAACAGAGATAGAGAAGGGGGAGATGGGTTTAGGAGGAAAAATAAGAAGCTTGGTTTTGGCCATGTTCAATTTCAAATGGCGGTGAGACATCCAGGCAGCAATATCAGACAGGCAGGCAGAGATCCGGGCCTGGATTGCCATAGAGATTTCAGGTAGAGAAAGGTAGATCTGAGAGTAAAAATAGTACTGAAGACTATGGGAGGAGATGCGTGCACCAAGGGACTGAGTATAAAGAGAAAAGGAGTGGCCCAAGACTGACCCTTGGGATACATCAACTGAGAGTGGGATGGCAGTAGATGAGGATCCACCAGAACAAACACTGAAAGAGCAATGGGAGAGAGAAGAAAAGAAGGATAGCACAGAGCCCTTAAAATTAAGCAAGGACAAGTTGTCGAGGAGAAGGTGGTGGTCAGCATTGTCAAAAGCAGCAGAAAGGTCAAGAAGAATGAGGATTGAGTAAAGGCCCTTACATTTTGCCAGAAACAGGTTCCTGGAGACTTTGGCAAGAGCCGTTTCAGTAGAATGTAAAGGATGAAAGCCAGAGTGCAATGGATCCAGAAAGGCTTGGGAGGAGAGAAAGTAAGGCAACAGTGGTAAACTGCATGTTCAGGTAGTTTAGAAATGAAAGGGAGGAGGGAGATGGATCAATAAAAAAGGACAGATAGGATCTAGTGAAGTTTTATTGAGGAGGGGTGTGACCACAGATCGGGAGTATCAGAATACAGTTGTAGAGAGAAGATGCAGATCAAGCCTGGTACCTGCAACTGTCTCAGAGACTCTAGGAACAAATCTTTCTGAAATGATTTATTTTTTTAAAGGATTTTTAAAAGACCTACCTGGGTGTGCATTGAACATTGTATTTTACCTGCTTCAGATTAGCCTTCATAACATGCAGCACATGACCCAATGTGAGATGACTTTCCGGTGTTACCAGTTCTCTCCTTTTTTCTGAGGGTTGTCCGAGCAGACTGTCAGCGTAATTGTCTTTCTGAAAATATAAAGAATCCGTTTTATAGAGTAAGAATGTATTTTCCTATTGCAATTTCACTTTTTCAAAATTAGCTGGGACAACTGAAATTGCAATTTATATCCTACTTGCACATAAATCAAATGTATGAAAAAAATTAACTTTTTTTCACTGTTCCACAGAGATCTACTTACAAAGAAGAAATGTTTTTGTTGAAAGAGAAAAACTTGCTAATGTGAAAGTCTTTTTGTCTCTTTCTGTCCAGAGGGAGGGTAATTTTGTAACAGGGCATCAAGCGGAGAAAGAGCACAGACACAGATAGTAGTAGAAGTGGCAGTCATGTTTTATTTTAATTCGAATATAGCACTCAGGATGGCTTTAGTAACTTGCTTTCTTTCTGATAGCTGAATAGATACATAGCTTTCACACAGACTGTCTGAAGGTCCATTGATATTCTGAGCTGCAGCAGAATGTACTAATTGCAAATTTGATTGAATATCCTGTGACCGAGGTCCAGTGGCTTAGCACAATTTAACAAGTCCAGAAATCATTACTTCCTATAACAGCCATAACTTTAATTGTATGGGTTGTGTACAGAATAATAAGTAACACATCACATTACATTGGCAGGTAGTGGGTGTCTATACCAGAGCAGAAGGAGGAGATACATACATTGACTCACCTGATCCTTCTCAGGATGAGTCCTAAAAGTAGTTTGATAAAATGGGATGTTCAGTGGATTAGGATGAAAAGCAGGAAACCCAAATGTGTTCTGCAAGGAAAAGATTAAATTTAAATGAGTAAAGCAAAAATAGCCTTCCAAATTCACCAAATCAAAGCGCGTTACAAGGTTATTTTTGTCAACTGTCTTTAGGATAGCAGAATGCCAGTAATTTAAATAATCCCTCATCAATCTCTCCAGTAATAGCAATCTAAAATGTAATGGACCATCATATATGAGAGATCATCTCCAAAGATAATCATCAATCATTACAACTTCACCCATATCATCAGTCCATTTTCTGTTCGGTTAGTCTTCGGAAACTGAAACATTCGGTCATTTGTCTGATTCATCCCCATTAAAGTTTATGGTGGAAACTGTTTTGCATTGCAGCAGTCAGGTTTGCTATCTATTTTCAATCATACCTGCTTGAAAGTTAATAACAGACATCTACATCAGCACTTGGAGCCATCAACAGTGCCACACACTCCAAGAAGCACTACAAGAAGGTCAAAGAGTACATATAGTGGCAGGATGAGTATCAGAAACTACTGTCAGAGGGATACCTCAGCGCAAGAGGGAAAAGCGGCACCATAGGAGTGGAGGAGTGGCCTAGTGGTTGGGGCAAGGTACTTCAGGCCGGAAGGTCGGGGGTTCAAATCCCACTAGAGGACAGCAACCATGGGCCGGAAGGACTGGGGTTTCTAGTCCCACAGGTGCTCCCTGTGGTCTTGGGCAAGCCACTTAACTCTCCATAGCCCATGTTCCCTGTAAAATAGTTATCTCCAAGTTATAATGCCCTGTTCAATGTAATTTCAGTTTGTTCAATGTAAACCGCACTGATGCAGAATAGCGCGGTATATAAGAGAATGTAAATAAATAAATAATTGCTGCAAGCACACCAAGGCACTTTGAGAGGTGTAAAATGGTAAGGAGACCAGCACAGCACCTAGATCAGCTGCAACCCCCTAAATTGTGCCCTAAGAACCAACACAAGACAGTATCTAGATTGACTGGAAGGCTCTAAATTATGCCAGTTAGCACTTGCACAGCCCCCAGATCACCTGAAAAGTCCTAAATTTTGCCAGGAGGATCAAAACAGCACTCAGTTTGGCTGGAAGGCCCTAAATCTTGATAGGATGGCCAATGCAGCATAGCACCCTGATTGTTTGGAAAACTCAAAATTATGATAGAAGGACCAGCACTGCATGCAAATCACCTGCAAGACCCTAAATTTTGTGAGGAGGACCAACACAGTACAGCACCCAGATTGGCTATGTAGCCCTTAATTATGCCAGGAGGACCAAAATAGCACAGCACCAAGATTGGGTAAAAGACCCTAAAACAGCAGAGGAGAGCTAATATAAGAGCAAAAGTGGTGGCAGAAGTCCAGGCCACAGGAGTGAACTAAGCTGTGTGCCCACAAGTTAGAGTCCTGCTACTGAAGACTGATCTCAGGACTGGAACTTACAGAGAAAGATCCCACCAAGGTGGAAGAAGAGTTCATGGAATGCACTTGAGTCATTGAGGACACTGATCTAAGGGTCTCTTAGTCAATAACATGATAGGTACAGTTAGTTAGTTGACAAGTACAGTAATGGAAAATGGTAGATCTGAGAACAATCTGTCATCCCATGATAGCTAGGGCTGATTCGGCTATCAGGCTGGCTAAGTGGGGGTCACCATCCCTGCTCAAAACTCATCTGTTCCAGCTTGCCTATGATCTGCCTCCATCCCCCTCATAATTAGTCTTCCCCCCACCCTCTCTTGTTCCTTTTTGTCTCATCTGTCAAAAAATGGCGTTCCTTTCCCTTTCTTTTTTCACATATTCGTTCTGTTGTTTTTTGGAAATTGTAACCGCTCTGATGCCTTGGCGTCTAGGGTGGTATATCAATGTTAATAAAGATAAAGATCAGCACCCTACACTCATCCTTCCTGATAGAAATACCTTTCATTGCTCAAAGATATAACAGTAGTAGTGCTCCCCCACTAAGACCTCCCAATAAAGACAGTAAGGGAAATTTGAAAAAAACTTTAGAGAGAGAGTTCAAGGTACGTTGGCAGTGGTAGGCTGGTGGTATCCCCCACAACAGATTAAATTTCTTCCAGACTCATTGTTAGGAACTGCATGTCAAAGTGGGTAACAGAACAAACATGCACAATGTCAAGCCTAAGGGGTATGTTTACTAAACTGCCGTAACGTTACATAACGTGCATTATGTAACGTTAATGACCGTGGGCGGGGAGAGGCTCCTTTCACACTAACGCACTGAACTGATGGGCTGAATCCCACCGCGAATGAAAACCTGCCGTTAGATGCACATTTGCAGGAGAGAGAAACCATTTCAGTGTCAGCAATGTACAGCATAGGCAGGGAGCCCAAGAAATGTGATAGTAATGCTCCATTCTCAGCAATACCATAGTGCCAAAGTATGAAAGGCCACTATGGCGATGGTGCAAATGGGCATAGGGGGCTGCAGGCAGGACATATAGCATGGGCAGCTGGGGCACAGGGTTGACTAGGCGGGCACCTAGGAACATAGAAACTGGAAGTGCGAAAGACAGCATCTGACAAAGGACAAACACAATATACAAATAACCTGTCCACACTAGCCAATAGTTGCTAGGGCAGAGACAGGATGCCCCCGCATCCATCCCACCACCATGTTTAAGGTACAGAATGTTGTCAGGCGCTGATGGGGGGGTGGGTGTGGGAATGTCCATGTATGCCTGCCCACCCCAAACATCACACTATAGGCATCTGCCTACCTGCACAGTGGATGGCCCAGGACGGCGCACAACAAGCACCATCATCATATGCTTATGTTAGCATAGCATGGGGGGGTGCCTGTGCCGGAGGGGGCAGTGGCACCTGTCTGCAGTGGACCCAGGCCATGCCCTGTACCAGTACGTGGTGTGCATTAAAAACAGAAAAAGCTTTTCAAAGGAGACTTGAAGGTATGGCCAGAGAGGGCTGTGCACCTGTGGCCCCACTGTGGTAGAGTACACACAGCCAGTGTGACTCAGAGCAGAGGGTCATAGGTTCAGGTCCCAGCTACAGACCCTGCTGACCACATCACAAACATTTTCCCTGCTACGTAGATATAATTGAAAAGGAGGATAAAAAAAGGAAATGGCTGGCTGAGGACACGTAAAGGTATGGCCCAGGGAGGGCTGTGCAACTGTGGCCCTACTGTGGTGCAGTACACACAGGCAGTGTGACTCAGAGCAGAGGGTCATAGGTTCAGGTCCCTGCTACAGACACTGCAGAACACATCACAAATTTTTGCCTTACTATGTAGATAAAACAGAAAAACAGGAAATGTCTGGCTGAAGAGAGGTAAAGGTAGTACCAGGGACTGCTGGGGCGTCGTGGCAACACCATGGTGCCGTACACACAGGCAATGTCCAGGAGCAGAGGGTCACAAGTACTGGTCCCAGCTGCTAGAATCTGGACAACACATCCAAACATTTTACCCTACGAAGCATATTCAACCTAAAACCGTGCAATCACCATAGCAGCGGTCAACAGGGGTAGAAACACCCACCCACCCACTCAGGCCCCACCGTGCAAATCATGCTCTACAGGCAGGCTGCTGGCCCCTGAACGGAATTGCCAGTAGCATCACAGCACCTCTGCTATCTCCTGCTCAGTCCAGAAATGTCTATCCATAGTTTTGTGCCTGTCGACCTCCCCCTCCCCCCCCCCCGGCCACATTGTCCAACTGTTACCAGCATGAGCCTGTGAATTTGCATAATGAGGACCAAGATAGTGCAAAATGGCCAGGCTGCATCTGCACAGCGAGTATGTCATTGTCCGGTACACGTTAGGTTTCAAACCACACCTGCATGGACAGGGTGGCTAAAGCATGTTGTGCTGAGAGGGCAGTCTCGCCCTGATGTAACAGTGACCATGGAATGTCCAGGTTCCCACATAGTTGTCTATACTATCTGTCTCCAGCAATATCTGTGTGGCCCCCCAGTCCTGGGGTCCAATCACTGATATACCTGCTTGGTGTGTGTGCACTGGCCAGCCTATGTCTGGATGCAAGTGTTTTCTCACTGACCATGTACCAGGGACTGGCTTGTGGCATTTCCTCAGTCAGTCTGTGCATGGTGAGAACACTGTGTATGCTAGTGCAGTCAGACAGTGTTGTCTGATGATGCATGGCAGACTGTGGTATGTGGCAAGTGAAGATTCACACATCATTAAAGCTGCTCTGCTGATGACCCAGTTACAGTATAAGTCCCATGGGCACTAGTCCCAGAGGTATATCATTAGCCATCAGGAATGTGCATGCTTGTTCCACAGCCAGACCTGTGGTCCCAGGCACCTGTCCCTCCACACCCCCACCTACAACATGGGTGTTATGGGGCCCCTGGGGGCACGTTTTTTATAATACCCTGAGCAGTAGGGATACGTGGTTCACAACCCTCATAAGACACTGGACACCCCTCTAACCTGCTAACAGGCAGCTATGGAAGCCAGACCATAACACTTGGGCACACATGGATCATGGTGGTCCCTGGTCCCAGGGGGAGACATGTGACTGTGTAACATAGATGGTTACAGAGGTGCACTTGGCACACACCCTGGGACACCTGCCACACACTGCCGGTGATGGGGATGTACAGCATTCCTCTATGTAGTACCACATGTACTGTGGACCCAGTGTTGTGCAGCCATCCTTACCCTCAGGGTGAATACAGAACCTGCAAAATGGCATTGTCCGTAGCCTCTCTGTGCCAGCATCCCACACGGCAGTCCATCTCACCAGGCTGTGGGAACAAAGAGGTGCAGACCTCATCTGCTTACGTGATGTAGACCACTGTTCCTCATGTGCAATGCATCATGGGTACTGGTACGGTTAACCAAACCTGGCACACAGAGTAGATGATCCATGCGGTGATCTGCAGTCTCTCTGTACCCAGGCACTGCTGTACAGCAGGCCATAGAGGTATAGCCCACTGGTCCATAAAATGACCTTCGAAACTGTGTCCATGGGTTCGATCCCCCAGTGCTCCCCCCCAATGTGTGCCCCACACAGATACCCTGTATGTCTTCAACACTCATCTTTTGCAGATATGTGCTTTCAGGCCATAAGAGACTAGCCACAGTGGGCGGAAGTCCTCTGGGCCGGCAATCTGTGTCTGTCAGCTGCATAGAGTCTGGACTGCCTGTGAAGACTGCCATCACAGACCATGCACTGCACCTGTCCTGCCATGTGCCTGCACGTTGCTTGCCTCGCCTGTACCCCAGCTGTATGGTACAACCACCCCTCTGTCCACCCCTCATCATAACCATCATGGCACCCCATACACCCCTGGGGGACACGTATGCCCACCATCTGTCACCCACTGTCGTCCCAGTACATCACATTGCCCACACCCAGTGCTATGGTACAGTCGCCCACAACATGTATGTCACCAGTACTGGCTGGTACATGGTTTGGCCACAGATATGGCATGGTCAAGAGCCTCAAGCCCCCACCCGCAAGCACCTGTGCAGTGGCAGTGAACCGTAGCCATCCTGTGTTAGTTTGAAATCAGTAGCCCTGGACATACATAATGCATGCCAATCTGAGGCACCTTGCAGGCCACAGGGCAAAGTAACCTAGGGCAATGTCACATTGTTATGCCACTGTGACTATGGCAAAATATCCCAGGGAGCCTATAAGGATGACCTGAACAGGTGTGTCCAGTACGGTGCACTGCCAAGGGACCCTGAGATGGTGGTGCAGAGGGTGTCACACAGGGCACATGATGAGCCTTATATACGGCACCATACAATATGGCGCCCAGTAACATGCCCACTAAGGCACGCTTGTCCTCCTGTGGAAAACCTATTTCACAGAATAGTTTTATTATCTCCGAGGCTATAGTCTTGGCTGATATGTTCCTTAAGGGAATAGCCCACGGAAACCTAGTGGCTTGATCCACCATAACCAACATGTATTGAAAACCCCGGGGCGTCTTCAGTAGGGGCCCCACTATATCCATGGCTATTCTACGAATTGGTTCCGATATAATGGGCATTGGGAGCAAGGGCACCATGGGTGGTCGGATAGAGGTCACTCTCTGGCAGGAAGAGCAGGACTCGCAAAATCGTGAGGTCTCCTTAAAGATGCCTGGCCAGTAAAACCGGGCTAGTATCTGGTCTAGCGTCCCCTGTATCCCTTTGTGGCCTCCTACTGGGTGGTCATGAGCCAGCCTCAAGACTAGGGACTTAAAAGCGGCGGGCACCACCAACTGCTTACAGATCGTCCCTGTCTGGGGATCTAAGCTTTCCCTGTAGAGCACTCCTTTATCGAAGAGGAACCTTGGGAAGGTATGCCTTTCCACCTGGGCATATTCAAACGCCCGTGTAAGCGCAGGATCCGCTCGCTGCTCCTTGGGGAAGGATGGGAACTTCTCCACTAACTCAGCCGGGACCCAAGGCAATCCTCGTCCAGCCTCTAATTCAACTCTCCTTTGAGAGCGGCATTGCCTTTCTCTGCGTTTTTCCGCCTTACCCTTCCTACTCCTTTCGGCCGGGGCAGTTATTAGGTCCTCATGTGAGGGCAACCCACCTAGTGTTTCATCTAGGGGTTCAGTCTTTTTACTTAGGGCTTTGGACTGGGTTCGTGTAGACACGAGAGCTACCCTGGGATGCAGGCCCTTCTCCAAACCTTTTCTGAATTGGGACCAATCCCTACCTAACACCAAGTCATGTGGTAACTTCGGAACTATGGCTACTAATATTTCTTTTTCTATCCCTAATCCTTTCACTAGTAGCTTATATATAGGGTAGAAAGATGATGCTCCATGTATGCACCTAATTCTTACTTTTCCCTCTGCTCGATTCGATACTGACTCAGACTGATCTTCTAGGGTACGCAAGAGTTTCTTGGAGATCATGCTCTGATCCGCACCTGAGTCAAGTAGAGCACTTGTAGTTATACCCTGCACTTTAACTTCCAAAAGAAAACCTTCTCTTATCATTTTTGCATTTTCAGTTATTAGTGCGGTACGCACTTTACATTCTTTTTGCACATGCCCCACATTCCCACAATGAAAATACCTTCTCTTTTCGAAGTGATTTCTTTGCATAGGCATACAAGTTTTTAAACCTTCTAGTTTTGACTTTGGCCCTCTTTCTGATGGCTGCAAAATAGCCTCTGCTGCCGTTTTTGAAACCTCAGACTTTTTGTGAGCAGCCAATTCTGCTTCAAAATATCTTTCCATCAGGAGGGTCGCTTCCTCCGTGGTACGGCAGTTTTGCAATATCAGAAAGGTCTGCACCTCTTTAGATACAGCAGCCATGAACTGTTCTAGTACAATGGTATCTATTATTGTATCTATGGTCTTACCCTCGGGTACCAACCATTTCATTGTTAAGCTTTTAACCCTTTGACCCAGAGCTTTCGGTGTCTCACCAGCTTTAAGTCTGGTAGCTCTTAACATACGGTTATAAACCATAGGGGTTAACCCAAGGCGATCTCTAATAGCCTTTGTTACTTCTGTATAGTCGTTGGCAAGAGCTGCGGGCATAGCCCTATATGCGGACAACGCCTCCCCTGTGAGCGAAGTTGCCAGGCGTATGGCCCACTGCTCTCTTGGCTATCCCACAGTATGGGCTATCCTATCAAAGGATTCCAGGAAATCGTCTATATCATCATTAGGCGACAACTTCCCTAATGTCAGTGTCCCACAAGACAATGGTCCTACCATACAATTGCTAGCTAATGCATCCAGTCCCTGAGGAGACGGAGCTGCTTCCCTCGTCGTCCTCTGGTTAGCCAGCCAAGCTTCCATCAGTTCAAGTACAGGTCTCTGCTGCGCTTGCATAGCTGTCACAGCCTGTTCCTGCGCTTGGAAGGCCATCTCGCATGGTTTCTCAAACTGTGCCGCCATTGTAGGACTTCTTTCGGCTCCATGGCAGCCACTTTTCCTGTAGAAAGAGAGAGAAACACAAAACCACCAAGTGCGGTACTGGCAACTCTTTGTCAGACCCCCTTTTATCTGGACTCTCAGGATTCTTTCACCTGAATCCGCCACAGGTTATGCCTAATTACTCAGTACCTGCATCAGGCGTTGACTTATGCCTTTAGAAAAAGATGCATCAGCTGGTCCTCCACTGTTCAGCCACTGCTGGGAGCAAATCTTCTCCGTTTCACTTGGTGTTTTTAAACTCCGCAGCTTTATCCTGAACAAGTGTAGTCTTATTTTCTTCACAAAAAAATCCTGCCAACTACCCCACTTGTCGCAACCCCAGCCCCCGAGCCACATGCTTAAAGGGTCAGGGTGGACATTATTGTTTGCATCCAAGGGTGAAACTTTTCTTAGCCCAGATGCATGCTGGTACTAGTAGTCCCTTTCTTGAAATAATTAGTTGTGAAAGCCATGTGTAAGGTAAAGGATAGGGTTTATTCCCATAATGCACAAACAAAGGTTCAACGAAGGAAACAGGATTCTGACCTCATTCAGGATTTTCAAAAAGGTATTTACAGAATTCAAAAGTTAGACGTGCTTCACAGTCTTATTAGCTATGCAGGTGTTAGAACAAACCAGTTCATGCAAACAAAAGCAAGCTTCTTCTTTTAGCTTATTAAAACTGTATTTTAACGTATACCCTGCGAGCTATACTTCTGCCAAGGATTCCAAACTCCCGGCTAGACAAAGTGTACAATCCATGAGACAGTCAGGTAGCAATGAATCGGGTTCAGCAGGGTCTATTTGCATCTCCTCCTGTTCTGACGATATATCTGCTGGCCCTGAGCTTTCCTCATGTAATTCTGGCTTCACTTCAGAGTTTCTCTCTAAAACTCTCCAGCCTTGCTCTACCTGGTCTGGAAAATTGGTAACAGGACTTTTAGTCAGCACTTTTTGTACAGGTTCCCAAACCTCTCTCCAGCTGTGTTTACTGTACCTACGGCTCTCTGGCTTCCATGCCTTTCTAGGGCTTGGCCACAGTTCCCGGTTCAGTGTTGTGTTTCTCAGACTCCTGGGCTGAGTCTTGTGCACTCACCTCTGAACTCCTTGTAGCTCATGGTCAGGAAAGGAAGTATGCAGGTACCTCTGCTCTCTGAGCTGTGCTTCTCTGGTACTTTCTTTACCAGGCACTTTCCAGGTCCCTCTTCTTTCTCTGTCTTCCTTGAAGACTTCTCCCTGGAGCTTTTCAGCATGGAACTGTTTCTCTTGGAACTTGTTCCTTCTCTGTAAGGACCGCAAATCCAACTGCCTCTCCTTCTCTCCTCGGAGCCGTCTCCTTCCTCTCTCTTCTGCGTCTGCTGCTGCCCTTTCTGTCCTGTCTAAGCCATGCTTATAAAGCTGCTTCTCAGTTAGGGTTTCTCTCACCCTGACCAGGTGTGTCTGATTATCCCTTGAGTTAGTTATTGCATCATCCAAGCTTGGGTGTGTCAGCCTACCCTCTGATTCTTCGTGCTTGCTCCCTCTGGCTGCACTTTGTAGTAACTGCACTTTAGGTCTGATGCTTTCTTTAAAGGGATCAGTGATTTTTCCTATCCCAATAGGTTCACTGGCCTCTGCTTCATCACAGTACATGCATGCGTACGCGCGGTGAGAAGCGCGCACTGCGCAGGCACGTTTTACTGCGTCATATGGGGTCTGAACACATAAAACAGAAAGAATGGAAGCCATGTCTAGGAAGCCCAAAAACCTTTCTTGGTTCTCGCATATATAATCACAGCCAAAAAGAGAAACCAATTGTAATAAACTTTTTTTGTTGGAACGTACGCCTGGAAGAAAGGAGAGAAACCCCCTCTTCTTGCAGTGTGTTATTCCTTTTTATTTTATTTTAAGATGTAGGGATTCAACCCCAGCAACGGATCGAGGGACCATAACCCTCAATACCAACCAGCAATGAATGAATTATAGAAACAGTACTTAACTTGAGGGAATACGTTTTCTAATGAACTTCCAAAGGTCTTCATCACTGTGTTTGAAGAGTATTAGCGCTCAAATATAACAGAACCAGAGCACTCTGGATCCAACCGTTAGAGCAATTAATTCCTCCTGTCTTGAATCAAGATGAAACGCTCAGAACCAATGTCCAGTAGGATCCTCTTCACACAGGCCTAAGCCGCCTTTGTTCGAAACAAAATCCTCCAAACAACGTCCAATATTGGCCACTGCTTCATTTGATGGGTAAGGTGGGATGGACAACTGTTTACTTACATGGATAACTCCATACCTTTGTCTGTCAATGCCCCCTGTACACAGCGCTGTATGGACATGTCATGCAGACACCCTACTTATCACAGCTTACAATCTAGTTAGGATGGGTGACGGGATGTGGGGGCAGGGGTTGGGGAGGCAACGGTGGTGTGGGGTCAAGGTAGTTAGGGTCCATGGGCAGCAGCAGGTAGGTGGGCTCTCAACATGGATTGGATGTGTGTTGGCGAAGGTGCCTGCCACACAGACCCCGTGAGTTTATCCAAGGCATACGGTGCATCAGGGTGAGGGATACGATGTCTGCTGTGATCTAGTGTGTGCCTTTTGTGGTAACTTGTTTGCATTGTGGTTGTGAGGGTTCTTTGGGATTTGCCAGTCCATAGGTTGCCGGTTTGATCCCCACATGTTCTGTTCCTTTTCCTTTCATGTGTTCTGCTAACCTGCCCATGTGATGGCTGCAGCCTCGTCACCTCTCCACTCACCCTTCCATCTCTGTGCTGTGCACCACAGTGTGCCCTCTCTGCAGCCTATCTGCTGCCTCTTGTGTGTTACATATAGCTTTTTCTTGGTGGTGTCCATGTGACCAGTCTGCTTGGTGGATTGGTACTGCTGTTGTTGGCTGGTCTGTGCCACATCACTGTGCAGGTTGGACTTTCACATGCTCCTTTTTTGGTCCATTGCCCTGGTCCACGGGCCATCCACTTAGCTTTCCCTTCAGCCAGCCCCTGACATCCTTCGTGTATCGCTCCCATGCTCTTTTGCATGCTGTCTACGCTGTGTTACATCTCATGGTGTGTGTGCATGTGTTTCTATGTGGCTCCCGTCCCACTTACGGACTGTGATATGAGCTGTGGACGCCTGCTGTACATGTGCGTTGCATCATGGTGACTGTTTGGGTTGGCCTTTCCTGACACACAGCTGGCGTTTTATGTGGTGCCCTGCAGTGTTCTTGTATGCAGCCATTGCTGTGGACCTCAGAGTGGTGGTGTAGCCTATTGGTTTGTGCAGTGCTTTTCAGCCTAGTGGTCATGGGTTCATTCCCTCTTTGTTCTCCTTTTTTTTATGCCTTTCCTACACCGGTACCTGTAATCCCTGTAACAGTCATATCTCGGCTGATATGTGCTGTCTGCACATATTACCCTCATCAAAGTTGCCAACCATCCTTCGGTCCATCTATCTGCGTCTGTCAGCTGTGTGTCACCTGGCGTTCATGTGCAGGCTGCTACCCCATGTCCTGCTTTTCAGGTGCCTTACCCTACAGTGCCTTATGCGGGGCCTTCAAGGGCAGCTGCATGGCGCCTTCGGTTGGGCACCTTGTAGGGCGCATGCCAATGTGCCTTGGGAGGCGCCTTCGGTTAGGCTGCCTTGTGTTGTGCTCTATATGGCGCCTTGCGACGCGTGTTATCTGGCGGCGCCTTGTTACGCGCGTTACCTGGCACTGCTTGTCGTACGATGCACTGCCCACTCCTTTATATGGGCATCTGTGACAGTACCGCAGAACCTACTGCAGTAGACACTAATGCAGTTTAGTAAATATATCCCTAAGGCACCCACAGAGATGCAAAGCAGGAGGGAAAAGTCAGAACACAATGGTCATACAGCCACGCTGCTAGAAGGATGGCAACATGCTAGCATGGCATTTAGGATGGTAAAAGTCATACAGTGACAAGCTAAGGCACCCACAAAAGGGCAAAACAGAAAGATGAAGAGGATAGGCCCAGGAACAGCCAAACCAATGAGGGCATAGAGGGAAAGAGTCAATCTGTCTCTGACCCAAGGAGAGCCAGTAGAGTTCAACACTGGAGTCATGTGCTGGACCCAGAATGTCCCATCTGCACTGAGCATCTGTCCCTGCTCATCGAACAAAGAAAAACATAAGATGACTGCCGCTCTAAAGAGAATCTCTACTTCTGATCCAGAGAGGAGCGAAGCCTCAACCAGTGACAGAGCTGCTACTTGGACAGGCATTCAGCAAAAGCAACAGGTAGTGGAACGGTGAGAAGGCTTCATCCAGATGTTTAGCATTAAAAAGTTTGAGGTGAAAGCATATCAGGCCTGATAGTCAAAGGCATTTACACAGTTTTCAGACCTGCAAACCATGTAAATGTTAAGGCTGTGTGCCTCTGATGAAACTCTTGAAAAAATAGGAGGGAGGCAGACTGCATTAGCCCACTGCTCACCTGCATCAATAACAAGGCCCCGGTGGCACTGGTGGATTCCGAGAGACTGCTCCTCTACTTCAAGTATTTACTTTTAAATTTGTATCAATGATCAGTAAAGTTTACTGTTCTATGAACAATGGGACGGAAAAGATATGCTGCAGGATGGTCAGTGCCCTGGGTCCTGTATTATTGCACCATACTTTATGCTTCTGCAATGGAATACATTTTAATACAGTAACTTGTTCTGCCACTCACTCAGCATTCTCAAAGTACAAAGGCACCACTCTTTGAAGCCCCTAGTATAGCAGAGTCTTCCTAGCAAAAGAAGGGCAAAATCACCTTCTGTGGGAAAAAGAAATGGGCTTGAATCTCTCCTTTCTGTGTTTTAATATAGTATTTATTTATTTAACTGTATTTATATCCCGCTTTTCACCGGGTCAAAGCGGCTTAACATTGAAGGGTGGGGGACAGTGATCAATTTAGGGTAGGGGGGTCTGTCACAAGGGGGCCAACATTAATGATCTGAACAAACATTAAGGACAAACAGTGGACGTAAGACTCTTAGTAGATAAATCTGAGGGTATGTTATGAGGTCTGGAGGAGTATTTAGTGATGGATGTTTGTTTCTGGTCCGAGGTATTCCTGGAACAGGATGTTTTTTAGTTGTTTCCTGAATGTTGAAGAATCTCCGTTGTTTCTGATTTGACTTGGTATAGAGTTCCAGAGGGATGGTGTGTACAGTTCGAAGGCTCTGTTGCAGGTCCGTTGATTGTATTTAGTTCGTTCGTGGGGAATGGTGAGGGCAGGGTCGGATTTACCTTGAGTGAGGCTCTACGCCAACAAAAATTGTGGGCCCCCAGAAAAGATAAAAACGAGCACGCCAGATCAGCTGCGCGCTGTTGGCCCTGACGTCATAATTAAACTGGGAATCCCAAAAGCCAAACTTGGAATGTACAACACTGTAGAAATAAAACTATACATTAATTTGCTCTTGTACTAAACAAAGTGCAGACGTTAATGATGCACATTTACCAGAGCTGACATATTCCAATTAATAAATTCAAAATAAAAAGATATTTTTCTACCTTTTGTGCATTTTTTTTCAGCTGCAATTGCTTCAGCCACTTTCTTCTGGTTTCTTCGTGTCAGCCCAACTCCAGTCTTAACCCCCCCAGCCCATTTCCAGTCCCAGCCCCCCCCCCATCAGCTCAAGTAAATTTTAATAAAAAAAAATAAAACGCTGGCCGCTGCCGCCGCGGCAGCATGGACTGTCCCGCGGGGCCCCCTCTGCCCGGCTGAGCCCCTCCGTGCCGGCTTTGAGAGGCGCGAAGGGATAGTGTCTCCCGTGGGCTTAACAGAGACGCGAGGGAGACACTCTCCCTTCGCGCCTCTCAAAGCCGGCACGGAGGGGCTCAGCCAGGCAGAGGGGGCCCCACGGGACAGTCCATGCTGCCGCGGCAGCAGAGGGGGCCCCACGGGACACGACATGCTGCCGCGGCAGCAGTCAGCGGTTTTTTTTACAATTTGTTCAATTTTTGTGGGCCCTTGCCAGCTGTGGGCCCTACGCCACGGCGTAGTTGGCGTATAGGTAAATCCGGCCCTGGGTGAGGGTGTTGTTGGTGGTTTGTCTGGTTGTTCTGTTGTGGGTGGGTTGGGGCAATAGAGTGCGGAGCTGGGAAGTCTGAGTTTGGTAGAGGGCTTTATGGATAAGTAGGGCAGATTTGTATTTGATTCTTGCTTCGAGAGGGAGTATGTGCAGTTCTCTCAGGACTGGGGCGATGTGATCTTGTTTTTTTGCCTTCTGGATAATTCTTGCTGTGGTATTTAAGGCTGTTCGTAGTGGGTTGGAGTGGGTGGTGGGCAGTCCGTGGTAAATTATATTGCAGTAGTCCAGGTGGGGGAGTGTCATAGCTTGCATAACTGTCCTGAAGTCCTGTGGGTCAATAAGGGGCCTTAGGCGTTGTACTGTTTTAGCCTTGTGGAATATTATTCCGGTAGTTTTTTTTATCTGTTGTTTGAGTGTGAGCGTTTGGTCAATGATGACTCCTAGGTATTTTATGTGTGGTTGAATTTGTAGTTGTGTGGTTCCTAAGTTGTAAAGCAAAGAGATTGCAGGCACAAGTCAAATTTAAAGTTCTTTGTGATTTCTCTGCTTTAAAGTTCTCCTTTTCCCCAGATACCTCTGTGGCAGTAGCAAATCTGATATATTGTATTTTTCTTTTCTTTGTAACCTTACCCATGCCATGGCCAAACTCTTATCTCTCTCTTACAATCATAAAAGCAGTACGAACATGCCTTTCTAATCCTCTGAAAATCAGAGCCCAAATGCGTATGTTCACAGTGTGTGTTGTAGCCCTGCTATGACATCATCAGCCATGGGATTTGCAGAAGTTAGACAGGGATAGGTCCGTCTGGCTGACTGTAAAGCATTAGAAGCAGGATTGGTTCAAATGCCTTGTCCTGGCTGTTATTGACGGCTCCCTGACCTCGTTCCCCTCCCATATTGGCCCCAGTGCATCCGGGCAAGCGTATGCACACAATGAAACAGAGTACATGAATAGCAGTTCAAGAACATTTTAGAAGCATGTGCAGTCAATTAGTTGATGCCAGGATAAACCAAAAATTGCAATTTTCAATGTTACTATTTGTATCATAACTAAGGTGCATGCCTACTGCTTTTCATCAATCCAACATGATATCACTCTACTTCAGGGAAGCAATCTGTTCTGACAAATGCCATGGCCCATTATTATCTCATTATTCGGAAACCATGTCAGCATCTTTTTAAACATAGATGATACACTCAGTCCAATCAACAGGCTATGTTTAATCAACCAGTCACACGTTACTCCATTATATCAATGGCTTCCATTCAATTTCTGCATTTAATCCTTCAGGGTGTTTAGTTTATAGCACAGTTTATTTATTTGACATAACCTCTTTCATTAAAAATGACAAATAAGTTTATACAATCTATACAAGAAAGGAGGAGATGATAATGACGTGTACCATTGTGCAAAGAACACACAGGAAAACCCTATGCCTCTTGGAATACCTGGGAAAATAGGTAAGTCTTAAGGCCTGCCTTAAATTCTAGAAGATTCATTTCTCAGAGAACTGGGTATTTGGAGAATAAGCTGGTTGGAATTTACAGTATTTACAGAAGGACAAGTGGAGTGCCAGGGAATCAAGAGTTTATCTAAGTAGAGAGGACTTCCATAAAAGAATGCTTTATGAACCAGTGAAAATATTTTGTTAGGGATGTGAAACAAGATAGAAAGCCAATGAAGAGCGTAGTAACATGTTCATGCTTATTTGCTCCATAGACTAATTTGGACACGGTATTTGTTATAAACTGCAGACGATGCAGAAAAAAAAGTTTTCTACCACAGTAAAGAGACTTGCAATAGTCTAAACAGCTCAGTAAAAGAGTAAAGATGAAGGTACACATATCCTTTGAGGTAAAAAACAAAACAAAACAAAATAGCTCCACAGAATGAACTTTCCTCATGATTAATAAAAACAAAACAAAACAGGACTTTACCACTGCTGGCACCTGGGAATCAAAGGTTAAGGCAGAATCAAAACAGACACCCAAAATGGTTGTATGGTCTCTAAGGGATATAGCTATTCCCATATCTTAAGGTGTCAGACTTGAAAGGGGGGATATTCTTAGAAACCCATAGTGCCTCTGATTTGGAAAGACTGAGCAGTAGCCCATCATTGGTAAGCCAGTTACAGAGAGTGTCAAGACAGTCAATGAAACTAATCTCTAAAAGGCTAACTGATGCGACAGGTGTCCATTTGCAAACTGAAAATCTGAATTCTCTACAGTTAAGCTGGTGCTCCCAATCTCCACCATACCAACCAACTTCAACGGTATCGATTACTCTTCAGTTTACTTCTTCCCTCGTAAGGGCGTTTGATATAAATCATAAAAGAATATTCACAAGTGGTCAATTTTCATACTTTAGATATTCTGCCATCAATTTGATGAGTCCAACTTTGATCTTTTTTTGTCCACACCATACATAGTAGCCACAAGCAAATGTCTAGTTTACATTTTATCAGTCTTATGTCCAGACCTCATACAGGGTATTATTTCTCTAATATTCCTTTCTCATTGTAAAGCTACCATGGGAGGCTCCTGAAGCATTTCATTCAAAGTCAGCACACACCCTAGCTAAAATATTGATCTCACAATCTGAGCCAAACCAGTTGAATAAGGAAGCACAAACACCAACCTATCTTATTGATCCTATTCTCTATAATATAACAAAAAATTCCCTCTGGGAATATCTAGCCGTCTTATAAGCATTCTTTATGATAGACATCCTCTTTGTGCAAACCACTCCATTATTTCTACCTCTTACTCTTTAAAATACTGAAAGGAAGAACAAATATGTCTGCACTGCAAAAACTGACTGATGGATAAGCTGGGGCACTTTCTCCAAATGGGTTAGTTTTGCACATACCATGACAGTCATGAATCACTTCTGAGCCAGGATATCTGGAGTACGATCTCAGTCTCTCAAATTTACTGCTAATGCTCAGCACAGTACTTGCATCATGCCAAAGAGAGCTTCCTTCTGGAGTTCCTAAGTTGTAACATGTAAGGGTAGTTTGTCAAGATGTGCTTGGAAATCCTTCTTTATCAAGCCTGTGGTTTCCAATACGATGGGAACAATTTCTGTATCTTTCTGCCACATTTTTTTGGTCTCTGACTTTATTTCCTGGTACTTTAGAATCTTCTGCCTCTCCACGTAATTCACAGAATAGTCACTTGGAACCAACACATCTATATCAATGCCATTCTGGTGTTTTTTTTAACTTTACCACTATGTCGGGTTTCCTTGCATCCAGTTTCTTATCCGTCAGAATGTGAATGTCCTAGGTGATCATAACCTCTTCATTCTCTGTAATTTTTTTAAGATCATGATCCCAGTGCTTTTCAAGCACAGTGATGTTGTAGTGTTTACAGAGTTTCCAATAGAAGAGGCATGTTACTTTGTTGTGCCTTTCTGTATAGAAATTTTCCAATATCAGAACTTTGCAGCCAGCTATGAGGTGAGTCACTGTTTCCAGGTCTTTCTTACATAATTGACATATGTCTGTTTTGCCAGTTTTTTTCAGTGTAAACCATTTTCTCTGTAATCCACTGTCCTGGGCTGCAGCTATCAACCTCTCATCCTTTGGTTTTAGTTCACCTCTCCTTAACCATTCATGTGTTTGTTCTTTATTGACAAAGGGTTCCTGAAGTAACACTTTGCATTTCCCACTGCATTTGTCACTTGTTTTTCCTCACTTGCTGATCTAATTATTTGAAGAGTTCTGTCTCTTGTTTTGCAAATGTTGTTGCTTCTTTTCCTGTGCGTGCTTGTGAATTCTCACTCATTCCTTGTTGTTGTCAGAATGCTTGTCCAAATTTATTTATTTAACTAGGCTTATATACTACTTTTCTACCAGTCAAAGCAGTGATCATTCAGGTACTGTATATATATATTTTTTCCCCTTGTCCCTGAAGGGCTCACAATCTATGTTTTTGTACTTGAGGCAACAGAGGATTAAGTGGCTTGCCCAAGGCCACAAGGAGCTCCTGTGGGACTAGAAGCCCCAGTCCTTCCAGCCCAAGGTTGCTGTCCTCTAGCGGGATTCAAACCCCTGGTCCTCTGGCCTGAGGTAACTTGCACCATCCACTAGGCCACTCCTCCCTTATTTGATGCTGGAAACAGAGTCTGGATGTTTACTTTCATATCTCAGCACTGTTTGCCTATTTGGATCCGATGATGCTGTTAAGTAGGCCTGGAGGCCTATGATAGTAGCTCTGTATGTAATCGGTCTCTATGAGGCCTATCCCTCCTTCAGCTCTAGTGATGTACAGCCTTGGTATACACTGATTCTTGTAAATTACCTCATGATCATGGATAAATTTTCTTGTTTGCACAGACAGTTTTTCAAGATCTTTAAGAGGCCAGTCTACAGTCCCAAAGCTGTATGAGAGTAAGGAATTGCCAGCTGATTGATGGCTTGTATCTTATTCCGTTATGTTAAAGCAGTTTTCAATAATGATCTTAATCTTCTATAATATTCTTTACTAATCTTTTCTCTCAGTAATTTCTGGCTTAGGCTTATAAAATGATGATTCTGAAATTGTAAATAATTATTTTATTCAACCTTCTTTCTGTATAGCGTAGTTGTTAATTGCCAGTTATGACTGATGATATGGGTAAATAAATATTAAATAAAAAATTTGATGGTATGTCATTGTAAATTGCAAATTCTCACCCTTGTGAACACCAGCTTAATTGCAGAGAACAATTTTGGATTTTCAATATGTACTTGATACACTCTGAAGGATTAAATGCAGAAATTGAATGGATATCATTAATATAAAGGAGCAGTGTGTGATTGATTGATTTGAATGCAGCCTGTTGATTGAACACATTTTATCATCTGACTATGTTCAAAAACACTGATGCCACATTTTTCAGTAGCAAAATACTGAATTAGAGAATAATGCACTGCTGCAGATATCAGAGCAGATTGTATCCCTGAAGCAGAGTAAGCTTGAAACATAATATCATGTCAGATGATGGAAAGCAGATTAGTGACTGTTCATAATCATAAGCAATTAGAAATTGAAAGGACATTGGGTGATAAAGATATATAGATGGTGAAATTCTAGAAGCCTTTTCATGCTTTGGATGTCTGAAAACGGACATAGAAGCACTCAAAGCACAGAGATGTCTCCAAAGCCATTTTAGAAGCTGGCTCTAGGGACATCCCCAGTGTGAGGACGTCCAACTCTGAATGAAGGCGTGGCTGGGGCATTTGCAGGACTGTGGAGGCATGGTTAGGGTGTACCCATGGACCGGGATGTCTCCACCTGATTACAGAAACATCATGGATGTCCGGCGTCACATCTAACTTTAAACCATCTCTGAGTCACGCATAGCGATGAGCAAGAATCGGAAGAATCTTGTTTAGGCTGGAAAATGACTGTGTAGAGAGGAAAGCCCTTTATCATCCCCAGTACTCGGCAAGTTAGAGTAGCAGCGGGCTATGAACCCTGGCTGCTCTGTTCCTAACCCACTACTCTCACGTCAGCTTCTGAGATATGGTTCTGGGGATATTTCAGTAGACTTCCCTACAGACATCCCTATCAGGCATGTCCAAATTTGTGAAATCACATTGGCACCTGGACGTTCCTGCATTTTTTTCAGATGTTCTGAGTAGATGTCCCAAATTGCACTTGCATTGATTTTCTAAAATTACCCCATAAGCAACATTAAAAATAAAAATAGAAAATGGACCAATGATTATCTGGATCAGTGAAGTCAAAATGATCAACAAATATCTTTCAAAATGATCTCCGATATATGATGGGATGATATAAGTGGAGAGATCGATGAGGTATTTTTTCATACTTCTCTCTGATCAGATTGCTTGGAAGTAATTTAAATTATGCAGCTCCCCATGTAATTTTTGGATACCTATATGTTTATGACCATAACTTGTTCTTGAAGCATTGCCTGTGTTTTAATTTATTATATCCTTGTAACTGCATATGCATGCAATAGAAGTTACTTTGGCAGCTTGGCCCCTAGTGGCATTGCCATGAAGCTACTGCGAGAGTCAATTGATACCATTTGAACCCAGGCACTGAAAGAGAGGTATGTTAAACTGAGGTTAGGCCCACACCCTTATCTGGCAATCTGGTCTTGGTGGTAGTATCACGAGAATATCACTAGGGATCAGCCAGCACCATTTTGATATAGGCTAGATCAGGGGTAAGTGGAAGTCACTCCTGCCCCCATTGCTCCCCAGACCCTTTGGGGTGAGTTGGCATGCTTGGGGTGGAGGAGGACAGGACAGATGGAAGAATGCGGGACAGGCTGACTGAGCTTCATTTGAACCTTGCTAAGGGGCTGGACTTTGGGAATGGGGGGTTAAAAACATTTGATCCCCACTTCGGGGCTTGAGGGGCAACAGGCCCACTGAACTATCAGGGAGTGGAAGGCTATCTGGCATGGTCTCCAGGAGCACCTGCAGTTCAGTCAGTGGGCCCTTTTATTTTTATTGTGCTGCCATAGGAGGGGCCCTTTTTTTTTTAAATTTCTCACGCATCATCATAGCCTGAAATGGACGAAGTTCCTGGTTATTACAGCGCGTGAGAAATTCATGCAAAGTTTAGCTAAGGATGTAAATGAGCCAAGAACTTGTTTGCATCTCTTAGCTAGATTTCACAGAAATGGATACTAACCCACAAACATTATCACGGTTTAGTACATAAGGCGTAATTCATGAGAAAGAAAAGTGTGTGCTTGTAGTTAAACCATTACTCCCTAAGTGAGCAAATGAGATAAAGAAGACAATTTTAAAAGCCATTTCTATGTGTAAACCACTGTTTTATGCGCAGAAATAGGCATTTATAAAACTGTGTATCCAATAGGGATGTGCATTCGTTACCATGAATTTGATTTGTTAGTTTGCCTAAAAAAATTTAGTTGCCCTTTTACTAAAGTACAGCAAATTTTTGCACTTACCATGCATTAGATGCAAAAAGTGATACATGGTAAGTGCAAAGCCTGTACGGTAATTGTTGATGCATGCCCAGCAATTACATCACAGGACAGGTACTTACCGCATGATAAATAGATCAGCAGAGAGCGTGCTAAGTAAATCACTATCTGCTGATACAGTTACCATAGCCTGTTGCAGGACAAATGCCCAGTTTCCCCCTTCCACATCAGTGTCACCCCGCCCCCCTGATCAGCATCTGTATCACACCCCACCCCTCCAATCGGCATTCGCATCAGCCCCCATTGCCCTCCCATTTGGGTCATTAGGATGCTGCCTCATGAAAGGAGGAGCTTTTAAAAAAAAAGTCTTATGTGTTGCCAAAGCAAAGTGATGAGCTGTGGCAATACATATGAAACATTTAGCTATAAGGATGTAAATGAGGCAAGAGTTTGTTTGCATCTTCCAGCTAAATTTCACAAATGGTTTGTTTTTATTGTCCTCTATATTTTTTATGAGACTGCTTTTAATTGTTCTGTGATTTTATTGTAAACTACACCAGGCAGTACATGTGCTGGGGGAGTGATATGGAAGAAATAAATGAAATGAAGTAAGGCTCGACGTGGCTTGCTCAGGGTCTGTAGGGATTATAAGGTTTAGGGATATGTTCCTGGTTCATAATCACTCAATGGCCTTTATAAATGTCTGCTCTAATATGTCAACCAAACTACTATATTGTGGACAAAGAAAAAACCCCAGGCCAGCATAAGGAACCATATAAGGAAATATCATATATCATAAGCCTTAGCAGAGTGTATGCATGGATTGAAGAGTCCATGCAGAGGCTTTGTGCAGAGGGCACGTACACAGGAAACCATGCAAAAAAGTATAAGCTGAGCCGTTAGTCCTGAAGACAGTAGATGGTTTTGACAGTTGGTGAGTATAAGCAAGACAGAGAGGCCTGGGGAATGTTGAAACAGGAACATAGAGGGGACAGAAAGGTCAATGACAGGAAACAGAAGGAAGGAGGAGGGGAGAGGACCCAAAGAGGAATGGATTTGGAAACTGTACGCATACACGGAAGCAAAAAATGTATATGTAACATGATTATTGTACTCGGGGGAGGAGGAATTCTGGAGGTGTCTGGTGTCTGATGACTGACAGAAGCTCTCCTCTCCGCTGCCTGTATTGTCCATCAGTTATCTAATAAACAGAGATTCTGATTGCACCTGTACTGACTTTTGGATCTGGACTATACAGGAAATTAGTGATAATTAGTAATCGGTCTTTTGTGAGTAACAGGGCCTCACAGGTCACAAGGACTCTCAGTGGGAAAGCGGCTTTTGAACACTGGTTTTCTGGTTCTCAGCCATTTCTGTTAGCATTAGGCCACTCTCCCTGAAAATAAAATGAAGCAAAATGACAAATTGGAAAAGTGTGATTTGTTCTATATTGCTTTTTTCTTATAGCTGTCATTTTTCTATTCATATTTGTGTTGTGTGATGCTTTATCCAGTTATCTCTGAGCTTATCTCTTTGCACCCAGGATTCAATTATATTTAAACTGCTCCTTTCCCATTCAGAATACTAGACATTGAGGTGTGAAGGATTAATTAGAACATGCGTTAGTTGTGTGCCTTATGGTTTCCTAGTTGATTAATCCCAGATGGTGCCAGCCTTCTGCCAACTCAGGAAAACGTCATTTTTAGAATAAGTGAATAATACATTCCAACACCTTTATTAATTAAAAAATGCATTTTGCATGAAAGTTCAGGACCAAAATAACTGCTAGGCTCCATTTTCCTTGGCCAGATTTCAACTGCTCTTTGTAATTGACTGTTTTAACAATGATCTTTACATCATGTAGAAATAATGGATCTTTAGAGGATAATCTCATAAACTCCCATATGCACATTAGCGTTTTATAAAGTGAAGTAGGTACATCCTTTACTTTATAAAATATGGATCAACTAGCAAACTACTGTAGGTGTGAGCACTTATGCCTGCTCTATGGCAAGTGTAAATGCCCATGCCTAGATTTTTCAAGTACAAGCGTAGGTTAACTGCGCTCCACTCCAACTACGCACACCCACACTGAACATACATGCAATTGAACTCACACACATGCTTACAGAATAGCGACCATATAAGATATGTGTGGACGTGCCCATTCACGCACGTAAGCCCTTGATCATAGGTGACTTATGCGCATAAATGGCATGTATCTTTACACAACTCCTTATAAAATTAGCCTGGTAATGGCTCTTTAAGGGACTCACCTTAATCTGTGCTGCATTTTCTTTGCCTGATGCAATAGGATGATCTATGCTGGCAGACATTATTTGTGCTTTGGGTATGGTCACTTGCAGTGCTTGGTGGTGATGTTGACCCCAGATGTAATTTTTCATTCCTGGGGTGGGAGGAACCTTCCCTTTGTTTGTTGGGTTTGTGCTCATTCTGTGTTCTGGAATTGTGAGAGAAGAATGAGAGCGTTCTTCAGTGCGACAGCTGCCAGACGACTTTTCTGAAGCAGAGGGAGCCTGGCTACTGGGTCTGCTGTAGGCTGAGGTTTCTTCTCCGCGGCTCTCATGCTTCTTGACTTTGTTAGAGTTGTCAGTGGGAAGTTCTGAAATGCACTGTTGAATTGTGTCATGAAATGAAGGAGGTTTGGACACATTTCTTTGCAGAGCTGCCAAGTCTGCTTCTTGCTTCTGATTCACGGGTTTTGAAATTGCTTCCTTATAGCTGTCATTCACCATTTTGTATATTCTACATTTACTGTCCTCTCGATTTAAGTTGTTTATTTCTAGATGTACATTGTGATGTTTGGTGCCAAGCAGATAAGCTGGGGCAGCTGTGCTTTTCAACAGGCTGGCCTTTTCATCAGCTGTACTATTGGAAATTGCTGAACTGACCTTTTCGTTTGGAGCATTTAGTGTCTTCAACAGCTGATTTCTGACATGTGTCAAATATATTAGTCTTTTAATTTTCTCTAAATTGTAACAATCGGGTCTGGCACTTTCCTCCTTTACTGCATATTTCAATACGCGATGCTCTGATGTGGTTTTACTGGGATTTTGTTCTTTATCTCTCTGTTCAAAGTACTTTGCAGGTTCCATTTGCAGAAAAGGACAGTTAGCAGAGCTCTGCTCCATTACATTAAATAACTGTGGTATCATGCCACCAGTCCATGAGTCTTCCCGGTGAAAGAAATGAGAGGACAGAATAATATCATTTTTATGAAGGTATTTACATTTTTCTTCATGTGACCAGGTATGGAATGCTCTATTCTGAAAATCATCTGCATCTTCATTATGAAATATGGAAAAGAAAAGCTTGTTAAAAATCATTACCATGAAAATACATAACAGATGAGGGGATAAGTACACATATAAAGGCACATTTTACAAATGACATCTGAGTGCAAGCTGGGATATCCAAGCCCGAATGTCTGAAAAAACAGCAGGTATGCCCAAGTTCAGGCACGATTTCACAAACGTGGACATGCCGAACATTGAGATCACATAGTCGCAGCATAGCCCAAAAAGTAGATCAGTTTATAATAGCTCATTTCCTGGGATAAGCAATGGTTTTCCCAAATCTGCCTGGCTAACAATTTTATATAGACTATACCTCCAGGAACTCCAAACCTCTTCTGAACCTCACTATGTTAGTCACCTTGACCGTGTCCTCTGGCAACAGATTCCGAAACTTATTTGTGTGCTGCATGAAAAAATGCATCCTATAGTTTTTCAATCTGCTGATTGTTAATTTCATGATGTGTTCTGTTCTTTTAATTTTTTTAAAATATTAAACAACCTCCCCCTATTTACCTGCTCCATCCCATGCATGATTTTTAAAAACACTATCATATTTCCTCTCAGTCATCTCTTTTCCAGGTTGAACAGTCCTATACTGTTTAGCCCTTCTCTGTACTTTTTCTAGTTCTACTATATTTTTGTTGAGAAGGAGCCACCATAATATTCAAGGTACATTCACACCATAGACTTATACTGAGGGATAATGATATTCCCAGTTTTGTTCTCCATTCCTTTTCAAATAACCCTTAATATTCTATTTGTTTTATGTTTGAAAGACATAGTAAACTGGCTGAAAATGTCATTGTATTACTTACAGTAACTCCAAGAGTTTTTCTTTGTGGGTAATGACTCCTAACATTTGTATCTGTAGTTGGGATTATTTTTCCCCTTGTGCATCATTTTACATTTGTCCACATTTTAGAAGCCCTGTTCTTGCTTTAGACATCTGAAAATGGGCATAAAGATGTCCAAAGCACAGAGACGTCTCCAAAGTCGTTTTAGAAGTTGGGTCTATGGACATCCCTGGTGCGAGGACATCCAAGTCTGAATGGGGGCATGGTGGAGACATGGCTGGAGCATTCCCAAGAACTTGGATGTCCCGCTTGATCTCAGAAATGTCGTGGATGTCCACAGGTAAGGTTATATCTGCTTCAGGCGCCAATAGGCATCTGAAAAGTGATCATTTTATCAGGCAAACATCTGGAGGGTGTGGAGAAGGAGCTACATGAATACCCCCTGTATTTTACAGTATGTCAACAAACACTGACAGGAAATGGTGGCTCATGGTTTCATTTTGCTAGGCTGCTGGACATCCCCTTATCCTAGCTTGCATGAAATGGGTGTCCCCGCCTGATGCTTTTCTGTTACTAAAATCGGTCAGAGCTATAGACAATCCATGGTGCTTTTCTGCACATTCCTGATTTTACTTGAATGTCTTTTCTAAAATGCCACTTCACATTTCATCTGCCAATAAGACGTTCAGTCTCTTAATCATTCAAGATCCTTCTGTAATGTCTCCCAACTTTGAATATTGTTCACCAACCGCTGATCACCTCACTCATTGTTCCCGTTTCCAAATCAGCACAGCGCTTATTACATATCCTTGAATCACTCTGCTATTGACTTTTTCCATTTAAAAAACTGACCATCGAGTCCTTCTTTCTATTTCCTGTCATTTAGCCAGTTCCCTATCCACAGTAGAGCATTGCCTCCTATCCTGTGACTTTCTAGCTCTCAAATGTCTTCTAAAAATCTAAATACTCTGGGCCTGATATTCAAAGGGATTAACCCAGTTAACAGACCTGTTGACTGTGTTAATCCTCTGATCTGGGATGCCACCGCTGCACTACTATTACTACTCCTCATCATTTGTATAGCAGTATAAGGCATAGGTAACACTGTACAGAGACATGTAAGAGGCAATCCCTACTCATAAGAGCTTACAGTCTAGTCAAGCCAGACACTACAACTAGTAAGGACTAGGATATATCTAGGAGAATGGTAGGGAAACACATAGGAGGTGAACGCGAGACTAGGGAAATCGGGACCCAGGAGCAGTCTCAAAGAAGCGAGTTTTTAGCCTGGATTTGAACAGGGCTACAGATGGAACTTGACATGCTGATTCAGGTATAGATATTAAATTCTTGCAAGAAGATCTTCTCTGTCTATTGTTAGGTCTCATTGTAAGTAAAGGTTGAAAAGTTGCTGGAAAAATATTATGTATAATTTTGTAAATGATCAGAATCGATTTAAACTTGCAGCGCATATGAATTGGAAGCCAGTGTTGCTGAAATAGAATTGGAGTTATGTGATTCATCTTTGAGGCTCCCATGATCAGACGTGCAGCTGTGTTCTGAACAAGTTGCAGTGGGTATATTGATCTCATTGGAAGACCTTGGAAGATTAAATTGCAATATAATCCAGGGTAGGTGCTATCATAGACTGACAAATCATCCTGAAATCACGTTCTTTTAGTATAGGTTTTAATTTCTGGATTGTTCATAACTTATACTAAGTCTTTCTAGTTATTTTCTTAAAGTGCTCTTGGAGTTGAGATTTTGGTCAATAATTATACCAAGATACTTTACGTGTTGCTTAACAGCTAGATTTTATGTATATTCTTAGGCGGTGTAAAAGAGGTGTCTCTTGTAACATAAAGAACCTCAGACTTTGTGCAATTGATTGCAAGGCTTAACTTATTAAGGCAGACTATCATTGCTCTTAGACAATTTGCAATCCAAGAGTGATCCGCTTGATCAGTATTGAATGGGGTAAAGATCATACTATCATCTGCGTAAATCTCATAGTTGATATTATACTTGCTTATGATGGAGCAGAGTGGTTATAGATAAATGTAAAAAGTAAAGCAGACAGCGCTGAACCCTGAGGAACACCTTGGCGTTAACGGATTTGATTGATCATTTCCATTTCCATTTGATCATTTAATTAATGTATAGTGGTTTACTGAGGCAAAGGCAGCTTTGATGTCAATAAAGATTAAGATATAGCCTACTCCAGTATTGTCTATACCAAATACGGGGGTGTCAAGAAAAGATGCAAATAGCATCTCAACACTAATTGGGCCTAAGCCATGTTGATGAAGCATGTATATCAATGTGATTTTGCAATTGAATCTGAAATACCTTCTCAATTATCTTTGATAAGAAAGGCAAGCTTGATATTGGATGATATGAATTAGGCTCCTTCTTATCTAGGTTGTTGCTCTTCAATAAAGGTCTTATGGATGCTTGCTTAAGAGTCATAGAGAGGGTACCTTGAACGAGAGACAGATATGTAAAATTAAGTGATACTGGAACCAGTTTTTTTTCTTGCCTGCTTGATCCAAATTACTGGACAAAGATCCAGTGGAGATCTGGAAGCATTTAAATTGACTATTATCTTATCAAGTTGGGCAATATCAGGCTGTTATGGATTAATTGTGAACTTCTTTGATTTTCATAGATGAAATTTTGAGGATACATTCTGCTTCCCTGATGAAGCTAAAGTGAAACTCCGTATAGTGATCTGCAGTGGCGTTGAAGAGAATGAAAGATAAGTACTGGCTGCTTATTAGTATCCGCTGTTGCTATTGTGCTGAATTTCTGACAAAGCCGTAGATAAAGAATGTATGAATGCTGCAGGTTGTGTGAACAAGGTCTATATGTGTGCAGAATACTGATGAATTCTGTTGAATTATATTGATAATTGTGATATTTTGAATGAGTATTTTCTAGAAGTCTGATGAGAGGGAGGGTTTTTTGGATCCTTGATGTGCTTGAGCTTTGTCCGAGGTTAATGTTTTAGACCTGGATCTGAAATGCTCATTGGTTCTGTGATCCTTTTTCTCCCTATGGATGTAGGCATACAGCACTAAAGGTACTTGATTTTAGGATGAAGCTTTTGAGTTGGATGATTTTCTGTTCTTCATTCTGACATTGGGAGAATTATTTTATGACTTCTAAATTGTCAGGGTTTGTAGTACTTTCTAATGTGCCTGGCAGTTGTCACTGGAGTATAGTAATGTAGAAATCTGGTAGCCTTTCCTTATCCTCACTGCCCATACAAATGGCATCAGACACTCATTAAGAGGCATGTTTACTAAAAGTCAATGCGCTTTCAAAATGTTAATGTGAGTTAAGTGCAGGAACACCCATTTATTTCTATGGGCGCAGTGGCACTTAACACACATTAATATTTAGTAAACATGCCCCTAAGTCATTGCCAGGACAAAAAAGAGACTTGTGAAGGGCTCCTTTGAAAACCACCTAACATTTTGGAAGGGTAACATTTTTAAATAAAATAAATTTATGTAAATGAGGTCCAGTGGATATGCAAATGAGGCCCCGCAAAGAGTCTCCGCACATGGCCCCACATCACCCTTGGGATGCCCCTGGTCAAAAACAGAATAAAGGTAAGGACAGGTTTGGGAAACACTGACCTAAACGGGAAACCCTAATTGCCTGCACTTGCCTTTTTTATGTAATCCTAAGTGGAATATAAAAAAATGGAAATAAATACATTAAATAAACAAACAGTCATTTGGTAGTCTCAGAGCCTGGCCCTGCTCTGACCCTACTTCCATACATAATTAAATTCCATCAGCATATACAAGATATGCATTACCAAACAGGAAAATAATATCAAGTACAGTATCAAAATAATATTAAAATGAATGGGAGAAAGAACTGAGCATTGAAGCAGGATCCAGTGAGTGCCCAAGTTAAGCCAAAGTGGGGCCAACAATCCCAAAGCAGGCAATGATCTAAGGTACTGAATGTTGCCAAGAGATCTGATAAAAACAAACAAACTGCCCAATATTCAGACGGGCTGACGTTTCAACACAGTGTGGTGTTCAGCTGAATCATTTAAATATGCAGCAGATATTGAGAGGTGCGATCTGGATAGGTGCCAACCCTAGCCATATTGTAATGCTGCCTAAGCTCTCTGGATAAGTGACAGCTGAAAATTGCTGCTATCCGTATAAGCTGGGCACTTATCTGGATAGTGGCAAAACTGCCCCAGCTCTGCCCATGGACTGCTCCTGCACCAACCAGATAATGCCAGGGTGATCTGTGGAGACTTTGAGCAGCACTAAATGGAAAGGTCCGTTCTCTCTCTCCCAGTGCCCTTATTCCGATAGCTCCCCCCCCCCCCCCACCATGGGCTATCTTGATGAGAGCTTTGAATATCGGCCCCAAAGAGTCTTTGCCCCTATCTACTTGCACCCTCAAACCAGCTAAGCAGAAAAACAATACAGTTTCTGTTCTGAAACTCTTCCAAAAACAAGACCGAAATGAATGAAGAGAATGGGTCTCTTTTAAGAATGCTATGAAATTACAGGATAAACAGCCTACTCAATCATTTCCCCTCGATATAATAAATTCAGGATTGGTTGAGAATTTCCTAAGTTACTCATCTTGAAAGCTTCTTTTCTAGGAATCAACATTACCAATGTCTTCTTCAGCACACATGTTAACCGCATCATGCACCAAGCTTCCATTAAGAATAGTCAATAGCAGCACCGTACTTAGGCCTGTGTAAGTGGTGCAGCCGCAAAGGGTGAAATAAAAAATGGGCGCATTTAGGGTTAACAACCGCCGGTCTCTGCTCCCGCCCCCTGCGCTGCCTGCTCTTGTCCTGCTGGTGCTTTTCCTGGTCCTTTGGTGACAACGGACCTCTGATTAAAAAAAACAACCCATAGGTCTTTGCAACTCTGCTCTTGCATGGCTGGTCGATCACTTCCTCCTCTAACGTGAGCATATGTCACAGGAGGAAGAAATCGGGACAGTCATGCAAGCGCAGAGTTGGAAAGACTCACTTATTTTTTTTTAAATTAGAGGTTCGCTGCTACCACCGCGGTAAACAAGGGAACAGGAAAAGCGGCAGCAGGACAGGCAATGTGGGGGGGGGGGGGGGGGGGGGGCGGAACCCAGCTGGACCTGAGGAGATGGGGTAAGATGGGGAGATGCTGGGCATGGAGGGATAAGGGTAAATGACAAAGGTCTGATGTCATTGGCAGGAGGGCACCAGGTTTGCAAGTTGCACAGGGAGCATTTATGGCTTGGCACGGCACTGGTCAATAGCCTTGACAGCAAAATATCAGGAGTACAACAAATAACCCCTTTGGCTACTATAGAAGGAATAGACTCTAAATCAAAATTAGTAGGTCAAAGTTCAGTACTAATTCTGATACTTCAAATGAGGAAACTTCCTTGAAGGAAGAAAGGGAAAAGGACAGGGGCAGAAACACCTCAGCTGCCTCCTGAACCAAGCCCTCAGCTCTTGAGGTCTCAACTGCACTGCTGCCCTTTCTAATGTGGAATCCAGGGAACCCACAATCCTCCTCAACCACCCTCCTAGGAGAGGTGTAGAGGCCCAAATCACCCACATTTTCTAGAAAAAATAAGCTAAATCTTTGGGAGATAACCCATCAGAGCATATAGAACCAGCATTCACTATGTGACAAGTAAGGTTCTTAGTTAAACAACTTTCTACCTGGATTTCCAGATATGATAAGCTGAGGTAAGGATAAAAAAAATTTTTGGTTGGTTTCCATGCCCTTTTCAGTCTTTTGTCTTAGTTTTAACATGTGCAAATCAAGTTTAGATATGTTAATTTGTAGGTTAAAGTGAATCTGTGTTAAATCTTCCAGTGCTTCTCTAACTACCTACTCCATTATTTGAGTAGTCCAAGACTTTGGTCTGGAAGCAGTAAATCCATCTTTTGTACTTTTGAAGAGCATTAAAAACCTTCTTATCTATTAAGACATTATGGTCTAGATTTACTAAAGTGTGCTAAAGTGTATTAATGTGCACTAACATACATTAAGGTTCTACTTGCCGCAGGTTCCATTTTGTACAATGAGACCTATTTACCGATAAGACACACTAACAGCACTAGCATGTGCTAACTTAGTAGCACACTTTGGTAAATCTAGCATTCGACTGCCTAATAAAACAGCTGTTCTAAGCTAATCCGCTGGGCTATTGATCCGAGAAATAAACAAATGTAAGAAAAAGAAAAGCAGCATAAGTAAATACAAAAAATATTTCTATGAGTAATCTACAAATATAGTTCAAAAAAGGAAAAAAATAAAATAAAATTTGAAATAACAACAAAATATAATCTTAAAAATGATAATCTGACTTTGATTTCGTAAGAGTATTATGCAGATTTACAGTCAAAGATGGACATCAATACAGTGGGATTTGCAGTGAAGATCCCTCTACAGGCAGAAAACTTCAAAGAGACCTACTTCCACTTCGAAGTCTGGTATCCTGTTTCCAACAGTGGCCAATCTAGATCACAAGGACCTGTCAGGTTCCCAAAAGGTACACAAATTCCATGTTGCTTGTCCAATGGGTAAGCAGTGAATTCCCCCAGTTATCTTTATGGGTGATGGACTTTTCCTCTAGGAACTTGCCCAAACCTCTTTTAAATCCAGCTACATTAACAGCTTTTACTACATCCTCTGGTAACAAATTCAAGAGTTTGATTACACGTTGAGTGAAAAAATATTTTCTTTAATTAGTCTTAAATGTGCTAAATTGTAACTTCATTATGTGGCCCTTAGTATTTCTACTTTTTGAAGTAGTAAACAATCGAGCTACATTTAACTGTTCTACTCCATTCATTATTTTATAGACCTCTACAGTATCATATCTCCCCTCAGCTGTCTGTTTTCCAAGTTGAAAAGCCCTAACCTTTTAAGACTTTCCTCATAGGGCTACCCTTCCAATCCCTTTACCAATTTTGTAGCTGTTCTCTGTACCTTTTCTAATTTTGCTGTATACTTTATAAGATATGGTGACCAGAAATGCACACAATATTCAAGGTGTAGCCACACCATCAAATTATACAGAAGTATTATAATATTCTTTGTTTTATTCTCCATTTTTTCCATATGATTTCCAGCATTCTATTTGCTTTTTTGGTTGCCGCTGCACATTGGGCAGAGGGTTATAAGAACATAAGATATGCCATACTGGGTCAGACCAAGGTCCATCGAGCCCAGTATCCTGTTTCCAACAGTGGCCAATCTAGGTCATACGTACCTAGCAGTTTCCCCAAAAGACACAGGTTCCACAATGCTTGTATTGGGTCAAGCAGCGATATCCTGGGTCCCTTCTTAATAATGGTTTATGGACCTTTCCTCCAGGAACTTGTCCAAACATTTTTTAAACCCAGCTACACTAACAGTTTTTACTACATCCTCCGGTAACAAATTCCAGAGTTTGATTGCACGTTGAGTGAAAAAATATTTTCTCTTATTAGTATTAAATAGTTTACCCTGTAGCTTCATTGCATGTCCCCTAGTCTTTCTATATTCTGATAACGTAAACAATTGATCTACATTTACCCGTTCCACTCCGTTCATTAATTTATAGACTTCTATCATATCTCCCCTCAGCCATCTCTTTTCCAGGTTAAAGAGCCCTAACCTTTTTAGCCTTTCTTCATAGGAGTATCCTTCCATCCCCTTTACCATTTTGGTGGCTCTTCTCTGAACATTTTCTAATAATGCTATATCCTTTTTAAGATACGGCGAGCAGAATTGCACACAATATTCAAGGTGCGGTCGCACCATGGAACGATACAGAGGCATCATAATATCCTTTGTTTTATTTTCCATTCCTTTCCTTACGATACCTAGTATTCTATTTGCTCTCTTGGACGCCGCTGCACACTGGGCTGAGGGTTTTAACATGTTATTTACAATGACGCCTAAATCTTTTTCCTGGGTGGTAGTTCCCAATGTGGAACCTTGCATCGTGTAACCATAGTTTGGGTTGTTCTTCCATAGGTGCATAACTTTGCACTTGTCCACATTAAATTTCATCTGCCATTTCGATGCCCAAGTCTTCCAATTTATCCAGATCCTCTTGCAAATTTCCACAATCCTCATGTGTTTTAACAACTTTAAGTAGTTTTGTGTCATCTGCAAATTTGATAACCTCACTCATTATTCCCTTTTCCAGGTCATTTATGAATATGTCAAAAAGCAGCAGACCCAGCACAGATCCCTGGGTTCACCACTATTCACCTTTCTCCATTGAGAAAACTGGCCATTTAGCCCTACGTATTATCCACAAAGATGCCTGAATCCTTTTCCTGGATGGTGGTTCCTAATGTGGAACCTTGCATTGTGTAACTGTAATTTGGGTTCTTCTTCCCTAAGTGCATAGCTTTGCAATTGTCCACATTTAATGTCATCTGCCATTTGGATGCCCAGTCTCCCAATTTATCAAGGTCCTATTGAAATTCTTTTACAATCCTCTTGTGTTTTAAGAACTTTGAATAATTATTTGTCATCTGCAAATCTGATCTCCTCGCTTGATATTCCATTTTCACGGTCATATATAAATATATTAAAAAGCACAGGGCCCAGCACACACTCTGGGTAACTCCACTATTCATCTTTCTCCACTGAAAAAAATTGCCATTTAGCCCTACTCTCTGTTTTCTATCGATCTTTCAACCAGTTCCTAATCCACATTGCCTGCTATCCCATGGCTTTTTAATTTTTCCAAGAGTCTCTCATGAGGGACTTTGTCGAAGGCTTTCTGAAAATTGAGATACACTATGGGGCTTGTTTGCAAAGCCGCTGTAGCGGCTTCCGCCTGATATCGGAGCCACGGCCCCATTGAATTTGGGCGGCCCCATTGAATTTGGGCTTTCTGAAAATTGAGATACACTATGGAGCTTGTTTAAAAAGCCGCTGTAGCAGCTTCTGCCTGATATCGGAGCCGCAGCCCCATTGAATTCGGGCGGAAGCCGCTACCGCGGCTTTGTAAACAAGCCCCTATATCAACTAGCTCATCTTTCTCTATCTGTTTACTTACACCTTCAAAAAAATATAAGAGATTGAGGAGACAAGAATTTCCTTGGCTAAATCCATCTTGGCTTTCTGCCATTAAACCAGGGATATCTACTTGTTCTATATAATTGTGTGGTTTCTACCATCTTGCCCAGTACTGATGTCATGCTCATTGGTCTGAAGTTTCTCGGATCACTACTACTACTGCTACTGAGCATTTGTATAGTGTTACAAGACGTACGTAGCGCTGCACAGACATGTAAGAGACAGTCCCTGCTCATCAGAGACTACAATCTAGTCAAGACAGACAACACAGAAGGTGTAGACAGGGATAAAACAAGGGGAAATGGTAAAGAAACAAGGAGATCAGGTGAGCAAGATCCAAAAGCAGCAGTGAAGAGGTGAGTTTTCAGCCTGGATTTGAAAAGGGTCAGTGAAGGTACATGGTGTACAGACACAGGTAGTTTGTTCCAGGTGCAAGGTGGAGAAAGGTGAAAGGAGCGAAGTCTGGAATTAGCAATAGAAGAAAAGAGCCCAGATAGAAGCAATTTGCCAGAAGAGCGGAGTTCCCGAAGGGGGTGTAAGGAGAGATAAGAGAAGAAAGGTAGTGAGGAGCTGCAGAGCGAATGCACTTATAGGTCAGCAGGAGAAGTTTGGAATGGATGTGGAAACGGACAGGTATCACCCCTGGAATCCTTTTTAAAAATTAGCGTTACATTGGCCACTCTCCAATGTTCAGGTACTACAAGTGATTTTAATGATAGATCATAGATTACTAATAGTAGTTCTACAATTTCATATTTCAGTTCTTTCAGGACCCTAGGATGTATGCCATCCAGTCCAGGGGATTTTCTGCTCTTTACCGCCCACACCGAGGCACCAGAGAGGTTTACAATAAACAAAACAAAATTTCTGGCTGCAGAAAAGGAAACAGAACTCCATTGGTACGATAGGAAAGGGATAGAGCTGAAGGTAAAGAATAAGCACAAGATAAGCATGGGACTCAGAGTGTAGGAAAATTTGATTTAAAGTCTGCCTTGGGTCTGCTTATATATGTATATATTGGCTTTATATGACTGAACTCTTGCCTGGTGAAACTACACAGGAGGATGGATGGCACAGAAGACAAGAAGACAGACATGAAGACAATAGCTGTATGAGAGTATATGCTTGCCATAAGAAAATGGATGCGGCCTGTTATGGAGGATTCTGGGAAACCATATTCTGGATAGATGTATGCAGAATAATGGGCTTAACATGAAATTACAGGTCAAGCAAAGAATTCAAACAAATGAGCACAAAATACTCTCTGCCTGGTTTCAATTAGTGCCAAGAAGAAGGAAAAATACAGGAAGGGTCAAAGGTCACAGGCCATGCATAGATAAATAGACCTAAAAGCATTTCCAGATGTATAGAGGTCATAGGCCATGTATAGATAAGCAAGTCTAAGTGCAGGTCCAGATGTACACATGTAAGGAGATTCTCCCCTGGGAAAAGTGTTGCAGAACCCTGAGGTCCTGCTGACATCTAAGTAGTTATGATGGATTAACTGAGGCTAATTTGAACAGACATTTGATACAGGGAGAAATGTATATAAGGTGGTTATTTTAAGGGAAGGGCGGGCAGTATTTTCTTCCCCTTCACAGAGAAAGAAAGTACTGTCTGCCATTTCTATAGACAGACCTTGCTGTTCTGCATGATGCTGGAAATAAAAGTCTTTGTAGATAAAGCAACTGCTGTCTAAGTAATTCTTTGATTGGTGATATTTGGGCAACCGTTGTGGGAACCAGAAGCCACAATTATTGGTGCCGAACATCCTCTAAATTTTTTTTCCCTTCTAAATTGCCCAAGGACTCCTCTGACTGCAGTTTTACTTGTCAGAGGGACTACCTCCTGTTTTTCACAGAACATAAAAAAAAACAAAACAGGGGATGTGAATACCTTCTCACTTGAGAAGAGGATTCCTTCTGCTGGTACAGAAGATGGGAATACCGCTCTGAGTGACGTCGAGAGAGATTTTGATACCCTAGGATGACTTTATTAGTGAGTGTTCAGTTTCCCTGTCTGTATGAAAGGACAGAAGACTTGCCCAGGTTCGAGTGGTGGGTAAGTATGTAATTAATATTTTGTTATGTAAGAAAACTGTTAGAATGTCTCTGTATTTAGTTGTAAACATTAGGGAATGATTAGGGAAAGAAAGTTTTGCCGAGACATTATGTCTCTTTTCCAGGATTGATTGGTGTATACTTGAGACTGTACGTATTATTATTAATACGAAGCGAGTGTGTGTCTTTATCCACGTTTTCATACCTCCGCGAGGAGATTGGCTGGATTTAGATGAAACGTAAGCGTTGTCAGCGTGTATAAGTCCTGGATTTCTTAATTTCGCTCCTCTGTTAATTACGAGGTTTGGATTACTACCTAAAAGCGAAATTGCGCGCGCCTCTGTATATAAAGGAGGTTCAATTTGCTATTGGTAAAAGGCGACGTTAATTGCCCCTGTCCCCGAACAGTGAAAACACCAGGTTTACGGATTTTAGAAAGAGGGACAGCTAAGGAGAATATTTATAGAAAAACAGGGATGATCACTTTATCTGAGGTGTTCACAGACCAGAGAGGGTGACAATTAGATCTATTGAAGAATAGCTTTCTAAGTATCTTTTTGAAATGAATTACTTTGCAAGTTCTAGATCAAGGTGAATGACGGAGCTGACTGCAGCTGCATTAAATAACCAAGGAGGAGTGGGTCTAGTTCAGTTTCAGTATTCTAATCAGATAGGCTGATTAGGTATAATGCATTTAACTCTGTCCTGTGTTTTTAGTTTTAATCTTTAGTAAACACTGTCCTGTCATTACTGGCTACTCCAGTAGATTTTATGTTCCCTGGAGCTGAACTGATTAGAATTATTTTCTTAAGTTGAACTAAGTGTGGAATTTCTGGAGAGCATATCTGTTTGCTTATATTTTCTTTTACAATATTCATGTGCTTGTAAGATGCCCCAGTCTCTGGAGAGGGTAAAATCGTTGGCCCGGAGTCCCTTGAACGCAAGTGCTAAGCGGTGTCTGTTTATCTGTCTCTATTCTTCCAAGTCTTTCCTGTCTTCTTTAGAACATTGAAAACAACGAAAAATCTTCCAGGATCTGCTTTTGTAATTGATGTGCTGAGACAGCTAGTTTTTTTCCTGTCTGTCTGAATATATTGTAACATGGAATGGATTTTCTGAGTTAGTGGATTGGGATCTGAATGTAATGTACACTGAAGTGAGAATCTTAGAAGCAGACTGCACAGATAATTGACAGTGTTTTATTCTGAACTGCCAGCTATTGTGTGCTAGACAAGTACAGCCTGAAAATTCCCCTGTGCATGTTTGTGTGCAGTAAATAAATCTGATCCATATGTGTAAGTTTTATTTTTTTAATTTGGGATCTTATATCCGAGTTAAGAAAAAATTTGTCTGCTGTTCTCTGTGTGTCAGAAGATTAAATAGCTCTGCTTGGGTCTGTGATAGGTCACAGGGCAGTTGTACACAATGCAGAACGAATTTCTATGAATGTGTTAACAAATGTGGAAGATCCTAATTAACCAGAGATTAATAAAAGATCGTAGTGATGCGAAAAAGATTACAGCTGGATTTTGCAACTAAGAAAAATAGCTCTAAAAGAAAATCCGTGTAAGGAAATATGTAACCATGTGATGCAAAGATGTTTACTTAGTATTACATTGTTGGAGAAAATCTTTATATAAGATTATGAAGAAAATATTTTTTAATTGTTCTTTTAAGGTTCCTGTGTTTCTCAAGCTTATTGCTTTTTGGGATTTCCCAAGGGGGAATGCTTTACTGAAGTTTCTTAGGAAAGCCTCTCTACTCTGATCAGATGGCCTGCTGTGCTTAAGTGCTTCCAGATGTTAGATCAAACAATCAAGGCATTGGAGAATCTGTTTCTGTTGTCCTTTGCCCTTTAGAGTGGGGGTTTGACGTCCCTGACAGGACAATGCTATTTGGAAATGATTTTAAATCTCGAGTGAATGAGAAGTTATATGTTTGGTTTTGATTGAGCAAAATTAAAAGTAAAATAGAATTTTGTATACTGTTGCAAGCATCCCAAAAGAGCTGTAACTAAAGGACAGAAAGAGAGATCTACTGTTTAGTTTGCAGTTCAGTTTGACACCAGTTTCATTCAATTTAAATGTGAAAGGGAGTGTTTGTATTCTTAAGCTCAGTGCTAATGACTAATGACTAAGGACAGTAACACAGGAGTTGCTGAATTTTAGGATAAATTAATCTATTTTTCTCTATTTAAATTTTATATGTTGGGGTCCAGAGAACACAGTGTACTTTGTTTTGAAAGATTTTTTTTAAGTTTCAATTTTAGGAATACACTATATTGTAGCACTATGACATACAAATTTACTTTAGCTTACACACTTGCAGAACAAATTTGGTGGAAAAAATGGAGCTTAGTTCCCAGAAAAATATGAGAATATTTGTAAAGTTATTTACACATAAAACAATAACATTAAGTTGAATCAATTAGACAAAGTCTCCTACAGCACTTTCTCTGATACAGAGGTTTGTTTGTTTTTAACATGTCTGTCTAGTTCTGTTGTTCATTTGCATTTCTTGAGATGCCGGTAAGGTGAAGCTAGCCCAAGCACTGCTTTGAAGTCTCCACCTGACAGGCAACAGTATCAGTGTAATGAAAGACTCCGGATAATTAATTACTTTGCCTTGTTCAGCACTCTCACTGAGATGCCATACGTGAGAGAGAGACATGTGGCTGTCTTGTTAAAAACCATACTTTGTCCTAATGAGACCACTGTTATAAAAATGTTACAAAAATAATATTTTTATACTGTAGGGACTTTATTCAGATTGTTTAAGACAATTGCTATTTTGAATGAGCACATATGTCCATTTTTGAACCATACCTATTAAGTTGGTGAAAAAAAAAAGACACTGTTTACTCATGTTGTTATATTCATTAAGAAGAATCCAAGTTTATATTTTCTCTATACTATTTGTTTACCATAATACTAAGTTTTTCTAACAATTGTTTGATGTTCTTAGCATGCCAATTAAGAGGTGGTACTCTAATGGACATTAAACTGATGAAGGTTATTTAGAGTGACATGTCTGTCTAATGAACATGTAAACTAATTTTATTCAACTATGCTGTCTCCAGAATCTTTAATTCAGGAAGTCATTTAAGCCCCAACACATATTCAATAATTGGAAATAGACACCTGGAGACAGGCTAGGTGCATTTTGCACCCTGATATGCTTTGGAACATCCATACTGGCCATGTGGTACTTCCAAATGCTTTTTGCCTCATTTTGCCTTTGTATGTCCTGGCCAGACATGCAGGAGTAAAAAGAGGGATGATTTGATGACAAATTTTCACAAATAAAATTGGGGTAATTCTGAAACTTGCCAAACTTGCAGAATATGTGCTTGCAACTTTATTAAACTGAGAGACACAGTTGATACCATATGAGATAGTTATGATCTTAAGTAAATATGGATGAAATGATGTTTATCACATTGCATTGTCTCATTGTAAAATCTAATCTAGAATATTTTAGCCTTTTCATTTAATATTGGATTTTGCTCTTCTGAATGGGACCTGGAACCATGTCACCGATTGAAATCCATAGATTCCAGCAGAGGGAGTTGGCCATAGTCCAGATGGAACAGACCACCCCAAGACCTCTGAACTCAACTATACTTAAACTTCAGAGACAGGTGAAGCGCACGACGCAGTCCTGAAAAACTGCTGGGAAGCAGGTCCAAATTATCTGAAAATAAAGACTATTAAGACTGATTGGGACTTTTGGGAAAATCTACAAGTCATTTGGGCTACAGCAATTGCAATACCCACACCAGCTCAAGTTTTACTGTAACATTTTCAAAGCTTTCTTCATCACTTTGTTGAATATTTGATGTGTTCAGTATTATTGCAAGCTGTATGTCTTCCATTCTCTTAGAATGTTGCCTGCTGGTATTCCAAACTCAGAGGAGGCCTAAAAGCTTTCATTCTTATTCTTTTAAGTATGGCTTGTTTTGCAATTATTGCCTGTTGTGTATTATCCATTCTGTTTGCTTGTTGTCAAAGAATGATAAGTCAAGCACCAATGCCATGTATGTTGTATCTCGAGAACTGTACCAGAAGCTGCCCCTTTGGATCATCCCTCCCTGTCTCAAATGGTTATTGTTATCAATGCCCCTTAGCGGGATTACTTTTGCCCCTCCACATAAAAAAGAAATAGGAATAGAAAAAGTGGGGAATGTAGGAAAATTTGATTTAAAGTCTGCCTTGGGTCTGCTTATATATGTATATATTGGCTTTATATGACTGAACTCTTGCCTGGTGAAACTACACAGGAGGATGGATGGCACAGAAGACAAGAAGACAGACATGAAGACAATAGCTGTATGAGAGTATATGCTTGCCATAAGAAAATGGATGCGGCCTGTTATGGAGGATTCTGGGAAACCATATTCTGGATAGATGTATGCAGAATAATGGGCTTAACATGAAATTACAGGTCAAGCAAAGAATTCAAACAAATGAGCACAAAATACTCTCTGCCTGGTTTCAATTAGTGCCAAGAAGAAGGAAAAATACAGGAAGGGTCAAAGGTCACAGGCCATGCATAGATAAATAGACCTAAAAGCATTTCCAGATGTATAGAGGTCATAGGCCATGTATAGATAAGCAAGTCTAAGTGCAGGTCCAGATGTACACATGTAAGGAGATTCTCCCCTGGGAAAAGTGTTGCAGAACCCTGAGGTCCTGCTGACATCTAAGTAGTTATGATGGATTAACTGAGGCTAATTTGAACAGACATTTGATACAGGGAGAAATGTATATAAGGTGGTTATTTTAAGGGAAGGGCGGGCAGTATTTTCTTCCCCTTCACAGAGAAAGAAAGTACTGTCTGCCATTTCTATAGACAGACCTTGCTGTTCTGCATGATGCTGGAAATAAAAGTCTTTGTAGATAAAGCAACTGCTGTCTAAGTAATTCTTTGATTGGTGATATTTGGGCAACCGTTGTGGGAACCAGAAGCCACAAGAGGAACAGACTAGCAGGGGAAAACAAACTATGCAGGAGGCTAAAGGGGGGCTGGAAGGGGGGGGGGAGGAGGGAGGTGACAGGTCAAAGGCGGCACAAAAGAAATGGGTCTTTAGACCAGCCTTGAATCTGGTAAAGGTGGATTCAAGGCAGAGGGCAGGGCGGGGGGAGTGAATTCTAGAGTTTGGGCCAAGGAAAAAAAAAAGGCAGCAGAGAAGGTGGATTCTAGGCGGGCAGAAGAAGGGGAGGGGATGAATATGCGGTTGGCGTGGATGGATCTGAGAGAATGTTGGGTGTATGAAGGTGAACCAAGTCGGAGAGGTAGTGGGGGACACCAGTGTGGATGACCTTATGGACGAATGAGCTATATTGCATCTTCCCGATTTATCGAGATTTGTTTCAATTCCTCTGATACATTACCTTTAAACATCATAGCTAAGTTTCCTACATCTTCTTCTGTAAAGACTGAAGCAAATAATTCATTCAGTCTCTCTGCTATGGCCCTGTCCTCTCTCAGTACACCTTTTACCCCTCCATCATCTAATGGTCTAACTGACTAACTCACAGGTATTTTGCTATGAATATACTTGAAAAAGTTTTTATTATGTGCTTTTGCTTCCACTGCAAGCTTCTTTTCAAATTTTCTCCTTGCCTGCCTTATCAATGCCTTGCATATAACTTTCCAGTATATCATTTTTATCATTTGGCTCTTTTTTTCCACTTTCTGAAAGATTCTCTTAGCTATAATAGCTTCCTTTAAGCTATGCTGACTGTCGTTTGGCCTTCCTTCCACCTTTTTTTAAGCAAGGAATACATCTGGCCTGGCTTCCAAGATAGTATTTTTAAATAGCACTTAGGCCTGATGTAAACTCTTAACCTTTGCAATTGCTCCTTTTAGTTTTTACTTAACCATTTCCTCATTTTATTTTTGTCTCCTTTTTGAAAGTTAAACTTCCTTGCTATCCTCCCTCCATTTATTAAATCAAATGTGATCATGTTATGATTGCTATTGCCAAGCGGCCCCAAAACAGTTACCTCTCACACTAGATCCTGAGTTCCACTGAGGACAAGGTCTAAAATATAATTCACACCTGTCAGTTCCTGAACTAGCTGCTCCATGAAGCAGTCATCTACTTCATCTAGAAACTTTATCTCCCTAGCATTTCCTGATGTGACATTGACCCCAATACTGGAGTCAGTACTGGGGTAATTGAAATCTCCTTTCTGTGTTGTAAACTTTGCTAGCTTCCCTAATTTCTGTCAGCATTTCATCATGTCTGTTCATTCTGTCCAGGCAGATGTTAGTATACCCCCACTGCCATTCCCGTCCAATTTTTACATGGAATTTCTATCCATAGAGATTCTACAGTGTATTTTGTTTCCTGCAAAACCTTTATCCAGTTTGATTTGATGCCCTCTTCAATATATAGAGCTACCCTTCCACCAATCTGATCTACCCTATCATTGCAATATAGTTTGTAGCCTGGTGTCAAAGGGTCTCATTGGTTATCCTTCTTCCACTAGATCTCTGAAATGCCAATTATATCTAATCTTTCATTCATTGCTATATATTCTAACTCTCATCTTATTTTTTAGACTTCTAGAATTTGCATGCAGGCATTTCAGATTTTGCTTTTTGCTAATATTAACCGTCTGGCTATTTGATGACAGGATTAATTTGGAATCTTTCAACTCTGTCTGATTTTTACTTAAAGGCACCAGGGTTACTTTTACCTTTATTGGAACCTCTCCATTGGGATACCCTGACTTCCATATTTTGCTAGTATCCTTCAAGGATAGATCATTCCGAACCATGCGCTCTTGGACAACTGTCAGCTTTCCCCCATTATCAAATTTAAAAGCTGCTTTATCTCCTTTTTAAGGTTAATGCCAGCAACCTGGTTCCACCCTGGTTAAGGTGGAGCCCGTCCATTCAGAAAAGCACCACTCCCTCCCCCACATTCCCCAGAATGTTGCCCAGTTCCTAACAAATCCAAACCCCTCTTCCTTACACCATCATCTGATCCACACATGGAGACTCTGGAGATCTGCCTGCCTCTTGGGCCCTGCATGTGAAACAGGAAGCATTTCTGAGAATGCTACCCTGAAAGTTCTGGATTTCAGCTTTCTACTTAAAAGCCTAAATTTGGTTTCCAGAATCTCCCTCCGACATTTTCCTATGTCATTGGTACCAACATGTACAAGACAGCAGGCACCTCCCAGTACTATTTAAAGCTTGTCTAGCTGGTGCATGAGGTCTGCTACTTTTGCACCAGGCAGACATTTTACCAGATGATCCTCATGTCCACCAGACACTCAGCTATCTATATGCCTAATGATCAAATTGCGAACTATAATGGCCATCCTAACCCTTCCCTCATGGACATATTGCCCTGGAGATACATCCTCAGAGCAAGAGGGTATTACACCACCTACAGAACAGGTCCTAGCAACAAGATCACTTCCTGTCACACCAAGGTGATGCTCTTCTTTCACATGACCTCTCTCCTCCATGGCAACAGTGAGGCTGCCAGACTGGAGGTGGGACTTCACCACCTTTCCTCTCTTATCTCTCCCTACACTCCTCCTCGGGAACTCTGCTCTTCTGGCAAATCGCTTCTATCTGTGCCCTTCTTTTCTATTGTCAACTCCAGACTTCGCTCCTTTCACCTTGCTGCTCCTTATGCTTGGAACAAACTACTCGAGTCTGTACATTAGGCGCCTTCTCTGACCCTTTTCAAATCCAGGCTGAAAACTCACCTCTTTGCTGCTGCTTTTGGATCATGGCTCACCTGATGTCCTTTGTGTTTCCTTACCATTCGCCCTAGCTGTATCCCATGTCTACAGCTACTCTGTTGCCTGTCTCTATTAGATTGTAAGCTCCAATTAGCAGGGACTATTTTTTACATGTATCTGTGCAGCGTTGCATACACCTTGTAGCGGTATACAAATGTTCAGTAGTAGCAGTAGTACTATATCCCTGTAGGTCTCATCTATATACCTCTCTGTCTGCCTCAGCTCCTCCAAGTGTGCTACTCTAACCTCCAGAGATCGGACTCAATCCCTGAGAGCAAAGAGCTCTTTACACTTAGTGCACACATTACACCTGTCTGCAACTTAGATTTAAAGATTTCTTTTAGCTATTTAAAGTTGCTAAGTTATGTAAAGTTGCTAGAGGAATAGGGATACTTTAACCAATATGATTATACCTAATAAGTATAAAGGGCTTTTAGTGTTCACCTCAAGGTGAACTGCATGGACTTAATTAATCTACTCCTAAGGCCTTGCATATTTCAAATCATGGTTGCAGGAAAACCCCTTGACTCACGTATGATCTCTCACTTTCAGGTAAATGGGATAAAGAAATTCCTGATGCCCTCATCTTAAGTGACCTTGTCATTCTCTACACAGAGGAACTTTCCAAGTGTTTACTGCCACAAAGTCCAAAGGACTATATCCCTAAAAACCTTGTCAACTTTTGCACCAGGTTCAAAAAGTAGCATCAGCACCTCCAACTTGCAAAGACAAAATCCGAAAGACCATATCCATACTCGTTCCACTCACAACTTGCTAGGAATGTTATTTCCTTACCATTCCCCCACGAAAAGGAGTTTTCACACTTCAATAAAGCAAATGGATTTCTGTCACAGTATTTTCACACCCTCTCTGCTCAACTAGCAGAACCAAGAGACAAAGGAAACCATGTAGCCAGTGATGTAAGTTATTTATTTATTTTAGTTTCTTATATACCGCACTATTTAGTATCAGCGCGGTTTACATGGAACAACGAACAATAATGAAACGAATGTTGTTTTACAGAGAACAGGGAAATACAACTTGGATAACTTAGGGGAAACATGCACATCAACTATTTACATATGTAACAGTAAGCTTCTGAGAATGGATTATGAACCACCTATGGATAGATATTAAGAATAGGAACTGTGATACAAAGGTTTCTAGAGGAAGAGGTGTGGCTATGGTGGAGTATGGTTGATCTGGTAATGTTGTATAAATAAGTAGTGTTTGAGTGCCTTCCTGAATTGTGAGAGATCGGTAATGGCTCGGATTCCTGGTGGTAATGTGTTTCCAACATTTGGGAGCATAAAGACTGAAAGCCCTGTTTGACGTTGTTAGTGTGCATTTTGTTGATGCACTTGGGATAATTAGAGTGTTTACTGATGTGGATCTTCTGGATCTGTTAGGCGGAGTGGGCTGGACTAGATTAACTAGTGATGAAGCAGTTATGCCGTTGATGGCTTTAAAGGTAAGTATCAGAGTCTTGAATAGTATTCTTCCGTGTGTTGGGAGCCAGTGGAGCTGCATTAAGATGGGCGTAATGTGATCAAACCTTGATGCTCCAGATAGAACTCTAGCAGCAGCGTTCATGGCAAGTTGTAGAGGATTCAATGTAGACTGTGGGAGACCTTGGAGAATGGCATTGGCGAAATCAAAATGGGGAAGGATAAGAGCTTGGTATACAGTCCGGAAATCACTTGGGTCCAATAAGGATCGGAGGTGTTTGAGTGTCCGGATCTTGAAATATACGGCTCTGACAATGTAGGATATGTGTAGTTTCATGTCCAAACGTTGATCTAATGTGACTCCTAAGCATCGAATTGTAGATTTCGTTTGGAGTTCAGGTTCTCTCACTTTTATATGAGGTGGTGGGGTAAAATTCGGATTTTTTGTGATGAAGAGTACCTCCGTTTTCTTATGTTGAATACGGAGGTTTTGAGATAGAAACCATTCAGACACTGCATCAAAACATTCAATGAGAGGTGAGAGGTCCATTTGCTTTGTGGAGAATGGCATGTAGAGAAGGATGTCATCGGCGTATATCTGACATTGAACATTGAAAGATCTGATGATGTTAAAGACAGGTTGTACGTAAATGTTAAACATGAGAGATGATAATGATGAGCCTTGTGGAATGCCCTGATTTTGGTGGAAAGGCTCTGATGTTGTTGATCTTGATCTTATCTGCTGCCATCTTCCTTCAAGGTAAGATCTGCACCAATCAAGGGCGAGGCCGTTAATGCCCTTTTCTTTTAGGCGTTCTATGAGCAGGCCGTGGTGTACCGAGTCGAGGGCTGCAGCTATGTCTATGAAGATAAGTACACAACCTTGGTGGATGTTGTCAACACATGTGATAATGTTATTGAGAAGGGAGATAAGAAGGGTTTCCACGCCATGGAACTCCCTGAAACCATGTTGATGGGGGTCTAGTGGGGATGCAGTATCGATGTGGTCTTGTAATTGTTACGGCAATGTTGCACCCCCCCCCCCCATTCATGTTGTGGCAGTGGTGGCAGCTCCTCTGTGCAGCCCCCCATGCAACAGTGGCAGCAGCAGAGTGGCAAACTTACTTTATCATGTTTCCTGTGCTGTTTCACTCTTGTAAGTTTGCCGCAAACCCAGCGACTGTTCCCCGAAGTCTCGTGGTGTAACTGTTATCGTGAGACTTCTGATCCAGGGAGGAACAGCTGCCGGGCCCCCAGTAGACTTACAAGAGCAGAGCAGCACTGCAAACATGATAAAGTAAGTTTGCTGTGCTGCAGCCGCCACCGCTGTGGTTCCCCTTTCTGCCCATGCCCCTCCTCCCCCCCTCCCCACCCCCCCCCCCCCCACACACACACACACATCGCAGGGGCTGTTTTGGTGGAATTTTCACCAGTGCATGTAGCCATAGAAATCAACATTACAAATGAATTGGAAAAATAGGATAGAAATGAATTTCTTCTATCTTTATTTGTTAACAGAATAAAATATTTCCTTTTATTTCTAGTGCCTCAATCCAATTTGCTTTAGCCCGTTGTCTTCATTTGAATTACTAAGAACAAGGGGCACCTCAGAAATTAACTGCATGCATCACCTAGGATGGGTGTCTTAAGACTACAAGGAAAATTAAACTGCCATTTTGTCTATTTGTGTTAAGAACTTACGGACCAACATTCAAAGGATTTATGCTGCTAACTTTGAGAGTTATGCTCCTAAATTGGCCTCTTTGAAAATTTACTAGGGCTGACTGCCTAATTATTTTCTTAAATGTTAGGATCATAAATGGGGGTGAATTTAGGACAGGGAATAATTTAGGAGCTTAGCACTTATTTTCAGCACTAGGTACCAAAATTAAGCTGATAAATCTAGGCAAATAAAGATAGGCCTAAATTTAGGAGCATAAATTTTGAGTTCCTAAATTAGGATGAATTTTCAGTTGAAAACTTACAGGCCCTTTTACTAAAGGGCGCTACTGTGTTGCATCTAATCCATCAATAGCACCAAAACCATAGCGTGTTAGGTGCAACATGACCGTGTTAACTGTCAGGGCTGTGAAAAGTATTTTCTCAGCAGTTAACATGGAGTTCTGTGTCCTAATGAGGTAGAAATCCAGGCAGGGCTGAGAGCTGGAAGGTTTAATTGAAAAGGACATACCCCTCTTGGTGAAGTCATACCCTGGTACATGCTTGTCCCTCCCCTATTCCTTTGTCCTGCTGCTCTCTCTGCTTGCTAGAGATAACTACTCTCCCTCTGCTTCGCTAGACTTTCTCCAATCGGGACTATACTGTAATAAAGTGACCAATCATGAAGAAATGCTGTAATAATTTGATATGAGGTCTATATAATCTCTCTGAGCCCTCTGGTAGGGGCCCAGAATTTGTAAAAACTATTTTCTCTGGGTCTGTACACATTAAACCGTTGTTTCCTTCTAAGACTCCTTGGGTGTTTCTTTCTTCACTCGTTTATCTGCTACATTTTCCCTGACCTGGCTGAGACAGCGAGATAAGAAAGAAAAGGTTATCTTGTTACCTCTAGGTTCAATCGGTTTGAGCCGGGCTGATGGCGAACGCAGTGGGGAATACAAGGCGCCACCAGACCAGTTGTTCTGGAAAGTATTCCTTCCTGATTTGCCTCTGCTGCTGGCTTTCTCCTAGGGACACCTAAGAACCCGCTCTGGGGTCTAGGAAACAACCCCTTCAACTCCGGAGGACATCTGAGTGGGGAAAGTGATAACGGGGTCTGTCTCTGTCTGCAGTTCAGGAAAAATCGGTCCTTCCTACGGGGAGAAGGAGAGATTGATCACCTCTCGAGGGAATCGCCCTAATACCCTGAGCTGAGCTGGGGGAAACCGCGTTCCTAATAGTTAGACTGTTTTCTACGGAGTTGGGAGGCTGTCTATGTGTTGGTCTGTGCTTGATTTATGTGTTTGGCACAAGCAGAGGCTTGTGCAGTGAGCGTAGACTCCTGATTAGTGCAGTTCCTGGCCAGGCGACCGCGCCCAGGTCGGGGAAAAATGGCAAAAGCACCATTTTGTTAGGATGTGGTGAAAGCGCCATCTTGTTAGTCAGGGCCGGATTTACCTTGAGTGAGGCCCTACGCCAACAAAAATTGTGGGCCCCCAGCAGGGGCGGCCCAAGGGGGGTGCGGACCTCATTTGCATAAGGGGCCTCATTTGCATAAATATTTGCATAATGTTACCATATACTAACTTTTAGTAAACGTGCCTCTTAATGAGTGTATGGATAAAGAAAGACTAAAAGATTTCTACATTACTATAATCCAGTGCCAACTGCCAGACACATTAGGAACTACTACAAACACTGCCCATAGTAAACCCGCCGTATCCTAACAGCACTACCAGGACTCACAAAGCACCATACTCTACCAATCAAAAGGCAACACTGCAAATATTAAACCAATACATTTCAGAGAACAACAATACATGACCTACTGGGGAAAGAGAACAAGTGGCAATGTCAAATAGGAATTATATAAACAGAACACCTCAGCTCAGTTACACATGCAGAACATAGACCATCACCAAACAAGTAATCACAATTTAGAAATAGGAAGACAATAATTAAACTGGGAATCCCAAAAGCCAAACTTGGAATGTACAACACTGTAGAAATAAAACTATACATTAATTTGCTCTTGTACTAAACAAAGCGCAGATGTTAATGATGCACATTTACCAGAGCTGACATATTCCAATTAATAAATTCAAAATAAAGAGATATTTTTCTACCTTTTGTGCATTTTTTTCAGCTGCAATTGCTCCAGCCACTTTCTTCTGGTTTCTTCGTGTCTTCTGCTAACTCTCCATCGTCTGCTGTCCATTTGTCCTTTCTTCTCTCTTCTAGATTTTTTTCCATTCTCTCTCTACATCTGCTTTAACATACTAATCTTTCTCCTTTTGCTCTTTCCTCATTCCTATTTCATCCACTCAAATTTTACCCTCCATCCTCAATCCCCACTTACTCTCCCAATACCCGGCCAATTGTAGATTTTTTATCCCTCCCACACAAAATATTTTTCCCTTCTCCATTTTACTCTTCCAGCCCCATCCCATTCTAATCCTCCCCCAACATCAGCTCCCTTCTAGTTCCAGCCTCACCCAGCATCCATTCCCTTCTAGTCCCTGCATCAGCCCATTTCCAGTCCTAGCCATCCATCAGCCCATTTCCAGTCCTAGCAACCCCCCAACCCAATACCAGTCCTAGCCCCCCCATCACCCCACTTACAGTCCTTAACCCCCCATCACCCCATTTTCAGTCCTTAACCCCCCATCACCCCATTTTCAGTTTAAGCCCCCCCTATAACCCATTACCAGTCCTAACCTCCCATCAGCCCACTTCCAGTCCTAACCCATCAACCCTTTTCCAGTATGCAACCCATAGGCCTTTGCCAGTCATACACCGCCCCCATCTGCCCACAGCCCATTACCAGTCCTAACCCCATCATCCCACCTCCAGTTTTAACCCCCCAGCCCATTTCCAGTCCTAGCCCCCCATAGCCCATTACCAGACAACCCCCATCAGCCCACAGCCCATTACCAGTCTTAACCCCCCCAAAGCCCATTACCAGTTCTAACCCCCCCCAACAGCCCATTGCCAGTCCTATCCCCCTCAGGCTACCTCCAGTCTTAACCCCCACGCCCATTTCCAGACCTCGCCCCCCCCATAGCCCATTACCAGACAGCCCCCATCAGCCCACAGCCCATTACCAGTCTTAACCCCCCCAAAGCCCATTGCCAGTTCTAAGCCCCCCCAACAGCCCACAGTCCATTACCAGTCCTAACCCCATCAGCCCACCTCTAGCCTTAACCCCCCCCCAGCCCAGCCCAGCCCAGCCCATTTCCAGCCCCAGCCCCCCAATAGCCCATTACCAGCCCTACCCCCCCCCAGTCCATTTCCAGCCCCAGCCCCCCAATAGCCCATTACCCGTCCTACCCCCCCATAGCCCATTACCAGTCCTACCCCCCCCATAGCCCATTACCAGTCCTACCCCCCCCCCGGCCTAAAGTAAAATTTAATTTAAAAAAAAAACCTGGTGGCTGCCGCCGCAGGGCCCCCTCTGCTGCCGCGGGGGCCCCGTCTACAAGCTGAAGCGGTCCGGTCCGGTCCGGTCGGGTCGGGTCGGGTCGGGTCCGGTCGGGTCTCTCTCCCTCCCTCCCTCGCTGCAGGCTGCGAAAGACGCGAAGGGAGAGCGTCTCCTCGCGTCTGTGTTAAGCCCGCAGGGCTGATGGGAAATCCCATCAGCCCCTGCGGGCTTAACACAGACGCGAGGAGACGCTCTATCTTCGCGTCTCTCGCAGCCTGCAGCGAGGGAGGGAGGGAGGGAGAGAGACCCGACCGGACCCGACCCGACCCGACCGGACCGGACCGCTTCAGCTTGTAGACGGGGCCCCCGCGGCAGCAGATGGGGCCCCGCGGCGGCAGCCACCAGGTTTTTTTTTTAAATTGAGTTAAAAAAAAAAAACTGGTTCTTTTTTTGTGGGCCCCTGCCGGCTGTGGGCCCTACGCCATGGCGTACATGGCGTATACGTAAATCCGGCCCTGTTGTTAGTTACCCTTCTTGAGACTAGAGCAGCCGGATTCCTGGCTGTCTGCATTCCTTTCCCTCTGTGTTTGAAAAAGCCTGGAAGAAAGATATGGGGGGATCAGATGAAATGCAGCCCCTTAGAGTGTATGGTAAAGCATTTCAGGAAGGGATTCTCTACAGATTATGGAGTTCGTATGACTCCATCCTTGTTAAAGAAATATTGTGAACATGAGTGGCTAGCTTTAATACTGATTGGCCCCGAGAAGGAACATTTGATTATGACTTGGTTAGCCAAGTGCACCAAGTTGTAGTAGCTAAACATCCTGATCAATTCCCTTATATTGATTCCTGGCTGGATGTTTGTCGGCAGAGACCTAAATGGCTCTGGAGATGCTACGGGGAACACTGTCGCATACTTTTGTCTCGTAACCCACAGGAAATGCAGCCTAAATTAAAATCACAATTGCCCGTTTTAGCACAGGAGCCAGAGACAGAAAAATTCCCCTCTTTCTCTCCTCCCAGGCAGATTTCTGTGACTTCAGCTAGGTCAGCAGTCTCAGCAGGAAATTCAGCTAGTTCTCCCCGCCCCTCTCAACAGATACTACATTCTCTGACAGTCAGAAGAGCAGTGAAGGAAGCATACAAATGGCAGTTTCAGATACAGGCCTGCCCAGCACTTCAGAAAGTTCCCTGAGTCCCAGATCTGAAGAATGTCAGTTCCACGTTCGTACACCCTCCCCCCCCCCCATACTAGAGCACTGCAACCTCATTTGGGGGCCCCAGCGAGAAGCGCTGAGAGACTTTCCTGACCTAAAACCCCACTGGGCGGCAAACAGTGATGTAGGCCGCCTTGCTCTGAATTGTTATCATTGGGCTCTCCTTGAAGGCTTTAAAAGGGGGGCCAGAAAGCGATGAATGTAGGGAAAATATCTGAGGTACTGCAAACCCCTGATGAGAGTCCTGGCCAGTTTTATGAAAGACTCTGTGAATCCTTCCGTGTTTACACTCCATTTGACCCTGAAGCACTTGAAAACCAGCGGATGGTGAATACAGCGTTTGTGGGACAATCACAGGGGGACATTCGATAGAAACTTCAGAAGCTTGAAGGTTTAGCTGGAATGAATATAGCCCAGCGGATGGAAGTTGCTATGAAAGTATTTGTGAGCAGAGATCAGGAGATGAAGCGTGAGTGTGAACAAAAGATGAAAAAGAAAGCTGATATGTTAGCAGCAGCGCTAGTCGAGAAAGGACAAGGAAAGTCGACATGGGAACCGAGAAGCCGAGGCCGGGGTAGAGGAACCCGGCGAGGATCATTGGAGCAAGGACTATTGGAACGAGATCAATGTGCCTATTGCAGAGAAATGGGCCACTGAAAAAGAGAAGAAAAAACACCTGTCCCATTCGTGTTAAGCAATACTCCCTGCCCCGAAGAGCTGTTGAGGGCATTCATAAACATCTCCAGCGATTACTCAAATTTGGACTCCTGAAACCATGCCAATCACCTTGGAATACCCCTTTTCTGCCTGTTCAAAAACCAGGTACTAATGATTACCGACCTGTACAGGACCTACGGAAGGTCAATGAAGCTGTTGTTACCATCCATCCTGTTGTGCCAAACCCTTACAATTTACTGAGTTTGATTCCTGCACAAGCAACCTGCTTCACTGTTCTGGACTTAAAGGATGCCTTTTTCTGCTTGAGATTGGCCACTCCTAGCCAGCCACTGTTTGCATTTGAATGGGAAGACCCTATTACTGGCAGTAAGGGTCAGTTGACATGGACACGGTTACCCCAAGGATTCAAAAACTCCCCCATGCTATTTGGGGATGCACTTAGTCAAGATTTGCGTCAGTTCCAGTCTTGCCCTTCTCAACATGTGTTGCTACAATACATGGATGATTTACTCATTGCTGCTGTTTCCCAGGAAGAATGTCTAAACGCTACTTCAGAACTTCTACACCTACTTTGGATGTCTGGCTATCGGGTGTCCCGAAGTAAGGCCCAATTGTGCCAGACTGAAGTCAGATACTTGGGATTCCATGTTGCCCAAGGCCTTCGAAGATTGGGCTCTGAGTGGAGGGAGGCTGTTTGTTCTATTCCTGAGCCACAAAATCGCAGGCAGTTGAGAGGCTTCTTAGGGGCTGCCGGTTTTTGTCGAATCTGGATACCCAACTATGCAGTGTTGGCAAAGCCCCTGTATGCAGCTACAACAGGGGGAGAACAAGATCCTTTCAACTGGGGCCCAGACCAAAAGGAGGTCTTTCAGAAAGGAGGCTTTGCTATCAGCCCCCAGTATAGGACTGCCTGAAGTGGAAAAACCATTCCATCTGTATGTCCATGAAGAAAAGGGGATGGCAGTTAGTGTCCTCACTCAGAGCCTAGGTTCCTGGCATCAACCAGTGGCTTATCTGTCCAAACAGCTGGATCCAGTAGCAAGAGGGTGGCCTTCTTGTCTCCGCGCAGTAGCAGCAACAGCTCTCTTGGCAACAGAGGCTGATAAATTGTCCCTTGGGCAAGAACTGTATGTTAAAGTGTCACATGCAGTACTGACACTGATGGAGTACAAAGGCAATTATTGGTTTACCAATGAGTGGATGACAAAGTACCAGAGCATGCTGTGTGCGAATCCTCGGGTTCACTTGGAGATAGTATTATCATGCAAGTCTATTACGAAGGTATCTTATGCTTACTCAGAAATGTATCTTCCCTTAGGATGGTTTTTGTTGTGTGGTAAAGCTGCTTACACTTATGTTCCCATAAACGCTACTGGAGGTCCTTGCACTTTTGGCAGACTTACTACTGCTGCTTTCTCTCATACCCCCAGTAAGGTTAGTTCCCACTCGTGCTATCCTCGATCAAAACCTATGCCCCTACCTGTAACTTCAATGTGGAACCTTATAGTGATCAGACAGCGCTGGGACTGGCAATATCCATTGTAGGAGCACCTGCGTTAGCTTTACACAACGCTATGGAAGTAAGCCGTATTGCTTGTTCCTTGGCCAAATCCATTAATCTTACCTCAACCATCCTAGCCACTATGAATCATGAGATGTCCGGTCTGCGGACGGCGATTCTGCAGAATAGGATGACCATTGATTTTCTGCTCCTACGGTTAAATCATGGCTGTGAGGAATTTGAGGGTATGTGTTGTTTTAATCTCACTGATGAGAGTGTTTCCATTGAACGCTCTATTCAAGACCTATGTGATCTAGCTAATCACATCACTGCCCCTTCTATAGGTGCTGGGTGGTTTGCGGAATGGTTCGATTGGTTAGGTGGACTTAAAACCCTAGTGGTAGGGGTTCTCCTTATTCTCCTGCTATGTATTATCCTGCCATGCTGTGTCCCTATCCTTATCCGATTTATTACCTCCACCATTGAGACCATGGTGGAGCGGAAAACTGCTGCCCATGTGATGGCAGTATGCAAATACAAATCCCTTCCACAGTCAGATCAACTGCTATGAGGAAAAATTGGCCTCCTTCACAACAAGGCAAATTTTTCCCTTAAAAAGTGGGGAATGAGGTAGAAATCCAGGCAGGGCTGAGAGCTGGAAGGGTTAAGTGAAAAGGATACACCCCTCTTGGTGAAGTCATACCCTGGTACATGCTTGTCCCTCCCCTATTCCTTTGTCCTGCTGCTCTCTCTGCTTGCTAGAGATAACTACTCTCCCTCTGCTTCGCTAGAGATAAGAGTACAGTAGACTTTCTCCAATCGGGACTACACTGTAATAAAGTGACCAATTATGAAGAAATGCTGTAATAATTTGATAAGAAGTCTATATAATCTCTCTGAGCCCTCTGGTGGGGGCCCAGAATTTGGAAAAACTATTTTCTCTGGGTCTGTGCACATTAAACCGTTGTTTCCTTCTAAGACTCCTTGGGTGTTTCTTTCTTCACTCGTTTATCTGCTACACTAATGTGGCATACAAAAAGCGTGAGTACACTAAACTTTACCTATTGAGGTGGCAGTTGGTGAACCCATGCTAATTGCAATGATCACAGTTAGCATGCAGTGTTTACTTAACTATGCTGGGTTCACCACTCTCACTTTGCCCTTAACCTGCCCCCTTACCACACCAATGTGTGATTTACAGTTAGCGTTGAAATTGGCCCATGTCAGAACATGCACTGATAGCTAGCACCCTTTAATAAAAGACCCTCTTAAGCTCCTAAGTGTGGCTGAAAAAGGACACAAATTTAGGAGTCTAACTTATGAGCTTTTTTGGAATATCAGGCTCTTAGTGTTGTTTGTTTTTTGTTATTTTTTTTTAACAGGGGAATCCTCGCACAGGCTAAACAGAATGGAGAAGCAGACCACCACTGCATGAGCTCAAAAATGGGCTTTCTAGGAATGACTGCTACCCAAAAGCAAATATATTTGGGTGACATTATCTGGGGACAGTTTCTCCAAATGAGTTTTGTGCATACCAAAAAAGTTACGAACCTCACACCTAAGCCAGGGTATGGAGAGTATGATCCCAATCTCTCAAATTTACTGCTAATGCTCAGGGTAGTACTTGCATCGTGCCAAAGAGAGCCTCCTTCTGGAGTTCATAAGTTGCAACATGTATGGGTAATTTACCAAGGTGCGCTTGGAGATTCTTCAAACACTTCAAGCCTGCGGCACTCAACACAATGGGAAATAACTCAGTATCTTTATGCCACTTGGGATCAACACCTCTAATCAATGCTATTCTATTCTTCTCCTTTACCACTATCTCCGGCATCCTTGCAAACTTGCAGTCAGAATGGGAGTACCCCAGGTGATCATAACCTCTTCATTCTCCATAATTCTCTCAGGGTCATGATCCCAGTGCTTTTCCAGCACACCGATGCTGTAGTGTTTGCAGAGTTTCCAATGGATGAGACATGTCTTTCTGTATAGACATTTTCTGCCATCAGAATTTCACAGCCAGCTATGAGGCGAGTCGCTGTTTCCAACTCTTTCTTACAGAATCTAGATAGGTCTGTTTTTTTCAATGTTCGCTGTAAACCATCTCATCCAAAATCCACTGTCCTGGGCTGCATCTAGCAATCTCTTATCTTTCGGATTCTGTTCACCTCTCCTTAACCATTCATGTGTCTGTTCTTCATCGACAAGGGTTCCCGGTGTAACACTTTGTATTTCTCACTGTATTTGTGTATTTTCCACTTTGTTTTCCTTGTTTGCTGATCTAATTCTTTGAAGAGTTCCTTCCCTGTTTGCTTGTGAATTCTCATTCCTTCCTTCTAGTTGTTAGAACGCTCGTCAGTTTGATGATAGAGCCAGATTCTGGATGTTTACTTTCATAGTTAGCACTTTTTGTGTATTTGGATCCGATGCTGCGTCTAGGTAGGCCTGGATGCCTATGATTGTAACTCTATATGTGTAATCGATTTCTATGAGACCTAGCCCACCCTAGAGATGTATAGTCTCGGCATAAATCACAAACCATGTTCCTCCTAAAGTGATTAAGCAATGTGCTGGAAGGGCCTCCCAAGAGGCTCTGTGAGGCTACCTGTGCTCTGTTTAACCTATTGGTAAAACGAAGAGGAGGGTAGGCAAAGTCACAAGGGGAAATTCTTTGCAGAGCATTTCAAACAGGCGCAAACCTCTCAGACGTTCTTGGAATTAAGAAGATAATACCCGCACCTATGCTTGCTGATTGTATGTTTTCACTTCGGGCTCATCTCTGACTGCGCTGTTTCCACTTTACAGTCCTTTGTCTCTCCACTACATTCTTCCTTTTGTTTCAGTCCTCCCCTCTGTATCCTCACTCTCCTTTTCTTCTACTGCGGGTCCTCAACAGTCCTCTTGCTCTTCCTCCTACCTCCAGGAAAACAGCTCAGTAGCAGTAGCAGTAGTATGGGACATAATAATCCTTTGATAACTGACCCACCTATAAAACCCTCTCCCTCTTCTTGGCGGCCCCTCATCCTTTATGCACAGTAGATAGGCATGCTCTCAGTAGCAGGGAGAATGCTGGTAGTGAAGCTCTCTTTTGATGCCTTCTATTAGGGAAGAAGATCAGGAAATGACAAAGGCTGCTGATATGGAGGAAGGGGTACATTTCTGTGCGAATTGTTCAACCCCTACAAAAAAAACATATTTCCACAGTTGCTTGAGCCTTGGGAAGAGACATATTGAGAAGATAAAGGGCTGCCTGAGAGACAAGAAAGGAACATCAAAAGCAAAACAAGGTAATTGTGCTGTGAATTCTGGGCCCAAAAGTATAGGAGGCGCTTCTTCATTTTCTTCATGTTGCTTCATGTTGAGATCTTTCTTTTCTGCTTAAGCTTTTTAACTGTCCATACATTGCTGTTTTATACAATTCATTTAAATTTGTGCTAGCTAGGCTTTTATCTGTAAAATCCAACTTTTTTATATATACCTGTTTCTTCATTCATTCAATAGTTATTTTTGTAATTACTCTTAGATATTTCTGGGGCTGTTAGAATTTACTAAAATAAAAACAACTGTGAATTTTAGCAGACAAGCCTCTTAATCAATTATGGAAAGTTAAGGCATGCTCGATGCAAAGCCTTTGCGGTAACCATTGGGGGTATCCGTAGCGCTTTTGAGGGAGCAGATATGTTACTAATGCAGGGTAAAGTTTGCTATTGCTTGAGAGATAATGTGGAAAGCAGTTAGCTACTGTACACTTCTGGAAGTGCAGCTAACTGTAACCCATTATCTACTGCATTAGCAGTTAATCCATGATAACATCTTCTATATTAACTGTAAGCCATTCTTCCCACCAATTCCCACCTCCTACTTTGCCCCCTATTGGCGCTTTCCATGCTAGTGGGCCAATGGGTGGGGAGTGTGCCTTACAGTTAACAAGGAGGTCATTACCATGGGTTAATTGTTAACTTGGCAGATAAGATGATGCGCCTAATGCCACTTGAACAGGTGTAGCAAACTGTATTGTGCCATCTGCAATGCACTTAATTCATGATAGAGATTTGCTCTGCATGAACTCTATGAGAGGATGATGGGAGCACCCCAACACTTCAGTTACCTTGCATTAATTATGGCAACTAGCATGTGGTAACTGTAAAACCTCAACATCCTTTAGTAAATCCGGTCCTCTGTGTTTAACACAGCAATTAGCATGCACCAACAGTTAACTCTCTGTACAACTCCATGGCACAGACATTGTTTTCATTAAATAATCTAATAAAGGGCACCTGGGAGAACCCTCCAGCATATTGCTTCATCACTTTAGAAGGAACATGGTTTGTAATTTATTTCTCCATGAGCTAACATTTTTTTCCATTATAAAGAATAAAAATGCAAATCAGCTGGTGTTATCAAACTTCTGTGCTTCCTTTTGCAGGATTTTTCTTGTTGTCAAGTTTCCTAGCAACCAAGTCAGCAGCTTTGTGTAAGATTCCCACAAATGCCCTTATGTTCAATCTCTATAGCACCAGCACATTAATTCTGGAGCTATTTCAAAACTCTCTTCCTGATCTCTGTTATTCTAGGGGCTTTTTGTTCTTTTCGCATTTTCACTAAAAAGAATTCATGGTTATAAAAGTATCTCCCAGGAATAAGAGTACTGTGCAAATTTAACAGCAATCAAAATTTAAGGTAAAAATAACTTTTGATTATGGGTTATCCAGATTGTGATAGGGCAGGAAACAATAAAACTTCCACGACAATTACATAAATCACTTCAATGCAGCAAAAGGACCTACTAATACAGCCTTGACCAATAATTGTAAAAGGAGGAAAAGATCTCAGAAGTATCATTACAACCACTGTAGGAAGATTCATCAGATTGTATGGTATTCAGGACCATCATCTAGCAAGCCTAGAGAGTGGAGATGTAGCCTAGTGGTTAGAGCTGTGGGCTGAGAAGTAGAGAAGCCAGAGTTTAAATCACACAGATGCTCCTTGTGCCTTTGGGTAAGTCATTTAACTCTCTATTGCCTCAGGTGCAAATTTAGGAGCTCTTTTACTAAAGTGCATTTGGCCTTTTGTAACGAACGCTTGCTTAGTACTAAGACTAGCATGCGTTAGGTGCACAGCCTCTGCGGTAACTAAGAAATATGCCATACTAGTTCAGACCAAGGGTCCATCAAGCCCAGTATCCTTTTACCAGCAGTGGCCAATCCAGGTCACAAGGACCTGTCAGGTTCTCAAAAGGCATAGGGATTCCATGTTTCTTGTCCAATGGGTAAGCAGTGGATTCCCCAGTCCTCTTTATTAATGGTTTATGGACTGTTCCTCCAGGAACTTGTCCAAACCTCTTTTAAATCCAACTACACTAAATACTTTTACTACATTCTCTGGTAACGAATTCCAGAGGTTGATTACGCATTAAGTGAAAAAATATTTTCTCCAATTAGTCTTAAATGTGCTACATTATAGCTTCATTGCGTGTCCCCAAGTCTTTCTACTCTTTGAAGGAGTACACAACCAATCTACATTTATCCATTCTACGCCATTCATTATTTTATATTCCTTTATATACCTTTATCATATCTCCCCTCAGCTGTCTCTTCCAAGTTGAAGAGCTCTAACCTTTTGAGCCTTTTCTCGTAGGGATATCCTTACATCCCCTTTACCATTTTTGTCTTTGTTCTCTGTACCTGTTCTAATTTTGCCATATCCTTTTTAAGATATGGTGACCAGAATTGCACAGAATATTGAAGGTGTGGCCACACCTTCCTATGATACTGAGGCATTATAATATCCTTGCTTTTATTCTCCATTCCTTTCCTTATGATCCCTAGCATTCTATTTGCTCTCTTGGCTGCTGCTGCACACTGGGCAGAGGGTTTCAATGATTTATCCACAAAGACACCTAAATCCTTTTCCTAGATGGTGGTTCTCAATATGGAACCTTGAATCATTTAACTGTAGTTTGGGTTATTCTTCCTTATGTGCATAGCTTTGCACTTATCCACATTTAATGTCATCTGCCATTTTAATGTCCAGTCTCCCAATTTATCAATGTCCTCTTTCAATCTTTTTACAATCCTCTTATATTTTAAGAACTTTGAATAATTAAGTGTCATCTGCAAATCTGATCACCTCACTTGTTATTCCAATTTCCAGGTCATTTATAAATATATTAAAAAGTCGTGGGCCCAGCTCAGATCCCTGGTGTACTCCACTATTTACCTTTCTCCATTGAGAAAATTGGCCATTTAGCTCTACTCTCTGTTTTCTATTTTTAACCAGTTCCTAATTCACAATAGTATATGGTGTCCTATCCCATGGCTTTTTAATTTCTCCAAGAATCTCTCATGAGGAACTTTGCCAAAGGCTTCTTGAAAATCAAGATACACTATATCAACCATCTCACCTTATCTACCTGTTTTTTTTAATTGAAGCATTTCACTTATTACAAGGTGAAAGCATAAAAAAATCAAATAAGAAAATAAATAAGGAAATGACAAAATCCAATAAATTGAAAACTAGTTCAATCTGCCCATGTCAAGGGCAGTCAAAACCTAAAAAAATAACTAAACTTAATCCCTAATTAACTAAAACTGAATGGCAAAACACGGCTACCATATTAAAAGAACATTAAATGACAGTATGTGAGTTTAACAAAGTTTCAAGTTGAAATACATCAAAGAAGACATAGCTGTTCCCACTCAGTATCAAAAGACATTTACATAGAAATTTAAGAAAAAAAGCTACCTCCTAATTCTAGGACACAAGGCTTAAAAGCCAAAAAGGATTAAAGTTTTGCAAGAAACAATATTTGCTGTAGAATCTCTATGGATTGAAATTCCATGTAAAAAGGGGAAGGCGATGGCAGTGGGGGTGTACTATCGTCCGCCTGGCCAGAATGAACAAATGGATGATGAAATGCTCAAAGAAATCAAGGAAGCTAGCAAAAGTTACAGTGCAGTAATAATAATGGGTGATTTCAATTACCCCGGCATCGACTGGGTCAGTGTCACAGCAGGACATGCTAGGGAGATAAAGTTCCTAGATGAAATAAATGACTGCTTCTTGGAGCAGCTGGTTCATGAACCGACCAGAGGGGAAGCCATATTAGACCTAGTCCTTAGTGGAACACCAGATCTAGTGCAAGAGATAAGGGTGTTGGGGCCACTTGGCAATAGTGATCATAGCATGATCGCCTTTGATTTAATTAGTGGAGGAGGGATAGTAAGGGAATCCACAGTACTACCCTTTAACTTTCGAAAGGGAGACTATGATAAAATGAGGAAAACAGTTAAGAAAAAACTAAAAGGAGCAGTTGCAAAGGTTAAAGACGTATATCAAGCTTGGATGTTGTTGAAAAATACTATCTTGGAAGCCCAGACCAGCTGTATTCCACGCTTTAAGAAAAGTGGAAGGAAGTCCAAAAAACTGCCAGCATGGTTTAAAGGTGAGGTCAGAGAGGCTGATGTTGCCAAAAAAGCATCTTTCAGGAAATGGAAAAAAGAGCCAAATAACGAAACCTGGAAACAGCACAAGCACTGGCAAGTCAAATGCAAGGCATTGATAAGGCAGGCAAAGAGAGAATTTGAGAAGAAGCTTGCTGTGGAAGCAAAAACACGAAATAAAGACCTTTTCAAGTACATTCGTAGCAAAAAACCTGTGAGAGAGTCAGTTGGTCCATTAGATGATAAAGGGGTTAAAGGAGCACTAAGAGGCGACAAGGCGATAGCGAAGAGACTGAATGAATTCTTTGCTTCAGTCTTTACTGAGGAAGATGTAGGGATGTTACCCATGACTGAAGTGGTATTTAAAGGTGCAGAAGAATTGAAGGAAATATCGATACATCGGGAAGATGTCTTACAACTATTAGATAAACTGAAGAGTAGCAAATCACCTGGGCCGGATGGTATACATCCAAGGGTGTTGAAAGAACTGAAATATGAGATTGCAGACCTGCTATTAGTAATCTGTGAACTATCATTAAAATCATCTCTAAAACCTGAAGATTGGAGGATCGCCAATGTAACACCAATTTTTAAAAAGGGTTCCAGGGGTGATCCGGGTAACTACAGACCGGTGAGCCTGACGTCAGTACCGGGAAAAATGGTAGAAACCATCATAAAGAATAAAATTATTCAGCATGTAGATAGTCACGACCTAATGGGAGACAGCCAACATGGCTTTAGACAAGGAAGATCTTGTCTTACTAATCTGTTATGTTTTTTTGAAGGAGTGAATAAACAGGTGGACAAAGGTGAGTCAGTTGATATTGTGTATCTGGACTTTCAGAAAGCCTTTGACAAGGTCCCTCATAAGAGACTTTTGGCAAAACTAAAGAGTCATGGGATAGGAGGCAGTGTACTATTGTGGATCAGGAACTGGTTAAAAGATAGAAAGCAGAGGGTAGGGCTAAATGGCCAATTTTCCCAATGGAGAAAGGTGAATAGTGGTGTACCCCAGGGATCTGTGCTGGGTCCGCTGCTTTTTGACATATTCATAAATGACCTGGAAAGTGGAATAACGAGTGAGGTTATCAAATTTGCAGATGACACAAAACTATTTAAAGTTGTTAAAACCCAAGAGGATTGTGAAAAATTGCAAGAGGATCTTGATAAATTGGAAGACTGGGCATCAAAATGGCAGATGAAATTTAATGTGGACAAGTGCAAGGTTATGCACCTAGGGAAGAACAACCCAAACTATGGTTAGACGATGCAAGGTTCCACATTAGGAACCACCACCCAGGAAAAAGATTTAGGCGTCATTGTGGATACCATGTTAAAACCCTCGGCCCAGTGTGCAGCGGCAGCCAAGAGAGCAAATAGAATGCTAGGTATCATAAGGAAAGGAATGGAAAATAAAACAAAAGATATTATAATGCCTCTATATCGTTCCATGGTGAGACCGCACCTTGAATATTGTGTGCAATTCTGGTCGCCGTATCTTAAAAAGGATATAGCGATTTTAGAAAAGGTTCAGAGAAGAGCCACCAAAATGGTAAAGGGGATGGAAGGATACTCCTATGAGGAAAGGCTAAAAAGGTTAGGGCTCTTTAACCTGGAAAAGAGACGGCTGAGGGGAGAAATGATAGAAGTCTATAAATTAATGAACGGAGTGGAACGGGTAAACGTAGATCGATTGTTTACGTTATCAGAATATAGAAAGACTAGGGGACATGCAATGAAGCTACAGGGTAAACTATTTAAGACTAATAAAAGAAAATATTTTTTCACTCAACGTGTAATCAAACTCTGGAATTTGTTACCGGAGGATGTAGTAAAGGCTGTTAGTGTAGCTGGGTTTAAAAAAGGTTTGGACAAGTTCCTGGAGGAAAGGTCCATAAACCATTATTAAGAAGTGACCGAAGATATCAATGCTTGACCCAGTACAAGCATTGTGGAACTTGTGTCTCTTGGGGAAACTGCTAGGTACATATAACCTAGATTGGCCACTGTTGGAAAGAGAATACTGGGCTTGATGGACCTTGGTCTGACCCAGTATGGCATATCTTATGTTCTTATGTTCTTAGGATTTGCGCCTCAGCTAGGTAGGCCTGGACACATCGGGAACATGCTTATCCTCTGACTTCAGAATATTTCATTTTTCTTTGAGAAATAAAACTTCAATATCACATTCTTTACAAGCTCAGAATTGAAAGAAACCAGGAGTGTTGCACGCGTGGGAATCTCGTCATTTGAAGATTCTAAAAACTCTGATAAGTCAAGACTCTCCACAGGTTTCAACAACTCTTGCCCCTCACCAGTCTCATTAATGACTTTAGTTCCTCTGGGTAAATAATAAATATTATTAAGAGACAGAGTAGCATAATCTTGGTAGCCTAAATTTCCTTGAAATATTTATGGAACAAGATAAATGGGAAAAGATATCTATTAACAGGGAAGTTTAGGCACTGAAGATTCCTAACCCTAGAGACAGTTTCTGGTAATTCTGCTTGACAATTGAGAAAAAGACTGTCTTTGAAAGATGATGCAACAGCTCTTTGCACTGTAGTGCCCTGAAATTCTAATTTCTGGAGTCGAGACTCCACTTATTCCAATTGAGCTTCATGATGAACGGATTCTTTGGTAAAATCAGAAAATTGAGAAATAGTACCAGATAAAGAAGCTTCGAAACAAGAGATAGCCTGATATATGTCTTTTAAAGTAATGTCAGTTCCTTGTTCTGAAGAAACCAAGGAAAAACTAGAAACCCTGGAAGAATCTTCTAAAACTGGGACCTGCACAACATAGGGTAAGGGTACAATCTCAACCGGAACCCGTAGAGACCCTGCAAGAGGAATAGCAGGGGAAAACTCTTCAACACACAATATCCCCTCCAGCTTGGGAGAGGAAGCCGTCATGTTCACAGCCCTATTACCATTCCGTGGGATAGAGGTAATATCCCCCAAAAGTGAGGAGGAGATTGCAGAGAAGTCCGAACTACTGGTCAATGATAACAAATGATTTTCCAGTCCTTTAACAGGTGTGATCACATTCTTATCCACAGGACCCACAGTATTAAATGACTTGGCAGGGTTAATGTTACTCACAGTGGTTGTCTTATTTTTATGTTTACCCATAATGTGGTCCAGAACATCACTGTACTCCTCAATGCTCCAAAGGGGTAGAACCTGCCCCATAAAAGATGTCCCTTTGGACGCAGCCACGGCCACTGTCTGTAGAAGAGGGCCATGCTTTAAAGGCCTCCTGATGATATCACACCATGCTGTGTGGATGGTCCGAGCAGCGGCAACTGGTGGTACTCCTGCCTTCTGCTTGCAGATAACAGCACAACCAGCATGAGAGCTCCAGGCACAGAAAACAGCAAGTTCAGTTACAACTCCCATTTGTGCATTCTTTGGGATCGCATTTTAAAGGCCCTGTGATGACATCACACCATGCTGCATGGACGGTCCAAGCAATGGCAACTGGCAGTACTCCTGCCTTCCACCTGCCGATAACAGCACAACCAGCATGAGAACTCCTGGAACAGCAAACAGCAAGTTCAGTTCCAATTCCCCCTTATCTGTCTCCTCATTCACACCTCCAGTCTTTGGGAACTATAGATGATTTTAATGAAACATTACAGATTGCTAATAGTAGTTCTGCAATCTCATATTTCAGTTCTTTCAGCACCCTGTGATGTATGCCATCCAATCCAGGTGATTTGCTGCCCTTTAGTTTATCAATTAGCTGTATTACAAATTCCTGATTTATCAAGATTTGTTTTAATTCCCCTGATACATCACCTTTAAATATCATTTCTGGCCTACATCTTCTTCAGTAAAACTAAAGCAAAAAATTCATTCAGTCTCTCCATTATGGCCTTGTCCTCTTTCAGCGCCTCTTTTACCCCCTCTCCCCATCATCTAATGGTCCAGCTCACTCCCTAACAGTTTTTTTGCTACTAATATACTTGAAAAGGTTTTGGGAGCTTTTGCTTCCTTGGCAAGCTTCTTTTCAAATTTGCTTTTTGCCTGCCTCATCAATGCCCTCTATTTAACTTGCCAGTATTAATGCTTTTACCCCGTTTTCATCATTTGGCTCTTTTTTCATTTTCTGAAAGATTCCCTCTTAGCTATAATAGCCTCTCTGAGCTCACCTTTAAGCCATGCTTAATGTTCTTTTGCCTTCTTTCCACCTTTTTTAAAGCACGGAATACGTCTGGTCTGAGTTTCCAAGATAGTATTTTTAAATAATGCCCAAGCCTGATATAAACTCTTAACCTTTGCAGTTGTTCCATTTAGTTTTTTCTTAACCATTTTCCTCATTTTATTATAATCTCCTTTTAGAAAGTTGAATTCTAACACAGTCAATTTCCACTCTGCCAATCTGATCTACCCTCTCATTGCAATATAGTTTGTATCCTAATAGCACACTATCCTATTGGTTATCCTCCTTCCACCAGGTTGCACCTGGGTTACTTTTACCTTTATTGGAACTTCTCTATTAAGATGCCCTGACTTCCCTGTTTTGCCAGTATCTTTCAAGGATACATCATTCTAAACCATGCGCTCTTGGGGGACTGTTGACTTTCCCCTCTTATCTAGTTTAAAAGCTGCTTTAGTTTTTCTACATCTCCCAGCAGTTCCCATCTTGCCAATACCTCAAGGAGTTGTTAGTGGTATGGGAACAACTGGGGGATCTAGAAAAGCTATGGGTAAAAATGGAAGGGGATATTTTAGGGCAATAAACCTTTTTGTTAGTAAAGTAAATAAATGTAAAAGGAAAAGGAGGCCACTATGGTTCTTGAAATAAGTAGCTGAAAAGGTGAAGAAAAAGAGGATGGCCTTCATAAAATATAAGAGATCACAGAAAGAGGAAAAGAAGCATCAATATCTGAAAAAACTTAGAGATGCTAGGAAAATAGTCAGGAAAGCAAAGATATAAATAGAAGAAAAATAGACAATGCACTAAAATGGGGGAATAGATATTTTTCAGATATGTAAGAGAAAGGAAGAAGTGCATAGTGGTATTGTCAGATTTAAAGGTGATGGAGGAATATGTAGAAGTTAATGAAGATAAAGCAGAATTGCTTAACAAATATTTTTGTTCTGTGTTTACAGATGAAGGGCCGGGATAAGGACTTCAGAAAATATCCATAACTAGCAACAGTAGTGAAGGGGATTTTGAATGATTTTCAGAATGTATTCATGAGGAACTAGTTAACCTAAAAGTAGACAAAGCAATAGGGCTAGATGGGATACAGTTGTGGTTAACATTATTGGCACCCTTGCATTTAAGGCATGTTGTGACAATATCTTGAGAAATAATTGGAAATATTCCAACTGTATGTCATCATAATATTTTAGTCGTATACTCAAAGGTATACAACAAAAAAAAAGATGTCTGCACAACTTAGACATAGTAATTTCTGAGAAAATATAAAATATGACCTGGGCAGGATTAATGGCACCCTTCCCTAATATTTGGTTGTACAACCCTTGATAGTGATGACAGCCTTCAAATGTTTCTTGTAGCCATCTATAAGTTTCTTACATCTGTCTATTGGTAGTTTCTCCCACTCTTTAACTGTGATTTGTTCCAGCTCATGAATGTTTCCAGGATTCCTTTTACCAATGGCAGATTTCAGCTCTTTCCAAAGGATCTTGAGTGGATTGAGATCAGGACTCACTGCTGGCCATTTTAAAACAGTCCATTTTTTCCTTTTTAATCATTCTTTTAGATGTATGTTTTAGGTTATTGTCTTGCTAGAGGACCCATGACCTTTGACACAAACCTAGCTTTCTGACACTAGGTAGCACATTTCGCTCCAAAATACCTTGGTAATCCTCTGACTTCATAATTCCTATAATACTTCCCAGGCCTCCAGTTCCTGAGCAGTAAAACACCTCACAACATTATAGAACCTCCACCATATTTAACTATAGGAAGGGTGCTTTTTTCCTTATAAGCTTCATTTCTTCGCCTGTAAATGTATCGCTGATCTGCCCTGCCAAGGAGATAATGTTTGGTTTCATCTGTCCACAGAACATTTTCCCAGGAGACTGTGGTTTCTCAAGGTAGGTTTGAGCAAAGATTAGGCGTGCCTTTTATGTCTGTCTTTGAGCAGTTGAGTCCTTCTTGGCTTTCGCCCATGAAGTCCTTCTTTGTTTAGTGTGTGGGGTATAGTGCGGATTGAAATCACCATGCCAGATTGCTCCAGGTCAGCCTTAAGCTTTTTGGATGTTGTATGTGGTTTTTTTCCAATAGTTCGCACTAACCTTCGAAGGCTTCTTGGATTAATTTTCCTCTTCAAACCATGTCCTGGGAGGTTCTGGACAGTTCCATGAGTAAAAGATTTCTTAATAATATTGTGAACTGTAGACACAGGAATCCCAAGGCCTTTGGAGATGGCCTTGTACCCCTTTGAAGTTTGATGTTTGGTGATAATGGCTTTTCTGATGGTCTTGGGCATCTCTCTTGTCTTTACCATTGTGAAAATGGAAGGAGGAGTGAATGCAGCCATTTCAAACATTAGAGTCATCATTCATTGGTTGATTCAAGTCATGTAAATACTGACAATTGATCACAGGTGTGTCTAATTTTACTGCAATGGGAATGTGGTTCTTCTGTTCAAACTGATCTGAATTGTTTATATGAGTGCCAATAATCATGTTCTACAATAAGATGATTTTCTAAACCTACCATTCACCAATCATCTTATTGTAGGAATTTTTGGTGGTGATTTTGTAAGGCTTAATTTAATGAGGGTAATAATCATGTCCTGGCAATGTCCCAGTTTTTATACTATTTCCTACTATTTTCTTTTTGAATTGGTCTTGTCTTATTTGATTCTTTTATGTGTCTTATTTGATTCTTTTATGTGCATATATAGTCCAAAGCTATTTCACTGGCCACTTTTTTTTTTTTTAGGAGATATTGTAAATTGAGGGGTTGAACTGCAAGGGTGCCAATAATGTTGACCACAATTGTACATCCCAGAGTACTGAAGGAACTTGGGGACTTTCTAGCAGCTCTACTGTCTAAACTTTCCAATGCTTCTTTAGAGTCAGGAGTGGTCCCAGAGGACTGGAGAAAGACACATGTCGCCCCTTTATACAAAAGCAGAAATAAGGATGATGTTGAGAACTATAGACCAGTTAATCTGACCTCTGTGGTGAGTAAATTAATGGAAACACTGCTAAAACAGAGGATAATGAGGTTTCTGGAGTCCAATGGATTGCAGGATCTGAGGCAGAATGGTTTTAATAGGGGCAGGTCTTGTCAGACAATTCTAATGAATTTCTTTGACTGGGAGATCAGAGAGTTGGATGGAGGGAGAGTCCTAGATGTGGTGTACTTAGATTTCAGTAAAACCTTTGACACCGTTCCACACAGATGACTTATAAATAAATTGAGCATCCTAGGAATAGACCCTAAAGTGACTGACTAGGTTAGAAATTGGTTGCATGGGAAGTGACAAAGGGTGCAGGTAAATGGAACTTACTCTGAGGAGAAGGATGTAACCAGCAGTGCACAGCAGGGATTTGTCCTTGGTCCAATTCTTTTTAACATTTTTATTAGTGATATTGCGGAAGGGCTATAGGGTAAGGTTTGCCTTTTTGTGGATGATACCAAAATCTGCAATAGAGTAGAAACCCAGTTAGTAGTAGATAACATGAGGCGGGATCTAGCTAAGCTTGAAGAATGGTCAAGAATTTGATAGCTGAGATGTAATGCTAAAAATCCAGGGTACTTCTGACCACAAAAGAAGAGTGGGACCTGGACATGATTGTTTCTGATGATCTTAAGATGGCTAAAAAGGTAGAAGAGTTGACAGCAAAAGCTAGAAGGATGCTTGGGTACACAGGGAGAGGAATGGCCAGCAGGAAGGAGGAGGTGATGTTGCCTCTGTATAAGTGTTTGGTGAGACCTCATTTGCAGTATTGTGTGAAATTCTGGAGGCCACTCATTCAAAAGGATATAAACTGGATGGAGTCTGTGCAAAGGGCAGCTACCAAAATGGTCAGTAGACTTCGTCATAAAGGCATATGAGGACAGACTTAAAGATCTCAATATGTATACTTTTGAGGAAAGGCGGAAGAGAGGATATATGACAGGGACATTTAAATACTCTGTGGCAGAAATGCACAGGTGAGCCTCTTTGAACTGAAAGAAAGCTCTGCAATGAGGGGGCATAGGATGAAGGTGAAATGGGATAGACTCAGGAGTAATATGCCAAAATATTTCTTTATGGAAAGAGTGGTAGATTCATGGAACAGTCTCCCAGTGGAGGTAGTAGAGACGAGGACAGTATCTGAATTCAAGAAAGCATGGGATCAACATGGAAAATCTCTAAAGGAAAAAAAGGAACTATAGAAGTTGTTATGGAAGGGCAGGCTGCATAGGTCATATGGTCTATTTCTGCCTTCATGTTTCTATCTCCTTTTTAGAGGTTAATGCCATCAGCCTGGTTCCATCCTGGTTAAGATGGAGCCCATCTTTTCATAACCCCGCCCCCTTCATCCCCAGAATGTTGCCCAGTTCTTAATAAATCAAAAATCCTCTTCCTTGCACCATTGTCTCATCCATACATTGAGATTCTGGAGGTCTGCCTGCCTCTTGGGTTCTGCGCATGGAATGGGAAGTATTTCTGAGAATGCTACCCTGGAAGTTCTGGATTTCAACTTTCTACCTAATAGCCTAAATTTGGCTTCCAGAACCTCCTTTCCATATTTTCCTATGTCATTAGTATCAACATGTACCAAGACAGCAGGCTTCTCCCCAGCACTCTCTAGGTGGCATGTGAAGTCCGTTACCTTTGTATCAGGCAAGCATGCTATCAGGTGATCCTCATGTCCACCAGCCACGCAGCTATCTATATGCCTAATGATTGAATCACCATTCTAACCCTTCCCTCATAGGCGCATGGCCCTGAGACATATCCTTGGTATGAGAGGGTATCATATCACCTAGAGGACAGATCTTAGCTACATGATCACTTCCTGCCACACTAAGATGATGTTGTCCTTTCATGTGACCTCTCTCCTACATGGCAGCAGAGAGTCTGCCAGACTGGAGGTGGACTTCTTTACTATATTCCTGTAGGTCTTGTTTATACACCTCTCTGTCTGCGTCAGCTCCTCGACGTGTGCTACTTTAGCCTCTAGAAATTGGACTCATTCCCTGAGAGCAAAAAGCTCTTTGCACTTAGTGCACACATAAGACCTCTCACCAACTGGGAGAAAATCATATACAGGGTGGCCCAAAAAAAGTGAGAACATCTAGTAAATTAAAAGCTTAAATAGTTTACTTATTTACCTTTTTTAGCTATATAACGTCTTTATTTCGACAATTTCTGGTCGCCATCTTTTTTTTTTAATTTGTCAATCGTTTACATCTGTCTTTTTGAATGTTTAAATAACTTATATGCTATGAGATGCTCTCACTTTTTTTGGGCCACCCTGTATGTAACACTCAGTGCAAAAGACTGGATAGCCCCAATCTTGCTGCTGGACTGCTGTCTGCATCTTAAATTTAAAGATTTATGTAAAGTTGCTAGGGGAATTGGGATACTTGAACCAATACAATTATATCTAATAAGTATAAAGGACTTTTAGTGTTCACCTCAAGGTGAACTATAAAGACATAGGGGTATGTTTACTAAACTGCGGTAATGGTACATAACGCGCGTTATGTAATGTTAACGATTGTTAGCACATCATGACGCGTGTTATGATGCGCTAACGATCGTTAACATTACATAACGCGCGTTATGATGCGCTAACGATCGTAACGCTCCGGGGCGCGGTAAAACACCGCAGAAGGTGGAGAGAGGGCGGAGAGAAGGGGTCAGTGGGCGAAGAGTGGGCGGGGAGAGGCTCCCTTCACACTAACATGCTGATCTGAAGAGCTGAATCCAAACGCGATTGAAAACCTGCCGTTAAATGCACATTACAGGGGAGAGAAACCATTTCAGTGTCAGCAATGTACAGCCCAGTCAGGGAAACCAAAAACAAAGTGATAAGTGTGATACATGTGCACAGAACAAAAGGGCACATAAACACTGAAAATGACCCCAACAAACTGGAAAAAAACCATAACCAAGCTGGCCAATAGTGGTATCAATGAGAAACATCAACCCCTCCCCCCCCCCCCCGAGTAAGCTCCATAGAACAGATATAAATCGTGGAAGGGTCTATACCAGGGGTGGGCAAACCTTTTGACTCGAGGGCCACAATGGGTTCATATATTGGACCCGGGGGCCGGACCAAGAGTAGATGGACGGTGTGTATGTGTGAATTAATATAAATTAAATTTAAATTTGTAACATTAAATGTTTAGATTAATTTAAGGTAGAAAAGCATAAAAAGAGTTATTTTACAAAACTTTTATGCAATGTATTTCTTTCATAAAATGAGAGAAGTTTATAGTCAGAGTGATTCGTGCCCGAGATGTGTATGCACTTACCTATACATACAAAAACGCTGAAGCCGGGAGCAGGTGAAAAGGAAGCGCTTCTACTCATCAGCAGGGACTGGTTACTGCCAGAGCACACAGTGGTGAGTAGGGGCTCCTGGGGGACTCTCTGAATTCAATGTGTGCAATTCCTGATCCCCAGTCGCTTGGCAGGCACTGGGAGAGGACGTTTCCGTCTTTGGGGTGACGTGGGACATAGACAGCTTTACCTTTCATTGAAGAGATAGCAATCAGAGAGCAGTGGGGCCAAGTGTTCCGACTTCAGCTGATTTCAGAGGCGTCCGAAGGCTGTGTCCGGAGGGGAAGCTCCGCCCCTGGGCCAGCGGACCTGTCTTCCCCTCCGATCTCCCGCGGGCCGACAGGAGGGATCTGTGCCGTGATCGCAGCGCTCTTCTGCCCGCCGGCAGCCTGCTGCTTGCCAGGTCGCGATCGCTGGCCTTTCCCGGCTTCTGCCCGCAGGAGATCGGCTCCCTGCGGAATGAAGCCCCGATCGGAGCAGCAAAGTTTTAGTGTGGGGTCACGGCCCCTCTGCCCCCCACCCGCCCCCCTCTCCGACGCCTATGGATGATTTTAAAAACAAGTAAAGCCTCCGGCCCTTATTCACGCTCTAAGCTTGAGCGTTTCTCTTTCGCTTCGGCATATCCGAGGCGGCTGTTACGCTCTGCCACCGCGCTACTTCTCCTGTAGTTTCTCTTTCCGCACGCGTCCATGGGCCGGATTAAAAGGTCCGCCGGGCCGTATACGGCCCGCAGGCCATAGTTTGCCCATTCCTGGTCTATACTCTGTCCCCATACAAGGTGAATGAGCCCACAGTGAAATAGCGCTGCTCAGGGCTTTCCCCACCATCGGACAGGGTTACTATGGCGTGCACATGTCCCTCGAACAATACTACAAAATGAGAAATAGTCACCAATTCTATATTTCTGAGGCATACAAGATAAAGCTGCAAGAGTTAAATGATTACATTTATCCCTAGATGTTAAATAGCATATGTAGAACTTGCAAAAGCCATAATTAGTAGTCTTGAGTTTGCAGAAGTGAGCATTTGCTCCTTGTGGCCCATTCACTTTAGGAAGATGTTCTTTATAACCCTTTCCCTGAACATTTTCAAACGCACAGTAAGAAAACATTCTTCTAAGAAACATGCATTGTATATGTGTGCCTACCATGTTTTTAAGTTCTTTTTTTAACAGAACATTATTGTACTACATAGTATAACAAAATAATCGCAAAGAAAAAGAAATATTATGCCTCAGTTGGTGTTGCCAGTGGAAACTAAATATATTTTCATAGTTACCTGATGTAATTTTAAATGCAATTAGTTATAGGGTGCGGCATTAATTTGACACCAGTTCCACCTGTTTTCATGTTAAGAGTTAAATTTTTTAAATGTTCTACAATCGTTCCCTGTAAAAATAATAGCTTGCTATTACTAATGTTTTGTTACCTGTAAACCGCCTCTGATCTCTGGAAGAGGCGGTATAGAAAAATGTATAAATAAATAAATAAAATAAACAACGAGAGGTTTCCCGTGAGACTGCATTCTGTGAAAAAGACTTTGCTATTTCCCCTCAAAATAACACAAGAGACAGATAAGAGTGATTCTTCCAATTGGACTGGATTGCAAGGGAATAAAGTATCCTCTCACTAGGTTATTTTGAGGCTATTACATATTAGCCTTTACTGATAGCCACCATGCATGAAAACAAGAATATGTATCAGCAATAAATTAATGATGCCAGTGAGGAAAGTATGCTGCACTAATCTGTATTTTGACTCCATTTCACACCACTGCTCTTGACTACTCCTGGCTGCAACTCCACAACTGAAGTCCTCCACAACTGAAGTCCTCCATGTGACCAAAGACCCCAGTTTCACACGACCTCCCTTCATCAAAATTGATGACACCGAGCTGTAGGTCAAGTCACACGTCAAATACCTTGGTGTCATCCTGGATCACCAACTTAACTTTCAACCACATATAAAGACTACCACTAAGAACATTTTTTTCAAGCTCCAAACGCTCCGCAACCTACACCTTCTCCTCTCTCCTGAGAGCTTCTGTGCAGTCTGCCAGGCTTCCATTACACTCTTGCTCAACTACTGAAACTCCATCCTTCAAGGACTTCCCAAAACTACCATTGCCCCTCTACAGTTTGCCCAAAACACAGCAGCACGCACCATTGCCAGAGCCTCCAGACACACACATATCACTCCCATGTTGAAATCCCTCCATTGGCTTCCCATAGCATCTAGAATCAAACACAAAGTCCTCACTATTATCCATAAGGCACTTATCAACACCTCATCCTAACATCTCCAAACTCTCATCAGACACCCAAGCTCCAATAGACCATGCAAACAGAGCACACTCAACCTTCTTCCCCCACCTCAGACACGTAAGAGCTCACAACATGCACGTACAAGAGCCTTTGAACTTGACTCTCCCACCCTCTGGAACTCTCTACTTCTTACATTGTGGAGCATCTGATCACACAATGTCTTCAAAAAACATCTCAAAACACACCTTTCGAAGAGCACTATGGACTATCCCCCACAGCTGACTCCCAACTGGAACACCTGCTACTCTCACCAATCAGCCCCATTCCCCCCCCCCCCCCATAATCAGCCACCTGACATCTAGCCTTATACTAAGTTGAGCAACCTCTTGTTCACTGTATCATAAGCTCATCATATCAAAAGCCCATCACATCATAAGTTCAATGTAACATAAGCTCATTGTTTCATAACCTCATTACTGCATCACAAACTCATTATAACATAAGTTCTAAAGTTATAATGATCCTGCATGCTCCCTCAATCCCCTTGTTTACTTACTGTTCTATGTTTAATAAGTTCAATGTAACTTTGCATGCCCCACTGTTCTATGTACACTGTTTTTATTGTTCAATGTAAACCGTTTTGACTGGTAGAAAAATGGTATATTAAACTAGTTAAATAAATAAATAAATAAATCTCTAAAGTATTTATTCATTTTATTGATTTTAAATAATTGTTTTAAGGCAAATCTGTGATATTTGTGGAAGATTAGGAAAATGGTGATGGTGCCTTTTGTTACTTACTTGAAGGCATACATTACTCATGTTAATACCATCCTCCTGATAAATGTTTCTAACTTATACAGTATCTGGATAGCTTTAGGCACTGATTCATTTCAGAAATGTAACTATGGATGAGGCACTTTTCAGTAAGACATCTAGTGGCAAGATATGCAACTACTTTTGTGCATACTGTGGTGGCGAAGCAGGTTTAGAGTGTAAAGAAAAGGGGAAAAAACAGTCCTTTTTCCCTGAACCCAAGAGAACTGCAGGCACAGCAGGGGTTAAAACTCTAAACAAAGAAAAAAACTCCCTACACAGAAGTGTAGAACTGGAGACACACCCAATCTCCAAGGAAACCAAGGGAGGTGACGGGAGAGGTTTGGGGGCGGAGTCTAGAGCTATAGGACAGCCCCAAACATTTAAGCAGAGAGAAGCTATAGCAAGAGGAGGTGGAAGTGAGGCGAGTGAAGGGAGGAACGAGGAAACTGAGTGGAGGAGCTCTAGTTCCAGGAAGAGGCCTGAGAGAAAGTCCCAGCCAGAGTCCTGGCAAAGCACTCAGCAGACACCCGGGGAGAGATCCAGGAAGAGGTCTGAAATAAGGCTGGAAGAAAGGTCAGTGGCAAGCCCTGGAGAGGAATCTTCTGAAGAAGAGATATTTTCTAGGAGGTGATGGACTGATCAGGAGACTCCTGAGAGTACTAGAAGTAAGGAGACTCGAAGGACAGGGCTGAGGGACAAATATCTCACTGGAAGCCTCAAGGGGGAATCCTATTGCAAGCAGTACAGAGACAGCTTGAGCCCAGAACGCAGTTCAGCTGGCAGAAAGTCTGCAGCTAAGGTGGAGCCCTGGAGAGCCTGTTCTAAGCAAGGTACTGTTGAGAAGCAGGAGAGAGGAATATCCCTGGAAGGACCAGAAAGCAAGCTAACACCTGTGGCAGGGTCTGAAAGGAGACACATTGCTGCTAGAAAGGTGGCCCATTGCAAGCTGTTAAAAAGTTATTGAACAAGAAAGCTTTGTCCTGCCCTTCCCCCATAGCCTCAAATAGAGAAGAGTCTCAGTGGGAGCAGCTGTTGAGAGTGTTGAAGCAGCTGAAGCCTTCCCATGCAGACGCTGTGGATAACACGCTATTGAAGGAACCCAGTGAAGAGAAAATGGAAATAGAAATCAATGGTGTAGAGCATGATTTTTCTGATATGGAGATGGAATGCTCTTTCTGTTCTAGTCAAAAATAAGAAACTGAGGGGTTTTAAAAGTAATTAGGAAAACCCAGAAGTTTTTAAAGGAAGTACATTCTCTGCTGAAACTCATGCCTTTATTTATGCATTAATGAGAGCTGATCTGATAAGCTCCAAGAAGTTAATGAATGTCTGGAAAAACTAAAGAGTGAAAATACGTTTGGAAAAGGATGTCAGAAGATTTTAAACAGTTGGTAACCAGGAAGGTAGGTGCTGCAAAACCCTGTGAGAGAAACAGTTGAGTGTTGTGCTGCATAACTTGGAGACCTGGGACCAGAACCTGTTTGTAAAAGCATGATTTGTGAAACACGTTGTTTAAGTTAAGCCGCAGAAGCAAAGTTAAGCCTTGATACATAGTCCATGCCTTAAGTTCTTTTTGAATGGAGAAGTATCCTGAGTTTTGTTTTGTAGTACCTGAACCTCTAGCCAAAGAGTTCAATTGGTTATGTAGAGCTTTATTTTCAAATAAAGAAATTTTCCTATGACCTTCAAATCTCGGCTATTATCTTTGTGACACAACTACATTGCAAAGAAGCCATAGTACTGGGTTCCAGTTTACTAAGAAGGACATTCAAGGTACCCCCATTATACCTAGGCATTTGCCTAGCCACCAGGGGGGCCTTGACAATACATACATAACTTCTAGCAAAGTTTTAACTACCCAAGTAATTTCTCTTTGAAAATTTGCTAAAATAAACATATCAATAAATTTTGCACCTGCAGTATCCATGGATGGACAATATGTTGAGGAATACACATGCGTATTCGAAAATTTAATATGCACACATCTTTTCTTCCTTGATCTTACAACACCTCCAGAAATGCCCATTTTTGTGTGCCTAAATGTATCTGCTCAGTGGTTATAACATTTTCAAAATCTCTGATCTAACTGCCTAATTCCATAGTTAAGCAGTTGGATTGTTTTGAAATTCTACTCCTAAATGATGGATGAATTGCCAGAAAGTAATTTTTTACAGTATTTCCTTCACTGCAGTACTAGAGGAAGTGTACTTTTGCATTGGATTTCTTTGTCTTTTTTATTGTGGAGCACCACTTTCTGCAGCTGGATGATCTTTAGTTTTATGATCTAAATTAATATATTATTCCTCAGTATCTTGACCATATCCCTTTCATACAGTAGACTATACAGTAGACTATGCTGTTCATACAGTAGACTATGCTGTTCTTCTTGAGACCACTTAGCACATCCAGCTCTGTCAACGGTTAAATTCCCATCTTTCCAAGCAAATATTTCAGATTTTGGTCCACAAGTCTACCACCATTCCACCTTCTCTCTCCGATGTTGTCCCTAGACGTTCTGGGCAGGGTCCTCACTTCTTTAACATCTGTGTCTGTACTCTTGGTGCACCGATTACCTTCTTATTTTATCATTGTTTTTGCACATAATACTATTTATTTTTTATTTATTTATTTACATTCTCTTATATACCGCGCTATTCTGCATCAGTGCGGTTTACATTGAACAAACTGAAATTACATTGAACAGGACATTATAACTTGGAGATAACTATTTTACAGGGAACATGGGCTATGGAGGGTTAAGTGGCTTGCCCAAGACCACAAGGAGCACCTGTGGGACTAGAAACCCCAGTCCTTCCGGCCCAAGGTTGCTATCCTCTAGTGGGATTTGAACCCCCGACCTTCCGGCCTGAAGTACCTTGCCTCAACCACTAGGCCACTCCTCCACTCCTACTAAAGTCTATTTCTTAATCTCCTACTCTTCTGATAGGTCTACTGCACTGTCTTCCCATCTCTCCATCTCTTTTTGAATAAATTTAACTTAATTTCTGGAATTTTTGTCTAGACAGCATATCCACAAATGGGTTAAACATGGAAATTGAATGGATGACTTTGTTATCATTACTCAATGAGTGGTTTATGGCTGATTGCCCTGTTACATGATCTAAACCTTCCCCTTTGTTAGGCGGGCCCAGGATGATGAACCGATTGGTAAGTGACTGCCATGATGGATGCTGTAATAGAACTGTCTGTTGAAGCCTAATAAAGAAGAGACCTAAGTAGGATGTTGGTACTTACGTGAACTTTGCTAATTTTAAGAAAAGATTACACCTGCTGTATGCAGATTTTCCCTGATACAGATGGAGTCTGATTACCATCAAAACATAACGGCATGCTAATGACTACGTCAAAATTAACTTGAAAGCATGTTGGACCAGAAACATGCAGGAACTAACTTGGAAGCATGTTGAGCTGTAAATATACAAGTCTATAAAGCTTTTGATGACCTTTATTAAGGTCATTTGATAAAAAATGGTATAATTTGAGTTTTTCACTGGGCTCTTTTTGTATTTAAAAGGACTACTTAATTGGGTTGTATGGAAGACTAATCTTTGCACCTCCTGTATAGTGGGTCCAATAAAAAAGTATTTTTTTAGATATTTCTATAATTACACAGAGAGTCTATGAGTATTTGGTGTACCTTACCCTGTTTTTGGTGGTTGTGGGCCTCTATAGTATCTATTTTAAGTATATGAATAAAAAAGTGCTGTTTTCCTGGTCTCATAGACTATAATGGGACTGAAAATTAATCGAAATGAATGACTTCATTTAATTAAAGACCAGTATTCACTGGAGTTTTCTTTTAAGAGAAATGAACTGAAAACTGACTCATCACGTTTTCCATTTGTTTCAAAATGAATACACATCCCTACCACTTATCTCTTTTCAGACACAGTTAGATCTTGGAGTAATTCTCGACTTCTCTCTGTCTACCCATGCAGCTGCCTACTGTACCTCTCTGGGCTTTCTCCTTTACAATAACTGTACAATCCATAATTTGTGTCTTTATTTTTTTGGCTTAGACTATTATAATAGTCTTTTAACTGAGATTCCCATTTCTTCAGACTAAAAATTCCAACCTTCTCTCAATTCAATAGTATTTCTCTTTCAGTTACTCTGCTCTTCCTCTTCTCCTATTCATCATTCACTTGTTACCAATTAAATAACATGTCCCATTTAATCTTCCACCCTCATTCATGCTTTAGCAAACATGTGCATGACAGTACACAATCTTTTATTTTTATAGACTCACTGGTTTCATCTTCTCTGGAAGTTTCCCAGCCTTCACATATGAATTCTTCTTTTGCACATCTGTTGGGAAAAGAAAAATCTTTACACTCATTTGTTATAATAAAATACTTTTTGTACTGTAAACCAAAGAGGAAACATTTGGGTCCAGCAGATTTGCTCTTTGCGTTGCTTACTATTCTGTGTTTTAGTTAAATGCTGTCTTTTCACACTAGCAAGAAAACACACGGAGTATTTTCAAAAGCATTTACAGGGTTTGCAGACCTGCAAACTGTGCAAATGGCACTCAGCGGGATATTCAGTGGGTGCCACCGCTATACTAAGCAGTTAGGATCAGGCTGTGGCAGGGCAAAGCAGAACTCTGCCAAACTGAGGTGCAGGGAACTCTGGCCTAACTCTCACCACGTAGCTAACCAGGCAGTGGTTCAATATCGCTGCTTCCCAATTAGCCTTGCAGCAAATCTGGATAGTCAATGCTGAGGCTGTATATGACCCCGGCATTGAATATCCGGGTTTAAATTTCAGCGCTAGCTGCCAGCGCTGAATATTCCCCCCCCCCCCCTCCATGTTATCATTTTGTTTACTTTTCTCTATGAGCAATTATAGTACACTCAAATTTGACATACAAAATACTAATACAAAAGGGGGTCATCAGGAATAGTTCATACCCTTTTTATACTTTCCAATAAATGGAATGTTAGAATATATAAATAAGATCGATGTGTGTCCATCTGGCCATCTATCTGTAGAAACAGTAGCAATGAAAATGGCTGGTAAGTCGGCGCACTTAGCATTGTCATGAAGAAGACCCTTCTGAGCCTATGGAGTTGCTGAGAGAAGAGGATTCCGTTGCAGAAACTGACAGGCAGTCTGAGCACATGGCTCAGTGTTTTCAGAGAGAATGTAAACAAAGAGAGTCATGAGCTGGAAAGACACTCCCACGCTGTAACGTAGTCCCTAGTTCAGGAGATAATGAGATACAACTGTTTAAGGGAGGGGCACAGTTTAGCCCAGAGAAACAGGATGATAAAAAGTGGTCATTAGCCTGGACTAGAGGGGAGCAGAAAGAAGGCAGACGTCAAGAGGTGAGAACCAAGGGAGCCATAGTCCTAACACCAGAAAGAAGCAGCACAGGACAGGTGACGTCTGGTAAAGGCAAGAAGGATAAGATATTTCCTGGAAGGCAGGCTTGGGAAAACTCACATGCTCCAGAGAGAGAAACCTGCTGGCATGACAATACTTGTACCTCTAAGGCTGAAGCTACGAGGCTGAGAGACAAACAAACACAAGCTATGTTTGGGAATCAGTCTGATTTTGCAGAGCTGAGAATTCCTTTCCCTCCAAAGCCGAAAGGTAAGCTTCACAACTTACATAGGTTTGAACCTAGTTATAAAGTATTTCCCTGCAGTTGCCAGAATGTAGCAGACTCTCTAAAAAGAAACTTCAGTATATACGGTAATTCACAGTCCTATCCTTTAGAGTGCTACCGAGAGAAGCCATGTGAGGATAGTGAGGACGTCTGTTTTAAAGTTCAGGATAGCAGCTCACTGACACACCCTGCTATTGCTGACGCTGAAGAAATGCAGATTGACTCTGATAGCAGTGAAATAGTGGATAACCAGATAGACTGCACGTTATGTTTTGCTGACCACGTTGAGTCTCTGTGCTGAACACTAGTTTGAGAAAGCTGGTAAAGCAACAGAAAGAATGGGGAACATTTTCTTTTGCTGAAGGAAGCTGTTATTGTTTGTTTGTACCGAGCACGGCATGTTGTGAGCCTGAAGCTGATAAGGCTAATTTACCTGAGCTCCTGTACATATCCCTCATGCCAATTGTATGGCAGTTTGTCCTAAGTTATTTACCTGCACAGAAATCCGTTGGGAAGGGGAAAAATAAATTCTTGTCATTGCCTGAAACACTCGACTACAATTCTTCTGTTCTCAAAGGGTAAAAGGGACTACCATTGCCAGAGGCCTTGCAGGACCAATGCAGGGTCACACTCTCTGAGTCAGGAATACAAAGGCAGACCAACTCTCAGCGCCCTAGGCGCTGGGCTAGCCACCGAGAGGGTGACAGGATGCAGGAAAAAATATGAATATATCAGATGAGGACAAAAATTAGATCACTGAGGGAGCATGTTCAGAAAGCTGCCCCTCAAAAAAAGCCCATTGTTTTCTAAAAGAAACGGAGACTGCAGAATGCTAGCCAATGTTTATTCCAAAAGTGCATTCTCACCTTTCCAGTATTTTTGCTCAAAAAACAAAGACAAAGGAAAAAAAACCTCTGAATCAGCTGTTGAAGGATGGCACCAAAAGGCATTTTCAAAGCCTTCTCTTCACACTTTCTCACTTCATATGCCCCCATTACACCTTATCTTAGAATGCAAACATGGGAAAATAAATAAAAAAACACCGATGAGGGATAGCACAAAAAATCCAATAGAATGCTAGGAACCATAAGCAAAGGAATGTAATATAAAATCAACGATGATATTACTTCTCTGTATCACTCCATGGTGTGACTGAACTTTGAATATTGTGTGCAATTCTGGTTGCCATATCTAAAAAAGGATATAGTGGAATTAGAAAAGGTACAGAGAAGACTACCTCTATGAGGGAATGCTTAAAAGGTTAGGGCTCTTCAGCCTGGAAAAAAGATGAATGAGGGGAGATATGATGGAAGCCTATAAAATAATGAGTGGCGTGGAATGGGTAAACACAGATGAGTTGTTTAGCTTTTCAAAAAGTAGAAAGACTAGGGAATACACAGTGAAGCTGAAATATAGTATGTTTAAAACTAATCAGAGAACATATTTTTTCGCTAACGCATAATCAAACTCTGGAATTTGTTGAAGGAGAATGTAGCAAAAGCTGTTAGCATAGCTGGGTTTAAAAGAAGTTTGATTAAGCTCCTGGAGGAAAAGTCCATAAACCGACTGGGGAGATCGTCTGCTTACCCCTGGGAATCTTACCCCAGCATGGAATCTATCTACCTTTTGGGCTCCTGCCAGGTGCTTATGATCAGGATTGACCAATGTAGGAAACAGGATACTGGGCTTGATGGACCATTGGCCTGACCCAGTATGGTATTTCTTATGTTCTTATGTTTAGTGCTTCTCAATCCTCTTCTGGAGGATTAAGAAGCACTAAACCTAACCAATTGGGTTTTGTGGATTACCCTACTGAATATGAATGAAATAGATTTGCATATATTGAAGAGCCATTGAATGCAAACCTATTTCATTCATATTCATTGTGGTAATCCTGAAAACACAACGGACTAGGTGTGCTTCTAGGCAGGACTGCTCAAACATTAGGCAAAACTAGGCAGTTGCCTGGGGCTGACATTTCTGAGGGATGGCAAATAGCTGCAGGAGTCGAAGCAAAACAATAGATCCTGACAGTCACAAAACATCAAAGAGCCTTCAGCATATTCTTTTGCCTGCGGGGAGAGTGGGCACACACATTCTTTTAAATAGTACACTTTGATTTGTAAGTATGATTTCCAATGACTTATTTTTACACGATTCTTGTGGGAGGGGTAGTGTTGAGATGATTATGATTGTTGTTTAATTATCAAAATCTCTAAGGGGGTTATAAGGCTGAAGTTTTGCCTAGGACACCCAATACCCTTGCACGAGCCCTTTTTCCAGGAAGCCTAGGACATCCAATACCCTTGCACGGGCCCTTCTTCCAGGAAGCCTAGGACGTCCAATACCCTTGCACGGGCCCTTCTTCCAGGAAGCCTAGGACACCCAATACCCTTGCACGGGCCCTTCTTCCAGGAGAGATTTGAGAAGCACTGCACTAATTTACATAGTGGCTGAGAGGCAAGGGAGAGATACCGTAGGGGAAGGGACAGGAACATTTGCTAGATAAAACTTCTGCTCTCTTTCAGACTCTATGGCAGTGCTATTCACTCCTAGTCCTCAAGGGCCACAAATGGCTCAGGTTTTCAGAATATCCCTAATGAATACGGACAGATTTATATGCATACCACCTCAATTATATGCACATCTATCTCATCTATATTTATTAGGGATACCCTGAAAACCTGATCCATTCGTAGCCTTTGAGGGCTTGGAGTGCATACCACAGCTCTGGGGCATGGCTTATGAACTGACGTTACCCAATGAACAACCACAAATAACCATGCATGCATACGACCCAGCTGACAGAGATTAAATAATGACATTTCTGTAAATGCCTATCACTTTATCCCTTTAACATATTTTCCAGCAATTATGTTTTCCAGCAAGGGAGTGAGGGAAAGCTAAACTTTTGAATCTTTTAATAACCAACACACAATCTCTCCTTCCTCTTATTTCTGTCACAAATCATTGACAAGGTATTCAACAGAATTCACTGATTTGTAGGAATTTGACAGGAGCTGTGGATTTGGACTTAATTACACATCTTTCCAAATTCAGTCTCAAGGCAAGTTACAATCGTGTACAATGGGTAGCACCGCGTCCACGATGAGCATGACAAGTCACTTCACCATTTTGATGATGGGAATATTTCTGTTATGACTCATGGAATTGAGCTGAGACCAGTGAAAGCTTGCAGAGGGGGTGGTCATATTAATCTGTAGCAACAAAAAACACAAATGGTCAATAGCAAATACCTCGTTCAGCATTTTTTAAAAATGCTAGCTATAACAGCAATAGAAATACAGATATTCCATGCTGCTATCCAGTAGTGGCCATTGCAGAATATCCAAATAATGCAGTGACTGGTACCACTATCTGGATAGCTGCCGGTATTCAGTCTACTATCTAGATAGCTATCATAACAAAGTTAGGACAGCTTGGTGACTGCTGCTGGCTCTTCTTTCCGGTTAGCTATGCAGTTTATGTGAGGACAGTCTTTTGCTGGCAAATTAATCCATATAGCTATAAAGGTGAAGGCACATTTTAGAATGGGACGTCCAAGTGCAATCCAAAGCCAGAATGTCTGAAAAAAACCCAAGCAGTCACGTGCAAGTTCAGGCATGATTTCAGAAATGTAGACGTGCCCTATATGGATGTCTATAGAAACGTCTACATAGATGTCCCCAAAATAGCATCTCAGAACATGGACGTCTAATAACATAATAGTTAAAGTAGTGGGTTGGGAGCAGGGTGGCCAGGGTTTAAATCTTAGTGCGGGTCACTTAACTCTCCATTTATATTTATCTTTATTTATCTTCTCTACACTCTCTGGATGTTTTAAGGTCATAACAAGAAGGTCTAAATATGGTTGTGCCTGCAGACTTTCCCATTGTTCCTGAAATCAAATGGAGATGTTTCAGTCCATTGCACCTCCCCAGATATACCTCTACCACACCCACTTGCCTATTTGGACATCCCTGCATTGGAGACATCTATAACCATCATTTGTGGAATGGCTTCTGATATGTCTCTGTGATTTCAACATCCATGTGCAATGCATTGTGCATGTTCTCAGACATCCTAAATCAGAACTAAGCCTTTTAAAATGATCCCCCATAGGGGGTCATTCCAAAACACAAATAGGCCACCTGGACATGTGGGATAGACGTTTTTCTCTAGACCCGTATTCCTAAACCATGCGACCCTGCACGTACACAGCGCAAAAACGGGGATCTTAGAGCATGAGCAGAAGGGGGCAGAATGGGGCGTGGCAAGCCACAGAGACATGGAAAATGTGTTCAGGAAAGGCCCATATACATCTTCAGTATTTCCCACAGATGCCTACATTATACCAGCGGCAACATGGAATAAGGGCAGCAATTAGAAAAATATGTGCTCTGATCTTCAACTTGTCCCATATAGACGGATGGCTGTGACACATCTGTATTGAACTGGTGTGTCTGCTGTCTGGGAGTGCACAAGATGCAGTTGTAAAGAATAGATTGCACAGATGAAGGATGCGTGTTAGGTTAGGGAACAATAAAAATACACTCCCAAAGAAATATAAAACACTGCAATAATATTTATTTTGGCAGGTAAGATGCAAAGCATTGACAAGGCAGGCAAAGAGAGAATTTGAAAAAAAGTTTGCTATGGAAGTAAAAACATAGAAACATGATGGCAGAAAAAAGACCATGTGGCCTATTTAGTCTGCTCTTCCATATCGACCACTACAATAGTCCCTTTTTTTCCTTTAGTGATCCTCTGTGTTTGTCCCATACTTTTTTGAATTAAGATACTGTCATCCTCTCCACCACCTCTACTGGGTGGACTATTCCATGCATCTACCATTGTTTCCATAAAGAAATATTTCTGCATATTACTCCTGAGTCTATCCCCTTTTACCCTCATTCTATGTCCCCTCATAGCAGAGCTTACTTTCAATTTAAAGAGGCTCTCCTCCTGTGCATTTATGCCACAGAGGTAGTTAAATGTTTCAATCATATCACCTCTATCCCGCCTTTCCTCTAAAGCAGGGGTCTCAAACACGCGGCATTTTGAGAGCATTTTGTGCGGCCCATGACGCCATTTCACTTTTATCACCTGATTGCCTGGCGCGGCCGCGTGGGGTTAAAAAATACTCTCAGTCTTCTCCCGAGTCACGAGCCTGCCCTCAACCAATGAGAGACAGGAAGGAGGGGGGGGGGGCAGCCAGCCGAACACCACGAGGCACCACGCGCCCTCGAGGATCCATTTTGTGCACAGCGCGGGCAGGTATGGAGGCAGCCCCCGGAATTCCCCGATGTTAGCCGGCCCTGCCTCCCTCAGTCCCTCTCCTCTTCGGCTTTCAGAGCCGCGAAGGGAGAGCTTCTCCCTCGCAACTCTGTTAAGCTCGCCGGGGCAGATGGGAAATTTCCCATAAGCCTCAGCGGGCTTAGCAGAGTCGCGAGGGAGGAACTCTCCCTTCGCGGTTCTAAGCTGAAGCAGAGAAGGACTGAGGGAAGCAAGCAAGCAGGCAGGGAGGGAGGGAGGGCTGGCTCTGCCGGGCAGGGGGGGTCCCGCGGGACATTTGATTTTGCCGCGGCTGATGATGATGGGGGTAGGACTGGTAATGACATGGGGGGGGGTTAGGACTGGTAATGACACGGGGGGGGGGTTAGGACGGGTAATGTGCTGTGTGTTGATGGGGGGGGGGTTTAGGACTGGTAATGCCACTGGGGGGGGGGGTTTAGGACTGGTAATGTGCTGTGGGTTGATGGGGGGTTAGGACTGGTAATGCCACTGGGGGGGTTTAGGACTGGTAATGTGCTGTGGGCTGGGGGGGGGGGTTAGGACTAGTAATGCCACTGGGGGGGTTTAGGACTGGTAACGTGCTGTGGGCTGATGGGGGGGGTTAGGACTAGTAATGCCACTGGGGGGGTTTAGGACTGGTAACGTGCTGTGGGCTGATGGGGGGGGGTTAGGACTAGTAATGCCACTGGGGGGGTTTAGGCCTGGTAACGTGCTGTGGGCTGGGGGGGGTTTAGGACTAGTAATGCCAGTGGGGGGGGGTTTAGGATTGGTAATGTGCTGTGGGTTGATGGGGGGGTGGTTAGGACTGGTAATGCCACTGGGGGGGATGGAGCTGGGAAAGTGAAATGGAGAGGGAAAAAATATTTTGTGCGGGAGGGAAGACAAATCTACAATTGGCCAGGTTTTGGGAGAGTAAGTGGAGATTGAGGATGGAGGGGTAATATTTGAGTGGATAAAATAGGAATGAGGAAAGAGCAAAAGGAGAAAGATTAGTATGTTAAAGCAGATGTAGAGAGAGAATGAAAAAAAAAAACTAGAAGAGAGAAGAAAGGACAAATGGACAGCAGATGATGGAGAGTTAGCAGAAGACACGAAGAAACCATAAGAAAGTGGCTGGAACAATTGCAACTGAAAAAAATGCACAAAAGGTAGGAAAATATCTCTTTATTTTGAATTTATTAACTGGAATATGTCAGCTCTGGGAAATGTGCATCATTAATGTCTGTGCTTTGTTTAGTACAAGAAATTAATTTATAGTTTTATTTCTACAGTGTTGTTGTACATTCCAAGTTTGGCTTTTGGGGTTCCCAATTTAATTATTGTCTTCCTGTTTCTAAATTGTGATTCCTTGTTTGGTGATGGTGTGTGTTCTGCATGTGTAACTGAGCTGAGGTATTCTGTTTATGTAATTCCTATTTGACATTGCTACTTGTTCTCTTTTCCCAGTAGGTCATGTATTGTTGTTCTCTGAAATGTATTGATTTAATATTTGCAGTGTTGCCTTTTGATAGGTAGGGTCTGGTGCTTTGTGAGTCCTGGTAGTGCTGTTATGATACGGGGGGTTTGCTATGGATTCTAAATGGGCAGTGTTTGTAGTAGTTCCTAATGTGCCTGGCGGTTGGCACTGGATTATAGTAATATAGAAATTGTTTAGTTTTTCTTTATCCATATACTCATTATGCAACATTATGCAAATATTTATGCAAATGAGGCCCCGTGTCTTATGCGGCCCCCGGGTTACTTTACAAGTCCTCATTTGGCCCTCAAAGCAATTTGAGTTTGAGACCCCTGCTCTAAAGTATACATATTAAGCTCCTTAAGTCTGTCCTCATATGCTTTATAATGAAGACCACTAACCATTTTAGTAGCAACCCTGTGCACCGACTCCAACCTGTTTATATCCTTTTGAAGGTGCGGTCTCCAGAATTGCACACAATACTCCAAATGGGGTCATACCAAAGACTTATACAGAGGCACTATCACCTCCTTTCTTCTGCTGGCCATTCCTCTCCCTAAGCACCCAAGCATTCTTCTAGCTTTTGCCATCACCTTTTCTACCTGTTTAGCTACTTTAAGATCATCAGACACAATCACATCTAGGTCCCGCTCTTCTTTTGTGGATATACCATATCGCTCCCTTGGATTGCTGCAATCCAAATGCATGACCTTGCATTTTTTAACATTAAATCTCACCTGCCAAATTCTAGACCATTCTTCAAGCTTAGCTAGATTCCTCCTCATGTTATCTACACCTTCCTAGGTGTCTACTCTATTGCAGATTTTGGTATCATCCGCAAAGAGGCAAACCTTATCCGACAGCTCTTCCGCAATATCACTAACAAAGATATTAAAAAGAATTGGACCAAGGACAGATCCCTGGGGCACACCATTGGTAACCTCCTTCTCCTCAGAGTGAGCTCCATTTACCTGTATCCTTTGCTGCCTCCCACTCAACCAAGAAAGCAAATAGAATGCTAAGAATCATAAGAAAAGGAATGGAGAATAAAACAAAGGATATTATAACACCTCTTTATCGTTCCATGGTGCAACCACACCTTGAATATTGTGTGCAATTCTGGTCACCGTATCTTAAAAAGGATATAGCGGAATTACTAAAATGGTAAAAGGGATGGAAGGATACCCCTATGAGGAGAAGCTAAAAAGATTGGGGCACTTCAACTTGGAAAAGAGAAGGCTGAGAGGAGATATGATAGAGGTCAATAAATTAATCAATGGAGTGAAACGGGTAAACATAAATCGATTATTTATGCCATCAAAATGTAGAAAGAAAAGGGGACATGCAATGAAGCTACAGTGTAACCCATATAAGACTAATAAGAGAAAATATTTTTTCACTCAACACATGTAATCAAACTCTGGAATTCGTTACCGAAGGATGTAGTAAAAGCTGTTAGTGTAGCTGGTTTTAAAAAAGGTTTGAACAAGTTCTAGGAGGAAAGGTCCATAATCCATTATTAAAGGAGACCCGGGAAATCCACTGCTTGTCCCAATACAAGCACTGTGGAACCTGTGTCTTTTGGGGAAACTACTAGGTACTTGTGACCTAGATTGGCCACTGTTGGAAACAGGATACTGGGCTTGTTGGACCTTGGTCTGACCCAATATGGCATATCTTATGTTCTTATGGCTATGCTTACATTTGCTGTTTGTGCTAGAGGGGCTATTCTAGGCTTCCCAAATAGTTCCAGTGTTCGGAAAGAGGGGAATGTAGATGCAGGAATGGTATGTGAGGTAGTATGGAGCAGATATGTGTTTGGCTGTGAAATGCAGAGCAGATGTGTTGGCCTGAGACACCATGCCATTATGTCTTAACAGCAGTTGTTTATAGGTGCAGGGCATGGTTTGCGCAGATGTATGTTATTTGTGACTGCAAGCAAGAGTATGTGTGTGTGTGTGTGCGTGTGTGTGTGGTATGGGGGTGCAAGGGAGGCCCTGTTGTGCTGATCTGCAACCCTGCGGGGAACATGTATGGCTGGCCAGTACCTGGACCTTGGGCTGACTGCAGCATCACCAGGAGCCAGTGTGAATGGGCAGTATATTCTGAAAAGCTGCTCTGTAGCAACATAGCCGGTCATTCCCTGTCAATGCTGGGGGACCCTTGGAATGGGGGCATGCTGCAGTGCAGACAGCACTAATACATATCTCACTGCACCATGTTATTTGTGACTGCAATTACTAAGATGTTCTTCAAATGCTAAGTTTGTTTTGCTGCACGGTCTGTCTGGACAAACATCTCACTTTCCTCTTGTTTATACAATATCTTTAGTGCACGTACATAATCTGGTAGTGTTATGGACATGCAACAGACTAGTATATCTGTTTCATCCATATTAATGTGTTATTTACATAAGCAGATCACTGTCAGTGTGAGCAGCAACTTAGGAGAAGTACATTTTGCCAGCAGGGGCGTGGATGCACAGAGATGGGAAGCATCTGAGACATCTATCTTGTCAGAATACGGTGGGCATGGGGACGTAGCCTGCACCAGGGACATATATCTCCATAATTCCAGAATCATGGGTGCATCTCTACCCACAGTTTCAGAATCAGGTTTATTACGTGCCCATTTTTAGGTTAGATGTTTCTGCTGGCCAGACGTGGTTGTTAAAGAATCACGCTCATAGAGCCCAATTCTTGAAGCGGGACTCTAGGCCGTCTGGGCGTCCCCACTAAAGATGGGGCTGCTAGGACCGAATTCTGGTCTGTGGGAACAAAATGTTCCCACGGGTGCCAGAATCAGGCCCAAGGACAGTCCGGCATGCCCCCTCTGCCTGCGGGGATGTCCTCCCTGCAGGCGCCCCAGACAACTGCAGCTATGGTTCCCAATATCCCCCCCATCCAACCCACGGCTGGCCTCCCAAGGCCTGGATCGGATGGTGGAGACGCAGCCCCGACCCCATGGGTAGCTGCCTGCCCCGATCCTGTGGAAACTACTGCTTATACCACCTCTGAGGTGATATGAACAGTACGGCCCAGCAAGTCTGGCAGCACATATAGAGCTGTGACCTGAATTGACCCTCTATGTGCTGCCAGGCGGCCTGCCCCCGCTCCTCCCCCCTCCAGGCTCTTCCCATCCTGAAGCACAGAAAATGTAGGGAGAGCCGGTGCGGGAATAGGGTTTAGGCGGATTGCGGGGGCTGCACGACCCAGTGGGACGTACAGCCCCGCAACCCGCAATTGTGAATGAGGGCCATAATGTTTGAATATTGTTGGCTTTTTATAGAGTCAGGAGGAACTCTATGGCCACCTTTATTCTGCCCCAGCACTATCTAGATAGTATTGGGGTGGTCTATAAGAATTCTCAGCAGCACTATCTGTATAGTGCTGCTGAGAATTTACAGACAGGGCATTTGCTTATCTATATAGCAGCTGTTGCTATATGGATGTGTTTCTATCAGGCTGTAACCAAGTTATTGAGGCATGAACATTTGAGGGCAAGATTCTGCTTCACCAGATGTATTTAACAATGCCATGTAACTTCACACAGGTTCCTGTTTCAGGCCCTTAACAACCTGAGTTGTGGTGAACCAGTAACCAAAAGGTAAAAGGCTTTGTAACACTGACTGTTCGTTTGAACCAACCAGTAGTCTCCACAACAACACACAAAGAACAGTTATGAGTAATCTTTAAATTAAATGGAGGTTATTCAAGTTGCTTTGAAACTCATCTTTCTTGTGCTGTAACAGAATATTTTTTGATATAGACTGTCATAGGTAGCAAAGTTTGTTGCAGTTTGATTGGATACCACAAGTCAATGCTTCCAGAGCATAAACATGAACAACTCCATATGTTTCAGGAACCACGTGAAAGCTTAGTTATTTGATGAGTATTTTAGGGGTTGCCAATGATTTTAAGCTCTGGTTTAATATTATTGTTTATCGTTTATTAGGCATTTGTACTGCCCTTCTTAAATCAGAGCAGTTTATACCAAGATAAAATATGACAAAAGTTGGAAGATTGAAAAGAACTCAAGTAGCTAGACAGGTAAGCACATTCATTAGCTAGGGCAGGCTCCTTTTTTAATGCTTGTTTCATTATTAGTTGGATTTGCATGTGATGTGTTTTAAGGATGTAGTAGTAGCTGTATTTATTTGCTCTTGTTTTATTGGACACCATACATGCATGTGTAATAAGCGGTTTTATTCCTTTTGTGCCTTGGAGTTGATGCTGAGTCCTGGCAACCCAACAGCTCCTGGGTTTTCTTGACAGTGTGACTGGAGGTAGATTATCAGACCTTTCCTCTGAGGCTATGGAGGGTCGTGACTTGCCCAAGGCCACAAGGAGTGCAAATGGGAATCAAACCCTGGTCTTTTGCTTATCAAGCCAGTGCTCTAACCACTAGGCTACTCCTCCACTCCTGCAACAAGTATTATATCAAGGAAATAAATAAAATGGAACTATGCTCAGAAGTATAGTCACTCTGTATAGTCCACAGTTTGGGGTCAAATATTAGAATCGTTAATTACGCATCAAGCACAATCTTCTGAATTTCAAAATATGCCTTGACTCTCAGCCCCTATACTGCTATTAAACACAATAAGGGGCATTTCAAAGCCATTTTGGCAGTTTGCAGACCTGAAAACCATCTAAATGGTACTCAGTGGGCTATTCAGCAACACTTAATATTTTGGCTGGACCAATTGTAAACTGGAGATACCAATCTTAACTCCAATATTAATGTGCCCTTTTTAATAATTGAGTAAAATTAATATCTTCACCTTAAATCGTGTACTGTTAACCGTCACTGGGGCATGTCTACTACAGTCCACTAAGTTTGGGCATTTTAGCATATGTTAGAAGCCACATTTTAGCACGATGGCCAGGTCAGACTCATGCTAAATGCTGGAGGCACTTCTGGTATATTTCCATGTAGTTAGCATAGTTCAGAAGAACTTGCCACACTCAACTGGCAGCCGCACTTAACTTGCGTGCACTTAGTGCCGTCCAACGAGATGGTAGCAAGTGAACTCACACTAATTGCAGCAATCAGAGTTAGTGTCAGCTAGTGATGCCTGCACTAATTGTGATGTGCACAGCATCCATTCATTGCCCTAAACCTGCTCAATCCCAGTCTCATCCCACGCTAGACAGTTAGCATGAGAGTTTTACTGCAGCCACATTTTTGCCACTTGTAACAGACACCCTAGTCCCACACTAACCACTTAGCATGGGATTTAGCATCTGCTAAATCCCCACACTTTAGTAATATATTCCAGAAAAAGTCAATTCATCCCAACTTATTTCACTCCAAACTGAACAGTAATACTTAGCTTCCCTGTCCGAATAAAGTGCTGCATTTTGAATAACAATTTTTCAAGCTAGGTTCTGCTTCACAGTACTAATAAAAACCAACTTCTCTGTACGTTCCTGTTCAATTTGGAGATAAATAAGTGGGATGAACTGACTCTTTTGTGAAATACAGAATGATAGCTAAGAGCACACTGACACACTATAGAAGTTAAAGATATTGGGGCCGATACGGAAAGTGATTAATGTGGTTAGCAGACCTGCTAAGTGCATTAATCGCAGTGACCAGGATATTCAGTGGCACTGGACACCCTATTGCTAACTGACTAGCCATTCTGAGGGCAGCTCAGAGCTAGAACCCAGAGATAACCGGGCAACAGTGATATTCAGCCACCGCCCAGTTATTCCTCGGTGGAAAAAGTTAGTCTGGCCGAACTTCCACCACTGAAGCTAACAGGACAGCGGCTGAATATCGCTACTGCTTGGTGAGCTTCGGACATGGATATTCAACGCCGGTGGCCGGATATGGGCCCAGCACTGAATATCCGGCTACAAAATTCAGTAGCAATGGCTGTAGAATACCCTCCTCGTTCCATTTAAAATCAATCAGTACAAAGGACCGCACGACAACTGGAGTTAAGATTGGTATCTCCGGTTTAGAACTAGTCCAACAAAAATATTGAGAGGCTTATTCAGCGGCAGTGGTAGGCAAAATAAAATGCTTAGATGCCACTTTATTTAAAAACAGATAGTCAAAGGTTCTCACTTGGTTAATGGCGATATTCAGACACTAACCAGATAGCACTACGCAGTTTCCATTAGGACAGCCATTCAACTGTCCTAACTTACTGTAAATCATTCACGCTACTATATTTGTTTAGTGGCTGAATATTTCTGCTAACCAGGTACTGGCTGTCACTGCCCCCGTTCTGCCCACAGACCAACCCGGTTTTAATTGGTGGCGTTTTCTGCAGTCTCTGGAGATAATCAACCGGTTTTGAATATGCCCGCCATTGCGTTTGGCTGTCAGTTAAGGCAAATATAATTAACAGAAGCACATTCAATCATTTATTTAGCTAGCTAGTCACTTTTGCTTGATTTGTTTAGGGAGAAAACTCGATATCCTGGATAGGCTTTAAGGATCTGTGTGTTCATATGCGGCAGTGCTGACAGCTTTTTCCAGTCACAGGCACATACATTAAGAATATACAATCCACAACTGTGTGTGTTTATGTTTCTGTCTAAGCAAGAAAAGATGAAATTAAAAGATAAAACCTCCAGAGTCAGCTACTCATTCTAGTAGACAGAGTAGCAATGTTCCCTGCGGGACTAATTCTGTCCATTCAACGCTATAACCTACATTACTGAAACAGCAGCTAAGAGCACAATACCATTAATTTTTCTGAGACCAGGAAATGGTATAGCCCAGCATTTCACACCCAGAATACAACATGGATGATCCTAGAAAAACAGGGAACAGCTGGTTTCCTGAGATCATAAGAAAGGTCACTTTTGGAGGTCAGATACCAAGTCATCCCTGCTCTATGTGTCTATGTGTCAGCAAAAATATATACAAATCACTCTCTTCTCCACCTTCACCCCTCGCTGCCTAAGTGAATTACATCCGTGCAGTTATTGGTTCAGTATTTGAACTTCTCTCATGCTTACAGATGATTTTCTGAGAAATTTATCACTGTTATTCTATCTTATGTATCAGCACACATCAATGCATATCATTATTATTTTAGATATCATCATATTGACACATTTGATACAGAGTACCTATATAGCAACCTGCCACAGAGAGAAGCAAGTATAATCATTAGAGAGAATTACTAGGAGATAAGAAACAAAACCACTTCTACTTTAGGAAGTAGGTGAAAGCTTGGCTCTTGTCCCAAGTCTTTGATAGGTAAGGCGACTGATTAGCCCAGTGGTATTCACTTCCAGCCCTCAAGGGCCATCAACCGGTCAGTTTTTCAGGATATCCATAACAAATACACATTCTACTACTCAGGACCGTACCTAGCCCTGTGCAACCGGTGCGGCCGCACAGGGCGCAAAGGCTTAAGGGGTGCATTTTAGCTGTCTGCCATTGCCTGCTGCCGCCACATTTTCTTCTCTCAGCTGCGGCAGGCAATGGCAGACAGCTGAAATGCACCCCTTAAGCCTTCTCGCAGTACACTAAGCAGATCTATAAGAAGGGAGGGACAGATCTGCTTAGTGCGCCGGCGACTTCCACATTGAGCACGCCTCTTCTCTCCTGTTGGCCTCCAGAAAGTGGCTGGATGGAGGTGCGGGGGGAGGGGGGGGGAGTCACACAGGGCACGATTCATGCTAAGTACAGCCCTGCTACTACTATTACTACTAATCATCATTTATAAAGCTCTACAAGGCATATGCAGCACTGTACATTAAAATGTAAGACACAGTCCCTGCTCATCAGAGCTTACTATCTAATCAAGATGAGAAAACATCGCAAAACTGGGGACTAGCGTATATACTCATAAATAGTGATGAGAGAGTAAGGGACAGGATCCAAAAGCAGCCTCAAAGAGGTGGGTTTTTAGCCTGAATTTGAATAGGGCCAGAGAAGGAGCCCAACGCACTGACTCAGGAAGTTTGTTCCAGGCATATGGAGTAGCAAGGTGGAATGGACGAAGTCTGGTGTTGGCAATGGCAGAGGAGGACCCAGATAAAAGAGATCTGAAAGAGGAGCATAGAGATTTGCATATAATGGAAGAAGTAAGCATGCAAACAATTCTCATGAATTTTCATTAGGGATCTCCTGAAAACCTGACCTTCAAGGACTGGAAGTGAATACCAAAGGAGTAGCCAGTGCCCCCCCCCCCCCACCTTGATTGAGATCAAGGGCATACACCACAGCAGGACTAACATAGCAGATATGCTTTGAGATCAATTGCACACATCTTAGACAAATCTAGATGCAATATTTTCTTCATTCTAGTCACTCACTTTTAATTATCCCAACTTATTTGTCTTTTTTGCTGCCTATTGTTTTCAGGTATATTATGTTGGCATCATAAGTATCATATCATGCCTTTATGATATGATTATTTTACTATGTTTTAATGTACAGTGTTATGAGTGTTTTATTGGGGTATTTAATGTGCACTGTGCTAGCTCTGTATCATAGTACCCGTGTATTCTTCCTAGCAAAAAAAGTGCTGGTACTGATAGGCAATGTTCTTTCATTAATGACGCAAGGGAGTGAATGGTGTATGATCGTCACAGGTGCTTTTATTGAACGATCAACCCCTATGCGTTTTGGCAGAAGCCTTCCTCAGGGGATACACATCCTCAGAAAAAATCATAAATAATAAAAACATAATTAAAAACCATATTAAGAACAATAATATATAAAACATAATCCAAACTGTTACTAAACAGGTATATACTGTAAGTAACACAGTAAATATCAAAACACAATAAAAACAATGATAAGACTTAAAATACTTATTAAAAATATAAGGCAGATAATGTACTACAACACCTGATCAAATCACAGTAAACAAAACACATATACTGACCCCAAAATTGGGACACAAGAGAGAGATGAGAAGGAGCCGGTTGTGTCATCTTAAATATAAAGTAAAAGGGTACTTAAATTGGCACATTGGAATTTTGGATACATAAAGTTTTTTGTGAAGTGCATGGAAATTGTGTCTTAGAAATAAATAAATTTGAAATTCCCACAGGAATTCATGCATAAATTGTATTAACTTTTTCAAATTTCAGGACATGCTCAAAAAAGAATGAAAAAATGACCAAAGGATTAGTGGGGTATATTAAAATTCTTTAACTTTTCTAGAAATCTCTGTGCCTTTAATTTTCTAAATTTCAGGTTTCTCGTCATTGTTAATCACACCTATAGAACAGAGTTTTGTTGTTACTATTAAGTGCCATTGAGTCGGTGTCGACTCATGGCGACCCTCTGGATAGTTGACCTAAACTGTGTTTGGTCTTCAGTCAGGTGGCTCATTATTGCCAGCCTTCCTCTTTTGCATTGACCTTCTACCTTGCCAAGTATTATGTCTTTCTCTAACAATTTCTCTCTTTTTGTATGATGTGTCCAAAGTATGAAAGTCAAAGTCTTGTCATCATCTGAGCTTCTAAGGAAAGCTTGTTTGATCTAGTACTGACTGGTTTGTTTTTCGGGCAGTCAATGATATACACAGTATTCATCGCCAGCATTATAATTCAGACATCAATTTTCTTCCTGTCTATCTTTTTCACTGTGGAGGAGAGCGGAAGATAAAGACCACGGCCAAACACAAAGAGGTCTGTTAATAAAGAGTTTTCTATACTACCTCTTTGTGTTTGGCCGTGGTCTTTATCTCCGCTCTCCTCCATTCTTTCTCCTGCGGAAGACCTTCTTCTCCTTCCTTTTACCGTGTGGTATCTTTTTCACTGTCCAACTTTCGCATCCAAATGATGTTATTGAAAATACCATGGCTTGGACAAGTTGAATATTTGCATGGAGAGAGATATCTCTGCTCTTGAGAATCTTGTCTAGGTCCTTCATAGCCATTCTACCACGACCAATGTGTCATTGGATTTCTTGATTGTTTGTCCTTTCTTTATTGATTGTTGACCCAAGTAGGCTAAAGTTGTCAACCATTTCAATTTCTTCACCATCAATAATGAACTTATTGATTTTGATAGTTGTCAGGATCTTTTTCTTCTTAATGTTAAGGTGCAGGCCCATTTTAAGACTATGGGGTATGTTTACTAAACCGTCTTAATGTTACCGGCATTAGTTGCAATCTTACTGTGACGAATGCCATATAAGGTAGCGGGTATTCCAGTCTTAAGGTAGCATTTCGGGTTATCACGCGATAAAGTCCGTTATCACGCGATAGAGGGAGCTGTGGCACGTTCACGCGCGTTAGCCTTAATTAGGCGCACTGACCTGGCAACACAGCAATAGAGGTTTAGCACAATGGTTAATACATTGACTGATAAACCAGAGGTCATGAATTGAATCCCCCAGTGGGCTTAATGAGTAAGGCTGTCTCAGGCATTGCCCTTTACTTTAAATCAGTGCTGTCTGAGGCATTTTCTTTTTTAATGTAAATTAGTGCTGCCAGCAAACATACCCTCACAGTGCCGTAACCTAAGGTGCCACATAAGGTGCCCTATACGGCACTCCAGAGGGCACATTATAAAGTGCACTGTCCGCCAAGGCACCTTATAATGTTCCCTATAGGGCGCCTTAAGGTTACAGCACTGTGAGGGTGTTTTTGCTGGCAGCACTAATTTAAATTAAAAAAGGAAATGCCTCAGACAGCCCTATCAAATAACACCACTGTGGGATCAAACCCATGACCTCTGCCTCCACAGTCAGGGAAGTAACCAGTGGGCTACATCTCTATAGCTACTAACAAACCCCTGGCTGGCTACAGAAGGACTGCAGGTCACCACATAAACTGCCTGCTGTGGTTACCAGGATAGGGTTAACCCACCCGTACCAATGATGCACTGCACATGCAGATCAGCAGACTACAGATGATCACAAGATGGGGTATGCACCCCCACAGCACCTCGGCCTGGTAGGGGGAACTGACCGTGTGTGGTACTGGCACAGAATAGCTAGAGACCGACACATTGTGGGGGTACTGTGCTTACCCTGAGGGCGAGGTGGGGCGCCCAGCACCAGGTCTGCAGCACCTGGCTTAGCTGAGATAGGCTATGCTGCAGGTTGCCATCAGTGCCAGTCTGTGATAGGTAGTCCTTGCAGACACACCTAGGATACACCTGTGTCCATCCGTATTTCACAGTCACGTCTAGCCCTTGTGGACTATGATGCACCCAGAATAGTGCATATCCTGTGTGGGTGCAATGGTCACATGATTTAAGTGAAGGAGGGTGTTTGGACCCATAGGCGGATTATGTAGCACCACCCAACCTGGCCTCTGGGGCTTAGGGTGGGGGACAGGATCTCCCACCAACAGATCCACATTCTACATCCCTGCAATGGTGGCAGTAGAGGGGACCATCAACCCAAGTCCTTCTGGGGAACAGGCACCCTACAGGGCAGTCAATGCAGATCTGTATGCATCCATAAGGCAATGGCAGACAGACAATAGGCCTGGAAATGCTCAGCTGCCCCCCACCACTATCTGATATTCTCCAGCAGCAAGCACAGTGAGTCTCCAGCTGCTGAACCCTGCAAGGTGTTCCAGACATACACCTACTAACTGCAGACAGTCTGCTAGCTAGTCCATAGTGCATGTTCTTGGAGGAGATGCGTGCACCCAAAACTGAGTTGTGAGCACAAACACCAAGCAGATAAGTCAGTGATTGGGCCCCAGAAAAGAGAACCCATAAATATCACTTGAGAAAAATACTATATAGCACTATGGGGGAACCTAGCCATAGAAACATAGAAACATGATGACAGAAAAAGACCACATGGCCTATCTAGTCTGTCCTTCCATAACAACTACAACAGTCCACTTTTTACCTTTAGAGATCCTCTGTGTTGGTCCCATGCTTTTTTGAATTCAGTTACTGTCCTCATCTCTACCACCTCCACTGGGAGACTATTCCATGGATCCACTACTCTTTCCGTAAAGAAATATTTCCGCATATCACTCCTGAATCTATCTCCCTTCACCCTCATCCCATGTCCCCTCGTAGCAGAACTTGCTTTCAATTGAAAGAGGCTCTCTCCCTGAACATTTATGCCACAGAGGTATTTAAACATCTCAATCATATCACCTCTATCCCTCCTTTCCTCTAAGGTGTACATATTAAGATCCTTAAGTCTGTCCTCATATGCTTTATAATGAAGCTCATTAATCATTTTAGTAGCAATCCTCTGCACCGACTCCATCCTGTTCACATCCTTTTGAAGGTGCGGTCTCCAGAATTGCACACCATACTCCAAACGAGGTCGCACCAAAGACTTATACAGAGGCATTATCACCTCCTTTTTTCTGCTATCCATTCCTCTCCGTATGCACCCAAGCATCCTTCTAAAAACAAATAAAATTGCTAAAACTATAAATAATTAAAATTTTAAATATTTATAGTTTTAGCAATTTTATTTGTTTTTTGTTTATTTAAAAAAGTTGCATATTTATATATTTATATTATTGTTCCATTTAGGGCTTTATTTTTATTTAACACTACTATAATGATATTATATGAAAACTTTTGTGTGATTTTTTACATGGTTTTAGATATATTTATGGGTCATTTCCAAGCTGTAGATGGTTTTTCTATATAATTTTATCAGTCTCGGGTAGAAGAATATTTATTTATTTATTTATTTATTTTTTATTTATTTATTATTAATATTATTAAACATTATATATTTCCTTAGAGATTTGAAAGACATGAGGACATAATAGGAAGATAGTCCTAAATGTTACAAAAAGTAACCGTACTGTAGTGTTCGGTTGACAGACTGATGTCTCCAGAGGTCTTTTATAAGGAAAATATGGTGTCTAATTTTTACCTTCTATTAAGTTTTCTGTGCGATTTTAGTGGTAGCACTATGATTCTAAGGTCTCTGTAATTGCATAGAGCTTTTTTGCCATTTTTGTACGGTCGTTCCTTTAAAAGGTTTTCCGTGTTTGGCCACGCCCCCTCCGTTTCCCGCTCTTGAGAACACAAAAGGTTTGCGCATGTGTCGGCGTTTTTCAACAATTCACGCTGACTGCTTGAAGGATCACTTTCAGGTTACTGACAATTTGAAAGAATTCCGTTTTCATTAGCGATTTAGATCGGTAAGTCGAATTATCTGCAAGATGGTATCTAACACAAGGTTGCACGTTTTTAGGAGCTCCCGATTGAATGTTAGTAAGAAATAAGAGAATATTGATTCTGCACACTTTTTTTAAAGGTTTTTTAAGATTGTGGTCTTGACATTCATACAGGATATAGCTTCTGATAAATATGAGTAACGATGCAGAATTACTTTCAGGTTACTGACAATATGAAATAATCCCGGTTTCATTAGCGATTCAGATTGATGAGTCAAATTATCCTTAAGATGGAATTTACACAAAGTTGAATGTCTCTAGGAGCCCCCGATTTAATGCCATTAAGAAGTAATAGAGTATCGATTATGCACATCTTTTTAAAATATTTTGTTCTTGATATTCACACATGATATGAGCTCTTCTTAAAATAGGAGTAACGATGTAACACATCATTCTTCTAACCTCTCCTCTCTCCCCACTGTGTTTTTTTGAAAACTTGTAAATAGTCTGGGGTTTTTTTGCACATGTCTATACGTCCTTAAGAGTTACTGATTTGATATGAGCAACAAACAGGAGAGTAGGGAATCTGCACATCTCCTTTAGAGTTAATTCTTCACAATCACACACACACCTCAAACCTCCGAAAAATAGGAGCAACAATGTAGCATGTTTTTCACTTATATTAGAATCTCGATCCTTTCCCCAGCGGTTTGAAGAATCTACTTTGAGTTTGACGGTTCATTTCCAGCACTTTATATTTGATGCCATTGGTCTAGTTGGCCCTGCGATGCAAATTTGGCCCTACTGCATACCATTTTTATAAGCACATTATTTTTATAAGTACAAAATATTGCAACAGTTTTGAATAATTAAGAAATTGGATTTTCAGTGTTTCCCATCTTTCTTTTCAATTTTAACAGATGACTTATTAATACTGTGTTTTCTCTCGGCTGTGCCCCCCTCCCATATCCTGCCTGCTGCGTTTCCCTTATGTATCTAGGTCCCAAGGATTTTGGTTCATGATCAGAACATATGAGTAATTTTTAATGGTATACATATGCTTCATCCTATGTCTTCTTCATTTTTAGTTTTTTATCTCCTTGCGAGTATTGTATGACATCATCTCTACAAATAAGTTGTTTGCCTCCTTGAGAGGTACTGTATGACATAACCTCTACGGATAAGGTAATAATAATGCAAATATGATACTGATCATTTTCGCAAGGATTGTTTTTTATATATATATTTTTTTTTTATTGTGTTTGTATGGATTTTGTTATAGTCTATTTTGTTTTAGTTTATATATATTTTTTATTATGTAATTTTATTTTTTGGGTATCGGATTTTGAGCATTTGAGTTTTATCATTATACTATGATTTTTTATTTATTTATTATGAGATAATTAACCACAGTTTTTATTACTTTTTATTTATTATTTATTATATTATATATTTATTTCCATTTCTGTATAATAGAGTTATATGAATGTCCGAAGGTATTTGTTCTTTTACTATCATTTGATATTTTAATATTGTTTGTTTCTATGTTTTTAGTACCTATGTAGACAACCCCTGATGAAGGTCTCCGAAACACGGCCTGTGTCGGGTTGCTAGGTCTGAAAATCAATAAAGTGTTTTTCCACCTTATCACGTTTTGGACTCTGTGCCCTAGTCTTTCTACATTCTGATAACGTAAACAATCGATCTAAGTTTACCAGTTCCACACATTAATTTATAGATCTCTATCATATCAGGTTCATCTCTATCATATCAGGTTCATAGATCTCTATCTAACAGGTTCATCGTTGAAGGAGAAGAAATTGAAATTGTGAACAACTTTAACCTACTTGGATCAACTATCAATAAAGAAGCAACAAGCAGTCAAGAAATCAGACGATGCATTGCTCTTGGCAGAATGGCTATGAAAGACCTAGATAAGATTCTGAAGAGCAGAGATGTCTCTCTCCATACAAAGGTTCGACTTGTTCAAGCCATGGTATTTTCAATAACATCAAATGGATGTGAAAGCTGGACAGTGAAAAAGACAGACAGGAAGAAAATTGATGCCTTTGAATTATGGTGCTGGCGGCGAATACTGTGTATACCATGGACTGCCCGAAGAACAAACCAGTCGGTACTAGAGGAGATCAAACCTAAGCTTTCTTTAGAAGCTCAGATGACAAGACTTTGACTTTCATACTTTGGACACTTCATGCGAAGAGAGAGATCATTAGAGAAAGACATCATGCTTGGCAAGATAGAAGGTCAACGCAAAAGAGGAAGGCCAGCAATGAGATGAATCGATACAATAACAGCAGCTACGGGTACCAGTCTGTCAACAATGAGCCACCTGACTGAAGATCGAACACAATTTAGGATAGCTATCCAGAGGGTCGCTATGAGTCGACTCCGACTCAACGGCACTTAACAACAACAAAATATGGGGAAAGGGTTGGCAGGAGCCATAGCTGGGACTTGAACTTGTGACCTTCTTCTCCTGAACACACTGGCTGTATGTACTGCACCACACTGTTGCCACAGGGACAGTTCATTCCCTAGGGATACCATGACTGTTCATCAGATAGACACTGTCTGTTGCATTGCACGGCACCCACCTAAACGATGTTAGGCCATGGTCTGCTGTGGGCATATGCCACTGCCCCCTCCACCACCAGCACCTCTCCGCCACCATACTCCCATGCCATTATGCCGGTGGTGCTGGTGGGGCGCAGTCCCAGGCCATCGAGCCCCCTGTATCCCATTTACAGCATCAGTACAGTTGCCCTTGCCTATGTGCCCACTCTGCTGTTCCTGCACATGTGCATGCCATAACAAACATGCCCAATCTAAATGACAGAAACCCTGATCAGCGCTATTTCAATGTGGAATCATTCACTTTGTAGGGGAACAGAGCATAGACCCTTCCAAACACCGCTTTGACCCGGTGAAAAGCAGGATATAAATACAGTTAAATAAATAAATATCTTAATTTATTCACTTTGTCAGTAGTGTTGCTTTATGTTTATCATTAATATCACTATTAGCCAGCTTGGTTATTGGGATTTTAGATGTAGTTGTGGTCCTTTTATATGTTTATTTGCCTCTTTGTTCCCTGCACATGTATCACAACTATCACTTTTCTGGGTTTCCCTGCCTTTGCTGCACATTGCTGACTGAAATGTTTTCTCTTTCCTGCAAATGTGCCTTAACGTGAGGGTTTCACTTGCGTTAGTGTTCAGACCCGTATCTCACAGCATTAGTGTGCCTGGAGCCTCTCCCCTCCCACTCTCTGCCCATTGACCCCTTCCCTCCGCCCTCTGGGAAGCCTTACTCCACCCTTCAGACCCGTATTTCACAGCGTTAGTGTGCCTTAATGCCGCCGCTGCGTTATCGCGTGCTAAGTGACGTTATCGCACGATCCTTATGATACCTAGCATTCTATTTGCTCTCTTGGCTGCCGCTGCACACTGGGCTGAGGGTTTTAACATGTTATCCACAATGACGCCTAAATCTTTTTCCTGGGTGGTGGTTCCTAATGTGGAACCTTGCATCGTGTAACCATAGTTTGGGTTGTTCTTCCCCAGGTGCATAACTTTGCACTTGTCCACGTTAAATTTCATCTGCCATTTTGATGCCCAGTCTTCCAATTTATCAAGATCATCTTGCAATTTTCCACAATCCTCTTGGGTATTAACAACTTTAAATAGTTTTGTGTCATCTGCAAATTTGATAACCTCACTCATTATTCAACTTTCCAGGTCATTTATGAATATGTCAAAAAGCAGCGGACCCAGCACAGATCCCTGGTGTACACCACTATTCACCTTTCTCCATTGGGAAAATTGGCCATTTAGCACAACCCTCTGCTTTCTATCTTTTAACCAGTTCTTGATCCACAGTAGTACACTGCCTCCTATCCAATGACTCTTTAGTTTTGCCAAAAGTCTCTGATGAGGGATCTTGTCAAAGGCTTTCTGAAAGTCCAGATACACTATATCAACCGACTCACCTTTGTCCACCTGTTTGTTCACACTTTCAAAAAACATAACAGATTAGTAAGACAAGATCTTCCTTGTCTAAAGCCATGTTGGCTGTCTCCCATTAGGCCATGACTATCTACATGCTGAGTAATTTTATTCTTTATGATGGTTTCTACCATTTTTCCCAGTACTGACGTGAGGCTCACCGGTCTGTAGTTTCCCGGATCACCCCTGGAACCCTTTTTAAAAATTGGTGTTACATTGGCGATCCTCCAATCTTCAGGTATTAGAGATGATTTTAATGATAGTTCACAGATTACTAATAGCAGGTCTGCAATCTCATAGCTTAGTTCTTTCAACACCCTTGGATGTATACCATCCAGCCCAGGTGATTTGCTACTCTTCAGTTTATCTAATAGTTGTAATACATCTTCCCGATGTATCAGTATTTCCTTCAATTCTTCCGCACCTTTAAATACCACTTCAGTCATGGGTAACATCCCTACATCTTCCTCAGTAAAGACCGAAGCAAAGAATTCATTCAGTCTCTCCGCTATTGCCTTGTCCCCTCTTAGTGCCCCTTTAACTCCTCCATCATCTAATGGACCAACTGACTCTCTCACAGGTGTTTTGCTACGAATGTACTTGAAAAAATCTTTATTTCACATTTTTGCTTCCGCAGCAAGCTTCTTGTCAAATTCTCCCTTTGCCTGCTTTATCAATGCCTTGCATTTGACTTGCCAGTGCTTGTGCTGTTTCCAGGTTTCGTCGTTTGGCTCTTTTTTTCCTTTTCCTGAAAGATGCTTTTTTGGCAACAACAGGCTCTCTGACCTCACCTTTAAACCACGTTGGCAGTTTTTGGACTTCCTTCCACTTTTCTTAAAGCGTGGAATACAGCTGGTCTGGGCTTCCAAGATAGTATTTTTCAACAACACCCAAGCTTGATGTAAGTCTTTAACCTTTGCAACTGCTCCTTTTAGTTTTTTCTTAACTATTCTCCTCATTTTATCATAGTCTCCCTTTCAAAAGTTAAAAGGTAGTACTGTGGATTTCCTTACTATCCCTCCTCCACTAATTAAATCAAAGGCGATCATGCTATGATCACTATTGCCAAGTGGCCCCAACACCCTTATCTCTTGCACTAGATCTGGTGTTCCACTAAGGACTAGGTCTAATATGGCTTCCCCTCTGGTCGGTTCATGAACCAGCTGCTCCAAGAAGCAGTCATTTATGTCATCTAGGAACTTTATCTCCCTAGCATGTCCTGTCGTGACACTGAACCAGTCAATACCGGGGTAATTGAAATCACCCATTATTATTACTACACTGTAACATTTGTTAGCTTCCTTGATTTTTTTAAGCATTTCCTCATCCATTTGTTCATTCTGGCCAGGCGGTCGATAGTACACCCCTACTGCCATCGCCTTCCCCTTTTTACATGGAATTTCAATCCATAGAGATTCTACAGCAAATTTTGTTTCCTGCAAAACTTTAATCCTTTCTGACTCAATGCCCTCTCTAACATAGAGCGCAACCCCTCCACCAATTTGATCAGCTCTATCATTACGATATAGTTTGTACCCAGGTATCACAGTGTCCCACTGGTTGTCCTCCTTCCACCATGTCTTTGATATTTCAATCATATCTAACCTCTCATTTAGTGCTATATATTCTAACTCTCCCATCTTATTTTTTTAGACTTCTAGCATTTGCATACAAGCATTTTAGAGACTGTATTTTATTCATATTAATTTGGCTATTGGTAGACATGGGTAATTTGGGATCTTTAAGCTCTGTCTGCTCCATACTCGAGGGCATTTGGGCTACTTTATGCTATTTTGGAACCTCTCTGCTTTTGGTAGTATCCTTCAAGGATACATTCTTCAAAACCATACGCTCTTGGGCGACTGTCGGCTTTCCCCTATTATCTAGTTTAAAAGCTGCTCTATCTCCTTTTTAAAGGTTAATGCCAGCAGCCTGGTTCCATCCCGGTTAAGGTGAAGCCCATCCCTTCGGAAGAGCCCCTCCTTTCCCCAGAATGTTCCCCAGTTCCTAACAAATCCAAAACCCTCATCTCTGCACCATTGTCTCATCCACGCATTGAGACTCCAGAGCTCTGCCTGCCTTTTGGGTCCTGCACGTGGAACAGGAAGCATTTCAGAGAACGCTACCCTGGAAGTTCTGGATTTCAACTTCCTACCTAAAAGCCTAAATTTAGCCTCCAGAACCTCCCTACCACATTTTCCTATGTCATTGGTACCGACATGTACCAAGACAGCAGACTGCTCCCAGCACTATCTAAGACCTTATTTAGGTGGCGCGTGAGGTCCGCTACCTTCGCACCAGGCAGGCATGTTACCAGGCGATCCTCACGTCCACCAGCCACCCAGCTATCTACATGCCTAATGATCAAATCACCAACTATAACGGCTGTCCTAACCCTTCCCTCATGGGCACTTGGCCCTGGAGAAACGTCCTCGGTGTGAGAGGGTTTTACATCACTTTGAGGACAGGTCCTAGTTACAGGATCACTTCCTGCCATACCACGGTGATGCTCTTCTGTCACGTGACCTCTCTCCTCCATGGCAACAGGGATGCTGCCAGACTGGAGATGGGACTTCAGGACTATATCCCTGTAGGTCTCGTCTATGTACCTCTCTGTCTTTCTTACGTTTTCCAAGTCTGCTACTCTAGCCTCTAGAGAACGGACTCGTTCCCTGAGAGCAAAGAGCTCCTTGCACTTAGTGCACATGTAAGACCTCTCACCAACTGGGAGAAAATCATACATGTGACACTCAATGCAAAATACTGGAAAGCCCCCATCTCACTGCTGGACTTCTGTCTGCATCTTAATTTTAAGTTTTTGTTTAGATCTTTAAGTTCTTTACTTAGTAAGGGTTGCTATGGATATTTATACCAATAAAACTGTACCTAATATGTTTAAAATACCTTGTTCACCTGAAGCTTAATTAATCTCAGGTCCTTAGTGTATGACTGATTTGGGTAATGAGCTTCACCTGAGAGCACCTCCTGTCTTTTAAGATGTGCAAGTACCTATAAAGCTACGATTATCCCAGGGGTGGGTGGGTGTGGGGAGGGAGAGAAATAACACTTATTAAAAGAGTGCTGCTACACAGTACCCTGTCCTGTGCTGCTGATGTAAGCTATATTCTTATTTGATTTAAATTATAGCTCTTTGCTGCTGCTAGGCTCTAACTTATTATGAAATTTAAACTACAAGTTCTCTGCTGGGTTCCAAATTTAACCAGAAAGCTCTCTTCTGTGTTTTAAATTTAAACTAAAAGTACTTTGTTGATGCTAGGACCTGAATGACTATTAAATTTAAACTACAAGCTCTCTGCTGGGTTCCAAATTTAACCAGAAAGCTCTCTTCTGTGTTTTAAATTTAAACTAAAAGTACTTTGCTGATACTAGGCCCTGAGTGACTATTAAATTAAAACTACAAGCTCTCTGCTGGGTATGAAATGTAACCAGAAAGTTCTCTTCTGTGTTTTAAATTTAAACTTAAACTGCTGCTACTAGGCCCTGACTGATTTAACAAAAAATAGTGGTTTCACAGATTAATTAGCTTTAATAGAAAGAATTCCTTTCAGAAAATTCCCAGAAGTATATACTCACAATTGCAGATCTCTCTCCAGAAGTAACAGTCCCCTTTTCTAGTCCTTCAAATATACCCCTATGTTCCTTGATCTTGAAAAGCAAATGTTTCAAATCGTCTTCACTTTCAACCAGTAATAGGGTTCTACAATGAATTAATTACATTAGTCTAGAATTTTTAGGTTAACTGCTTCAGAGACAAAATCTGCCATTTCTAATGGATTTTGATGTTGTTGTTGTTAAGTGCCATCACGTTGGTGTTGATTCATGGCAACCCTCTGGATAGTTGTCCTAAATTGTGTTCGATCTTCAGTCAGGCGGCTCATTGTTGACAGACTGGTACCCGTTGCTGCTGTTATTGTATCGATCCATCTCATTGCTGGCCTTCCTCTTTTCCATTGACCTTCTACCTTGCTAAGCATGATGTCTTTCTCTAATGATCTCTCTTCACATGATGTGTCCAAAGTATGAAAGTCGACGTTTTGTCATCTGAGCTTCTAAAGAAAGCTTAGGTTTGATTTCCTATAGTACTGACTGGTTTGTTCATCGGGCAGTCCATGGTATACACAGTATTTGTCGCCAGCGCCATAATTTAAAGGCATCAATTTTCTTCCTGTCTATATTTTTCACTATCCAACTTTTGCATCCATATGACGTTACTGAAAATACCATGGCTTGAACAAGTCGAATCTTTGTATGGAGAGGGACATCCCTGCTCATGAGAATCTTGTCTAGGTCCTTTATTGCCATTCTGCCAAGATCAATGTGTCATTGGATTTCTTGACCGCTTGTTGCTTCTTTATTGATAGTTGATCCAAGTAGGTTAAAGTTTTCAACTATTTCAATTTCTTCTCTATTAATGATGAGTTTACTGAGTTGCGAGTTGTCAGGATCTTTGTCTTCTTTATATTAAGGTGCAGGTCCATTTAAAGACTATATTCCTTGATCTTGAGAAGCAAACGTTTCAGATCGTCTTCACTTTCAGCCAGCAATGTGGGTTGTTGATGAGTCTTTCACCAATCTTCACATAGTTCTGCTTCTCTGATGATTTGTTCTGCATATAAATTAAAAAGGTAGGGGGAAAGCATGCAGCCTTATCATACACCTTTGATGATTTTAAACCATTCTGTTTCTCCTAGTTACGTTTAAACTGTTGCTTCTTTATCAATGTAAAGGTTGTGTAAGAGAACTATCAGGTGTTCTGCTATACCCATGCTTCTTAATGTGGCCCAGATTATAAATTATACTATTATGAACACTACTTCTCAGTACAAGAATATTGAAAACCAGTGCATTTTTCCTAGCAAAAAAGGTGCCAGTACTCATATAAAGGGCTCTTTCATTAATACATGAGGACCATAGTCCAATTTTAACAGGTAATGAACATGGTGTTGGTACTCCATACTACCGCATACCCCCTCATACAAATCCCTGATAAAAACTGTATTAGAAAGGTGTAGGAAGAGAATGTTGACTGTTACAGGAGATAGGGAGAACAGAAGAACATAAGATATGCCGTACTGGGTCAGACCAAGGTCCATCAAGCCCAGTATCCTTTTTCCAACAGTGACCAATCCAGGTCACAAGTACCTAACAGTTTCTCAAAAAGACACACAGGTTCCACAGTGCTTGTATTGAGGAAAGCAGTGCATTTCCGGGGTCCTCTTTAATAATGGTTTATGGACATTTCCTTCAGGAACTTGTCCAAACCTTTTTTAAACCCAGCTATACTAAGAGCTCTTACTACATCCTCCAGTAACATTTATCTTTATCTTGAAGGACTACAAAAGGGGGCTGCTACTTCTGGAGAGAGATCTGCAATTGTAAGTATTATTTCTGGGAATTTTTCTAAATCTTGGGGGAAAAGGAATTCTTTAGATTAAAGTTGATTAATCTGTGAACCCAGTGTATTTGTTAAATCGGTCAGGGCCTAGTAGCAGCAAAGAGTTTTCAGTTTAAATTTAAAACACAGAGGAGAGCTTTCTGGTTAAATTTAGAACCCAGCAGAGAGCTTCTACTTTAAATTTCAAACTCAGTCAGGGCCTAGTAGCAGCAAAGAGTTTTAATTTAAATCAAATCAGAATATAACATAGCATAAAAGTCAAAACAGGGTCAGTATTCCTTGTACAATAAATTATTTCTAGAGACCTTTACAAAGAGGCCTTCTACATAGGAGGCAAGAGACCTGTGAAGTTTTTTAAAGAGGTGTTAAAGCCAGGCAACAGATCAAAAGGCCAGTTTGAAAGACTCCCACTTTCAAGCAAGGACTTTGTTAATCACTCAGGAAATTGGTCACAGCTTACCTCAGAAGCACAGGTATAATTAGTTCAACCAGAGTTCTGTGCTTCTCAGTCTTGAAGGACTACAAAAGTGGACTGCTACTTCTGGAGAGAGATCTGCAATTGTAAGTATTACTTTTGGGAATTTTTCTAAATCTTGGGAGAAAAGGAATTCTTTAGATTAAAGCTGATTAATCTGTGAACCCAGTGTATTTGTTAAATCGGTCAGGGCCTAGTAGCAGCAAAGAGATTTCAGTTTAAATTTAAAACATAGAAGAGAGCTTCTGGTTAAATTTAGAACCCAGCATAAAGAACATAAAGAACAAAATTACTCAGCATGTAGATAGTCATGGCTTAATGGCAGACAGCCAACATGGCTTTAGACAAGGAAGATCTTGTCTTACTAATCTGTTATGTTTTTTTGAAGGTGTGAATAAATAGGTAGACAAAGGTGAGTTGGTTAATATAGGGGTATGTTTACTAAACTGCGGTAATGTAGCAGTGGCTACGTTAACGTGCGCTATGTAACGTTAACGCGTGCTATGTAACGTTAACGTGTGTTAACGTTACCTAACAAGCGTTAGCATTCCCGGCCACGGTAAACACCGCAGAGGGTGGAGAGAGGGCGGAGAGAAGGGGTCAGTGGGCGGGGAGTGGGCGGGGAGAGGCTCCTTTTACACTAACGCGGGGAACTGAAGGGTTGAAAAGTACTGCGAATGAAAACCTGTCAGATGCACATTTGCAGGAGGGAGAAACCTTTTAAGTGTCAGCAATGTACAGCATAGGCAGGGAGCCCATGAAAAGTAATAGTAGTGCTCCATTTGCAGCAACAGCATAGTGCCCAAGTATGAAAGGCCACTATGGCGATGGTGCAAATGGGGCATAGGGGCTACAGGTGGGACATGTAGTGGGGGCAGCTGGGGCACAGGGTGGACTAGGCGGGCACCTGGGAACATAGAAACCGGAAATCAGCAAGACAGCAACTGACAAAGGCCAAACACAATCCACCTACATCTACCTGGTCCACCCGAGCTAACAGTTGCCAGGGCACTGAAGTGACATCCCTCCAGCCAACCCTCCCCCCAAGCAGAAGGGACATACTATTGGTAGGCAGTGATGGGGGGGATGTGAGGATGTTCATGTATGCCCCCCACCCCAGACCCCATTCCCTAGGCGACCGCCTACCCACACAGTGGATGGCCTGGAACTGCGCACTACCAGCACCGACAGCATATGGTCATGTCAGCATGGCAGGGGGGTATGTGCCCGTGTTGGAGGGGGCAGTGGCACCTGCCTGCAGTGGACCTAGGCCATGCCCTGTACCAGTATGTGGTGTGCAGTGCAACATAAAAGGTCTGGCTGAGGAAATGTAAAGGTAGCTCCAGGGACTACCATGCATCTGTGGCAACAATGTGGTGCAGTACACGCAGCCTGTGTGTCCAGAAGCAGAGGGTCACAGGTTCAAGTCCCAGCTGTGGATCCTGCAGAGCATGTCCCTATATTTTACCCTACAATGAAGATACAACAGCAACATGTGCAAAGCCCAAAGCAGCGGCGAACAGGGGTACAAACACCCACTCACACAGGCTCCACAATCCAAAGCCACATGGACAGTCAGGCTGTTGGTCCCAGTATTGAGCTGCAGTTATCACCAGAGCACTACTACTACATCCTGCACAGTTTACCAGTGTCGGCACTGTGATCGGGACCAGTGTGGCGGGCAGGGTTGCCAACCACCCCTATCTTTGCACAATGCTGCAATAGGAGTGTGTGTGTGTGTGGGTATGTCTATCCATTGTTCTGAGGCTGCCAACATCTCACTGGGCCCAAAATGTCCCACTATTACCAGCGTTAGCTTGAATATGTGCATAATGAGGAGCAAGGTATTGTGGGTATGGCCCAGACAGGGCGGATTGGCCAGGATGCATCTTCACAGGGTGTGGGGCAATGGCTGGGACACTGTAGTGCCCAACCACCACCTGCATGGACAGGTTGGCCACAGCATGGCATGCTGGGAGGGCACTCACTCTGATCGAGCAGTGACCATTGCATGTCTAGGTTCCCACATAACGCTCTACACTATCTGCTTCCAGTGATACTTTTGTGTTCCCAGTGCTGGGGCCCCAATCACTGAGATACCTGCTTGGTGCACATAGTTCCTCTGTGAGCATGCACTATGGACTGGCTAGTGGACTGTCTGCAGTTAGACTGTGCATGGTTGGAACACCTATAAGATGCTGTCTGCTGGTGCGTGGCAGAAAGTGGTGTGAGGCAGTTGGGGTTTTCCAGACCTAACCCCAGCATTACTGCTGGTCAGCCACTGCCCCAGTCACAGGTATGGCTCTGACCCACCAACCCTGGTGGGCTGTCTTATACCAGCAGGATGGAGGTTGCTTCACCGGGACAGGCACCTGTCCCTTACCTATAAAAAGGGTTATTGTGGGCTGTTGTGGGGCAGGGACAATGTATGTATCACAAATATACACTGAGACATGCACACACGTGGCACACTCACCGCTACAGCATGTATGTACAGAGGACACATGACCATTGCAGAATTTGGCTGCCTACACAGTGTTTTAGTAAGGGTATGTGTTGGTAGGTGCCATACAAACATTAACATTTGGAACACATAAACACTCTCCCACAGGCGGATCAACTCTATAAACTGTTTCACATTGGGCGGTCTCCCAGCATGGACATCCGTCTCCAATGTTAGGGGGGGCACAGTTTGCTTTTGGGGTTGCCACTGGGAGATGGCCACAGCTATAACTGTGGGTCACACACCCAGGGGCCTGCCGTGGGGGTATGGCTGGGGGGTGTACAGTGAACATGCCATGGTAATGCTGGCGGCGCATCACCTCAGCCATACCCTGCACAGCAGCTGTCAGCTGCCTGATGGCATGGCCATGTTTGCCCAGGGTCCGCATAATGGTGCCATCGCGACACAGAGGAGACCCACACATTTGCCACCACATCCACACCATGTGGCTGTGGTCTGGGTGGTGGCATCTGCGTGGGCCCTGTGCATGGAAATATGGGGGGGGGCCCGCACCCAGCCTGACACCGTGGCCATGCACATGTGGCAGGGCCCCCAGTGCCCTGTGGTGGCGTGCAACCGCCCTCAGGCACAGGATCCCCTCCCCACCCTCTGTGCCCCACCCGCCATCCCCATCCTGGACACTCCCCTTACTATCCCCGCTACCCTCCTCACCCTCCCACTCCACCTCCCCAGCACCCTCCACCATCCCCTCCTCCCACCCCTCCCCACCCCACCCTCCATGTCTTCCTCCCCCACATCCATGGCATCCTCTGCCGCTGAAGGAATGTCCTCTGCCTCGGGACCTCCAGTGGTTGCGGGGAGGCTGCCACCAGGTTGTGTGCCTCTGTGGAGAAGGCAGAAATGAACAGGGTGTCATGCGTTTGTTACAGCACAGACACATTGTGTGTGGCATCACAGGCTGCCATGCCACTGGGACATTGTGTGGCACAATGCATAGGCTGGGACACTCACCATCACCCATGGCCATTGCCTCCTGCTGCATTTGGCAGAGGTACCCCAGGCAGTGTAGCCGCATCTCTCTGCCCTTCTTCCACAGGTTCTCTACCTGGGGGGATAAGCAATGTTTGCAGACATTAGTGCCTTGTATCCCTGCCCATGGCGAACCACATGACACACATGTCTGCGTGCAATGGTGGCCGCTCCTGCTATAGGCAGCAGGTCCCATACCTGTTGTGGGCATGAGGCTGGGCATTTGTGTTGTGACACTTACGTGCCCTGTGTACCACCTCACAGCTACCCCATACCATGTCCCTGCCATTTCATGGCATGACATGTGGGCAACATAGTATGTGGGGCGTTGCAATTGTGGTCTACAGGGGGTGTGACTCCATACACTCAGCAGTCCAGCACACACCTCGGTGTTAGGCAGGTCATCCCACATCAACAGGACCCATCACCATGATGCATGGACGCTGATGCAGCCTCTGTGGTGCATGCTCAGATACCTGGGGGGGTGGGGGCTGGGTACGTGCACCAGCATCAGCTACCATTATACCGGGCTGCTTGTTGGACCACTGGAATCTGGTGTGCTGCCTCCTGGGGATGTGGCGGAACTGGGAACCTGCAACACAAACCACCACCATAACAGCTGGATGTAGAATAGACCTGTGTCAGCTGGTCTGATGCCTCCTGGGGTTGGGGAAGAGCTGGGAACCTGCAACAACAGCACCCACCATAACACCAGGATGTAGAATAGACCTGTGTCAGCTGGTCTGATGCCTCCTGGGGTTAGGGCAGAGCTGGGAACCTGAAGCACAAACAACCAACATAACACCAGGAAGTTTGATACGCCCCTATGCGCAGGTCTGCGAGCGTTCGGGGCTAACGGTGATGTTCCACACATCAGCAGCACCAACTAACACACCACCAGGATGACTGCTGGACCTCTGTCATCAGATCTGATGCCTCCTGGGAATGGGGCAGGCCTGTGGTACTCCGACTGCAGCAGCTACCAGTGCACAATGATGACTACTTGGCCTCTGTGATCAGGTCAGATCTCTCCTGGAGATTGGCCATAGCTGGTAATGTGTCATAGCATCAGCCACCATGTCACAGGGATGCCTAATATAGCTCTGTCATGGGGGCTGCAAATCCTGGGGGTTGGGCAGAGGTGTGCACTGCAACAGGAGCAGCTTACATCACAGCGTGCTACCCTCTGCACCTCTGCTTTCATGTCTATGCCTCCTGGGTATTGGCATACATGCACACAGCAACATACACAGATAGCTTGATCACAGGTTTGCCCACATACATGTGTCTCACACATGTGGTGCATATCTTATGTGTTTTGATTGCTGGATATTGTGTTGCACACCTTCCATTTAGTGACCTGTCCCCATACACTTGCCTCATGTGGGTAGTCTGCTGCACGGTTAAAGTGCCTTGTGATGCACACCCACGCCCTCCTTACGCGTTCCAGATCCTGGCATTTTGAGGCGCCTGGGAAGAGGCACGGCTGCCTGGTGCATATTAGGGCTGCCAGCTGTCGTAGGTCGTGGCGGCTAAAGGCTGGCTTGTGGGATTGCGTTGCCATTTTGAGGGATTCCCATGTGTTGGTGATGCATGCACGCAAGCACGCTGCGCATGCGCAGTATCATGCATATGCCATACCGCGCACTACTACACCATGCACGTGTCATGGACGCAACATGGAAAAGTATCTCTGGGACTGCATTACTACATGTTGGATACTCAGATTGGCGGCTATGGTGGCTGGCTTTGGTTTACAGCATTGCATTACTTATGTCGTTTGGCCTGGGCTGCATCTGCTGTGCCTCAGCTGTGGGTGCCTTCTGCTGTGCTTTCGGAGAAGCAACGCCATGCCAGGCCTCTCCTTTGGGGCACGGGACAAGGGTTATAGTGTATTTGGCTTGTGTCACTGTTTGTGGGGATGTGTCTGACTGTTACTAACACTCATCTTACTGTTGGTGCAGTGGGTATTCGAACCCATGAGCAGTGACTCTGAGGGTATTGTATTAACCAGTGAGCTATGCCTCTTCTCATAGCAGAGGCTAACTAGACAGCAACTGCAGGTCAACCCAGTAAAGGTCAGCTGTGCTTACCGGGATGGAGTAGACCCACAGCTATGGCACTTTACAGGGTACCTTAGGTTTCCCAGCTGCGGTGATGGTTTTGTTTTGGGGGACACACTGCTATTTGCTATGGGGTATGTGTACACCAACCTAATGTTAGCGGTGAAACCCAAGCCATGACGTGAGCAATGCCATATAGGGAGGTCGGCATGCTGGCGTCCATGTAGCATGCACTGTGTATCGCACAATAGGGGGCGCGTTGGCTGTTTGCGCGCAGTAACCTTAACTTCATGGCAGTGCTATGAGAAGGTGTATAGAGCTGTAGCCTACTGGTTAATACAATGACCAACAAACCAGAGCTCATGGGTTCGATGCCTCAGGGGTCTCATCTGCTATGGCTGTCTGAAGCAATCTCTTTTGCTGCATGTAACAGTGTGACACACCTCTACAATCTGTGCTGCCAACAGAAACACCCTCACCTCATTGCCATCACCTATTGCGCCCTATAGGGCAGGGGGGTGTCTGGACCCACATGTGGATTGGGGGGCAGCGCCTACAGACCCGCCCTCTTGGAGCCAGGGTGGGGGGACAGGATCTGCCTCCAACTGCCCCACACTCTACATATTTGCAATGGCAGCAGTGCAGTGACACGATGAAGGGCTGTGGGACCAGCTACCCTGGTCCTGCAGGGGAGAGGGCACCCTCCAAAACACTGGATGCAGATCTGTTTGTATCACACAGACCACTGGCAGACAGGCAGTGGGCCTGTATACGCTCAGATGCCCCCCACCACCATCTGACATTGACCAGCAGTGGGCACTGTCAGTCTTCACCCTGCAAGGTGCTCCAGCCATACACACACTAACTGCAGACGGTCTGCTAGCTAGTACATAGTGCATGTTCCTGGAGGAACTGTGTGCACCCAAAATGGGATGTGAGCACACACACCAAGCAGGTATGTCAGTGATTGGATCCCAGAACAGGGAACCCATAGATATCACCTGAAAGACATACTGTATGGCACTATGGGGTAACCTAGCCATGCCATGGTCACTGCTCAGTCAGAGTGAGAGTGACCACCCTGTCCTTGTAGGTGGTGGTCGGGCACTACAATGTCCCAGCCATTGCCCTATGCCCTGTGCAGATGCATCCTGTCCATGCCACCCTGTCCGGGCCATACCCACGGTACCTTGCTCCTCATTATGCACATTGGCAGGCTAACACTGGAAACAGTACAAGCATCGTGGGCTCAGTAAGGTGTAGGCAGCCACAACACTCTGGGTAGACATACACACACTCCCACACCTATTTCAGCATTGTGCAAGGATAGAGGTGGTTTGTAGCTCTGGCCACCACACCAGTCCTGGGCACAGTGCAGGCATTGCTATGGTACGCAATACTGTTGAGGTCACTCCCCAGGGTGGTAAACACTGTCTGGAGCATACACTGAACCACACTCCACAGATATCAGAAAGGTTGCTATGATGAATCTCTGTCAACAAATTGTGTTTAACATAGGATGTGTTATCTGACATTGATCATAGCAACCTTTTGATATATGTGGAACATGTCCCCAAGTTTAGAACGGAATTGCTGAGGAAAGCAGTTGCTAGTATTGGGAGATGCTAGTCTGCGCAGGGCCAAACGGCCTGACTCTCCATGAGGCGTTGGATAGTGGAGCCTGTGGGTGTGGGTGTTTGTGCCGCTGCTCTAGGGCAGAGGTTCCCAACTCCGGTCCGGGTGGGCCAAACATGGTTCAGGTCTTCATGCTGTCCCTACTGAATATGCATGGATACATGTGCATACAATGGGGGTGGTGCATGTAAATACATCTCATGCATATATATTAGGAACATCCTGACAACCTGAATGGTGTTTGGCCCTCCAGGACTGCAGGTGGGACACTCTGCTCTAGGGATTGCACATGTTTATGGTGTCTGTGCTCTCTAGGGTGACATATAGGCGTTTATGGCATGTTTCATTTCTCTGCAAAAAAGGTTCTGTCTTTATTACCATGGTTTACTACTGCATAAAATATGGGGACATGGTTTGCAGGTGCCACAGCTGGGACTTGAACCTGTGACCCTCTGCCCCTGAACACACTGGCTGTGTGAACTGCACCGCACTGTTGCCACAGAGGCAGGTCGTTCCCTGGGGATACCCTTACTGTATGTCAGACAGATCTTGTCTGTTGCAGTGCACGGCCCATGCCTAAATGGGGCTTGGCCGTGGTCTGCTCTGGGCAGCTGCCACTGCCCCCTCCACCACCAGCACCCCTCCGCCACCATGCTTACATGCCCTTATGCTGGTGGTGCTGGTGGTGCGCAGTCCCAGGCCAGCCAGTGTGCCAGTAGGCAGCTGCCTATGGTGTGGGTTCTCAGGTGGGGGTGCCTCCTGTGCCCTTGGGGGTACCTGCTGGGTAATATCCCCTGGGACACTGTGGGGAACACACTCGTGCCCATATTGGACCCTCTTCAGTTGCTGTCTTGCTGCTTTGCAGTTTCGGCATTCCTATGTGCCACCTAGGCATCTGCCTAGTCCACAATGTGCCCCAGAAGGACCACAGCATGTGCCGCCTGCAGCCCTCTGTATCCCATTTCCAGCATCAGTACAGTTGCCCTGTCCTACGTGCCCACTCTTCTGTTGCTGCACATTTGCACACCATAACAAACCTGCCCAATATAAACGACAAACACCCTGATCAGCGGTATTTCAATGTGGGATCATTCACTTTGTAGGGAGACTGAGAATAGACCCTTCCAAACATGATATCTTCTTTTTTATGCTTTGTCAGTGGTGTTGCTTTATGTTTCTCATTAATATCAGTATTGACCAGCTTGGTTATTGGGATTTCAAATGTGGTTCTGGTCATTTTATCTGTTCCTTTGCTTTTTTGGCACCTGCACATGTATTACTACTATCACGTTTTTGGGTTTCCCTGCCTTTGCTGTACATTGCTGACTGAAATGGTTTCTCTGACCTGCAAATGTGCCTAGCACCAGGTTTTCACTGGCGCTAATTTTCTGAGCTTCATTTCACGGCGTTAGTGTGCAAGGAGCCACTCCACGCCCACTCTCCGCCCATTGACCCCTTCTCTCCGCCCCTGGGGAGCCTTCCTCCGCCCTCTGGGGGGCCTTGCTCCACCCTCAGCGCACCTTCCTGCCGCAGCAGACGTTATCGCATGATACGTGATGTTCTCGCACAGTACTGTGCCATTATCACACGATAACATCGCAGCTGCGCCATTAGCGCTGTTTAGTAAACATACCCCATAGACATGGATAGTGATGATGACACAACACAGCAAAAATAATGGGATGAGCACTAATCATTCATGGCAATATTATGGAAAACAGGATGGAGGACAAACAATGGGCAAGAAGCAAGAGCAAGCATGAAGGCAGGGAAGGGCAGACAAGGAGTAGAAGCTTCCCCAGCAACCAAAAAGGGGTTATGCAGATTAATAGTGACTTTTGCAGGTTCCAGAATAAATGAAAATTTAAACACACCTATGGTGTATGAGCTGAGAATCATCCACAGTTGAGATGCACAAAAAAACCGAGAGTAGTCAAAAACAAAGGATGCGAGGATGGTGAGGGACACATAGAAGTAGTAGCATCATCATCCATTACCACAAATAACATGGAAAAAAAAACCTAGAGAAGAAAAAAAAGAAGCAAAGTGGTTGTCAGATGAATTTAGATATGCGTTTGTCATCCCCTACCATGGCCCACAGGGTGGGACGTCAGCTAGGAACCTCAAATCTGCACAGGATAACCCCAAAGCAATGGTTAGGAAAATCAAAAAGGCAAGGATTCTGGGGAGCGTAGAGATGCTATCTGCTAATCCTAAAGTCTGTCTCTTGGAGCTGGTCCCCAAGAAAGAAGCAGGAGAATTCTGACTGATTCACCATTTATTTTTTCCTGAGGGTGAGTCAGTGAATGATTTTCTAGGCAGGGCTATGTGTTTAGTCAGATATGCCGCCCTCGAACAGGCTTACTAAATGTTAAAATAATCAAGAAAGGGATCTTGGCTGACAAAGGCAGATATATTGTCCACATTTTTGCTAGTAGCAATTCACTCAGCATGTTTCTGTCACTTTAGGTTTAGGTTGCAGGATCTCTACTATTACGTTAAATACCTTCTAATCAGTTGCTCAATTTTTCAAACCTCACAAAATGGCTGTATAACAATTAAAGTTATTATCTTCTAAAAATTTTTCTCTCTGCCTTAGCTGGGACTTCTCTAGATCTGACCTGCAACCTCTCGGTTTTGAGACTGAACTTTGGGTCTCATGGAGCATTAGAGATCCATGACACTGACAAGATTTAAAAAATGGCATGCCCCTGCCTTCAGCACTGATTCTTCCTGGACAGCTCCTGACCCCGATCGGGAACTGTCCAGGGGAGGGTCGGTGCACCGCCTGGCCAAGTCAACCATCCTGGCTAGCCAGTCGGGTGCCCAAAGGGTGTCCCCCCCACCCCCCAATCCTTGTTAAAAAAGAAACTGGCTCCATAGCAGATTTGGCTGCAGCTAATGCTATGTCTTGAGGTGGTGTTATCTGCAGCCGTGATGAGGTCCAATTTGGCAGCCATCGTGCAACAGTTTCATGCAATGGCTGCTGACAATCGGCATGCCTACTCCCTGCCCCGATCCTGCCCTCCCCCTGGGGTCCACCACGTGAAATGTAGATATCGCAGAAAAGTGCATGTGATATCAGCATTTCTCCTGTGTTAGCCGCTACCACCACAGGATACAACTGCATTAGTCCCACAGTAGCAGCTAATGCCCTTTAGTAAAGATGCCCCTAAGTGTTGTATTTAAAATCAGGGGTTCTCAACGCAGTCCTCGGGACACACGTAGCCAGTCAGGTTTCCAGAATAACCACAATGAATATGCATGAGAGATATTTGCATGGGCTTCCTCCATTGCATGCAAATCTCTGGCATGCATATTCATTGTGGTTATCCTGAAAACCTGACTGGCTAGGTTCCAGAATAAATGAAAATGTCATGAGGACTCGGTTGAGAACCTCTGGTTTAAAATCAATAGAGTGAGTTGATCAGTAATTGTGTGAATGGCAACAAGTAGACACATTGTTCCAGGTTGAATTCACAACACTGAAGTGAACATCGAGAAATAGTGATTTGTTATAATGGATCTAAATATAAAGCTGCCAGAACCAGGGGGTGATGGCAATGTGCTTGCCCAATCAGACAAAATAACCAGAAAGTCAGCCAAATTGCAATAATGGAATTGGACGGACATCAGTTAAATAAAGTTGTCAAAGGGAACAACTGGATTGATATTAATCCTGTTTAATTTGAGAGGGTGTATAGGTACTGGCATTGGATGGAGTAGTTTGGGCATTGGTGACAGCCTGAGAGTTACCTGGCAACATCTGCCAATTAGACAATACAGAGATTCATTGGGCAATATACTCTAATGCCACTCAGCTAGACATAATAAAATTAAAGGTATTAATAAGCACGATTTGGCAGCAATATGATATTGAATGGCTGCTAGCAGTACCACAAACAAAGAATAAAAAATAATTGTGAATGATTCATTGAAATGAGTGATGTCATGGGCTTTTCGGGGGAACTGGAAAAGCCATAGTTGACATCTAATTTAAATACAGGCACCATTTTGAAGCACTTGACGCTGTCAAGAAATTCAGGAGTGCTGTCAGCATTATCAAATTGGTTTAGAAGTGTGCTGACAAAATATAAAGGACTGCTGTCAGTATTATTAAACTGGATTAGGAGAGTGCTTTGAAAGTGTTCACAGACTAACAGAAAGTCTATGGAAGCTCAGTAATGACGTCTGGGCTTAGAAAGGGCCATATTGTGAAAGCTGTTTATTTGTGATGCCATCGAGTTAAACTATACTATCACTTGTTTGCTGTAATTTCAGATATGCCCTTGAGGAAACATGCCTTTTGTGACATGCTGCCATCTTCGGGTACGCACTGGAAATAATGGATTTTAAAGATAAGTTTTGATACTGAAAAATAAGCAAAGATTATAAAACTAAAAATCAAAAATTAAATGCTAGTTAGAGGGAGATTTCTTTTTCTAATCTGTGGGGATTAGCCCTTACTTTCATTAGGAAACCAAGAATGCAAAGGTTTTGGTGGCTGAAGTAGTCTAATGGGCACACAATTTGGTGCTTTTCATGTTAGTGACTAGTATCATAATAATTTTCAGTGTTTTTTTAATTTGGCAGGATCAAATATTTACTACTGAATTTGATTGTTGATAATATTTTTAAAGCCTTTAATTTGTCATAAAAATTCCAAATGGCAAAGAAACCCTAACATCTTTATTTATTTATTTAATTCATTAACTTTATAAATCAAAGCGGTTTACATAAAACCATATAACTTTAACTTTGTTACACAGAACTAGGAGCATTATAACTTCAGATACAATCTACAATAAACATAGAAACATAGAAACATGATGACAGAAAAAGACCACATGGCCTATCTAGTCTGTCCTTCCATAACAACAACTACAACAGTCCACTTTTTACTTTAAGAGATCCTCTGTGTTGGTCCCATGCTTTTTTGAATTCAGTTACTGTCCTCATCTCTACCACCTCCACTGGGAGACTATTCCATGGATCCACTACTCTTTCTGTAAAGAAATATTTCCGCATATCACTCCTGAATCTATCTCCCTTCACCCTCATCCCATGTCCCCTCGTAGCAGAACTTGCTTTCAATTGAAAGAGGCTCTCTCCCTGAACATTTATGCCAAGGAGGTATTTAAACATCTCAATCATATCACCTCTATCCCGCCTTTCCTCTAAGGTGTACATATTAAGATCCTTAAGTCTGTCTTCATATGCTTTATAATGAAGCCCACTAATCATTTTAGTAGCCACCCTCTGCACCGACTCCATCCTGTTCACATCCTTTTGAAGATGCGATCTCCAGAATTGCACACCATACTCCAAATGAGGTCGCACCAAAGACTTATACAGAGGCATTATCACCTCCTTTTTTCTGCTAGCCATTCCTCTCCGTATGCACCCAAGCATCCTTCTAGCTTTTGCCGTCGCCTTTTCTACCTGTTTAACTACTTTAAGATAATCAGACACAACCACGCCTAGGTCCCGCTCTTCTTTAGTGGACAAAAGTACTTCACATCCTATGCTATATTGCTCCCTTGGATTGCTGCAGCCCAAATGCATGACCTTACATTTTTTAACATTAAATCCCAGCTGCCAGATTCTAGACCATTCTTCAAGCTTAGCTAGATCCCTCCTCATGTTATCTACACCTTCCTGGGTGTCTACTCTATTGCAGATTTTGGTATCAACTGCAAAGAGGCAAACCTTACCCGACAGCCCTTCCACTATATCACTAACAAAGATGTTAAAAAGAATCGAACCAAGGACAGATCCCTGGGGCACACCACTGATAACATCCTTCTTCTCAGAGTGAACTCCATTTACTTGTACTCTTTGTCGCCTCCCACCCAACCAATTTCTAACCCAAGCAGTAACTTTAGGGTCCATCCCTAGGGTGCTCAGTTTGTTTATAAGTCGCCTGTGAGGAACAGTGTCAAAGGTTTTACTGAAATCTAAATACACCACATCTAGAGCTCTCCCTCGGTCCAACTCCCTGGTCACCCAGTCAAAGAAATCAATCAGATTTGTCTGAAAAGACCTGCCTCTAGTGAATCCATGCTGCCTCGGATCCTGTAATACGCTGGACTCCAGAAACCTCACTATTTTCTCTTTCAGCAGCGTTTCCAATAATTTACTCACCACCGAAGTTAAACTAACCGGCCTGTAGTTTTCAACCACATCCTTACTTCCGCTTTTGTGTAAAGGCACCACATGAGCCTCTCTCCAGTCCTTTGGCACCACTCCCGACTCCAACGAGGCATTGAAAAGGTCAGTCAGTGGAGTTGCTAGAACGTCCCCAAGTTCCCTCAGTATTCTAGAGTGTATCCCAACCGGTCGCATCGCTTTGTCTACTTTAAGTTGAGCTAGTTTCTCATGAACACAGTCTTCTGAAAATTGTTCAAGATGTCCCTCGCTTCTGTTCTTATTTGTGGGTGTTTTCTGAGGTCCTGCTCCTGGTTCTTCATCTGTGAACACAGAACAAAAATATTTGTTAAGCAATTCCGCTTTATCCTTATCAGCTTCTACATATTCCCCCCTTGCACCCTTGAGTCTGACAATACCACTTTTGCCCTTCCTCTTCTCACTAATATATCTGAAAAATGTCTTATCCCCCCATTTTATTGCATTGGCTATTTCCTCCTCCTTTTGAATCTTTGCCTTCTTGACTACTTTGCTAGCTTCTCTAAGTTTTTCCAAATACAGATGCCTGTCTTCCTCTCTCTGTGATCTCTTGTATTTCATGAAGGCCTTCTTTTTCTTCACTTTTTCAGCTACTTCCTTCGAAAACCATAGCGGTCTCCTTTTCCTTTTGCCTTTATTTACCATTTTAACAAAAAGGTTGGTTGCCCTTAAAATACCCCCTTTCAGTTTTGCCCACTGTTTTTCTACATCCCCCAGCTGTTCCCATCCCACTAACGACTCCCTGAGGTATTGGCCCATCTTCGCAAAGTTAGTCTTCCTAAAGTCTAAGATCCTCACCTTGGAATGGATTCTAACAGCCCTAGTCCTAATACTGAACCACACCATCTGGTGATCACTGGATGCAAAATGATCTCCCACTACAACATCAGAAACACTTTCACCATTGGTAAGCACCAAGTCCAGTATGGCCCCTTCACGTGTGGGGTCTGTTACCAATTGCCTGAATAGTTCTCCCTGTAGAGAATCCAGGATCTCCTTACTTCTAGATGATACTGCAGCAGGAATGTGCCAATCAACATCTGGCATATTGAAATCTCCTATCAGTAGCACTTCCCCTTTCCTAGCAATGCTGCGTATGTCTTCAATTAACTCTCTGTCCACCTCTTCCTCTTGTGAGGAAGGTCTGTATATCACACCAATGCAAATAGATTTCTCTTTCCCTCTTTCTAGTTTAACCCACAATGCCTCCTCTCTCCCTTTTAAACTCTGTAATTCCAAAGCTTTAATAGTAGTTTTTACATATAGTGCCACTCCTCCTCCCCTTCTTCCTACCCTGTCCTTTCTGAATAAAGTATAGCCAGGTATAGTTACATCCCAGTCATGGTTTTCTGTGAACCATGTTTCTGTAACTGCCACTAAATCGAAGTCAGCCACTCCCACCAAAGCTTCAACTTCAGGGATCTTATTTCCCATGCTACGGGCATTAATACACACTGCTTTCCATATGTTACCCCGGTTACCCATTTCCATAAAGGTATTTAATGTATCACCTACCTGGGGGCTTTGAAATGGTCCCTTAATAAATGAGTTTTCAATTCCTTGTGGAAGGATGAGAGTTCAGTAGTGTTTGAGTTTTGCAGGAACACTGTTCCAGAGGTCAGGGCAAATATGGAGAAGACCCTTTTTCGTGTTTCCTGGTTACTTTTCATCAACTCAGCTGGCAGGGCTAGCATGTTCTGCATGGAATTTCTTTTGTCCCTCTTATTAGTGGTTTCTTTTATTGTGGATTTCAAGCATGATGCAGATTGGTAATGGATGATTTTGAAAATGATTATTAGTGATTTGTATCAAATCTGACTTGTTGGCGGGAGCCAATGTAGGAAGCATTGGTGTGATGTAGTCAGATTTTTTTTTGTTCCCATTATAATTTTTGCTGCTGTGTGCTGTGCTAATTGTAACTGATGTAAACTGTATTTGGAAAGACCTTGGAGTAAGTTATTACAGAAATCTAGATGTGGAAAATCAGGGCCTGGAATACTATTGGAAGTCTTTTGCTATTAAAAGAGGTTGAAGGTTCTGTAGGATCCTTATTTTTCTGTTAATGGCTTTTATGGTACTGCTGATGTGCGATGTGAAGTTTAAATTCTGATCTAGTGTTATGCCCAGGTATCATACTTCCAGTTTGATCTCCAACTCTGCATTGTTGACTTTTAGAGTTTTGGGTGGCATAAATGTTTTGCTTTTGACAATGTAGAGTACTTCGGTTTTCTTGAGGTTGATTGTGAGTTTGTGGTCTAATATCCATTGTGTTAGTCCATTAAAAGAACGTACAATCTTGTTTTGATTTTGGATGGATGCATTGTAGGGTATGTATAGTATTATGTCATCAGCATATATATGATAGTTTACTTTGTGTAAAACCCAAAGGACAGTCACAACAAAAAAAAATTGCACTATAGTGCTGGATGATGAGACCCCCCAGGTCACAAGGCAATCAACTGGCTACTAGTGAGGAGCTGAAGACATTTCAGAGTAAAGCCAGCATTTATGATGTGGTTGGATCAAAGCCCTCGGGACGTCTGACTGCTGATGTAGCTGCACATGAAATAAGAGTCAGAAGATGCAAAGATGTCATACATATTGGGTTATGGAACATACGTAGCATGAACCAAGGGAAGTTGGAGGCAGTCAAGAATGAAATGGAACATGTACAACTTGATCTGTTGGGTGGCAGCGAACTGAAATGGACTGACATCGGGCACTTTGCATCTAATGATCACATGGTCTACTATGCTGGAAATGAAAGATAAAGAATTGGTGTGCATTTATAATTATGAAAAAACTTGCAAGAACTGTAATGAACTACAATACAATCAGTGAACGCTTAATTTCTATTTGTCTATGAGGAATGTCCATCAACACACCTATAATTCAAGTATATGCCCCAACAACAGCTGCAGAAAAGGATGAAATTAATGAGTTCTATGAACAAGTACAAGCTGAAATTGACAGAATATGCAAACAGGATATCATGATAGTCAACAAAGAAGGCAGAATGGTTGGAAAATATGTACTTGGTGACAGAAATGATGCTAGAGAAAGACTGATAGAATTCTGCAAGACTAACGATCTATCTGTCTCAAACATCTTCTTCCAGCAGTACAAGTGATGATTGTACACATGGACTTCACCCAATGGATTGTACAAAAATCAAATTGACTACATCTGTGGAAGTCAATGATGGAAAGCTCTATATCATCAACAAAGACAAAACCTGGAGCTGATTGTGATACAGATCACCAACTACTCATATGCAAACTCAAGCTAAAGTTGAAAAAGAGCAAACCATTCATGAATGTAGCAAAACATGACCTTGAGAACATACCACTGGAATTTAAAGACTGCCTGCAAAATTGATTTGGTGCTTAAGATACAAATGACAGAGCTCCAGAAGAGTTATGGGATGACGTCAAGAAGGTTGTGTTGGAAGAAAGTAAGATATCTCTACAAAAGGTGAAAAAGCAAAAACGACCAAAATGGATGACTGAAGAGACTCTGAAAATTGCCCAGAAATGCAGAGAAGCTAAAGCCAGAGGAGAAAGAGGCAATTGCAGAAATCAGATATTTCCTTGTCTTGTCTTCCTGCACATTGGAAAAGTACTATAATGACACATGCAAGGAAATAAAAGCAGAAACTATTAGAGAAAGAACAAAATCAGCTTTCTTAAAGCAGTAAGAGATAAAGAAAAAATTCCAGCCTAGAATTGGAATGTTACAAGATGCTCAAGGATCCATGCTGAATGATACTGAGAAGATTAAGAAAAGGTGGAAAGTATATGTAGATTCATTATATGATAAAGATCAAGTGGATCAACAGCCGTTTCACCTGTACCTTATGATATGGAACCATTGGTGATGAAAGAAGACGTCAAAGCAACATTGGAAGCCATATCAAAGAACAAGAGCACCAGTCATTGATGGCATTCCCATTGAAGTATTACAGCAATCTGATGCAGCTGTTACCATATTTACAAGGCTCTGCCAGAAACCTTTGAAGACAACATCATGGACAACTGACTGGAAAAGATCTGTGGTTATGCCAATACTAAAGAAAGGTGATCCAACTGACTGTGGAAATTATTGCACAATCACTCTGATCCCACATGCCAGCAAGATTCTACTGAAGATTATTCAGCAGAGACTACAACCATACCTGGAACGAGAACTGCCAGAAGTGTAAGCAGGGTTCAGGAAAGGGCGAGGAATGAGAGACATCTTCGCGGATTTGAGATGGATCCTTGAAAAGACTAAAGAATACCAAAAAGATATCTATATATGTTTATTGACTACAGCAAGGCTTTTGACTGTGTAAACCATGAGAAACTCTGTGCCACATTAAGAAGCATGGGTATACCAGAACAACTGATCGTTCTCTTGCATAACCTTTACATTGATAAGAAGCAACAGATCGAATGGAACAAAGAGAAACAGAATGGTTTAAAATCAGCAAAAGTGTACGACAAGGCTGCATACTTTCCCCCTACCTATTTAATTTATATGCAGAACACATCATCAGAGAAGCAGGGCTATATGAAGACAACAGAGGTGTGGATTGGTTGGAGACTCATCAACAACCTTCACTATGCTGATGATACCACATTACTGGCTGAAAGTGAAGACGATCTGAAATATTTGTTTCTCGAGATCAAGGAACATAGTCTTAAAATGGGTCTGTACCTTAATGTAAAAAGACAAAGATCCCGACAACTGGCAAAATCAGTAAATTCATTATTGATGGAGAAGAACATTGAAATCATGAACAACTTTAACCTACTTGGATCAACTATCAATAAGGAAACAACAAGAATTCGAGAAATCAGATGCCGCATTGCTCTTGGAAGAATTGCTATGAAGGAACCAGACAAGATTCTCAAGAGCAGAGATGTCTTTCTCCATACAAAGATTCAACTCATTCAAGCCATGGCATTTTCAATAACGTCATATGGATGCAAAATTTGGACAGTGAAAAAGATAGACAGGAAGAAAATTGATGCCTTCGAATTTTGGTGCTGGCGATGAATACTGTGTATACCATGGACTGCCCGAAGAATAAACTAGTTAGTACTAGAGGACATCAAACCTAAGCTTTCTTTAGAAGCTCAGATGAAAAGACTTTGACTTTCATACTTTAGACACATCATGCAAAGAGAGAGATCATTAGAAAAAAACATCATGCTTGGCAAGGTAGAAGGTCAACGCAAAAGAAGAAGGACAGCAATGAGATGGATTGATATAACAGCAGCAGCTATGGGTTCCACTCTGTCAACAATGAGATACCTGACTGGAGACCGAATACAGTTTAGGATAACTATCCAGAGGGTCAACATGAGTTGACATAGACTCGATGGCACTTAACAACAACAACTTTGTGTTTTTGGTGTATGTTGCATATATGTTGCATGTATATGTTGAATAGTGCTGCTGATAATGCCGATCCTTGCATGTTCCTTGATATTGTTTCATATGGTGTAGATTTCCTTTGTCCTACTGTAGTTTTACTTGTTGGTTGCAGTCAGCTATGTACAGTATTAATGGAACCATTTAAATAGTATGTTTCCGATTCCAATGGATCTTAGTCTTGCTAAGAGCAGATTATGTGGGATGGAATAAAATGCTGCTCTTATATCAAGCAATATTATTATAAATCCTTGGTTAGGTTTAGCTGTACCTTTTATGAGGGCGTCCATAAGTGAGTTTAGTAGAGTTTCAAATCCATTGGTGATGCTTAAAGCCATGCTGTTGTTGATCAAGTGGGGCATGGCTATCGAGATGGTTCTGTAGCTGTTGCAGCACTACCTTTTCCATGATTTTTTATAGGAACATCAGGCTACATATCAGTCTGTAGGATCTTTTCTGTCTGCAGTAGTGTTTTTTAGTGTTAGGCATACTGATGCTATTTTTAGTTGCTTTGGTAGGTATCCTTGTTCAAGGGATAGCTGCATTAACTTAAGGAGTGAGGGGGATAGTTCAGATCTGGCTATTTTAATCCAAGTATCTGGACAATGTAGTGGTGTTTATGTTGTTTGTTATATTTTCTCTGTTTTCTCTTATGATTGGGTTGAAGGTGTGCCATTATGTTTTTATTATGCAAAATGGGTTTGTTGTTTGAGGTGCAGATGTCTGGTAGTTGGTCTTGCTCTGAAAGTTCACTAGGGTTTGTGGGCAGGGTGTGATGTCAGGACTATTGTTGTAGTCTTTTGTGAGGGAGTGAACAATGTCAAATAGCTTAGTATGATATTGTTTGTTCTGTGCATTGATTTGGTTGCAGCATTTGTTTAGTTTGTGGGTGTCATTTGTCTGGTCTTCTGGTAATTTTGTTCATCTCCATTTACATTCAGTTTTCTGAGTTGTCATTTTATGTTCCTCAGTTTCTTAGTGTACCAGCACTCATTCCGTTTGTGACTGATCCACTATGTCTGTCCCATGCCATTTTGAATTCTGTCTCTGTATTTACCCCACCACTTCCATCGGGAGGGCATTCCAAGCATCCACCACCCTTTCAGTGAAAAAGTATTTCCTGACATTGCCTTTCAATTTACCCCCTTGGTCTGTTGTGTCTTGATGTAGCTGGGGGTAATTTCCACCAAGAAAGCTTGTTTGTTGAAGCTTCTGAATCTGCATGTCATCATGTTTTTGTATGGTTCATTTTGCCTGTTTTTGTCACTCGGTATGGTGACGTTCAGTATGTTATGGTCTGACCATGGCACTGCTGTAGTGTTGTAAGATTGCTGTTGTTAACCATTTCCTTAGGGGTAAAGATTAGTTCTAGTATATTTTCTTTTATATGTGTTGATTTGTCGACTATTTGCTGGTAGTCTAGTGCTCTCATAGCCTCAAGGAATGTGTTTGCTTGTTTTGTGGAGAGTATCGAGAGGTTAAAGTCTCCTATAGTATTAGGTGTTTGTTTTGTATGATGTTCTTTCAGACTCTTTCTAGTACTGTTTAGAGGTCCTTAGGATTTGTTGTCTATATCTACTGTCTCTATTAACTCCCTCCCCCCTCATCCTGGCTTCAACAGATACAATCAAGACAGAAATAATATATGAAGTAGCTCAAAAGAAAACTAATCCAAGGATAACCTTCCAAAGATACATCATATAGAGCACCAAACATAATCAACAGGTTTTCAAACATGGTTGCTATAAAGAAACTGATGTGTGGATGGAGTAGGCAGCCTTATATTGTCAATACAGACATACCAAATTCCACCAGTAGTGTCCATTCAGTTCCACAGAGGATTTCCAATGATTAATAATGCGCTTCAAAGCCATGTCCATCAAAATATCAAAAAGAGAATGATGTTGCACTGATAAGAGAGGGCAAATCAACAAGGGACTAATACACTACCATTTGAAATGTAAGGGTCTCCTACAAACTCAAAAAATCCTGAATCTACTCCCATACAGAACACCAATAGACTTTGAGGTGCAGGCATTCAAAAAGCAGATGGGAAAGAGCCCCTTTATCCAGATTACAGGTCCAATGATTACTTGCATTAATTTTCCACTTGACCAGCTGCACCGGTATCATCAAATAACAAAGTCAGTGTGTATGTGTGGGGGGTGGAGGCCTGGGCAAGGGGGTTGGGGGGATGGGAATTATCTATCCGAGGCCATCATGCCAATTGCCTGGTTGTGCAATGTGCAAGGTTTTATTTTTCCACAAAAAAGTTAGCATTATCTTTTCTATAAAAAGAGTCAGGAAAAAGAATGGGTATCATTCCTAATAAAAAGTTAACTTAGGTACAAGCATCATTTTAGTGGTTTCCAGACATCCCCACCAGCATGATGTAGGAGCCAGAAAGAAGAAGATGGTGTGCTCAGGAACTGAGGAAAGTGCGAGTCAGTGGATGTGAAGTGACCTAAGGAGACGGTGGGGTGTGTGAAACAGGAAGAGGTCAGTTAAGTATTGTGGCGTGTCTATGTGGATTGCCTGATGAGCAGTGAAAAAGATCTTATAATCCTTTGAGGGAGGAGTAGCCTAGTGGTTGGGGTAAGGTACTTCAGGCCGGAAGGTCAGGGGTTCAAATCCCACTAGAGGACAGCAACCTTGGGCCGGAAGGACTGGGGTTTCTAGTCCCACAGATGCTCCTTGTGGTCTTGGGCAAGCCACTTAACCCTCCATAGCCCATGTTCCCTGTAAGTATTAGTGTATGTGTCTCATATCCCCTTGTGCTAAATGTATCCCCCAATTGTGTTGTGACCGCTTTGATTGAAGGATAAGGCGGTATACAAAAACTGTCTAAATAAAAATAATCAATGGTATTTTAATGGGAGCCAGTGAAGGTGGACAAGGAGAGGTGCAATATAGTCATGACAGGAAGAGTGTGAGAATTCATGAAGCCATATTTTGGAAGAGCTGAAGGCAACATAGCTGGTAGCAAGGGAGACTGGCAAGTTCACCGTTGAAATAGTCAAGCCTAGAAACCACCAGTGATAGAAGGGGGGTCGTGAGGGAGTGAGAGTTGAGGAAGGGTCGCAGGGCACGGATCTGGCACATGGAGAAAAATGAATGTTGGACCAGGGAGGATACGTGATCCTGGAAGGATAGCGAGGAGTCTAGGATAACACCAAGATATCGAAGGGATTGTACTAGAGGAACCAGGGAGTGGGTGCTATGGTGGGGCAGGGGGTGTTGAAAGTGAGCCAGATAGCAGTACATTTGGAGGGATTAAGGTGAAGACAATTTGCAGATAGCCAGCTAGAGACATCAGATAAACAGGAGTTGAGTGGAGTCAGATCAGGGGAGTGTGAAAGAGAAGAATAATGTCATCTGCATATAGGTAAGCAGAGATGCTGGACTGTTGTATCACCAAAACGAGGGGGGCCAGTGAAGAAAAGGGGTGCCAACACAGAGCCCTGGGGGACACCACATGTGAGAGGGATGGGAGGAGAGGAGGCCGTCCTACAGTCTACGGAGAAAGAACGGTTAGATAGAAAAGATTTAAACCAAAGGAGGACAGTATCTCGGAGCCCACAACCAGAAAGGCAAGAGAGAAGAAGAGAGTGGTCCACCAGATCAAAGGCTGAAGACTGGTCTAAAGAAACTACAATTAAGATGTTATCCTTACTGTGAGCGATGTGAACTTTATTAAGTAGAGATAGAAGAATGATTTCTGTGCTGTGGTCAGGGATGCAAATGGCAAGTAAGTCCAGGTGAGAGGATAATTGCACAAAAAACAACTTTTCAAAAACTTTTGGAGAGGAATGTGAGATTAGAGATGGGATGCCAATTAACCAGGATATCAGGAGCCAGAGTGGGTTTCTTGAGAATGCGTTGTACGATGGCATGCTTCCAAAGAGAGGGGAAGATACCAGAAGCAAAGCTTGAATTGAAGATGGTCAGTACAGAGGGGAGGAGGGCCAGAGAGGATTCTGTAATCCATTTTGAGGGGATGGGGTCAGAGAGACATGTTTTGTGAGAAGACTGAATAGCCTTGGAGTGACGCAGTGATGTGCTGAAAGGAGGTCCAGATGTGGACAATAGTTCTCAACCTTTTGAAGGTCGCAGCCAGGCTTTTCATGTACTATTGTGGCAGCAGCAAAAGCACCCATCTGAGGGCTCTGTTGTTGGAGAAGGGTGAAATATTTCAAAAGGTAGGGCATGATGTCAGTGCTAAAGGAGGGGCCAGTAGCTTTGCCTAGGTGCATTTGCTGAAGATCACAAATTGCAGAGGAGCCTCTAAGGTCACTGCCTGCATTGATGAGAGGATGGGTCGCTGCACTGCTTGCATCAAACACTCAAACGTTTCAGGTGTAGACTGGGTCTCAGAGCTATAAAGCTTACCATAGAACTCTCAAAAGCAATCTAATATATCAGCAGTTTGAGCGAGTAAGCAATTCTCATCTTCCTTAAGAGCAGCAATATAAGTGGCATTTTGATGAGATTTAAGGGTTCAAGCTAGGAGTCTATGAGCCTTGTTGCTCTCAGCAAAATAGCAGCTGTTGTGAAGGGTTGTGAAATGAGCAGCCTCCCGACTGAGAAGTAGGTTATACTGATAATGGAGTTTTTGAAGTTTGAGCAAAATGGCAGGGTCGAATCTATTAATGAGAGCATGCTCTCCCTCCTTAATTTGAGAATTTAAATCTATAAGTTCTTTCTTCCTCTGCTTTGCAGACTGTATAGCAAAGCTAGTAATAACAGACCGCAAAAGGGACTTACAGGCCTCCCACCAGACCCAACTCGAAGTCTCTCCTGAAAGATTGGACTCAAAGTATTCGGCAATGGCCTTCCGTATAGTAAGAAGGAAATGTTCATGTGACAAAAGCATCTCATTTAGCTTCCAAGGGGGAATGGTCGGATCTGACTGGGGAATCTGCAGGGTAAGGAAAATAGTAGCATGATCTGAAACTGTAATACTATGGATATTGGCCCAAAGAAGGTCTGGTAGTAATGCCTTTAAAAGCAAAAGATAAATCAATTCTAAAGTGGGAAATCATGGGGAAAAGAGTAGAAGGCAAAATATTTTCTGCAGGATATAGCGAATGCCACGCGTCAACAAGTCTATTGTTCTCCATGAGGGCCATCACAGCCTGTGGTGCCTTTTTCAGCCTTAGTGTGGCCTTAGACAAATGATCTAAAATAGAATCCAAGACTAAACTGAAGTCACTCCCAATAATTATGGGAAGAGGGGTGGCCTCCAGAATTTGCCAAGACAAATCATGAATAAAACCCAAATAGTCTACTATTGGACCGTAGATATTAAGGAGTGCCAGCTTCTGGTTAGCTATTTGTAGGGTAACCCTCAGTCATTGACCATCGGTGGCTGCCTTAGTGTGAAGAACCATTGGAGCTAAAGCAGAGCGAATAAGAATTACCACGTCATTCTTTTTTCTTAACACTGGAGAACCTGCCCCCATCCAATTTTTGGGATTCCTGTAGAGACAAGTGCATCTCTTGTAAAAAGATGATATCTGCTGCCTCTTTCTTGCAATGCAGTATAATCTTTTTCCACTTAATTAAATTTAGGATGCCCTTAACATTTAGAGAGAAAATCTTCAAATCCACGGCCATTATCCACATTTAAGAATAGGAACCACTGGCAAAGGCAATCTAGGAGACCCAGGGGATTGGAAGCTACTAGAGAACACTATCACTTGGCCTCAAAGCACAGACATGGCAGTATCCAAATGGGAATAACAAAGAATAAAAGCATACCATAGTGCCATTAAGAAAGTAAATAAACAACTGGAGCCAGAAAAAAAATAAAAAAAGGAAAAAAAAATAAAAGGAGATTAGCACCTCAACTCTTGAGTGAGCCTGCCTATACTGAATCATGAGGGAGCCTTAGAGCAGTGGAAGTCACGTTCTTTTGCTCCCAGTCCCGCTATAACAATAAAATATACCCAATTATATGAACATCGCACCCTCTCTCTTCCCAAGCAGACAAACATCAATCCAAACCACACATCTCTGCAATACAACACAAGACATTAATGATCATTGAAACATGCAAGATGATAGTCTATTGCCAAACAATCTGTATGCACTCTGCAACATTAATGTGCCCAAATCCCCCGGTCACGTTGACGGTGAAAGGCATTCGCGGAAAGAGTACTCAAAGCAAACATTGTTCCACAAAGCAATCAATGAATGTCCATATCCTCAATTTCCTGCCAAAAGGAATGCAATTGCTCTGGGTCCTCAAAGGACTTAGTACGACTGTGGACCGTAACCCACATCAACGCTGGATAAAACAGTCCATAGCGGGCTTGCAATTTTTGCAGGTGAGGGCGAAACAATAGGAGTGGTTTTCTTCATTCCACATTCTTTTTGTTCAGATCTGGGAAGAAAAGTATTTTATGACCTTCATATTAAATTGGAGAGTGCACCCTTGTAGCCTGTAGTATCTGCAATGCTTGGGGATATCGCAGTATCTTTATTATAAAAGGCCAAGAAGCCTTAATCTGCACTCCCCAAGAAGGAGTGCAATGGGCACGCTCAATCTGAAACATCCAGTGAAATCCAAATGGAGAAATTTTGGAATCATGTCCTCCAAAAAAAATAATAATGGGATCAGCGCCTTCAGAGCCCTTGGGTAACCCCAAGTATCCAGATATTACTGTGCCTCGAGTGACTGTTAAGATCTTCCAGTTGTCATTCTAACTGCAATACATGTTTCAGACCTTTCTCAATATACTGCAAGCATTCATTCTGTGCCATTAAGTAACATTCATGCCATCCAGCCAAATAGAAAGAGAGTTAAGTTGTGTTTGCACTTCCAGCAGCTCGGACCGGACCGATGAGAGGGCTTCTCTATTAGTAGTAGCTAAATCTTTTGCTTGTCTAATTTCCAACTGTACTTTCTTTAGTGCTTCATCAGCTTCTTTCATCGCCGCCATCTTGCTGGGGGATGGTGGATCATATTTGGATCATTGAGCCCCTGAAGTTTGAGTTGCCGGGTAATCCAACCTCACTGGCTTAATGCCTGCCATACTTCGAGGCACATCCACAGTGGAGGGGGAGAGTCAAAAGCAGCAGGAACAGGAGCAAGTCTCAAGATCAAGCTTGTCAGATGTCCATTTTGATTTGTGGCTAGCTCCGCCCCATCCTTCTCCCTCATTTTTTGCATAAACTATTGCCACATAAATGTGAAAGTGACTTGACAAAATTATCCCCATGGAGGCACATTCTGTACATGCACGTCCGGGCCATCCAGATGTCCAGATATCTGGACAGCCCAGAGATGCACCCAATTCTGCTCCCATGGGGGCTAGACAGCCCCGCGGGAGCAGAATCGCAGCATAAGGCCTGGACATCCAGGATGTGCCCTGATTCAGGCAACTTGGACGTCCAGAGCTCTGCCTGGCTAGCTCAGCCAGGCTCTTGCATGGAGCCGCAGTGTCATGGTGTCCCATTGCTGGGTCCTTATCGCTCTGATGTTTGGGTAGTCTCAGCCAATCACCATTGGATATGGAAGCCAGAGCAGCACCATGAACTCAAACATGGCTTGCCCTGCTGGAGTCTTGAGTAAAACCTATGCTGTTGGATAATGCTTCTGGTCTTCATGCACACAGGCCAGTGTTAACATCTTTGCATAGTCAATTTGAAATCGGGTTACTGTTTCCCGTGAATGAGGGTCCGCACACTCCCAGAGTCTATCAAGACCTGAAGTGGGTTTCCTCAAGCTCCACTGGAATCACAAAGTTCTGTGCCCCTGGGTGGGGAGTGCCCACAAAAGTGCAGGTGTGAGAGGTAGTTAGTCTGACATCCATGGGTTCCTCTGTACCCAGGCAACATTCCCAAGCAAAGTGTCCCTGTGTGCACACTTCACCTAGGAGTTGACTTTGGGGGTCGGAGCATGGCAGCCAACATCTATTCCGGCTTTCCCTTCTGTCCTCCTGGGCTAACAGGTGACTTCTTTCCCTTCTCACTGTCGGCTTCAGTCAGCGACTGAGCTTCATGCTATTTTCAGTGCAGTGCAAGCTTGGAGTGCTCACATACCCATTGTTTCATCAGAGAAGTCAAGCCCTCCAAAACTGTTCCAGTAGCACAATCTTGGCTATTTTGGGCCTGGTCTTTACCTCCGGTTGCAGTCACTTCCATGCGATATCCTTCAATCGATAAAGGAACCTCCGAGGGCTCTGTTATCTGGAGCTCCCCCTTTCTGAATTGCTGGCAGTAGGCCTCTGGAGTACAGCTGGCCCATTCCAGTATGCCGGCCTTGACAGCTGCATTCGTAGCTCACCCATCTGGGTTGGCATCCTGGAATGAAGCCTGATTGTTGTCTGTCAGCATATTCACCATATAAGTAGTCCATGTCTTCTCTGGCCACCTGGCTGTGCAAGCAATTTGTTCAAAATTCACTAGAAAGTGGTCCGGTTCATCTTCTGCTGCCATTTTAGGAAACACTTGCACTGGAGTGTGGAGTTGCGCTCTAAAGGTCAACTGAGCTAGGAAATTCTTCTGTAGCTCTGCCTGCACTCAAATAAGATCTTGTATTTGCTGCTGCTGCTGCTGTTGTTGCCGCCCTTCCAGCAGGGCATGTTGAAACTGCAGCTGACATTGTTGCTGTTGACCTACTGCCAGAATCTGGAAGAGCCGCTCCATCCTGGCTTGTCACTGTTCTCTTGCAACATCACTACAGCTTCCTCTTCTGCAGATGAGTTAACTCTGCCATATTCCAGCTCCAACAAACTTTTAGCAGGCTCTAGTGGCCAAAACAAAGCCTGCCTGCCCGGCAATGACTAGATCTTCAAGCTCCCTAATTAGGGTGTGGCTAACCCTTTTAGCCCATACAAGCAAACAAAAAATATCCTGACCTGCTGTACATGCTCAGCTCTGGAAGGACGTGGATTTGCTCTCAGTCACGTGATTAGAGGAAATTCCCAAGCTGCTACCATATGTGGTAAATGTGGAATGTGGTGGGAAGGGATTTTTTTTTTAAAACACTGAACGGGCAGCAGTTCAGGGAAAACAAAACATTTATTCCGTCCAATCTTGTTAAACATCCACAAAACTGGTTCTCCTAGCCCCTCGTCCAGCCCCAGTTAACATTCCTACCTCAGAACTCCTTTGCATGACTTGCCTTGGAAGGACTTCTGGCTTCTCTCTCCCTCCTGCAGCCTGCTGGGTTCTTAACCATTCCCTGTGAGCCACGCCCTCCCAGCTCTGAATTCTGGGCTGCAGACTCTCTTAAAGGGGACTGTTGATGATCCCTTTGGAGAGGGATCGTTAACATTCTATACACCCCATCACAAAGTGGATGAGGTACCTGGATATCTTGTTGGGCATAGATACCGTGAAGCTATATGATTTAAACTACCCGCTGTTACTCAAGTAAGTAATGGTTGATTTGGGAAGGTGGGGGAGAGTTGAGCACTTATGGTTAGGCGAGATAGCAGATGTCAGTTCTTCCCTGGTTTCTTTATCTCTTTATAGCCCTACCAGTGGGAGTTCTGACGAGGGAGCTACAGAATTTTAAAAGGAAAATGTTTGCATATATTTGTAGGGAAAGGCCACCCCAATAGCACAATGGATTCTCACGTCGACCAAAAATGAAGGAGGGGTGGGAATGACAGATATTAGGAGGTGCTATTTTGCCTCCCAACTAGGAGCTGTAGTGGAATGGAGATGAGCCCAAAAGAAATATTGGGTTTGCATTATGCAAGCAATCCACAGTGTAGATCCCCTATAGCTGCTATGGAGATGAATTACATTGCCAGATTCCTCAGACCCTTTTATAAAATGTTTACCGAGTATATGGAATCGGGAGAAGGAAGCTTTTGGGAGGCAGAGAGTTTTCCTTTGTAGCACACCTCAGTCGTGTTCAGCAGTTGCCCCAGGAGCATTTGTGAGAGTGCTCAATAAATGGTAAGAGAGAGGATTAACCAGTGTGCTCCAGTTCTTTGAGGGGGGAGGGGGTCTTGCTCTCCTATGAAACTTTGCAGAAAAGGTGTGACTTGGATAAGAGAGACATTTTTGCTTACTGCAGAATAACTCATCTAAAGCTGAGGGGGGAGGGGGGCATGGGTTTTGATGGGACAGTTGGGCTTCAAGAAAATGGTTACTCAAATTTATAAGTGGCTACATGGAAGTGTATAAAGTAAGCTTTCATATATGATGAAATGGGAGCAACTGGTTGAGAAATCCTTTGACCTGGATGATTGGTTCTGAGCCATAGCTAAAAAAAATTTTTTTAATTTTTCTTTTTTATTGAAATTATACAATAGAAATACAAACCATTTGAAAAACAACGTTCACACATTAGAATCAAAAAGCAAACCTCAACCTGGGTATTATGCCTGAATAACTCATAGTACAATGCAGATATACTATACTAAAACTCCCCCCCTCCCCCCCAGCAATCCCCCACTTCCCTCCTCCGTATTGTAACCTATCCCTCCCCCTCTGTACTCCCCCCCCCCCAGCTCCCCTTCTGCACCTCCTATAGTCTGCATGCCTCTGCACACTCACCGAGCATCTCAGCCATAACTCTACACGCGTTGTCCTCCTCCGCCTTCCAACCCCCCCTCCCCCACCCCCTCTCTCCATGCCTCCAACCATCTCCAAACCCCATGCCAATATATCGCACTTTGCCCTCCTTTCCCCCGTCTCAACTCTGTTAATTTATACATCAGGCTCACCTCAGCCACTCTTCGCACAAATCCTGCCAATTGTGGTATACTCTGTCCCCCCCAGTGCTGTGCGATCTCGCAACGAGCTACAGCAATACAATGATGCAGTACCCCCTCCTCCCGTCTCGAAAGATCATCATCCAGTTGATGCAACAGACATGCCTCCGGTCTCCCATGCAAACTATGCCCGGTCATGCCATAAATCACCGCAATTACCTGCCCCCAGTACCCCTGTAACTTATCGCACTTCCACCACATGTGCATCCAGTCCCCTCTTTCAGCACACCCCCACCAGCATAAATCATCCCTTCCCCTCCCCGCTCGATACCGACGTACTGGCGTCCAATACCATCTGTATAATACTTTATATGCATTTTCTTTAATTTGCGTGGCTATGGACACAGTAGCAATTGTCTGGAGTAACTTCTCCCAAGCCTCTACCGTCCAACACACACCCAAATCCTCCTCCCATTGCAACATATAGCGTAACTTGCATATTCCAGTCCCCATTAGGCCTCGGTAAATTCTGGACAAAACCCCCTTTTGACCCATCTGGCCAGAGCATAGAGCCTCAAACCAGCCTCTATTTTCCCAGAGGTCTTTCCATATCTTCGGTTGCCTTACAAAGTAGCTTAATTGTATATAGGCAAAATGATCACTCTCTTTCAGCTTATATAGATCCTTAATGCCTTCAAACGGATGCATTCCCTGAGAGTGTATAACTTGGTGAACGTACTCCAGCCCGTTTTGTGCCCATCTACGTAAAAGTTGCTCACCGGGGCCCTGTCCCCGCTCAAAACAGGCTGCGATAGGCATCCCTTGCATGTAGTCTTTATCTGGAACAAGCTGAGGCTTGTTGCGTTTCCAGATTTTCAAACTATTCGCCACCATGGGGTTAAGTGCCTGTATGTCGAGGCCCTTAGTCCCCCTCCAGATCACCCGTTCAAGTTCCACCCCCCCACCAACTCGTGCTCCATTTGAACCCAAGATTTCAATGTTCCTCTGTGCCACTCATAAATCGTTTTTAATTGCGCTGCCTCATAATATTTGCATATATTAGGTACCCCCAGCCCCCCCTCTCCTTTTGTCCATTGCAATACACACAGTGCTACCCTCGGGCGCTTCTGCACCCATATAAACCTATTAACTAACCGTTGTATCCTTTTCAAACTAGTCGGCGGAACCCATATCGGGAGCGTCTGGAACAAAAACAACAGTCTGGGCACAAGCATCATTTTAACCGTCGCAATGCGCCCAAACCATGATAGGTATCCCCTTCCCCACCCGTCCAACCAGCCCTCTATCTTCCCCAGAACCCTCCGATAGTTCAAGTTATATAACTCGTCAATTTTATTGCTAATCCATATGCCAAGATACCGGATACTTTCTCGCGCCCATTTGAAGGGATATTTCTTTGCCAGTACATTAACTACCTCGCTGGAGACCGCTAAATTCAGGATTTCCGATTTGTTCCAGTTGATGGTAAACCCCGACACTTTACCATATTCTTCCAGTTCCCACATAGCTATGGGGAGGCCGACCCGGGGTCTCGCCATACTTAAAATTATATCGTCCGCGAACAGGGAAATTTTATAGTCACTCCGCCCCACTCTTATTCCAGATATATCCGCCCGTTCTCTTATCCGCTGCGCCAAGGGCTCTATTGCTATCGCAAACAGTAGCGGAGATAATGGGCATCCCTGCCTTGTTCCCCTCCCTTGGTCAAAAAACTGCGAATGAGCCCCATTCAACCTCACACATGCTTTTGGATGCGCATATAGCGCCTTCACCCAAGCAAGAAACTCTCCCCCCAGCCCCACCCTTTCCAGCACCTGGAAAAGAAAAGGCCAAGACACCTGATCGAAGGCCTTCTCCGCATCCAACGAGAGTAGGAGTGCCTCGTCCTTTCTCCGCTCGCTAGCCCAGATAATGTTTAAGATCTTTCGGATATTATCCGCAACCTGTCTACCAGGAATAAAGCCCGCCTGATCTTGGTGTATCAATGTTCCAATTACTTTATTGAGGCGCGTGGTGAGAATCTTAGCTAAAAGCTTGGCATCCAGGTTAAGCAGGGAGATAGGCCTATAAGAGGCACACTCTTTCGGATCCTTCCCCTCCTTATGAATTACTGTTATACCCGCCCACCCCATTGTGTCCGCTAATTTCCCACCCGCCCGTGGTTGGCTAAATAAGTTCACTAGAAGCCTAATTAACAGATCTCCGAACTTCCTATAAAATCTGGCAGACAGACCATCCAACCCTGGGGCTTTCTCTAATTTTAACTGTTTAATTGCCCTCCCTACTTCGTCTGCTCGAATGGGTTTATTAATTTCCTCCCGTTCGCACTCTCCCAACTTAGGCAAGTCTATGGAGTCAAGGTAGTTTTCCACCCTCCCCGCCTGTGGCAGGTCTCTTGCTTTGTACAGCTTCTGATAGTATTCCTTAAAGGCATCCCTAATCTCCCCATCTTTAGTAACCAATTCCCCGCCCTTCCTTCGAACCCCTATTATATGAGAGCGAAGCTTCTGCTGCTTCAGCTTCTTTTATCTTTATCTTTATTATAAAACCTTTTATACCGCCATGACCAAAAAGGCATACAGCGGTGTACAATAAAAAACAGGCTACTGAGAGAACAGAAAAGAACGCCAATTATTCATAAAAGAGACAGCAAAGATAGAAAAGGAAGAATAGAGGAACAGAGCAATCAACTGTGGGCAGGGGGGGAAGGAACATCAAAAGCAACACAGAAGAGGTGAGTTTTGAGGGAGGCCTTAAAAGTTTTAAAAGATGACTCCATGCGTAAAGTTGAGGGAAGAGAGTTCCAAAGGCGGGGGCCGAGAAAGAAAAAAGCAGAGGAGCGTGTTGATTCGAGGTGAGCCCGAGAAGGAGGAGGGAGAAAGAGACGGTTAGCGTGAATCAACCGAAGCGTTCTAGAGGGACAGTGAAAACGCACCAGATCAGAGAGGTAAAGGGGAACACCAGTGTGAAGAGGTTTGTGAACAAAGATCAGAACTTTGTATTGAATACGGAAAGGGATAGGCAGCCAGTGTAAACGAATAAGAAGTGGAGTGAAATGAGCCGTACGTGAAGAATTAGTCAGAAGACGAGCAGCAGTATGGTGAACCAATTGAAGACGACGAAGCTGAGAAAGAGGGAGGCCGGCCAGAGAAGCATTACAGTAGTCTAAACGCGAAACCACAAGAGAAAGAAGAAGTGTAGTCAGAGAAGAAAAGGAGAGAAAAGGCCGGATAGCACGGAGTTGACGCAGGGTATAGAAAGAACGTTGAACAATAGAAGAAACGTGCTCTTTGAAGGTTAAAGCTGAATCCAAAGTAACCCCAAGATAACGCATAGAAGAGACAAGAGGAATAGGCCCAGCAGACAGAGAAGGAGCAAGAGTGGGAAGAGGAGCACCAGCAGTGAACCAGATGGCTGAAGTTTTGGACAAATTAACGTGTAAGAAGTTATCAGAAAACCAAGAGGAAACAGTGGCAAGACAGGCATTGAGGGGACCGATATCAGGGGAAAGAGGGCAAGTGTGATAGAGGAGAAGGATATCATCTGCATAATAGTACGCAGAGATACCGTGCTGTTGGATAAGTAAAGCAAGAGGGGCCAGAAAAATATTAAATAGTAAAGGGGCTAATACAGAACCCTGTGGAACACCACACGACAAGGGTGAAGGAGAAGATGAAGTAGTGCCAGAGAGAACTGAGAAAGATCGATTAAAAAGAAAAGAGTGAAACCAGCGGAGAACCGAACCAGAAAGACCTATAGAACGAAGCCTTAGGAGAAGAGTGCAGTGATCAACAATGTCAAAAGCAGCAGAAAGATCAAGTGAAACAGCCAAAGAAATAGAACCACGATCATGAGCAACGTGCAACTCGTTAAGAAAAGAAATGAGAATAGCTTCGGTACTGTGCCCAGGACGAAAACCAGATTGACGGGGGTGAAGAACCAAAGAATCCTCCAAGTGTGAAGATAATTGAGTAAAGACCAACCGTTCAAGAAGCTTAGAGAGAAATGAGAGATTAGAGATAGGACGCCAGTTAGAAAGTGAGGCAGGATCCAGAGAGGGTTTCTTCAGAAGGGGGCGAATAAGAGCGTGTTTCCAGAGAGCAGGGAAAGAACCGGAAGAGAGACTGGTGTTAAAAATAGAGAGAACAAAGGGAAGGAGAGCAAGAGAGGGTTCAGAAAGCCAATGGGAGGGTATGGGGTCGGACGGACAGGTGGTTTTCCGAGTGGAGGAGAGAGTAGTGGAGAGTTCAGGAAGCGTGATAAGCCGGAATTCGGACCAACAGTGTGAAAGCGGAGGAACAGTAGAGGAAACTAATGCAGAGGAGGGAACTGGGGAAAGAGGAGGGGAGAAGAAAGAGGAGGGGGGCAAGAAGGGAAAAGTTGCCGGATGGAGAGGACTTTGTCAGCAAAGAAGGAAGCCAGAGCATCTGGTGTGGGGTTATTAGAAGATGCTATAGCAGGAAGAGAAGCGGTAGGGGATGAAGAGGAAGCAGAGAGGGAGTGGAGAATACGATATAATTGACGAGTGGAGTTTGCCGAAGAGGAAATAAGCCTAGAAAAATAGTCCCGCTTAGCAGAGTGCAGAAGGGAGCGGTAGTGAGAGTGACAGTAACGGAAGTGTGAGAGAGTGACAGGTGAAGGGAACTTACGCCAACGGCAGAGAGCTCGACGTAGGTAAGAGCGGTGGAGACGAAAGCCAGGTAGATACCAGGGGGAGGTGGGGCGAGAGCGGGCTGCAGAAGGGGGGCGCAAAGGAGCAATTTGATCTAGAGCAGTGGAGAGCGCTAGATACCTCCCAGCCTTATTCCCCCCTTCAAATACCTCCTGCCTCAGAAGCTGCAGCTGATAACGCATCTTTTCCGCCTGCAATTCATTGAGCTGCGCTCTCGCTAGCAGCACCCATCCCCTATAAGTGTCTCCCCTCCCTTGCCCATCCAATTCTTCCAGTTCCAGCAGTCGTTCCCTCAAGAACCACTCTCTATCCTCCCGCTCCCTCTTTTTCCACGCTCCCCATTTGAGCAATACGCCCCGTATCACCGCCTTATACCCATCCCATATACCTCCCCATGCAACCTCTCCATTATCGTTAAACCTAAAATATTCCCGGGTCGCCCTCTCCACATCCTCTTGGACCCCTCACATCCTCCAACAGTGACTCGTTGAGTCCCCAAAACCTCGTCCCCATCCCTTTCTCTACCACTTGCAAGCTCGCCACTACCGGGGCGTGGTCTGACCAGGTAATGGACTCCATTTCCGCCCCTGTAATCGTTCCCCCCACCTCCTTCGAAACCCAAATGGCATTGATACGTGAGTAGGACCCATGTACTGGCGAATAGTAAGAAAACTGTCTCCTCCCAGGGTGCTGCAATCGCCACGCATCCACTAGGCAGTGCTGCATCACGAAGTTACGATATCTCTTTCTATCCCCCCTCTTTCCCTCCCGTTTCCCTGTAGCATCCCGGGTTGGGTTCCATGTTAGGTTAAAATCCCCCCCACATATAAGGATACTGTCCCCCTGCTTCCCCACCTCCTCGTTCAGTTTTGTCCAGAATTCACGCTGTGCCCCAGTCGGTGCATACACATTCACTACACAGTACCATACACTCCCCACCTTCACTCGCACCAACACATACCTCTCCCCTCCGTATCCCTTACCACCGACTGCACCTGCATCTGCATCTTTAATCGAGATGCAAAGAGTATAGCAACCCCTCCCTTCTTCTTTTCCACAGTATTTGAAGCATGAATACACACCCCATAGCCTTTGGGCTTGACCAGATATTCTGCCGCCCGTGTCAAGTGCGTTTCCTGAAGCATAACTATTGCCGCCTTCTTGCGGGCTAGCTCTGTGTACAATTTGCATCGCTTAAGTGGTGAGTTAAGCCCCTTCACATTTAATGTGACTAATTTAAGCTCACCCGTTCTCCCACTCCCCCCCTTCCCTCCCTCTATCCTGAAACCCCCAGCCCCCCCACCTCCCCACTCCCTCCCCCCCAACCCTCTCCCCTCTCCTTAGGAGGGAATCGTCTTCCATAAAGGTGACCAGTGATCGGGCCTTGCCTGACTCTATCTTCCCTTCCCCCTCCCCCCTCCCCCCTATACCAACTCAACACCCAAAGCCCCCTCATCTCCCCTTCCGAACCTCTACCTCCGTCCTCACCGCCGCCCTCCTTCCCTCCTCCTCCCCTATAGTCGAACCCCTCCATCCCCCCGCCATCAGTTAATAGCTTCATCTCCCACCCCCCTCTGCAACCCAGTTCTACTATTTCCAAGAAGAACATACTAATACATCTTTGGTAACTCAGAGTCCATCCATTCAGCCATCGCCTTTCTCCTCTGCTGGTATTCCTGGGCTCTCTCTATTCAAGCACGCCGCTCTGCTCCCCGACATTGGAACTCGGTGCCATCTCTGTGCCTTCCTCTGTGGACTGGAGGACTTCGCAGTGTCCGCTGGTGCTCTTGTCTGAGAACTTCCCCCCTCCGGTATGTTAGGTAGGCCAAAGTCTCTAAGTACAGTCCATGCCTCCTCTCTGTTCTGCACCCGCCTTGACTTCCCCTTGCAGGTGATCAACAGCCCAAATGGAAACAGCCACTTGTATCGTACATCCTCTTTTCGCAAATACGCGGTCACCTCCTTGAGGTGCCCGTCGGCGTTGTAAGGTTCCTGCAGAGAGATCTTGGAAGAGCTCCAGATGGTGTTCCTCCCAAATTATCTGGCGCGCTTTCCTTGCCGCTCGAAGCAGTCCTTCCTTAATCTTGAAAGAGCTAAAGCACACAACGATATCTCTGGGTTTATTATCACGTATCGGGCCCAGGCCCCGGTGCGCTCGCTCAATGTGCGATGAGTCGATCAGCATCTCCCCCTGCAGGTCTGCAGCTAACAGCAGGGATTTGAAAATTTTTAGCAGAAGTTCTTCGCAGTTGCGGTACTGAGGTTCCTCTGGGAGTCCCCGGATCCGTAGGTTACATCTCCTGGACCTGTCTTCCAGATCCTCCAGTTTCATCTGCTGTTCCTCTTGGGCCTGCTGGAGTGCCCCCCAGCGCTTTTGTAAATCCACCATTTCCTCCCCTTGTTGCTCCAGCTGAGTCTCCATCTCCTCAACTCTATTTCCAATGTCCACAATGTCTTGCCTCAGTGACTGTATGGACTCTTTGAGTTCATGCTTCACCCCGCTAATTTCTGTTTTAATCTCTTCCTTCATTTCAATAAGCCAGGTTTTCAGGTGAGAGATATCCCCTGGGCTAGCTCCATGATCCAGCCCCTCTCCCCGGTCTGTGGGCTCTCCCTCCTGCGTTCGGCACTCCTTCTCCCCCTCTCTTCCGCCTTTGACTGCCGCATAAGGGGAGCAAAAGTCGGCCAATTTCTTGCGTGCCGCCAGGGAGCCTTTATTTTTTTCCATTCTTTTATTATGCAATGCTGGGTCCCCAAGCTTAGTGAGCTGCGTCCCCTGAGGGTCTCTCCCTCTACTTCTCAGCCGTTTGTCAAAGCTGCTGGTGGGGGCCCCACTGTCTGCTGTAGGACTGCACTTTGCTCTACTCACTTCTCCCCTTACCGGGGCTTCTCAGCTCTCTAAGTTGAGCTGGATGTTGTCAGATCCACCCGGGAGGGGGGGGGGGGGCGCCGCTGACACTTTCTCCCCTGTGTGGTGCTCTGATCCCAGCCTCAGTGCCTTCCCGCCTCCTCACCGGCTTCCTTGTCCTCGGGCCTCTCCCCGGCTCTTCGTCCACTGCCGGCTGCCTCCTGCTCTGCCTCTCTGGTTTCAGCCTCCCGATCTGCCGCCTCTCAGATCTGCCGGCTCTCCTCAGCCAGCTACACGCGGTCTCACAGGGGACATCACTGCTCACCCAGAGCACCGGTTCTCCAGCGCAGCAAACTCCTTCTGCCCCCACGGCTCAAGGTAGGCCTCTGCCTCGCTGTTCCGGCAGCCGTCGCACCGGCCTGCCACGCGGTCTCCTATTCCGCGCTCTCCAACGCTCCGACAAGGGCTCGCTACTTCGCCGCAATTGTAACGCGGCCTGGGGCTCCTCTCCTACTGCTCTCCCATGTTCGCCGTCTTACTCCATGCCTTTAGGGGTACAAACTCCCCTTTTTATCAGGCTTAGGCGGCAGAGCCGAGTCTTATGCCGCCATTTGCCCCGATGCCGTCACCGGAAGTCCCATAGCTAAAATTTTTAACATTTCAGTTTCAGCAAATATTATTGACAATGGCTATAACGTTTTATTACTATGGTATCTTATATAGATTCCATGCAAACTCTCTGGTGTATCACAGTGATAAATGTTGGAGTAATTGTGGGAGGATAAGGGGGCATGATCTGGTGAGGATGCCTGCTTATCCAACAGTACTGGAAAGAAGTATGTCATTTTTATTAGCACATTGGGAGGGTTAACTCTTCAGGAGAATGACCACAGTTATAGCTACTCTTATGTGTTGTAAAAGGAGGGGGCCCTTGGCTATGAAGCCAGATCATTTTCTGTTTAATGGCAGCTAGATGCAAGAGAGCGAGAACCTGGAGAAGACTGGAGACATCAACCTTCCAGAACATTCTTACTAGAATGCAATGAGTGTATACCTTGAGTAAGCTGACTGCTCTCAGGAGAAAGCAAATTGGATAATTTTAGAAAATTTGTGGTTTCTACTTAAATGGAATGGCCTGGGCCAAGACTGACGGCTGATTGTTTATATCTGTGGGGAGGAGGCGGCATTGGAGGAGACATTTTGTGATTTTGAATCTGGTGTCTTATCTTTGTATGTGCAGACTCAACTGTTCCTATGGGACTTTATACATCCGTACTGGGTCTTAACCTGCTTAGAGGGGGGTGGAGGGCAGGAAAGGAGGGGACAGGGATTTGTAAATGTAATGTAAGAAGTTGTGTTAAAAAGCTGGTTTGGTATATTGTAACTGAAAATTAAAATTAAAAATAAATAGGGACTCATGCGTTTCCAAACCCATCACTTTCCACATGCTTTTTATAGAATGTCCACCTTAATGCATGTTGACTTAACGTGTGTTAATTTGTAAGGTAATGTGTGCTAAATTGCTTTAGCATGCACTAAAATCTTTTAAGGTGTGTTAATGAATCAAATGCACACTAACTCATATACATTCCTATTTCTTGTTTTTAACAGTGTATAGCTTATTTGGTACTTTATATTCCACCTCTACTAAACATTCAAAGCAATTTAATAGAAAACCAATTTAAACAGTTTCATTGTTGATTCTTTTGATGGAATAATAAACTTAGTAAATAATTTGCTTGCTTTTGGTCCAGCTAGGGCCAGAGTTAAAACATGAATTCACTGCATCATTAAGCTGGTGCACTATTTCCAATGAATAGCTTGTGTAATCATTTTTGTTGAACAACATTACCGCAGTAGCAGGCAGACATATCATTGTAATGCTGATCAGCTAGCTAAATATCCTTGCAAAATGGGGAAGTAATTGTGGAAAGAAAACACACAACTGGGCTAAAGCAAGGGCCTGGTTTATTTAGGTGAGCAGTTCTTTTAGCTTGTCAAAGGTCAGAAACTCTCATGATATTGCAAAATCACAAGCTTTGAATATGACTTGCAGGAACATCAAGAGGGACTTTAACTAAAGGCCGCAAAGATCTTGCACCTAATTTGCTAATAGCTCCAAAACCATGGCACGTTAGGTGCAACACCACCATGTTAACTGTCAGGAGTGTGGACAGAATTTTCCCGGTAGTTAACAGAGTCCCATCCCCTAACATGCTCAACATTATCGTGAATGCACCTGACACCACCTAATGAGAAAACATTAGATGAACCCACACTAATCGCGCAGGACGCAGTTAGCACATGGTGTGTATCCCACACTTACTACACAGAACTCACCACATCCACTCTTCACCTCAACCCAGCCACTTATGTCCCTAATGCAGGATGCACATTTAGCACGGGACCTGGCCCACGCTGTCATGGCCCCACGCTAGCTAGCAATGTCTGTGCAAGGCCTGTTTTTAACATGCACCAGTCATGCACTGCCAGCAAGGGTCCTTTAGTAAAAGACCCCCCCAAAGGAAAAGTGACACAAGAAATCATCTATTTTCCTTTTTATGAGCTTTAGAAGGTGCTTAACCCTGGGAGCACCGATGGGGTCAAAAGTGACCCCATTGCAAGTTTCACAACGCGTATCTCGGAAACTAGTTGTTCAAGAATGCAATCTTTTTATGGCTTTTCACATGTCAATATTCTCTTTATATTGTGCCATGAGGGGAATAATTTTCATCCGCTAGGTGACGCTAGTGATGAATTGCAGCACAAAGTACCAGTGGGGTCATTTTTGACCCCAGTTGCTTACGTCTGGTTTGGATCGTGATACAATTTGCAGTTTTGTGAATTTTTTGATCTGACAAAGGTATTTATCATTAATTATGTATCATTTATTTTTGTACTCTTATTTTATGAAAATTACACATTTTCTGTAATTGATATCATACGTTCTCTCATTATTTCTAATGAAATCTAAAGGCTTTCAGCTTGTTCATCACAATTATTGTACACCTATAGTAAAACTGCTTTGCGTTTTATTCAACTTTATCTTTGTTTATTTATTTTAGGTTATTGTTTATGATGTCAAAACGAAAGTATTCAGCTGCCCAAATGTTGCGCACGTATACCACAAAACGAATGACAAGACGATGGCCAGTGATAATCTTCTACAACATGTTGGACATCAGTGCTTTGAACGCCTTCATTGTTTGGATGTCACTAAATCCAGAATGGCAGTCCAAGTCAAAGCACAGACGTCATCTATTCCTCTTGGAATTAGGAAAGCAGCTGCTTTAGAGTAATTGCAGCGAGACTTCTTCCAGCACTGACGAAGCCACTGATGCTGTTTGCAATGTTGGGATGCCAAAGAAAAGGGCAAGGTGTCACTGCTGTTCCAGAGAAAAAGACAAGAAAAGCAACATAGTTTGCACCTCCTGCAAGCGCAATGTTTGCAAAGAACATTCAGAAATTGTCTGTGTCTCATGCAAATGACTGTAGTACTTTACTGTGTTCATCAAGTGCATGCAAAAACTGCTTTCATGGCACCTCTTCATATAATTTTATGATAAAGCATTAAATTTCAAAACATTTAACCTTCATATAATAATTAATTCAGAATAATATTTTGTCTGTTTAGTTAAAATTTTTCAGGGTTAACAATTAAAATTCGTCGTGGGGTCATTTATGACCCCAATGGTATTGTGTGTGCAAAGAATCTCGGTATTTCCAGGGTTAAACACGTATACATAGAGTTAACCAAAACAAGGGGGAATCTCAAATGGGCATTTTCCTAAACTTGATAACATGGAGAATAGATCCAGGCCTCCGACTGCATAGCACACATAGAGATTATGCAAAGAAGATTTTGCTTCCTCTGTAGTCCATGAACTTGACTTAACATTGACGAAGTAATTCATTTCTTCCTTATAGCATTGCACATATCCATGAGAGCTCTACTCTCTTATAAAAATCAGTCTGAAAGGAAGTAATCTATGCCTTTTATATTCTCGTGCCAACTTTTTATAGTGAGTAGGCAGAATTTATCCCAGTCATAATTTTATGTCATTCCATAATTAGTCTGGGTCATGTGAAGGGTAATTCTAAAACAGGCTGCCAATATGTGAAGGCTATGTAGGCATCTTTAGTTAGCCTATTTTATAAAGGCATGCAAAGGCAAATTTTAGAGAGGTCATGGAGAGGGGAATTAAGACTTCCAGTTCAGGACTTGGAAAACCCCCAATGTATTTTACAAAGGCTCTGGCAAACACAGAACCTTTTGTAAAGTGCATATAAGGACATGCAGAAGTGCACACTGATGTCTCACCATGTCCAGCAGGAGGAGTAATTTTTAAAAAGCTCCACATGAGGAAAAAAACCCATCTTGCTTTCCCCCAAATGTGTATGAGAGTAGATTTTTAAAATATCCATGCATCCCCTGATCATCCCCAGCATATGATCCTCCTTTCTGATACCCCTCTCACACCTTTCCCCACTCCTTAATCGCCCTCCTACATCACACCCCTGACATGCAGGCACCCCACCCCCAGCTCTCATGAGGTCCCTTGTAGTCTAGTCATTCCTACTCCCACTAGCCTACCAGAGACCCTGGTATAACAGGTAGAGGAGGATAAGGGGATGGGCAGAGGGAGAATCTGCCAGGAGGAGGTCATGTCAGAGGGGCTGGATATTGGGGAGCTGTAATAGGTGAGTCTGTATGTTGGGGATGCCAGCTGGAGTAATTGGTGTCAGTGGGATGATTAGGAGGAGCCAATAGATGTTGAGGAGTGCTGGTCTCAGCCTTTACACCTGCCCCTTCAAGCAGGCATTTATGTCTGCCTTGGGGGAGGTGTTAATGTCGATATCTAGAATTGTTTATCTTTATTTGTATTTGTCTTGTAACCCCTCACTTGGTTTGCAACTTGTCATGCTGTGAGGACTTGTGCGCATCAGTGATGCTGAGAGCTAAACTATCGGTAGTTTAACTACTGGCAGGGTCTCCCAAGATGGACAGGTCTCAGCTGAGGTGCCAGACCAAGAAAAAACACCCATCTGGGCAGCAGAAGAATGGGATAGTGTTGACGGCAGAGGATCACATTTCTATGACAATGGCAACACCACCAAACTTCAACTGCGCAGAAGAAAGGCCCGGCAATCTACTTCTGTATCTTGCCATGAAAACCCAATGGATAGTTACAACAAAACAAATTGTGCTATAGTGCTGGAAGATGAGACCCCCAGGTCGGAAGGCACTCAACTAGCTTCTGGGGAAGAGCTGAAGACTTTTCAGAGTAAAGCCAGCATTTACGATGTGATTGTATCAAAGCCCTCGGGACGTCTGACTGCTGATGTAGCTGCGCATGAAATGAGAGTCAGAAGCTGTAAAGATGTCTTATACGTTGGAACATGGAACATACAAAGCATGAACCAAAGGAAGTTGGAGGTGGTCAAGAATGAAATGGAACGTGTACAACTTGACTTGTTGGGTGTCAGTGAACTGAAATGGACTGGCATCGGGCACTTTGCAACAATGATCACATGGTCTATGCTGGAAAAAAAGACAAAGAAGAAATGGTATTGCATTTATAATAAAAAAGAAACTTGCAAGAACTGTAATGAAATACAATGCAGTCAGCGAACGCTTAATCTCTATTCGTCTACGAGGAATGCCTATCAACACAACTATAATTCAAGTATATGCCCCAACAACAGCTGCAGAAGAGAATGAAATTGAAGAATTCTATGAACAAGTACAAGCTGAAATTAACAGAACATGCAAACAGGATATCCTGATAGTCATGGGTGACTGGAATGCAAAAGTTGGCAACAAAGAAGAAGACAAAGTAGTTGGAAAATATGGACTTGGCAACAGAAATGAAGCTGGAGAAAGACTGAAAGAATTCTGCAAGACTAACGATCTATTCATCTCAAACACCTTCTTCCAGCAACACAAGCGGTGACTGTACACATGGACTTCACCCAATGAATTGTATAAAAATCAAATTGACTACATCTGTGGAAGTCAACGATGAAAAAGCTCTATAACATTAACAAAGACAAAACCTGGAGCTGACTGTGGTACAGATCATCAACTACTAGTATGCAAACTCAAGCTAAAGTTGAAAAAGAGCAAACCACTCATGAATGCAGCAAAATATAACCTTGAGAATATACCACTGGAATTTAAAGACTGCCTGCAAAATCAATTTGCTGCTTTAGATACAAATGTCAGAGCTCCAGAAGAGTTATGGAACAACATCAAGAAGGTTGTGTTGGAAGAAAGCGAGAAGTCTCTACAAAAGGTGAAAATGAATAAACGGCCAAAATAGATGACAGAAGAAACTCTGAAAATTGCCCAAAAACGCAGAGAAGCTAAAGCCAGAGGAGAAAGAAAGACAATCACAGAACTCAACAGAGATTTCCAACATGCAGCAAGACAGGACAAGGAAAAGTACTACAATGACGCATGCAAGGAAATAGAAGCAGAAACTATTAGAGGAAGAACAAGATCAGCTTTCCTAAAGCTACGAGAGTTAAAGAAAAAGTTACAGTCTCAACTTGGAATGTTACAAGATGCTCAAGGTTCTATGTTGAATGATGCTGAGAAGATCAAGAAAAGATGGAAGGAATATACAGAGTTTTTATATGATAAAGATCAAGTGGACCAATAGCCGTTTGAACCTGTACCTTATGATCGGGAACCATTGGTGATGAAAGAAGAAGTTGAAGCAGCATTGAAAGCCTTATCAAAGAACAAAGCACCAGGCATTGATAGCATTCCCATAGAAGTATTACAGCAATATGATGCAGCTGTTACTATACTTACAAGGCTCTGCCAAGAAATATGGAAAACAGCATCATGGCCAACTGACTGGAAAAGATCTGTGTTTATACCAATACTAAAGAAAGGTGATCCAACTGACTGTGGAAATTATCACACAATTGTTCTGATCCCACATGTCAGCAAGATTCTACTGAAGATTATTCAAAAGAGACTACAACCATACCTGGAACAAGAACTACCTGAAGTGCAAGCAGGGTTCAGGAAAGGGCGAGGAACGAGAGACATCATTGCGGATGTGAGATGGATCCTTGAAAAGACTAAAAAATACCAAAAGGATATCTATTTGTGCTTTATCGACTATAGCAAAACTTTTGCTGTGTAAACCATGAGAAACTCTGGGCCAGATTAAGAAGCATGGGTATACCAGAACACCTTATCGTACTCTTGCACAATCTGTACATTGATCAAGAAGCAACAGTTCGATCGGAACAAGGAGAAACAGAATGGTTTAAAATAAGCAAAGGTGTAAGACAAGGCTGCATACTTTCCCCCTACCTGTTTAATTTATATGCAGAACAAATCATCAGAGAAGCAGGATTGTATGAAGACAACAGAAGTGTGAAGACTGGTGGAAGACATCAACAACCTTCGCTATGCTGATGATACCACATTACTGGCTGAAAGTGAAGATAATCTGAAACATTTGCTTCTCACAATCAAAGAACATAGTCTCAAAATGGGCCTGCACCTTAATGTAAAGAAGACAAAGATCATGACAACTGGCATAATCAACAGGTTCATCGTTGAAGGAAACTTTAACCTACTTGGATCAACTATCAATAAAGAAGCAACACGCAGTCAAGAAATCAGACGACGCATTGCTCTTGGCAGAATGGCTATGAAAGACCTAGATAAGATTCTGAAGAGCAGAGATGTCGCTCTCCATACAAAGATTTGACTTGTTCAAGCCATGGTATTTTCAATAACATCATATGGATGTGAAAGCTGTACAGTGAAAAAGATAGACAGGAAGAAAATTTATGCCTTTGAATTATGGTGCTGGTGGCGAATACGATGTATACCATGGACTGCCCGAAGAACAAACCCGTCGGTACCAGAGGAGATCAAACCTAAGCTTTCTTTAGAAGCTCAGATGACAAGACTTCGACTTTCATACTTTGGACACATCATGCGAAGAGAGAGATCATTAAAGAAAGACATCATGCTTGGCAAGATAGAAGGTCAACGCAAAAGAGGAAGGCCAGCAATGAGATGGATCGATACAATAACAGCAGCTACAGGTACCAGTCTGTCAACAATGAGCTGCCTGACTGAAGACCGAACACAATTTAGGATAGCTATCCAGAGGGTCGCCATGAGTCGACTCCGACCTGACGACACTTAACAACAACAACCTCCTCGCTCTCTTGAAATCTGTACATGGTAACGTTTTTCAAAAATTGTACTTTCATATGTAAGCAATCTACACATTTAAAGTCATTATTTATATTTGAGGATGCTTCTACCATAACTCCTATAGGCAGCTATATATCTTTATAAAATACTAGCACAAATCAGGCAAATATAGTAGCTAGATTGAAGCTGGCGACATTTATACTTGCATACACAATATACAAGTAAATGGTGACTCCACATGAGCTCCACCAAACTTCTCCCCTGAATACACCTACTTGTCATATACAAGTATGCACCTCATTGCACTGTGCATACTTTTACATATCAAGTGATAAGAGCTCTTCTATGTGCATATGCAGGCATATATGCACAAAAAATCCTTTATGAAGTGTTCTCCTTATTCTCTCCTCTTTACCAGTTTGAATCTGATTTAGAGTTCATCATCATTAATCCAAAGTTCCTTGAGAAGGAGAAGATGTGACCTAGTGGTTAGAGCAAATGTCTGAAAGCTAGGAAAACCACAGTTCAAATACCACTGATCCATCTTGAGCAAGTCCTGTTGTCTCAGATATCCATTTAATTTGTAAGCTATCTGGGGAAGAGACTTGTTGCACCTGAATTCTGATAATGACATGATCCATCTTGGGCACTCTTTGGAAATTCAGACTAAAAATAGAAGACCATTAAATTACTGAGATCTAGGAAACCTCCCATACCATATCTACAATAATTAGTAATATCTGATATTCTGCCTTCAATGTCATTTTAGAATTACTCTCTTTTGGGAGACAACCATGACTGGGATGTAATTATACAAGGCTATACTTTATTCAGGAAGGTCAGGGTAGGAAGAAGGGGAGGAGGAGTGGCACCATATGTAAAAAATAATATTAAAAGTTATAGAATTACAGGGCTTAAAAGGGAGTGAGGAGGCACTGTGGGTTAAACTAGAAAGAGGGAAAGGAAATCCATTTACATTGGATCTCCCTCACAGGGGGAAGAAGTAGAGAGGGATTTAATAAAAGTCATACATAGTATTTATTTATTTAACCATTTTTTATACCGCTCTGTCCTTCACTCAGAGCGGTTTACATTGAAACTCAACATAGTACATAGAACAAATAAACAATATACAAGAATACTCGAACAAGGGAGGGGAGAGAAGAGGTGGCAGGATTAACTATGTACAGGATCATAATTGCATGACAAAACTATATACATTTTGGTAAGTCGTGTTTAGCAGGTTGGTTGAACATGGCTATGTGTCCAATTTGGAGGACTGTGTCATGCCTTCATTCAGGTGGTTAGGTGATATGTCCCAGATGATCTGTATAAAGAAGTGTTTTCAGTTTCTTTCTGAAGTCCTTAATGTCTGTAGTTGCGTGCATGTCATCCGGGCGTGAGTTCCATAGTGATGGAGAAAAAGTGATAGTGCTCTTCCAGATGTAGCTTGTATGGTCTTATGGTATCCAGAGGGTATAAAGATTGTATGCTTGTTGTTGTTCCTACTGGGCCGGGTACTTGTGTCTCTTATTATGATGTCTTGTAGGCTATAAGACGATAGTTGCTGTATGATTTTGAAGATGACTAAGATTGATTTGTATCTGATACGGGATTGGATTGGGAGCCAGTGTGGGTGATTGAATATGGGGGTGATGTGTTCATGCTTATTTGTTCCTGAGATGAGTCGGGCTGCGGTATTTTGTGCAATTTGAAGTGGTAGGATGGTTTGCTTTGGGAGCCCCTGATAAAGTGCGTTGCAGTAGTCCAGTGTTGGGGTAATTATTGCTTGGCAGATAGTGCGGAAGTGATCATGGTCTAAAACTGGTTTAAGTCTCCTTATTATCTTCATTTTATGGTAGGCGTTTGCAGTAGTTTTTGCTATGAGGGGTTGCATGGAGAGGTGTTGGTCCATGTATTTGATTTCTTTCTTTGCCTTTGTTGTATGCAGATTGTTTGTGGTGGGGTAATTGAGGTCTTCCTGGTAATAAAGAGTGCGTCTGTCTTTTTGTAATTTATAGCGAGTTTGTTGTTATTGAGCCAGATGATCTTATCCTCCATACATGCGGTTATGGTTGACAGATCAGGGTTGCGTATATCGACTGGCGTGTATACCATATCATCTGCATATAATCTATATTGGATTTTGTGTTTTTTTAATAATTTCACATATTGGCTGAATGTAGATGTTAAATAACATTGAAGAGAGTGAGGAACCTTGTGGGACTCCTTGGTATGAGGTGAAGAGTTTTGATTTAGCCATTCCACATTTGACTTGTTGCTGTTGGTTTTGGAGATTAGGATTTGAACCATGTTAGAGTGCTGTTATGTAGGCCAATTTCTTGTAGGCGTCTGAGCAGGATGATATGGGAGACGGTGTCAAAGGCAGAGGGTATGTCCATAAAGATGAGAATAAATCCTGTTCTTGCATTGTCTATTTCTCTTATAAGGCATTTGAATAGGGATAGTAGCAATGTCTCTCTGCCATGGTTGGGCTGAAACCCGTATTGGTGTTGGTCCAGTTAAACATGCTGGTCTATGTGATCTTGAAGTTGCCTTTGAACAATTTTTTCTATGACTTTGCCTATGAATGATAAGCTGGAGATTAGTCTGTACGTGGCTGGGTCATTTTTTATCGAGGGATATGTCTTTGAGTAGGGGTTGCTTGTTTGAGAGAAGTAGGCATGTATCCTTTGGTGAATGACATTGTGGCTATCTTGTGAATAGAGTACTTAAGCTGTTCCTTTGTTGCTTTTATCCAAGCCACAGGGCAAGGGTCTCAGGATGAAGTAGTTTTGTTAAGTGAGGAGATGATATCTTCGATTTGTTGGGTAGATGGGATATAGAATGTACTCCATAATTCTCTGTGCACCAGGTTTTGGGATTGGATAGATGTCATTGAGCTTGTTTAATTTTGATTACTGAATTTGTTACTTAGATAGTTGGCCATTTTTGGGGGTGTATTTCAGGGGAGTTGTTTTTTTGTGGGTCTTTCTTGAGTGTTCGCCTTAATGATGAAAAGTTCCTTAGGCTTGTTAACTGATCTCATAATAAGGTTTGTATGGTATTCTCATCTGCATTGGTTGATTATGTTGGTGTATTGGGTTTGTTGAGTTCTGTACTGGTGTAGGAGGATTGGGTCTTGTGTAGGAGGATTGGGTCTTTTGTCTGTCTCCATTTTCTTTCCAGTCTTCTTAAAAGGTGTTTGGCTGACCTAATTTCATTGGAGTACCATGGGGCTTTTTTTTACTCTGTGTATGGATGAAAGATTTTTGGTAGGTGCCTTTGCTGCTGTAGACAGGGTGCTGATCCAGGTGTTAATGGAGTCTTCCAGGTTGTCTGTATCTTGATTTATCTTAGGGATAATTTCATTTAAGAATTTGTCTTTGTTAAAGCTTTTGAATTTTCTGCAGTATTGTTGTAGTGGCTCCTGTACTGGTGGTCTTGTAATGTGCAGGGTGAAATTTATTAGATGGTGATCAGACCATAATATTGGGGTCACATTGGGGTGTGTGATATGATTGTGGTCTATCATTGTTTGGGGGATGAATATAAGGTCAGGAGTTGATCCAGATTGGTGGGGGGGGGGGGGGGGGTTCGTATTGTAAGGCTTCCATGGCATTGATGAAGGACTTAGTTTCCTTGTTAGGTGAAGATCCAAGATTGACGTCTCCCAAAGCTATGTGAGGTTTTTGGGGAGTACTGTAGGCACATACAGTTTCAAGAACTTTTGATAGTTCATCATTCTTGGCTGTGGGAGCTCTGTATGTGAGAGTGAGTGTGATAAAGTTGTTGGCTATTGTGATTATGTTTGAATCATCTGAACTGTATGCTATGAGTGTTTTAACTTTGAATTACATTTTTGCTAGAATGAGACCACCACCTCCTCTTTTAAGATTTCTATGGTAAGTAGCAGGAGTAATTTAGTTGAGAGTGACTTGATCTGTGTCGGTTAGCCAGGATTCAGTGATGCACAGAATATCTGTGTCGTGTGTTTCTAGGTAGTTACTGATAGTGTAGGTTTTATTTCTTATGGATCTCGCATTGACAGAGAGCATGTAATAGGTGTTTCTAGAATGGGGTTAGCATGTGATGATTTTTTTGAAAGCAGTGGGTTTTATGTTTATGAGGTGGTTAGCTCTTCTGTTGGTTCTGATGTTAGGGGGTTGCTATAGGGGGAGGTACCATAGTTTGGTGGTAGGAGAATTATGGAATTTGTAAAACTTTGACTGTAGGTTTGCCAATGTAATAGAATTGCTATGAATAGAGCATACATGAGGGCTTTATAGTGAGCCATAATTGTGATATGGGGATTTGGATGATGCTTGTTGTCTTTGGAGTTTTCGGTGAGCTGTTGAAAGTGGCTCTGTTAGCTTGTTCATTGTAGATTTAGAAGGCAGTTACTGTTTGACTACTTGATTTTGTTTTTTAGCAGGGGTAGTCAGGTGTCAGGACAGTGATTCCGGTTAAGATGAATGTATGTGTAGGTTTATTGCATAGGCAGGATATAAGTAGGTTGATTTGAGTAGTGGTGTTTAGATATGTTGCAACATATGTGACTTACATTTATCGGTGGTTTGGATGTTCTGGTGGCTGTTCTCTGCAGTAGGAGGATGTAAGTTCAGTGCTCTAGGTCTCAGTAACAGTTCCTTGTCTAAGGGCCATGACAAAGGGCACTCTGGCAAGGCCCTCAGGTGTGGACCTGCAAGGTGTGGGCGTGACTCCGATGAGACTTCCTTTTCAAAATGTAATTAACATTTTTTTTAAACTGCTTTAGCATTTTTTTTTTAGTCAAAGCGGTTTGCATTGTAACAAACTTGGTAATGTACATTAAACCAAGACATTGATAACTTGGATTCTTCTGAGGCAATGGAAGGTTAAGTGACTTGCCCAAGGCCAGGAGGAGTGCTAATGGGAATTGAACCCTTGTCTCTTGGTCCCAAATCAGTGCTACTAACCATTAGGCTACTCCTCCACGCCACAGTATTACTCTGAAAGGAGAAGTGCTGCTGGATAGGTGACTTAAATATGCTGGATGTTGATTGGAACATCCTTGCTGTGGTGTCATCTAGAAGTCAGGAGATTCTAGATTCTCTACAGGAAGAACTATTCTGGCAAATGGTAACAAAACCCAGACATGAAAGGGCCATACTGGACTTGGTACTCACCAATGGGGAAAGTGTTTCTGATATCATAGTGGGAGATCATCTCACATCCAGTGATCACCAGATGGTATGTTTCAGTATTAGGACTAGGGCTGATGAAATCCATTCAAAAGTGAGTGTCTTAGACTTCAGGAAAACTAACTTTACCAAGATGAGACAATATCTCAAGGAATAGTTAGGGGAATGTATTTAACATTTTTTATACTGTTTTTCTACAAGTCAAAATGGTTTACATGGAACTGAGTTGATACAGAGAACAAGTTATAAGAAACATCAAAAGCCATTTACAATGAACATGAAAACGATTTAAATGTGAACAGAAAACAGTGAACCTTTTGTATATTTCAATACATTTGAATCAATATTTCTCTAACGAACTATGTACATAGGTTTAGCGGGGTGTGAGGGTTAAAGGACTTTATGAGGGTAAGTTGGAGAATGAAGTGATTATTTGTATGGGGTAGTTCTGATCTGTGGTTGTTTGGTGCCTGTTGCCAAAATGCTCTATGAAGAGGTGGGTTTTAAGCTTTTTATGAAAGTCTGTGATTGATTTGATATTTCGAATTGAGGGGGTGGTGAATTCCAGAGGGTGGGGGCATACAAGGAGAATGCTCTCATTCTTGTGGTTTGCTTGGATTTGCGAGTCCATGGTGGGAGACCGAGGAGATTTTGGGTGCTCTTTCTTCTTGGTCTGTCAGAGTTCAGGGTATGAATTAGTACTTAAGTTGCTCTTGGGATTGTTTATCCAGGGTATTGTAAATGAGGGTTAAAACTTCGAATTGTCTTCAGGAGCAGATGGAAAACCAGTGGAGGTGTTTGAGGATTGGAGCGAGGTGGGTTTGTCTTGAAACTTGGAAGATAGATCAGACAACAGTATTTTGGGCAAATTGAAGTGGGAGGAGAGCGTACTTCAGTAGACCAGGAAAAATGGAATTACAGTAGTCAAACAAGGGAGTGAAGGTGACTTGGCAGACTGCGTGGAATGTATCGGGAGGTAAGGTAAGAGGTTTCGGAGAGCACTGAGTTTATAGTATGCAGCTTTGGTGATATTTTGCATATGGACTTTGAAGCTCAGCTGTTGGTCCAGTGTGATGCCTAGGTATTTTATCTGGGTACTGACTCGGATATCGTTGTTGATGAGTCTGAGGGAAGCAGGGGGGGGGGATGAAGTTGGGGTCTTTTGTGACATGGATGAGCTCTGTTTTTTTTAGGTTGATGGAGAGATTGTGAAGATGGACCCAGTTTATTACCTCTGAGAGGCAACTTGAGACCATGGAATAGAATAACAATAGGCAAAACTGAACAGGGATATTTTAAGGGCAACCTTTTTGTTAGAAAGGTAAATAAATGTAAAAGGAAAAGGAGGCCCCCCTATGGTTCTCAAAAGTAGCTGAAAAGGTGATGAAAAATAGGGTGGCCTTCATTAAATAGAAGAGATTATAGACAGAGGAAAACAAGCATTTATATTTGGAAAAACTCAAAGAAGCTAACAAAGTAATCAGGACAGCAAAGACAGAAAAAGAAGAAGAAATAGCTAATGCAATAAAAGGGGGGGGGGGGGGGAGGAAGACATTTTCCAGATAGGTTAGTGAGAGGAGGAAGGCCAAAAGTGGTATTGTCAGACTCAAAGGTGAAGAGAAGGAATAGTGTGGAAGCTGATGAGGATAAAGCGGAATTGCTTAACAAATATTTCTGTTCTATGTTTACAGATGAAGGGCCAGAAGCAGGACCTCGGAAAACACCCACAAGGAGGAACAGAAGTGATGGGGATCTTGAACAACTGTGTTCATGAGGAACTAGCTAAACTAGAAGTAGACAAGGCAATGGGACCGGATGTGATACATCTCAGAATACTGAAGGAACTTGGGAACATTCTAGTGGTTCTACTGACTGACCTTTTCAATGCTTCTTTAGATTCAGGAATGGTCCAAGAGGACTGGAAGAAGACACATGTGGTCTCAATACACAAGAGTGGAAGTGAGGATGAGGTTGACAACTACAGGCCGGTTAGTCTAACCTCTGTGGTGAATAAATTATTGGAAACGCTACTAAAACAGAGAATAGTGAGGTTTCTGGAATCCAATGGATTACAGTATCTGAGGCAGTATGGGTTTACCAGAGGCAGGTCTTGTCAGACATATCTAATTTATTTGACTGGATGACCAGGGAGTTGGACTGAGGGAGAGCCCTATATGTGGTGCACTTAGATTTTAGTAAAGCCTTTGACACCGTTCTACACAGGCGACTTATAAACAAACTGATCACCCTAGGGATGGACTCTAAAGTGACTGACTGGGTTAGAAATTGGTTGAGTGGGAAATGACAAAATGTACAGGTAAATAGAGGTTACTCTGAGGAGGGGGTTACCAGTCATGTGCCGCAGGGATCTGTCCTTGGTCCGATTCTTTTTAATATCTTTGGTAGCGATATTGCTGAAGGGCTGACAGGTAGGGTTTGCCTCTTTGTGGACGATATCAAAATCTGCAATAGACACCTAGGAAGGAGTAGATAACATGAGGAGGGATCTAGCTAAACTTGAAGAATGGTTGAGAATTTGGCACCTAAGATTTAATGCTAAAAACTGCAGGGTCATGCATTTGGGCTGCAAAAATCCAAGGGAGCAGTACAGTATAGGGGTAAATAATTTCTGTTATCAAAAGAAGAGCGGGACTTGGGGGTGATTGCTTATGATCTCAAAGTGGCTAAACAGGTAGAAAAGACAACAGCAAAAGCCAGAAGGATGCTTGGGTGCATAGGGAGAGATATGACCAGCAGAAAAAAAGGAGGTGATAGGCCTCTGCACAAGTCATTTGGAGTATTATGTGCAGTTCTGGAGACTGCACGTTCAAAAGGATATAAGCAGTATGGAGTCGGTGCAGATTGGCTAGTAAGATAGTTAGATGTCTTCGTTGTAAAGCATATGGGGACAGACTTAAAGATCTTACTATATATACACATTAGAGGAAAAGTGAGATAGAGGAGATATGATAGAGACGTTTAAATACCTCCGTGGCATAAATGCCCAAGAGGCAGGGCCGGATTTACCTATACGCCATGGCGTAGGGCCCACAGCTGGCAAGGGCCCACAAAAAGCTGCCGCGGCAGCATGGACGGTCCCGCGGGGCCCCCTCTGCCCTGCCGAATCCCCGGCTGAGCCCCTCCGTGCCGGCTTTGAGAGGCGCGAAGGAAGAGTGTCTCCCTCGCATCTCTGTTAAGCCCGCAGGGGCTGATGGGAAATTTCCCATCAGCCCCTGCGGGCTTAACAGAGACGCAAGGGAGACACTCTCCCTTTGCGCCCAGGGCCGGCCCGTCCATTGAGCGAGAATGTTTTTTGCACAGGGCCCCGCGTTTCAGGGGGCCCCGCGCAAAAAACATTCTTTTGTAAAAGTAAAATAAAAAAAAAATGAAAGAACCTGTCTCCTGCCGATGTCGGGGCTGTCGGGGCTGCCGCGGCAGAATCGAGCGTGCCGCGGGGCCCCCCTGTACCCGGCACAGCCTCTTCTCCCCGTAGCAGCTCTCACTGTGGAGCTGCAGTCAACGCGCCGGCTTGCAGAGCGCGAGGGAAGAGTTTCCCTTTCGCGACTCTGTTAAGCCCGCGGGGGCTGATGGGAACTTCCCATCAGCCCCCGCGGGCTTAACAGAGCAGCGAGGGAAAAACTCTTCCCTCGCGCTCTGCAAGCCGGCGCGTTGACTGCAGCTCAGAAGAGAGAGCTGCTACGGGGAGAAGAGGCTGTGCCGGGTACATGGGGGCCCCGCGGCACGCTCGATTCTGCCGCGGCGGCCCCGACATCGGCAGGAGACAGGTTCTTTCATTTTTTTTAACTTTCCCTGGGCTGGGCTGGGCTGGGCTGGGCTGGGCTGGGGGGGGGGGGGGGTTAGGAGTGGTGCGGTGCTGTGCTGGGCTGGGGGGGGGTTAGGAGTGGTGCGGTGCTGTGCTGGGCTGGGGGGGGTTAGGAGTGGTGCTGTGCTGGGCTGGGGGGGTTAAGAATGGTGCTGGGCTGGGGGGGGGTTAGGAGTGGTGCTGTGCTGGGCTGTGCTGGGTGGGGGGGGTAATGAGTGGTGCTGGGCTGGGTGGGGGGGGTTAGGAGTGGTGCTGGGCTGGGCTGGGTGGGGGGGTTAGGAGTGGTGCTGGGCTGGGCTGGGGGGGGTTAAGAGTGGTGCTGGGCTGGGCTAGGAGTGTTGCTGTGCTGGGCGGGTTAAGAGTGGTGCTGGGCTGGGGGGGGGTGTTAGGAGTAGTGCTGGGCTGGGGTGGGTTAGGAGTTGTGATGGGCTGGGCTGGGGGGGGTTAGGAGTTGTGATGGGCTGGGCTGGGCTGGGGGGGGTTAGGAGTTGTGATGGGCTGGGCTGGGCTGGGCTGGGGGGGGGGTTAGGAGTTGTGATGGGCTGGGCTGGGGGGTGTTAGGAGTCGTGATGGGCTGGGCTGGCTGGGGGGGGTTAGGAGTGGTGATGGACACTGGGCTGGCTGGGGGGGGTTAGGAGTGGTGATGGGCACTGGGCTGGCGGGGGGGGGGGTAGGAGTGGTGATGGGCCATGGGATGGCTGGGTGGGTTTAGGAGTGGTGATGGGCACTGGGCTGGCTGGGGGGGTTAGGAGTGGTGATGGGCACTGGGCTGGCTGGGGGGGTTAGGAGTGGTGCTGGGTGCTGGGCTGGGGGGGTTAGGAGTGGTGATGGGCGCTGGGGAGGGGTTAGGAGTGGTGATGGGCGCTGGCGGGGCTTAAACTAAAAATTGGGTGATGGGGGATTAGGACTGGAAATGGGCTGGTGGGATTAGGACTGAAAGTGGGTTGATGGGGGGGTTAAGACTGGTAATGGGCTATGGGAGGGCTTAAACTAAAAATTGAGTGATGGGGGATTAGGACTGGGAGTGGGCTGATGGGGAGGTTAGGACTGGTAATGGGCTATGGGGGGGCTTAAACTGAAAATTGGGTGATGGGGGATTAGGACTGGAAATGGGCTAGTGGGATTGGGAGTGGGCTATGGGGGGGCTAGGACTGGTAATGGGCTGAGTGGAAGGGGGCTTGAACTGCAAATAGCTGTTGGGGATGGGGCTTGGAATGGAAATGGGCTGAGGGGAAGTGGGGGGCTTGAACTGCAAATAGCTGATGGGGAGTGGGACTTGGAATGGAAATGAGCTGAGTCGAAGGGGGCTTGAACTGCAAATAGCTGATGGGAAGGGGGGCTTGGAATGGGCTCTTAGGGGAGGGAGCTAGGACAGGAACTGGGCTGATGGATGGGCTAGGATAGAACTGAGAATTGGGTGTTGGGGGGAGCTAAGATTGGAAATGGGCTGTGGTGGGGGCTTGGATTGAAATGGACTCATGGAGGGGCTAGAACTGGAAGTAGGCTCATGGGGGGCTTGGTTTAGAGATGGGCTGAGTGGAGGGGAGCTAGGATTTGACATGGGCTGATGGTGGGGCTAGGAAAGGACTAGAAATGGGCTGATGGGAGGCTGGTATTGGAAATGAGCTGATGAAGGGACTCGGATAGGACTGGAAATGGATGGGGGAGCTAGGACTGGAAATGAACTGATGAGGGGCCAGGACTGGAAATGGGCTGATGTGGGGACTAGAAGGGAGCGGATACTGGGTGGGGCTGGAACTAAAAGGGAGCTGATGTTGGGGGAGATTAGAAGGGGATGGGGCTGGGAGAATGAAATGGAGAGAGGAAAAATATTTTGTGTGGGAGGGAAGAAAAATGTACAATTGGCCGGGGTTTGGGAGACTAAGTGGGGATTGAGGATGGAGGGGTAAAATTTGAGTGGATGAAATAGGAATGAGGAAAGAGCAAAAGGAGAAAGATTATTATGTTAAAGCAGATGTAGAGAGAGAATGGAAAAAACTAGAAGAGAAGAAAGGACAAATGGACAGCAGACGATGGAGAGATAGCAGAAGACACATACCAGAAGAAAGTGGCTGGAACAATTGCAACTGAAAAAAAAAATGCACAAAAGGTACAAAGATATCTCTTTATTTTGAATTTATTAACTGGAATATGTCAGCTCTGGGAAATGTGCATCATTAATGTCTGTGCTTTGTTTAGTACAAGAGGAAATTAATTTATGGTTTTATTTCTACATTGTTGTTGTACATTCCAAGTTTGACTTTTAGGGTTCCCAGTTTAATTATTGTCTTCCTGTTTTTAAATTGTGATTCCTTGTTTGGTGATAGTCTATGTTCTGCATGTGTAACTGAGCTGAGGTATTCTGTTTATGTAATTCCTATTTGACATTGTCACTTGTTCTCTTTCCCCAGTAGGTCATGTATTGTTATTCTCTGAAATGTATTGGTTTAATATTTGCAGTGTTGTCTTTTAATAGGTAGGGTTTGGCGCTTTGTGAATCCTGGTAGTGCTGTTAGGATACGGCGGTTTTGCTATGGGTTCTAAATGGGCAGTGTTTGTAGTAGTTCCTAATGTGCCTGGCGGTTGGCACTGGATTATAGTAATGTAGAAATCTTTGTCTTTTTTTATCCATACACTCATGAAGAGGCATGTTTACTAAAAGTTAGTGTATGGTAACATTATGCAAATATTTATGCAAATGAGGCCACTTATGCAAATGAGGCCCCGCACCGAGTCTCCGCACATGGCCCCGCACCCCCCTTGGGCCGCCCCTGTTTGCGCCTCTCAAAGCCGTCATGAAGGGAGGGATTCGGCAGGGCAGAGGGGGCCCCGCGGGACCGTCCATGCTGCCGCGGCCTTGGTAGCAGCCAGCGGTTTTGCTTTTTTAAAATTTCATTTTACTTGAGCCGATGGGTGGGGGGGAGGGGGGTAGGACTGGAAATGGACTGGGGGGTTAGGACTGGTAATGGGCTATGGGGGGGGGGGGTTAAGACTGATAATGGGCTTTGGGCTGATGGGGGCTGTCTGGTAATGGGCTATGGGGGGGCTAGGACTGGAAATGGGCTGGGGGGGTTAAGACTGGAGATGGACTGAGGGGGTTAGGACTGGTAATGGGCTGTGGGCTGTTGGGGGGGTTAGAACTGTAAATGGGCTTTGGGGGGGGGGTAAAGACTGATAATTGGCTGTGGGCTATTGGGGGGGTTATAACTGGTAATGGGCTATGAGGGGGGGGGTTAAGACTGATAATGGGCTGTGGGCTGAGGGGGGCTGTCTGGTAATGGGCTATGGGGGGGCTAGGACTGGAAATGGGCGGGGGGGGTTAAGACTGGAGGTGGGCTGATGGGGTTAGGACTGGTAATGGGCTGTGGGCTGTTGGAGGGGGTTAGAACTGGTAATGGGCTATGGGGGGGGGTTAAGACTGGTAATGGGCTGTGGGCTGATGGGGGCTGTCTGGTAATGGGCTATGGGGGGGCGAGGACTGGAAATGGGCTGAGGGGGGGGTTAAGACTGGAGGTGGGCTGATGGGGTTAGGACTGGTAATGGGCTGTGGGCTGTTGGGGGGGTTAGAACTGGTAATGGGCTATGGGGGGGGTTAAGACTGATAATGGGCTGTGGGCTGTTGGGGGGGGGGTTAGAACTGGTAATGGGCTATGAGGGGGGGTTAAGACTGATAATGGGCTGTGGGCTGATGGGGGCTGTCTGGAAATGGGCTATGGGGGGGGGCTAGGACTGGAAATGGGCTGGGGGGGGGTTAAGACTGGAGGTGGGCTAATGGGGTTAGGACTGGAAGTGGGCTGATGGGGGGTTAGGACTGGTAATGGGTTATAGGGGGGGCTTAAACTGAAAATGGGGTGATGGGGTGTTAGGACTGGAAGTGGGTTGATGGGGGGCTAGGACTGGTATTGGGTTGGGGGGTTGCTAGGACTGGAAATGGGCTGATGGGTGGCTAGGACTGGAAATAGGCTGATGCAGGGACTAGAAGGGAATGGATGCTGGGTGAGGCTGGAACTAGAAGGGAGCTGATGTTGGGGGAGGATTAGAATGGGATGGGGCTGGAAGAGTAAAATGGAGAAGGGAAAAATATTTTGTGTGGGAGGGATACAAAATCTACAATTGGCCGGGTATTGGGAGAGTAAGTGGGGATTGAGGATGGAGGGGTAAAATTTGAGTGGATGAAATGGGAATGAGGAAAGAGCAAAAGGAGAAAGATTAGTATGTTAAAGCAGATGTAGAGAGAGAATGGAAAAAAACTGGAAGAGAGAAGAAAGGACAAATGGACAGCAGACGATGGAGAGTTAGCAGAAGACACGAAGAAACCAGAAGAAAGTGGCTGGAGCAAATGCAGCTGAAAAAAAATGCACAAAAGGTAGAAAAATATCTCTTTATTTTGAATTTATTAATTGGAATATGTCAGCTCTGGTAAATGTGCATCATTAACGTCTGCGCTTTGTTTAGTACAAGAGCAAATTAATGTATAGTTTTATTTCTACAGTGTTGTACATTCCAAGTTTGGCTTTTGGGATTCCCAGTTTAATTATTGTCTTCCTGTTTCTAAATTGTGATTACTTGTTTGGTGATGGTCTATGTTCTGCATGTGTAACTGAGCTGAGGTGTTCTGTTTATATAATTCCTATTTGACATTGCCACTTGTTCTCTTTCCCCAGTAGGTCATGTATTGTTGTTCTCTGAAATGTATTGGTTTAATATTTGCAGTGTTGCCTTTTGATTGGTAGAGTATGGTGCTTTGTGAGTCCTGGTGGTGCTGTTAGGATACGGCGGGTTTGCTATGGGTTGGCACTGGATTATAGTAATGTAGAAATCTTTTAGTCTTTCTTTATCCATACACTCATTAAGAGGCACGTTTACTAAAAGTTAGTATATGGTAACATTATGCAAATATTTATGCAAATGAGGCCCCGCACCCCCCTTGGGCCGCCCCTGCTGGGGGCCCACAATTTTTGTTGGCGTAGGGCCTCACTCAAGGTAAATCCGGCCCTGCCAAGAGGAGAGACTCTTTCGAATGAAAGCAAGAACCGCTATGAGGGGACATAGGATGAGAGTAAAAAAGGATAAACTCAGGAGTAAAATGTAGAAATATGTCTTTATTCCATGCATCAACCACTCTTTCCATAATCTCCCAGTGGAGGTAGTGGAAACGAGAACAGTATCTGAATTCAGGAAAGTATGGGACAAGCACAGAAAATATCTAAATGGTAAAAGGGACTATTGAACTGGATATGGAAGGGCAGACTAGATTGGTCATGTGGTCTTTTAATGCTGTCATTTTCTCTGTTTGTTTTGTCTTTTCTTTATGATTTCAATTCTTTTGCTTTCTTACAGGCAGATACATTTTGCCCTGAACTTTTATGTACTTTTGAAAAGATTCATCTAAAGGGAACTGCTCAACAAGCTTGCTTTGAAAGATATGCCACCTCATTCACTGAGCCAGATTGATGTACATTGACTCCGATTTTCTCCATAACTGAAGTTCCAGATTGTAATCTTTGATCGCAGAAGTTGGGTTGGCCCTTCTTGAAATTAAGGGGCCCCTTTACTAAAGTGTGCTATGGTTTTACACAACGTGCATTTACTGTGAAAATTAATGTGCATTAAGTACGAAGTCCCTGTGATAACTGTCAAGGGCACGGCCCTCATGTTCCCAAACCTTAACATGCAGATGTGCACAATAATGCATGGCGCTATTATCACAGGTGCACTTATCTCCACCTATTGGGCTAATTACAACATTGTCCATGCACGGTATGTACCCCACACTAAGTGCAATGTGCTCACCATGCCCCCTTTGCACTCCTGAACCATCCATTCTGCACCCCAACACAGGAGTGGCAGCACGCGAATCATCACACAGTAACTGCCGTGCCCCCATGCGAACAGCAACTGTGGGCCCGAGTGCAGGGCTACGGTGCACCAAAACACATTAATGGCTTTTAGTAAAAGGGCCTCTAAGATTTGATACAGATTTTCACATATCTGAAAAGTCAATACTTGGAATATTAAGACAAAACTGCCTGTTTACTAAAGTGTCGTAGAGTTTTGCAGTTACTGTATATTAGATGCAAAAATTAACATATGTTAAGTGGAAAACCTGCGCAGTAATGTGGGGGTGTGGCCAGCATCTGCCCTGCACAAGGCAGATATTACTAAGCAGTAAATACATCGGTGCAGAATTTACTGAGGCAACCCCCTCCCCCCCCCCAATTCTCCTGCTCAGCATCACCCGTGCCCCACTCCTACCCACTCAATAAGGATCAGCAATACGCTCACTCCCCAATCCACCCTCAACTTTTTATGGGGGTGTAGTGAGGGGCAGCAGTGATTCCTAGATGCTCATGGCCCCAATGCTGATCTGGATTAAAAGTGACACGTCTAACCTGTAGTGGTGGTACTGGAAGACTACTGCTAGGGCTCAGAGTTACTATTTTGCACTCAGGCTAGTGGTGAGACATGAGTGTCTGGGGATCACTCCTGCCCCCCCTCCCCCACTTAACCCACCAGGAAAACACCCCCAGTAAATGTCAGGGAGGACGATATGGGGGTTAATACTGATTGAGGGTTGGGGGGAGATGTTCATTGGGGGAAATAGTTTTTTTTTCCACTGTGGGCTGTGGTAACTGAATGCTGATATAGCACAGATGCAATTACTGCCCCTTCTTGAAGAAGTGGTAAGTGAACCTAGTCTATCTGCCCCAGCAGCAATTAGCATACCACAACTTACCATGTGATAACTGCAAGTCCATAAGTAACCCATTCTCTGCTCCTTTCCCACAGCCTGCTGCGGCAAGCACTTACCAGATGTATTAGAGCAGGTAAATGCCAAGTCACTGTACTAACTACTATTATAGCCATGCAGGAAATCTCACTGTGCACTAATTCACTGCTTTACTAAACAGACCTCAAAATGTTTAATGTGGGAAAAATGGGGGAAAACGTTCATAAAAAGAGCATCAAAAAAGGGAAATTTAACTTGATTTGAAGCAATAGTTGCTTTACTATTCTAATTAAATTATAGAAACCAGTTTAGCATGGCTCAACACTAATTATCTCTGAACTATTTTAAATTCATTTTGAATTATTGCATTTCATGTAGTTTAATTTAAAGGGCTACATATTATTAGAGAAGGAATCTTCTCCTTCATATGACCAAGCCCAATGAATACTGTATTTTGTAAAGTTCTTCAGTGATGCTATACAGTACTTCAGTTCTCATAAGAGCTATTAATCAAATTGTTCTCAAATACAGAGAAAATGCACAATACACACAATAAAACTTTTGTGACAGAATGTTGTAAGGAAATTGCTACAGAGCTTGTTAAATCTATCCTCTGTGATATTTGCAACTAAGGGGCCTTTTACGAAATATTGTCTCACTGCCATCTGAACCTAAACATGCCACAAGGGGTGCTAGTGGGAATTGAACCCTAGTCTCTTGATTACCAAGCCAGTGCTCTAACCACTAGGCTACTCCTCCACTATAGGTTTGTAGTCATGTGCTAACTGCTGGGAACTTGCTGGGCACAGCCCCGAAAGTGAAAGACGGGAACTCAACCACCTCTAATCGCACAGTAAGTGCAGACCTTTAGCAAAAATGCAAATTGTGCTTGAGTCCACGCCAGGGCAGAGGATGCTACAGACACCATGTTTATAACTCTTGTATCATCTTAAACTGATCACTCTGCGTCACCAGACTTTTCCGTTACCAAGTCCAGTTGAGGTTATATGCAGGGCCATAACCAAGGGCTAGGTGAGTGGTGCAGCTGCACAGGGCACAGAAAGGGGCGCCGATACCATCACTGAGCTTCCAGGAAGAACGTGGCTGGGTGGAGGAGCACCAGATCAACGCATTTCTAGCTTGATATGGTCCTGGTTCTATGTATAAATAATTAAAATCGCGTCACATGGCAAGGTCTGGAAAATAATTTGTAACTCTTTACAAGGAAGTTGGCCGCAGTGTCTGCTTTGATGTCCTCATAACCAAGCAACACTCATTAAACACTATTCAGTAGGTGTTGCTGGGCCTCTCTCAGCCTCTGTACTGATTGCATAATGCAACAAAATCAGAGAAGGTTTAACGACAATAGTGCTAGATAGTTTTAGGGACAAACTTCTTGTTCTTTGATATTCTGAGGTTTCTCAGTTTATGACTAATTGCCTTGTTGACATGCAAGAATAGGTTATTATTTCAGCGGCCTGATATCCCTCAGGGAATATCTGGTTCCTCTATCACCCAAACCTATGATTTGGTATTCTGTTTGCTTAAATCTTTCTGTATTAAACTGTGAACAACTTGCTTCGCAGCTTGTGGCACCTGGCTTCTGGGAAAGTTTCCTGCTGCCTAGCTTGGGGGATTAGCTGCCTTTGACTAGATGTTATCCCCAAAGCTGGATGTCCTTAGTTGGCATGTACAGCACTGGACTTTACTGTAAATGATTCACCATAAAACCAGTCTCTGATTTGGCTTCTGGTATGTCTAACTGGCATCACTTTGCAAATACTTCTACAAATAAATGTGTGCAACCTGTGAAAACAGCCTGAGGAATACCTACTTGCATGTAAAATCAAAGTGCTCTTATTTTACGCTGCCTCATGAGGTAAAAGCACAATTTCTGCAGTCGATTTTTCTTGCACGTTCTTGAACATGTAACTACAGGGTGTCAGACTTCTCAATGCACTCACGCCCACACATATCGAGATTATACATTCATTCCTTTGCAATCTATTTTAAAGGAAAGGTCTAAAAGCTAAAATGAATTCATTAATTTAAACAAATTTCTCACTAGGTTTATAGTCAGCTGTTTTGCCATTTAAGCGCTTGAACAGTAAAGTTTTTTTACATGATAACAACCCCCTCCCCCATATGGTCCACTATATGTAAAACTGAATCTAAATCTTACACATAAGGGAGTAAAAGTAATGAAAATGCGAATCCAAATGAACACACTTAAAATGGAAGCAACAGATTGCCAAATTTCAAAGATGCACAAGCCAAATGATGGCATAATGCCTAGATTTAATGATTTGTTGCAACCATTTCCCCCTCAAAAGAATCACTGTACTTTCACGTTAAACACAGAGAGAGAGGTCAACAAACAAGAAAAAAAATTAGGTGATACCTTTTTTATTCTTATTCAAGATTTCCACTTATAAAAAAAAAGCAAAAAGCCAAAGAAGAATTCACAATATACAGACAAATGTTTCTTAGCCCACATCACGAGAAGGATCCTCCTGAACATTAGAGCAAAACATAAATATTAAACAGCTAGTAATGCATCCATCCTCAATTAAAGGAGAATTAAAAAGGAATAAAATGGAAAATTAAGAGAGAACCAATAGCCCTCAATGCATGGTGTTAAGTGCTCCTGCATGCTTGCTTGCGTGATGGAAATTTCTAGGGCCCATGCTAACTGCAGGGGGAGGGAAGGACGGGATGGAAGCACATGAACCCTGAAGAAAGTGCTAACCTCCCATGCTAGTAACAGCCCACACATGTAAACAGGCCCCTTAATACACAGGCACACGGGACTTAGTAAACAGGCCCCTTAATACATTGACTAGTTTTCAGGAGGAAACAATCCCTTCCCTTAGGTCCAAACAGCATGTCACAGCCAAAGATGTCACTGTCAGAAAATATGAGTGAATGATAGAAAGTGTTACAGCGATACTACGAAAGGGAAGGGAAAAGGTCCGTGGGTTTATGTGTCAGAGTGATAAAAAAGTGACAATAGTAGAATTATTTCAGCAGCAAGTTAAACAAAGTCTATCAGGTCCTTTTAAACATGGCAACAATATGGCATGGTTCACATACTGTACCTCTTTATTGGCGCTTTTGAAAGTCCTCTTTGACTTTTGTTCATCTTTTACATCGGTTTTCTAGCACTTCTTTCTTCCTCACAAAGTTCCTGTGCCTATATCCGCTTTCATGTCACACCAGTTTCACATCTCAGTTGAGCACTTGCATGAAAAAAGGTACCACAGCATAAGAATGCAAAAGTTCCCTTGATGTACAGAATTAAGACTTCCCTATGCAAGGAGGAAATATTTTGTGTTCAGGCAGGATGAACTCAGAACTTTTATACCTCCAGAAAAATAAAACACACCACCACTGTAAATAAACTCTTCTAAACTCTGGAGTGGGAAAGCCAGGGTTCAAGTACTCCTACTGCTCCTTGTAATCTTGGGTAAGTTCCCTAACCCTCCACTGCCTCAGGTACAAACATAGATCGTAAACCCTCCAGGGACAGGAAAATACCTACTGTACTTGAATGCAATTTGCCTTGAATTGCTGAGAAAAGGCATGAGCTAAATCCAAATCCCTTCCCTCAGTGCCGCACCCACTTCTGATGCTGTTGAATGTTACAGATGGATTAGGCTGCCTTGCAATCCTGCTTGAACCATTGAACCATTTGTTGTCTGTACATTCTGTTGGCGTTCAGAGGTACGTGGGTGCTGAGGTGTGGAATCTATTCATTATATTTCAATTCTACACTGCCTTCTTTGAATACAGTCCAACCCAAAGCAGTATGTTGATTATTAGTAACTAGGGCTACTGTTTGTAGCTTAACAGAACATAAATTACCAACTGGCCTTTTTTTTCAAACTAAAACATGTTATACCAATCATTAACTATAAGATTACTTTCATTTGTAAATGTTAAACTGCGGCTAAAATGTGTACCGCTTTCTTACAGATCTGTAAAGTTCTACTATATTGCTCGCCCTTCACAGCAGGCTTCATTGCATTTATGTGTTTTCCATTTTGCTTTAATATCTATAATAAATGAAATAAAAGTATAGATTTCAGGTAGCAAACCATTCTTTCACAGAAAAAGGAAACTTGTAAACTTGGCACCACGAACACACAATACAAGCTGGTGAAACATTGGAAGATTTCCACAAGTAGTTAACCGGGATACCCACAGCAAGTCTGCTCGGACTATCTTTGGGCTTCAAAAAACCCGAACTGAACAGTGCAGCATCTATGAGATGCTATGTCCTTTCTAGTCATAAGGCTGATATTTACAGCAGTTAGTTAAGTGACAGGTAATAATGACTGGTAGCTTTGCTCATTTTTCTTCTTGTACTATGGCCCCAAATACAAAGAAGTGCTGATTGACTTGTTCTGAAATCTTGAAGAAAACACAAAAGATGGCTTTTTCATCTTTTAAAAGCATTTATCATCACTGACAAGTAGAGAGGTAAGCCCATTATACCATTCCTTTGTTTATAGGACCTCAAAGTAGTAATTTCATTAGCTATAAATTGTTAAAACACTTGGATAAAATGGTTTAGATTAAGTCTGGCTATTTTACCTTACCCTAACCTTACCAGAGAGTGTATTCCTGCGTTTTGCTTAATAAAGTACAGCGTGAGAAAAAGTTATCTGTCACCAACAAAGATTTAGGGTTAGTGGAAGAAAAGCAGCATATTAAATTCCTGCTTGATGTATGTACATGTTAGAAAATTGATTATATATGCTATTTAGGTAGTGGAGAAGCAGGGCCGTACCAAGCTTGAAATATACCCTATACAACTAATGAAACTGGTGCCCCACCTCCCCGCCCCAAACACATGCAGTAACTCATTCTTTCTGAGGTTCCTGGAAGCCCGGTGATGAGATCAGCGCCTTTTCTGTACTTGTGCCCTGTGCGGATGCCCTTGGTACTGCTCTGTGGAGGAGTAGTCTAGTGTTTAGAGCAGCAGCCTGATGACCATGAGACCAGGATTTGATTCCCCACTAGCACTCTTTGTGGCCTTGGGCAGTTGCTTTATCCTTCATTGTCTTGGAAGAAAGGCACCTTCCCAAGAAAGCCCAGGGGCTGCTGGGTCATCAGGAGTCGGTATTGACTCAACAGCACAGCACATTTTGCTGCTATTTAGGGAACTGTGGGAGCAGAGTTACCAAGATCTTCATACACTTTAGGAAACACTACCAGAGAAACATGTCTGCTGTCAGTTCACTCATGGGATGTGTGGCCTAGTGGTTACCTCAATGAGCTGAGAAGCAGGATTCAAAGCCTGCTTCCCATACAGATACGCCATATGACATTGGGCAATTCAGTATCTCCCATTACTTCAGGTACACACTTAGGTGGTAATCTCTTTGAGAAGGGACTTAATTGAATGCAAATTCTAATTACAGTATGCTGTAAACCACTATGAGCAGCAATTAAAAAGGCAGACTAAAATGCCAAAATTATAGAAACAAATGTCAACAAAAAAGTTTCTAGTGACATATTTTATTGGATTAACTAGCTATTTTTGATTACATTTTGAGGGCTATGCCCACTTTCTTAGATCATCATGTTCATTCCACACTGAGCTGATAATGGGAGCATAGCTCTTGAAAACTAGACACAAACATATTATGTTAATCTAATAAAAAAGGGTATCACCTGCAGCTTTGTCTGCTGGCTTTATTTCAAGTGCTTAAACATATCACACAGCAATGCAAATAACCTGCTCTTCTGGAACTGCAGGTTACCCTCCCTTAGCATAGCTGTCATTTACAGTGGCCAGAAGGCTTTCTTCCAAGGAGCAAATCCATAATTTACAGTTTAGCTTTAGTATTCAGATTTACATTATATTTGTTATCAAAACTAATATATTAATAGAATCATATATAGCATTTGGCCAAAAACAAAGGCATGTCAATATGATGAATTCACACTACCTTAATGAACCATACCATAAAATTGATTACACGCTCATTGGTAAATAGACAAGAAAAAATATCTGAAACAAAATCCATGGCCATTTCCAGCTGATATCAGAAAAATAATATATAATGTATAATAAAGCATATGAGGTTACCGAGTATTTTATATAGTAGAATTTAATTATACTAGCTGCAACCCACAAAACATTTACAGTGAAATGAATATCCCTCCCACGCACCCTCCCACCCCACTGCCTTTCTTTCCCTAGGCTTGCAGTTGTGACTCCTCCTTTGTGTCATTCTGGCTGTCCTCGCCATGGTCTGCTGTCCTGTGTCACCTTGTAGTTGAGTGCATGCTGTTTCATTCAGAATGCATGTAAGTTTGATAAAAAAAATAATGATACTAATACTATTTTATTAATAATAATAAATGTAATATAATGTATTCTATCGCCTTTATTGCAATAAATGAACTATAACAGGCATGTCCAACAGGTAGATCGCGGAGGAGTCAGAGATAGATCACCAGCCCAACTTAGCTCCATCTCTACAGCAGCTCACCCCATCGCTAGGAGAGAGCTCATGCCGGCAGGTCGTCTGCCGAGGGCTTGCTGCCACTGCTGATCCTTTGCCTGTCTTTTTTCCCTGCCTGCGGGAAGCTTGCCTGCAGGTGTATTGGGGGCGCTTGTTGTTTTCGTGCCAATAGTTTGTGGGTACCCCAGGGGGCCACCGCCCACACCCCTTGACGAGACGCCACAGGCCCGGTGTCATACCTGGTCTCCTGCCTCTCAGAATCACCCATTCCTGCCCCCACCCCAACACCCCTTAGAAGTGTGTTATATACCGGGCGATATCCATTCGCCCGGGCTTTACCAGAATAAACTTATCGTATTAGTTGTGTCATGTGCTGGTCGTTGGTCACTTTATAGTTCACTTTCATTAAACGTTTTCGGGCAGACACAACAAAGTGTCAAAAATTTGGTGATTTTGGCGGGCTTTTCCAATTTTGTTCTAACTTGCCTATGCCTTGCCTTCAAATTGGTTCAAACCACTGTGACTTTTGCTTGCCTCTGCAATTTTATTTTGCCTAGCCTTTGCATTGATACTACACTGCAATTTTATTTCGCCTTGCCTTTGTGTTGATTCTACACTGTGTGCAGAATTTATTAAATCGCGTGTGGTGGTATTTTAACTTGTTTGGCGGTATTTGATTTTATCTGGTTTTCTGGACAGGTGTTTCAGTTTTTTTGATGATTGTTTGGTGGTATTTGATTGGTGCCAGTATAATGAATTCTTATTTTTACTTTTAGAACTGCATGTGTGGTTTTGGCATCTCCAGTCCTTGTATTGCACATCATCCAGAGGTCTTCAGTTCCTGTTGATCGTTAATACTTTGGGACAGTGACAGTTTTGGACCAGATTCAGCCAGTGTTTATACTAACTTAGCAGATTTGGCCTTCTTACATCCAGCCACCCCAGTATAACGAAGATGAGTGTTCCAAAGAAGAGCAAAACTTACACTTTCATGATGAATGGGAAATGGACTACTTCATCATGGTGAAAGACAAGTGTTGTTGTCTAATTTGTAATGCCCCAGTATCCTTGCCCAAAAAGGGTAATCTGGAATGTCATCATAAGGCTCTGCATAGAAATAAGTTTGATGCTGATTTTCCACCCAAAAGTGAAATTCGTAAACTGAAGCTCAAAGAACTTAAATCAAAATTGGCTACTCAGCAACAGTTGATGGCGAAGCAAAGGTCACATTCGGTCAATGCAACCATAGCATCCTTCAAGGTGAGCAACCTGATCGCAAAGAAATGCAAATCTTTCATTGAAGGGGAATTTGTAAAAGATTGTTTTCTTGAAGCAGCTGACAATCTTTTTGAAGGATTTAAAAATAAGAAAGAGATCATAGCTGCTATTCAAGATGTACAATTGTCAAGAAACACTATTGTGCGGCGAATAGAAAAGATGCGTGAAGACACAACTGAACAATTGTTGGAGGATGTTTCAAATTGTGTTGCTTTCTCACTCCAACTGGATGTATCTACAGACATAAGAGACATAGTCCAGTTACTAGTCTTTATCCGGATGGTTTTTGAAGACTTCAGTGTTAAAGAACTACTTGGAATGATTTCTTTAAAAGGGAGAACTACCGGTCCGGAAATATTCAGTTCTTTCCATTCTTTTGTGACAAAGTATAATCTTCCATTGCATAGACTTGTTTCCATCACTACTGATGGAGCAAGAGCAATGACAGGTGAGGTTAACGGTTTCATAGCCCTCTGTAGACAGCATGACGACTTCCCAGATTTCCTATCTTACCACTGCAACATTCACCAGCAAGTTTTGGCAAGCAAGAGACTCAATACAAAGACTGTCATGGACATCACTTTCAAAATTGTAAATTCAGTTCATGGAAGATCACTTCAAAGACGGCTTTTCAATCTTACTCTTGATGAAGGGGCAGCGGAAATCATTTTGCACACAGATGTAGGGTGGCTAAGTAGGCACAAATTTCTGCAAAGATTTTGTGATTTGCTGAATGAAATGAGAAGTTTTTTGAAGGAGAGGGGAGATGATTAAGCAGAGTTGGAAGATGAGGAGTGGTTATGTGATCTGGCATTTCTCGCTGACTTTACAGGCGAACTAAATGATATGAATCTTGAAGTACAAGGTAAAAACAAATGCATTGGCGAGATGAGTACAGTTTCATCCTACAAGAGCAAATTTGAGCTAATGATGACTGACCTTGCAAACAACACTTTTGATCATTTTCCTAATACGCAAGACCATCTGGGACAATATCCAAATTTTGTTTTTCAGAATGAGAAGTATGTGACAGAAATCTGTTCTGTTATCCAGGAATTTGAAAACAGATTCTGTGGCTTCCAAAAAATTGGAACAGTGGTGGAGTACTTGTCATACCCATTCAAAGTAGATGTGGACATTAAAGAAACTGCAGCTGCTATCAGTAAAAATTACTCATTGAACATGCTCTCTCTTGAAAACGAAATATTAACCCTTAAAAATGACATTTTTATCAAGACCCATGCTGAGCAAGAATCATTTTGGAAGCTAGTGCCTAGAGACAAATTTCCCAACTTGAGAAGATGCAGTGAAGCTGTACACTCCTGTTTCGGTTCAGCTTATTTGTGTGAATCTGCGTTTTCCCATCTGAAAATGACAAAGAGTACACAACGTTCCAACATGACAGATGAACATCTCCAGGATTCCCTGAGACTGGCCCTCACGCAATATTCACCCAACTTCAAAAAGCTGGTGGATGAAATGCAGGCTCAGACATCTCACTAATGAGCAAGAGCGAAATATTAAAGATTGTGCAAGATCAGCCTGGATCAATACTCGACCTAAATTTAACACAAATTACTCAATAAAAGTTAAAGAAAGTTATTAAGACAGTTAAAGAAAGTTATTATTCAATAAAACTTTAAGAAAAAATGTACTTTCTATTTCCCCTCGCAGTTCTTACTGGATCTTCGTCTCTGTTTTGTTTTTGCTTAATTTGCTTAACAGCTGATCACATCCAAGTAAATAACAGAAGGTTCATTAAAAATGGGGGGGGGGGGGAATCCTCCAAATTTATTGGGTTAAAATTTAATTTGAAACTAATTTTAAACTTAATTTTCATGGTGGTAGATCACCGGCACATTTGGTCGGAAAAAGTAGATCACGACCTGTTCGAAGTTGGACATGCCTGAACTAGAATATGAAATAAAGAAAGCAAAATCATTTAGAAAAAGTAAGCACAAATGGAAAATTCACCTGGAACAGAAAATCAAAATGTTTTGAGCAGACATGAGCAATTTGAAGAATCTTAAAGAAGGACTAATCTCATTAAAAATACAACATTGGGCCCAAATCCATCTCAGAAGCATCAGAAGACCTAAAGTAAGGAATTTTGGCAGTAGCACTAGGGCCGGCTTAAGACATGGGATAGTGAGGCACTGGCTCAGGACGCACCAGAATAGGGATGCAAGAAGCCTGCCTCACTGGCTCACTCCAAGCCTACCCCCCATCCCCCCAGAACCGTGGCTGTGTTAAACATTAACACAGCTCCAGGAGCATTTGCTTTTGCTCCTGCAGCTGTATTAATGCTCAATACAGCAGTGGGTACTAATACATATACAAAAGAAATAAATAACCCTATTATATAAGCATATTTCTTCAAACTAGTCTTAATCAATCCTGCTAAAATATTTAAAAAATATGACATTAAAAAAGGACCCAAGTCTATTTCATAACTTTAGACTTACCATATGCATACCTTATATTTCATCATTGGTCAGAGTTTAAGGGGTATGTTTACTAAACCGTCTTAACATGCGCCCAGCGATAGTGTGCAGGCTGCCATAAAAGGAGTGGGCGTGTCGGTCTTAAAGTAGCAAAATGGGATTATCGCGCGATAACATGCGCTGCGCACATTATCAGGCGAGACGCCGCTAAGCACGTTAACGCGCGGTAATCTTAAGTAGGTGCGCAGTCATGCAAACACAGAAACAGAGGTGTAGCACAATGGTTAATACACTGACTGATGGTACAGGAGTCATGAGTTCGATCCCCCAGTGTGCCTAATCCATAAGGCTGGCTGAGCCAGTAGCTTTTACGTGTAAGTATTGAGTTTTGAGGCATTTTATTTGTAGTTTAATTAGTGCTGCCAGCAAACACACCCTCACGTGCCGTAACCTAAGGTGCCGCATAAGGCACCCTATAAGGCACTCCATAGGGCACATTATAAAGTGTACTGTCCGCCAAGCACCCTATATGTCCCCTATAGGGCACCCTATAAGGCGCTTTACAGGACACCTGATAAGGCACCTTATAAGGCGCTTTATAAGGCGCCCTATAAGGCGCTTTTATAGGGCACCCTATAAGGCGCTTTTATAGGGCACCCTATAAGGCGCTTTATAGGGTGCCCTATAAGGTGCCTTATGGTTACAGTACACTGAGGGTGTTTCTGCTGGAAGCACTAATGTACATTAAAAATAGACAATGCCTTGGACAGCCTTATCAATTAACCCCACCATGGGTTTGAACCCATGACCTCTGGTCCCACAGGCAGTGAAGAAACCAGTGGGCTACAGCTCTATAGCTGCTAACAAGCCCCTGGCTGGCTGCAGGAGGACTGCATGTCACCACACAAACTGTCTGATGTGGTTACCAGGATAGGGTTAACCCACCCGTACCCATGATGCACTGCACATGCAAATCAGCAGTCTACAGATGGGCACAAGATGGGGTATGCACCCCCACAGCACCTCGGCCTGGTAGGGGGAACTGACCGTGTGTGATACTGGCACAGAGTAGCTACAGACCATCACATTGTGCGGGTACTGTGCTTACCCTGAGGGTGAGGTGGGGCGCCCAGCACCAGGTCCACAGCACCTTTCATGGCTGAAATGCGCCATGATGCAGGTCCCCATCAGTGCTACTGTGTGTGATAGGTAGTTCCTGCAGACACAACTAGGATACATCTGTGTCCTTCTGTATTTCTCAGTCATGTCTAGCCCTTATGGGCTATAATGCACCCAGAATAGTGCATATCCTGTGTTGGTGCCAGGGGGGGAGGGGGAGGGGAGGGGGAGGGGGAGGGGGAGGGGGAGGGGGGAGGGGGAGGGGGAGAGGGGGAGGGGGGAGGGGAGGGGGGGGGAGGGGGAGGGGGGAGGGGGGAGGGGGAGAGGGGGAGGGGAGGGGGAGGGAGAGGGGGAGGGGGAGGGAGGGGGGGAGGGGGGAGGGGGAGGGGGGGAGGGGGGGGAGAGGGGGAGGGGGAGGGAGGGGGAGGGAGGGGGAGGGGGAGGGAGAGGGAGGGGGGAGGGGAGGGAGGGAGGGAGGGAGGGGGAGGGGGGGAGGGGGAAGGGAGGGGGAAGGGGGAGGGGGAGGGGGGGGTTTGGACCCATAGGCAGATTATGTACCACCACCACACAACCCACCCTCTGGGGCTCAGGGTGGGAAACAGGATCACCCACCAACAGATCCACATTTTACCTCCCTGCAATGGTGGCAGTAGAGGGGACCATCAACCCCAGTCCTACTGGGGAACAGACACCCTACAGGGCAGGCAATGCAGAGCTGTACCACATCCATAAAGCAAGAGCCAACAGACAGTAGGCCTGGAAATGCAGAGCTGTCCCTCACCACTATATGACATTCTCCAGCAGCAAGCTTCCAGCCGCTGCACCCTGCAAGGTGTTCCAGCAAGACACATACTAGCTGCAGACAGTCTGCTAGCTAGTCCATAGTGCATGTTCCTGGAGGAGATGCGTGTACCCAGAACTGCGATGTCAGCATACACACCAAGCAGATAAGTCAGTGAATGGGCCCCAAAAGAGAACCCATAAATATCACATGAGAGAAATACTATATAGCACTATGGGGGAACCTAGACATGCCGTGGTCACTGCTCAGTCAGAGTGAGAGTGACCTCCCAGCAGGACATTCTGTGGCCACCCTGTCCGTGCAGGTGGTGGCCGGCCACTATAATGTCCGAGCCATTGCCCTATGCTATGTACAGATGAATCCAGGCCAGGCCACCCTATCCTGGCTATTCCCACAGTACCTTGCTCCTCATTATGCACATTGGCAGGCCAATACTGGCAACAGTGCTAGCAGTGTGGGCTGTGGAGGGTGTTTGCAGCCACCACACACTGGATAGACAGACACACACTCCCCACACCTATGCCAGCATTGTGCAACTATAGAGGTGTTTGGCAGCCCTGGCCACCGCACCAGTCCTGGGCACAGTGCAGGCATGGCTATGGTACGCAATACTGTTGGGGTCAACCCCAGGGTGGTAAACACTGTCAGACACAGACCTGTAGCACACTCCACAGACATCAGAAAGGTTGCTATGATGCAGCTCACTCAGAAAATTGTACTTAACCTCGGAATTGCTATCTGCCAGTAATCATAGCAACCTTTTGATAGCTGTGTACCGTATTCCCAGGTTTAGGGTGGCATTGCTAAGGTATGCAAGTGCTAGTATTGGGAGATGCACACAGGGCCCAACATCCTGCCTCTCCAGGAGGCATTGGATAATGGAGCCTGTGGGTGCGGGTGTGTCTGCCCCTGTTGGCCGCTGCTTTAGGGCAGAGGTTCCCGACTCCAGTCCTGGTGGGCCAGACACTGTTCGGGTTTTCATGCTGTCCCTCATGAATATGCATGAGATACATCTGCATACCATGGGGGCGGCGCACAGAAATGCAGCACAGACATCTTTATTAGAGAAAGCATGGAACCTGAATGGTGTTTGGCCCTCTAGGACTGCATTTGCGAGACTCTGCTCTAGGTAATGCACATGTTTATGGTGTCTGTGCTCTGTAGGGTAAAATGTAGGTGTTTTGGGCATGTTTACATCATCTGCAATAAAGGTTCTGTCTGTATTAGCACGTTTTAGTAGTGGGTAAAATATGGGCACTGGGTTGGCAGGAACCACAGCTGGGACTTAAACCTGTGACCTTCTGCTTCTGAACACACTGGCTGTGTGCACTGCACCACTGTGTTGCCACAGAGACAGTTCACTCCCTGGTGATACCAGGACTGTTCGTCAGATAGGGCCTGTCTGTTGCAGTGCATGGCACCACCTACACAGGGCTAGGCCACGGTCTGCTCTGGGCAGCTGCCACTGCCCCCTCCACCACCAGTATTCCTCTGCCACCATGCTGACATGCCCTTCTGTTGGTGGTGCTGGTGGAGCGCAGTCTCAGGCCATCCAGTGTGCGGGTAAGCGGCTGCCTATGGTGCGGGTTCTGGGGTAGGCGTGCCTGCATAGCTGTCCACGCTTTCCCCCAGCACCGCATGCCAATGTTCCGTGCCCTTCGGGGTACCTGCTGGGTACTATCCCCTGTGACACTGTGGGAAGCACACTCATGCCCATGTTGGGCCCTCAGCAGTTGATGTCTGGCTGCTCTACTGTTTCAGCATTCCTATGGGCCAGCTAGGCATCACCCTACTCCCCACTGTGGGCCAGCTGCACCGCAGCATGTGCCGCCTGCAGCCCTCTGTGTCCCCTTTTCCAGCATCTGTCCAGTTGCCCGTTCCGACATGCCCGCCCTGCTGTTGTGGAACATGTGCACGCCATAGGAAACCTGGCCACTGGAGTCGGAAACCCTGCTCAGCGCAATTACACTGTGGGCTCATTCACCTTGTAGGGGGACGGAGCATAGACCCTTCCAAAATTCATATCTTTTTTTTGGAGCTTTCTTGGGAGTGTTTTTTGATGTTTCCCATTGATATCACTATTGCCCAGCTTGGTTATTTTATTTTTACATTTTTTTCTGTACATTTTCAAGGTTTATTTGCCATTTTGTTCCGTGCACATGTATCACACATCACTTTTTGTAGGTTTCCCTGGTTTTGCTGTACATTGCTGACGGAAATGGTTTCTTTTCCCTTTAAATCAGCTCTAATGCCAGGGTTTCACTGGCGTTAGTTTTGAGCCTCGGATTTCACAGCGTTAGTGTGCGGGGAGCCTCTCCCCTCCCACTCTCCACCCATTGACCCCTTCTCTCCGCCCCTGGGGAGCCTTCCTCCGCCCTCCGGGAGCCTTTCTCTGCCTTCAGCGCTCGTTTGCGCCGCTGCGTGTGTTATCGTGCGCTAAGGTACCTTATCGCCCAGTAAGGCGCCTTCATTGGGCGATAAGGTACCTTATCGTGCGATAACGTCGCAGAGCGCACGTTAATACGGTTTAGTAAGCATAACCCTAAATGTTCATTTTTATAGTATATAAAATGACAGACAATACAGTCATGGGAGCAAAAGCAAATAATCCCGTAGCTATGTTGCTGTGGGGAGGGGAGTGGCTGGAACCGGCAATGGGCTGATACTGGGCATGAGGGAGGGGCTAGAATAGGAAGAGGACTGATATTGGGCTTGGGGGAAGAGCTGGGATTGGCAATGGGCTGATACTGGGGCTGAAGAGACTGGAAATAGGTTGATACTAGGGCTAGTCAATACTGGAAATGGGCTGCTACTGGGGCAGGGGGGCTGGGACTAGAAATGGGCTTATAATGGGGCTGAGGAAACTTGAAAAGTTTCATATTGTGGCTGGGGGGACTGGAAATGGGCTGATATTGGGGCTGGACGGGACTGGAAATGGATGGTTACTGGGGCTGTGGATGGGATTGGAAATGGGTGGATTCTAGATCTGGGGGAGGCTGGGACTGGAAATGATCTGATATTAGGTCTGGGCAGATGGGAATAGAAAAAGGCTGGGACTGGAACAGGACTAGTGGGGGGAGCTGGGACTGGAATAGAGCTAATTCTAGGGCTTGGGTCCTGGGATTGAAAGGGTGCTGATGCTGACAAATGCTAGGATTGAGGTGGTAAAAAGAGGGAGGCACTGGGGAAGCAACAAGGGAGAGGAGGACAGATATTGTGGGAGTGGGGAAGAAGCAAAGTCAAAACCAGGGGAAGGATGACAGAGAAGGGTATAAGAATGCATGCTGGGGTAAGGAGATTAATGAATATTGGAGAATTAAGTAAATGAGTGGTTGCTTGGAGAGGGGAATAGGAGATCGAGTGGCAGGTACTGAAGACCTGGGATATCAGGGTTTCTGGCAGGTGGAAATTCTAAGACTGGGTGAGAAAAAAATAAAAATACTCTAAGATAGGCTGGGTATTGGAAGTGTAAGGACTCGGGGCTTGAGTGGGATTGTGAGTGGGGACTTGGAATTCCTTTGGGAGATAATGAGGACTATGAAATTGACTGGAATTAGGAGGTGAATGGGGACAATGTGATTGGGTGAGGGCTATGAGTAGGGCTGTGAGACAAAGTGCAGAAAAATGGGGAGGGGAGGGGAGGGGAGGGTTTGGGGGCAGTTGAAAAAGATAGCATGCTATGGAATAGATGAGAGCCACAGGAAGGGACAGGTTTTCCTTGAAGTAAGTGAGAGGGAAGAAATGGAAGAAGTGAAAGGGATTTCGAAATGGAAGCGTGGATGGGGGTAAGACAGAAGAAAAGCCTGTAGGTGGAGAGAGGATAAGTGCTAGGGAATGAGCTGGGCTGATTAAGGGATGAGTAGGTGGTAGATGAGGCTGAGGAAGGGAGGAGTACAGAGAAAGGAAATATGGAACTAGAATGTGGGTGAAAGACAGGGGGAGGAGTAGGATGTTAGCAAAGGAGTGAGTTAGATGTGGAATTGAAGGACTAGAGAAGTAAGGTTAGGAAAAGGAAAGCTAGTACGCAGGTGAATGGTGAAAAGAGGAAGACTGAAGATTGAAGGAGGGGGAGGAGAGAGACTGGTATGAAACCATCTGGAAAAATAAAATGTTCAGACAACAAAGGTATAAAAGAGCGGCCGTTTTTAGAGGATTAAATGTCAGCTTTGAAAAATGTGCATTTCTTATGGTCATTACAGGGTGAAATGCATTTCTGCTTCTCTTTCTTCAATGTTTCACAGCTCAGTGTCTGTTTTGGGGGTTTCACATTTCAATTTTTGTCTATATATTTGTTTCAAATTTGTGGTTTCTTATTCTTATTCCCTCACTTGATTTGCAGCTTGTCATGCTGTGAGGGCTTGGGTGCATCAGTGATGCTGAGAGCTAAGTTATCAGTAGCTTAGCAACTGTCAGGGTCTCCCAAGATGCCAGACTAAGACAAACCACCCATCTGGGTAGCAGCAGAATGGGACAGTGTTGTAAGCGGAGGATCATGTTTCTGTGACAAATGCAACATTGGAATTAGCTGCGTGGAAGAAAGTCTTGGCAAATCTACTTCTGTATCTTGCCTCGAAAACCCAATGGATAGTTACAAAACAAATTGCACTATAGTGCTGGATGATGAGAACCCCAGGTTGGAAGGCACTAAAATGGCTACTGGGGATGAGCTGAAGACTTCTCAGAGTAAAGTCAACTTTATGATGTGGTTGGATCTGCTGATGTAGCTGCGCATGAAAAGAGAATATGAAGCATGAACCAAGGGAAGTTGGAGGTGGTCAAGAATGAAATGGAATGTGTACAACTTGATCTGTTGGGTGTCAGTGAACTGAAATGGACTGGCTTTGGGCACTTTGCATCTGATGATCATATGATTTACTATGCTGGAAACAAAAGACAAAGAAGAAATGGTGTTGCATTTATAGTTAAAAAGAAACTTGCAAGAACTATAATGAAATACAGTGCAGTCAGTGAATGCTTAATTTCTATTCGCCTACAAGGAAAGCCCATCAACACAACTATAATTCCGGCATATGCCCCAAAAACAGCTGCAGAAGATGACATTGATGAGTTCTATGAACAAGTACAAGCTGAAATTGATAGAACATGCAAACAGGATATCCTGATAGTCATGGGTGAGTGGAACGCAAAAGTTGGCAACAAAGAAGAAGGCAAAGTGGTTGGAAAATATAGACATGGCAACAGAAATGAAGCTGGAGAAAGACTGATAGAATTCTGCAAAACCAATGATCTATTCATCTTAAACACCTTCTTCCAGCAACACAAGCGCCAACTGTACATGTGGACTTCACACAATGGATTGTACAGAAATCAAACTGACTACATCTGTGGAAGACAACGATGGAAAAACTTGATAACATCGACAAAGACAAAACCTGGAGCTGACTGTGGTACAGATCACCAACTACTAGTATGCAAACTCAAGCTAAAGTTGAAAAAGAGCAAGCCATTCATGAATGTAGCAAAATATGACCTTGAGAATATACCACTGGAATTTAAAGACTGTCTGAGAAATTGATTTGCTGCTTTAGATACAAATAACAGAGTTCCAGAAGAGTTATGGGATGACATCAAGAAGGTTGTATTGGAAGAAAGCGATAAGTCTCTACAAAAGGTGAAAAGGCAAAAATGGATGACTGAAGAAACTCTGAAAAATGTCAAGAAACGCAGAGAAGTTAAAGCCAGAGGAGAAAGAGAGGCAATCACAGAACTCAGAGAATTCCAATGTGCAGCAAGACAGGACAAGGAAAAGAACTACAATGACACATGCAAGGAAACAGAATCAGAAGCTATTAGAGAAAGAACAAGATCGGCCTTTCTAAAGCTACAAGAGTTAAAGAAAAAATTCCAGCCTCAACTTGGAATGCTACAAGATGCTTAAGAATCCATGTTGAATGATGTTGAGAAGATCAAGAAAAGGTGGAAAGAATATAGAGTCATTATATCATAAAGATCAAGGGGACCAACAGCCATTTCAACCTATACCTTATGATCAGCAACCATTGGTGATGAAAGAAGAAGTCGAAGCAGCATTGAAAGCCTTATCAAAGAACAAAGCACTGGGCATTGATGGCATTCCCGTTGAGTTATTACAGCAATCAGAAAAAGCTGTTACCATACTTACAAGGCTCTACCAGGAAATTTGGAAGACAAATTCATAGCCAACTGACTGGAAAAGAACTGTGGTTATACCAATACGGAAGAAAGGCACAGTCACTCTGATTCCACATGCCAGCAAGATTCTACTCATTCAGCAGACTACAACCATACCTGCTACGAGAACTGCCTGAGGTGCAAACAGAATTCAGGAAAGGAAGAGGAACGCGAGACATTATCGCGGATGTGAGATGGATCCTTGAAAAGACAAAAGAATACCAAAAGGATATCTATATGTATTTCATTGACTACAGCAAGGCTTTTGACTGTGTAAACCATGAGAAACTCTGGGCCACATTAAGAAGCATGGGTATACCAGAACACCTGATCATTCTCTTGCACAGCCCTTTACACCAGAGGTACTTAAATCCAGTCCTGGAGGGCCGCAAACCAGTCAGGTTTTCGGGATATCCCTAATGAATATGCATGAGACAGATTCAAATACAATGGAGGCAGTGCATGCAAATATATCTCATGCTTATTCATTAGGGATTTCCCAAAAACCTGACTGGTTTGCGGTCCTCCAGGACTGGATTTGAGTACCTCTGCTTTACACTGATCAAGAAGCAACAGTTCAGACGGAAGTAGGAGAAACAGAATGGTTTAAAATCAGCAAAGGTGTACGACAAGGCTGCATATGTTCCCCCTACCTCTTTAATTTATATGAGGAACAAATCAGAGAAGCAGGACTGTATGAATACAATAGAGGTATGAATATTGGTGGAAGACTCATTAACAACCTTCGCTATGCAGATGATACCACATTACTGGCTGAAAGTGAAGACGATTTGAAACATTTGCTTCTAAAGATCAAGGAATATAGTCTTAAAATGGGTCTGCACCTTAATGTTAAGAAGACAAATATCCTGACAACTGGCAAAATGAATAAGTTCATCATTGATGGAGAAGAAATTGAAATAGTTGACCACTTTAATCTACTTGGATCAACTATCAATAAAGAAGCAACAAGCAGTCAAGAAATCTGACGACGCATTGCTCTTGGCAGAATGGCTATGAAGGACCTAGACAAGATTCTCAAGAGCAGAGATGTCTCTCTCCATACAAATATTTGACTTGTTCAAGCCATGGCATTTTCAAAAACATATGGAAGTGAAAGTTGGACAGTGAAAAAGAAAGACAGGAAGAAAATTGATGCCTTTGAATTATGGTGCTGGTGACAAATACTATGTATATGATGGACTGCCCAAAGAACAAACCAGTCAGTACTAGAAGAGATAAAACTTAAGCTTGCTTTAGAAACTCAGATGACAAGACTTTGACTTTCATACTTTGGACACATCATGCAAAGAGAGAGATCGAGAAAGACATCATGATTTGCAAGGTAGAAGGTCAACGCAAAAGAGGAAGGCCAGCAATGAGATGGATCAATACAATAACAGCAGCTATGGGTGTCAGTCTGCCAACAATCAGCCTGACTAAAGACCCAACACAACTTAGGACAACTATCCAGAGGGTCGCCATGAGTCAACACAGACTTGACGGCACTTAACAACAAGATTCTTTACTAGGTGATGGTTGTGTTTTCCATGTGCAGCTGAGATAAGAGATCCTATTAACATGTAGGTTCTCTCTAGGAATCTGTACTAGTTCAGTTTAGATTTTTAGTTCAAATAAACATTTGATATACTGCCTCTCAAACAGTAAAGCAGTTTACAATAATTTAAAATAAAATAAAATAATATTAAAGTTTGAAAGGAACGCCACTATTTATAGGGAAGGCAAGCAAACATTAGACATAGAGCTGAGATTAACACAGAACACACAGAGTGGTCAGGTCTGATTAGATCTACTGTGTGTCTTATGATTACGGAGATCTAGGAGGGAAGATGGAATGCTGTCTGGAATAAGTGCATTTTGAGCAAGACTTTGAATTTAACACAGGAGCATTCCAAACAGAAAGCTGGGGGGAAGTTATTCCATAAGCAAGGTGTAAGAAAGCAAAAAAACAGAATGTCTATCTGGTGAATTCATATCTGGGGTAGCAGAGGTAAGAAAGAGACAATTAGTATGAACTGAATGGAGGGCTCTATGGGAAGTAAGGGGAATAGTCAAGGATGAGAGATAAGAGGGTGTACCACTAGAGAAGACTTGTTCTTTTTTTCTAACTGCAGGTTACTGAGGTTCTAGAATATTTGCAATGCTGATTGTCCATAGGTAGGGTTGGTATAATTTGAGTTCTTGGAGCTGATGTTGGGTGTCCATTTGTAGGGTTTTGTGTTATGACACACAGGAGGTCCTTTTAAAAGTCTTAGTCATGATGTAGGATGTCTGAAAATGTGCACGTGGACGTCAAAAATCACAGAGACCTCTCTGCAGTCATCCCATAAATGACATTACAATAGTCTTCAGTGCAGGGACATCCAGGTAAGTAAGGGGGCATGATGGAGGCATGTCCGGGGAGATGTTATGGACTTACATGTCTCTGTTCAATTTCAGGAGTGACAGGGATGTTTGTGGGCACATCCAAGTTTATATTTGCTGCAGGCACGAATAGGCACCCAGGAAAGTGTTCCTTTTTGGCCTTAAAACATCCAGAGTGTAGAGAAGATGGAGAGTTACGTGACTAGTCTAAGATCACAAAGACCCACACTGGGATTTAAATCCTGCCCAGCCTGCTCCCAACCTACTACTTTTACCATTCTGCTACTAGATGTTCACACTCTGAGATGCTATTCTGCATACATCTATGTAGACGTCTCTATAGACGTCCATATCAGGCACGCCCATGTTTCTGAAACTGTGCCCAAATTTTCAAGTGCCTGCATTTTTTTTTCAGACATTCTGCCTTTGATGTCCCAGCTTGTACTTTATTTTGTCCCACTGTAAAATGTGCCTTACAATATCTAACAGTGGAGGAAGGTAGTGGTGTTATCACTGATGTGCCACTAGAATTTGAACAGAACTCTTTTGTATGTTGATTTGTAAACTGAACCACCTACAGTCAAACCTCGGTTTTCATTTGCCCCGGTTTTCATACGCCCCGGTTTTCATACGCTTCGGTTTTCAATGTCTTTTTTGACTGAGATTTTGTCCCGGTTCTCATACATCGCTTCGGTTTTCAACGTCTTTTTTGACTGAGATTTTGTCCCGGTTCTCGTACATCGCCTCGGTTTTCGTAAAGTACAGTACTGTAAATACATACACCCTCACGCTGCACACCGGTCTGTATACACTGCCAGAACGCCCGCCCGGTCCCGGCAGCACTGCCCCCCGGACTCACCGATCGCCAGCGTGATGAGAAGCGAAAGTCAGCTGAGCACGTAAATGAAACACATCCTCAAGCCTGGTCAGAGTTAGAGAGGCAAGGATTGCGTGGAGATGAAGGCCCCGATCTCGTCCACCACCTGCCCGTTCTCTGGAGCGCCCCCTCAGGCTCAGAGGTAGCAGGGAAGAAAAGCTGTCAACGTAAGCAGGAGATGTTGCATGAATGTGGGAGGCAGTTCTTTCTCTTGCAGGGTACGTCTGAAGCTATATCATTAAGATTTTCTGCCATTCTGAAGCATTGAGCAGATAATGTAAAGGTATTTTAATGGGCTGAATCCAATGTGATTCCGAAGAGAGCTGGGCACAGCAGCTTGTCAGGGGTGGCTAAGGCCAGATGCTAACATACTGTACTGTACAGTACTGTACTTAGCTTGCTTTCAGTGATGTTAAATGTTAATTTATCCATTTCATTAGTCATTTATATTTATTTCTCATTGTTTTCTGTATGTAAAAATATAGTTATTCTCTATAAAATGTATTTTTTGTGAATATTTTTGGGTGTCTGGAACGGATTAATTGGATTTACATTATTTCTTATGGTAAATATTGCTTCAGTTTTCATACGTTTTGGTTTTAGTCAGACTTTTTCGAACGGATTAATCATGAAAACCGAGGTTTGACTGTACTTCTGTTCTGCATCTGTTAGGAAAGTTTCATTTGAGTCTGGGAGTGTTCCCTATGAATGAATAATTATGTCCATCAGACTGATATTCAAAGATAATTAGGAATTTGCTGGCAAACACATAATTAGCCTGTGTATTTTCAAATAATATACAAATAATATTTGCTGTTTTAAATGCAGAATTGCCAGATATTATCTGTATACTTAGGGGTATGTTAGGGGAGGAGTGAGGGTAGACCAGAAAATTATCCTGATAGTGGCAATATTCAGCCACTGTTCAAGTAAGTTGCACGTTTAGTCTAGGCTTGCAGAATATCAGGCCTAGCCTAAACAGACAATACAATGACCACGCCATCACTCTCTGTATATTCAGCGCTGCTATCTATATGGAAAGTGACACAGAACACACAGATTAAATTAAATGGAAGAGTGGCATTTAACAAGCCAGTAGCCTGAAAATTTGTTCCTGTTTGCACAGCTTGCATTGCAAGATCAGACCCATGGGGGAGGGGCGCAAAAGTAAAAGTTGGCTCAGGCCCTGAGTAGTACAGAGACTTCAGCACTATGAAAACAAAGTTAACCAGTACAGACAAAACAATCAATTTAGAATAAATCAACACCACATCTACAGAAGCTTTGAAATAGGTCAGCAAACATTGAAGTCACTGCAAGCCCTGACAAAGAAGAAAGACTTAAATTACGGAAAACATTATAGGAAAACCAAAAAGAACAAAACAAACACGTATCATGGATCCACGGGTTGCAAAATTGCAAGAGTATGAAGGAAACTTGATGATAGATATTGTGATAACAATTGAAATGCTTCAAAAGCAAGCAAGAAAGGTCAAAAATTGGAGTGCTCCTGGAAAACATCTGACAAGTCTACATCCCAGACTGGCAATGCAGCTTAATGATATTTTGCAAACAGCAAATGAAGAATGGATGACAACAGGAATATTTTTTTTAATTCAGAAAAATAAAGTAAACAGCACTAACTCTGGAAACTACAGGCCAATAAGTTGCTTAACCACCACTTTTTAAACTGCTCACTGGGCGTAATAGCTAACTTTTTTTAAAAAAAAATTTATATTTATAAGTTTACAAATTTATTACAAGGATACAATCACTTGCATGGAAATCGGGGAACCAATGAATTATAACACCAGGAAAAAAACAATCAAAAGAAACAGTTAACCAGATAACCCCGCTCTAGCCCACAATAAAAGATCCAAAAAATGAACAAGAAAATACCATTCAAAAAGAAACTCTTACAGGAAATATACAGAGAGATATTAGCCATATGCCCAATTAAAGCAGAGTAGAACAGTTAGGGGATACCCCACCTGTCACCCCACGGGCATTCAGAAAAGAAATTAGTTGAGACAGGAAAAAGAAAATATAGGAAATACCTTCCAATTTCACCAAACATTTGCAGGGATACTTCAGAAAGAAAAGCCCACCCAATTGAGAGACCCTCGGACGCAGAAGTAAAAATTCTCTCCTGTGTCGTTGGGTTTAACATAAGAACATAAGAAATGCCATACTGGGTCAGACCGAGGTCCATCAAGCCCAGTATCCTGTTTCCAACAGTGGCCAATCTAGGTCATACGTACCTAGCAGTTTCCCCAAAAGACACAGGTTCTGCAGTGCTTGTACTAGGCCAAGCATTGATATCCTGGGTCCCTTTTTAATAGTGGTTTATGGACCTTTCCTCCAGGAACTTGTCCAAACCTTTTTTAAACCCAGCTATACTAACAGCCCTTACTACATCCTCCGGTAACAGATTCCAGAGTTTGATTACACGTTGAGAGAAGAAATATTTTCTCCTATTTGTCTTAAATAGTTTACCCTGTAGCTTCATTACATGCCCCCTAGTCCTTCTATATTCTGATAGCGTAAACAATTTATCCACGTTTATCCGTTCCACTCCATTCATTAATTTATACACCTCTATCATATCTCCCCTCAGCCGCCTCTTTTCTAGGTTAAAGAGCCCTAACCTTTTTAGCCTCTCTTCATAGGAGTAGCCTTCCATCCCCTTCACCAATTTGGTGGCTCTTCTCTGTACTTTTTCTAATAACTCTATGTCCTTTTTAAGATACGGTGACCAGAATTGCACACAATATTCAAGGTGCGGTCGTACCATGGAGCGATACAGAGGCATTATAATATCCTTTGTTTTATTCTCCATCCCTTTCCTTATGATACCTAGCATTCTATTTGCTTTCTTGGCCGCCGCTGCACACTGGGCGGAGGGTTTTAACATGTTATCCACGATGACTCCTAAATCTTTTTCCTGGGTGGTGGTTTCTAATGTGGAGCCTTGCATCTTGTAACTATAGTGTGGGTTGTTCTTTCCTAGGTGCATAACTTTGCACTTGTCCACATTAAATTTCATCTGCCATTTGGATGCCCAGTCTTCCAATTTATCCAGATCCTCCTGCAGTTTTCCACAATCCTCTTGGGTTTTAACAACTTTAAACAGCTTTGTGTCATCTGCAAATTTGATTACCTCACTAGTTATTCCCTTTTCCAGGTCATTTATGAATATGTCAAAAAGTAGCGGACCCAGTACAGATCCCTGGGGTACTCCACTATTCACCTTTTTCCATTGGGAATATTGGCCATTTAGCCCTACCCTCTGCTTTCTATCTTTTAACCAGTTCCCGATCCACAATAGTACACTGCCTCCTATCCCATGACTTTTTAGCTTCGCCAAAAGTCTCTGATGGGGGACCTTGTCAAAAGCTTTCTGAAAGTCCAGATACACTATATCAACCGACTCACCTTTGTCTACCTGTTTATGCACACCTTCAAAAAAACATATCAGATTAGTAAGACAAGATCTTCCTTGTCTAAAGCCATGTTGGCTGTCTCCCATTAGGCCATGACTATCTACATGCTGTGTAATTTTGTTCTTTATGATGGCTTCTACCATTTTCCCTGGTACTGACGTCAGGCTCACCGGTCTGTAATTTCCCGGGTCACCCCTGGAACCCTTTTTAAAAATTGGTGTTACGTTGGCGACCCTCCAATCTTCAGGTATTACAGATGATTTTAATGAAAGTTCACAGATTACCAATAACAGGTCTGCAATCTCATATTTCAGTTCTTTCAACACTCTGGGATGTATACCATCCGGTCCAGGTGATTTGCTACTATTCAGTTTATCAAATAGTTGTAATATATCTTCCCGGTGTAGCGATATTTCTCTCAATTCCTCTGCAGTATCACCTTTAAATACCACTTCAGTCTTGGGTAACACCCCTACATCTTCCTCAGTAAAGACCGAAGCAAAGAATTCATTCAGTCTCTCTGCTATAGCCTTGTCTCCTCTTATTGCACCTTTTACCCCTCTATCATCTAATGGTCCAATTGACTCTCTCACAGGCCTTTTGCTACGAATGTACTTGAAAAAGTCTTTATTTCGTGTTTTTGCTTCCGTAGCAAGTTTCTTCTCAAATTCCCGCTTTGCCTGCCTTATCAATGCTTTGCATTTAACTTGCCAGTGCTTGTGCTGTTTCCAGTTTTCATCATTTGGCTCTTTTTTCCATTTTCTGAAGGTTGCTCTTTTGGCAGCAACAGCCTCTCTGACCTCACCTTTAAACCATGCTGGCAGTTTTTTGGACTTTCTTCCACTTTTCTTAATGCGTGGAATACAGCTGGTCTGGGCTTCGAGGATAGGTTTCCCTAGCTAAATCAGGAAAAATACGGACCAGGCAGCCCTTAAAAGGCACATTCCTCTTCTTAAAAAACATTTTAAAGGGCCATTCCCTATCTGATGCCCATGCAAAGGTTACCAAACGTGTATGTAGCAGGAACAGCCATTTCCGCATCTGAGTTTTCCAATAAAGAAGTAACATTTAGAACATCAGCCATTTGTGGGCCAGGTATTTCCACATTAGAAAAGGCTTTTTGACCAGTAGGAATATAATAAATTTTAACCAATGGTGGACAAAGCTCGGGAGAAACCCCAAGCACATCAAACAAATAAACTTTAAACATCTCTTTAGGAGAAATACCAGTTATTCTAGGAAAGTTAATCAAACGTAGATTAGTCAGCTTTGAATGATTATCCAAATAGTCCAAACAACTCCTCACATTTCCAAAGTCTTTCATCACTGCCTCTGCTTGAGATTCTAAACGATCAGTTCTCAATGAGAAATCAGAAACAGGAGCTTTAAGGGTTTCAATGGACTCAACATTCATAGAACAGATCTTCTCGTTCTTCACCACCTGAGTTTGCAAAAGTTGAATCTGAGGCATAATGGCCTCACCTAACTGCTTAATAGCAGACCAAATTGCCTCTAAGGTAAACTGCTCCGGTCGCTGCAATTCAAAGGAAAAGGGTCAAGCGTCTCTCACAGTCTCCACTTCAACTGCTGCCATCGTGGGGTCTAGAGGAAGAAAGGAAGCTGCTCTTCTTGCCTCGTCCGCCAACAACTGCTCTCCAAGTGGCATCTCAGGGCTGGATGGATCCCGCGAGGAAGCTTCAACACTCACAGTCACGCTCAGGTTTGGCCCCAGCGAAGCAGAGGGCACACCACCTCTGGAGAGCTCATCTGCTTTCACAAACTCCAAGCGCACCCTTGAACACGCCTGCTTCAGAGGTCTCCGTAGATCCGGGGGCATCTAATCACTGCCCGAAGGAGACGCTGAGCACACCAGCTCCAGCGAGCTCACAGCCAGGCTACTCACCCCCACACTGTATGGCTGACCAGCCTGACACACAAAAGACCAGAAATGGAGGCAGCCGGCAGGGAAGTCTGGGATACTTTCCCAAGCCGAACTTTCCTCTGAGGCGGCATGAAGAAACGCATCTGGCTCAGCAGTCTCTGTAAATCGCCATCTTGGATGACGTTATAGCTAACTTAGGGGTATGTTTACTAAACAGCAGTAGAGACTTCTGTGCGATATTGGAGCTACGGTCCCATTGAATTCAACATACCGCTTAATATATTCCTATTTAAAGGAAAACTCTTTTTTCCCCCAATAAAACAAAGTGAATATACAAAAATTTAAGAGGGAAAAAGACTACTTGCTGATTGATAAGATGATTTGGAAAAATTCAAAATGAAGGAAAACAAATTGTTTCATGGCTTGGACTTCCTATACAAAGGCATTTGATCCACTTTCTCATAGCTGGATCACAATGGGTTTTATTTTAGAAGCCATGTTCATGCTTTGGACATCTGAAATTGGGCATAGAGACATCCAAAGCATGAAGACATCTCCAGAGGCATTTTAGAAGCTGGGACTGTGGACGTTCCTAGTATGAAGTCATCCAAATCTGAATGGGAGCATGATGGGTGCAAGGCTGGGGTGTTCCTATGAATCTGAACGTCACTGCCCGATGTCAGAAACATCTTGGATGTATGGAGTCACATCTAAGGTTAGGCATGAATAGGCATCAGGAAAGTACTCGCTCTGGCCATAAAACATCCAGAGGGTATAGAGAAGATGGCACTACATCACCCCAATACTCTTCACAATCACATAGCAGCATTGGAATTTGAACCCTGGCTTCCCTGGTCCTAGTCTACTACACTAACCATTAGGATATTCTTAGACATCCACAGTCTAGCATACTATTCTGGGGACATCTATGTAGATGCCCCTGCAGATGTCCATATAAGGCACATCCACATTTGTGAAATGGTGCCTGAGCTTGAATGTGCCTGCTTTTTTTCAGACTTTCTGGCTTGGACATCCCAGATTGCATTAGGAAGTCATTTGTAAAATTCCACTTAAAATGTCTAGAAACGTTTGGAGTGAGTAAAAATATCAGAGAATTTCTAAAAATATCAATGGTGTCCTGGAATACAAACTTGGTAGTGAAAGGAGAAGAGCTGGGTGAAGTCAAGCTTAGACAAGGGATATTATAAGGAGGCTTAATATCGTCCCTATTTGTCCTAACAAGCATGCTAAACAAAAATAACTGGGTACCAACTTTCAAAACAAAGTAAAAGAATAACCAATTTACCCTATATGCATGACCTTAATTTAAATCAATAGCTGAAATTGAATCTTGGCTCAACACAATTCATATCTTTAATGAAAATATAGAGATGGGCTTTGGCTTAGACATATCTGCACAATCAAAGGAGACAAAATCATAAAAGAAGATGATTTACAGATAATCAGGGCCAGCCTGTCCACTAAGCAGACTAGGTGGCCACCTAGAGTGGCCAACCCCAGTGGGCGGCATGACTCTGTTTTGGAAGTGGCAGCACACACACATCCCGTCACTTTCAAAACTAAGTCGTGCTGCTGTCGCTGCCATCCTCCCTGAATCCATCTTCTCATCTTGTGGCAGTAGGGAGTGGTGGTGGTGGCGGCAGTATGTGTGTGTGCCACCACGTTCAAAATGGAGTCATGCCACTGCTGCTGCTACCCCCACCACTGCAAGATGAGAAGATGGATGGAGGGCGTTGTGGCAAGGAGAGGTGGGGACAGCAGCCGTGGCTTCTGCCTGGGGTGGCAGAAATCTTTGGGATGGCTCTGCAGATAATGAGTTGAGTAGTCATTAGACAATTGGCACCAGGAGGATATAAGTATCTAGAATTGTTATTTATGTATTTCTCAACACTTATTAACTGTCCAACTGAAACAACATATAAGTACATACAATAAGGCCCCACAATTACAATCCACATCCCATCCCATCTCACATCCCACTCCCCCTTATAACCTCCTTCAAGCCTCCCCATTTGCCTGCCAAAACAACCAAGGGGCTTGTTTACAAAGCTGCGGTAGCGATTTGCGATCGTTATCGGAGCCGCGGCCCCATTGAAATCAATGGGGCCGCGGCTCCTGTAACGATCGCGAACCGCTACTGCGGCTTTGTAAACAAGCCCCCAAGTCTTTAAAGCCTTCAAAAATATCCAGAGATCATCCATCAACCATAAAGCCTGAGGTAAAGGGTTCCAGAAAACAGGAGACTGTACAGGAAAAGACAGGAACTCAACGAAAAACCCAATGAACAACTCAGTATGATGGCACACAACAACCTCTCCAGTTGTAAATGTAGACAGTAATCAGGAACATACAGAGAGAACTTCATAGAGAGATAACAAGGAGCCATTGCATGCAAGAGTTTAAAAACCAACAAGAATACCTTCACCGGTAACCAACATAGCTCCCTCAAAATAGGGGTTACATGATCGAATTTCCACCACCTCTTAAATCAATCTCACTGCTATAAAGCATTACAATAATTCAACTGTGGCATAAGGTCAAGTCATTTCTTGGAAGCAACCCTTGGCAAGATAAGACTAAAGCTGATGAAGTTGTTGCAACAACAAAAACACCTTCCGAACCACATGGGAAACATGGGCAGGCATATTCAATCTAGAATCCAACATCTCTCCCAAACCTGAACACTCTGCCTGCACAATCACCACCCTCCTATACTAAGAGGAGCACCAACCCCTTCTCCATCTGTAAAAAAAATAACACTTCCATTTTAGATGCTTTAAGCTTCAGTCCCAAAAACTAAAACCAACCCATCAAAATGGACAGGTGATCTCTCACTGCAAATTTCCACTCATTCCCACTTCCGAAAAAAGGAACTGAACTTGAACATCAGCATAAATGTAAAGCATCCAACTAGCTGCCCGCATTGCTCTATACAATGGGATCATGAAAACATTAAACAAGATAGGAGATAAAACAGACCCTTGGGGAAACCCCTTGATCTAACTGACACTCAGATGATAATATCCCCTTCATCTGAAACAGCTGCCTCCTAAACGCCAAACAGGAGCCAAAGGCTGCTGAAATATTTTAACATAGCATTTTGTCACCTCTCCCCTGATCGAATCCTACGGACATCATCCACCAAAGAAACCACTAAAAGTTTTGTGCTATGGAACTTTTGAAAGCTCACCTTATGATCATTCAGAATATAGTGATCCTCCACGAAGGTAGACAGCTGCATTGCCACTGCCTTCTCAATCACCTGGCCTAAAAATGGTAGATGGGAAACTGGGCAATAGTTCTCCAATTTATTTTTTATTTATTTATTTATTTAACTATTTCTTTTATCTATTATCTCTTGAAGTCCTCTTCAACAAGTGAGAAGCCGCAGCATGCTTCAAAACCACTGGAAACACACCTTCCTGCAGGGAGGTATTAACCACCTGGCAATGCCTTTTCTCCACCACTTCCCCCCAGCCATAGAAAAGATGCTGGGCAAGGATCCAAAACACAGGTAGTACAATTCATAGAACGTAACCATTAATGTATTGCAGAGGGAGACAATGCATCAAACTCCAACCATTTCCCCTGGATCACGCTCCCATGCTCCAACCGACCCCAAAACTCCCCTTGAAGCAGTATAAGGGGCCCCAGAGCAAATGGGGAACCCAGAGGTTGGCACTTCCACCTCTTGGGCCAATCGCAACAAATTCTCACAAAAAAACAAAGCAAAAACATTACAAGAAGTGGAAGAATCACTAGATGACTATACTGGGGCAATCAAGGAGCACACCACCCAAAACAGCATTCGAAACTGGGACAATGCAGAAGTAATTTGCCCTTTCCAATAACCCCATTTCGTCACTCATAATTGCTGTCTATACCCATTACCTGCTTGTTTCCATGCCAACTGGGTCTCTGAGTCTTTACTTTCTGCCAGCACCGCTTCAAACAGCAGCATTCCTGTTTCTGATGTCAAAGCCTCACACCCGCTACATGAACAGATCAAAATAAATCCTAGCTCAAACTATATAAAACATGCTCAGAAAATTCTAGCCAAAGCTAACTGGAGGTAATGTAATTAATTATTGGGCAATTCCAGTCGTCAGATATAATGTTAGAGTTGTAGACTGGATACAGCTGATGTAGACATAGGACACTGATGACAATAAATCATGACTTACATCATAGTAACATAGTAACATAGTAAATGACGGCAGATAAAGACCAGCATGGTCCATCTAGTCTGCCCATCTTATGCCCAGCAAGATGGCAAGAGTAGGTGCACCTGTCGTTCTGTGCAGGCTACCCCTCCCCATGTCTTTGTTTAGGGGTAAACCCACCACTCCATGTAGGACACCCCTATTTGTGGAGACGTTATATATTTGTTGAGACATTATATGGTTCAGAAGTTAGATGGTACCGTTTATTTTGTTTTTATCCTATTGCTGTAAAGGGATCCTCTGTGTTTGTCCCATGCCTTTTTGAATTCCGTCACCATGTTCGCCCCTACCACTTCCATCGGGAGGGCATTCCAAGCATCCACCACCCTTTCAGTGAAAAAATATTTCCTGACATTGCCTTTCAATTTACCCCCTTGCAACTTCATGTTATGCCCTCTAGTTTTACAGGTTCCCTGTCTTTGGAAGAGGTTTGTTTGTTCATCATTTCTCTTTAAGTATTTAAAGGTCTGAATCATATCTCCCCTGTCCCTCCTCTCCTCCAAAGTGTACATATTTAGGTCTTCAAGTCTCTTCTCATAAGGCTTCTGATGCAGGCTCTAAATCATTTTGGTCGCCTTCCTCTGAACAGTTTCCAGTCTTTTTACATCCTTTGCAAGATATGGTCTCCAAAACTGAACACAGTATTCCAAGTGAGGCCTCACCAGTGACTTATACAGTGACATAAGTACCTCTTCTTTTCTGCTGGTAATCCCTCTTTGTATGCAGCCCAACATCCTCCTGGCTTTTGCCACCGCCTTGTCGCACTGTTTCGCCACCTTGAGATCATCGGAGATAATCACACCAAGGTCTTTCTCCTGAACTGTGCATACCAACCTCTCGCCCCCTATCGCGTACATTTCTCTTGGATTTCTGCTACCCAAGTGCATGACACTGCACTTTTTCGCATTAAATCGTAGTTGCCAAGCATTAGACCAGTCTTCCAGCTTTTGTAGATCTTTCTTCATGTTAACCACTCCCTCGGGAGAGTCCACTCTGTTGCAAATTTTTGTGTCGTCTGCAAAAGACAGACTTTTCCATTCAGTCCTTCAGCAATATCACTCACAAATACATTGAACAGTGCCGGGCCCAGGACCGAACCCTGGGGCACCCCGCTAATCACCTTCCTCTCATCCGAGTGAGCTCCATGCACAATCACCTTCTGTCGTCTGTCAGTCACCAATTTCTAATCCAGTTTACCATCATGGGACCCATCCCCAAGCTACTGAGTTTGTTGACAAGCCTCCTATGAGGAACAGTATCAAATGACAGTATCGGAGTGGAGGAGTGGCCTAGTGGTTGGGGCAAGGTACTTCAGGCTGGAAGGTCGGGGGTTCAAATCGCACTAGAGGACAGCAATCTTGGGCCGGAAGGACTGGGGTTTCTAGTCCCACAGGTGCTCCTTGTGGTCTTGGGCAAGCCACTTAACCCTCCATAGCCCATGTTCCCTGTAAAATAGCTATCTCCAAGTTATAATGCCCTGTTCAATGTAATTTCAGTTTGTTCAATGTAAACCGCACTGATGCAGAATAGCGTGGTATATAAGAGAATGTAAATAAATAAATAAATAAATTAAAATGACGTAACATTGATAGATGGAGAACCAAAGGAGGTAGAGGCTTGTTACAAGTGAAAAACAGTGGAAGAAGAAAAGCATGGCCTGAATGATTACATTTTGAAAAAGGAAAGGATCCATGTTAACTGAGGTTTGTAAAGAAAAATGGCTTAAAACATCAGAATCGAAAATAGAATATAAAAAGCAAGTAAAAGAATGCAGGTTGAAGAACTGGAAAGACAAGCTACCTATGACCATTATATAAAAGATACTGATGGAAAATGTGACAAAAATCTATAATGGCAATGGCTGAAAATCACACCACTTTATGTTCAAATGGTTTATTAAAACCAAACATTACAGGAAGTTAGGCCAATTCACAAAATACAACCAAGGACAGGTCATTCAGGACTATATAACATTGATTAACACATTTTTCCCCTTTATTCCAGAATTCTCCTCCTCCCAAGCCAGTCTTGGGGTCTTTACAACAAAACAACAAGTTGCTCATTCCAGGGTGTGGTTGCTTTTACACACTCCCGGTTGCATACAGCATTCTGGTCCCCAGATCTTCCTATCCCTCTTCCCCCTCCCCACCTTCCTGCAAGTGCTCTGATTTCATTAAAGACACACACCCTACCAACCATCTCCTAGAGGTCATTCAATCCATAACTACTATACATCTCTGCTCCACTTTGGCCCATAGCTTGTCAATCTGCATGTGCTGGTGCAGAGCATTCTGCCACTATCAATAATTTGGGAGTTCAGCAGACTTCCAAGCCATCAAAATTATTTGTGTTGCCAGTGCCCAGGACAGTTTCAGCCAACGCCATCTACCTTGTCCAGTGACCCCCACCCCTTCCATCACATGGAGCAGGGCAGCCTGTGGGGTCAATGCTCACTGTTGCTGGAGGACCCATACAACAAACAAGTGAATTTTCATCCAGTAGTCCTGTACCTTCGGGCAGGACCACAATAGATGGATAAGTGGGATTCCTTCCTCATCAATTTGGGACAGTTGGTCATTCGTTTTACCCCATAGCATGCAAATGACCAGGCGAGAGCTAGGTGCCTCTAATTAGCAGATACTGCATATCTCGTAGAGAGACTATGGCTGTGAATAAGTTTTCATAGATCTTCTCCCATTAGGGACGTGCTGAGATCGGCATTCCACGTCTCAGCCAGTCGATGGCAAGCAATTTTGGAAGCCCTGGTTACGAAAGAAGATTGTACTTGGGATATCGCTATCCTGCCCAATGCCTCACAGAGCAAGAAGTCCTCCAAATTAAGTGCAAAAGTTGCTGGACAGATTACCTCTCTCCAAGCCTCGAATATAGCTAGGAAGCTGATAATAAGAAAATAGGTCCCCCCATACTGAAATGGGCACAAAGTTCTTGAAAAGGTAATAGCTCACCTTCTTCCATCATCACTTGGTCCAAAGTATTGTATCCCCAGGCACTTCCAATGCCAAAATCGGGCAGACGACATACCAAGAGAAAAGTCTGTTTTCCCATGAATCGGTAAATAAACAGACTGGGAACAGGAGTGCTCCAGTCTGTTACAAATTCATTTCCATGTCTGAAATGTGACACGAATAAGAGAGCAATTCCACGAGGAGATAGGCGGTTTGCTCAAAGGCACATGTAGCACATAGCTTAAGGCTAGGGGTGCAACTAGGGCTCTTTCACAGGCTAAATGAGTATATTATTCTGTGTCAAAGAAATAATCTTTTAAGTGATGCAACATGCAAGCTAAATTATAGGCACGAAGGTCAGAGACCCTCATTTCCCCACGGAGCCAAGAACCATCGAGTACTGAACTCATTTGGTCCCGGGGTATGCAGTGTCTGCAAGCCCTTAATCACCCTTTGCATTTTGCTAGGGGCAATTGGAGCATTCAGCTGGGCATGGCGAGTCTGATTCAATTGGGGGAGTCTATACTGTTGTAGGAAGGTGTGTGCTTCTTGACCATCTCGGCCATACTGCATTGTAAAGTGCACAGTAGTAGGCTAGAAATGCTGCCTCCACCGCAAGCCTGATCTTTGCCCAAACCCACCTAGAAAAACCACAATCCTTCTGGGAAAATGTTCTGTGGACAAATGAAACCAAACTTGAGCTCTTTGGTAATGCAGATCAGCAATACATTTACAGGTGAAGAAATTAAGCTTATAAGGAAAACACACCCTTTCTACAGTTAAATATGGTGGAGGTTCCATAATGTTGTGGGGCAGTTTTGTTGCCTCAGGAACTGGAGGCATGGAACGTATTAAAGGAATCATAAAATCAGAGGACTACCAAGGTATTTTGAAGTGAAATGTGCTACCTAGTGTCAGAAAGCTAGGTCTGGGTCGGAGTTCATGGGTCCTCCAGCAGAACAATGACCCAAAGCATACATGCAAAAGTACGAAAGAATGGTTAAAAATGAGCAAATGGACTGTTTTAAACTGCCCAGCAATGAGTCCTGATCTCAATCCAATCGAGACCCTTTGGAAAGAGCTGAAATCTGCCATTGGTAAAAGGAATCCTGGAAACATTCATGAGCTGGAAAAAATCACAGTTAGAGAGTGGGAGAAACTACTAGCAGAAAGATGTACGAAAGTTATAGATGGGTACAAGAAACATTTGGAGACTGTCATCACTGCCATAGATTGTGCAACAAAATATTAGTGACAGACGCCATTAATCCTGTCCAGGTTATATTTTAATTTTTTCTCAGAAATTACTACGTCTAAGCTGCACAGATGTCTTTTTTATTGTATACCTTTTGAAATATTATAATGACATACAGTTGGAATATTTCCAATTATTTCTCAAGATATTGTACACAACATACCTAAAATGCACGGGTGCCAATAATGTTGACCATGAGTATATCTTCTCTTTTGATCCCTCATATCGCAACTCCTTCCTTCTGCACAGTCTATGAAAATCACCTATCTGCGCCTTTTGTTTACCACTCGAGACTTGAATCCACTAGCAATTCAGCCTTTTTTTTTTTTAAACAAAGGTCCTACTTTATGGAATGACCTAATCTCTGCTCTGCAAAATGAGTCATCCTACAAGAAATTTCATGCATGTTAGAAAATCTACCTATTCTCCTTAGCATTCAAGGATGAGGTGTGCCCACCCTTGCTGCTTTGGAGTGTCTGATCTAATCCCAATCACTTACTCTCTGCCCCTCTCTACTCCACTGCACCAAGTTTCTCTTTCCTACATTGAATATTGGTGGTCCTTTCTTAATTCTTTAAAAGATGTTTTATTTGTAAACTGCTCTGATTACTTGAAAGGTGGTACATGTCAAGATTCTCAATAAATGATAAGATAAACAATAAAAGATAAAATGAGCTGATCAAGATCTTGTGGGATTTCAAAATATAACCTGACAGGCACTTGAAACCAGGGCCGTACCAAGCCAGAATCGCACGCTATTCGACTTACACATTGGACGCACGCCCCCATACCTCCATCCAGCCGCTGCCTGCTCTTACCTTGCTGCTGCTGCCCTCTGTTTTCTCCACAGCAGGGCAAGAGCAGAAAGCTGCTGGACGGAGGTGGAAGAGGGGAGGTGTGTCCGATGTGCAAGTCGTCGGCACTTCAAGTAGATCTGTCCCTCCTTACTCTGATGCCGCATCCAGACCAGACCTGCTTAAAGTGCCGTGAAAGGCTTAGGAGGCACATTTCGGCTACTTGTTGTTACCCTACCGCTGCTGAGAGAAGAAAAAGTGGCAGCAGCAGCAGAGTAACAGCAGGCAGTCGAAATGCGCTCCGTAAGCCTTTGCGGTACTGCTTGAAATACAACATTCCTGACATCAGAGTCACAGAAAAGATAAATGTATGGTTTATATATGTGACAATATCCTATGATAGACTGCTGAAAAACAGCTGAAAAGAAAATAGCAAAATAACCCCATCAGTTTGGCAAAAAAACTACCCTACTCGAAACAGCAAATATTTTGCAAGGATATTCCCAGGTCCTTGGATAGAACCATATTAATGGAGTGAAAACCAGTCGGCCTTGGCTATGATGTGCCACATATTGATATTAGTATAATTATTATTAATCATAATAATTTCTAGGTTAGAACCTGAATCAGTTTTAAAACCAGTCCTAGACTCTGTATTAATTTACAGACTGCCCTTCAGAGACAAACACTAAGGCAGTGCATGATATACATCAATAAAATTCATCCAAAATACATAAAAGCTCCCACCCATCCTGCCAATACCAACAACAAAACCCTATGGCCCCTACTACTTTATCAAACAACCACTTCTTCAATCCTTTGTGGAACAGCACATAGTCTGCTCTCCTCAGAAGGAATGTGAAAGCTTATTCCAGAGTTGAGGTACAACCAAACTGGATATCTACCTCGTAATCCTGCCATGCCCAATAATCTTACCCCCAATCTATGATGATCTCGACTTAAGTTCCCCAGTGAGAGAATACCACAAGATTTTATCACATAAATATAAAAGGCCATCTTGCATAATACCTTGAAGATCAAAGTCACCACTTTAATCTGCACACCCTGGGTGATAGGTAAGCAATTTAGTTCACTTAATAATGAGCTAACTGTGCACAAAACCTTGCACAGACAGCAGTACAAAAGCATATTTAAATCCATGATAATGAAGAACTTAGCTATTCACTGCAAATAGAGGGAAGTGCACAGAAGACAAGGCTGATCTCGACACTGGAATTTTTATGCGAGGTTTCAGCAAACAAAGGTTAGCTCATAGGTCTGAGGTAAGCGCTGGTAAGGAATTTATGCCGATTTCATTTCTGTCTTGAGTGTACAGCATCCACAACCTTTTTCTGGTTTTGTTGAAGGGAGTAGTGAAGAAAAACTGGCAGGTGGTGTGCTGGAACAATGCTATATGCATGTGCCAAAATGCTATCTGGCACATAAACCTCAATATTGTGCGTAGAATTTCCATGCAGAATAATATTGCTGTTTATCCTCCATTGCCTTGCCTAGAAAACTCAGGAGCTGTTGGGTCACCAGGAGTCAGCACTGACTCGAAGGCACACATTGTATTTGCATGCACCAGATAGCATTCCGGCATATGGGCACAAGTGCCAAACTCTTATTTTTGTGCCCAAGCTATAGGAACTGCTATCGCAGACCCCTATATGCATGCGTCTGGCTTGTTTAATACAGACTTTTTGCACACAACCTATTTGCATGCTGTTTCCTTAGAGCAATTAGTGAGCAAACAGCATTAAATTTGCTGAGCTTTAGCATAGGGCTCTTAATGCAGGGTTTCTGCATCGCCTTGGCTGTGTTTCATTCACAAGGCATACGCTGGGGGGGGGGGGGAGTGGGGAAGATAGTCAGCAGCAGTGGCTAGCGCTTCCAGGGCACATACTAACCCTGGATATTCAATGCCAAGGCCATATACGGCACCCGGCATTGAAAATCCGAGGTGCTGCTTAGCACGGAAGCTAACCAGACAGCGGCAATATTGAGCCTCTACTCAGTTAGCTTCCATAGGTAAAGATAGGCCAGCTTTTGCTGTACCTATCTTTACCCAGGAATCGCTAACCAGGCAATGGTTCAAGAATGCCACTGCCTGGTTAGCGACAGGTGCCACCTCAGTCTGCCACGTAGCACTGGGGTATGTAGTGGTGGCACCTGTGGATATCCAGTGGCACTGACCATGTTAGTACCACTGAATTTCCCATTAAGTGGCATTTACATGGTTTACAGGTCTCTAAACCATATAAATGCCTTTGAATATCATCCTCGTGGAAAATAATTCAGTTTTGTTTGTGACCACCATGCAGTAGGATTTTACGTACATGTGGTTTGGTTCACAATATGTGCATTTCATAAATACCATAGGCTTGATTATTCAGAATATCCAATATTTTAATGCCTGTATCTGGATGTTCGGCACCAGTCACTATCCATTTACTGGCCCTGAATATCTGGAAAATTTTTAAATGTCACCACTGACAGCAACAGTGTTCAACCACACCGGTTGTCATCTGGCTTTCAACATTTTCTTAATGCACAGAATCTATTTTATCTGGGCTTCCAAAATAGTCTTTTAAAATAATGGCTATGCCTCACAAAACCTTCTGACCCTGGCATCTGCTCCTTTTAGCTTTTTTCCTAAGTTTTATCAGTGTGTCCCTTTATAAAATAAAGTGCTAGTGGAGCAGCCTATTTTAGTGTCTTCTTTCCAGTGATGACAAATTTGATCATATTGTGATCAATATTGCCTAGCAATCACACCACACCTTGCACCAGGTAATGTGTACCAGTAAGGATTAGAACCAAGGTAGTTTCCTCTCTTGTTGGTTCCAGGACCAACTGTTCCATGAAGCAGTCATTTATAGCATCTAAAAGCTTTGCCTTCCTAGCATACCCTGAAGAGACATTTACCCAATTCATTGGGATCATTCTAATTTCTCATTATTGCTTTACCACACTTGTTAGTTTTCCTGCTTGCATTTCACAAGTCATCTCTTCATTATGTCCAGGAGGATGATAGCATACTTCCACCAGTATCATCTCATCCACACACTGAGGCTCCTAAGCTCTGCCTGTCTCTGGAATCCTACACGTGGAATTGGGAGCAATTCAGAGAATGCTACACTGGAGATTTCCGATTTTAAATTTCTGCCTAAAAGACTAGATGTGGCTCCCAGAACCTCCTGTTGTATTTTCTTATTTTGTTAGATTAAACATAAGGTCCTATCTTTGCACCAGGTAGGAAGCTATCAAGCAATCTTTATACTTACTAGCCAGCAGCTAGCTACATTCTTAATGATTGGATCATCAGCTACAATGATCACTCTAACCCCTCCCATCTGAGCACAAGCCCCAGAAGAAACATCCTGAATGTGAAAGGGTATTGCATTACCCATAAAGCTGGTCCTGGCTACAAGATCACTTCCTGCCACACCTGCTCTTTTTCCAGGTGTCCTTTGTCCTTGAAGGCAGCATAGAAGCTACCAGTCTGGCGGTGGGAAAATGTCCCTGCTAAGCAGCTTGGAACTACGTAGGAATCCTCTGACAGTATTCCTACTAGTGGGGGTTGGTGTAATATAATCACACTTACAATCACGGGGCACAGGGATGTCCCAAGAGATAAGGGGAAGAAAGAGTCTCAAATAGGGATATATGAGGGTTGCTCAGAAAGTAATGCCCCACATCATGTTTTTCTCAGTCCAGAATGAAGATAGAGGTGTGAAATTGAAAGTGTAGTAACTTGGAACTTCAAAGGACACATGTGTTCAGACAAGTTGCAGTGCCCTGCAATAGCTACCAGCAGGCATTAAAATACTGTAAGCTGTTGCGGTGTGCCTTGCACACACCTTTGAATAGCCCAAAGAGTCAATAATTGCCATTGCACTACCTCTACTGACAGAAAGCTGTATGGACAATTCCTGACTCGTGATGTGCCGATCCGCATGAATAATGTCATGAGCACGCTGCAACTTGTCTGGATTGGTGGCTGAGGGAGGATGCCCAGACCGCGGATGATCTTCCAGTTCTATTTTACCACTTCCTGAAGCCTTTACTGTCTTCACCCATCGTCCAAAGGTGCTCCTATCTACCGCAGAACTTCCATACACAGCACACAACCATTTGTGAATGTTTCTCACACTTTTTTCTCTTCCACCAAGAATTCAATTATAGCGGGGAGCATTTGTTTCACCTTGCCGTCTGATTCCTGAGAAGGCTGAGGGTGCCGGTGCTACGATCTTCCGGTGTGGGTGGAGCGGCCCAGCTGACGTCATCCTCTGGCCCGGATAAGAGAGCGTTGCAGAGTTGTATCTCTGGGAGCGTTTGTTTCACCTTGCCGTCTGATTCCTGAGGAGGCTGAGGGTGCCGGTGCTACGATCTTCCGGTGTGGGTGGAGCAGCCCAGCTGATGTCATCCTCTGGCCCGGATAAGAGAGCGTTGTAGCTCTACGGCGCTCAGCCATCGGCGCTCTACCGGGGCGCGTTTTTTAAGGGGCGCGTTTGAAGGGGCATGTTTGGCCCCTTGTGAGCCCCTTAGGAGCACGGAAGGAGCTGGGGAAGTAACATGCCTGGCGGTAAGCGGAAGAAGAAGGCCCCGGTGGAAGTGGTACAGGCGGGAGCTTTGGACAAGCATGTAATCTCTACCCCGCGGTCGGTGGGTCCAGGTACTGTGCCCTCTAAGCCTGCTTCCGAGGGAGCAAGTCTGAGCTCAATTGAGCGTACTCCTCCTCTTCCCCCAGGATTTTTAGAACTGTCTTCTGAACCCCAAGGTCCCCTAAATATGCATCTGGACTGTGCGCTTCCTAAAGTGGTGTCATGGAAGGAGTTTTCTTCTCCTCCTAAGGACCCTAAGGATTCTACTATTTCTCTTCTGGATGTCTGGAAAGTGGTATCTCGTACTGAACAAGTTCTTACTGAAACGGTTCCTTTATTATGTCATTTCACTAAGGATACTGTTGCAAAATTACAAGTTCTAGGTTCTCAAGCTGATGTATTGAGTTCCGTTGTTTCTAATATGGATACTCAGGTTAAGTCCTTTGTTGAATTTCAATCTGTCCATTCGAAGGATAGTAGTATAGTTCATCAGAAGCTTGAGAACCTAGAAAATCAATTACGTTCTAAAAACTTGCGTTTGCTTAATTTTCCGGTCTGTCCCATGTTATCCCCTATGATTCTTTTTCGGAAATATCTTAAGGACACCCTTCTTCTACCACAGGCAGAATCTATTATAATTCTCAAATGTTATTATTTGTCTTTTAAGACATCGTCTGCCACTGTGGAAGAGGAGGGTGATGTTCCTTTGACTTCTGCTAAATTTGATCTAACTGCTTTTCTAGAGGATACGCAGGATGAAATTTCTTCCCGTGCTACTTTATTGATAACTTTGGCCTCAGAGGAAGACAAGGCTGCTATTCTTAAGACTTATTTTAAGAAGAGAGCAGTTAAATTTTGTGGGGATTGTATTTCTATTTTTCCAGATGTATCGCGTTCGACTCAATTACGTAGGAAAGCATTTCTTGCGTTCAAGTCTAGAGTTCTTGCTCTTGGGGCGACTTTCTTTCTAAAGTACCCATGTAAATGTTGTGTTACTATGGGGTATGAAAAATTTGTTTTTACGGTATCTTTAGATTTAGAACGTTGGATCCTTGGGAGGGAAAAGGTTCAGTGATGTGTATTCTAATTTTTTCTTGTGAGTATTTCGTGGGGGGTGAGAAGTAACTTTTCAGACTGTATAGTTGGCCAGGGATTTTTTTTGTATTTCTCTCTGGCCTTGTTTATTTTGAGAGTTTTTTTTTTCCTTGTATTTCTTAAATGTTTCTCCGAAACGTGGACTGTAGCATTTTGGATTGATTATTGTTATTTTTTTTCTCCTTTGGCAATTTCTTCTTGCTTTTCTGTATACCGTAATTCTTACTGTATAACAGTGTAAATTTCATAAATAAATAAATTTAAAAAAAAAGAATTCAATTATAGCTTATTGTTTGTACCGTGTCACTCACAGATGCCATTTGAAGGATCATTACCGCCTCACTATTTGTCAGATGACTGTAAAATTACACACGTGTCCTTTGAAGTTCCAAGTTACTACCCTTTCAATTTCACACCTCTATCTTCATTCTGGACTGAGAAAAAACATGTGGGGCATTACTTTCTGAGCAACCCTCGTACATTCATTAACACTCTTTCAGTTTATTAGCACACTTTAAAAAATTTAATGCGTGCTAAATTTTAATGATCATTAACCTACAGATTAGCATATTAAAATATTCTAATACATGTAAAAATGTTATTAATAGCAATAAATTAAATAAACCAAAACACATCTAGACACAGACAAAAGTCCAAAGATGAACTGAAACAGTCACGCTGGAACATCACCCCTTGTGGTTGGATTTAGGAACCACGACTGCAAGGCCTATGGTCAAGAATTGCTATTGCAATAAATACACCAGTGGTATGAGTATTACATCTTCTAAACACATAATGTAAGTTGAGAGGAAACATAAGAGGGGAGAAATCTCCAAGTACTTGCGAATTAAAGCATATGGAGTCAGATCCCAGCCTTGGTTCTGACCAACCTGGATGCATAAAGGAGCAAACCACAGGCCAAAACAATAAGGATCTCGGCAAAAGCTGAGGTAAGAAAGCAGTCTGTGCCCTTCTCTTCTATTGCTAATTCCAGACTTCGCTTCTTTCACCTTGCCACTCCTTATGCCTGGAACAAACTACCTGAGTCTGTACATCAGGCACCTTTCTCTTGCCCTTTTCAAATTCAGGCTGAAAACTCACTTCTTCGCTGCTGCTTTCGGATCTCGACTCACCTGATCTCCTTTGTTTCCTTACCATTCCCCCTAGATGTATCCTGTGTCTACAGCTATTGTGTTGTCGCTCCTGACTAGATTGTAAGCTCTGATGAGCAGGAATTGTCTCTTACGTGTCTGTGCAGCCCTATGTACGTCTTGTAGCGCTATACAAATGCTCAGTAGTAGTAGTAGCAGCAGCAGTCTGATTTCTTTAACTGGGTGATCAAAGAACTGGACCAAGGGCATGTAATGGATATGATCTACTTAGATTTCAGCAAAGCCTTTTATACTGTTATTCATAGGAGGCTTATGAATACACTGAATAGCCTAGGGATAGATCCCAAGATGATTAACTGGATCAGAAATTGGTTGACCGACATATGACAGAGGGTGGCGGTAAATGGAATTCACTCAGAAGAAAGAAAAGTGAGTAGTGGATTGCCTCAGGGATTGGTCCTAGAATTAGTACTGCTCAATGTCTTTGTGAGTAATACTGCTGAAGGGTTAAAAGGAAAACTGCCTTTTTGCAGATGGCATGAAGATTTGCAACAGAATGGACACCAGAGGGAGTAGACAACATGAGAAAATATCTGCAAAAATTAGAAGAATGGTCTAATGCTCGGCAGTTAAAAGAGAAAATGTGAAGACGTGCAGAATCGTGCACCTGGGATGCAGAAATTCAAAGGAGCTGTATGTGATAGGCAGCAAAGGGCTTGTGTGCACTGACCAGGAGAGGGACCTTGGGGTGATAGTGTCTGAGAATCTCAAGGTGATGAAACAATATGACAAGGCAGTGGCCAAAGCCAGAAGGATGCTAGGCTGCATACAGAAAGGCATAACCAGCAGAAAGGAGGAGATAATTAATACCCCTGGACAAGTCACTGCTGAGGCCTCAGAGTACTGAGTTCAATTTTGGAGACCTTATCTAGTCAAGAATATAAAAATGTTTAAAATGGTTCAGAGGAAGGTGATGAAAATGAAATGGAGCCTCCGCAAGAAGACCTATGAGATGTGAAGACCTAAATATGTATAACTGGAGGAGAGGAGGGACAGGGTAGACATTTAAATACCTAAGAGGTATTAATGAACAAATACAACTTTTCAAATATGGGGAAACTAGAACTGGAGGACATGAAATGAAGCTGCAAGGAGGTAAACTCAAAAGCAGTGTCAGGAAATACTTTTCCATGCAAAGAGTGGTCTATGCCTGGAATGTCCACTCAATAGAGTTGGTGGGCACAAAAACAGTGATGGAATTCAAGAAGGCATGGGACAGACAAAGGACCCCTTTTATAGCAAGAGGACAGAATCAAAGCAAACTTAAATAACTTTTGCACTTCAAAAACAGAGGTGTGTAATCTGCAGAGTGGCAGGTACAACCTTAAAGAAAGGCATAGAGGGGGTAACCTGCATGAAGTGGCAGGTACAACTCTAGCCACCTCACTGGCCAGACTAGATGGACCATGCTGGTCTTTATCTGCCATTATTTACTATGGGGTCCATTCTGAACCACGAATAGGAGGTCTGGATGTCCGATCCGGGAAACAGAGCTCCTCACAAGTAGATCAGAGCTTTGGGGGGAGCTCTGTTTGTAGGTTGGAGGGGGACAACCGCAAGCAGAGTGAAGGCGGCACCATGACCCCGGATGTACAAGGCCGATTCAGAGCTCGGCCCTGTACATCCGAGGTCAGTCATTTGCATGGGGTGGGGGGGGGGGAGTGTATTCCACCTCAGAGGTGGAATAAGTTCCCCTAGATGGAGGATGATGGACAGCCCAGGCCTGGAAACAAAGGTGAGGTGGTGCAGGGGGATCCCCGCAGCCCAACCCTGGCCATGGCAGGGCCGCTCGGGGGTTGGACGGTGGAGAAAGGGTGAAGTCAAGGTCTGCTGTGTATCATGGCATGGTGGCTCCATGCAGGAGCCTGGCTAAGTTAGCTGGGGATGTAGCTGGATGTCTGGGTGGCCAGAATTGGGGCACAGCCTGCACATCCAGACCGGTGGAGACATGAGTGATGCAAATTTACAGCTTGGTCTAGTGAATGGGCAGTCCTCAACACACTGATTTTGCCTAGATATTGATTCAGCAATAGAAACAATTTCAAACTTTTGATCCAAATATTAAGGATGAGATTTGCAGTATCTAGACAGGGTATGTGCTAATTTGCTAAGCCCTTTTGGCTATTAGTTTCTGGTCCTAACTTAGTTGCTTTAACCAGTTTCCATAACAATACAACTAGTTGAGGAACCTGTGGATATGAGAATTGCTGTTTCAGCTTTTCTACTGAAAGACAGTTGAGTCAGATGGAAAAGATATTCCATATCATCCTGCTAGACCTGTCCATACAAGTATGTTGTGCTCCCCTACCAGCAGATTGGTGGAGACAGCCAATGAAATGCCCAGGTTTCAATGATATCACTCCCATGCCTTTATCAACCTGTGCCACTAGAGGACAGTCCCATATTCTTCCGTCTCTAGCAGACGGCGGTTGGAATTTCTCAGCTCTGAAGAAAATCTGAACAATTGAGAGGAAAAAGATTGATTTCATTCATGAATGACCACCTGGAGGGTGACTCCCTCACTTGAATGCAATGTGGGAGGCTCCATTAAACTAAAGTCTTTTCGGTAGCCAAAGGAGGAAGAAAAATTGATTCAGCTCCACGTTCTTATCATGATAAGGGCCTATTAAGCAGCCAGAAAATTGGAAGGATTTGGAAGAGATCAACAGCCTCACACATCCTCAAAGCCCCCTCCCTCCTATGTTCCCCATGCTCTCCCTGAAGACTGAAGACACCTTAGAGGTATGTGGCTGTAAAAGCCTGTTAAGAAAACTTAACAAAGAAACAAACAGTGGCTGGGGAGTATCACTTAGCCTGACATGCGTTGCCCTGCCTCAAGCTCCCAGGGGACAAGTACCAAGGCTTGACTTTGTCATAGTCCTTTTATTGAGGGTTCCTGCACTAGTCTGTTTTGGAGTGTAAGACAGGGTGGACCACGTCAGAGTGTTGGATCAGTGTTGGCATTTCCTGCCATTTTCCAGCGCATGCTGATTTCTGCCTTTTTATGCCTTGTACCCAAACAGTCCCAGCGCACATTCTGCCTGAGCAGCTTCAATGCATGATCCTGCCTAAGTGCCCGTGCATGCTTCGTTAGTGTGTGTCTTTGTGCCTACATAGTCTTAGCGCATGCAAGTGATTATCTTGCTTTAACTCTATTTTTCTTCTTCCAGGAAGCATTGTTTGACCTGTGGCAAGCAAAGAGTCTCCTCCCTGGATTCATCCTGCATGGTAGCCTCTGATTTTTCACTGGTGAGCCTGGTTCCCTTCTTCCAATGAAGGCAGTCGGTTGGCTCAACATTTTCAGCCTCAACATAGGATGCATTGTGGGCAAGTATAGCTTGGTCTTGAGGTCTGGTGATGCACTTCTGGCCGCTCCTCTTCTTGAGAGGGGACAGCTCCAGCTTTGTCCCTTGTGTTGGGGATCATTCTCAGTGAGGAAAACTCCCAGAATCCGGGTTGTCCTCCCTGGAATTCTTTTCCTTCTTTGGCAAGCCTGGCCGTTGGTGCAGAAACTCAGACACTACAGCCTTTGGATTCCCTCGAGCTCAGTCATGTGAGGGATGGGCATAGTGTAGAAGCCTGGCTTGAGTGCTGCCTTCTAAGTGACCCAGATGGAAGTTGCCTTCTAGAGATGTGGGTGGGCTGAGGTCTCTCTGAGACTTGAACTTGAGGGCTGGATCTGACTTCTTGGTTGAGAAGTCTGATGTGGAAAAAAAAATGTGTTCTCCATTAGAGGTTCAAATGTAGGCTGACATTTTCCACCTGTCCTAGAAGGGAAATATGGCGGCATTGATTTCTCGAGTTTCCTCCACCTGCAATGTGGCTAAGAGTCCAGCGATGGAGCAGGGTCCACAGGTTCCCTGCTTCTACAGCTGGTGCAGATAGTCACAGCGGTCTTCCCATTTCTGGAAATAATCCAGAACATGTTCTGGTCAGAATAGGTCCTTACTGATTTCCTGCCCAGGGGGATGAAGGCATATACAGAGATGTGAGCTCTCCCCATTCGGCCCACCCAAGGTGGAGGTGGAAATCACATCGGTCATGAAATGGGTCTCCATTCCCGTGGATTGGCCTTGAAGGGCACTATGAATAGAAAGATGGACTCTCTGTGAACAGCCAGTTCACAGTGGCAGCTACTAGTCTCCCGTTGGTGGTGTCTGCAGGCCTGACATTTCAAGCCCTGCTTCTGTGGATTCAGTCTCTCCCACTGAATGATGCTAGCCCTCCTTTGGAGTCGGTTACTGCCTTCCTTCTGATGCCATGTATGTTCTAGCCTGCTTGGCAACTAGGAATATTGTCCTATTGGTGGTGATGTGGCATTGTTTATGGCTTCGCCACTGGGCAGCAGATACGTCCTCCAAAGCCTAGCTAACTCAACTAGTCTTAAGGGAAGGATCACTTGTGGGACTGATGAAAGCTGGTGAAGGACTTGGCCGAGGCCAAGTCTTATCGCCTTTCAGAGGATAGACTGAAAGGCCTGGGAAGCAAAGCAAGGTCTTTTCCGTCTTTGGCCTTGCCTGTCTATTGCGAGCATACTGGACTGACTTCCAGGGGCCTCGGGACTCCTGGCATTTCATCCTGGACAGTCCTTCCTCTGCTTCTGGATTTTGGATCCATAATTAGTCCTTTCAGTGGGGATTGTGAGCCCAGAGACTCGGTCCCATCCAGAGCAGGTTCCTCCAATTCATCACTTTGTTGGTTTTGGGGACCATTCATGAATGTCACCGAGGATAGAAGAGTTCTAGACACCATTCAAAGTGGCTGTGTCCTAGATGGCAGAAAGCCAATCCCAGAGGCATTTGCCATTTCTCCATGTGGCTTGGCGGACATGAGAGCCACTGAATGGGTCATGTTGGACAAGTTACTGCGCCTAAAGGCAGTGGTGTCTGTGCCCTTTCTGAGCAGGGCACTGACACCACTCTTTCTCTCAAGATGCTAAAGAAGGATGGCTCCTTCTGACCAATGGCCTCAAGGTGGTCAATGCTCCTTGAGCATGTTATGCTTCCAAATGGAAACTCAGATCTGTGAGTTTGGTGATGTTCTGAAGGGAGTTCCTAGCATCTCTGGTTTTGCAAAAGCTTGTTTTCATATCCTAATCTGGGAGAATCAGCAGAGATGTCTGCATTTTACAGTGTTTGGCTCACATCTTCAATTTGCCGCCCTCCGTTAGGCCTCTCCAGTGCCATGAGAATGTTCTCCAGGGTCATGGTGGCGGTGGCTGCTGAGCTATGGTGCTAAGGACTATATGTACATCCATTTCTGGATGACTAGCTCATCAGAGTCCATTCTCTGCTGGAGGCCTCTTGGGTTTCAGCCCGAGTGGTGTCCTTCTGGATGGCCTCACCTGGGTGGTCAACTGGGAAAGCATCTGTTGGAACCTTCTCAATCTATGGAATTTCTCGGAGCATGATTCAGTGCTCGAGTGGGCAGAGTTTTCCTGCTGGAGGAGAGTGCGCAGAGATTGTTGGAACAACTTGAAGTGTTCTGTTCTCAATAGACTCCTAGGCTTTGGGATTATTTCCAGCTTCTCAGTTTGATGGCAGGGGCAAACAAAACAGTGTGATGGGCATGCTCATGAGGCCACTCTGGTGGCCTTTTCTGACCGGAGATCAAACTCAAGCTTTCACTCCAGCTGGGAGTGAGAGTCAAATCAGATGGCAGCTATGTCTACATTATCTGAAGAGGGGCATGCCACTGGATGATCACTTGTGAATTCTTCTGGTGACGGACACCAGTTTTATGGGCGAGGAAATTCTTGTCAAGACTGATTGTCCCAGGGCTGTTGGACTGGTGGTATGGTCCATCAATCATCTCAAAGCAAGGGCTATCTGGCTGGCCCTCTTGTGCTTTCCCACCCTTGGTCAAGGGCAGGGTGGTGTGAGCGTTCTCGGGCAACGCCATGGCAGTGGCATATCAATTGTCAAGGCAGCATGAGGTATGCAGGAATGGGATGGCTCTCTGGTTTGCCTGGGTGGAAATGAGCCTCCTAGCTCTGTCAGCTCAGCACATTGCCGGGACAGTCAATGTGAAAGTGGTCTTCTTCCATCGTCAGTCTCTAGATCCTGAGAGTGGGAGTTGAGGCAGGAGACATTTCAGATAATGCTCCGCTGTTGGGGTCACCCTGTGATGGAATTGCTAGCAAAGTGAACTTTTGCTTCACTCAACACATGTAAACTAGGTCCAAGGGCATTGCCATCCTGGTTCAGTCCTGATTGCGGCAATGCCTGCTATATGTGTTTCCTCCATGACTGCTGTTGGGGCATATGCTTTGGCGCAAGGAGTGCCATCCAGGCAGAATTGTTCTGGTGGTACTGGATTGGATGAGGAAAGCATGTTTTAGGGACCTGATGTGGTTCTTGCAGGTTCCTCCTCTTCATCTGCCCCATTTCGGGTTTGGTTGCAACAGGGGTCATTTGTCCTAGATGACCCGGCTCCCTTGTCGCTTACAGCTTGGTTCTTGAAGGGAATCGGCTGATGCGTAAGCACTCTTCTCCTGCAGTAATTTCCACTCTGCTCAAAGCCTGGAGGGGTTCTACCAGCCAGGAATACATGTGAGCCTGGTCCCTCTTTGAGTGTGGGTGCAGCGCAGGACAGCTTATTCCTAAATCTGCCAAGGCGCCGGCTCTGTTGGTCTTCTGCAGGATGGTCTGGAAGAGGGATTTTTACCTTTACCTCCCTGAAATCCAAGTGGCACCCTTGCCCTGTTTCAGAGGGCAGGTGGCTGGAAAATCTGCAGTCTTGCACCCAGATGTTTCATGTTTTCTTCAAAGGGATCGGCGTCTGTATCCTCCCCTCTGGTCATTTGTCCCTTCCTGGATCTCTGTCTGGTGTCGAGCCTTTTGAGCCTCTAAAGCATGCTGCTCTGAAGGGCTTGACTTTCAAGACTGTTTTCTTGGTTGTGATTTGTTTGGCAAGGTGGATTTCCAAGCTGCAGGCTTTGTCTTGTCAGGATCCATATTTATCCTTTTCAGAGGAGGCTATTTCCATTTGGCCAGTACCTTCCTATTTGCCTAGGGCGATATCTCCCTTTCAGGTGAACCAGGTGGTTTGCTTGCCCTCCTTTTCTAACAAGAGGGAAAGATACTGTAAGGATTTTCACCTTTATGGCTGTTCAGAGGGTGCTTCTCTGGGACTTGGAGCTTACAAATTCCTTCCATCCATTCAATCATCTACTGTATTTGTGCTGTTTGCTGGCCTGTGCAAGGGTGTCACCACAGCCAAGTTTACCTTGGGGTGTTGGATCAAGGAGGCAATTGCCTTGGCATATCTGTGATGGAATCGGCTAGTTCTGGAGGGTTTGTGTGCCCATTCTACTCGGGCAGATGCATCCTCGTGGGCAGAGCATAGCTTGGTAGCCCCTTCCAACATTGTTAGACAGCAACATGGCAGCATCTGGTAAGTAAAACATCACCTTTGACGTCATTTATTTTGCTTTAACTCTAGTTAATTTATCCATATCTTTGAATGTGTAATGGCTTTCAGAAGTGATGCCATATACTCGTACTTGTGACCAAAATGCAAATTAGGCATCAAACTTCAGTAACTTTCTTAAATATTAGGAAATGCCTTCAGGGACCCTGAAGAGGCTCAGCCACAGGTGGAAGTATTAACACAAGCTTATTTTCAAAGACAACATTTCCACCAGTAATGTCTTAAAAAAATACTAAAATGAAAATTTAAAAAAAGAGTTTTTAGCATAAGCAGCTTTAGATGCTGAGGCTATAAAGTGACACATAGAAGGCATAACATTCCTTTTGTTTTGGGTTCAAAGTAGTACTTTAGTAATGACAGCAGATGGAAAGGGATTTAGGCTTTAGCTCATGGTTAAGTTACATTCAACCGCAGTAGGTATTTTCTTGTCCCTGGAGGACTTACTCTCTAAGCTTGTACCTGAGGCAATGGAGGGTTAAGTGACTTGCCAAAGATCACAAGCTACAGTACTGGGACTTGAACCTGGCTTCCCTGCTTCTCAGGCCTTTGCTTTAACCATAAGGCTACTCCTCCATTCACTGGGTCTCTTGAAAGCATCTTATATCACTGAACGTTTTCCAGCTTTTATTTCATTAGAAAATATGACAGGTTTTCCTATTAGCCTGTCAAATTTCATGGTATTCAGATGTGTTTTCACTGATAAGTACATGTATATGTATAATCCTACATACTGTAAGATGGAAGAAATCCTAGCACAAAGACTTATCAAGGCTTTACTTGTTCTGCAGCTGCCTTAAGAGTCCCTAACTGAAGAGTCTAAAAGCCTAGAATAAATTAGCAGTATTACTATATTCTGCTCCCCTTACCCTGCTTACCTCCCTGGAATATTTAACTTCTATTCCTCTCTTACTTTCTGTCATGAATCACCAAATCTATCCTCCCCCCCCCCCCAAAAAAAAAAAACATTGACTGCCTCCATCTGGTAGTACTTTGAAAGACCATGCTTTCTACCTGCTGCTGCTTCCTCTTTTGCCAACCTCTCTCAAGTTTGAACCATGAAGAATGGGGGTGGGGGAGGGTCCTACAGTCTCAGAAATCCCATTAGCCCCATGCTTTCCAACCTCATGGGGTAGCTGGCTATGAAGAAAGCAGCATCGGATAAAAAATGCTGCTCACCGACTCCACTTGCCAGCCAGAGTTTGCAGAGTGGACAGACAGATAAGAGAGATTCCATCACCTGGAGTCACTGCAGCTGTGATCCATCCTCTTCTTTCTGCCCCTACTGTTGCACGAAGCACCTCTTCCTCATTCTGCCATGATAAGCTCATCTTCTACTCCTTTTTCCCCATTAGCCCCATATGTTTCCAACTTCAGAAGGAAGTCAGGGAGTCGAGAAGATAGTAGCTGGTAAGAGGCTTTGCTTGCAGACTCATTTTTTCAGGGTGCTGCTTGTTTATACAGTAAATTCATAACAAATACATTTTTAAACAGTTCACTGAATGTTCTTTTAGAGGTTTTTCTGCTATTTCTATTGGGTCATCTGCACAAAGAATTTATTGTTTGACTGTTGCCATGTACGCTGTATAAGAGTAGCAAATATTACTGCTATGTGTTGGTTGTGAGCCTATTTCTACATCGTATGGGGTTCCCTGAAGTTGCTTTGTTCTGGCTTTCATTTTCAATTGCTACAATGGTGCTGCTTTGTTTCAATGCTGGCTCTTTAAGATTACACTTATAGCTGGGAGTGGATCGCTATAAAAACCGTGGCTGTGTGGCGTTCTTTTGAATCTGCAGACTCATTTTGCCAGCAGGAGAGTATAGTGCAAGGGCTAAGGGGAGATAAAATATGGCGAATTTGCTGCAGGCAGAGGGCACAACAGAAAAGGATTTGGGCCCTAGGCATTTTCCTAGTTTGCCTATGATTTACTTCAGTCCTGACAACACAATGTTGGGAAATTTGAACATGAAAATGCCAGCAGGTATAGTTGCAAGGGATGGCAGGGAAGGTAATTAGCCTATGATATTTTTTCTTCTCTGTACATTCCAATTTATTGTTTTTGATGCAGGCATGTGCTATGAAGGAGGATGGAAAATAGCAACCATACTGTGTTCTCTTTTCATGTTTTAATTCATTGGAATGCATGTGGAAATAACTACCTTCCAAAGCATCTTCCAGTCCTCAAGATATGCACCATACAAGGCAAATGAAGACATGCTGACTTGCATTCCACAAATTATCAGGTGTCATCTACAGCATGGACCTTACCAAGTCTTTTTCCTGATAAATTACTTTATTCACAACATCTTTCTAATTTCCATGCTCATGCCTGCTTGATGTTGAACTTCTTCAAAAAGACAAAACATTAATGAGCAGCTGAGTGTTGAGCAACATTATTTCTTTTATTAGGTGAAATTACATATCTAAGAAACCTGCCTCTGGGGCCCCCAGAACCTAGGTGGCTGTCACATATGAGGTGCAATCAAAAAGTATCAAGACATGTACAATAACAGAAGTATAACACTGACAGTTATTGTACTCAGTCTCCTTCAAAGTAGTCCCCTTCTGATAAAACACACTTCCTCCAGCATTCCTGCCACTACTGGAAACAATTTGGAAATGCCTCTTTCATTAAGCTGTGAAGCTGCTGTGTCAAATTTTGCTTAATGGTCTCCAAGTTGTCAAATCTCCTTCCTTTCAGTGGTAATTTCAGCTTTGGCAACAAAAAAATTACAGGGTGCGAGGTCAGGTGAGTACGGAGGCTGATGGACTTTCTCGATTTATTTATTCATTTGTGTGTGTGTGTATATGTGTCTTTTATACCACTCTATCATGTAATCAGGGCAGTTTACATTATAAACAGGACTTGCTTGAATTGCTGGACAAGATGCAATGCGTGAGCAGGCTCGTTATTGTAATAAAGCAGCAGTCACCATTCCTGTACAGCACTGGCCTCTTACAATGAACTGCATCTCTCAAACGAATCAGAAGGTGGATGTAGTATTCCTTATTGATGGTTTGGCCTTTAGGAGCATACTCATGATGAAGCCCTTGTAATCAAAGGAAACTGTGAGCATGACCTTGACTTGCTCCTCACGTGACAGGCTTTCTTGGGTCTGGGAGAGTTTGGAGTCTTCCATTGCAAGGGCTGAACCTTAGTTTCTGGGTCATAACCATAAACCCATGATTCATCACCAGTAATAATCTTTTTGATGAAATCTGTCATTTTCAATACATTCCAGCAACTGGCTACAGACAGCTATCTTTTTGGTCAAAGGACAGGTGTTTCAGTATGAATTTTGCAAACACACATCTCATCCCAAAAAACAGAGTAAGAATGGACTGTACTGACCTGAAACTGGTGTCCATGTCCTCAGCAAGCTCCCTGACAGTCAATCGATAATTTCTGTGTATTGTGGCATGCACTGCTTCAAGTTTGTCTTCATTTGTGCTCGTGGATGGCCTTCCAACACTTTGAAGGCCGCCTTGGAAATGTTTGTACCAGTCAAACTCGAGCAAGACTCATGCATTCATTGCCATACACTTGCTGTAACTTGTCATAAGTTTCTTTGCACAAATCTCCAAATTTCAGGCAGAATTTAATGCAAATTCGCTGTTCAATTTGTCACTCACAGTAAATCTGATGAATTGCTTTTACACGATACCAAACGTCATGTGATTTTAAAAAGTGCAGGTGTGCTGCAGCCATGCTACACTCTGCACATACAAAGCACATAACTAGGTCACTGGGTCTCATCTAATTAATGGAGAAGGGATGGTAAGGAAATCCACAGTACTTCATTTTAACTTTCAAAAGGGAGACTATGATAAAATGAGGAAAATAGTTAAGAAAAACCTAAAAGGAGCAGTTGCAAAGGTTAAAGACTTACATCAAGCTTGGGTGTTGTTGAAAACTATCATCTTGGAAGCCCAGACCAGCTGTATTCCACACTTTAAGAAAAGTGGAAGTCCAAAAAACTGCCAGCATGGTTTAAAGGTGAGGTCAGATAGGCTGTTGTTGCCAAAAAAGCATATTTCAGGAAATGGAAAAAAGAGCCAAACAAGGAAACCTGGAAACAGCACAAGCACTGGCAAGTCAAATGCAAGGCACTGATAAGGCAGGCAAAGGGAGAATTTGAGAAGAAGCTTGCTGCAGAAGCAAAAACGCGTAATAAAGACTTTTTCAAGTACATTCGCAGCAAAAAACCTGCGAGAGAATCAGTTAGTCCATTAGATGATAGAGGGGTTAAAGGGGCATTAAGAGGCGACAAGGCGATAGATAGACTGAATGAATTCTTTGCGTCAGTCTTTACTGAGGATGATGTAGGGATGCTACCCATGACTGAAGGGATATTTAAAGGTGCGGAAGAACTGAAGGAAATTTCAATACATCGGGAAGATGTATTACAACTATTAGATAAACTGAAGAGTAGCAAATCACCTGGGCCAGATGATATACATCCAAGGGTGTTGAAAGAACTGAAAAATGAGATTGCAGAAATGCTATTTGCAATCTGTGAACTATCATTAAAATCATCTGTAATACATGAAGATTGGAGGATGGCGAACATAACACCAATTTTTAAAAAGAGTTCCAGGGGTGATCCAGGAAACTACAGACCGGTGAGCCTGACATCAGTACTGGGAAAAATGGTAGAAACCATCATAAAGAACAAAACTGCTGAAAATGTAGATAGTCATGGCTTAATGAGAGACAGCCAACATGGCTTTAGACAAGGAAGATCTTGTCTTACTAAGCTGTTATGTTTTTTTGAAGGTGTGAATAAACAGGTAGACAAAGTTGAGTCGGTTGATATAGTGTATCTGGACTTTCAGAAAGTCTTTGACAAGATCCCTCATCAGAGGCTTTTGGCAGAACTAAAGAGTCATGGGATAGGAGGCAGTGTACTAGTGTGGATCAGGAACTGGTTAAAAGATAGGAAGCAGAGAGTAGGGCTAAATGGCCAATTTTCCCAATGGAGAAAGGTGAACAGTGATGTACCCCAGGGATCTGTGCTGGGTCTGCTGCTTTTTGACATATTCAGAAATGACCTGGAAAAGGGAATAACGAGTGAGGTTATCAAATTTTCAGATGACACAAAACTATTTAAAGTTGTTAAAACCCAAGATGATTGTGGAAAATTGCAAGAGGATCTTGATAAATTGGAAGACTGGGCATCAAAATGGCAGATGAAATTTAATGTGGACAAGTGCAAAGTTATGCACCTAGGGAAGAACAACCCAAACTATGGTTACACAATGCAAGGTTCCACATTAGGAACCACGACCCAGGAAAAAGATTTAGGCATCATTGTGGATAACGTGTTAAAACCCTCAGCCCTGTGTGCAGCGGCGGCCAAGAGAGCAAATAGAATGCTAGGTATCATAAAGACAGGAATGGAAAATAAAACAAAGGATATTATAATGCCTCTATATCGTTCCATGGTGAGACTACACCTTGAATATTGTGTGCAATTCTGGTCACCATATCTTAAAAAGGATATAGCGTTATTAGAAAAGGTTCAGAGAAGAGCCACCAAAATGGTAAAGGGGATGGAAGGATACCTCTATGAAGAAAGGCTAAAAAGGTTAGGGCTCTTTAACCTGGAAAAGAGATGGCTGAGGGGAGATATGATAGAAGTCTATAAATTAATGAACAGGGTGGAATGGGTAAATGTAGATCGATTGTTTACGTTAGCAGAATATAGAAAGACTAGGGGACATGCAATGAAGCTACAGGGTAAACTATTTAAGACTAATAAAAGAAAATATTTTTTCACTCGTGTAATCAAACTCTGGAATTTGTTACCGGAGGATGTAGTAAAGGCTGTTAGTGTAGCTGGGTTTAAAAAAGGTTTGGACAAGTTCCTGGAGGAAAGGTCTATAAACCATTATTAAGAAGGGGCCCAGGATATCAATACTTGACCCAAAACAAGCATTGTGGAACCTGTGTCTTTTGGGGAAACTGCTAGGTACGTATGACCTAGATTGGCCACTGTTGGAAACAGGATACTGGGCATGATGGACCTTGGTCTGACCCAGTTTGGCATATCTTATTTTCTTATGTTCTTACTGCATGCTTAATAGCATCTTGGTGCGACACACTGTTATATAGCTATACAACAAGTCTTGATACTTTTTAATCATACCTCATATTTTGTTGCTGAGACAGATTTCTATCATCCTCTATCCACTTTCTGGCTGCCTCCGGCAAAGCCCTCTCCTTAGAGAAAGGGAAAGTAGACACCGGATGCTTGCAGTGGTTCTATCCGTTATGCTCTATAGCCACTGCATGAAACTCCTGGTAACAGTTAATTTAAGAATTATTATGAGTTCTTTGCTGCACAGTAATTTTATTTGTTTTTATATACCGCGCTATTATAGATCAGTGCGGTTTACATGAGACATACGAGTGTGTGCTACAAATAACACATACACTTACAGATAACAGAGATTACAGATTTATTTATTTATTTAACTGCATTTATATACCGCTTTTCACCGGGTCAAAGCGGTGTAACATATAACATAAGGGGGGGGGGCAATTTTTCAGGGTGGGGCCATCACCAAGGGGCAACAATTAATGATTTGGGTAGACATAGACATGTATACTTCTGCTGAATATAAGTATTAGATCATGCGGATAGGGTGGTATTTCTGTTCAGAGATGTTCACGGAATAGGATTGTCTTCAGCTGTTTCTTAAATGATGTGATGTCAGCGTTGTTCCTGATGTGGTTTGGTAGAGAGTTCCAGATGGATGGAGCATAAAGTTCGAAGGCTCTGTTGCAGGTCCGTTGTGTGGATTTGGTTCTTTTGTGGGGGACGACGATAGAGTTATTGGAGGAATGTCTGGTTGATCTGTTGTGGGATGGGCGATGCAGTAGGGGGTGGAGTGAGGTGTTCCGTGTTTGGTGGATAGTGTTGTGGATGAGTAGGATAGCTTTGTACTTGATTCTTGCTTGTATTGGAAGGAAGTGGAGGTCTCTTAGGATTGGGGTGATGTGATCCCGTTTTTTTGCATTCTGAATAATCCTTGCTGTAGTATTTAAGGCAGTTCGGTGGGGGTTGGTGTGTGAGGCAGGAAGTCCATGGTAGATTATGTTGCAGAAATCCAGATGGGTGAGTGTCACAGCTTGCATTACTGTCCTGAAGTCATGAGGTTCTAGGAGGGGTCGGAGGCGTTGAACAGTTTTAGCTTTGTGGAATATCGTCCCAGCGGTTTTGTTGATTTGTTGTTTAAAGGTGAGAGCTTGGTCAATGGTGACGCCTAGATATCTTATTTGGGGCTGGATTTGGATTTGCGTGGTTCCCATGTTGAGGTGGGTAGGTGGTTTGAAGTCAGGTTCTTTTGTCACTATAAGGGCTTCGGTTTTCTTTATGTTGATGGATAGATTGTTCTCCTGTAGCCAGTTGGCCACGTCGGTGAAGCAGGCTGATAGCTGGTCGTTTTTTGGGTTGGTGGTTGTAATCGGTGCGTAGAGCATTATGTCGTCTGTGTATATGTGGAAGTGGAAGTTGATGTTGTGGGTGCGTATGATTGAGCATAGCGGACGGAGATATATATTGAACAACATGGCTGATAGGGTGGATCCTTGGGGTACTCCTTGAAGTTGTTGGTAGGGGGGCGAGGTTGTGGAGAAGGTGCGGATCCGTTGCTGTCTGTTGGTTAAATAGGATCTGAACCATTGGAGTACAGTGTCTTTGATTCCAATTGATTGTAGTCTGCGTATGAGGATTTCGTGGGAGATTGTGTCAAAAGCCGCTGATATATCTAGGAATATCAGGATGTATCCTGATTGTTTCTCTTGGGTTCCAATGATGAGAGTGTTCATTAGAATGGTCATGAGGGTCTCGACTCCATGTAGTGGCCGGAAACCGTGTTGCTGCGGGTCAAGTATGTCGTTGGTGTCCAGATGATCTTGAAGTTGGCGTTGGACTATCTTTTCTATTATCTTGGTGGCGAGGGGGAGGCTTGCAATTGGTCTGTAGGAGGTGGGGTCCAGGTTGTTCTTCTTTATGGTTGGTCGAATGATTGATGTTTTGAGGGCATCTGGTATGTATCCTTGTTTAAAGGATTCGTTTATGATGTGGGTTAATGGGGCACTCAGGTCTTCCTTGGTTTTCTTTATCCATTCCATAGGGCAGGGGTCTAGCAGGGAGGTAGTGGTGTTCAGACAGGAGATGGTGGAAGATATCTCTTCTTTTGAGGTTTCATTGAATGTATTCCAGTCTGCGTTTATGGTGGTGCAGGGATATGTCTTTGTGGTTGTAGCGCAGAGGTGAGGTTGTTGAGGTTGCTGAAATTGTTTGTATTGTCGGGCCAAAAGATCCGAGGGGATATCTGGGAGTTGATCGGAAGTGGTCGGTGCCTTAGTCAGTTTTTTGGCAATTTGGAAGAGTTCTCGAGGTTTGTTTACAGCTGTCGTGATGATTTTGGTGTGGTAGTTTCTCTTCGCATTGTCGGTGTCCGAGTGGTAGGTAGTGAGTTCGTAGAGGTATTGCTTTTTGTCTATTTCATTTTTGGTTTTCCTCCATTTTTTTTCTGCTCTTCTAAGTTTTGTTTTTAGTTTCCGGAGGTCAGGGGTGAACCAGCGGGCCTTTGAGGAGATGGGTTTGTTGCTGGTTTTGTTTAGAGTTGCACTGGATGCTGAGGAGATTGTGGTGTTCCAGTTGTTTATGAGGTCATCAAGGTTGTTGGAATTCGTAAGTAGGTTAGGTAGGGTTAGTGTCAGGAAGTCTTCTTTGTTGAATGCTTTGAATCTCCGTGTGTGTTGAGTGTTTCCTTTGTTTGTGTTTGGTTGATATGCGTGGGAGAGGTGGATGAAGTAGTGGTCTGACCATGGTACTGGTGAGATTGTTGGACTGCTGCATGAGGAGGATGTTTGGGAGTTCAGAAATATGAGGTCTAGTGTGTTTCCTTTTTCGTGCGTTGGTTCATTTATGATCTGTGTCAGGTCCATTGCTGTCATGGCGTTAAGGAATGTTTCTGTTTGTGTGTCTTGGAGGGATGGGAGATTGAAGTCTCCCAATATAATTGGTTCTTTTGATGGGTCAACACTCTCAGAGAAGAGGTGTAGTATCCTTGGTAGGTCGGAGTTTGCAGCGGGTGTTCTGTAGACCAGGCATATCATGAGGTGTTTGTTAGTGAGGGTGAGGATGTCTGCTTCATCGGAGGTTTCAGAGGCGTGGGTCCGTAGGTGGAGGTTGTCCTTTGCAATGACAGTGATTATATAGTTTACATGATTTCCATCTAACATGGTTTACATCTGAGGTAAAACTAGTGATATATTTACATTACAGGAGCATATTTGCAGTGATGGACTGTCTGCTGATCTACATATTTCCATTAAAGGCACACATTTAAAGTAGTGTGCCATCAGCTGTTTCCGTTTGTGTGGCTGGTCTAGGGTGGGTGGTTGTACGTTAGTTGGAAGAGATAAGTCTTTAATGCCTTCCTAAAAGTTGTAAGATCCGGGATAGCACGTATCGTTGAGGGTAGGGCATTCCATTGGGTTGGCGCAAATAGGGAAAAGGTGCGGTTCTTGGTTGACTGGGTACAGGTCCTTAATGTTGAAGGGGTCATGAGAGAGTTTACCATACATGTTCTCCTGGTCCTGGTCTCCGGCGTTCTTTGTATTATTTCCGAGAGCGAGGTTTCTGACATTGTATGCAGGGCCTTAAAAGTGAGTAGCATTGATTTGTAGGTCAGGTGACTTGCTATGGGGAGCCAATGAAGCTGAGTTAGAATTGGAGTGATGTGGTCGTGTCTGGATGCAGATAGGATTGTGCGAGCAGCTGTGTTCATGGCGAGTTGTAGTGGCTGGAGGGTATGCTTCGGCATACCATGAAGGATGATGTTGGAATAGTCTAGATGAGGATGAGAGCTTCAGCCACCGAGCAGAAGTCCGAGGTTTCAAGGAGAGGACGTAAGTACCGGAGGGTTCTTAGCTTATGGTAGACTGTCTTGGAGATATTTTGGGTGTGGGTCTCCCATAACAGGCGTTGGTCGATTGTTACTCCCAGATAGCGGACCTCTTGCTTGGTTGTGAGGTTGAAGTCTTTCACTTTGAGGGAGGGCGGTGGGGTAAATGTTGGGTTTTTGGATATGAATAGGACCTCAGTCTTATTGGTGTTGACCTTCAAGTTGTGTGTCATGAGCCAATCTGAGACTGTGTTGAAGCATTCAACTATGGTCGAGTAGTCCGGCTTGTCAGTGGTGAATGGAGTGTATAGTAACACATCGTCGGCATAGATGTGGTAGAGTATGTTGAATGATTGGATGATATCACAGATTGGCTGTATGTAGATGTTAGAGAGTAGGAATGAGAGGGAAGATCCTTGGGGGACCCCTTGTGTTTGTTGGAAAGGTCTGGATGCCTGGTTGTCTATTTGGACTTGTTGTTGTCGGTCAGATAGGTATATTTGAACCAGTCTAAGGCTAAGCTTCTTACGCCTTTTTGATAGAGTTGGTTGAGCAAAAGGTTGTGGTTGAAAGCTGAGGCTATGTCCATAAATATGAAGATGAAGCCTTGTTTTTTCTTATTGAGGCCTGTATGGAGTCTGTCAAGAAGGGTCGTGAGAAGGGTTTCAACACCATGCTGTTGCCGAAATCCATGCTGTTGCTGGTCTAGAGGTGCGTAGAAGTCGATGTGGTCCTGGGTCTGTTGGTACATGATCTTTTCTATGATTTTGGTTAGGAAGGGGAGGCTAGAGATGGGTCTGTAGGATTTGATATCTGATGGGTCAAGCTTGTTATTCTTGATCAGAGGTCTGATAGCTGCTGTTTTCAATGGGGGCAGAAGGGTGCCTTCAGCTAGTGATATGTTGGCGATTCTGGCTATGATTGGGCTGAGATAGGTTTTTGTTTGTTTGATCCAGAAAGGTGGACACGGGTCTGTTGAGGTGGTCGTGGTGTTGATCCCACTGATAACTCTATTTGATCAGGAGGGTATGGATAGAAGGATTCCAGGGTCGGTGAGGGAGAGCTGGTAGGGTTGTGGGGGGTCATGGGTAGTTCATGCCTCGCTGGGTTGGTTGTTGGCGATGTGGTTTTGCTTTGGAAGTAGGTGGCAAATTCATCCCGGGCTTGGAGAGTTTATTGGTTGTTTTGTAGATGGATCCTTTGTGAGTGATTTGACTAGGCTGAAGAGTTTGCGAGGTTTATTAAGAGAGCGCATGAGGGTGTTGGTGTGATGTTCCTTTCTCTTGTTGATCATTTTTCGATGCTGTTGTAGTTTGTTCAGGTAGGCATCTTTGTCACTGGTCAGTTTGGAGCATCACCAGCGGCATTCAAGCTTCCTAAGTTGCATTAGTGATTCACGCAGGTCAGCGGTGAACCATACTGCTGTGTGATTTTTGTGGGCAGGTTTTGTGGATGGTGGGAGGAGTGCAGCTTTGGAAAGGTGGTTGTTCCAGATGCCTAGTAGATTGCCCAGGTTATTAGTGTCAGGGTTGAGGTGATTTAACGTATTGGTAAGGAAGGTTTCCTTATCGAAATGCTTGAATCGGTGGTGCACAGGTTCGCTCGGTGCGGCAGATTGCTGTTCTGTGCTATCGTGTGGGATGTCAAAGAGGATGGCCTTGTGGTCATACCATGGCACTGGGTGTACCTGAGGAGAGTACTGATTGTCTGAAGTGTTGTAATGTTGTGGGGCGAAGATGAGATCCAAGCTGTTGCCTCTAGTGTAGGTAGAGGTGTGAATAATTTGGTGGTATCCCACTGTGGTCATTGCATCCAGGAATGCTGTGGCATGTTTGACATGGAGAGAGGGAAGATTGAAGTCACCAAGAATCCAGAGCTGTTTCCGTTTGATGTTGTTGCATGCTTGATCAAGGATTGTGGCCAACTCATCGGTGCTTGCAGAGGGTGGGCGGTAGAGGAGGCAGATTTCTAGGATCTTGTTTGAGATTTGGATGATGTCTAGATTGGTGGAACTTTGTGTTAAAGTGCAATGGAAGTGGAGGTTGCTTTTGGCTATTATTAGGACTCCGCCTCCGAGCCGGTTTGTTCTGGGGCAGTTGAAGAGGTCATACCTAGGTGGTTTTAGTTGGTTGGTGATCACTGTGTCTGTTAACCACATTTCAGTGACGAGAAGTAGGTCTAGATTCTGGTGTTTAATATAGTCGGTGAGGGCAGGCCATTTGGTACGGATGGAGCGGGCATTGATTAGCATGCTGCTCAGGTTTGGCTGGGATGGAGGCTTGCGTCTCTCAGGTTTTTGTGGGGGCAGGCAGTTTATGTGAATCAGATTATGATGGTTTGCTACAGAAGGTGGTTTGCTGTGGTACGGTGGATAGTTAGATCTTCTATGCCCCGTGGTATTCACAATAGGGATCAGGTGTTGGATTTGTTGTAGTAAGTCTGCCCACATTATGAGCTGTGTTATCCAGAGGAGGAGGAGGCGTAGTAGTGCATGGTGTCTGGCCATGGTGGTTGTAAGTCTGGAGGATAGTTAGCCTACTGTGGAGATGTGCGTTCTGCTGTGTTTTAGGCTGCTTGTAGTGTAGTTGTTGTGAGCTTTTATTAAGTAGCTATGTGGGTAGCTTACCTCAGCGTGATAGCAGTTTGGGGGGTTGTTTGGTTTCTTAGTGTGTGGTGCAGTACATGGATAGTATCTCTAGCAGTGCAATACAAGGATAGTATCTATAGCAGTTCAACATTCCATACAGGGATGGAACATATTAAGTAGCTATGCGGGTAGCTTACCTCAGCGTGATAGCAGTTTGGGGGGTTGTTTGGTTTCTTAGTGTGTGGTGCAGTACACGGATAGTATCTCTAGCAGTGCAATACAAGGATAGTATCTATAGCAGTTCAATGTTTCATACAGGGATGGAACATATTAAGTAGCTATGCGGGTAGCTTACCTCAGCGTGATAGCAGTTTGGGGGGTTGTTTGGTTTCTTAGTGTGTGGTGCAGTACACGGATAGTATCTCTAGCAGTGCAATACAAGGATAGTATCTATAGCAGTTCAATGTTTCATACAGGGATGGTATTTCTAGCGGGTATAGTCTAGCAGTTCAGTACAAGAATGGTATTTCTAGCAGGTATAGCCTAGCAGTGCAAACAAGCAATAGCAGTGCAAAACAAGCAATGGGGGGGATAATGGAGTCAGTCGGCTATGCAGCATATGTTATTTCAGCAATGAGGTAATTAGTAATGGAGTCTGAATGCTCTGCAGTACTTTTGTAGGCAGTGGGAAGAAAACAAGCAGTGGGGTAATACTAGAGTTTATAGTCTATGTAGCGTATGTTATCTTTACAGCAATTAGGTATTAGTGAGCTAGAGGCTAGGTGGTAGTGGAAAATGCGGGTTATGCAGCAATAATATATTTACGGCAGGGTTGCTGTGTCCAATGGCAGATCTCTGGCATCGATCGCGCTAATTGTTCCCCTTTTCTGGGTCCCCGCCAAAGGGCCCTCTGGCGAGGCCCTGAGGTGCAAGCCCACCAGGCGTGTGCGCGCCCGATGACACCCTCCTTTTATAGGGGCCACAAGCCCACGAAGCCCGATGCCGGCTGCTGGAGGGGGGGACGCTGTTCTTTTAAATGAGCATTTTAACATGAGGTTTCCCTTATGCAGTTTTCATTTGTAACAGAACCAAAAATGGCAAAAAAACCTTCAGTACTAATCAAATTAACACACAAATAAGTCTTAATAAACAATTTTATTATTTTTTCATAATCAAAACGTGTGAGGATATGCTTATTAAAATATTTGAGTGGAAGCATTTTCATAATTTCAATTACCTTATTCACATACAAGCATAGATTTTTTTAACCATCAATACATATAACGATCCAAAATGCAGGATCTACACGAGTATCTAAATATGTGGTTTTTCCAGCACAGGTCTGCGACTAAAAAGCTGTTTGATTATTTTCATCTAATTTCTATGTATTTTGGTGTGCTGAAAACAAATAAAATATTGAAAAAACTCCTAGACGTCATGATTTGCCACAACATGCAAAATTGTCTTCAAATTTATCAAATTTTTTCAAATTACTTTTAATTAATTCAAATTACTATTAATTAATTCACATAAGTGCATTTAAGATATAAAATGCCAAAAAAACATTAAAGGGGTTGTCCGAGTTATGTAAAAAAGAATATAGCACTGTAAATCTGATGGTCAGCAATATATACATAAGCTAAGCAAGTTTTAAGTCCGTGCTTCTAATGGTAGAAGGGGTTAATCTTTCCTGAAGAATCCAGTGGGAGGGAGACACAGGGCAGATAGCAGCAGCTCCGGTCAGTGCAGGGGGGCGTGGCCAGCATTGTGACATCTCATGTACAGACACATAGCTGCTCTCTCCTGCATGCCACACTTGTGCACGAATCATCATCAGGTTCTTGGTTCTAGACTGTTCACACTTTTTCATCGCAATTCATGTTAGCTCGTCATTCTTCAACCGTTATGTTATGGCTCCGCGAAAGTGTATTAATTCGCCAGACAGTTTCTGTTTCATCTGTGGTAAATATACAGTGTTGAAGCAACAGCAGAATATTACAGACTTTGTGAAAAAAGCATACTTTGCATACTTTGGACTAAAAATTGGAGATCAAGATAAAGTCTGGGCACCTCAAAGTGTGCAAACGGTGTGCTGAGGACCTCCGAAACTGGTTCAAGTGTAAGAAAAAAATCTGTTATGGGATTCCTATGGTATGGCGAGAGCAAAAGAACCATAGTGACGACTGTTACTTTTGTTCATGCGATGTGAAAGGGTTTAATTCCAAATGTAAGCATTCCATTTCATACCCCAATCTTCACTCGGCAATTCGTCCCATCCCCCATGGCACAGATATACCAGTACCCAAGCCCCCTGCTACCTTGGAAGAGATACCTAGCTCCGTGAAAGTGAAGTCATACCTGAACCAGATGAAGAATCAAGTTCGGACTTTGAAGATGATACAAGACCAAAACTGTTTTCTCAGGAGGAGATGAATGATTTGGTAAGAGACTTGAATCTTCCCAAAGATGCCGCTGAGTTACTCGGATCAAGGCTGAAAAGCAGGAATTTATTGTTGCCAGGAGTGTCATCTTCATGGTTCAGACATCGTGAAAAGGAGTTCGTTCCTTACTTCGCCCAGGAAGACAAGTTGGTTTATTGCATCGATGTCGAAGGTCTGATAGGTCAATTTAAAATCCAATATGATTCAGAGCAATGGCGTCTTTTTATAGATTCTTCAAAAAGAAGTCTCAAAGCAGTTTTACTCCACAACGGTTTTTACGCTTCCATACCCGTAGGTAATTCCATACACTTTAAGGAAACATACGAGAACTTGGAATTGGTTCTTCGTAAACTTAAATATGAAGACCATGGGTGGCAAGTGTGTGGGGACTTGAAGGTCTTGTGCATGTTGCTCGGGCAACAAGCTGGGTATACCAAATATCCTTGTTTTCTGTGTCTATGGGACAGTCGAGACCGACAAAATCACTGGACCAAGAAGAGTTGGCAGCCGAGGGTGCTAACAGTCAGTGAAAAAAATGTCCTCCGAGAAACTTTGGTACCTTCCCATAAAGTTCTTCTACCACCTCTCCACATAAAATTGGGATTGATGAAGCAATTCGTAAAATCACTTCCAAGAGATGGAGAATGCTTCAAATACTTGGTCACCAAGTTTCCAGGCCTGTCGGAGGCAAAATTGAAGGAAGGTGTGTTCGTCGGACCAGACATTAGAAGGCTTATAGTTGATCAAGAGTTTGTCAATACCATGACGGATCCTCATAAAGAAGGGTGGATTGCATTTAAAGAAGTCGTACAGAAATTTTTAGGCAATAACAAAGATCCTCACTACAAAAAGATCGTCAGACGAATGCTGAAAGCATTTCAAGCTTTAGATTGCCTGATGAGTTTGAAAGTGCATTTCCTCCAGTCCCACCTTGACTACTTTCCTGAAAATTTGGGAGCTGTAAGTGAGGAACAAGGTGAACGATTCCACCAAGAGATTAAAGAGATGGAAAGGAGATACCAGGGAAAATGGAGCATTACAATGATGGCAGACTACTGTTGGATGCTTCAGAGAGACATTCCAGATGCTACTCACAAGCATAAATGCACCAAGAGGAGCCTCACAAGGAAGAAGAATCGAGTTTAGTGTGTGTAGGTGAGCTCATTTCAGTTCAAAAAAGGATTTTCATGAAAATATTGTAATAAAACTTTAATTTTATAAGTCTATTTCCATTTATTTTGAGGTATTGCCTTATTTAATTAACATAGTTACCTAAATTGTCAGGAAACGTGATGTCCTATGACAAAATGGAAGTCATTTTCGGATTCAGCGCACCAAAAAACAAAGATTACGTGGAATAACCAAAACAGCTCTCGAAATTTTTTTTGCAGACCTGTGTTATTATACAATGAATACAATTGAGCACACAAAAAGCACCACTTTGGTCATTGTGAACTGAATGAGATCACTCAGAATTTTTTTTTAAATTTATTCAAGATTTATCCTCTGGTTTCTCTTCCAAATGAAGATCATTTGCTTGAGAAGAAAGGAAGGACTCCCAGATAGCAAGGCACTAAGAAGAAATAACATTGAGTATTATCAAGGGAAGTAAAATTGGTAGATAAAGTAACACATCAACATATTTATTAGTGCTGTTCGATCCATTCACATGAGTTACAACAGAAAGTACCATAAGAGCTGTGTCCAGTTACTACACTGGCTTGAACATAAGACAGCCTCACATACAAGATGACCCTTGCTTCTGAAAACAGATTAGAAAAAAAAATACATTTTTGGTATTCTTTTCTCTCCTTTTCTCTTATTGACTTCTAGTATTGCAAAATATTTTCTCTTTCCCCTCTATCAGAAAAGGATCAACAAATCAAGATTGAAATATATTTTTCCTATCTTTATTTAAGTAGATCCTTTCAGACATCCAACTCAATTGAAAGCAGGGCTGAGGTCTGAATCAGGTGCCATGAGTCTTCATCTGCAACTGCCTAGGGATTTTTTTTTTCCTTTTTATATATACAGTGCCTTGCAAAAGTATTCATCCCCTCATGTTTTTGTCCTGTTTTGTTACATTACGTACAACCTGGAATGACAATGGAGGTTCATTTGGATGTTAGGTAATGGACCTAACAATATAGTCCAAATTGGTGAAGTGGAATGACAATAAAATACCTTGTAGATATAAAAAAAAAAACAAGTAAAAACCGAAAAGTTGTGAGTGCATATGTATTCATCCCTTTTGCTATGAAACCGCCAAATAAGATCTGGTCCAACCAATTAACCTCAGAAGGCACATAATTCGTTGATTAGGATTTACTTGTGTGCAATCAGTGTCACATGATGCCTTTATAAATATACCTGTTCTGAAAGGCCCCTGACACTGCAACATGAAGACCAAGGAGCACTCCAAACAGGTCAGAGACAAAGTTGAAGTACAGATCAGGGTTGGGTTAAAAAAAATCCCAAATTCTGAATATCCCACAGAGCACCATTAAATCCTTACAATAAAATGGAAAGAATATGGCACCACTAAAAACCTTAACCAAAAAGGTCAAATCTCGAGAGGAAAATACTACTGGCATCAGAAAAAAATCAATAAACCACGCTCACTGTTAACCAACGGGGTCTGTGATTCCTAACGTATAACTTCCCTATGTAGATAGAGGCCTCAGTCAAAAACCAGCACTTTGTTCTGAGCATTTAAACTACTCTCCTGCAGTGCTATTTTACATCAATGGCCTCATATTTTTGTATACGATTCTTTTATGTGAAAAGTTTTTTAAAAAAATGTTAACCCCAATGCCGGAACTGTAGTAGTTTCTTATAGTAAACACTTATCTTCAAACAGTTCCTGCCAGGCTGTACTTCAGATCTGTTCTTCTATATCTTTCGTCTTTTTCATTCAGTCCTCAGTGGGACTTTGGATCATTGAGGACTGAATGAAAAAGACGAAAGATATAGAAGAACACATCGGAAGTTGGGAGTATCTGTCCATAGGACCACTTTAAGCCGTACACTCCACAGAGCAGAGTTTTATGGAAGGGTGGCCAGAAAAAAGCCATTGCTTGAAGAAAGAAATAAGAAAACACGTTTGGAGTTTGCACAACAGCATGTGGCAGACCCCCAAAACACATGAAAGAAGGTTCTTTGGTCAGATGAGACGAAAATTGATCTTTTTGGCCATCATGGGAAATGCCATGTGTGGCACAAAGCCAACACTTTCCATTACCCCAAGAAAATCATTCCCACAATGAAACATGGTGGTGGCAGCATCATGCTGTGGGGTGTTTTTCATCAGCAGGGACAGGAAAATTGGTCAGGACTGAAGGAACAATGGATGGCACTAAATACGGGGCAATTCTTGAGAAAAACCTGTTTCAGTCTGCCAGAGATTTGAGACTGGAATGAAGGTTCACCTTCCAGCAGGCAATGACCCTAAACATACTGCTAAAGCTACATTGGAGTGGTTTAAAGGGAAACATTTAAATGTCTTGCAATGGCCTAGTCAAAGCCCAAACCTCAATCCAACTGAGATCTGTGGCATGACTTGAAGACTGCTGTACATCAACGGAACCCTCTAACTTGAGGAATGGGTGAGAATCCCAGTGGCTAGAGGTGCTAAGCTAATTGAGACATACCCCAAGCGACTTGCAGCAAAATGTGGCTCTACAAAGTATTGACTTTGGGGGAAGAATACATATGCACACTCCTGATTTCAGGTTTTTTTTTTAAATAAGAATTATTTGTGTCACAATAATGGATATTTTGCACTTTCAAAGTCGTAGGCATATTGTGTATATCATATGGTGCTACCTCCAAAACTCCATTTTAATTCTAGGTTGTAATGCGTCAAAACAGGACAAACACCAAGGGGAAGAATACTTTCGCAAGGCACTGTATTCTCAGTTTACTTAGGGGGTCATTCTGAGGCACAAATAGTGGGGATGGACGTCCCAACCGGATGTCCATCCTCGCTATTCGGGCTGGCTCCTGCCCCTGTATTACTTCCTCGCTAGTTTTGCAGGGAAGTTATACGCGGCAGAGAAGGGATGGCAGGGGGCAGAGAGTGGGTGGGCAGTGGGCGGTTGCTGGCCCTGGACGTACAGGACTAATTCTAATGTATGTGCAGGGCCTGTATGTGCAGGGCCGGCGAAATGGCCGGGGAAGATATTCTACCCCCGGGGTGGAATAACTCCTCTGGACATTTAAATTTTGCTACTCTGGGGCGTGAAAGAGGCTGGGGGTGGGGCAGTGTTAATTCCCCGCAGCCCAACCATAGCCTTAGGAGGCTGGATCGGGGGTCAGGCTGCGGGGAATTAACATTCTGAGCAGGCACCGCGGCTCCATTTAAAAGCCCTGGCTGAGTTAGCTGGACAGTGCCTGCAAATGCAGGCCGGGACTGAATAGCAGTTCCGGCCTGCACGTACAGCACAGTTACTTACCTGTAACAGGTGATCTCTGGGAACAGCAGGAATAAGTCTTCACATATGGGTACTTCGGTACCGATGGAGCCTGCGCGGGAACGCTCCCCAGTGTCCAAAAAGAAAGCTTTTGGGAGTATCCCACACGCATGCGCGCTGCCTTCCCGCCCATTCACTTCCCTCTCATCAGTTGGGTTTGTAGCTGAGACCGAAGGAGGGAAGTAGACGAGAGAGAGAGAGAGAGAGAAACAACTCCTAGGGGAGGTGGGTGGGTTGTGAAGACGTATTCCTGCTGTTCCCAGAGATCACCTGTTACAGGTAAGTAACTGTGCTATCTCCAGGAACCAGCAGGAATGAGTCTTCACATATGGGGACTCCCAAGCTAGAGATGCCTAGAGGAGGTCCCAGCATGTTGCAAATCTGATCGATGGGCCATGCTATTTCCCAGAACCTCAGGCATCCAAGGGATGGAGGGCAAGATTTGAAGTAAAAAGGGTGTGCTGTGGAACAGCTTGACTAAACAAGGCGTCTAGAGAGGAGTCCTTGTGTAGATCATAAATGTTAGTAAATATTGGATTCCAATTTTCTAATGTGGACCTTAATCAAAAGTATTGCGAAAGTATTGGTTGAGGCTAATATGGGTCTGGTGCTAGAAGCCAGTACATTATCCTCAAAGAAAATACCTTACTGTGAAGTAGAGGAAATACATTTTGCAATACAGGCAGAGGTCAGAAGCCTAAATGGCTAGAACTAATCCCAGAAGAAAAAACTGGGGGGAGTTTAATGGGGTTGGACTTTGGATGAGAAGCCAAAGCTTCTGTAGGCCAAAGTTTGAAGCTCTTTGTCCTTGGAGCAGAAAAAGGCTCTAGGAAAGAGAGGAGATAAATCTGACTGGTTTGCAGAAAAAGGATGGGTTTTTAAGACCCCTCTATCCAAATGAAAGAAAGAAACATTTGTAGTAGGCGGTGTAGCCTCCAATTTCTTGAAGATCAGCAATGTCTTTCCTAAGTGATGTCACTTAGGATGATGACTTTACATGGAGAGCTTCAGATGTAACGTAACCGGAGAGGTTACAATAAAAGAAGGTAGTTTGTGATTACCATAGAAATTGGTTGTCCATTTAAAACCCTATGGCATGCTGGAACAGCATTAATATGGACAGTAACAAATCTTTCAGAGTGAGATATGTGTATTTATATAAAAAGAGAGACTCACTTAATAACAAGAAGGGGTAAGACCTGCTTGAGAATATGGATAGAGAACCCCTTACTGGTTACACTTGGAAGAACCATGAAGAAGGTTACCTGGAAACCAGTGGAATGTTCCTAGTCAGAAGGATAGGTCTAGATTTCTTTAAAAATTCTAGACTTTGAATAACCAGAAATGGAGATCTACGTGAAGGGGTGCAGAGAAATCCTTAGTCTTAAGACAAGTCTGGATCCTTCTATAACTTCAGTGTGGAGAAAAAGACGCAATAAAAGGGAATACCATATTTGCCCGTGTATGAGGGCAATATGAGTATAATGCGTTCTTTGTTCAGCATAAGCTCCAATGAAGTATTGGTAATTAGAAGGAATGCACTAGACAAGGACAGACTGCAGTGAAAAGAAATGCACCCCTGTTGGAAGAGTTCCACTGGAGATGTGGAACAACTCAGGGAATTAAGCAATTCTTTATGCTTTCACGTGATCTAAGCCCTGGTTCATTTTCCCTAAAAGGAAATTTTAAGGAAGATGGTAAAAGTAGGAAAAAAACGGTCATGTGGGAGCATGACTGGGCAAGCCTTTTAACCATCTGGAAGTTACCCACCAGGAAGGGCTCTGACGCTCTCTGGCAAAGACCCATAGTTGCAGAGCTTTTTGTAGAATTGCAGAGAGCATGTTGTAGGTTGCCCATGTGAGATCTGGTTGTTTGATTACCAGTGTGCAAACTAATCTATTCTGTGGGAGCCAAATAATTGAAGATGGCTAAGAATGGCAGACAGGCTGGTTGCCTGCAACGATAAATTGTCCAAGTAGGTTTTGGAACCTCTCTTGGAATTATGTGTTATTAAGGCAGCAGAAGAGGTTAGGTCCTATAGATTGGAAAAGGACCGACAGACATAATTAGAAGTGATAAACTCTCAATTATGGTCTGATAAGCTGTCTTAAAAGAAATATTTGAAAAGATTGCAGAGGGGAGAAACTCTGTATGGAAATCACTTACTGGAGTAGGTATTGAGGACAATCCTATGAAAGTCTCAACTAAGAGGGATAGAAAGTAATACAGAGATGGGAAGACTTACAATTTGGTAAGTCTCTGAAAAAGGTAAAGCTCCCCTGCAGTCAAAAGTATGAGATATCCTCGTACAGGACAACTGCCAAGGTGAAGGGCATAGCATACCTTGTAAGTAGTTGTAACTCCTCTGTTTACTTTAAAAGGAGAGGAGAAACCTGTTACCTGTAGGGCATGATTATTATCAATAGCTCTAAGAGAATGGATTGCTCTTGGCAAGAGATTCATGCCTAAAGTGGAGGATTGAGGCAGTGTATCACTGACCTCTCAATAAGGTTGAGAAGAACTATAAATGCTTCTGTAGTTAAGTAGCAGCGGTTCTGAAGCTCAACAGGAAAAAAGATTTAATGAAATAAAATATCAGAAACCCTGCGACTGCTGAGTTTGCTGAGCCTGTTGAGACACTGGTTTCTTAGCCTGGTATGATGTTGCCCTTCTTTGGAAACATCTGCATGATGGGTAGAAGATGAATAAAACTTTTTCCCTTTAGGGGAATAAAGTTTGTTAGGAGATCTGAAAGCAACAATATCAGTGTTTAACTGATTAGCTTGAAATAAAGCATCCTTGTTAAAGAGATTTTCACCAGTACAAGGAGTATTTCCAAGCTTTTCTTGTACCCATTTGTCCAAGTCTGAAGCTTGGAGCCAGGCCATGCGTCGTGCTCCTATGGCTATAGCAGAAGTTCTGCTAATAGACTAAAAACAGTCCAGGGAAGCACGATTAAGAAATTTAGAGACATTTTGAGCATGACTGACTAATATGAAAAAGTCTGCTCTTTTATGTTCTTGAAGAAAAGGGTTCAAAAGCTTTAAGTTCTTTGTGACCTCTTCAATAGATAATCCCATATAGAAAATATATGAGATAATTCTTGCTGAAACATGGATGCCTGGAAGCATCAACGTCCAAAGGCATCTAAAGTTCTAGACTCACGACCTGGCAGATAAAAAGAGTGCTTCTTTGCACTCTTAATACGCCTCATTGCTGATTCTACAACAATAGAATGATGAGGAAGTTGAGTCTTTTGAAAACCTGGAGAAGGTGGCACCTTGTACATAGAGTCAAGTGTCTTAGAATGTGGGGATACTGTTAAAGGAGTTTCCCACATCCTTAAAAGTAGATCTTGTAAGATCTGATGCAAAGGAAGCATGATGACCTCCTTTGGAATCCAGGGGGATTGCAGGGTCTCTGAATCCCCTGGCAAGGATTCTTTACCAGGTATAGAAATGGCAAGTGACTTTGCCATATCAAGCAGAAAGCTTGAAAAGAAATCTTCCCTGAGGAGGACCCTCTAAAATGAGGGGTAAAGGCTAGACTTTTTGAAAATTCAGCCTTGGTACCAATGGATTCATCCCAGTCATCGGGATCGGAAGACTTGAAAGGATGAAGCATCGGATTTTCCTTAAAGCGATGTCTTCGGTACCGCCCGAGGTCGGTACCAAGACGAGTCGGTACTGAATCATCCATGCTAGAGATCGATTCCAGGCTCGGCATCGAAGGAAGCGAGTCTGTTGAAGCAAGCATGGACGGTACCGACACCGATGCCCATGTCGATACGGGTACCGGTACCGAAGCCGATACTCGAGGAACGGTCTGCAGCAACTCTAGCGGTACCGAAGTAGCCGAGAGCGCTAAACTGCGTTCATCGGAGAGGAGTGTTTCATCCATCACCATAGCCGATGCTGGGGTGTCGGTACCGCTCAAAGCGGCCACAACCACCGAGCATGGCCCAGGTATGTTCATCGAGGTAAGAACCCCGGGAACAACCTGAAGCCCCGTTAATGCTTTGGAGTCCAAAGACTCCTGCTGGGGCTTTATTGCCAAAATGTCCTCGAGGGCAAGGCCAGAGCCATCTCGATACTGGGAAGGAGATCTACCACTCGAGAACTGGCTAGTCTTTACAGACTTTTGTTTGGTTACCTGATCCTGAGGAGATATTCTAGCTGGTGACATCGAGTGCGATGTGAACCGGGTATCGAGTTGTGCTCGATTCTGAAGACTTCTTCTGTTTGAGCTCCAACAGGAAAGACACTCCAGTGGGCAATGGTCAGGACCTAAACATTTTAGACACCAAGTATGGGTGTCTGAAAATATATCTGTACCACCACACTTTGAGCATTTCTTAAGGGTAGTGGCTAGCTTTTACATAATGGAAGGATAGAGGCCTAGTGGCCTAGAAACAGGAAAAATTTCTGAAGAAAAGAAGAAATTCTTTAGAAAAAAGAAAGAAAAGTACCGGCGGTACCGAGGGAAGGCAGACGCGACCACAAAAAACTAAGAATAAAAAGAAGAATTTTCTGCGGTGACAGGAATATGTCTTCCCGACTTCGCGGAAAACTGATGAGAGGGAAGTGAATGGGCGGGAAGGCAGCACGCATGCATGTGGGATGCTCACAAAAGCTTTTTTTTTGGACGCTGGGGAGCGTTCCCGCGCAGGCTCCGTCGGTACCGACGTACCCATATGTGAAGACTCATTCCTGCTTGTTCCTGGAGATAGGCTTGTTCGCGATTCTGATCCCGTGGAGCTGGACATGCTCCACGGGATAAGAATCACAATCTCCTTTGTATGTCCGGGCCAGCCCGGTTGTACAAAGGAGATGTATGTGGGGATCAGAATTGGGCCCTCAGTGTAGAGGGACAGTATTTTGGTTCATCTGGCCTTTTTCTCAATTTTTGGACTTTTCTGCTTCATTTCAGACATTTATGCTAATAATTCTTTAGCGTGCATTAGGACTTTTTAATAAGTATTAATCAACTTTACCCATGTTAATACGTAGCTTAACACATGTTAAATCTATTTTGAAAGGACTTCCATTGATGCTCGGCTGGAGGGAAGCAGTGTGAAGGGAGAGCTCCCGGTATGAGTCTCCAAAACCTGCCATAATCCTCAACTCCTGAGCTGCCTGTCATCAGTGAAAGGGAAGCAGACACCCACGGAAACGTGCGAGCATGTGGTGAAGGCCAGAGCGCTGTGGCGTATGCCCCACAAGCTTACCAAGAAAGCCAGGAAGTAAAGGGCTGAGCAGACATGAAAATGGCTGCTGATATGCAAAAATCTGCTAGAGCGGGAGATCTTAGAAACATAGCAACATGATGGCAGAAAGAGACCACATGGCCTATCCTAGTCTACCCTTCAATATCAACTGCAATAGTCCCCCCTTTTTACCTTTAGAGATCCTTTGTGTTTGTCCCATGCTTTTTTGAATTCGGATAATATTTCCACATATTACTCCTGAGTCTATCCTCTTTCATTCTCATCCAATGTCACCTCGTAGCAGAGCTTGCCTTCAACTGAAAGAGGCCCTCCTGTGCATTTATGCCATGGAGGTATTTAAATGTCTCTATCATATCGACCCTATCCCGCCTTTCCTTTAAAGTATACATATTAAGATCTTTAAGTCTGTCCTCATGCTACATAACGAAGACCACTAACCATTTTAGTAGCCATCCTCTGCACTGACAAACCTGCTTACATCCTTTTGAAGTTGTGGTCTCCAGAACTGCACACAATACTCCAAATGAGATCGCACCAGAGACTTATACACCTCTCTTTTTCTGCTGGCCATTCCTCTCCCTATACACCCAAGCATCCTTCTGGCTTTCTGTACCTGTTTAGCTACTTTAAGTTCATCAGTCACAATTACGCCCAGGTCCTGCTCTTCTTTTGTGGACAGAAGTACCTCCCCCCCTCCCCCACACTGTACCGCTGCTTTGAATTTTTGCAGCCCAAATGCATAACCCTGTGGTTTTTAGCTTTAAATTTTAGCTGCCAAATTCTAGACCATTCTTCAAGCTTAGCTAGATCCCTCCTTATGTTATTTACTCCTTCCTGGGTGTCTACTCTATTGCAGATTTTTGTATCATCCGCAAACAAGCAAACCTTACCCACAATCCTTCTGCAATATCACTAACAAAGATGTTAAAAAGAATTGGACCAAGGACAGACCCCTACGGCACACCACTGATAAGCTCCTTCTCCTCAAGAGTAAGTTCCATTTACTTGTACCCTTTGTTGCCTCCCACACAACCAATTTCTAACCCAATCAGTAACTAACTTTTATATCCATGGAAATGGTCTTCAGAATCAGAGCAAGCTGCCTTGTAAGCACGATGGCATACGTTTTATAAGGTGATGCCTACTTTCATTATAAAATAACCTTAAAATAGGTATGTTTTGCCTTTAAGTGCCCTGCTATAAAAATGTCCTCCATTTGTCTGGGCAATGAATTATCCCAATGTCTGTCTCTTAATTTCGGCTAGATACCTGGTCTACTCCCTTTTCCTGTCTTGGGTTTCATTTCTTTTGGAGGTGAAATGGAATGCAGTCTAACACTGAGGGATCCTTTTGCTAAAGTGTGCTCAGTAGTTAATGAGTGCTTTCATACACTGTAACTGAGTGAGAGGTCCCATGGTACCTATTACTGAGGAGGGAAGACAGTTACCATTCGTTGATTCATGCGATAACTGCCAATTGTGCTTTGGGATGGTGAATGAGCAGGTTAGGATCAGGAAGTGGGTGTGGAAAAGCCATTGCAATAAGTGTGGGGTACTGAAATTAGCACAGATGCAACTAATGCCACCCTAAGGCACAGCAGTTAATATGTAGTGCCCTAGGGTAAGCATTTGCCCATTACTTGTGAAGATCATGCTGGCCACGCCCCAACCGTTACCACGAAAGCACTCGATGCAAGTTAGTTCTAGTGCTAAATATACATCGAGTGCAACAATTTAATGCACTTTAGTAAAAGGGCCCCTAAGGGATAAGTTCAGAGTGTGAAGATGAAACAAAAACAATACAATAACCATAACAAGGAATATTGTTTGAAGGGCTACAACAACTAAACATAGGCCTCATATTCAAATCTTTAAAATCAATAATGCAAACATGTTTGAAGGTAAAGCAATTTTTTTTTTCAAATCTAAAAATCATTTGAAATTTATTAAACTCAATCTTTCGCTTAAATTAAATCTATGACTAAAAAGCATAGCCAGCTACTTGTCTACAGCATATAGTTTCAAATCCAATTCTATATTTGATCTTAACCTATTTGCAACAGCATAGATATGAAAATGAGGCACGGTCCATGAAAGAAAAGCAGCTTGTCCAGCTAAGCAGTCATTGCTAATTATCATGACCGTAAGGGATGTTATAAACAAAGTGTCTAAGACAATCCATGACTAATGCTCATAATCTGGATTTCATCAGCAGTTTTGATTTTTTAATTCCAAATTCTAATTAAACCATGAACATTGACATTCATGCAAGAATTTCCTAAGCTATTAGTTCCTCAGCTGCTATTTTCTTAACAAAGTTGCAAAACATTCTTGGGGTTGGGCAAGAATCCTCAAGTTGTGACTAATGCTTCCTGGGATATGTAGTCACTGCTCAAGGGTAACATCTCGTGGCTGGATTCAGGCCCATAATTAAGATGTTCCCCTATTCTCTTCATTCTAATCTTATGTTCTATTTTTAATCTCTCCACTAGCATCTCTTCTCACGCCTCTGTAGCTTTTTTAACATCTTTCAGCTCTCACTTACCTCTGTCATCACATCATTGTTCATCCCTATGCTTTTCCAGTTCTTACCCCTTGTTTCCTTCCGCCAAGTCTCCATTCCTTTATCCTCCAGAACCTGCACCCTCATCCCTTTATGCAAAAGCTGTCTCCTGCCTCTTCTTATGCCTTATTCCTAGCATCTATTCCCCTGTATGTCCCTCTTCCCTTACATCTGCCTTCCTCTCTCTCAAAGAACATGAAAGATAGGAACCTATCCCTTGACTGATGACCGCTGAATGAAATTTGTGTCAGCAAAGCAAACATTACCAACAACATAATCCCCAGTGATTTACAGAAGAAACTCACCATTAGGCACATTCACAATGAGCATGATTACATTATGACTCTAATTTATTTAGCTGTATTTATATCCCGCTTTTCCCTGGGTCAAAGCGGTCAATTGGGAGATACATTTAACATGAGGGGATATGACACACATACTCTAATACATTATAACTTAAATAATTTATAAGCACCTTTGTTTGAAATGTATATAGTTACCCTGTTACTTCCAAGTTACAATCCCTGTTACAATGTAAGCTAAAGATCTTGTTTCTAATGCGAAATGTTATTATGTAAACTGCACTGATACTAAATAGCGCGGTATATAAGAATTTGTAATAAATAAATAAATAAATAAAAACTTATAGGCTGGTGCCATTTTTCAAGATTAGTTCCATCTTGAAAAATGGCACCAGTGGGTAGGAGCAAATCATGATCTGTCCTGTTCCCTGTGGACCTCCTGGGATTTCTGAGTATGGAGGGTGGAGAGGGGCCAGGAGGGTGGAGATAAGATTCTTTTTTTTAAGCAATAATGCCTGGGTCACTAGCACACCAGGAAAGTGGAAGAGGATCAAAAGGGATTATGTGGCCCCTTTGACTTACAACCTAGGATTATTGGTATGCACTCTAACATCTCAATGCTCTCAGGGGAAGTTAACTACACCTTTGCAAGTTTAGTTATCTTCCATCAAATAATGTGGCTTACATTACTTGTGCCATACTGCTTTGTTACTGAAGAGCAGTGGTTCTCAACCCAATCCTCAGGACACACCTAACCAGTCAGGTTTTTAGGATAACCACAACGAATATGCTTGAGAGAGATTTGCATGCACTGCCTCCAGTCTGCAAATCTATTATTCGTAGACAGCGCGGCTGTGGCAGGAATGCCTTTGATTGCTGTCTATTAATCAATCTGTTTAAAAAAGTCCCCTTTTGGAGGAGATTTTTAGACGATGTGTTTTTTCTTTGGACTGGTACGAAACCTGAATTGGATCTCTTTTTAAAGAATTTAAACACACATAAATCCAATATTCAATTTACGGCGAGCATGGATGCCTTTTCAATACAGTTTTTGGACATTACCATTACTTTAACTCCTTTTGGATTTGCAACATCATTATATTGCAAACCAGTGCAGCGAAATACACTTTTACGCTACAATAGTTATCACCCGCGGGCGCTGAAGCAGGGGTTGCGGTATGGTCAATTTCTGCAGCTCCGCCGTAATTGTTCTTCTTTACGGGATTTTTCTTTACGTGCAGAGGACCTGTCTCTACGATTGATTAATAGGAGGTACCCTTTTAAAATAGTGGTTGACCATTGTGTGCATTTTAATCACACTTTTGAATCACTTCGTTGGCGAATTTTGGATGAAGATGAAGCCCTCAATGACGTCGATGTGACAGACATTGCATTGGTGGCAAAAAGGGTGCCGAGTTTCGCAGTTCTATTCTGCAGGCCCCTCTGTCATCTTCCTGCAGAGAAGGCATTCCGACAGCAGATGATCTGGTCCCAAACATTTGAGACACCAGTCATGGGTGTCGGTAGCAGAGATAGTACTGCTACATTTGGAACACTTTTTGAAACCACTAGCTGGTTTATCCATTTTAAAGGAAAAACGGGCCTACGGCTCAAAATGGCACCTAAGCACCTGGAGTGCAAGGATCCTCAGTGAAAAAACAGAAGGCTTTTTTTTTTTTTAAAGAAAGAAATAGAAACAGAAGAAACACCGCGATGTCGGTGCTAGCGTCGACGGGAAGGCAGACACGCCACAAAACAAGTAAATTTTCTGTGGTGACAGGACTTGCTCCCTGTCGGCTCCGCAGAAAACAAAAAACTGAGGAGGGAGAGTTGGAAAGGGGGAAGGCAGCTACACAGGCGCAGTGGGATGCTCCTAAAAGCTTTCATATAGGACACTGGAGAGCATTCAGACGCGGGCTCTGTCGGTGCCGACGTCACCCCATATGTGAAGACTACATTCCTGCTTGTTCCTGGAGATAAGAACTAATATTGAACACTATAGTATATCATAATATCTATCAAAATCCCTCATGTTTTTACCTGTTCATAATAGTTGATATTTTTCTCAGCCGTATCTGTAAATGCTGATTTCAAATCACTTCGCATATTTTGTTTCCACCTGTCCCAGTCGGATTTCAAAGCATTATTAGCACATTCTACTTTATCTTCAAGTATTCCAATCTCTTCTTTAAGCTGAAAAAGATATGTATAAACATAATAAGATCACTAGCTTATATCAGCAATACTGTTAAAAAATTAGAAGTCAGGACTCAGGTCTCTTACTTTCCTGTAAATTGATGTCTTCCTATGGAGAGAAAGATATTTTATATGTCGAACATTTTAACTTTTAATTGCAGACATGGCATCTACGGTACAAATGGCATACTCTTCTAGTTAGATTGCAAGCTCCATGCAGCAGGGATTGTCTCATGTATCTGTACAGTGCTGAGTACATGTGAAGTGAAATTTTAAAAATGACATCCGAGTGCAATCTAGGACGCCCAAACCAGAACGTCTGGGAGAAAAAAACAAAACAAAACAGAACAGGCACATCCAAGCTCAGGCACCATTTCACAAATGTGGACTTGCCCAATATGGATGTCTGTAGGGGCATCTACATAGATTTCCCCAGAATAGTATTCCAGACAGGGGAAGACTAGGAATAGCCTACTGCTTAGAGTGGTGGGCTAAGACCAGGGAAGCCAGGGTTCAAATCCCACTGCTGCTGTCATTATGATTTTGCAGAGTATTGAGGATGGTGGAATTCCAACTCCACCTACACACTGTGGATGGTTTTATGGCCAAAAGAGCACTTTCTCAATGCCTATTTGTGTGTGAAGCAGATATAACCTTAGATGCGACTCCAGATGTCCAAGATGCTTCTGAGATCAGGAAGTGATGTCCAGGTTCATAGGAACGCCCCGGCTACGCCTCCAACAGAACCCAGTCCCCTCCCCTGTTCAGACTCAGACATCTTCACACTGGGATGTCCACAGACCCAGTTTCTAAAATGGCTCTGATGATGTCTCCATGCTTTGACCGTCTCTATGCCCCAGTGGCACTACAGAAATGATGGGTAAGATAATCAAAGGGATTAACATTGTTAACAGACCTATTAACTGTGTTAATGCCCTTGTCCAATATATTCAGCAGCATTAACACAGTTAGTGCTGCTAAATATCTGCTGTGTCACCACTGCATGCCTCAATGCTTACCAGTTAGTACTGGGGTGTGCCAGGGGTGGCACTCTGTCGATAACCGGGCAGTGGCAATACTGAGCCACTGCCTGGTTATCAACAGGGCAAAAGGCAGGTGAGTAAAGGCCGGCCTAACTTTTGCCGCAGATGCTTACTGGGCAGTGGCTAAATATTGCCGCAACCCTAGCTTTCCTGGAAATCTAGATATTCAATGCTGGGGCCTGTATATGGCCTCGGCATTAAATATCCAGGTTTAGGGGCCCTTTATATACTAGTAATTGTATGAATAAATAAATGAAAATCTGATAACAATACATCTCAAACACAAGACTGTCAAAAGAAGTCAGATGAAACACCAACACTGTCTACCCACGTGAAGGTAGTCACAGGATGTCAATGAAATTTTATATATTTTGTGTAGAATCTCTATAAATTTGCAATGTTTCCTCACTATCATATAAGTTAATAGTACTGTTTTATCAACTTATCTTAGCAATGGGTACTGTTTTGTAAAATACATCAAGGTGGACTATTCTGGTTGCTTCATGGCAGTGGCGTACCCTGCCATGCAGATCAATGGGTTAAAATTACAAGTCAAAACTCTCATTTCTAGGCTGAGCAGGTCTAGGAAGCCTCAATCACTCAATGGTGCCACCTATAGAAAGACACTGAAAAGTCTTAGGCATCTAACTTAGGGGCATGTTTAATAAGCCCTGAGCCAGTAATGCATGTGGGCTGCGTTATCAGTGCAGGGCTTCGGGCTAATGGCAGGTACATCCATCCTGCTGCAGCTACTACATGTCAACGAGGCAAACCAGCTGTGGGTGCAGCTAACACTGCTCATTGAGTGTTAGTTGCACCCGTGCGGCCTGCACTAGTTACATCACAGTGGGGACACCCCTGTCCTGCCTAATCTCTACCCCAATGTGCGCTAAAAGAGTAGCATGGAGTTTTTGGCACAGGGCCCTATGCTACTTTCTAGCACCATGCCAAAATCATGCGCACCTAGACTTTTGAATTTAAAAACCCGTCATCTCTGAGTTCCTAAATTTGCTTATTATAAATAAGGTTCCTAAATTTAAATGCCTTAAAGTGGACATGGCCAAGACAGGGGTGGGGATAGGTACAGGCTGGAAGGATGATTTCTAGTGCTAGGCATCTAACTAGATCTAGTGCAAGGGTATGGGGTGCCCTAGGTGAACCTGTAGCCTTGCACCCCCCTCCCCTGAGATTTTGATGATTAAATTCAGCAAATCATCACCACCTCCCACAAGAATCCTGTAAAAATGCATAACTGTACATCATACATACAAAGCAAAGTTTAATATTTAAAAGCATGTGAGTGCTCGCCCACTCTCCCGGCACGTCAAAGACTGGGCTGATGGCTCTGAGCTTGTGCGACTGTCAGGATCTATTGTTTTGCTTTGATTTTTGCAACCCTTTGCCATCCCTTAGTAGTTGCTGCCCTAGGCAATGGCCTTGTCTTGCCTGATTGTTGATGAATAAGTATAGACAAAAAAACAGGTCAACAATCATAGCTATAACTCAGTACAAAAAGACTGAGCCCTTAAGTTAGCCACAGGATCTTCTATTAAAAAATATTTTTTTTTGTCAAACCCGTGCTACTAAAACATATGAATAAAGCTTATATGGCCAATTAGCTACAGTCCTTTTTACAAAGTAATTAGATAGAATTTTTAAGTTACTTTTAGTCCAAAGCATGTTGTAGCTTAAAATGGAATTTAGGGGTTACATCAAGCCCCATCCCAACATAGCGCTACGTTTCGGCCAGCAAAACACTATATTACCTGCCCTGCTTCAGGGGTATAGGTACTTATCTGAGATCCCTAGATTTCAAATTCCCATTCATTTGAAACGTCAAATTCCATGCAGGAGGCATCCGGTTAGCGTTCCTCTCAAAATTAGGCACTGCCAGAGCAGGTCTAAACTACCAACCAAATTCCCCTGCCACTCTTGCAATGTAAAATAAAATTTCGAGGCTAACGGCCCTGCTAAGCTCTCCTTCTGCCAGCAAGAATCAAGAGCCCATCAAATCCCTTTCTCACCTAACCAAAATTAATGCTTGTATGGCAAGGATACACTGAACCCCACCCCCCCTCTCCCCCGCCATCCATCTCCACCCCAAACCCTGCATTTCCAAAAAGTTCCTCACCTGAGCCAGGACACAGTGACACGATTTTATGGTCCTCCCAGCTTAGTGTCTACTGTTGCTCTGACAGCAATGCTACCAGCAAACGGTAGATGCTAAGTTGGGAGCACTCTAAAATTATGTCCGCCTGGCTGTGATAGGAAGCTTCGAGGAGGTAGGCTTGAGGGGCTTGAGTGCTCTTCTCACACTGCCATTAATCCTTAGGCGTGCAGGTGGGACAGAAGGTTCAGGGAAGCTATTAGACCTGCAACTGTATTTGATTTCAGAGGGAGCATACTTAGCTACCTAGCATCAGTTTGAGGAACATTAAATCATCCATATACATATGTAAATGGACATTTTAGAAAGGGTTTAATTTGCAAGTGGATGTGCTTAATACATAGAAGTTATAAGGGGCATGCCAGGGATGTTATCAGAACATGGCCAGGGCAGGTCAAAAACCTACATGTACATTCCTCATGTCCTAGATATATACAAGAACCTAGAGACATGTATTGATAGTTACATTGCTAGCTGTAAAGCGTAGTTACTAACCTGTAACAGGTGATCTCTGGGAACAGCAGGAATTAAGTCTTCACATATGGGTATCGTCGGTACCGACGGAGCCTGCACAGGAACGCTCCCCAGCGTCCAAAAGGAAAGCTTTTGGGAGCATCCCACAGCGCATGCGTGCTGCCTTCCCGCCTCACTGCCTCTCTCACTTCAGTTGAGTTTAAAGCTGAGCCAAGGAGAGAGACAGAGAGAGACAACTCCTAGGGGAAGTGGGTGGGTTGGGAAGTGGGTGGGTTGTGAAGACTTAATTCCTGCTGTTCCCGGAGATCACCTGTTACAGGTGAGTAACTACACTATCTCCAGGAACAAGCAGGAATGTAGTCTTCACATATGGGGACTCCCCAGCTGAAAGATGCCAGAGGAATGACCCCAGCGAGCTGTGAACCCATGTGAACAGGATCATACTTCCTCCCATGGATCCCTGGCATCCTACCAGGGATGGAGGGTAGGAGTTGCATCAAGTCTGAAAGAGATGCTGTAGGACAGCCTGGCCAAACGAGGCATCCCGACGGGAGTCCTTGTCCAGACAGTAGTGGGCTGTGAAGGTATGTACCGAAGCCCAAGTAGCCGCTCTACAGATATCATCTATAGACACAGAGCAGAGATTAGCAACCAAGGCTGCCATTGCTCTGACATTATGAGCTGTAACATGGCCCTCGAGGGAAAGACCTTTACTATCATAAGTGAAGGATATGCAGCTTGCAATCCACTTAGATAGGGTTCGTTTGGAAACTGAAAGTCCCAAATGACTAAAATCAAAAGCAACAAAGAGTTGAAAAGACTTCCTATGTTGTTCAGTTCTTTGAAGGTAAAAGGTTAAAGCTCTTTTATAATCTAAGGTATGAAGGTTCCTTTCTGCACTGGAGGCATGAGGCCTAGGGAAGAATACAGGAAGGTAAACCAACTGGTTTAAATGAAGAGACGAAACCACCTTTGGCATAAAGTGTGGATGAGTCTTGAGGACTACTTTATCATGGTGGAACCTTGTATAAGGAGGGTCAGCCACTAAAGCTTGCAGTTCACTAAATGTGCCTAGCAGAAGTTATTGCAATTAGGAAAATGACCTTTCAGGAATGGAGTTTTAAAGTCGTAGTGGCTAAAGGTTCAAAAGATGGCTTCATAAGCTGCCCAAGAATAAGATTCAGGCCCCATGCCACCGGTGGCAGCTTTATGGGGGGCTTTGTCAATAGTAGACCTCTCATGAATCTTGACAAGTGCATGAGAAGAGATTGGTTGTCCATCTTGGGGCTTATGAAAAGCCGCAATAGCACTGAGATGGACTCACACTGAATTTGTCTTAAGACCAGAATTTGAAAGATGGAGGAGATACTTCAAAAGCAACTCCATGGGCACGGAAAGGGGGTTAAGCCCCCTTTTTGAACACCATATCGAAAACCTTTTCCATTTGAAAGCGTAGGAACACCTTGTGGAAGGTTTTCTCGAAGCCTGAAGGATATCCTTCACTTGCTGAGAGAGGTGGATATCTAAAAGTTTTATGCCTTCAGCAGCCAAGCTCAGAGGTGCAGGGACTGAGGACTGGGATACAGAAGCTTCCCGTTCTCCTGAGAAAGGAGATCTGGAGCATATCCCAATTCTAGAGAAGTTGCTTGAGAGAGACGCAGAAGCAGAGTGTACCACGATTGCCTTGGCCAATGTGGAGCTATGAGGATCATATAACCTCTGTCTCTCTGAAGCTTAAAAAGAGTTTTGGGAATTAGGGGAAGGGTGGGAAGGCATAGAGGAAGTCCTGACCCCAATGGAGCTGGAAAGCATCGTTTGCTAGACAGTATTGAGCCAGAATTTGGGAACAGAACCAGGGAAGTTTGGCATTCTGTGGACTTGCAAAGAGGTCTATATCTGGTGTTCCCGAGGTTTGAAACACTCGAGCCAGTTGGTCTGACTGGAGACCCCACTCGTGTGGCAGTAATATTCAACTGAGTTTGTCTGCCCACAAGTTTTGAATGCCTGGAAGGTATACCGCTAGAAGGTGAATTTGGAGCTCTCTGGAGAGGGCCCATAGTCGCAAAGCTTTGTTCCATAGCGACAGAGAGCCCGTTCCACCTTGTTTGTTTGTTTATGTAAAACATGGCAACCTGATTTGGGGCAGTGGTTGCTGGAAGGGGGGACCTACCAAGTGGTTTGAGGGACTGCCACCACTGCAGGGACAAAATGAGACATGTTGAATTCTTGATTTTGACCATTAAGAGACCTGTGGCTTGTGTCCACTGTGAAGAGAGGGTCCACTGAGCCACTCGCATGTGTAGGCGGGCATAAGGGACCACATGTACAGTGGATGCCATATGCCCCAGCAGTTAAAGCATTTCCCGAGCAGTTAGGAGGGTTTTCTTTACTGCTTGGGAAGCCAAATCTATTATTCGTAGACAGCGTGGCTGTGGCAGGAATGCCTTTGATTGCTGCATGTCTAAGCGAGCGCCTATGAACTCTAAGGATTGAGAAGGGGGTGAGGTGAGATTTTGGGTGGTTGATTACCAGACCCAAATATTGGAGAATTCTTATGGCAAGAGAAAATGCTCGTTCTGTTTCTGGAGCTGTTGGTGCGCTGATGAGCCAGTCTTCTAAGTAGGGGAAGACGAATATCCCCAGAGTTCTCAGGAATGCTGCTACTACAGCCATACATTTTGTGAAGACTTTTGGGGCAGAGGTCAGCCCGAATGGAAGGACTCTGTATTGGAAGTGGTTTCCTTGAAAGAGAAAACGAAGGTACTTCCTGTGATCTACATGGATGAGGATATGCGTATACGCATCTTTTAGATCTAGAGAACATAACCAATCCTGATTCTGAAGGTATTGTAAAAGTGTTCCGAGGGAGATCATCTTGAACTTTTCTCAGAACAGATATTTGTTCAATTCTCTGAGGTCCAGGATAGGTCTGTATCCCCCTGTCTTCTTTGGGATAATAAAATAGGGGGAGTAGAACCCCCTCCCCCATTGGGATATGGGTACCTCTTCTATTGCTCCCTGAGCAAGAAGTGAAGAGACCTCCTGACACAGCATGTCGGTGACAGGGCCTTGAGAATTGAATTGTTTTATGACTGTAGGTGGGGGCATGCTGAGAAAGTGAAGTTTGTACCCCTGTCCTACAATGGACAGAGTCCAGTTTTCTGATGTTATTTGTTGCCATCTTTTAGCAAAATGGCATAATCTGCCTGGAATGGTCAAGGGCTCTGGACCCTTCAGAGGCAAAATGGTTAAGTTCTCTAGGTAGAAGTCAAAGCACCTGCGGAGGCTGTACTTGCTGAGCAGGTTGAGCTCTTTGAGCTTGCGGCTTTCTTTGTTGTCTAGACTGCTGCCCTTTCTGGGGAGCATGAACTGGACAGTGAAATGAATGGGAATAAGAATGGTAAGATTTTTTCTTTTTGTTAAAGAAAAACTTCTTGCCTGTTTTTTTCTTTGATGGGTTGGCTGTAGACTTTGATAGTCTATTCAAGGTGGTATTGTCAGATTCAATCTGATTAGCCTTGGTCTGCCAATCCTTCCCAAATAAGTTTTCACCTGTGCAAGGAATGTTTCCTAACTTCTCTTGCACACACTCCTTTAGATCTGATGCTTGGAACCAGGCAATGTGCCGTGCTCTGATAGCAATAGCAGAGGTTCTGCTAATAGCTTCAAAGCAGTCAAAAGCTGCACGGTTCACAAATTTGGAGACATTTTGAGCGTGCTTGAGCAGAGTGAGGTACTGAACCCATTTATCTTTGGGATGAAGAGGGCTCATGCGTTCCAGATCCGCTGTAACCTCCTCTAGAAACATTCCCATGTAAAGGGAATATGAGCTAATCCTAGCTGCTAGCATGGAGGATTGAAAGCATCAACGCCCAAAGGCATTGAGTGTCCTCGATTCACGGCCTGGCGGGTTGGAAGAATGCGTTTTAGCACTCTTTATTCTCTGCATGGCTGATTCCACTACCATGGAATGGTGTGGTAACTGAGTCTTCTGAAACCCTGGAGAAGGTGGGACTCGGTACATGGTATTGAGGCGTCGAGAATGCAGTGACACTGTTAAGGGAGTTCCCACATTCTAAACATAAGATCTTGAAGGATCTGATGAATGGGCAGCATCGCTGCCTCTTTAGGAGCCATAGGGTACTGCAGAATTCTTAGTTCTTCTGCCCTAGGTTCCTTCTCAGGAGTAACCGTGATTGAAAGCCCTTTAGCTACATCACGTATGCAATCCTGAAAAGACATGTCTTCTGGAGGAGACATTCTGCACTCAGGAGAAGGAGGTGGATCCTTCAACAGTACTGCTCTTGTATTGGTAGAGTCATTGGAATCGGAAGACTCGTTGGAGCTTTGCATCGATCGATGCTGGTACAGATGAATATCTGTACCATGGCGTTTCAGTTCCAACCCCTCGATGCCAGAGAAACTCTCGAGGCTCGGCATGGGAGGAAGCCGTCCCACTTGAGTGGGTGCCACTGGAGCCAGTACCGGTGTCGGTACCGAGCTCATTTGAACCGTCTGTAGCGGACTTAGCGGTACTGAGGCAGCTAAGAGGGACGCTAGACTGTGTTCAATAGCAAGGATTCTCTTATCCATTGCTAATGCCGATGCCTGGTCAGTACCAGTGGAAGCGGCTACGACCCCAGAACATGGCAACAGAAGTTCTGCAGAGGTGGAGGCCTCTGGAAAATTTTGAGAGCCCGTTTGTGCTTTGGAGACCGAAGACTCCCACCGGGGCAATTTTGCCAGTGTACTTTCCTTGAGGGTAGTGCCAGTGGCATCTCACTGCTTTGCAGGAGATTTACCCTTCAAGGACCGGCTAGTCTTTACAGACTTTTGTTTAGTTACCTGAGATCCATGAGAGGAAGATGAAGCCCTGGAGGACGTTGATGCAACTGACATCATATCGACAGTGAAAAGAGAACCCGCCTTTGCAGCTCTGTTCTGCAGGCCCCTTTTGGTCATCTTTCTACTGGAGAGGCACTCCGCTGGACAATGTTCAGGACCTAAACATTTGAGACACCATTCGTGGGTGTCGGTGACGGAAATAGTACCGCCACAGTTTGAACATTTTTTAAAACCACTAGTTGGCTTCTCCATGTCTGGAGATATTTTTGGGCCTAGTGCCCAAAATGGCACCTAACCCCAGGAGGGGTGAGGCACCGAAGAAAAGGTTTTTGTTGTTTTTTTTTTTTTTTAAGAAAATAAGAAAAGAGAACCAGTAGTACCGGTAGGCGTCGAATGAAGGCAGACGTGACCACAAAAAACAAGAAAGAAGATAAGGTTTTATGCGGTGACAGGAGAGACGTCCTGTTGGCTCCGCAGAAAACGAAGAACTGAAGTGAGAGAGGCAGTGAGGCGGGAAGGCAGCACGCATGCGCTGTGGGATGCTCCCAAAAGTTTTCCTTTTGGACACTGGGGAGCGTTCCTGTGCAGGCTCCGTCGGTACCGACGATACCCATATGTGAAGACTACATTCCTGCTTGTTCCTGGAGATCAAGTGTTCTCTTGGAGACAGGGGGTTCACACTTAATATAAGTGAATACAGAACAGTCAGCGGGTTCACACTTAATATAAGAGAGTACAGAACAGTCAGCAATACTAGAACTTTCTACAACAAATTTAAAATCATCTTCTACATGTGCATAAGGATTCCCATGTTATAACCTCCATAGTTCTAATCATTCAGCTTTGTAGAAAAAGCCCGGAATTGGAAGCTGTGATGGTTTGTGAGAGTGGTGAACTGCTGTCCTCAGAAAACATCTGTTATAAGTTATAAGTAGGCAACATGGCTTTTTCTAAAGATAAGCAAGTTCACCAAACAGGATTCACTAGGTAGGGTTTATCTTCAACAAAATAAAAAAGGGGATTACAGATAGTCTAATGCTACCAACTTGCTGAGAGGTCATATCTAGTCAATAACTTTATATTAACGAATGGGCTGAATTCTAAATCCCCACTCTGCTAATCTCCTCCATGGAAGTAGGCCTTAAGAGAGGGTAAAATGCTGTTTTATTCATGGAAGAGAGTTTCTAGAATAACACCCTTTGTATACTGCTCACAACAGTTAGGTCCTTAAGTGGTTTACAATTAAATTATTATAGTCAACAACCATAGTATATAGTCACTAACATAAGACCATTACATTATTATTTTAACATAAAACAAACATGTTCCAGAAAGTTCCTAAATCTCAAAATATAGCAATTGAAGATACAAATCTAATGGCACAGTATTTCACAGTCATGGTGCAAAACATTCAAAATGCAGTTCTTGGTGTGATCACTAACTTTACATCTGGTTGAGCTGAAGTGGATAAGAGTACCTGCTATAAGGAACATAATGGTTGAGAAATAATACGCAGTATAGCAATAATGCAATATCTATTAACTACCCAGGTGCTCTCCAGGGACAGCAGGAATCAGTCCTCACATACAGGCCCCGATGGAAGCTGCACAGAAGCATCTCCCCAGCTTTCAAAGAAAGCCTTTGGGAGATGCCACCATGCATGCATGGTCCCCTTCTTGCCCAAAGGTGCCATCTTGCTCAGTCAGATGACATAGCTAGGATGGTAGTAAAAATAAAACAAGGTAGGAAGGCAACTGCTAGGGGAGAAGGGAGGGCTGTGAGGACAGATTCCTGCTGTCCCTGGAGAACACCTGTTACTGGTGAGTAACTAAGCTCTCTCCAGGAACAAGCAGGAAGTCAGCCTTCACATATGGGACTCACTAGCTCCAGGCTGCAGAGGACTGAACCACGACAGCACCAACGGCGACAGAGTCGGGTAGCTGTGAGTTGCAGAAAATGAGTCCCCAGCTGAGAGACTGCAAGACCCTAGCGTCCAGCAACACCATCACTCCGGTAGCCTGCACACAAAAGAGTCGGAGGGCAAGAGTTGCCTACACCCTGAACAGATTACAGAGTACCGCCTGGCCAAAGGCGCTGTCCCAACAGGACTCGCTCTCCAGACAAGTAGTGAGCTGCGAATGTATGGACTGAAGACCATGTGGTGGGCTTTGCAGATCTCCATCACTGGTATTGAGTGCAGGTTCACCATCAATGTGGCCATCACTCTCACGTGATGCGCTATGATCCAGTGGTCCAGGGACAGCAAAGCTCATAGGCAAGATCAGGGTTCAAAACCCACCGGCACTCCTTGGGGCCTTGGGCAAATCACTTAACCCTTCAATGCCTCAGGTACAAACTTACAGGCTAATGCAGAAAACATGCACTGAAGTCACACACTATCAACTTTTTACTCCTATCTGCAGCACACCTAGCGTGCAATTTTAGTGCATGCATGCAGAAAGGGGTTCATACGCAAATTAGCCAAACTAGTACTGCTACTACTACTAATTGCTTTTTTAATAATGTATTTTTGTCATCTGAGATGATCCAGGTATCGGGGAACGTCACAGATGCCATCAAAATACTGTTAGGGGGCCAGTGCTCCAGACAAAAAACAAATCCCTGGTGGCCCAGCAGCCCCTATCTCCCCACCCGCCCAACCAAAAATAACTGTGGTGGCCCAGTGGCCCCAAACACCAATCAGCTGAACTAAAAATAATCCCTGGTGGCCTAGCAGCCCCGAAACCCCCCCATCTGCTCAACTAAAAATAATCCCTGGTGGTTCAGTGGCCCCGATTCCTCCACCCACCCAACCAGAAATAACCCTTGTGGCCCAGCAGCCCTGAAACCCCCTCCCCTTCCCAGTCCCTTAGCAAATGAGCAGGAGTACTGTCCATGCACTCCCCATCCTGTACCACCATCGATCTGATGTATCTGGATTTTCAGAAAGCCTTTGATAAGGTCCCTCATGAGAGAGTCTTGGCAAAATTAAAAAGTCATGGGATAGGAAGCAGTGCAGTATTGTGAATCAGGAACTGGTTAAAAGACAGAAAGCAGAGGGTAGGGCTAAATGCCAAATTTTCCCAGTGGAGAAAGGTGAATAATAGAGTACCCCAGGGATATGTGCTGGCTCTGCTGCTTTTTAACATATTCGCAAATTACCTGGAAATGGGAACGAGTGAGGTAATCAAATTTTCAGATGACAAAAAAATTATTCAAAGTTGTTAAAACCAAGAGGATTGTAAAAAATTTCAAGAGGACCTTGATAAATTGAAAAGATGGATGTTCAAATGGCAGCTGAAATTTAATGTGGACAAGTGCAAAGTTATGCAACTAGAAAAGAATAACCCAAACTAAGGTTACACAATGCAAGGTTCCACATTAAGAACCACTAACTAGGAAAAGGATTTAGGCATTTTGTGGATAAAGCGTAGTTACTCACCTGTAACAGGTGATCTCCGGTAACAACAGGAATTTAGTCTTCAAATATGGGTATCGTCGGTACCGACGGAGCCTGCGTGGGAACGCTCCCGAGCATCCAATAGGAAAGCTTTTGGAAGCATCCCACAGTGCCTGCGTGCTGCCTTCCCACCTTTCCAACTGTCCCTCTCCAGTTGAGTTTATAGCTGAGACAAAAGAGAGAGGGAGAGGTGGGTGGGTTGTGAAGAATAAATTCCTGCTGTTCCCGGAGATCACCTGTTACAGGTGAGTAACTACGCTATCTCCAGGAACAATCAGGAATGTGGTCTTCACATATGGGGACTCCCTAGCTGCAGATGCCAGGGAGATGGCCCCAGGAAGTTGTTAGCCCTTGTGAAAGGGCTATGCTTCCCCCCATAGATCTCTGGCATCCTACCAGGGATGGTGGGTAGGAGTTGACTAAGTCTGAAAAAGGTGTTGAACAGCCTGACCAAACAAGGCATCCCGACGGGAGTCCTTGTCTAAGCAGTAGTGGGCCGTGAAGGTATGTACCGAAGCCCAAGTTTTAGACAGAGTGAAGATGAGTCATTGAGGCTGCCATGGCTCTCACATTGTGAGCTGTGACACGGCCTTCAAGAGGAAGGTTCTTACTCTCATAGGCAAAGGATATGCATTGTGCAATCCAGTTAGAGTTCTTTTGGACACTGGAAGTCCCAAATGACTAGGATCAAAAGCAACAAAGGAGTTGAGAATATTTTCGATGTTGCTGTGTCCTCTGCAAGTAAAAGGCTAAAGCTCTTTTACAGTCCAAAGTATGAAGGTTCCTTTCTGCACTGGAGGCATGAGGCCTCGGAAAGAATACAGGAAGGTAAACCGCTTGGGTTAAATGGAAAAGCGAAACCATCTTTGGCATAAAGTATGGATGAGTCCTAAGAACTACCTTATCATGCTGGAACCTTGTGTAAAGAGGATCAGCCACTAATGCTTGGAATTCACTGATGCGACGTGCTGATGTGATTGCAATGAGGAAGATGACTTTCCAGGAAAGGAATTTCAGAGATGTAGTGGCTAATGGTTCAAAGGGTGGTTTCATGAGCTGCCCAAGCACCAGATTCAAGTCCCATGCCACCGGTGGTGGCTTAATGGAAGGCTTTGTTAAAAGAAGACCTCTCATAAACCTCGCTATGAGAGGATGAAAGGAAAAAGGTCCACTTAGAGGCTTGTAAGAAGCTGCAATAGCACGAAGATGGACTCTTACTGAATTTGTCTTAAGACCTGCATTTGACAAATGAAGGAGATACTCCAGTATCGATTCCAGAGGTATTGCAAGAGGGTTAAGACCCTTCTGCGAGCATCATATGGTAAACCTTTTCCACTTAAAGGCGTATGAGCATCTTGTGGAGGGTTTCCTAGAAGCATAAAGGATATCCTTTACCTGTTGAGAAAGGTTGAGATCCTGAAGCTCTAGGCCTTCAGTAACCAGGCCCTGAGATGCAGATACAGGGGCTTGAGATGCCACAGCGTCCCGTTCTCTTGGGAGAGAAGATCTGGAGCAGATCCCAACTCCAGAGGTGGAGCTTGAGAGAGATGAAGAAGCAGAGGGTACCAGGTTTGCCGTGACCAACGTGGAGCTATGAGAATCATATGACCTCTGTCTCTCTGAAGCTTGAATAGTGTTTTGGGGATGAGGAGAATGGGTGGGAAGGCATATAGGAAGTCCTGACCCCAGTGATGGAGGAAGGCGTCCCTTGCCTGACAATGTCGAGCCGGGATTCTGGAACAGAACTGGGGAAGTTTGGCATTCAGCGGACTTGCAAAGAGGTCGATGTCCGGGGTTCCCCAAATCTGAAATATTTGGGCAAACTGGTCTGCATGGAGAGACCATTCGTGTGGTAGCAGAACTCGACTGAGTTTGTCTGCCCAAGAGTTTTGAATGCTTGGAAGATACACCACAAGGAGATGAATGTGATGCTCTCTGGCGAGGGCCCATAGTCACAAAACTTCGTTGCATAGCGACAGAGAGCCTGTTCCGCCCTGCTTGTTCACATAGAACATGGCTACCTGATTGTCCGTTTGAACTAGGACTGTCTTGTATCTGAGCTGGGCATGAAATACTCGAAGAGGAAGGAGAATTGCTCTGAGTTCCAGGAGGTTGATGTGAAGACAGGCCTCCTGTGGAGTCCAGGTACCCTGGGTAGAGAGATTGTGCAGGTGGGCTCCCCATCCCACCTGAGATGCATCTATTAGGGTGGTTTGGAATAGGGGTTGGTGGAAAGGAGACCCCACAAGAAGATTTTTGAGCGATTGCCACCTTTGGAGGGACGAAATAAGATGGTCTGAGTTTGCTATTTTGTCTGACAGGCAACCTGAGGCCTGTGTCCACTGAGTGGATAAAGTCCACTGGGCTGCTCGCATGTGGAGGCAAGCATAAGGAACCACATGCACGGTGGATGCCATGTGGCCCAGCAGCTGTAGCATTTCTCAAGCAGTGAGATAAGGTTTGAGCACTGCTTGGGAAGCTAGCTGTATTATGCAAAGAGAGCGGGGCTGTGAAAGGAAAGCCCTTTGTCTGGTATCCAGATGAGCTCCTATGAACTCTAGGGATTGAGTGGGAGCAAGATTGGATTTTGGGAGGTTTATGACTAGTCCCAAATACTGAAGGATTTGCATTGTGCGAAACAGAGCAGAGCTGGCTTCTGGCACTGTAGGGGCTCGAATGAGCCAGTCGTCTAAGTAGGGGAAGACGAATATTCCCAGAGTGTGGAGAAATGCGGCTACCACAGCCATGCATTTTGTGAATACTCTTGGTGCAGAAGCCAGGCCAAAGGGAAGAACCCTGTACTGGAAGTGCTTTCCTTGAAACAGGAATCAGAGGAATCTTCTGTGATTCGGATGGATGAGAATATGAGTATACGCATCCTTGAGATCTAGAGAACAAAGCCAATCCTGACTTTGAAGGTACGGCAACAGAGTTCCTAGAGAGACCATTTTGAACTTCTCTCAGAACAGATATTTGTTCAATTCTCTGAGGTCTAAAATGGGCCTGTATCCTCCTGTTTTCTTTGGAATAAGAAAATAGGGGGAGCAGAACCCTGTACCCTGTTGCGGAGTGGGTACTTCCTCTATTGCTCGTTGCGTAAGGAGTGTTGTGACTTCTTGACCTATGAGATTGTCGAGAGAGGTCTGAGACTTGAACTCTCTTACCATTGTAGGAGGGGGCATGCTGTGAAAATAAAGCTTGTACCCCTCTCGTACAATGGACAGAGTCCAATTTTCTGCTGTTATTTGGTGCCATCTGTGGGCAAAATGACATAACCTGCCTGGGATGTCCAAGGGTTCTGGACCCTTCAGGGGCAGGAAGGCGAAGTTATCTAGAGAGGAGTCAAAGTCCCTGAGGAGGCTGAGCCTGCTGAGCTGGCTGAGGTTTTACAGCTTTTGGCTTCTTTTGTTGTCTAGGTTGTTGCTATTGTCCCTTTTGGGCAGACTGACCTGGATGGTGTCCCTGTTGGGTATAGGAAGGATAAAATGTCTTTTTCTTATTGAAAAATGGATTTTGAGGATCTTTTCCTTGCAGGATCGGCTGTAGATTTGGACAATCTATCCAAAGTGATATTGTCTGCATCTATTTCATTAGCCTTCTCCTGCCAATTCTTGCCAAAGAGATTTTCTCCTGTGCAAGGAATGTTTTCTAATTTATCCTGTACCCAAATTTCCAAGTCGGATGCCTAAAGCCAGGCAACCCGACGTGCACCAATGGCAATAGCAGAGGTTCTGCTTATGCACTCAAAACAGTCAAAGGCTGCATGATTTACAAACTTGGAAACATCCTGGGCATGTTTGACAAGTGTAAGATAGTCCGGCCTTTTGTCATCAGGAAGAAGGGGGCTCATAAGCTCCAAGTCTCCTGTGACCTCTTTAAGGAACATTCCCATATACAAGATATAGGAGCTGATCCTAGCTGAGAGCATGGAAGCTTGGAAGCATCGATGCCCAAAGGCATCGAGAGTCCTGCATTTACAACCTGGAGGATTGGATGCATGTCTCTTTGCACTTTTCATCCTATGCATAGCTGATTCCACTACCATTGAATAGAAACATAGAAACATGATGACAGAAAAAGACCACATGGCCTCTCTGTCCTTCCATATCAACAGCTAAAAAAGTCCACTTTTTACCTTTAGAGATCCTGTGTTGGTCCCATGCTTTTTTGAATTCAGTTACTGTCCTCATCTCTACCACCTCCACTGGGAGACTATTCCATGGATCCACTACTCTTTCCGTAAAGAAATATTTCCACATATCACTCCTGAATCTATCTCCTTTCACCCTCATCCCATGTCCCATTGTAGCAGAACTTGCTTTCAATTGAAAGAGGCTCTCTCCCTGAACATTTATGCCACGGAGGTATTTAAACATCTCAATCATATCACCTCTATCCCGCCTTTCCTCTAAGGTGTACATATTAAGATCATTAAGTCTGTCCTCATATGTTTTATAATGAAGCCCACTAAAAATTTTAGTAGCCACCCTCTGCACCGACTCCATCCTGTTCACATCCTTTTGAAGGTGCGGTTTCCAGAATTGCACACTATACTCCAAATGAGGTCGCACCAAAGACTTATACAGAGGCATTATCACCTCCTTTTTTCTGCTAGCCATTCCTCTCCGTATGCACCCAAGCATCCTTCTAGCTTTTGCTGTCGCCTTTTCTACCTGTTTAGCTACTTTAAGATCATCAGACACAACCACGCCTAGGTCCCGCTCTTCTTTAGTGGACAAAAGTACTTCACCTCCTATGCTGTATTGCTCCCTTGGATTGCTGCAGCCCAAATGCATGACCTTACATTTTTTAACATTAAATCCCAGCTGCCAAATTCTAGACCATTCTTCAAGCTTAGCTAGATCCCTCCTCATGTTATCTACACCTTCCTGGGTGTCTACTCTATTGCAGATTTTGGTATCATCCGCAAAGAGGCAAACCTTACCTGACAGCCCTTCCGCTATATCACTAACAAAGATGTTAAAAAGAATCGGACCAAGGACAGATCTCTGGGGCACACCACTGGTAACATCCTTCTCCTCAGAGTGAGCTCCATTTACTTGTACTCTTTGTCGCCTCCCACCCAACCAATTTCTAACCCAAGCAGTAACTTTAGGGTCCATCCCTAGGGTGCTCAGTTTGTTTATAAGTCGCCTGTGAGGAACAGTGTCAAAGGCTTTACTGAAATCTAAATACACCACATCTAGAGCTCTCCCTCGGTCCAACTCCCTGGTCACCCAGTCAAAGAAATCAATCAGATTTGTCTGACAAGACCTGCCTCTGGTGAATCCATGCTGCCTCAGATCCTGTAATCCGCTGGACTCCAGAAACCTCACTATTTTCTCTTTCAGCAGCGTTTCCAATAATTTACTCACCACCGAAGTTAAAGTAACCGGCCTGTAGTTTTCAACCACATCCTTACTTCCGCTTTTGTGTAAAGGCACCACATGAGCCTCTCTCCAGTTCTTTGGCACCACTCCCGACTCCAACGAGGCATTGAAAAGGTCAGTCAGTGGAGTTGCTAGAACGTCCCCAAGTTCCCTCAGTATTCTAGGGTGTATCCCATCCAGTCCCATCACTTTGTCTACTTTAAGTTGAGCTAGTTTCTCACAAACACAGTCTTCTGAAAATTGTTCAAGATGTCCCTCGCTTCTGTTTCTATTTGTGGGTGTTTTCTGAGGTCCTGCTCCTGGTTCTTCATCTGTGAACACAGAACAAAAATATTTGTTAAGCAATTCCGCTTTATCCTTATCAGCTTCTACATATTCCCCTCCTGCACCCTTGAGTCTGACAATACCACTTTTGCCCTTCCTCTTCTCACTAATATATCTGAAAAATGTCTTATCCCCCCATTTTATTTTATTGGCTATTTCCTCCTCCTTTTGAATCTTTGCCTTCTTTGCTAGCTTCTCTAAGTTTTTCCAAATACAGATGCCTGTCTTCCTCTCTCTGTGATCTCTTGTATTTCATGAAGGCCTCCCTCTTTTTCTTCACTTTTTCAGCTACTTCCTTCGAAAACCATACCGGTCTCCTTTTCCTTTTGCCTTTATTTACCATTTTAACAAATGGTGAATGGTGAATGGTGTGGTAATTGAGTTTTTTGAAAGCCAGGACAAGGTGGAACTTGATATATAGTATCGAGTCTCCAAGAATCAGGAGATGTTGTTAGAGGCATTTCCCACATTCTCAGCATAAGATCATGTAAGATCTCATAGATAGGCAGCATAGCTGCCTCTTTGGGAGCCTTAGGGTATTGGAGAATCTCCAACTCCTTTGCCCTAGGCTCTTTTTCAGGCGCTACTGTGATGGAAAGGCCTCGGGCCACATCACGGATAAAATCCTGAAAGGACATATCCTCTGGCGGAGACATCCTGCACTGAGAAGAATCATCCTCTGGGAAAAGTACTCTTGTATCGGCAGAGTCTTCGGAGTCATCAGACTCAGAGGATTCAAAATACCTCCAATCCTGGTGATCGTGCAGGGCACGGTACCGGTATCAAAGTCGGTATCGGGTTGCTCCGGTACCGATCTGTTGATGCCGGAGACAGACGCATGAGTCGGTATGGGTGGCATACCCATCGACGTCAATGTCATTGGTACCGGTGTCGGTACCAGTATCGGTTGAGGTGTCTGAAGCGGTTTCAGCAGTACTGAAGCCGTGAGAAGAGCAGCTAGACTGCGTTCAATAGCAAGAAATCTCTGGTCTATTGACGCTGCCGATGCTTGTGTGTCGGTACCAGTAGAAGCGGCCAGAACCCCAGAGCATGGCACCAGTAGTTTTGCAGAGGCTGAGGCTTCAAGAACATCCTGGAACCCCGTTGATAATTTGGAAGCTGAAGCCTCCCACCAGGGAAGTTTTGCCAGTGAAAATTCCTCAAGGCAACGCCAGTGGCATCTCGATACTTAGAAGGATGTTACCAGCCTGCACACTTCGGCTCGAGGTTCCTCCTCCAGATCCGCGGGGAAGGCCAAAGCCCTGGCCATATCCCTCACGAAATCTGAGAACCGGGTATCCTCCAGGGGGGACCGCCTCCGAGGCTCCGACTCGGGCGAGTCGGAGGGGACGCACCGAGTCTGAAACGAACCGGGTGACTCGTCCTCCTCCATGTCCCAGCCCGATTCCACCGAGGAGGAATTGAGCTCCGTGCGGGCGGGGGCCAGAGACCTCCGCCCCGACGCCGAGGCCGGCGTCGAGGACCTCAGTCCCGAACGGGAAGCCGAGGGAGACCTAGGTCGAGGATCGACTCGAGCTCGTATGGACTCGAGGATCGACTCGGCCTCCGGGATCGACTTGGGCGTTGACGTCCCGGTGGTCGGGGCAGATGCACTGGTGAGGCCGGTGATCAATGCCCGCTGCTGGTCCATGAAGGCAGCGATACTGCGCTCCAAGGTCATCAGTCTGAGACCAAGCTCAGACGACCCAGCAGCCGTCGACTCAGGCCCCGACGGCATCGGGTCCGACGTCGGTTCTCCCGGGGGAGAGTCCAGGAGGACTATAGCACTCACGTGTCCAGACGACTCCATCTCAAGACGAGGAAGCTTCACCGGCCTCTCCGAGGACCCAGGGCGTCCGACGGGGCTGAGCGACCTGGCTCTCGAGGGACCAGGCGCGTCCTCCGACACCACCCTCGCGGGCCTCTTCTCCCGATGGTGTTCCCGGCCGGGGGACCCCCGCTCAGAAGAACTCCGACGATGCTCGGAGCCGGAGCCACAAGACGTCGAGGCCTCTGACGAGGTCCGGGCCCGACCGGACGCGGAGTCAGAGAAGATTCTATCCCTTTGCGACTGCCGACTCCTTAGCGCCTTCGAGGACATCTTGCTGCACGGACCGCAATTCATAGGGTTATGTTCGGGCCCGAGGCAGCGGAGGCAGCAGTCATGCGTGTCAGTGAGAGACATGAGTTTGACACAACGATCACACTTTTTAAACCCCCTGGCAGCCATCGGGGGAAAAAGGGCCCCTGCAAGGTCGAAAGACCGCGCTGCCAGGGAAGAAGGAGAAACAGGCGGGAACGCCAGTTGGAGAGAAAAAAAGAAAATCAAAACTGTGAACGGGCCCCTTAGGCGAGGCCCGGTGGGAAGAGGACACACGAACCGAGAAAGTAACAGAATAAACCAAAGAAATCAACTTTTTCAGCGGCGACAACAAACTACGTCTGTAGGGCTCCGCGGAAAAAAGGAGACTGAGCAAGATGGCATCCCTGGGCAGGAAGAGGACCGCGCATGCGCGCTGCAATTCCCAAAGGCTTTCTGCGAAAGCTGGGGAAAATTGCTCCGCGAGGGCTCCGTCGGCGCCGATGTCACCCATAAGTGAGGACTGACTTCCTGCTTGGTCCTGGAGAACAAGCATTATATTACATTGTAAAAATAACATATTACATTTGTTTATATCAGTAGCAAAAGCTATTAGTGTAGCTGAGTTTAAAAAAGGGTTGGACAAGTTCCTAGAGGAAAGATCCATAAACCATTATTAAAGAGGATCCGGGAAATCCACTGCTTTCCCTAATACAAGCACTGTGGAACCTGTGTCTCTTTTTGGGAAACTGTTAGGTACTTGTGATCTGAACTGGACACTGTTGGAAACAGGATGCTGGGCTTGATGGACCTTGGTCTGACCCAGTATGGCATATCTTATGTTCTTATCTTGAAAAATGGCGGTGCCTGGCCCCACGCAGTGCATCCTGGGAAAAGCATACTGTACCTGAATGTAGAAACACAAACATGATGGCAGAAAAAGACCACATGGCCTATCTAGTCTGCCTCTACCAGGACGTAGAGCCCCCGCTATATTCGCCTCATAGAATTGGGCCCATAATTTGTTTTAACGTTTTATGGTGCCACACCAGAAAATGTAGCAAAGATTAGGAGGGTGCATCCCTAACAAGTAATAAAAAATGGGGTAGTTTTTTCCATAAGCAGTTTCACATTCTGTCTCTCTGATCATTAAATCTGGCAGATTCAATCTTAGGATCTGATTTGCTTTTCAGTTCATTGCCTTTCACTATATTATCTTCAATATTTAATGCTTTAATTATAGCTATTGCTATAAATAATTAGCATCTCAGCACTGGTACTGCAGTAGCCTCTTTTTCTGCTTGATTTTGGTTATGGTGCTTCTTTTGTTCCTTTACAGTCAGATTTTTGTTCTGATTTCTTTAATGTGCTTTTTTTAAATACCTGGTAATTTCACAACTCACGCAGCTATAAGATATGCATATAAAATACATGAGTAATTTTCTAAGCCACTTTCATGAGTAAATCAAAGTGGAAGTGGGCTTTTAGAAAACCGCACTCCCTGTATACAGGTAACTTAAATGCTTGCTTACTGTCACAACGTGCATAGATTTACTCAGAGTAACAGTATGCACATATTGTTTCTTAGAAAAACTGCCTGCACAAATTAGCAAAAAAAACCCCATATGCGTGTAGTTTTCATGAGATCATTTTCCAAGTAGGTTTGTACTATCAGTTTAAAAATTGGTAAAAAATACCTATGGATTTTGCATCGCTGTGGGCAGAGAGAAAATTACCCCTTAGATCAGGAGTCTCCAACTCCAGTCCTGGAGGGCCGCAAAAGTCTGGTTTTCAGGATGTCCTTAATAAATATTCATGAGATAAATTTGAATACAATGAGGCAGTGCATGCAAATATATCTCATGCATATTCATTAGGGTTATACTGAAAATCTGACTGATTTGTGGCCTGCCAGGACTGGAGTTGGAGATCTCTGCCCTAGAAACTCTATACTTTCAATGCAAAAGCACAAATGATAGAAACTGATGTGTGTTAGGTAAGTTAAGTGCAAAGCATGTGTTAAATGTTGGGGCATGATCAGCATGTTCCCAGCCGCTGAAGTGTGACTGAGCATATGAACCGGTAGCACAATTAACATGGGCATGCCAAGCTATACTCAGAGGTATTGTTAGTTGTACCCAAGCTAGTTGCCACATTAACAGTGCTTGCATGCTAATATGCTCTCCATACCCTCATTCCACCTCTAAACTGCTTACTCTTCATATTAGTGCATAAGTGCCAGTTAAAGTGCATTTTGGCAGTCAGTAGCTGGCATGCCCATGCATTAGCATTCACCACGAGCAGATACTGCATGCTATAATGCAGGTCAACTGGTTAGCAGCACTTAGTAAAAGGGCCCCTTGCTCAGATGTGCACTGGAAAAGACTCACCAATGTCTGATACACAAGTTCAGACCCTGCATAGATTTCTGTTCTCAGTATCTCACAGCAACACAAGATAAACACGTAGAAGCTCCTTTGGGAGTACAGATGGGGTCACGCATCCCTCCCTCCCTCCTTCCTAAGTACAGCACGAGCCCCAGAGTGTGAAAATTAAAAAGTAGCATCTAGGGGGCCTTCCTTTTTGCACACACAATATCTCCTCTCCCCAAACCTTTTTCTTTAAGTACTTACAGGCTCATGAAAAAGTTAGGAAATGCTGCTTTAGAATAACAGTCTACTAACTTTGCACAGTAGGGTGGTGCAGTCTTCACCCATTCTTACTGACAGAATAGATCGAGCTCTTTCAAGTTGGCCACGTATTATCTGTAGACTGCAGTCTTTGTCTTGCCACAGATGTTCTACTGGAGTCAGGTTTGAGGCTTCACTGGGACACTAGAGGATGTTCGCTTTCGTCTAGCTGAGCCACTCCAGTGTTGCTTTTGCTTTGTGTTTGATTGTTATCCAGATAAAAAGAAAACCTTTTCAATCCCAGGACAAAGGCTGATGGAAACATTTTCCTCCAGGATCTGCTCCTTCTTTGCACCATCCATCTCTACCTCAATTTATCAATCTTTCCTATCCCTTTGCTGAAGCTACCCCACAGCATAATGCTGCCGCACTATACTTTACTGTAGAGTTGATGCTAGCTGGGTGATAATGTATTTTTTTATGCCATGTATCACTTCGCAATGTGAACAAGAAAGGTAAATTAGTCTTACCTGCTAATTGTAGTTCCTTTAGGGACTCAAGTCTAGTCCCCACCTCTGGGTTTTGCTCCTTCTCCAGCAGCTTGGAGACTGATAAACATCATCCTTTTTCTGATGTCACTGGTATATCCTGTGAGGATCCGCCTCTCTGCTCCAGTTATCTATTGACAAAGCAAACTCACCAGAGCAACAATTAAGTAGCACACAGAAACCAAACTATAACCAACCCCAAATCCTAAGGGTCTCCTTTATTATATATATAGATATACATTTTTTTTTTGTTATTTCATAAAAGACCACCTAGCTCCGCCACCAGTAATAGAACCTATCAGGCCTGCTCCTCCCATAAACTGAGGAGAGTGCCCTACTTTACCACCCTGTTCGCTATCCTACTTAACTTCTTACTGTGTAGTTCTCCTGCTTCAGGCATAGCATCCACCAAGAACCAACCTGGGAGGGATTCGGGACTAGACTTGAGTCCCTAAAGGAACTACAATTAGCAGGTAAGACTAATTTACCTTTCCTTAGCGGTTCTCAAGTCTAGTCCCCACCTCTGGGTAAGTAACAGAGCAGTAAGTCATTGGGAGGGACCCGCTAGCCCTGCCTGAAGCACGGCAGAGCCAAAACACGCATCCCCGTGTTGCTGAACATCCAGACGGTAATGCTTGATGAAAGGGCCCAATGACGACCAAGTCGCTGCCTTGCAGAGCTCCACCGCCGTCACCTTACCAACTTCTGCCCAAGAAGCCGCTTGCGCTCTAGTAGAATGAGCCCTCAAGCCCTTGGGAACTGGCTTCCCCTTCAAGACATAGGCGGAAGCTATGGCCTCTTTAATCCACCTGGCAATGGAAGCTCGGGACGCTGACTCTCCCTTTCGTGGCCCCCCAAACAATACAAACAGCCTATCCGTTCTGCGGAATCCTTCCGTCCTCCGCAGATACTTCCTCAAAGCCCTACGGATATCTAAAACATGGGCCTTATCGGCAGAAGCCGACAACCTCTGATCTCGGAACACTGTCAGAGCTACCTCCTGATTCAAGTGAAACGGCGAAACCACCTTGGGTAAAAACGAAGGAACAGGTCTCAACACCACCTTGGCGTCATGGAAAGACAGAAACGGCTTCTTACAAGACAAAGCCTGCAACTCCGAAATTCGCCTAGCTGAACAAATAGCCACCAGGAACAAGACCTTGAGCGTGAGATCCTTCAAGGACGCCCGCGACAGAGGTTCAAACAGTTCCCGACCTAGCGCCTCCAGCACCAACGGAAGGCTCCATCTCGGTACTATTTGTCTACACAGAGGCCTAAGCAGACCTACCGCTCTCAAGAATCTCTTAACATCCGGGTGCGAACCAACCGCCATACCTACTACCTTTCCCCTGTAACAGGATAACGCCGCCGCCAAACCTTTCTCCACACCATTTTGCAAGAAAGCCAACAGTTGCGGGATAGTTGCTCTCAACGGCTGCAACTGCTGCTCCAAACACCAATGCTCGAAGACGCGCCAAACCCTAATGTACGCCAACGAAGTAGACCGCTTCCGCGCTCTCAACGTGTCAATAACTGCCGCCGAATAGCCCTTCTTGGCTAGCTGCGCCCTCTCAATAGCCAGGCCGTAAGCGAGAACCGATCCACGAACGGCATGCGTAGAGGCCCCTGCGTCAACAGGTCCCCCCGCAGAGGCAGCTTCCATGGCTCCGCTACGAGTAGACGACGCAGATCTGCGTACCAGGGTCTCCTGGGCCAATCTGGAGCTATCAGTATCACTTCGCCCCGATGAACCTCGATACGCTGCACCACCTTTCCGATCAGCACCCAAGGCGGAAACACGTAAAGCAGCTGCTGCTCCGGCCATGCCTGAATGAGCGCATCCAGGCCCTCGGACATCCTTTCTCGCCTTCTGCTGTAAAAGCGACTGGCTTTTGCCGACTGAAACGTTGCCATTAGGTCCATCACAGGCGTCCCCCATCACCTCACCAGCATCTCGAACACTTCCTGTTGTAGAACCCATTCCCCTGGGTCCACCTTGACCCTGCTCAGGAAATCGGCTTCCACATTGTCCACCTCGGCTACATGCGCCGCCGATATCGCTGGCAGATGCTCTTCGGCCCACTCGAATAACTGCTCCGCTTCGGCCTCCAGATGGATGCTGCTTGTGCCGCCCTGTCGGTTGATGTAGGCCACCGCTGTAGCGTTGTCGGAAAACACTCGAACTGCCTGCCCGCTCAGCCGGTGCTGAAACTCCCACAGCGCGAGAGTCACCGCTCTCAACTCCAATCTGTTGATCGACCAACACCTTTCCTTGCTCGCTCCAGTGGCCTTGCGCGAAGCTTCCCTGAAAATGAGCCCCCCATCCTGACAGACTGGCATCTGTCGTCAGGGGGACCCAAGAAGGCGCCTCCAACGACATCCCCACCTCCAGGACCTCGGGGCGCTACCACCAGAGCAGGGCCTGCCGTGCCTCCTCCGAACACGAAAGCACCTGTGACGGGATCGTTTTGGTGCGACCATCGTCTGAGCAGAGCCCGCTGCAGCGGCCTCATGTGAGCCCTCGCCCATGGTACCACCTCCAAGGTTGCTGCCATTGTCCCCAGCAACTGTAGACAGTGCCATGCCATAGGCCGCCGTCTGTCCAGGAACCGCCGGACTAAGGCTCGCAGCCCGATCGCCCGCTGACATGGCAGAAAAATCCGTCCCGCCTCCGTATCGAAACGGGCCCCCAGATATTCTAGATGCTGCGACGGAGTCAACTGGCTCTTTGACACATTGACTACCCAACCGAGACTCTGCAGAAACTCCATTACTCTCTGTGTCACTGCCTCGCTCTCCGCTCGCGACTTCGCTCGGATCAACCAATCGTCCAAGTACGGGTGAACTAAGACACCCTCCTTTCGCAACGCTGCAGCCACCACCACCACCACCACTTTGGTAAAAGTTTGTGGAGCAGTGGCCAGCCCGAAAGGCAAAGCCCGGAACTGAAAATGGCCCACGGGAACCGCAAAATGGAGAAACTTCTGATGCTCCTCCCGGATCGGGATGTGCAGGTATGCTTCCGAAAGGTCTAACGCCGTAAGAAACTCGCCCTTTCTTACAGCCACAATCACGGATCTCAACGTTTCCATATGAAAATGGGACACACGCAGACACCGATTCACTCTTTTTAGATCCAGGATAGGCCGAAAAGTACCTCCCTTTTTGGGCACTATGAAGTAAATGGAGTACCGACCGCAGCCGTATTGGTCTAAAGGAACCGGCACAATGGCGTTCAAATCCAGAAGCCTCTGAACCGTTTCCCGCACCGCCGCGGCCTTGCCCGGCGCTTTGCAAGGCGACTGCAGAACAAGTCTCGTACCGGCCTTAGCAGCTCCAATGCATACCCTTCGCGAATCACCTCTAACACCCACTGATCCGTTGTCATCTGGACCCAGGCAGCGTAAAAATCCCGTAACCGACCTCTGATGGGCACCACCCCCACCTGGGCCCTCCGCATCTCATTGTGACTTTCGCTGGTTCGTAGAGGAGGAAGAGGCCGCGAACCCTCTTCCTGCTCCCCGAAAGGGACGATACCCCTGCGTCCACATGGGAAAACGACCTCTTTGAGCCTGACTGAACCTAGGAAAGCGGAACCGACGAAACTCTCTCTGCTGCCCCCGGGCCGCAGGCGTCGACCGCCCCTGCTTTGGCTTATCTTCTGGCAGTCTACCTCCTTTGGACTCACCCAAATCCTTAACTATCTTTTCCAAGTCTTCTCCAAATAGCAAACGTCCCCGGAAAGGAAGCTTACTGAGCCTGGCTTTGGACGACCCATCCGCTGCCCAATTGCGCAGCCAGAGGTATCGGCGGGCCGCTATCACCGACGCCATGCTCTTAGAGAGGCCCCGAATGAGGTCGTAATGTATATCAGCCAGATAAGCGGACCCCGACTCCAATCAAGCTGAGTCTCCCACGGAATTTTCCCCATGCTCTCCTTGAATGCGTCGTGACCAACGCAGGCATGCTCGCGCCACCCATGCCCCACAGATCGCTGCATGTATGGAAAGAGCATTCACCTCAAACACTTGCTTTAACAAAGTATCCAACTTTCTGTCCTGAGAATCCTTGAGAGCCGTACTGCCCTCCACGGGGATGGTAGTCCTCTTTGTCACCACCGAAACGGCGGCATCCACCTTGGGAGCCTTGAACAACTCCCTATCCTGCTCCACCAGGGGATACAGGCGGCCCATAATCCGAGAACCTTTCCGACTCGCCTCCGGCGTATCCCATTCTTCCTGGATCATCTCCCAAATGACTCTATGAACCGGAAAGGCTCTTTGATTTCTACGAAACACCTGTAGCAAAGGATCCTGCAACGTTTCATCCTCCGCAGGCCTGGGCGCTGGCATATTCAGAACCTTCAGCGTCTCCGCTATGAGTGTTGACAACTCCTCCCTCCGGAACAACCGGACCACTCTAGCCTGGTCATCCTTCTCGGCAATCTCGCCTTCCTCCAGCTCACTCTCAATATCCAGATCAGGGTCGCCTTCATCCGAGGGAACCTCCTCCGAGATCACGGACGGTTCCTTCACCTCCACCTCTGGTTTGGACCTCTTTCCTCCACTGCCTCCCGCTCCGGAGCTCAGAGGAATACCTGGGCGCTTGTCCGCCCTCTTATCTCCAACAGCGCTGGGTGCGGGCTCCTTGCGCCGAGCCCCTAGAGCCTGCTGCAGAAAAACCTCGAATTGCTGAGAAAGAAGCGCCGCATACCCCTCTGGCAAGGCTGCCAGCGAGGGACACGGATCCGGTGCAGAGGAGGTACCCGCTACCGGTTCCGGACTCGGGAAAGTCTCAGCAACCGACTCGCGCTCCGTGGCTGAAGAGTGACTGAGGCAGAGCTCCCCCCTCCATGGGACTCTCCATTGTGCTTGCTTCCTGCACACAGCTCCGGCAAACACCCGCTTCGGATAGCGCACCCTTTCTAGAGCCGCATACCAGGCACAGGGATTTGCTGGGCATCACACTAGCACTGACTGTTTTTTTTTTGTTTGTTTTTTTTATAAAGTACACACAAACGCAGCCCCCCAAAGTGCCGTGGCTCCCCCGAGCCGAAAAAGGGCGTTTGAAGCACAAACCGAAGCTTCCCGCTCTAAAAAGCAAACCTGCAAAGGCCCCTAACGCCTGACCGCGTTCCCTCTCTCTGCCGCCACGCGGTCAGGCCCTGCGCAGTTTCGTGCCTAAAATGCTCCTGGCTGAGCACGCGCTGAGACCCGGAGCCCGCTTACCTCTCTCGCTGGCTCCGGCCTGCGCGTTCTGCACTTTGCCGCCTCCGCGCTCCACCGACTAGCTGTTGACAACATCGGGAGTCCAGCGGAGTAGAAGAGGGACGGAACTGCAACCCTCCGTTAGTCTGCCAGACAGGGTAGGCTCTTTGAAGTGGTTCGCAGGCAAAACTTCTGCATCCGCTATCTGCCGTCACCACAACGAGACCTCCTGCACTCTCGGAGGCCCAGAAGTCTGTCCGCAGGCTCCCCTGCCGCTACCTAAGCAGGTAAAGGAGGGAGGAGGGGGGGAAAGGAGGGAAGGGAAGGACGAGCAGGCCTAACAGTTTCTTAAAGAAACAACCCGCAGAACACCTAAACTCACCAATTTCTCTATAAAATAAAGTCACTGAATTGAATCATAAACCCAAATCAAATTTAAAACTATTACTACTTAATTGCTCCTCCAATGAACCAGGAGCCCTGGTCCACTGTACCTCCAGCTGCTTGAAGACTGAGGCAACTGGAGCAGAGAGGTGGATCCTCACAGGATATACCAGTGACATCAGAAAAAGGATGATGTTTATCAGTCTCCAAGCTGCTGGAGGAGGAGCAAAACCCAGAGGTGGAGACTAGACTTGAGAACCGCTAAGGAAGTTCCACTTTAGTGTCATCAGAACACAAACCTTATTCCACATGTGTGCAGAGCTCCCTAAATGTTTCTTTCAATGCTATGAGATATATCATATGGTTCTCCTTCAGCAGTGACTTCACGTTTGTGGAGTAATCAAACGTTTGACAAGTCCTAGTGTAGTTCTTGTAGTTCTTTGAAGGCAGGCCTCACAGTGATCTTCCTCGGCAGATCCCTTACCTCATGGCTACAGACTTTAGAATGATGCCCTGATTAAGGCACTGCCTTGGTGGTAACCAAACTGTTTCCACTTTACGACGACGGGTCTGACAGTGCTTCAACAGATATTCAAATACTATGAAATTCTTACAGTCTTCCCCCAATCTGTACCTTTGAATAACTTTATCCCAGAGTTCCTTTGGCAGCTCCATGTTTGGGATGGTGTTTCGAATTCATTTAAACTATAACAAAAACCAGCTTGATTATTCATCCGCGAATATTTGAAACAGCTCAGTTACTGTGACTGGACAAAGTGGACTCTAACTTAGTATGGACCTTGTTCAGACAATGTTTGGAACTAAGCAAATTTGAATTTCTTATGATAAAGAGTATGAAGATTTAAGCAATCAAGACTTTTGGGTTTCTCATTCTCAAATTGTTCTTTCACATTGAAAATGTAGAATATGTTGTGTAGATCAGTGAAACAAACTCCTACTGCAGTGCATTCTGAACTGTATTCTTTAAAGAACAGAGTGTAAATTATGTACAAGGTTATGGAGACCTTTACAAGATACTAATATTTTATGCATTGTAAAGGAAAAAGAAAAGCCTTTTCAATTGAAAGTTACTTTCCTTAGCCCGACTGGGACTTATAAGTCAATGAAAAAGCAAGGCTATAAGGAAAGGGCCTAGAAGAGGTTTACAGAGCTTCAGGATAAAGATATTGGGAGGGTTATTCCACATAAATAGATGAAACTAGCTTTTCAGTGGTATCATTTTGTTCCTGTGCTCCTAAGGATGTACCTTGCAAAATGTTAAACTGTGTTACCCACTGGCATGAAACATTTTATATAGCCAGCTCTACTACATTTAAACAAGGAACTTTTCTTCTTTTTAATTAAGCAGTCTCTGACATTATAGCATACACAAAAGCACTTGAATATCCTATGGAAGAGAAGGAGAAGTATGTAAGGGGGAGTGAGCAGAGTGTGCTGACACTTCTGACCTGTCTGGGAAAGTGATCCTTACAGAAATATAGTACTTCAAAACTTTCCATTCCCTATACACCTTTCACTGATCCCACTGCCAGGCTGCCCAAGCCCAACTGGAGTCCCTGTCTGTAACTCAAGTCTATGATTTATCTTCACAGATTGCATTTTCCCTGTAGACACTTCCCATATTGAGCATCGGTCTACACAGTACCACACTGAGATGGTTCCAATCATATCTAACAGACAGATACAAGTCAAGATTGGGCCCAACATTTCCAGACCCATAGAAGTCATGCAAGGTGTACCGCAAGGATCAGCCCTATCAGCGCTTTTATTCAACATCTACATACAACCAATATGCAGCATCATAAAAGAGCACGGGATAAACTACACAATCTATGCGGATGACAATGATACACACACCAATTACCCTCGACAATCCAGACCACACCAAGATAACAGACTGTCTAATACACATGAACACCTGGCTGCAAGACAACAACATGACCATAAACTTCAGCAAGACCAAGGCGCTAGCATCACACGGAATGCCGACTTCATCCCCCCTCGTGACATAAAGATAGGCACCACAAGCATACCCATACAATCCGAAGTAAAATACCTCGGAGTGACTATGGACAAGGAACTTAACCTCCAGTCCCACATCAGCAGAACCACCAAAAATGCATACCACAGGATGAGACTTGTGCGACGACTCAAACCACTCCTCACTCAAGAACACTTCCGCACAGTATGCCAGGCTCTAATAACCCCTATCCTGGACTTCTGCAACCCAATATATCTGGGCCTAACAAAACAAACGCTAAGACCATTACAACTTGTGCAGAACACTGCAGCACGCATAATAGCTGGCACCAAAAGACAAGAACACATCACACCCACCCTAAAAGAGCTCCACTGGCTGCCTCTCAGTGCCCGCATTAGATACAAAACAATCATAAACATTTTCAAAATAAAACAAAATGCGTCTGCCTTCAGCCTACACCCACTCATACAGCTTGATAACAGCACAAGACCAAGGAGAAGGGGCACATCCAACCGGGTCAACACACCTAAAGACAACAACAAAATACGTAAGGACACCGAAAGACGAGCCTTATCAAAGGCGGCTCCAAATATATGGAACACGCTGCCCAACGAACTACGCCTAACAACAGACCTGAAGGATTTCAGAAAGCTGCTGAAGACGACCCTCTTCGTAGAACACTACGGGGTCAAAACGTAAACCATGCAACAGACTCAGCGAAACCCACACGTCATTATAACTACAGTTAAGCAAGGTCCTAATAATCTTAGCTTTGTAAATAGCACACTCTATATAGCACACCTAGAATCAATTACAGACACACACACACACACACACATACACTACTCACTGCATGTCCACACCTAACACGTATATTGTTGATTGTTTGCAGTTCAGACCGCTTTGATTGAAGGATAAGGCGGTATAGAAATCTGTTTAAATAATTAAATAAATATTGGCATGATGAGAAATCCTGGTCTATATTCATACCTATTTTTTGGTAACATTACTATATAATCAAGTCTTTAAAAAATATATATCTTGCCTAAAAATGGCTGCACATTTAAAACATGGTAAAGTCTATGCATACATGAGACGTGACTAATCAAATTAAAGTGAAATTTTTTTTAAATAAATAAAAATTTAAAAAAAAAATATTTATTTATTTATTTTTTTACAGCAAAGGGGTTACAACTAGTTTATATACAATTGGTTTCTTACAGCAGGGATAGATTATAAAACTGTTTATGCAGTATTTGTTATAGTAAACAGGATTTATTACAGACAGATCAAACTGCTTTTCTCAAGATACATCTTTTTAATTCAGTTTCTCAGTATGTGCTATGGAATCAAAATATTACATTGTGGTGGCTATTTTAGAAGCATTACCATGGCATACATGTGCACGCGCCATTTAGATTGGCATGGGCATGCCAAGGGTATGGAGATAACATGGATCTGGGCAGGCCTAAAATATCAATGTCTCTTCACCACCCCACAAGGGGAATCAATGTATTCTTCAGTTTGTTGTCTTGCTCCTTGTACTGTACCTTAGTGTCTCACAGTGCATGCCATTTATATTTCAGTTCTTCCAGCGGTATTGTACAACATCTGCATTTAAACATTACCACATGATGCAAGAATGCTATTGCATAATTAACTGGCATTGGCAAACTGCACTTACTACATATACCGCAGTGAATCAGGGTCATACAGAGCTGGAATTGCGCTCTGTGCGACTTGCAGATCAGAGGGCCCCCCCTCTCCCCCCCAATACCTCTTGTCCAGCACTGCTTGCTCTTGCCCTGCTGCTTCCGCCCTCTGTTTTTTTTACCATGGCGCCGGCAGCAGGGAAAGAGCAGGCAGCGCTGGAAGGAGGTTATGGGGAGAGAGACAGGGCGTGTACCCGATCTGAAAGGCGCCGGCACTTTAAGTAGATCTGTCCCTCCTTGCTCTGATGTCGCGTCATAGGAGGGATGAACCAGACCTGCTTAAAGTGCCGTGGAAAGGCTTGGGAGGCGCATTTTGGCTGTCTGCTGTCGCCCTGCCACTGCTGAGAGAAGAAAAAGTGGTGGCGGCAGGGCAATAGCAGGCAGCTGAAATGCACCCTCCAAGCCCTTGCATCCTGTGCGGCAGGGCAATAGCAGGCAGCTGAAATGCGCCCTTCAAGCCCTTGCATCCTGTGCGGCAGGGCAATAGCAGGCAGCTGAAATGCGCCCTTCAAGCCCTTGCATCCTGTGCGGCAGGGCAATAGCAGGCAGCTGAAATGCGCCCTTCAAGCCCTTGCATCCTGTGCGGCAGGGCAATAGCAGGCAGCTGAAATGCGCTCTTCAAGCCCTTGCATCCTGTGCGGCTGCACTGCTTGCACAGGGCTAGGTATGGTCCTGTAGTGAATTCAATGACAATTTACATTAATAATCTGTTTAGTGGCATCATTTTTACTATCTGGCCTCATGAAATTCAGTTTAAGCAACCACACTGCACTGATTTGCAATGCACATCAATGCAGGCTGAGATGAATAGGATGGTTTCTGCAATCACAGGTCATGGGAAGAAGGCATGAAACTGACATCACAAAGATGTAACAGCTACACTCCTAAGATCCTCAGCTCAGACAAGCATAAATCATATTCAGTGATACCTTAAAATCAAGAGAAGACAATTTATCATTCACCTAGCTACTAATCATATGCTTTTCTCAGCAACAACCAATTTCCTTTATAAGATTCTATAGGCAAGATTCATCTCCTCATTTCTTCTTACACAATAAACCCTAGTATCAGTTGTGATCATCAGCAGAGGCGCTAATACATTTTCAAATCTATTTAAATCAGAAAAACAAGAAATACTGCAGACAAATTAATAAATTTCAGATTGTTCTTGTGAAGCCAGAGCATATTCAGTGCATAAAACTAACATACATACAGTACATGTGGAGCCCAGTTCCATTAGGGGCACATCCGGGCCGTCTGGATACCCCCGAGCAGAATGGGCCCATTAGGACCCAATTCTGCACTGCAGAAGCCAGATGTTCCCACAGTTGCAGGATCAGACCCTGAGATGGCCCAGCATGCCCCTGCATACACACAGGGACGTCCTTCTCACATGCCCTTCCAACTCCCACAGCGCCGACCCCTTGTTACATCGATGCCCAACCCTAGGCTGGGCAGCTGGGGCCCAGATCAGGCAGCAGGCACCTACCTGCCATCTGTCCCGGCCCCAATCCCTGCAGTCCCAGCTGCTTATTCCATCTCAGATGTGGAATAAGCAGCACGTCCACCCCTGACCCACAGGACGTACAAGGTCATGATCTGAATCTGCCCTGTACGTCCTGCTGCCTCAGCTCACCCCCTCTCCACCCTCATTCCGGCCTCTCCCACCCCCCCACCCCCCTCGGCTCTCCCTGTACTGCTGCTCTGGCCATGTGGGAAAAGTCTGTGGGGAAATATGGGCAGGATGGCTTGCCTTGCTGAATTGGGTCCATAATTGGAACGCTCTCCCAGCAGAAATCCGAGCTATCTCTAACCTACCGTTATTCCGAAAAGCTCTCAAACACCATTTGTTCATGCTACACTACCCAGATAATAACTCTGGAGGGCACACAGCCATCACCTTACCCCCCCTACCTAGCCCGCCCCATTGACCAGCCTCCCTTAGAGAATGGTTAATCTCCTTTCCCCTCCCCCCTCCCTTACCCAAAATCTTATGCATCTGCTTACGATCCTTATATGTCATATAAGAATTTCCATAATTTGTATATAATTCTCCCGGTTAATCCAAGTTTATTTCACCTGTTCAATGTAAACTCAATGTGGTCTGATGCATTGTTGTATGTTTTGTTCATCTGTAAACCGCACTGATTATAATAGCGCGGTATATAAGAGATATAAATAAATAAATAAAAATAATCAATGTAAAGAACAACTGATCTAGGACAGGGGTGTCAAACTCCAGTCCTAGATGGTCACAAACCAGTCACGTTTTTAGGATATTGCTAATGAATATTCATGAAATATTTGCATGCACTGCCCCCACTATATGCAAATACATCTCATGAACATTCATTAGGGACATCTTGAAAACCAGGCTGGTTTGTGACTCTTCAGGACTGGAGCGTGCCACTCCTGTTCTGGGTCAGACCAAGGTCCATCAAGCCCAGTATCCTGTTTCCAACAGTGGCCAATTTAGGTCATATGTACCCAGCAGTTTCCCCAAGGGACACAGGTTCCACAATGCTTGTATTGGTTCAAGCATTGATATCCTGGGTCCCTTCTTAACGGTTTAGGGACCTTTCCTCCAGGAACTTGTCCAAACCTTTTTTAAACCCAGCTACACTAACAGCCTTTACTACATCCTCCGGTAACAAATTCCAGAGTTTGATTACACGTTGAGTGAAAAAATATTTTCTTTTATTAGTCTTAAATAGTTTACCCTGTAGCTTCATTGCATGTCCCCTAGTCTTTCTATATTCTGATAAGGTAAACAATCGATCTACATTTACCCGTTCCACTCCGTTCATTAATTTATAGACTTCTATCATATCTCCCCTCAGCCGTCTCTTTTCCAGGTTAAAGAGCCCTAACCTTTTTAGCCTTTCTTCATAGGAATATCCTTCCATCCCCTCTACCATTTTGGTGGCTCTTCTCTGAACCTTTTCTAAAATCGCTATATCCTTTTTAAGATACGGCGACCAGAATTGCACACAATATTCAAGGTGCGGTCTCACCATGGAACTATATAGAGGCATTATAATATCTTTTGTTTTATTTTCCATTCCTTTCCTTATCATACCTACCATTCTATTTGCTCTCTTGGCATCCACAATGACATGGTATCCACAATGACGCCTAAATCGTTTTCCTGGGTGGTGGTTCCTAATGTGGAACCTTGCATCGTGTAACCATAGTTTGGGTTGTTCTTCCTTAGGTGCATAACCTTGCACTTGTCCACATTAAATTTCATCTGCCATTTTGATGCCCAGTCTTCCAATTTATCAAGATCCTCTTGCAATTTTCCACAATCCTCTTGGGTTTTAACAACTTTAAATAGTTTTGTGTCATCTGCAAATTTGATAACCTCACTCGTTATTCCACTTTCCAGGTCATTTATGAATATGTCAAAAAGCAGCGGACCCAGCACAGATCCCTGGGCTACACCACTATACACCTTTCTCCATTGGGAAAATTGGCCATTTAGCCCTACCCTCTGCTTTCTATCTTTTAACTAGTTCCTGATCCACAATAGTACACTGCCTCCTATCCCATGACTCTTTAGTTTTGCCAAAAGTCTCTGATGAGGGACCTTGTCAAAGGCTTTCTGAAAGTCCAGATACACAATATCAACCGACTCACCTTTGTCCACCTGATTATTCACTCCTTCAAAAAAACATAACAGATTAGTAAGACAAGATCTTCCTTGTCTAAAGCTATGTTGGCTGTCTCCCATTAAAAAGAGGGCTGCTACACAGTACCCTGTCTTGTGCTGCTGAGGTAAGCTATATTCTGATTTGATTTAAATTATAGCTTTTTGCTGCTGCTAGGCTCTAACTTCTTATGAAATTTAAACTACAAGCTCTCTGCTGGGTTCTAAATTTAACCAGAAAGCTCTCTTCTGTGTTTTAAATTTAAGCTAAAAGTACTTTGCTGATGCTAGGCCCTGAGTGACTATTCAATTTAGACTACAAGCTCTCTTCTGTGTTTTAAATTTAAACTAAAAGTACTTTGCTGTTACTAGGCCCTGAGTGACTATTAAATTTAAACTACAAGCTCTCTGCTGGGTATGAAATGTAAACAGAAAGTTCTCCTCTGTGTTTTAAATTTAAACTTAGACTGCTGCTACTAGGCCCTGACTGATTTAACAAAAAATAGTGGGTTCACAGATTAATTAGCTTTAATACAAAGAATTCCTTTTAGAAAATTACCAGAAGTATATACTCACAGTTGCAGATCTCTCTCCAGAAGTAACATTAGCAAGTTTCTTCTTGTTTCCACTAGGTGATCCAGATTCATGCCCTATAAAAAGGGATCTTGGTTTTCAGTTTTATTTCATTCTTCCTGAAAATCTCTGCAGGTCACTATCCACCAAAACAAACTTCATATTTAACCCGGAGAAATTAGTCACTTTTTTCCATTGATTTTCTCCTATTTTTGTTCTTCTTGTTATAAAGTATGATAGATTCTCAAGAAAAAAATGATAAAAATTGAAAACCAAGGTCTCTACTTCTTCAAAAGTAAATGGTCTGTTGCTTGATTTCATCATCAAGTCTCTTATGGTTTTCCCATAAATACAAATTTAGGGAAAACAAAAATACACTTCTAGTGTAAAATGACTTGATATATGCCAAAGTCTTATTGTATCTTGTTTACTGTTCAGTCAGTAAACTCAAACAGCAAAAAATATGGTACGAGTTGGATCTCAAACTGAGTGGGAGGGCTTGCATGGTGCGACAATATGTAGGCGTTTTGGGTAGACTAGCAAATGCACTCCTTTATATACATAAATATATACCAGGGGCGTAGTTATGGTGGGGGGGGGGGGGGATAGCCTCGAGAAGGGCCCAGGCCTCCTCTGTTTTAGCTAAGGCTCCCTAAAAACGTCCAGTCCATAGGTCTTAAAAGTTTTCTTACTGCACAGGCCTGCAGGATAGACACAGTCACACTGATCGCGCTGGGTGCAGGACTACACAAGCAGTAGCTGTGGCAGCATCGTGTGACTGTGTTGTGCTCGTCGTTTGCAATAGGAATTGCTCAAAGTCCTGTTGCAGTCAGTGAGACTTGTTTTTTTTCCTGCATCGGCTGCCCCCATGCTCGCAGATGACTGAATACTTCTGCTGGGGCCAGTTGAGTAAACATTGCTTCAGCCTAATCGCCCCCCCCCCCACACACACCCCTTTGTCGATGGCAATGACCGGGGCCGTGCCGATGATGATGCTGAGCTAGTTCAGCCATCAATTGCTCACTGCTGCTGGCCCCGCTATGGAGAGGCCAGAAAACATGGTGTTCACTTTCTTTCAGACTTCCCCCACACAATAGCGAAGCTTGAAGGAAAGTGAAACGCCAAATGTTTTAGTCTCTTTACACAGCAAGACCAGCAGCAGTGGGCAACCGACAGCTGTATCTAAGTTAGCTCAGCCTCGTGGTGGAGAAAGGAAATAGCACTGCTGCAGAATCTTGAGACTGAGCCTAGGAGGGGGAGGGGAGAGACTGGATCTGGGGGAGGGGAGTTGTGACAGAGACTGTGGCTGGGAGAGGGGAGTTGTGAGACTGAGCCTGAGGGAGGGGGCTCATGAGAGACTGGAAAGGCAGTGGACTCATGCTGGAAAGAGAGAGAGAGAGAGATTGGGGGAAGCAGGGGGTCATTATGGGGTATTGGGGGTGCGTGTGTAAGAGATAGAGAAAGAGATTGGGGAAGTAGGGTTCATTATTATGTGTGTGGGTGGGAGAGAGAGAGCGTGCGAGGGGGATGAAGGGGGTCATTATGGGGTGTGTGTGTGTGTGTGTGTGTGTGTGTAAGAGAGAAAGATTGGAGAAGTAGGGTTCATTATTATGTTTATATTTATTACATTTGATAAAACCCGCCTTTCTACAACAAGCAAAGCGATATACAATTAAAACCAAGTTTAAAAGAAGGCCAAAGCCAGCGAAATGGAAAAAGGAATATACAATTTCTTGATAGGAAAGCAGTAGAGACAGGAGAGACAAGACCAAACATAAGTAGGGAGAGAAACAAAAAGGTAAGTAGAGGGTGTGGGGGGGGGGGGGGGGGTGGAGATTACACGAAAGGGGAGGGAACATCAAAAGCCAGAGAAAAAAGGTGAGTCTTCAGATTTTGTTTGAATGTGGTGTGATGAGGTTCCAGACGAAGGGAAGAGGGGAGGAAGTTCCAAAGAGCAGGGCCGGCAAAAAAGAAGGCAGAGGAACGAGTGGAATGTGAGTGAGCACGGGAAGGGGAGGGAAGGGCGAGGCGGTTGAGGTGGAAGGAGCGAGGAGTGTACCCGGGAGAGTGAAAAGAAAGGAGGTCTGTTAAGTATTGAGGGGTGCCAGTGTAGAGAGCTTTGTGAACCAGGGTAAGCAGCTTGAATTGAGAGCGATAGGGAAAGGGTAGCCAGTGAAGGCGGAATAGCAGAGGTGTTATGTGGTCCCAGGGAGAGGTATGTGTGACAAGGCGGGCAGCAGTGTTTTGGATCCGCTGCAACCGAGACAATTGAGATTTAGGGAGACCAGTGAAAACTGAGTTAGCAAAATCCACATGTGACATGACCAAAGACAACAAAGTGGTGAGGGCTGATGGAGATAGGAAAGGATGAACTGCACGAATTTGATGAAGGAAGAAAAAGGATGTCTTAGTGACGTGTGAAATATGGGCATGAAATGATAGGTCAGAATCAAAGTGAACGCCAAGATAACGGAAGGTGGAGACTAAAGGGACAGGGGAACCGGAGAAAGAAGGGGCCAGACGGGGAGGTGGACTGCCATGAGAAAACCAGATAGCGATAGTTTTAGCAAGATTAAGGTGGAGACAGTAAAGTGTCAACCAGTTAGCCACATCAGAGAGACAGGAATTTAGTGCAGAAAGGTCTGGGCAAGAGGGGGAAGTCTGATGAAGCAGAACAATGTCATCTGCATAAAAAAGGCCGATATTCCAGACTGTTGGATTAAGAGGGCAAGGGGAGCCAGAAAGAGGTTGAAAAGAAGGGGAGCCAAGACAGAACCCTGAGGAACCCCACAGGGGAGAGGGAAGGAATCCGAAGGGGGGGGGGGCAGATGAGGAAGAGGAGAGAACTGCACAAGACCGAGGTGTGGGTGGGAGAGAGAGAGTGCGAGGGGGAAGCAGGGGGTCATTATGGGGTATTGGGGTGTGTGTGTAAGAGAGAAAGATTGGGGAAGTAGGGTTTATTATTATGTGTGTGGGTGGGAGAGAGAGTGTGAGGGGGAAGCAGGGGGTCATTATGGGGTATTGGGGTATGTGTGTGTGTGTAAGAGAGAAAGATTAGGGGAAGCAGGAGGTCATTATGGGCTATTGGGGGTGTGTGTGAGAGAGAAAGATTGTGGAAGTAGGGTTCATTATTATGTGTGTGGGTGGGAGAGAGAGAGAGTGTGAGGGGGAAACGGGGTCATTATGGGGTATTGGTGTGTGTGTGTGTGTGTGTGTGTGTGTGTGTGTAAGAGAGAAAGATTGTGGAAGTAGGGCTCATTATTATGTGTGTGGGTGGGAGAGAGAGAGTGCGAGGGAGAAGCAGGGGGTCATTATGGGGTATTGGGGTGTGTGTGTGTGTGTGTGTGTGTGTAAGAGAAAGAGATTGTGGAAGTAGAGTTCATTATTGTGTGTGTGGGTGGAAGAGAGAGAGTATGAGGGGGAAGCAGTGGGTCATTATGGGGGGTGTGTGTGTGTAAGAGAGAGAGAAAGATTGTGGAAGTAGGGTTCATTATTATGTGTGTGGGTGGGGTGAGAGAGAGTGTGAGGAGGAAACAGGGGAGTCATTATGATGTGTGTAGGTGAAAGAGACTTTTTTTTTTGCTTCCCATATCATCAGGCCAAGGTGATATGGGAAGCAGAAAGGAAAACTGCCTCAGGTGCAGCTATCAAGAGTCACTGGGGTGGTGCGAGTGTGAGAAGGGGAGCCACTCCCTTTGCTGGCATTATGCAGTGGCACGTTAAGGGCCTGATTTCTATAAGCTTTCTTTCCCATACAAAATGGGAAACAAATAATCTTAATAAATCAGACTCCTAAATAAGGCACTGTGATACATCTTGTTTTTGTGTGTGGGGGGGAAGGGGGTTGCACACTATGAATTTAAGTCTTTGCAGTCTGTGGCTTGTTTGGGGGGCTGAAAGAGAGTGTATGGGTCAACTAGAGAGGGCTGCCATATTACTCATTTTTAGGAGGAAGATTTAAGGCTAGATTTCATTTATTTACTTATTTTTTATGCAATTTCAATATATACAATTCTCAACAGAGAACCATGTACACGGGGGGGGGGGGGGGGGGGGAGAAAAAAAAAAAAAAAAAAACAGCATTATACAATGCAGTAATAATAAACCCAGAGCACTATAGACCACAAGAAAGGAAAAAAGAAGCAACACAAAATTGTGCACTAGCTATACTTATTATAAACTCTCATTATCCACAATCAATAATATCCAGGAAAGATTATTCTGAAGAAGAAACTGTCAGAAAGAAAAGCTTCAAGCTGAGATGGGTCAAATACAGTATAAGCATTACCCTGATATCTAACTAGGCACTTATCGTAGGAATCTTAAATAAAAAGAACCTCCCACATCCCGGACCTTAGATTTCAAAAGGCAGAAACTTTTCCTCCTGGCCTGTGTTAGTCTAGCAACATCTGGGAACATTTGTGCTCTTTCTCCACAAAAACAAACATCATGTCTTTGAAAATATAATTTAAATAATTTAGACTTATCAGACTCTGACCCTAAAGTCACTAGAAGTGTAGATCTTGTTATATTGTCCATGGAGGACTCCAGAAAAGCAGACAGATTCAAACTGTCTGCTGACACCAATGAGTCCATACCCTTCCTCTTCATCAAACTCCAACTTCTTCTTTGATGGTAAGTAAAACAACTGGGTTAGGTCGTTATCTCCTCCAGATTAGTAATCTTCAAAACATCTTTAAGATACATGTACCACAACTTAGTAGCTGACAATAGTCTAATTTTAGGGAGGTTTAAGAGATGAATATTCCTTGGTCGATTTGCATTTTCAGCCACCTCCATCTTATAATGTAGGACCAAACTACTAGTACTTATTTATAAAGTGCTACAAGGTGTATGTAGCGCTGTATAGGCACATGTAAAAGATAGTCCCTGCTCTTCAGAGCTTACAATCTAGTCAAGACAGCGCAACAGCTGAGGACAAGGATATATCTAGGGAAATGGAAAGGAAACAAATAGGAAACTAAGATCCAAGAACTTCCCACCACTGTTTGAATCAAAGACAAATGAGTTTCCACAGACCCAATATGCCTGTTCATAGTTATAAGACCATCTTTATGTTCTCCTAATTTAGCCACCACTTGTAGAGAAAAGTCAGAGACTTGAGAGATATTAGTACTCACTGATGCCTCAATCCTCTAACACTCCCCCAATATTGCCCAGTTCAGTCTTCTTGGCTAACAATACCCCTGCACAAGCCAGGACCAAACCCGGCAAGGGCTTGGGGAGAAGGGCTGAGGCCCTCCAAGGAACAACCGCTGCTGCGCTGCTGGAGCCATCTTGCCCAAATGCCCAACCCAGATGGGTTATCTTCCTCTTTCCCTCCAGCCGCATCCCCGACCTCCAGGCACAGAACTTCCTTTGCCTGTACAACAGGGACAGTGGCACAAGTTTTGACTAGAAATCCATATTTCTTTGGGATCTAGATTCAACCAGCACTGGCTAAAAAGTCTTCCACCTTGGAATACAGTAACTGGCGCTGTTCTGGACGAGATGGATGTGTTTCCATCATTTTTGTGGAGACATGTTGAGGCTTCAGAGCCCTGTGCATTATTCTCGTGGGGATTTGCTATATAACATAACAGCCCCCACTCCCCCTCAAGAACAATGCCCGGCCTCATGGATTAAGCATACAAGGACAAAACTAATCTCTACACTGCTGAATATTATCCATCACTTACCCAAGGATACCCTAATCTCAAGCCAGCCTGCATAATACCAATAATGAAAGGTACTGATCTCAACAAGGACCCCAACTCATACAGACCAATTGCCAGTCTGCCTTTTATAACCAAGAGAATAGAAAAAAACAGTTCAACAACTGCTACAAGATCGCTTAGACACCCATACCCCACTGGATCCCCCACTAACTTGGCTTTAAACCCAATCACAGCATAGAAACACTTTTCATATCATTCCTCGACAGTTTAATAACCGGCATAGACAATGTGAAAAAGGATGTTATCCTAGGGAATAATCTTCATTGATGTTGCAGCAGCCTTTGACACAGTCAGCCACCTCACCCTACTAAGAAGGCTGCAAGAAATAGAAATCTAGAACACAGGACTAAAGCGGTTTACCTCATACCTAACACACTGGATACAACAGGTCAAAGTCAGAAAACATCACTCAAATCCATTCTCTCAAACACAAGGTATTTCACAAGGATCAGCAATGCTTTTTAACATCTACTTACAATCACTCTGTAATATAATGAAGAAGCATAACATCCTCTACAAAATATATGCAAGAGATATAATGATCTAATAATACAGGCCAGCCTGATTATACACCAATCATCAAATGCCTCGTGGAAATGATAGAATGGCTCAACAAACAAAATCTCAACATAAACTTTAAAAAAAATCAGAATCCCTAAACATCAACTTAAACACTATATTCACACTGCCCAAAACTTTAAGAATCCTAACCCATGACTTGTCAGTCAAGCAGGAGGTGAAATACCTCGGAGTCACACTGGACCAAAGTCTGAGCTTCCAATCGCACATAAAGAGAACTACAAAATCAGCTTATCTTATTAATCAGTGACATATTTTTGACAGTGTGAACAAACAGGTAGACAAAGCTGAGCTGGTCAATATAGTGTATCTGAATTTTCAGAAACCCTTTGATAAGGTCCCTCATGAGAGACTCTTGGCAAAGTTAAAATGTCATTGGATAGAAGGCAGTGTACTATTGTGGATCAGGAACTGGTTAAAAGATAGAAAGCAGAGGGTAGGGCTGAATGGCCAATTTTCCCAGTGAGGAAAGGTGAATAGTGGAGTACCCAAGTATCTGTGCTGGGTCTGCTGCTTTTTAACATATTTGTAAAAGACCTGGAAATGGGCACAACGAGTGAGGAAACCAAATAGGCAGATGAGACAAAATTATTCAAAGTTGTTAAAAACCCAAGAGGATTATAAAAAATTGCAAGAGGACCCTGATAAACTGGAAGATGAAATTTAATGTGGACAAGTACAAAGTTATGTAACTAGGAAAGAACCAACCAAGCTATGGTCACACGATGCAAGGTTCCACATTAGGAACCACCACCCAGGAAAAAGATTTAGGCATCATCATGGACTAGAAAGGGGGGCTGTTACTTCTGGAGAGAAATCTTCAATTGTGAGTATATACTTCTGGGAATTTTTCTGAAAGGAATTTTTTTTTCTTTTAAAGCTAATTAATCTGTGAACCCACTATTTTTTGTTAAATCAGTCAGGGCCTAGTAGCAGCAGTTTAAGATTCAATTTAAAACACAGAAGAGAACTTTCTGGTTACCTTTCATACCCAGTAGAGAGCTGTAGTTTAAATTTCATAGTCACTCAGGGCCTAGCATCAGCAAAGTACTTTTAGTTTCAATTTAAAACACAGAAGAGAGCTTTCTGGTTAAATTTAGAATCCAGCAGAGAGCTTGTAGTTTAAATTTCATAGTCACTCAGGGACTAGCATCAGCAAAGTACTTTTAGTTTCAATTTAAAACACAGAAGAGAGCTTTCTGGTTAACTTTAGAATCCAGCAGAGAGCTTGTAGTTTAAATTTCATAATAGGTTAGAGCCTAGCAGCAGCAAAGAGCTATAATTTAAATCAAATCAGAATATAGCTTACCTCAGCAGCACAGGACACGGTACTGTGTAGCAGCCCTCTTTTAATAAGTGTTATATCCCTCTCTCCCTCCCCACGCCCACCCACCCCTGGGATAATCACAGCTTTATAGGTACTTGCACATCTTAAAAGACAGGAGGTGCTCTCAGGTGAATCTCGTTACCCAAATCAGTCATACCCTAAGGACCTGAGATTAATTAAGCTTCAGGTGAACAAGGTATATTAAACTTATTAGGTACAGTTTTATTGGTATAAATATCAATAGCACCCTTTAGTATGTAAAGAACTTAAAGATCTAAACACAAACTTAAAACTAAGATGCAGACAGCAGTCCAGCAGCGGGATGTGGGATTTCCAGTCTTTTGCACTGAGTGTCACATGTATGATTTTCTCCCAGTTGGTGAGAGGTCTTACGTGTGCACTAGGTGCAAGGAGCTCTTTGCTCTCAGGGAACGAGTCCATTCTCTAGAGGCTAGAGTAGCAGACTTGGAAAACATAAGACAGACAGAGAGATACATAGACGAGACCTACAGGGATATAGTCCTGAAATCCCACCTCCAGTCTGGCAGCATCCCTGTTGCCATGGAGGAGAGAGGTCACGTGACAGGAGAGCATCACACTGGTGTGGCAGGAAGTGATCCTGTAACTAGGACCTGTCCTCCAGGTGATGTAAACCCCTCTCGCACCGAGGAAGTTTCTCCAGGGCCATGTGCCCATGAGGGAAGGGTTAGGACAGCAGTTATAGTTGGTGATTCGATCATTAGGCATGTAGATAGCTGGGTGGCTGGTGGACGTGAGGATCGCCTGGTAACATACCTGCCTGGTGCGAAGGTAGCGGAACTCACGCGCCACCTAGATAAGGTCTTAGATAGTGCTGGGGAGGAGTCTGCTGTCTTGGTACATGTCGGTACCAATGACATAGGAAAATGTGGTAGGGAGGTTCTGGAAGCTAAATTTAGGCTTTTAGGTAGGAAGTTGAAATCCAGAACTTCCAGGGTAGCGTTCTCCGAAATGCTTCCCATTCCACGCGCAGGACCCAAAAGGCAGGCAGAGCTCCGGAGTCTCAATGCGTGGATGAGACAATGGTGCAGAGATGAGGGGTTTGGATTTGTTAGGAACTGGGGAACATTCTGGGGAAAGGAGGGGCTCTTCCAAAGGGAATGGCTTCACCTTAACCGGGATGGAACCAGGCTGCTGGCATTAACCTTTAAAAAGGAGATAGAGAAGCTTTTAAACTAGATGATAGGGGAAAGCCGATAGTCGCCCAAGAGCGCATGGTTCAGAAGAATGTATCCTTGAAGGATACTACAAAAAGCAGAGAGGTTCCAAAAAAGAGTAAAGTAGCCCAAATGCCCTCAGGTATGGAGCAGACAGAGCTTAAAGATCCCAAATTACCCATGTCTACCAATAGCCAAATTAATATGAATAAAATACAGTCTCTAAAATGCTTGTATGCAAATGCTAGAAGTCAACAAACAAGATGGGAGAGTTAGAATATATAGCACTAAACGAGAGGTTAGATATGATTGGAATATCAGAGACATGGTGGAAGGAGGACAACCAGTGGGACACTGTGATACCTGGGTACAAACTGTATCGTAATGATAGAGCTGATCAAATTGGTGGAGGGGTTGCGCTCTATGTTAGAGAGGGCATTGAGTCAGAAAGGATTAAAGTTTTGCAGGAAACAAAATTTGCTGTAGAATCTCTATGGATTGAAATTCCATGTAAAAAGTGGAAGGCGATGGCAGTGGGGGTGTACTATCGTTCGCCTGGCCAGAATGAACAAATGGATGATGAAATGCTCAAAGAAATCAAGGAAGCTAGCAAAGGTTACAGTGCAGTAATAGTAATGGGTGATTTCAATTACCCCGGTATCGACTGGGTCAGTGTCACAGCAGGACATGCTAGGGAGATAAAGTTCCTAGATGAAATAAACGACTGCTTCTTGGAGCAGCTGGTTCATGAACCAACCAGAGGGGAAGCAATATTAGACCTAGTCCTTAGGGGAACACCAGATGTAGTGCAAGAGATAAGGGTGTTGGGGCCACTTGGAAATAGTGATCATAGCATGATCGCCTTTGATTTAATTAGTGGAGGAGGGATAGTAAGGAAATCCACAGTACTACCTTTTAACTTTCGAAAGGGAGACTATGATAAAATGAGGAAAACAGTTAAGAAAAAACTAAAAGGAGCAGTTGCAAAGGTTAAAGACTTACATCAAGCTTGGGTGTTGTTCAAAAATACTATCTTGGAAGCCCAAGCCAGCTTTATTCCACGCTTTAAGAAAAGTGGAAGGAAGTCAAAAAAACTGCCAGCATGGTTTAAAGGTGAGGTCAGAGAGGCTGTTGCCAAAAAAGCATCTTTCAGGAAATGGAAAAAAGAGCCAAACGACGAAACCTGGAAACAGCACAAGCACTGGCAAGTCAAATGCAAGGCATTAATAAAGCAGGCAAAGGTAGAATTTGAGAAGAAGCTTGCTGCGGAAGCAAAAACGCGAAATAAAGATTTTTTCAAGTACATTCGCAGCAAAAAACCTGTGAGAGAGTCAGTTGGTCCATTAGATGATAGAGGCGTTAAAGGGGCACTAAGAGGTGACAAGGCGATAGCAGAGAGACTGAATGAATTCTTTGCTTCGGTCTTTACTGAGGAAGATATAGGGATGTTACCCATGACTGAAGTGGTATTTAAAGGTGCAGAAGTGTTGAAGGAAATATCGATACATAGGGAAGATGTATTACAACTATTAGATAAACTGAAGAGTAGCAAATCACCTGGGCCGGATGGTATACATTCAAGGGTGTTGAAAGAACTGAAATATGAGATTGCAGACCTGCTATTAGTAATCTCTGAACTATCATTAAAATCATCTCTAATTCCTGAAGATTGGAGGATAGTGTCACAAGGTGGACCTATTGGAGCCTGAGAAAATGGAGATCAGCAGGGATGATCAGGGAAGAGATGACAGTGTAAACAGAAAACTGTCAGATGGTTGCTATAGACAACCAGGGCACACGTGGATAAGGGCTAGGAAGACACACCCAGATAGCGAGCAAAGGGAGTTTGCATTGCCTGATAGGGATCAGCTGGGTGGAGGTGGAGCCCAAAGACACAGACATAAAACACGCTCACAAATAGTTAGAGAGGGAGAGGAGGTGAGCCAACGAGGGTCACAGCAAGAGAGACAGCAGCTGAAGCTGTGGAAAGAATGGAACTGGAATGAAAGAGAGAGAGAAAGAGAGAATGAACTATTGGATCAGCAGAAGAACCAACGCGAAGGTCTGAGTGAGTCCCTAGACCTGTATGAGAAGTGTGGAAATCAGCAGCCAGATACTGTATGTATGCGTGGAGGACACGAGAGACGTAGGAAATCTTCCATAGAAGGTAACAAAGCAGGAAATGCTAATAGAGGCTGTTTCCTACCTGAGTGGGTAAAACCCCGAAGTAACAGGAAAAGCCAACATAAAACAAGCTTAAGAGAAACAGAGAATAACTTCTTCCCTTGTGCTAGAAGCTTTAAAAGAAGAGAAGTTTTCTTACCTGAAGAAGCTTGTGATTTTACTAGCAAGTTTAAACTCCCAACCTGTGATAAGGTTCCGTCTCGAGCAGTGCAATCCAGGGCAGCTGTGTTGCAAGGGCTAGACCCGAGCAAACTCAGAACATACCACAAATGCTCTAGTAGCAGAGCTAGTGAAGGTTTGAAATATCCTTTTGGTTACCAACAGGGGCAGAGCTCCTATGAGCCCCATTCAAAACCTTATGGTATTTCCCAGCAAGGCATTTGTGCAGAGGGACAGAGCAACTTCCTGTTTGACGGAGCAAACCAGCTTTATCCCTGTGAAACAGCTGATCCTAGAATTAAGGGTTCAGATGAATATGAATTAATGGAATGTGAGAATTCAGATATACCAGTTGTTCCTGAACCAATGGACTGTTCATTATCTGTGATTGACCCAGAGTTCTCTCTAAGGTAAATGGTTGAAGATAACCAGAGTTTAAAGCAACAGAAGTGAGCTGTGCTTTAGCAACAAAGGAAATGGCTGTATTAGGAACAGTGAGGCTGTTTAATTCTTTTCTTTTGTTTGTATTTGAAAGCTGAAGTAAGCTATTTTTGTTATACATTTAATTTATGTTATATGCCCAAAGTGGTCTGTTATTTGTTTTGCCAAGAAAGAAAAAAAAACCTCGTGGACGGGGAATAAAGCCCTAATTTGGAATTGAAGTGTGTTATGTGGTTCATATAATAGAAAGGTACAACTACCACTCTCAGAGGGCCAGGCAAGGCTGCCTGCAGTACTGACAGAGCCAAGAGGAGGAATCATCAGGCAATACCTGACCCCACCGATAGGGCCCCTGGGGGTGTGACAAAAGCCAATGTAACACCAATTTTTTTAAAAGGGTTCCAGGGGTGATCCGGGAAACTACAGACCGGTGAGCTTGACGTCAGTACCGGGAAAAATGGTAGAAACCATCATAAAGAATAAAATTATTCAGCATTTAGATAGTCATGACCTAATGGGAGACAGCCAACATGGCTTTCGACAAGGAAGATCTTGCCTTACTAATCTGTTATGTTTTTTTGAAGGTGTGAATAAACAGGTGGACAAAGGTGAGTCAGTTGATATAGTGTATCTGGACTTTCAGAAAGCCTTTGACAAGGTCCCTCATCAGAGACCTTTGGCAAAACTAAAGAGTCATGGGATAGGAGGCAGTGTACTACTGTGGATCAGGAACTGGTTAAAAGATAGAAAGCAGAGGGTAGGGCTAAATGGCCAATTTTCCCAATGGAGAAAGGTGAATAGTGGTGTACCCCAGGGATCTGTGCTGGGTCCTCTGCTTTTGACATATTCATAAATGACCTGGAAAGTGGAATAACGAGTGAGATTATCAAATTTGCAGATGACACAAAACTATTTAAAGTTGTTAAAACCCAAGAGGATTGTGGAAAATTGCAAGAGGATCTTGATAAATTGGAAGACTGGGCATTAAAATGGCAGATGAAATTTAATGTGGACAAGTGCAAAGTTATGCACCTAGGGAAGAACAACCCAAACTATGGTTACACGATGCAAGGTTCCACTTTAGGAACCACCACACAGGAAAAAGATTTAGGCGTCATTGTGGATAACATGTTAAAACCCTCGGCCCAGTGTGCAGCGGCAGCCAAGAGAGCAAATAGAATGCTAGGTACAATAAGGAAAGGAATGGAAAATAAAACAAAGGATATTATAATGCCTCTATATCGTTCCATGGTGAGACCGCACCTTGAATATTGTGTGCAATTCTGGTCGCCGTATCTTAAAAAGGATATAGCGTTATTAGAAAAGGTTCAGAGAAGAGCCACCAAAATGGTAAAGGGGATGGAAGGATACTCCTATGAAGAAAGGCTAAAAAGGTTAGGGCTCTTTAATCTGGAAAAGAGACGGCAGAGGGGAGATATGATAGAAGTCTATAAATTAATGAACCGAGTGGAACGGGTAAACGTAGATCGATTGTTTACGTTATCAGAATATAGACAGACTAGGGGACATGCAATGAAGCTACAGGGTAAACTATTTAAGACTAATAAAAGAAAATATTTTTTCACTCAACGTGTAATCAAACTCTGGAATTTGTTACCGGAGGATGTAGCAAAGGCTGTTAGTGTAGCTGGGTTTAAAAAAGGTTTGGACAAGTTCCTGGAGGAAAAGTCCATAAACCATTATTAAGAAGGGACTCAGGATATCAATGCTTGACCCAGTACAAGCATTGTGGAACCTGTGTCTTTTGGGGAAACTGCTAGGTACGTATGACCTAGATTGGCCACTGCTGGAAACAGGATACTGGGCTTGATGGACCTTGGTCTGACCCAGTATGGCATATCTTATGTTTTTATGTTCTTATGTAATATGTTGAAACCCTCTTCCCAGTGTGCAGCGGCAGCCAAGAAGGCAAATAGAATGCTAGAAATCATAAGGAAAGGAATGGAGAACAAAGGATATTATGCATCTATCATTCCATGGTGTGACCGCACCTTGAATATTGTGTGCAAATCTGGTTGTCGTATCTTCAAAAGGATATAACAAAATTAGAAAAGGTACGAGAAGAGCCACTAAAATGGTACAGGGGATAGAAGGATATCCCTATGAGGAGAGGCTTAAAAGGTTAGGGCTTTTCAACCTGGAAAAGAGGGCTGAGGGGAGATATGAAAGAGGTCTATAAATTAATGATTAGAGTGGAATGGGTAAACATAGATCAGTTGTTTATGCCTTCAAAAAGTAGAAAGACTAGGGGAGATGCAACTGTAACCCATTTAAGACAAATAAGAGAATATATTTTTTCACTCAACACTCAGTCAAACTCTGGAATTCATTACTGGAGGATGTAGTAAAAGCTGTTAGTATAGCTAGGGTTTAAAAAGGTTTTGGATAAGTTCCTGGAGGAGAGGTCCATAAACCATTAGTAAAAGAGGACCCAGGTAATCCACTGCTTGTCCCAATGGAAGCATTATGGAACATATGCACCTTTTTGGGAAACTGTTAGGTACTTGTGACCTGGATTGGCCACTGCTGGAAACAGGATACTGGGCTTGATGGACCTTGGTCTGACCCAGGATGGCATTTCTTATGTTATATTCAACTAAGCAACTCTTGTTTTCTCTAGCGACAAGCAGTTCACCAAATCATACAACTGAGATTTAAAAATTAAAGAGTTGTCCTAAAAAAAGGAAAGAAAATAAAAACTAGTGAACATCTTTCCAACAGGGCAGGTGAACTCTTTCTGTGAGGTTAGAACTCTTTCATTTTTAAAAAGGACAACTCAAAATAATAAAAATGTGCTTCAGAAAGCTATAGCCCTCAGACTCTGGAGCATAAATAGCCCAAGCCTGCTCTCATATCAGGCATCACAGTCTAAACAAGTAAGGGGATGTAAGTCAACTATTACAGCCTTTCATATCTCTTCAATGGGCAATTGATCAGACATTACGGGCCTTGTAAGGACATGGAACATACAAAGCAGGAACCAAGGGAAGTTGGAGATGGTCAAGAATGAAACTGAATGAGAACAACTCGATCTATTGGGTGTCAGTGAACTGAAATGGACTGGCAGTGGGCACTTTGCACGTGATGATCACATGGTCTACTATGCTGGACAAAGAAGAAATGGTGTAGCATTTATAATTAAGAAAAAACTTGCAAGAAGTGTAATGAAATACAATGCAATCAGTAAATGCTTAATTTCTATTTGTCTATGAGGAATGCCTAATCGACACATCTATAATTCAAGTATACGCCTGAACAACAGCTGCAGAAGAGAATGAAATTGATGAGTTCTATGAACAAGTACAAGCTGAAATTGACAGAACATGCAAACTGGATATCCTGATAGTCATGGGTGACTGGAACACAAAAGATGGCAAGAAAGGCGGCAAAATAGTTGGAAAATATGGATTTGGCAACAGAAATGAAGCTGGAGAAAAACTGATAGAATTCTGCAAGACCAACGATCCATTCCTCTCAAACACCTTCCAACAACACAAGCGGTGACTGTACACACATGGACTTCACACAAAGCACAGTTACTTACCTGTAACAGGTGATCTCCAGAACAGCAGGAATTAGTCTTCACACGTGGGAGACGTCGCCGACGGAGCCCGCACGGGAATGCTCCCCAGCATCCAATCAGAAGGCCTTTGGGAGCATACCCCGCGCCTGCGCAGTGGCTTCCCGCCCTTCCTACTGCTTCTCCCCAGTTGAGTTTCATAGCTCAGCCAGAAGGAGAGGAGAGGAAGGAATAGAGACAAAAAAGAGATACAACTCCTAGGGGAGGTGGGCGGGTTGTGAAGACTAATTCCTGCTGTTCCGGCGATCACCTGTTACAGGTAAGTAACTGTGCTATCTCCAGGAACAAGCAGGAATGAGTCTTCACACGTGGGGACTCCCTAGCTTAGGATGCCCGGGGAGGTCCCATATGCGCAGCCCAGGACGGGATGGCATTCGCCCAGCCTAAATCCCCAGCATCCCCTGAGGGATGGAGGGCAGGAGTTGAATAGAGGAACAGCGAATCTACAGACTACAGAGGGAGTCTTTAGAGTGCAGAACAGGTAACATTAAGATACAGAAAAAAAAAACCCAGGCTACGGGAAGAGTAGCCAGAGGGATGCACAAATAGTATCAGTAAGCATTTAATGAGTAAATGCCCTAGTACCATGTAGAGCTTACCGGCCACTAAGTTTTAATGAAGTAATGGTGTGGAACCCCGTAGGGCTTACCTACCGGGTTTCCAGAAGCAGACCTGTGGTGAAGGCACCATAGACGCAGTAGCGAAGTCGTCAAGGAAACTTCGCCGCAGCGAGGAGGAAGCTCCAAATCCGGAAGGCTAGGAGATCCAGGCGTCAGCTGGGTCAGGAGAAAGACGGCATGTCTTCCAGGAGGCTTAGTGCAAGCTGAGCACTCCCTTAGGAGTAGAGTTCAGAACTCAGAGGACTAACAATAGAAGACTGGCCGAACCAGAGAGCCCATTCCGGAGAAGAGTAGGGGTGCACCCCGGAGCAGAAGAAGTACACAGGCTACCCTAGCGAGAGATAGGGAGACAAGGGTCCGAACCCCCGGGAGGAGGACCTAACTGAAAAGGAGCTGTAGACTCCACAGCGGTAGAGTACCACCAGTCCGCGGCCCGATCGAGGAATAGGCAGGCGGACTGGCCGGACCCCGGGGGGGGGGGGGTGAGTACCGGCCATAGGGAAAAAGGCGGTATAGCACAGGTACTGCGGGCATCCCCCCAATATGCGCCTATCGCGCAGGAGATATCTACTATATCTAAGCCGGTGGGCATGAGGGCGCCCACTCCGGTACTAATGCAGGTATGTCGAGGGGCCTACCTCCCTGCGCATCACCCTGGTAAGGCGGATCTGCCATCGATCCACAGAGCGTCCACCTGGAAGGTGGCAGCAAGATCCGTCAGTAGAGGGATCCATTCCAGAGGACAAGGGCAGATCGGCGAACCAACAGCGCGGTAGCGTGGGGGACAGGGGATAGCATCAGTCTGGTAGAACGCCACAGGGGCTGGAGGCCCTATATGTGTCCCCAGGACCTGCACGCAGAAACTCGCCCCCCCCCCTCCCACAGACGGGGGACAGGAAGGTAATTCCGGTACGGAAGCAATCAGCAGGGGGATACCGGCTGAGAAGGGTTCGGAGACGTACCGAAGGGTAATAAGTGGGCCGTTGGCCATAGCTATCACGGAATAGAGGTGGTCTCCCTACCAACCGAAGGAGAATACCCGAACCCCTAGATAAGCCTCCGAACCATTTGCAACTGAACGAGCCCCCGAGCAGAGCTCAATTTTTAGACGTCTGATAAGAGGGTTAAGTGCAGGCAGCCCCCTGCCTGAGCCTAAAAATGCTTAGAAGGAGAGTCCTGGCGCTGGCCCGGGGGCATCAACCCGGGGTGAGAGGCCCCTTGCCTGGGCGCGCCTGGAGGGTGGGCGGAGGTCTGATATTTCCTCTTCCTAGAGAGGCGTTTACCGCCGCCGTGGGGCCGGGCCCTAGGCTGGCTGCTAACCCTGGGAAGGTTAGCGAAGCACTGTGCGACCTGACGCAAGGCTTCGCTGTTGAAGAGGTGATCTCCGTCGCAGGGAGAATTACCCAGGTTGTGCTGTGCCCGTCTACACAACTCAGACGCCTGCAGTCATGCTGTACGGCGTGCTCTAATGGCAACAGCAGAAGCTCTGCTGACCGACTGGAAGGAGTCCAGCGAAGCACGAGAAAGGAACCCGGAGATATTCCTGCAGTGATAAAGAAGCAGGGAATATTCAAAGGCCTTGGTCGCCGATACGAAGAGGGATAACCGAGACAACCTCTCGGTGACCTCCTGCAGCGACAGACTCATATAAAATATATATGAGATAATTCTGGCCGTCAGCATAGATGTCTGGAAAGCTTGACGTCCTAGAGTATCTAGCGTCTTTGAGGCGCGGCCTGGGGGGCGAGAAGCATGCTTCTCCTTGCTTCCGGCCTTCCTCGGCGCCGATTCCACCACAATGGACCAATGTGGAAGCTGGTGCTGCTGCCGAACACCCGGGGACGGAGGCACCCGGTATAGAGCCTGCATCGCAGTCGACGGTGCCGGAACCCTCAAAGGCGACCGCCAAGCCCCCAGCAGGAGATCCTGCAGGGAGGGATGCAGAGGAAGCATCACGGCTGCCTGTTCCTCAGGGCCCGGGCTCGGGCTCTGGCCCGGGGTAGGGATGGCCAGCAAGTCCGCCATGTCAAGGAGGAAATCCTGAAAAGGTGGCTCTGCCGGAGGAGTTATGGTGGGGGAGGCTGCCGGGGCACACAGAGGCCGCTCGGCCCGATGCCCGCTAGGCATAGGAGGGGACCAACCGCCCCGGATCGGGGCAGTCCCCATGGCGTCGTCGGCTCATGGGATTGATTCCAAACTAGGCATCGAAGGGGTCGATGGCACCGACAGCGCCGCAGGAATCGGCCTCGGCCCCGAACCCGGGGGTGGCGCTGCTCCCTGCGATCGAAGCGGTTCCGTGGCCGCCGGAAGGCAGGGGCCAGCGGTCTCCGCTCTGCGTCGCGGGAGGGGACAGGGACCGATCCCGAGACGTGTAGTGTCCAAGCTTTCAAGGCTGGATACCGACTCCAGGCTGGGCATCGAACCGAGCGAGGAGATCGACTCCCTTCCAGAGGGCCCCGGCGGGGGCGACCGCGCCGGTGGTGGAAAACCTGGAGCGTGGACCGCAACCGCGCCGATCGGTGCTGCGAGCATCACGGGTCCCCGAGGGCGGAGCTCGGTGGAGAGGGGGTCATCCGACGCCGGCGCCGATCGGCGGGCACTGCCCGAAGCCGGGCTCCTTCTCGCACCCGTTCGACCCGGAGAGAAACCCTCCCGGGGCATACGGCCCGTCCCCGAGGGGACCCCGGTCACCCGACGACGAGTCCCTGCGGGGGTGCAAAGCCCCTGCGCCGACGTCGGTGTACCGTTGTGGGGCGGCGCAGATCCAGATCGTATCAAAGTGGTCGAAGGCCCCGAGGCCCCTTCTCTAGGAAAAAACGGGGCCCTTGACGGCTGCGTCAATGCCGGGGAGTCGTCCGAGCGCTAGCCGACACACCCCGAGGTCCCCGTGGAAGGTCGATGGCGGCCCCTCGTGCTTGACGCCCCTGCCGTCACCGGCGGAGCGGCGCCGCTCGAACCCGGTACCACCCTTGCGCAAGGCTGGGAAAACGGCGACCCGGCGCGGGTCGAAGCGAGCGGCCCCGAGGGGAGGGAGGCCCGATGACCATCCCCGGCGCGGGGCGGAACCACCGATGCCCGCGCGCTTGAAGCGGGTACTACCCCCGCGCATGACCTGAACGTAGGGCCGTCAGACCGTGTCGAGTCGATCGGTCCCCGAGGTAGGGAGGACAGCGGCCGGCGATCCCCGGTGGGGAGCGGGTCACTCGATGCCGACGGGTCGGCACCGCCCAAGGCGGATACCGGCCCCCTAGGAAGGCCATACTGGCGCGAGTCGGTCAGCCCCGGAGGCGCCGGGGACCTCAGCCGCCAATCCCCGGTGAGGAGCGGAACGCTCGACGCCGACGCCAAGGGGTCGGTACAGCCCGAAGCAGGCACCGTCCACGCGCATGGCAGGGATGGAGGAACGCCAGACTGGACCGAGTTGATTGGCCCCGGAGGCGTCGAGGACAGCAGCCGACGATCCTCGGTGAGGAGCGGAGCGCTCGACACCGACGCCGGGGGCTCAGTACCGCCCGAAGCGGCTACCACGCCCGAGCATGGCTTGGATGTAGGGATGTCAGACCCGGTCGAGCCAGTTGGCCCCAAAGGCGCCGAGGACACCGGCTGACGATCCCTGGTGAAGAATGGAACACTCGACGCCGACGCCGATGCCGGGGAATCGGCACCGCTCAAGGCGGGTACCTCCCTCAGGCATGGCTCGGGAATGTTCTGTGAGGAACGAACCTCAGGAACATCCCGAAACCCCGTAAATGCTTTGGAGCCAGAGGACTCCCGCCGGGGTATATCAGCCAAGGAGGACTTGAGGGGTTGGCCGGAGCCGTCGCCATGCCTCGCATGAGACTTGCCCAAGACTCGGCTAGTCTTAACAGACTGTTGTGTGGTTACCTGATCCTGGAGAGAAGAACAACCCGACGACCGCGCCCCGGGCGCGAAGACGTCGTCGAGGGATACCCGAAAGAGGGAGGGTCTTCTGCCGACACTGCAGCCCGGGGAATCCGGGAAAGAGGGGTCAGGCCCCACACAGGAGAGGCACCAGGCATTGGAGTCCACGTGGAACATGGAGTCCCCGCCATGAGGCTGGGGGGGAAGAAGGCTCCATGCCCCGGTCCTCAGCGCCCGGAGGGGGCGATGAAAATTAAAGGAAAATAAAGAAAGGGGGGGGGGCACAGAGGTGCCACCGTCGGCGGGAAAAACGGAAAAAGATTTCTGCGGTGGCAGGAGGGACGTCCTGCCTGCTCCGTGGAAAATGAAAAACTGGGGAGAGGCAGTAGGAAGAGCGGGAAGAGCGGGAAGCCACCGCGCAGGCACGGGGTATGCTCCCAAAGGCCTTCTGATTGGATGCTGGGGAGCATTCCCGTGCGGGCTCCGTCGGCGACGTCTCCCACGTGTGAAGACTCATTCCTGCTTGTTCCTGGAGATTGGATTCTACAAACATCAAATTGACTACATCTGTGGAAGTCAATGATGGAAAAGCTCTATAATATCAACCAAGACAAAACCTGGAGCTGACTATATCACCAACTACTAGTATGCAAACTCAAGCTAAACTTGAAAAAGAGCAAGCCACTCATGAATGCAGCAAAATATGACCTTGAGAATATACCACTGGAATTTAAAGACTGCCTGCAAAATCCATTTGCTGCTTTAGATAGAAATGACAGAGCTCCAGAAGAGTTATGGGATGACATTAAGAAGGTTGTGTTGGAAGAAAGTCAGAAATCTCTACAAAAGGTGAAAAAGCAAGAACAGCCAAAATGGAAGACAGAAGAAACTCTGAAAGTTGCCCAGAAACGCAGAGAAGCTAAAGCCAGAGGAGAAAGACAATCACAGAACTCAACAGATTTCCAACTTGCAGCAAGACAAGACAAGAAGTACTACAATGACGCATACAAGGAAATAGAAGCAGAAACTATTAGAGAAAGAAGATTAACTCTTATAGATTTATGAAAGCCAAAGAACAAATTCCAGCCTCAAATTGGAATGTTACAAGATGCTCGAGGATCCACATTGAATAATGATGAGAAGATCAAGAAAAGGTGGAAAGTATATTCAGAGTTATTATATTATAAAGATCAGATGGACCAACAGATGTTTCAAACTGTATCTTATGATCCGGAACTATTGGTGATTATAGATGCTGAAGCAGCATTGAAAGCCTTATGAAAGAACAAAGCACCAGCCACTGATGGCATTCCCCTAGAAGTATTACAGCAATCTGATGCAGCTGTTACTATACTTACAAGGCTCTGCCAGGAAATTTGGAAGACAACATCATGGCCAACGGACAGGAAAAGATCTGTGTTTATACCAATAGTAAAGAAAAGTGATCCAATTGACTGTGCAAATTATCACACAATTGCTCCGATCCCACATGCCAGCAGGAGTCTACTGAAGATTATTCAGCAGAGACTACAAACATACCTGGAACGAGAACTACCTGACGTGCAAGCAGGATTCAGGAAAGGGCGAGGAACAAGAGACATCATCGTGGATGTGAGATGGATCCTTGAAAAGACAAAAAAGGATCTCTCTATGTGTTTAATGACTATAGCAAGGCTTTTGACTATGTAAACCATGAGAAACTGTGGGCTACATTAAGCATAGGTTTTCCAGAACACCTGATCATTGTCGTGCACAACCTTTACATTGATCAAGAAGCAACAGTTCAAATGGAACAAAGAGAAACAGAATGGCATAAAATCAGCAAAGGTTTATGACAAAGCTGCATACTTTCCCCCTACCTGTTTAATTTATCTGCAGAACAAATCATCAGAGAAGCAGGACTGCATGAAGACAACAGATGTCTGAAGATTGGTGGGTGACTCATCAACAACCTTCCCTATGCTGATGATACCACATTACTGGCGGAAAGTGAAGATGATCTGAAACATCTGCTTCTCAAGATCAAGGGAGATAGTCTTAAAAAGGGCCTGCATCTTAATGTAAAGAAGATCCTGACAATTGGCAAAAATCAGTAAGTTCATCTTTGATGAAGAAGAAATTGAAATAGTGGACAACTTTAACCTACATGGATCAACTATCAATAATGAAGCAGTTAAGAAATCAGACGACACATTGCTCTTGGCAGAATGGCTATGAAGGACCTAGACAAGATTCTCAAGAGCAGAGATGTCTCTCTCCACACAAAGATTCAACTTGTTCAAACCATGGTATTTTCAATGTCGTCATATGGATGCGAAAGTTGAACAATGAAAAAGATAGACAGGAAAAAAATTGATGCCTTTGAATTATGGTGCTGGTGACGAATACTGTGTATACCATGGACTGCCAGTCAGTACTAGAGGAGATCAAACCTAAGCTTTCTTTAGAAGCTCAGATGACAAGGCTTATATACCGCTTTGCAGCAGTGCCCGCAGCAGAGGTGCCTGGTGTTGTTATGGCACCACTCCCAAGGGCTGGATTTGTCCCCACAGGCTGCATATCGCAGCTGGATTGTGGAGTGGCCATACTGGTAACTCTGGGCAGCTCCTGCAGGCCCTCCACAATGGTACTGTGCAGTCAGTCTTTGGAGGTATTCAGCTGCTCTGTGGTCACAACCTGCCTCTTCTGCCTGCAGCACTATGCTTTGCCGGAGCATCTCCAGCTGGACCTGTCCCCTTGCCTGCTGGGCCTCATTGTGTGTGAGCAGTCTATCTGCACATGGAATTATATGCTGGGAAGCTTGCTGCTAGTGTTCCCCTCCTGTCCATCTGTGCCCTGATGCTGCTGTGGAGAGAGCCAGGATCTTCAGATCAGCAGGTCCACTCTCAGCCAGTGCCTACAGCTCTGCCTCATTGTCCAAGGCAAGCTACTTTCTGTGTCCTGTATAGTTGCTGGGAGACCCAATGCTGCATCCCCTGTCTAGCAATGCAGAATAAATCAAATAGATTATACAAACTATCATAAGAGAGTGGCAGCAAGACCAAAGGTCTGAGAAAAGAGGGGTACCATTAGCCAAAACCTAAAGGAAACTACGATAGATAAAAATGAAAGTAAAATGAAGCATCATGAAAACAGGAATCCCGTATTGTTTTAAAACCATGGTATAAAAGGTATTCATTTAAAACAGAAATCTAAAAACGGACGTCTAAATCGGACCACTCTATATAAAGTGCCATATACAGCACTTGTTCAGGTTCGTTAGGTTTCTTTTACTTGATTTTTATTTTCACCTCGCCCCCCTCCCCTTCCCTTCTCCCCCCCCTTTTTTCAATAAAAGCATTCTTTACATAAAAGCAATTTTTGAAATAAAGGCATTTTCCACAAAATGTTTATACATATGGTGCTTTATATGGAATGGTCCGATTTAGATGTCCATTTTTAGACTCCATTTTAAATGGTCTGTTAACATGTTATGGCAGCACTCTTTAGAAGCTTATGGTATTACTACCCGTTATTTTATCCCCCTACGTCTTTTATGTATTGTCTGTTACACAATGCTCTTTTATTTATTTACGTTGTCTCGTACATTGTTTTATTGTAGTTATCTTAAGTTTTATTAATAGTCTATTTATTGATATTTTGTCTTATGCTGATTTGTTTTATTTGTATTTATTTTTTGAGTTATATACCCACTGATGAAGGCGTTGCCGAAACACGTTGGGGTCTACCAATTAAGGCACTTGTGACCAACATAAGTCTCTTGCTTTATATGTCTAGGCACTGCCTCTGCATCTCATATGCTCTCGCTCGTGATGAACTCTCCCCAACCAACACAAAAGCAGGCAGACAATGATTCACTCCAGCATTAGCTTCACCTCACTCTGAGAACTTCCTCTTGCCACTCACCATCTTCGGTGCCATGTCAGTGGATCAGCACTCCCCTTGGAGCGAAATGTTCAAAATGTAGAGGCATAGCCATCCGAGACGTTCCCATATATTTTGTGGAGATGGTGCCGATTGAATACGTCAACCTGTGGATGCCTCCAGAACCAGGTACATGCAGCCATGCACACAGAAATGTTGCCACACCACAGTTACCATCCCAGGCAGTAGCCATGGCCCCAAGGAACTCTGTAACCAATGGGATGAAAATGGAGCATCGTGCAGTGTCTTGGCAAACAATGTCTGTTAGTGTGGCAGTGTGTGGAGTGTAGTGGTGACAGCACTGCCACACTGTGTGGCAATAACCAGGTGCCCCACCCCCTCACATCAGAGGGATGCCAGTGTCTGCCACATGATGATGGCCCCACATGTTGCTGTATGTCACTGCTGAAAGCACTGTAGCCAACAAGGGAAAGCCATACCGTGATGTGCGTTTTGCTGTGTATGTGCAAAGAGTTTAACATCTAAGTGCGTGCATGTGGCATTTAACGTGCACATTTACAAGCCTGGTGTCCATTTAACATGTACGTGCTTGGCGTTGAACATTTACATGCACACGTATATGTGCTTGGCATTAGTTTCATGTTTATGAGCTCAGGGCCTAATCTGTGCTCTGCTAGGGGATAATCATGTACATCTATAAGATAGGCAACGTGTATGTGTGTGTGGAAGTGTAACTGTCTGACATTGCACCACATTGCCCTGCAAGTATGAGCACGCTGGTAGGACCCCATTGGAGTGGCTGTGGGGGCAAGAGGATACCATAGAGGACATTCATAGATGGTATGTGATGGCCCTGCTGCATTATACTGACCTGGAAAGGAGGAGGCCAGCAAGAAGGCATCCATACATAAGAGTCCAAGGCTGAGGTTCAATTTCACAGACATGACAGATGATATCTGTGTGCCCAAGTTGAGGTTTGATAGGGCAGCAATAGATGACCTGTGCCAGCAGCTGGAGACGCACCTCACCCCCATCACTCACAGGGGACAGGCAGTCCCTGTACATGTCAAGGACACAACAGCCCTCACCTTCCAGACAGTTCTAGCAGCTGCAGGAGGTCTTAGCCAGGCAGAAGTCTCAGGGTTCTTCACACAGTTCCTAAGAGCATTTCTGAGGTGCATGGCACAACACATAGCCTTCCCCACACATAGCAGCAGTGGTGCCATGAAGGATTTCCATGATGTGGTTGCTTTTCCATCAGTGCTAGGTATGGTCGATGGAATACTTGTGGTTCTCTGGCCCCCAAGACAGTGTGAGGTGCCCTACCACAACCATAAATTATACAACTCCATGAACATGCAAATTGTATACAATGTCCATGGGGAAATAATCAATGTTGTTTTCAAATACCCAGGATCATGCCATGACTCATACATCCTGAGCCAGTCTGGAATCCACAGCCACTTCAAGAGGGGCAAAATGGTCGGAGGGTGGCTGCTAGATGAGCAGTCAAACTGATACCCCTCTACCCTGGCCATACAGCCTGAAACACAGGACAACATGCAGCTGGAAGATGGTGAGAGGGCAATTGACTCTGCCTTACAGCTCACACATGTGTACAGCACAGAGGACAGTTAGGCTGTAAGCAGACATTGTGCAGACCATGTGTGGGGGACTCTAGAGAGCTCCCGCGAACTATGTCCATATCCACATATGTGCAGGCCAATGCTATGGAGAGATATGGCAACAGAGACAAATTACTACGGTGACCCCTGATGTCCATAGGGCTGACACTGGATACTAAGCCAATACCTCCTGTTATGCACATCTGTAAAGGTCTGCCTAGGAAGAGTCCAGAGATGCTCTGCCAGTGAACAGGTACATCCATTGTCATAGGGATACCGCTGACTCACACCCCCAAACCCTGTAGCACAAAGGGGATGTCAAGCCCATGTTACAAAGTCTCCCCAAGCAGGTGGAAGGGGGAGTGTCTCACAGGCCCCACAACTAACTATCCAACCCTGCTTCCCATTCAGTGGGTTCCCCTGCTGCAGTCTGGTGTGCACAAGCACATGCACATTCTAGAGGCACACATATCTCACCTGAGAGCTGTGGGCCCATGTCACTGGCTGCCACAGCTGAACATAGTCACAAACATGACGACACAGTGCCTGCAACATGTGTTAAGCATACTACTCCCCCCTGCCACTAATACCACACCCCGGCACTGCGCGATGTAACCTCTCTCTGCAGGTGACAGGGGATACCCTTTGAGGGAATGGCTGCTGACTCCCATAGTCAACTCCAGCATCCTGGCCCAGATGAGATACAATTGGGCCCACAGGAGCACCTGGGGCATTATCAAGTGGACCTTTAGCCAACTGAAGAGCCAGTTTTGATGCCTGGATAGGTCAGGTGGTGAGTTGCTCTACCACCCAACTAAGGTCTGCCAGATATTTGTTGCCTGCTGCATGCTCTACAACTAAGCACAACCATGCAGGCAGCCCCTGCCAGCAGAGTCTGACCTACCCCAGGAGGATGGAGATGAGCCTGATGTTGCCCCACATGTGCCCCTGGATGCATCATTCAGGAGGGGAGTGGCAGCCTGGGACAACCTCATCCAGACCCACTTTGCAGGCCATGAATGAGCTATGCAATGATTGACAGTACTGTCCCAGGGGTTCCCCATGCCCTAGCATGACTGGTGCCTATGTGTGCTAAAGGATGAGCACACCAGTAACAGAACAACTTGCCCCGAAGAGATGACCCATGCCTTAGCATACAAAACATGTACCCATTCCAGATCATAAAAGATGCCTTGTGATGTTGTCTCTGAAAAAGGCATGCAGATAACCACAGCACAGGTGCAGTGATGTTGTGCGGACTCCTGCTGACCAGGCAGGACATGGCATTGTGGCAAGGTGTCCATGGGAATCTAAACAAGGTCTGGTGGGTCCAAAGCATGTGCTCAAACCATTTGCACTACACTCATGCTCTCACCCACACCCCCTGTGCCATGCTGACAGTTCTGCTGACAGGGTTGCTGCCGGAGAATGGCAGAACCACCATCCCTAGCAAGAATCACATCTCATAGGGGGATGTCGCCACTGTCAGCAACCCAGGGATTCCCAAGTCTGTTGTGTGGGATGTGATGACTACCAATAACATGTATCACATGCCATGGGTTGAACTGTGAGGTATATGCACCCCACCTGGTCAGGCAAAGTTCAGTTGATGTGTGTAGACACCCTGGAGGGGTGGCACAATAGTTGGGGCCACATCTATGCACCCTGGTTAGCAGGGTTTGGATCCCACAGGTGCTATATGTGGCCATGGACATTTCACTGCCCTCTCCACTGTGGCAGTGGAGAAGGCATGGTGTGCAACATCTAGTCATATCGTCCCATGGCAACACAAGGGCTGCTGGGTTATCAGGGATCTACAGTGTCATCATGTGCAGTCCTGCCTTAGAAATATTTCTAAGGTCATTATTACAATGGCTGATGAATCACTTTTAAAATAAAAGAACCGACCAATCAGTATCGGGAACCCCTGATCTGATTGGTTTTCAAAAGTTATGACGACATCATCATCTTATGCTCTTCAAAACACCTGGTATCATCCTTCCGAAATAGGGATATATCATTATTATGTCATTCCAAATGGTCACATAAAATTGTAACTTAAATGAGACTCTGCCAGTCTATTTCCCTGTTCAAACCTCCTGGCTCCATTGTTTCAAGACGAAAAATCCATCGTTGTTCTATATATTGCAGACGTTCTTCCCGCTGTCCTCCCCGAGGATTAGCTGGCACATGATCAATAATTGACCATTGAAGCTGGTCAAACGTATGAGAATATTCTATACAATGAGAGACCATGGGTGCAGAAAGTACCGCACATCGATGACGAGAGGCATGTTCAGTTAAACGACTTTTCATAGAACGAGTAGTTCTACCTATATAAAGAAGGGAACATGGGCATAGAATAAAATATACTACATAAGGAGTAACACATGTAGTATCCCATCGACGTCGATAGACTTGATGCGTAGTTGGATGACTCCATTCAATACCGGTAAGTGTGGATACACAATATTTACATTGTTGGCATGCTGAGTGGCCAAAATTAGGTTCAGAATAGGAACAACGGTCTTCCTTCATAGAAGATTTTACAAGGGTATCCCCTATATTACGACCTCTAGAGAAGGCTATCTGTAGAGGAATATTAAAACAATCATGAAGTTGAAGGATAGGCCAATAAGTTTTTAAAATCCGTACCACCTGTGGACTCAAAGGCATATATGGCAAAACTCCTGTAATTTTTGGCGGACCCGAGGATTTTGAAACAGTATAAGCAGGATCCAATAACCATTCACGATGTGTACAACATGCTCGTTTGAAAGCTTTCTTTATAACAAGATCTGGATAGCCACGTGATTTTAAACGATTACAAAGATCTTGAGCATGAGCTTTAAACATTTCAATAGAATGGCACAAACGTCGTAATCTAAGGAACTGCCCATATGGGAGCCCACGTCGTAAGGGGCCCGGATGAAAACTATCAAAATGTAGAAGACTATTTCGTTCTACAGGCTTTCGATATAATGATGTATACAAATGCCCATCATGGTGAGAGATAGAGATATCTAAAAATTCAATCTCATTATCTTCAATGTGTGCAGTAAAGGCAATATTAGGTTTCAGTCCATTCAGCCAGATTATAAACTCATGCAACAAGGTAAGGCTAGATAGCCAGACAAAAAATATATCGTCAAGAAAACGCTTAGAACAACGATGGATTTTTCGTCTTGAAACAATGGAGCCAGGAGGTTTGAACAGGGAAATCGACTGGCAGAGTCTCATTTAAGTTACAATTTTATGTGACCATTTGGAATGACATAATAATGATATATCCCTATTTCGGAAGGATGATACCAGGTGTTTTGAAGAGCATAAGATGATGATGTCGTCATAACTTTTGAAAACCAATCAGATCAGGGGTTCCCCATCATGTGGGGGTTTTCCCGATACTGATTGGTCGGTTCTTTTATTTTAAAAGTGATTCATCAGCCATTGTAATAACGACCTTAGCTGCATCGACGGCGTTCAGAGGATGGTATTTGAAGATTAAGGAATCCTAGTTATTGCACTTGAAACAGGGCTAGAGTGCCCGAAACGTGCGCGTCGTGTATCTATCATAACTGGCATTTCTGGACTGAGATAAGTCTTTTGACTATTTTATGGTTAAATGAACTTTAACTTTATTTTGGTGAAGAACCTATAATAATAAAAGTAGCTACTCGCTTGGTGTGGGTCGGTTTCCCTTCCGACCTTCCTACGGCTAGCTCCGACAAAAAGAAAAAAGTTTGTGAGGTCACTGAAAAAAGGTTGGGTGCTCTACACATATTGGTTATTGATTTGCCCTGACCAAAAGGTTTTTTTGTTTGTCTTAGAAATATTTCTGTCACTCTACCAGATATACACCTTTCAGGATGCCAGGGATCTCTATCAGTTACCTCCACCATACATCTTGCATACTTCTTGTGGGGCTACTCCAATTTGTGGTCTCTACATCATCCCGTCTCACAGGACACCTTATCCATGTCTTCATGTGGAGACCAAACGTGCAACACATACACAGACACCACAGAGTCTAGGGTTGGCCTGGTGGTTAGTGCCACTGCCTCACACACGATAGATGTGGGCTTGAATTCCACTGGCATCCCTTGTGACCCTGTGCAGAGAACATTATCGACTGGGGAGACAGGCATGACAATCAACCTCTGGTCAGTATTTGCCATGCAATCCCAAGTGCTGCAGGGACCTCAGGTGCTGGGACAAATGTACCCTCCGTACAGGCAGGGTGAAGTGGCAACTATAGTGATGTTGACTCACAAGCTAGTGGAGATGTACAGGTCATCATTGGCATGGACTGCATTTGGTGGCCTCAGTTCACATCGGCTGTCAAAGTTGTTATGTATATCTTTTTTCCTCCCAGCTGGGACATTACAGTATCTTCACACTGATCCACCTGTAACCTTGCCCCTCTTGCTCCCCACATCTCTGAAAACCCTCCCAGCCCGACCTATGCATAGTTGCAACACCCTGTGCTTCTCCAATTACCATGGCCAACTACATCCTCACATACATGGCAACAGTGCTAGGAGTGGTGTCATGTGGGCCATCCATGGCCCCAGACTCTGCCCCTAGTGATGCTCCTGACATGGTGCACTTGCACAGGGTCCAGCTCCTGAGATGTGCCTCCCGAGAGTACCACCATCTCTAATGTGTGTCCAGCCCTGGTCAACCCAGCTGTGCCTACCACACATGGTAATATGGGATGTGTCCCTGCTCCCTGTGGCACTAGCCCAATATCACACAATCTAATTCTGACCAGGCCAGTCCCTGTTCTCAGACAGTCCCTGCCCAGAGATGCCTATTCTGCACAGTGCTCATGTCACAACTGCAGGAGACATCTACCCAGATCAGCACTGGTTAGCAGTGTGACTTGACAAATCACCCCCTATAGTGCCCCTTGTGCCCTTAACCAAGACACCCAACCATCCATAGCCTCACAGCTATCCAAAGTATTTATGTCAGTGTGTACTGTACATTTCCTGGATCACATGACGTCACCTACTTTGCTGGACGTATGACAGTGTCATACTAAGGAGCTGTGGAATGAGTCGATAACATATGGGCACACTTTCATACAGATGTATTTATTGTTCTGACCACTTGGCTATGGACAGCCTACATAGCTGCACATAGATGAAACACAGCATTTGTCTCAACGATGCAACTCAGTCTAACAGTGTTCCAACATCATAATCAGCCTTACATGGCCATACATATCTAGTCATGTAATCCTGATTACTGGACATCTGCTACTGCAGCTAGCAGGGTAATGTACATCCACATACCCTTCAAACATGACACAAACATGAGATGACACCTCTATAGATACAGAAACATTGCAGTCCACCCCAAACCACATACCTCAGTTTGTCCCATGTACACCTCAACAATCACTCCAGAACTGAAACATTCAGATGCCAACAAATGCTACAGGACACAACCAGCAACAGGCGACATTGCCAGAGGTTGGTCACTGCTACGTCACAGTATGTCAGGAAACATCTCTGGCCAACACCCCCCTGATGACTCATTGATTAGAGTGTGCCCTTGCTGTGATGCCTTCATGATTTACCCAGCACACCATCTCCCATTGCTGGACACATGTTGTAGCTGGTGTGGGCATCTGCAGAGTCTTTGTCATGGGTGTATGGCGAGGTGTGCATGGGACAATCTGATAGTCTTAGGTTGTGATGGACTGTTATGGTGGTGTGCCAAGGTCTTGCATAGGCTGCATAATCAAGCTATTGTCATCTATCCTTTGACACTCCTTCCAAATTCACGGGCAGGATCCAGGCTTATCATATAATGTGGTGTTGCAAAAATATCATGGCAACCATTTATGCATGCCAAGTGACTTGTCTGTGTTCTCTTGTATGACTGTCAGGAACAAACGTTGTCCCAGATTGATCAAATGGATTCTGTGACACAGTGAGATAGACATGACCCTATAGAATGCTGCACTTCTTCAGCTACTGGGAGGATACATGTGATCACCAATCAGTGCATGGTATTTTGGCGACACAGTTGTGAATGTCCTGTGGATCGCCTGTATTGCATCTCAGGCTCCACATCCTGATATGGATCAGAAGTCGCAATCGCTATCAATGGCAGACCAGGGCCAGCTGGTGGTTATGCAAATAGAGGGGTGTTCCAGGCTGCAACATGCAGCAAAGGCTGGTTATAATCAAGAACGGCTGCCTGCATTCAACAGAGGCATGAATAGACAGGAGATGCACAGGACTGACATCATGGCAGTTGGCCTAGGAAGTCAAACACAAAGGGCAACCGCATGCTATCAATGTAGGAGCTTCTACGAGTTCAGAGGGAGAGGTGTTCCTTTGTTGTTTGCCCCTCCAGTGCGAGGAGGAGATGTTTGGCATACAGGTTGAGGGGCTGTGAGACACATAGGAAACCACTACAAGCAGAGGAACAGAGGTGGAGACAAATTGAGTGGGCATCCAAATCCTACATATAGAGCATGGCCGACTGGGTGACCATTCTGTTCTGCGACAAAGGCACGTTCGGCAATCTGGCTGACCTGTGCATATCCGGTGTGAAGTGGTTTCCTCAAGAGGAGTAGACAGAGTGCTTGAAAATTTCCATGCAACATCCAACCAAGATCATGCTCTGGGGTTGCATGGCAGCCAGTAGTGTTTGAGGTAGCCACATAGTTTACGGGATGGTGGATGGAGCGACAGACATAGGGAATCAGCAGAGGTGCACGATGCATCAGGTAGGCAACCATGTCATGAAGGATATTTCGTCTGGGATGACAATGTACCTTGGCACCGAGCAATAATAGTCACCAACTGGTGGAAACTTAATGGGGCACAGAAAGTTGACTGGCCAGCTCAATCACACGATACCAACATGATTACACATCTTTGGTACACAGTATCAGTTGAGACTGCCACGAGGTAGCCATGGATCCAGAGGAGCTGCTTATATTACTGACTGCAGCCTCGAATTGCATCACCACATGTCACAATGGTCTACTTCATGTTATGCAGATGTCGTGCAGTAAAAGGAAGCCAGGGCTCATCAGGTACCCATGGCCACAAGCAGCGAGCTACAGCTGTTTTCAGGGCTACCTAATGACATTAGGAAGCCCACATGCATATTGCCAGCATACACGGCACAAACAATATCAACAATTTTTGTGGCAAACATTGGATATTTGTACACAAGTTCACAACCTAACAAGCATCAGTATCACAAAGACATAATTGAACATTCATGTCATGAAGAATATGTCAGCATTGCACAATAAACTTCCTGAGGACAATGACATGCAGAAGGGGTTTCATCGAAATAGAAAAATGATAGCAGAAAAAGAACACATAGCCTATCTAGTCTGCCTTTCCATATCAACTACATTAGTCCCCTTTTTACCTTTAGAGATCCTCTGTGTTTGTCCCATGTTCTTTTGAATTCAGATACTTTCTTCTTGTCTACCATCTCCACTGGGAGTCTATTCCATGCATCTACCACTCTTTCCACGAAGAAATATTTCTGCATATTACTCCTGAGTCAGCGTAGTTACTCACCTGTAACAGGTGTTCTCCAGGAGCAGCAGGAATCAGTCCTCACTTATGGGTGACGTCGGCGCCGACGGAGCCCTCGCGGAGCAATTTTCCCCAGCTTTCAAAGAAAGCCTTTGGGAATTGCAGCGCGCGCATGCGCGGTCGTCTTCCCGCCCGAGGGTGCCATCTTAGCCAGTCAGATGACATAGCTAAAAAAGACAGCATAAAAATTTGCAAAAAGAACATAAGCAGACGATTGCAACTCCAAGGGGAGGAGGGAGGGTAGTGAGGACTGATTCCTGCTGCTCCTGGAGAACACCTGTTACAGGTGAGTAACTACGCTTTCTCCAGGACCAAGCAGGAAGTCAGTCCTCACTTATGGGACTCCCAAGCTCAAGGCTACCGGAGACCCTAAGCACAAAAATGAGCTCCCTCTAGCTCAGCAGCACAGAAGGATAGAATCTTCGCTGAATTATCACCCACCGGTAGCCCACATCCGGGATGGAGGGTAGGAGTTGCTCAGACCTCAAAGAGATTACGGAGGACTGCCTGTCCGAAAGCACTGTCCCTACGGGACTCCCTCTCGAGACAGTAATGGACCGCAAAAGTCTGGCTCGAAGACCAAGTAGCGGCCCGGCAGATGTCTGCCAGCGGAACAGAGCGGAGGTAAGCCACTGACGTAGCCTTTGCCCGAACGCAATGAGCCGTGACTCGACTTTCTAAGGAGAGTCCGGCTGCCCCATAAGCCCAAGAGATACAGTCCGCAACCCAGATGGACAGAGTACGCTTGGAGACCGGAGCCCCAATTTATTGGGGTCAAAAGACACAAAAAGCTGAGCAGCTTTACGGTGCTCCCGCGTACGGTCAAGGTAGAAGTTCAATGCCCTTCTACAGTCCAGGGTATGGAGGACCGTTTCAGCTCGGCTGGAGTGTGGTCTGGGAAAGAAGGTTGGAAGTACCACCTCCTGATTGATGTGAAAAGGGGAGACCACTTTAGGCAGAAATTTTGGGTGAGTCCGTAGGACTACCCTATTCTTGTAGAACCTAGTGTAAGGGGGATCAGACACGAGGGCCTGCAATTCACTTACGCGTCTAGCGGAAGTGAGGGCTATCAAGAACAGTGTTTTCCAAGACAGAAAACGGAGAGAACAGGTAGCCATAGGTTCAAAAGGCGGACAGGTGATCCGCTGCAAAACCACATTCAGGTCCCAGTCAGGCGCTGGCGGGCGCAGAGGTGGTTTAAGTAGAAGGAGACCTCTGAGAAACCTCGCTACGAGAGGGTCACTGGAGAGAGGTCTACCGTCCACCGGCACATGATGTGCCGAAAGAGCACTGAGGTGAACTTTGACGGAGTTGGACTTAAGTCCCAGATTAGAGAGGTGTAGCAAGTACTGCAAGATCACCGACACCGGGCAGGAGAAGGGATCCTGAGACTGTTGGGTACACCAGACTGCAAAGCGACGCCATTTAAGGGCGTAGCATTTGCGGGTAGAAGGCCGTCGCGAAGCCAAGACGACCTCCTCCACCTCCGCCGGCAGGAGAAGGGGAGCAAGGACTACCCTCTCAGCAGCCAGGCCATGAGGTTGAGAGACCTGAGGTTGGGGTGCAGTAGGGACCCCTGATCCTGAGTGAGGAGATCCGGTTGTACCCCCAGAGGGAATGGATCCTCCACCGCCAGTTGCAGTAGGAGCGGAAACCACGGCTGCCTGGGCCAGCGAGGGGCCACCAGGATCATGAAGGCTTTGTCTCGGAGAACCTTGAAGAGAGTTCGAGAGACTAGCGGGATGGGAGGGAAAGCGTACAGGAGGCTCCCCGACCATGAGATCAGAAAAGCGTCCGCCGCAACCCGGAGGGGGTGTGGCTGACGAGAGCAGAAGCGAGGAAGCTGCCGGTTGTGAGGACTGGCAAAGAGATCCACCGTGGGGAGGCCCCACTTGAGGAAGAGCTTCTGAACTACCAAGGGATCCAGACGCCACTCGTGCGGCTGGAGGACCCTGCTGAGTTTGTCCGCAAGGCAATTTTCTTGGCCCGGGAGATAAACTGCCTTGAGGAGAATGCCGTGACTGACGGCCCAAGAGCAGAGCTTCTGTGCCTCCCGGCAGAGGAGGAAGGAGCCCGTGCCCCCCTGCTTGTTCACGTAGAACATGGCAACTTGATTGTCCGTCTGGACAAGGACGGACTGGTGGGAAGTCAGGTGGGAGAAGGCCTTGAGAGCCAGGCGGATCGCCCTGAGCTCCAGGAAGTTGATCTGCTGAGCAGACTCCCACGTGGTCCAGAGTCCCTGAGTACGTGCCTCTTGGCAATGTGCTCCCCAGCCCAGGAGGGATGCATCGGTGGTCAGCACCCGGGTCGGCTGAGGTGACTGGAAAGGCATTCCGAATAGGAGGTTCGGCTGCCGGAGCCACCACCGGAGAGACGAGATCAGCGGCTCGGAGAGGCGCACTAGGTCTGCTAGGCCGCCTGTGGCTTGACGCCACTGCTGGCGGAGACACCATTGAGCAGACCGCATATTCAGGCGGGCATTGGGGGTCACATGGACGGTGGAAGCCATATGGCCGAGTAGTCTCAGGAAGCGCCTGGCGGAGACCAGGGGCTGGCTGCGAAAGCGGTCGGCTAGGTCCATGAGCCGTTGAGCCCTGTCGAGCGGTAGGTATGCTCGCGCCTGAGGAGTGTGCAGCCTTGCGCCGATGAACTCGAGATCCTGTGAGGGGAGCAAAGTGGACTTTGCGAAGTTGATAACAAAGCCCAAGTGCTGCAGAAGAGTCACCGTGCGGCGCGTGGCGTTGGTGACCTCCCGAGCGGACGCTGCTCTGATGAGCCAGTCGTCGAGGTACGGAAAGACATAGAGGCCGTGAAGCCGGAGATGGGCCGCCACGACCGCGAGACATTTTGTGAAGACTCGCGGTGCGGAGGACAGGCCAAAGGGCAGTACTCTGTACTGGTAATGATTTCCCGCCACCACAAACCTTAGGTATTGGCGGTGGCTTGGGTGGATGAGGATGTGCGTGTAGGCATCCTTTAGATCCAAGGAGCATAGCCAATCTCCCTGCTGGAGGTAGGGCAGAAGGATTCCAAGGGTAAGCATTTTGAACTTCTCCCGCACAAGGAACTTGTTGAGGTTGCGCAAGTCCAGGATGGGTCTGAGGCCCCCTGTTCTCTTTGGTATCAGAAAATACCTGGAATAAAAGCCTTGACCTCTCAGGTGGTGTGGCACCGGTTCCACCGCCTGATCCTGCAGAAGACCTGCTAACTCCTGAAGGAGCAATTCCCTGTGCAGAGGGGGTCGCGCGGAGGTTCTCCCCGGAAAATAGGAGGGAGGGACCTGGTGGAAGTGGAGAAGATAGCCTTCTCGCACGACTTGAAGCACCCAGGCATCTGCGGTGATGCTGGACCACCTGTGGGCGAAGTGAACCAGCCGGCCTCCGGTGCTGGGAGGAACCAGCGGGGGGGGAGAGGCTATGCTTTGCGAGTCAAAAACCCCCACCCTGCTGAGCAGGGGGTGGTGGTGCTGGATTGGGGGCGTGCGGGGTACGGGTGGCGTTACCCCGTCCCTTGGCCTGCTGGCCCTGTTGGGGTGGTGCAGGGGCCTGATTCTGGGGGTATTGTTTGTTGGCAGCTGCCTTCCTCGGGTAAAAGGACTTTTTTCCCCGAGCCCTTCTTTTTCTGGGAAGGGGCGGAGGTCTTCCTAGAAAGCCTGGTCCTGGTGAGAGTCTCAGTCTCAATTTGTGCAGCCTTTTCCGCCATGGGCTTGCCAAAGAGGTTCTCGCCTCGGCAGGGGACATCGACCAACTTGTCCTGCACCCAGGGCTCAAGGTCTGACGACTGAAGCCAAGCCTGTCGGCGGGCACCGATGCCGGCTGCGGCCACTCGAGCCGATGCTTCAAAGCCATCATAGGCTGCCCGGGACATGAACTTTGAGCATTCCCGAATGCCAGTGGACAAGGCCAGGAACCTCCGCAAGGGTTCCTCGGACAGACCAGCGGAGAATCCGGCTAGCTCTTTAGCCAGATCCCGGAGATACATGCCCATGTACAGCTGGTAAGTCTGGACACGACATGCGAGCATAGAGCCCTGGAAACACTTCTTGCCAAGGCCATCCAGGTTACGGGCCTCCCTGCCAGGGGGCACCGAGGAGTGCATCTTCTGGCTCTTAAGACGATGCATGGCCGATTCCACTACCATGGAATGGTGTGGTAGCTGTGCCTTTTGGAAGCCAGGGCTCTTGCGGACCCGATAGATAGAATCGACCCGCTTGCTCAGGACCGGCGAGGAGGCCGGACTCTCCCACATGCGGAAGAGTAGTCGTTCCAGCATAGGAGGAACCGGTACAGTAAAGTGTTCCCTCGCGGGAGAGTCATACTGGAGGGCGTCGAGCTCTTCGGCTCGAGGCTCCTCCTCGGGATCCGCAGGGAAGGCCAAAGCCTTGGCCATATCCCTAACGAAGTCCGAGAACCGGGCATCCTCCGGGGGGGACTGCTTCCGAGGTTCGGACTCAGGTGAGTCCGAGGGGACACACCGAGTCCGAAAAGAATCAGGTGACTCTTCCTCTTCAGACTCCCAGACCGACTCCGACGAGGAATTGGTGGGGTCGGCCCGGGCAGGGCGCGGCGCCTGCCGCCCCGACGCCGAGGGAGTCGGCGTCGGCGACCTCGGTCCCGAACGGGAGGCCGAGGGTGACCTCGACCGAGGATCGACTCGAGTTCTCATCGACTCGAGGATCGGCTCGGTCTCCGGGGTCGACTTGGATGTCGACGTCCGCGCGGTCGGGGCAGAGGCGCCAGCGAGGCCAGCGAGCAGTGCCCGCTGCTGGTCCATGAAGGCAGACAGTCTGCTCTCCAAGGCCGTCAACCTGAGTCCGAGCTCAGGTGACCCAGCAGCCCCCGACTCGGGCCCCGACGGCGTCGGGCCCGACGTCGGCTGTCGCGGAGGCGAGTCCAGAAGGACCACAGGACTTACCCGAGCAGGCATCTCCGACTCCAGGCGAGGTCGCTTCGGGAGGTGTTCCTTCTCCAAGGACCCGGGGCGGCTAGCGGGGCTATGCGACCTGGCCCTCGCGGAACCAGGAGCGTCCACCGACGCCGCCCTCGCGGGTTTCACCGTCCGACGATGGTCCCCGGAGGGAGAACCCCGGTCGGAGGAACTCCGGCGACGGTCCGAGCTGGAGCCTTTTGACGCGGAGGCTTCCGACGAGGTCCGGGTACCGCTGGGGTCAGCGAAGATTCGATCACGCTGATGCCGCCGACTCCTCAACGCTTTTGAGGACATTTTGCCGCAGGGCCCACAGATCAGTTCCTCATGATCCGGGCCCAGGCAGCGGAGGCAAAAGTCGTGTGTGTCAGTGAGTGACATATTTCGGTCACACTGACCACACCGCTTAAAGCCACTGGCAGCCATCGGGGGAAAAAGGGCCCCTGCGAGGTCAAAGGACCGGGCGCTGCCAGGGAAAATCGAAAACGAAAGCTGACAAAGTCAGAAAAACCGAAAAAAAGTGAGAGGACTCGTGACCGGCGTCGCGAGTCCCGGGCGGGAAAAAGATCGGCGTCGAACGAACCGAAGGAAAAAGGATAAAATAATGAAGAAAAATCGACTTTTTCGCGGGGACAAGACGGGGACGTCTGTAGGGCTCCGCGGGAAAAAAGAAGACTGGCTAAGATGGCACCCTCGGGCGGGGAAGACGACCGCGCATGCGCGCTGCAATTCCCAAAGGCTTTCTTTGAAAGCTGGGGAAAATTGCTCCGCGAGGGCTCCGTCGGCGCCGACGTCACCCATAAGTGAGGACTGACTTCCTGCTTGGTCCTGGAGAATATCCACTTTCATTCTCATCCTATGTCCCCTCGTAACAGAGTCTTCCTTCAATTGAAAGAGACACTCCTGTGCATTTATGCTATAGAGGTATTTAAAAGACTATCACCCCTATCCTGCCTTTCCTCTAAAGTATACATATTAAAATCTTTAAGTCTATCCTCATATGCTACATAACGAAGACCACTGACCACTTTAGTAGCCACCCTCTGCACCAACTTCAAACTGCTTATATCCTTTTGAAGATGTGATCTTCAGAATTGCACACAATACTCTAAATGAAGTTGCACTAGAGTCCTATACAGAGGTATTATCCCCTCCTTTTTTCTGTTGGCATTCCTCTCCCTATACACCCAAGCATCCTTCTGGTTTTTGCCATCACCTTTTCTACCTGTTTAGCTACATTAAGATCGTCAGACACAATTACACCAAGTTCCTGCTCTTTTTTTGTGGACAGAAGTATCTCAGCCCTACACTGTACCGCTCCTTTGGATTTCTGCAGCCCAAATGCATGACCCTGCATTTTTTTTTTTTTAGCTGCCAAAAGATTTTGGTATCATCTGCAAACAAGCAAACCTTACCAGACAGCCTTTCCGCAATATTACTAACAAAGATGTTAAAAAGAAAAAGACCAAGGACAGAACCCTGCGGCATACCACTGGTAACCTTCTCTTCAGAGTGAACTCCATTTACCTGTACTATTTTTGTACCTTTGCTCTCCTGGCTACTTTGCTAGCTTCTCTAAGTTTTTCCAAATATAGATGCTTGTCTTCCTCTCTCTGATCACTTGTACGTCATGAAGGCTTCCCTCATTTTCTTAATCTTTTCAGCTACTTCTTTTGAGAACCATAGCAGCCTCTTTTTCCTTTTACATTTATTTACCTTTCTAACAAAAAGGTTTGTTGCCCTTAAAATATCCCCTTTCAGTTTTGCCCACTGTTTTTCTACATCCCCCAGCTGTACCCATCCCACTAACGACTCTCTGAAATATTTTCACATCTTGGCAAAGTTAGTTTCCTAAAGTCTAAGACCCTCAATTTTGAATGGATTTTATCAACCCTAGTTCTAATACTGAACCTTACCATCTGATGATCACTGGATTTGTTAGGAACTGGGGAACATTCTGGGGAAAGGGATGGGCTTCACCTTAACTGGGATGGAACCAGGCTGCTGGCATTAAACTTTAAAAAGGAGATAGAGCAGCTTTTAAACTAGATAATAGGGGAAAGTCGACAGTCGCCCAAGAGCGCATGGTTAGGAAAAATGTATACTTGAAGGATACTACCAAAAGCAGAGAGGTTCCAAAAAAAAGAGTAAAGTAGCCCAAATGCCCTCGAGTATAGAGCAGACAAAGCTTAAAGATCCCAAATTACTCATGTCTACCAATAGCCAGATTAATATGAATAAAATACAGTCTCTAAAATGCTTGTATGCAAATGCTAGAAGTCTAAAAAATAAGATGGGAGAGTTAGAATATATAGCACTAAATGAGAGGTTAGGTATGATTGGAATATCAGAGACATGGTGGAAGGAGGACAACCAGTGGGACACTGTGATACCTGGGTACAAACTATATCGTAATGACAGAGCTGATCAAATTGGTGGAGGGGTTGCACTCTTTGTTAGAGAGGGCATTGAGTCAGAAAGGATTAAAGTTTTGCAGGAAACAAAATTTGCAGTAGAATCTCTATGTATTGAAATTCCATGTAAAAAGGGGAAGGCAATGGCAGTGGGGTGTACTATCGACCGCCTGGCCAGAATAAACAAATGGATGATGAAATGCTCAAAGAAATCAAGGAAGCTAACAAACGTTACAGCACAGTAATAATAATGGGTGATTTCAAATACCCCGGTATCGACTGGGTCAGTGTCATGGCAGGACATGCTAGAGAGATAAAGTTCCTAGATGAAATAAATGACTGCTTCTTGGAGCAGCTGGTTCATGAACCAACGAGAGGGGAAGCCATATTGGACCTAGTCCTTAGTGGAACACCAGATCTAGTGCAAGAGATAAGGGTGTTGGGGCCATTTGGCAATAGTGATCATAGCATGATCGCGCTTGATTTAATTAGTGGAGGAGGAATAGTAAGGAAATCCACAGTACTACCTTTTAACTTTCGAAAGGGAGACTATGATAAAATGAGGAAAATAGTTAAGAAAAAACTAAAAGGAGCAGTTGCAAAGGTTAAAGACTTACATCAAGCTTCGGTGTTGTTGAAAAATACTATCTGGGAAGCCCAGACCAGCTGTATTCCACGCTTTAAGAAAAATGGAAGGAAATCCAAAAAACTGCCAGCATGGTTTAAAGGTGAGGTCAGAGAGGCTGTTGCCAAAAAAACATCTTTCAGGACATGGAAAAAAGAGCAAAACGACGCAACCTGGAAACAGAGCAAGCACTGGCATGTCAAATGTAAGGCACTGATAAGGCAGGCAAAGGGAGAATTTGAGAAAAAGCTTGCTGTGGAAGCAAAAACGCGAAATAAAGACTTTCAAGTACATTCGTAGCAAAAAACCTGTGAGAGAGTCAGTTGGTCCATTAGATGATAGAGGGATTTGAAGGGGGACTAAGAGGCGAGAAGGAGATAGCGGAGAGACTGAATGAATTCTTTGTTTCAGTCTTTACTGAGGAAGATGTAGGGATGTTACCCATGACTGAAGTGGTATTTAAAGGTGCGGAAAAAAATTGAAAGAAATATCGATACATCGGGAAGATGTATTACAACTATTAGATAAAATGAAGAGTAGCAAATCACCTGGGCCGGATGGTATACATTCAAGGGTGTTGAAAGAACTGAAATATGAGATTGCAGACCTGCTATTAGTAATCTGTGAATTTTCATTAAAATCATCTGTAATACCTGAAGATAGGAGGATCGCCAATGTAACACCAATTTTTAAAAAGGGTTCCGGGGTGATCCGGGAAACTACAGACGTCAGTACCAGGAAAAATGGTAGAAACCATTAAAAAGAACAAAATTACTCAGCATGTAGAAAGTCATGGCCTAATGGGAGACAGCCAACATGGCTTTAGACAAGGACGATCTTGTCTTACTAATCTGTTATGTTTTTTTTGAAGGTGTGAAAAAACAGGTGGACAAAGGCAAGTCGGTTGATATAATGTATCTGGACTTTCAGAAAGCCTTTGACAAGGTCCCTCATCAGAGACTTTTGGCAAAACTAAAGAGTCATGGGATAGGAGGCAGTGTACTATTGTGGATCAGGAACTGTTTAAGATAGAAAGCAAAGGGCAGGGCTAAATGGCCAATTTTCCCAATGGAGAAAGGTGAATAGTGGTGTACCCCAGGGATCTGTGCTGGGTCCGCTGCTTTTTGACATATTCATAAATGACCTGGAAAGGGGAATAACGAGTGAGGTTATCAAATCTGCAGATGACACAAAACTATTTAAAGTTGTTAAAACCCAAGAGGATTGTGGAAAATTGCAAGAGGATCTTGATAAATTGGAAGACTCGGCATCAAAATGGCAGATGAAATTTACTGTGGACAAGTGCAAAGTCATGCACCTAGGGAAGAACAACCCAAACTATGGTTACACGATGCAAGGTTCCACATTAGGAACCACCACCCAGGAAAAAGATTTAGGCGTCATTGTGGATAACATGTTAAAACCATCGGCCCACTGTGCAGGGGTGGCCAAGAGAGCAAATAGAATGCTAGGTATCATAAGGAAAGGAATGGAAAATAAAACAAAGGATATTATAATGCCTCTATATCGTTCCATGGTGAGACCACACCTTGAATATTGTGTGCAATTCTGGTCACCGTATCTTAAAAAGGATATAGCATTATTAGAAAAGGTTCAGAGAAGAGCCACCAAAATGGTAAAGGGGATGGAAGGATGCTCCTATGAAGAAAGGCTAAAAAGGTTAGGGCTCTTTAACCTGGAAAAGAGACGGCTGAGGGGAGATATGATAGAAGTCTATAAATTAATGAATGGAGTGGAACGGGTAAACGTAGATCGATAGTTTACCCTGTAGCTTCATTGGATGTCCCCTAGTCTTTTTATATTCTGATAACGTAAACAATTTAAGACTAATAAAAGAAAATATTTTTTCACTCAACGTGTAATCAAACTCTGGAATTTGTTACCGAAGGATGTAGTAAAGGCTGTTAGTGTAGCTGGGTTTAAAAAAGGTTAGGGCAAGTTCCTGGAGGAAAGGTCCATAAACCATTATTAAGAAAGGACCCAGGATATCAATGCTTGACCCAGTACAAGCATTGTGGAACCTGTCTCTTTTGGGTAAACTGACCTAGATTGGCCCCTGTTGGAAACAGGATACTGGGCTTGATGGTCCTTGGTCTGACCCAATATGGCATATCTTGTGTTCTTATGATGCAAGTTGATCTCGCACTGTAACATCAGAAACACTTTCCCCATTGGGAAGCACAAACTCCAGTATGGCCCCATCACATATGGGTTGTGTTACCAATTGCCTGAATAGTTCTCCCTGTAGAGAATCTAGGATCTCCTTACTTCTAGATGACATCGCAGCAGGGATGTGCCAAATTCACATCCGGCATATTGAAATCACCTATCAGTAGCACGTCTCCTTTCATGGCAGTACTGTGTATGTCTTCTATTAAATCTTCATACCCTGATGTTATTGAAGACGTCTCTCTTTTGTGGTCATCTATGAACTTTCTTTATGTTTCTTTTAATTTGATATGATTTGTTGAAGTTATACCCCTAATGTAGGTATTATTCAGAAACATGGCCTTACAGTTTTTTAAATTATTGATTGATTTAAAGGTTTTTTTGTTATAAGGATTTTTTTATTTTATTTTTTTACAGTTGTGTTCAACATTGGCACCCTTGCATTTTAACTATGTTGTGTACAATATATTGAGAAATAACTGGAAATATTCCAGCTGTATGCCATCATAATATTTTAATAGTATGTTCAAAAGTAAACAACTAAAAAAAAAAGATGTCTGTGCAACTTAGAGAAAGTAATTTCTGGAAAAAGAAATATGACCTGGACAGGATTAATGGCACTTCACTAATATTTGGTTGCACAACTCTTGAGCCAGGAATGGGTGTGTTAGGGGCGGAGACTGGGTATGGAGAGCACATTGCTGTTAGTACAAGGGTACATATCGCATGCTGTCAAAGTTGCAATTAGCTGGAGTGCATGTAATGCCACCTCAATCGGTGGTGTCAAAGGCACCTGCAGAAATTGCGCATGCTGCTACCATGCACTGTGATATTTTTCTGTGCGGTAATGACCAGCAGGAGCATGCTGGCCACTCCTTAAGCAGTTAGTATACAACATCTGCTCTTCCTGCACACATGTAAAAATTTACCACACCTTCTTACTAAAAGGGCTCCAAAGTGCCTCTGTATCACTAGTGCGCTTTGTTTTCTTTTGTAGTTGCCAGTGGGTACGTTTTGTTTTTTTTATTTGAGCACAGTACAGGAGTAGCTAAGTCTGGCCCAAAGTCCAGAGACACAATCCACTCTAATGACAAAAGGGTATGCATATCTAGTTAATTTTACACCAGCACAAAAGCTATTTGAATTCTAATCAGTATGCAGATTCTTTACTGCAAGTAAACTGGATATTTGCAAACTTGCTGGATAATGAGATTTTTAATTTGAGCATATATGAATCGGAAACTATCTCAAGAAGCAACTTACAATACACATTGTTAACAATATTAAACATCGCTATCTATTACAGATAACAAAACTTTAAATGCTAAAGGTGTAGATTCCAGTTTTATTATAGAAAGATTTTTACAGGGTTTTTTTAAACAAATATTCAAGCCACTATTCTTTAATAACTATTTTAGGACAAATTTTCTAATAAAACAATGAAGAATAACCTGGCAAATATTGAAACATACTTTAGGATGCTGGTCAGCATGGAATTCCATTTTAGGTCATTCCATGTCAGCTGTATTCTGATCATATCAAGAGAAACAATAAGCTGAAAAGTGCTATTAAAATAAGTTCTATGTCTATATATGCCAAAATATAGACGAATAATGGGCTGTTTTGTTATAGCACGTTTTGATAAAAGAGAGGTCAGGACAAGTGCCGCAAGCCACAGCTGAAACAGTGTTAAAAAGGTACCTTACAGTATTTTCAATGATTTTGCCTCTACATACTATCAGTTTGATCCGAGCCCAGCCATTAAGGTAGCAGCCCATGCTATTATTGAAAACTTCTCTCTTTAGTAGTAGTCTACGAACTTTCTTTTTATGTATGTGATACGGTTTGCTGAAGTTATACCCCTGATGCAGGTATTATATTGAAATGTAGCGTTATAAAGTCTTTTTAATTACTGATTGATTTATTTAATTTTTCTGTATTATGTTCAGAAATGTAAGGATAGAGGGGATGTGAGAGGAAAGTGAAATGGACAAATTGATAGTATTTTAATCTATTGAACCCATGCTTGAAATTCTTGCAGGCAAAGCATATGATTAAATACCACCTCACTATACTTCTCCCAGACTGCTCAGCTTTAATACAAGCTGATTTTCTGCTAGTTTAAGACTACTAGACTATGGGGTATGTTTACTAAACAGTGTTAGCGGCTTCTGTGCGATAACTGAACAGAGGCCCCATTGAATTCAATGGGGCTGCGGCTCCAATATCACACAGAAGCCACTACCGTTGCTTTGTAAACATACCCCTATAACTCCTAGAATTATTCTGAGCTCACTTCATTTCAGAGCTTGATAGGTATTGCTATCAAGTGTGTTGAAATAGTCAGGCAAAAAATTTTTTTTCCTCCTAAGATTGGATGGGTTCAGTACAAAGCTTATATATATTCTGAACACTGCCGTTCTTTTCTTTGGAATCTTCTGCACCACACACTTTCTAATTTCTGTTTACCAACAAAGATGGATTTGCAGATTATCTTGCATGACGACATGTTTATCTGTTCCCGTGACCATGCATTTGCGGGATTTCATGAAGTTACTTTCATATACTAGTGATTACTTACATGCCTTATATCACCAGGCCTTGCTAATTACTTTATCTATAATATTTAAGTGTTAAGTTCAATTTTACACTGACACATTACTTGGTATTGCCTTTATTAATTTACTTCATTACTTGTATTTGAAATATTAGTGATTACAGAACATTTAAAGTACGGATGCATAATTTGGTTCCAACTTGCACAATAGTAGAATTAACAAAGTTTTAACAAGGGAAGTGTTCCATTGTAGCCCATCCCTTCTTAAAAGATGAGGGAAATGTAGGATCATGGCCTATATGGCAAAAGCAATGAAAACAAATATACAGAGACTGCTAATTTTGCTTTCTGCTCTCTCCATTTTGGTTTCTGCCACCCAGACACTTATATTTCCTGTGAGCATGTTTCCTTTTACCAAAGACATGGCATTGTCCCCTAAGGCTCATATGTCCTTGCTGAGGGATACTGCAAGCTGAATATCTGTGCAAGCACCTAATGTGCTCTGTATCTGCTTCTAACCCCAGTCCATGAGTGAAGCCCAGTTCCTGGACTGCATGCAGCTTGCCCACAGGACTTGAGCCTGTTTAATAGATAAACCATTCTGTAAGTAGGGTGTGGCGTGCGGTGGCCAGGACTCTGAAAATATCAGGTACACAAACATTCAGGGACAAAGAAAAACCCACTTTTATTGTGCTTCAGTTAGTCAGCATTCCCTCTCCAGTTTGTTGCTTTCACAAGCTGGTTCACAGCGACCTTCGCCCAGCTCACATTACAGTTCAGAAGAATAAAGTCCAGTCACTCACTTCTTGAGTTTCTTACCTCACAGCAAGACTTCTTCCCCAGCCTGGCTCGTAAGGAGCTTTCTGTCTCTATGAGCCTCTCTCCATCCTGCAGCCTGATCGGTTCTTAATCTCTCCCTGTGAGCCACACCTTCTCAGCCCTGAACTCTGTGCTGTAGATCTCAAAGAGGACTGTTGAAAATCCCTTTGGAGAGGGACAGGTAACATTCTATATACCCCATCACACACCCTCCACCTCAGCTCAGTCATACCTTGTTGAGCGCATGCCACACCCAGGACCCACATCTGAGAAAGGAAGTCCATGTTCAGGTGAGTCCAACCAGCCCTATGGCAGACCTGAAGCTGGTAGGGTTGGAGACTCAAAAAACACTGAATAATAGTTGAGGTCATTTGTGCCCATGCCAATTAAATATCCCAGGTATTGAATGTGCCGACCTCCCAGAGCACATTTCTTGGGGTTAGACATCAACCCAGTCATTTGCAGGCTTGTCAGCATGGCTTTTACTTGGGTTAGATCGGTAGTCCAGTCTCTGCTGCATACTCCTTGTGTGATCTCAGTAAGCAGTCACATAGGCATTGAAAAGTAGCAGGAGTCCCCTGTAATCCAAAAGGCAGCACTGTAAACTAGAACGGACCTTGCGGTGTCAAAAAAGCAGTCTTCTCTTTGGCAGCTGGAGTCAAGGGCACCAGCCAGTATCCACTGGTCAGGTCCAAGGTTGATATAAAGCGTGCTCCACCGAGTCACTTGATTAGCTCATCTACTCTGGGCATGGGATATTCTTTCAGTTTAGAAGCTGCACTGACCCTCCAGAAGTCAATGCAGAATCTGATGCTTCCGTTGGGTTTAGGAACCAAAGCGATGGGTGATGACCAGTGGAGTAGCCGCCTAGTGGTTGGGGCAAGGTACTTCAGGCCGGAAGGTCAGGGGTTCAAATCCCACTAGAGGACAGCAACCTTGGGCCAGAAGGACTGGGGTTTCTAGTCCCACAGGTGCTCCTTGTGGTCTTGGGCAAGCCACTTAACCCTCCATAGCCCATGTTCCCTGTAAAATAGTTATCTCCAAGTTATAATGCCCTGTTCAATGTAATTTCAGTTTGTTCAATGTAAACCGCACTGATGCAGAATAGCGCGGTATATAAGAGAATGTAAATAAATAAATAAATAAATGACCAGTCACTTATAGATTCTTCTATAACTCCCAGGTTAAACATCTCTTCCAGTTCCTTGGTGATGGCCAGTCACCGGGCCTCTGGAATCCAATAGGGTCATTGCTGGATAACCACCCCAGGGTCAGTAATGATATCATGAAATAAATTCCACCCCACACACACACTCACACTTGAATAGTGAATTTTATCCACCATAAATCATGTATCCTAACCTTTTGTAAATCATGTATCCTAACCTTTTTGTAAATAACAACTATAAATAGCAATGTCAGCTCGCTGACATTCCCCTGTAAATCCAGTAGTATACAAAAGCATACACCCTGTAAATAGTTTTAACAACTTACTGTTCTGTTTTATGTAAAAAGTTAAAAAGTTATATGTAAAAAGTTAAAAAGTTCTTGTTCTATGTAATGTTATACGAATGTATACAATTGTTCCATGTAAACCGCCCCTGATCTCTGGAAGGGGCGGTATAGAAGAAATAGATAAATAAATAAAATAAAATAAATAAATGACAAACAAGGTGGATTCGTCCCAGGAGGGTGGAGAACACCTTGGTTCCTTTGGATCAAACCTTCTAGATTTTTTTTCTCTGGGCAGCAAAGAACTGGTCTCCAATCGGGAATTGAGCTGGATCTAATGGTGCTGAATTTCCAACCCAAAACCATCTCCCTTTACCACCATAGGCTTCACTGAAGTCCACTTTTTCAATTGGTTAATCTGGCAAATCTTGGCTCTCTTTTGTTTATCTGGTTGGACAATCTTGTAGTTAACAGGCCCCACTTTCTCTTCTACCTCATAGGGCCCCTGCCATTTACAAAGCGACTTGATCTCAGATGAGGGCAGCAAGACTAAAACTCTGTCTCCTGGTTGGAAGGTGTGGTGTATGGCTGCCTCACTCTAGCCCCTGGCCTGCTTGGCTTGGGCTTTTTCCAGAGTTTTGCCACTTCTCCAGCTTTCCTCAGACGTTCTTGTATTTGTATAATGTATGCCACCAAATTATGCCAAAAAATCAACCTAACTAAATTTCTCTACACCTTTAAAATCCAAAACCAAAATAGAGAAAAAATCTGTTCAAATCTGACGTGTATGCATGTGATTAAATGTCGGAAGTATAGCCATGAAGCGAAATTCACCTCTTGAAGCTAATCTTCCATTTTACTCAAATTAAATTGAGCCCATTAAAGAGCTAACAATAAATAAGGTTGAACACTACAAAAAGTGCAACCAATGAAACTCTGTACAAAAATGTTGTCGTAATTTGCCAGAAGAAAAATATTAAGCCATTGAAAATCTATGCTGAAACTCATAGCAGCCAAAATTCAGGACAGAACAAACTTAGCTGAATCCAGCAGAATCCGGCAGTAGGCAGCAATTCTCAACAGCAGCTTTAAAGATTCATCCAGATAGACATATGATGATATTGCCAGTACAAAATTCGCGAAATAGCAGACACAGCACTGCGTTTCGGGCGGCCAACATTTACACGCCCTGCTTCAACGCTCAGCTCACTGCACCGACAAACTTCTGTCTTCATCAGTCAAAAAACACCAGCGCATGCTCAGTAGCAATCTAATAGGGATAAAAAGGACTATGATCTTGACCAGGTTTATACTTGGATGAAGAAAGGAGAACCAACATCTAAGAAAGTTACTTTTGATTCTTTTGAGATATCCTCTGATGACTCTGATATAGGGACCCGGAATAGTAACACTAGTTCTAGCCGCTGTCAAGAGCAGGTTTTTCGGCAGGGTCGTCCCTGAGGGCGGGGACGAGGCCGAAACTGGCGACCTCGTGGGCCCCCGCAATACGATCGCACGTGGATACCTTCAGAATCTTACCCACAGGAAGTGGCACAAGGTCCAATGACCAGGAATCGTGCCAAACAACAGTGATTAATCTTTCATCTGTTCCTTTGACGCCCCAACAGGAAACAGTATTAAACCTTGGTCTTTCCTTTGTTCCAGTGACACATTACGATCCTTTTCAAATGCGTTTAGCTTTACACAGGTTTGTTCGTAAATTAATTGTCACTCACTTTTGTGCAACTCATGAAATGGGCGGTGATATTTCAATAGTCAAACCACCCTCCCGTTGGGTCCCTGCTGAGATACCTGATGTTTTGGTAATGGCTTATCAGAAATTGGTTCTTTCAGATTTACAAGCTTTCGAGAATACTGTGGTTCGAACTCGCCATTACAATTTATCTGCTGAACAGTGGACAGCTGTTAAACAACTTCGCGACAATCATTCTTTAGTTATTCGTCGCGCAGATAAAGGTGGAGCCACAGTTATTCAATCATATGATCCGTATCGTGCCCACCTTTTAGAGCAGCTCAACAATCCTGTTCATTATGTTAAATTGTGTGATAGTCCATTTATTGCTTTACAACACACTATTCGGGAGTTAATGTTGACAGCTTTAGAACACAATTGGATAACCAAAAAGGAGTTTGGCTTTTTGGTTTTAAAACATCCTAAGATACCTTTTATTTATACTGTACCTAAAATCCACAAGTCTGTTGCTGCACCACCAGGAAGGCCGATCGTGTCTTGTCGTGGTTCCTCTTTGGAGTCTTTGTCCAAATTTTGCGACAAATTTTTGCAACCTTGTGCCCAACGAGTGCCATCTTTCTTAAAGGACACTACTCATTTTCTTGAAAAACTTCAAAATATTGAGGGAGATATCACTTCTTGGTGGATTGCCTCTTTAGATGTTACAGCTATGTATACAAATATCAACCAAGATTAAGCATTGGAAGTAATAACTCAATGGGACCTTGCTTTGCCTGCTCGGATTCCACATTCATTTTTTATGGAAATGCTTACCCTGGTTCTTACAAAAAATTATTTTCAGTTTGAACAGGAAACTTACCATCAAATTCAAGGCATTGCAATGGGGGCAACTGTGGCCCCGTCAGTAGCCACTCTTTATCTAGCTGATTTTGAAGCCTCCCATGTGTATTCATCTTCTTGGTTCAATAATGTGATTCTTTGGGTCAGATTTTTGGATGATATTTTCTTTTTATGGAAAGGCACGGAAGTAGCTTTACAACAATTTGTGGGCTGGTTGAATTCTTTAACATCCAACGTATCTTTCACTTTACAATATAATTTTTTTCAGATTGAATTTTTGGATGTTACTGTGGTCAAAGGCCACACTTCCTTTCAGACATCTTTATTCAGAAAACCTGTGCAAAGGAATACGCTGCTGTCATATTCCAGCTTCCATCCTGGTCCTTTAAAGCGCGGGCTCCCTTATGGTCAATTTCTTAGACTCCGGCGTATTTGTTCTAATCTTGATGATTTCTTGCATCATGCAAAAGAATTATCTGTACGCCTGGCTCAGCGGGGTTATCCCAAACAGGTCATTCGTCAAGCTTGGCTAAGGGCCCGTTACACTCATCATGAATGGCTTTTTTTCTGCTGATTATGCTGTGCCTGTCATTACTCCTCAGACAATTGTAGGAGTTTTGCCATTCATGTCTCATTCTCCGCAAGTTAAACAGATTTTATTTAAACATTGGCATATTTTGCAGCTTCATTCTTGTTTTCAGAAACCTCTTCAGATAGCACATTCACGTGGTTCGAACCTACGGGATTATGTGGGACCTACGGCATCCCCTTTAGACAGGAGAGTGGAGCGACCTTTGTTGACTGGCCATTATGGTTGCACTTCATGTTCTCATTGTTCTCGGACGATTGAGGGTGCTCCATGGACAGTTCCTACTTCTTCTCACATTCACATTCTCAGTGGCTTACGAACTGTTCCACTACTTATGTAGTGTATGTGCTTATCTGCCCCTGTCAACTTTTGTACATTGGCCGTACCATTCGGTCCATTAAGACCCGTTTGAATGAACATGCCTCTAGGATAAAGAATTTAGTACTGACGGCCCCGTTAGTTCAACATTGCTCAGATCACCATCCTGTATTTGAAGATTTTTCCTGGCGAGTGTTGGATCATGTGCCTTCCCATCCTCGAGGTGGAGATCGTGAATATAAGCTACAATTGCTGGAACAGCAATGGATTTTCCGTTGGTCAACTGTTCAACCTTCGGGCTTAAACAAAGAACTTGAATGGGCCAGTTTGCTTTAACAACTTTTCACAGGTTTTTCAGCGCTTTGATTTTAAGACTGGGTCTGCTTGGCGATTGGGTATTTAAGATGACAAATCCTGTGGCCAGGTTTAGATTGCTACTGAGCATGCGCTGGCGTTTTTTGACTGATGAAGACAGAAGTTTGTCGGTGCAGTGAGCTGAGCGTTGAAGCAGGGCGTGTAAATGTTGGCCGCCCGAAACGCAGTGCTGTGTCTGCTATTTCGCGAATTTTGTACTGGCAATATCATCATATGTCTATCTGGATGAATCTTTAAAGCTGCTGTTGAGAATTGCTGCCTACTGCCGGATTCTGCTGGATTCAGCTAAGTTTGTTCTGTCCTGAATTTTGGCTGCTATGAGCTTCAGCATAGATTTTCAATGGCTTAATATTTTTCTTCTGGCAAATTACGACAACATTTTTGTACAGAGTTTCATTGGTTGCACTTTTTGTAGTGTTCAACCTTATTTATTGTTAGCTCTTTAATGGGCTCAATTTAATTTGAGTAAAATGGAAGATTAGCTTCAAGAGGTGAATTTTGCTTCATGGCTATACTTCCGACATTTAATCACATGCATACACGTCAGATTTGAACAGATTTTTTCTCTATTTTGGTTTTGGACCAAATTATGCCAGGCATGTGGTTCTTCTTCCCAGGTTTCCCGTATCACATCCAAAATGCCTCTTGGCCATCTTCCAAAGAGCAACTCAAGAGGTAAAAACCCTGTGGTACTCCGAAGCATCTCACAGATGGCAAACATCAAATAGAGCAGAAGAATGTCCCAATTCGTCCCGTCCTCCTGCACAAACTTTAACATCTGTTTCAGAGATTTATTGAATCGCTCAATGTGCTGTTATGAAGCATTCTATCTCAGTTTTGCATTCTTTTCTAATGGCTTGGTACAAACATCCCCTAGGCATAACAAGCGTCTTGTCTTAGCTGATGGTCTCATCCTTGTGAGAGGACTCTGCACCCTTATATTACAATTCTGTTGTGATGTGTTGGGTAGTTTGTTACTTGCTGTACAGCAGTTCGCTATCAGAGGGAGCTCCAGAGAACATATGAAAGCTCTGAAATGAAGTGAGCTCAGAATAATTCCAGGAGTTAGTCTGATCTTAAACTAGCAGAAAATCAGCTCTTATTAAAGATGGGCAGTCTGGGCAATGTAGTGAGGTGGCAGAGGCGGCAGTTCAGGACACAAGTGAATACAGCGGAGTACCTGGAACTAATTTGGAAAGCTGGAGGTGAAGGAAACAAAAAGTAGGACAACAGTGAATACAATTAGGCTTAGTTATCAAGGATGCCAAAACCCTGCAATGAGGTAAGAGCTTGAGGGAAAAAATTCTGCTACAGATTTTAGTAAGTAATTAAAGGAAAGATGGCAGGTTAAAGTCCTAGGTCAGAATCTGTAAAGAAGGAATTTTACTGTGTGCTGGAAATACTCCCTGAATTCATTTCAATAGGGCCAGCATCTGTGGGTTGGCTATGAAAAGTCCTAAGAAGCCAAATTAAAGCATCCACGTAGCATATTAAAATCCCAGTCAGAAACACTGTATTTGACTATTTTTTATACCGCTCTTCAAAAGGTCAAAGCAGTTTACGATTAATAACAATTGAGTTTTACATTGAACAATAACTGTTTTACGTTGAACTAGGAGCATGGTAACAGGAAACATCAGGCATTGAACTATTTACATGATAGTGCAGTAGAGATAACAGTATAATTTATAAGGCTAGATCAGTTGCTATGAATGTGTTCTCAGTCTATACATCTCTGTGTATTTGCATATGTATTCATGGAGCTCTGGAATTAGACAGTATAACACTTCTGGCAGGCCTATGTTGTTTCTGTAGTAGTGGTTGTACTGTTTTCATAGGTAGGATGTTAAGGATGTTAGAATCTTAATTGGGTTGTCTGTATCTCCGTCTGTCTATTGGATGGGGTGCTTTGTCATCAGTTCTGGTTTCTATGTATTGTCTCCATAGTATTGTACAAATAGGTATGTTTTTAGTTTTTTGTGGAATGTTGATAGTTCAGTTGTGTTTCGCATCTTGTCCGGTAGGATATTCTATAATTCCGGAGGATAGAGCAAACTCTAGTACAAGCCAATCGAGGGAAGAGTGGTTGGGGCAAGTTACCTTGGGCTGGAGGGCCAGGAGTTCAAATCCCACTAGAGGACAGCAGCCTTGGGCCAGGACGACTGGGGTTCCTAGTCCCACAGGTGCTTCTTGTGGCCTTGGGCAAGCCATTTAACCCTCCGTTGCCTCAGGTACAAAAACAGATTGTGAGCCCTTTGGGGACAAGGGAAATATATACATACAGTACCTTAATACACAATGCTTTGGCTTATAGAAAAGCGATATATAAGCTTACTTAAATAAATACATAGACTGCTCCTTGCTTTTTCTATTGGGATGGTTAGCATATTTTGTGTTTTCCTCTTGGTTCTGTTGTTCCTTGATTCTTGTAATAGTGGCTTCAGGCAGTTGGCAGACAAATTGTGGCTGATTCTGAATGTGGTAATCATGGCTTTATAGTGGATGCTACCCTTTTATGGGAAGCCAGGGCAGGTGTTTTACTATTGGGGTAATGTGTTTAGATCTTGATTTTCCCATAATAATTTGTGCTGCTGTCTTTTGAGCCATTTGTACAGGGGAAAGTCAGACAAAGCTGAAAAAAGGCATTAAATTTACAATTAAGGGAAAAGGGAAACTGGATTTAGCTAATGCCTTTCTCAGAAGTTCAAGGCAAATTATATTCTGGTACTGTAGGTATGTTTCCTGTTTCCGGAGGGTTTACAAACTAAGGGGTCTGTTTACTAAGCAGCGCTAGTGGCTTCGGTACGAAACCAGAGTTGCGGCCTCATTTTATTCAATGGGGCTGTGGCTCCGATTTCGCACGGAAGCTGCTGGCGCCGCTAAGTAAACAGATCCCTAAGTTTACAATGTAATTTAGCCAAGAATTGTAGTCAGAAGGTGGGAAGCTGACAGGAGATAGCATATTAAAGTCCATATGCTGTAGTATGTATTATGGAGGATCAAACCAATGGTATGTGAGAACTTTATTGCTTGTTGGAAAGGTGCCCCCACTATTTAATTGGGCAAGAGGGTTGTATGCTGACTGGGAAAGTTAATCACTAAGAACCCATGGTGAAGTACCCTGAAGACAGTTGAATGTCAAGAAGCTGAAGTCTGCATTACAAAGAGTCAGACCAGACAAGGGCTAATAGCCAGTGAAAGGGAAGCTGACAAGTCATTAGAAGATAGCCTATAGTATGTATTCTGAGAGTCAGACCAACTAAGAGAAGAAACTTAGGGACCAGTTATTAAGGTGTGCTAATGTTACATGGGTTAATTCATCATTAATGCACATTATTAGTAATTATGTCCCACTTAATAACAGGGGACCTGCACTAAAATAATGCTCATTACGGTGAATTAACATGTTAACATTAGTGCACCTTAGTAATCAGCCCCCTTAATTGTTTAAAATGCAATTTGGATGAAGTTGTGCAAGGGGGCAGTATATTAACTGTGAAAGTTACTGACTGGAAATCCATGGTGAAACATCCATTTAATTCTGTAAATTATAGGATCAATATGTTAGCATTTTCTGAACACCAGTCACTGCGGCTAAATAAAAGCCATAAATGCAGCCCTAGTATCTAGGTAGTGACCAGCACCAAATATCTGGAGTCAGAAGTCATGGATACCAATATCCAAACAGTGACAATACTCAACTTGCTTGTATGGATAGCTAACTGGATACAGTTAGGATAGCCTTTTTTTCTGGCCTAACTTTATGTCCCTATTCCATTCATGGATGACCCCGGCACTATCTAGATAGTGTAGAGGCAGTCAGAGGAAATATTTACGAGTAGTAGCATTATATGCATATAGCCACTGAATATCTTCCTGGTCGGCACTTACCTGGTTAGCAGGTGCTGCTAACTGGATAAATGCATTTAAATATCTACCCCAAAGTATGTAAACAGTCCAACAATATCTTGCCTCATTTATGGAAAAAGAAACATTTCTGAGTTCCTGAGGCAGACAGCTGATCTAGAGGGATCGGCTTCTGAAACAGTCTACCCTTCCACACCGATTATATCACCATCTGTGCAAATCAATGGAGAACAACCTATGTTGTCTTAGATAATGGGACAGTTAACATCATTCTAACTGTGTAATGGTTTGAACTTAAACAATGCTAGAAATAGCACAGTCTTCCCCTGGATTTCTGAAGCTAATGCACTGCTCTATCCACCAAATTTAGTCAATGATCCTAGGAAGAGGCTTCTACTTCTGTGACATTTCCTTTTTTTTTTAACCTTATCTTCTGTACCATTACTTTTTCAAACTACATATACACATTAAGCATTTTCAGAGGGGCTTTTTTTGTAACAGGGAATTGGGTCTTTTTATTCAACTACTGCCTCTCTTTTCCATCTGTTAGTTCTTAGTTCATTATAATATTCAGAAAAACAATTGAGGCGGTTAAAGATACGCAGTATGTCCAGCACCCAGAAATAATTTGATATCCATGAAAACTTGATTACTGCTACATACTACTTTGTAAAAAGACAAAAGAATAGTTTCCCACACCATATAACATGGAGTAGCATGGGATTCCAGAATAGAAGGATTTGCCCAAGTTAGGGCATGCTGTGATATGCCATTTATTTATTGCATAGATATATTGATATAAATTATTGAATATACAACAAGTTGAGACCAATCTAATCAAAGCTGTCTCTATGTACTATATGCATAGGTTGAGAAAATAGGCATTTTTGGGGTACTTTTATAAAACAATTACTTAGGTTAAGAGGGCAAGTAAATGTTTATTTGAAGTCTATTTTATATCATAAGAATCTTATGTATCTTTAAAATATACTGTTACAGTTAAATTTATTTGATATACTGCCTATTGAGCACATTTAGATGGTGAACAATAAAAAGTGAAAAAAAACACAAAACAAATCAAAATAGAACAAACAAGACAGACAGAACAATGAGGGGGGGGGGGAGACCTAGGTTACATTGGTAGCAGTGCAGTCAAACACAACACAGATGAGAGGACGGAACAATGAGACCAGGACAAGACAAGTGACCAATGCAACTCCTCCAGCACAAAGCTAAGACGCAACCAGGAGCGGGTCAAGGACAGTGAAACCAGAATCAGAGGAAAGCAGTTGAAGGGAAGGCCTGGATGAAAATGTGACCCTTAAGCTAAGCCTTGAAACAGGAGTAAAAAAGCAGACAGTGAGGTGGGAGCAAAGAGAATTCCATAGGACAGGAGCAACAATCTGAAAAGCGGAAGAACGAGCGGCAGAAGAACAGACTTGGCAAAGGCCAAGAACAACCAGGAGATTCTGTGAAGCTGACTGCAGAGCATGTGAGGGCATATAAAAAGTCAGAAACTGGGATAGATATGGAGGATTACCTTAATAGAAAACATGAAATGTAAGGGTAAAAACTTTATAGCGGATTCAATAAATGACCGGAAGCCAATGTTCTGTGAGAAAGAGGGGAGTAACGCTATCAATTTGTGGGCACCACAGAGAAGATTAATAGTGGTGTTTTGGATCAAATGGAGATGGTGAAGCTGATAAAGAGGGAGTCACATGAGAAGGGAAAGCGTAGTTACTCACCTGTAACAGGTGTTCTCCAGGAGCAGCAGGAATCAGTCCTCACATATGGGTGACGTCGGCGCCGACGGAGCCCTCGCGGAGCAATTTTCCCCAGCTTTCAAAGAAAGCCTTTGGGAATTGCAGCGCGCATGCGCGGTCGCCTTCCCGCCCAAGGGTGCCATCTTAGCCAGTCAGATGACATAGCTAAAAAAGACAGCATAAAAATTTGCAAAAAAACTAAAGCAGATGATTGCAACTCCAAGGGGAGGAGGGAGGGTTGTGAGGACTGATTCCTGCTGCTCCTGGAGAACACCTGTTACAGGTGAGTAACTACGCTTTCTCCAGGACCAAGCAGGAAGTCAGTCCTCACATATGGGACTCCCAAGCTTAAGGCTACCGGAGACCCTAAGCACAAAAATGAGCTCCCTCTAGCTCAGCAGCACAGAAGGAAGGAATCTTCGCTGAATTATTACCCACCGGTAGCCCACATCCGGGATGGAGGGTAGGAGCTGCTCAAACCTCAAAGAGATTACGGAGGACTGCCTGTCCGAAAGCACTGTCCCTGCGGGACTCCCTCTCGAGACAGTAATGGACCGCAAAAGTCTGGCTCGAAGACCAAGTAGCGGCCCGGCAGATGTCTGCCAGCGGAACAGAGCGGAGGTAAGCCACTGACGTAGCCTTTGCCCGAACGCAATGAGCCGTGACTCGACCTTCCAAGGAGAGTCCGGCTGCCCCATAAGCCCAAGTGATACAGTCCGCAACCCAGATGGACAGAGTACGCTTGGAGACCGGGAGTCCCAATTTATTGGGATCAAAAGACACAAAAAGCTGCGCAGCTTTACGGTGCTCCCGCGTACGGTCAAGGTAGAAGTTCAATGCCCTTCTACAGTCCAGGGTATGGAGGACCATTTCAGCTCGGCTGGAGTGTGGCCTGGGAAAGAAGGTCGGAAGTACCACCTCCTGATTGATGTGAAAAGGGGAGACCACTTTTGGAAGAAATTTTGGGTGAGTCCGTAGGACTACCCTATTTTGTAGAAACCGAGTGTAAGGGGGATCAGACACGAGGGCCTGCAATTCACTTACGCGTCTAGCGGAAGTGAGGGCTATCAAGAACAATGTTTTCCAAGAAAGAAAACGGAGAGAACAGGTAGCCATAGGTTCAAAAGGCGGACAGGTGATCCGCTGTAAAACCACATTCAGATCCCAGTCAGGCGCTGGCGGGCGCAGAGGTGGTTTAAGTAGAAGGAGACCTCGGAGAAACCTCGCTACGAGAGGGTCGCTGGAAAGAGGTCTGCCGTCCACCGGTACATGATGTGCTGAAAGAGCACTGAGGTGAACTTTGACGGAGTTGGACTTAAGTCCCAGATTAGAGAGGTATAGCAAGTACTGCAAGATCACCGACACCGAGCAGGAGAAGGGATCCTGAGACTGTTGGGTACACCAAACGGAGAAGCGACGCCATTTAAGGGCGTAGCATTTGCGGGTAGAAGGTCGCCGAGAAGCTAGGACGACCTCTTCCACCTCTGCCGGCAGGAGAAGGGGAGCAAGGACTACCCTCTCAGCAGCCAGGCCATTAGATTGAGAGATCTGAGGTTGGGGTGTAGCAGAGACCCCTGATCCTGAGTGAGGAGATCCGGTTGAAACCCCAGAGGGAATGGATCCTCTACCGCTAATTGCAGCAGGAGTGGAAACCACGGCTGTCTGGGCCAGCGAGGGGCCACCAGGATCATGGAAGCTTTGTCTCGGAGAACCTTGAAAAGAGTTCGAGAGACTAGCGGGATGGGAGGAAAAGCATACAGAAGGCTCTCCGACCATGAGAGTAGAAAAGCGTCTGCCGCAACTCGAAGGGGATGTGGCTGACGAGAGCAGAAGCGAGGAAGTTGCCGGTTGAGAGGGCTGGCAAAGAGATCCATCGTGGGGAGGCCCCACTTTAGAAAGAGCTTCTGAACTACCAAGGGATCCAGGCGCCACTCGTGCGGCTGGAGGATCCTGCTGAGTTTGTCCGCCAGGCAATTTTCTTGGCCTGGGAGATAAACTGCCTTGAGAAGAACGCCGTGACTGACGGCCCAAGAGCAGAGCTTCTGTGCTTCCCGACAGAGAAGGAAGGAGCCCGTGCCCCCCTGCTTGTTCACGTAGAACATGGCAACTTGATTGTCCGTCTGGACAAGGACGGACTGGTGAGAGGTCAGGTGGGAGAAGGCCTTGAGAGCCAGGCGGATCGCTCTGAGCTCCAGGAAGTTGATCTGCTGAGCAGACTCCCACGTGGTCCAGAGGCCCTGAGTACGTGCCCCTTGGCAATGTGCTCCCCAGCCCAGGAGGGATGCATCTGTCGTCAGCACCCGGGCCGGCTGAGGTGACTGGAAAGGCATGCCGAGTACCAGGTTCGGCCGATGAAGCCACCACTGGAGAGACGAGATCAGCGGCTCGGAGACGCGCACTAGGTCTGCTAGGCCGCCTGTGGCTTGTTGCCACTGCTTGCGGAGACACCATTGAGCAGGCCGCATATTCAGGCGGGCATTGGGGGTCACATGGACGGTGGAAGCCATATCTTTATCTTTATCTTTATTTAAAAATTTAATATACCGCTTAAACCAAATTGGCATACAGCGGTTCACAATAAAAACAAAACGGAGCTACTGGGAAGGAAACAGAAAAGAACGCCATTTAAGTAGAGTAAAGGACAGTGCTAAGATAAAATATAGAAAAAGTAAAGGAGAGATATAAAAAAAAAAAAAAAAAACCAGACAAACAATCATACAGTCACAGGGGGAGGGGGGAAAGGGAGGTCAAAAGCTGTGCAGAAAAGGTAGGTCTTGAGACAGGCTTTGAAAGCAGAGAAAGAGGATTCCATTCGTAGCGAAAGTGGCAGTGAATTCCAAAGACGGGGACCAAGGAAAAAGAAGGCAGAAGAACGTGTGGATTCGAGATGAGCCTGGGAAGGAGGTGGTAGAAAAAGACGGTTTAGATGGAGAGATCGAAGCACTCTGGGAGGACAAGAAAAATGGATCAGGTCAGAGAGATAGAGTGGAATACCTGTGTGCAAAGACCGGTGCACGAAAATCAGAATTTTATACTGAATGCGAAAAGGGACAGGTAACCAGTGTAGACGAAGAAGCAAAGGGGTGACGTGCGCTGATCGAGGAGAGTGAGTCAGAAGACGGGCGGCAGTGTGGTGTACTAATTGAAGACGACGAAGCTGAGTAAGTGGAAGACCGGCTAAAGATGCGTTACAATAGTCCAAACGGGAAACCACCAAAGCAAGAAGAAGTGTAGTCATAGAAGAGGGGGATAGAAAAGGCCGAATTGCTCGAAGTTGGCGTAAAGTGTGAAAAGAACGTTGCACCACGGAAGAGATATGGTCTCTGAAAGTTAATGCAGGATCCAACGTAACCCCAAGATAACGCAGAGAGGTGACCAAGGGGATAGGCCCAGCAGAAAGAGAAGGAGACAAAGAGGGAATGGGGGCACCTGCAGTGAACCAGATCGCCGAAGTCTTAGCCAAGTTAATGTGTAAAAAGTTGTCCGCAAACCAGGCAGAAACTGAAGAAAGACAAGCATCAAGAGGACCAATATCTGGAGAGAGTGAACAGGTGTGAAAAAGGAGAAGAATATCATCGGCATAAAAGTATGCCGAGATGCCGTGCTGCTGTATGAGCAGAGCAAGAGGGGCCAGGAAAATATTGAACAGCAAGGGAGACAAGACAGAACCTTGGGGGACACCGCAGTGAAGAGGCAAGGGGGGAGAAGAGTCGGAACCAATAAGAACGGAAAAAGAACGATCACAGAGAAAGGAATGAAAACCAATGGAGAACTGACGCAGAAAGACCAATAGAGCTGAGACGAAGAAGAAGAGTGCGATGGTCAACAACATCGAAAGCCGCAGAAAGATCAAGTGCAACAGCAATGGAAATAGAACCCCTGTCGTGAGCGACGTGCAACTCATTAAGAAAAGATAAGAATAGATTCAGTGCTATGCCCAGGACGAAAACCGGATTGACGGGGGTGAAGAACCAAAGAATCCTCTAAATGTGCAGAAAGTTGAGAATAGACCAAACGTTCAAGAAGCTTAGAAAGAAAAGGAAGATTAGAGACAGGACGCCAATTAGACAAGGTGGAGGGATCTAGAGAGGGTTTTTTCAGGAGAGGGCGGATCAAAGCATGTTTCCAAGGTGAGGGGAAAGATCCAGAAGACAAACAGGTATTGAAAAGAGAAAGAACTAAAGGAAGCAAAGCCAGAGAAGGTTCAGAAAGCCATTGCGAAGGGATAGGATCGGAGAGACAGGTGGTTTTTCCCGAGCTGTAGAAAGAGCGTGGGACAGCTCAGAGAGGGTAATAGGACGAAAAACAGACCAACAGTGTGAGAGAGGGGGGGTAGGCGATGGAGACAAAGAAACAGACGGAACTGGGGAAAGAGGGGGAGGGGGAGAGAGAGGGGAGGGACATGAAGGAAAAAGCTGACGAATATTGAGAACCTTATCAGAAAAGTGAGTGGCTAAGGCAGATGAAGTGGGGCTAGAAGAGGGTAGAAGAAGAGAAGGTGCCGGGCTAACGGATGTAGATGTGGCAGAGAGAGAATGGAGAACTCGGTAAAGTTGACGGGTAGAATTAGCCGAAGAGGAAACAAGCTCAGAGAAATAATCGCGTTTGGCTGCATGCAACAGAGAACGATAATGGGAATGACAGTAACGGAAGTGTGACAGAGAGGATGCGGAAGGGTGCTTACGCCAACAGCGAATAGAACGCCGAAGGTAAGAACGATGAAGACGGAGTCCAGGATGAAACCAAGGAGAATTGGAGCGTCTGTGTTGGGCAGATGTAGGGTGAAGAGGAGCAACCTTGTCTAACGCAGAGGTGAGAGTGGTATTCCAACACTGAACCTGGAGATCAACCGGGAGTAGATGGAAATTATCAGGAAAAAGCTGATCAGAAGAAGGAAACTGGTGAAGTGAGTCAGGAGTATAGTGACGACGCAAGTGGGTGGAGGGTATAGCAGAGGGGACAGAAGAAAGGGAGGTAGGACAAGAAAAGGTAAAGAAAATACAGAAGTGATCAGACCATGGGAGGAGCTGAGAGGCAAAGGAGGAGAGTGTGAAGGGTGAACAGTGGCGCGAGATCACAAGATCCAAAGTGTGACCAGCTGTATGGGTAGGAAAATTGACATGTTGATAGAGAGAGAGATCGGAAAGTAGGGAAAGAAAAGAAAAATCACGCTGAGAGGAGGGAGAATCAGCATGAACATTAAAATCACCAAGGAGCAGAAGCTGCTGGTATCTGAGAGAAGCTTCGGACAGAGACAAAAGCACAGAGTCCCACAAAGAGGAGGACAATGTAGGCGGAACATAGAAGAGAAGGATATGCAGAGGAGAAGGGGACTCTAGCAATAGCAAAAGCGCCTCAGGGTAGGAGAAAGGGGGAGGAAGAACCTCGCGAAGGGGAAGGGAGGAGCGATGGATCACCGCAACCCCCCCACCAGGCCTACCTCGACGAGATGTTGCAAAGAAGGAAAAGCCTGGGGGAAGGCAACGATTCAAAAAAGGCTCCTCCCCATCCCTAAGCCAAGTTTCAGTCAGAAACAGTATATCCAGGGAACGTTGTGATATGAGGTCATGAATGAGCGTGGTCTTGGAACGAAGAGAACGACAGTTTAACAAAGACAACTGGAGAAGAAAGAGCTGGGAGGGGGAGGGAAAGCCAGGGGAGGGCGGAAAAGACGACTGGGCAGAGGAACAAGGGATAAGATTCGCAGCTCGACATGAAGCAATATCTACTGGGGCAAGCAAGGGGGAGGGGGAAAGGGGCCTCCAGCCCCACATAACAGGAATAGCAGACATAACACAACAGACAGTAGACAAGTATAGCACTAAAAACACTAAAAGCAGAGCGGCCTGTTTGTTGATAGCAGAAATGCACTTGCAAAACGGCAGACCAACAGCAACGGAAACATCAGATGGCAGCAAACCAAGGAACGGCAGGCCACGATTTTCGCCCCCGGACTCGCCCCAAGGAGCTCGACCAAGGAGCACGTCCTGCTCCTTGGGCGCGCTCCTTCGGCGCGCGCCCGCGGCGACCGCCGCACTAGGCGAGCTTTTATGCAGGGCAGCCACTTCCGGAACGCCGGGGAGCAGGCTAGTGGGCGGATACCTGGGAGGAGCAAAGGGAGACGTCAGCAGCAAGCAGATGAGCAACGGGGTACAGCAAACAGCAATGGAGAGCGGCAAACAGGCAAGCAGATGCAGGAGCACAGCAAAACCCAGTAGAACAACTAAAACGCCGCACTAGGCGAGCTTTTATGCAGGGTAGCCACTTCCGGAACGCCGGGGAGCAGGCTAGTGGGCGGATACCTGGGAGGCAAAGGGAGACGTCAGCAGCAAGCAGATGAGCAACGGGGTACAGCAAACAGCAATGGAGAGCGGCAAACAGGCAAGCAGATGCAGGAGCACAGCAAAACCCAGTAGAACAACTAAAACGCCGCACTAGGCGAGCTTTTATGCAGGGCAGCCACTTCCGGAACGCCGGGGAGCAGGCTAGTGGGCGGATACCTGGGAGGAGCAAAGGGAGACGTCAGCAGCAAGCAGATGAGCAACGGGGTACAGCAAACAGCAATGGAGAGCGGCAAACAGGCAAGCAGATGCAGGAGCACAGCAAAACCCATATGGCCGAGTAGTCTCAGGAAGCGCCTGGTGGAGACCAGGGGCTGGCTGCGAAAACGGTCGGCTAGGTCCATGAGCCGATGAGCCCTGTCGAGCGGTAGGAACGCTCGTGCCTGAGGAGTGTGCAGCCTTGCGCCGATGAACTCGAGATCCTGTGAGGGAGCAAAGTGGACTTTGCGAAGTTTATAACAAAGCCCAAGTACTGCAGAAGGGTCACCGTGCGGCGTGTGGCGTTGGTGACCTCCGGAGCGGACGCTGCTCTGATGAGCCAGTCGTCGAGGTACGGAAAGACAGAGGCCGTGAAGCCGGAGATGGGCCGCCACCACCGCGAGACATTTTGTGAAGACTCGCGGTGCGGAGGACAGGCCAAAGGGCAGTACTCTGTACTGGTAATGATTTCCTGCCACCACAAACCTTAGGTATTGGCGGTGGCTTGGGTGGATGAGGATGTGCGTGTAGGCATCCTTTAGATCCAAGGAGCATAGCCAATCTCCCTGCTGGAGGTAGGGCAGAAGGATTCCAAGGGTAAGCATCTTGAACTTTTCCTGCACGAGGAATTTGTTGAGGTTGCGCAAGTCCAGGATGGGTCTGAGGCCTCCTGTCCTTTTTGGTACTAGAAAATACCTGGAATAAAAGCCTTGACCTCTCAGGTGGTGGGGCACCGGTTCCACCGCCTGTTCCTGTAGAAGACCTGCTAACTCCTGAAGGAGTAATTCCCTGTGCAGAGGGGAGTCGTGGAGGTTCTCCCGGAAAATAGGAGGGAGGGACCTGGTGGAAGTGGAGAAGATAGCCTTCTCTCACGACTTGAAGCACCCAGGCATCTGAGGTGATGCTGGACCACCTGTGGGCGAAGTGAACCAGCCGGCCTCCGGTGCTGGGAGGAACCAGCGGAGGGGGAGAGGCTATGCTTAAGGAGTCAAAAGCCCCCACCCTGCTGAGGCAGGGGCTGGTGGTGCAGGCTTGGGGGCTTGCTGCCTACGGGACCCGTTACCCCGTCCCTTGGCCTGCTGGCCCTGTTGGGGAGCTGCAGGGGCCGGATATGGGGGGTATTGTTTGTAGGCAGCCGCCTGTCTCGGGTTAAAAGGACTTCTTTCCCGAGCCCTTCTTTTTCTGGGAAGGGGCGGAGGTCTTCCTAGAAAGCCTAGTCCTGGTGAGAGTCTCCGTCTCGATTTGTGCAGCCTTTTCAGCCATGGGCTTGCCAAAGAGGTTTTCGCCTCGGCAGGGGACATCGACCAACTTGTCCTGCACCCAGGGCTCAAGGTCAGACGACTGAAGCCAAGCCTGTCGGCGGGCACCGATGTCGGCTGCGGCCACTCGAGCCGATGCTTCAAAGCCATCATAGGCTGCTCGGGATATGAATTTTGAGCATTCCCGAATGCCAGGACAAGGCCAGGAACCTCCGCAAGGGTTCCTCGGACAAACCAGCGGAGAATCCGGCTAGCTCTTTAGCCAGGTCTCGGAGATACATGCCCATGTATAGCTGGTAGGTCTGGACACGACACGCAAGCATAGAGCCCTGGAAACACTTCTTACCAAGGCCATCCAGGTTACGGGCCTCCCTGCCAGGAGGCACCGAGGAGTGCATCTTCTGGCTCTTAAGACGATGCATGGCCGATTCCACTACCATGGAATGGTGTGGTAGCTGTGCTTTTTGGAAGCCAGGGCTCTTGCGGACTCGATAGATAGAATCGACCCGCTTGCTCAGGACCGGCGAGGAGGCCGGACTCTCCCACATGCGGAAGAGTAGTCGTTCCAGCATGGGAGGAACCGGTACAGTAAAGTGTTCCCTGGCGGGAGAGTCATACTGGAGGGCGTCGAGCTCTTCGGCTCTTCGGCTCCTCCTCGGGATCCGCAGGGAAGGCCAAAGCCTTGGCCATATCCCTGACGAAGTCCGAGAACCGGGCATCCTCCGGGGGGGGACTGCTTCCGAGGTTCGGACTCAGGTGAGTCCGAGGGGACACACCGAGTCCGAAAAGAATCAGGTGACTCTTCCTCTTCAGACTCCCAGACCGACTCCGACGAGGAATCGTTGGGGTCGGCCCGGGCGGGGCGCGGCGCCTGCCGCCCCGACGCCGAGGGAGTCGGCGTCGGCGACCTCGGTCCCGAACGGGAGGCCGAGGGTGACCTCGACCGAGGATCGACTCGAGTTCGCATGGACTCGAGGATCGGCTCGGTCTCCGGGGTCGACTTAGACGTCGACGTCCCGGCGGTCGGGGCAGCGGCGCCAGCGAGGCCAGCGAGCAGTGCCCGCTGCTGGTCCATGAAGGCAGACAGTCTGCTCTCCAAGGCCGTCAACCTGAGTCCGAGCTCAGGTGACCCAGCAGCCCCCGACTCGGGCCCCGACGGCGTCGGGCCCGACGTCGGCGGTCTCGGAGGCGAGTCCAGGAGGACCACAGGACTTACCCGAGCAGGCAGCTCCGACTCCAGGTGAGGTCGCTTCGAGAGGTGCTCCTTCTCCAAGGACCCGGGACGGCTATCGGGGCTATGCGACCTGGCCCTCGCGGAGCCAGGAGCGTCCACCGACGCCGCCCTCGCGGGTTTCACCTTCCGTCGATGGTCCCCGGAGGGAGAACCCCTGTCGGAGGAACTCCGGCGACGGTCTGAGCTGGAACCTCTGGACGCGGAGGCCTCCGACGAGGTCCGGGTACGGCTGGGGTCAGCGAAGATCCTATCCCGCTGATGCCGCCGACTTCTCAACGCTTTGGAGGACATTTTGCCGCAGGGCCCACAGATCATTTCTTCATGATCCGGGCCCAGGCAGCGGAGGCAATTGTCGTGTGTGTCAGTTAGTGACATATTTCGGTCACACTGACCACACCGCTTGAAACCACTGGCAGCCATCGGGGGAAAAAGGGCCCCGGCGAGGTCAAAGGACCGGGCTGCCAGGGAAAAACCGAAAACGAAACTGACTAAGTCAGAAAAAACCGAAAAAGAAGAAGAGGACTCGTGACCGGCGTCGCGAGTCCGGGCGGGAAAAAGACCGGCGTCGAACCGAAGGAAAAAAGAGAAAATTATGAGTAAAAATCAACTTTTTCGCGGGGACACGACGGGTACGTCTGTAGGGCTCCGCGGAAAAAAGAAGACTGGCTAAGATGGCACCCTTGGGCGGGAAGGCGACCGCGCATGCGCGCTGCAATTCCCAAAGGCTTTCTTTGAAAGCTGGGGAAAATTGCTCCGCGAGGGCTCCGTCGGCGCCGACGTCACCCATATGTGAGGACTGACTTCCTGCTTGGTCCTGGAGAATTAGCGTAATCCAAATGAGTAGTGACCAAGGAAAGAATGAGCAGGCAAGTGGATTTCAAATCAAGGCATTTATGGATAGAACGGATCTATCGAAGAAGAAAGAAGTACCTTTGAACAGCGTGAGAAATGTGGTGGGAAAATGAGGTGGCAGTTGAAAACCACACCGAGAATCTTGACAGAGTCCTGGAAGGGAATGGGGGGACCATGAATAGAGGGGGACACACGAAGAGAAGAAGAGACAGTGCTGGAGTAAAGCACAGCTGCAGTTTTAGAAGTGTTGAGCTTAAGACCATGAGTGGACAACCAACTGGCAATCTTGTCAAGCTTCTAGGAAACAGGAGAAATGGCTGTGCAAGAACGTGCGGGCAGATGGAAAAGAAGCTGGTCATCATCGGCATAAATGAAGAAAGTGACATTTAGGGACTTCATCAAAGAAGCCAAGGGGGCATGGGAAATATTGAAAAGAATAGGTCCCAAAATGGATCACACTGGAGAGTCTGAGGAGCAGAAAGTGAAGAGGACCAGGAAACCCTAAAGGTGTGAGTTTGCAAATTCGAGGAACGTAGAAATGAAACTATGCCAATGCAGAGCCAGAAATACCCAGAGAATACAGCTGAGATAAGAGAAGAAAGTGATCAAGTATATCGAACTCATGTGAGATTCAGGGATACAAGAAGAACTTTGTGATCAGAATCAAGAGCGGATTGAAGGAAGTCAGTGATGGCCAAAAAGCAAGTGCTTGATAGATAATTTAGGATGAAAATCAGTCTGAGCAGCTGGGTTTAAAAAAAGGTTTGGACAAGTTCCTGGAGGAAAGGTCCATAAACCATTATTAAGAAGGGACCCAGGATATCAATGCTTGAACCAATACAAGCATTGTGGAACCTGTGTCCCTTGGGGAAACTGCTAGGTACGTATGACCTAGATTGGCCACTGTTGGAAACAGAATACTGGGCTTGATGGACCTTGGTCTGACCCAGTAAGGCATATCTTATGTTCTTATGAGCAGAGTGAAGAGCACCAGATTGAAGAAGCACAAATACTGTATAATCAAAACATTAGCCCCTGTACATTTACTCCTGATTGGGAGCAGGGGTAAAATATGCAGGTGAAGTAGGTGCACAGATGTATATTTTATAATCTATGTGGTACTTCATAACCTTACCCACATTCTAGCACACTGCATCCCAGAGAAAACTTACATACAGACTGTGTAAAAGTATGTGCTTTCTTGTCACTGTGCATAGTTTTATGCATGCAACTCACAGGTAATTATGTAAGAGGGGATTTATGCAAGGGAAAGAAGATATAAAAGTAGACGTGTAAAATTATGCACTATCAAAATGCAGAATTTTTGTATTTTCCATCATGTACGCATATGGCTAGGCCTTTACGCATGCATTTCAGCAGGGCCGGCCTAAGGGTTTCTGATATTCTGCCTCACCGCCCCCCCCCCCCCCCCCCCAGCTGCTGCTGATTCTGCCACTTTTGGAAATACTACTGTTGCACACCCCCCCCCAAATAGAGTCAGTGGTAGCTTGGGGGGGGGAGGCAGTGCGGCAGTCCATGAGTGCTGCTGCTGCCACCCACCTGGGCCAGCCGCCCTAGGTGGCGGTATAGCTCATGGGCTGGCCCTGCACTTCAGGCAGTCGCTATTTTATAAGTATATGCGTCAGGTCGATGGCATGTACTTGCGGTGTGGGAGTGTACAAGGGCAGAGCTTAGATGGAACAGGGGTAGAGTGCAAAGTTTATGCATGTAAATTATACCATAGATTAACCCTGGAATAACTGAGATTTTTTTTGCACACACTGAATACCGTTGGGGTCATAAATGACCCCACAACAAATTTTAATTGTTAACCATGAAAAATTTAAACTAAACAGACAAAATATTATTCTGAATTATTTATTTATTATATGAAGGTTAAATGTTTTGAAATTTAATGCTTTATCATAAAATTACATGAAGAGTTGCCATGAAAGCAGTTTTTGCATGCACTTGATGAACACAGTAAAGTACTACAGTCATTTGCATGAGACACAGACAATTTCTGAATGTTCTTTGCAAACATTGCGCTTGCAGGAGGTGCAAACTATGTTTTTCTTGTCTTTTTCTATGGAACAGCAGTGACACCTTGCCCTTTTCTTTGGGATCCCGACATTGCAAACAGCATCAGTGGCTTCTTCAATGCTGGAAGAAGTCTCGCTGCAATTACTCTGAAGCAGCTGCTTTCCTAATTCCAAGAGGAATAAACGACATCTGTGCTTTGACTTGGACTGCCATTCTGGATTTAGTGACATCCAAACAATGAAGGCGTTCAAAGCACTGATGTCCAACATGTTGTAGAAGATTGTCACTGGCCAGCGTCTTGTCATTTGTTTTGTGGTATATGTGCGCAACATTTGATCTGCCGTATCTACTCCACCTTTACTAGATTATAGTCAAAGATCATGCGTGGTTTTTTGTCTGGACACGTGTTATCTACTTCTTCTTGATCATGCAAACTGTTCAGAAGAACAGCCACGTTTCCTTTCTTCGGGCAATAGAAAACCAGAGTGGTGTCATCGCGAAAGGCAAACAATGAAGTGAATACCTCTCGGCCCTTTGCTTTACAAATTCTGGAGGTAATTATTTTCTGTTCTTTCGAATTGTCCCCAAAAGTGTCATTTGTTTTTCTAGCAATTTCCGTGACAGGGATAAACTGCGGATGAAATTGTCAACAGTAACATTTCTGCCAGATTGCGTCAATCCTTCAGTGAGTTGCAGCACAACCCTTTCAGCCTGATTCTGTTCCCTGTTTTGTCCAAGTTCCCTTCCTGTATATACTTGAAGACGCAGTACATGACATTGCACTGTCACACAACATCCATAGCTTTATGCCATATTTCTCAGGTTTGCTGGGAATATATTGTCTGAACGGAACACGGCCACGAAATGTAAGCAGTTGCTCATCCACGGTAACATTTTCACCAGGAACAAAGGCATCACTTAGAGTTGCTTCCCAGGTATCAAAAATGTCTGACTGGAGCAAGCTTATCCACGCCTCGTTGTTCACGTCTGTTGGTTGCATCATCAAATCTGAGAGCACAAGAAATTTGCTGAAAACGGTTACAGGCCATATTTTTGCCGAAAACAGAACGACCATCTTCAAGGTTCCACAACTGAACTATGGATTCATTTCGTGACGTACACGCCTGAGAGGATCAGAAGTCGAAGAAAACGTTGAAATTCTCCATCTGTCAAATCTTTCCAGGTGTCGTCATAAATGTGTCTTCCTTGTTTGCTCATTCACATCATGATTTCATTCAATAAGTTCTTCCTCATGAACAAGTGGAATGCTGCAAGAGGGCCATCAACATTTCGTACAGCATACCTTGTAGGACCTTGTTGTACGGGCATAACATTAGCTCTGGCGTATCTTCCAGCAGCTTGTTTTATAGGTTTCCTGTTCCATGATGTGGCATCCTTAGATACATAGGCTTCAATAGCAACATTTGTGCTTATAGTTGATTACCTCTTAGCTCCTCTACGACCACAACTAAGATTCCTCACAGATGATACTGACATCAAGGACTCCTGCCTTCTTCCCCATCCAGCACAGCCTCGACCTTTGCCTCGACCTGTAACTTGACTCTTTGCTGCAGGCGATGTTACCAGTTCAACATCAGTCTCACATTCATTTGGCGACCAACTGCTGTCGCCATCTGAATCATGACTGTCATCATCAGATTTATCGCCCGAACTTGGCTGATATGCTTCTTCGCTTGCTGAATATGCTGCATCAGACGACTCAGAGCCGTCACTGTCAGCATCTCGTTGCAATATTTCTCTTACTTGGGCAGTTGAATACTTTCGTTTTGACAAACAATAACCTAAAATAATCAAAGAAAGTTAAATAAAACGCAAAGCAGTTTTACTATAGGTGTACAATAATCATGATGAACGAGCTGAAAGCCTTTAGATTTCATTGGAAATAATGAGAACGTATGATATCAATTACAGAAAAAGTGTAATTTTCATAAAATAAGAGTACAAAAAATAAATGATACATAATTAATGATAAATACCTTTGTCAGATCAAAAAATTCACAAAACTGCAAATTGTATCACGATCCAAACCGGACGTAAGCAACTGGGGTAAAAAATGACCCCACTGGTACTCTGTGCTGCAATTCATCACGAGCGTCACCTAGCGGATGAAAATTATTCCTCTCATGGCGCAATATAAAGAGAATATTGACATGTGAAAAGTCATAAAAAGATTGCATTCTTGAACAACTAGTTTCCAAGATACGCGTTGTGAAACTTGCAATGGGGGTCACTTTTGACCCCATCGGTACTCCCAGGGTTAAACATGTTTTTTTTAAAACCTAGGCCTGGGCATTTATGCCAGCCCTACGGATGGCTAAGTGATCACCCCTAGATGTCATGCCTCCTTTTGGACACTTATATGCACATTCTGCCGTGTTTATTCAGAAACAAGGGGGGGGGAGCAACAGAATTGTAGAAACCTCCAAGCAGCAGAAAAAACAGAGCTGGGATGTGATGCTGCCACAGAACATAGCTGAGTGATGCCTAAACTGTAGCAGGCTCACTGGTAACGCCCACAGCATATTATCAGCAAGTCAACCCCCCTCTATCCACAAGAAAGTACACTTGCTAGACTGGCTCATCTAAAATTAGAAGCAGGAAAATTCAATCACAGGGTTTCGTGTCACAAACTGCTAGTTAGCCATCAACGTGCATTGCATGTAGGTAAGTGCTTCTTGCAAGGCAATAAAGAAAACAGAGACATAGCTTGCTAGTGGCACCTATCTGTGCATATAGCACACTGGTGTAAAGGCAATGATTTCTGGCCTCAAGGATCTTAAAAAAACAACCTAGCAAATGCATGGTGTCCTCCCCCTACTAGATTTTCCCTTTCCTCTTCCTACACACTCATCCCTACATCTAGAAAGGTATGGATAATTCAGAACCTAAACTTAAACCAACCTGGATTTAATTCAATAGAAATTTATCAGAACTGCTGGAAATATTGGATAAATTCTGAACACTCTCCCTCCTCTGGCTATTACTATTTCATGCTACCCCCTCTTACTGGCAGAATTTTAACAAGGGCCCCCGGGGCAGGGGGGATCCACCTCAGAAGATATGAGCAATGGCTACGTGATGCCTCCTTCCTAGGGACCCCTGCATTGCAGGGACTGCTTGGATGGGTTTTACACCACTGCCCCCCTTTCTTGTGTCTGCTGGCTCCTCCTTCCTCATACACAACATAACCCTAGATGAAAGGGGGGGGGGGGGAGGACAAAAACAAGTTTGCACAGAATAGAGGAAAGAATGGAGAGGGTGTTAAAAAGTGTGTGTTTGTCAGTGGAAGAGCAGAAAATATTTGGTAGGGTTGGGAGGTATAAAGCAAAACAGCAGGAGGAGGAGGTATCCGCAAAAAATGCAGGGGAGAGTAGCAGAAACCACAAACCACGGCCAAACACAGTAGGGGTATCCAAGAAACTTTATTAGTAGACCCACTAAAAGTTTTTTGGATACCCCTACTGTGTTTGGCCGTGGTTTGTGGTTTCCGCTACTCTCCCCAGGGTTGGGAGGTATCACTGAATAGGGATGGGTTTTGGCAGCATTGGCAAGGATGGGAGGAGAAGCACCAGGGAACGTCAACAGGGACAAAGAGGAAAGGGACGGGACTTGAAATAGTTACTGGGAATAGACTCCCATAGCAGGGGGAGAGGAAGACACCACCAGTGATGAGATGGAAGAGGCTGCGATGCATCAGCAGTGGATGGGAGAGGATGAGGTTTAATGCTGTCAGTGTGAGAGAGAGAGAGAGAAAAGGTAGGGGTGGGATAAGGGTGAGGGGACCACTCTGGAAGTCTCAGTGGAAAGCAAAGAGCATGACTTGACAAGGAGTAGAGTCACAAAGGAGAAAATAGGAAGAAAGCAATAAGGAGGCAGTGGCACAGAATGAACAAGGTAGTCTTCATACACAAAAAGGGAAGTGAAAGTCTCGGACAAGGGGAGAGGATGCAAATGAAGCATTACAATGATATGGAGGAGGAAGAAAAGCAGTCAATGGGCCTTATTTTCAATTGGCAGAAAACATAACATTTTAGGGGGCTGATACTTAAAAACATGTATCCAATTAGCATTGCCTGATAACCAGATAAATGCTGACCAGCATGATACTCATCGGTGCTAGCCGGACAGCACCATTGAATACTTCCTCTGACCACCTCGGCACTAGGTAGTACATTTTGCTCCAAAATACTTTGGTAGTCCTCTGACTTTATGATTCCTTTAATACATTTCAAGCCTCCAGGTTCCTGAGGGAGGAAAACAGCCCCATAACATTATGAAACCTCCACTACCTTTAAGAGTAGGAAGGGGTTATTTTTCTTATAAGCTTCATTTCTTCACCTGTACATATATCGCTGGTCTACAGTGAAAGTTTAGTGTCATCTGTCCATACAACATTTTCCCAGAAGAATTATGGTTTCTCAAGGTGGGTTTGGGCAGAGATCAGACGTGCCTTTTTATGCCTGTCTTTGACCAGGGGGTCTTCCTTGGCCTTCGTCCATAAAGTCCTTTCTTTGTTTAGTGCATGACATATGGTGCGGGTTGAAACCATCACTCCAGATTGTTCCAGGTCAGCCTTAAGCTCTTTGGATGTTGTACATGGTGTTTTTCCAATGGTTCAAACTAACCTTCGAAGATCCCACCACGTCCTGGGAGGTTTCTTGACAGTTCCATGAGCAGATAACTTTTTTAATAACATTGCAGACTGTAGATAGAAGATTCCCAAGGTCTTTGGAGATGGCCTTGTACCTCTTTGAAGTTTCATATTTGGTAATAATGGATTTTCTGATGGTCTCAGGCAGCTCTTTTCTTTACCATTGTGAAAATAGAAAAGGGAGTGAATGTGGTCATTTTAAACATTAGAGTCATCATTCATTGGTTGATTCAAGTCATGTGCGTACATAATTGATCACAGGTGTGTCTAATTTTACTGCAGTGTGAATGTGATTCTTCTGTTCAAACTGATTTGAATAGTTCTGGCAATGTCCCAGTTTTTATACTATTTCCTTTTTTAATTGGTCTTGTTTTATTGGATTCTTTTATATGTCAAATATATGTGCATATATAGTCCAAAGCCATTTCACTGGCCACTTTTTTTTTTTTTTTTTAAGGAGATACTGGACATTAAGGGGTTGAATTGCAAGGGTGCCAATAATGTTATTTTAAAAGCTCTATTCACATTTTGAACAAGGATGCAAAATTATAAAGATGTGGAAGTTGCACGCACATTCAAAATGTGATTTTAGAAAGACTGCGAGGTACATGTATCCGCACTGGGCATGTTCTGAGGGCATTTCTGGGAGGCACCGGTGCATGCATGTCCATGTCTCATAGGCCAGTGACGTGAAGGGTGGATTTTTTTTTAAAGTGCTACAAATCACGAATAAGGATGCAACTTTGTTTTCTGCTGGGATTGCTTGTGTGGTTGATGACTGGAAAAGCTTGGTTGTGAATGTTTATTGGTTGTGAATATCTGACCCGACTGTCCATATAGGTGTTTCTGTAGCTACCATTCATTTCTCTGCTTTGCATCCTGTGCCTCTTAAATGTATCCCCTTTCCTATTTCAAAGACCCCTGTGGAGCCCTGCTTCCTCATCCAATCCTCCACACCAGCTGTGTTAATCCAAAATTCAGTGATCCACTCACTGGCCCTTGGTACGTGTGGGTGTGGGTGTGTGTGCCCCAGTGTGTTTGTTCTGATTGTGTTTTTAGATGTTTGCAGGCACATGACTGCACTAATTTACTGCATTGCTTTAACTGATGATACTCTCTACACAACCTCAGAGGATGATGTCCTGGGTCCTCCCCATCTGATATCTGGGCCGGCCCTACCTAGTCTACTTCCCTGCCTACACATTGGGTGTCTATCTACAGCTAGGTGTTCCCCTATGAGATGTACTTATTTGTGTGCAATAGCTGACTCACCTGCCTAGAGGCACTAGGATCTTCTCCCAGACTCTCCCTGCTACAGTATGTAGTGGTCTGCACCATCCTGGTGGGGTGCAGGACCTCCTAATTTGCAATGAGCAGAATGTACAACATGAGGGTTTCTGCCTTGGAAAAGTATAGCTGCCATTCTGCTTGCCTGTGCTGTTCTGCAGGGCCAGGAAGTACATGCACATTGTCTGCTTAGGGGAAGGGGATACACATGCTGCACACATGGACACCCTCAAGTCCTGCAGGAATGTGTGCACTGCCACGACCACACATGTGAAAATCCTCCCTAAAAAAAAAAAAAAAAAATCTACACGTGCATATATTTTGGCACACAGATGCATGGTATCATGGCTGTTGCTCTCTATGGGCACTATGCTTGTATAAAGTGGCCCATTTTACATTGTGTGCATGTGAAACTACCACACTTTTGTTTTTGTTTTTTTTTAACATGTATATTCAGGGAATGCCTGAGATCCAAGATGGCGGTGGAGGAGTAAGACGCCAAGGTGCAGTGCTCTATGCCGGCTTTACCCCTGCCTCTTGATGGGGAAAAAGAGAAAACAGCGCTCTCAGAAACTCCCTGAGTCCTCGACCCCAGCGAGTAAATTGGTGCAGGCGTCTATTGCTGGATTTTGCACGACTTCTGGCGGTATGGCTTCGGCGGATCCACCGATGGTTTCGGCGGATCTGAGCATAGAGGGGGTGGTGTTAAGCCCCGAGCAGTTGCCTCCTCCTCAGCCCGGAAGTCATCCCAGGAAAGTTTGGCCTGGTCAGGTTTCACTGCAAGCCAAGGATCCACAGGCTGTTGGGAGTTCGCCCGGGAGGCTACAATCATCGATAGCGGAACCTGGAGTGGAGCTCGGCGCTGCCGAAGAGGAGTCGCTGGTCTCTTCTCTTTGTGGGTTGGGGCCGGCTGGTGGAGCAGTCAACACCTAGTTCCTCCGGTGTTTTGGCGTTCCGGATTCCTGAGGTGGTGGAGAAACCTGCGCAGGTAACTTTAGATAGCTTGTGGGAGGCTATTTCGGCTCTCCAAAGATCTCTCCTGCCTTTATTTGGGTTTTTTTCACAGGAATTGGTGGATGTGAAAGCACGGTGTGACTCGACGGCTGCGGAGGCTGTGGTGCAATCAGGAAAAATTTCCTCTCTTGAATCTAGGGTGGAGGGCCTGGAGTCTCTTGGAACTGTTGGGGTTCAGGATCGGTTAGTACAGGCAAGGAAGATGGAGTATTTGGATAACCAGCTCCGAAGGAACAATCTCAGATTCCTGAACTTCCCTAGATCCCCTCTGATAGATTCCATTGACTTGGTCCGTAAGTTCTTTATAGATGTTCTTTTGATGCCTGCTGGTTCGTTGCCCCCGATAGTGAGAGCTCAGTATGTATCAATATTGGCTGGGGAGGCTGCTATTCAGCTGGGGAAGCCTGCTGATAGTGGCTCCCCTCATATGGACTTATCTGATTTCTTGGAGAGCTCGCTTGAGGTGGTCACCAGTAGGGCTACTTTATTGGTAAAATTTGCTTTCAAGTCCGATCAGAATACTGTGTTGCAATTATATTTCCGTCATATCTCAGATGCTATGTTCTTGGGTTCAAAAATATCTATATTTCCCGATTTAGCAAGGGAAACACAGAAAAGGCGAAAGGCGTTCCTGGAGTTGCGCCAGAGGACGCTCGCTTTGAGTGCGCAATTTAAACTTAGATATCCTTGTAAATGTGTTATTTGTTTTCAATCAAAGTAATACTTATTTTTTGAACCCAAGCAACTTTTGCTTTTTTTGTCAAGTAGGGAGGGGATTGGATCTGGGGCGCCTTCCATACCGGCTGCCATATAATAATATTCATGCTCCGATAATGTTATAATTGTGTTGGGTGATTACCCTTAGAATTTCTTTTTTCTTGGGTCAATATTGGGGGACTATTGTGGTCTGTACCAGTTTGTTTTGTTTATATTGCTGTAAGGCTGTCTTGGCGGCTTTTGTTCTTTATTGTACATTTAATTCTGTCTCAGAATTTTTTCTGGATTGTTGTAATAAAATTGAGAAATATTAAAATAAAAAAAAAAACATGTATATTCAGGGGCAGGAATTGACGCCTTTTCTAAAATCACCATTGATTTTCACACGTTTTGCTTTGCACATCCCTGCCGCCACTTAAATGACCTTTCTACAATGTGCCTTCATGTTTTCCTGCTGATCTGAGATAAGACATGCATGTCATAAGGAAAGCAACTTACTTTCAACTCTCTGCTCATAACCTTTATTTAGCAGGTTGCATGGACATTCACTTACCATGGTCAAATATGTGAAAAAAAAATGGTTTGTAGCCCAACAACCCTGCAGATTATCCCCATCCACTACTTGAAAAACATTTCTTTGAGAAAGCTATGCCCCCATCCCTGAGATGGCCAGGAAGTGGCATACTATTGCTTTAGCTGTACTGGCACTTAATATTCATTTATTTACTGCACCTCTCCAGTGATTGTTTTTTTTCCCCACTGACAGCCGCCAGTGAAGGTGACAACCCCTGTTAGGTTTTAAGACAACCTATGTGAAGCCTATTTTATAAAGACAAGTGTAAGTGGAATAATGCAGGCCTATGTTGCAGGTGTGGACCTTTACACTAGCCCTACCCTAGAGTTGGTGTAAATGTCCATGCCTATTGTTTTTGAAGTAAGTGCATCAATTCCAGAATAGTATAGACTACACGCATGCTTGCATGCTCCACCCACACTCCACCCAAACTCTGCTGATGTGCACAGGGCCATACCAAAGGCTATATGAGCAGTGTAGTTGCACAGGGGCACTGATATCACTACAGGGATTCCAGGAAGCCTGATAATTGTTTCGGGGGGGGGGGGGAGGGGGGGGCGACACCAGTTTCCTGAGTCGCACAAGGCACTTTTATAGCTTGGTAATGTCCTGCATGTGCATGACCACCAGCAAAGTACACACTTTCACGCCAAAGCACAGCATAGTTACTCACCTGTAACAGGTGATCTCCGGGAACAGCAGGAATTTAGTCTTCGCATATGGGTACGTCGGTACCAACGGAGCCTGCGCAGGAACGCTCCCCAGCGTCCAACCAGGAAGCTTTTGGGAGCATCCCACAGCGCCTGCGTGCTGCCTTCCCGCCTTTCCTAACTGCCTCTCTCCAGTTGAGTTTAAAGCTGAGACAAAGAGAGAGAGAGGGAAAGGGAAAGAGATAGATAGAGAGATACAACTCCTAGGGGAGGTGGGTGGTTGTGAAGACTAAATTCCTGCTGTTCCCGGAGATCACCTGTTACAGGTGAGTAACTATGCTATCTCCAGGAACAAGCAGGAATGTAGTCTTCACATATGGGGACTCCCTAGCTTTAGATGCCAGGGCGAGACCCCAAAAGTTGTGTGCCCCTGAAAAAAGGGCTCCACTTCCCCCCATGGATCTCTGGCATCCAACCAGGGATGGCGGGTAGGAGTTGATTAGGTATGGAACAGGTGTTGAAGAACAGCCTGACCAAACAAAGCATCCCGGCGGGAGTCCTTGTCCAAGCAGTAATGGGCTGTGAAGGTATGAACTGAGGCCCAAGTAGCTGCTCGACAGATGTCGTCGACAGACACAGAGTGTAGATGAGCCATTGAGGCTGCCATGGCTCTCACATTGTGAGCTGTGACATGGCCCTCCAGAGGAAGGTTCTTACTCTGATAGGCAAAGGAAATGCACTATGCAATCCAGTTGGACAGTGTTCTCTTGGAGACTGGAAGCCCAAATGAGAAGGATCAAAAGCAACAGAGTTGAGAGGACATTCTATGTTGCTGTGTTCTTTGCAAGTAAAAGGCTATTCTCTTTTACAGTCTAAAGTATGAAGATTCCTTTCTGCATTAGATGCATGAGGCCTTGGAAAAAAGACAGGCAGGTAAACCACTTGGTTTAAATGGAAAGGCGAGACCACCTTCAGCATGAAGTGTGGATGAAACCTAAGGACTACCTTGTCATGATGGAACCTTGTGTAAGGTGGATCAGCTACTAGTGCTTGCAACTCACTGATGTGGCGTGCTGATGTGACTGCAATGAGAAAGATTAACTTTCCAAGAAAGGAATTTCAATGATGTAGTAGCCAGAGGTTCGAAAGGCGGCTTCATGAGCTGACCAAGAACTAGGTTTAAGTCCCATGCCACTGGAGGTGGCCTAATGGGAGGCTTGGTTAGAAGAAGACCTCTCATAAATCTTGCTACAAGAGGATGGGAGGAAATAGGTTGCCCATTCAGAGGCTTGAAAGCTGCTGCAATGGCACTCAAATGGACTCTTACTGAGTTAGTCTTAAGTCCCGCATTGGATAAATGAAGGAGATACTCCAGTAATGATTCCAGAGGTATCGCACGGGGGTTAAAACCCTTTTGCGAACACCATATGGTAAACCTTTTCCACTTGGAAGCATACGAGCGTCTTGTGGAAGGTTTCCTGGAAGCATAAAGGATATCTCTTACTGGCTGAGGAAGGTTACGATCATGAAGATCTAGGCCTTCAGCAACCAAGGGATTGGGGATTGGGATGCCATAACATTCCATCCCCCTGAGACAGGAGATCTGGAGCAGAACCTAACTCTATGGAGGGAGCTTGAGAGAGTTGTAGAAGCAGAGGGTACCACACTTGCCGTGGCCAATGTGGTGCTATGAGAATCATATGGCCTCTGTCTCTCTGAAGCTTGAATAGGGTTTTGGGAATTAGGGGAATGGGTGGAAAAGCATAAAGGAAGTCCTGGCCCCAGTGAAGAAGGAAGGCATCCCTGGCCTGAGAGCCCTGAGCCGGAATTCTGGAACAGAACCGGGGAGGTTTGGCATTCAACGGACTTGCAACGAAGTCTATGTCCGGGGTTCCCCAAATTTGAAAAATCTTGGCCACCTGGTCTGCATGGAGAGACCATTCGTGTGGAAGCAGAACTCGACTGAGTCTGTCTGCCCAAGAGTTTTGTATGCCTGGGAGGTACACTGCCAGGAGATGAATCTGATGCTCTCTGGCGAGGGCCCATAGTCGCAAAGCTTCGTTGCAAAGCGACAGAGAGCCTGTTCCCCCCTACTTGTTCACACAGAACATGGCTACTTGATTGTCCGTATGAATGAGGACTGTCTTGTAGCAGAGCAGGGTATGGAACACTCGAAGAGCAAGGAAGATTGCTCTGAGCTCCAAGAGATTGATATGCAGATGAGTCTCCTGTGGAGTCCAGGTGCCTTGGGTGGAGAGGTCTTGTAGATGAGCTCCCCAACCCACTGGTGAAGCATCTGTTGTTAGAGTTGCCTGGGGTAAGGGTTGTTGAAAAGAGGACCCCAGCAACAGGTTTTGAGTGGACTGCCACCATTGGAGGGACAAAATAAGACGGCTTGTGTTTGCTATTTTGTCTGACAGGCACCCTGATGCCTGTGTCCATTGGGTGGATAAAGTCCACTGGGCTGCTCTCATATGGAGACGAGCATAAGGAACCACATGCACTGTGGATGCCATGTGGCCTAGTAGTTGTAGCATTTCTTGGGCAGTGAGATGAGGTTTTAGCATTGCTTGAGAAGCTAACTGCACCATGCAAAGGCAACGGGCCTGGGGGAGATAGACCCTTGCCCTTTTAGTATCCAGCAAAGCTCCTATGAACGCTAGAGACTGAGTGGGAGTTAGACTGGATTTTGGGATGTTTATGACTAGACCCAAATACTGAAGGATACGCATTGTGCAAGATAGGGAATTTCTGGCCTCTGACTCTGATGGGGCTCGAATGAGCCAGTCGTCTAAGTAGGGGAAGACGAATATGCCTAGAGTGCAGAGAAATGCTGCTACCACAGCCATGCATTTCGTGAACACTCTTGGAGCTGAGGCCAGACCAAAAGGAAGCACCCTGTATTGGAAGTGCTTTCCCTGGAAAAGGAACCAAAGAAACCTTCTGTGAGTTGGATGGATGAGGACATGGGTGTACGCATCCTTGAGATCTAGAGAACAAAGCCAATCCTGACTCTGAAGGTATGGCAGCAGAGTTCCTAGAGAAATCATTTTGAATTTCTCTTTGAACAGGAATTTGTTCAATTCTCTGAGGTCCAAGATAGGTCTGTATCCCCCTGTTTTCTTTGGGATAAGGAAATAGGGAGAGTAGAATCCTGTACCCTGCTGATGAATGGGTACTTCTTCTATTGCCCCTTGGGCAAGAAGTGTAGAGACCGCTTGATCTAACAAATTGATGAGAGAGGTCTGAGAATTAAACTGTCTTTACCACTGTGGGAGGGTGCATGTACAGAAAGTGCAGCTTGTACCCCTCTCTGATAATGGAGAGTGTCCAATGCTCTGCTGTTATCAGCTCCCACCTGGGGGCAAAATGGCATAACCTTCCTGGAATGGTGGAAGGCTCTGGTCCATTGAGGGCCAGGAAGGCTAAGTTCTCTAGATGAAAGTCAAAGACCTTGTGGAGGCTAAGACTGCTGAGACGGTTGAGGCTTAACAGTCTTCGCCTTCCTTTGTTTGGGTGGTTGCTGAGTTTTCCGGACAGGTTGACCTGCAGAACGTGCCTGCTGAGAATAAGCAGGATAAATTTTTTTCTTTTTAGAAAAGAATGGTTTCTTAAAAGATTTTTCTTGCAGGATCAGCTGTAGACTTGGGCAGTCTGTCCAAGGTAGAGTTTTCAGCATCCATCTCGTTGGCTCTCATACCAATCTCTACCAAACAGGTTCTCATCAGTACAAGGAATATTTCCCAGTTTGTCTTGTACCCAGAGTTCCAGATCAGATGCCTGGAGCCAAGCAATTCTACGTGCACCTATGGCAATGGCCGAGGTTCTGCTTATGCACTCAAAGCAGTCAAAAGCTGCACGGTTGACAAATTTCGAAACATCTTGGGCATGTTTGACCAATGTGAGAAAATCCTATCTTCGATCGTCAGGAAGAATAGGACTCAAAGCTTGTAAGTCATCTGTGACTTCCTTCAGGAACATTCCCATGTATAGACTATAGGAACTGATCCTGGCAGAAAGCATGGAAGCTTGGAAGACACAACGTCCAAAAGCATCCAGAGTTCTGCACTCACGTCCTGGAGGATTAGAGGCATGTCTCTTTGCACTCTTGATCCTTCCCATAGCTGATTCCACTACAATAGAGTGGTGAAGCAGCTGAGTTTTTTGGAATCCAGGACAAGGAGGGACTCGATACAGAGTATCCAGTCTACGAGAATGAGGAGAGGTGGTAAGAGGTGTCTCCCACATTCTCAACATGAGATCATACAAGATCTCATGGATGGGCAAGGTAGCTGCCTCCTTAGGAGTTTTAGGATATTGTAAAATTTCCAACTCCTTTGCTCTGGGCTCTGTTTCAGGTGCCACAGTAATGGACAGACCTCTAGCCACCTCCCTGATGAAATCCTGAAAGGACATGTCCTCTGGAGGGGACATCCTACGTTTAGGGGAGGAAGGCTCCTCTGGGAGAAGAATTCCCGCGTCGACAGAACTGTCAGAATCTTCAGACTCTTCTGAGGACTCGAAGTATCTTCTGTCAGGATGCTCTTGAAAAGCCCGATACGCGTACTGACCGAAGTCGGTACCGGGCGTAATCGGTACCGGAGTATCGGTACCGGGGGGCATCGGATGACTGGTGCCGGCAATGCGGCCACCGAAGTCAATGCTATCGGTACCAGTACCAATACCGGTGCCGGGGTCGGTGCCGGTACCGGTTGAAAAGTCTGATGCGGTTCCGAGGGCGTCGATGCCGCAAGGAGAGCCGCCAGACTGCGCTCAATAGCCAGGACTCTCTGGTCTATCGACACTGCCGATGCCTGGATGTCGGTACCAGAGAAGACCGCCGGTACCCCAGAGCATGGCACCAGTAGTTCTGCCGAGGTGGAGGCCTCGAGAACATCCTGGAGCCCCGATAATGCTTTGGAAGCCGAAGCCTCCCGCTGGGGCAATTTTGCCGGTGTGAAATCCTAGAGGGCAACGCTAGAGGCATCTCGATGCTTAGAAGAAGATCTACCCTTTGAGGACCGGCTAGACTTATGTTTAGTTACCTGAGATCCATGGGAGGAAGACGAAGCCCTGGAAGACGTCGATGCCACCGAAGCTGCATCAGAGGGAAACAGGGTACTGAGCTTGGCGGCTCGGTTCTGTCGACCTCTCTTGGACATCATGGCACAGTCCATACACTCCGAGATGGAATGGTCAGGACCTAAACATTTCAGACACTACTCATGGGTGTCGGTGACGGAAATGATACCGCCACACTTGGTGCACTTTTTAAAACCGGAGGAGGGTTTTTCCATTATGGAAAAATATCTTGGGCCTAAGGCCCAAAATGGCGTGTGCACCTAAAAAAAAAAAAAATAAATTTGGGAAAAACTAAGGAATTTTTTTTTTTTTTTAGAAAAGAAATACAGAAGTAAAGAAAAGAACCGGCGGTACCGGTAAAGCGTCGAGGAAGGCAGACACGACCACAAAAAGGAGGAAAATTTTCTGCGGTGACAGGAACACGACCTGCTGGCTCCGCAGAAAATGAAGAACTGGAGAGAGGCAGTTGGGAAAGGCGGGAAGGCAGCACGCAGGCGCTGTGGGATGCTCCCAAAAGCTTCCTGGTTGGATGCTGGGGAGTGTTCCTGCACAGGCTCCGTCGGTACCAACGTACCCATATGTGAAGACTACATTCCTGCTTGTTCCTGGAGATATATTTTTACCCCACTTGGCATACTATAAGAGGGCTCTTATATGCAGGAATAACATACAATCAAACCTTCTTTGAAGAAGGTGTAAAGTTCTGCAAGAGCTTTTGTGCATTACAGGAACAAATTAGATACTTTGATCTTTCCACATGGGAGCCTTGTTATAAAATTGACCCCCAGAAGTAAGATTTCTGCCAAGTAAGAACACTAATCTTAAACAGTCTGTAGCCAGTTTAAAACTATCAGAAGTTGCACAATGACTATGAAATATGAGAGGCAACATCATTCTTATGGTCAAGAAAGCAAATGGGAAGCATGTAATAAAACATACTTTTAGTTATTGCATCTACCTTCATAACTTGGTTCTGTTTGTCTACACACAAAATTATTTTGAGAACATAATACAAAGCCATTCAACAATCAAATCTCTGTATGCGCTTGCATTTATTTGTTTAACTGACAATTTGTACACCCAGGCATGCTATGCACGTACACTCTTACTGGCTAGATCAAGTTCTTATATGCTGCATTTTCACCAAATACAATCATGCTCTCCCTTCCAATTATCAGAACCTCTCAACGTTTTCTTCATTGCAGAATATTCATCAAATAGTAAAGAAGTTATGAGGGGAGACATTTTTTTCTCAAGGATACTGACCTTGCTATCAAAGATGAATGCTCGTAGTTCTTACACAGGGACATAATCTAACAGCATCCTGCACATGTAAACGAAGCTCTTATGTATAGCTCTGAATTGTCTTGGTTATGGTCTTCGCTTCCCTCTGCTCAGGTAGTAATAGTGTATGAAAGATCCAAATTATTTGAACACATCATTCACAACACAGTATTTTATGCAGAGCCAGCCCTTTCAGTTATTTTTCTATCTTTCTAGCTGTCAAACAATCAGTTACTCTCATTTCAAGCTGTGCTTTCTTGTCGCCTTATTCATATCATACAATATTCTCTGCAGCTCTTCAGTTTTCACTTTTTTACATCACATATTAATGTACAGAATGAAGCATTTTGAATACAGCATGGATTCAGAAACCCAGCAAAAACATGCCCATAAAACTGGGCCAATCACACAATGGATCTGTAAAAGGATAATCTATTCTTAGAAAGTGATCTGTTCAAAATTCCACATACACTGCCGGTCTTCAAGCAATATAATGTTTTTGTCAGACTATTGCAACAAAGACTGCTATCAACAAGCTGCCCTTCTGTTAAGTCCTTTTTAATCTTTTTAGATAATAGTGATCATGCAAAATTGCTTTTAAAATATCAATGGTCAATACCAACGCAGCCTCGCGTTTGAACTTGCTATTAGCTAAGTTCTGCATCAGGGTAACATTGATACACTTATTACACTGGAGATTTATCTTCCATCAGAAATTGTGCTGAAAACTGCAAACGTCAGTGCTTCATGGCATAGCTGGAACCTGCTGGCTTCTAAACCAAAATGGCCATGGCAGCGCCGGTGCTAGGGTTTCTAGTGCCCCCTTGCAACCTATAAATCGGCACCCTCATTATTATTAATGTTGGCTGTACCCTACCCGCCTTTTTCCCAAAACCGCTTTGTGAACTCTTTTCAAATGATATTAGTATTTCACCTTCAAATCCAGTGGTTGTAAGAAAATTGCAGCGAAAGAGCAAATGCATAGCCAAAATAAAAATACTTAGGAGTAAATACTTAGCATCATACAAACAGGCTGGATAGTAAAAAAAAAAAAAAAATAAATAAATAAAAAAATCTGATTCTGGTTATCTTACTAACAATATAAACATTTTCCAGTGCCAGGCATATTGTGAACTAATATAAAACACTGGAAAAGTCACTGAAGATTTACAAAGGGCCTACCCAGAAAAAGCAGCACTATAAATACTGCAATGTGCCCCAAAACATCCATACATCTATTTGAAAAGCTGTACAAGTCAAATTACTACAGTACAGATTCCTATGTACAAACTCCATTTTAACAGAACACCTAGCCTTGGTCACACACTCAGAACACAGACCCTCACCAAGTACAGAATAAGTGACCACAACCTAAAGTAAAAATAAAAATATGTAGTCAAAAATTAAACTGAAACCCCAAGTCGTCAGATTCCACATGTGATGCCACACCAGATAAGAGATGCTGTGTGACCATGCTGTGTGAAATATAAAGATAACGCAAAGTCCAATCACTAAATTGAAAATAAAATTATTTTTTCTACCTTTGTCATCTGATGATTTTTGATCATGCTGGTCCCGATCTGAGGTTTCTGTTTTCCTCTACCTTCTCTTAGCTCTCTTTCTATGGTCTATAGTCCATCTGCCATTTCTCCCATCAGCCTTTTTCTAGTCCCAGTAACCCTCCTCAGTATCAGTCCCCTTTACACCCTCCCCTCCCAGTACCTTCCAGCGTCAACCCCCTTGCATTCCCAGCACTGCCACTGGTGTCTATTCCTTTCCAGTCCCCCTCCATCCCCACCATCCAGCCCCTTCTAGTCCAAATACCATCCCAGGTATCAGCAAAATTCCAGTCCCAGTGCCCCCTCCTGTGTCAGATCCCTTCCAGTCATCCTCTCCTCTGACCATCTGCCTTCCAATGCCATCCCCAGTTGTCAGCTCCCTTCCAGCCCCCACCTTCCCTCCAGCCTCCTCCTCATTTAATTTATCCAGATTTGTATTCCACTTTCTCCTTCAATCAAAGTGGTGGGCCACACACATTGGGTTTACATTGAGTAAGGTGACACTATGTACATAAAGGTTGGATACTACATACATAAAAGTTAGAGACGTGGGTTATCATTATGTTCAAGCACAGTTAGATGATCCTTTGTCTGATTGGTCATAGTAATCTCTGAGTAAGAAGGTCTTAAGAGATTTGCGGAAGTCTTTGAGGTCATTTAACTCCCTCAATTCATCCAGGAGAGTATTCCAGAGGGCTGGTGCTGAGAGGGATATGGCTCTGCTGGAAGTTACTTGTTTTGTTTTATGATATCCAGCTGGGGTGTGTAGTTTGTTGTTGCTGCCGGTTCCTCTGGGTCGGTTGGTTGTGCCTTTGGTTATCAGACTGTGGAGTACATCTGCTGTGCATGATGCATGATTTTGTAAATGTTTGTGGCTGCTTTGAATCTTGCCCTTACATTTATTGGGAGCCAGTGTAGTTGTTGGAGCACAGGTATAATGTGCTCATTCTTGGCTGTGCCTGTTATGATCCTTCCCCTCTTTTCTGCTCCCTTCCAACCCCCCCCCCCATGTCAGCTCCCTTCCAGCCCCCACCTTCCCCCGTGTCAGCTCTCTGGCAACTCCCCTCCTATTACCCAGCCACCTTCCAGCCCCATCCCCAAGTGTCAGCTCCCTTCCAGCCGCTCCCCCCCCCCCAATCTACTCCCTTTCTGCCCCTCTATCAGCTCTCTTCTGGACCTTTCCTTCCCTTCCCTCCTGTATCAACTGCCCTCCCTCCTCCCTCCCCTCCCTTCACTGATTCGTCCTTCAGAAAACAAAGCAGCCACGAGAACATTTTTCTGCTCCCGCGGCTCTGCTATCTTTTAAACTGCTGGATCGTGGAGTTTCTAAAGGCAATAAGCATTTCCTGTTTCTTACGAGAAACAAGAAATGCTTGTTACTGCTAGAAACACTGCAGTCTAGCAGTTTAAAAGAGCTGTGGGAAGGAGAAATTAGGCCCTACCTGCTAATTATCTTTCCTTGAATCCTCTCCAGGCCAGTCCAGGGTACCATCGGGTTGCCAATCCCCTTCAGCAGCTGAGGACTGACAACTAAAAATCTTTGCTGACAGGCTATAGCCACGCCCCCTTGTGACAGCTCTCCAGTCTATTCTAACCAAGCAGTGTAACAGAACAACCAACCACCAGCGGGACAACCGAGTCAAATGCCCGGAAGAACGAAAATACTGTCCCTTAAGGACCCCCATGGGAAAAACCAAGGAACATACCCCGTCCCTTGCATGAATAAGGGGTGCACACACCTCCACCACATGCCAAGAACCAAACTGTGGTGTCGTGAAAGTAATAGCCCCTTTACCGTCCATTTGTTATATCATTAATATTTATTTAGTAAAATTGTTTTTTTTTTTTTTTTAATCTTCTTAGGTTTACTTTCTTATGGCTCGAAGCCAAACCCGCGAAGGGAGCCCTAAACACCTCCGCCCCCAGTATAGCCCGCAGCCCCGGCGGACTGACGGAAGCGAAACTGCAAGAACCGGCTCGCGGACACCTGAAAAACGAAACGAGAGGGCCCTGGACTGGCCCGGAGAGGATTCAAGGAAAGATAATTAGCAGGTAAGGCCTAATTTCTCCTTCCTATTCATCTGTCCGGGCCAGTCCAGGGTACCATCGGGCAGTACCAGAGCAGTGCCTAAAGACGGGAGGGACCCGCGAGCCCCGCCACAAGGGCAGCAGCTCCCACTCTCGCATCCCCCCTGGCTTGGACATCCAACCTATAATACTTCGTAAACGTATGCAGAGAAGACCACATCGCCGCTCTACGAATATCAACCGGCAGCACGAAAGCATACTCCGCCCAAGACGCCTTTGAGCACGCGTAGAATGCGCCCTGAGACCGATCGGAGGCAATTTACCGCCCGCAACTTAAGCCGCCGCGACCGCCTGCTTCACCCATCGAGCAATCGACACTTTGGAAGCCGCCTGTCCCTTTCGAGGACCGCCAAACAGAACAAACAATCTATCCGATTTCCGAAAAGGCCTCGTGATCCGGAGATAACGCTTCAAGACGCGTCGCAAATCCAACGTCCGCAAGGAACGATCTACGCGCGACTCACCCAAATCCACGAAGGAGGGAAGGGCAACGGACTGATTTACGTGAAAAGGAGACACCACTTTTGGCAGAAAAGACGGCACGGGACGAAGGAGCACGCGTCCCGTCAAAAACTGCAGATACGGTTCCCTACAAGAAAGCGCCTGCAGATCCGATATTCTCCGCGCCGAACATAAGGCCACCAGAAAGACGGTTTTCCATGACAACTCCTTCAGACCTCCTGACGAAGCACCCTCAAAAGGAGGCCGAGTCAGGACATCAAGGACCAGATTCAAATCCCATGCCAGTACGACAGGACGAACCGATGGCCGGAGAACCTTCACCGCTCTGAGAAAACGCCCCAGATCAGAATGAGACGACAACCTCTTACCATGCACCGAGCCTCTAGCACGTAAGTGCCGCCACGTGAACCTTCAAGGTGTTCAGCGCCAAACCTTTCTGCAACCCGTCTTGAAGAAAAGCCAAAATCTCGGGCAAGGAAGACCTAAAAGGATGAACGCTACGGTTCGTACACCAAGTCTCAAACACCCGCCAAACGCGAGCATAAGCCAAAGAAGTTGACGATCTCCGAGCCTGCAACAGCATCGATACCACCGCTGCCGAGTAGCCCTTGCGCCTCAAGCGTTGCCTCTCAAGAGCCAAGCCGTAAGCAAGAAGCGATCCACCTGCGGCATGAGAATGGGGCCCTGCCGCAGCAGATAGCCCCGGGCTGGCAACCGCCAAGGAGACTCCACGAGCAGCCGCCGGAGATCCGCATACCACGGCCGTCTGGGCCAATCCGGCGCAATGAGAATCACCGTCCCGCCGTGACGAGCTATGCGCTGAACGACCCGACCTATCATCGGCCAAGGAGGAAAAATGTACAGAAGCTTGTCCGAAGGCCAAGGTTGAGCCAGAGCATCGAGGCCTTCGGACATGTGCTCCCTGCGCCTGCTGAAGAAGCGCGACGCCTTGGTGTTGTTGTGAGTGGCCATGAGATCCAGCGACGGCCGCCCCCAGCGCCGCACTATGTCGAGAAAAACCATGGCGTCCAGTTCCCATTCTCCGGGATCGAGAACATGACGATTCAGATAATCAGCCTGCACATTTTCCTTTCCTGCCACATGAGCCGCCGACAACGCCAACAGATGGGATTCCGCCCAGAGCATCAACTCCTGACTCTCCGACAACAGAGCACTGCCCGTTCCCCCTTGCCGATTGATATATGACACTGTCACCGCATTGTCCGAAAACACACGCACCGCTCTCCCCTCGAGGAGCGCAGCGAAGGCGAGCAGAGCCAAGCGAACCGCCTTGAGCTCCAGGAGATTGATCGAGAGGGACGTTTCCTCTGGCGACCAGCACCCCTGAGCCACCTGAGACTGACAATGAGCTCCCCAGCCCGACAAACTGGCGTCTGTCGTCACTAACGTCCAATCGGGAAGTTCTAAGGGCATCCCCGCCTGAAGATGACTCTGATCGAGCCACCAAGAGAGACCTCCGTGCAAGGCAGTTTTCTTGACAACGGATGAAGCTGAGGAGACCACCAGGACAGCAAAGCTCGTTGTAAGGGCCGCATATGAGCTCTGGCCCAGGGCACCAGATCCAACGCAGCCGCCATGGAGCCCAAGAGCTGCAAATATCTCCACGCCGATGGGGCCGAGAGCCGCAGAAACGCCTTCACTTGAGTCAGAATCTTTAGAACCCTCTTCTGCGGCAAGGAGACCAATCCTCGCTCCGTGTCGAACTCCGCCCCGAGATACACCAGCCGAGACTGGGGCTGCAGCTGGCTGTTTGCATGGTTGATTACTCAACCGAGCTGTTCCAGGAGCTGAACCACCCGGAAGGTCACCTCGACCGATTCCTGCCGCGAACTGGCCCTGATCAACCAATCGTCCAGATAGGGATGAACCTGAATACCTTCCATCCGCAAGGCGGCGGCGACAACCACCATGACCTTCGTAAACATCCGAGGAGCCGTCGCCAAGCCGAACGGTAACGCCCGGAACTGAAAATGACCCGCGGGCACCGCAAACCTCAAAAAACGCTGATGCTCCGGCCTGATCGGGATATGCAGGTAAGCTTCCGTGAGATCGATAGACGCTAGGAACTCTCCCGGTCAAACGGAACGAATTACAGACCGCAGAGTCTCCATCCAAAAATGAGGAACTCGCAAGGCCTGGTTGACATGCTTGAGGTCGAGAATCGGACGAAAGGAGCCTTCCTTTTTGGGAACCACAAAATAAATCGAGTATCGACCGGACCCTAACTGGTCTGGCAGAACCGGCACAACCGCTTCCAGCCGCACTAAGCGATGCAGTGTGTCCTCTACCGCCTGTCTTTTGGTCCCGAGACCCCCAGGCGACTGCAAGAAGGCCTTCTGGAGAGGACGAGCGAACTCCAGCGCATAGCCATCGCGGATGATTTCCAGCACCCATTGGTCTGTCGTTATAGCAGCCCAGGCAGAGAGGAACCCCTGTAAGCGACCCCCTACCGGAATCTCCACCTGGACTAGCTGACCTTCATTGCGGTTTCTTTGAAACCGACTGCTGGGCAGGGAAATAGCCCCTACCGAAACCTCTGGAGCCACGAAAGGGCTGAGCCCTAGGCCCAAAACGCCCTCTGGGATAGGGCGAAAAACGTGCCCTTCGAAACCTACGAAAGTTTCTACCCTGCCCACGCTGGGTAGACGACTGTTTGAAAGACTTGGGGCGATCCTCCGGCAAACGCCCTCCTTTGGAATCACCCAAATCCTTAACAATCTTCTCCAAGGCCTCCCCAAACAGCAGCTTACCCATATACGAGAGCTTACTGAGCCGAGCCTTTGAGGAGGCGTCTGCCGACCAATTCCGCAGCCAAAGAAACTGCCGAGCTCCAATCAAGGAGGCCATAGCCTTAGCCATTATACAAATCAAGTCATAAAAGGCATCCGCCTGATAGGCCGCCGCCGACTCCAACTTAGCCCCCTCCGAGGAGGACTCCCCTGGAGAATCGGAAGACGACCCCCCCTGCAGCCAATTGATCGACGCTCTAGAGACAAACGCTCCACAAATGGAAGCCTGAAGAGCAAGAGCACAGGAATCAAAGGCCTGCTTAAGCAGCCCTTCCAGCTTGCGATCCTGCAGATCCTGCAGATCCTTAAGCGCCGCCCCGCCTTCCACAGGGATCGTAGTCTTTTTAGTCACCGCAGACACCAGCGCATCCACTTTAGGCACCTTCAGCAACTCTTTCTCATCGTGGGGAATTGGATAAAGATGCCCTAGCGCCCGACTGCCCCGGAGCGACGCCTCCGGGCACTCCCATTCAGACTCTATCATCTGCTTTATGACCCGGTGGAGCGGAAAACAAGGCTGCTCTGCTTTAAAACCCTGCAACAGAGGATCCTCCAGCGGTTCCTGCTGCACCGCAGGGAGAAGAATATTCAAGGCTGCCAAAGACTGTCCAATCAACGCCCCCAATTCCTCCTTACGGAACACGCGAAAGAGATTGGGGTCTTCACCTGGAGTCAGCTCACCATCCTCCAGTTCCGCTGCCCAGGGATCAAAACCAGTCTCCGAAAAAACCTCTGTCTCATCACCCTTCTGAGGCTCAGGCAGCGACCGACTGAAGCCTTCCACGGCCGCAGCAATGCCTGCCCGGGAAGACCCCTCTCCCGGATCAGACCCAATATCCCCCGAGGACCCTCCGTCCCCACTGGAAGATAAGGGAACTTTGTTGCCCTGGGAAACCTTCAAAGTATAAGCTCTATGGAGAGCCAGAATAAACTCTGGAGAAAACAAAGCAGCCAAGGGTTCCTGAGCTTCAGGAATTGGATGCTGTTCCTTTAAATCAGCCGCAGAGTCTCTCACCGACTTATATTTTTTCTTGCCCTGCTTTTGCTTGCCCGCGGGAGAAACGGCGGACTTATCTAAAATGGTCGCCGTTCCCGCCTGATCCAGCACGTTAAGGGATTTTTGAGCTTCCATTCTGCGGCCTGTGAAGAAGTAGCCAGAAAACAACTACCCCGACGCTTGAAACCGCCAGCAGAAAACCGTGACCGAAACCGATAAGCAGACCCCGGCACACACACACAGACACACACGCACACTAAACCCGAATGCAAATAACACTGACCTGAAAGCAGCACGAAGGCCCGAAGCTCCCGGTCCCGCTGCTAGCGGGCAAGTGAGCCGTGGAAATGCAAGAAGGGGAGAGGTACCTGGGGCTCCCAGGAACAATCACCCTGCAATAAACGGCCCGGTTCACCGCGGGAGACAGTCTCTGCCTCCGTGAACGCTGCCGAAGTGATCCTCCACAGAAGTACTGCACCGAGGACCTCTCAACAAACTTTATTGTCCAAACCCCACAAGGGAAGAGGCACAGGAGGTAAAAGAGAGAATTTAACTCTGCTAGAGCCAATGCCTCTTAAAAAGTCTGCTACTAAAAAAGGGCCAGCTGCAACTGGAAGAGAGCCTGCCAGCTTGTACGTCCTGTTCAGCTGCTGAGGACTGAAGACTGGAGAGCTGTCACAAGGGGGCATGGCTATAGCCTGTCAGCAAAGATTTTTAGTTGTCAGTCCTCAGCTGCTGAAGGGGATTGGCAACCCGATGGTACCCTGGACTGGCCCGGAGAGATGAATAGGAACAGAGAAATGTTCCTGCGGCTGCTTTCTTTTCTGAAGCGGTGGGTGGCGGGTGGCGGGTGGCTAGCACCGGCACCCCCCCCCCCCCCCACCGCCAGCACCCTCCTACCACGCTTACCCAGTTTACCAGGTAGCGCAGGCCCTGGCTACTTTTTAAACTCTTGGAGCCCCACCCCTAGGTGGACCCTGATTTAAAGGCGATGGGTGTACAGTATTTAAGGTGTAGATCCACAAATAGTAACATTTATTAACATAGTATATGATGGCAGATAATGACCAGTATGGTCCATCTAGTCTGAGCTGCAAGGTCGCAAGAGTAGGTGCACCTGCCGCTCCATGCAGGTCACTCCTCCCCATACGTTTAAGGGTGCATCCACTGCTCCGTGTTGGTCACCCCTATTTGTTGAGATATAAGAGAGAGTTATGTCCATTTTGATTTTATCCTGTTGCTATAAAGGGATCCACTACATCAGTCCCATGCCATTTTGATTTCTGTCACTGTATTGGCCCCCACCACTTCCATCGGGAGGGCATTCCAAGCATCTACCACCCTTTCAGTGAAAAAGTATTTCCCGACGTTGCCTTTCAGTTTACCCCCTTGCAGATTCATGTTATGCCCTCTAGTTTTACAGCTCCCCATCTTTGGAAGAGGTTTGTTTGTTCATTAATACTCCAAGTATTTAAAGGTCTGTGTCATATCTCCCCTGTACCTCCTCTCCTCCAGAATGTACATATTTAGGTCTTCAAGTCTCTTCTCATAAATCTTCTGATGCAGGCTCCAAATCATTTTGGTCGCCTTCCTCTGAACTGCTTCCAGCCTTTTTATATCCTCGGCGAAATATGGTCTCCAAAACTGAACACAATATTCCAAGTGAGACCTGAACAGCGACTTGTACAGTGGCACTAGTACCTTTCTGCTGGTAATTCCTCTCTGTATGCAACCCAGCATCCTTCTGGCTTTTGCCACCACCTTGCCACACTGTTTTGCCACCTTGAGATCCTCAGAAACAATCACTCAGCAGTACTTCTCCTGGTCCGTGCACATCGACCTCTCACCCCCTAATGCATATAATTCCCTTGGATTTCTGCTTCCCAAGTGCATGACAGTGCACGTCTTCACATGAAATCTTAACTGCCAAGCATTAGACCATTCTTTCAGATTTTGTAGATCTTTCCTCATGTTATCCACTATCTCAGAGTCGTCCACTCTGTTGCAAATTTGTGTCTCATTTGCAAAAAGACAGACACTTCCATTCAATCCTTCAGCAATAAAACTCACAAATATTTTGAACAGTACTGGACCCAGGACTGAACCTGGGGCATACCGCTAATCACCTTCCTTTCATCCAAGTGAGATCCGTTTACCGTCACCTTCTGTCGTCTGTCAGTCAACCAATTTCTGATCCAGTTCACCACCTTGGGACCCATCCCAAGCTGTTGAGTTTATTGATAAGCCTCCTATGAGGAACAGTATCAAATGCTTTGCTGAAATCAAGGTAGATCACATACATCGCATGCCCTTGATCTAGTTCTCTGGTCATCCAATCAAATAACTCAATCAGATTTGTTTGGCAAGATCATCCTTTGGTAAAACCATGTTGCCTCAGATCATGCAACCTGTTGGTTTTGAGGAAGTCCACTATTCGCTCTTTCAGGAATGCCTCTGTTACTTTTCCCGCCACCGAGGTAAGACTTACTGGACTGTAGTTTGTCACTTCTTCCCAACTATCATGTTTGTGAAGAGGTACCACATCAGCCCTTCTCCAATCCTGTGGAACTTCTCCTGTCTCCAAGGATCTACTAAACACATCCTTTAATGGCCCTGCAAGAACCTCACTGAGCTCTTTCAGTATTCTGGGATGTATCCCATCTGGTCCCATAGCCTTGTCCACTTTCAGTTTTGCAAGATGTTCTAACACTCATCTTTTGTGAATGGTGTGATATCTACTTCATTCCCATTTGTATATTTGTCAATCACAGGTGGTCCCTTCTCCAGGATTTTCTCTAGAAAAACAGAGCAGAAGTATTTGTTCAGAATTTTCGCTTTTTCAACGTCACTTTCCATGAATCCGTTCCCAGCACTTTTGAGTCCTGCAATTCCACCTCTGATTTTCCTCCTCTCCCGAATATACTTGAAAAAAGTTTTTTGTCGCCACACTTCATATCTTTAGCCATCTTTTCTTCTGCCTTTGATTTTGCTTTCTCTTTTTGTCTCTTGGTTTGATCTGGTATTCTTTTCTGTGTTCCTCTGTTTGCGAGTTTCTGAATTTTGTGAAAGCTGTGTTTTTTGCCTTTATTTGTGCAGCCACTTCTTTGGAGAACCAAATAGGTTTCCTTTTTCTCTTGTTTTAATTTACTTTCCTTAAGTATGTATCTGTTGCACTTTGCCTTCTTTAATTTAGCCCATTGCAATTCCACTTCCCTTATTCCCTCCCGCCCTGCCAACCTCTCCTTCAGGGACTTGGCCATTTTACTGAAGTCAGTGTTTTTGAAGTCTAGGACTTTGAGCTTGCTGTGATTGGATTCTACCTTGGCTTTTATTTCAAACCACATCTTGTGATGATCACTGTGCTCACACGGGCACCCACCTGGATATTCAATATGCTATTTCCGCTGGTGAGCACTAAATCCAGCACGGAGCTCTCCTTGGTCGGTTCCATCACAATTTGTTTAAGTAATGCATCTTGGAAGGCATCAACAATTTTTTTTACTTCTTTCCAGATTTTCAGAAGGAATATTCCAATCCACATCTGGTAGATTAAAGTCACCCAATATGATCACGTCCCCCTTCATGGCTATCTTTGCAATATCAACAATCAGTTCACTATCCACTTCTTCGGTTTGAGTTGGAGGCCTGTAGACTACACCAGTATGGAGGACAGTGCCATCTCCTCTTTCCAACACAATCCATAGTGCTTCTTTTCCCCATGTCCCTTGCATTTCAGCAGCTTTGATATTGCTTTTGACATACAGTGGTGTGCAAAAGTCTGGAATCACTTGTAAATTTGACGTTTTTTCAACTTTGTGACCTTATATCTTAATTTCTTTTTCCTCCCAGTGGCTTTTTCTGTTTATCTCATAAGTGATAGATTTGGCTATTAGGGCCAACTTTTAGTATTGGTTTGGCCCTTAGTTTCCGAGTTTGTTCCCCATAGTTGTCCTGTTGATAGATTTTTTGTGAAAATCGTGTAATGTACATCATTGGCCAATGATATATTATTGTAAATATGCTTTAAAATATTATGGACGCACGCCAGGTTTCCTTCAAATTAATGTAAATGGCCTTGAAAAAGGCCGTTTTATGTGTCAGTGATGGCTCAGTATTTGATGGGCCACCCTTTGTTCTTGATCACCTGACTGCACCTTGTCAGCATTGAATGAACCAGTCTGACAAGGTGATCGTTGGTGACAATGCGGTTCCAAACTGCAATGAGTGACTCAATCAGTTCACGCTTTGATGTCGGATGCCTCTTGGATATTTCCAAGGCCACCTTGTGCCACAGGTTCTCGACTGCATTCAGATCTGGAGACTGGGCAGGCCAGTCTGTTGACTTGATGTTGTTCTGCTGCTTCCAGCTGATCACCTGTCTGGAGCGATGGCAGGGTGCATTGTCATCTTGGAACAGGAACTGGCCAGGAAACAGCTGGTGTGCTGATGGCACCATGCACTTTTGCAGTATGGTGATGAACTTGGCCCCGTTGACCATTCCATCGACGATGTGAAGACGTCCAACGCCACTGGCAGCCATGCAGCCCCAGACCATGACCTTCAAAGGATGCTTCACAGTGAGGATGAGACACTCAGGCTTGAATTCCTCTCCAGGAAATCTCCTCACATAGGTGTGGGCCTGGTTACCAAACAGGCAGAAGGTGCTTTCATCGCTGAATAGCACCATTTCCCACATTTCAGTCGACCGGGTTGAGTGCTTTCTCGCCCACATGATCCGGTTGCGCCTTTGTATGTTCAGTCATCAGTGGCTTATTCCATGCTTTGCAGCCCCGGAGACCAAACTGCAGGCACCGGCAACGAACTGTTGATGAGCTGACACTGACCTCACACTTGTCTGACCACTCTCGAAGTAGCTGAGGAGAGGTCAATTTGTGATTAGTCAGTGAAATGCATCATAGTGCGCGGGCCTGGCGTGATGTTGATGCATGTGGACGACCTGAACGAGGCTTGTCCACCACTGAACCCATTTCTTTCTTCTTCTGTACAATCTTAACAGCACTCTGACTTCAGCTAACTTTCCTGGCTATCTGATGGCTTGAAAATCCTTCTTCGCTCATAAAGAACATACAAACACGCTCCTCCAATGTCAGGGTCCGAGTCATCATCATGGTCGATCCAGAAAGCGTATGAAATTCAAAAATTCCGTGTGTTTTTATAGCTGCACTGTTGGCTAGATATCTGCATTGTGATTGGTTAGTGAAACCAGCCTCCTGATTGGTCAGAAATAAACGTGTGCATATTGGATAATCTCGATCCAGTTTTGACGCAGGATCCACAAAAATCACAGTAGCTATCACCCAGTGTTTGTAAAGTATTTAAATTGGAAGCAAGGAATGCAAAAAAGTCAACTCTAATAGCCAAATGTATCCCTTTTAACATGGTAGAAAGATGAATATGTTGGGCTAACGCAAAATTTAAAAAAAAAAAAAAGTTGGAAAGTACAAAAAAAGCAAAACTCACAAGTGATTCCAGACTATTGTACACCACTGTATAGGGCTACTCCTCCTCCTTTTCTACCCTTTCTCTCTCTTCTAAATAGATTATAGCCAGCTATGTCTATATCCCAATCATGCGACTAGTTAAACCATGTTTTTGTAATGGCCAGAATGTCCAAGTCCATTTCCACCATTAGGGCTTCCAGATCAGGAACTTTGGTGGCTAGGCTTCGAGCATTTGTGCTCATTGCTTTCCAGCATTTGTTGACTGGCTTGCCTGCATTTTGCATGAATTTTGTTCTACATGCCCCTTCCCGCTTGCCATTGATGTGAGCTTCAGAAGTGTGGCTGTTTCCAATGTTGTTTTGCTTTTGCTGGGAGTGATGTACTGAACTTGTCCTTCTCCATCTATCACCCCCTTTCCTTAGTTTAAATGCCTGTCTACATACTGCCTGAACTTTTCACTTAAGATCCTTTTCCCTGCGATGGAGAGAAGTAGTCCATCAGCACAGTATAGTTTCTTGTTTATCTATCTGTTTCCCCAGTTGCCTATATATCTAAATCCTTCTTGTTTGCACCAGGTTTGGAGCCATGTATTAAAGTTGTTTATGCAATTCAGCCTTTCTCTCCCCTTACTATGAACAGGTAGAACTTCTGATAATTCTAGTGTGTTAGCAATTGGCTTGAGTTTCTAAAAAAATGGTATATGATCAATAATGCACCATTTCAATTGCCCAAGTAAATGACTATGCTACATATAATGCTCCATAATTGGAGCTCCTCTATTCTGTTTAACAGAGATCGATGCTCTCACAACCACTGTATCATACTATGTTTAGTGCGGCCAATGTAAACATTATCACAGAAACAGATTAGAGCAAATACTACAAAAGTAGTCTGACATATGGTCTGAAATTTTTTTTAAAAAACCTTGCCTGTAATGGGATATTGCCAAGATTCACCTTCTATAGTTGTGGAACAAAATTCATATACCTTCTGGCCATTTGGCCTGTGGTATAAAACCAAGGTAGAAATGCCATCCTCACAAGTAATAGATTTGTTCACAAAATTGGCAATGTTTTTCCCACGCCGATAGGCGACCTACTGATGAAGTTGTAAAACAAGAATAAACTTGCAAAACCCACCAATGTTTATAAATTATTGCTGCTACATGAGATGCCTGGACAGAAAATGGTAATATACAAACCAAAGGCTCATTTTTATCTGAAGTCTCTTGTGCCTTAGGTTGCAATAGTAATTGTTATGCATATAACAATTATTATTGCAACCATATAACTGTAAATAGTTTGCCCTGTTTCCTCCAAGTTCTTAAACCCCTGTTACTTGTAAAATGCACTACAGGTACCCTGTATGTATATGCTCTGTTCCATGTAAACCGCGCTGATGGTAATAGTGCAGTATATAAGAAATGTTAAATAAATATAAACCCAGTAGGTACGCCATCATAACAGCAAAAGGGTAACCATGATCTAGATAATTTTTCAACAACTGAGCTTGTATTCTATAATCTTCCTTCGTAGGACAAATTCTTTGAGCATAAAGAAATTGACTTACAGGGCATGCTGTTTTTAACTTTTTGGGATGATGACTAGAAAATAAAGACTATAACGAAGAGGGCTTTTTCCTAGCCGCACCCACCATCTGGAACTCACTGCCGGAAAAAATAAGGACAACCAAAGACATGAAAGACTTCAGGAAACACCTAAAATCTTTCCTGTTCTCTGAACACTTCAGAGAGGACACTCAGTACACCCCCTCATGACACATGCCTATTCAAACTACACTTACAAACTTTAGTTGTAAATAAGTTATGCTCTTGAGCATCACCTGCATGTTACCCCAACCTATGTTTGTTACACGAGTTCTCTGTAATCGTTCTGTTCATGTGTTATACTGTAAACCGCTTTGATTCTAACGATAAAGCAGCAATAATGTATAAACATTGGTGTATTTTGTAAGCTTATTCTTGCTTTACAACTTCACCAATAGTTGCCGATCAGCAGGAGGAAAACATTGCCAATTTTGTGACCAAATCTATTACTTGGGAGGATGACAGTTCTACCTTGGTTTTACCTTCTGGTCATTTGGCCTGTGATGTAAGTGAATTTTGTTCCACAATTATAGAAGGTGAATCTTGGCAATATCCCATTACTGGCAAGGTTTTGAAAAATAAATTTCAGACCATATGCCAGACTACTTTTGTAGTGTATGCTCTAATCTGTCCCTGTGATAAAGTTTACATTGGCCTCACTAAACGAAGTATGATATAGTGGCTGCAAGAGCACTGGTCTCAGTTAAACACTACGAATAGAGGGGCTCCAATTGTGGATCATTGTTTACAGCATGGTCATTCATTTGGGCAACGGAGATGTGTTATTAACCATATACCATTTTTCTGGAAATCAAGAAGCATGACTGAATTATGAGGAACATTTGTGGATCTACACCTTAAATACTGTACACCCATTGGGTTTAAATCAGCAGACAGACTGGTATACTTTGATCTAACTATGGCTATTCCTTTAAGGGTCCCCCAGGGGTGGGGCTCCAAGGATTTTAAAAGAAGTTGCGGTTATTTTGGTTCAGAAGGCAGCAGGTTCCAGCTATGCTGTGAAGCACTGATGCCGTGAAGCACTGATGGAAGATAAATCTCCGGTGCAGATAAGTGTATCAATGTTACCCTGATGCAGAACTTAGCTGAAAGCAAGTTTGAAATGTGACACTGTGTCGGTATTGAACATTTATTTTAAAAGTAATTTTGCATTTTTATCTAAAAAGATTTAAAAGGACTGACAAGAAGAGCAACTTGTTGATAACAGCCTTTGATGCAATAGCCCGGAAAAATTATTATATTGCTTAAAAGCTGATGGTGTATAGGGGATTTTGAATGGGTCACTTCATAAAACTGGGCCAGCAAGGATGAGAGAGAGGAACACTCGCACGCAAGACAGACGGGCAATCTAAATTGGAGAGACTAAATGAAAAGACAAAATAAAGATATGCAAGATTCATCTTATAGCTAGTCTGGGACAGTGGAGTATATAGCCACTGAAAATACAAAGAGAAGACAAGCAACAGGACTGAAAAATATTAAGAAAATAACCTTACATTCAACATCTTGCTAAATAATTGTTTAACATGGTAGCACATGGGGCTCGTCAGAAAAGTTCCCACTATGCAGCTTGTAGCTGTGTGAGAGTCCTCCAATGGCATTCCTGTCAGTGGGGGAGATACGGTGCGATAGGATCTTTATCTATTTAATTTCTTGATATACCGCCCAGGCTGAAAGGCATTAGAGCGGTTTTACAAATGCTACAAGCAGGTACTGGATATATCACATGGCACAGGCAGGTCCCGAGGGTTAGGGGACCTGCCTATGCTATGTAATCCTAAGTATAATCACATTGCACTTTCCCCACACAGCCGAAATGCCGGTGGAGGACTCCTGTGCAGCTTCAAGCTGCTTTAATGGGTACATCACTTGTTGGGTAAAGCAACTGCTGGTGGTGGTGGTGGTGATGGTGGAGGGAATGTAATACTGGCTTAATTTCTGCTGTCTCAGCTGGGGGAGGGGGGGTGTTGACTCAGTCATTGTGCAATGGTGACCCCTAGTGGTTGGATGTAGGGCCCACTGAAGTTCCAGAGAGCTGTGGTTTGGGGTTTTTGACCCTGACCTGTTAAAATAATTGGGCAGATTTGGGAAGCACTTATAAAACTGAGAAGGTAATTCCAATTGCTCATGATGGTGAAGTCCAATAAAAGCTGCTTCCAGTTGAGCTGTAAGTCTAAAACAGCAGGAGGGAACTGCTGGGACAAAATACCCAAAAGAACACAGAAGTCTATAAGTGTATTTATTTATCCCACATTAACTTGTAATCTAAGCAAGTTACAATATTACAATCATGATAAATACTTAAGACATTATTAAAACAGATTCATTAAAATAACACAAAGACAAAAAAAAAATAAAACATCCATAAGGTGACATTTTTGCTATCAGATAATGTTCTTTCCTTGAATCCTGCTAGACTAGTCCAGACAAGTGGGTTGTGCTCCCCTACCAGCAGATTGGTGGAGACAAAGAACCAATGAAAAGCCCAGGATCAATTACATCACACCCATGCCTCTATAAGCCTCAGCCAGAGGTCTCTTCAGTATCAGTCCCAAAGGATACAATCTCAATGTGCACAACAATGAGCAATCAAACCATAGATAACTATGTACAGGAAAGCATAAAGAGAAGGCTGTTCATAGAAGATGAACCTACAGAGCCAAACAGAAATCATAGCGGACCCAAGGGGTACCACTTCAGAAGAACAGAACAAACAGTTCCAAGGCAATATAGAAAGTGATATTTTATATCCCAGATAATGTCCTTTCCTTGAGTCCTGATAGACCAGTCTAGACAAGTGGACCTTCCCTGGGCGGGATAAAAACAGTAGCTCGCAAAACCTTAGAGCCAAAGGCCGGTGTCTACCAGAGCATGGATATCCAAGTGGAAATGCTTGACAAAAGTGGAGGTTGCTGCCCGACAAATGTTTGCAGAAGCTACTGAGCTCTGCTCCGCCCACCAGGAGGCTTGTACTTGGGCAGAATGGGCAGGCAAATCTCCAGAACCAGGTGGATCTGCCACAGATCTGACAAGGCAATGGCCTCCTTAACCCAGCACTCCAATGCTGACTGAGCCACCGTTTCACCTTGCGCAGGCCAGCAAACATCACAAAAAGGTAGTCTGACTTACGAAACCTCCAAGAACAAGATAAGTCTTTTTGCAGATGACACAAAAATTTGCAACAGAGTGGACTCCCCAGAGGGAGTGGATAACATGAGGAAAGATCTACAAAAGCTGGAAGACTGGTCTAATGCTTGGCAACTACGATTTAATGTGAAAAAGTGCTGTGTCATGCACTTGGGTAGCAGAAATCCAAGGGAAAAGTACACAATAGGGGGTGAGAGGTTGGTATGCACGGTTCAGGAGAAAGACCTTGGTGTGATTATCTCTGGTGGCAAAACAGTGCAACAAGGCGGTGGCAAAAGCCAGGAGGATGTTGGGCTGCATTCAAAGAGGGATTACCAGCAGAAAGGAAGAGGTACTTATGACACTGTACAAGTCACTGGTGAGGCCTCACTTGGAATACTGTGTTCAGTTTTGGAGGCCATATCTTGCAAAAGATGTAAAAAGACTGGAAACTGTTCAGAGAAAGGCGACCAAAATGATTTGGAGCCTACGTCAGAAGCCTTATGAGAAGAGACTTGAAGACCTAAATATGTACACTTTGGAGGAGAGGAGGGACAGGGGAGATATGATTCAGACCTTTAAATACTTAAAGAGAAATGATGAACAAACAAACCTCTTCCAAAGACGTGGAAGCTGTAAAACTAGAGGGCATAACATGAAGCTGCAAGGTGGTAAATTGAAAGGCAATGTCCGGAAATATTTCTTCACTGAAAGGGTGGTGGATGCTTGGAATGCCCTCCCGATGGAAGTGGTGAGGGCAAACACGGTGATGGAATTCAAAACGGCATGGGACAAACACAGTGGATCCTTTTACAGCAACAGGATAAAAGCAAAATAAACAGTACCATCTAACTTCTGAACTATCTAGCATCTGAACAAATAAGGGTGTCCTACATGGAGTGGTGGGTTCACCCCTAAACAGAAACAAAAACATGGGGAGGGGTGGCCTGCACAGAGCGACAGGTGCACCTACTCTTGCCATCTTGCTGGGCAGACTAGATGGACCATGCTGGTCTTTATCTGCCGTCACTTACTATGTTACTATATATATAAGCATCCTCCAGACATCCACAAGGCAAAGATCCTTACCATTCCCCCGAAACTGCTCCTTAGAGAAGGAGGGCAGGCAAACCGCCTAGTTCACATGAAAGGAGAAGCCTCTTCAGGGAAAAAGGGAGGCACAGGCTGAATGGAAATGGCCTCCTCAGAAAAAAGGATAGGTAAGAATCTCGGCAAGACAGAGCCTGTGGCTCAGAAAACTGCCTTGCAGAACAATTGCAACCAAGAAGACTGGCTTGAGTGTCTAGTTCTGCAGAGAAGTGCACTTCAATGGCTCAAAGGGCTCCAACATCAGGGCCCCGAGCACCATACACAGATCTCAGGAAGGTACCACAGACAATAGGGTAGGATGCAGATGCAGACCCCCCCCCCTCCCCCCCGAAGAAGGCACGAAACATCCAGCTGTATGGCTAGAGAATTACTATACAACGGCCCTCTGAAACAGGCCACCTGAACTTTCAGGGAGCTAAAAGAAAAAAAGGACCTTCTTCAGTTCGTTCTGCAGAAAAGGCCACAGAGAAGGCATTTTGGCTGCCTCATGAGCCAGTTGCCATGTGCCATCCCAGCACTCAAGACACCAGACCCAAACTTATGCCAGGTTGGTAGATTTTCTCCGGGCTCTGAGGGAAATACCACTGCTTGAGAGTAGCCCATGCATGTTAACCATCTCCTTACAGGAGCCAAGCTGTAAGCGAGAAGGGAGCCGGGACCCCAAGGACAAGCAGCCCCTGACACAATAAGCCCCAATATGAAAGTAAGCGAAGAGGTGAAACTTGCAGGAGCCCTATCGGATCTTTGCATCACGCTTTCCTCAGCCAACCTGGCACCATTAGAAAAATCCTTCTCGGATGGCACCCTACCAGCAGCCATGGAGGAAACATCTACAACAGGTGCTGACCTAGTCAAGGTTGAGGCCAGGGAGCCAAGGCCTTCGAACCCTGTCTGTGCGGTGACTGAAGTGGCACAATTGGCATTGGAGCGGGTCACAATCAGTTCACTCTCAGGATGACCACAGCTGTGCAGAAGCAACTGAAAACACTTCCTGACTCAACTCCCATTCTCCTGGGACCAGAGAATGCCGGCTGAGCAAATCCATTTCCACAGTATCTGCACCCTGACAATGTGCAGAGCCAAAAAACTAGGAGGCCTTTCGCTGTTCAGACAAACAAGAGAGTCATTTCTAGGGTTACCCTGGCACTCCTTGTGCTGCCTTGCCGATTGACATAAGCCTCCACTGTGGCGTGGTACAAGAATACATGAACTGTGTGGGCCGGAGATGCAGAAGAGTCAACCTGATGGCCCTCGTTTCAGGGCAGTTGATGAACCACACCACCTCCCTGTTGTTTCAATGGTCCTGGGGCATTTGGCCTTAGCAATCGGCTTCCCAGCCCAAGAGACTGGGATTCATCGCCAGAAGGATCCATGAACAATCATCCAGCGACATGCCCTTCTTCAGAAGACGTGGCTACCACCCCCCTCCACAGGCTGGCCTTCATCATAATTGGGCGCAGGAGCCTGAACTCGAACTGCTGATGAAGATCAACCTAGACTCTGGGATCCTTCAGCAAACAGAATAGTGCAAGGCAATCCAACAGCCTTGACTTTCTCCACTGGCTGAAAGACTCCACACACTCGAGTATCAAAAACATCCTCCCAGGAAGTCCAAGGACCGGGAATACAACAATTGGCTCTTCCCCAGTGATCACCCAGTCGAGGCTAATCAGAAAGATCACCACTCATGGAGATGAGATGTCTCTGAAGGAGAATGGGCTCAGGTGAGCCAGTAGCCCAGATGTGGGTGCACACAAATCCCTTGGCATCGTAATGCCAGACACCACCACCATGACCTTGGAGAACATCCTTTGGGCAGTGGAGAGTCCAAATGGAAGGGCGTCAAACTGAAGTTGAGAGCCAAGCATGGCAAAACAGATACTCGCTGATCCCCGGGAACAAACTATGAAAATATTCCTTGACCAAAAGCAGAGATGCCAGGAACCCCCCTCTGTGCACTGCTTGAATCCTGGATCACAAGGTTTCCCATCCAGAAATGTATGACGCACATGCGCTTGATGACACACAAGGTCCAGAATGGGCCAGAATGTTCCTTCCATGTTGGTCACCATTGAAACAGATGGAATATCTGCCCTGATCATTCGGGGGAACAGGCACCATTGACTTCAGGAGAGGTAGCTTGTCGATAGTGATCCACACAGTGGCCCTGTTTTCTCTTTGCATTCCAAGCCATAGCCATACTGAATGGGGACTAGCACCCAGCGATCCTTCATGACCCAGGCCCATTAATGAAGAGGAGGTGAAACCTGTCCCCAGCCAAAGGAACCAGGGGATGGGTCCCCAACCTTTAGTGCACAGCTGGGGAGGGTGGTCCTCTGGATGGGACTGGGTCCCTGGGGCCGGGCACGCCACAAAAGGACTGAGAATGAGCCCAAAGTTCATAAGCAGAGGAGAAGAAAGGCTGTCCAGGCCGGTAGTAACAGGAGTCCTGAGACCTCCAGGAGTCTGATCAGCATGCCTGTGAAGAGCAGACGGCGGCTGACAGAAAAGGGATTCCTGCCCTCTTCAAAAGGCCCTTTGGATTTGTCCTCCAGAAAACGTTAAGATTCTGTCTCTCCCAGGTCCTTCATTAGCTTCTCCAAATCAGACCCAACAGAAACATCCCTCTAAGGCCCAATGGTCAACCAGGCCTTGGAAGATGAGTAAGCTGCCCAATGTTTGAGCCAAGCTAATACTGTGTCAATGTCAACAGGGCACAATCCCTGGTTGCTAGATGAACCAGGCTGTATATTGCATCAGAAAGGAAGGCCGCAGCTGACTCCAAAATAGGTGTAGAACCATTCAGCAGAAGAGATTAAATCTGCAGGAGAAGGGCTGGAGACATCAGTACTGCACATACCGTCTACTTAAGAATAGCAGCCACTGTAGTGAACTGGATCTTCAACATGAATTCATCTTTTGGTCCAGAGTTTCCTTTAAGGCTGATCCACCATCTAGGAATGGTGATCCATCTGGTAACCACCGTGACCTGTGTATCCACCTTGGAAACATCAAACCATATAACACAATCCTTCAGGAGAGCGTGCATCCTCTTATACACCCTTAGACCCTGAAGTGGGGAGTTGGGGGAATCCCACTCCGATCGGAACAGGCCCTTGAGTATCTCCGGGAACAGGAAGATGATAGAAGATTTCTGCACACCTTGCAGGAGTAGATGCATCCTCAGTTCCTGCTCCATGCCTGAAACAAATCGCCCAGCTCAAGGTAGATGAGACCCTGGGAATCAATGCCTCCAGTTCCCCCTTCCAGAAAAGGCAGATAACATCAACCGCCTCACAATCCTCTGTGAAGGTAAAGGTACTTCTTCATCCATACCAGACATCCGAATCCAAGCCATAGTCCAGATCACTGATAGATTCCAGCTGATCCCCATCTCCAGGGGGCGCCCTTTTCTGGGGACACTTAGCCATAGGCAATCAAGCAGGGCTTCCACTCTCAGCCTGTTCCTCAAATGATTGTGCTTGGGGGAACCCAGAGGCTGCAGGATCTGAATTTCCACACCAGAATGATCAGGTCTGTTGAAAAAGGAAAAGAATTCCAGGGAGGGCAATCCGGACTCGGAAGATCTCCTCATGGAAATGATCCCCCTACAACAGTTGCCATCGATACCCTAGAGGATGGGCAGGAGGTTCAGGCAACAGCATGGTTGCCGGAACCTCCTTACCCACAGCACCATCCATCACCTCCTGCCCTTAGGCAGGTAAGGCCAGACAAACCACATTCCCCAGCAGAAAGAGGGGGAGCAATCCCTCCAGGAACAACTTAGGAGCTGCCATGAAAGAAGAGGAAAGTCCAGAAGCTGGAGATGAAGCACCTTGGTGCCATAGGCCAAACAATGATTCCTGGAAGGAGACAAAGCTAAAGCAAGTATCACAATAGCATGTGCTACAGCCACGGCAGCCCAAAGACACACATTAACTGTGCTTTTACTGCAATGCATGTTATTGGCAACAAGTAGGAACACACGTTGGAGCTGCTTGGGCAGAACGTGTATGTAGACCTCGCGAACGCCAGGTGCACAATAGGAGAAAATGCTACTAGTGCGTGCAGAGAACAGCGGGAACCCCCCCCCCCCCCACACCACACCAACAGTCATTGGTGGTTTACTCCGAATGGCATCCCACAAAGACAGAATAGGGAGCCCCCAACAAGGACAAGGACAATTACAAGGTCAAGCCTTGGTACTCATCCCCTGAAAGCCCCAGAGGACCCATGCCGGGCTCAGCTCTACTCCACTGATACTGTTTCACTGGCTCTGCAGCACTGCATTTAAGGTGGCTAGCAGGCAGAAAGATCCCTCTGAGAGCCTTCTGCAAACTTCAGAAGAGAGCGGGGGAGGGGGGGCATAGGAGGGAGATGGCATTGAGATTATGTGAGGCTGCTGCACTCTTCCAGATTCTTCCAAATCCTGGCTGCTCAAAAGGCTCTTATGATAAGCGTGTACAGCTGAACTAATTTTCCCTCCTCCTATGGCTACCGAAAAGACCTCCCATGTTGCGCTCAAGTGAGAGAGTTGCCCTCAAGGTAGTCGCTCACGAGCATTTAATCAATCATTAGAATTTTCTTCAGAGAGGAAAAATTCCACCCACTATCTTCTGGTGACAAAGAAATACTGAAGAGACCTCTGGTGGCTGAGGCATATAGAGGCATGGGAGTGATGTCACTGAAACCTGGGCTTTTCATTGGTTCTTTGTCTCCAACAATCTGCTGGTAGGAGAACACAACCCACTTGTCTGGATTGGTCTAGCAGGACAATCTGGAAATTAAATACAGAATCACTATAAAGAAAAAGCATAGTTACTCACCTGTAACAGGTGATCTCCGGGAACAGCAGGAATTTAGTCTTCACATATGGGTATCATCGGTACCGACGGAGCCTGCACGAGAACGCTCCCCAGCGTCCAATAGGAACACTTTTGGGAGCATCCCTCAGCACATGCGCACTGCCTTCCCACCTTTCCAACTGTCCCTCTTCAGATAAGTTTGTAGCTGAGTGAAAGGATAGAGGGAGAGAGGAAAGAGACAAAGAGATAGAGAGACAACTCCTAGGGGAGGTGGGTGGGTTGTGAAGACTAAATTCCTGCTGTTCCCAGAGATCACCTGTTACAGGTGAGTAACTACGCTATCTCCAGGAACAAGCAGGAATGTAGTCTTCACATATGGGGGACTCACTAGCTGAAGATGCCAGGGAGATAGCCCCAGGAAGGTGCCACCCTAGAAAGGTGGGAATCCTTCCTTACATGGATCTCTGGCATTCCAACAGGGTTGGTGGGCAGGAGTTGAATTAGGTCTGAAAGAGATTTTGAAGAACAGCTTGGCCAAAGAAGGCATCCCGATGGGAGGCTTTATCCAGGCAGTAGTGGGCTGTGAAGGTGTGTACTGAAGCCCAGGTGGCTGCTCGACAAATGTCATCGATAGACACGGAGTGGAGATTAGCCATGGAAGCTGCCATGGCTCTCACGTTATGAGCTGTGACATGGCCCTGAAGAGGAAGACCCTTACTCTCATAAGCAAAGGATATGCATTGGGCAATCCATTTAGATAAAGTTCTTTTGGAGACTGGAAGTCCCAAATGACTAGAGTCAAAAGCTATAAAAAGTTGCGAGGACTTTCTATGTTGCTGTGTTCTCTGTAGGTAAAAGGCTAAGGCTCTTTTACAATCCAAAGTATGAAGGTTTCTTTCTGCATTAGAGGTGTGAGGCCTCAGGAAAAAATACAGGAAGATAAATCGATTGATTCAAATGAAAAGGCGAAACCACCTTTGGCATAAAGTGTGGATATATTCTAAGAACAACCTTATCATGATGAAACCTAGTATAAGGAGAATCAGCCACTAAAGCTTGCAGTTCACTAATGCGACGTGCAGAAGTGATTGCAATTAGGAAGATGACCTTCCAGGTCAAAAACCTAAGGGTTGTAGTGGCTAAAGGCTCAAAAGGCGGCTTCATGAGCTGCCTGAGAACTAGATTTAGATCCCATGCCACCGGTGGTGGCTTAATGGGAGGTTTGATTAATAGAAGACCTCTCATAAATCTGGATATGAGTGAATGAGAGGAAATTGGTTGTCCATTCAGAGGCTTATAAGAAGCTGCAATTGCACTAAGATGGACTCTTACCGAATTAGTCTTTAGACCAGAATTCGATAAGTGAAGGAGATACTCTAGTATCGATTCAAAAGGTATGACAAGGGGGTTTAATCCCTTCTTGGAGCACCATATAGTAAAACGTTTCCACTTGAAGGCATAAGATCTTCTTGTGGAAAGTTTTCTAGAAGCCTGAAGGATATCCTTTACCTGTTGGGACAGGTTGAAATCCTGGAGGTCTAAGCCTTCAGCAACCAGGCCGTGAGATGCAGGGACTGGGGAGCCATATCGTCCCGTCCTCTTGGGAAAGGAGATCTGGAGCATGTCCTAACTCCAGAGGAGCAGCTTGAGAGAGATGTAGAAGTAGGGGATACCACACTTGGCGTGGTCATCGTGGTGCTATGAGAATCATGCGACCCCTGTCTCTGAAGCTTGAAGAGTGTTTTGGGGATGAGGGGAATGGGTGCGAAGGCATAAAGGAAATCCTGACCCCAGTGAAGGAGGAAGGCATCCCTTGCCTGACAATTGTGAGCCGGAATCCTGGAACAGAACCGGGGAAGTTTGGCATTCAATGGACTTGCAAAGAGGTCTATGTCTGCAGTGCCCCAGAGATGAAATATCTTTGCCACCTGGTCTAGGTGGAGAGACCACTCGTGAGGCAGCAGTACTCGACTGAGTTTGTCTGCCCAAAGGTTTTGAATACCTGGAAGATATACCACTAGAAGGTGAATTTGATACTCTCTGGCGAGGGCCCACAGTCGTAAAGCTTCGTTGCATAACGAGAGCCTGTCCCGCCCTGCTTGTTCACAAAGAACATGGCTACTTGATTGTCCGTCTGAACTAGGACTGTCTTGTAGCTGAGCTGGGTGTGGAATACTCGAAGAGCTAAATAGATTGCTCTTAATTCCAGGAGGTTTATGTGTAGACCAGCCTCCTGTGGAGTCCGGGTGCCCTGGGTAGAGAGATGATTCAGGTCTCACAAAGTGGCATAACCTGTGATGCATCTGTTAGGGTGGCCTGAAAAAGGGGCTGATGGAAAGGAGACCCTACTGTCAGATTTTCTAGTGTTTGCCACCACTGGAGAGACAAAATTAGTCATTGAGAGTTTACTATTTTGTCTGATAAATGTCCTGTGGCCTGTGTCCACTGTGTGGATAGGGTCCACTGAGCTGCTCGCATGTGAAGGCGAGCATATGGGACTACATGAACTGTGGATGCCATATGTCCCAGCAACTGTAGTGGCTCTCGAGCAGTTAGGGAGGATTTCCCTGCTGCTTGAGAAGCTAGTTGCATTAAGCGAAGACACCGGGCCTGTGGAATTCATAGGGGCTAGACAGGCATCTATGAATTCCAGGCATTGGGAAGGAACAAGTTGGGATTTGGGGAAGTTTATTACCAACCCCAAGTATTGGAGGATTTGCATTGCGCGTGACAGTGCAGTGCTGGCCTCCGCAACTGTAGGGGCTCGAATGAGCCAGTCGTCTAAGTAAGGGAAGATGAATATCCCTTGGGTTCGTAGAAATGCAGCTACTACTGCAATGCATTTTGTGAATACCCTTGGAGCTGAAGTCAGTCCAAAGGGAAGAACCCTGTACTGGAAATGTTTTCCCTTGAAAAGGAATCGTAAGAATTTCCTGTGATTTGGATGGATCAGAATGTGAGTGTATGCATCCTTTAAGTCTAGAGAGCAAAGCCAATCCTGGCTTTGAAGGTATGGCAGAAGAGTTCCAGGAGAAATCATTTTGAACTTTTCTCGGAGCAGGTATTTGTTCAATTCTCTGAGGTCTAGAATGGGTCTGTGTCCTCCTGTTTTCTTTGGAATAAGAAAATAGGGGGAGTAGAACCCTGCAACCCGTTGAAGAATGGGTACCTCTTCTATTGCCCCTTGGGCAAGGAGACCTCGTGATCTAGCATATTGTCTGCGGAGGTTTGAGAATTGAATTGCCTTAGAATTGTAGGAGGGGGCATGCTGTGAAAATGGAGCTTGTACCCCTCCCCTATAATGGACAGAGTCCAATCTTCTGCTGTTATCTGATGACATCTGTTGGCAAAGTGGCATAACCTGCCTGGGATATTGGGGGATTGGGGACCCCTCAGAGGTAGGAAGGCTAAGCTCTCTAGGAAGGAGTCAAAGCCCTTGAGGGGGCTGAACCTGCAGAGCTGGTTGGGTTCTCGGGCCTTTTGAATTATTTTGCTGTCTAGTTTGTCCCTTTTGGGCAAACTGACCCCGAGTTTGACTCTGCTGGGTATAGGAAGGATAAAATTTCCTCTTTTTGCTGAAAGAGGGGTTTTTTTTTTATAAGGCTTCTTTCTGGCTGGAGTGGCTGTAGATTTTGACAATCTATCTAGAGTGGTATTGTCAGCATCTAACTCGTTAGCCTTTTCCTGCCAGTTCTTGCAAGGAATGTTGCCTAACTTGTCCTGTACCCAAGTCTCCAAGTCTGATGCCTGAAGCCAGGCAATCCGTCGTGCCCCAATGGCAATAGCAGAGGTTCTGCTGATGCATTCAAAGCAGTCAAAGGCTGCACGATTCACAAACTTGGAGACATCTTGAGCATGCTTAACTAGAGAAAGAAAGTCTTGTCTCTTCATCTGGGAGAAGTGGGCTCATAAGCTCCAAGTCTCCTGTAACTTCTTTGAAGAACATGCCCATATATAGTATATATGAACTGATCCTAGCTGAAAAGCATGGAAGCCTGAAAAGTTTTGCGGCCAAAAGCGTCCAGAGTCCTGCATTCACGACCTGGGGTATTGAATGCATGTCTCTTTGCACTTTTCATCCTACACATGGCTGACTCCACCACCATTGAATGGTGTGTCAGCTGAGTCTTTTGAAAACCAGGACATGGCGGAACTCGATACATAGTATCAAGCCTACTAGAATGAGGAGATGTAGTCAGAGGTGTCTCCCACATTCTGAGCATCAAGTTATGCAGAATTTCATGGATAGGCAGAGTGGCTGCCTCCTTTGGAGCTTTAGGATATTGGAGAATTTCCAATTCCTTTGCTCTGGGTTCCTGTTCAGGAGCTACCGTGATTGAAAGGCCTTTGGCCACATCACGAATAAAATCCTGAAAAGACATGTCCTCTGGAGGTGACATTCTGCGTTGGGGAGAAGAGGGATCTTCTGGGAGAAACCCTCTGGTACCAGCAGAATTGTCAGAGTCTTCGGAATCAGAGGATTCAAAGTATTCCTGACCATGATGCTCATGCAAAGCACGATCCCGGTATCGATTGAAGTCGGTATCGCATTGATCTGGTACCGATCTGTCGATTCCAGCCAAAGATGGCATGGGAAGAACTCCCACCGGGGCTGGTACCGGCATCGGTATCGATGTCAGTACCGGTGCCCGTTGAACCATAGGTGTCAACGGTAACGCAGCTGTGAGAAGAGCTGCAATGCTGTGTTCGATAGCGAGGAACCTCTGGTCTACCAACGCTGCCGATGTCTGGGTTTTGGTACCGGTGAAAATGGCCGGGACCCCTGAGCATGGCACCAGTAGTTCTTGCGAGGTCGAGGCCTCGAGAATATCCTGGAGCCCCACTGATGCTTTGGAAGCCGAAGCCTCCCGCTGGGGCTGTTTTGCGGTGTGGTTCCCTCAAGGGCAATGCCAATGGCCTCTCGATGCTTAGCAGGAGAGCTACCCTTTGAGGACCGGCTTTTTTGTTTAGTTACCTGAGATCCATGGGAGGAAGAGGAGGCTCTTGAAGATGTCGATGCAATGGATCTGTCATCTGAAGAAAAGAGAGTACCGAGCTTTGCAGCCCGGTACTGTCTTACTCTCTTAGTCATCCCCATACAGGAGAGACATTCAGATGGAGAATGTCCAGGCCCTAAACATTTAAGACACCAATCATGGGTGTCAGTGACAGAAATGGTACTGCCACACTTAGTACATTTTTTAAAACCACTAGTTGGTTTTTCCATGTTTCAGGAATATGAAGCCTAATGCCCAAAATGGCGCCTAGCACCGAAAAAGAAAAGTTTCTGAAGAGAAACAGTTCAAAGTATAAAATTTTTTGAAAAAAGAAAAGAAGCGGCAGTACCGGTAGGTGTCGTGCGGAGGCAAACGTGACCACAAGAAAACAATTTTAAAGACGGAATTTTCTGCGGTGACAGAGTATGGTTCCTGTCGGCTCCGCGGAAAATGAAGAACTGAAGAGGGACAGTTGTAAAGGCGGGAGGCAGCGTGCATGTGCTGAGGGATGCTCCCAAAAGTGTTCCTATTGGATGCTGGGGAGCATTCCCGCACAGGCTCCGTCGGTACTGACGATACCCATATGTGAAGACTACATTCCTGCTTGTTCCTGGAGATAAAGATTTAAAAAATAACTAATGTATGTCAAATTTAAAATAGCTCCCAAACCTGTACAAAAGTTGGAATATTTGCTCACTAAAATGTAGTAATGCCTAACCGAATAAGAAAGCTTTTGTTTGTTTTTCTTAAATTTCTCAATCTGCTCAATTAATTTCAATTCCAATGGAAGAAAATTCCAAAGGGCTAGTTCAGCAACTGAAAAAAATCCATAACCATGTCTTAACCAGCCTTGCTTCTCAGAATGAAGGAACAGCCAATAAGTAATGATTCTGCAATTCAAAGACTGAGATGGGTAAATATATCTTTAGAGAAGTGGCAATGCGTTATGTAGCATCATTATTCAAGGCTTGATGGACCAAAACCAAAACCATAAATAGGATCCCACAAGGAAATGGAAGCCAATATGGGTCTCTTAATACTTTTAGCTATGCATTTTAAAGAGCCAGAAAATGCTCAACAAATGAAAAATTGAAAACAGTCAGTATACAAACAATACTGAAGTCTAAACAATTTAGTAACCAACAGATGGGGGGGCCATGTAAATATCAAATAAGTAAGACAGCACAGAGCCCTGCAGTATCCTGATAGATAATATAATCCATTTTAAATACTCTTATCTTAACTTGAAACACTTGCCACAACAAAAATGATTGAAACTATTCTAAATTTGTGCTACCTAAGGTCAAATCGACAAATTAATATTTCATGATTAATAGTGTCAATGGCTGCAGTAGTTGTTGTTAAGTGGTCGACTCATGGTGATCCTCTGAATAGTTGTCCTAAATTGTGTTCGGTCTTCAGTCAGGCAGCTCATTGTTGTCAGACTGGCACCCGTAGGTGCCTTTATTGCATCTATCTCATTGCTGGCCTCCACTGACCTTCTACCTTGCCAAGCATGACATCTTTCTCTAATGATCTCAATCTTTGCATGATGAGTCCAAAGTATGAAAGTCGAAGTCTTGTCATCTGAGCTTCTAAAGAAAGCTTAGGTTTGCAGTTACATCTAATAAAAACATTGAATACTGTTTTCTAACTTCAAAGTCTCTCCAAATTACTTCAAATCATCAACGTCTCAGCCCCAATGTCTGCAAATAAATCAAACTAGTAAGTACCAAGAACACCATACAAATCAACAAAATCATTTAGCTGCTGAAATACCAGTTTTTCTATTATTTTAACCAGAAAAGTGAGGGATGAAATTGGATAATTGATCCAATATTGACTTTTTGAAAACAGGTTGTGTGGATGCTGTCTAAAAGATCTGGGAAAATCCCTTCCTCCAATGATTCTTTCACAATCGTTATCAAATCTACAAGATCTCCATTCAATCGCTTATAAAGCACAGTCAGACACAGATTCAACAGACTGTTGTTGTTGTTAAGTGCCGTCGAGTCGGAGTCGACTCATGGCGACCCTCTGGATAGCTATCCTAAATTGTGTTCGGTCTTCAGTCAGGCGGCTCATTGTTGACAGACTGGTACCCGTGGCTGCTGTTATTGTATCGATCCATCTCATTGCTGGCCTTCCTCTTTTGCGTTGACCTTCTATCTTGCCAAGCATAATGTCTTTCTCTAATGATCTCTCTCTTCGCATGTGTCGTCCAAAGTATGAAAGTCGAAGTCTTGTCATCTGAGCTTCTAAAGAAAGCTTAGGTTTGATCTCCTCTAGTACCGACTGGTTTGTTCTTCGGGCAGTCCATGGTATACACAGTATTCGCGCCAGCACCATAATTCAAAGGCATCAATTTTCTTCCTGTCTATCTTTTTCACTGTCCAGCTTTCACATCCATATGATGTTATTGAAAATGCCATGGCTTGAACAAGTCGAATCTTTGTATGGAGAGAGACATCTCTGCTCTTGAGAATTTATCTAGGTCTTTCATAGCCATTCTGCCAAGAGCAATGCGTCGTCTGATTTCTTGACTGCTTGTTGCTTCTTTATTGATAGTTGATCCAAGTAGGTTAAAGTTGTTCACAATTTCAATTTCTTCTCCTTCAACGATGAACCTGTTGATTATGCCAGTTGTCATGATCTTTGTCTTCTTTACATTAAGGTGCAGGCCCATTTTGAGACTATGTTATTTGATTGTGAGAAGCAAATGTTTCAGATCATCTTCACTTTCAGCCAGTAATGTGGTATCATCAGCATAGTGAAGGTTGTTGATGAATCTTCCACCAATCTTCACACCTCTGTTGTCTTCATACAATCCTGCTTCTCTGATGATTTGTTCTGCATATAAATTAAACAGGTAGGGGGAAAGTATGCAGCCTTGTCTTACACCTTTGCTTATTTTAAAACATTCTGTTTCTCCTTGTTCCGTTTGAACTGTTGCTTCTTGATCAATGTACAGATTGCGCAAGAGAACAATCAGGTGTTCTGGTATACCCATGCTTCTTAATGTGGCCCAGAGTTTCTCATGGTTTACACAGTCAAAAGCCTTGCTATAGTCGATAAAGCACAAATAGATATCCTTTTGGTATTCTTTAGTCTTTTCAAGGATCCATCTCACATCCGCAATGATGTCTCTCGTTCCTCGCCCTTTCCTGAACCCTGCTTGCATGTCAGGTAGTTCTTGTTCCAGGTATGGTTGTAGTCTCTTTTGAATAATCTTCAGTAGAATCTTGCTGGCATGTGGGATCAGAGCGATTGTGCGATAATTTCCACAGTCAGTTGGATCACCTTTCTTTAGTATTGGTATAAACACAGATCTTTTCCAGTCAGTTGGCCATGATGTTGTCTTCCATATTTCTTGGCAGAGCCTTGTGAGTATGGTAACAGCTGCATCAGATTGCTGCAATACTTCTTTGGGAATGCTATCAATGCCTGGTGCTTTGTTCTTTGATAAGGCTTTCAATGCTGCTTCAACTTCTTCTTTCATCACCAATGGTTCCCGATCATAAGGTACAGGTTGAAACGGCTGTTGGTCCACTTGATCTTTATCATATAAAAACTCTGTATATTCCTTCCACCTTTTCTTGATCTTCTCAGCATCATTCAACATAGAACCTTGAGCATCTTGTAACATTCCAATTCGAGGCTGGAACTTTTTCTTTAACTCTCGTAGCTTTAGGAAAGCCGATCTTGTTCTTCCTCTAATAGTTTCTGCTTCTATTTCCTTGCAAGTGTCATTGTAGTACTTTTCCTTGTCCTGTCTTGCTGCACGTTGGAAATCTGTTGAGTTCTGCGATTGTCTTTCTTTCTCCTCTGGCTTTAGCTTCTCTGCGTTTCTGGGCAATTTTCAGAGTTTCTTCAGTCATCCATTTTGGCCGTTTTTGCTTTTTCACCTTTTGTAGAGACTTCTCGCTTTCTTCCAACACAACCTTCTTGATGTCATTCCATAACTCTTCCGGAGCTCTGTCATTTGTATCTAAAGCAGCAAATCAATTTTGCAGGCAGTCTTTAAATTCCAGTGGTATATTCTCAAGGTCATATTTTGCTGCATTCATGAGTGGTTTGCTCTTTTTCAACTTTAGCTTGAGTTTGCATACTAGTAGTTGATGATCTGTACCACAGTCAGCTCCAGGTTTTGTCTTTGTTGATGTTACAGAGCTTTTCCATCGTTGACTTCCACATATGTAGTCAATTTGATTTTTATATAATCCATTTGGTGAAGTCCATGTGTACAGTCGCCGCTTGTGTTGCTGGAAGAAGGTGTTTGAGATGAATAGATCATTGGTCTTGCAGAATTCTATCAGTCTTTCTCCAGCTTCATTTCTGTTGCCAAGTCCATATTTTCCAACTACTTTGCCTTCTTTGTTGCCAACTTTTGCGTTCCAGTCACCCATGAACTATCAGAATATCCTGTTTGCATGTTGTGTCAATTTCAGCTTGTACTTGTTCATAGAACTCTTCAAAGTTTGGTGTTGTTGCCGTTGTCACAAAAATGTGATCCTCCGCCGTCAACACTGTCCCATTCTGCTGCTGCCCAGATGGGTGGTTTGTCTTAGTCTGGCACCTCAGCTGAGACCTGTCCATCTTGGGAGACCCTGCCAGTAGTTAAACTACCGATAGTTTAGCTCTCAGCATCACTGATGCACGCAAGCCCTCACAGCACGACAAGCTGCAAACCAAGTGAGAGTCAACAGACTAGAAGTATGCTTTAAAGAATGAATTATTTCTAAAATCTGAGAAGGGGCAACAGTAAATTTGTTACACTTAACCTCTATTGAGCCAAACTTGTCTAAACTGGTCATCAGAGATATATCAAAATTCACTGTAGCATTAAGACATTATTGTTGACAGTGCTTCTGCAAAGGCTTGACAACTGACTATGGCTACTGAACTGTCTCTCAACCTCTCTCAGCTGTTTCTTTGCTTGCAAAAGAAGGGTATACCACAGGACACAACATGACCTCTTAATCTTTGCTTCCTTGATAGGGACAATGATATTGAGAGATTGTATCAGGGATTCATGCCAGACCTTTATTACAACAGAAGCTTGCCGGGAAAGGCATGGAAACTATTTGGTGCCCAGAACATCATGCTCATAAACTCTACTGGTCAAAAGGGTCGAAAAATAAATACAAGATAAATATCAGAACCAACAGAGGACTTACTGTGGTATGGTAAGGACTTTGTGAAGTCAAAGGCTAAAGTACACAAGCACCTGATGTATTGTAATAATATCTATATAGGTGTTAAATGATAAAAATAAAATGCATTATGTAATCAAACCTGTTGAAAAAAATGGGTAAACCCTGAAACACGCCCAGAATGACATCTTTATGATATATAAAAACACAGAAAATAAATAGCATAAAATCAAGCCAATAAAGTAATATAAAATTGAACTGAGCAAGGTAAAACTAAAAAAAAAAGTTAAAAATTGGGAGGGGGGGGGTGTTTCAAAAGGTCCAATCACAATGTATCAAACAAGGGAACCAAAGACTACCAAAAGAGCACATGCATAAGAAACATATTAAAAGGTACATATAAGAAAGACTGCATGTGAAAACACATAAGAACATAAGATATGCCATACTGGGTCAGATCAAGGCTCATCAAGCCCAGTATCCTGTTTCCAACAGTGGCCAATCTAGGTCATACGTACCTAGCAGTTTCCCCAAAAGACAAAGGTTCCACAATGCTTGTATTGGGTCAAGCATTGATATCCTGGGTCCCTTTTTAATAATGGTTTATGGACCTTTCCTCCAGGAATTTGTCCAAAACCTTTTAAAACCCAGCTACACGAAACGCCTTTATTACATCCTCCGGTAACAAATTCCAGAGTTTGATTATACGTTGAGTGAAAAAATACTCTCTCTTATTAGTCTTAAAATAGTTTACCCTGTAACTTCATTGCATGTCCCCTAGTCTTTCTATATTCTGATAACGTAAACCCGTTCCACTCCGTTCATTAATTTATAGACTTCTATCATATCTCCCCTCAGCCGTCTCTTTTCCAGGTTAAAGAGCCCTAACATTTTTAGCCTTTCTTCATAGGGGTATTCTTCCATCCCCTTTACCATTTTGGTGGCTCTTCTCTGAACCTTTTCTAATAACGCTATATCCTTTTTAAGATACGGCGACCAGAATTGCACACAATATTCAAGGTGCGGTCGCACCATGGAACAATACTAAGGCATTATAATATCCTTTGTTTTATTTTCCATTCCCTTCCTTATGATACCTAGCATTCTATTTGCTCTCTTGGCCGCCGCTGCACACTGGGCCGAGGGTTTTAACATGTTATCCACAATGACGCCTAAATCTTTTTCCTGGGTGGTGGTTCCTAATGTGGAACCTTGCATCGTGTAACCATAGTTTGGGTTGTTCTTCCCTAAGTGCATAACTTTTGCACTTGTCCATATTAAATTTCATCTGCCATTTTGATGCCCAGTCTTCCAATTTATCAAGATCCTCTTGCAATTTTCCACAATCCTCATGGGTTTTAACAACTTTAAACAGTTTTGTGTCATCTGCAAATTTGATAACCTCACTCGTGTATTCCCATTTCCAGGTCATTTATGAATATGTCAAAAAGCAGCAGACCCAGCACAGATCCCTGGGGTACACTACTATTCACCTTTCTCCATTGGAAAAATTGGCCATTTAGCCCTACCCTCTGGCTTTCTATCTTTTAACCAGTTCCTGATCCACAATAGTACACTGCCTCCTATCCCATGACTCTTTAGTTTTGCCAAAATTCTCTGATGAGGAACCTTGTCAAAGGCTTTCTGAAAGTCCAAATACACTATATCAACTGACTCACCTTTGTCTACCTGTTTATTCACACCTTCAAGTACAAGGTGGCCCCAGTCAGAAGAAAAAAGGAGGGACACAACCATAAAGGAGGCAAATTGATGGAGAACCATATCAATACACTTTCAATAAAAATAAGGAGAACCAATAAAAACAGTATGGATCTTCTCTTGTCATAAAATAAAACACAGTATAAAATTAACATAAACAAGATATGAAGCCAAAAGAAAAATAAGAGGAGGTAATCATTCGGTGCCCGATATTGCGCACTCTCCAAAGGATGCTCGGAGTGAATGCAAGCACACTAAAATTGATCGAAAGTATTGAAATAATACCTCGGAACAATATGGTCAAAGTAATAGCCAAATAGTAATAGTCTATCTCCTTTCACCCTCATCCTATGTCCCCTTGTAGCAGAGCTTGTTTTCAATTGAAAGAGGCTCTCCTCCTGTGGATTTATGCCATGGAGGTATTTAAACATCTCAATCGTATCACCTCTATCCTGCCTTTCCTCTATATACATATTAAGCTCCTTAAGTCTGTCCTCATATGCTTTATAACGAAAACCACTAACCATTTTAGTAGTCACCCTCAGTACTGATTCCAACCTGTTTATATCCTTTTGAAGGTGGGGTCTACTGAATTGCACACAATACTCCAAATGAGCTTGCACCAAAGATTTATACAGAGGCACTATCACCTTTCCTCTGCTGGCCATTCCTCTCCCTGTGCACCCAAGCATCCTTCTAGCTTTTGCCGTTGCTTTTTCTACCTGTTTAGCTACTTTAAGATCGGGCACAATGAAGCCTAGGTCCTGCTCTTCTTTTGTGGATGGATATACTTCACCCCCTTTACTATATCGCTTCCTTTTTTTAACATTAAATCTCAGCTGCCAAATTCTAGACCATTCTTCAAGCTTAGCTAGATCCCTCCTCATGTTATCTACTCCTTCCTGGGTGTCTACTCTATTGTAGATTTTCATATCATCTGCAAAGAGGCAAACCTTACCAGACAGCCCTTCTGCAATATCACTAACAAAGATGTTAAAAAGAATCGGACCAAGGACAGATCCCTGGGGCACACCACTGTTAACCTCCTTCTCCTCAGAATGAGCTCCATTTACTTGCACCCTTTGTCACCTTCCACTCAACCAATTTCTAACCCAAGCAGTAACTTTAGGGTCCATCCCTAGGGTGCTCAGTTTGTATTTAAGTTGCCTGTTTGGAACGGTGTCAAAGGCTTTACTAAAATCTAAATACACCACATCTAGGGCTCTCCCTCGGTCCAACTCCCTGGTCATCCAGTCAAAGAAATCAATCAGATTTGTCTGACAAGATCTGCCTCTGGTGAATCCATGCTGCCTTGGATCCAGTAATCTGTTGGACTCCAGAAACCTCACTATTTTCTCTTTCAGCAGTACTTCTAATAATTTACTCACCACTGAGGTTAAACTAATTGGCCTGTAGTTTTCAACCACATCCTTACTTCCACTTTTGTGTAAATAAAAATTAAAGACACTAACACTGTAAAAACAACCATAAAAACAAAGAGGTGGGAGGGGCAGGAGAAGGAAGGGAAAGAAGGGTTTCCAGTTTCCCCATGTCCCTTCCTCCTCCCCCCTTTGTGGCTCTGGTGTGCACCTGATCAGTTTGACTAGTTGAGTTCCACAACCTTATTTCCCTTCTCGCCCTTTTCCTTCCTTCCCTCCCCCTTTCCCTCCCTCCTTTCCCCCTTCCCCTTCTTCGCCCCAATTCTTTCCTCCCCCTCTCTCCCCGCCCACCCCCCCTTTTTGTTTTTATTCTTTTTTATTTTTGTTTTATCTTTGTTTTTCTGGATGTTTTTACAGTGTCGGTATCCTTATTTTTTATTTTATTTTTGCCTTTATAGCTGGTTTTAGCTCCCCTTCCTTCCCCTCTTCCCCTCCCCCCCACATTTGGGTCTTATGGTTTCCATATACTAGTTTTGTTTTTTTGATGTGGGTTTTTTTTTTGTTTGTTTGTTTTTTAACTTTTATCCTTTGATATTTATCTTTTGGATTTTATTCTATATACTTTTTATATTATTTTTTTATTTAGTATAGACTTTGGGGGGTTATTCTGTGCTACAAATAGCAGGGATGGATGGTACAACAGGATGTCCAATCCCACTATTCATGCCGGCTTCCCGGTTGTGCGGGGAATGGGCAGACAGTGGGTGGTCGCCGGCCCTGGACATATAGGGCCAATTTTAATGTTAGCTCTGCACAGAAAGGGCTGGCAAAATGTCCAGGGAAGTTATTCTACCTCCGAGGTGGAATAACTTCCCTGGACGTGATTTTTTGATCAGCCCGGGGTGCGGATGGAGCAGGGGGATGGGGGGGCCCGCCTTGACCGAGTTAGCCAGAGGCAGTCCTGCATGTGCAGGCTGGATTGAATCACAGTCCTGACCTGCATGTGCAGGACTGTTCGCGATTCTGATCGTGCGGGGTTAGACGTATCCCACATGATCAGAATCGCGATCCCTTCTATGCGTCTGGTTCAGATCAGACGCACAGAGGGGATCTACGAGCGGGATGGCATCGGGCCCTTTCTGATCAACTTGATTTTACAGGTTTTGCCTGGTTTGACACATTCTTTTTACTACTTTATTTAAGTTTTTTTTACTGTTCTAATTGTTTTTATTTTCCCCTTTGGGCGTCACAGTTCATATGGTTTTATATGATTTTTATTCATGTCCTTCATCCGATTTCTGGATGTACATGTCCGGATGTTACCTCTTCCACTGATTTTAAGGTCAGCAATCTAGCCTACATTATTTGTGTATAAGGTCCTCCATTATAGGGTATTTCAGCTCTTTATGTTGCTGGATTTGCTCTTTGATGTTTGCTCTTTGATTGACACAAAATAAAAAAAAGAAATTCATCAGTAAAGAAACCGGGCTCAGCCTCAGCCACATGTAAATTGAAAACCTCTAAAATATTTGTATTATGAAAAAAGGATTGTAGCAAAATAAGGGATGAATAACTAGCCTTTAATACAACAGGTGGATAATAAACTAGCATCAGTTTCCAATCAATAGCGGATCAGACTGAGGATCAAATTCAAACTCAGTGACAAGAATTCAGAAGATCCTTAAAAATTACTAACCACCCCACCACAAACAGATTAAAAACTACAGAATATGTTGGAGGACAAATCCAGTTCATTGAAACATTAGCAGTCTGTAATACTCAACATCTGAGCAAATTTACCTAATATAATCAAACAAAAGTGCAGTTTTATTTCTTACCCATTTTGCATTAATCAAAACATGCAGTGATCCTGTAACATTTAACTGTGCTAGACTTTATTCAACAATGGGATGGCGCAATCCTGACCACTAATGTTTTCCATGGTCACAGGGACTTGACCTCGACCAGTCAACACCAGGATCAAGTAAGTCTTGAATACTTCTATCAGGAAACTTCAGCAGCGAATGATAGCACAAGCCTGCATGACATCCCGTACTACAAAGCACACCAACATCTCCTCTCCATATCATTGTACCAGAATTCTTTTTAATGTGTAATGATTTTCAGTCTGAAGGACTACTGAGAAAAGCTACTCTTGCTGGGAAGGGCTATGCACTTGTACTCACCTGCTGGGAGTTTCTCAGATGCTTGGGTTAAAAGGAATTATTTGGGTTTAAACAAATAAAATCTCTGTCCATTTTAAAGTTTTGTGTTTTTTAAAATCACAGGGCACTATTTTAGCAAGCCAGATTTTGTTGTTTCTTTCCCTCCAACCCATCCAAAGCATAATCTTAGATTTATTTATTTATTTATTCAAACAGGTTTTATATACCGCCTTCTCCTTATGTCAAGGCGGTTTACAGCTCTTAAAGGGACAGAGGTGGTCAAATTCACTTTCAGGTTTAGCTGGTTATCCTCATCAGGAATAGCCTTATTAATTAAGACATTGAAATAAATCTTGAAGTGAACAAAGTCCCTTAAACCTATTTGATATAGTTGTGTTTGTACAATTATCCCTAGCAACTTTAAGTAAACAATGTAAATATCTAATCAAGCTCTTAAAACTAAGATGCAGAGAACAGTCCATCAGTGAGATAGGGGCTATCCAACATTTTGCACAGAGTGTCACATGTATAATTTTCTTCCTGTTGGTGAGAGGTCTTAATGTTTGCATTAGGTGAAAGGAGCTCTTTGCTCTCAGGGAATGAGTCCAATCTCTGGAGGCTAGAATAGAAGACTTGGAGGAGCTAAGGAAGGTAGAGAGATATATAGAGACAGGGACATGATACTGAAGTCCTACCTCCAGTATGGCAGCCTCTCTGTTGCCATGGAGGAGAGGTCATGTGAAAGGACAGCATCACCTTGGTGTGGTAAGAAGTGATCCTGTAGCTAGACCTGTCCTCCAGGTGATATAAAACCCTCTCGCACAAAGATTTCTTCAGGAACATGTGCCCATGAGGGAAGGGTTAGGACAGCTGTTATAGCTGGCGATTTGATCATTAGGCATGTAGATAGTTGACTGGCTGGTGGACGTGTGAATTGCCTGGTAACATTCCTCCCTGGAACAAAGGTAGTACACCTCACATGGCACCTAGACAAGGTTTATATAATGCTGGGGAGGAACCTGCTGTCTTGGTAAAAACTGGTAGCAATGACATAGGAAAGTGTGGGAGAGAGGTTGTGGAGGCCAAATTTAGGCTTTTAAGTAGGAAGTTGAAATCCCAAACTTCCGGGATATCATACTCTGAAATGATTTCCGTTTCACATGCAGAACCCAAAAGGCAGGCAGAGCTCTGGACTCTCAATGCGTGGATGAGACAATGGTGCAAGGAAGAGGGGCAACATTCTGGGAAAGGGAGGGGGCATTTCCGAAAGGATGGGTTCCAGCTTAACCAGAGTGGAACCAGGCTGCTGGTATTAATGTTTAAAAAGAAGATAGAGCAGCTTTTAAACTAGATAATAAGGGAAAGCCGACAGTCGCCCAAGAGCTCATGATTCAGAAGGCCAAGATATTGGAAAAAGCGGTTTTCACACAAGTATCATACCATTTGGACACTACCCACTTCCTTCATCCCCGTCAGTCTGGATTCCGTCCCGGTCACAGCGTGCAGACGGTGTTAGTAGCTTTTCTCAATGAAATTCATGTGGCACATGATCGTGGTGACTTCTCGGTGGCGGTATCACTTGACCTCTTTGCTGCTTTTGACTTGGTGGATCACTCTCTTCTCCTTTCTCGTCTACAGGATGCTGGCCTCAGAGGGACCGTCTTTCAATGGTTTCACTCTTATCTGTTTGCCCGCTCTTGCTCTGTGATTCCCAGTTCCTCCTCGGATGTTTATTCCGATTCTTTTCCCCTCCACTGTGGTGTCCTCAAGGTTCTGTCCTAGCTCCCCTGTTATTTAACATCTTTATGGCACCCCTTGCACTACTCATACAGCAATCAGGTATTTCAGCCTTCTATTATGCCGACGATATTATTCTTCTACATCATACCTCTCCCTTGCACCCCAACCTTTCACCCCTTAACTCCTGCCTCTCCTTAGTATCTGACTGGTTGGTTTCAAATTGCTTGCAGCTTAACATTTCTAAGACCGTAGCCATTTGGCTCTCCCATGGAAGTCCCCCCCCCCCCCCTTCACTGGCCCTGTCATTTTCTGGCTCTCCCATTCCTTTAGTTACATGCTTTCGCTATTTGGATGTTCTTCTTGACTCTGACCTCTCCTTTCACGACCATATATCTCACCTCACCAAGTCCTCTTTCTTCTTCCTTAGTCAGATTTGCGCTATCCGTCCTTTCCTAACGCTGCAGGCCCTAACGACCCTCCTCCTTTCCCTGGTTATATTTCCCGTCTGGACTTTAACTCCGTTCTCTCTGGTGTCCCTAAATCTCAGCTTCTTAGATTACAACGAATACAGAATACAGCCACACGCATGCTCTCTCACTCCGCCCCCTAGGATAATGTTACACCACTCCTTGTTGACCTTCACTGGCTCCCACTAGCATCTCGTATCCGTTACAAGCTCCTCGCATTGGTGCACCAGGCGCTTTATTCCCATACCCCCCAATGTTTGTCCGATCTTCTTCAGTTCCACACTCCCAGCCAGTCCCTTTGCTCAATTCACATCATCAACTTCACCTCCCCTCCCCAGCACGTGCTCATCTTCAGTCCACTCAATCCTCTGCGTTTTTCTTCACCACATTACCAAACCTTTAAGACACAATTGAAGACCCACCTGTTCAACGAAGCCTTCAACTTACCTGTTACCCCTGTTTAATCCTATTGTCCTCCCTCTTACGTCCTGTTTTGTAGTTACATAAATGTTGTATCTCTGTCTCTTGCTTTCCTGTCATTAATGTAACTCCCTTTCTTTTTTGGTGCCTTTGGCCCATTTCTATATTTTTTGGAATTGTAAACCGCCTTGGTTGTAATTTGTAAGGCGGTACATCAAGCGTAATAAACAAACATGTATCCTTGAAGGATACTAGTAGAAGTGGGAAGTTAGGGCATCCTGATAGAGAGGTTCCAATAAAGATAAAAGTAAGCCAGATACCTTTAATTACAGAGCAGAGTTGAAAGATTCCAAATTATCCCTGTCAACTAATAACCAGATTAATATCAATAAAATACTAATCTCTAAAATGTCTGTATGCAAATGCTAGAAGTCTAAAAAATAAGTTGGGAGAGTTAGAATATATAGCATTAAATGAAAGGTAAGATTTAATTGGCATCTTTTTTTTTTTTTTTATTATCTTTATTTAGAGTTTTAACCTAATACAACAAAACACAAAAGACCATCACAGCATAACCACACCCCAACAATTCAGCTCCCCACCTCCTGCCTTCCTTCCCAAGGTCCCCAACAAAAAATACAAAATAGAAGAAACAGCAATAATCGCTTAAACCAACACAAGTTCTTCAAAGCAGCAATTTAACCGTGCACATACTGAGCTACTTCCACAAAGCCATCCAAAGCCTTCCACCTGCTTTGGTCGATAGGCTTCTGATTTAATCCCTTCCTGGGGAGCCTCTCAAACTTACTATATAGGCATACCTGATTCCACCATTCCCGCCAACTAACCTCATAAGTACGCTTCCAATTGCAGACTATTAAATGTAGTGCTATTCCCACCATAAAATCCAACAGAAAATAGCAATCTTTTTGCAGGGATGGAATCTCTGCCGCAGAACGAAACCCCAGGATGGCCCAGGTAAGAGGAGCCCTAAACCCCAAAACTGCTTGTATACGCTCCCAGACCTGAGACCAAAACCCTCTCACCCCCGGACACTCCAAGACTATATGCTCAAGTGTGCCGGTAGTATTGAGACAGGACCAGCATTTATTACTAGCAGCTGTATCCCACTTGACCATTTTAACAGGGGTAACAGGCTCTCTGGGCAAAGAAAAACAACGTCTGAGTAACAGAAGCAGATTTGGATACCCTGACCTGCTTCTTCCAAAATCTTTCCCATCCTTGCTCAGAGAGGGTAACACCAGTGTCATGCTCCCACACCCTTTGTAAGCCTTGTACCTGCAGATGTGAACTCCGACTCATAATTTTATAGTAACAGGATGCAACACCTTTTGTTTGTGTGAGTTTGTGAATCAAGGGGATAAGCCCCACTTCCTCATCTAACAACCTGATATTCACAACTGAGCTCTCAACACAATGTCTAAGCTGCAACCACTGAAAGAAAACAGCTCCCGGGAGGCTAAATTCACGTTTAATACTTTCAAAGTCTTTCCATACCCCATCATTCACCAACTGCCCAATAGACCAAATACCCTTGGAAAACCAGTGCCGCCAAGCAAACACTTTCCGCTGAATTTTGAATAAGGGATTGTACCACAAGGGGAGTAAGCCAGAGAATTTATCCCCAAAACCCGGAACATGCGTCAATGCTAAAAAAACCTTTTGTGTATCTAATATCAACACAGGTACCTTCTCAGTTGGTAAGAGAGTTCCCGGGAGAAACGCCAACGGCACAGGAGCTACCAGGCTCTCCTCCAAAGCCAGCCACACCGGGCTCCGATCTGTTACCTGCTCTATCCATCTAGAGCCCTGCTTTAACAAGAAAGCTCTATGATAAGCCAGAAAATCCGGAAATTTCACCCCGCCCTGTTCCTTACCAGATTTCAGTTTTTTGATGGCTATTCTAGGAGGCTTATTTTTCCAAAGAAAGCGACTCAGTAGCCTCTCCATTCCCTTGTATATAGCTGCAGGCATATAACACGGGAGCATTTCCAAAACATAATTGATCTTTGGCGCTATGGCCATCTTAATAGTCTCCAAACGCCCCCACCAGGACAACAGCAAGGGAGACCATCTGGTAGTCAAAGCTCGAATTTTAGCTAAGACGGCCTCAGCATTAAATTTGATCGCATCCTCAAGGGGGTAACAGTAGTGTACCCCCAGGTATTTAACCATTCCGGACTCCCATACAAATGGATATTGTATCAAGTCCTCTTTATGTACATATGAATTTAACGGGAAAGCAACTGATTTTGCCCAATTAATTTTATATCCAGACCACCGAGAATACTGCCCGATCTGTTCCAAAATGCTGAACACTGAATCTGGTGTAGTAAATAGCAGCAAATCATCAGCATATGCCGAGATTTTAATTTCTTTGCCAGCAATTAGTACCCCTTGGATTCTCTGGTTCTGCCGCAGCAAGAGGGCTAAGGGCTCCAACGCAATATTAAACAATATCGGGGACAGAGGGCAACCTTGACGAGTGCCTCGATTAAGCACAATCTTACTGGATTGGAGCCCATTTGCGCAGACTCTCGCAGTCAGTTGCGCATACATTACCTGAAGAAGGTTAAGAAAGCCCTCCCCAACCCCAAACCATCTAAGAGCCGCAAACATAAATGACCACTCCAAGCGGTCAAAAGCTTTCTCAGCATCCAAAGACAGTCCCACCAGGGGAATGTCTTTGCTCCCAGCACTAGACAACACATGGCATAACAGCCTGGCATTATCAGCTGTAGATCGCCCTTCAACAAACCCACACTGGTCAGGGTGTATCAACAGAGAGGCCACTTTGGCTAAGCGCCGGGCTAAAACAGACGCATAGATCTTATAATCTGCATTTAGAAGTGATATGGGACGGTAGTTACTAACACTTTGAGGGTCGCGCCCCTCTTTTTCCAAGACGATGATATTCGCAAGAGCAAACGCACCTACTTGGGGAAGTGCTTGCTCTAGGGACTGAAAATACACCAACAAATATGGACTTATCTCCTTAGAGAAGATCTTAAAAAACTCTATGAGGAGTCCATCTGGGCCACACGCCTTACCCGTAGCTAAGGATCGTATGGCCTGACACACTTCTTCCAAAGAAATTGGCGCATCTAACTTTCTGGAATCTTCCTCGCTTAGCTCAGGCCTCTGTATCCCTGCCAACAAGTTTTCAAACTCCACCTGAGAACACTTTGTTTCCGAAGCATACAACTGTCCGAAAAATGACCTGAACACTTCGACAATGTCCTCGTCCTTCACCACTAATTCCTGACTTTGCGTGGTACGCAGTGCCGCAATACGGCCTGCATCTCGCTGCGCCCGCAATGCATTCGCCAAACGTCTACTGGGTTTGTTGCTTTCCCAATAATATGCACCCCGCTGTAGCCTAATATTCTGTGACGCTTCCTCAGAAAGAAGCGCGTTATATTGGAACCTTAGCCTCTGAAGCTGTAGTAAGATACATGGGTCCGAGCGCTTTACCAGCACACGTTCCTCAGCCTTTATCTGTGCTTCTAAAGCAACCACTTTTGCCTTACGCTGTCTTGCCTGACTTATACTATAACTAGTTATTGTCGACCTTATAGAGGCCTTAAAACCTTCCCACCAGGCCCAGCTTGCTGTGGCCTGCGGGAGGTTAAATTGAAAATAATCAGCCATAGCAGACTGTAATGCCAGGCGAAACTCTTGTACATCTAACAGGGATCTATCAAAACCCAACCTCTCATGAGAATGACCAATTTTACCATCTTGCAGCAGCAGAGATATAGCCGCATGATCCGAGATATGAGCCGCATGTATCTCTGATGCTACTATATTGGCACACAACACCTTAGAGACCAAGAAAAAATCTATGCGCGACAGCGCTTGGTGAGGGTAAGAGAAAAAAGTGAAGTCTTGCTCAGTCGGGTGTTGCAGACGCCAGATATCCACTAACCCAGCCTCCTGCATCAGAGAATACAAGACGGCTTGAACTTTAGGAGGTTTGCCTGTTTTGGGTGGCTTCTTATCTATTAAAGGATCCAAAACAACATTGAAATCCCCCCCTACGATCACAGGGACTGAAAGAACATTGCAAACCTCCTCAGCTATAGAACTAAAGAATTCGGGGCTATCCGAATTGGGACCATATACATTTATAATAGCCAGTTCCAACTCTCCTATCTGTAGGAGTACTTTAGCCCACCTCCCCTCCGTATCAGACCTGGTTTGTAAGATTTTAGGGATCAAGGATTTCCGTACCAAAATGGCCACCCCATTACGTTTATGTACCCCTGCAGAATAAGCCACTAATGTGAAGGGCATAATATTAAGTTTCAAGGATTCCTTCATATTCAAATGCGTTTCCTGAATAAGTAATATATCAGCTTTCTCTTGTTTCCCATACAGCATTATTTTCTTCCTTTTAATAGGATTATTAATGCCCTTCACATTTAAGGATAGTACTTTAAAGGCCATATCTACATCTTATCCTACAATCTTGCAGGCACAAGGCTTCATCCCTAGAAAACATTTGTCTTGCAATTAACTCAGGAAGTGCACTTTCCTCTTGACAGCAAAGGTAAATCAAATTATTTGCGCTGCTATCCATTCTGCTAGCTAATACTATTGATACACAAATATTCTTCTCAATTACCTCAAGGAACCCTAGGGGGAAAACTAGCTTACCGCACCCAAAGGGTGACCCCACAACGAACAAGACAGATACAGAGGGGCCAATCTGCACAGGGAAAAGTGACAACGCCCCATACTTGTCTCCCTTGAGCCCAGCAGAATATCTTATTACATACCCCCTCCCACCCCCCTACTCCTTCCACATACATTCCCAACCCTTCCCTATTCCTGCCCATTTACTCCCTCGCTCCACAGTTCACACCATACTCCCTCATTATTACAAAAAGGAGTAGTGCAACCACAAACAACAGATATGTTAAACAATAATACACAGCACGCATTTCCATATCCCAAGCTTCCACTATGAGACACTTCTCCAATGCACCAAAGACTGTGTCCTTGCAAAATAGTTCAGAGCATTTGGGCTGCTTCTTTCTCTTCCAGATACTCGCCCAAAGCCTCAGGGTCCTCAAAAGTCCTTGTTTGATTGTATAATGTAACCCTCATCCTGGCAGGGTACATTAGCCCGAATCTCGCCTGCAACTGCTGCAATCGAGGCCTCATCATCAAAAACCTCTTACGTCTCTCCACGGTGCTCTTTGCAAAGTCTGGAAAGAATGACAGTCTGTGACCCTCGAAGTCCACTGGAGAGCGAGTACGGGCTGCGTCCATAATTTGAACCACCCTATGCGCTCGCTCAATCTCGAACGGGAGCACGAACGCTATCTTCAACACTGAGGGTATCAATTTGCTCAAAAACGCAAAGATGTCCCTTCCCTCAGCTCCTTCAGGGATACAGAGTATGCGCACGTTGTTCCGCCGAGCCCTGTTGTTGCCGTCTTCGAGATCCCTCTGTAGCGCTCTTATTTGCTTGCCCTGCTTGTCGACCACTCGCAGCTGCTACTCGTGCACAGCCAGCTTGCTTTCCATCGCGTCTTGCCTCAGGGTAAGTGTCTCCATACCGGAACGCAGTGCACCCACATCCTCTTGCACTGTTGTTAATGCCTCACCGTTTGCTTTGACCATCTCCTTTACTGCCCGCACCTCTGCTAACAGTTCCTGCAGGGCCTCTGGGTCGCGTCCCGCCGCCATTTTCTGCAGAGAAGGGGGCTCCGTTTTGGATCGCTTCGCACTGTTATTCTGCAAGGGGTGAAAATCCAGCCTTGTCGGCTTGGGTCCAGACATCTTTCGCAACAGCGATTCCTGTTATTATTATGTCCACTATGAGATAGTTGCGTTTATCCAGGATTCTCGCCAGGCCCCTCCGGAGCATCAGCTCTACATGTCCATCTTGCTCGAATCTAGGCTCCGCCCCCTTTAATTGGCATCTCTAAGACCTTATGGGAGGAGGACAACCAGTGGGATATTGTGATACCTGGGTACAAACTATATTGCAACCACAGGGCAGAACAAATTAGTGAAGGGGTTGCACTCTATGTTAGAGAGAGCATTGAGTCACACAGGATTAAGTTTTGCAGGAAAGAAAATACACTGTAGAATCTCTATAGTTAGAATTTCCATGTAAAAAGGGGAAGACAATGGCAATGGCAATAACGAGTGAGGTGATCAAATTTGCAGATGATATAAAATTATTCAAAGTTGTTAAAACACAAGAGAATTGTGAAAAAATTGCAAGATAACCTTGACAAATTGGAAGAATGGGCATCCAAATGGCAGATGAAATTTAATATGGACAAGTGCAAAGTTATGCACCTAGGAAAGAACGACTCATACTACGGTTACACGATGCAAGGTTCCACATTAGGAACCACCTGCCAGGAAAAGGATTTAGGCATCATTGTGGATAATACATTGAAACCCTCTGCCCAGCATGTAGCTGTGGTCAAGAAAGCAATAAGAATGCTAGGAATCATAAGGAAAGGAATAGAGAATAAATCAACCTTGAATATTATGTGCACTTCTCGTCACTATATCTTAAAAAGGACATAGCAGAATTAGAAAAGGTACAGAGAAGAGCCATCAAAATGGTTAAGGGGATAGAAAGAAAGCTCTATGAGGAAAGGTTTAAAAGGTTAAGGCTCTTCAATCTGGAAAAGAGTCAGCTGAGGGGAGATATGATAGAGGTCTATAAATTAATGAACAGTGTGGAATAGGTAAACGTTGATCGGTTGTTTACTCCTTCAAAAAGCAGAAAGACTAGGGGACACACAATGAAGCTACAGTGTAGCCTATTTAATATTAAGAGAAAATATTTTTTTCACAATGAAGCTACAATGTAGCCTATTTAATATTGAGAGAAAATATTTTTTCACTCAATACATAATCAAACTCTGGAATTCATTACTGGAGGATGTAATAAAAACTGTTAGTATAGCTGGGTTTTAAAAAGGTTTGGACAAGTTCCTGCAGGAAAATTCCGTAAACAATTATCAAAGAGAGGACCGGGGAAATCCACTCCTTACCCCGGGGAAAAGCACTGTGGGATCCGTGTACCTTTTTGGGAACCTGACAGGTACTTGTGACCTGGATTGGCTACTGTTGGAAACAGGATACTGGCTTGATAGACCCTGGTCTGACTCAGACAGGACCGGCCCGTCCACTAGGCAGCCACCTAGGGCAGTAGACCTGTGAATGACATGAGGTCCACAGCAGGCCATGTGCTTTGGCACACATAGCCTGTCACTTCTGATCCCCCTCTGACAGGAAGTTGTGTCGGAAGGGAGTCCGAAGCACATGGCCTGCCACAGACTGCTGCTGCTGCCACTGGGCAGCAGCATAGCTCAGAAGGAGAGGGGGGGGGGGGGGCGTGTGGCTCAGAAGATGGGTAGGTAGTACAGCTGGTGCTTCTGCCTGGGATGGCAGAAACCCTTGGGCTGGCCCTGGACTCAATATGACATTTTTATGCTCTTATGTAAAAAAAAAAAAAAAAAAAAAAAATAGATGTGGACAGAAATATTATGGAGATCTAGACCATCTACAGACTTTTTGATATTAACTTAGGAAGAATAATATTTACTTTTCATCTTTCTTTTGCAAAGTAAAAATGATCAGTATGAAAACATGAAAGCTTTACGTGTAGGTTTATAAGAAAAGAAACAAATCTAAGGGCTGATATTTAGCAGAAACAAATGGACTTAAAGATAACCCAGCCCTAAATGGATTCAGCTGACTTCTGCAAAGTCAGACTGCTGAGTATGCAGTCTTAAAATCAAACCAGGTAACTTTACAACCTGCTAAGTTAACTGGATCACTGAATATCAATGCAACCTGTTTAACCTTTGATTTCTCCTTCATATAACTGCATAACTTTAGGATGGACAACCCGAGGGTTTGGGCACTGGCAACTAGAGTTACTAACATATGCTAATGTGATGGAGCAAAATAACTGTTAATTTATATTATGAATAACTATAGCCCACTGCATAAAATGGAACTTGCGGTAAATTAATACACTTCAATGGTATTAGCATATGCTAATATGGTAGTGCATGTTAATAAATGATCCTTTAGAACAATTCATGTGTTTAACTCCCAAGTTAGCTTCATAAATCATTTTATCATCTTACAAACTAGTAATTAGATTAATACTTTAAATATGGACACAAGGGTGACATGGATTATTCTGGATAATTTATAACAATGCTTCCCAAACTTTTCACGGACACAAAGGCCCTTAATTCAGAAGCCTCTCATAGTATACATAACTTAAATGTGTAGATTAATTACCAGTGCAAACAGACATTTTAGAAAGTCATCATGTAATCCACACCATTCAGAGATTGCAAGGCCTAAAATATCAATGGAAAAACCAGCAGGAGTAATACCACTTCCCACATTTCAAAAAAATCCTTTAAGCAGCCCGACACAGCCAGTATTACTGCAAAGGTAAAGCAGCTGGAGCAGACAAAAAGGACTTCAAGATCTGGGTTAAGGCATTAAGAGTCATAAAATTCTACTGCTTGTCATCTTTCCCCTCAAACCGCTTAATGCTTTTTATGCTTCTCTTAGATTTTTTTGTTTTTTCATCTTTCGCTCATTCTGTTCTGACCAAAAGAAAGGAGAATTCACTCCTAAAAACTAATCAAGAAATGAACATAAGAACATAAATGTATTGTTAGTCTAATAAAAATATATCACCTTATGTTTTTGTTTTTATGTATTAATCTTTATTCCCTGGATAAGAAAACAGAATACTTACTGGTTCTTTATCTGCCTTTTTACTGGACAAAGCTTCGACTCTGGAATCAAGATCTGCTTGAATTTGGTCCCTCCGCTTCAAAACGCTCTAGAAAAACAACAATTAGTATTAAATGCACAGCCTGCAATCTGCTATTCTTGGATCAAGAATGCATTCTGCAGTCACTAAAGGAGTATGATTTATAATTTACAATCAAAGTAGTCTTAGTTCTCCTTGGATTTTAAAATCTAAAATGAGGTAGAGGAAAACACAATGCTTTATCTAGCTTCCAGAAATAATAGTCTAGTCTTGTAGCAGTGGTGTCTAGTACTAAGGAACAGAGGGTCAATTCTGAAAATAAATTATACCCTTAGCAGGTAAATGTTCAACTTCCCTATCAGTGCATTTTCAGCCATGATATGTATAGTATCATAGCTGAAAATACATCTCACCACTCTGATAGCATAGTTATTCACCTGTAACAGGTTTTCTCCAAGGATGGAAGGAATCAGTCATATATGGGTGATGTCAGCACCGACGGAGCCCGGGCAGCAGCATCTCCCCAGCTTTCAAAGAAAGCCTTTGGGAGATGCCCCATGCATGTGTGGTCCCCTTCCTGCCCAAGGGTGCCATCTTTCCTCAGTCTAATGACATAGCTAAGATGGCAAAAATTAAAATACGGTAAAAAAGCAACTCCAAGGGGAGGAGGGAGGATTGTGAGGACTGATTTCTGCTGTCCCCGAAGAAAGCGTAGTTACTCACCTGTAACAGGTGTTCTCCAGGGACAGCAGGAATCAGTCCTCACATATGGGTGATGTCGGCACCGACAGAACCCTCATGCGGAGCAATTCCCCAGCTTTCAAAGAAAGCCTTTGGGATTGCATCACACATGCGTGGTCCCTTTCCCGCCCAAGGGTGCCATCTTGCTCAGTCAAATGACATAGCTAAAGAGACGGAAAAATGAACAAAATATAAGATTGATAAGACTGCAACTCCAGGGGAGGAGGGAGGGTCATGAGGACTGATTCCTGCTATCCCTGGAGAACACCTGTTACAGGTGAGTAACTACGCTTTCTCCAGGAACAAGCAGGAAGTCAGTCCTCACATATGGGACTCCCTAGCTATAGGCTACCAAGAGCCCATAGCTAAAAAATGGCTCCCTCTAGAAGAGCCGCAGCAGCTGTGATAGGAATTCAGTGGAGAACGCAACACTTCCAGTAGCCTGACACCAAAGGGTAGGAGTTGCCTAAACCTCAAATAAGTTACAGAGGACCACCTGGCCGAAAGCACTGTCCTGTCGGGTCTCCCTATCCAAGCAGTAATGGGCTGCAAAGGTCTGGTCCGAAGACCAGGTGGTGGCCCAGCAGATGTCTGCCAGCGGAACAGAGTGGAAGTGAGCCACTGATGCGGCCTTAGCCCTGACACGGTGGGCCGTGATTCGACCCTGCAACGGGAGGTCGGCCGCCCTGTACACCCAGGCAATGCATTCTGCCACCCAGGTGGACAATGTGCGCTTGGAGACAAGTAACCCCAGCTTACTGGGGGTCATAAGAGACAAAGAGCTGAGTAGCCCTTCGATGTCCCCGCGTACGCACCAGGTAGAAGACCAATGCCCTCTTACAATCCAGGGTATGCAGGACCGCCTCTGCCCGGCTAGCATGCAGTCTGGGAAAGAAGGTTGGAAGAACCACCTTTTGGTTGAGGTGGAACGAAGAGGCCACTTTCGGAAGGAACTTGGGGTGGGTGCGAAGGACCACCCTATTCCTATAAAACCATGTGTACAGCCTATCCAAAACAAGAGCTTGCAGCTCACTCACTCATCTGGCAGATGTGAGTGCCACCAGGAAGAGCACCTTCCAGGAGAGGAAGCGCAGATGGCAAGTGGACATTGGCTCAAAAGGTGGGCGAGTAAGCTGCTCCAAGACCACATTCAAATCCCACTCGGTTGCCGGAGGACGAACCGAAGGTTTTAGTAGAAGTAGACCTCTGAGGAATCTGGACACCAAGGGGTGAGCCGAAAGAGGTTGTCCTTCCACTGGAGAGTGGTGTGCTGACAAAGCACTCAGGTGGACCCTGACAGAGTTAGACTTAAGACCTAATTCTGAGAGGTGAAGCAGGTACTGCAGCACCACTGGTACAAGGCAAGAGAAAGGGTTTTCATTGTGCTGGGTACACACCTCAAACCTGCGCTACTAGAAGGCATACGTTCTCCTAGTGGACTGTCTCCTTGAGGCCAGTAACACTTCTTCTACATTCTTAGGTAGGAGGAGAGGAGCCAGCACTACCCTTTCAGCAGCCATGCCATCAGGTTGAGGGACCTGAGATTGGGATGTAAGAGAGGGCCCTGCTCCTGGGACAGGAGGTCGGGCTGCATCCCCAGAGGGAGTGGGCTTCCACTGCCAGCTGGAGGAGAAGTGGAAACCAAGTCTGTCTTGGCCATCTGGGGGCTACCAGAATGACAGAGGCCTTGTACCGAAGGATTTTGAACAGAGTCCGGGCCACCAGAGGCGTGGGAGGAAACGCATACAGGAGGCCCACTGACCAGGAGATCAGAAAAGCATCTGCAGCCACCCTCTGAGGATATGGCTGTCTGGAGCAAAAGCTGGGCAACTGGTGATTTTGTGGACTGGCAAAGAGATTTATGGACGGATGTCCCCAGCAGTGGAAGATCTGCTGGGCCACTTCCCGATTCAGTTGCCACTCTTGAGGTTGAAGAATCCTGCTTAGCTTGTCTGCTAGGAAGTTCTCCTGACCTGGCAAGTAAACTGCCTTGAGGGACATACCTTGCCTGATTACAAAGGAGCAGAGGTCGAGTGTCTCCTGACACAGGAGATGGGACCCTGTACCTCCCTGCTTGTTCACATAGAACATTGCTACCTGATTGTTGGTCTGCACCAAGACAGACTGATGTGAGAGAACATGACAAGGTTTGAAGAGCTACGTGAATCGACTGAAGCTCTAAGAGGTTGATTTGTTGTGTACTCTCCAGAGGAGACCACAACCCCTGAGTGCATAATCCCTGGCAATGGGCTCCCCAGCCCAGCAAGGAGGCATCTATCGTCAGCACTCTTGTGTGCAAGGGAGGCTGAAAAGGCACTCCCTTGAGTAGGTTGGGTGGCTGAAGCCACCACGCTAATGACTTTCAGTCGTTTGGACACTCTGATCCGGTCTCGGAGTCATCCTGTGGCTTGTGTCCACTGATCTCTGAGGCACCACTGAGCTGTCCTCATGTGGAGATGGGCATTTGGGGTTACATGTACCATGGAGGCCATGTGGCCTAGGAGGCATAGAAAGTGTCTCGCTGAGATCTGAGACTTGTGGCTGACTTGATGCACCAGCGCCAGAAGCCTCTGTGCCCTGTCCTCTGGCAGGTAAGCCCCTGCCCGTAGGGTGTCTAGCCGTGCTCCTATGAACTCTAAGTTTTGAGTGGGAAGCAAAGTGGACTTTGCTTGATTTATGACAAAGCCTAGATGCAGTAGCATGTTGATAGTGTGAGCTGTGGCCTGTTGGGCCTCCTGAGGCGACTGGGCCCTGATGAACCAGTCATCCAGGTAAGGGAAGACAAAAAAACCCTTGGTTTCTGAGGAAGACCGCCACTACCGCCAGGCATTTGATAAACACTGTGGGAGCAGAGGCTAGGCCAAATGGAAGTACTCTGTACTGAAAATGGTTTCCTCCCACTACAAATCCGAGATATTGTCTGTGGTCTGGGTGTATGAGGATGTGCGTATAGGCATCCTTCAGGTCTAAGAAGCATAGCAAATCTCCTTGGTGGAGGTAAGACAGCAATATTCCAAGGGAAAGCATCTTGAACTTTTCCCTCACCGGGAACTTGTTCAAGTTTCGCAGGTCGAGGATGGGTCTGAGGCCCCCTGTTCTCTTTGGTATCAGAAAATACCTGGAGTAGAAGCCCTGTCCTGCAGGTGGTGGGGCACCGGTTACACTGCCTGATCCTCTAGAAGACCTGCTAACTCCTGCAAGAGGAGGTCTCTGTGTAGAGGGGGTCTGAGAGGCTCTCCTGGAAAGAAGGAGGGAGGTACCCGGTTGAAGTGGAGCAAATAGCCCCTTTGGACTATTTGAAGGACCCAGGTATCTGTGGTGATTGTTGGCCACCTGTGGGGTTACAGACTCAGCCTTCCTCCTGTGCAGGACCTCACCCCTGGTTGGAGAGAGACTATGCTTTGGTAGTCAAAAACCCCCTCCCGGATGGGATGGAGCCAGGGCCTGAGGCTTGGGGATCTTCTGCTTACGCAGGCCATGCCCCTGTCCCTTGGTCTGCTGCCCCTGTGGGTGAGCTGGGGCAGCCTGGTGAGTGGGGTAGTTGTGGTAAGCAGCACTCTTCCTCGAGAAAAAGGGCTTTTTACCCGAACCCTTCTTTTTAGAAGGGGCAGATTTTATTTATTTTTATTTATTTATTTAGACAGTTTTGTATACCGCCTTATCCTTCAATCAAAGCGGTCACAACACAATTGGGGGATACATTTTAACATGCGGGGATATGAGACACATACACTAATACTTACAGGGAACATGGGCAATGTAGGGTTAAGTGGCTTGCCCAAGACCACAAGGAGCATCTGTGGGACTAGAAACCCCAGTCCTTTCGGCCCAAGGTTGCTGTCCTCTAGTGGGATTTGAACCCCCGACCTTCCGGCCTGAAGTACCTTGCCCCAACCACTAGGCTACTCCTCCCTATCAAGTACTCGGACTTGATTTCAGCAGCCTTCTAAGTCATGGGTTTGCCAAAGAGGTTGTCACCCCGGCAAGGGACATCAACCAACTTGTCCTGAACTCATGGCTCCAGGTCCGACGACATTAGCCATGCCTGGCGGCGGGCACCGATGCCGGCTGCGGCTACTCGGGCCGAGGCCTCAAAACCATCATAGGCTGCTTGAGACAAACTTCGAGCACTCCCGAATCCCAGTGGACAAGTTCTTGAAGCACTACAAGGGTTCCTCGGAGAGGCCAGCTGAGAACCCGGCAATCTCCTTCGCCAGGTCCCGCAAGTACATGCTCATGTACAGCTGGTATGTTTAGACTCGGCATGACAGCATCAAGCCCTGGTAGCACTTTCTGCCGAGGGAGTCCAGGTTCCGGGTTTCCCTGCCAGGAGGCACCGAGGAGTGCGTTTTTTTGGCTCTTGAGCCTGTGCATGGCCAATTCAACAACCACGGCGTTGTATGGCAGCTGTGCTTTTTGGAACCCAGGGCTCTTGCGGACTCGATAGATGGAATCGACCCGCTTGCTGAGAACCGGCATGGAGGCCGGTGACTCCCACATGTGGAGCATCAGCCGTTCCAACATCGGAGGAACCGGTACCATAAGGGCTTCCCGAGGGGGAAGTCATAATGAAGGGCTTCGAGCTCCTCGGCTCGGGGCTCCTCCTCTGTGTCCGCAAGGAATGCCAAATCCTTGGCCATGTCCCTGACGAAGTCCGAGAACCAGGTGTCCTCCGGGGGGGGGGGGGGGAGGAACCTTCTTCGAGGCTCATAACCCGGTGGGTCCGGTGGGTGTCCAGGGACGACTCATCTTCCGTTTCCTATGTCGAGTCCTCAAAGGAGAAATTGATGGGCTCTGGCCATGAGGGCTTCGGTCTCAACCGCCCTGAAGCCGAGGGCACTGGCGTTGATGACCTCAGTCCTGAACGAGAGGTCGAGGGAGACCTCAGCCAAGGATCGATTCAAGTCCGAAGAGTGTCGAGGATCGGCTCAGCCTCTGGGGTCGACTTGGACACTGAGGTCCTGGTAGTCAGGGCGGATGGACCAGTGAGACCGACCATCAGCGCCCACTGCTGCTCCATGAAGGCAGACATGCTGCGCTCCAGAAACACCATTCTGAGACCGAGCTCAGAAGGCTCCGCAGCCTCCGGGCTGGTTCCCAACATGTCTGGCCCAACGCCAGTTCTCCCGGAGAAGAGTCAACGAGGACAACAGCAGTTACCTTCCTCGGCATCTCCGGCTCCGTGTGAGGTACCTTTGCAGTCCGCTCCGACTCCGAGGACCCGGGGCAGCGGTCAGGACTCCAGGATGCCTCTGATCGGCCAGAATCTGTGAGGATCCAGGCTGATCAGAGGCATCCAACGACATCGCCCTCGCAGATTTCTTCTTCCTCCGGTGTTCCCGCAAGACCCCCGCTCAGAAGACCCCCGACGATGCTCAAAGTCAGATAGCTCCCGAGATGTCAAGGCTTCTGAAGAGATCCGGACCCGGGTGGATGCGGACTCAGAGAAAATCCTTTCACGCTGCTGCTGCCTACTTCTAAGTGCCTTGGAGGACATCTAGCCACACAGGCCATAGACCTTCGGGTCATGGTTGGGCACGAGGCAGCAGAGTCAGCAGTCATGTGTGTCTGTGAGGGACATTAATTTTTTACACCGATCACACTTTTTAAACCCGCTGGCAGCCATCGGGGAAAAAAAGGCCCCTGCAAGGTCAAATGAGCTGGCGGCCAGTGAAAAAGAAAAAAAGTGTGAACGCTAGTAACTAAGGACAAAAACCGAAAGAGAGTGACTGGACTCGATACTGGTGTACCAAACGGAGGTGGGAAGGAGAACCGGCATCAAACCGGGCCAAAGAAGAGAATCTTCAGTAGTTTTGATGCACTTTTTCTGTGAGGGAAGTTGGACTACATCCATTGGGCTCCCCAGAAAAAGGAGACTGAGCAAGATAGCATCCTTGGGCGGGAAGGGGACCGCGCACTGATGCAATCCCAAAGGCTTTCTTTGAAAGCTGGGGAATTGCTCCGCACAAGGGCTCTGTTGGTGCCGACGTCACCCATATGTGAGGACTGACTTCCTGCTTGTTCCTGGAGAACACCTGTTACAGATGAGCAACTATGCTTTCTCCAGAAACAAGCAGGGAGTCAGTCCTCACATATAGGAAGCCCCAGCCACAGGCTACTGAGAACCTGTAAAAATGTCATGGCGACATGCAAAGGGGGAGATATGAGCTGCAGCAGTTGAGTCCCAACTGAGAGACTCTCACAAGACCCAAGTGTCTGGCGAGGCAGAAGCACTCCAGTAGCCTGAACACAGAAGGGTCGAAGGGCAGGAGGTGCTTACACCCCAAAGAGATTATGGAGTGTGGTCTGGCTAAAGGCGCTGTCCCATCAGGACTCCCTCTCCAGGTAGAGTAAGCTGCAAAGGTATGGACCGAAGACCAAGTGGTGGTCCGACACATTTACACATTTCCATCACAGGTACGGACTGCAGATTTGCCACGGAAGTAGCCATGGCCCTCAAGTTGTGCGCCTTGACCTGCTGGTCTAGTGGGATCCCAGCCTGCTCACAGGCATGGGAAATGCAGTCTGCCTCCCAAGTGGACAGAGCTGGCTTAGTGCCTGGGAGCCTCAGTCGACTGGGGTCATAGGATGCGAAAAGCTGAGGTGCTTTTCGGTGGCCCCGAGTCATTGTAGATAGAAGGATAGGGCCCTTTTACAATCCAGAGAATGGAGGATGGTCTCCGAATTTCCAGTATGAGGCCTCAGAAAGAAGGTGGGGAGCACCACCTTCTGATTGAGATGGAAGGGGGACACCACCTTTGACAGAAACTTTGGGTGTATGCGGAGCACTACCCTATTCTTGTACAAACGTCTGTAGGGAGGCTCTGCCATGAGCGCCAGGAGCTCGCTGACCCTGCAAGCTGATGGACTAGAAAAGGGGACTGTTACTTCTGGAGAGAGATCTGCAATTGTGAGTATATACTTCTGGGAATTTTCTGAAAGGAATTCTTTGTATTAAAGCTAATTAATCTGTGAACCCACTATTTTTTGTTAAATCAATCAGGGCCTGGTAGCAGCAGTTTAAGTTTAAATTTAAAACACAGAACAGAACTTTCTGGTTACATTTCATACTCAGCAGAGAGCTTGTAGTTTAAATTTCTAAGAGCTATAATTTAAATCAAATCAGAATATAGCTTACCTGAGCAGCACAAGACAGGGTACTGTGCAGCAGCCCTCTTTTAATAAGTGTTCTGTCGAGAGAGAGTCCTCGACAAGGATGGCCTCAGATGTCCAAGACCGGCTGCCGTAGACTCCTTCCGGGGCAGCTTGTAAGGCTGCTGCTGCTCCTGCTCCTACTCCTCAGACTCATGCCGGCAACTGTGGGGCCTGGAGTGGGATTTTCCTGTCTTTCCCAGACCCATTCTCTGAGATGGTCTTTGAGGACTTTGACTTCTTAAGTTCCACCTCCGGAGACTTCTTTTCAGAGGAACCACAGCCATGGGACTCTGAGAAAGCACAGGCATAATGGGGCACCAAGGTACTGGAGGGGGCCCTGAAGTGTGGTGTTGCCGGAGATTCCAGGGCAGAGTCAGACTTGTGGAAAAACTTTTCCTGCTGCAGCTGATGGCTCTTGATGGCCTTTGGGGCCATGGCCCTGCAGGGTTTGCAGTCCGAGTTGACGTGGTCCGGCCTAAGGCAACGGAGACAACAGTCATGTGGGTCAATGGGAGTCATCTTACCACACCGGTCACATTTCTTGAAGCCGCTGGAAGCCATCAGGAAAAAGGGGGCCCTGCCACTGGGCATGGGTCTGAGGCCTGTGGCCAATAAAGAGTGTGAAGCACCAGTCAAGGAACCCTTGAGAAAATGAAAAGTAAAAGGACGAATCAGAGGAGCGACACCAAGGTGAGCTGGCTCAGGGACGGAAAAGGAACCGGTATGCATACCAGATAAAACAAGACCAAGAGAGACACTTTTTCTGGGGAAAACTGGACAGACATCTGGAGTGCTCCATGGAAAAAAGCTGAACGAGGCAAGATGGCACCCTTGGGCAGAAAGGGGACCATGCATGCTTTCTTTGAAAGCTGGGGAGATGCTTCCGTGTGGGCTTCATCGGTGCCGACATCATCCTTATGTGACTTCCTGCTTGTTCTCAGAAAATGTATAAAGGTTTTGCATAAAATTCCCCCAGGTGTAAGCTTAGGCCTGACAAATAGTGCCACAGCAGTTAGGGGCTTTCAGCCACCACTGTCTGCTATTTGAATAGTACCAGAGTGGAATTAAAGCAGAATGCCTAACTATATGGATAGCAATAGTTTAGCTAGGTACCTTAATTCAGAAAAGAAAAAAAGGGTTTTGCTGAATTAAACAATACAGCTATACATGCAGCAGCTGAATATTACCACCATTTTTTATTATTTATCACATTTTCAATTGATATCAAACAACCAACTTTGATACAGGAAAACACACCCAGTGAAAGGAAACAAAACAAGATGATCAAAAAGCAACAGAAATATATCAAGGGCATGAGAAAATCACAAAAGAAAGGGACAGAGGGGGGAGCCAAGAAAATAGGAAGAGGGAAACCAAGAAAGAAAGAAAAAGGAAATTAGGGAAGATGCTAAGTCGCAAATAGTCAAAGGTCCATAAAATTTCTTCTGGTCAGCCTTTCAACTGTTTAACATCCAAGAAGAAACACATTTGTTTGAGATGGCTCAAAGAAGTGGAAGATCCTACTCTGAAACAAAAAGACACATTATTATTGAAAACCGTAATTGAAATTTTGCCCCTAAAGCCTCCACTTCGGAGCAAAGGGCAGAGTATTTCTTCCTTCTTTCCTGTGTCCACTTTGAAACATTTGGAAATATCTGCACTGTATCTTCCCTCCATGAAAAATCACATCCAACTTCTCGAAATACAGCCATAGCAGCACCTCTTTATCTTAAAGAAAAACCAAACACACAACTAGTGCAGTTCTAGCTTCTACCTCTTCTCGTGACCTCTCACGTATACCTGTCAAATTAGCCAAATCCAAACTGTGTGACGAGACCTCTACAAGAGACGTTTTCACCTTCTGCTGATTATCCTTAGAAGTTCTAGAAGGGAGATGGTAGATTTTCTGACATGAAGGTGGCCCAGAATCAAAGTACTTAAAGACCTTTAAGAATTTGGAAAACAGAGCTCTAGGGGTCATCAAGGAAACGTGAGGAAAATTCAAAATATGCATATGGATTTTTTTTGCCTAGTAGGAAGAGCCTCAGGCTTTAGGGGGAAAGACTCCATTCATCTTGGTTTTGCGTTTTGGCATCGAGAACAGCTGGTTTCAAAAATTTAGAGGAACAAGGTTTAACCTAAAATCGGGCGGCAAAAACGAATGCATCCTTCCAATCCACCACCCTCAATATTACCATTATTAAGCATAGCCAGCAGCAGTGATAGCCTTATATACATATATTAAGCATCACTGCCTATCTGTATAGCAGCATTGAACATGCATATTTTTTTAAAAACTGCAAGCAGCATTTTAAAAAATAGGCTCACCACCGCTACTGAATATTGACCCAATAATTTTCCATCATGTTCCTCAACAATTCTGCTAACAAATATACTAAAAAGAATTTGAATACTATGGTCTCCAGTGGTTACTTTGCTTCCATCAGAGTTGGTTCCATTTACCACCACTCTGCAAATCCTCCACAAAGTCCTCCGGTATGTAACTGAGCTGCAGGTCTAAAAATAATATACTGTTAGAAAGACCACCTCTATACATACTTACCATTAATATTTCACTGTATAGAACATATTCATGTATAACCGGTATCAAGTCTTCTGACAATCCCACCATCAGCTGCTCTATGGCCTTGCAGCATTTGTCAATACAGCTGGCAATGCCTTTTAGTGAGCTTACTAGATCCTCTTCTGAGGCTGACCACAAAGTATGGATTGCTCCATATTCCTTCATTTCTTCATAATATTCTTTAAAAATAAAATAAAACAATCCACAATTGCACAAACTACAAATTTTCTTCCAATAACAGCCCTTTGTAGAAAACTAACAATTTACATTATCACCAAACTAAAACAGGAAAGGTTTCAACTAATAAGACATGGCATGAAAAAAGCAATTTGCTCATAAGAGAGTAATACATAAAGAAACAGATCACTAGTTTAATTGCAACACTTCATTTCTTTGACAGCTGAGTAGGACTACGTTCCTGTTTCTTGCAATATTCAGATTGTTTGTACATGTTAAAAGTGTATCTGGTTCATTAATGCATCTTTAAAAACTTTAGTGCATGTTAAACTGATTTAAAGTTCACTAACCTACAAATGAACATGCAATAAGTTCATTAGTGTGCATTAAAACACTATAAAAATTTCCATTAATACAAATGCAGGAAACAAATGGAAACATCTCAAAATTGGAAAAAATTCAGAAGAAAATAAAACACAAAATGATTATTCTTTGCCTGAACACATCCCTAATATCTATCATGCATATTCACTGTAGATTCCTTAAAACCAGAGCAATCAAGGAATTCTCAAGAAACATGCAGAGGAACACTATAATGTAACCAACAGAACCTGGTATTAACAATGTCAAATACAAGAAATAAAACTGGTGGTAGAAGTTAGCCCCCTGCACAGGATCAGCAGCACATGTTGGACAAATCGCAGAGACAGCATTCACAAGCTTGGATAGTGAGGGCATTGCTGCAACTTCACCTCTGTTGTAATAGCCGACCTATATAGGAGGAGGGGGAATAAAAATGGGAAACACTGGGATAGCGCAATGAAGGATTGATGAGCCATAGCTCTGGGTGGAGCTCTGATTAAGCTGAAAGCAAAAAAGCAGCAGAAGGAAGCCGACAGAGAAAATTTAAAAGAATGGCAAATTAATCCCTGGATCAATGCTGCATATATGTTTCCTAGTTAGAGCTGCTTACCCTTGTCTTCTTTATAAATTCTACGTGAGATTTTATCAATGGCATTTATTTTTTGACTAAATGTTTCAACGTATCCACTTATTGCCACAAACTCTTCAGGCCGGTTTTTGACTCCTCTTACTGAGGATGCTACAGCTCTCATGGTTTGTCCCATCCTGCTGAGCAAGCCTGGACCCTGCTTCTTGTGAGATGTCAGCTCCTAAGGGAAAGAGTGCAATCAGCTACTACAAACCGAGGCTATGACAAAATGATATCGGTCTGCATATATAAATCAATATATTTTGGATGCCATTCGTTATCAAGTATTTTTACCATGGCAAATTTTATGGAAATTATCATACAAGTTAAAGAAAAACCAGAGCACTCAAATCTTCTTTAATCTATCTGTACCCAAAATAAATTTTATTACAAATTACAAGTTGCCTAGATAGGAAAGGCTAGTAGGCTCCTATTTTGGGGCTATTTCATTAAGCTGCCTACTGTAGAAAGGGACTCAAAGAGGGGTTGGGGTCTCAGGGGAAAGTTTAGAGTAGGAGAACAGCTCTGAATATACTGACAGTTTCACAGGGTGGCATTTATGAATAAGAGTGAAGACACTCAAGGTTACATCTTGTGAGATAGAATGTTTATGTTTGCAGAATGTTTGTCATGAATAGAAGTGGTCAATATGTCTATGCCTAGCTTGACTTGTTAACATATAAATATAAGTTAGAGAAATACAACGTAAAGCATGATATAGTGATAAGATGAAATTGTACAAAGTGTCATTTTTCCTAGTAAAAGAAAGTGCTGTGGTCAAGCTAATGGAGGGAGTTAGAGGAGACTACTCAGGTTTGCAGACCTGTGAATTTCCTTCCGAAAGCTTTGAAAGACTGTTATGGCATAATGCTATGTGTGTTTTGTTTTGATTTCTTCTCACTTGTCCTGAGACCAGAGAGGAGACCAAAGGCAGAGGAAGGATCCCTGGGCTTGTTGCCCCCTGCCAGGCAGTCAGGAATACAGTACATGCAACAGTTAGTGACTGTGAATATTCAAATTCATTCTCTGGGGCAGAGGCAAAATCAGAAGAAGTGAATATGATGGATAATTTGTTCAGTCACCACATGAATGGCAAGAAAAGGCACAGGCCTCTGATTCTATCCAATTGCAAAGAAGTGTGACTACTTATACCTACTACTACCACCAATCATTTATACAGTGCTACACATATAAAGACGGTCCTTGCTCATCAATCTAATAAAGACAGACAAAACAAGAGAAGAATAAGCGCAGAATACAGAAGGGTAAGGAGACACAAGGAAAAAGGAATCAGGAAACTAAGCAGATCAGGATCCAAAAGTGGCCTCGAAGAGGTGAGTTTTCAGCCTGGATTTGAAAAGGGCCAGAGATGAAGCTTGACCTACAAACTCAGGTAGTTTGTCCCAGGCATAAAAAGCAGCAAGGTGAAAAGATTGAAGTCTGGAATTGGCAGTGGAAGAAAAAGGCAAAGAGAGAAGCAAGCCAGTAGAAGAGCGAAGCCCATGAGGAGGGGAGTAGGGAGAGAGGAGAGGTAATGAGGAGCAGAAAAATGAATGTATTTATAGGTCAGAAGTTTGAATTGGATACAGAAACGGATAAGTGATTTGAGAAGAGGAGTTATATGAGTATATTGAGGCTGCCAAAAGATTAGTCACACAGCAGAGTTCTGAACAGACTGAAGGGGAAAAAGGTGACTCAGAGGGAGATCAGCAAGAAGGAAGTTGAAATAGTCGCGATGGGAAGTAACTAGAGAGTGGACAAGTGTTTTAGCAGTGTGTTCAGAAAGGTACAATTTTTGTTAATCTTATAGAGAAAGAAACGACAGGTTTTAGCTATCTATTGTACATGTGAAGAGAAGGAGAAGGAGGAGTCAAAGATAATACCAAGGTTAGGGGCTGAGGAAACAGGAAGTAGAAGAGTGTTATCTACAGAGACAGAGAAAGGAGGAAGAGGGGAGGAAGGTTTAGGGGGAAAATAAGAAGCTCAGTTTTGGCCATGTTTAACTTCAAATGGCGGTAAGACATCCAGGAGGCAATGTCAGACAGGCAGAGATCTGGGCCTGGTGTTTCGGAGAAATATCAGGTGTAGAAAGGTAGATCTAAGAATCGTTGGCATAAAAATGATACTGAAATCCATGGGAGGAGATGAGAGCACCAAGGGACTGTGTGTAGAGAGAAAAGGAGAGGGCCCAGAACAGACCCTTGGAGTACAACAACTGACAGTGGGATAGCAATAGAGGAGGAACCACCAGAACAAATATTGAAAGAGCAATGGGAGAGATAAGAAGCGAACCAGGACAGCACAGAGCCCCTAAAACCAAGCAAGACCAATGTGTCAAGGAGAAGGTGGTGATCAACAGTGTCAAAAGCAGCGGAAAGGCCAAGAAGGATGAGAACAGAGAAAGGCCCTTGAATTTAGCCAGTAAGTCACTGACGATGTTGGCAAGTGCCATCTCAGTAAAATGTAAGGGACAAAAGCCAGATTGAAGTGGATCCAGCAGAGCTTGAGAGGAAAGATCAAGACAATGGTGGAAGACTGCACACAAGAAGTTTGGAAATGAAGGAAAGAAGGGAAATGAGTTGATAATTAGAAGGACAAGTAGGATCAAGTGAAGGTTTCCTGAGGAAAGGTGTGACCACAGCATGCTTGAAGGATGTAGGGACAGTGTATAAGATGTAGAAAGATAGATCTACACTTGATACACTGATCGGACATAATAGCAATCATGTCTACCTCCATGGCCTCTAGGGACTGAGAGAAACGCCATCTCTTAAAAATTCTTAAGACTCTCACATAAGCTAGGGACACGGAGACCCTCTGGGCCTTAAGTCAAATGTGCACTACCATTCCAAAATGGCCTTTCTTGGTCAGACTATGACTGTAAAAGGGCCAGACTTCAGTGGTGAGTAAATTATTGGAAACGCTGCTGAAAGAGAAAATAGTGAGGTTTCTGGAGTCCGGCAGATTACAGGATCCGAGGCAGCATGGATTCACCAGAGGCAGGTCTTGTCAGACAAATCTGATCGATTTCTTTGACTGGGTGACCAGGGAGTTGGACCGAGGGAGAGCTCTAGATGTGTGTATTTAGATTTCAGTAAAGCCTTTGACACTGTTCCTCACAGGCGACTTATAAACAAACTGAGCACCCTAGGGATGGACCCTAAAGTTACTGCTTGGGTTAGAAATTGGTTGGGTGGGAGGCGACAAAGAGTACAAGTAAATGGAGCTCACTCTGAGGAGAAGGATGTTACCAGTGGTGTGCCCCAGGGATCTGTCCTTGGTCCGATTCTTTTTAACATCTTTGTTAGTGATATAGCGGAAGGGCTGTCGGGTAAGGTTTGCCTCTTTGCGGATGATACCAAAATCTGTAATAGAGTAGACACCCAGGAAGGTGTAGATAACATGAGGAGGGATCTAGCTAAGCTTGAAGAATGGTCTAGAATTTGGCAGCTGGGATTTAATGTTAAAAAATGTAAGGTCATGCATTTGGGCTGCAGCAATCCAAGGGAGCAATACAGTATAGGAGGTGAAGTACTTTTGTCCACTAAAGAAGAGCGGGACCTAGGCGTGGTTGTGTCTGATGATCTTAAAGTAGCTAAACAGGTAGAAAAGGCGACGGCAAAAGCTAGAAGGATGCTTGGGTGCATACGGAGAGGAATGGCTAGCAGAAAAAAGGAGGTGATAATGCCTCTGTATAAGTCTTTGGTGCGACCTAATTTGGAGTATGGTGTGCAATTCTGGAGACCGCACCTTCAAAAGGATGTGAACAGGATGGAGTCGGTGCAGAGGGTTGCTACTAAAATGATTAATGGGCTTCATTATAAAGCATATGAGGACAGACTTAAGGATCTTAATATGTACACCTTAGAGGAAAGGCGGGATAGAGGTGATATGATTGAGATGTTTAAATACCTCCGTGGCATAAATGTTCAGGGAGAGAGCCTCTTTCAATTGAAAGCAAGTTCTGCTACGAGGGGACATGGGATGAGGGTGAAGGGAGATAGATTCAGGAGTGATATGCGGAAATATTTCTTTACGGAAAGAGTAGTGGATCCGTGGAATAGTCTCCCAGTGTAGGTGGTGGAGATGAGGACAGTGACTGAGTTCAAAAAAGCATGGAACCAACACAGAGAATCTCTAAAGGTAAAAAGTGGACTGTTGTAGTTGTTGTTATGGAAGGACAGACTAGATGGGCCTTGTGGTCTTTTTCTGTCATCATGTTTCTATGTTTCTATGTTTCTAAGGAGGGACTGCCATAGGAGACCCTTCTTTCAAGGCAATAAGAGGGGACCTGACAACAGTTCAAGAGATTCATGCATCATGGCCTGCGGAGCCAGTCCAGGGCCATTAGAATCGCCAGGCCCAAATAAGCCTAAATTCCGTGCAGAAGACAGCTACAGTGCACAGTCCAATTATTTAGCATTACATATCAAAAATATTCCTAAAATGCATTTAAACACTGTTCTAGAGAAGCAAGCTTTGGGGTAAGATTGCAAACTGGATTCTATGATGTTTTAAAATAAGATCTACACTCATTCAACAGTGTGGTTTCAAAAGTCCATAAGAGCCTGTGGATCCAATCATACATGCAGAGGGATACAAGGAGGGTAGGGAGAAACAAGCAAAGGTGCTTATGAAAAGGGGGTTATATGATTCAAACATTTATAATCAGGCACATACACATGTAAATGGTATCCACATGTAACAGGCCATTTTATGAAGGGCTCAGTTTACTATGCAGAAGTTACAAGAGGAGTGTTGGGGGCATGGTTAAGGAGTAGCCAGGGTGGATCGAAAATCTACATGTGTATTCTCCATTTCAAATAAAGAATACATTTGTATGGCCAAAATTGTATATGGTGGGAATTACATCTTCTCTCTCATGTAGGTTTTTTAAAAAATGTGTGTTTGGGGGGGGGGCGGAGCCTGATGTCCAGGGGGGGCGGAGCCTGATGTCCAGCGGGATGGTCGCATAACGCTGAGGCTCCCGAGAGGCCTACTCAGAATCCTGAATTAACACCGTACATACTTGGAACTTCTACTCTGATCTTGCCGGGGCACATTGGTGAGATGACGGGGACCAAACCCACGCGCCTGGAATTTGGATCTCCAGCGGCTTCTCACGGCAAACGTTCCAAAACTGAACCTCCGTCCCCGCAGAAGGGGCTGGCCCTGTGCGAGGGCCCCGAAATGCAGCAGGAAATCCTCGCAGAGATTAGAGGGGTCAAAAACCTCGTGCAGTCAAACGGTGAAGCACTCCGAGCGCTGCGGGAAGATTTTGGTGTGCTGCAAAGCAAGCTAGAAGGGCTTTCTTCGCGTCAGGACAAAATGGAGAGCATATTGGACTCCCATGCGGCCCGGTTGTCCAAACTCGACAAAGTTGAACGTCAGGTGCGGGCCTTGCAGAAAGAAGTGGAAGATGGCAATAATAGAGCGCGCCGCAACAACATACGACTCGTGGGCATACCGGAGGGAGCGGAATCGGGAGACATGAAAGAGTTTTTATGCAAAATCCTCCCTTCCCTGCTCCAAATCACCTTTACCAAAGATTTGGAGATCGATCGCGCTCATCGTGTACCCACAAGCATAACGCTCAACAGGAAGACCCCGCGGCCTATCATTTTTCGACTTTTGAGATATCAACACGTGGAGCAAATTCTAAGTGCCTCTCGGGCAAAGGGCCATATGGAGTTTGAGAGCCACAAGATCTCCTTCTATCCCGACTTGGCTAAACCCACGGTCGACCGCCGAAAGCGCTTTCTGGAATTCCGGCCGAGGCTTCAACAACTACAAGCACGCTATGGCCTGATGTACCCGGCCAAGCTCCGAGTCACGCTTCACAATCAGACAAGAACATTTGAGGACCCTGATCTACTAGCGGAGTTTTTGGATTCCAAAGAAGCCGACTTGATGCGCTGACTTCCAGAATATTCCTGCAAGTATTCTCATATCCGCTGTACCTGCCATATTGGATCTGCCGCAGCCCAGCAAAGAGTCTGGCGAGGGCAGTTTGTTGCCTTACTTTTGATGATATCTGTGACCCGACTCCATCTACCCACAGTAGCCTCGATGAGTATCAGAGACAGTGTTAATTATGGACTCTGGTGTTTCTTTTCTTTTTTTTCATGTCTTTCTATTTCCTCTCTAGGGCCTCCTCCCGCAGACATATGGTCGCCATATTCTTTGGGGGTTTTGCTTCTTCTCTAAGATACTTTGGTACATACTTTTCAATATGGGGTGTATTAGCCAGAATACTCGGTGATTATGTCATTGTTGCACAGATTCTGATTATGTTGTATGTTTTCAAGCGCCCTTACCTAAAATGTCTATTACCGATTGATGGCACCATGTAAGATTTTCTCATTGAACGTAAAAGGAATCAATAATCCGATAAAACGGAAGAAAATCCTAAGCTACCTCAGTCAGGAAGCTGCGGATCTGATTTTTCTCCAAGAAACGCATTTAAATTCGAAGGAAACTCTTAAACTCAATATTAAACCTTACATGGTGGCCGCCTATTCCCCAGCCGTTTCTAAGAAATGTGGGGTTGCCATACTGGTTAGGAAATCTTTGCATGCTACTATTATTGCGACTAGCTCAGATACAGAAGGTAGATGGTCCAGAGTTCACCTCAAGATAGGTAGCCTTGAAGTTACATGTATAAGCCTTTACGCTCCTAATGTGGATGACCCTGCCTTTTTTGCTACCATTGCTCAGGTTGCGCAGGCCTCTGCTAATACTTCATTGATAATTGGGGGGGATTTCAATCTAGTCCTTGATCCCCTGATTGACAAACAGCCGCCTAGGACAAGTGGTCCCCCCAAGAGTCACACCACGCTTACCTCCCTGATCAAAGATCTTGCTTTAGTTGATCTATGGAGGTTACTACACCCCAATGAGCTTGACTTCACCTTCTTCTCTTCCCCTCATAAATCCCAGTCTCGCATAGACTTCTTTCTAATATCAAAACTGTTAGTTCCTCAGGTGGACACTGCAAAGATTCACTCCCAACATATTTCAGATCATGCTGCCATTTCCTTTCAATTACACACTACTGCACCCCAAGGGAATTCGGGGGCCTGGTTCTTTGATAGAGCCCTGTTAACTCAGCCAGAGTTCCAGTTAGAAATTCGAGCAGCCATAAAGGATTACTTCCATTTTAATCTACCCCAGGATACTGCGAATTGGGCTTGGTGGGAGGGCTTCAAAGCGGCCATTCGAGCAACGATCACTAGCTATCAAATCCGCCTGCGGAAACAACGCAAACAGCAGTTACTCATACTAGACCAACAAATAAAAGCAGGCGAACGAGTTCTAACTTCACGTACTGATCCATGTGTATTAATTCGATTACAGCGTCTCCGTTTTCAATATAATTCAATCCTCTCAACTGCAGCTTCTAAGAGTATTGAGCTTCAGCGAGGGACATATTATCGTGAAAATAACCGAGCCGGTCGACTCTTAGCCAACGCCTTGAAAGGTCAAAAAGAAGCCAAACGCGTAGCGGCCCTTCGAGCTCCACAGGGAGGGGGCATAGTGACCACAGACTCCGACATTGTAGAGCTCTTTCGGGATTTCTATACCCGCCTATATCAATCTGAATGTGAGTTCTCGTCAGAGACATTCGAGCGATTGCTTTCTGGCATTCAGCGGCCGACCCTCTCTGAAGATGATAGGGATGCGATGGATGAACCCTTCTCTACTTCAGAGATCCAATCTGCCCTAAAACGAACAGCCTCGGGCCGTGCCGCAGGGCCCGATGGTCTCCCGACCGAATTCTACAGAACGTTCAGTGCAGATTTAGTTCCCTATTTAAAACTCTATTTTACTGCCCTTGCGGTAGATACATCCTCTTTGGGATCCTTTTCTGCAGCTAATGTGGTAGTATTTGAGAAAGAAGGCAGAGACCCGCTACTAACCGCCAACTACCGTCCAATCTCCCTACTTAATGCCGATTATAAGATCTTCGCAACGATCTTGGCCACCCGGCTATCTGACAGGATGGCCACCCTAATTCACCCCCGACCAATGCGGTTTTTATACCCGGCAGATCAACTGCTGACAATGCTCGGACCTTGTGCCATGTGCTATCCAGTGCTGCCAATCTAGATCATCCATGGGTGGGTCTTTCCCTGGATGCCGAAAAAGCCTTTGATCGTCTAGAATGGCCCTTCTTATTTGCAGTTCTCCGATGGTATGGCTTTGGGGAGGGCTTCCTCCGATATCTCCAAGTCATGTATACTCAACCCATCGCCAGTATTTGTGTAAATGCCATCAAGTCTCAGCCATTTAATCTCCAAAGAGGCACGCGTCAAGGTTGCCCCCTATCACCAATGCTCTTTGATCTAGCTCTTGAACCCCTAGCCCTCCTTATTAGACAGTCCGCACGTATTCGAGGTGTCCCCTTCAGTCATAGGGAGATTAAACTCTCTGCATATGCAGATGACCTTATGCTTTTCGTATCCCTCGATTCGGTTCCAGCTGTCTTGGATCTGATTGACGGATACTCACAATTATCGGGCTATAAAATTAACTGGACCAAATCTGTAGCATTCCCACTGAACCGCTGGGTACATGAGGCTGACATGCGGGCCTTTCCCTTCCTTTGGCAATCCCGCATGGTGAAGTATCTCGGGGTCCATTACTGTTCTCCTTTAGAAGACACTATCAGTTTTAATGCCAAAGAGGTAGTCTCCAAAGTCCGTGAGCTCACAAATCGTTGGTCTCCCTTATCTCTTACATGGTGGGGCCGCTTAGAAACTGTGAAAATGATGATAGTCCCCAAAGTGAACTACATTCTAGAAATGCTGCCATGCTTACTCCCGCTACATACTTATAAAGATATTGAGGGCCTTCTCGTCCGTTATCTCTGGCAGGGCAAGCCACCAAGGATAGCTAAACAAAAACTACAATCTGCAAAGGAAAGAGGGGGTACCAGATTTCCTGATTTTCTTAGATATCATCAAGCCTTCCTACTTAAGCAAGGTGCCCGATGGCTAGATGCCTCCACAGACAGCAGACCAGTTTGGCTTGACATAGAAGAGGAGTTTAGTAGCCCAATTCCGTTGACCCATCTTCCCGGTATGTCCTATCAAGTAGACACCCGCCATCCACCAATGATTGTCGATACTCTTGCGGCCTTTAACACTCTCATTCTATCACTGGGCCCGAACGCATGTCCTCAGGACGGACTCCCGCTATGGAATAACCCCAGAATTCAAGTCCTAAATAGAACGATAGCATGGAAACCCTGGTACTCAAGGGGGATCTGGACACCCCAACAGCTTTTCTCTGCAGCTCGTTGGAAAACCTTTTCTGATTTACAAAAGGAATTTGCGTTACCAGCGAAACACTACTTTCAATTGATGCAGCTTCAACACTGCCTCAAAAGTGCTCGAATCATGCCGCCCTCTGCCCCTACTGAGGACGGGCTATTAGAGATAGTTCACTCTATTAGTAGTACACATGGGGTAGCCTCTAACTTTTATAAAATATTATGTCAGGGTACAGACACGGCCACTTTTAGAGCCCAACAAGCCTGGGAGCGCGAACTGCAAACCACTTTAACCCCTGTGCAATGGAGCGTTTTCTGGAGCAAAGTAGTGCGGGTTTCCCGGTCTGCCTCTGTTACCCAAACTCTCTTCTTTTTTGCACACAGATGCTTTTATACCCCAGAAAAAATAGCCAAATGGAACACAAATGCTAGGGACCAGTGTTGGTCTTGCCATACTGCTGTGGGAACCTTCGCTCATGTTATTTATGAATGTCCTCAACTACAGGTTTATTGGGGGCGGGTCTGGGGTTGTATTCAATTTATCTTACACCTTCACGAACCTCTCTCTTGGAAGATCGTGGGACTCCGCTCTGTGGCGGAGGTCCCCTCTCTTCCTAAGAAGGGTCGCTTTCTCCTTGATTTCATGCTGGGTATAGCCATATGCTTAACCACGAGGAATTGGAAGGATAGCTCTCGACTTACTGTCAATGAATGGTGGAACCTCGTCTGCTTATATAGTAAATATGAGCAGATACCTCGGAGAGCTATTCCCCATGCCCAAACTCACTCTCGCTTGTCTAAATGGCAGATGCTTAATGATTATGTACAATCTGCTCATTGTTCCAACATGCCTGTATAATGTGCACTCATCATGTTTCAGATCACCGTTAGGTTTTGTAACACAATAATGTAAGTACACGCCCGCTTCGGGTATGATTAGTTTTCTAGAGAAGAAGCAGGGGGGAGGGGGGTGGCAGGGGTTTACTTTGGTGTATGTATTACACTTTATGTATCTGTCTTTTAGCTGTATGTCTTCCTTTTCCTTTGTTGTTATAAAACGAAAATAAATAATTTTAAAAAAAAAAAAATGTGTGTTTGGCTTAAACGTAATCCCTCCTGTAAAGTACTAAGTTAAGATTAAAAAAAAAAAAAAAAAAAAAGCAGCCTCTGTAGTTAATTGGTGGCATTTATACGTGTGAGTTTGCAAAATGGGCAAGCTACACATCATGCGTGTAGTTTGGGGGGGCAGGGGTGAGTGGGGGGGCAGGGGTGAGAGGGGGGGCATTCCCCCTCTCCCCCCCCCAACCCCCCAGTTGAACTGACTCTACTTTTGCTGGGCCATGTAGTTTGCAGCACTTCAGTGAATGCAGAAGCACTGTGAACACCAGGACAGGCAGAACCAGAGCAGCCAGCATTGAGGAAGTTGGAGGGTAGAGATATAACAACTGCAGGGAACCAAAAGTAATAGACTCCCTCCCTGCACACAGCTGCCTTTGTGATTGCGCCTTTTTGAAAAGGATCAGTGTAAGCTGCAGGATTTCTAAAATGCAGCACTGCTTCTGCCTCCCCCCTTGTGACCTCCCTCCAGGGACGGTTCAAGGCAATCTGCTGCCTGAGGCGAGGGATGAGATGGTGCCCCCCTCCCCAGGGAGGGGGGGGGGAGGAAATCTCTCTCTAAACTCCAGTCAGGGACTGAACCAAACCAAAAAGCTGATCAGATAATGTGGAGCAAAATGTAAGATGTTTGCACACGAAGGAACTAAAAGAAAGCGAGAACCACAGCAATTGATAATTCCAAATTATAATTAATTTGTATTTTGCTATTATAAACTGTGTTATGGACCTTGCTTTTTCTTTTTGAACATATATTTTGCATTCACAAAACCCCTCAACAATGGTTGCAGAGCAGAGGTAGGACATTCACCCACAGAAATCTGATTCTGGTCATCTCACCAACAACAAACATTCTCCAGTACCAGGCATACTGGGAACTAATATAAAACCCAAGGCCAAATCTACCATACCATACCAGCATACACTTCCAAAAGTCATACAATAAGGGGCCTATCCAGAAAAAGCAACACTATAAATACTGCAATGGGCCCTAAAACATCCATACACCTATTTGAAAAACTGTACATGTCAAATTACTGCAGTACAGATCCCTACATACAAACACCATGTTAACAGAACACCTGGCCTTGGTCACACACTCGGAACACAGACCCTCAGTAAGTACAGAATAACTGATCACAACCTAAAGCAAAAACAAAAATATGTAGACAAAAATTAAAATGAAACCCCAAGAAGCCAGACTCCACATGCGGTGCCACACCAAATAAGAGATGCAGTTCCCCCATACTGTGTGAAATATAGATAGCGCAAAGTCCAATCACTAAATTGAAAATAAAATTATTTTTTTCTACCTTTGCTGTCTGATGATTTTTGATCATGCTGGTTCCTCTGTCTTCTCTTAGCTCTTTTTCTATGGTCTATAGTCCATCTTCCATTTCTTGTCTCTCCTTTTGCTTTCTTCATTTTCTTCAATCAGCCTTTTTCCAGTCCCAGCAACTCTCCCCAGTATCAGCATCCTTTACAGCCTCCCCTTCCAGTGCCAACTCCCTTGCATGCCAAGTACCGCCACTGGTGTCTATTCTCTTCCTGTCCCCCTCCATCCCCACCGTCCAGCCCCTTCTAGTCAAAATACCATCCCAGGTATCAGCAAACCTCCAGTCCCAGTGCCCCCTCCCACGTCAGTTCCCTTCCAGTCACCCTCTCCTCTGTCCATAAGCCCTTCCATTATCATCCCCGGGTGTCAGGTCCCCTCCAGCCCCCATCTTCCCCCTCCATCAGTTTTCTTCCAACCCCCCTCCTATTACCCAGCCACCTTCCAGCCCCATCCCCAAGTGTATGCTCCCTTCCAGCTCTCCCGTATATCTTCTCCCTTCCAGCTCCTCCCCCCCATGTCTGGTCTGCTCCATTCTAGTTTCCCCTCCCCCCCACCGTCTGCTCTGCTCCCTTCCAGCCCCCCGTCTGCTCCCTTCCAGCTCCCCCCCCCCATGTCTGCTCCCTTCTGGTGCCTTTCCCTCCTCCCCCCTCACAGATTCATCCTTTAAAAAAAAGAAAAAAAAAGCAGCTGCGGGAACATGCCTCTGTTCCCTCAGCTCTGCTAACTTTTAAACTGCTGGGTCACAGAGTTTCTAAAGGCAAGAATAAGCATTTCCTATGAGAAACGTTCCCATGGCTGCTTTCGTTTTTTAAGCAGAAGCAGCGGCAGCGACCTTCCACCCCCCCCCCCCCCGCCCTCATGCCACGCTCACCCGGCTTACCAGGTAGCGCCGGCCTTGCTCCTGCTTGAAGATTGGTGGTTCTATCATAGGCAGTTTCTAAGGAGTGACAAATCAGTAATAAACCCAGCTGGAGTGCCCCCCCCTAGGAATTGCCGCCTGAGGCCACCGCCTCAATTGGCCTAATGACAGAACCACCCCTGCCTGCCTCCCTTCTTGTTCAAAGGCAGCTGCAAGGAGAGGAAGCACTGCACATCTTCAAAGATCCTGTGGTCACCTCTCAACAAGAAGCATTTTGATCGAGGAAGAATGAAGGCCTTGGGGAGAACAGTGCTTGCACATAAGAGACCCTGTGTTCATGCTCAATGACTCCCAATTCCACCCATTCCCTCCCCTGGCACAGGAAGTCTGTGTTGGAGGAGGCAGATGCATCAGCACTGCTATTTGCTTTCACTTCTGCAGACCCATGAGGCATGACAGCAATGGCCACAGCAGCAGAGGTGGAGGAATGTCAGAAATGCTGGACTGAGGAGGCAGAAAAAATAGAGAGAGGTGATAGAAGGAGGGGGTAGAAGGATAGTAAGACACAGGAAAGAAAGGAGAGAGAAGAGAGATTTTGGACAAAAAGCAGGGAAGATAGGGCAAAATGCTGGAAAAGCAGGGTGGAATAAAGAAAGGGAGAGATGCTGGAAACAGAGTAGAAAAAAAGAGGTGCTGGACATGGATGGGGAGGGAAGATGCAGGGCACAGATGGAAGGAAAGGAAAGAAAGAGGGGAGATACTGAATACAAATGTGGGTAAAGGAAAAGAGGAAAGATGCTGAACATGAAAGGTAAGGATCAAATGGAGAAAAGAAGCTAGACACAGGGGAGGAGGGGGCATAAGGAGACAGACAAACATGCTGATACAGGGAAAGCATAGGGAGATGGAGCAGAGGTGATGGACAGTGGAAGAGAGGGGGCAGATGCTAGATGTGGGCATGAGTTGGTGGAAGGCTGGGGAGAGAGAGAGAATGGGAGGAAATATAAGCGAAAGAAAACAAAGGAAAAAGATCAATGTCACAGATGGATATAGAGGAGGAAGTGGCAGATGGACTTGAGACCTAGGAAAGAGAAGATGGAGGAAAGCAGAAACTGGAACCAGCATGATTAGAAAAATAAAATGACCAGACAACAAAAATAGAAAGTGAAATTAGACCTTACCTGCTAATTTGCTTTCCTGGAATCCCTCCAGTCCGGTCGCCTGGGTTATGATCTCCCACAAGCAGATGGAGACTGAAGAAAAAACTGAGCTCAGGCAGCACTTAAAGAGTTTGTGCACCCTTCCACAGCCACTACGATCATGATAAAGCAGATAAGGGAGCAACCCAGACCTCCTATGCCGCCAGTCAGCACATTGTAAAAAAAAAAAAAAAAAAGAGGAAAAAAAAAATCGAACAAAAGTTCCAACAGCTGCAATCTCTCCGCAAAACTTGCCCACGAGTCCAGTACCTGACTAGCCCCCTCTCGGCTTTTGCACATGTGAGACACCGACCACTGAACTGCAATCAAGAAGCATAAGCCAGGGGGGGCGGAGGCTGATGTCCAGCGGGGGGGGCGGAGCCTGATGTCCAGCGGGTAAGACGCTTCGCGCTGAAGCTCCCGAGAGGCCTACTCAGAATCCTGACTTAATACCTACATAAACTTAATATTTTGCTCCGAACTTACCGGGGTACCTCGGGGGGGATGGCGGCCCATAAACCAGCGCGCTTGGACTTCGGGTCTCCTTCTTCACACGGAAAACGCTCCAAAACAGAGGTGTCTTCCCCACAGAAGATGGTTCCACTTCGGGAAAACCCCGAAATGCACCAGGAGATCTTAGAGGAAATACGCGGCGTGAAGGAACTGGTGCAGTCCAACGGAGAAGCGCTTCGAGCCATGCGAGAAGACTTCGGTGTGCTCCAGGACCGACTTGAAAGTCTTTCATTACGGCAGGACAACATGGCGGGGGTCCTCGACTCGCACGCGGTGCGCTTGGTCAAACTGGACAAGGCTGAGCGCCAGATACAGAATCTTCAAAAAGAGTTAGAAGATAGCAATAATCGAGCCCGTCGCAACAATGTGAGGCTCATTGGCATACCGGAGGGGGCGGAAGCAGGAGATATAAGAGAATTCCTGCTCAAAACTCTTCCCTCCTTGCTGAAGATCACTTTTCATAGAGATCTGGAAATTGATCGAGCACATCGTGTTCCTACCCATATGGCGCTCAATCGAACGACCCCCCGGCCTATTATCTTTCGATTACTACGATATCAACAAGTGGAACAAATTCTAAATGCTGCCCGGGCGAATCATCATCTGGAGTTTGAAAGTCATAGAGTCTCCTTCTTCCCTGACTTGGCAAAGCCCACAGTTGACCGTCGGAAGAGGCTCCTTGCTTTTCGCCCTCGACTTCAACAGCTACAGGCTCGCTTTGGCCTGTTGTATCCAGCGAAGCTCCGAGTGACTCTCCACAACCAAACTAGGACATTCGAAGATCCTGATCTACTATCAACATTTTTAGACTCCAAAGAAGCAGAGCAGATGCGCTAATCCAACAACTTGGACTTAATATCTGCCGGCTCTGTCCGCCATTTTGAAGGGCCCGACGCGGTGGTCATGGCCCAGCACAGAGACTGCCTGGACTTTTCTTTCTTTCTCTATATGACTTTCTTGGTCTCCTATCCCTCCATGATGTGTGCCTCGGTTGGATTCGGAGCACGCACAGTTATACAGGTTATATGTTTTCACTTTCGGCCTTCTCTGGGGTTTCTCCCCGCAGACACATGGTCGCCAGTAATTTCTGGGGTTTTGCTTCTTCTCTACCGCACAGCGGTTCTTCTTTTTTAATGTGGGGCGCTTCATTGTATTACATTAGCTTATTTTCTATCATGTCATATGTACAGCTAGATACAGTTAATTTGAGGGGCATTGTGAAACTATGTGCGTTATCATGCTCAGAATTTTTAACCTTTCTGAATGGCCTTATGTAAGATCTTATCACTTAACGTAAAAGGCATCAATAGCCCAATCAAAAGAAAGAAAATCCTTAGCTATCTTAACCATGAGCATGCTGATTTAGTGTTTCTTCAGGAAACGCATCTAAACTCCGCTGAAACACTGAAACTCAATGCTAAGCCTTACATGGTGGCTGCCTATTCTCCCGCCGTTTCCAAACGGTGTGGGGTAGCCATTTTGGTTAAGAAGTCTTTGCAAGCTACTGTAATGGATACTAGCTCTGATAAGGAGGGTAGATGGACCCGTGCACACCTTAAGGTTGGAGATAGTGAATTCACGTGTATTTGTATTTATGCCCCGAATGTGGATAACCCTGCTTACTATGCAAGTATTGCGCAGTTGGCACAGGCCTCTGCCAATACTCCATTAATACTTGGTGGCGATTTCAATCAAGTGCTAGACCCTTTGATAGATAGACAACCGCCTAGAACGAGTAGTCCACCCAAGAGTCTTGCTACCCTTACCGCTCTGATGCAAGATCTTGCGCTAGTAGATATATGGAGGCTGCTTCACCCCTCCGACTTAGAATTCACCTTTTTTTCTGCCCCCCATCACTCACAATCTAGAATAGATTTCTTTCTCATTTCCAAAGCACTGATTTCTCAAGTGGTCACGGCTAGGACTCATCCTCTCCATATTTCAGATCATGCTGCTATATCTTTTTCATTACATGTCACTACGCGAGATGATCCTCCCCGAGCTTGGTTTTTTGATAGATCCCTACTAGATCAAAAAGATTTTCAGGTCGATATAAAGGCCGCTATCCAAGATTATTTTCATTTTAACTCACCCCATGACACAGCGAGCTGGGCTTGGTGGGAGGGTTTTAAGGCATCTATCCGTGCAACTATAACCAGTTATCAAATTCGACAGGGGAAACAAAGAAAGCAACACTTACTGATTCTAGAGCAACAGATACAAGCTGGGGAGCGTCTCCTCACGTCTCGTACTGACCCATGTATTTTACTCCGTTTACAACGCCTTCGTTTTCAATACAATCAGCTTTTGTATACTGCTGCTGCTAAAAATATTGAATCACAACAAGGGATGTATTACCGGGAAAATAACCGTGCTGGCAAATTGTTAGCAAATGCCCTGAAGGGTCAAAAAGAAGCCAAGCGTGTTACCGCTCTTCGTAATCCGTCGGGGGGGGGCTTGGTCACTAAAGATACAGAAATCTTAGAACTCTTTCGTGATTTTTATACTCGGCTTTATCAATCTGAATGTGATTTTGAGCCAGAAGTATTTGAACGATTACTCTCAGGGGTACAACGACCGACCCTATCTGACGAAGATAGAGAGGCCATGGACAAACCATTCACTTTATCAGAAATTCATTCTGCTATCAAGAGATGTGCCACAGGTCGAGCTGCAGGCCCGAACGGTCTCCCTGCTGAATTCTACAAAACCTTTAACGCTGACTTAGCTCCAGTTTTGAAACTTTATTTTTCTGCTCTGGCCGAGGAGGGATCTCCTTCTGGGTCCTTTTCAATGGCAAATGTAGTAGTTTTTGAGAAAGAGGGGAGAGATCCGCAACTAACAGCTAATTATCGTCCAATTTCCCTCCTCAACGCGGACTATAAAATATTTGCCACCATTCTCTCCACCCGGCTCTCTGATAGGATGTCTACTTTAATACACCCAGATCAATGCGGTTTCATTCCCGGTAGATCAACTGCTGACAATGCTCGGACTCTATGTCATGTACTGACTACCGCAGTTAATTTTGATCGACCATTGGTTGGCCTCTCACTTGATGCTGAGAAGGCCTTTGATCGCTTAGAATGGCCCTTCCTGTTTGCAACTCTCCGCTGGTACGGATCCGGAGAAGGTTTTCTCCGTTGTCTCCACACCATGTATGCACAGCCTACAGCCAGTATCTGTGCTAATGCTTTAAAGTCTCAGCCATTTCCCCTTCAACGCGGTACTCGCCAGGGATGCCCACTGTCTCCACTTCTTTTCGATCTTGCACTCGAACCCTTAGCTTTACTAATCCGGCAATCGGAGGAGATTCATGGAGTCCCCTTCTCTCATAGGGAAATCAAAATTTCAGCATATGCTGATGACCTTATGCTCTTTGTCTCTCTAGACTCAGTGCCGGCTGTCCTAGAGCAAATTGGTAAATATTCACAACTCTCGGGTTATAAGATAAATTGGACCAAGTCGGTAGCTTTTCCACTAAATCCTCTGATTCATCAGGCAGATATGCAATCCTTTCCCTTTTTATGGCAACCTCGCATGGTCAAATACCTTGGGGTTCACTACTGCTCTCCTTTGGAAGACGCTATCTCCTTTAATGTCAAAGACTTAACCTCTAAAGTCCGGGCGCTTACTCACCGTTGGACTCCTTTAACACTTACTTGGTGGGGCCGCCTAGAAACCATAAAAATGATGATTGTTCCTAAAGTGAATTACATTTTAGAAATGTTGCCCTGTCTCCTACCTCGACGTACATATAAAGATTTAGAGGGCCTTCTGACTAGATACTTATGGCAAAATAAGACACCTAGGATAGCGAAGCATAAATTACAAGCAGATAAGGAAAATGGGGGTGTCAGATTCCCTGACTTTCTGAAATATCACCACTCTTTTCTTCTCAAACAAGGCGCTCGTTGGCTGGAAGATCTAGCACCGAGCAGACCTGTGTGGCTAGACATAGAGGAGGACCTTTGCAAACCGATTCCTCTTACTTATCTCCCTGGTATGACTCTCCCATCAGACTCCCACTATCCACCAATGCTTTTAGACACTTTAGTTGCCTTTAATACTCTTATGCAATCTCTAGACTCCCGATTCTGTCCGTTAGACAGACTCCCGCTTTGGTACAATACTCGATTTCAAATACAAAATAAACCGATGGCGTGGAGCCCCTGGTACACTAGGGGCATTTGGATCCCTAACCAGTTGTTCCATGATGGTCGCTGGAAAACTTTTAGCGAATTGCAAATTGAATTTGGTCTCCCAGCGAAACACTACTTTAAGTTGGTGCAACTACAGCATTGTCTTCGGAGTGCTAAGGTGCTCCCGCCATCGGAATCCCATACCCAGGGATTGTCGGAGACTATCCGATCTATCGGGAGTTCACCGGGTGTAGCGTCTAACTTTTACAAAACCTTATGTAATGCTGTAAATAGAGGTACCCCTATAGCACAGAAAGCATGGGAGCGGGAACTGCATGTAACTTTGACCCCGGAGCAATGGAGCCTCGTCTGGAGTAGAGTGACACGGGTCTCCCGATCCGCCTCACTCACTCAGACACTCTTCTTTCTAGCCCACCGGTGTTTCTATACTCCTGACAGATTAGCCAAATGGAACACCTCCCAGGGCAATAGATGCTGGACATGCCATGCGGCCATTGGTTCACTAACTCATGTTATGTATGAATGTCCCGCACTACAGTATTACTGGCGTCGGGTCTGGGGTCGTATCCAATCTATTTTGCACTTTCAAGAGCCCCTTTCTTGGAGGATAGTGGGACTCCGCTCAGCTGCGGGGATCCCCTCTCTTCCAAAATCGGCTTACTTCCTTTTAGACTTTATGCTGGGCATCGCTATCTCCCTAATTACGAAATACTGGAAAAATAGCTCCCATCTGAGCCCCAATGAATGGTGGAATCATGTCTGTCTCTATAGTAAATATGAACAAATACCTCGTATGTTTGCTTCTTCCGTTCAGACCCCCCATCATCTGTCTAAATGGAAGATGCTCAATGACTATGTTCACAATGCTAAATGCTCTCATCTGACTGTTTAAATTTGTATAAATCTCTGTCACGTGATCATTCTGTATCGCAGATACTATTTATGTTCGTTTTGATGTATGATCACTGTTGTTCGGAAGCGCTCACATGCTGATACTGTCGGTTTAGAGAAGAAGCATGGGGGTGGGGGGTAATAGGGTTTGCTTTTCCTTATTGTATACTTGTTTTGTCTCCTTTGGTGTGTTGTTTCTTTTGTTTGTTGCAAAATGAAAATAAAAGTTAAAAAAAAAAAAAAAGAAGCATAAGCCAGGTGAAGCAGTAGGACCCAGAAAGATCAACCAGATGGGTAGCCATAGAGAACGCCAATCCCCTCACACTGCAAGACAACGCAGGCCAAACCCAAACACATAAATCACCCCAGGGCGGGTTCTGGACTGGACTGGAGGGACTCCAGGAAAGAAAACTAGAAGGTAAAGTCTAATTTCACCTTCTTAATTGGCCCTCCAGTCCAGTCCAGATGCATGGGATGTACAAGAGCAGCATTAAGGATAGGCGGGACCAGCAATGCCAGCCTGCAACACCCATGCCCCAAAGGCTGCCTCTCATCTGGCCTGCAAATTGAGGTGGCAGTGCCTCACAAAGGTATGGAGGGAGGACCAAGTGGCTGTCCTACAGATATCTTGAAGTGGGACAAGACCAAATTCCACCCAGGAAGAGGTTTTGGCATGCGTCAAAAGGGCCTGTAAGCCCTCTGGCACCGGTTGGCCATGAACCAAATAGGAAGAAGCAATGGCCTCCTGGATCCACCAATAGATTGATGCCGTGGGCCCTGAAGGATACAAAGAGGTGATCTGAACTCAGAAAATCCTGCTTCACCCACAGGTACCACCAAAGAGCCCTATGGACAGCCAACAAATGCAAAATCCATGATTCCGCAGATTCCGGTTGCCTGAACAACACTGACAATGTAAAACTGTTTCACATAGGGGGCGGAGCCTGATGTCCAGCGGGTAGGACGCTTTGCGTTGAAGCTCCCGAGAGGCCTACTCAGAATCCTGACTTAATACCTATATAAATTTACTATTTCGCTCCGAGCTGACCGGGGCACCTCGGGGGGGATGGCGGCCCATAAACCAGCGCGCTTGGACTTCGGGTCTCCTTCTTCTTCTCACGGAAAACGCTCCAAAACAGAGGTATCCTCCCCGCAGAAGATGGTTCCATTTCGTGAAAACCCCGCAATGCACCTGGAGATTTTGGAGGAAATACGCGGCGTGAAGGAATTGGTGCAGTCCAATGGAGAAGCGCTTCGAGCCATGCGAGAAGACTTTGGAGTGCTCCAGGACCGACTTGAAGGTCTTTCATTACGGCAGGACAATATGGCGGGGGTCCTCGACTCGCACGAGGTGCGCTTAGGCAAACTGGACAAGGCTGAGCGCCAGATACAGAATCTTCAAAAGGAGTTGGAAGATAGCAATAATCGCGCCCGTCGCAACAATGTGAGGCTCCTCGGAATGCCGGAGGGGGTGGAAGCAGGAGATATAAGAGAATTCTTGCTCAAAACTCTTCCCTCCTTGCTGAAGATCACTTTTCACAGAGAACTGGAAATCGATCGAGCACACCGTGTTCCTGCCCGCATGGCGCTCAACCGCACGACCCCCCGGCCTATTATCTTTAGCTTGCTACGATATCAACAAGTGGAACAAATTTTACATGCTGCCCGAGCGAATCATCATTTGGTATATGAAGGTCGTAAGGTCTCCTTCTTTCCTGATTTGGCAAAGCCTACCGTTGACCGTCGGAAGAAACTCCTTGCTCTTCGCCCTCGACTTCAACAGCTACAGGCTCGCTTTGGCCTGTTGTATCCAGCGAAGCTCCGAGTGACTCTCCACAACCAGACCAGGACGTTCGAGGATCCTGATCTATTATCAACATTTTTGGACTCCAAAGAAGCAGAGCAGATGCGCTAATCCCAAATCTTGGACTCTTATCTGCCGGCTCTGTCCGCCATTTTGAAGGGCCCGATGCGGCGGTCATAGCCCAGCACAGAAATAGCCTGGACTTTCTTTCTTTCTCTGTATGACTTTTGTCTTTGGTCTCCTATCCCTTCATGATGTGTGCCTCGGTCGGATTCGGAGCACGCACAGTCCTACAGGTTATATGTTTTTTCAATTTCGGCCTTCTCTGGGGTTTCTCCCCGCAGACACATGGTCGCCAGTAATTTTGGGGTTTTGCTTCTCCTCTACCGTACTGCGGTTTTCTTTGTTAATGTGGGGCGCTTCATTGTATTATATTAGCTTATTTTTCCTATGTCATGTGTACAGCCAGATACAGTCAGTTTGAGGGACACAGTGAAATTATGTGTGCTATCATGCTCAGAATTTTAACTTTTCTGAATGGCCTTATGTAAAAGGCATTACTGGTCCACTCAGAAGAAAGAAAATCCTTAGCTATCTTAGCCACGAGCATGTTGCTTAGGTGTTTCTTCAGGAAACGCATTACACTCTGCTGAAACACTGAAACTCAATGCTAGGCCTCACATGGTAGCTGCCTATTCTCCCACCGTTTCCAAATGGTACGGGATAGCCATTCTGGTTAAGAAGTCTTTGCACGCTACTGTACCTGATATTAGCGCTGACATGGAGGGTAGATGGGCCCGTGTACACCTTGAGGTTGGAGATAGTGAATTCACGTGTATTTGCACTATGTCCCGAATGTGGACAACCCTGCTTACTATGCAAGTTTTGCGCAGTTGGCCTCGGCCTCCGCCAATGCTCCATTAATACTTGGTGGCGATTTTACTCAAGTGTTCCCTCAATCTTTTCTTCTCAAACAAGGTGCTCGTTGGTTGGAAGCTCCAGTACCGAGCAGACCTGTGTGGCTAGATATAGTAGCGGGCCTTTGCTCACCGATTCCTCTTACCTTACTCCCTGGTATGACTCTCCCATTAGACTCCCACTATCCACCAATGCTTTTCGACACTTTAGGTGCCTTTAATACTCCTATGCAACCTTGCGACTCCCGACTCTGGTCAGTGCAACTTCAGCATTGCATTCGGAGCACTAGAGTACTCCCGCCATCGGCACTCTCTGCATAAGGTTGATTGGAGACTTCCGATCTCTCGGTAGTTCACCGGGTGTAGCATCCAATTTTACTAAACCTTATGTAATGCTATCACTAGAGATACCTCTATAGCGCAGAAAGTATGGGAGAGAGAATTGCATGTGACCTTAACCTCGGAGCAATGGAGCCTTATCTGGAGCAGAGGGACACGGGTTCCCGACCCGCCTAACTCACTCAGACCCTCTTCTTTCTAGCCCACCGGTGTTTTTACACTCCTCACAGATTAGACAAATGGAACACTACTCAGGGTAATGGTTGCTGGACACGTCCTGTGGCCATTGGTTTATTACTTCATTTCATGTTATGCATGAATATCCCGCACTACAGTATAACTGGCGTCGGGTCTGGGGTCGTATTTAGTCTATATTGCACTCTCAGGAGTCCCTTTCTTGGAGGATAGTGGGACTTCGCCCAGTTGCGGGGATCCCCTCTCTCCCAAGAAATGGCTTATCTCCTTTTGAACTTTATGCTTGGCATTGCTATTTCCCTAATTAAGTAATACTGGGAAATTAGTTCCCATCTGAGCCTCAATGAATGGTGGAATCATGCCTGTCTCTACAGTAAATATGAACAAATACCTCGTCTGTTCGCTTCCTCCGTTCAGACTCCTTCTCATTGGTCTCAATGGAAGATGTTCAATGAATATGTACATTTTGCTAAATGCTCTCATCTGACTGTCTAACTTTGTATATATCTCTGTCTCATGATCATGCTGTATTGTGGATACTTTTTTGATCGTTTGATGTATAATCACTGTTAATTGGAAGCGCTCACATGCTGATACAAACGGGTAGAGAAGAAGCACCGGGGTGGGGGGTAATGGGTTTACTTTTCCTTATTGTATACTTGTTTTGTCTCTTTTGGTGTGTTGTTTCTTTTGTTTGTTGCAAAATGAAAATAAAAGTTTAAAAAAAAAAAAAACTGTTTCACATGGAAAACCAACACCTCCTTTGGCAAAAAGGAGGGAACAGGCCGAAGCACCACCTTCTCCTTAAAAAAAAATCAAAATACGGCTCCCAGCAGGACAAAGCCTGCAGCAATGAAATACGGTGGCTGAGCACATGGCGACTAGGAATACCACCTTTAAATGTCAAATCCTTCAAAGATGCAGACAAAGAGGATTGAACAGGCCCTCTTCCAGGACCGAGAGCACCAGATTGAGATACCAGGAGGGCACCACTTAATGGCATGGGAGCCACAGGTGTTTAACCTCCCCCCAAAATAAAAATGCACCACAGTTGCATGTGTTGCAAGGGAGTGTCCTTGGATCGGTTCCTGGAAACAGGGCAAGGAAGCAATCTGAACCCGCAAGGAGCTCAAGGCAAGACCTTTATCCAGACCAACCTGCAGACAGGCCACAATGTCTGGGAGAGATGCCCCAAAGGGATGCACCCCATTCTCCATGCACCACACCTCAAAATAGTCACATTCACACATAGGCCAGAGATGTGGAGGGGCACCAAGCCTGCAAAAGTGTGCCCATCACCCAAGGGGAGTATCCCCTACGACTCAAACGTGCCCGCTCAAAAGCCATGCCATAAGAAAGAATCAATCAACCACCAGCATCTGGATTGGCCCTTAGGACAGCATATCTCCCCCCCCCCCCCCAAGAGGAAGCAGCTCTGCCACTGGGTTCCATCTGAAGTCTGTGTACCTCACAGCTGATGAGGCCAATTTAGAGCTACAAGAACCATCCATCCAGGGTGAGCCTGGACAACGCAATCAGGGGCCAGGGTGGGAACATGTACAGCTGCCCAACCACCAGCCAGGGTGCACCAGGGCACTGAGACTCTCGGACATGGGTTTGTGATGGCGACTGAAGAATCGCGGGGCCTTGACATTACCCGCCATTGTAATTAAGTCCATGATGGGCAGCCCCCATTGCTCCACAATTAGGTAGAATGCCCAGTCCGAGAGGGACCATTTCTCCCGGTACAGCGATGCCGACTCCAGTAGTCTGCCTGGGAATTCTCCACTCCAGCCAAATGCGTGGCCAAAATCAGGAGGTGACGGCACTCCATCCAACACAGAAGCGGGAGCTGCTGTGTCACTCCCTGACGACTGATGCATGCAACACTGTCAGAGGGGATGCAGACCGCTCTGCTCTGAATCAAGGGAAGGAACTGCTGTAGAGCAAGAAACACCACCTGGGTCTCCAGATGATTGATGGATGATTGGTTCTCCTCTGGGGCCCACCGCCTCTGTGCCATCTGTGTCAGACAGTGGGCCCCCCAGCCCCTGAGACTGGCATCCGTGATAACCACCACCCAGTCTGGCTGTTCGAGTGGCATCCCTATTGCCAAGGCGACCGGATTCAGCACCATTGGAGGCTGCAGCACGCTGGCCCTGACAGGACAAAGAATTAAGGCCTGCAAGGAATGCATATGCAGGCGGGCCCAGGGTACAAGCTCCAACATAGCTGCAATGGAGCCCAGGACCTGCAAGCAATCCCACACCTGTGGTTACGGGGAGCAACAACAGGGCCTCCACCTGAGCCTGAAGCTTGATCTGCCTGCCTTCTGGCAGGAACACTAGTCCCCTCCGAATGTTGAACAGGGCCCCCAGGTACTCCAGAATCCGAGAAGGCTCCAACTTGCTCTTCGCAAAATTCATTACTCAGCTGAGCTCCTTCAGGGGGCGGACCACCAACTCAATGGCTTTGCGACTATCCCAGGACTATTTCACCCAGATCAACCAGTTGTCCAAATACAGTTGCATCAGCACACCCCGCAAGACAGTTGCCACCATGACCATGACCTCGGTAAACACCTGAGGAGCCATGGTCAGGCTGAAGGGCTATGCTCCGAACTGAAAGTGATCTCCAAAAATGGCAAATTGCAGGAACCGGTGAAGAGCCAGGCTGATCAGAATATGCAGATACGCTTCCAACAGGTCGACAGAGGCCAGATACGCTAAATAAATAAATAAATAAATACTCCCCCAGGCGTACCGTGAGAAACACAAATTGCAAGGTCTCCAAGGTCATACAAAAGTGGGGTACCTGCAAGGCCCGGTTGACCTTTTTCAGTGTTACGCCCAATGAAATGGATCCCTTCATATAGTTGTGGTCAACATTATTGGCACTCTTGCCATTTGACCCCTTAATGTCCAATATCTCCTAAAAAAAAGTGGCCAATGAAATGGTTTTAGACTATGTATGTACACATATTTGACACATAACAGAATCAAATAAAACAAGACCAATTAAAAAAGGAAATAGTATAAAAACTGACATTGCCAGGACATGATTACTGGCACCCTTATAAACAATTCAAAACAGTTTGAACAGAAGAAGCACATTCTCACTGCAGTAAATTAGACACGCCTGTGATCAATTGTCAGTATTCACATGATTTGAATCAACCAAGGAATGATGGCTCTAATGTTTAAAATGGCCACATTCACTCCCTATTCCATTTTCACAATGGTGAAGACAAAAGCTGCATGAGACAATCAGAAAAGTCGTTATCACCAAACATCAAACTTCAAAGGGGTACAAAGCCATCTCTAAAGACCTTGAGATTCCTGAGTCTACAATCTGCAATGTCGTTAATTAGTTTTCTGCTCATGGAACTGTCAAGAACCTCCCAGGACGAGGTGGGAAGAGGAAAATTAATCTAAGTCTTTGAAGGTTAGTGTGAACTGTTGAAAAAACACCATGTACAACATCCAAAAAGCTTCAGGCTGACCTGGAGCAATCTGGAGTGGTGGTTTCAACCTTCATCATATGCCACAAACTAAACAAAGAATTTCATAGGCGAAAGCCAAGGCATGCCTGATCTTTGCCCAAACCCGCCTTGAGAAATCACAATTCTTCTGAGAAAATGTTCTGTGGACAGATGAAACCAAACTTGAGCTATTTGGCAATGCAAACCAGTGATACATTTACAGGCAAACAAATGAAGCTTACAATGAAAAAAACCCCACTCTTCCTACAGTTAAATATGGTGGAGGCTGCATAATGTTGTGGAGCTGTTTAGCTCCCTCAGGAATGAGAGGCCTGAAACATATTACAGGAATCATATTCAGAGGACTACCAAGATATTTTGGAGTGAAATGTGCTACCTAGTGTGAGAAAGCTAGGTCTGGGTCAAAGGTCATGGGTCCTCCAGCAGGACAATGACCCAAAACATACATTCAAAAATAAAAAAGAATGGATAAAAAGGATAAAGTGGACGATTTTAAACTGGCCAGCAATGAGTCCTGATCTCAATCCAATTGAGAACCCTTTGAAAAGAGCTGAAATCCTAGAAACATTCATGAGCTAGAACAAATCGCAGTTGAAGAGTGGGAGAAACCACCAGCAGATAGCCATCTATAAGTTTCGTACATCTAAAAGAAATGTTTGGAGGCTGTCATCACTGCCATGGGTTTTGCAACCAAATATCAGTGAAGGGTGCCATTAATCCTCTCCGGGTTGTATTTAGCTTTTTTCTCAAAATTACTACATCTAAGTTGTACACACTTTTTTTTGTTATATACCTCTGAATATACAAGTACACCACCTATTTTCTGACAACTGATGGTTCGGCACCTTTTTAATCCGGACAAAGGAGAGGTGCAACCAGACAGGGAGCATTTGCCGTTGCCAGCTCCTGCTGCCCCCACACTGCCTGCCCTTGTTCTGCTGACACCACTTTTTGTGTTCTCTTGGCGGTGGCAGTAGACCTTCTCCAATGGGAAAAAACCCAAACACAACACACATGGGGTCTTTCAAACTCCACGCTTACATGCTGGCCTGTCCCTCCCTCCTCTGACATATTCTCAGAGTGGGGGAGGGACCAGACCAGCCATTCAAATGCAGGTCTTTGTAACACTGCGCTTTAATGGCTAGTCTGGTCTGGTCCCTTCCTCCTCTAATGCAAGCATATGCATTACAGGAGGATTATAGGGCATCAGAGGAGGGTCACAGGGCATCACGTGAGGACGATGGCCATGTCGGTGAACAACCTCTGCTCAGTGCCAGTGACGGAGATCTACAAGGTCTTCAATTCATACGTTCACAGCTCACTATTGCCTGGAGAGTGAGTCCCGCAGAGACAGTGCCTTTGGCCAGACAATACTCCGTAATATTCTCGCGGTGTACGCAACTCCTGCCCTCTGACCCTTCTGTATTCAGGCTACCGGAGTGATGGTGTCGCTGATGCTAGGGTCTTGCAGAATCTCTTAGTGGGGACTCACTTACTGCAACTTAATCCCCGTTGGTGCTGTCCTGGTTCGGTCCTAGGCAGCCTGGAGCTAGGGAGTCCCCATATGTGAGGACTGACTTTCCTGCTTGTTCCTGGAGAAAGAGCTGTTACTCACTTGTAACAAGTGTTATCCAGGAACATCAGGAATCAGTCCTCACAATCCTTCCCTCCTCCCCTGGGAGTTGCCTCCCTTTCTTCTTTTAGTTTTTACTGCCATCCTAGCTATGTCATCTGACTGAGCAAGATGGCACCCTTGGGCGGGAAGGGGACCACACATGCTTGGTAGCATTCCTAAAGGCTTTCTTTAAAAGCTGGGGAAATGCTCCGCACGGGCTCCATCGGCGCTGACATCACCCATATGTGAGGACTGGCTTCCTGCTTGTTTCTGGAGAACTATTAAAATATTACGACGACATACTTTTGGAATATTTCCAATCATTTCTCAAGATATTGTACATGATACACCTAAAATGCAAGGGTTCCAATAATGTTGATGACAACTGTATTATTCTCTGAGGTGGAAGCTGTGGTCGCTGTGCACCTCTTGTGCTTTTGGAGTGGTAGAAGGTATAGTGGGGTGGTGGGGCAAGGGGAGAGAGCCAGCATCAGGCCCAGTAAGGGGGAGAGGGAAAATATGCTCTCCCCTTGCTCCTTCATGAACCCAATCTTTCAGCCATTTTTTCCTGTTTGGCAGTCATGGCTCCTTTTAAGTTTCTCATTGCTTTTCCTTGCAGGCTGTTTATCCCTTTCCTCCTGTGCACAGATGCACCCCCAGCCTATCCCGGTATTCTGGGGCTGCTTTAATCCTCACCCTTCTCTTCCACTACTCACTTAGGTAAGACACTTGCTCCCTTTTTTTCCTCCCAGTACTTCCTTTATATCTCCTGGCCCCTCCTTCCCTCAGCACTCAGATCACCTCATCTCATTTTCCTCCCTTTCCCTACTCAATGTCCGCTCTCTTAAGCATAAATGATCTCCTTGAAAGTGCTTCCTACAATCTATGTCTGACTGAGACTTGGCTAGCAGACTCTGAGCCGGACTACCTCTACCAGTCCCGCCCCCCCCCCTTTTTTCTGGCTAGAGCTTTCTTTCCCGTCATCTTTCACAACAGCGCGATGGCAGCCTTGCTCCATTTTCTTCATTGCTTTTCTCTGTGTCTCCTCTTGATTCTATGGTCACCTCTGAACTCGAAGTCCTTGCTTCTAAGGCATGCCAGGTACACTCCTCTTTCCCTTTTCTCATCTTCTTGGTCTGTCTTTCTCCGCTAGTTTCTCTGATGTCTTTGGCAAGTCTTTTATTATTTCCTCTCTCCATATTTGCTTGATTCCTCATCCATTTCAATGTCCACCTCACTTCCCCTCTTGACCTGCTCTCACGTGACTTTCTGGACTTTCTATCGTCATCTGGTCTCTGGCAGTATGTCACTATTCCCACCCACATAACCGGTCAAATTCGTAATTTAGTCATTAGTTCTCCCCCACTGCTCCCCTCTTTGCCCTCAGTTAAGCCCCTCCCCTGGTATGATCACTGTCTTGTCTCATTTTACTTCTCTCATCGCTTCACTTGGAGCCCCCCCCCAACCCCCCGTTATCTTGCAGTGCAGTCATCTTCATAGGTTTACCCAAGACTCCTTTGTTGCTAGTTGTCCTCCCTTCCCCTCTGATTTTACCTAGCGTTCCCCTGATAAGCAGGTCAATCTTTTCACCACAGCTATGTCCTCTACCTTTGATCTCATTGCCCCGGCAGATCCTCTTCTCCCTCTCCTTCCTCCAAGCCCTGGTATCACCCTGGGCTCCGCATCCTTCAATGCCAAGTTCGTCAACTCTTATCTATCTATCTATTAAGCATTTATATAGTGCTACTAGTCATACGCAGCGCTGTACAGACATGTAAGAGACAATCCCTGCTTGTCAGAGCTTACAATCTAGTCATGACAAAACACAGAGCTAACAGTCTAGTCAGGGCAAAACACTAAAACAAGGCACTTACAATCAAGTCAAGACAAAACACAGAAGTCAGGATCTGAATGCAATAGTGAAGAGGAGGGTTTTCAACTTGGATTTGAAGAGGGCCAGGGAGGGTGCCCAGCGTACAGACAAAGGTAGCCTGTTCCAGGCATAAGGTGCAGCAAGGTGAAAGGAGCGAAGTCTTGAGTTAGCAGTACGAGTGGAGGGCATAGATAGAAGTAGTTTGCCAGAAGAGCGAAGTTCCCGAGAGGGGTTGTAAGGAGAGATAAGCAATGAAAGGTACTGAGGAGCCATAGAGTGAATGCGTTTATAGGTCAGGAGGAGTAGTTTGAATTGGATGCGGAAATGGATAGGGAGCCAGTGAAGTGACTTGAGAAAAGGAGTAATGTGGGTATAAGCAAGGTTGGCGGAAAATTAGTCGCACAGCAGAATGCTGAATAGATTGAAGGGGAAAAAGATGATTCAGAGGGAGACCAGCAAGGAGTAGGTTGCAGTAGTCAAGATGAAAGGTGACTAAAGAGTGGATAAGCGTTTTAGTAGTGTGTTCGGAAAGGAAGGCGCGGATTTTGCCAATGTTGTTGGCGTCAATCTCGGTCCTCTGTCCTGATTTCTTCCTTTCAGTTTGCTTTCTGCCACTATCATGATACTGTCACCAAAGCCAAGTAGTCTTATTATTCTGCCCTGGTACACCAAGATACCTCCTCCTCTTGCTTATACCGTCTGCTGGACTCCTTGACTGATTCTCCCTGTGCTCCTTCTACTGCTTCATCTATTCACCTTCAGGTCTTCGCCGCTGCCTTCCATCGAAATATCCTTACTCTCCAATATTCCCTGCCTCCCGCCACTGTTCCTCTGCCCTCCAACCCTGTCTCCCCCCCTCTCTGTTGCTAGTCTTTCCACGCTTGCCCCTCCCAGTTTCTCTGAGCTATCCTATGACATCACCTCTTCCCATCCTGCCACCACTCAGTCTGACCCGATGCCCTCACAGCTCTTTAAACTTCTCAATGACAGACTATCTCCCAAATCGTTTCCATCATTGCATTCTCTTTGTCATCTAGCATCTTTCACTCTGTTTGGAATGAGGCCGTCGTTCTCCTCATATTTAAGCCTGCCACCAAGGACCCTACTAACTCCCTCAACTACCATCTTATTTCCCGCCTACCCTCTCTCTCCAAAGTCACTGAACATTTGGTTGCACGCCAGCTACAAGATTTCTTTCTTTCTTCTCACGTTCTCCACCTCTTTCAGAATGGTTTTCCTCCCCTTTTATCCACTGAACATTCCTTGCTTGCCATCATCGATTATCTTCATATAGCTTTGGACTCCCACCACCAAACTCTCCTTGTTTCCTTTGATCTCACTGCAGCTTTTGACTTGGTTAACCATTCTCTTCTCTTTTGTCAACTCGCCTGTATTGGTAACTCTGGGTCTGCTCTTGCCTGGTAATGCTCCTATCTACTCAATCATTCCTATAGGGTTTTCTTGATCTTCTCAACTCTCTGCCTCTCAACTCCTTCACTGTGGTGTCCCCCCAAGGCTCTGTTCTTGGTCCTATCCTCTTTAATAACTTTTTAGCCCCTTTAGTTTTCCTTAATGAATCCCTAGGCATCACATTTTTTATTTACCCATATAACATTGAGCTTCTTTTCCGCTTCCTTGCCCATTCTTCCTCTTATCTTCCAGGTTTCTTGTAAGCTTGACACCACTGCCATCTGGCTTTCCAACCATGGATTGAAACTTAATACTTCCAAGTCTGCTTCGCTTCTGTTCACCACTCCAGCCCCTCTTTCTCTTCTTGCTCCTCCTATCCATGGTACTTTGCTTCCCTTCTAAACCTCAATCAAAATTCTTGGTGTCTCATTTGACTCTTGGCTTTCTTTCTTTCTCGACTCATATTTCCTCCATTGTTCAACATTGTTTCACTGTCCTCAGGTTTGTTCTGTCTCTAAACTTCTCGACCAATCTTCCATCCATTTACTCTTGCTCTTTCTGCTCATTGCTCGCCTTGACTATGCTAATTCTGACTATGCCAGTCTTCCCCAGTATCACATCCTCCATCTACAATTAAACCAAAAGACTACTCTAACTCCTTCATGGTGCAAGCAAATATGATCATGTCACCTCCCTTTTCCTTACTGAGCAGTGGCTTCCTATATCCTTCCGTATGCAATATAAGGTCCTCACTCTTACACTCATCATGCCTTTCTCTTCGGTGACCCCCCCTCCCCCCTTTCTTTCTCAGCTACTCTGTTTATCCTTTACGTGCTCTCTGGTCCATGTCCCAAAGTCTTTTGCAAGCTCCTGGTCCCCGTTTAGTCCAAACTTCCCACACCCGTCGTTCTTCCTTCCATGTTATAGCTCAACACGCTCTGCTCTCAACTTACGTTTTTCCTTGGGATTTAAAGCAAGTGAACGAATCTCTTTGCCCTGGCCTTTCCTGTAGCTCCTCTTCCCTGATCTCCGCTTGTTTTTGCACTTGTTGTCCTTCCTTTATTAGCAGGCCCAGTCAGTTGGGTTATCTGTCACCCATATCCTCTCTTCTCGTGTCCCATGTTACTTGCACTCATCACTACTTTGTAACCTAGGCCCCCCTTCTCTCTCCCTTCTCGTCTTCAACTACCACCGCCCTGTGTTATCTTTTGTCTAACTCCCCTACTACGTATCTATAAACCACCCAGTTGCCTTGTTATAGATGGTATATCAAGTCAAATAAACTACAACTGTAATTTACTTGAATCTTCTTCCTATCTGGTCTGTTTTTTGTGATAACCATAATGAATATGTATGAGATGCAAGCATGCAAACGAATATGCAAATATGTCACCCCTCCCCCAAAATCTGCCTACCCTAGCTTTTACTCCCCCAGATGAAACAAACTATGCCCATGTACACATGTAAAGTGCCAGCACTTACACGTGGACATTGTATTTAACACCTTCCACATTTGTCAGCACTTATATGTGGGAAGTGCTGAGTTGCGACTGTTCACTTTTCTGATGTGTAGGTTTGTAAAATGGCTTCCTTGGCTCCACATATCAGCATATACATATGCATTCCTTAACCTCCATATTTGGTATTTTAGAAAAGGCTTCTCGTTTAGCAAAGCTTTTTCTAAAATACCACTGGAACTGTAAACGTCACCACTGTGACATCTCAATTCCGACCTCCTCATCTTTTCTAAAATAGGCTTTAAAATAAATAACATTTTGCCACAGATAATGAGCACCGTATTTCAGATAAAAATGTTTTTGCTGCTTATCTGCAATTCTTGTGAATACCTGTGAATAGCCATGCTCAAGACAGTGTCCATGAGTACACTATATAGGAGCTTGATTACGAACACACAGATTAATGAAAACGTTTTGCTAACAATGTATATATTAGTATGCCATTGCATTTTGCAAACAAGTCCCACAGTTTGGTATCCAATTGGTTCATGCTATGACATCACAGCCAGTATGGATCAATCACATTAAGTATTTTACTTGGGACAATGTTCCAAATAAAGCAGGTGTTCCCAAACCTGTCCTGGGGCTTCCCCAGCCAGTAAGGTTTTCCAGATATCCACAACGAATATGCATGAGAGAGATTTGCATACAATGGAGGCAGTGCATGCAAATCTCTCTCATGTATATTCATTGTGGGCATCCTGAAATCCCAGCTGGCTGGTAGGCAGGTTTTGGAACCCCTGAAATAAAGGATGTAGGCATGGTTTAAGAATTTAACACTGAAGAAAATAAAAAATAAAAAAGATATTGCAACAGGTCTGGGGCTAAAGTAACATGCTTGAGTACTAAAGGACCCTTTCTAGGACCACTGACTTCCTTAATGGTGCACTGGGCACCAGCATCCCCTTCTCTAATGTCATAATAGCCAGGAAACTTATTTTAGTCATTGTCAACAATCCCTCCCCCAAGCATGGCAATCCATCTTCATCGACCCCTCTGATGGTCCTCACCTTAACATACTGCATGGCGGTTTTCTAAAATTGTAATATCTTTTAGACTAAGTTTACAGAGCTTGGAAAAGGTATCTTAGTAGTTCAGAAAGCTTGCATTATTGGATATTAGATAATCTTACGAAAGCATCACTTCTAGCCAATGACTATTAGTTTTCTTAGAAGAAAATGCTATTTTTGGCATGCAAAACCTTCTGACTATCTTCTAACCAAGTGTTTAAAAGAAGACACTCTACACAGTTCATCAAGGAGGCCTTTTACTAAATGTTACCTTTCATCATGTTGTAACTGGCAGCAGTGAACGCTAACGTGTGTGCAGGCCAGTTATCAGCCACTACAATGCATGCTAATGAGCCATCGAGCGCTAGTGCATTAAGTGCATGGGTTAGGAGCGACGTTTGGATGTGGAGAATAATTGCTGCACACTCAGTAGGCAATGTGGCATTTAGTGCGAATGCACATAATGACACCCATAGAGGGGCATCACTAGGCACACCTGCATTAATCACATACAGGCTTATTCTGTCCCCCACATGGATCCCCTCTATATGTCCAGTCAGAACCTGATGAACAGAGGGGATCACAATTCTGATTCCGCAGGGCACATCTAGCCCCGCAGGATCAGAATCGCTAACAGTCCTGTACATGCAGGCCGGGACTACAATTCAGTCCAGCCTGCATGCACAAGACCTTCCCGGCTAACTCAGTCAAGGCTCTTCAATGCGTCATGTTGCCATAATACTGCAGCTCCACTGAAGAGCAGCAATGCTGGCCGCCAGAAAAAAAAGCTTATTTCCCACAGCCAGACCCCTGATCTGGCCTCCTAAGGCCAGGGTTGGGCTGCAGGAAATGTGATCTGGCCTCCTAAGGCCAGGGTTGGGCTGCGGGAAATGTCCTCAGGCCCCCGTTCGGGGAAGTTATTCCACCTCTGAGGTGGAATAACCTCTCCACACATGTTGCCGGCCCTGGACATACAGGGTCGACATTAGAATCGGCCCTGTACATCCAGGGCTGGCGACCACCCGCCCAAACTCCGCCCCTGAGCTGCCCCATCTAACTTCGGTACACAACCAGCAGGGAGGTTAGACACAGTGGGGGAAGGCACGAATAGAGGGGATGAACATCCTCGCTAGTTGTTGCACAGAATCGGGCACAAAGTGTACTAGGGTTCATGATCATGCACTGCCAGGAACTTGCTGGGCAGGTCCCAGACAATTAGCGCATGCTGGGTGCACTTACTGCTCAATGGTATTGCCGCTAACTGCATGATAAGTGCACACATTTAGTAAAAGGACTCCTAAAATGATTAGAATAAAATAATGTCAAAAGGAGGTACTCTTCTAGGCATGAACAGCTATATAGCTGTAAAAGAAATGATTTTACCCAGGCTTGTGCAGTTAGAAAAACTTTGAAGTCTTCATTAAAAGAGAGGGTTGGATGATCCGAGATCCTATTTATAAATGTATGCAACGCCTTTCTGCGAGTTTCAATGAATTCATCATTAAATCGTTCTACCACTCCTTTCATTATAAACTTTTCTGGCAGAGGCTAAAAAAACAAACAAACAAAACGGGAAAATTAAAAAAGCTGTATGGGAATATTATATTTTTCAGCTATTAAAATTATTTCTTGCTCCTCAACTAGGAAAGGTTTTGTTATTGCTTCTGCAGTCTGCCACCAGGCATTTTGCTTCTGGGGCATTTCACTTCTGCCACCTCAGAAGACCTTTTTTAAGTGTGTATAACAGAGCTCCTGAAACCTGTCCCTGGAGCATACAACCAGTCACATTTCTAGGATACCTACAATTAATATGCATGTAATAAAACATACATATGCTGGATTTCTAATATACAACCAAACAAACTAACCACTCAAAGGGTATAGAATCTACACACACTAAAAAACACCCTTTGTTGCTAAACTCAATCCCCTCACCAAAAAAAAAAGGTTTTGTCAGAACTGTTACCGTGAGGAACCCTCTCGAGGTAACCTGTTCCTTTTTACGAGCCAACTACCAGCTCTACCTGTATACCTTTAAAACAAGGGACGTGCTCAAAGCAAGCCCCTCAAACTTTCAGTTTAGCAGATATCAGCCAGTTTACAATGATAAAGCTTTCAGACTTATCTGTAAACCCAATTTTGATTCCCAATCTGCATCGCTGGAAGCATAACTTCACCTCCGTCACATAAACGGTCTGGGTTGTTTGAAACCACTTCCTTCTCCGAGCTACTCATTCACAGTGTATAGATTGCAGTGCCACATAGCGCCATGTTTCAGGCCCGTTAGATCTCCTGGCCCTTCATCAGGCATTTCCCCTGTGTTTGTCTCACAGAAACTGGAAGCTTTGTTGAGCAGGAACTGTCTCTTGTGTACAGCGCTTCATGTTGCTAAACTCAATCCCCTCACTAAAAAAAAAAAAAAATTCCCCTGGGAAAATGTCTGATGAAGGGCCAGGAGATCTAACGGGCCTGAAACATGGCGCTATGTAGCGCTGCAATCCGTACGCTGTGAACAGTTGTGGAGTACTTGTCATACCCATTCAAAGTAGATGTGGACATTAAAGAAACTGCAGCTGCTATCAGTAAAAATTACTCATTGAACAAGCCATCTCTTGAAAATGAAATATTAACCCTTAAAAATGACATTTTTCTCAAGACCCGTGCTGAGCAAGAATCATTTTGGAAGCTAGTGCCTAGAGACAAATTTCCCAACTTGAGAAGATGCAGTGAAGCTGTACACTCCTGTTTCGGTTCAGCTTATTTGTGTGAATCTGTGTTTTCCCATCTGAAAATGACAAAGAGTACACAAAGTTCCAACATGACAGATGAACATCTCCAGGATTCCCTGAGACTGGCCCTCACGCAATATTCACCCAACTTCAAAAAGCTGGTGGATGAAATGCAGGCTCAGACGCCTAATGAGCAAGAGCGAAATATTAAAGATTGTGCAAGATTAGCCTGGATCAATACTCAACCTAAATTTAACACAAATTACTCAATAAAAGTTAAAGAAAGTTATTAAGACTGTTAAAGTTATTACTCAATAAAACTTTAAGAAAAAAAATGTACTTTCCATTTCCCCTCGCAGTTCTTACTGGATCTTCGTCTGTTTTGTTTTTGCTTAATTTGCTTAACAGCTGATCACATCCAAGTAAATGACAGAAGGTTCATTAAAAATGGGGGGGGGGGAAATCCTCCAACTTTATTGGGTTAAAATTTAATTTGAAACTAATTTGAAACTTAATTTTCATGGTGGTAGATCACCGGCACTTTTGGCCGGAAAAAGTAGATCACGACCTGTTCGAAGTTGGACATGCCTGCTATAGACCATAACTAGATAATCTTGAAGAGGGCAAAAAAGTGGAGGGACTATGGACTGCAAGAGTCCTGGATGCTAAGGCTTAGGAGTAGCCTCTGTCCAGAAGAGTGAAGGACTACAGGATTGCATGTAAAGGCCAGAGATAGATTTTATTTTATTTCTCCTGGCTTGGAAGGACTTTGTTTGGTTTTAGCACACCTGCTTCATAAATAAATCTTGTATAAGCCTGTGGAACCAGATGTGTTAGCTGCCCGTTCTGTTAAAGCACTGCATCTTCACCCAGCATGTAGAGGATCAGAGAGGCAAAATAGTAATAGATACACACAGACACACATTTCTGTAAAAAGGAAATAGAAATCAGTTCTTTGCTTATCAAAACAAACTAAGGGGTATGTTTACTAAACTGCGGTAGCGGACTCCGTGCGATATCGGAGGCATTGCATAGAGTCTGCTACTGCGGTTTAGTAAACATACCCCCTAAGATTCTCTGTGTTAAAATTAGCAAATACAGTCAAACCTCGGTTTTCATGATTAATCCGTTCTAAGAAGTCTGACTAAAACCGAAACGTACGAAAACCGAAGCAATATTTCCCATAGGAAATAATGTAAATTCAATTAATCCGTTCCAGACACCCAAAACTATTCACAAAAAATACATTTTATAGAGAGTCAATCCCACTTCTGGCCACAAGATGGTGCTCCAGAGGTATTTTTGGCAGACAAATTGTTTAAACTGCCTTCCTCTCTGTGCAATCCTTGCATCTCTGGCTCGAGGATGTTGCTCACCTGACTTTCGCATCTCAACACGCGATCGGTGAGTCCGGGGGGGTAGTGCTGCCGGGACTGGGCAGGCAGTGTATGCAGACCAGCGCGAAGGTGTATGTACACTATTGCAGTACTTTTGGTTTTCAGATCTGGCACACGCGATCGGTGAGTCCGGGGGGGGGGGGGTAGTGCTGCCGGGACTGGGCAGGCAGTGTATGCAGACCAGCGTGTATTGCAGTACGAAAACCGAGGCGATAGACGAAAACCGAGACAAGATTTCAGTCTGAAAAGACGTCGAAAACCGAAACCGACGAAAACCGGGGCCAACGAAAACCGAGGTTTGACTGTAGAAATCTTGCCCTCTGAAAGAAATGAATTGTCATGCAAAACCAGGTTAACAATATTATACTTAGAAAATTAGTGCAAGTTCTAGTAACTGAAAATTAACATAAAAAAAGAAGAAAAAAAAAAAAAACTTTATGCTGTTTTGATTAAATGACTAGATGATACAGAAACTTAAATCTTAATAAATCTACACACTTACAGAAAGTGCCCATCAAATCTGATGGGCTAAAATCGCCTCCCTATGTCTGCCCTCACTCCGCAACTCTCTCCCTGTCCTACTTCTGTTATCTATTCTGTGGTCCCTACACCGACTACTGCAGTCTTGTGACTGACTGTTCCCTAGCCTCATCCCTGGTTCCTCACTGCTACAGCTCTTCGCTAGCTTGCACATTCTCCTCCTATCCCCAGAGTTGCGTTGTTATAATAGACTCATCATGTCTGGCTTCAGTCCCTGACTCTCCCCCTCTTACCTCATCTTCTATTCTTTCCCAAGTATAGACTGCTGTTGCCCTTCAAGTTCTTCCACCACACTCATTGTCCTCATAAGCTGGAAACAACCAGTTGGGTATGCAGGCCTCACTGTTCCTTCCATCCCCAGAGCAGTGCCTTCTATTCCCTATTTTGTGGGCTACTGCCCTTGTATCCTGGTGTGTAGGAGATCTACTGGACACACCATGCATATGCGACTTCCAGCCCGCAGATACATAGACTACAGTAATAAGACACCCCTTATGCCACATTGAAAACAAATAAATGGCCCGAAATGCACATCGCTGAGGTCCCCCTAGGTATGCATGCCCAGTTTCTGTAGGTTGCATGATTGTGGAACTATGACTTATCAATACAGATTAAAAGTGCACTTCTACCAAGAAAAGTCAATTTGTAAAAGCAAAATCTTAAACTGTTTACATGAAGTTGCAATAAGGCTTTAAGGTTATATCTATTCATTTTTTTTTTCAAATTAAAACTTAGGGTCTGTTTACTAAGTATCGCTAGTGACTTCTGTGCGAAATCAGAGCCGCAGGCACATTGAATAAAATGGGACTGTGGCTCCGATTTTGCAGGGAAGCTGCTAGCACCGCTTGCTAAAACAGACCCCTTAGTTTTCACACATGGAGGGTAATTTTATAAAGTTGCACCTAGTTAACACATATTTTCACGCATGTATTTTATGTTTACTTTATAAAGTCAAGTACATGGGTATTTGATTTTTATAAAATACTATTGTAAGTGCCAGAGAATGCACCTTAAATTAAGGTGTGATAACTTATACCAGTCCTGGCGATAGTATAAATGACTCTGCCTACTTTTTGCAAGCACTCACATAAATTTATTCTGTAATATACACAAGTACTTGCTTGCACGGCTCATGCGCTGCCCAAACCCCACCCATGTGCATGCCCATAATGAAAGTAAATATGATGGAAACATATGTTAGATGGAATTTTATATGAGGTCACTTAATGCCCATAATTGACTAAAATACTGACATTTATGCATGTTGTTGGCGCCTTATAAAATTATCCCCTTAAGATGTTCCCTTTTCAGGAGATGAAGTCATGAGATAACAGCACTGTGTTGTCTGATGTCAGTTCTTTTAAGAATTATCCTGAGATTTGTATTCACTACAGGCCTACTTTAAGATTCCATGGATATGCCATACTTCCATGAAATAAACGGTGTTCATAGCAGAATTGCCGGTACACAAAATTATCATCTATTTGTAAAATTTGTAAAAAGCTCATAGACATACAGGAATGATTAAGGTAGGATGAGTTTCTTCAAGTCTGCTCTTTAACCAAAAGAAATCTTGGTAGCGTCGCCGAACTTCATATTCACTGGAGTCAAATTCAACACGTGATGTCTGAAAATTATAATATAATAAGCATAAGAGAAAATAAATAGCTATTTACATAACTATGATCTAGGGACTAGTTTATCCTATAAGTATAAACAGTTATCTCACATCTCTGTTAAACTGTCAGGAGAGTTAGAGTACAGTTATGCCTTACCTGATAGTTGTCATTCCATGAGTCTTGCCAAACCAGTGGGAATATTTAATACACCCTCCTTCCAGCAGGGGGAGGGAGAGCAATTTCTGCTCCTCCACCATACAAACCAGTAGCCTACCAGTATTCTATAGCAAGCTGTCTCCATAGCTGATCCCATGGATCTCTCATAACCTATTATTCAATGTTATACAATTATATACCCACTCTTTTTTGTATTAATAAGTAGACCAAGTCATGGCACCTCCTCTTTTCTTTCTCAGTCACAGCATCCCCAGATTCCTAGACTAGCAGGGCTCAAGGAATGACAGTTATCAGGTAAGACATAACTCTACCTTTTTTTTCGTCCATGCCAAACCAGTCCAGGCTGGTGGAATGTACTAAGACACTCTTCATCTGGGGTAGGAGGAATACACAGAGGTCATCATAATTGACATTCCAAAGGTAGCTTGCTTTCTAGCCAGTTCTAATCTACAATACCATGAAAAAGGATAGAGAGATGTCCATGTCAGTGCTTTACAGATATCTTCTGGCCAAACAGCCCTATACCCCTCTCTTGGGAAGCTGCCTGGGCCCTGGGACAGTGCACCTTCAAAACCTTTGGAGCTTTGGGTCCATGCAAGCCATATGCTATTGTGATGGTTCCTCTTACCCATCTGGCTAAAGTGTCTGTCAAAGCCACCTACCTTTTCGGGGACCACAGAAAAGGGAAAAAAAATGTTAGTCTTCCGAAAAGGTTAAGTCATCTTCAGAAATCTGTAGAAAGTTCTTCTAACGTCCATGTAGCACCCTGTTAGTGTGCTCATCCTTATGCCTCATGGAAGTGGGGAATTTGATTGTCTAGTTGAGATAAGAGAAGGAAAGCACCTTTGGCAAGAAGGATGTTACTATATGCAAAGTAACCCTGTCCTTAGCCATTTATCAGATATTACTCCTTATAGGTGAGCGTCTGGAGATCCAGGACTTCCCTTACCAGACAGAGCTACCAGAAATACAGCCATTCTTGACACATCCCCAGAGATGCTCTTTAAGAGACTCATAAGGAGGCTCTCCTAGAGCACCGAGGACCAAATTCAAGTCTTATGTTGTCACGCTCTGGCTCTACCTCAGCAGTAAACAAGCTAGGGGCCAGATGGATCGGAGATGAATACTGGGCCTCTCTGATCATCCTTGTCCTCTTACCCAGCTGAGGCTGATGCTGTCTTGGCCCCTTCACTCTGACCACTGACCCCAGCATTGGTACACCCGATACAAAAACATCAGGAAATCGGATGAAAACAACTCTGAAGGGGATATTCCCCCAACCAGAACTACCATGGCCTCTCCTTGGCCCACAGAATTTTAAACACAAATGGCTGTGGTGGGGTGGGGCAGAATGCCCCAACAAACCATCTCAATGAATCCTGACTCCCAAGGGTGAGCCAGTTGTAATTTGCCAGAAGTGCCTTTCTCCTGAAAAACACATTTCAAATCCAAAGGAGCCCACCACCAAATTGTGCTTTCTGCCACAACCGTGCCAGTTCTTGCTCCTCTTTAGGAGCTTGGACATGATCCAGAAACACCGTCCAACTGTGACCTGCCTGCTACCACCTTCTTTTACAAGTCCTGGTCACAGACTGTCAGAGAAGATACTTTTTATGGTCAATCCTTCCCGTCTCTGCTTTTTTTTCTTAAATAGATATCCTATAATAAGTCCAAAGATCAGGACAGTGCAAAATAAACTTCAATACTAAAGTTTTAGTCAAAGACCTCAAGGATTCATCAATAAAGCAGACTATAGTCAGATTCCTGCCCCTTAAACTCATCATTTGTCTCCAAGGTAATTTTCAAAAGTTCTTTTAAATTATGAAGTTCTTTCAGCAAAATGCAGTGCCCACATAAAAATCAATTTTTAAATAATTTAACATTCGTGCACTTCATCATTCAAACAAATTTTTCAGAAACTTAATTATCTGTGCCAGCTTATACTTAGCTTCAGAACTTTGCTGGACCAATCAAGTGTCCGCAGCAAACGCCCCCGGGTCCTGTACAACTCCCCGGGTTAGCAACAGACAGGAATTTTTTTCTCAAACCCTCAACATTAATCTTCTCACAGACCCTGTTTTACAGTAGTTTTGCTCTTTCTTTAAACAGAAGTTCTCCTCAGAAAGACGCTGTGCACTATCTACTAGATACATGCACCATAAAATTCGCCCAAATTACCGGTACACCACTGGAAACGGCATGCATTAAACAATGATGCCAATGCAGTTACAGAAAACATAGCATAGCAAAAGATGACCACATCCTGCTAGAGCACAATTTCCTCAATACAGAATTATTTGAAACTCTTCCATGCTTTAAACCAGTAAGTAAAGAGATAAAAATAAAGGCCACACTACTTACGGGCAATGCTGAGTAATCAAGGCAGCGCAGTGGTTCTCCAATCGCATCATTTTCAGATAAGTCCCGGGGGAATCTGGGCCTACAACAATGCCACCATGTGCTGTCTTCTTCCTTCAATTTTAGTCATCTTTTCCTTTCTTTCAGTTTGTCAAGCTACTTCAGCCAAGAGATCCTGAAAGGAAGTTTTGACTAACTACAAGGACATCCTCCTACAGAGCCGGATGGGGGGGGGGGGGGGGGTGGCAGGGGTGAGGGGAGAAAGAGCAGGCTAGCAACTCTAAGACCTGCAGGCTCTGCTCAATGGTGAAACCCAAGGCTACTGGAGCTTTTCAGTTCTTTTTCTCTGTATACTGCACCAGCCACCTTCTCTTGCTGGAGACGGAGCAAATACTGACAGGCTACCTGCTGTACCATTATATATAGTACACAGAGCAAGAATTGCTCTGTCTCCCCCTAATGGAGGGAGAGTATATTCCACTTGGTTTAGGCTGGTCTGCCATGGATGAAGATAAATATGTTCTGTTATTGGGACCAAAAGTGCAAGTCTCCTTACCCAGATTTTTGTACTTCATCTTTCTATGTCATACTCTTTTCCAAGCTATTCTCTTTCCTATTTCTCCGTTCTGCTTTATATCAATCTTTTCCTCCTCTATTATCTTTCTCTCCTCACACCCCTTTCCCTACTTCAATTACTAATAAATCCACAAATTAAACCAAACTACTTCATATTATGAACATAAAGGGAGTATAGATTTAGAAAAATATCACATATAATACAGTATGTCACAGAAGGTATTGGTCTATTTGATAACTGGGACTAAATCAGATACTGAACCTTATTCAAAAGACATTCTATGACTAAGGAAAAAAAGTTTGTATTGCACTATTATGCAACTTAGTCTGCCTTCATTGCACCATGCATAATCTGTATCACAATACTCCATTAAACCAGGAAGGATAAATCACCAAAGTGCAAAGTTGCCAAATACAGTGGAACCTCGGTTTTCGTGATTAATCTGTTCAAAAAAGTCTGACTAAAACCGAACGTATGAAAACTGAAGCAATATTTCCCATAAGAAATAATGGAAATCCAATTAATCTGTTGCAGACACCCAAAAATATTAACAAAAAATACATTTTATAGATAATAACTATATTTTTACATACAGAAAACAATGAGAAATAAATATAAATGACTAATATAATGGATAAATGAACATTTAACATCACTTTTACCTTTATTGAAGACTCTTGTTGGCATATGGAAGACAGTCAATCAGCAAGAGAATCAAAATAAAGAAAATCCCACTTCTGGCCACAAGATGGTGCTCCATTTTCAACTGTACAAAAACTGAGACAATGTACAAAAACTGGGACAAAATCTTGACGAAAAAAGTCAACGAAAACCGAATCGTACGAAAACTAGGGCATACGAAAACAGAGGTTTGACTGTAATTTGATCAATTGTTATGTAGTGAAGACAATACAATTCCTATTGGCCTCTACAATCTGTAGGGGCACCCCACTGTTCACCTGGAAGCAGCCTTCAGATTGCCATATGAACCTGGAATGTTTTATTTCATAAATCATAAGAAAAAAAATAAGTTCATAAGATTAGGACAAAAAAAATCATAAAAAGCAAGAAACCCTGCCATTGATGCTTTAAAAATAACGTTAAAAAAAATCATGACTTACTTTTGTGGCAACTCTGTAAGTAATGAATGTCTCAATTGCAGTAATGTGGCTTTCAGGATCATCCACGGTTATAAAGATATCCTTCATATCAGGCTCTTCTTCAAATCTGTACTGGTTTATCATAGATAAAGGAGACACCAGCATCATAGAGCTGAATGAGTTTGTATCCGTTAATGTGGTGTCCTATGGATATATAAATGTTCAAAAAAATCAGTTCATTAATGGAAAAGTAGCTTTCAATCTATATATATGCCTGAACAACATGTCACAGAAGCTGCAAGGCCGAATGGGTGGCATTTCCTCCTTGGCTTGGGACTGCTATAGTGTCTCACCCTTAGTTTCAAGCCTAGGTCAGCCTACATGGTGGTAATTTCCCGCCTTCATAGTGCTATCTCCCATCAGGCCTTGGCCTTACAGCACAATCTATTCTCAAATTACCTTCACTCCTTATTACACAGGACACCAGAAACAGAACCACACAGAACACATTCACTATCCCATTTTCAAGAGCAAAAATTAGCCAGGCTTCTTTTAGCCATACTGTCTCATCTTATACTCCAGACATTTAGAATGCAGTCCCTAAGAAGATATGAACCATTTCAGAGCTTACAAAATTTCATAAACAGCTCAAGATGCATCTATTCCTAGAGCACTTTGGAAAGGAGACCTAACCCATCCAAAGAGTTAATATACATAGTCATAATTCCATTTCATTAATCACTGTTTAATGTATTCTACGTAAACATCTAAATTTCAGTCTGACTTGTAGACTGCTTTAAGATAAAGCGGCCTAAAAAAACTTGGAAAAATAACTAAACAAGCCAGTACAGTAATCATAAAAATGTGCAGTAGTAGTTCCTGGGTTGACCCCAGATGCAAAATACTAGGCAAATGAGCAACTGAATTTGTTCTACTCTTAAAAGAAAAATTTAAAGAAAAATACAAAGCAGCAACAGCAAGTTTAGTGTTTGTTTTACCATTGCAGAGGACGTAAAGTGGGGTGGTGGGGAGCAATTCATATGCACACTAAACACATATACATAGGCAGATAAGCATTGCACTAATGCTACTTTTAAATTAACCAAATGTGGGCATTAAACTTACCCCCAAGAGATGGCATGTGCTGTGCAGTATGTTTACTAAACAGCTGTAGCGGCTTCCATGTGATATCGCATGGAAGCCGCTACCGCTGTTTAGTAAACATACCATTTGGTTTATTACAATTTTTATGGTATTTTCCCAGTTGATAAGCTATCAAAGTTCATTTCTTTTCCCATTAGAATGGAATGGCTGAACAATAAATATGCTAACACACATGATGAGATCAAAGTAGTGGTATAGTCAATATATTTCTCAGCATAGCAGAAAGTACGACACTATGATACCTGGGTACAAACTATATCGTAATGATAGAGCTGATCAAATTGGTGGAGGGGTTGCGCTCTATGTTAGAGAGGGCATTGACTCAGAAAGGATTAAAGTTTTGCAGGAAACAAAATCTGCTGTAGAATCTATATGGATTGAAATTCCATATAAAAGAGGGAAGGCAATGGCAGTGGGGGTGTACTATCGAGCACCTGGCCAGAATGACCAAATGGATGATAAAATGCTCAAAGAAATCAAGGAAGCTAACAAAAGTTACAGCGCAGTAATAATAATGGGTGATTTCAATTACCCCGGTATCGACTGGGTCAGTGTCACGTCAGGACATGCTAGGGAGATAAAGTTCCTAGATGAAATAAATGACTGCTTCTTGGAGCAGCTGGTTCATGAACCGACCAGAGGGGAAGCCATATTAGACCTAGTCCTTAGTGGAACACCAGATATAGTGCAAGAGATAAGGGTGTTGGGGCCACTTGGCAATAGTGATCATAGCATGATCGCCTTTGATTTAATTAGTGGAGGAGGGATAGTAAGGAAATCCACAGTACTACCTTTTAACTTTCAAAAGGGAGACTATGATAAAATGAGGAAAACAGTTAAGAAAAAACTAAAAGGAGCAGTTGCAAAGGTTAAAGATGTACATCAAGCTTCGGTGTTGTTGAAAAATACTATCTTGGAAGCCCAGACCAGCTGTATTCCACGCTTTAAGAAAAGTGGAAGGAAGTCCAAAAAACTGCCAGCATGGTTTAAAGGTGAGTTCAGAGAGGCTGTTGCCAAAAAAGCATCTTTCAGGAAATGGAAAAAAGAGCCAAATGATGAAACCTGGAAACAGCACAAGCACTGGCAAGTCAAATGCAAGGCATTGATAAGGCAGGCAAAGAGAGAATTTGAGAAGAAGCTTGCTGCGGAAGCAAAAACGAACGCGAAAAAAGACCTTTTCAAGTACATTCGTAGCAAAAAACCTGTGAGAGAGTCAGTTGGTCCATTAGATGATAAAGGGGTTAAAGGAGCACTAAGAGGCGACAAGGCGATAGCGGAGAGACTGAATGAATTCTTTGCTTCGGTCTTTACTGAGGAAGATGTTGGGATGTTACCCATGACTGAAGTGGTATTTAAAGGTGCAGAAGAATTGAAGGAAATATCGATACATCGGGAAGATGTCTTACAACTATTAGATAAACTGAAGAGTAGCAAATCACCTGGGCCGGATGGTATACATCCAAGGGTGTTGAAAGAACTGAAATATGAGATTGCAGACCTGCTATCAGTAATCTGTGAACTATCATTAAAATCATATCTAATACCTGAAGATTGGAGGATCGCCAATGTAACACCAATTTTTAAAAAGGGTTCCAGGGGTGATCCGGGAAACTACAGACCGGTGAGCCTGATGTCAGTATAAGGAAAAATGGTAGAAACCATCATAAAGAATAAAATTACTCAGCATGTAGATAGTCACAACCTAATGGGAGACAGCCAACATGGCTTTAGACAAGGAAGATCTTGTCTTACTAATCTGTTATGTTTTTTTGAAGGAGTGAATAAACAGGTGGACAAAGGTGAGTCGGTTGATATTGTGTATCTGGACTTTCAGAAAGCCTTTGACAAGGTCCCTCATCAGAGACTTTTGGCAAAACTAAAGAGTCATGGGATAGGAGGCAGTGTACTATTGTGGATCAGGAACTGGTTAAAAGATGGAAAGCAGAGGGTAGGGCTAAATGGCCAATTTTCCCAATGGAGAAAGGTGAATAGTGGTGTACCCCAGGGATCTGTGCTGGGTCCGCTGCTTTTTGATATATTCATAAATGACCTGGAAAGTGGAATAACGAGTGAGGTGATCAAATTTGCAGATGACACAAAACTATTTAAAGTTGTTAAAACCCAAGAAGATTGTGAAAAATTGCAAGAGGATCTTGATAAATTGGAAGACTGGGCATCAAAATGGCAGATGAAATTTAATGTGGACAAGTGCAAAGTTATGCACCTAGGGAAGAACAACCCAAACTATGGTTACACGATGCAAGGTTCCACATTAGGAACCACCACCCAGGAAAAAGATTTAGGCGTCATTGTGGATACCATGTTAAAACCCTCGGCCCAGTGTGCAGCGGCGGCCAAGAGAGCAAATAGAATGCTAGATATGATAAGGAAAGGAATGGAAAATAAAACAAAAGATATTATAATGCCTCTATATCGTTCCATGGTGAGACCGCACCTTGAATATTGTGTGCAATTCTGGTCGCCATATCTTAAAAAGGATATAGCGATTTTAGAAAAGGTTCAGAGAACAGCCACCAAAATGGTAAAGGGGCTCTTTAACCTGGAAAAGAGACGGCTGAGGGGAGATATGATAGAAGTCTATAAATTAATGAGCGGAGTGGAACGGGTAAACGTAGATCGATTGTTTACATTATCAGAATATAGAAAGACTAGGGGACATGCAATGAAGCTACAGGGTAAACTGTTTAAGACTAATAAAAGAAAATATTTTTTCACTCAACGTGTAATCAAACTCTGGAATTTGTTACTGGAGGATGTAGTAAAGGCTGTTAGTGCAGCTGGGTTTAAAAAAGGTTTGGACAAGTTCCTGGAGGAAAGGTCCATAAACCGTTATTAAGAAGTGACCGAAGATATCAATGCTTGACCCAGTACAAGCATTGCGGAACCTGTGTCTTTTGGGGAAACTGCTAGGTACATATGACCTAGATTGGCCACTGTTGTAAACAGAATACTGGGCTTGATGGACCTTGGTCTGACCCAGTATGGCATATCTTATGTTCTTATGTACGCAGAGATGACTCTCAAAATGGTACAATACAAGAGCAATGCAAAATGCTGGGGCTAAGTCAACCTATGGAAATGAAAATGTGAAATGTTTCTCCATTCCTGAGCTGTGTGATTATCTGTCGAGAACAAGCTGCACAGAAAAAGCACAGTTACTTACCTGTAACAGGTGATCTCTGGGAACAGCAGGAATTAGTCCTCACATATGGGTACGTCGGTACCGACGGAGCCTGCGCGGGAAAGCTCCCCAGCTTCCTAGAATGGAAGCTTTTGGGACCTCCCACTGCACATGCGCACTGCCTTCCCGCCTTCCTGAACAGCTCTCCTCAGTTTCGAGTTTATAGCTGAGTCAATAGAGAGAGGACAGGAAGATAGATAGATAAAAGATACAACTCCTAGGGGAGGTGGGTGGGTTGTGAGGACTAATTCCTGCTGTTCCCAGAGATCACCTGTTACAGGTAAGTAACTGTGCTATCTCCAGGAACAAGCAGGAATAAGTCCTCACATATGGGGACTCCCTAGCTTAGATGCGTGGGATCCCCTGTCAAGGTTCGCCATCTTCGTATGGATCTCAGGCATCCATCCTGGGAAGGTGGGCAGGAGTTGTCTAAGAATGGAACAGGTGTTTGAGGACAGCCTGGCCAAACAAGGCATCCCGGCGGGAGTCTTTGTCCAAACAGTAATGGGCTGTGAAGGTATGAACCGAGGCCCAGGTAGCGGCTCGACAGATCTGATCAATGGAAACAGAGTGCAGATGAGCCATAGAAGTTGCCATAGCTCTCACATTGTGAGCTGTGACATGGCCTTCCAGAGAAATGTTTTTACTCTGGTAAGCAAAGGAAATACACTGAGCAATCCAATTGGAAAGTGTACGCTTGGAGACTGGAAGTCCCAAATGTGAAGGATCAAAAGCCACGAAAAGTTGAGAAGACTTTCGATGTGGCTGAGTCCTATTAAGGTAAAAGGCTAGAGCTCTTTTACAATCCAGAGTATGAAGGTTCCTCTCTGCACTGGAGGCATGAGGAGCCGGAAAAAATACAGGTAGATATACCTCTTGATTAAGATGAAAAGGCGAGACCACTTTAGGCATAAAGTGGGGATTCGTCCTAAGGACCACCTTGTCATGATGAAATCTTGTATAAGGTGGATTAGCCACTAGAGCCTGCAGTTCACTGATGCGACGAGCGGAAGTGACTGCAATTAGGAATAATACCTTCCAGGAAAGAAATTTCAAGGAGGTAGAAAATAACGGCTCAAAAGGTGGCTTCATAAGCTGACCAAGCACTAGATTCAAATCCCATGCGACCGGGGGGGGTCTGATGGGAGGTTTAGTGAGGGTCAGGCCTCTCATGAATCTTGCAACAAGAGGATGAGAGGAGATAGGTTGTCCATTTACAGGTTTCAGGGATGCTGAAATAGCACTTAAATGGACTCTTACAGAATTCGTCTTAAGGCCTGCATTGGAAAGATGCAGGAGATAGTCTAAGAGGGAATTCAAAGGAAGTGCCAGAGGGTCAAGGCCCTGCTGAGCACACCAAATGGAAAAACGTTTCCATTTGAAAGCATAAGACCGCCTCGTGGAAGGTTTCCTAGAGGCATGAAGGATATCTTTCACAGGTTGAGAAAGATTAAAGTCTTGAAGACTTAAGCCTTCAGTAACCAAGCTCGGAGATGTAGGGATTTGGGGTTTGGGTGCCACAAAGTCCCGTCCTCCTGAGACAGAAGGTCTGGTGCAGCTCCTAAGTCCAGGGAGGATCCCTGGGAGAGCTGTAGAAGCAGAGGGAACCACACTTGGCGTGGCCAGCGTGGAGCTATGAGGATCATAGAGCCGTGATCTCTCTGGAGTTTGAACAGAGTCTTGGGAATCAGTGGAATGGGTGGAAAGGCATATAGGAACGCCTGACCCCAATGGAGGAGAAAGGCGTCCGTGGCCTGAGCTTCCTGACATGGAGTCCTGGAACAGAACCGGGGAAGTTTGGCATTCCACGGACTTGCAAAGAGGTCTATGTCCGGGGTCCCCCATTCCTGAAAGATTCTGGTTATCTGGTCCACGTGTAGGGACCACTCGTGTGGCAGCAGAACTCGACTGAGCCTGTCTGCTCGAGAGTTTTGAACTCCTGGAAGGTACACTGCTAGCAGATGAATTTGGTGCTCTCTGGCGAAGGCCCATAATCTGAGAGCTTCGTTGCAAAGCGACAGAGAGCCCGTTCCTCCTTGTTTGTTTATGTAAAACATGGCCACCTGATTGTCTGTCTGAACCAGGACAGTCAGGTTGGCAAGGAGGGTATGGAAGACCTTGAGGGCAAGGTAAATTGCTCGCAGTTCCAGGAGGTTGATATGAAGGGTGGCCTCCTGTGGAGACCAAGTGCCCTGAGTGGAGAGAGTTAGCAGATGGGCTCCCCACCCCAATTGGGAGGCATCTGTTGTGAGGGTTGCTTGGGGTAGCAAGGGCTGAAAGGGAGCCCCCAACAACAGATTCTTGGTGGATATCCACCAATGGAGGGACCAAGACAGACGGTTTGAGGTTTGTATTTGGTCTGAGAGTGCTCCCGACGCCTGAGTCCACTGGGTGGCCAGGGTCCATTGAGCTGCTCTCATATGAAGACGAGCATAGGGCACCACATGTACTGTGGAGGCCATATGGCCCAGGAGGCGTAGCATTTCCCTGGCTGTCAAGTGAGTACTGGACTGGGCTTGGGAGGCCAAGCTCAGCAGACGCTGACCCCGAACCAGTGGAAGGTAGGCTCTTGCAGTGGTGGTGTCCAACCGGGCCCCTATGAATTCTAGAGACTGAGTAGGGCTGAGTTGAGTCTTGGGAAGGTTTACCACCAGTCCCAGATACTGCAGAAGGTTCCTTGTGCGGTCTAGGGAAATCTGGGCCTGCGACTGAGTTGGAGCTCGAATGAGCCAGTCGTCCAGATATGGGAATACGAAAATCCCCATGCTTCTGAGAAATGCGGCTACGACTGCCATGCATTTGGTAAAGATTCTTGGGGCAGAGGCGAGACCGAAGGGAAGTACTCTGTATTGGTAATGACTTCCCCTGAACAGAAAGCGAAGATATTTTCTGTGGGAGGGATGGATGAGTAGATGTGTATACGCATCCTGCAGGTCTAGAGAACAAAGCCAGTCCTGACTCTGAAGGTATGGAAGGAGAATGCCCAAAGAGAGCATTTTGAATTTCTCCTTGTACAGAAATTTGTTCAATTCTCTCAGATCTAGGATTGGTCTGAATCCCCCTGTCTTCTTTGGAATGAGAAAATAGGGGGAGTAGAAACCTGACCCCTGTTGATGAAGAGGAACCTCTTCTATGGCCCCTTGGGCAAGCAGAGAAGAGATCTCCTGATCCAACAGGGCTAGGAGAGGAGATGGAGAATTGAAGGGTCTCACCATGTGATGAGGAGGAAGGCTGGAGAAATGAAGTTTGTAACCCTCTCGGATGATAGAGAGGGTCCATTGCTCTGTTGTGATCTGTTCCCATCTGGGAGCAAAGTGAGCTAACCTTCCAGGTATGGTGAGAGGTTCTGGTTGGTCCAGAACCAGGAATGGCAAGTTCTCTAGGGGCAAGTCAAAACCCCTGAGGGGGTGGAGCCTGTTGAGCTGCAGTAGCTGCTGCAGGCTTTGCTCTTGCTTGTTTCGTTTGCTGACGTTTAGCCGCAAAACGAGGTTGAGAAGATTGCTGGCCAGTATTGGAAGCATATCTGGCCTTCTTATAATAAGGCCTCTTGAAAGACTTCTTCTTAGTGGGAGTAGAAGTGGACTTAGAAAGTCTCTCTAAGGTGGCATTTTCAGCGTCCATTTGAGTGGCCTTAACCTGCCACTCTGCACCGAATAAGTTCTCACCTGTACAGGGCAGATTCCGTAAGCCATCTAGAACCCAGGGTTCCAGATCAGAAGCCTGGAGCCAGGCCAGACGTCTGGCTGCGATAGCAATGCCAGAAGCTCTGCTGGCTCCTTCGAAGGAATCAAAGGCAGCTCTGTTGGAGAACTTAGAAACATCTAAAAGTTGTTTCACAACAGAAAGGAAGTCCTCCTGTTTATCCTCAGGGATAAGGGAGGCAAAATGCCGTACTTTCTTGGCAAGTTCCCCTAGGAACATGCCCATATAGAGGCTGTAGGAATTAATCCTGGCTATAAGCATACTAGCCTGGAAGATTTTCCTACCAAAAGAGTCTAGTGTCTTACATTCCCTTCCTGGAGGTGTAGAAGAGTGCCTTTTAGTACTCTTGATCTTTTTCATTGCAGACTTTACCACAATGGAGTGGTGAGGCAATTGAGTTTTCTGAAAACCAGGAGAAGGAGGGACCCGATACATGGTGTCCAACCTACGGGAATAAGGAGACAGAGTTAAAGGGTTCTCCCAGAAATCCATCAATTGTTCCTGAAGGATTTCATGGATAGGCAGAGTAACTGCTTCTTTAGGAGACTTAGAGTATCCTAAAATATCCAATCTTTTTGACCTTGGTTCCCTTTCAGAGGAGGTAGTGATAGAAAGGCCTTTAGCCATTTCTAAAATAAAGTCCTGAAAGGACAAATCCTCTGGAGGAGACATTCTCCTTTTTGGAGAAGAAGGTTCCTCAGGAAGGTCAAGGGAGAGCTCTGCAGACTCATCAGAGGAGACAAAATCCTCAGAGGAATCGGTGTATTCTCTAGTTTCCTCCAACGCACGATACGCATACCGATCGGTATCGACATCGGGCGTACCGGGTATGGAAGCGGTATGGAGCGAAAGCCCATACGGTACCGATTTGCGTTTAGAAGAGGAAGGCCTGGGTTCCGGCATGGCGGACGATACCGGAACCGGGCCCGGAACCGCTGGAAGCGGTACCGATGGCGTTGCAGCTTTAATGAAAGCCATGACGGCCTGCTGCATGGATTGGACAGTATTGCCCATAGACGCCACGGCTGCCTGGATGTCGGTACCGGTATGGGCCGGTACCCCAGAGCAGTCCAACAGGTGATCTGTCGAGGCCGTGCCATCGATGTCAACCTGTAGCCCCTGTATTGGCGTTTTGGAAGGTAGGGCTTCCCGCCGGGGCTGTTTGGCTGGGGCAGGGTCCTCAAAACTAAGAGCCTCTCGATGCTTTGAAGGAGATTTGCTCTTTGAGGACTTGCCCACAGAAGGTTTGGTTACCTGAGATCCATCCGGGGATGATGACCTGGATGACTGTGATGTTGGATTCTCTGAAGCAAACAGCACATGGAATTTGTTGGCCCGGTTCTGCAGCCCACGCTTAGACATTTGGGAGCAGGAAGGGCAGTCCGGAATGGAGTGGTCAGGCCCCAAACATTTAAGACACCATTCATGGGTGTCTGTGACTGATATTACAGCAGTACACTTGGTACACTTCTTAAATCCAGGGGCTGGCTTCTCCATGTGGAGAATTAAAGTAGGCCTGAAGGCCTAACTGAAGTGACCAAGTGCTGAAAAAATAATAAAAGAAAATAATTTTTTTAAGAAAGAAAAAGGAAGACCGGCGATACCGGTATCGGTATGGGAAGGCAGGTACGCGGTCTAAAGAAACAAAACAAAAAACTACAATTTCTTCAGCGGTGACAGGATACACGACCTGCTGGCTCCGCGGAAAAAGAGAAACTGAGGAGAGCTGTTCAGGAAGGCGGGAAGGCAGTGCGCATGTGCAGTGGGAGGTCCCAAAAGCTTCCATTCTAGGAAGCTGGGGAGCTTTCCCGCGCAGGCTCCGTCGGTACCGACGTACCCATATGTGAGGACTTATTCCTGCTTGTTCCTGGAGATTGTGATCTCCTTGCACAAATGAATAAAGCAGCGTAGAAGGGGCAAGCAGCATTTGAGATCGCCTTAACAAAATACAGCAAAGAATGAAGTCATTGATTTGGATTTAGCAGATGACACTTTTTGTTTCTCATCCTTCAGTAGGCAAATACTGAAAAATGTGCACTTGCCATCTATTTTCATGATTTCACCGAATGCATAAAACAAAGCAAAATGAAAAATGTGCCAAGTATTCCTACAGTCGGGGATATGGCCTTATTGTTCACTTATGTTGATGGCAGAATAAATCAGTGAGAATTAAACAGCATAAGTACAGAGGTAACCTGAACATCGCGTTCACATGTCACATAAAGAAAACAGATTATCAAAAATTAGTGTATGTGTTTTTTTGCTGTATTTTCTGCCCACTATTTCTCAATCTTTAGTGCATAGTTTACTAACCATTTGTCACTGTAATTTCTCTCTGATATGTAGGCAACAATTTAAGATTAAGCATCTGTTCATAAAACCATTTAGAGATTAAGAAGCACCACACCATAATACTCTACATATTTCCACAGCAAAATAAACAAAAAAAATGTTGAAAGAAAAAGACCTATCACCATTTCAAAATAAATGTGATTGTAGCTGATTCACACTGGAAATTAAATGATTGGTGGTATTTTACCTTCTCTCTCTCTCTCTCATCATGCCCCACTAGTCATCAACTGAATGCTCATTAAAAGGCACCAAACTGTTAAGGACATGACAAAACAGACTTATAAAGGAGAAATAAGATGAAAACACCACACTTCATTTTCTCATCTGAATTGCAAATGCAATGTGTGCCTTCGAGACAGTGCTGACTCCTGGTGACCCAGCAGCTCCTGGGTTTTCTTGGCAGTGTGACTGGAAGTTGATTGTCAGGCCTTTCTTCCGAGGCAATGGAGGGTTAAGTGAATTGCCCAAGGCCACAAGAAGTGCTAGTGGGAATCAAACCCTGGCCTCTTGGTTGCCAAGCCAGTGCTCTAACCACTATGCTACTTCTCCACTACCTTCCAGAAAAATTGCAAACCACCTTGGAATAAATTCAACATATTACTACTATCTCAGCTATTCCAGCAACAGGCCTCGGTCAGGGAGACAAGCCCGTTTCCTCCAGAACTCAATACACATCCACCATGAATCGCACCAGGTGTTGTCGCCATTTTTGCAAAAGCTGTGAACATTGCCTCTACAAACTGCCAACTCCAACTGACCTAACAAACAGGAGGCAGGCGTGGGAATCAAACCTGCATCTCTTGCATGGCAGTACACAGTATGAAGACAGTGCCTTGTAAAAGCCTTCACACCATGTGTATTTTTCACATTCACACAGCAGCAGCCAAGAGAGCAAATAGAATGCTAGGTATCATAAGGAAAGGAATGGAAAATAAAACAAAAGATATTATAATGCCTCTATATCGTTCCATGGTGAGACCGCACCTTGAATATTGTGTGCAATTCTGGTCGCCGTATCTTAAAAAGGATATGGCGATTTTAGAAAAGGTTCAGAGAAGAGCCACCAAAATGGTAAAGGGGATGGAAGGATACTCCTATGAAGAAAGGCTAAAAAGGTTAGGGCTCTTTAACCTGGAAAAGAGACGGCTGAGGGGAGATATGATAGAAGTCTATAAATTAATGAATGGAGTGGAACGGGTAAACGTAGATCAATTGTTTACCTTATCAGAATATAGAAAGACTAGGGGACATGCAATGAAGCTACAGGGTAAACTATTTAAGACTAATAAAAGAAAATATTTTTTCACTCAACGTGTAATCAAACTCTGGAATTTGTTACCGGAGGATTAGTAAAGGCTGTTAGTGTAGCTGGGTTTAAAAAAGGTTTGGACAAGTTCCTGGAGGAAAGGTCCATAAACAGTTATTAAGAAGGGACCCAGGATATCAATGCTTGAACCAATACAAGCATTGTGGAACCTGTGTCTCTTGGGGAAACTGCTAGGTACGTATGACCTAAATTGGCCACTGTTGGAAACAGGATACTGGGCTTGATGGACCTTGGTCTGACCCAGTATGGCATATCTTATGTTCTTTTTTTTTTTTTTTTTTTTTACTTTTTATGATTTACATATTATGAATAAGCAAAATATTTCAAACAAAACAAAAATAAAAATAGATGAAGATGAAGACGTAATTGCTGTTCATAATCATCTGTTTTTTTGAGCACTAAAGCTCCTCCCTTGTCCGCTCTCCGGGACAAAACTGATTATGAGGCTAAAAAAGTATACTTTTGGATGTATGAAAAAGAAGAGATTGCTCCTAAACGTGTGACATTTGATGTGTCCTCTGATGACACCGATGACAGTTCTACTGCGGGTGATCGGCACCGCTCTAGTTCTGACACCAGCCGTGGTCGTCAGGATTTTCGGCTTGGCCGCGGTCGGCGAGCACGGGGTCCATATCGGGACGACGATTGGGAGCCTCCTCATTCCCGATAACGGTTTTTTTAGGAAGTTACGGATCATTCAGTTTTTTCAGGACCAACCCTCTATAACGGATGGTTCGGTGGTTAAGCCAAAGTCTCGTTGGCTCCCGCCTGAAGCAGGGTCTGACTCTGTGATTGGCAAGTTCCAATCTTTAGTCCTACGGGATCTTTTGACATTGGAACAAAAGCCTTTTAAAGGATATTCCAATCTCACCTCGGATGATAGGGCTACTTTAAAATCTTTATCTTCGGATATGGATATAACTTCTCGGAGAGCGGACAAGGGAGGAGCTTTAGTGCTCCAAAAAACAGATAATTATGAACAGCAATTACGTCTTCATCTTCAAGATACACAGACTTATGTTCGTTTGTTGGTAGATCCCACTGAAGGTTTGAAGACGTCCATTAAGTTGTTGATGGAGGAGGGCTTCACAAAAGGTTGGCTTACCCGACGTGAATTCAATTTTCTTATAGTCACTCATCCTAAGATACCCACGTTGTATTTAGTACCGAAAATACACAAGTCCCTGACATCTCCACCAGGACGACCGATTGTTTCTTGTAGAGACTCTGTTTTGGAGCCTCTTTCAATATTTTGTGACGTTTTTCTCAAACAAGAAGCGGCGTCAGTGTGGTCTTATTTGAGGGACTCTACTCATTTTTTACAGTTGCTGTCCCTATTATCTGTTCCTGTGGGGGCCTTTTTGGTGACTCTTGACGTGACAGCACTATATACAAATATTGATCAGCATGAGGCCTTGGAACTATTGGAGAATTCTTTTATCCATGCTCCGGATTGTCCACCTAAAGAATTTTTGTTGAAGTTAGCAACTTTGGTGTTAACTAAGAATTATTTTTTATCGGGAGGTGTTTTTTATCAACAAGTTAGGGGCATTGCTATGGGGGCGACGATGGCCCCCTCAATTGCTACATTATATATGGGTTACACAAACCGCTGGTCAGTTACAGAACGAGACACTCACAGTCCAAACTATCAAAAAAATCGTTCATGTTATCAATGGATGTTTATAAAATCTTCAAACTTTTATCAGCAAAATTTAATACTAAAGACAATGTCATTAACATCAGAGGTCTCAGACTAATTTTGCTCTGCCATATGGACTAACGTCCGTTCTCACGGCAGTATGCCCATTTGCATCAACGACCTCACAAGTATGAGTAGGTTGAAAAACACAGTCTCAAAAATCCAACTGGATAATTAAACAGTCTGGAAGCTCTATTCTTATCTGTGTTATAGAAACAGCCTGCTCTAATGGATTAAGCACTGATCCTCATTATATATGGGGGCTATGGAAGACAACTTAATACGGCCTGCTTCTCAATTTAATAACGTGATATTTTGGAAGCGATACTTAGATGATATATTTTTTGTGTGGACATCTGATCTCTCTTCCCTTCAACAATTCATTGTGTGGTTAAATTCTCTGAAACTGAATATACAGTTTACCGAACATATACATCATCATCAGATAGAGTTTTTAGATATGTTAGTAATGAATACGGAGGGGGGATTGACTACTACGCTGAACAGAAAATCGGTACAGCGTAATAGTCTTCTTCATTTCCACAGTTTTCATCCCGGTCCACTTCGTAGGGGACTTCCTTTTGGCCAATTCCTAAGGCTACGGCGACTTTGTGGAACATTGGCTGAATTTCATAAACATGCTTCGGATCTTCGACAGCGTTTGTTATATTGAGGATATCCGATGTCAGTAGTGACTCAAGCTTATCGACGGGCTAGCCACATACATCGAGAGTGGCTGTTGGACCCAGCATATGCTAAGTCTGACACATCAATGGAGGATTCAATTGTGGGGGTGCTTCCTTACACCAATCGTAGTTCGGCAGTTATGCGAATTTTAAGGACACATTGGTCAATTTTACAACTGCACCCCTGTTTCAATAAACCTTTAAGAATTGCATATGCACGGGGTTCTAATATGAGTGATCGGCTTGTACGAACTACAGAATGTTCGGATCGACCTGTTTTGCCTAGTTCCCGAGGTGAACACTTCCCTTGCAATAAATGTCAATTTTGTGACACTACAATGACTGGTGTGGATTGGATATACCCCCTTACGTCTAAACTTTACACTCGTAGGTGGACAACAGATTGCTCATCTGAATATGTGGTTTATCTTTTGATTTGTCCTTGTAATCAGGTCTATGTGGGTAGGACGATTCACCCGGTGAGAAAGAGATTGATGGAACATGCCTCCCGTATTCGATGCAAAGTTCTATCTGCTCCTATGGTGGAACATTGCTTGGAACACTGCCATACTTTCGGGGACTGTGATTGATTATGTTCCCTTGGATCCCCGGGGGGGAAATCGTATAAAGAAACTCCAACATTTGGAACAACGTTGGATTTTTTTGTTAAACACAATATCTCCGACAGGCTTAAACCGAGAAATCGAATGGGAGAGCATGTTGACGTAATCATTAGATTGGACCAATCATGACAGGGACTCCCTAATGGTGGGAGGGACCCTGTTGGTTGATTGGTGGGTTTCCTTTATTTCAATGCAGCTGGTGAACGCCATTCATAAATGAAAAATCCTGGCCGCGGTGACGGCGTTTTTCCTGAAAAAGGTTGCCTGACAAGATTAGAACTTTGAATGCACTTGATACAGGGTTTATCCCGAAACGTGCACGTCGTGTGAACAATCTCGACCTTTGAGCAACCAAGGGATTTGGACACAGTTACGAAGTAGAAGATTACTATAGATAAGTACCCTTGTGAGAGGGATTTTTAACGGTTGGAAACCTATAATTGAATAAAAGAAGTTGGCCGTCTGGAGGGGGTTAGACTTCCCGTTCTGGCCCTCCCTCGGCCCGCTCCGACAAAAATAGTAATTAGTTATACTTAAGAAATTTTGGTTTATGGTGTTGGGAAGTTTTTTGAGGGATTGGACAGTGAGGGGATTTTTTTGATGATTATATCTTATGTTCTTAGCAGTTTATAAAAAGAATTTGAAACTTTTCATGGATCTACAGAGACTACAAACTCCTACTTTAATGCATTTTGAATTGTGTTTTGAGAATATACAAGGGTGTAAAGACCGAGCACCGCATAAAATCATAAATTCAGTCACCAATACATTACATATCATTTGCACAAGTGGTGGTCAACTCCCTTTTCTTGCTGCTTTAGTTACCACACTTAATATATGTCGTAATGCACTTAGCTGCAAAGGAATGTCTGTTTAGACTGGTATAAACAGAGACAAACAACACTAAGGTTATCTTTTACTAAGGTGCATGAAAACTAAAAGCGTGCTAAGTGCAAACATCATGCACTTTTGAGGGCATGTTCCCAGCAGTTACCGCAAAGTATCCTAAACTTGCAGCGACAGTTGCAAGTAACACAGATGTATGTAATGCCATCCACCGAGATCACAATAAGTGTACTCGTACTAACTGCAAAATGTTATTTCCATGTGCATTAACCCACCCCACTGCACGATGTGCAATTACCGTGGGAATTAGGACATGATAATAGTTACTACAGCCTGGCAATAACAGTTACTGCATGCTAAAATGTATGTTAATCGCTTAACACACTTTAGTAAAAGAGCTTCTAAGTGTCTATATGGGGTAAAGCTTCAGAATTCATCACAAGCTTAACTGTACACAAATAAACTGCAGATATAGTAAAATCTCTTGAGAGAATGTTTCAGGCTAGTCTAAAACCAATGCCTCTCATTAAATATGAATGCAACAGAAATCACAAGTCACACTTATTCCAAGACATACTGTGCTACAGAAGATTTTAAATCACATTTTGCAGGATATTTCTACTCTGCAAATTAGCACTTTTGACAGTGTAGCATGTGGAGGAGAACATTCGAACTAGTCAAATCACTAACCAAAACATCACAGGAGGACCACTGCGACAACATAATCAAGCCTCAAACCCTGGCAAATCACTACGCAAGCAAACTCACGGCAACAACGCCCACACAATGTTTGAACGCGATCCTCCCAGAGGCTAATCTCAACATGGTGAGCAACACAAATCAAGATCAGGTATGGAGCAATTGCCACAAAATTGACGACCAGCAAATTATTAAAATAATCAAACATCAACACCACCACCTCCCCCCTAGATCCGTGCCCTGCTGCATGGGTCAAGGCAGTGAAACTAGACATTGCACAACACATCTCGCACATAGTGAACCTCTCATTGCAACAAGGAATCATGCCTACACAACTTAAGAAATCTATCATAAGACCTATTCTAAAAAATAACTCACTCAAAAAGGACGACCCAGCATCCTACCGCCCTATATCCAGCATATCCCTCCTTGCAAAGATCATTGAAAAGGCCGTGCTACTACCACTGCAAGACCACCTGGAAGTCAATGAAACACTAAACAAACAGCAATACGGCTTCAGACAACATCATGGGGTTGAAACCCTACTTCTAGTACTGCTTAACTCACTCCTCAAGGGCCTAGAAGACAAAAAGAAAATGTTTATACTCATATTCATAGACATCTCAGCTGCCTTTGATACTGTTCATCATGGAACCCTCATAAACAGAATTAAATCAATAGGAATAGCAGGAACTCCCCTAAAATGGTTCACTTCATACATATCAAACAGAATGCAACAGGTACAGTTCAACGGTGAAAAAGCAGAGGCATTCCCACAAACTCAAGGAATACCTCAGGGATCAGCTCTCTCTGCACTCCTTTTCAACGTATATATGCAACCACTTTGTGAAATTTTCCAGCAACACAAAATCAAATACCACATTTATGCAGACAATATAATGCTGTACACTCAACTTGACACGGATAACCCAAACTACAGCCATTTAGAAGCGTGCCTAATTGAGATGCAATCCTGGTTGCAGCAAAGCAACATGGCGATCAACCATAAGAAAACTGAGGTGATGTATATCTCCAGGAAACCAAATTTTGACCCCCCTGCAACAATCACCTTGTGCAACAATACATACCTAACAAAGAATGAAATAAAATATTTGGGGGTAACGTTCGACAGTGACCTAAAGATGGAGAAACACCTCCGCAAAATCAACAGAGCTGTCTTCCACAAACTAAGAGTCCTACAACCCCTACGGAGCATTATTGAACCTCATGACTTCAGGTCTGTGGCACAGGCGCTCATCATGCCACATTTCGACTACTGTAACGCCATTCTACAGGGCCTACCAAAAAAAACCCTAAACATTCTGCAAATGGCGCAAAATGTAGCGGCTCGGATCATCATGAGAAAAAATCTTACTGATCACATCACACCTGTTCTGATTGAGCTACACTGGCTCCCCATTGCTGCTCGCATAAAATACTAAATACTAACAACCACTTTCAAACTCTTACATAACGTAGCACCATCCTTCCTCTCCACCCTAATCTGCTCTCAACCACCCAACAGAAGCAGAAGAACCATCAACTCAAACACCCTCCTCGTTCCAGCAGATATAAGATCTGTCAAAGCCAGTACTATTAACAGAGCCTACTCTTACACAGCACCAACTCTCTGGAACCAACTGCCGCCAGAGCTACGAGCTAACAATGACCTAACAGACTTTAGAAAAAAACTCAAGACTCATCTGTTTCAGTACAACTTGATATAAAAGCTTTGCCACCCTGGGAGACAAGGATACATTTATGTAAAATGTACTTATATAAGTTATTGCTCCTTATGTATTGCGCATTTATGTGATAATGTACATATGTAAGTTATTGCTCCTCTCTACACCTTAACCCATTACTGTGTGCTGTGCTTACCCTACGAATCAACATGTATATACCCCAAATTTTATTGTCTTGATTTGACAATTTCCAATGTATAATCTAACCCGCTGCTGATCGCTGGAAGTAGCGGTATATAAATGTTTGTTAAATAAATAAAATAAATAAAAATAAATAAGCAGTGCAATGTGCTCCTCATAATTCTTGGTGTGACTGCTATTACTAAAGCAGGCAAGGCAATGGAACCAACCAAACATTTTTACAATCACCCTGTAACAGGTGAATAATATCAGCTACTCACAGTCCAACAGTTACCAGACACTTCTCTTCTTGTTTACATAAAATAATATTACACAGCAAAATTATCCTAAGGCAGCCATTGCCAAACTTATGTTATAAAAGTAAGGGAGGCTTTGCCATGCTTTCTAATGTGGTCCAAATATTGACACAGGATACTATAATTCAAGGTACAGTAGTATCTGGGTTTACCCAGCGGCTTGCTTAGATCTTAGTAAAAACTTGTATAGTACTTGATGAATGACAACTTTTGAATGGTGGTCCAGATGCTACTGAATCTTGATTACTGTAACATCCTGTATCTGGGTTTATCGAACTGCTTGCTTAGATCCTTGCAGCTGATGCAAAAGGTGGCTGTTCGTGTCATCTGCAATTTGAAAACAATGGACCATGTCTCTGATCAGCTTCCAAGCTACACAGTCTTTACATAGAGAGTCAAGCAGTTTTTCTCTGTCTCTATCTGCAAGCAGGAGAAATAAAGCTACTTATATGGACTGGTCTGGCAAGGATAAAAAAAATAAACCTTGTTAAGCCTAATGTTTTGGAACAAAGTACTTTGAATTTATGAAACAAAATTTGAACTGTTCAATCGTAACCACACAAGATACATTTGGAAAAAAAAAGTGGTGCCATTTGAAAAAAATGAACACCTTGCAAACTGTTAAGCATGGAGGGAGGGGGGACTACTTAGACTTTGGAGTTGTGTGGCAGCCTGTGGCATACAAATTACTATGAAGATGGAAGGAAGAGTGGATTCAACTGCATATGAACATACCCTACAAGCTAGCTTCAACAGTTAGTAAAAAAGGTGAAGCTGGAAAGCGTTTTGGATAGTTCAGTAAGACAATGATCTGAAAACATAGCTTAAAATAAACCATGAAATACTAAAAAAAATATTTCTTTCATGTATTTAGTTCACACATTTCCAGTAGTGGATCAAGGTGAGTTACATTCAGGTACAGCAGGCATTTCCCTATCCCTGGAGGGCATACAATCTAACTTTGTACCTGAGGCAGTGGAGGGTTAAGTGACTTGTCCAAGGCCACAAGGAGTACCAGTGTGATTTGAACCCTCATCTTTCTGGTCCCAGGCTGCACCCCCTAACCATTAGACGACTACTTTACTCTATAAAGATTTTGGAATGATCTTCACAGTCCCTAGACTAGATTATTATTGAAAATCTGTGGTGAGACCTGAAACATTCAATGCACACTAGGAGAAATAAGAATATTTCAGAAGAGTTCTGCAAAAAGAGTTGGAACATTTTTTAAGGCAGATATAAAACTGGCAAAATGAATTTGTTCACTGTTGGAGAAGAAACTGAAATAGTGGACATCTTTAACCTATGGATCAACCATCAATAAAGAAGCAACAAGCAGTCAAGAAATCCAACGAAGCATTGCTCTTGGCAGAATGGCTATGAAGGACCTAGACAAAATTCTCAAGTGCAGAGATGTCTCTCTCCATACAAAAATTAAGCTTGTTCAAGACATGGCACTTTCAACATCACATGGATGTGAAAGTTACAGTGAAAAAGATAGACGGGAAGAGAATTGTTGCCTTTGAATTTATTTATTTATTTATTTACATTCTCTTATATACCGCACTATTCGGCATCAGCGCAGTTTACATGGAACAAAATGCTCAGTACAATAACATGTATGAGTTTACAGATAACAGGGAACAAAAAACTTGGATAACAGGGGTAACTATTTACAAAACTTACTACATGTAAAAATAAAAGGATTCATAGAAAACATGGTGCTGGCGGCGAATACTGTGTATACCATGGACTGCCCAAAGAACAAACCAGTTGGTACTAGAGGAGATCAAACCTAAGCTTTCTTTAGAAGCTCAGATGACAAGACTTCATCTTTCATACTTTGGATACATCATGCGAAGAGAGAGATCATTAGAGAAAGACATAATGCTTGGCAAGATAGGAAAATGCAAAAAGAGGAAGGCCGGCAATAAAATGGATCAATACATTAACAGCAGCTGCGGGTGCCAGTCTGTCAACAATGAGCAGCCTGACTGAAGATCAAACACAATTTAGGACAACTATCCAGAGGGTCACCATGAGACAACAGCGACTTGACAGCACTTAACAACATAATAAAATGACTTAATTGGCTACAGGAAATGTCTAGAACAGTGATTCCCAAACCTGGGGTCATATCATCAGTGGATGTGGTCACAGAAGAAAGCGTAGTTACTCACCTGTAACAGGTGTTCTCCAGGAGCAGCAGGAATCAGTCCTCACTTATGGGTGACGACGGAGCCCTCGCGGAGCAATTTTCCCCAGCTTTCAAAGAAAGCCTTTGGGAATTGCAGCGCGCATGCGCGGTCGTCTTCCCGCCCGAAGGTGCCATCTTAGCCAGTCAGATGACATAGCTAAAAAAGACAGCATAAAAATTTGCAAAAAGAACATAAGCAGACGATTGCAACTCCAAGGGGAGGAGGGAGGGTAGTGAGGACTGATTCCTGCTGCTCCTGGAGAACACCTGTTACAGGTGAGTAACTACGCTTTCTCCAGGACCAAGCAGGAAGTCAGTCCTCACTTATGGGACTCCCAAGCTCAAGGCTACCGGAGACCCTAAGCACAAAAATGAGCTCCCTCTAGCTCAGCAGCACAGAAGGATAGAATCTTCGCTGAATTATCACCCACCGGTAGCCCACATCCGGGATGGAGGGTAGGAGTTGCTCAGACCTCAAAGAGATTACGGAGGACTGCCTGTCCGAAAGCACTGTCCCTACGGGACTCCCTCTCGAGACAGTAATGGACCGCAAAAGTCTGGCTCGAAGACCAAGTAGCGGCCCGGCAGATGTCTGCCAGCGGAACAGAGCGGAGGTAAGCCACTGACGTGGCCTTTGCCCGAACGCAATGAGCCGTGACTCGACTTTCTAAGGAGAGTCCGGCTGCCCCATAAGCCCAAGAGATACAGTCCGCAACCCAGATGGACAGAGTACGCTTGGAGACCGGGAGCCCCAATTTATTGGGGTCAAAAGACACAAAAAGCTGAGCAGCTTTACGGTGCTCCCGCGTACGGTCAAGGTAGAAGTTCAAAGCCCTTCTACAGTCCAGGGTATGGAGGACCGTTTCAGCTCGGCTGGAGTGTGGTCTGGGAAAGAAGGTTGGAAGTACCACCTCCTGATTGATGTGAAAAGGGGAGACCACTTTAGGCAGAAATTTCGGGTGAGTCCGTAGGACTACCCTATTCTTGTAGAACCTAGTGTAAGGGGGATCAGACACGAGGGCCTGCAATTCACTTACGCGTCTAGCGGAAGTGAGGGCTATCAAGAACAGTGTTTTCCAAGACAGAAAACGGAGAGAACAGGTAGCCATAGGTTCAAAAGGCGGACAGGTGATCCGCTGCAAAACCACATTCAGGTCCCAGTCAGGCGCTGGCGGGCGCAGAGGTGGTTTAAGTAGAAGAAGACCTCGGAGAAACCTCGCTACAAGAGGGTCGCTGGAAAGAGGTCTGCCGTCCACCGGCACATGATGTGCTGAAAGAGCACTGAGGTGAACTTTGACGGAGTTGGACTTAAGTCCCAGATTAGAGAGGTGTAGCAAGTACTGCAAGATCACCGACACCGGGCAGGAGAAGGGATCCTGAGACTGTTGGGTACACCAGACTGCAAAGCGACGCCATTTAAGGGCGTAGCATTTGCGGGTAGAAGGCCGTCGCGAAGCCAAGACGACCTCCTCCACCTCTGCCGGCAGGAGAAGGGGAGCAAGGACTACCCTCTCAGCAGCCAGGCCATGAGGTTGAGAGACCTGAGGTTGGGGTGCAGTAGGGACCCCTGATCCTGAGTGAGGAGATCCGGTTGTACCCCCAGAGGGAATGGATCCTCCACCGCCAGTTGCAGCAGGAGCGGAAACCACGGCTGCCTGGGCCAGTGAGGGGCCACCAGGATCATGAAGGCTTTGTCTCGGAGAACCTTGAAGAGAGTTCGAGAGACTAGCGGGATGGGAGGGAAAGCGTACAGGAGGCTCCCCGACCATGAGATCAGAAAAGCGTCCGCCGCAACCCGAAGGGGGTGTGGCTGACGAGAGCAGAAGCGAGGAAGCTGCCGGTTGTGAGGACTGGCAAAGAGATCCACCGTGGGGAGGCCCCACTTGAGGAAGAGCTTCTGAACTACCAAGGGATCCAGACGCCACTCGTGCGGCTGGAGGACCCTGCTGAGTTTGTCCGCAAGGCAATTTTCTTGGCCCGGGAGATAAAGTGCCTTGAGGAGAATGCCGTGACTGACGGCCCAAGAGCAGAGCTTCTGTGCCTCCCGGCAGAGGAGGAAGGAGCCCGTGCCCCCCTGCTTGTTCACGTAGAACATGGCAACTTGATTGTCCGTCTGGACAAGGACGGACTGGTGGGAAGTCAGGTGGGAGAAGGCCTTGAGAGCTAGGCGGATCGCCCTGAGCTCCAGGAAGTTGATCTGTTGAGCAGACTCCCACGTGTTCCAGAGGCCCTGAGTGCGTGCCTCTTGGCAATGTGCTCCCCAGCCCAGGAGGGATGCATCGGTGGTCAGCACCCGGGTCGGCTGAGGTGACTGGAAAGGCATTCCGAATATCAGGTTCGGCTGCCGGAGCCACCACCGGAGAGACGAGACCAGCGGCTCGGAGACGCGCACTAGGTCTGCGAGGCCGCCTGTGGCTTGTCGCCACTGCTGGCGGAGACACCATTGAGCAGACCGCATATTCAGGCGGGCATTGGGGGTCACATGGACGGTGGAAGCCATATGGCCGAGCAGTCTCAGGATGCGCCTGGCGGAGACCAGGGGCTGGCTGCGAAAGCGGTCGGCTAGGTCCATGAGCCGTTGAGCCCTGTCGAGCGGTAGGTATGCTCGCGCCTGAGGAGTGTGCAGCCTCGCGCCGATGAACTCGAGATCCTGTGAGGGGAGCAAAGTGGACTTTGCGAAGTTTATAACAAAGCCCAAGTGCTGCAGCAGAGTCACCGTGCGGCACGTGGCGTTGGTGACCTCCTGAGCGGACGCTGCTCTGATGAGCCAGTCGTCGAGGTACGGAAAGACATAGAGGCCGTGAAGCCGGAGATGGGCCGCCACGACCGCAAGACATTTTGTGAAGACTCGCGGTGCGGAGCACAGGCCAAAGGGCAGTACTCTGTACTGGTAATGATTTCCTGCCACCACAAACCTTAGGTATTGGCGGTGGCTTGGGTGGATGAGGATGTGCGTGTAGGCATCCTTTAGATCCAAGGAGCATAGCCAATCTCCCTGCTGGAGGTAGGGCAGAAGGATTCCAAGGGTAAGCATTTTGAACTTCTCCCGCACAAGGAACTTGTTGAGGTTGCGCAAGTCCAGGATGGGTCTGAGGCCCCCTGTTCTCTTTGGTATCAGAAAATACCTGGAATAAAAGCCTTGACCTCTCAGGTGGTGGGGCACCGGTTCCACCGCCTGTTCCTGCAAAAGACCTGCTAATTCCTGAAGGAGTAACTCCCTGTGCAGAGGGGGTCGCGGATGTTCTCCCGGAAAATAGGAGGGAGGGACCTGATGGAAGTGGAGAAGATAGCCTTCTTGCACGACTTGAAGCACCCAGGCATCTGCGGTGATGCTGGACCACCTGTGGGCGAAGTGAACCAGCCGGCCTCCGGTGCTGGGAGGGACCAGCGGGGGGGGGAGAGGCTATGCTTTGTGAGTCAAAAACCCCCACCCTGCTGAGCAGGGGCTGGTGGTGCAGGCTTGGGGGCTTGCTGCCTACGGGACCCGTTACCCCGTCCCTTGGCCTGCTGGCCCTGTTGGGGAGCTGCAGGGGCCTGATAATGGGGGTATTGTTTGTAGGCAGCCGCCTTCCTCGGGTAAAAGGACTTTTTCCCCGAGCCCTTCTTTTTCTGGGAAGGGGCGGAGGTCTTCCTAGAAAGCCTGGTCCTGGTGAGAGTCTCAGTCTCAATTTGCGCAGCCTTTTTCGCCATGGGCTTGCCAAAGAGGTTTTCGCCTCGGCAGGGGACATCGACCAACTTGTCCTGCACCCAGGGCTCAAGGTCTGACGACTGAAGCCAAGCCTGTCGGCGGGCACCGATGCCGGCTGCGGCCACTCGAGCCGATGCTTCAAAGCCATCATAGGCTGCTCGGGACATGAACTTTGAGCATTCCCGAATGCCAGTGGACAAGGCTAGGAACCTCCGCAAGGGTTCCTCGGACAGACCAGCGGAGAATCCGGCTAGCTCTTTAGCCAGATCCCGGAGATACATGCCCATGTATAGCTGGTAAGTCTGGACACGACATGCGAGCATAGAGCCCTGGAAACACTTCTTGCCAAGGCCATCCAGGTTACGGGCCTCCCTTCCAGGAGGCACCGAGGAGTGCATCTTCTGGCTCTTAAGACGATGCATGGCCGATTCCACTACCATGGAATGGTGTGGCAGCTGTGCCTTTTGAAAGCCAGGGCTCTTGCGGACTCGATAGATAGAATCGACCCGCTTGCTCAGGACCGGCGAGGAGGCCGGACTCTCCCACATGCGGAAGAGTAGTCGTTCCAGCATAGGAGGAACCGGTACAGTAAAGTGTTCCCTCGCGGGAGAGTCATACTGGAGGGCGTCGAGCTCTTCGGCTCGAGGCTCCTCCTCGGGATCCGCAGGGAAGGCCAAAGCCTTGGCCATATCCCTAACGAAGTCCGAGAACCGGGCATCCTCCGGGGGGGACTGCTTCCGAGGCTCGGACTCCGGTGAGTCCGATGGGACACACCGAGTCCGGAAAGAATCAGGCGACTCTTCCTCCTCAGACTCCCAGACCGACTCCGACGAGGACTCGGTGGGGTCGGCCCGGGCAGGGAGCGGCGCCAGCCGCCCCGACGCCGAGGGAGTCGGCGTCGGCGACCTCGGTCCCGAACGGGAGGCCGAGGGTGACCTCGACCGAGGATCGACTCGAGTTCTCATCGACTCGAGGATCGGCTCGGTCTCCGGGGTCGACTTGGACGTCGACGTCCCGGCGGTCGGGGCAGCGGCGCCAGCGAAGCCAGCGAGCAGTGCCCTCTGCTGGTCCATGAAGGCAGACAGTCTGCTCTCCAAGGCCGTCAACCTGAGTCCGAGCTCAGGTGACCCAGCAGCCCCCGACTCGGGCCCCGACGGCGTCGGGCCCGACGTCGGCTGTCGCGGAGGCGAGTCCAGAAGGACCACAGGACTTACCCGGGCAGGCATCTCCGACTCCAGGCGAGGTCGCTTCGGGATGTGTTCCTTCTCCAAGGACCCGGGGCGGCTGTCGGGGCTATGCGACCTGGCCCTCGCGGAACCAGGAGCGTCCACCGACGACGCCCTCGCGGGTTTCACCTTCCGACGATGGTCCCCGGAGGGAGAACCCCGGTCGGAGGAACTCCGGCGACGGTCCGAGCTGGAGCCTTTCGACGCGGAGGCCTCCGACGAGGTCTGGGTACGGCTGGGGTCAGCGAAGATTCTCTCACGCTGATGCCGCCGACTTCTCAACGCCTTTGAGGACATTTTGCCGCAGGGCCCACAGATCAGTTCTTCATGATCCGGGCCCAGGCAGCGGAGGCAAAAGTCGTGTGTGTCTGTTAGTGACATATTTCGGTCACACCGACCACACCACTTAAACCCACTGGCAGCCATCGGGGGAAAAAGGGCCCCTGCGAGGTCAAAGGACCGGGCTGCCAGGGAAAAATCGAAAACGAAAGCTGACCAAGTCAGAAAAACCGAAAAAAAGTAAGAGAACTCGTGACCGGCGTCGCGATTCCGGGCGGGAAAACGATCGGCGTCGAACCGAAGGAAAAAGGATAAAATAATGAATAAAATCGACTTTTTCGCGGGGACAAGACGGGGACGTCTGTAGGGCTCCGCGGAAAAAAGAAGACTGGCTAAGATGACACCTTCGGGCGGGAAGACGACCGCGCATGCGCGCTGCAATTCCCAAAGGCTTTCTTTGAAAGCTGGGGAAAATTGCTCCGCGAGGGCTCCGTCGGCGCCGACGTCACCCATAAGTGAGGACTGACTTCCTGCTTGGTCCTGGAGAATGGCCATTTCTCCTTCTCTCTGAACTATCACTGTGACCTATGCCAAGTAGTAGCAGCCACCAGTCAAGCATGTGGCCTGTGAGCCAGCGAACATTCAAAGGGACATTCCCTCTCCAGGTTAAGCTTGCTGCTGGACTGGAAACCCATGCCTCTGTACTTTTTAGGGAACCTGGCAGGTGCTTGTGATCTGAATTGGGCACTATTGGAAACAGGATATTGGGCTTGATAGCCTTTGGTCTGACCCAGTATGGCATTACTTATGTTCATGCTGCATAGTGGGATATAGTATAGTTACTCAACTGTAACAGGTGATCTCCGGGAACAGCAGGAATTTAGTCTTCACATATGGGTATCATCGATACCGACGGAGCCTGCGCGGGAACGCTCCCCAGCGTCCAATAGGAAAGCTTTTGGGAGCATCCCACAGTGCCTGCATGCTGCCTTCCTGCCTTTCCCAACTGTCCCTCTCCAGTTGAGTTTAAAGCTGAAAGAGAGAGAGAGAGATACAACTCCTAGGGGAGGTGGGTGGGTTGTGAAGACTAAATTCCTGCTGTTCCCAGAGATCACCTGTTACGGTTTTAAAAAGCACTGGTCTAGAAGCTGATATATATATATATATATATATACACACACACACACACACACACACATATACATACATATACACACACACACACACATATATCAATCACACTACATACCCAACTTAACAACCCCTAACAACCAAATCAAATCACCCCTCCGCCCCCAGCCTCCCTACTCCTTGAACTTCCTTCCTTTCTCTCAGCAACACTATATTACGTATATACACACACATACAGTATGTATATTAGATTTATTATGAGTAGTAAAAAATAGAGAATATAAGACCATCACTAGAGAATGAGGTAATAAATTGTAGCAGCACTAATCACTCTCTCAGAACCAAAGGTCACAGGTTTGCTCTGCACTTAGACAAAGTACAGGAAAGAGCTATCTGACTAATTCCCACCCCTAGGTGAAGACATAAGACCAGTACCCTATCTCTGCCAGATGGACAGATGCAGCTGGAATCCGAGGGAGTCGTAGGTGAGCCACGTGATAACAAGGAACACTACAGTCACCTGTGAGAGTCTCAGATTGTATCACAGGACTAGTTGAACAGCTCTGGAATGATACAGTGTGTCTTTGTGTTTATACAAGCAGCAAAGAAGGCAAAAGGCCAAATGGCACCCACGTTCTTCTGTGCATACAGTATTATTCCTTGGGATGAGTTCCTAGCACATTCTTGTGATTGGTTATCATAAGATACTGAGAAGTTTCTCAACAAATTAGGAAGCAGTCATCAGGCGGTCATCTTGTAAACTGGGCCATGATGAGAGATTAAATGCAGTAGAAGATGGTATGCAGTCTCATACATTGTTGCAAGTGTCCAAGGCCATTAAAAGTTGTCTGTGGTTGAAAAATATCTAAGAAGCAGATCCTCTTGCACTTAGGCATGGCAGAAAACAATAGTTTTCTGTATATAAACACACAAACATTTGGCAGACAATAGTTTGGTGGTAAGTAAGTCTGAGGATTAGAGAAAACAGTAAAAGCTTCTGTAGTAACTATCTAAGTTGTCTGTTTCAGGTTTTTGGTTCCAAGTAGGTCATAGGATACCAGTCCTACACTTCCCCTATTCACCACCTAACGGTAAGCCACCGAGTACTCCATGGCATCCACTCTGCTTCAAGCAACTCAAACAATTATTAATTTGCTTATGAACATCTTCTCTTATGGCACCATCCCTTAAGATTGCTATGTTAAGCCACCAAAGCCACTTCCTGCCCTGCCCAACACCTCAAATGTAACCCAACATGGTGCGTGGTCAGGCCATCATATTGACTCAGGTCTCTGCACTCTCAATTCTAGCTAGCCAACTCTTGTTAATAAACAGCAGGGAGCTTTTAACTTAAGTTTAAACCTCAGTCAGCAGCAGCAAGCAGCTTTTAACTTAAATCAAATTAGAGTATGGCTTAGCATAGAAGAAAGAATAGGGTAAATATTCATTAAGAAGAAATAAATTGTTTCTAGAGATCTGTACAAAGAGGCCTTCCAGTAAGGGGACAAAAACTGTGAAATTGTTTTAAATAGGTGTTAACGCCGGAGAAGCAGCAGCCAGGATATAGGGGCTTGGCAGTCAACTTTGTTTCCAGCTGAAGTGTTTGCAGGTGAAGCTCCTCCTACCCCTTCTTTCATCAGGGAACTGCAACAGTTAAAAGCCAACTGCCTTTCATGGCCGCGGTCGCGTGCCCGCAGGGGGCATGACCAAAGGGGGTAACGCCCCTTTGGTGCCCCTTCGGTGCTACTTCGGAGCTCTAGCCGCTGAGGGAATGCCCAGAGGTCATTTTAAGAGGAAAAGTAAGTCTTTGAAAAAACTTTCTGATAACGATTCAGGTTCTAAAGCAGTGGTTGGTCCGATGGACCAGCATGTGGTTTCTAAACATAAGTTTGTTTCACCAGTTCCTGCTTCCTCCTCGCCTGCCTCTGGAGCTTCCCTGAGTACCATCGTAAGGACTCCTCCTCCTAATCCCGCTGGCACTCAGGTGTTGGATTTGGACACCTTTTCCTCTGAGGCTTCTGCCTCAGAGGAGAAAGAGGGCGCTGTTTGTGACAGTTCTCTTAATGCTATTAGTAAAGTTTCTTCTTTAACTCCTATTCTGGCTATCAAATTGGAGGACTTTTCCTCCTCTTCTTCTGTAGTTGATCCTACAAATGTTTCTTTATTGGATATTTGGAAACAAGTCTCTGCCATTAACTTGTTGTTAACTAAATTTATGGATCAAACGTCTGCTTTCTCCCAACAGGTTGTGCACAAGGTATATACTTTGAGCTCAACGGTTGGGCGTTTGTCTACGCGGGTTGATAAATTGGAGGCTCAAGCCGGTGTTTTTCAATCGGCGAGCACCTCCTCTTTAAAAGATACGCTACTTTTGTATAAACAGGTAGAGTTATTGGAAAATAAGTCTCGTGCGAATAATCTTCGTATTCTAAATTTTCCTAAGACTCGTTTTATGACACCTCTTCTTTTATTTAGGCAGTACTGCAAAGATGTTTTATTGATGCCAGATGCTGATCTTATTTTGATTTCACATTCTTATTATCTGCCAAGTCGGGAGACTTCCTCGAACAAGGATGTGGCTCCATCAGAAGTACAAAGTGATTTAAATTTGACTGATTTTCTTGAAAATTCTCAGGCTTTGATTTCTACGCGTGCCACTTTTGTAATTACTTTGGTAAATTTCTCTGACAAGGCAAAAATTACGAAAGCTTTTTTTCTGAAAAAGAATGTTGATTTTTATGGTTTAAGAATGTCTATTTTCCCTGATGTTTCCCGTTATACTCAACTGAGGAGGAAGTCCTTCCTCCAGCTTAAACCTCGTGTTTTGGCTGCAGGGGGGACCTTCTTCCTTCGGTTTCCTTGTAAATGTTTAGTTACTATTCAGGGTATAGATTATGTTTTTGTTGAATCATCTCAACTAGATGCGCTCCTGTTGTCCCTCCAAGCCTGAATTTGCTTCTTTTATCTTTCTTTAATAAGATTATTTTGTTAGGTGGTTGTAGCCTTTATTAAGAATTTTCCCAGGTATCTTTAAGCTGTCTTCTCCATGATGTGGGCTGTTACACAGTATTGAGTTTAGTTTGATTATTGATATTTCTTTGTATTGATTCATCTCAGACTGTGTATTTCCTTTGAACTATGTATTAGGATTGCATTTATGATATAATAAAAAAAAAAATAGGTGTTAATGCCAAGTGACAGCTCAAAGGGACAATTTGAAAGGTTCCCTCTATCAAACCAAGGACTGTGTGAATCACCCAGGAAATTGTTAAGAGATTACCTAAGAAGCACAGGTCAGGGCACTGTTTAGCAAGCTAGCTTTTACTAAGTGTTCTAAGTTTCCACCCACTCCAGGCATAATCTTAGCTTTATAGGCTTAAACCTATTAAAGGGAAAAACATGGTCAAATTCATTTTCAGGTTCAGCTGGTTATCCTCACCAGGAATAGATTGATTAATCTTAAGGTGAACTAACTCCCATAAACGTATTAGGTATAGTTGTATCAATAAGAGTATCCCTAGCAACTTTAAGTAGACAACTTAAATAGCTAAGCAAAACCTTAAGATGCAGACAATAGTCCAGCAGCAAGATGAGGGCTATCCAATCTTTTGCATTGAGTGTCATATGGCCTATTTTCTCCCAGTAGGTGAGAGATCTTAAGTGTGCACTAAGGGCAAGGAGTTCTTTGCCATCAAGGAACGAGTCCAGTCTCTGGAGACTAGAGTGGCAGACTTGGAGGACATAAGGAAGAAAGAGGTATATAGACAAGATCTACAGGGACATAGTACTGAAATCCCAACTCTAGTCTGGCAGGATCTCAGTTGCCATGAAGGAGAGAGGCCACATGAAAGGAGAGTATAACCTTGGTCTCGCAGGAAGTGATCCTGTAGCTAGGACCTGTCCTCCAGGTGACGTAAAATCCTCTCGCTCAAAGGAGGTTTTTCCAGGGACATGTGCCAATGAGGAAAAGGTTAAGATGGCCATTTATAGTTGGTGATTTGAGCATTAGGCCTGTCGATAGCTGGGTGGTTGGTGGACGTAAGGATTTCCTGGTAACATGCCTGCCTGGCATGAAGGTAGTGGACATCATGCACCACCTAGACAAGGTTTTAAATAGGGCTGGGGAGGAGTCGGCTGTCTTGGTACATATGTTGGTCCAATGACATAGGAAATTATGGGAGGGAGGTTCCAGAGGCCAAATTTAGGCTTTTAGGTAGGTAGTTGCAATCCAGAGTTTCCAGGGTAGCATTCTACAAAATGCTTAATGTTCCATGTGCAGGACCCAAAAGGCAGGCAGAACTCTAGAGTCTCAATGGATTTCTTAGGAACTGGGCAACATTCTGGGGAAGGGAGGGGCTTTTCCAAAGGGATGGACTCCACCTTATCTGGGATGGCACCAGGCTGCTGGCGTTGAACTTTAAAAGGAGATAGAGCAGGTTATAAACCAGATAACAGGGAAAAGCAGAGTTGTCCAAGAGCACATGGTTCGGAAGGATGTATTCTTGAAGAATACTAGCAAAAAAGAGGAAAGTTAGGGCATCTCGACAGAGGTTTCAATAAAGATAAAAGCAACCCAGATACCCTTTACAGAGCTAAAAGATTCCAAATTACCCCTATCAACTGATGATCATATTAATATAAATAAAATACAACCTCTAAAATTTGTGTATGCAAATGCTTGAAATCTAGAAAATAAGTGGGGGTGGAGCCTGATATCTGTCCAAGATGGACGTGTAAGAGCGGTGCTCCGGAGGGCAAAGACAAGAATCCTGTTTTTCTGCAATATGGAGTGGCCTAGTGGTTGGGGCAAGGTACTTCAGGCCGGAAGGTCGGGGGTTCAAATCCCACTAGAGGACAGCAACCTTGGGTCGGAAGGACTGGGGTTTCTAGTCCCACAGGTGCTCCTTGTGGTCTTGGGCAAGCCACTTAACCCTCCATAGCCCATGTTCCCTGTAAAATAGTTCTCCAAGTTATAATGCCCTGTTCAATGTAATTTCAGTTTGTTCAATGTAAACCACACTGATGCATAATAGCGCAGTATATAAGAGAATGTAAATAAATAAATAAATATTTGATCATATAGGTCCTACCTACATGGTTGCCACTCGATCCCGGATATGTCAGGTTCCAAGCAGATGCGGTTGGATTTCCAACTATCTCAAAATGCTAGCGCAAAGAGAACCAAGACCGAACCTCTCTCACCATCCAAGATGGCCTTGAGACATCGCAGGAAATCTTGGCTAAGATTCGGGCAGTCAAAGAAATGGTCAAAGCTAATGGAGAATCGTTAAGTGCAATGCAGGAAGGTATCAATGCTTTGAGATCTTCGTTGGAGTTAAATACTGCCCGTTTGGAGAAGGTAGAGAAGGTTGTGGCGTCGCATGGGGAAAGGCTTGAGGCTGTCGAGAAGCAGGCCAAGTTGATTTGCTCACTGCAAAGAGAGGTGGAAGATGGCAATAATTGCTCGCGGCAAAACATAAGGGTACTGGGAATGCCTGAGGGAGTAGAGGGGCATGACTTGATATCCTTTCTGCAGGCTATGATTCCAGGTGTGTTAAAGTTGCATTTCACTATGCTGTTTGAGATTGAGCACGCCCATAGAGTAACTATGCAGTCCGGGGCCATGAACAAGCATCCACGTCCAATTATCCTGAAAGTTTTATGTTTTCTAAAAGTGTTGCAAACAATGGGAGCAGCCAGAGCACTCACAGCTTTGGAATATCAGGGGCATAGACGCCTGTTCTTCCCGGACTTCGCAAAGGTGACGGTGGATCGGAGAAAAAGTCTTTTGGCGCTGCGTCCTTGCTTGGTACAACTGAAGGCCTGTTTTGGACTGCTATATCCTGCCCGCATGAATGTCACGCTGCATAACCAGACCAAGACTTTTGATGATCCTAGAGATTTATGTGCATTTTTGGAGGATAAGGAGTCGGCGGTGATGCAGTGAAGGACATATTGCATCTTCTATTTGCCAAAGTTTTATGGTGCTTGTCATTTTGGCGTTCAACTGGTCTGAGATCGTGGGAAGGCGAGTTATCCACGCAGAAGCGACATAAGCGTGTTACACTGCTATTTCCTGGAACATTTATGATGTTTCATTTATAAGACATTTTTACTTTTATGATGGGAGGTGGGCAAGATGTGATATTCGGAGTATTGCAGGAATGTGGGAGTGAGCCCTCCGTGTCTATCTTGTCCTAGTGGACTCATCCGCTAAGTTTTGTGTGTTATATAGCCTCCCTGGGATGTTTTCTGTTTTTTTTTTTCTTTTCGTTTTAGAGTTGGGTGTTTCATTGCGTTTGATCATATGACAGGGCCTTTGCTTGTTTCTTTGGGCTATAGATGCAGCCATACTTTAAAAGCACTTAAGAAGCTGTTCTATAATGTTAAATCAAAAGGCTACAACACTGAATTGTTTCTGTAACTTATGAATGCTTCTTCGGAGGTATATTTAGTATGTTCTTCTCTGGGATTGGGTACCTAAACATTAAGGGCATTAATATTTGCTACCAAGAGGAGTGTTCTCTTCTGTATGGTAGGACAAAAATTGTTGACATCTCATTGCTGCAAGAGACAAACTTGAATGCAATGGAGTTATTGAAATTTGGCACGCCAGCTTTATTTCAAAGGAATTTCTTCTGCCCATTTTACAATCTCATTCACCCTCTTTGACTTAACAAGTTCTAATTATACACAGTAATGTGGTCATCGGTCTGATTCTTGGTGGGGTCATTTTGAAGATATACGTATGTCTATCATTCAAAGTGAATTGTATAATAGGAATACTACCAGTGTTCCTTCAAGTAAAACACGTTGTTAATATTGATAGAACTTTAACTCAGCTTTCAGGGAGAAATAACCACCTAGATTTGCTCGTGGGAAGCTTGGGTTTGAATAGGACAGTGGGGGAAGGAGTTTCCCTGAATATCTGGCATATATTACGGTTTTGTCAAAACAAGGTTCACGATGGGTGAAGGGGGCCGTAGGTACATGTTTAATATGTAGATGAGAATAAGTGTTGGTCTCATCAAGGAGATGTCAATAAATTGGGATATGTGATGTAGGATTGACCTTAACATTCAGTTGCACTGGGCTTAAACATAGAATCGTATTGGGTGGTGCTGGGACTCAGGGACACTATCTCCTGATCTGGGGTTGTTTTTCAATCAGCAAATTGGCATCTCATCAGTTTGAATTAGCTCCATATTAGGGAGTGGCCCTTTCCCGTAATTCCTAATTGGAAACATGCTACTGAGTTTGGTAGATACTCATGATGGCGCATTTACGCCTATGTTTCTCTGTAGTGGAGTTCTGGCTCTTTTATAGCTCTTGCAGGCCTTGTAGGTTTTCAGAGGTTCTGTGTTTTTTCTTTTTCTCTCATTTGGTTCCCGATGATCGTAGGATAATGGGAGGGACAGGGTGGGGTTGGCTGTGTTTTGTCTTTAAATATCTTGTGTCACAGAGACAAATTGTGTATTTTAATTTTGTTGTAAGCCAGTTATTTTCTTTTTTTGTTTTGCTCTTCTGTTTATATTTTGTTGGAAAATATAAATAAAGAAATATAAAAAAAAGGAAATCTAGAAGATAAGATGGGAGAGCTAGAATATAAAGCACTAAATGAAAGGTTAGATATGAGTGACATCTCAGAGATCTGGTAGAAAGAGGACAATCAATGGGACACCGTCATACCTGGAAACAAACTATATCGCAATGATAGGGTAGATCAAATTAGTGGAGGGGTTGCGCCCTATGTTAGCGAGGGTATTGAGTCACATAGGGTTAAAGTTTTGCATGAAACAAAATACACTGTCGAATCTCTATGGACAGAAATTTCATGTACAAAGCAGAAGGCAATGACAGTGGTGGTATACTACTGACCGCCTGGCCAGAAGGAACAGATGGATGATGAAATAACAACAGAAATCAGGGAAGCTAACAAAGGTTACAACGCAGTAATAATGGGTAATTGAAATCACCCCAGTACTGACTGGGTCAGTGTCATAGCAGGACATGCTAGGGAGATAAACAGCTGGTTCACAAGCTGACAAGAGTGGAAGTTATTATGAACCTAGTCCTTAGTGGAACACAGGATTTTGAACAAGAGATAACAGTGTTGGAGTCGCTTGGCAATAGTGATCATAGCATGATCACATTTGAATTAATAAATGCAAACAGAATGGCAAGGAAATCCACAGTACTATCTTTTAACATTCAAAAGGGAAACTATAATAAACTGAGGAAAATAGTTAAGAAAAACTAAAAGGACTAGCTGCAATGGTTAAAGATTTACATCAAGGATGGGCGTTGTTTAAAAATATTATCTACGAAGTCCAAACCAGATGTATTCCACACTTTTAGAAAAGTTGAAGGAAGGCAAAAAATGAAAATTACACTTACCTGGTAATTGTTGTTGTTCCTTGAGGAACTCCAGTTTAGTCCTCCACCTCTGGGTTCTGTACCTCCTCTTGTGTACCTCCTCCTGCAGCTTGGAGACTGGGCATGTCAAAATTGTGACATTACTGGATGTAACCTGCTGGTCTCTCCCATCAGCCCCAGTGAACTATTGACAAAGCACACTCAAAGAAGCAACAAAATAAGTAGCTATCATATATTTTTTTAAACTCTATACTGAAATTGAACTTATAACTATTAACTGTGTAACATGAATTTCCCCCTAGTAAAGAGGAAACCACATTGTACCTTTCCCTTCCACCATATACAGAATTAGGAAGAACAAAGAGTAAGAATAGACAGAAAGAGATAGACAAGATCAGAGCCATGAAAAACTCCATTAATAATGACACCAACCAGTAGACTTGCACGTCTCCCAACTGAGCCTCTACTGCCAACGATACGACCCCGGGCGGGATTGAGGACTAAACTGGAGTTCCTCAAGGAACAACAATTAACAGGTAAGTGTAATTTTCATTCCCTTATCATTCCTCCAGTTTAGTCCTCCACCTCTGGGATGTAACAGAGCAGTAATCATTGGGAGGGACCAGTCCAGCCGGCTCGCAACACCGCCGACCCGAAACAGGCATCATTCGCCGCCAGAACATCTAGATGGTAGTGCTTACTGAAAGTATGAAGAGACGACCAGGTGGCCGCTCTACAGATTTCCCCTGGGGGAACCAAACGGTGTTCCGCCCAGGAAGTCGCTTGCGCTCTGGTAGAGTGAGCTCGTAAGCCCGTTGGAACTGCACGACCTTGCAACAGATATGCTGATGCAATCGCCTCTCTAATCCATCTCAAAACGGACGCCTTCGCCGCCGCTTCCCCTTTGCGGGGACCTCCGAACAACAAGAAGAGACGGTCTGATTTGCGAAAGGTTTCTGAAACTTTTAAGTATTGCCGTAAAACTCGTTTTATGTCCAAACGGCGTAAATTACAAATCAGAAGCGTTTCCCTCCAGGGAACCTAGAGTTGGAAGAGAAACCGTTTGATTCAGGTGAAAGGCAGACACCACCTTTGGCAAAAATGATGGAACTGGCCACAATACCACCTTCTCTCTAGAAAAGGACAAGAACAGTTCTCTACATGACAACGCCTGTAACTCTGAAACTCACCTCACTGAACAGAGTGCTACCAAAAACACGGTCTTTAAAGTCAAATCCTTAACAGACACCTGGTGTAAAGGTTCAAAAGGTTATTTAGTTAACACCCCTAAGACCAAATTGAGATCCCATGGCAAAACTATAACCCTCCTCGAGGGCCGCAGTCTGGTTACTGCTTTAAGGAAACGCAAAACATCTGTATGAGCACCTAGAGCAATTCCCTGCACTTTGCCTCTATAGCATGAAATAGCCACCAACTGGACTTTCAAGGAACTGGCCGCTAGCCCCTTATCAAACCCGTCTTGCAGAAAACCTAAAACCAAGGGAACGGATACTGTAGCCGCCCGAACTTGCCACCGTGAGCACCAGTCCTCAAAAATATGCCATATACGGACACGTGCAAGAGACGTGGACTGCTTCCTTGCTCTTAGTGGTGATAACTGCCACAGAATAACCTTTTTTCTTCAGCCTCGCCCTTTCAATGGCCAAACGGTAAGCGAGAACCAATCCACCTGAGGCATTTGCAGCGGACCATGTAGCAACAGATCTTCCGACACCGGTAACCTCCAGGGATGCCCATCGAGTAGGCGAATGAGATCGGCGTACCACAGACGTCTTGGCCAGTCTGGCGCTACCAATAGCACTCTCCCCTGATGAGTTTCGATACACTGAACTACTTGTCCTATGAGTGCCCACAGAGGGAAGACACAAAGGAGACATGCCAACGACCAATGTTGCATCAGGGCATTGATCCCTTCTGACATTCTTTCTTGCCGCCTGCTGAAGAAACGACTGGCTTTTGCTGACTGAAAAGTCGCCATGAGGTCCATGATTGGCGGTTCCCATCTGTGAACTATTTGTGCAAACACGTCCGGATGCAATTCCCACTCCGCGGCATCCACTCGGACCCTGCTGAGAAAATCCGCCATCACATTGTCCTTCCCTGCAATGTGTGCTGCCAAAATCGCTGGCAGCCGCTGTTCTACCAAAGAAAACAGTGCCTCTGCTTCTTCTTCCATGGCCGCACTTCCTGTACCACCCTGTCAATTGATGTAGGCCACCGTTGAAGAGTTATCAGACAGCACTCGCACTGCTTGACCTGTCACCATAACTTCGAACATTTGAAGCGCTAGATAGACTGCTCTCAGCTCTAGTCTGTTGATCAACCACTTGCTCTCTTGAACAGACCAAGTGCCTTGTGCGAACTGATCTCCGCAATGAGCTCCCCATCCCGCGAGACTCGCGTCAGTCAATAATGGGAGCCACTCCAGCTGTTCCATAGACATTCCTGCTTTCAAGATCCCAGAAGCAGCCACCACCGAAGAGACTGCCTGGCCTTGAATGGGCAGGGAAGCCATTTGTTCAACGAATCAGACTGATGCGACCAATGGCGAAACAACGCTCTCTGTAAAGGTCGCATATGAAATCTGGCCCAAGGCTCTGCTTCTAGGATCGCTGCCATTGTTCCCAGCACTCGAAGATAAGTCCACGCTGAGGGAGCAGGAGCGGACCCGAACTTGCGCACCAGTTGCCGAAGGGCTTGAACTCGACGGTCCGGCAGAAACACCGCTCCTTTCTGAGTGTTGAACCGTACTCCTAGATACTCGAGATCCTGGGAAGGTATTAAGCGGCTTTTGGTCGGATTGACCACCCAGCATAGACTCTGCAAAAACTTCACAACTTTGTCTGTCACCTGAACGCTCTCGGCCTTGGATTTTGCTCAAATCAACCAATCGTCGAGATAAGGATGAACCAGAATTCCTTCCTTTTGTAATGCCGCCGCTACCACCACCATGATCTTGGTGAAAGTCTGCAGCGCTGTCGCCAGACCGAAAGGCAATTGCTTGGAATTGATAATGTCCCCAAGGAAGCGTGAATCGTTCTGATTGGGATGTGTAAATACGCCTCCGTATGATCGAGGGAAGTCCAGTATTCCCCTTGTCGCACCGCCACAATGACCGACCTCAACATTTCCATCCTGAAATGTGGTACGCAGAGACACCGATTCACCCCTTTTAAGTCTAATATAGGCCGAACAGCTCCATCTTTCTTTGGCACCACAAAATAAATGGAGTATCGACCCATGCTGTAATCTGCAATCGGGACCGGTGCAACTGCTCCCATTTGTAAGAGTCAATCTAAAGTACAGCGGACTGCCAAGGTTTTCCGCTGACTTTTGCAGGGAGACATCACGAACGAATCCCACACAGGCCTTGCCAATTCCAGTGCATAACCATCACAAATTACCTTTAAGACCCACTGGTCGGACGTTATTTGGGTCCAGGCAGGAAGAAACTCCTGAAGCCGCCCGCCTATCAGTTGACTTCCCACCGGGACCCGCCTCCTTTCATTGTGATTTTCGAGTTGCTACAGGGGAAGCTGCTGCGAAACCTCTACTTGCTCCACGAAACCCCTGGGCCCTAGAAGCAAATCTTCCCCTTTCGAAACCCCCCAAACAAGAAGTACAAAATCTCCTGAAATCCCTAAAGTGGCCCCGAAAAGCCGGTAAGGACTTACCTTGCTTTTGCTTATCCTCCGGGAGGTCTCCCACCCTTGGACTCCCAGAGATCCTTCACCAACTTGTCCATATCTTCTCTAAACAACAACTTCCCTTTAAACGGAAGCTTACTGAGATGAGACTTGGACGATCCATCGGCCGCCCAATTCCTCAACCACAGAGATCTCCTGGCAGCCACTAAGGAAGCCATACTATTAGCTAGCACTCGAATCAAGTCGTAATGCACATCTGCTAAATATGCAGACCCAGACTCTAGACGATCCAGCTCTTACCTCTTCCTGCTCTAGTGGAGTAGACTGTCGCAAGCGCTGAGACCATCTGAGACATGCTTTCGCTCCCCAAGCTCCCCAAATGGAAACCTGCAAGGACAGAGCGTTAGCTTCAAATGATTGTTTCAATAAACCGTCTACTTTCCTATCCTGTGCATCTTTTAAGGCCACACTACCTTCCACCGGTATAGTGGTTTTCTTTGTAACTGCTGACACTGCAGCATCAATTAGCAGAGATCAGAACTTCTTTGTCCTTATCCACCAAGGGATAGAGCCTGTTCATCATTCTAATCCCTCTTAGGCTTGCTTCCGGCTGGTCCCACTCTTTTTGGATCATGCAGTCGACCACTTGGCGAACGGGAAACACTACCTGCGCCTGTCTCACCGCTTGAATGATCAGATCTTCCACATCTTTTTCTTCCGTCACCTGAGCCGTAGCGAGATTTAGTGTCTGAAGGGATTCCGTGATAAGTGTCGTAAACTCGTCTCTTCTGAATACCCGAATGATCTTTGCCTGATCCTCAGGCTCTTGTGTATCTCCTTCTTCTAAGTCCTCCATTTCTGCTTCGAGCTCCACCTCGGCCTCCTCTGTCTCTGGACACTCGCAATCAGCGGGTGACAAAACACGAGGCCTTGACCTCTTTGGAGGCTTCGGGGAAATGCTACCAGTGTTCCCTACCCCGGACTGCTGCATATGACTAGGCAGAGGCAAGGGCTCCGGCACCTTCCCTTGACGGCGTAAACCAAACACCTGATGCATAATTAACACAAAATCCAGGAAAAAATCCCCGAGATGTGGTCCTGATCCCAAGACCGGTAATGCACATGACGGACCTGCTGAGACCTCCTGGGAGGACCCTTGCAACGCAGACCTCATGGCTTCTCCTTCTGCTCCAGCCGAAGAATCCTGGAGCTCCTAAACCACCTTGACCTCCATCTGTTGTTCCACGCTGATAGACATGGTGGCACAGCCCTGGAAGATGCCGGAGTCAACCACCGTACCTCTGCGGGTGCTGCAGACTACACACTGAGGGCGCGCTGACATAAGCCAGATACCCCAAAGAAAGGTCTTCAGTCTTTTTGTTTTTTTTAATAAACAAAGTAAATTAAACAAAAAAAAACCTCCCAAAGAAAAACTCCTCCAGAGAAATGAAACAGAGATCCTCTGCCTCAAAGCACGAAGAGAAGTCCCCCAACAAAGTAAAAGCAAAGTAAAAGGAAAATAAATTTGATTATATAACTCGACCAAAAAAGATTAAGAAAACAAAGTAAATTAAACGTTTTAAACGCGGCACAAGAGCCTCCTGCAGCCCCGTTCTCCGAATTGCGAACCCTCGCCACGCGGTGAACACGCAGTCTCAAAATGGCTGCCAGCGAAAAAGATCACAACATGGTGCCAAATCTAACTATTTTAACACCCGAGTACTGGCCGCAGCATCGTTTGCCGGTCTGATTCTCACAACAAACATTTCCGTGCCGGGCCGGGTACCTTTGCCTTTAATTTCATCCTGGAACCCTCCAGGTCCGTTCCATTCATTCTTGCTTCTCTATAGGGATTTGGTCCTTAAAGATGTATATCAACTGGAACAGAACACCCGACTAGTTCGAGATACTCTCTCGAAAGCTGAGAGGCTGGCTTTGCATTCATTACTTTCTAGGACTGAATTGGTAATTCGGAGAGCTGACAAAGGAGGAGCTATAGTGATCCAAGATCGTGATCAATATATATATGAAGCTCAGCGTCAACTTTCTGACACGCACACCTATGTCATTCTGGAGAGGGACCCTACCTCACGGTTACAAGAAAATGTCAAAGCTTTGACAACGCAAGCTTTACAAGAAAAAATTTTATCAAAGAAGGAATGGAGTTATCTAAATGTTCTAGGCCCATCATTTGCAAAATTTTACTTAGTGCCTAAGGTTCACAAACGGCTGGACAAGCCTCCCGGCCATCCCATAGTTTCAACGAGAGGGACTCTTTTGGAGCCTCTGTCCACTTTTCTTGATTCTTTTTTGAGACCTCTACTGATCACCATTCCTTCTTACATAAGAGATACGACGCATTTTTTGCAATTGCTATCACAACATGCCTGGTTGGCTACTGACCATACCGTATTTTTAGTTACGCTAGATGTTGTTTCGTTGTACACGAGTATCCCTCAAACAGAAGCATTTTCCTGTGTACTTACATCTTTACGAAATAGAGGGGATCTGTCTGACTCGCAGTTAACGTTTTTGGCAAAAATCACTGAGCTGGTGCTTTTTCAGAATTTTTTTATTTTTGAGAAAGTGCTTTATCATCAAATAGCTGGCGTTGCGATGGGGGCCACATGTGCCCCCTCCATTGCTAATCTCTATATGGGGGAATTTGAGCGGAAATGGTTATATCCGTCCGTTTTGGCAGTACATCCCTTTCTGGGGGCGCTATATAGATGATATTTTCATGCTCTGGACCGCATCAGAAAGCCTTCTAAATACTTTTTGCCAATGGCTCAACCAACAGGATTCACACATTCATTTTACCTGCTCTTATAATTTACAGAGGATCACCTATTTAGATGTTGAGATCCAGAAAGGGGTGAGCAGCTGGGTGACTTCGGTATATAAAAAGGAAGTTGCCAAGAATGCTCTGTTGCATTATCGCAGCGCTCATCCGATCCAGCTCAAAAACAGCCTTCCTTTTTCACATTAATTCTCATATAGATTGGGCTGTGTGCATTTGAAGATCTCATAGGAACAGCAGTATACGCTGTTGCATTTGGGTAATGACAGTTTGTAAATGCTTCTGCATTTGTTATTATAGTATTGATGAGTCTTGGTAGTTTTTACATTGCCAGTATTTTTGGCATTGCTGATTGGTAAAATGCTTACAGCCTGAGTCACATTGCCAGTCTATAAGAAAGAATTCCACTTTGGTAACCACGCATGCGTGGCGTTTTTTGCTTCAGTTGAGCTTAGAGAGGTGAGCTCCAAGGTATGTCCCTGTGGCAGATATTTGGTGTGGGCTTTTTACTATATTAAATGTCCGAAATTTGAATGTGAGCAAGCACGATACTGATTTCTGTACTTTGGTTTTAGCATGTGTTAAGCAGACCAGTTGCTGCATGCTGAACTCCCCCGAAGAAGCCGCATTGGCGGTGAAACGCATCAGCGCTTAGAATTTGCGTTGGGAGCTGGGAGGCATATCCTGACTTCAACCGTTTCTTCAGATAAGTCATTTGACTCTTACTATTTGGTTAAAGAGTCGGGATTCTCCTTATAGCTTAATTCTCCATACAGCTTTGTTCTGTTGGCGTATTGAATTGTGTCATTGCAGAATGAAATAGATCCTGCATCTACAAGTTAATTTTACCTCAGTATAAGGAATATATGGGTCCTTGATGTAAAGAAGGGGATTGTGAGTCCTCAGGCTTACAGTATAATGTAGCCTGATCAGACCCTTCCTCATTCATTCTGAGACCCTTTTCCTTAAATTAATCTTAGTATCCTTCGAAATTGAGCAATTCGTTTTTGAAATAGGGTCTGATTCTCCTGACAAAATATTTAAACAGTCTAACCCAACTCAGAAGACTCACTGTGCTGCTTCCTCCGAAACAGGAATTTCCAGCCTGCATGGCCCCGCTCGGCTCGGGATTGAGCGGGGAACCGCCAACGAGACTATCAACCCCTCACATCCCTCAGCAGTTGCGCTGCATCCACGTGACAGTGGAGTGAGGGTGCCTGCTACAGAGCTCGCCTCTGTACAGGCAAGGAGGAGATATCTGACAGTGAACTCGTTCCAGAAAGGCTCACAATAAAGAGAGGCAGACAAGGACCATGCAAGAAAATATGTTTTTTTTTTGTTTTTTTAAAGCTACAGAGTCAAATTTAGAAAATTCAGAAAATTAAATCCAATCAAACTACAATTAATGCTAAGCTACCTTAACAGCTCCTTATGTGTTCCTCAAGTGAGCCCAGTCCTCGGCTCACTACGTCCTCCTGCTGCATGGAGACTGGACACACTGGGGCTGATAGGAGAGACCAGCAGGTTACATCCAGTGATGTCACGATTTTGACATGCCCAATCTCCAAGCTGCAGGAGGAGGTACACAAAAGAGGAGATACACAACCCAGAGGTGGAGGACTAAACTGGAGGAACGATAGGGAACTGTCAGCGTGGTTTAAAGGTGAATGAAGCCAGAGAGACTGTTGCAGTCAAAAAGGCATCTTTCAAGAAATGGAAAAAGGAGACGAAGTAAATGGGAAATAAGTATTGCAAGTTAGATGCAAGGTATTGATAAGATAGGGAAAGAGAAAATTTGAAAAAGCTTCCCATGGTAGCAAAAATGCAGAATAAAAACTTTTTCAAGTACATTCGTAGCATAAAACCTGTGAGTGTCAGTTGGACCATTGGATGATAGAGGGATAAAAGGGGCGCTAAGGGAGGACAAGGCCATAGCGGAGAGACTGAATGAATATGCTTCGGTCTTTACTGAAGATGATGTAGGGAAGTTACTCATGCCTGAAATGGTATTTAAGGGTGATACATCAGAAGAATTGAAAGAAAGAAATATCACTAAACTGGGAAGATGCATTACAAGTATTTGATAAACTGAAGAGTAGTAAATCACCTGGCCAATTTTCTCAATAGGGAACGGTGAATAGTGCAGTACCCAAGGGATCTGTTTTGGGCACACTTCTTTTTAACATATTCATAAATGATCTGGAAATGGGACTAATGAGTGACAATCAAATTTGCAGATCACACAGAATTATTTAAAGTTGTTAAAACACAAGAAGATTGTGAAAAACTGCAAGAGGACATTGATAAACTGGAAGACTGGACATCCAAATAGCAGATGAAATTTAATGTGGACAAGTACAAAGTTATGCACCTAGGAAAGAACCACCCAAACTACGGTTACATGATGCAAGGTTCCACATTACAAACCACCACCTAGGAAAAAGATAGGTGTCATCGTGGATAATGCGCTGAAACCCTAGGCCCAGTATGCAGTGGCAGCCAAGAAAGCACATAGAATAATAGGAATCATAAGGAAAGGAATGGAGAATAAAACCTCTATCATTCCATGGTGCGACTGCATCTTGAATAGTGTGTGCAATTCTGGTCGCCATATCTTAAAAAGGATATAGTGGAATTAGAAAAGCTACAGATTAGAACCACCAAAACGATAAAGGGGATGGAAGGATACCCCTATGAGGAAAGGCTTAAAAGGTTAGGACTTCAACTTGGAAAAGAGATGGCTGAGGGGAGATATGATAGAGGTCTATAAATTACTAAATAGAATGGAACGGGTAAATGTAGATTGATTGTTTACGCCATCAAAAAGTAGAAAGACTAGGGGGCACCAAACGAAGCTACAATTTAAGACTAATATAAGAGAAAATATTTTTTCACTCAACATGTAATCAAACTCTGGAATTCATCACCAGAGGATGTAGTGAAGGCTGTTAGTGTAGCTGGGTTTAAAAAAGGTTTGGGCAAGTTCCAGGATAGGTCCATAAACCATTATTAAAGAGGACCCGGGAAATCCAGTGCTTGCCCCAGGACAAGCACTGTGGAACCTGTGTGCCTTTTTAGGAATCTGCCAGCATGGATTCACCAGAGGCAGGTCTTGTCAGACAAATCTGATTGATTTCTTTGACTGGATGACCAGGGAGTTAGACCGAGGGAGAGCCCTAGATGTGGTGTATTTGGATTTCGGTAAAGCCTTTGACACTGTTCCTCACAGGCGACTTATAAACAAACTGAACACCCTAGGGATGGACCCTAAAGTTACTGCTTGAGTTAGAAATTGGTTGGGTGGGAGACAACAAAGAGTACAGGTAAATGGAGCTCACTCTGAGGAGAAGGATGTTACCAGTGGTGTGCCCCAGGGATCTGTCCTTGGTCCGATTCTTTTTAACATCTTTGTTAGTGATATAACGGAAGGGCTGTCGGGTAAGGTTTGCCTCTTTGCAGATGACACCAAAATCTGCAATACAGTAGACACCCAGGAAGGTGTAGATAACATGAGGAGGGATCTAGCTAAGCTTGAAGAATTGTCTAGAATTTGAAAGCAGGGATTTAATGTTAAAAAATGTAAGGTCATGCATTTGGGCTGCAGCAATCTAAGGGAGCAATATAGTATAGGGGGTGAAGTACTTTTGTCCACTAAAGAAGAGCGGGACCTAGGCGTAGTTGTGTCTGATGATCTTAAAGTAGCTAAACAGGTAGAAAAGGCAATGGCAAAAGCTAGAAGGATGCTTGGGTGCATACAGAGAGGAATGGCTATCAGAAAAAAGGAGGTGATAGTGCCTCTGTATAATTCTCTGGTTCGAACTCATTTGGAGTACAGCGTGCAGTTCTGGAGACTACACCTTCAAAAGGATGTGAATAGGATGGAGTCGGTGCAGAGGGTGGCTACTAAAATGGTTATTGGTGTTCATTATAAAGCATATGAGGACAGACTTAAGGATCTTGATATGTACACCTCAGAGGAAAGGCGGGATAGAGGTGATATGATTGAGATGTTTAAATACCTCTGTGGCATAAATGTTCAGGGAGAGAGCCTCTTTCAATAGAAAGCAAATTCTGCTACGAGGGGACATGGAATGAGGGTGAAGGGGGATAGATTCAGGAGTGATATGCGGAAATATTTTTTTACGGAAAGAGTAGTGGATCCATGGAATAGTCTCCCAGTGGAGGTGGTAGAGATGAGGACAGTAACTGAATTCAAAAAAGCATGGGATAAACACAGAGGATCTCTAAAGGTAAAAAGGGGACTGTTGTAGTTATTGATATGGAAGCCAGACTAGATAGAAATATTACGACAGAAAAAGACCACATGCCCTATGTTTCTATTATAACTTTTACATCTAACACAGAACAGGAGCATTTATAATGTACAAGAATGTAGATCTTCACAACGTTGTGAATTTTAGGTTTTGCATGCAATTAATAGTGGTAACTGGGTACATGTATGGTAAATAGAGGATGGCTTCATGCCCAATGAAGCAATAAATGAAGTAAAGAAATCAAAAATTAGACCAGAGCTTCACTGAGAATGCATTCACTGGGCAGAATAGAATTCACATTATTAATTTGCATCAGCAGAAATACAACACCTCCAATGGTGCTTCATGTGTAAACTGAGACCGAAACATTCACAGTAACAATGTTCAAACCTTAAGCACCCACTAATCATAAACCAAAAAAAAAAAAAAATTAAAATTCCCCAACAAGCCCCTCATACACCTCCACTCCCCACATAGACATCAGCAATTGTAGCCCTTCTCCCTACCTCAACCCCCAACTCAACGCTCTACCCTTCCTGGGGATCTTAAGGGCTGTACTTAAGAACCACTGGTCTAATGAGAAGTGCCAAATAATTAACATGCATTTGATCCTGCCTCAGATTCCTAAAATTCCAGTAATACAGGGCTGGGAAAGATGCAGAGAAACACTTATTGTTCTAATATTGCAGCAACAACTGCTAGATGTCTGCAGCACTGAATTAAAAGTAGTGTTTTTGGCAATGAATCCTCCTATGTACTTGTGATTTTAGGAGAGCACAGCAGTATCAAAAATAAACTGCCTCTACAGCTCATGCTGACTGTGCTGGCTTTCACTAATATTAAAAGCTGGTGCTACACTTATAGTATTCAATTCTCAAAGGTGACATGCATAAAGAAGACGACTTTCCCTACCTCCTGCAATTCCACCTCTCAGATTAACCCATACTGCCCAAGGGGCCCCAGAGACTGGGAGGAGAGCTGAGAAATAAACTGAAACTAAGTGGAAAATGGATGAAGGCAGGGTGTACCTAGAAGTTTTCCTAATTTACTTTGAAATTCTATACATTTGTAAGAAAACAAACATTAAAAAAATATATTCAGGCCAATATTCAGCCACAGTAGTTAAAAATAAATAAATCGGAATATTTAGCACCAGCATTCAGACGGATGTCAGCGCTGAAAGTGTAGTTACTCACCAGTAAGGTGTTCTCTGGGGACAGCAGGAATCAGTCCTCACATATGGGTGGCGCTGGTGCCGATGGAGCCCCCGCAGAAGCATCTCCCCAGCTTTCAAAGAAAGCCTTTAGAAGATGCCACCGCTCATGTGTAGTCACTTTCCCACCCAAGGGTGCCATCTTGCTCAGTCAGGTGACATAGCTAGAGCTGACAAAAGAAGATGGCAAAATACAGCAACTCCATGGGGAGAAGGAAAGGTTGTGAGGATTGATTCCTGCTGTCCGGAGAACACCTGTTACAGGTGAGTAACTACACTTTCTCCAGAAACAAGCAGGAAGTCAGTCCTCACATATGGGACTTCCTAGCTACAGGTTACTATGAACCTGTAGAAAACCACGGTCAAGCCGTGAGCAGCACCATGTGAGTCCGAAGAACAGGCTCTGAAAGGACCCCAGTGTCCAGGAAACCATTATTCCAGTAGCCTGAACAAGGGTCGGAGGACAGGAGTTGCCTAGACCCCCGAAGAGATTACAGAGTACAGCATGGCTGAAGGCGCTGTCCCATCAGGACTCCCTCTCCAGGTAGTAGTGAGCTGCGAAAGTGTGGACTGAAAACCAGGAGGCGGCTCAGTAGATGTCTGTCATGGGGATAGAGTGCAAATTTGCAATGGAGATCGCTATAGCCCTGACGCTGTGTGCCATAACCCAGTGCTCCAGCAGGAGCCCTCCCTGTTTGTAAGTGAAGGCAATGCAATCCGCCACCCAGGTGGACAAGAGTCCACTTGGTTACTACTTCCCCCAGGAGACTGGAGTCATAGGTGACGGAAAGCTGAGTGGCTTTGTGGTAGTGTTCTCAATTGTTCTATGTAAACCGCCCCTGCTCTCTGGAAGGGGTAAGTGAGTGGGCGAGTATGTATGTATGTATAAATAAAGACAGGGCCCTCTTACAATCCAAGATATGGAGGATGGCCACCAACCTGTTAGCATGAGGCTGTGAAAAGAAGGTGGGGAGCACCATCTCCTGATTGAGGTGGAACGAGGGGACACCACCTTCGGAAGGAATTTAGGGTGCGAGCGACATATTGCTCTTGGTAGAATGGCTATGAATAACCTAGACAAGATCCTCAAGAGCAGAGATCTCTCTCTCCACACAAAGATTTGACTTGTCCAGGCCATGGTATTTACAATAACCTTTTTTTTTTTATACCGCGCTATTTAGAATCAGTGGGGTTTACATGTATACTAACAGGTACTTTTTATTCCCTTGTCCCCGAAGGGCTCACAATCTAAGTGTACCTGAGGCAATGGAGGGTTAAGTGGCTTGCCCAAGGCCACAAGGAGTGGCCATGGGACTAGAGACCCCAGTCGCTCCGGCCTGAAGTTGCTTGCCCCCATGTGGGAATTGAACCCCCGGCCTTCCGGCCTGAGGTAACCTGAACCAACCACTGAGCCACTCCTCCCTCATTCGGATTTGAAAGTTGGGCAGTGAAAACAGACAGGAAGAAAATTGATGCCTTTGAAATATGATGCTGGCGACGAATACTGTGCATACCATGGACTGCCTGAAGAATAAACCAGTAAGTAGTAGAGGAGATCAAACCTAAGCTTTGCTTAGATCAGATGACAAGACTTCGGCTTTCATACTTTGGACATATCATGCGAAGAGAGAGATCATTGGAGAAAGACGTAATGCTTGGTCACCGTAAAAGAGGAAGGCCGGCAATGAGATGGATCAATACAACAACAACAGCTATGGATACCACTCTATCAACAATGAGCCACTTGGTTGAAGATCAACTATCCAGAGGGTCGCCATGAGTCGACACAGACTCAATGGCACATAACAACAAGTAGTTCTTTTCTGAGTTTTAAATGCATTTAAAAATTGATAAAAAACTAAGAAGCCTATGATTCATATCATGGGGGTTTTAATGTTAGGTAGTTGCAACATGAGTATTTTGCAAGTGCAACCTTAACCCCCTCACTGAGGCCTGCCCAGTTTATCTCAGGTTCATTTTCCTTGCTCCTCGATCCTTTAACATCAGACATTGAGAATTGGTCCGACACCTTGGCTCTTGTTTGAGTATAGTTTGTACATAGTGTGAAAGTTATACTGAGTTGATTTTTGTTTGGTATCTCTATACATCTATAGCATCCTTCTGGCCTTGGCCACTGCCTTGTCACATTACAACACCTTGACATCCTCAAACTATCACCTCGAGGTCTCTCTCTTGGTCAATGCACATCAATCTCTCGCCTCCTATCACATAGAGATCCTTTGGATTTCTACATCACAAGTGTATCACACAGCACTTCTTCACATTAATGAGCATGGTTTCTAAAGCGTACTAACAGAGGGCTGTTTTTGGATCCTGATTCACTTCGTCTCCTACGAGTTTCCTTACCATTCCCCGAGATATAGCCTTGTCCTCAGCTGTTGTGCTGTCTTGACTAGACTTTAAGCTCTGATGAGCAGCGACTGTCTTTTATATGTATCTGTACAGCGCTACATACACCATGTAGTGCTATACAAATCATAAGAAGTAGTAGTACTATTACTATCTGCTGATCTATCGGTTTTTAATTCAGTTCATCTTGAATCCTAACTTCAGGCTGCTCAGTTTGTGAGCCTTTTATGGGAAACAATATCAAAAGCTTTGCTGAAATTCAAGTAGACCACATCCAGTGTGTACCCTTTCTATCTAGTCCTCTGGTCATTAAGTTGAAGAAAAACAATCAGATTCATTTGACATGACTTGATTTTGGTAAAACCATGTTACTTCAGATCTTCCAATCCACTGGATTGTATAAAGTTATTTAGCCTCTCTTTCAGTAGTAAATGTCATTTTTCCAACTATTGAGGTCAGGCTTACCAGTCTGTAGTTTTACCTTTTTTCTGTTACCACTTTTCTGAAGGGGGACAACATTAACTCTTCTCCAATCCCATGGAACCTTCCCAGTCTCCCAGAATCCATTAAACACATCTGTAGGAGGAAGCCACAAGAACCTCTCTGAATTCCCTCTGTATCTGGAATGTTTGTCATTGGGCTCGAAGGCTTTGTCTACTTTCAGTTTTCCAAGAAGTTCATAAATACTTTCTTCTGTAAATGGTATGGAATCTACTCCATTCCCATATGTACTATTGCCAGCTATCTATGGTCCTTCTCCTGGATTTTCTTCTGTCAACAGGGAAACAGAAATATTTGTTTAGCATTTCTGCTTTTTTCTCATCACTCTCTACAGTAGTCTTCACAATCTTTCAGTCTTAATTACATTTCTGAACTTTTTCCTCTCCGCAATCTACCTGAAAGCATAGTTACTCACCTGTAACAGCTGATCTCCGGAAACAGCAGGAATTTAGTCTTCACATATGGGTATCGTCGGTACCGACGGAGCCTGCACGGGAACGCTCCCCAGCGTCCAATTAGAAAGCTTTTAGGAGCATCCCACAGTGCCTGCATGCTGCCTTCCCGCCTTTCCCAACTGCCTCTCTCCAGTTGAGTTTTAAGCTGAGACAAAGAGAGAGAGAGGGAAAGGGAAAGAGATAGAGAGATACAACTCCTAGGGGAAGTGGGTGGGTTGTGAAGACTAAATTCCTGCTGTTCCCGGAGATCACCTGTTACAGGTAACTATGCTATCTCCAGGAACAAGCAGGAATGTAGTCTTCACATATGGGGACTCCCTAGCTTTAGATGCCAGGGAGAGACCCCAGAAGTTTTGTGTCCCTGTGAAAGGGCTCCACTTCCCCTCATGGATCTCTGGCATCCAACCTGGGATGGTGGGTAGGAGTTGATTAGGTATGGAACAGGTGTTGGAGAATAGCCTAACCAAACAAGGCATCCTGGGGGGAGTCCTTGTCCAAGCAGTAATGGGCTTTGAAGGTATGAACCGAGGCCCAAGTGGCTGCTCGACAGATGTCGTCGATAGACAGAGTGCAGATGAGCCATTGAAGCTGCCATGGCTCTCACATTGTGAGCTGTGACAATGGCCCTGCAGAGGAAGATTCTTACTCTGATAGGCAAAGGAAATACACTGTGCAATCCAGCTGGACAGTGTTCTCTTGGAGACTGGAAGTCCCAAATGAGAAGGATCAAAAGCAATAAAGTGTTGAGAGGACTTTCTATGTTGCTGTGTTCTTTGCAAGTAAAAGGCTAAAGCTCTTTTACAGTCCAAAGTATGAAGATTCTTTCTGCATTTGATGCATGAGGTCTTGGAAAGAACACAGGCAGGTAGACCGCTTGGCTAAGATGAAAAGGCGAGACCACCTTTGGCATAAAGTGTGGATGAGTCCTAAGGACTACCCTGTCATGATGGAACCTTGTATAAGGTGGATCAGCCACTAGTGCCTGCAACTCACTGATGCGACGTGCTGATGTGATTGCAATGAGAAAGATAACTTTCCAAGAAAGGAATTTCAATGAGGTAGTAGCTAAGGGTTCAAAAGGTGGCTTCATGAGCTGAGCAAGAACCAGGTTTAAGTCCCATGCCACAGGTGGTGGCCTAATGGGAGGCTTAGTTAGAAGGCGGCCTCTCATAAATCTTGCTATAAGAGGATGGGAGGAAATAGGTTGAAAGAAGCTGCAATAGGACTCAAATGGACTCTTACTGAGTTAGTCTTAAGTCCTGCATTGGATAAATGAAGGAGATACTCCAGTAATGATTCCAGAGGTATCACAAGGGGGTTAAGACCCTTCTGCGAACACTATATGGTAAACCTCTTCCATTTAAAAGCATAAGAGTGTCTTGTGGAAGGCTCCCTGGAAGCATAAAGGACATTCTTTACTTGCTAAGGAAGGTTTAGATCATCAACCAAGCTCTGAGATGCAGAGACTGGGGATTGGTATGCCATAACATTCCGTCCTCCTGTGACAGGAGATCTGGAGCAGATCCTAACTCCAGGGAGGGAGCTTGAGAGATATGCAGAAGCAAAGGGTACCACACTTGCCGTGGCCAATGTGGAGCTATGAGAATCATATGGCTTCTGTCTCTCTGAAGCTTGAACAGGGTTTTGGGAATTAGGGGAATGGGTGGAAAGGCATAAAGGAAGTCTTGACCCCAATGAAGGAGGAAAGCACCCCTGGCTTGAGAGCCCTGAGCCGGAATTCTGGAACAGAACTGGGGAAGTTTGGCATTCAATGGACTTGCAAAGAGGTCTATGTCTGGGGTTCCCCAAATTTTAAAAATCTTGGTCACCTGGTCTGCATGTAGAGACCATTCGTCTGGAAGCAGAACTTGACTGAGTCTGTCTGCTCAAGAGTTTTGTATGCTTGGAAGATACACTGCCAGGAGATGAATCTGATGCTCTCTGGTGAGGGCCCATAGTCACAAAGCTTCCTTGCAAAGCGACAGAGAGCCTGTTCACCCCTGCGTGTTCACGTAGAACATGGCTACTTGATTGTCCGTATGAATGAGGACTGTCTTGTAGCTGAGCAGGGTGTGGAACACTCGAAGAGCAAGAAGATTGCTCTGAGCTCTAAGAGATTGATATGTAGATGAGTCTCCTGTGGAGTCCAAGTGCCTTGGGTGGAGAGGTCTTGCAGATGAGCTCCCCAATCCATTGGTGAAGCATCTGTTGTGAGAGTTGCCTGGGGTAAAGGTTGTTGAAATGGGGACCCCAGCAACAGGTTCTGAGTGGACTGCCACCATTGAAGAGACAAAATAAGGTGATTTGTGTTTGCTATTTTGTCTGACAGGCACCCTGATGCCTGGGTCCATTGAGTGGATAAAGTCCACTGGGCTGCTCTCATATGGAGGCGATCATAAGCAACCACATGCACTGTAGATGCCATGTGGCCTAGTAGTTGTAACATTTCTCGGGCAGTGAGAAGGTGTTTTAGCAGTGCTTGAGAAGCTAACTGCACCATGCAAAGGCAACGGGCCTGGGGAAGATAGGCTCTTGCTTGTCTGGTATCCAGCAAAGCTCCTATGAACTCTAGAGACTCAGTGGGAGTTAGACTGGATGTTGGGATGTTTATGACCAGACCCAAATACTGAAGGATACGCATTGTGCAAGATAGGGAAGTCCTGGCCTCTGACTCTGATGGGGCTCAAATGAGCCAATCGTCTAAGTAGGGGAAGACGAATATCCCTAGAGTGCGGAGAAATGCTGCTACCACAGCCATGCATTTCGTGAACACTCTTGGTGCTGAGGCCAGGCCAAAAGGAAGCACCCTGTATTGGTAGTGCTTTCCTTGAAAAAGGAACCGAAGGAACTTTCTGTGAGTTGGATGGATGAGAACATGAACATGAAATCTAGAGAACAAAACCAATCCTGACTCTGAAGGTATGGCAGCAGAGTTCCCAGAGAAATCATCTTGAATTTCTCTTTGAACAGGAATTTGTTCAATTTTCTGAGGTATAAAATAGGTCTGTGTTCCCCTGTTTTCTTTGGGATAAGGAAATAGGGGGAGTAAAACCCTGTACCCTGTTGATGAATGGGTACTTCTATTGCCCCTTGGGCAAGAAGCATAGTGACCTCTTGATCTAACAGGTTGATGAGAGAGGTCTGAGGATTGAACTGTCTTACCATTGTGGGAGGGGGCATGCACAGAAAGTGAAGCTTGTAACCCTCTTTTATAATGGAGCGTCCAATGTTCTGCTGTTATTTGCCCCCATCTGGGGGCAAAGTGACACAACCTTCCTGGAATGGTGGAAGGCTCTGGTCCATTGAGGGCCAGGAAGGCTAAGTTCTCTAGATGAAAGTCAAAGGTCTTGTGGAGGCTGAGACTGCTGAGATGGTTGAGGCTTAGCAGTCTTTGCTTTCCTTTGTTTAGGTGGTTGCTGACTTTTCCGGGCAGGCTGACCTGCAAAACGTCCCTGCTGGGAATAAGAGGGATAAAACTTCTTCTTTTTTGAGAAGAATGGTTTCTTGAAAGATTTCTTTCTTGCAGGATCAGCTGTGGCTTTGGATAACCTATCCAAAGTGGAGTTGTCAGCATCCAACTCATTGGCTTTTTCTTGCCAATTTTTGCCGAATAGGTTCTCACCTGTACAAGGGATATTGCCCAGTTTGTCCTGCACCCAGAGCTCCAAATCGGATGCCTGGAGCCAGGCAATTCTACATGCACCTAAGGCAATGGCAGAGGTTCTGCTTATGCACTCAAAACAGTCAAAAGCTGCACGATTGACAAACTTAGAAACATCCTGAGCATGTTTAACCAGTGTGAGAAAGTCCTGCCTCTTGTCATCAGGAAGGAGAGGGCTTAAAATCTCCAAGTCTCCTGTGACTTCTTTAAGTAACATTCCCATATATAAAATATAGGAACTGATCCTGGCAGAAAGCATGGAAGCCTGGAAAGTACGATGTCCAAAGGCATCCAAAGTTCTACACTCACGTCCTGGAGGATTAGAGGCATGCCTCTTTGCACTCCTGATCCTTCTCATAGCCGATTCCACTACAATAGAGTGGTGAGGAAGCTGAGTTTTCTGGAAACCAGGACAAGGAGGGACTCGATACATGGTATCCAGTTTGCGAGAGTGAGGAGAGGTGGTAAGAGGTGTCTCCCACATTCTCAACATGAGATCATGTAAGATCTCATGGATAGGCAGAGTAGCTGCCTCCTTAGCAGCTTTGGGATATTGTAAAATCTCCAACTCCTTAGCCCTGGGCTCTGTTTCAGGAGCCACAGTAATGGACAGACCTCGAGCCACCTCCCTGATAAAATCCTGAAAGGAGATATCTTCTGGAGGAGACATCCTACGTTTAGGAGAGGAAGGCTCCTCCAGGAGAAGTATTCTGGTACCGTCAGAGCTGTCAGAATCCTCGGAGTCTTCCAAGGATTCGAAGTACCTTCTGTCCGGATGCTCTTGAAGAGTCCAATACCCGTACTGACCGAAGTAGGTACCGGGGGGAATCGGTACCAGTGTATCGGCACTGGAAGGCATAGCATGAGTGGGTGCCGGCAAAGCAGACACCGATGTCGATGCTGTCGGTACCGGTTGAACTGTCTGATGTGGTTTCCGAGGGTGTCTATGCCAGAAGGAGAGCCGCCAGACTGCATTCAATAGTCAGGAACCTCTGGTCTATCGACACTGCTGATGCCTGTGTATCGGTACCAGAAGCAGCCGGTACTCCAGAGCATGGCACCAGTAGTTCTGCTGAGGTTGAGGCCTCGAGAACATCCTGGAGCCCTGATAATGCTTTGGAAGCCGAAGCCTCCCGCCGGGGCAATTTTGCCGGTACAGAACCCTCAAGGGCAACGCCAGAGGCATCTCGATGCTTGGAAGGAGAACTACCCTTTGAGGACCGGCTAGACTTATGTTTAGTTACCTGAGATCCATGGGAGGAAGATGAAGCCCTGGAAGACGTCGATGCCACAGAAGCTGCATCGGAGGGAAAAAGGGCGCTGAGCTTAGCAGCTCGGTTTTGTCGACCCCTCTTGGACATCATGGCACAGGCCATACACTCAGAGATGGAGTGGTCAGGACCTAAACATTTAAGACACCAGTCATGGGTGTTGGTGACGGAGATGGTACCGCCACACTTGGTGCACTTTTTGAAACCCGAAGCGGGTTTTTCCATAGTGAAGGAAATTTTGGGCCTAAGGCCCAAAATGGCACGTGCACCTGGGAAGAAAAGTTTGGAAAAAAATAGAAAATATATATATATTTTTTTTTTTTTAAACGAAAGAAAGAAAGAAAGAAGAGAGAACCGGTGGTACCGGTATAGTGTCGGGGAAGGCAGACGCGACCACAAAAAAGAAGGAATAAGGGAAAACTTTCTGCGGTGACAGGAACGACGACCTGCTGGCTCCGCGGAAAACGAAGAACTGGAGAGAGGCAGTTGGGAAAGGCAGGAAGGCAGCTCGCAGGTGCTGTGGGATGCTCCCAAAAGCTTTCTAATTGGATGGTGGGGAGCGTTCCCGTTCAGGCTCCGTCGGTACCGACGATACCCATATGTGAAGACTACATTCCTGCTTGTTCCTGGAGATAAATATCATCATCTTGCTTTACACCTTTAGTCATTTTTTATTTCTGCCTGTGTTTTTGCCATCCTTATTTTTTCTTTGCCTCTTGGAGCTTTATCTGCTATCAATGTGTGTATTCCTCTTATGACCTATGTTTTTTGCCTCAATTTTTTTAGCCACTTCCTTGGAGAACCACATTAGGTTACTTTGCCTTTATTTTTATTTACTTTCCTTGGCTAAAGATCTTTTGCCACTTTTATTCTTCTTTTCAAATTGACTCACTGCCTTTTCACTTCTTTATCTACTTCAATCCTGCAGCTTCTCCTACTTCTCCATTTTACTAAAGTCAGCATGTTTGAAATCCAGTAGTTTGAGTTGTGTGCCCAGGCTCCACTTTAGCTCATATCAAACCATAATGTGTGATGATTATTGCTGTCAAAGTGGATACCCAACTGGACATTAGGCACAATTTTTTCATATCCAAGTAATAGAGTCGGCATTGCACCTTCCCTTGTGAGCTCCATCACCATTTGTCTGAGCAGAGCATCTGGAAAGGCACAATGATCTCTCTATGTAGCTGTGAGAACAGAACAAACCACAACACCTTCTACTGAATCCTAAGGGACAAATTCAGGCAGATCACAGTGCAGAAACTAAGGAACCAGAATCAATCTCCAAAACATCAGAAAAATTAATGCTAATAGTCACACTCAAATTACTTATTAGGGCCTGTTTTACTAAAGCTTTTTTTCCCCATAAACACGGGTGTTAACACATTTGACCACTGTGAGCATAGGCTGAGAAGGGAAGCCAGTGTTTAAAGTCCACCGATGTTCCTTGTGATCTTGGGCAAATCACTTAACCCTCTATTGCCTCAGGTACAAAACCTATATTGTAAGCCCTCCAAGGACAAGGAAATACCAACTCTGAACATAACTCACCTTGAACTATTACTGAAAAGGCATGAGCTAAATTCAAATCCACTGTAAGTAACAAAGAAATGCAAACCTGTTTACATTATCTTTTATTTATATCTCAAACCTTTTTTTTTTTTGCTAGTGAGAAAAATATTGCAGGGCATTGGCAAAAGGAAACGATTTGCTCATCGTAGGAGAAAGAGTAGCATGGAACAGAATGTTAGGGAAAGAATGAGTAGGGATAGAAACAGAGAACACTAGAGCAGATAGAGACCATATGGTCCCTCCAGTCTGCCCACCCATACCTCCTGCTCAGCCTGTTCACTTTGGAGGTTAACCGAGAAAAGGAAAACCTAACCGCCATAATGCATCATTCTGTTTATATTATTCATCCATTCCATCAGCAACACCAAACTTAAAAGGGGTGTGCAGCAGCTTTTGGGGGGTTTTTGCTCCGTTTGCAGGGAAAGAGGGGCTTATTTTGTTTTGTTTTATTTCTTTATTTAGGTGTGTATTATTTCTCAGTAGTGGGCACTAGACTATGTCATAAAGTCTGCCCCGTCCCCCAGACACTTAAACCTGAATGCTAAGATAAAACAAGACCAGCCCTGGGCTTACTATTATTTCCCCTCCTCCACCAAACTCATAGGGTAAGCGGGAAGGAGGGGGGGGGGGAGGAGGTGTGATCCTCTTGATCCATCCATTGCCATATTCAAAGTGCCAGCACTGGAAGTCTTTTTTTTAATTTGGTGATTGGCCTAACCAGCTAGATGGGCAGAGCTGGCTGCACTATAAATAAAACATGAAAATGCCACTGGCATTTCCTGTTTCATTTTAAACAAAGTTACATCTCCGATATTTAAACAAAGAAAACAGCAACTACTAGGAAAGGATGTTCCAAAGCACTGGTTAAGTCCTACTCACAATATTTTAAGCTAGAGCTGATGAACGGTCTAAGGTTCCTTAATATGAGGCTCCTCAATTTCCCATGTTCTGCAATCAGTGCAAGAAACAGCTTAAAAATATCTAGAAAACATTCTCAAAGTGCCAATATCAAAGCCTCCCACCCCTTTAAACAGAGTTTATATTTGCCTGACCTGTCCATAGACTTGTCCTTGATATATGCAGACAGTCGGGATGTGACTTCTGTTAGAATCATCAGATATTGAAGAAATTAATCAGTCTACTCTTTTAGTATCATTTATGTCCTATTGACTTTATTTTCATGCTTATTACAGGAACTTGCTATGCTACCATTTGCAATCACATTCATAAATAACTAAACAGGAGAGTAGTCAAAATAAAGAATGAGAAGAACAGAGTCACCATGTTACTGGCACTATCAATCCTCCCCAAAAGCATGTGAGAAAAATATATTATGCATACTTTCTTCAAATTGAGAAGTAATGGGGTTAATATTTGGAGAAGGCAGTCAGCATTATTTTTAAAACACTGACCCTGCATTTAAAACACAATGATGGTAATTTTAGAAGCTCCATTAGTGATTTGGATGTCTGAAAACGGGCATTCAGATATGCAAATCACAGACATCCCCGGAGCCATTTTACAAAGCCCAAAGAGACATGTTTAGGTGCGATGACATCCTACTTGGCCAGGGGCATGCCTGGGGTGTAGCAGAGGTGGATCTGTAAAAATACACGTGCACATACAATTTCTGATCAGCACTGCATGGCGGCTAACACCATCAAGGACAGCCATGGCTATGCCTTTTCCAGGACATGAATAGGATTTATAAAGACACCAAGTTCAGCAATGTAACTGCAATTTAGAAGGAAAAGCCCATTCACTCCATTAATATTTTTCACTGCTTCAAAGATACCTATCAGTATATAAGACATGCATTTCTACAGGCAACTGCATAGCAACATGTCCCCATTTGCACAATGGCATGCTGGGATGTGGGGGAGATATACCATTGTGTTCTGTGATAGGGCACTATGCACATCTGTGTTCACAGTTCTCATTTACAGCATAAATCAACCAATGACCAAATCTGCCTTTGTAGCACCTTGCCGTTTACGAGCTTTACGCCCTTTTCTTGACCCTAATGCTCAGACTTCTTTAGTTTTTAGCACAGTCATAGCCAGACTCGACTACTGTAACACAGCATATGCTGGACTACCCACATATCAACTGAAGAGACGCCAATCGATACAAAATACGTGTACTTTCACAGGCAAGGAAACATCTTTATTCATTCAGCATCATTGGCTTCCAGGTTTTTTTTTTACCATATTGATTATAAAATTCTTTACCCGACACATAAGGTTCTCCACAATGAAGCACCTGATTATCTGTAATATCCTTCCCCTGGTCATTCATCTTGAACAAAGCTTTAAGAAATTTAAAACTCTTCTAAAAACACATTTATTCCAACAAGTATTTGTGCTTGAGGCAAGCCAAGCAATCCCTGAATGGAACTGATCGACAACATTTTCTTTGGTCCTTTTCAATCCTTATGTTATTTCTCTATGTTTTATAGAAGTTGCTATGACTTGTCAATTTAGAATCATTGGAGTTCCTTTTCCGACTCTCTCAATGTTTTCAGAAACTCGTTAACTACTCTGTATGTTTGATAAGAAAGAGCAGTATATCAAAACAATAAACAATATGTCCATATTCTGTGGACGTGTACATGGTACATGTTCAAGTTTATAAAACATGGAGACCTCTTACATGTGGCTAGCCCATAACTCTGTGTGTCTTCATTTTTTCTATTATGCAGCAGACACATGAATCTTTGCGAGTGGAGAACAGCAGATTTTATAAGGCTCTTACATGTAACCATCTTCTCATCTGCCTCTCCCGCTGCATAATCAGATGTTTTGACTTGGACGTTTCCTGCTTCCAACAGTAGCCAATCCAAGTTACAAGTACCTGTCAGGTTCCCAAAAGGTAGACAGAGCCCATGCTGTTTATCCCTTCAATAAAGCATAGTTACTCACCTGTAAAAGGTGATCTCCGGGAACAGCAAGAATTTAGTCCTCACATATGGGTATCATAGGTACCGACGGAACCTGCGTGGGAATGCTCCCCAGCGTCCAATTAGAAAGCTTTTGGGAGCATCCCACAGTGCCTGCGTGCTGCCTTCCTGCCTTTCCCAACTGCCTCTCTCCAGTTGAGTTTTAAAGCTGAGACAAAGAGAGAGAGAGAGAAAAGAAAGAGATAGAGAGATACAACTCCTAGGGGAGGTGGGTGGGTTGTGAGGATTAAATTCCTGCTGTTCCCGGAGATCACCTGTTACAGGTGAGTAACTATGCTATCTCCAGGCACAAGCAGGAATGTAGTCATCACATATGGGGACTCCCTAGCTTTAGGTGCTAGGGAGAGACCCCAGAAGATGTGTGTCCCTGAACAGGGCTCCACTTCCCCCCATGGATCTCTGGCATCCTACCAGAGATGGCGGGTAGGAGTTGATTAGGTATGGAACAACTGTTGGAGAACAGCCTGACCAAACAAGGCATCCCGGCGGAAGTCCTTGTCCAAGCAGTAATGGGCTGTGAAGGTATGAACCGAGGCCCAAGTGGCTGCTCGACAGATGTCGTCGATAGACACAGAGTGCAGATGAGCCATTGAGGCTGCCATGGCTCTCACACTGTGAGCTGTGACATGGCCCTCCAGAGAAAGGTTCTTACTCTGACAGGCGAAGGAAATACACTGAGCAATCCAGTTAGACAGTGTTCTCTTGGAGACTGGAAGTCCCAAATGAGAAGGATCAAAAGCAAAGAGTTGAGAGGACTTTCTATGTTGCTGTGCTCTTTGTAAGTAAAAGGCTAAAGCTCTTTTACAGTCCAAGGTATGAAGATTCCTCTCTGCATTTGATGCATGAGGCTTTGGAAAAAACACAGGTAGGTAGACCGCTTGGTTTAGATGAAAAGGCGAGACCATCTTTGGCATAAAGTGTGGATGAGTCCTAAGGACTACCTTGTCATGATGGAACCTTGTATAAGGTGGATCAGCTACTAGCGCTTGCAACTCACTAATGCGGCGTGCTGATGTGATTGCAATGAGAAAGATAACCTTCCAAGAAAGGAATTTCAAGGAGGTAGTAGCTAAAGGTTCAAAGGGTAGCTTCATGAGCTGCCCAGGAACCAGGTTTAAATCCCATGCCACCAGTGGTGGCCTAATGGGAGGCTTAGTTAGAAGAAGGCCTCTCATAAATCTTGCTATAAGAGGATGAGAGGAAATAGGTTGTCCATTTAGAGGCTTAAGGGAAGCTGCAATAGCACTCAAATGGACTCTTAATGAGTTAGTCTTAAGTCCTGCATTGGATAAAAGAAGGAGATACTCCAGCAATGATTCCAGAGGTATCGCAAGGGGGTTGAGACCCTTCTGCGAACACCATATGGTAAACCTTTTCCACTTAAAAGCATAAGAGCGTCTTGTAGAAGGTTTCCTGGAAGCAAAAAGAATATCTTTTACTTGCTGAGGAAGATTAAGATCTTGGAGATCTAGGCCTTCAGCAACCAAGCCCTGAGATGCAGAGATTGGGGATTGGTATGCCATAACATCCGTCCTCCTGACATAGGAGAGATCTGGAGCAGACCCTAACTCCAGGGAGGGAGCTTGAGAGAGATGTAGAAGCAGAGGGTACCACACTTGCCGTAGCCAATGTGGAACTATGAGAATTATATGGCTTCTGTCTCTCTGAAGCTTGAACAGGGTTTGGGGAATTAGGGGAATGGGTGGAAAGGCATACAGGAAGTCTTGACCCCAATGAAGTAGGAAAGCATCCCTGGCCTGAGCCTTCTGAGCCGGAATTCTGGAACAGAACCTGGGAAGTTTGGCATTCCATGGACTTGCAAAAAGGTCTATGTCCGGGGTTCCCCAAATTTGAAAAATCTTGGTTACCTGGTCTGCATGCAGAGACCATTCGTGTGGAAGCAGAACTCGACTGAGTCTGTCTGCCCAAGAGTTTTGTATCCCTGGAAGATACACTGCCAGGAGATGAATCTGATGCTCTCTGGCGAGGGCTCATAGTCGCAAAGCTTCGTTGCAAAGTGACAGAGAGCCTGTTCCCCCCTGCTTGTTCACATAGAACATGGCTACTTGATTGTCCGTATGAATGAGGACTGTCTTGCAGCTAAGCAGGGTTTGGAACACTTGCAGAGCAAGGAAAATTGCTCTGAGCTCCAAGAGATTGCTATGTAGATGACTCTCCTGTGGAGACCAGGTGCCTTGGGTGGAGAGGTCTTGCAGATGAGCTCCCCAACCCATTGGAGAAGCATCTGTTGTGAGAGTTGCTTGGGGTAAGTGTTGTTGAAAAGGGAACCCCAGCAACAGGTTTTGAGTGGACTTCCACCACTGGAGGAACAAAATAAGGCAACTTGTGTTTGCTATTTTGTCTGACAGGCATCCTGATGCCTGGGTCCATTGGGTGGATAAAGTCCACTGAGCTGCCCTCATATGGAGGCGAGCATAGAGAACCACATGCACAGTAGATGCCATGTGGCCTAGTAGTTGTAACATTTCTCGAGCAGTTAGATGAGGCTTTAACACTGCTTGAGAAGCTAACTGCACCATGCGAATGCAACAGGCCTGGGGTTGATAGGCCCTTGTCTTTCTGGTATCCAGCAAAGCTCCTATGAACTCTAAAGACTGAGTGGGAGTTAGACTGGATTTTGGGATGTTTATTACCAGGCCTAAATACTGAAGGATACGCATTGTGCAGGATAGAGAAGTCCTGGCCTCTGACTCTGTTGGGGCTCGAATGAGACAGTCGTCTAAGTAGGAGAAGACGAATATCCCTAGAGTGCGGAGAAATGCTGCTACTACAGCCATGCATTTCGTGAACACCCTTGGTGCTGAGGCGAGGCCAAAAGGAAGCACCCTATATTGGTAGTGCTTTCCTTGAAAAAGGAACCCACTGTGGGTTGGATGGATGAGGACATGGGTGTACGCATCCTTGAGATCTAGAGAACAAAGCCAATCCTGACTCTGAAGGTATGGCAGCAGAGATCTGAGAGAAATCATCTTGAATACCTCCTTGACAAGGAATTTGTTCAATTCTCTGAGGTCTAAAATAGGTCTGTGACCCCCTGTTATCTTTGGGATAAGGAAATAAGGGGAATAGAACCCTGTACCCTGCTGATGAATGGGTACTTCTTCTATTGCCCCTTGTGCAAGGAGGATAGCGACCTCCTGACCTAGCAAGTTGATGAGAGAGGTCGGAGAATTGATCTGCTTTACTATTGTGTGAGGAGGCATGCTTGAAAAATGAAGCTTGTACCCCTCCTCTATGATGGAGAGTGTCCAATGCTCTGCTGTTATCTGCCCCCATCTGGGGGCAAAATGACATAACCTTCCTGGAATGGTGGAAGGCTCTGGTCCCCCGAGAGCCAGGAAGGCTAAGTTCTCTAGTTGAGAGTCAAAGGCCCTGTGAAGGCTGAGCCTGCTGGGCCGGCTGAGGCCTAGCAGTCTTTGCTTTCTTCTGTTTGGGTGGTTGCTGACCTTTCCTGGCAAGCTGACCTGCAGAATGTCCCTGCTGAACATAAGCAGGATAAAATCTTTTCTTCTTAGAAAAGAATGGTTTCTTGAACAATTTCTTTCTAGCAGGATCAGCAGTGGACTTGGATAATCTATCCAAGGTGGAATTTTCAGCATCCATCTCATTGGCCTTTTCCTGCCAATCTCTACCAAACAGATTCTCACCAGTACAAGGTATGTTTCCCAATTTGTCTTGTACCCAGAGCTCCATATCAGATGCTTGGAGCCAAGCAATTCTACGTGTACCTATGGCAATAGCCGAGGTTCTGCTTATGCACTCAAAGCAGTCAAAGGCTGCACGGTTAGCAAATTTAGAAACATCTTGGGCATGTTTGACCAAAGTGAGAAAATCCTGTCTGCTATCCTCAGGAAGAATAGGACTTAAAGCTTCTAAATCATCTGTGACCTCCTTCAGGAACATTCCCATGTAGAGACTATAGGAACTGATCCTGGCAGAAAGCATGGAAGCTTGGAAAACGCGACGTCCAAAAGCATCCAGGGTTCTGCACTCACATCCTGGAGGATTAGAGGCATGCCTCTTTGCACTCTTGATCCTTCTCATAGCTGATTCCACTACAATAGAGTGGTGAGGAAGCTGAGTCTTTTGGAAACCAGGACAAGGAGGGACTCGATACATAGTATCCAGTCTGCGAGAATGAGGAGAGGTGGTAAGAGGTGTCTCCCACATCCTTAATATGAGATCATATAAAATCTCATGAATGGGCAAGATAGCTGCCTCCTTAGAAGTTTTGGGATATTGTAGGATTTCCAACTCTTTGGCCCTTGGCTCTGTTTCAAAGGCCACAGTAATGGACAGGCCCCGAGCCACCTCCCTGATAAAATCCTGGAAGGAAATATGCTCTGGAGGAGACATCCTGCGCTTAGGGGAGGAGGGCTCTTCTGGGAGAAGCATTCCTGCATCGACAGAACTGTCAGAATCCTAAGATTCTTCTGAGGACTCGAAGTACCACCTGTCCGGATGCTCTTGAAGAGCCCGATACCCATACCAACCGAAGTCGTAACCGGTACCGGGGTATCGGTACCGGAGGGCATCGGATGACTGGGTACCGGCAAAGCAGACACCGATACTATCGGTACCGGTACTGATACCGATGCCGGTACCGGTCGAACTGTCTGTTGCGGTTCCGAGGGCGTCGATGCCGCCAGATTGCGCTCAATAGCCAGGACTCTCTGGTCACTCGACGCTGCCAATGCCTGGGATGTCAGTACCGGAGGAGACCGCCGGTACCCCAGAGCATGGCACCAGTAGTTCTGCCGAGGTTGAGGTCTCGAGAACATCCTGGATCCCCGATAATGATTTGGAAGCCGAAGCCTCCCACTGGGGCAATTTTGCCGGTGCAGAATCCTCAAGGGCAACGCCAGATGCATCTCGATGCTTAGAAGGAGATCTACCCTTTGAGGACCGGCTGGACTTATGTTTAGTTACCTGAGATCCACGGGAGGAAGAAGCAGCCCTGGAAGACGTCTATGCCACCGAAGCTGCATCAGAGGGAAACAGGATACTGAGCTTAGCAGCTCGGTTCTGCCAACCTCTTTTAGACATCATGGCACAGGACATACAATCCATGATGGAGTGGTCAGGACCTAAACATTTTAGACACCATTCATGGGTGTCGGTGACGGAAATGGTACCGCCACACTTGGTGCACTTTTTGAAACCTGAAGCAGGTTTCTCCATTGTAAGGAAACGTTTTTGGGTCTCTCTCTCTCTCTATATCTATCTCTATTATATATATATATATAATGTGTTTTTTTGTTTTTAAAGACAGAAATAAGAACAACAAAACCGGCGGTACCGGTAAAGCGTCGAGGAAGGCAGACGCGACCACAAAAAGAAATAAATAAAAAAGAATTCTTCTGCAGTAACAGGAAAAACCTGCTGGCTCCGCGGAAAAAGAAGAACTGGAGAGAGGCAGTTGGGAAAGGCGGGAAGGCATCATGCAGGCGCTGTGGGATGCTCCCAAAAGCTTTCTAATTGGACGCTGTGGAGCGTTCCCGCGCAGGCTCCGTCGGTACCGACGATACCCATATGTGATGACTACATTCCTGCTTGTTCCTGGAGATTGGGATATGGACTTTAATTTCCAAAACTTGTCCGCACCTCTTTTAAACCCAGCTATACTAACAACTTTAACGACATCCTCCGGCAACAAATTCCAGAGTTTGACTATGTGCTGAAAGTATTTTCTCAGATTAGTCAAACATGCTACTGAATATGTATATTTGCCACTAACTGGCCATTATTTGTATAGTGGTGATATTCAGCCCTATAGAGATTACCTATGTATTTAGTTTAGGCCTTCTGAAAAAACAATACTAAAGGAAACTAAAAGAGACAAAAAGAGAAATAAGGAAAGCAAAATCAAAGGCAGAGGAAAAGATGGCTAAAGATGTGAAGTGTGGCGACAAAACTTAAGTCAGGTATTTTTGGGAGAGGAGGAAAATAAGAGATGGAATTGCAGGACTCAGAAGTGCTAAGAACGGATTTGTGGAAAGTGACATTGAAAAAGCGAAAATGCTAAAGAAATACTTCTGCTCTGTTTTTACTAAAGAAAATCCTGGAGAAGGACCAGCTGTGACTCCCAAATATAAAAATGGGAATGAAGTAGATACCACACCATTCATAGAAGATGATGTGTTAGAACAACTTGCAAAACTGAAAGTGGACAAGGCCATGGGACCGGATGGGATACATCCCAGAATGCTGAGAGCTCAGAGGTTCTTGCAGGGCCGTTAAAGGATGTTTTCAACAGATCCTTGGAAACAGGAGTAGTTCCTCAGAACTGGAGAAGGGCGGATGTGGTACCTCTTCACAAAAGTGGTGACAGGGAAGAAGTGACAAACTACAGGCCCGTGAGCCTTACCTCGGTGGCGGGAAAAGTAATGGAGCGCAAAGAGTGAATAGTGGACTTTTTCAAAACCAACAGGTTGCATGATCTGAGGCAACATGGTTTTACCAAAGGACGATCTTGCCAAACAAATCTGATTGAGTTCTTTGACTGGGTGACAAGAGAACTAGATCAGGGGCATGCGATGGATGTCATCTACCTGGATTTCAGCAAAGCATTTGATACTGTTCCTCATAGGAGGCTTATCAATAAACTCAGTAGTTTGGGGATAGGTCCCAAGGTGGTGAACTGGATCAGAAATTGGTTGACTGACAGACGACAGAAGGTGATGGTAAATGAAGCTCACTCGGATGAAAGGAGGGTGATTAGCGGGGTGCCTCAGGGTTCGGTCCTGGGCCCGGCACTGTTCAATGTATTTGTGAGTGATATTGCTGAAGGACTGCATGGAAAAGTCTGTCTTTTTGCAGATGACACGAAAATTTGCAACAGAGTGGACTCCCCTGAGGGAGTGGATAACATGAGGAAAGACCTGTAAAAGCTGGAAGAATGGTCTAATGCTTGGCAGTTAAGATTTAATGTGAAGTGGTACAGTGTCATGCCCTTGGGAAGCAGAAATGCAGGGAAAATGTACGCGATAGGGGGCGAGAGGTTGGTGTGCACGGACCAGGAGAAGGACTTTGGTGTGATTATTTCTGCGTATCTCAAGGTGACAAAACAGTGCGACAAGGCAGTGGCAAAAGCCAGGAAGATGTTGGGTTGCATACAAAGAGGAATTACCAGCAGAAAGGAAGAGGTACTAATGTCACTGTATAAGTCACTGGTGATGCCTCATTTGGAATACTGTGTTCAGTTTTGGAGACCATATCTTGGCAAAGGATATAAAAAGACTGGAAACTGTTCAGAGGAAGGCGACCAAAATGATTTGGAGCCTGCGTCAGAAGCCTTATGAGAAGAGACTTGAAGACCTAAATATGTACACTCTGGAGGAGAGGAGGGACAGGGGGGATGATTCAGACCTTTAAATACTTAGAGAAATAATGAGCAAACAAACCTCTTCCAAAGACAGGGAAGATGTAAAACTAGAGGGCATAACATGAAGCTGCAAGGGGGGTAAACTGAAAGGCAATGTCAGGAAATACTTTTTCACTGAAAGGGCGGTGGATGCTTGGAATGCCCTCCCGATAGAAGTGGTGGGGTGCAAATACAGTGACAGAATTCAAAATGGCATGGGACAGACACAGTGGATCCCTTTACAGCAACAGGATGAAATAAAAATAAACGTAACTAACTAATTTCTCAACATACAGGGGTGTCCTACATGGAGCGGTCGGTTCACCCCTTAAACAAAGACATGGGGAGGGGTGGCCTGCATGGAACGGCAGGTGCACCTACTCTTGCCATCTTACTGGGCAGACTAGATGGACCATACAGGTCTTTATCTGCCGTCATTTACTATGTTACTATGTGAGCTATCAGTATAGGGCTGAATATCACTATTATATGGATAATTTTCATTCCACCCTCTCTCTGAAGACTGGTCAGGCAATTACTCATCCCATACAACATTTTGAGAATATATAGATAGAGCAGCAATTAAGAACCTCCACCCTTAACCTCCTACAGATTCCTACCCAGAAGATCAGGAGCAAGCAGTCCACCTGCAACTGAGCCTTTTCATGATTTGCCCCCGCATTACAGAACTCCCTTCCGCCAACACTAAGAGAAATTACAGAATTACCGGAATTCAGAAAGAAACCTAAAATATACCTCTTTCTAAATGAATACAGCACAGATAAGCACTCAAACCTAGCCACCTTAAAATGCACTCTAAGGACACAATAGACAAATTCTCCTTTAATCTGTACATAAATTAACCAGTATGACGAGCAGAGCTATAACTGTAAATAGTTGATGTTAAACTGTTAAACTATGTTGTACTGTTTCTGTTTAATGTAAAACAGTGTGCGGAACAGGCCCCCTTTGAATTATAGAAAGGCTGTACAGAAATAAGTTTCAATAAATACATAATTTTCATTCCACCTTCTCTCAGAAGGCTGGTCAAACAATTAATACAACGTTTTGAGAATATATGGATAGAGCAGCAATTTTCAACCTTTTTGTGTCATAACACACTTGACAGATGAGGTTCATGTGCCCAACACCCTACACAGAGGATCATTTTGGGGGAGGGAATTGAGTCCCCTCATATATACGCCCTCACTTAATCTCACTCGGGCTAATCCTTTCTCGCTCTCTTCCAGCACCTCCAGCCTCAACCCTTCTCTCAGCCTCTTTTTCCCCCTTTACAAACCTGAGTGCCCTTTAATATTCACCCTCTCCATCCAGTGATCAAAATGGCAGGAGAGGAAGGATATCACACAGGATGCACATTTCTGGACAGAGCCAGGAGGAAGCAACAAGAAGAAGAGGTTATTTCAAGTATTTAGCTTCCTGCGCTCCTCAGGCAGTAGGCTGTCACTGTTATGGAAAGAGTCTTTTTGCTGTTTATATCAAATTTCTGGTGACACACCTTCCAGCTCTTGGCAAACACTAGTGTGTCATGATACTCTGAGAACTATTGGGTTTACAGGTCAACAGTTATGATGTTTTCCTGACATTCATTCAGAGTGAGTGAGTGAGTGAGTGAGAGAGAGAGAGAGAGAGAGTGTGTGTGTGTGTGTGTGAGGGAGAGAGTGTGTGTGTGAGAGTAAGAGTGCTTGTGTGTGTGTGAGTGCGTGTGTGTGTGAGTGCGTGTGTGTGTGTGTGTGAGAGTGCGTGTGTGTGTGTGTGAGTGAGTGAGTGACAGTGAGAGTGTGTGTGTGTGTGAGCATGAGTGTGTGAGAGTGTGTGTTTTATACTGCTGTGCAAGGAAACTCAAATAAGTGCAAGCTCTTTCCGAAGCACAGATGACAAGACTGACTTTCATACTTTGGACACATCATGCAAAAAGAGAGACCATTAGAGAAAGACATCATGCTTGGCAATGTTGAAGGTCAACACAAAAGAGGAAGGCCAGCAATGAGATGTATTGATACAACAGCAGCAGCTATGGATGCCACTATCAACAGAGCCGCCTAACTGAAAACCGAACAGAGAGTTTAAGAGAGCTATCCAGAGGGTCGCCATGACTCAACTCAGACATGAAGGCATTAACATAATCATTTCTGCAGCTGCAACAAGAAATTATGGAAAGTTGAAGGGAATTTTTTCTTACCCTATAAACGTTAAGAAAAATTTTCACAGTTTGAGTACAGTTTCTTTAACACTAAGCGGATTAGGTTTTTGGAGCTAACACAGCAAAAAAGTACAGATTGTGTGGCGTTAGCTGCAAAAGCAGAGCGTCATCTGTTGTTGCAGGCATGCACAGTATTTCCCCAGCAGATAATGCACCAAAATTGCAGGGAGTGTGGTCAGACAGCAACCTTGAGGTGGTGTTAGTAGCACCCATGCTATCTGCAAATTTGATAGTTACCATGTGGTGTTGAGGTCCACAGTAACTATGCATTGCAGACACATCCACTCTCCATGCTGATCCCACCCACTCATGCATATAAAGCACTTTCTGCAGATAACAGTGATTTTTTGCACTATCTGCATTTTACATGCATTAGTACACGCTATTTGGCCATGGTAAATAGCTATTAATGTGGCAGATATCTAACGCAGTTTAGTAAACATGCCCCAAAACATTTAAAAATGTTTCTTGATAAGAAATTTTCAGCCCAAGGGCATGCACCTATCTGAATTGACTTATTTTGACTATCTCTGGATGTCTATTATGTGAGTATGCTACTGTATAATGTTTGTACTGTTCCTTGCTTAGAATGAAGCGATAGATGCATTATAAATAAATTTTACTTTAATAAAACAAATCTCCCAGGAGGAATGGAATATGTACACCTCTCTCATGTTTGTCTTTCCTACTTAGAATTGTTTTTTGGTATTTCTTGTTCTTATTTCAACCCATGGTCTCCTTTCAATTTTGAGGGCTTAGAAAACAGCAGTATGAGTTTTATAGTTGATGATGGGCTCCCATTCTCAACATTGGCTCAGGATTTGTGATGTTTTGAATTAATATTCTGTTTTTCAAAATTCTTTTATTTTATAATAAATCAGGAAAAATACAATAAGTCCTCAAGAGGGTTACCAATAAAACAGTCATTAGTTAAAACAATCCACCGAGGACCCCTACAACAAATAACTTCAATACCCACATTAACAGACAGGAAGCAAAAAATAACCATAACAGTAAATCATGCTATTCCTTCCCAGAAAGAAACGCTTTGAGCTGAACAGGGTCAAAGAAAACACATTTACTAGTTTGATAATTCACAAGACACGGTACAGGGAAATTTTAAAAAGATGTAGCCCAAGAGCCAACACCCAGGGCTTCAATGCCAAAAACATCTTCCTGTGTTTCTGGATACTTCTACTGACATCAGGGAAAATTTGTATGGTATTTCCAGAGAAAACATTCTTTTTTGGAAAAATAATCTTAATATCAAATCTGTATCCAATGGAGAAAGAAAAGAAGCAATTAATGTAGCCCAATAAAGGTACAGTATCAGTTGAAGACTCAAGAAACGCAGAAACATTCAAGATCTCAGACTGAGGAGGCAAAGCCAACTTATCAGAAACTCTCCCAGGGTTAGCCCACAGGGGAACATAATAAACGGTTGAAAACTTAATACTATCCACCATCCTCAATCAACAGAACCTCTTTAAAATATTTTTGCAATAGTAACAATGTGGATAAATAATGAGTACGAGGAAAATTGATGAACCAAAGGTTCCTTGTGCGAGCTTCATTCTCCAAAGATTCCAATTGATAGTACTACAATCCCTATCTTGTATATAAGAGGGGAGAGCAGCTTGGGCAACCGCATCTTGGCTCTCAAGCTTATCAACAGAATTCTTACAATTAGAAATATAAGCATCCTGATCAATTTTGTGACCACATCTGTTGAAAACTGTAATCTGAGAGAGATGACTGCAATGACATTTCTGTACGCGCCAGAACCTCCCTGATATCACGCAAGGAAATATCCTTAGGTATCGGCAATTTTTCCATGGGAGCAACAAAAGACAAGGGAAACGGTATCCTCAACTCCCCCATCAGAAACTAAACTACTGTCAAGCCGCGAGGTGTTCTGCCTTGAAGGGGTAGACGTCACCCCACATGGGCAACAAGACCCGAGGGAGCAGCAGTCTACAATAACTCTTCCTGACCGAGTGGAGTAGAACCCAACAAAAGAGAAGATATATCAGAGTCAGAACTCGCAGTCTCAGTTAATAAATCAGGAATGGCTGAAGAAACACCAGATGTAACTTGCAAAAGATGATAATACATAGGCCCAATGACTGATGGCCTTAGCAATTGCCATTGGCAATAATTTTTTTCCATTTTCCCATGTACTTTCATACCCCTTTGGACAGTCCCCTTAGGGCTCACACCTGCAGCCGCACTGCGGTTTAAACCAGCAGGGGATGATGTAACCAGAGCTCCTCCTCTAGCCGCAGTTCTTAGGGATCCAAAGTAGCAGGTAATTTTACACAACAGGAACGAAGCAACCCTCAATATTCTATTTTTTTTCTGAATGGTTCACTCTCATTTCTGTTACAAGCTTGTGATATCTATACATTTTGTGTAAATTAAAAATAAAGTTAAATAAAGCGTAGTTACTCACCTGTAACAGGTGATCTCCGGGAACAGCAGGAATTTAGTCTTCACATATGGGTATCGTCGGTACCGACGGAGCCTGCGTGGGAATGCTCTCCAGTGTCCAATAGGAAAGCCTTTGGGAGCATCCCGCAGCGCCTGTGTGCTGCCTTCCCACCTTTCCCACTGTCCCTCTTCAGTTGAGTTTATAGCTGGGAGGGAGAGGGAGAGAGAGAGAGAGCTCCTAGGGGAGGTGGGTGGGTTGTGAAGACTAAATTTCTGCTGTCCCCAGAGATCACCTGCTACAGGTGAGTAACTACGCTATCTCCAGGAACAAGCAGGAATGTAGTCTTCACATATGGGGACTCCAAAGCTGAAGATGCCAGGGAGATGGCCCCAGGAAGCTGCAACCCATTGTGAGATGGGCCATGCTTCCTCCCATGGATCTCTGGCATCCCACCAGGGATGGGGGTAGGAGTTGAATTAGTCTGAAAGAGATGTTGAAGAACAGCCTGGCCAAACAAGGCATCCCGGCGGGAGTCCTTGTCTAAGCAGTAATGGGCTATAAAAGGTATGTACCGAAGCCCAAGTGGCTGCTCGACAGATGTTGTCGATAGATACAGAGTAAAGGTTAGCCATAGAGGCTGCCACCTCTCTCACATTGTGAGCTGTGACATGGCCCTCGAGAGGAAGGCCCTTACTCTCATAGGCAAAGGATATGCATTGTGCAATCCAGCTAGACAGAGTTCTTTTGGAAAATGGAAGTCCCAAATGACTAGAATCAAAATCAACAAAGAGTTGAGAAGACTTTCTATGTTGCTGTGATCTTTGTAGGTAAAAAGCTAAAGCTCTAACAGTCCAAGGTATGAAGGTTTCTTTCTGCATTGGAGGCATGAGGCCTCGGAAAGAATACAGGAAGGAAAACTGCTTGGTTTAAATGGAAAGGGGAAACCACCTTTGGCATAAAGTATGGATGAGTCCTAAGAACGACCTTATCATGGTGAAATCTTGTATAAGGAGGATCAGCCACTAGAGCTTGCAATTTAATAATGCGGCGTGCAGAGGTGATTTCAATTAGGAATATGACTTTCCAGGAAAGGAATTTCAGAGATGTAGTGGCTAAAGGCTCAAAAGGTGGTTTCATGAGCTGCCCGAGAACAAGATTCAAATCCCATGCCACCGGTGGTGGTCTAATGGGAGGTTTTGTTAATAGAAGACCTCTCATAAATCTTGTTATAAGTGGATGAGAGGAAATAGGTTGTCCATTTAGAGGCTTGTAGGAAACTGCAATAGCACTAAGATGGACTCTTACTGAATTGGTCTTAAGACCAGCATTTGATAAGGTATCGCAAGGGGGTTAAGTCCCTTTTGAGAACACCATATGGTAAACCGTTTCCACTTAAAGGCATATGATCATCTTGTGGAAGGTTTTCCAGAAGCCTGTAGGATATCTTTTACCTGTTGAGAAAGGTATAGATCCTGAAGGTCTAGGCTTTCAGCAACCAGGCCCTGAAATGCAGGGACTGGGGATTCGGGTGCCATAGCATCCCATTCTCTTGGGAGAGAAGATCTGGAGCACACCCTAACTCCTGAGGGGCAGCTTGAGAGAGATGTGGAAGCAGAGGATACCACGTTTGCCATGGCCAACGTAGAGCTATGAGAATCATACGACCTCTGTCTCTCTGAAGCTTGAATAGTGTTTTGGGGAGGAAGGGAATGGGTGGGAAGGCATAGAGGAAGTCTTGACCCCAGTGAAGGAGGAAGGCGTCCCTTGCCTGACAATCTCGAGCTGGAATTCTGGAACATAACCAGGGAAGTTTGGCATTCAGTGGACTTGCAAAGAGGTCTATGTCTGGGGTTCTCCAGCTTTGAAATATTTAGGCAACCTGGTCTGAGTGGAGAGACCATTTGAGTGGCAGCAGTACTTGGCTGAGTTTGTCTGCCCAAAGGTTTTGAATGCCTGGAAGATATACCATGAGGAGGTGAATTTGCTGCTCTCTGGCGAGGGCCCATAGTCATAAAGCTTTGTTGCATAACGACAGAGAGCCGGTTCTGCCCTGCTTGTTCACGTAGAACATGGCTACTTGATTGTCCATCTGGACTAGGACTGTTTTGTAGCTGAGCTGGGCTTGCAATACTCAAAGAGCAAGGAAGATTGCTCTGAGTTCCAGGAGGTTTATATGAAGACAAGCCTCCTGTGGAGTCCAGGTACCCTGGGTAGAGAGATTGTGCAGGTGGGCCCCCCATCCCACCTATGATGCATCTGTTAGAGTGATCTGAAATAGGGGTTGCTGGAAAGGAGACCCCACCAGAAGATTCTCCAGTGATTGCCACCATTGGAGGGACGAAACAAGACATTGTGAGTTTGTTATTTTGTCTGACAGGCAACCTGTAGCCTGTGTCCACTGAGTGGATAGGGTCCACTGGGCTGCTCGCATGTGGAAGGGGGGAATAGGGAACTACATGTACAGTGGATGCCATATGTCCCAATAGCTGGAGCATTTCTCGAGCAGTCAGGTAAGTCTTTACTGCTGCTTGGGAAGCTAGCTGTACTATGCGCAGACAGCGAGGCTCTGGAAGGAAAGCCCTTGACTGTCTGGTATTTAGGCGAGCTCCTATGAATTCTAGGGATTGAGTGGGAGCAAGACGGGATTTTGGTAGGTTTATGACCAATCCCAAATACAGTCAAACCTCGGTTTTCATTTGCCCCAGTTTTCATACGCTTCGGTTTTCAACGTCTTTTTTGACTGAGATTTTGTCCCGGTTCTCATACATCGCTTCGGTTTTCAACGTCTTTTTTGACTGAGATTTTGTCCCGGTTCTCGTACATCGTCTCGGTTTTCATAAAGTACAGTACTGTAAATACATATACCCTCGCGCTGCACACCGGTCTGTATACACTGCCAGAACGCCCGCCCGGTCCCGGCAGCACTGCCCCCAGGACTCACCGATCGCCAGCGTGATGAGAAGCGAAAGCCAGCTGAGCACGTAAATGAAACACATCCTCGAGCCTGGTCAGAGTTAGAGAGGCAAGGATTGCGCAGAGAGGAAGGCCCTGATCTCGTCCACCGCCTGCCCGTTCTCTGGAGCGCCCCCTCAGGCTCGGAGGTAGCAGGGAAGGAAAGCTGTCAACGTAAGCAGGAGATGTTGCATGAATGTGGGAGGCAGTTCTCTCTCTTGCAGGGTACGTCTGAAGCTATATCATTAAGATTTTCTGCCATTCTGAAGCATTGAGCAGATAAAGTAAAGTAAAGGTATTTTAATGGGCTGAATCCAATGTGATTCCGAAGAGAGCTGGGCACAGCAGCTTGTCAGGGGTGGCTAAGGCCAGATGCTAACATACTGTACTGTACAGTACTGTCTTAGCTTGCTTTCAGTGATGTTAAATGTTCATTTATCCATTTCATTAGTCATTTATATCTATTTCTCATTGTTTTCTGTATGTAAAATTATAGTTATTCTCTATAAAATGTATTTTTGTGAATATTTTTGGGTGTCTGGAACGGATTAATTGGATTTACATTATTTCTTATGGTAAATATTGCTTCAGTTTTCATACGTTTCGGTTTTAGTCAGACTTTTTCGAACGGATTAATCATGAAAACCGAGGTTTGACTGTATTGAAGGATTCACACTGTGTGAGACAGAGCAGAGTTGGCTTCTGGAGCCGTGGGGGCTCGAATGAGCCAGTCGTCTAAGTAAGGGAAGACGAATATCTCTAGAGATCGCAGGAATGCAGCTACTACCGCCATGCGTTTTGTGAATACTCTTGGTGCCGAAGCCAGACCAAAGGGAAGAACTTTGTATTGGAAATGTTTTCCCTGAAACAGGAACCACAGGAAGTTCCTGTGATCTGGATGGATGAGAATATGAGTATAAGCATCCTTTAGATCTAGAGAACAAAGCCAATCCTGACTTTGAAGGTATGGCAGAAGAGTTCCTAGAGATCATTTTGAATTTCTCTTGAAACAGGTATTTGTTCAATTCTCTGAGGTCTAAAATGGGTCTGTGTCCTCCTGTTTTCTTTGGGATAAGAAAATAAGGGGAGTAGAACCCTGTACCCTGTTGTAGAATGGGTACTTGTTCTATTGCTCCTTGAGCAAGGAGTGTTGTGACCTCCTGATCTAAGAGATTGTTGACAGGGGTCTGAGAATTGAACTTACAATTGTAGGAGGGGGCATGCTGTGAAAGTGAAACTTGTACCCCTCTCGTACAATGGACAGAGTCCAATTTTCTGTTATTTGGTGCCATCTGTTGGCAAAATGACACAACCTGCCAGGAATGGCTAGGGGTTCTGGACCATTCAGGGGCAGAAAGGCTAAGTTCTCTAGGTGGGAGTCAAAGCCCCTGAGGAGGCTGAGCCTGTGGAGCTGGCTGAGCTCTTGGCCCCTTTAGCTTCTTTTGTTGTCTAGTTTGCTGCTGTTGTCCCTTTTGGGCAGCCTGAACTGAACCGTGCCCCTGCTGGGCATAAGAAGGATAAAACTTCCTTTTTTTCTGAAATAGGTCTTTTTTTTTTTTTTTTTAAATAAGATTTCTGTTTGGCTGGGTTGGCTGTAGATTTTGACAATCTATCCAGGGTGATATTGTCGGTATCTATTTCATTAGCCTTTTCCTGCCAAAGAGATTGTATCCTGTGCAAGGGATATTTCCCAATTTATCTTGTACCCAAAGTTCCAAGTCTGATGCCTGAAGCCAGGCAATCCGACATGCACCAATGGCAATAGCAGAGCTTCTGCTGATGCATTCAAAGCAGTCAGTCAAAGGCTGCACGGTTTACAAACTTGGAAACATCCTGAGCATGTCTGACAAGCTTAAGGAAGTCTTGTCGTTTATCATCAGAAAGAAGGGGGTTCATAAGCTCCAAGTCTCCTGTGACATCTTTGAGGAACATTCCCATATATAGGATATAGGAGCTGATCCTGGCTGAGATCATGGAAGCATCAACGCCCAAAGGCATTGAGAGTCCTGCACTCACGGCCTGGAGGATTGGAAGCATGTTTTTTGGAAGCCAGGACAAGGTGGAACTCTATACATTGTATCGAGCCTCTGAGAGTGAGGAGATGTGGTTAAAGGTGCTTCCCACATCCTCAACATAAGATCATGTAGGATCTGATGAATAGGCAGAGTAGATGCTTCCTTGGGAGCCTTAGGGTACTGAAGGATTTCTAATTCCTGTGCCCTAGGTTCCTTTTCAGGAGTTACCATGATTGCAAGGCCTCGAGCCACATCACGAATAAAATCCTAAAAGGACATGTCCTCCGGAGGAGACATTCTGCGTTGGGGAGAAGATGGCTCCTCCGGAAGAAGTACTCTGGTATCGGCAGAGTCATTAGATTCATCGGAATCAGAAGATTCAAAATATCTCTGATCCTGGTGTTCGAGGTGTCTCAGTACCAATCTGTTGTTGCCGGAGATAGACTCAAGACTCAGCATGGGCAGTATACCCGCCAAGGCCGGTGCCACTGGCGCCGGTGCCAGTACCGGTACCTGTTGAACCGTCTGTAGCGGTCTCAATGTTATTGAAGCCGTGAGAAGAGCTGCCAGACCGTGTTCGATAGCAAGAAACCTCTGATCTATTGACGCTGCCGATGCTTGGGTGTCAGTACCGGTAAAAGCGGGTGGAACCCCATAGCATGACACCAGTAATTCTGCCGAGGTGGAGGCCTCGAGAACATCCTGGAGCCCCGTTAATGCTTTGAAAGCCAAAGCCTCCCGCTGGGGCTGTTTTGCCGGTGAAGTTTCCTCAAGGGCAACGCCAATGGCTTCTCGATGCCTAGAAGGAGATCTACCCTTTGAGGACCGACTAGATTTGTGTTTAGTTACCTGAAATCCATGGGAGGAAGATTTGGCTCTGGAAGACGTTGATGCCACGGACATCGCATCTGAAGCAAAAAGGGTACAGAGTTCTGCAGCTCTATTCTGCAGGCCCCTTTTAGTCATCTTCCTACAGGAGAGGCACTCAAGATGGAGAATGGTCAGGGCCTAAACATTTAAGACACCAGTCATGGGTGTCTGTGACGGATATGGTACCGCCACACTTAGAACATTTTTTAAAACCAGTAGCTGGTTTTTCCATTTTTAAGGAAAATGGGCCTAGTGCCCAAAATGGCACCTAACACAGAGGGAAAAAGTTTCTGAAGAAAAATACCTCAGAAGTTTTTTTTTGTTTTTGTTTTTTTTTAGAAAAGAAGAACCAACCACTGGCGGTACCGGTAGGCGTCGAACGAAGGCAGACGCGACCACAAAAAAAAAAAAAAGAATAAAGGAATTTTCTGCGGTGACAAGATATGGGACCTGTCGGCTCCACGGAAAACAAAGAACTGAAGAGGACAGTGGGAAAGGCGGGAAGGCAGCACGCAGGCGCTGTGGGATGCTCCCAAAGGCTTTCCTATTGGACGCTGGGGAGCGTTCTCGCGCAGGCTCCATCGGTACTGACGATACCCATATGTGAAGACTATATTCCTGCTTGTTCCTAGAGATAACATTTGGAAGAGAAATGATGCTGTCCTAGCATTCTACTGTATATATTTATGGCAGTCAAGGGACATCTTTCCTTCAGCTGGCAGCAGGAAATTCCCTCTCCCCCTCTCTTCTTGTCACAGAGATCAAAGCTAATATAGGCATGATTAGCACAAAAAAAGACAAAATGAAAGCAATGTGGGCTTCTTCTTTCCCAGGACCTGTCACAGCCTCCTGTGAAGCATCTCATTAAGCATGAAGCAGCATACTGTAGCCATACTAAATCCTCGTTCATAGACACCTCAAAACTGAAATAAATAATGAGGAATCTATTTAAGACTGATGTGATCATTTAATAAAATGCCACAACTTGAGCAAATGAGAGATCTCAAGAACATTTTAAAACAAACTATGAATATTTGCCTCTATTATTTGGATATGAATGGCAGTTTGATTGGAAGACAAATGTGGCAGTTAGTAAATCCAATCCCAGGATCTCTTATAAAATTTTGCAATGATAAAACAAACTCCTGGGATTTTGAGACTGTGGTGACCACCACCACCTCGGTAAACTGTAATAGCAATAACAAATAAAAACAATAAAACTAACAATAATGTATGTTAGTATTTCGTGCAGTGAACTGAATGGATAGCTTGCATTACTAAGCAAAATCATAAAACTATTATGCAATACTTTTTTTTACTGTATGATTAAAAAGAAGAACAGTTTGGAGAAAATAGGGCTCTTAAGTGGGTTATTTTAGAAGCCATATTAGCATTCTGAATGTGGATGCACCATCCATGTTTAGAACACCATTTTAGAAAGGAAGCAAAATGCACGTTTTCACGCCAGCACAATGATCTCTGCATATCTCTTCGGGGAGCATAACAAGAGTTTTTTTTCTATGTGGTTACCTGTTGCCTGTATGTGTGCATGTTTGTATGGAGGTAGAATTAATTAGGCCTTACCTGCTAATTAGTGTTCCTGAAGGAATGACAGTCCAGTCCCTTACTTCTGGGTTGCGTAACCCTTCCAGCAGCTTGGAGGCTGAGTCCATCCTTTTTGAGGATGGTGTGGTATAAATACCACTGGCACCACCCAAAGATCCCAGTATTCTAATGAAAAAGTAGTTTTAACCAGAAAACCAAATCACTAAGAATTAAGAAAATTAGTAAAATTTAAACACAGAAGATCACAACAAACTCTCCCCTTTTTAACTGCAGGAGGGAAGAAAAAAAGGTGGGGGGGGAGGCATGCCAGACCTTTCCTTCCCCTGATCCTCCTGACCTGCTCCAAGGACCCTTCTGCTTCGTTTCGGCTCTGACTTCGGTCCGCTGACTTTCACCTACCCACTGAAACATTACGACACTAGACGGAAACTGGGATGGAACAGGGACTGGACTGTCGTTCCTTCAGGAACACTAATTAGCAGGTAAGGCCTAATTAATTCTTCCTTATCGTCACTCCAGTCCAGTCCCTTACTTCTGGGATGTAACAGAGCAGTTCAGGCCTGGGAGGGGTTCGCTATCCCGGACCGAAGTATCGTATCCCCAAAGCGAGCATCAGCTGATCTCTGAATATCCAACCTGTAGTGTTTGGTAAAAGTATGCAGCGAAGACCATGTAGCCGCTCTGCAAATGTCCAGCGGTGGAACTAAGCTATACTCCGCCCAAGAAGTAGCCTGCGCCCGCGTTGAATGTGTGCGCAAACCTCCTGGAACCTGCTTCCCCTTCAGGATATAGGCAGAAGCAATAGCTTCCCTGATCCACCTAGAGATAGAGGCCTTGGCCGCCGCCTCCCCCTTATGCGGCCCTCCAAACTGAATAAACGTTCGGACCTCCGGAAGGACGCTGTGCGGGAGAGATAAAGCTTTAATGCTCTCTGGACGTCCAGAAGACGTAGCTTTTTGGCATCACCCTCTCGTTCTTCTGCCGAGAAAGCCAGAAGCGAGACCGTCTGGTTCACATGGAAAGGAGAGATGACTTTGGGTAAGAAGGAAGGAACTGTCCGCAAGGCCACCTTATCTCTGAAGAATGAAAGAAAAGGAGGCTGAGAAGACAATGCTTGCAGTTCGGAGACGCGTCTGGCCGAGCAAATGGCGACCAGAAAGACCGTCTTGAGTGTCAAATCCTTTAGGGAGGCTCTCTTAGCCGGCTCGAAAGGCTCCCTGGTCAGGGCATTTAACACCAGATTGAGATCCCAAGGGGGAATCACCAACCTTTGCTGCGGACGCAGACGCCTAACTGCTCTTAGGAACCTGGCTACATCTGTGTGGTCCCCTAAGGACTTTCCACGGACCTTACCTCTGTAACAAGAGATAGCCGCCAACTGGACTCGTAAGGAGCTGGGCGCTAGGCCCTTCTCAAAACCTGCTTGCAAAAATTCCAAGACATCTGGGACGGAGGCCGACAGAGGTTTCTTCTGGCGCTCCACAAACCATGCTTCGAAGATGCGCTAAACCCTTACATAGGAGAGACAGGTCGAGCGCTTTTGTGCGCTCAACAAGGTAGAGATTACTGATCCCGAGTACCCTCGCTTCCGGAGCCACGCCCTTTCAATAGCCAGGCCGTAAGCGAGAATCGATCCACGTGAGGCATCAGCACCGGCCCCTGTCTCAACAGACCCTTTCTGCAGGGGAGACGCCAAGGCAGGTCGGATCGATAACCTCACTAGGTCTGCATACCAGGGGCATCAAGGCCAATCCGGAGCTATGAGGATTACCAAACCTCGGTGGGCTTCCACTCGCTGAAGAAGCCTTCCGATGAGGGCCCATGGAGGGAATACATACAGAAGCCCCTCCAAAGGCCACCTCTGGGCTAGAGCATCTAAGCCTTCGGACATCCTTTCCTTCCTTCGACTGAAGAATCTGCTTGCCTTGGCTGAAGCATACCGAGCCATGAGATCCATGACTGGTGGGCCCCAAAGGGCTACTATCTGATCGAAAACCTCCTGGTCCAGCTCCCACTCCCCATGGTCGATCTTGAACCTGCTGAGGTAATCGGCCGTAGCGTTGTCTGTTCCAGCCACGTGCTGGGCTGAAAGAGCCACCAACCTGTCTTCGGCCCACTGGAACAGGCTGTCCGATTCCTTCTCCAGGGAGGGACTGCTTGTACCTCCCTGGCGGTTGATGTAAGCCACCGCGGTGACATTGTCTGAGAAGACCCGAACTGCCCTCTGTCGGACTAAGGGCTCGAGTGCCCTGAGCGCTAAGGCTACCGCTCGCAGCTCCAGCCTGTTGATGGACCAATGAGACTCCATTAAGGTCCACTGCCCCTGGACGAACTGGTCCTCGCAATGAGCTCCCCAGCCTGCCAGACTGGCATCCGTCGTCAGCAGTAACCACTGCGGGGGTTTGAGAGGTATCCCGCAATCCAGGTTACGAGAGCACCACCAACACTGGAGGGCTTTCTTGGTTCGAGGAGCACAGGGCAGCCGCATAGTCAAAGGATGATGTTGATGAGACCACCGATGTAACAGAGCCCGCTGCAGAGGGCGCATGTGAGCTCTGGCCCACGGGACTACCTCTATTGTTGCCGCCATGGTTCCCAGCAATTGGAGGTAATGCCACGCCGAAGGGTTTGGCCTGCTCAGGAATTGTGACACCAGGATTCTTAGGTCCCTTGCCCTCTTTTTGGACAGAAAAACTCTTCCTCTTCTGGTGTCGAACCTCGCTCCGAGATACTCGAGCTCTTGAGAGGGAACCAATCTGCTCTTTGCCCGATTGATGACCCAGCCTAATTCCTCCAGGACTTCCACCACTCTGGCAGTAGCTGAGCGACTCTCCTCTTCTGACTTCGCCTGGATCAGCCAATCGTCCAGGTAGGGATGTACCAAGATTCCCTCTTTTCTGAGGGCTGCGGCCACTACTACCATTATCTTGGTGAAGGTCCGAGGGGCAGTAGCTAGCCCAAAGGGCAGTGCCCGGAATTGAAAATGACCTCTGGGCACCGCAAATCTCAGGAACTCTTGACGGGAACTTCGAACCGGGATATGAAGATAGGCTTCCGTCAAATCCAAGGAAGTCAGGAACTCTCCGCTCCTTACGGCCACGATGACCGACTTTAGAGTTTCCATTCGGAAATGAGGCACTTTGAGACAGCGATTGACTTGCTTTAGATCCAGGATTGGGCGAAAAGATCCTTCCTTCTTTGGTACTACAAAATAAATCGAGTATCGACCGGAGCCGCATTGGTGCGGCGGAACAGGGGCCACCGCTCCGAGCGCCATGAGTCTTGAAAGTGTGACATCTATCGCTGCCCTCTTTACCGGAGATCCGCATGGAGACTGCACAAAGGCTGGATGAATTTGCTTTGCAAATTCGAGAGCATAACCCTCTCGGATCACTTCTAAGACCCATTGATCGGACGTGACCCGGGACCAGGCGGGAAGGAACTGCTTTAAACGGCCCCCCACCAGCAGGCCCCCCACCTGGACCCCCGTTTTCTCATTGTGGTTTTCTAGGTACCGGAGGAGGCCCCAAAACCTCTCCCTGCTCCCCAAAACCCTCTGAAGCTTTGTCCCCTGGAAGGGAAACGGCCCCTAGGAAAGGGATTCGATCTGGCTGGACGAAACCTCCGGGAGTCCCTAGGCTAGCTCTGCATCGGGGCTAGTGAACGACCTTGCTTCGGTCTGTCCTCCGGAAGCCTGCCTCCTTTAGATTCGCCAAGGTCTTTTACCAACTTATCTAAGTCTTCTCCAAACAATAACTTCCCCTTGAAGGGGAGACGACTCAGGCACGCCTTTGAAGAGGCATCTGCTGCCCAATTCCGTAGCCATAAGTATCGTCTAGCCGCTACCACAGATGCCATGTTTTTAGCCAGGCTCCTGATGAGGTCGTATTGGCTATCTGCTAGGTAGGCAACCCCAAACTCCAACCTGGCCGAAATAGACTGGGCATCCCCCGAGGAACTCTCCGCCAGCTGGAGTTGCTGGGACCACCTCAAACAGGCCCGAGCCACCCAAGCTCCCGAAACCGAGGCCTGCAAGGCGAGAGCACTGATATCAAAGGCTTGTTTCAGCAGCGTATCCAGTCTTCTATCCTGAGAATCCTTCAAGGCCGCGCTACCCTCAACCGGGATAGTCGTCTTCTTTGTCACCACAGATACCGCCGCATCCACCCTGGGTGACCTCAGCAGCTCTTTGTCCATTTCCGGTAAAGGGTAAAGCCACACCATAGAGCGCACGCCCCTCAAACTTGATTCTGGTTGATCCCACTCCTCCTGGATCATCTGGCGCACCACTCTGTGGACGGGAAAGACCCTTTGAGATCTCCTTACCGCTTGGATCAAAGGATCCTCCAACGCTTCCTCCTCTGTTGGGGCGTCGGAGGTCACATTGAGCACCTTGAGGGACTCGTTAATCAACGCCGGGAGCTCCTCCCGCCGAAAAACCCACACTATGCGGGATTAGTCCTCCTCTGGAATCTCTCCCTCTTCGAGCTTCTCCTGCTCTTCCCCCAGCTCCTTGTCCGAGACCTCCTCCTCTGGAGTGTCATGCGAGAAGGACGAGAGAGGCTCCTCGCTCACCAGTCTTGCGCGCTTGGGTGGGGCCTCTGAACCCTGGGAGCTAGTCTTCAAGGGCCTGGACCCCAGACTCTCCTTCGCTGCGCTCAACTCTCCTGCCCCAATCCCCTTCTTGCGCATACAGTATGCCTTGTGCAGCAAAAGGACGAAGTCCGGAGAGAATAGGTCGCTGGCACTCCCCTCCCCAACTGCAGTTGAGGGAAGGGAAGGGGGGGAGGCAGGCAAGTCCGAGGTAGAAGGCGGAGGAGAATGGGGTTCCCTTTCCCCTTCCAGAGGGTCCCCTGACCCTTGAGCGGTTTGAGACATGGACAACTGAATATCTTGCTCCACCGAAGCAGCCTCTGCAGCACAACCCCTGCAGATCCCTGATTCGGAGGTAGTACCCCTACGAATGACACAGGACGGGCACCTCGTTTTGCCAGTCATGTCCTATTAAAAGGCAAGATTAAAAAAAAAAAATACTGTTTGGCGAATCAAAGGTAGCTTTACCTTAAAACAAAATAAAATAAAATAAAATGAAAATAAGGTCTGTAGGAGTTCCAGCCGGGAAGGCCAATTGCTACTAGGCGGGGAATGAAGGAAAAAACTTAGATTAACCTTAAAGTAAATTCGAAATAAAACAGATAACCCTAGAACTAGCACCCGCTATTAAAAGTTCCCCAATACTTGCTGTTTGATGCCCTTTTAAATGGCACGATGCTCCGCGGAAGTCCGCTGAACTCCGGAGGCTCACACGTGGAAGGCCGCGGCCACGTGGAGCACTAACCGGTCGGTGTCTCTGCCGGACTCTTTTTCTTGCCTGCAGAGCCTGTTCGGCGCCGGAATCGGGCCCTGAGGCAGTGATCAACCTCGACGCTCCCGAGCTGCCGTGCCAAGCCGGAGGATGTGGGGGAACACCGTGTTGCCGCCTCAAGTGCTCAGCCTCCAGGGGGCTTCGGCGCGAGGCAAGGCAGGTCCACGAGGAGATCCACGGGAGCCCGCCGACTGCTGTCGGCAAATCTTCTGCTCGGTAAGCTGTTTACCGCGAGCGAACAAGACCTCCTCTTCTGGCCCAGAATGGGGGGGGGGGGGGAGGGAGGGAGAGAGAGAAGGTTTAAAGGTGCAGTACTCCAAAGTAAACTCAGGAATTCAAAGTTAGAATAAAATAAAAGACTAAGGAAAATTAGATGAAAGTTAAATTAAATTAAAGGAAAAACTAAATAGGAGACTCCAGTAAGCACTTGGCTTACGGAACCCTCCAGCTGCTTGGAGGCTGAGAATACTGGGATCTGTGGGTGGTGCCAGTGGTATTTATACCACACCATCCTCAAAAAGGATGGACTCAGCCTCCAAGCTGCTGGAAGGGTTACGCAACCCAGAAGTAAGGGACTGGACTGGAGTGACGATAAGGAACATGTGATTACTGTGATGGAGGTACATGTGATTACTGTGATGGAGGTGTTGGTGGTTGGAGAGATGCAGAGGGTTAGAGGCAAGAGGCAAGACCCATGGATAAGATGAACACTTTGGTTGTGCTGGCCTGCTGCATGAGGCCCACAGGAAAAACAGAAGAGCTAGCAAGAGGTGCCCATATCAGAGGGTCTACAGGCCTAGTACCCAATTCCTGAACCTCATGAATGAGCAGTATCTAGCCAGGTTCTATTTCGACAAAAGAGCCATCCACCAACTCTGTCAAGAACTAGAGCTTCTGGCAGTTTCCAGTCTGTGTTGGCCACCATTCCGGGTCTCAGCCAGTCAGTCATCTCACAGTGCTTCTCACAGTTCCCAAGTGCCTTTCTAAGCATACACTATACATTATGTAGTCTTACCACAGATCATGCAGCAGAGATAACAAACCATGATCCAATTCCTTGAGGTAGCCCACTCCATGCAGGCTTCAGATCTTTCCAAGTCAGATAACACAACATAGTATCTCCCTTCTGTATCCAGATCTTAAATCTCTAGATGTAATGGCATAGAAATTGAGCAGTGTTTTAAATTTCCACCTTATGTCTGCCAATCTATTCTTATCTTAGTAGCAGCAAGAAAACTTTCCACCAGCCACATCTACACATTTAAATGGAAGAGATTTGCCATCTGATGTTTCCCAAATAGCCCTGAACCCATTCAGTGTGTGTGTAGGAAAATAAACACCTACCTTCCCATGAAGTTCCTGTGCATAAAGTAGTCTCTTACTGCAGTGCCTAATGGATATGGTTGCCCAGTATTCACCTGCCTTGGTCCTCGGCATCTGCATCATCTGAGTCTGTGACCTGTTGTTCAGGGAGGGGTTGTCAGTACCGCAACGCAAGATTGTGGAGCATGCATCAGGCCATCGATATATGACATACCCAGCAGAGCTGTACAGCAGTTCGTTCCCAGATTGAGAAAACATTTGGCCAGCTCAAGAAACCACTTCCAGTGCCTTGACCAATGTCAAGTGTATTTCTGTGGGCCCTGTCATAGCATTCCTCTGCCTTTGTGTGCAGCATCACGATAGTGGTCAGTATCCAATGCCTCAGTGGGTAACCTCGGTCAACAGCATAGATAGGTAGAATGAGGACACATATTTGCATATTACACTAGGGGGTTTAATGTGCAGGATGGGCACTGCTGCCCTGGACTCTTGATATAGTGCTGCATCTCCCATAGTACAGTGCAACCTCCAAGCATGTGCATGTCTAGGTGATGGAGAAGGCTCATGCGGGGCTTACTTAGTAGTCATCCACCAGTGATCTCTCTGTTCAGTACTACATAAAACACTTTGTGCATTAATATTAGGAGTTTATACTTAAATCCTATAAAAATCTGATAACCAGTGTTGAACCTTAAGTAGTGGTGTGACGTAATCAAATCTTTTGGCATGAGTTGCTAACTTTAAATTGAATGCGTTAAGATACTGGATTCCAGTGTTACTGCATTAAGAGGAGGATTTCTGTAATGAAACCTACTTGCATGAGTGAGAATTCTGATGGACTGTATTTTGGACAGTTTAGAGATGCTTCAGTCGATAAAAACAGAGACCAGTGTAGACAGCATTGCATTGCATTGCAGTAATTAAGCCTGGACAATATTAAGAATCAGAATCTTTTAGGATAAGATATCAAAGGAATGGACTACATGGAACTGATGCAAAGCCAGGAATGTGCTCTATCATGGAACTAACTTGTTTATCAAAGGAAGGCATATTGGGTGATACCCAGATATTTGAAAGAGTCAGTGAGGTTGATTAAAACACCATCCAAGGATGGTGGGATGGTAGGGAAGCTTGACTTTGCAGTAAGTCAGATGGCTGAGGTTTTCTTAATATTAAGTCTGAGGTGGCTGGACAGGCAGGTATTTAGAGGAGACAGGTCAGGGAACCAAGAGCTTGTGTACGCAATGAGTAGAACATCATCTGCATAAAAATATGAAGTCCTGAATTATAGATGCTAGAGGACTAAGGAAACGTTGAAGACAAGGGGGAGGAGCTAACAATGAGCTCTAAGGAGCTCTGCAGGTCAGTGGGAATGAAACAAGAGTTGGCATCAATGAATACCGAGGGCGAACGATTTGACAAAAAGGAGGTGAACCACTCATGTAGATGGAGCAAGAGGATATTATGATCTTCAAGCTCAAAAGGCAGCCAGTTAGTTGAGGGATATGGCCAAGGCAATTTTGCCCTGATCTAGCGAGCCACGGAGTTTGCTAAAAGGATGTGAGATCAGTTTCTGTGCTGTGACCAGGATGAAAACCAGATTGGCATGGGTGTAGTATGTAAGATTTTTCTGAATGGTCCCAAAACTGAGTAAAACACATTTTTTCTGCAATTGTTCAGAGATAGGGGAGATTGGATACAGGCCTATAAAGCTGAATAGGTCAGACAGACTGAGGGACGACTTTTTAAATACGAGATGAACGATGGCCTTTTTCCTAATAGGGGGGAAACCATGCCAGACGATAAGCTATGCTTAATTATTGCGAGTGTGACAGTGAGTAGACCAAGGGATTTTATCCAATCCAGTCTAATGAAATAGGATCAAGGGAGCATGTAGTTACTGAAGCAACTATCAACAGAACAACTGGACCAAGTTACTTCCCATGACAGGATTTGCATACAGTTCAAAATATTCAACCAAGTCCTCACCATTCTTCACCAACATGGCTTTCATCCTTCTTTCCATTCTGGAAAAGTTCAAGACTCTAGCCCATTCTACCCCTGCCGAAACCCTAAAGTTCTAAGTAATCAACACTGACTAGTATAACTGAAGTTAGAAAACTAAAAGAAATCCAGAAAAGATAAACTGATAAAAGACAGAGAAATTCAGAAATGTATTGTTGTTGTGTGCCAGTGAATCAATGCCAATTCCTGGTGACCTATTCCCTGGGGTTATGCTTGGCTGGGTGCAACTGGAAGTAGATTGCCAGGCCTTTCTTCCACACAATAAGTCTACAGCACTGGTATTCCAAGTACTAGTGAGATGCAAGGAAAACAAACCAACAGAGAATGACCATGACAGACTCTCAATTATTCCTTGAAGGGTATTATTAGGGACCCAACTTGGCTGAGTTTCAGTAAATCGTGCCTGCATCAGGAATCAAACATTTTCTGTACAATATATAAATATGTGCGAAGTATGTCAACAGCGTATTACATCAACACTGTAATCCAAAACTACCCAGCTCTAAGATGCAGATGGATACTACAATGGAAGTGTTTTCTTCTCAAGATGCTGTCTCCAAGATGCCAAATCCTAATCCAGAAATCATTCGTGAAGGTCCAATAATGAGGGAATCTATACGACAGGATGGAGATATGGAACTGGGCCATCACTCATGTGGTGACCTTAATATCTTAAATACACCAAATGTCTTCATATTCTGTAGCTCAAAAACTCTGAAGCTGTGTGTTGATACAGTGTATCTGGACTTTCAGGAAACCTTTGACAAGGTCCCTCACTAAAGAGTCATGGGATAGGAGGCAGTGTACTATTGTGGATCAGGAACTGGTTAAAAGATAGAAGGCAGAGGGTAGGGGGCTAAATGGCCAATTTCCCAATGGAGAAAGGTGAATAGTATAGTAGAGTACCCCAGGGAGCTGTGCTGGATCCGCTGCTTTTTAACATTCATAAATGACCTGGAAATGGGAATAACGAGTGAGGTGATCTAATTTGCAATGACAAAACTATTCAGAGTTGTTAAAACCCATGAGGATTGTGGAAAATTGCAAGAGGATCTTGATAAATTGGAAGACTGGGCATCCAAATGGCAGATGAAATTTAATGTGGACAAGTTCAAAGTTATGCACCTAGGAAAGAACAACCCAAACTATGTTTACATGATGCAAGGTTCTACATTAGGAACCACCACCCAGGAAAAAGATTTAGGCGTCATCGTGGATAACATGTTAAAGCTCTCTGCCCAGTGTGCAGCGGCAGTCAAGAGAGCAAATACAATGCTAGGTTTCATAAGGAAAGGAATGGAGAATAAAACAAAGGATATTATAATGCCTCTGTATCATTCCATGATGTGACCGCACCTTGAATATTGTGTGCAATTCTGGTCGCCGTATCTTAAAAAGAATATTGCATTATTAGAAAAGATAGAGAAGAGGCACCAAAATGGTAAAGGGGATGGAAGGATACCCCTATGGAGAGAGGCTAAAAAGGTTAGGGCTCTTCAACCTGGAAAAGAGACGGCTGAGGGGAGATATGATAGAGATCTATAAATTAATGAATGGAGTGGAATGGGTAAATGTAGATAGATTTTTTACGCCATCAAAATATAGAAAAACTAGGGGACATGCAAAGAAGCTACAGGGTAACCTATTTAAGACTAATAAGAGAAAATATTTTTTCACTCAACGTGTAATCAAACTCTGGAATGTGCTAGTGGAGGATGTAGTAAAAGTTGTTAGTGTAGCTGGGTTTAAAAAAGGTTTGGACAAGTTCCTGGAGGAAAGCTCCATAAACCATTATTAAAAAGGGACCCAGGATCTCAATGCTTGACCCAATACAAGCATTGTGGAACCTGTGTCTTTTGGGGAAACTGCTAGGTACTTATGACCTAGAATGGCCACTGTTGGAAACAGGATACTGGGCTTGATGGACCTTGGTCTGACCCAGTATGGCGTATCTTATGTTCTTAAAGACCACTGTTATGTTTATAAAATGCTCCCTGATGCAGCTTTTGCGAAACGCTGACAGTTCTGAAGTATGGATTGAAAAAGTTTGAATACATTAACTAAGCAATATAAAACTTTTTTTTAAGTAACTATTCTTATTTGAGGTCATAGTGTTATAGTGGTGAAGATGGAAGTTTTTTTCTGACCCATGTTTGTTGTTTAGAAACTGCTGAGGCAGCTAGTTAGGTACACTGAGGTCTTTTTCCTTCAATCATTATTTATCTATTTATTTATAAATCTTGATAAGTGTGGATACACGGATTATTGATTTTGCTGTATGATTTATTTGCTGGCCATATTAACTTGTCAAAAGGATTTCTTCTATTGACTTCATGCTTTGTAGGACAGAGTGGGATTAAAACTGATATACCACCACAAGCTGGGAGTTAATTTGTGTTTCCCTGATACAGCTATTACGTTTTTGTAACACAGTTCTTTGATGTGAAACCTGTGTTAGGATAAACTTTACTTTGAAAAAGTTACTTTGCTGGATTAATTTAAGACTTATCCATTGCTAGCTTTACTAGGAAAATTATTATTTTTTTAAGTAGATAGACTTATTTTAGAAAGTCTATTTTACTGAACTCACTCAAGACTTATTAATTGTCAGTTCTACTGGGAAGAGTATATCATTTCTCAGGTTTTGCTCCAGTTTTAAAGAGGACTTTTTTTTATTTATAACATTTAACATGTATTTATAACATATAACATGTATTTCAAAAATACATCAAGCAAATACATCCGGTCCCTTGGCCTTGTCCACTTTCAGTTTATATTAAAAAATGGGAATGAAGTAGTTACCACATCATTCCCAGAAGATGAGGTGTTAGAACAACTTGCAAAACTGAAAGTGGACAAGGCCAAGGGACCGGATGGGATACATCCCAGGATACTGAAAGAGCGCAGAGAGGTTCTTGCAGGGCCGTTAAAGGATGCTTTCAACAGATCCTTGGAAACAGGAGAGGTTCCTCAGGACTGGAGAACGGCTGATGTCGTATCTCTACACAAAAGTGGTGACAGGGAAGACATGTCTAACTACAGGCCTGCGAGCCTTACCTCGGTGGTGGGAAAAGTCATGGAGGCGCTCCTCAAAGAGCGAATAGTGAACTTTATCAAAACCAACAGGTTGTGAGGGGGCGGAGCCTGATGTCCAGCGGGTAAGACGCTTCGCGCTGAAGCTCCCGAGAGGCCTACTTAGAATCCTGACATAATACCTATACAAACTTACTATTTCGCTCCGGGCTGACCGGGGTACCTCGGGGGGGATGGCGGCCCATAAACCAGCGCGCTTGGACTTCGGGTCTCCTTCTTCTTCTCACGGAAAACGCTCCAAAACAGAGGTGTCCTCCCCACAGAAGATGGTTCCATTTCGGGAGAACCCCGAAATGCACCTGGAGATTTTAGAGGAAATACGCGGCGTGAAGGAATTGGTGCAGTCCAATGGAGAAGCGCTTAGAGCCATGCGAGAAGACTTTGGAGTGCTCCAGGACCGACTTGAAAGTCTCTCATTACGGCAGGACAATATGGCGGGGGTCCTCGACTCGCACGCGGTGCGCTTGGGCACACTGGACAAGGCTGAGCGCCAGATACAGAATCTTCAAAAGGAGTTAGAAGATAGCAATAATCGAGCCCGTCGCAACAATGTGAGGCTCATTGGAATACCGGAGGGGGTGGAAGCGGGAGATATGAGAGAATTCCTGCTCAAAACTCTTCCCTCCTTGCTGAAGATCACCTTTCATAAAGAACTGGAAATCGATCGTGCACACCGTGTTCCTACCCACATGGCGCTCAACCGAACGACCCCCCGGCCTATTATCTTTCGCTTGCTACGATATCAACAAGTGGAACAAATTTTAAATGCTGCCCGGGCGAACCATCATTTGGAATTTGAAGGTCACAAAGTCTCCTTCTTCCCTGATTTGGCAAAGCCTACAGTCGACCGACGGAAGAAACTCCTTGCTTTTCGCCCTCGCCTTCAACAGCTACAGGCTCGCTTTGGCCTGTTGTATCCTGCGAAGCTCCGAGTGACTCTCCACAACCAAACCAGGACATTCGAAGATCCTGATCTACTATCAACATTTTTAGACTCCAAAGAAGCAGAGCTGATGCGCTAATCCAACGACTTGGACTTTTATTTGCCGGCTCTGTCCGCCATTTTGAAGGGCCCGATGCGGCGGTCATAGTTAAGCACAGAGACTACCTGGACTTTCTTTCTTTCTTTCTATGACTTTATTTTGTGGTCTCCTATCCCTCCATGATGTGTGCCTCGGTCGGATTCGGAGCACGCACAGTCCTACAGGTTATGTGTTTTTTCAATTTCGGCCTTCTCTGGGGCTTCTCCCCGCAGACACATGGTCGCCAGTAATTTTTGGGGTTCTGCTTCTTCTCTACCGCGCTGCGGTTTTTCTTTTTTAATGTGGGGCGCTTCATTGTATTATCTAAGTTTATTTTCTTTTATGCCATATGTACAGCCAGATACAGTCAATATGAGGGACATTGTGAAATTATGTGCGCTATCATGCTTAGAATTTTTAACTTGTCTGAATGGCTTTATGTAAAATCTTATCACTCAACGTAAAGGGCATTAATAGTCCAATCAAGAGAAAGAAAATCCTTAGCTATCTTAGCCATGAGCATGCTGATTTAGCGTTTCTTCAGGAAACGCACTTAAACTCTGCTGAAACACTGAAACTCAATGTTAAGCCTTACATGGTGGCTGCCTATTCTCCCGCCGTTTCCAAACGGTGCGGGGTAGCCATTCTGGTTAAGAAATCTTTGCAAGCTACTGTAATTGATACTAGCGCTGACAAGGAGGGTAGATGGGCCCGAGTACATCTTAAGGTTGGAGATAGTGAATTTACATGTATTTGCATTTATGCCCCGAATGTGGACAACCCTGCTTACTATGCAAGTATTGCGCAGTTGGCACAGGCCTCTGCCAATACTCCATTAATACTTGGCGGTGATTTTAATCAAGTGTTAGACCCTCTGATAGATAGACAGCCGCCTAGAACGAGTAGTCCACCCAAGAGTCTTGCTACCCTTACAGCTCTGATGCAAGATCTTGCGCTGGTAGATATATGGAGGCTGCTTCACCCCTCCGACTTAGAGTTTACTTTCTTTTCTGCCCCCCATCACTCCCAATCTAGAATAGATTTCTTTCTCATTTCCAAAGCACTGATTTCTCAAGTAGACACGACTAGGACTCATCCTCTCCATATTTCAGATCATGCTGCCATATCTTTATCATTACGTGTCACTGCGCGGGACGATTCTCCCCGAGCTTGGTTTTTTGATAGATCCCTACTGGGTCAAAAAGATTTTCAGGTTGATATAAAGGCCGCTATCCAAGATTATTTTCATTTTAACTCACCCCATGACACAGCGAGCTGGGCTTGGTGGGAGGGTTTTAAAGCATCTATCCGCGCCACTATAACTAGCTATCAAATTCGGCAGGGGAAACAAAGAAAGCAGCATTTACTGATTCTAGAGCAGCAGATACAAGCTGGGGAGCGTCTCCTCACGTCCCGTACTGACCCATGTATTTTACTCCGTTTACAACGCTTGCGTTTTCAATACAATCAGCTTTTGTACACTGCTGCTGTTAAAAATATTGAATCACAGCAAGGGCTATATTATCGGGAAAATAATCGTGCTGGCAAATTATTAGCAAATGCCCTAAAAGGTCAAAAAGAAGCCAAGCGTGTTACCGCCCTCCGTAATCCGTCGGGGGGGGGCTTGGTCACTAAAGATACCGAAATCTTAGAACTCTTTCGTGATTTTTACACTCGGCTTTATCAATCTGAATGTGATTTTGAGCCAGATGTATTTGAACGCTTACTTTCAGGGGTACAAAGACCGACCCTCTCTGACGAAGATAGAGTGGCCTTGGATACACCATTTACTGTCTCAGAAATTCATTCTGCTATCAAGAAATGTGCCTCAGGTCGAGCCGCAGGCCCAGACGGTCTCCCTGCTGAATTCTACAAAACCTTTCACGCTGACTTAGCTCCAGTTTTGAAAATCTATTTTTCTGCTCTGGCCGAGGAGGGTTCTCCTTCTGGGTCCTTTTCAGTGGCAAATGTAGTAGTTTTTGAGAAAGAGGGGAGAGACCCGCAACTAACAGCTAATTATCGTCCAATTTCCCTCCTAAACGCGGACTATAAAATATTTGCCACCATTCTCTCTACCCGGCTCTCGGATAGGATGCCTACCTTAATACACCCAGATCAATGCGGTTTCATTCCTGGTAGATCAACTGCTGACAATGCTCGGACTCTATGCCATGTATTGACTACCGCAGTTAATCTGGATCGCCCATTTGTTGGCCTCTCACTTGATGCTGAGAAGGCCTTTGATCGCTTAGAGTGGCCCTTCCTGTTTGCAGTCCTCCGCTGGTACGGATTCGGGGAAGGTTTTCTCCGTTGTCTTCGCACCATGTACGCACAGCCTACAGCCAGTATATGTGCCAATGCTTTAAAGTCTCAGCCTTTTCCCCTTCAACGCGGCACTCGCCAGGGATGCCCACTGTCTCCACTTCTCTTCGATCTTGCACTCGAACCCTTGGCTTTACTAATCCGGCAATCGGAGGAGATTCATGGAGTCCCCTTCACCTATAGGGAAATCAAAATTTCAGCGTATGCTGATGACCTTATGCTTTTTGTCTCTATAGACTCAGTACCGGCTGTCCTAGAGCAAATTGGTAAATACTCACAACTGTCCGGTTATAAGATAAATTGGACCAAGTCGGTAGCCTTTCCATTAAATCCTTTGCTTCATCAGGCAGATATGCAACCCTTCCCCTTTTTATGGCAACCTCGCATGGTCAAATACCTTGGGGTTCACTATTGTTCTCCTTTGGAAGACACTATCTCCTTCAATGCCAAAGATTTAACCTCTAAAGTCCGGGCGCTTACTCATCGCTGGACTCCTTTAGCACTTACCTGGTGGGGTCGATTAGAAACCATAAAAATGATGATTGTTCCGAAAGTGAATTATATCTTAGAAATGTTGCCCTGTCTCTTCCCTCGACGTATATATAAAGATATAGAGGGCCTTCTGACTAGATACTTGTGGCAAAACAAGACACCTAGGATAGCGAAACATAAGCTGCAAGCAGATAAGGAAAATGGGGGTGTCAGATTCCCTGATTTCCTGAAGTATCATCAATCTTTTCTTCTCAAACAAGGCGCTCGTTGGCTGGAAGATCCAGTACCGAGTAGACCTGTGTGGCTAGACATAGAAGAGGACCTTTGCAAACCGATTCCTCTTACTTTTCTCCCTGGTATGACTCTCCCATCAGACTCCCACTTTCCACCAATGCTTTTAGACACCTTAGGTGCCTTTAATAATCTTATGCACTCTTTAGACTCCCGACTCTGTCCGTTAGACAAGCTCCCACTTTGGTACAACACTCGATTTCGAATACAAAATAAGCCGATGGCGTGGAGCCCCTGGTACACTAGGGGCATTTGGATTCCTAGTCAGTTGTTCCATGAAGGTCGCTGGAAAACTTTTAGCGAATTGCAAATTGAATTTGGTCTCCCAGCGAAACACTACTTTCAGTTGGTGCAACTTCAGCATTGCCTTCGGAGTGCTAAGGTGCTCCCGCCATCGGCCTCCCCTACACAAGGTTGGTTGGAGACTATCCGATCTATCGGTAGTTCACCGGGTGTAGCATCCAATTTTTACAAAACCTTATGTAATGCTATAACTAGAGATACCCCTATAGCGCAGAAAGCATGGGAGAGAGAATTGCATGTGACTTTGACCCCGGAGCAATGGAGCCTTGTCTGGAGTAGAGTGACACGGGTCTCCCGATCCGCCTCACTCACTCAGACACTCTTCTTTCTAGCCCACCGGTGTTTTTACACTCCTGACAGATTAGCCAAATGGAACACTACTCAGGGCAATAGCTGTTGGACATGTCATGCGGCCATTGGTTCACTACCTCATGTTATGTATGAATGTCCCGCACTACAGTATTACTGGCGTCGGGTCTGGGGTCGTATCCAGTCTATTTTGCACTTTCAAGAGCCTCTTTCTTGGAGGATAGTGGGACTTCGCTCAGCTGCGGGGATCCCCTCTCTTCCAAAAACGGCTTACTTCCTTTTGGACTTTATGCTTGGCATTGCTATTTCCCTAATCACGAAATACTGGAAAAATAGCTCCCAGCTGAGCCCCAATGAATGGTGGAATCATGTCTGTCTCTACAGTAAATATGAACAAATACCTCGTATGTTTGCTTCCCCCATTCAGACCCCTCATCATCGGTCTAAATGGAAGATGCTCAATGACTATGTACATTCTGCTCAATGCTCTCATCTGACTGTCTAAATTTGTATATATCTTTGTCCCATGATTATTCTGTATCGCAGATACTCTTTTGATTGTTTTGATGTATAATCACTGTTGTTTTGAAGCGCTCACATGCTGACATAATCAGCTAGAGAAGAAGCGTGGGGGTGGGGGGTAATTGGGTTTACTTTTCTTTATTGTATACTTGTTTTGTCTCCTTTGGTGTGTTGTTTCTTTTGTTTGTTTGTTGCAAAATGAAAATAAAAGTTAAAAAAAAAAAAAACCAACAGGTTGTAAGACCCGAGTCAAAATGGTTTTACCGAAGGACGATCTTGCCAAACAAATCTGATTGCGCTCCTTGACTGGGTGACCAAGGAGCTAGATCAGGGGCATGCGATGGATGTCGTCTACCTGGATTTCAGCAAAGCCTTTGATACTGTTCCTCACAGGAGGCTTATCAAACTCAGTAGCTTGGGGATGGATCCTAAGATGGTAAATTGGATCAGAAATTGGTTGACTGACAGACGACAGAGGGTGATGGTAAATGGAGCTCACTCGGATGAAGGGAAGATGATTAGCGGAGTGCCCCAGGGGTCGGTCCTGGGCCCAGCACTGTTCAATGTAATTGTGAGTGATATTGCTGAAGGACTGAATGGAAGAGTCTGTCTTTTTGCAGATTACATGAAAATTTGCAACAGAGTAGACTCCCCCGAGGGAGTGGTTAACATGAGGAAAGATCTACAAAAGCTGGAAGAATGGTCAAATGCTTGGCAATTAAGATTTAATGCGAAGAAGTGCAGAGTCAAGCACTTGGGTAGCAGAAATCCAAGGGAAATGTACGCGATAGGGGGCGAGAGGTTGGTGTGCACGGATCAGGAGAAAGACCTTGGTGTGATTATTTCTGAAGATCTCAAGGTGGCAAAAGAGTGCGACAAGGCGGTGGCAAAAGCCAGGAGGATGTTGGGCTGCATACAAAGAGGAATCACCAGCAGAAAGGAAGAGCTACTTATGCCACTGTACAAGTCACTGTTGAGGCTTCACCTGGAATACTGTGTTCAGTTTTGGAGACCATATCTTACAAAAGGATGTAAAAAGACTGGAAGCTGTTCAGAGGAAGGCGACCAAAATGATTTGGAGCCTGCGTCAGAATCCTTATGAGAAGAGACTTGAAGACCTAAACATGCACACTTTGGAGGAGAGGAGGGACAGGGGAGATATGATTCAGACCTTTAAATACTTAAAGGGATATAATGAACAAAAACTTCTTCCAAAGACAGGGAAGCTGTAAAACTAGAGGGCACAACAGGAAGCTGCAAGGTGGTAAATTGAAAGGTAATGTCAGGAAATACTTTTTCACGGAAAGGGTCGTGGATGCTTGGAATGCCCTCCCGATGGAAGTGGTGGGGGCAAACACGGTGACGGAATTCAAAATGGCATGGGACAGACACAGTGGATCCCTTTACAGCAACAGGATAAAATCAAAATAAACTGAACCATCTAATTTCTCAACAAATAGGGGTGTCCTGCATGGAGTGGTGGGTTCACCCATAAACAGGGACGTGGGGAGGGGTGGCCTGGATGGAGCGGCAGGTGCACCTAACTCTTGCCATCATGCTGGGCAGACTAGATGGACCATGCTGGTCTTTATCTGCCGTCATTTACTATGTTACAAATACATACTTGAATAAGGTAACAAAGGAGTACAGACAATAAATAAATAAAAATAAAAATATAACAGCAGCAAAATGAGAAAATGTAAAAGTATAGCACTCCCCACTATCAGCCCACAAGTAGGAGGAGATCCACTAGGAATAAAAGCAGGATTTAAATAAAGACAAAATACAATGGAAAATAAACAATAAGGATAAACTAGACAGCATGACCGCTATCAAGCCAAACATCCTAAGAGAGAATCGATATTCAGCTGGATGGAACTGTGATCATCAAGGAACCAGAGGATCTACGAGAGTCCAAAAAGGAAAGCAATTGTTTAGCCTCATAAGATACATACCTAGCACTAGCTGATTTCAACAAACATTTACATGGAAACCTCAACAGAAAAGAAAAACCAAGAGAGACCGCTTCAGAGCACATCAGAATAAAGTGACGTCTCTTAGTTTGTGTAACAAAGAAAATATCGGGAAAAATACAAACCTTATGACCAAGGAAAAGCTTTTCTCTATTGTGAAAATAAAGACTCAGAGTCCAAGCCCAATCTTGCTCCAAGACTAAGGTGACCATCAAAGTTGCTCTCTGCGACCCCTCAACTGCAGAATCCTCCAAAGCTTAAGGGTGTCCAGAGAGATGCCCTCCTAATCTCTATCAATCGCAACACTACTAGATCTCTCTAACTGGAAGGAAATGCACTTCTGAGGTGGGAGGGAGAACATTCTCAGGCATCCAAAAACACCCAAGCAGTATTTCTTAAACAAATCCACAGGGGCAGCAACAACAGACGTGGGAAAGTTAACAAAATGAAAGTTCATCCATTTGGAGAAGTTTTCAAGCTTCTCCAGCTTACCATGAATACCAGAGCTGTCCTTCATTAAAGGACACACACTGAGAATTATGAGTTTGTACCTGCTCATTTAAAGTCTTCATCTTCACCTCAGCTCAAGAACTGGCTTGCTCTTGGAACTGAAGTTTATTCTGAAGAGCTTGAGTGGACTCAACTATGTCCAGTCGTTTCGACACCAACCTCTACAGCAAAACAATATTGGACCAAACTGCATCCAATATGACCACCATTGGCTTCATCAAGGCACTCACTTTCCCCAGGAGGGATGATCCAGAAGCTCTCCCAGGCTGCTGTGTGTGAAGATCTTCCAGGGCAGATGCCGCTCCTGGTGCCATTGTGCCTCTCAACACTAAATGCAACACTAACTACAACTAATTGTCTCCTTTGCAGCTCAGACACCTCCAACGAGACAGCATGTAAACCTGTTACTGGCAGCTCCCCCCACACCACACTCAACACCTCCAGACCAGAATGCAGTAGGAGGGGACTGGAACTGCATAAGGCTTCACGGGGTGGAATCCACTGCTCGGGCTCAGACATGCGTATGAGGCTGAAAGGACTGCCTCAAAGCCAACTCCAGCAACTAACCCCGTAGCTCAGGCGACCACAGGCTTCGTTATGAGCTGCTGCCCAGAGGAAGAATCGCTCATAGGGTAAGCTTTGGCCATGCCCCTTCTTTTCTCTATATAGAAGAGGGATGGGGGAAACATCACTAGAAGACAAATAAGAAAAGCAGCCATCATCAGTGAAGTGAGCCAGCTGGAGCAGGGCTAACATGCCACTGCCATCTTGGATCTCCTAAAGAGGATTTTTGAAGATTCTTCAAGCCATTTTTTTTTTAAATTTTGAGTGTTCTGAATGTATGTGTTAATTAAAATTGATTATGTATATACTGGAGGCAGTGCATGCAAATACACTTCATGCATATTTATGGCAGGTTTCGACATAGTCTCATTGAATCTAGAAGCCAACTCAAAAACTTAGGAGCCAGAGGCTGGGATCTCTCAACACCATCCTCAGTGAAGTTTGAATAGAGGCAGAGAATTCCCTCTGAGATTTGCTATAACTCTTAAAATACTGTAGAATGGCTGTCAGGTAAGTTTTGTTTGTTTGTGGATGATAGAGTAGACACCCAGGAAAAAGTAGATAACATGAGGAGGGATCTAGCTAAGCTTGAAGAATGGTCTAAAATTTGGCAGCTGAAATTTAATGCTAAAAAAAATGCAAGGTCATGAATTTGAACTGCAAAAATCCAAATGTGCGGTACAATGTAGGGGGTGAGGTACTTCTATCCACAAAAGAAGAGCAGGATCTAGGCATAATTGTGTCCAACAATCTTAAAGCAATTAAACAGGCAGAAAAGGTGACAGTGAAAGCCAGAAGGATGCTTGGGTGCATAGGGAGAGGAATGGCCAGCAGAAAAAAAGAAGGTGATAATGCCTCTGTATAAATCTCTGGTGCGACCTCATTTGGAGTATTGTGTGCAATTCTGGAGACTGCAAAAGGATATAAGCAGGATGGAGTCTGTACAGAGGGTGGCTATTAGAAGCAATTACCTATCAAGTGAGTGCCGTTACACAGCTGACAGTATGCATGGAGAAGGGAGCCTGCTGGCTTTTGCCAGTGATGTGCAGATGCACCTTAAGGAATCAATTTACTAAACATTTTGCCCATAGACACAAAATAGGGAAAGATCCTTAGTAAATCTGTTTTAGAAACATGACAGCAGAAAGAGACCATACGGTTTATTTAGTCTGCTCTTCCATATCAACTACAATAGTCCCCTTTTTACCTTTAGAGATCCTCTGTGTTTGTCCCATGCTTTTTTGAATTCAGATACTGTCCTCATGTCACCATCTCCACTGGGAGACTATTCCACACATCTACCACTCTTTCCATAAAGAAATGTTTGCTTCATATAATCACCATGGCCTGGGTCCTCTCCAGCCTTCACCCAGTCTTTCATTGGTTTCTCTCTCTCACACGGGCTGCAGAGGCTGCTACATATTCCCCTCACTTTATCTGCAGTTGCTGAAGAAAGTGCTTGCTACATTTTCACCATGAAAGTTGAAACCACAAGATACAGCCTTAACTTCTATCACATGACTCAAGCTTGCAGAGATGAATCTCTGTGGAAAAGTAGCAACTGCACTTTCTTTGGCAGCTCTGCAAAAGATTTTCTAGGAGCTATGGTGGCCTGGCACTTGGGATTTGTCTAGTCCTGCATTATAAATATCCTGAAACAGACTATGTTTAGAACCACTGGTCTAGTAATCCGACTCCCCTCTGCCTGCAGGCTCTAATTTTTGATGTATTTGAAAAAAGCCTTCATTAGTGAAGGCACTTTTTAGATGGGATGTGGAGATAACAAATGTCAAGATCAGGATATACCCAATTCCAATGATATTTTAGGAACAGCTCTGCTAAATGTGGATCCATTCCTAAAATACACATCTACAGTGGTGTGCAAAAGTCTGGAATCACTTGTAAATTTGACGTTTTTTCAACTTTGTGACCTTATATCTTCATTTATTTTTCCTCCCAGTGGCTTTTTCTGTGTATCTCATAAGTGAGAGAGATGGCTATTAGGGCCAACTTTTAGTATTGGTTTGGCCCTTATTTTCTGAGTTTGCTCCCCATAGTTGTCCTGTTGATAGATTTTCTGTGAAAATCGCATAATGTACATCGTTGGCCAACGATATATTATTGTAAGTATGGTTTAAAATATTATGGACACACGCCAGGTTTCCTTCAAATAAATGTATGTGGCCTTGAAAAATGCCATTTTTATGTGTCAGTGATGGCTCAGTATTTGATGGGCCACCCTTTGTTCTTGATCACCTGACTGCACCTTGTCGGCATTGAATGAACCAGTCTGACAAGGTGATTGCTGGTGACAACATGGTTCCAAGCTGCAATGAGTGACTCAATCAGCTCACGCTTTGATATCCAAGAGGCATCCGACATTTCCAAGGCCACCTTGTGCCACAGGTTCTCGATTGGTTTCAGATCTGGAGACTGGGCAGGCCAGTACATTGACTTGATGTTGTTCCACTGCTTCCAGCTGACCACCTGTCTGGAGCGATGGCAGGGTGCATTGTCATCTTGGAACAGGAACTGGCCAGGAAACAGATGGTGTGCTGATGGCACCATGCACTTTTGCAGTATGGTGATGTACTTGGCCCCGTTGACCATTCCATCGTCGATGTGAAGATGTCCAACGCCACTGGCAACCATGCAGCCCCAGACTATGACCTTCAAAGGATGCTTCACAGTGAGGTTGAGACACTCAGGCTTGAATTCCTCTCCAGGAAATCTCCTCACATAGGTGTGGGCCTGGTTACCAAACAGGCAGAAGGTGCTTTCATTGCTGAATAGCACTTTTTCCCACATTTCAGTCGACCAGGATGAATGCTCTCTCGCTCACACGATCCGGTTGCGCCTTTGTGTCAGTCATCGGTGGCTTATTCCGTGCTTTGCAGCCCCGGAGACCAAACTGCAGGCACCGGTGACGGAACTGTTGATGAGCTGACTGACTTCACTCTTGTCTGACCACTCTCGAAGTAGCTGAGGAGAGGTCAACTTGCGATTAGTCAGTGAAATGCATCGTAGTGCGCGGTCCTGGCGTGATGTTGATGAATGTGGACGACCTGAAAGAGGCTTGTCCACCACTGAACCCATTTCTCTCTCTTTCTTCTTCTGTACAATCTTAACAGCGCTCTGACTGCAGCCAACTTTCCTGGCTATCTGATGGATTGAAAATCCTTCCTCACTCATAAAGGACACACGAACACGCTCCTCCAACGTCAGGATCCGAGTCATCTTCATGGTCGATCCAGAAAGCGTTTGAAATTCAAAAATTCTGCGCGTTTTTATAGCTGCACTGTTGGCTAGATATCTGCATTGTGATTGGTTAGTGAAAACAGCCTCCTGATTGGTCAGAAATAACGTGTGCATATTGGATAATCTCGATCCAGTTTTGACACAGGATCCACAAAAATCACAGTAGCTATCTCCAAGGGGCTGTAAAGTATTTAAATTGGAAACAAGGAAATGCAAAAAAGTAAACTCTAATAGCCAAATGTATCCCTTTTAATGTGGTAGAAAGATTTATATGAAGGGCTAACGCAAAATTTAAAAAAAAACAAACGTTAGAAAGTACAAAAAACGCAAAACTCACAAGTGATTCCAGACTCTTGCACACCACTGTAAATACAGTAGGAGTCGTCATTTCAGAAATATGCACATGGGAAACATCAAAAGGAAACCAAGAACTTATTCATGTTACGGGCCAGCAGTTCAAAATAAACATGCTTAAATGTCCAGACTTACACACCTCTCTCGGTTATTTTGCAAACACTGGCATGCAGGTGCTAGTCATTAATTACAGAAGACTCGATTTTGACCCCATTTCAATTTGAAAGGGGGATTAAGGGGGATAGGCTCCTCTTTAATTCCCCTGTGGAGGGCTGGCCGAAACAAGCACTTTATTTGATATAACACAATTCAAAATTCCAATGTCTACTCATATCTGAAAGCAGAAATAAATCCAGACATATTCTTTTTAAACTTAAAAATCATAAGAACAAACGCCATAGTGGGTCAGATCAAGGTCCATCAAGTTCAGTATCTTATTTCCAACAGTGCCCAATCCAGGTCACAAATACCTGGCAGGTTCCCAAAAAGGCACACAGATTCCATAATGCTCGTCTTGGAGCAAGTAGTGGGTTTCTGGGACCTCCTTAATAATGGTTTATTGACCTTTCCTAAAGGAACTTGTCCAAACCTTTTTTAAATCCAGCTACACTAACAGCCTTCACTACATCCTCCAGTAAAGAAATTCCAGAGTTTGATTACGTATTGAGTGAAAAAAATATTTTATCTTATTAGTCTTAAATGGGTACACATTGTAACTTCATTGCATGTCCCCTAGTCTTTCTATATTTTGATGGGAAAAACAACCAGTCTACGCTTACCCGCGGTCTACTCCATTCATTAATTTATAGACCTTTATCATATCTCCCTTCAGTCATCTCTTTTTCAAGTTGAAAAGCCCTAATCTTTTAAGCCTTTCCTCATAAGGGTATATTCCATATCCTTTAACATTTTGGTGGCTCTCCTCTGCACCTTTTCTAATTCTGCTATATCCTTTGACGATATGGTGAACAGAATTGCACACAAAATTCAAGGCGAGGTCACACCATGGAATGATACAGAGGTATTATAATATCCTTGGTTTTATTCTCCATTCCTTTCCTTATGATTCCTAACATTCTATTTGCTTTCTTGGCTGCCACTGCACACTGGGCAGAGTTTTTCAATGTATTGTCCATGATGACACCTACATCTTTTTCCTGAATGGTGGTTCCTAATGTGGAACCTTGCATTGTGTAACAATAGTTTGGGTTGTTGTTTCCTAGGTTCATAACTTTGCACTTGTCCACATTAAATTTCAGCTGCCATTTGGATATAGTCTTTCAATTTACCAAGGCTCCCTTTTAAATTTTCACAATCTTCTTGTGTTTTAACAACTTTGAATAATTTTGTATTATCTGCAAATGTTATCAACTCACTCATTCCCATTTTCAGGTCATTTATGAATATGTTAAAAATCAGCAGACCCAGCACAGATCCCTGGGGTACTAACTCCACTATCCACCTTTCTCCACTGAGAAAACTGGCCATTTAGCCCTACTCTCTTCTTTCTATCTTTTAACCAGTTTCACAATAGTGCACTGCCTCCAATCTCATGACTTTTTAATTTGGCCAAGAGTCTCTCAAGAGGGACCATATAAAAGGCTTTCTAAAAATCCAGATACACTATATCAAATTGGTTCATCTTGGTCTGTTTATTCATACCTTCAAAAAATATATAACAGATTAGTAAGACAAGACGTTCCTCGGCTGAATCCATGTTGGCTTTCTTCCATTAAACCATGAATATCTACATGTTTAGTAATTTCATTCTTTATAACTGTTTCTATCATTTGTACTGGCATCAGACTCACCAGTCTCTAGTTTCCCAGATCATCCCTAGAATCCTTTTTAAAAACTAGGGTTATTTTGGTCATCTTCCAGTCTTCAGGTACTACAAATGATTTTAATGATAGTTTACAAATTACTAATAGGTCTGCAATTTCATATTTCAGTTCTTTCAACACCCTTGGATGTATACCATTCGGTCCAGGTGATTTACTACTCTTCAGTTAATCAAATACTTGTAATATATCTTCCCGGTTTATAGATATTTTATTTTCAATTCTTCAGATATATTACCTTTAAATACCATTTCAGGCATGGGTAACATCTCTATATCTTCATCAGTAAAGAGCAAAGCAAAGAACTCATTAAGTCCCTCTGCTATAGCCTTGTCCTCCTTTAGCACACTTTTCACCCCTCTATTATTCAATGGTCCAACTGACTCACAAGTTTTTTGCTATAAACATACTTAAAATGTTATGCTTTTTCGCTTCCACGGCGAGGTTTTTTTTTTCAAATTCTCTCTGCCTGCCTTATCAATGCCTTGCATCTAACTTGCCAGTGCTTATGTCATTTGTTTTCATAATTTGGCTCCTTTTTCCATTTCCAGAAAGATGCTTTTTTGCCTCTCTGACCTCACCTTTAAACCATGCTGGCTGTTTTTTGGCCTTCCTTCCATCTTTCTTAAAGCATGGAATACATCTGTTCTGGGCTTCCAAGATAATATTTTTAAACAACGCCCATGCTTGACATAAATGGTTAATTTTAGTAGCTGCTCCTTTTAGATTTTTCTTAATTATTTTCCTCATTTTATCATAGTCTCCCTTTTGAAAGTTAAAAGATAGTACTGTAGATTTCCTTGCCGTCCTACTTCCATTTATTAAATCAAATGCAATCATGCTATGATCACTATTGCTAAGTGACCCCAACACCCTTATCTCTTGCAGCAGGTCCAGTTTTCCACTAAGGACTAGGTCCAAAATAGCTTCCTCGCTTGTCAGTTCATGAACCAGCTGCTCCAAGAAGCAGTAATTTATTTTATATAGAATCTTTCTCTCTTGCATGTCCTGCTGTGACACTAACCCAGTTGATAATAGAGTAACTGAAATCACCCATTATTACTGTGTTGTAACTTTTCTAATCTTCCCCCATTTCTCTTAGCATATCATCCTCCATCTGTTCATTCTGGCCAGGCCGTCGGTAGTACATACCCACTGCCATCACCTCCCCCTTTTTATATGGGATTTCTATCTATAGAGATTCTACAGTGTATGTTTAATGCAAAACTTTAATCCTATGCAACTCAATGCCCTCTCAAACAGAGCACCTCCACCAATTTGATCTAACCTATCATTGTGATATAGTTTGTACCCTGGTATCAGTGCCCCATTGGTTGTCCTCCTTCCACCAGGTCTCTGAGATGCCAATCATATCTAACCTTTCATTTAGAGCTATATATTCTAGCTCTCTCATCTTATTTTTTAGAATTCTAGCATTTGCATACAGGTCTTTTAGAGGTTGTATTTTATCCATATTAATATGGTTATAGGTTGATAGGGGTAATCTGGAATCTTTCAGCTCTGTATTTAAGGACATCTGGGCTATTTTTATCTTTATTGAAACCTCTGTTGGGATGACCTAACTTCCCTCTTTTGCTAGTATCCTTCTAAAATACATCCTTTCGAACCATGCGCTCTTGGGTGACTGTCGGCTTTCCCCTATTATTTAGTTTAGAAGCTGCTCTTTTTTTTTTTTTTTTTAAAGGTTAATGCCAACAGCCTGGTTCCATTCCAGTTAAGGTGGAGCCCATCCCTTTGGAAAAGCCCCTCCCTTCCCCAGAATGTTGCTCAGCAGTTCCTAAGAAATCCAAAACCCTCTTCTTTACACCATCGTCTCATCCATGCATTGAGACCCTGGAACGCTGTCTGCCTTTAAGGCCCTGCGCATGGAATGGAAAGCATTTTGGAGAATGCTACCCTCAAAGTTCTGGATTTCAACTTCCTACCTAAAAACCTAAATATGGCCTCCAGAACCTTCCTCTCACACTTTCATATCATTGGTACCAACAAGTATCAAGACAGCAGACTCCTCCCCAGAAGTATCTAAAACCTTGTCTTGGTGGCGCATGAAATCTGTACCTTCACACCAGGAAGGTGTGTTACCATGCAATTCTCATGTCCACCAGTCACCCAGCTTTCTACATGCCTAATTACTGAATTACTAACTATAACAGCTGTCCTAACCCTTCCCTCATGAGCACATGTCCCTGGAGAAAACTCCTCTGTGTGAGGGGGTTTTACATCACCTGGAGGACAGGTCCTAGCTACAGGATCGCTTCCTGCCACATCAAGGTTATGCTCTCCTTTCATGCAACCTCTATCCTCCATAGCAACTGAAAGGCTGCCAGACTGGAGGTGGGACTTAAGGAAAACAGAGAGATATATAGATGAGACCCTACAAGGATGTTATACTGATGTCCTCCAAGTCTGCCACTCTAGCCTCGAGAGATCAGACTCATTCCCTGAAGGCAAAGAGCTCTAGTGCACACAAGACCCCTCACTAACTGAGAGAAAATCATACATCTGACACTCAATGCAAAAGACTGGATAGCTCCCATCTCGCTGTTGGATTGCTGTCTGCGTCTTAGTTTTAAGGTTTTGTTAAGCTATTTAAGTTGGCTCCTTGAAGTTTCTAGGGATACTTATATTGATACAACTCTACCTAATATATTTAAGGGACTTAGTTCACCTCAAGATTAATAAAGCTATTCCTGGTGAGGACAGCCAGCTGAACCTGAAAGTGAATTTGACCACCTCTTCCCCTTTAATAGGTTTAAGAGCTCATAAAGCTAAGATTATGCCTGGTGTGGGTGGATGTCAGGGTGGGTAAGATGGAAAGAACACTTAGTAAAGGCTAACTGGCTACACAGTGCCCTGATCTGGGCTTTTAAAGGTAATCTCTTTCCTGGGTGCTTCACACAGTCCTTGGTTTGATAAAGGGAGCCTGTTAAATTGCCCCTTTGAGCTGTCACTTGGCTTTAACACCTATATAAAACAATTTCACAGGTCTTTTGTCCCCTAACAAGAAGGCCTCTTTGTAAGGGCCTCTAGAAACAATTTATTTATTTCTACTCAAAGAATCTTTACCCTACTCTTGCTTATATGCTAAGCTATACTCTAAATTTGATTTAATTTGAAAGTTCCCTGCTGCTACTGACTAAGGTATAAATTTTAAATTAAAAGCTCCCTTCTACTGACTGAGGTTTAAACGCCCCGGACTGTTTCCCCGATGAACTTCCTCCATGCAGCACTCACCGTTCCAGCAGCAGTGCATCCACACTCCAGGTGAGCCACATGGTCGATCTCTCCAGCACACATCGCATTTGCCAAGCTCCACCACAGGCATCATCACCCGGCGACCAGAAGACGCATTTAAGGGAGCACTAGGCCTCACCTGGCAGGCCCGTGCCTGAGGGCCAAACAAAAGGGCCCTTTGGCGTAGCCCTTAGGAGTGGCCCAAATACAAAGAAGTAAAGAAGAACAGAAAAAGGAAGGACACCAACAAGCACCAAATCTCCAGGTCTGGAAAACAGCACAAACTGAACTCAGGTCAGTTACACCATAAACATGCATGCCAACTACCAATACCTCATGGTTTACCTCACACTGCTGCACACTCTAACACTCCATACACATGGAGTCAGATCCAACATGCAGATTCCACCGTTCCACCTCCTACCAATCCAACCCACACAAATGCCCTGGACATCCCTCCTACAAGGGTTCCAGCATACTAAGCTAACACGCAAGAAGCACAATACCTCACGTACCCCACCCATGCATTCCTCACACAACAACCCCATCATAACTTCAGTAACCTATGGTACTTGTTCATAAGCCTCTGTGAACAGAAGGGTCTTGAGAGCCTTGCAGAAGTCCTTGGTATCATTTAGGACCCTTAATTCCTTAGGTAGGGAGTTCCATAAGGCAGGTGCCAGTAGTGAGAGAGCTCTCTTAGATGTAGCTTGCTTTGTCTTGTGATAGCACACCCACAGGTTATTACTATTATTGGCTCTCCTAGGCCTGTTACTGACATCCTTGATTATTATATCCTGGAGCGCGTCTGCCATGCGGTGGTGGAAGACTTTTGAAGATGTTCAGGATTGTCTTGAATTTTGCCCTTGTGATTATTGGAAGCCAGTGTAACTGTCGTAGGACAAGTGTGATGTGTTCAGATTTTGCAGTGCCTGTGATGATGCGCGCTGCAGTGTTCTGCACCAGTTGAAGTGGGTGAATAGTTTGCTGGGGGAGGCCTTGATATGAGTTTCCATAGTCTAGAAGTGGGGTGATTGGCAAACTGTGCGGAAGTGGTCTTCGTTGAGGATTGGCTTGAGCTTTCTGATGATCCGCCATCGGTGGTAGGCTTTTGCTGCAGTTTTGCTAATGTGAGATTGTAGGTTAAGAGTTTTGTCCAGGGTAATGCCCAGATACCTCACTTCATTTTTTATTGCTATATTCTTGTTTAGAATACTGATTACCTGGGGTGGGTTGAATGTGGAATCTTTAGAGATGAACATAGCCTCTGTTTTATCAAAGTTGACCGTCGGGTTGTTATTGGCAAGCCAGGTGTTCATGTCTTCAAGACAGTTTGTCATCGATGACATGTCAGGTGACTGCAGGTTGTTTGGGGCATATACCATGATATCGTTAGCATAAAGGTAGCAATGTATTTTGCGGCGTTTGATGTTGCATATGGGTTGAACGTATATATTAGAGTATAGATGAGAGTGCCGAACCATGTGGTATTCCTTGTGTAACGGGCGACTGCAGTGATTTCTTTTGAGCACATTTGATGTTGCATCCGATCACTCAGGTAAGAGGAAAACCACTTTATGGTATTCTTACATATTCCGATCTGCTGCAGGCGATGTAGCAATATGGTGTGGGACACCGTGTCAGAAGCCACTGAGATGTCCATGAACACTAGTAGGAATCCATTCTTTGCCATCTAAGCCTTTTAGGAGATTGTCGAAGAGGGAGGTAAGCAGAGTTTCCACATTGTGCTGTGGTTTAAAGCCATGCTGGTGGGTGTCAAGTGGAGCATTCAAATATATGTAATCTTGTAGTTGTCTTTGTACGCCCTTTTCAATGATTTTTGTAAGGAATGGAAGGCTAGAAATTTTGGATCTGAGGGGCTTAGTGTGGCGTTCTTGAGGATTGGATGTATCGTGGCTTGCTTGAGGGTTTGCGGCATATGTTCTTGCTGGAGGGACTCCTTAATAATTTTGTGGATGTATTGAGTTAGTTGGCTTCTAGTGGCTTTGATCCATGCCACTGGGCAAGGGTCAGATGGTGAGGTTGCTGTATTAAGGGTGTTTACTATGTCTATTTGCTGTGCTGAGGGTATGCTAAAAGTCTTCCCAGGTTTGCTGGGGCTCTGTCATTTTCAGGTTGTATGCCGAGGAGGGGTGATTGGTTGGAGCTCTTTGTCTTTATGTAATTTGCAAATTCTTGTGGGTCCAAGTGATGGGTGCAGTGCTAAGAAGCATCTTTGAGCTTTTGCACAATGTTAAATAGTTCCCTTGGTTTGTTAGCTGACTTCATGATCAGGTTGGTATGTGGTGATGCTTGCGCTCATTAATCAGGTTGTTGTATTTCAATTGTTTGGATCTTTATTGGACCATAGAATCATGTGACTTGTCACACCTCCATTTCCTTTCTAGTTTTCTGAGTAAACATTTTGCATCCCTGATAGCGTTTGAATACCAGGGAGCATTGGTTCTCCTGTGTTAGTGTGGTCTCTTTCTGCTTGTAGCTAATGTGTCCTCAGATATGAGATTCCATTTTTCTATGGTTTTGTCGAGGCTGCCACACTCTTGTTGGAGTTGTGGAATTATTTCCTTTAGGAAAGCATCTTTGTTGTATGCTCTGAATCGTCTGGTTTTGCTCTCCTCCTTGGTGTGGCGAGCAGGGTTATCCAGGAGCAAGGAGAAGGCAATGGTCTGACCATGGACTGGGGTGATTGTTGGAGTTACAACTGGTAGAACTGGGACAGGTTACATTGGAATAAAGACAAGGTCCGGAGTGGTACCATGCTGGTCTGTCGGTGCGTCAATTGTCTGGTGGTAATTTAGTGATTCCATGGCCTTAAGGAACGCTGTAGCTTCTTTAGTAGGTGTAGAGGTTAGGTTATAGTCTCCTAGTGCAATGAGAGATTTGTGCTGTCTGCTATGTGTGCATATTGATTCAAGAACCGTGGAAAGATGTTCCATTGTGGCACTAGGGGGCCTGTAGGTGAAGCAAATGCTGAGGTACTTATTAGATATGTTGACTGTGCTGGAATCGGTCGAGTTACTTATAGAGATCAATTTAAATCTGTAGTCTTTTCTGGCCAATATCAGGGTGGTTCCTCCTCTTTTGTGCTCTCTGGTGTAGTTGAATGCTGAGAAGTCTGATGGAGTGACTTGGTTCAGGATGACCTGGTCTGAGTCATTAAGCCAGGTCTCGGTGATGCAAATTATGTCAAGTTTCTGGTCCAGAATAAGGTCATAGATGGTATTCGGTTTATTTCTGATTGACCTAGCATTCAGTAATGCGCATCTGATAGGTATGCGGCCTGGGAAAGAAGGTTGGAAGAACCACCTCTTAGTTGAGGTGAAACGAGGAAACCACTTTTGGAAGGAACTTGGGGTGAGTACGTACCACCACCACCCTGTTTTTATAAAATCGTGTATAGTGTCTATCCGATACTAAAGCTTGCAGCTCGCTCACATGTCGGGCAGACGTGAATGCCACCAGAAAGAGTGCTTTCCAGGAAAGAAAGCAGAGATGACAGGTGGACATTGGTTCAAAAGGTGGGCAAGTAAGCCACTGCAAGACCACATTTAAGTCCCACTCTGTAGCCGGTGGGCGAATTGGAGGCTTCAAGATTAGGAGGCCTCTGAGGAACCGGGATACCAAAGGATGAGCTGAAAGAGGATGCCTGTCCACTGGAGAGTGGTTAGCTGATAGCGCACTCAGGTGGACCCCGACAGAGTTAGACTTGAGGCCCAACTCAGAGGTGGAGCAAGTACTGTAATACCTGAGGTACTTGACAAGTGAACGTTTCTCCTTATTTTGGGCACACTATCCTTCAAATCTATGCCACTTGAACATGTAGGATTTTCTAGTGGATTGCCTTCTAGAGGCTAGCAACACCTCCTCAACCTCCTTGGGAAGGAGGAGAGGAGCAAGAACTACCCTCTCAGCAGCCAGGCCATTAAATGGAGGGATCTGAGATTGGGGTGTAGCAAGGACCCCTGTTCCTGGGTCAAGAGGTCGGGCTGCACCCCTAGTGGGAGTGGGGTTTCGACCGCCAGTTGAAGGAGAAGAGGGAACCAAGGTTGTCTGGGTCACCTGGGTGCTACCAGGATGACCGAGGCCTTGTCCTGAAGAATCTTGAACAGAGTGCATGCCACCACGGGTGTGGGTGGGAATGCATAGAGAAGGCCCTGTGCCCACAAGATCAGGATAGTATCTGTCGCGACGCTCTGCGGATGCGGCTGCCTCAAGCAGAACCAGGGCAACTGGCGGTTTTGCGGACTGGCAAAGAGATCCATGAATGGGAGCCCCAGTGGTTGAAGATCTGCTGGGCTACATCCCTGTTCAGTTGCCATTCGTGAGGCTGCAGAATCCTGCTCAACTTGTCAGCCAGGAGGTTCTCCTGACCGGGCAGATAAACTGCCCTTAGGGACATGTGATGTGCCACTGCAAAAGAGCAGAGGTCCAGAGCTTCCTGGCATAGGATGCGAGATCCCATGTCCCCCTGTTTGTTGATGCAGAACATCGCTATCTGACTGTCTGTATCAGCACCGACTGATGTGCAAGAAGATGACAGAAGGCTTGAAGAGCTAGGCAGATGGCTCGAAGCTCTAGCAGATTGATCTGAAGTGTGGCCTCTCGCAAGGACCACAGACCCTGAGTGCAGGAACCTTGGCAATGGGCACCCCAGCCCAGCAAGGAGGCATCTGTTGTCAGTACTCTGGTGTGAGAGGGAGGCTGGAATGGTACTCCCTGAAGCAAGCTGTGGAGGGGGGGGTGGGGGCGGTGAAGCCACCATTGCAAGGCTGACAGCAGTAGCTTGGAAATTGCTACTCTGTCTCTGAGGGGGTGAGTGGCTTGCGTTCACTGGTCTCTAAGGCTCCATTGGGCTGTGCACATGTGGAGATGAGCATAGGGAGTCACATGCATCATGGAGGCCATGTGGCCCAGGAGGCATAGGACGACCCTTGCGGAGACCTGAGGTCTGTGCTGGACCTGGTGTACCAAGTCCAACAACCGCCTTGGCCCTGTCCAGCGGTAGGTAAGCCCTTGCCTGAAGCATGTCCAGTCTTGCCCCTATGACCTCCAAGTTCTGAGTGGGGAGTAAAGTGGACATTTCGTGATTTATAACGAATCCTATGTGCTGGAACAGGTTGACTGTGCGAGCAGTGGCTTGCCGAGCCTCCTGTGCTGATTGGCCCCTGATGAGCCAGTCGTCCAGGTATGGAAAAACGAAGACCCCCTGGCTTCTGAGGAAGGCTGCCACCACTCCTAGGCATTTGGTAAATACTCTGGGAGTAGAAGCTAGGCCAAAGGGAAGCACCTTGTACTGGAAGTGGTTTCTTCCGACCACAAACCTGAGGCACTGTCTGTGGTCTGGGTGTATGAGGATGTGAGTATAAGCATCCTTTAAATCTAAGGAGCATAGCCAGTCTCCCTGGTGGAGGTAAGGCAGTAGGATCCCAAGGGAAAGCATCTTGAACTTTTCCCTCACCAAGAACTTGTTCAGATTTCGCAAGTCCAGGATGGGGCGAAGGCCTCCTTTTCTTTTTGGTATGAGGAAATACCTGGAGTAGAAGTCTTGCCTCTGCAGGTGGTGGGGCACCGGTTCCACCGCCTGATCCTTTGGCAGACCTGCCAACTCCTGCAGGAGGTTCCTGTGAAGAGGGGGCCTGAGAGGCTCTCCTGGGAAAAAGGAGGAGGGCACCTGGTTGAAGTGAAGTAGCCCTGCTGGACTACTTGCAAAACCCAGCAGTCGGTAGTAATGGCTGGCCACCTGTGAGCGTACAAGGCCAGCCTCCCTCCTGTGCAGGGCCAAACCACTGGTGGGAGAGGAGCTATGCACTGGGAGTCAAAAAGCCCCTCCCGGCTGTGTAGGAGCCGGAACTGGAGGCTTGGGGGTGTTCGGCTTACGTGGGCCATGCCCCTGTCCCCTGGCCTGCTGCCCCTGTTGGGGAGCTGGGGCGGCCTGGTAAATGGGGTCGTTTCTGTAAGTTGCAACCTTCCTCGGGAAAAAGGGCTCCCCCCCCCCCCCGAGGTCGCCTTCTTGCGAGAAGGTGCAGTTGTCTTCTTCGACAACCTTGTCCGGGTCAAGTACTCTGACTCTATTTCTGCAGCTTTCTCATTCATCGGTTTGCCGGAGAGGATGTCTCCTCGGCACGGGACATCGACCAACTTGTCCTGAACCCATGGCTCCAGGTCCGACGACATGAGCCAGGCCTGACGGCGTGCACCGATGCCGGCCGCAGCTACTCAGACTGAAGCCTCAAAGCAGTCGTAAGTTGCTCGAGACATGAACTTCAAGCACTCTGATACCCGTGGACAAGGCCTTAAGCGCTGCAAGGGTTCCTTCGATAGGCCAGCCGAGAACCCGGCAAGCTCCTTTGCCAGGTCCCGCAAGTACATGCCCATGTATAGCTGGTAAGTTTGGACACGGCATGATAGCATTGAGCCCTGGTAGCATTTTCTGCCAAGGGCGTCCAGGTTTTGGGCCTCCCAGCCGGGAGGCACCAAGGAGTGCGGTTTTTGGCTTTTCAGCCATTGCATGGCCAATTCCACAACCATGGAGTTGTGCGGCAGCTGTGCTTTCTGGAACCCAGGACTCTTGCGGACTCGACAGATGGAATTTACCCGCTTGCTGAGCACCGGCATCGAGGATGGTGACTCCCACATGCGGAGCATCAGCCGATCCAACATCGGAGGCACTGGTACAGTAAGGGCCTCCTTCGGGGGAGAGTCATACTGGAGGGCTTCGAGCTCCTCAGCTGGAGGCTCCTCCTCGGCATCCGCCGGGAATGCAAAAGCCTTGGCCATGTCCCTGACGAAGTCCGAGAACCGAGTGTCCTCCTGAGGGGACCTATTCTGAGGCTACGAACCCGGAGAGTCCGATGGGATGCGCCGGGTCCAGAAGATGTCTGGGGAGTCTTCCTCCTCTGTCTTCCATGCCGAGTCCTCCAAGGAGGACTCGATGGGCTCTGGCCTCGAGGGCTTTGAGCCCGACAGCCACGATGCCGAGGGCACCAGTGTCGACGACCTTGGTCCCGAACGGGAGGTCGAGGGAGACCTTGGCCGAGGATCGACTCGAGACCTGATCGACTCGAGGATCGGCTCGGCCTCCGGCGTCAACTTCAATGTCGACGTCCCGGTAGTTGGGGCGGATGGACCAGTGAAACCGGTCATCAGCACCCGCTGCTGCTCCATGAAAGCAGCCATGCTGCTCTCCAGGTCCGCCAACCTGAGACCAAGCTCAGAAGGCTCCGCAGCTCCCGGCTCGGGTCCCGACATTGTCAGGCCCGACGCCAGCTCTCCTGGAGGAGAGTCCACGAGGACAACAGAAGCTACCTTGTCCGATGTCTCCGGCTCCTTGTGAGGTTGTTTAGCTGGCCGCTCCGATTCCGAGGACCCAGGGCGGCGGTCCGGGCTCCGCGGCCTATAACCCGAGGGCCCAGGCCGATCAGAGGCATCCAGCGATGCCGCCCTCACGAGCTTCTTCTTCCTCTGGTGTTCCCTGGAGGGAGACCCCCCGCTCAGAAGACCCACAATGGTGCTCGGGCTCCGATTCTGGAGATGTCGAGGCTTCTGACAAGGTCCGGGCTCCGGCGGTTGCAGACTCAGGAAAAGTCCTGTCGCGCTGATGCTGCCTGCTCTTCAAAGACTTCAAAGCCATCTTACTACATGGCCCACAGACCACCGGGTCATGGTCAGGGCCGAGGCATCAGAGGCAGCAGTCGTGTGAGAGACAAACGTCTTGCACTGATCACACTTTTTAAACCTGCTGGCAGCCATCGGGGGAAAAGGGCCCCTGCGAGGTCAAACGACCGGGCTGCCAGTGAAAAATAAAAAGAGGTAAACGCTAGTCACGAAGGGCAAACTGACTGGACTCGGTACCGGTGTACCAAGCCGAAGCGGGAAGGGGAACGGGTGTCGAACCAGGAAGCTGAAAAAAATAAAGCAATTTTTCCACTTTTTCCACAGTGAAAAATCGGACCACGTCCATTGGGCTCCTCGGAAAAAAGAAGACTGAGCAAGATGGCACCCTTGGGCGGGAAGGGGACCACACATGCGTGATGCAATCCCAAAGGTTTTCTTAGAAAGCTGGGGAATTGCTCCGCACGAGGGCTCAGTCGGCGCCGACGTCACCCATATGTGAGGACTGACTTCCTGCTTGTTCCTGGAGAAAATGCTATTTCATTAGTTTTATGTACTCCCTACATTCAATGGTTATGTCAAATTTGACTGCATTATGAAATACTACTGCCAAGCAGCTCCACTACCAGAACCCCTTGCAGCAGGTTCCTGATTGCACGGAGAACTACATCTAAAGTAGTTCTCCCTCACACTAAGAAATGTTATCTTCCCTGCATGTACAGTACTCATAAGACACATCTATATTGGGTAACTGCCATGATTATGCTGACAATTTTATTAGCCTAATTTTTGTTAACAATTTACAGTGGGGCCAATATTCAAAGGAACAGGGGTGGTCCAGGAGCAGAGCTGTAACACTGCTGCCATTTATCCATATAAGAGCTATTTTTAATACTGCTATCTGGATGATAATCCGCAAAAAATTTGTCCTAAGTAGTATGTAGACTGGTAATCCAGACAGCCATTGAATCAATGAGTCCACGAACCGATGATGCACCTATTGCTCTAGGCGGGGCTCTTCTTGGATCAGGTCTACTGGCATGGCAGGTTCCTTTGTGTGGTGCAATGTCAGATTCTGAGGGCATCCTTTCTAGCATTGTGAGTCCGTAAGATTGTATTTCAGAGCTGATCTTAAAGAGAGGAGGCAGTCTGGATAGTCCCTGCATGTAGGAGATATTGGAGGAGTATGATTCAAGGCAAACGTGCTATCTTCCCCTGATGTTCTACTAGCAGCGAGTAAACTATCCATTTGAAAAACTGGCAGAAGTGTCCCTGGGCAGTATTTGGGATGCAGTGGCTGGAGTCTTTCTTCTCCGACTTTGATAACTGCTGCGAGGACCTCACTAAAATAGAGGCTTCAGCCTTGTGTATATTTAAAATTGACTGATAAAGATGTACCAACCACCCCTTTTCAGAGATTTCTACCTTTAAAAGACACAAATCCTGATAAGGATACTTGTTGCCAGCTTTGGGCATTACAAACCTAAGCATACAGACTGCTAACAGCAAACCCCAACGTGGATTGAAAAGAGCAAACTTTAAGCTGACAAAAAGTGCTGGACTGATTTTTTTTAGTCAGTAACAGCGGTATTGGCTCTTGCATCAGACTGCAGCATTCTGTGATTGTTTGAAACCTCCCAATGTTTTCGAAATCAAGACAGATGTTTGCTAGCCAGCTTCTGGCTAGGCAGCATCAAGAGGCTGCTCCTATTTTGGGGAGAAAAAAGCCAGGAAGTTGGCCTTCAACTCTCCCCCAGAGTTTCATGCCTTGGACTCAGACTTAAAAAACAGCAAGGATTTATTTTGCCCCCAGTTCTAGGTCAGAATTCAAAAGGAAAAGATTCTGCATTTCCTGACAACCCTGCAACTTCAAGGTTTCCTTGGGAAGAGGCTGAGCCTTGCAACTGCCAGAGATCACATTAAACTGCCAACCAATGGTGAGATCATAAGTATACCAAATATGCAGGATTTTTCCTAGCAGGAAAAGGAACCAAGGATGTTTAGTATTTGTGCAACGTTTTAAAAAAAAATCATTGGGTTTCAGTTACCAAATTGACTATTTCAGCTAAATTTAAAAAAAAACTACCTGGGTTTCTGTTGTACGCCAGAAGAGCAAACATTTACATATTCTATCAGTTTACCTTAAATTACTGATTTATTTTGGTAAATATATCTGTATTGATTTTTGTCAGCTGTTTCTTAGTCATGAGGGTGAAAGAAAATATTTATTTCAAATAATTTTATGTTGCTTTTTTTCTGAACAAAGTACATTACACCACAAGTCTCGGAATTCCCTATTTCATTTGGAGTTAACCAATCTCACTACATCTGATACAAGTCCTTTGAACCCTGTATTTTCTAAGGGCTGAAGTGCATATCTAAGCACCAAAGTCTGCAGCCTCCTGAAGGTGTCTCAGAACCTGTTTCCTGTGGGTTTTAAGCAAATGCAGTACTGCAAAGGAAGTCATGGGTAACAGTTAATATGCATATTAAAAAAAAATTACGCTCAGGAGCATAGATGTACGAAGAACATGCAACCAAACTGAAACACATTGTTACTCAAATACAGTAGGTTCAATGAGCCCTAATGCAAGATAAGAATAACATTTACTGGAGACTGGAGAATTTGGAGAATTCAGCAAGACAACTAATCCTAAAGGTCTAGAATTTTCCTATAATGTCCACTAACCACAGAAAGTATACATGTTCACCTATTTGGAAAGTATACATTATTCTATTCTATTAGCAAGTATCCTAATGTGGCAGGCTTATTGGTGGGTAGTCTGAACCTTTCAGGACTTCTGGATCAGTCTGAAGTGGGTCATTGCACAGGGCTACCTGCTTGTACTATTTGTTTTCTAAAAGAACATGTGTGCTTTGCTTGTATTTTCAGAAATGCACCATGTCTAGATTGCAAGGAGGTGTGGTTAGGAAGGTTTGTTGGGGGAATGGTTTGAGCAGGCCTACATCAATGTGTATTTACCATTTTATAAAGGGAATCTGTGTCAAAAAAAATCTAGATGGCATTTAGAGCTGCTCCAAAGCATGAATAAGTACCCGATTGAAGGGACAGCTGTAAATACCAAGGCCAACATCCTCCATTTCTCCCCAACATTGGCACCCCCCCCTCCTTCCTCTCCCCCAGACATCCAACACCCCATGACACCCCCCCCCCCCGATAGACACACCCCAATTAGTCTCAAAACAAGCCCCCCATTGCCTGATGCACCAGGCTCTCTTATTAAGGGACAATGATGTTTAGTGGGGAGCAGAGGCGATCCCCAGTTGCTTCAGCTCAGTCAGAATCCTGGGTTCAAAATGGTGCCCATGACCCTTAGTGGTAGTCTCATTGTATTACTGCTAGTGGTCAAACTTCCATACAGGGGCATTTTTCCTAAGTTCACGTTCACCATTTTGTTCTAATTTAGCATATTGACCCCTACGGATAGTAGTTGATTTCCTGGCCCATTTCAGGGTTGGTTCAACATCCATACAAGCAAGTTGGGTCTGACAAGTTCTTTGGCTTCCAAGAGACTGGAAAAAGTTGAACACCAAGTGCCAACAGAAAGTACAATTGCAGAAGATATGATTGTTACTGGACTAGCAGGGGAACTAACATCCTCCACAGCTCAATTATACCTCTAGAAAATTGATGAACCACCAGCTTAGCATATCTTCAAGTGTGGTTGCATTGGACAGTGTAGAGTTACTGTACCTGCTTGTTCTTGAAGCCATTTATTGGAGAAGGATACCATTGATTCTGGGCTTTTATCTGATGCTCTAAGGGGTATGTCTACTAAACTGCATTAGCTGCTACCACGGGGCTGATAAAGAATTATCACCCAGCAGTAGCAGCTAACACAGGTGAAAAGCAGATATCGCAGGCACTTGTCTGCTATATCTGCATTTTGCACAGTAGACTCAAGAGAAGGAGGGATCAGGGCAATGAGTAGGCCTGCCAATATTTAGCTGCTACCACATCAAAATATTTCATGTGGTGGCTTCCAAAATCAGCTCCATTGTGGCTGTAGGTAACTAAAGTAATTGCCGGTACCAAGAATGTAGCAGTTTGCGGCACTGACAATCACAAAGCGCTGGCCCACCACTACCCTTTTAGCACCAATTGCCCCAGACAGCTCCCAATCCCCATAGAGAACCATTCAGAAAGGGGATGGAGGGAAATTAAGGCACCCCCGAAAAAAGAAAGGTGCCAGGTAGCCAGTAGGGCTCCTTCCCTCCTACTCCCCCGATTTACCTGCAAAAAAAATCCCAGATAGTCAGTTGGACTCCTCTAACCCCACTATTTCCCAATCCCAAAAAATATTCCCAGTTAGCAGTCAGACACCCGTTCCCCCCCCCCCCCAACTTCAAATCCTAAAAGCTCGGCTAGCCAGTCAACCAAAAGCAAGAACCTCCCCCCCCCCCCATATCATCTCCAATGCCCTTACCTTTAAATTCTTGGTAGGCTAGTGGCCACCAGAGGCAGGAGTTGTCCTCCCTGTGAAACAAAATGGAAGTGATCACAAGGTGCTTCCCCCCTAGAGTCCTGAGCTAGGGAGCAGCACCACAAGAATGCTGCCATTTTTGTTAATATTACTGCAGAGACATGGAGCAGTGAGGATGCTAGGGGGCAGTACCATGTCATCAGCACCATTGTGACTTGTGCAGATGACTGAGCCAGGAGTGAGGAAGAACGCTCCTGCCCCCAATGGTCACTAGACTACCAGATATTTAAAGGTAAGGGTATGGGGGAGGTGTTAGGGGATGGGAGGCCCCAAGAGGGCCCCCTATAGCCAACTGGCTAGCTGGAATTTTCAGTTTGAAGGAAAGGGGGGTTTGTGGGCCCGACTGACTAGCCTGTATGTTTGAAGATAGATTGGGGGGGGGGGTGGAAGGGAAGGAGGGGAGCCCGACTGGCTAGCTGGCACTTTGAGGGATCAGTGCACCCACAGCAAAACACAGACAGTTCCCTACGAGAATCGGGAGCTGCCTGGGGATAGGGGTCCAGATCTTGCACACAGATAGTGCCATGGATCAATACATCTGTGGCACTAACAATGGTGTAAGGTGGGTCCGGTCTCTGGATCAGGGCCTGGGAAGGGGGGATTGGTAGAGATCAGGGCCTCAATTGCTACCTGTTCTCCCCTTGAATTACCACAGATGTCGCGAGGATTATAGGCACTGTGAGACTTCCCATACTACCTGCCAATGCAGGGATCGCGGGTCTCCGCAGTGAGTGTGAACACTCCGCAGTATCTGCAGGGGTAAGGCTGGGAATGCCCCCTGCAGATACAGACGGAGATTTTTGCAGCTATCGCCCCATGGTTAGTAGACATACCCTTAAGTGTATAGGGCCTTTCCCTCAGCTTCAGTGAAGGAGCCAGCTTGATCGTGGCTCCTGTATCTGTCTCCCGAGGAGCTGGTGTTTGGTGTCCCATTCGGCATAGTCTGTGCACCTGCACTCAGTTATACTCTTTGGTCCTTGCATCTAGCTATCAATGCTAATTTCATGGAGCTGTAGTTTTCAGCAGCACAGGGAAAGAGTCTGGACTGGATGGGGTAACATCCCTATAATACTGCCTGAAGCATCAAGGCCTTCCTGCAAACATCTGTAGCAAACCGTGTGGGGTAGAACTCAGACACTAGTCTAACATGGTGAAAAAATATCTACACTGCCGAAACAAGAAAAAAAATCTTCAAAGGAGTTACAGTTCTGGTCAACATTATTGGCACCCTTGCATTTTAGGTATGTTGTGCACACAATCTCTTTGAGAAATAATTGGAAATATTCCAACTGTATGTCACTGTAGCAGCTGATAAGCATGCAATAAATAATACCAGGAGTCAATTCAAAGATCCAAGTAAATTTATTGTGCACATGGCTCAGTTAGTCAAAGCTTCAAAAAGGACTGAGCAAAGTTCTTACAGAAACATTCATTTATACATTTTACTTCAGCTTGATACATGCAGACTTTCTATTGGTTCCAACGCCCCCTGCACTTGTCCAATCAGAGATCCTTTCTGGGCCTAGCTCCCTACTCCCCCCTTCCCGGACTATTCTAGCAAAGGTGCCGTTTCTAGGCATTGATACTATCCTGCTCCGAGGTAGTTTCTAGCTCTAGGAATGCATGTATTGAAACATTTCTATCATCAGAACACAAAAGAATAATGGAAGATTTATGCACTCATGAAAACTTCTTAAGCAATTCTAAAACAGCTCTCTCAAACTTTTACAGACTTTGGTTCTCTTTCTTAGATGGGGGTTGGGATCAGGGCCTAACTTACAGGCCTTCCATATTTGCAGACTATTATAGGCCATAGCCTGCCACATTCCTCCCTTTGATTATTCTCACCCGCAAGTGAGAAAGGGTGAGAATTAAATCACATATTATACTTGCGTAAAAGCATCATTTTGGGGTATAGGGTAATACTGCCACATGGCTAAAACTTTTCATAGCTGCCTTCCTTTCTACAATGCTATCAATGGCTGCTGACTTTACTTGACTGTGATGAATCCAGGGTTCGAGTTCTGCAACTTTAACTGCTGTTGGGGTTAATAAGATGACAACATAAGGTCCCTTCCAATGCGGTGCCAACGGTGTCTTTCTCCACTCTTTGATCCACACCGATACTCCAGGCTTGAGAGGATGCAGGGGTTCTGTTAGATGGATGGGCAGCTGATCTTGTACCCACGTATGAAGACTCTGCAAAACAGAACTTAAAACCAATAGTTCTTGTCTAGTAATTTCAGATCCAATCTGTTTCATATCTCCCTTTATTCCTTGTACAATAGGCGGGGGTCGCCCATACAGAATCTCAAAAGGGGAAACGCCTAAAGACTTAGTAGGGGCTAAGTATATCCTAAGAAGGGCTATAGGAAGAACCTGGGGCCACTTCAGGTGAACTTGGCAAAGTTTAGACAACTGAGATTTCAGGGTTCTATTCATACATTCTACTTTTCCTAAATTCTGAGATCTGTAGGCAGTATGCATCTGATAATGTCAATATCTCGGGGCCATACTTAATGGACTTGCTTCCTGAGGTTATCCACCCTCATTCTTTGTACAGGGCCCCATGTGCATGCAAGGTTGTAAGGGCATACTTGGAATCTGTGTACACATTGAGACAGAGCCCTTTTCCTATTGTCAGTGCTCTAGTGAGAGCTATCAGTTCAGCTTTCTGTGCTGAAGTTCCTGGGGCCAGAGCGGTGGACTCACCAGATCAAGGGTCACCACTGCATACCCGACACAACAATGTCCATTAATGACAAGACTGCTTCCATCTACAAAGAAAGTCCGTTCAGGGTCCTCCAAAGGAACATTTATTTATTTATTATTTATTTTATTTGCAAATCTCTTATATACCGCCACTTCCCAAGATCAGTGGCGGTTTACATTAAACAACAAATACATAAAACATTGCTATGGTAAGCAGTTACATCGAACAGTATTTAAACCAGGGGTCTCAAACACGCGGCCCGCGAGACAACTTTGTGCGGCCCGCGACAGAGGAAAACAAAAAAAACACAAAACCCTGGCTTCTGCCGTTGCCGCCGTGGCAGCGGCAGAATCAATTGTCAAATTTAAAAAAAAAAAGACTTCTGCTGCTCAAGCAGCAAAATCAGCTGTCCTGCGGCCCCTTCCCCTGTGCCCGGAGATCCGAGTCTGCTCTATCAGCGGCGTGCTTTTCAAGCAAAATTGGGGATCCATATGTGACAGTATCCTGCGGCCCCCAGGAAGACTCTTACTTGCCTCCTGGTGGTTGGAGTGGGAATACTGCACACAGCTTCTTTACGTTCAGGTCCCAAGCGTCAAATTCCACTGGACAACTGGAACCCTAGGTATTTAACTTCAGTTTGACATAGTTGCGCCTTAGCTCGTGAGACTTTGTATCCAGCCTCGTTCAAAAGGTATAGAAGTTCACTGGTGGCTTGTAGACATTCACTTTCTGAATTGTTGGCTATGAGCAGGTCATCCACATACTGAAGGAGAACCCTTTGTCCTGGGTTCACAGAATAACTTGAAAGATCTTGATTCAGGGCAGCACTAAAGAGAGTAGGTGAATTCTTGAATCCTTGAGGTAATCGAGTCCAAGTGAGTTGGCCCCGCCTTCCTGTTGTGGGGTCTTGCCATTCAAAAGCAAACAAAAGTTGACTGGTGGGGGCCAGGCGTACACAGAAAAAGGCATCTTTCAGGTCCAGGACGGTGAAATGAGTAGCCTCAGCGGGGATCAGTCCCAAGAGAGTATAAGAATTTGGTACTACTGGGTGTATAGTTTCAACTGCTTCATTTACCCGCCTCAGATCTTGTACTGGGTGGTAATCCCCTGTCCCAGGTTTCTTGACTGGGAGAAGAGGGGTGTTCCAAGGTGACTGGCATTCCTTAAGAAGTCCATACTTCAGCAGTTTCATCAGATGGCAGTGGATTCCTTCAATGGCTGGTCGGGGAAGAGGATACTGCTTCACATGCACTGGTTCCGCTCCTGGCTTGAGGGTGACAATGAAAGGGGCTATGTTCTTCGCTAGGCCAGGTGGATTATCTTCTGCCCATACTTCAGGCGGGGCTATAAGGTTGGTGGGTATACAGGAACTGGTTGACTTAATTGGAGGAGGTGTACTATAGAACCGCCACTCTTCTTCTCGGGGAACAGTTAGCACCATCAATCCAGCAGGCTTTGGGTTCACAGTCATTCGCATTTCTCCCCCTTCAAAGGATATTTGTGCCTGAAGCTTTGCAAGCATATCTCTGCCCAGAAGTGGAATAGGGCACTCAGGCATATACAAGAACTGGAGCGTTATCTTCTGTCCCCCTAGTTCACACATACGGTTCTGCAGGAATGGCTTGGTGGCCCTGTTCCCAGTGGCCCCAACAATGGTGACAGATCGAGAGGAAAGAGAAGCCACTGGCTTTGCCACCACGGAATGTTCTGCTCCTGTATCTACCATAAAGTCCATATACGTATTGGTCCCCTACTTTCAGACTGACCATAGGCTCCTGGGGACCCAGGGTGAACTTGGAGCCCGGTCTGGCCTAGTCCTCATCCACTTCATCCATGTCATAGCCCGTTGCTACTGCCACTCCCTCAGTGACTTCTCTCTCTCACTGGAACTGTGCTTGGTTCATCCCTCCACGATTTTGAAATCGGCCTCCTGTTCTCCAGGGACTCCCTCCTCCCCTCCTGGGGGTGGAGTCAAGATGTGGGCATTCATTTCTCCAATGTCCTTTTTCTCTGCAATGGGCGCACTGATTTGCACCCAATGGAGGCCTGCTACTTCCGCGGCCTCTTCCACGTTCTCTGGTCCTTTGGTTAGGAAAACCTCCTCCACGTCGTTCAACTAAAGCGGCAGCAAGAAGATCTGCTTTCTTCTTCATCTTTCGTTCACTTTCTCTGTCATGTTCATTTTCACGATTCACAAATACTTTGAGCGACTTCCATTAACTGTGCTGAATTCATACCCGCAAATCCATCCAGTTTCTGCAATTTTCGTTTTATGTCTCCCTGGGACTGACTGACAAAGGCTGCATTTACCATGCACAAATTCTCCTGAGCGGCGGGATCGTATGGGGTATACAATCTATAGGCTTCAGATAACCGCTCATAAAAGGCCGCTGGGCTCTCATCTGGACCCTGGATAATTTCAGACACCTTCCCGATATTCATGGCCCTCTGGCCTCCCTTCCTCAGGCCCTGCAGCAAGGCCTGGCGAAATCGCGTTAGGGCCGCTGCCCCCCTGTCATTATTTGGGTCCCATCTAGGATCTTCATTCGGGAAAGCTGCGGCGGCTGCTTGTGGGAGATTCAGATCCCCCCCTCTACGGGATTCTCTTCTAACCAGCGGATGGCTGCTTGCACAATCCGCGCTCGCTCCTCAGTAGTAAAGAGAGTGGACAGGAGCTGGCGACAATCGGCCCAGGTAGGCTGATGAGTTTGCATTATACTAGACATTAACTCTGTCAGTTCCTGGGGTTTTGCTGTATAGGATGCATAATGCGTTTTCCAGTTTAATAAATCAGTAGTGGAAAAAGGTACGTAGACTAGACTGGTTGGTCCTGGTGCCATCTGGCCCTGTTCATTTAGGATAGGTACACCAGGCACTTGACGCAATGGCATTAGGCGCCCTGCTTTCTCCTTCTTCGGGGTTATACTTCTTAAATCATACGGCTCCCGGGTATAAGCTTTCTTGATTGGTGACCCTGAACTAGCAGGAGAGCCCCCGCTTTCCGTCTCGTCAGAGGACCCTGGCCCTCCTGATGTACTTGGGCCAGACTCGGGGCTATCGCTTGGGGAACTGGGCTTCTTTTGCTGCTGCAGCGGTAATTGCTGAGGTACCTCATCAGGTTCAGCTTTGGGTAGCGGAGCTGGGGGAACTAACCTATGTGGGTACTGGGGTAAACGGGCCAGGATTTCTGGGGACTCTGAGGCGGAATACACAGGCGGCTTCCTCTCCTCAACCTTCCAGGTCCCCCTAGTGGTTGCTACTAATATTCTACACTGTTCCTCATAGCAGCGCTTAACCCAAGAGGGCTGCCTTTCGCAAACACCCAACCAGGAATCTATGTAAGGGAACTGATCAGAGTGCACTTTTTGTACAAGCTGATGAATACAAGAAACTATTTCTACATCAATGGTGCCCCCACGGGGCCATGAAGTAGCTAACACTGGCCACTCCCTTTCACAGAGCATTTCTAATAGAGACGGAGACATTCTAATTCCATAGTCTCCAGCAAATCCCTTGCTAAAATTCCTAGTCATACATTTCAACAAAATCTGCGTGGACTCCGACCCCCCCCCCCCCCATGATGACGTACTTGACAACAGACAGAGGGGGCGGGCAGTCAGGCTGCATTTTCCTGTGGACTAAACATAATGGATGTGTGTGCTCATTCTAAATAGGAACAATTTAGGTAAAGTCCTTAAAATATAAAACTATTATTTTGCAACATGTTATAACAACAATCCCAACAGAAAGAACTATGGCTCCTAACATGATGGCCACATATCTGTTACGTATGACTGGAATAAAAATACTTGGCATGGAAACTAACTGCCTGCCGTAATCAGCACTTAAGCTGAACAATGTCTCTACAAAAGAAATTACTTTAAATCTTACAGTTTAGGAAGCAGATATTCAAAAGACATTCTGGATACTTTTTCATAAAGTGGGTGGATATCTGGAATACATATACACCCCTTTTTCTTCCTTTATTTTTATTAACAATAAGTATGTCCTCTATGAGGTGCTTGCCGCAGTATATCAGGAATTAGAATTCAAGCACGATTAACTCCTCATTCACTCAGGATTTAAATCACTTTCAAATCGCGATCTGGTAACTACTGGCTCGGGATGCTTCATAGTCCTGTCAGGGTTCTTAACCTCTAGATCAAAGGTCAAAGGAAAAACAAAAGCAGTTTCCTTAATTTCTCTATCATTTCTATTTGAACCATTACAGTGCTTGCTGAAAATTGGAACATAAAAAGACACAAGACAAGGCTAAGCCCACAAATGCATTATACCTATAGCTCTACAGAAATCCTCCTCACTTGGTCCGTACAAGAACAGTTGAGGAACTCGAACGGGGTTAATAAGAACTTAACCCTTTCCAGGCTGAGCCCAAAACTGTCAGGATCCAAAATTCTGACTAAACATTCTTATTAAATGATATATAATACATGATCATAGCAGAAGGAACATCACTATTAGAACATATTGAATAAAACAGGTACAATTTTCCTGAAATAAGCACAAATTAACCCAGCTGCAGAATGTTGAAAATAAGCCTTCACAGGGTTAAAAGATACTAAACATTCCTTTGTACAGACACGCCCCTTCTCTCTCTGCTTGCCAGCCTCACGCTGTGCTGAAGAAAAATAAAATCACAGAGACAGCTTGTCTTCTCTGTGCTGTGCTTAGACTCGATTCCTTAAAGTGACTCCGGAGTGGTTTTTTTCCCTTTCCTCAGTACTGTTCCTTAATTAATAACCTTACATTATACCAGAAGTGAAACCTGCGGTTTCAACAGATAACAAAAATCAGATACAAACAACAAACAGTAAGGACGGACAAACACCAAACGCTTAATCCTTTTTGCGACCTGGGCGTAGTCGCCTGGCCAGGAACTGCGCTACTCAGGAGTCCGCTCTCGCTTGGTCTGTGTCTCAAGACCTCTCAATCACACAAAGAATTATACCAGCACAAGAAATCATTTTTCAAAATGCCCAAGGTTTTCTGACTGACTATTCCCAACCAAAGGGTCAGTGGCTTCTGCTTCCGCGCACTCATGCAGAACATACTAGGACCGCCCTTATGAGAGGTGATCAATCTCTCTTGTCTCGCGCACTCATGCAAGACTTTCCCAGTTAGTCTATACCAATTCAGTCTCGTGCACACATGCAAGACTCTTTCCCCAGGCTTCACTGACTTTTAAACAAGAAAATGTCTACTCACCGGATCCGGATACCACACCAGTTCTTGGGTTGGATCCTGGACTCCCCTCAGGTTCGAAGGTGTTGGCCAGCTGGACCCAGTGGCCCGCCGAGGCAAGGTGGAACCCTCTCCGATACAATAAGACCGGTGGCGCCAGAGAATTCCCCTGCGGTCGGACAGACATGGTTCCAACCGGACCAAACCTTTGAGGCGAGAAGTCGTCGTATATTCACTTGCATACCATCCACTACTCACACATTCCGGCCCAACGCACCAAGAATATGTAGCAGCTGATAAGCATGCAATAAATAATACGAGGAGTCAGTTCAAAGATCCAAGCCAATTTATTGTGCACATGGCTCAGTTAGTCAAAGCTTCAAAAAGGACTGAGCAAAGTTCTTAGAGAAACATATTCATTTATACATTTTTCTTCAGCTTGATACATGCAGACTTTCTATTGGTTCCAACGCCCCCTGCACTTGTCCAATCAGAGATCCTTTCTGGGCCTAGCTCCCTGCTCCCCCTTCCCAGACTGTTCTAACAAAGGTGCAGTTTCTAGGCATTGATACTATCCTGCTCCGAGGTCGTTTCTAGCTCTAGGAATGCATGTATTGAAACATTTTTATCATCAGAACACAAAAGAATAATGGAAGATTTATGCACTCATGAAAACTTCTTATTAAGCAATTTTAAAACAGCTTTCTCAAACTTTTACAGACTTTGGTTCTTTCTCTTAGATGGGGGTTGGGATCAGGGCCTAACTTACAGGCCTTCCATATTTGCAGACTATTATAGGCCATAGACTGCCACGTCACCATATTTTAATACTATGTCCAAAGGTATACAAACAAAAAAAATATCTGTGCAACTTAGACATAGTAATTTCTAAGAAAAAAACAATATGACCTGGACAGAATTAATGGCGCCCTTCACCAATATTTGGTTGCACAAACCTTGGTAATGACAGCCTCTTCTTGTAGCCATCTACAAGTTTCCTACATCTGACTGCTGGTAGTTTCTCCCATTCTTTAACTACAATTTGTTCCAGCTCATGAATGTTTCCAGGATTCCTTTTACCAATAGCAGATTTCAGCTCTTTCCAAAGGGTCTCGATTGGACTGAGATCAGCACTCATTGCTGGCCAGTTTAAAAACAGTCCATTTTTTCCTTTAAAACCCTTTATTTTGTACTTTTGGATGTATGTTTCATGTCATTGTCCTGCTGGAGGACCCATGACCTTCGACCCAGACCTAGCTTTCCGACACTAGGTAGCACATTTCACTCCAAAATACCTTGGTATTCTTCTGACTTCATGATTCCTTAATACATTCCAGGCCTCCAGTTCTTGAGGCGGCAAAACAGCCCCACAACATTATGGAACCTCCACCATATTTAACTGTAGAAAAGGTTTTTGTTTTTTTTTCTTATAAGCTTCATTTCTTCGTGCCTGTAAATTTTTTGCTAGACTGCATTGCCAAACAGATGGTTTTCATCTGTCCATAGAACATTTTCCCAGAAGGATTGTGGTTTCTCAAGGTGAGTTTGGGCAAAAGATCAGACATGCCTTTTTATATCTGTCTTTGAGCAGCAAGGTCCCTCCTTGGCATTCACCCATTTAGTCCTTCTTTGTTTAGTGCGTGGCATATGATGCAAATTGAAACCACCACTGCAGATTGCTCCAGATCAGCCTTAAGCTCTTTGGATGTTGTACGTGGTATTTTTCTAACAGTTTGCACTAATCTTCAAAGACTTCTTGGATTAATTTTCCTCTTACAATCACATCCTGGGAGGTTCTTGACAATTCTATAAGCAGAAAAGCTCTTAATAACATTGCGAACTGTAGACACAAGAATCCCAAGGTCTTTGAAGATGGCCTTGTACCCCTTTGAAGTTTGATGTTTGGTGATAATGGCTTTTCTGACGGTCTAAGGCAGCTCTCTTGTCTTCACCATTGTGAAATTGGAACAGGGAGTGAATGTGGCCATTTTAAAACAAACAGAGCCATCATTCAATGGTTAATTCAAGTCATGTGAGTACTGAGAATTGATCACAGGTGCATCTAATTTTACTGCAATGGGAATGTGATTCTTCTGTTCAAACAGATTTGAATTGTTTATAAGGGTACCAATAATCATGTCCTAGCAATGTCCCAGCTTTTATACTATTTTCTACTATTTCCTCTTTTAATTGGTTTTGTTTTATTTGATTCTTTTATATGTCAAATATGCATGCATATACAGTCCAAAGCTATTTCACTGGCCACTATTTTTTTTAGGAACTATTGGACATTAAGGGTTGAAGTACAAGAGTGCAAATAATGTTGACCACAACCGTATATAAAATCAGAAAAGCTAGAAAAAAAGTCTGAAACTAACAGGGTGAGCCCACAACAGGCAAAGAAAATCAAGAAAATTTGATCAAATGTCAAAAAAAATGTCTAAAAAAAGATGTGGTTATTTTATTGACAAAAAACATAAGAAATGGCACAAAAATGGGAAAGGTGGGAAAGGTGGGGCAGAAGCACTAAAGCTCATGTCTATCTCCAGCAGATAAAAACAAAATGAGGACTATGGCAACACAGTAAGTACACAGGTGAGTTTCTCCAGAAAACTATGCAACAGATACCTATTTGGTGCTGCTTAGTCGTGAACCACATGTATGATTTAGGCAAAGAGCTTGTCTTCAGAAACATAAAAATGGAGCATCTAACAGTAAGATAATGGCAGAATTAAACATGTCATTCAGAAAATACTGAAATCAATCAGCCAAGTTCACAATAGCGACGCTCAAGAACTGCTGCCATGGTCAGGTAGAACACAGGCTGCTGCATTTTAATTTCACTGTGCCGAATATACGGAAGCTGGGGCAAACTATTTTCAAGTACCTTTAGAGAAATTTCAGCAATTCACTTAAGCTAAGCACTTCTAGAGAAAATCAATTAAAAAGATTGCTAGACTATGCCTGTTACCATGGTCACAGCTTTATCTAAATATATCCTCTTTTGTTCCCAAAGCACAGCTGTAGCAGTCAGAGCTCTATTTTTACCCAGCAGGAGGCTCCGGATATTTCATCCATTCCCTCCTCCTGAAGGCACAGGCACAAAATATAGAAGGATTCAATGCAAATGACTTTTATACATGTATTCTATTCTTCTACCTTTGTATATCTGATCCTTTTCACTTACAAAAAAAATAGTCTCCCCCAATAATGTAGTATCTACCACTTGTTAAACAAAACAATCATAGGTTTCAGGATGTTTTTTTTTTCCTCCAAAAAAGCACTTTGACATAACCTAGTAATCAACCAGGATGAAATGTTCCCTATCTCCAAGGGTGTGCAGAGCTTCTACTTTTTCATTTGCGACTTTTTAAATACCAAGGCAACACTTTTACCCTTTTGAGTACTACAATCACAGAAAACATCAAATGAGATAAAAGAGAGACCACAAAACTCTAAATCTGCCCATTTCCTCTTCCTGCTCTAGGCAGCCTAGGCAACCTTTCAGCCTTGTACCACCCCCCCCCCCCCCCCGGCTAAATTAAGCCCATCACTCCTTAACCCCACTCCTCCCCCTCCCCCTAACATTCTGATAAACTCAGTCATGATCATCTCAATACTTTTCCAAGAATGAACTGAGTATTCACCTAGGACTGGGGTCACCAACCTCCAGAGGGCCGCGGGCCGCACAGCCGACTACAGGGAGCCTCGCGGGCCGCACCCCCCTTCTCCCCGCCCCCGCGAAAAAAAACAACAAACGCAAAATTATGAAAACAATGGCTGATCACCTTTATTGAATTTAATGAGATGGCTGATGATTCATGCTAGCAGACAAACGCTTAAAGTCCGGCTTCACAGATGACACTGACAGGAGAAGGGACGCTTGCAGGTGGTCGTCGGTGAGCTGCGAGCGCGTGGATACAATGGCGGGAATCCTTGGCGGGCCGCACGTAATGTTAACCGGGGTAGAGCCTCGTGGGCCGCGCCGCAGGTTGGTGACCCCTGACCTAGGACAAGGGCGTACAACCACTGATCTAGAAATCCATGGCAATGCAGGTTGCATGAATATTTTAGCGTATGATAGCATGATTTTATCACGTTATTAAATACCCTCATGTTAAATGTTAACAGCATTTAGACAGTACAATTGAAGGTATGTATCTGTACTGTCTAAATGTTTACATGTACCCTAATGTTAATTGTAACCCTCCAATTGTGATGTGACGTGACCACCTTGATTGAAGGATAAGGTGGTATACAAGTCTGTCTAAATAAATAAATGATTTGCACCCATCAAAATATGTGAAATTTCTTCTGAAAGCATGACTTTATATCCAACAAATAGATTGATGATGCGTGAAGATTATATGTAATAGCTAATCAGATAATTTGTATTTTGCCAAAATTCTCAAGCGAGTCACATCCTGAGATCAGACAGACTGTTTCGTCCATGGGCCGCATACTGCATGTCCCTGACCTAGGCTAGGACCATGGTTCCCCTCACAGATGCAATGGCACTTACTAGTTTGGGGGATAGCTGCTAACATTTGTTAAGGGAGTAATACACGATATCCTGCAAATTGGGCATGTTTACTAAAGTGCAGTAAGTTTTTGCACTTAACTCTGCTAAGAGTAAAAATTAACATGCGGTAAGTGTAAAGGCTGTTGGGGCAAGTCCAGCATGGTGCCTGCAGTTATTGCACTGAAAAGGTTCCTTACCATACAGTAAAATCATTCACAGTTAACATGGGTGCACTTAGCGCCACCTACTGAAGTGGTGTTAAGTGCACCTGTACTAACTGCAACATTTGACAATTAGTATGTAGTAATTCCCCTGCGCTAACTACAATGTGCAGTCCACACACATTCTTTGCCCCTAACCCAGTCCCCGTCCTTTTGCATGCTAAGCACTTAAAATTAAATTTCAAAAAAAAATCCCATTCTATTTTTTTTTTTTTTTTTTTTTTTTTTACAGTGCTGGCTACTTTTAGCAAGAGGTAGCTGTTACTGTGAGCCTGCTCTAAATATTAACTCCTAGAGCACACATTAACCATTAGCACAGTTTAGTAAACAAGTCCAAATGTGGGTCAAATGGCAAAATTGTGCATTATTTTACCTTCATGCGCATTATTTTACCACAAGGCAAGTTAAATGAGATGCAAAGCGTACAAATCGATTAGCAAAGCTTGTATTTAATTTTGCAAACTGAATTATTCATGGAAAAAATGCCAGCTTTGAGCTGATGTTATTTTTCTTCCTTAGAAGCACTGACCCGATAAACAGCCTAATGCTCCTGGAGCCCTTGTTGATGGGGCTGGAGGTTTCCTAACAGTGGCAGCAGCTAAAATGACGCAGATTGTGGGGCTTCTCTGGTTGCTAAGGCTCCAAGACCGCAGCCATGAAGGAGGTGGCAGAGGAAGGAGAAGGGAAATGTCGCAGTCCCAGATCCGAAAGTCACGTGAGAGGAGGAGGAGGAGCCAGCAAATGAATCAAAGCGTGAAAGAGACAGGCCGGAGGAGCCAGTGCAGCGGCCTCGAACTGCAGCAGAGTCCCCGGAGAGTGTCTGCCTCAGTCACAATTCAAATTAGTGCTGCTTGTCCTGAACTTTGACAAGATGGACTATACTGTCTGAGCAACATTGAGGAGGGGGGAAATGCTACATAGGAGGGGGAGTTGGGTTATTGGTTAGAGGGTCAGGGATGACCCTATGGCAGGGGAAGAGAAAGATACTAGAGTTACTGGTCACAGGATATAGAGTTGAAAAGATATTGAACACGGGGGCAGAGATCATAGGGAGAGGAGGGGGATGCTGGGCACAAGGAAAGGGGGAATAAGGAGATTGAGAAGAGATGCCAGACATTGGGGGGGGGGGGGGAGGCGCATATAGAGAGATAGGCATAAGGGAGAATTTGAAAGATGGAGAAAAGAAAGATGCTGGAAATGGGGAGAGGTGGGAATGGTGAGGGGGTAAGAAGATGCTTGTCATGAAAAGAGGTCATAGGGAAGTGGAGGGGAGATGGGCATGGGGAGAGGGAGAGGGAGGAGTTATGCTGGATAAGGGGCATACAAAGATGATGGGGAGCTACTGGATATGGGGGGCAGAGTTACAAAGGAAAGAAACTGGACTGGACAGGAATTAGGAAAAAGGTGTGGAGATGCTAGACACGGGAGGAAATAAGGAGACAGGTGGGAATGTTGGACATCAGGGCACAGGAGATAGAGAGGAGACATTTTGGATACAGTGGGGGGATATTAGGCAAAAGAGAAGTGGAGATGCTGGATTGGGAAAGAGAGAAGGGGCAGATACTGGATGGGGAGATTCTGGAGAGTGAGAATAGAGAGAGGAGAGAGTCAATGGACATATCAGGGAAGAAAGAAAGGGGCAAATTAATGATAGACTGGGGAATAAAGTGGCTGGGGAAAGAGAGAGAAGATGGGGAAATTGAAAAGCATTAGATTGAGGACAAGATGGTAAGGAGGAGAGAGTTCCGAGTCCAGAGACAGAGAAAAAATACATGGAAGAAAGCTGAAAAGAAAAAGGTCAGTATCAGAAATGGATGTAGAGGAGAGAAGTAGCAGATGGACTTAAGACTTTGGAAGGAGTTAAGAGAATATGCAGGAAAGCAGAAACTGGATCAAACATGATCAGAAAAATAAAATGGCCAGACCAATACTCTGGAACTCTCTTCCGGATAAATTGCGGGACACAAAAGATTTAAAGGACCTCCGTAAATCCCTTAAGACAGTCCTATTTATGGGATTTTGTAGCCAAGAAACTTATGAACTCATTGTGTGTGTGTATCCATTTCTCTGGTGTTGTGTTACATGCAGAGTATGACTTCTTCGGATCTGTTTAATTTGTCAAATTTTTATTTTGTGGTCACTTATTGTGTACTTGATGAGGGTCTATCTACATTCCAAGTGTGTGCCTGAAGCAGAGTATTGTGTTAGTATTGAGTTTCTATGTAGGAATCTGACTCTCAGTTTTCCCAGTAGGTGTATGGATATTCTAGGTTCTAAGGCAATATTTTTGTGCCACCCTTTTCTGATACACTTCTTGTGTGTTTTGGAAGTTAGTACTGTTATGTGTAGTCAACACTAGGGTCTTGGTGATTGGCAGTACAATAAAGGTTATTTTGAGATTTGCAGTTTTGTATTATTGATGTTGTAAAATTGAAAACATTTTATCAGTTCACATTCAAGGAAATCTCAAATTTTAATGGAATGTCTCAGTTTAATTTTGTTTAGTATCCGATAGCTTTACTGCTGCTGATTTCTGGGCTTTTCCAGCTCTAGCACGGTCCAATCCAGCCTGGGCACTATGATCTTGAATTCATGGCTACCAGGATTAGTTTCTCATATTATATCTTCCCTCCTCATCAATAAATGTTCAAGGCACCGAGTAAATAAATCCGGCATACAGATATTTATAAAGGTTTAGTATTTCTATGTGTGTGCGAAAGTAGTTTTAAATTAATTTTTATTCATGACTGTTTCTATGTTTATTTCATTTTAACGTCTGTTTTAATAAATTGTGTGTGTGTTTGGAAGCCACCTAGGATTTTAGATGAGCGGCATATACATTTTAAAATAAGACAAATTAAATGTATGCAAATGAGGCCCAATATGTAAATATTTAAACAAATGAGGCTTCACAATGAGTCTCCACACATGGCCCCGCATCACCCTTGGGCCGCCCTATCAGACAATACTTAGAAGGACCTAAGGGGAGAGAAAGCAAGGATATGATAGACATTTAAACAGCTCAACGATATAAATAATATCCAAAAAACATTTTTTATTGGAAAATAAAATTGTGGAACAACAGCATGGGTATAGTTTGGGGGACGAGGGGGTTCATTGCCCCCCCAAAAGCCAGACTGCATCCCTTCCTCTCCAGCAACCGGCCAGCTGTAGCAAGACTTTCTAACCTGGTTGCAGCTCCAGTCAAGCTAAGAGCAGCTCTGGGCTTGCTTTCACACACTCGCACTGAAAGCCATGCAATGGCAGTCCTGCCCCTGATGCAGACGGACGGGCACTGTAGTACTTTCAGCCAAAAGGTGTGAGAGCAAACATGGGCCTCTTCTCAGTTTGATCAGGGCTGCAGACAGATTTGGACTGCTGCTCCAATCAAACCGACTAGAGCACAGGGCTTACATTCACGCACTGAAGGTGCTGCAATGCTGGACCCACAGCCCTGCCGGACACCCCCCCCCCCCCCACCAAGATACGAGAAGTCTGGCATAAGTGGCAGGACCAGCATCACAGCACTTTCATAGAAACATGACAGCAGAAAAAGACCATATGGCCTATCCAGTCAGGCCTTCCATACCAACTATTAGTCCCTTTTTTTCCTTTAGAGATTCTCTGTATTGGTCCCATGCTTTCTTGAATTCCGATACCGTCTTTGTTTCTACTACCTCCACTGGGAAAATGATCCACACATCTACTACTCTTTCCATAAAGAAATATTTCTACATATTACTCCCAAGTCTATTCCCTTTCAATTTTATCCTATGCCCCCTTATTGCAATTGAAAGAGGCTCAACTCCTGTGCATTTATGCCATGGAGGTATTTAAACATCTCTATCATATCTCCTCTTTCCCGCCTTTCCTCTACAGTATACATATTGAGATCTTTAAGTCTGTCCCCATATGCCTTAAGACAAAGTCTATTTCATTTTGGTAGCCACCCTCTGCATGACTCCATCCTGTTTATATATTTTTGAAGGTGTGGCCTCCAGAATTGCACACAATACTCCAAATGATGTCACAACAAAGACTTAAAAAGAGGCACTATCACCTCCTTTTTTCTGCTGGCCATTCCTTTCCCTATACACCCAAGAATACTTCTGTCTTTTGCAGTCGCCTTTTCTACCTGTTTAGCCACCTTAAGATCATTAGAAACAATCACCCTGGGTCCAACTCTTCTTTTGTGGAAGTACTTCACCCGCTATACTGTGTTGCTCCTTTGGATTTTTGCAGCCCAAATGCATGACCCTCCATTTTTTTGTATTAAATCTCAGCTGCCAAATTCTACCATTCTTCAAGCTTAGTGAGATCCCTTCTCATGTTATCTACTCCTTCCTGGATGTCTACTCTATTGAAGATTTTGGTACCATCCACAAACAGGCAAACCTTACCCGACAGCCCTTCCTCAATATTACTAACAAAAATTTAAAAGGAATCGAAACAAGGGCAGATCTCTGTGGCACACTGCTGGTTACATCCTTTTCCTCAGAGTAAGCTCCATTCATCTGTACTTTGTCTCCTCCCACTCAACCAATTTCTAACCCAGTCAGTCACTTCAGGGTCCATCCCTAGGATGCTCAATTTATTTATTGTGGCAGGCTATGGCCCAGCATGGTCTGCTACTATGAAAGGCCTGTAAGTTAGGCCTGGATCCTAACTCCCATTATAGCTAGAAAAAGAACCAAAAATCTGTGAAAAATGAGAAAGCCGTTTTAAACTGCTTAATAAGAAGTTTTACATGAATTCATAAGTCTTTCATTATTCTCTTGTGTGCAAAAGGAAAGAAATGTTTCAATACATGCATTCCTGGAGCTAGGGATAACCTTGCAGTAGAGAAGTATCAAACCTAGAAACTGCACCATTGTTAGAACAGTCCTAAAGGAGGGGGCTGGTTGCTAGGCCCCGGAGGGATCTCTAATTGGACAGGTGCAGGGGGCGTTGGAGCCAATAGGAAGTTTGCATGTATCAAGCTGGAACCAATAGAAAGTTCTCATGTATCAAACAGAAGAAAAGGGTATAAATGAGTACGTCTCTGTAAAAACTTTGCTCAGTTCCTTTTGAAGCTTTGACTGACTGGGCCTATGCACAATAAACTGGCTTGGATCTTTGAACAGACTCCTGGTTTTATTTATTGCATGCTTATCAGCTGCTACATTATAAGTCATCTTTGCTGAACGGTTTCAAAGGCTTTACTGAAATCTAAGTAAACCACATCTAGGGCTCTCCCTCGTCCAACTCTCTGGTCGCCCAAAGAAATTAATTAGATTTGCCCGACAAGAACTGCCCCTAGTAAAACCATGGTGCCTCAGATCCTGCAATCCATTGGACTCCAAAAACCTCACTGTTCTCTGTTTTAGCAACATTTCTATTAATTTACTCATCAGAGGTCAGACTAACCGGCCTGTAGTTCTCAACCTCAACCTTACTTCAGCTTTTGTGTAATGCACCTTTCTCCAGTCCTCTGGAACCACTTCCATCTCTAAAGAGCTTTAAATTGCTCCTGCTCTGGGCAGAAAGAGGAAGATCAGATCAGCAGTCCTCTGTTGAAGCTCCTCCCACCTGCTTAGCTGTTAGCTGACATCACAGTCCATTTCAGCATTTGAAAGCAGTTGAGCTCCAGAGGCATATAGAAAGAGGAAGATTAGTCTAGCAATCCTCTGTTGGAGTTCCTCCCACCTGCTCTTAACACAGTGAGACAGTTTTAAATTTCTCCTGCTCTAGGTGCGCCCACGCATGGCAGGCACGCAGCTGAAGGCCTTACCAGAGGGCCTTTTAGCATGGCCCTTAGGCGGGGTCCTTGGGGCGGCGACGGGGGCGGCGGACACTGGCATCTACCATCTACATTCTGTACCTCACTACCACTACTTTGTATAGTCCCTCAGCCCCTTCATCTCCTCTTCCTCAGTCATTCTCTCCAGTTCCTACTCCTGACTTCAATCCTCCTCACCATACCTGCCATGGCGGCCATACCTGTCTTCTGGGACCATCGCCCCCCCCCCCCTTCCCTTCCATCCCCACTAACCATCACTCACAACGTATTGCACACCAGTACCCCCCCCCCCCCAAATCTAGCAGATCTTATTCACCATCAGCCCACTCCCTGCCCCCTCCAGTCTGCTCATGGGAATAGTCTCTTTCTCCCTTCCTCTACCCAGGCCCGTCTCGAACTTACCCGCCATTCTGCAAGGGTGCAAAAGCTGCTGCTGCTGCTTCTCAGCGGCAGCAAAAATCAACCCCCTTCCAGTCCCCACCTTCCCTCCTCTCGTGTCAGTTCCCCCCCCCCCCCCGTGTCAGTTCCCTTCCTGTTCCCTCCTTCCACGGCTCCTGAGTCTTACAGAGCCACGGCTGCGATAGCACTAGTAATTTAAAATAAAAGCAAAACCAGTGAGGAGTCTTCCTGCCTCTGCTATGCAGCCCCCTGTTGCTGTGTCCTCATTCCAGAGTTTGCCTCCCTGCAGTTAGCCTATGGCCCTGCATAAATCAATTACACCCCTCTGCAGTTTAACTCTTTTCAGTATGGCAAAATAGCTGCCGGTGCAACAATGCCATCCACTGAGGTGACATTAGTTGCACTCACACTATTTGCGATGAACCATTATGTTAGTTTCTGCCGACAATGCAAATGCCCATGTGTGAGAGTTCTCTCTTGCCTCAACTCTGCAGTAAAGAATAATTTTGGGAAAAAGAATCCTGTAAACCTAACAGTTAAGGGTAAAAGCTTTTTTTTTTGGGGGGGGGGGGGGGTTAGCACATACGTCTGTTTATAGTTTGTACTGATATATGAGAAAGATCTTCAAGTAGAGTATATCAGTCATATGTGTGACTGAGGCTCCATGTTTTGTTAGCAGGGAGTTTCTATATAAGGATCTGTAGTAATCTGGCTTGTTTAGTTTTCTGAATAGGAATATGAACATTCTAGGGTCCACTGCAATATTTATAGTGTTGCCCTTTTCTGGGTACGTTCCATGTTGTGTGAGCTTTGGAAGTTAGTGCTGTTATGGAATAGTAGATTTGCTCTATGGGTCCTGTACTCTGGGGTCTTGGTGAAATCAACTGTAGGGTGTTGGTTAGGGAGGTACTGGAATATGTATATGAGATTTGCAGTTTTGCATTCTTTACACTGCCAGATTGAAATTTAAAATAATTTTGTCAGTTCAGATTCAAGAAAATTTCAAATTTTAAGGGAATGACTCAGTTTAACTTTGTTTAGTAGCCCAATAGCTTCACTGTTGCCGAGTTCAGGACTTTTCCAGCACTAGCACAATCCAATCCAGCATTTTAATTCACATCTTCCAGAATAAGTTTCTCATTTGGTATCTTCCCTCCTCATAAATAATCTGGCTCTAGCAAAATTAATCTGATGTACAGATACTTATAATGCTTTGATTCGGGGGGGGAGGGGCTGTGTAAGTGGCTTTTCATTGATCAAATTTAATGTTTTATTATGTTTGTTTTATTGTAATATCTGTTTTACTAAATTGCATGTGTTTAGAAGCCACCTCAGATTTTAAATGGGTGGCATATACATTTTAAAATAAAGTATACTAAATGTATGCAAATGATGCCACAGTGAGTCTTTGCACATGGCCCTGCACCACCCTCATGCCGTCTCTGGGGGATGCACTGGGAGACAGAGGAAAGCAGAAACCTCAGATTTGGACCTACATGATCAGAGAATAAAATGGTCAGACAACAAAGTTAGAAGAGAAAGGCAATGGGGGCGTCTATATGTGTTTTGCTCCTCACGTATAGACTCCCCCATTGCCTTCCGCCTTTGTTCTTTGTCCCCTTTTTTTCACAGATGCATGGCGCGTTTAGAGGCTCTCATGGCTTATATGCTAGCGTGTGCTTTTATGTGTACTTTTACTCCTCCCCTTTGCTTATATCGTCTTTCACTTTTTATGCTTTTTAGTATCCTTATTTTATGGGCTATTTGTTGTTTTTTAAAGATAGTTCTTTTATCTTTTCCTCTTGCGATTAGCGTAACATTGTTGTTTACATCTTCTTCTGGTTCATGCACTTTTCTCTGTTACATTGATATAGTTTCTCGCACGCGCAACCACCAGCCTCACTGCTGTTGTATCCTGTGTATACTACTTAGAGTTTATTTTTGCTTTCATTTTGCTTGGCCCTGCACAATTTTGCCGTTTTTTCGACGAGCACATCGGCAACATATGCGGCACCCAGTGCAACGGATGGTAATCCTCCTTTTTTGTGGACATACATGAATCTTTATGGTCCTTTTGGCTTTGATTCACACACATTCACTAGTATACTTTCAGTATGTTTTAAAATGATTCTTATGGATAAAGTTATACATTTATTTTACCAATGTTTTTATCCTGTATCTTGCTTACAACTCATGGTTTTGATCTAATTAACTGTCTGCATGATATGATCAGCCGTTTTTAGTTGTTTGTGTGGTTAAAGCACTGGGTCTTTGTGTTGTTTTCTATCTTGTGCCACATTGTTTTTAACGTTATCTTCTGTAGTCTTGCTTCACATATGCTTTTGTTGCACCATATTGTTTTAATCCATGTAATATTTTGTTTAATTCATAGTTCAGAACTGTATTGCTGTCTGTATGCATTAAGCATCTAGTTTGTTTCATTTGTTTCTCACACATTTATATTATTTTAATGTTGTGCCACATGTAACATTTGATTCATTTAACGGTTTGTAACACATAATTGGCTGTCTATTGTTGTCTGTATGCATCAAGCATCTGTTTTGTTTTACTTGACTCACATATTTATGCTATTTTAATGTTATGCTATATGTTTTTATCCTTTGCTTTTATTTACGTTTGTAATTTTAATGCCTTACAGATTGGGAAGAGTGACTACCGCACCACATAGGCGTGCTCATCTGTGTGGTTCCCTGGTAATCTGTTATTTTTAACACGGTTTTATTTATTTAGTATGTTGTTTACATCTCCTTGTTTTTAAATTTTTGTCTAGTTTTGTGTTTATTTTATGTATTTCTGTTTTTTAGACCCGACGAAGGCTGCGGCCGAAACTTGTTAAGTTGGGTCCTTAATAAAGAATACTAATCATCATTTGGTAGGCTGTGGTCATACATCCGCTGTTCCCCTCTGGAGTTTTGAGAAAGCCAAACCCCTCACCTGGGGGGGGGGAAGAGGGCAGGGCACCATCTCATCCCTCGCCTCGCCCTGGGGGGTGCTAAGGAGTCATCAAGCCCTTTTTATGCCTTTCAGGATTGGGAGGCTCAAGGTGGTATGGTGGAGTCACCAAACCCCTTTAAACTGTTCTGAGAGGAAGGAAGGTGTGTTTTTTTCGGATGACAATAATGAATACATATAAGTTGTGTGTGCTAGTGTGGCATGTGGTGAGAAGGGGTTTTCTTTAACACACAGGCTGGACAGCAGTTCAAGGAAAACAAAAGCAGTTTTTATTCTGTCCCAACTTGTGAAACCTCCACAAAGCAAAACCCAGAACAGATAGCAGTTCAGGGAAAACAAATCAGCTGTACTTCTCTCCCAGCTTGTTAAACCTCCACAGGTTGGTTCTCCCAGCCCTTCTTCCAGCCCCAGATAAAGTTCCTACCTCAGAACTCCTTTGCACGGCTTGCCTTGGAAGGACTTCTGGTTCCATGGGCCTCTCTCCCTCCTGCAGCCTGCTGGGTTCTTAACCTCTACCTGTGAGCCACGCCCTCCCAACTCTGAAATCTGGGCTAGACTCTCACAAAGGGACTGTTGATACTCCCTTTGGGGAGGGATGGGTAACATTCTATAGACCCCATCACAATGTATATATTCAAATGAATCTGCAAATATATCTTCCTCAATGCAAAAAAAAAAAGTTAAACTATGTCCATGACAAGAAGTCATTAATAGGAGTCTCAAAGGGATCCACAAGTAATAGAGACATTTTTCACAGGGTAGTATATGTATAGATAATTCTCACAAGAGAGGAAGTGGGTGGCGGCATAGAAGACAGCAACAGAGCTCAAGAAGGCATAGGATGAAGAGTGAGGATTATTATTACATTGCAAAGCAGTAAATAGAAGAGATAACCTTGGCCTATGGTACGTACCAAAGAAGCAATTTGTAAATACAAGATAGAATATTATGGTAGAAAAGGACCCTAAAGCTTGAGTTTCCCTCTGGAACTATTTCTTTCTTCCTGCATTGACGTTCTCAGTCTGGCATTCCCTACCTTTCTCCTTATACACAGATAGCTGCTCAAAAAACAACATTATCTTTATAACAGCCTAAAGACCCTTTCCTAATTCCCCAATTTCCTCCCGGTTCCTACGTACGCCATTTATTTCCAAGTGTATAATGGCATTAAGGTCTCTCGCACTCTCTTCTGCTACACCAGCATGCCAAAAGATGCACTTTTTGGATTTGCTATCTGATGATACCAAGCATATAGTCATTTCTCTCCAATCCTCTACCCAAAGAAATCTGATGCACACTGGATCCCCAGATGAAACTCTCCATCTAAGTTCATTTCTTCCATCTCAGGAAAACCAATTGTCAACACTGGCTTCATCACTTCTTTATCTCTAGAGGTAATAACTGGATAAGAATCTTTCAGATCAACTTCACATATCTCCTCTTCCAAGGTCTTTCCAAACAATCCACTCAACCCCTTCAAATAGTCCAAAACACTGCTGCCCATATTATAGCTGGCGCATCAATATAAGACCATACAACTCCCATACTACATGATCTGCACTGGCTGCCAATCTCTTCATGAGCAAAATATAAATCAGCGCTCACCATCTTCAAGATCAAAAGTAACATATCAGCAGGAATACTACAAGAACTCATTGGAACCAAAGCAAACAAAAGACCGGACAGAAAAAGCACTAAAAAAACACAATACCAACTCCTAGTCTATTCACAAGAACCAATAAATCCACATCCATGAGGGCGCTCTCTCTCTTGCTGCCCCTGCTATTTGGAATGAACTCACGGAAAAGCTAAGATCCACAACTGATCCAAAAGATTTTCGGAAGTTACTCAAAACCACCCCATTCATTGAACATTTCAATGAAGATCCCCAATCTCAGTAACCTTGTCTATTCCACCCATAGCCGATTTACACAAGCCAAGTTATCTGCACCACTCCCCCTCCTATTACTCATACTATGATGCATATAGTTTTACTCCCAACTAACCCTACCCTTCGTTTACATAAAAATCTATGGAGATTATTTATATATTGAATCATGAAGTTAAAAGAATCTGTTTAAGTTTTGATATGTGATGTTACTGTTACAATTGAAAGTTCTTTGTAAAAGTTATTTTTTATAATTGAATGCTCTTTGTAAAAGTTGAAGTTAAATGTAAACCGCCTTCAATAAATGAAAAGGCGGTATATAAAAACTGTTAAATAAACAAATACCTGCAGTAACCAAGATTTTTTTTTGCCTGAAGACTAATCAGGTCAATCAAACTATCATATGAGAGCTCTAAAAATTTTAATACAGGTGCTTCTTTTAAGTGGCTCAACGACTGCAATTCAAAACTGATCAGGCTACCTCATTATAGTATCAAGCATCTCTAGTTATTTCAAACCATGGTAGTTAAGCTTATTTACAATGCAAAAAAATAACCCTTACATATCATGAAACGCCTTTACTACTTGAGCAACACTGGCTGCACGTATTAAGCAGGATTAAGTTTAAGATTCTTTTACAGGTCTAATCATACTTTCTATACCGATGTGCTTCATTATCTATTCCCTCATCTCATTCCTTACACCACAGCCAGACAATTAAGATTCCTGCAGATGCATCTTTTGACTGATCCATCCGCCTACAAATTTAAACTCCTTTAAACCAGGGAATCAGCTTTCATCATCAGGTCATTCTTCTTCGGAATGCCCTGTTGATTAACACATTAGGGCAGAAAGCTCTCTTAAGAGCCTAGCTATTTCAACAATCTTATGCAGATTACTTAGGATCTATTCCAGGGCTGGTGTTAGCAGGGCCAGATCAAGGAAATCTCACACTGTCACCCTATGCTGCCCTGCACCGTGCCACCCCCCATCTCATCTGGGAGAGTCACAGCAATCCCTTGATGCTGCTTTTTTTTTTTTAAGCAATGGCTTTTTGCTGCCACGGCAGGCTTTAAAATGTCCACATGTCCATGTGCCCTCAATACCTGCCTCTCCTGTCCCCCTGCCGACTCAACTTCCTGCCCCCCTCCAATAGGAAGCTGCATTGGAAGGGGGGCAAGATCGACAGGTTGAGAAGGCACGCGTGCCTGTGGCCACTTTAAGGCCCAACATAGCTGCCGATCTTAAAGATTGTAGAGGGGCTGGTGGTCACCATGCTGCTCACTAGGACCTACCACCCTATGCGTCTACCTAGTGGATGGGTGGCCCTGGATGTTAAGGTTTCTGATCCCCCCCCCTAACATGTAAATTGGCATCCTACTCCCTCACTAGCCAATGACTCTTGGCTGCACCAACAATGCTTCTTTCAATAATGTCTTAATTTTTTATGTTTCTTTCACTTTTTGCTGTTTTATTTCCTTTTTTTATTTTTTACATTCTGGCGTCCTATAAACTTTGTCACTTCCTGTGCTATGCTTGCCTTGCTTACTGTGTTGTGCCGGCCCAGATCCATTCCATGATGATTTCTTTCCCCATCCCTGCTAGTTACCAATTGTAAACTCTATTTAAAATGATATGAATTGTTGTCTTATTCATCCCCTCTCTCCTGTATTTCTTAAATTATATTGCCAAGGTCAAGAGATTATGAATGTTTGTTTTATTATATTTCTGGAAATTATGGGTTTGTGAACTGCTATGAAGTCATTTTAATGTTCAAATTGCATTATAATAATTGTTTATATATAAAAATTCATTTGGCAACAAAATCTACCGCCAAAGAAGATTTCCTCCTCTTTTGATATCCCCTCCCACTGTTTTTGAGTCCTCTTATGTGAGCCTCCATTCTCTCTACCAAAGATGTTTTCACTAATATTATTCAAGAGATGCCTCTTCAACTTAAAAGCCCAATCAAGCCTGAACCCACCATAAATCATAATTACACTTACCTGGTAATTGTAGTTCCTTGAGCGACGACAGTTCAGTCCTCTACCTCTTCCTCTACCTCTGGGTTGTCAATCTCCTCCTGCAGCTTGGAGACTGGTATGTCAGAATGAATACATCACTGGATATAGCCTGCTGCACTCCTCCTTGCATCCCAGTGTGAACTATTAACAAAGCAGACTCACAGGAGCAACAAATAAGTAGCCAACTATAAGCATTGAAACATATCAAGTACGGAACCCCCAATCAGCCACCCCATCCGGCCAGGCTTTCTTGCACCCTGCCCCGCCAGAAAAAGTGAACACCACAGCAAAGCGAAGTAATCCGGACTCACCTGTAACTCTCTTCTGCCCGCCAACGTAGCTGGAACCTCTTAGAAACCTCCGGGCGGGAAGGAGAACTGAACTGTCGTCACTCAAGGAACTACAATTACCAGGTAAGTGTAATTATGATTTCCTTATCGTTCCTCCAGTTCAGTCCTCTACCTCTGGGATGTACCAGAGCAGTAATCATTGGGAGGGACCTTTCCAGCCAGCAGACAGAACCGCCGACCCAAAACGAGCATCCGCAACGGCTGCTACGTCCAACTGGTAATGCCTGCTGAAAGTATGTAGCGACGACCAAGTCGCCGCCCTGCAAATGTCTCCCGGCGGAACCAAGCTGTGCTCCGCCCAAGAACACGCCTGCGCTCTGGTGGAATGCGCACGCAACCCGACGGGCACCACCCGACCTTGAAGCAAATAAGCGGAGGCAATCGCTTCTTTAACCCACCGAGCGATGGAAGCTTTCGCCGCTGCCTCACCTTTGCGCACTCCACCGAATAGAACAAACAACCGATCCGACTTACGGAAGGACTCGGTGACCCGCAAATATTGACGCAAAGTTCTCTTCACATCCAAAAGACGAAGGCTGCGATCCGAACCGCCACCCTCCAAAGCCCCAAAGACGGTCAAACATACCGCCTGATTCAAATGAAAAGGGGAGACCACCTTAGGTAAAAAGGACGGAACCGGGCACAGAACTACTTTCTCCCTAGAAAAAGATAAGAACGGTTCCCGGCACGATAATGCTTGCAACTCGGAAATCCTCCGAACCGAACAAATGGCCACCAGGAACACTGTCTTTAACGTCAAATCCTTAAGGGATGCATGGCGCAAAGGCTCAAAGGATGACTTGACCAATGCCGCGAGAACTAGATTAAGATCCCACGGCAGAATGCACACCCTACGCGCCAGCCGTAATCTAGCTACCGCCTTCAGGAAGCGACCCACATCCGGATGAGTCCCCAAGGGTACTCCATTTATCTTACCACGATAGCAGGCCAGGGCCGCTAACTGGACGCGCAAAGAACTGGCTGCAAGACCTTTATCAAAACCGTCCTGTAGGAACTCCAAGACCACCGGAATGGACACAGTGAGCGCACGGAGATGACGAGAACACCAATCCTCAAAGACACGCCAGACCCGCACATACGCCAAGGACGTCGACTGTTTTCGTGCCCTAAGCAAGGTTGCAACGACCGCAGACGAATAGCCTCTCTTTCTCAGCCGAGCCCTCTCAATGGCCATACCGTAAGCGAGAACCGATCCACCTGAGGCATGAACAGCGGACCCTGCCGTAACAGATCCGCCCGCCCCGGGAGCCGCCAGGGCACGCCCTCCAAGAGGCGCACGAGATCCGCATACCAAGGGCACCGTGGCCAGTCAGGCGCCACCAACAGAACGTTCCCTTTGTGCGCTCCGATCTGTTGAACTATCCTGCCGATCAACGCCCAAGGTGGGAAGACATACAGAAGACCGTCTGGCCACGGACGTAACAGCGTGTCTATGCCCTCGGACATCCGCTCGCGCCTTCTGCTGAAGAACCGTGCGACCTTTGCCGATCGGAAGGACGCCATGAGATCCATCACCGGAGTTCCCCAACGATCTACGATCTGAGCGAAAACGTCAGGATGCAGCTCCCACTCCCCTGCATCCACCTGAACTCTGCTGAGGAAGTCTGCGGTGACATTGTCCTTCCCGGCAATGTGCGCTTCCGAGAGCGCCGGAAACCGAAGCTCTACCCAGGCAAACAACTCGTCCGCTTCAGACTCCATGGCGGCACTCCCCGTGCCCCCCTGGCGGTTGATGTACGCTACCGTCGCAGAGTTGTCGGAGAGCACTCTCACGGGTCTCCCGCGGATCACGTCCTTGAACGCCCGAAGGGCCAGGATTACGGCTCTCAGTTCCAGACGGTTGATCGACCAAGACGCCTCCAGCGGAGACCAAAGCCCCTGTGCAAACTGGTTCTCGCAGTGGGCTCCCCAGCCGGTTAGACTGGCATCCGTCAGCAACGGAAGCCACTCCGGCTGTTCCAGCGGCATGCCCGCTGCCAGCGACGACTGGAGTAACCACCAGTGAAGCGAGCGCTTGGCGGCGATCGGGCAAGGAAGCTGCTTGCTCAAGAAATCAGCCTGATGCGACCAGCGGCAAAGCAGGGCCCTTTGGAGAGGTCGCATATGGACCTTGGCCCACGGCACCGCCTCCAGAGTCGCCGCCATCGTACCTAGGACTCGGAGATAATCCCACGCCGACGGCGCTGACACCGACCGAAACTGACTAGGGGCCTCAAGCCCTCGGCCCGCCTGTGCGGCAGAAACACCTGCCCACTGTTGGTGTTGAACTGGACCCCGAGGTACTCAAGGACCTGGGTGGGCTTCAACTGACTTTTGGCAGTGTTGACCACCCAACCGAGATGCCGTAAAAAGTTCACTACCTTGTCCGTCACCCGGTAACTCTCCTCCTAGCACTTGGCACGTATCAACCAATCGTCGAGATAAGGATGAACGAGAATGCCTTCTTTGCGCAATACTGCCGCCACCACCACCATAATCTTGGTGAAGGTGCGCGGCGCCGTGGCCAACCCGAAAGGCAAGGCCTGGAACTGATAATGCCCCCAAGGAAGAGCGAACCGCAGAAACCTCTGATGCGCCAAACAGATGGGAACATGCAAATACGCCTCCGTAAGATCCAGAGACGTCAAGAACTCCCCGCGACACACCGCCACAATGACCGACCGCAGGGTCTCCATCCGGAAATGCGGCACCCGTAAGCACCGGTTCACGGCCTTCAGATCTAGAATGGGTCGAAATGTGCCTCCCTTCTTCGGCATGATGAAATAAATCGAGTACCGACCCAAGCCGTAATCGGCTTTGGGGACCTCCACCACGGCCCCCAACTGAAGAAGTCGTTCCAAGGTTCCGCGGACCGCCGCCGTCTTCTTTGGACCCCTGCAAGGGGACATGACAAAGGAATCCCGCACGGGTTTGGAAAACTCCAGAGCATAACTGTGTTGAATGATTTCGAGCACCCACTGAACGGAAGTGATGTGGGTCCAAGCGGAAAGAAACTCCCGAAGTCGCCCGCCTATGGGAGGCTCCTCCGCCGGGACCCGCCTCGCTTCATTGAGATTTACGGGAAGCGGTAGTCGGGCTGGAGGCGAACCCTGTATTCGCTCCATGAAACCCGCGAAATCCCTGGGCTCGAGACGGATACCGGCCCTTTTGGAAAACACCGAACCGCGGAGAACGAAATCTCCTGAAATCTTGAAACTGACCCCGAAAGCCCTGGCTTGACTTGCCTGGCTTCGGCTTATCCTCCGGAAGGCGACCCGCCTTGGACTCCCCCAGATCCTTCACTAACTTCTCCAAATCTTCTCCAAACAGCAAACCCCCCTTAAAGGGAAGCTTGCTAAGGCGGGACATCGAAGGTCCGTCCGCCGCCCAATTCCGCAACCATAAGGAACGCCTGGCGGCTACCACAGACGCTGTGCTATTACCCAGCGCCCTGATCAAATCGTAATGCACATCCGCCAAGTAAGCCGCCCAGGACTATAGGCGATCTAGCTCCTTCAGTTCCTCGAGATCCAAATGGGGGGACTGACGCAGGCGCTGTGCCCATCTCAGGGACGCCCGGGCCACCCATGCCCCACAGATGGACGCCTGCAGAGACATAGAATCCGCCTCAAAAGCCTGCTTGAGCAGACTGTCCACTTTCCGGTCCTGGGCATCCTTCAAGGCCGCACTGCCTTCTACCGGAATGGTGGTCTTTTTCGTAACCGCGGAAACCACCGTGTCCACCCGCGGAGCCCGGAACCTTTCCTTATCGGCTAAAGGGTACAATCTATTCAAGGTCCGTAAGCCCCGCAGACCAGCTTCCGGCTTATCCTACTCATCTTGAATCATCTTGTGCACTACCTTGTGCACTGGAACCACCACCTGCGTCTGACGCACTGCCCGGATAACTGGATCTTCCACCTCATCCTCCACCGCTACCTGTGTAGCCAGATTCAACATCTGCAAGGTCTCAGAGATCAAGGCCGCTAACTCCTCTCTGCGGAAGACCCTAATAATCTTAGCCTGATCCTCGGGTTCAGGGATCTCCCCCTCTTCGAGATCCTGGGTACCTTCCTCCTGGTCCTATTCCGGAGCTGAGACCTCAGGACAGTCGCCTTCCGCCAGCGCAGGGTCCCTAGCCCTTGCACGCTTAGGCGCCGGTGGCCCCTCATCCAACACCTCAGCCGCCTCCAGCTGCGGAACCGGGGAGACCAGCGACCCGGGGCCCGCTGCTGTACCCTGCCGTCTTAGGCAGAAAGCCTGATGCATCAGCAATACAAACTCCAGACTAAACTCTCCGAGAGCTGGCGCCGGGGCCGGCAGGGATACACCAGAGGGCCCCGCCAGCTCTTCCAACGCCGCTCCCTGCGCCAAAGGTCGCGCGGATGCAGCCCGTCGTCCCCCCCCCGCGGGCGCCCCATGCGCCTCCGTGGACTCCTGCAATTCGATTTGCTGCTCCACCGCGGAAGAGAGCGTCGCACAGCCCCGGGCAAACCCCAGTATCAGCCACTGTGCCTCTCCTAGTGCCACACACAATACACTGAGGTCTGGCAGCCATAAGCACCCTCACCTAATCCAGCCGCTGGTATTAAACTCAGCACTCTAGATTAGATTAGGCAGAGATTCCTTCTTGGTGTTCGTTTAAAAGTTTAAAAAAAAACACAAACAAACCTGCCACCACAGAAAGAGATCCCCTTCAGCTCACCCCCCCTCCCTTGTAGGATGGCTGAAGAAGTAACAACCAACGAGCAAGGGAAGACCAAAAACGTAAATCGTGCAATAATTAAAACGAATACAAAAGAAAGTAAAAGAAATTAAAAGAAACCAAAAGAAATCGGGCCTCCGAGCCGCCCTGCACTGAAACGGCAAGCTCTCTGCTAGCATGCGGCTCACCGCGGAGCTGAAAATGGCCGCCGCGAAATCACCGAACCAGAAAAAAGGGCGCCAAAAATACCGCGAGTGCCCCCGTACCTCAGCAAAGGCTATCTCCGCAGGAAAACACAGCCCGACGCCGGTGGAAGACTTACCGGCGCGGTCTGCTGTTGCTCGGCTAAAACGGAGCAGCTGAATGCTCCCAACACTGGCTCAAACTGCCCCTCGGAGCTCCCGTGCAGGCAGGTAAGCCGTGCCAAAGGCAGGCTGCTGGCCGAAATATGCCGCCGTTGGAAAGAGGGGCTCTCCCCCGAAGAGTCCTGGGGGAGAGACCTCTGGGCACCGCAGGGGGGGAAAAGCTTGAAAGCCCTGAGCCAGAACCCCCAAAAAACACCCCACAGGCACAGGTAGGGAGCAAGAGAGCCTGGAGCACAGAATTAAGCTGCTTTGCCTGCTAGCTATACAGCTGTGGTGTTTTGATTTTGTTTTTTTTTGTTTTGTTTTTTTTAGAGGTACCGCAAAGAAAAGCCCAATTCCTTAAACCTTAGCTACCACTACAGTAAAGGCTCCTTATCCATTCCTCCAGAGAGCCCTTCTACAAGGCTCGTCAAGTCCTCCTGCTGCATGGAGACTGGTAACACTGGGATGGAAGGAGGAGTGCAGCAGGCTATATCCAGTGATGTCATCATTCTGACATACCAGTCTCCAAGCTGCAGGAGGAGATTGACAACCCAGAGGTAGAGGAAGAGGTAGAGGACTGAACTGGAGGAACGATAAGGAACCCATTTGTATTTCTCATTATTGGAATCTTCTGTAGTAGCAAAGGTAGAATTGATATACAGAGGAAGTAGGAAAGTGAAATTAAGCCTTACCTGCTCATTTTCTTTCCTGGAGTCCCTCCAGATCAGTCATGATGTGTGGGTTATGCTCATCCACCAGCAGATTGAAACAGAGTATAAACAACTCAAATCTTCTCTCTTAAGTAGTCTGTGCTCCCCTGCAGAACCAGTACGAACCTCAAACCAGCGAAACAGAGTCCCAAACCTCCATTTTCCACCAGCTCTGCCACAAACTCATAGCACCCAGGAAGTGTGTCTGCACTGAATATCTGAGACTTGTACTGTAGGGTTTTTTTCCCTCCCAGCAAACAATACTACACTCCCCCATCTCAAAAAGGACCAGACGTCCGCCACCAGGGAGAAAGAGCATTTCAGCTACACATCGAGACTCCCAAAAAATCACAGTGAAAGCCATGAAAGAGTCCCGTAAATTCAGCTGGCCAAAGAACTGCCTGCCTATACTCTTAGGTTCTCTGGGCAATAGGCACATGGCCAGCATAATACAGCAGCCAAGTCCAGGAAGGATCGTTGATTGGACTGGAGGGACTCCAAGTAAAAAGATATGAGGTAAGGACTAATTTCACCTTTCAGATCATCCCTCAGTCCAATCTAGATATGCGAGATGTAACAAAGCAGTGCTACCACAGGGTGGGTATCGAGATGGCAGCTTGCAGCACCTGAGTCTGAAAATGGCATCTTTACAGGCTTCCACATCCAGCCAATAATGGCATGCAAAGGAATGCAGCGGCGACGATCACATCACCGCCCTGCAAATATCTTCAGACAGAAGACTGAACTCTGCCCAAGAAGAAGCTTGAGCCCTGGTAGAATGCAACCACAACCCTGCTGGATCCACATGCCCTTTTAACAAATAAGCAGACTCAATGGCTGCCTGGATACAGTGGGAAATGGTAGCTTTGGAGGCCTCCTCACCCTTCCAAGGTCCACTCAAACAGAATAAAGAGGCGCTCCAAATGCCTAAATGCCTGTAATAAGGAAGCTTATCATAGTTCAGAAGGGAGCTATAAAAGAGGTGAATTGGCTTTGAACAAGCAACCTGTCTTTGCTGGTAGAAATACTAAAACAGAATGTTTTCATAAAAGACTACCAGTCCCAGAATACACCAGGTTTCAAACAGCCTCTAGGAGAGCTGAAGTGGGGAAACGTGTGTTCAATCAGGAGAGCTATGAGGTAATCCCCAATCACTCATCTCCAAGGGCAGGGCTTGATTCAGCACACCTGGGCTGTGCTAGGGTGGAGTGTCCCTCTAAGCACGTTAAAAGTAAAGGATATTCTACACAGAGACAGAGCAGACAGAACCAGGAGAACAAGGAGAGACAGAAGCAGAAGCCATTGGAGAAAGAAGAGAGGACTACAACAGCAGAAGCAACGTGGAAGGAAGAAGAGAAAGACATCTTGGAGGTCTAAAGAAGGAGGCCACAGCAGTACGTGTGTTGGGTGTGATTCCAGAGGCAAGCATACTCCTTTGGACTGGAGGAAGCCAGAGGATTGGGGTTATAGAGCCAGGAACTACCAAACGGCACCTTTGAAGGAGACGGCTGCATTTGGAAGGGGCCCTAAGACCGGTGCAAGAAGGTATGTGAAGAGAGACCCAGTGTCCAGGGATCTTGATTGGAAGGCTGGACATAAAAGCTGGACTACTTACTGGCCAGGATACCTGGAGAGGAAACCTAACAGCAAAGGGAGCTCAGGTATGAACTTTGATCTATGCCCTAGCTCTTTCTCTAGGAAGACAGCAGGGAAACAAATATTATCCTGAGAGTGATCAATTAAGGAATTCCTCTGAGCTAGACCATGATATTGATTCCATGATATTTGAGGAAGAAGGAGATATATCAAATGATCAGAATGAATACATGGACTGCTCTCTGACTAGGCTGCTGTTTTAAAGTAGTTTCTCACTAATACAACAACCATCAAAAGGAACTGTAACTTGTTCTTTTATCTACCCAGAAAAGTCTCTGCATGAAAGCTTTAGGGTAGGATTGAGCCACGTAGAGAGAGTGAACCAGCAAAGGGGTTTGCAGCTGGCTAATTATTGGTAATTGAGCCAGGCACAAGTGCACGTGAGCTCTGGAAGGAAACTTCTTTTTTTTGTGTGTGTAAATAGAAGAAAGTTATCCTTGATAAAGAACAGTTTTTTTTATTACTTTTGGGTTTTGTTTTTGCCTTTTGGAGCACTGCTAAGAAGGTCATTAGCAGGAGCCATCAAAAATACCTTTTCTGTTTCCCATCAAGGTCTTTATTGATTTATTGCTTAAGAAGTTCAGTTACCTTATAACATGCTTTGTTTTTCCTGAGTACAATACTGAAGCAAGTGTCCTTTTGTGTTACCAAGTAAATCTGTGTGGGAGAATTAACCCCATGAATAAAATCTATTTTTCTTTGCTTACACTCGAGCATCACAACTCATTATTTTGTGAACGGCTGATTCTGGTATAAATGAACTACATCCCCCACAATCCTTTGCAAGTCATAATAATATTTTGCCTTTGCCAAGACTGTGGCCTTTCACGACCAGCACCCCCGTTTACATGCCTCAGTGATCTTCAAATACCACCTCAACGCCCTGCGGACATCCAACAAATATAAACCCCTGAACTCTGCTGATCCTGAGGCCTGAGGAAAAGGCGGTAAGGCTACCACCTGATTTACATGAAAGGCAAACAGCACTTTAGGTAGAAAGGAAGGAACTGGATGAATCAGCACCTTTTCCTTTGATACCACCAAATAGGATTCCCTACAAGAGAAAGCCTGCAATTCCAAAAATACAGCATGACGAACAGATTGCCACCAAGAACATCACCTTCAGCGTCAAATTCATCAAAGTCCCCGAAAGAGGCTCAAAACAGAGATGCCGAGAGAGCAGAGAACAAATTGTGGTTAGTCTTCCCCAACCCCGCAGTAGTCCCTGAGGCTCCCAAATCATCTGCTAAGCATTCAGTGGCAGCTGTGTTCTCCCATATGCAGCAGCAACAAAGGCCAACATCAGAAGAGAGGTACCAATGACTGCCACATACAGCGCATCTGCCTCGCTCCGACTTGGCCAGAGGCAGGTCTTGTCAGACAAATCTGATTGATTTGTTTGACTGGGTGACCAGGGAGTTGGACCGAGGGAGAGCCCTAGATGTGGTGTATTTAGATTTCAGTAAAGCCTTTGACACGGTTCCTCACCTATAGCAGAAGGGCTGTCAGGTAAGGTTTGCCTCTCTGCGGATGATACCAAAATCTGCAATAGAGTAGACCCCCAGGAAGGTGTAGATAACATGAGGAGGGATCTAGCTAAGCTTGAAGAATGCTCTAGAATATGGCAGCTAGGATTTAATGTTAAAAAATGTAAGGCCATGCATTTCGGCTGCAGCAATCCAAGGGAGCAATATAGTATAGGGGGTGAAGTACTTTTGTCCACTAAAGAGCAGCGGGACCTAGGCATGGTTGTGTCTGATGATCTTAAAGTAGCTGAACAGGTAGAAAAGGTGATGGCAAAAGCTAGAAAGATGCTTGGGTGCATACCGAGAGGAATGGCTAGCAAAAAAAGGAGGTGATAGTGCCTCTGTATAAGTCTTTGGTGCGACCTCATTTGGAGTATAGAGTGCAATTCTGGAGACCGCACCTTCAAAAGGATGTGAACAGGATGGAGTCGGTGCAGAGGGTGGCTTCTAAAATGGTTAGTGGTCTTCATTATAAAACATATGAGGACAGACTTAAGGATCTTAATATGTACACCTTAGAGGAAAGGCAGGGTAGAGGTGATATGACTGAGATGTTTAAATACCTCCATGGCATAAATGAACAGGGGGAGAGAGCCTCTTTCAATTTAAAGCAAGTCCTGCTACGAGGGGACATGGGATGAGGGTGAAGGGGGATAGATTCAGGAGTGATATGCGGAAATATTTCTTTACGGAAAGAGTGGTGGATCCGTGGAATAGTCTCCCAGTGGAGGTGGTAGAGATGAGGACAGTAACTGAATTCAAAAGAAGCATGGGACAAACACAGAGGATCTCTAAAGGAAAAAAGGGGACCGTTGTTGATATGGAAGGACAAATCGCAGTAATTAGTAAGTTAAGCTCTGAAAAGAGACTATGTAAGAATTAAAAAAACAAAACAAAAAGAAAACACTTATTCAGCTCCACTTCTTCACCTTCAAGATGATAGTTTAACTATACCTCTCCAACATAGAACAAAACGCTCTGCCCAACTGATGAAAAAAAAAATAAAAATATATATATATGAACTACAGAAGATAAAAGATAAGCATTTCCATAGAAGATAAGCACCGTTGGGCATGGGAAAGACTTCTCTCTATATAGAAAGCAAACTTAAACAAGTTGAAAAGTGTACACTTGCAGTATGACACAATGGTGTGTTTTGCCCACTTGCAGAATCAGGCATGTGGGGGAGTTCATGTGTGTGTCTCATAGTAAGTGTCAGGGGGCTCCATACATGCACATGTATGCATCTCCCTCTCTCATGACCCCCTTCCCAGGCCTCCACCAGTCTCTCTATCAGGATCTTCCCACAAACTTTGCCCAGTCTCTCTCTCACTCATATTGCCCCCCACAACTAGGCTTCACCCAGTCTCATATCCCCCTTCATCCACTCTCACTCACCGATTCATGTGCCTGACTGCAGCTCTTCAAAAACATGGTGTTTTACACTTCCCCTACCATGATCAGCTCTTTGCATGGTTGAGCAGAGCAGTGGAGAAAGTTCCAGTTGATCTCATAGATTCAAGTCCGCAATTTCTGTCCATACAAATGTGCAAACAAGCATGCATATGGACAGACAAAATTTTCCCAAGTCTGAATCCTTGATAATAGGTGTTACACCTAAGGGAAATATATCTAATTACTATTATGCATCAAAAAATAGAGCGTACAACCAACCTGGTCTCACTCCTGCCCCCCCCCCCCCCCGCGCTGATGTCGATTCCGTCTTGATAGGGGGAGGCGGGCAGCAGAAGTGGTAGTATTTCCAAAGCCGCTGCCCACTTCCCCCCCAAACAGAAATCAGCAGCAACCGGGGGGGGGGCGGGGGTGTGGCATGACTGCCCATGTGTGCCGCTACCACCACCTAGCTGGCCTAGAGGATGGTTCGGCTTGGGGTACAACCCTAAATAAAAACTATGAGGAGGGTTGCCCACATACAGTGGCAAGTACTATCCTATATAGAAGCATAGAGAAAAGTGACCTGCATGGAACAGCAGGTAATCAGCCATCTTACAGGGAAGACTAGATGAACCATACTGGTCTATGTGCCATAATTTACTATACAGCTTACCTGCAACCGATGCTTTCTAAAGACAGCAGGAAGGACTGGGGTTTCTAGTCCCACAGGTGCTCCTTGTGGTCTTGGGCAAGCCACTTAACCCTCCATTGCCCATTTTCCCTGTAAAATAGTTATCTCCAAGTTATAATGCCCTGTTCAATGTAATTTCAGTTTGTTCAGTGTAAACCGCCTTGATATCATGAAAGGCGGTATAACACAAATGTTAAATAAATAATCAAGTACACAAGCATGTGAAAGCATCATTCAGAACCAATATAAAAGTTCTCATCATGCACGGCTCTTTTCCATATACAGCGGACTCCACAGCCTCCTCAGTAGCAGACCAGAGGAGCAGAATTAGACAGACAGAGGCCTCCTCAGTCTGGCAGCTACCTCTTTCCTATGGTTGAGTTGCCTGGAGTACAGCCCATCTGAAGGCAGCAGTGGCCTGGAGTGTGTGGACAGAAGCCCATTGGTGAACGGTGAAGGGTCTGGTGAAGGTGTGGACAGAAGCCCACGTGGGGGTGTTACAGATGCCCTTTGGTGAACGCGACCTGAAGGTGGGCCAGGGTGGCTGCCATAGCCTTCAGTTTGTGGGTGGGATCATCAGCTGGCTTGTGAGTAGCAGAAAGTTATGCAGTATGATATTCAGCAGGATAGTGTGCATTTCATTAATGGGATTCCCGGCCTGTTAGGGTCGTAGGCCACAAATAGCTGTGATGCCTTCCTGATGGCTTTTGTCCTATTAATGTAGGTGCGGAGGGCTCGTGTGCCGTCCAGGGTGTGGAGGCATTGCTCCTCCGGCATTGCCTTTGGTTTCAGGTGGAAGCTAGAGAGAACAATGGTCTGGTTGATGAGGAAAATATAGACCACCTTAGGGCAGAATCTCGGGTGTGCTCTGAGAATGCTGGAGCTGGGTGTAGGGAGGATAGTCCACCAGGGCCTGCAATTTGCTGATGCATCTCATCGAGGTGATGGCCATCAGGAAGAGAGTCTTCCAATGAGGAATTTTAGGTGGGTGTCCTCCAGGGGTTCGAAAAGGGATTACACGAGTTGCTGGAGATGGTGTTGAGATCCCACCCTGGGGTGGGGGGTTTGAGGTAAGGATGGAGATGGGTGAGCTTGTCGTGGTATGCTGCTATGGTGCTCAGGTGGGCTCTTATAGATGTTGGTTTCAGTCTTACCTCCGATAGACTGAGGAGGTAATTCAGCAGCATGGGGATGGGACAGGTGAATGGATTAAACTAGTTGGAGCTGCACCATGCCCTGAACCTTTCCCACATGGCAGCGTAGGAGAATCTGGTGACTGGACACCTGGCAGTTATAAGGACTTCCATGATCTCCTGTGAGAGGTGGAGTGGTGTCAGGGTGGCCCTTTCAACATCCATGCCTGTGAGGGCAGGGCCTACAGGTTCGGGTGAAGAGTGTGCCCACTGTCCTGTGTGATGAGACCCAAGCACTGTGGAAGGTGGGTCCTGCCGACAGGGTCTGCTACACCTTTTCCTTGTAGTCAAGGAGCACTTTGAACATGGGGACCACCACCATGGTTTTCGGGGCTTCTAGGTACTTGAGAAGCCCCAGGACCTCATTCCTGGGGCCAGGCATGTCCTTCAGCAAAAGTCTCAACTGTGTTGAGAGCTTCTGCAGGAATTTCGGGTAGACGAGGTCCTACGGGGGTGATGCTGGTGGTAGCAGCAATGGCAGGGTATCTGATAGGATGCCCAGTGACTGAGGCGCAGATGATGAGCAGGCCCCATTGGAATCCCATGCGGAGCCATCAGAGTCCTGGATTTCTCCTTCTTCTGCCGTGAGGTGCACCTCCAGTGAAGAGATGGATGACTGAGATGTTGGTAGTGACATGAATGCTGCGGGCGGAGGTGGAGTGCTGAGGGTGGACAGGGTGGTCGCCGGATGTTGCAGGGTCATGACTCTTCCCTAGAGGAGGATCTTCTGCTGCAAGGTGATCTGCTGCTACTGCATGGTGAGCCATGGGGTTACTCTGTGGGCCAGTCTGATGTGTCCCTCTGCTATCATGTGGTTGGCTGTCCCCCAATGTTTTTCTCTTGTCAGTGTTGTGGCTGCTGTTCGAGTAGTGCCTTTTGCATTCCAGAGAGGGTGAGAATGAGGGGAAGTCATGGGAGCGCCCTTGGGCCTTGTGCCGGCCCCCATGGGTCGAGCTACATTTCCGATGTCAGTGTTGGGAGTGGCTACAACGTGACTGGCGCCATTTATTCTGCTCAACATGATTGCTTTGGGGCTGAGACTCATGCCAATGTGCCTGTACTTCTGCTCGCACTTCCTCTTCGACACGCCACTGGAGGGGGTATAAGACTCAGCAGTTGAAGGCTTCATTTGGAGCCGGGTGCAACACTGGGCCATCTAGGAGAATCGTGGGCTCCTCATGGCAGGCCAAGGGGAGCACCGGAGCATTGCGACTGGTCTCTGCTGTCCCAGGGGAGATTATGTTTGTGCCGCTGGCTGCCAAGCTGTGACGTCCGGTGTTCACGACTTCTCCCGCATGCCGTGTGTCAGCAGCCTGCAAAATCCTGGTGCTGCTGAGGGCTCAGGCAACTCTTGCCCTTACCCTTCTTTTTGTCCTGTGGAGCAATCTGGGCACAATCCTACGACGGGCTTGCTCCTTGGGAAGCAAACTCCACCAAAAACTCATGGATGCTTCCTGGCCCTTGGGGACATCCTGCTGGTGAGGACAGGAATCTGAGCCAGGCCAAGGCAACAGAGACACCAATCACGTGCATCTGTGGCATCCATTTTCCTGGCACATCAGAGGCACTTCTTAAATCCTGGTTTGTCCATGCTATTCAGAGATAAGAAGGATGGAGAATGTAAGAATGTACAAGAAAGATTTTGTAGGAGAGCTGGAGAATCTGTCCGTCCATGGAAGCAGATGGGAAAAAACTGAGGCAGGAAGGGCAAGAATGAGGGAGGAAAGGGGAGGGATCATTCTCAAAGGAGTCCCCAAAAAAAGGGGTTTCCTCTGAGCTATGGAAGAGCTAATCCAGTCCCTGTGGGTGATGACACCTAGGCGTGGCTGACTCATCCTGCTTATCCATGGAGAAAGTGAGGCTAGTCACCATAATAAGAGTTCTCCATTGACAGTCCCATCCCAAAAAATGGCCCCCTAGATCCTTCCTCCCCTGCCAGCTGGCACCCTATTTCTAACCTCCCCTTCCTCTCCAAACTTCTGGAAAAACTGGTCTTTACCCAACTCTCCTCTGATCTTGAAGCCTCCCTAACACTCCACCCCCACCAATCCGGTTTCCGTCCTGGCCACAGCACAGAATCCATCCTTCTCTCCCTTCTTAATGAATTGCATGCTTCTCACAATCATGGTTCCTACTCTATTGCTGTCTTAGATCTATCTGCTGCTTTTGATCTTGTGGATCACCGCAACCTTCTTGCATGCCTTAGCTCCTCCGGTCTCGCCGGCTCTGTCCTTCTCTGGTTCTGTTCTTTTCTCTCTAACAGGTCGTTCTCGGTTCTCTCGGGATCTACTTCCTCTCCATCTATCCCCCTCCTCTGCGTGCCCCCCAGGGTTCTGTTCTAGCCCCTCTCCTGTTCAACATGTATGAAGGGGAAGGTGATGGCAGTGGGGGTGTACTATCGACCGCCTGGCCAGAATGAACAAAACGGATGATGAAATGCTCAAAGAAATCAAGGAAGCTAACAAACGTTACAGCAGAGTAGTAATAATGGGTGATTTCAATTACCCCGGTATCGACTGGGTCAGTGTCACTGCAGGACATGCTAGTGAGATAAAGTTTCTAGATGAAATAAATGACTGCTTCCTGGAACAGCTGGTTCATGAACCAACCAGAGGGGAAGCCATACTGGACCTAGTTCTTAGTGGAACATCAGATCTAGTGCAAGAGATAAAGGTGTTGGGACCACTTGGCAATAGTGATCATAGCATGAACGTGTTTGATTTAATTAGTGGAGGAGGGATAGTAAAGAAATCCACAGTACTACCTTTTAACTTTCGAAAGGGAGACTATGATAAAATGAGGAATATAGTTAAGAAAAAACTAAATGGAGCAGTTGCAAAGGTTAAAGACTTACATCAAGCTTGGGTGTTTAAAAATACTATCCTGGAAGCCGACCAGATGTATTCCATGCATTAAGATAGGTGGAAGAAAGTCCAAAAAACTGCCAGCATGGTTTAAAGGTGAGGTCAGAGAGGCTGTTGCTGCCAAAAAAGCATCTTTCAGGAAATGGAAAAAAGAGCCAAATGACGAAAACTGGAAACAGCACAAGCACTGGCAAGTTAAATGCAAAGCATTGATAAGGCAGGCAAAGCGAGAATTTGAGAAGGAACTTGCTACGGAAGCAAAAACACGAAATAAAGAAAGACTTTTTCAAGTACATTCGTAGCAAAAGGCCTGTGAGAGTCAACTAGAAAAATAGATGATAGAGGGGTAAAAGGGGCAGTAAGAGGAGACAAGGCTATAGCGGAGAGACTGAATGAATTCTTTGCTTCAGTCTTTACTGAGGAAGATGTAGGGATGTTACCCATGACTGAAGTGGTATTTAAAGGTGCGGAAGAATTGAAGGAAATATCGATACATCGGGAAGATGTATTACAACTATTAGATAAACTGAAGAGAAGCAAATCACCTGGACCGGATGGTATACATCCAAGAGTGTTGAAAGAACTGACATATGAGATTGCAGACCTGCTATTAGTAATCTGTGAACTTTCATTAAAATCATCTGTAATACCTGAAGATTGGAGGGTCGCCGATGTAACGCCAATTTTTAAAAAGGGTTCCAAGGGTGATCCGGGAAATTACAGACCGGTGAGCCTGACGTCAGTACCGGGGAAGATGGCAGAAACCATCATAAAGAACAAAATTACACAGCATGTACATAGTCATGGCCTAATGGGAGACAGCCAAAATAGTAATTAGATCTTACCTGCTAATTAGTGTTCCTGAAGGAACGACAGTCCAGTCCCTTTACTTCTGGGTTACGCAACCCTTCCAGCAGCTTGGAGGCTGAGCCAAACCTTTTTGGAGGTGGGGTGGTATAAATACCACTGGGACCACCCCTCAACTCCAGTATTCGACTGAAAAAGCAGATCTACTGAGTTTCCATTAGCCATCAAACATAAAAACTTATCTATCCAACATTGTCTAACTATGCACAATACCTATCTCTAAATATATTTATGTTTTTTGTTTTTTTTTTCCCAATAGAAAATGGTTAGTGCGAGGAAGAGAGAGAGCGAGAGAGAAAGGGAGGGCGAGAGAGAAAGAGAGAGAGGAGGACCGGACGGAGGAGCAATGCTTAAGGTTGCCCGATCCGGCTATTCTCCCGTGTCCCTTCATCTTGAAATGGACCCCTGCTCGGTCCCGAGTTTCCTTCTGACTGCTAGGTCCTAACCGGGTGGGATCAGGGACTGGACTGTCGTTCCTTCAGGAACACTAATTAGCAGGTAAGATCTAATTACTATTTCCTTATCGTCACTCCAGTCCAGTCCCTTTACTTCTGGGATGTACAAGAGCAGTTCAACCCTGGGTGGGATCCGGCAAACCGGACTGAAGGACCGCCAGACCAAACCGAGCATCCGCTGCGCTCTGGACGTCCAGCCTGTAGTGCTTGGTGAACGTATGTAGCGAAGACCAAGTTGCCGCCCTACAGATGTCCACTGGAGGGACCAAGCTGAATTCTGCCCAAGAAGTAGCCTGAGCCCGGGTGGAGTGCGCCCGGAGCCCCGCTGGCACCTGCTTCCCTTTCAGGATGTAGGCGGAAGCGATCGCTTCCCTGATCCATCTGGAGATAGAGGCCTTGGCCGCCGCCTCTCCCTTGTGTGGACCCCCAAACTGAACGAATAGTCGCTCGGACTTGCGGAAAGGGGCTGTGCGGGAGAGATAGCGTTTCAAGGTCCTCCGGACATCCAAGAGTCGCAGTTTGTTATCCCTACCTCTGCCCTCCTCGGCGGAGAGAACCGGAAGGTGAACTGCCTGGTTCATATGAAAAGGCGAAATGACCTTGGGCAAGAAGGAGGGGACCGGACGTAGAACTATCTTGTCCTTGAGAAACAGTAGGAAGGGGGGCTGAGCGGACAGCGCTTGGAGTTCAGAGACCCGCCTAGCTGAGCAGATCGCGACCAAAAAGACTGTCTTCAGGGTTAAGTCCTTTAAGGAGGCCCTCTTCACTGGTTCGAAGGGTTCCTTGATCAGAGCGTTAAGCACTAGGTTGAGGTCCCAAGGGGGGACGACTGACCTCTGTTGAGGGCGCAGGCGCCTTACCGCCCTTAAGAACCTGGAGACATCCGAGTGCGCCCCTAGGGGCTTTCCGCGGACCTTCCCTCTATAGCATGCGATTGCCGCTAGCTGAACTCGCAAGGAGCTGTGAGCTAGGCCCTTGTCAAAACCTGCCTGTAAGAATTCCAGAATTTCGGGGACTGAAGCGGAGAGGGGTTTTCGTCGGTGCTCCACGCACCACGCTTCGAAGATGCGCCAAGTCCTAATATAGGAGAGACAGGTCGAACGCTTCCTAGCGTTTAGCAGGGTAGAGATGACCGCTCCTGAATAACCTCTCTTTAGGAGCCTCGCCCTTTCAATAGCCAGGCCGTAAGCGAGAACCGATCCACGTGAGGCATCCGCAATGGACCTTGTCTCAGCAGGTCCCTTTTGCAAGGAAGACGCCAAGGCCGATCGGCGATCAATCTCATCAGATCCGCATACCAAGGCCGGCGCGGCCAATTCGGGGCTATGAGAATTACATATCCCTGATGGGACTCCACTCGTAGCACTTTTCCGATCAGAACCCAGGGAGGGAACACATAGAGTAGACCCTCCGAGGGCCACTTCTGGGCCAAGGCATCCAGGCCTTCGGACATCCTTTCCTTGCGCCGGCTGAAGAACCGATCCACCTTGGCGGTTGCGAACCTCGCCATGAGGTCCATGACTGGGAGGCCCCAATGGGCTACTATCCGGTTGAACGTCTCCTGCTCCAGTTCCCACTCTCCGTGGTCTATCTTGCACCTGCTGAGATAGTCTGCTGTGACGTTGTCTATTCCTGCCACGTGCTGGGCCGAGAGAGCTTCCAACCGAGTCTCTGCCCACTGGAACAGAGCGCCCGCCTCCTTCTCTAAGGCAGGACTGCTGGTGCCGCCCTGGTGGTTGATGTAAGCCACCGCCGTAACATTGTCTGAGAGTACGCGAATTGCCCTTTTTTGTACTAAGGCCTCTAGAGCCCTGAGCGCCAACCCTACAGCTCGCAATTCTAGTCTGTTGATGGGCCATTGGGCTTCCAGTGGAGACCAGATGCCTTGAACGAACTGGCCCTCGCAGTGAGCTCCCCAGCCTGTCAGACTGGCATCCGTCGTCAGTAATAACCACTGGTGAGGCTCGAGGGGCATCCCGCGATCCAGATTCTTCGGGGACCGCCACCAGTGCAGCGTCTGTTTGGTCCATGGCGCGCAAGGTAACGGCATTGATAGGGGGTGATGTTGCGGCGACCACCGACGCAATAGGGCCCTCTGCAGCGGCCGCATGTGGGCCCGAGCCCATGGAGCCACCTCTATTGCCACTGCCATTGTTCCCAGGACCTGCAGATAATACCGCGCCGAGGGGATCCGTCTGGCCAGAAACCGAGTTACCAGGATTCTTAGCTCTCTTGATCTTGATTGAGACAGAAAGACCCTGCCTCTGCTGGTGTCGAACCTTGCCCCGAGGTACTCCAGTTCTTGGGAGGGCGTCATCCTGCTCTTCGCTCGATTGATGACCCACCCCAATTCTTCTAGCACTTGAACCACTCTTGTTGTCACGGAGTGGCTTTCCTCCTCGGACTTTGCCCGGATTAGCCAATCGTCCAGGTAGGGGTGTACTAGAATTCCCTCTTTTCGTAGAGAGGCCGCTACCACCACCATCACCTTGGTGAATGTCCTTGGAGCCGTAGCTAAGCCGAAGGGAAGGGCTTGGAATTGAAAATGGCCCCTTGGCACTGCAAATCTCAGGAATTGTTGATGGGACTCCCTCACCGGGATATGCAGGTAGGCTTCTGTCAGATCGAGGGATGTTAAGAACTCCCCGCCCCTGACTGCTGCTATGACCGAACGTAGGGTTTCCATCCGGAAGTGTGGAACTCTGAGGCAGCGATTGACTTGTTTTAGATCTAGTATCAGGCGAAAGGAGCCTTCTTTCTTTGGGACTACGAAGTAAATCGAGTACCGACCAGAACCGCGCTGGTCTGGTGGCACCGGGACTACGGCCCCGAGCGTTATCAGTCGGGAGAGGGTTGACTCTACCGCCCCTCTCTTTTCCGAAGAACCGCAGGGAGACTGAACAAAGGCTGGAGGAATTTGCTTTGCGAATTCGAGAGAGTAGCCCTCTCTGATGACTTCTAGAACCCATTGATCGGACGTGACCCGGGACCAGGCAGGAAGTAAACGCCCACCGACGGCTCTCCCCCCTGGACCCCCGTCACCTCATTGTTTTCTATTTGTTTGAGAGGAGGAGAAGGAGGACGAGCCAAAACCTCGGCCTGCTCCTCGAAACCCTCTAAAACCTTGTCCCTTAGAGGGGAACCGGCCCCTGGGAAAGGGGTTTGACCTAGCTGGGCGGAACCTTCGGGAGTCCCTGGACTGGTTACGCACTGAGGGTACGGGGCGCCCTTGCTTTGGTCTGTCTTCGGGCAGCCTGCCCCCTTTAGACTCGCCAAGGTCCTTTACCAATTTCTCCAAATCTTCTCCGAATAACAGTTTCCCCTTGAACGGAAGGCGGCTCAGGCGTGCCTTCGAGGAGGCGTCCGCTGCCCAATTCCGTAGCCACAGATAGCGTCTAGCTGCTACCACCGAGGCCATGCTCTTGGCTAGGCTTCTGATGAGGTCATACTGACTATCCGCCAGGAAGGCTGTTCCGGACTCCAGTCTAGCAGAGTGGTCCTGAGCTTCGCCAGATGGGCCCTCTGTTGCTTGCAGTTGTTGAGACCACCTTAAGCAGGCTCTCGCCACCCAAGCCACAGAAACCGAGGCCTGCAATGCCAGGGCGCTCACATCAAAAGCTTGTTTTAGGAGGGTATCTAGTTTTCTGTCTTGAGAGTCCCTCAAGGCTGTGCTGCCCTCCACTGGAATAGTAGTCTTCTTAGTGACTGCTGAAACCGCTGCATCCACCCTTGGGGACTTCAGTAGCTCTCTGTCTGCCTCTGGGAGAGGGTATAGGCGAGACATGGATCGGACTCCCCTTAGACTAGACTCGGGTTGATCCCATTCTTCCTGGATCATCTGGCGCACCACTCTATGAACAGGGAAGACCCTCTGTGATCTCCTGATGGCCTGGATTAACGGATCCTCCACCGTCTCCTCCTCTGTTGGTGCCTCTGAGGATACATTGAGAACTTTTAAAGACTCATCAATTAGGGCCGGGAGTTCTTCCCGCCGAAAGACTCTAATTATCCTGGAATGATCTTCTTCCGGGATCTCCCCTTCTTCCAGTTCCTCTTCTTCCCCATCCCAGTCTTTGTCCGAGCCCTCCTCTTCTGGAGAGCTCTTGGAAAGGGAGGAGAGAGGTTCTTCCCCGCCCAAGCGTGGGCGTTTAGGTGGGAGGCCTGAGTCAGGGATGTTTGCCCTCTTGGATATGGTGTCGGCCGTCGGGGCATTCCCCCCTGAGCCCGAACCCTGCTTGCGCAAGCAATAGGCCTTGTGGAGTAAAAGAATAAAGTCTGGAGAGAAAAAAATCCCCTGTACCCCCTTCCCCCGAGGGAGGGGGAGTAGAAGGAGGGGGGGAGGGGGGGGTAAATCTAAGTTTGAGGTGGAAGGAGGCTGGGACCCCCCCCTCCCCTTGCAAGAGGTCTCCAGCACTCTGAGAGGATTGGGACATGGCCAAATTAATTTCTTGTTCCACGGAGGCAGCCACTGCAGCACAACCCCTGCAGACTCCTGCCTCCGAGGCTGTGCCCCTACGTGTGCCACAGGAAGGACATCTGGGCTTAGCAGCCATGTTCTTGTTTCCAGGTACCTAAATCCCTGTTTGGAAGGAAAGGCACTGTTCAAATCCCCAGCTCCCAGGATAGCAGAAAGAGTAAAGAATTGATTTTCCTCCTTCCTTGGATCCAATCTATCCTTGAGGGATAGGGAGAGAGAGAGAGGGAGAACCAGACCCTTAGTACTCTATCAGCGCCTCTTGCCCAGAGGCCAAACCAATTAGCAGAAGAAATATTAAAATTTAAGCAAACTACAAATTAAAACTCAAGTAAAACTTAAAAAACAAGCAATGGCACACAAAGCAAACTGCGAGTAATGCTCCCTGGTACTTGCGGTTTTTGCAGCTCAGTGGACCCGACTCAGCGATCTCTGCCCGTTAGCTCTACACGTGGTAGGCCTCACCACGTGGAGCCTGAACGGGGGATCGCGAGCGCGTTCTCCGGGTTTCTGTTCTCCCCCCCGGAAGAAAAGCGCCGCCGAGAAAGGCTGCCGGTAGAGAGTGATGGATCCTGAAGGGCAGGGAAACTCCTCCGCTGCGATCGGGAGACCCGGGGATCACCGCTGCGTCCTTCAGCTGCGGGAGGGGGGCCCCGATGGACGAAATCTGACTCCCGGAGCTGCCTCCAGCGCTCAGCCACCTTAAGGGCTTCGGCGCGAGGCAGAACAAGGCGGGGAAAAGCAGAATATCACCGGTAAACAGCCTGCACCATGCTACCTCCGGCGCCCGGCCCGTCCTGAGGGGGGGGGGGAGGGAGGGAGGAAGAGAGCAGAGAGGAATTAAAGGAGCAGCACTGAAAAACCTAGCTGACTCAAAAGGTGAAATCAAAGAAACTAAAGGCAATAAAGGAACAAAATGATAAATTTAAAAGTAAACTTAAAGTAATTTAGTTAAAGGAAGACTCCAGTAAGCCCTAGGCTTACGGAACCCTCCAGCTGCTTGGAGGCTGAGAATACTGGAGTTGAGGGGTGGTCCCAGTGGTATTTATACCGCCCCACCTCCAAAAAGGTTTGGCTCAGCCTCCAAGCTGCTGGAAGGGTTGCGTAACCCAGAAGTAAAGGGACTGGACTGGAGTGACGATAAGGAAATGGCTTTAGACAAGGAAGATCTTGTCTTACTAATCTGATATGTTTTTTTGAAGGTGTGAACAAACAGGTAGACAAAGGCGAGTCAGTTGATAGAGTATCTGGACTTTCAGAAAGCCTTTGACAAGGTCCCTCAGAGACTTTTGGCAAAACTAAAAAGTCATGGGATAGGAGGCAATGTACTATTGTGGATCGGGAACGGGTTAAAAGATAGAAAGCAGAGGGTAGGGCTAAATGGCCAATTTTCCCAATGGAAAAAGGTGAATAGTGGAGTACCCCAGGGAGCTGTGCTGGCTCCGCTACTTTTTGACATATTCATAAATGAGCTGGAAAAGGGAATAACTAGTGAGGTTATCAAATTTGCAGATGACACAAAACTATTTAAAGTTGTTAAAACCCAAGAGGACTGTAGAAAACTGCAGGAGGATCTGGATAAATTGGAAGGCTGGGCATCCAAATGGCAGATGAAATTTAATGTGGTCAAGTGCAAAGTTATGCACCTAGGAAAGAACCCCCCACAATATGGTTACACGATGCAAGGTTCCACATTGGGAACCACCACCCAGGAAAAAGATTTAGGAGTCATCGTGGATAACATATTAAAACCCTCCGCCCAGTGTGCAGCGGCGGCCAAGAAAGCAAATAGAATGCTAGGTATCATAAGGAAAGGAATGGAAAATAAAACAAAGGATATTATAATGCCTCTGTATCGTTCCATGGTACGACCGCACCTTGAATACTGTGTGCAATTCTGGTCGCCGTATCTTAAAAAAGATATAGCGTTATTAGAAAAGGTACAGAGAAGAGCCACCAAAATGGTAAAGGGGATGGAAGGATACTCCTATGAAGAGAGGCTACAAAGGTTAGGGCTCTTCAACCTGGAAAAGAGACGGCTGAGGGGAGATATGATAGAGCTCTATAAATTAATGAATGGAGTGGAACGGGTAAACGTAAATCGATTGTTTACGCTATCAGAATATAGAAATACTAGGGGACATGTAATGAAGCTACAGGGTAAACTATTTAAGACAAATAAGAGAAAATATTTTTTCACTCAACGTGTAATCAAACTCTGGAATTTGCTACCGGAGGATGTAGTAAGAGCTGTTAGTGTAGCTGGGTTTAAAAAAAGGTTTGGACAAGTTCCTGGAGGAAAGGTCCATAAACCATTATTAAGAAGGTATCCAGGATATCAATGCTTGACCCAATACAAGCACTGTGGAACCTGTGTCTTTTGGGGATACTGCTAGGTACGTATGACTTAGATTGGCCACTGTTGGAAACAGGATACTGGGCTTGATGGACCTTGGTCTGACCCAGTATGGCATATCTTATGTTCTTATGTTCTTAAGATTTTCCTTGCCCCTCTCACCCTTTTGGTACAGCAACACAGTATATCCACCTACTACTACGCAGACGACATCATTCTTCTCTATCATACAGACGCTTCTACCCCTGATATCAGTCCTCTTAATTCCTACTTATCCTCCGTGAATTCCTGGCTATCTTCAAACTTCTTACACATCAACCTCTCTAAAACCTCAGCCATCTGGTTCACCTCTGGAAACCCTGTTCCCCCTCTTGTCCCCCTTCTCTCTGCCACTCCTATCCCGGTCGTCTCCTCCCTACGTTATCTAGGGGTCACACCTGATTCCTCCCTGTCCTTTAAAGATCATATTTCTTCAGTAGTTCAGCAATCCTTTCACACCCTGAGACAACTCCGCACGGACCACCCTTTCCTTTCTGTCCCCTCCCTCACCACTCTTCTTCTGTCCCTGGTAGTATCCCGTCTGGACTACTGTAATGTTTCCCTCGCCAGCCTGCCCCAATCACAACTAGTCAGGCTTCAACTTGTCCACAACACAGTAGCCCATATCCTGACCCATACCTCCCACTTTGACCACATAACCCCCATCCTGTTCCATCTCCATTGGCCCCCAGTTCCCTATAGAATTCAAATCTAAAAGTGCTTATCTTCGTCCACAAATCCATTTACTCCGGCACCCCCCTGTACCTCTCAGACCTCATTCGTCTTCACACCTCACAGCTTTCTCCGGTCAATCCATGCAAATCGCCTGTTTCTCCCCTCCCCATCCGAGGCTCATCTTGAGTCTACCCGCACCTCAGCCTTCTTTTTTCTGGGTCCCCGGCTCTGGAACACGCTCCCCACCACCCTCTGCCTAGAACCCTCCTACAATACCTTTAAGGCAAGACTCAGAACCCACCTCTTCTGCTCCGCCTTTGACCTCCCTCCTCGCCCCTGTCCCGCACCTCCCTCCCTTCATGTGAGTAGTGCACCTGCCTCTTCGGTGCCTTCTTTCTCTCTCTTTCCTCTCTTTTCTATTATTTTATGGCATTCCTATTTCCTTTTCCGAGCAGTACAAATCTTTTTATTTTGTAAACCGCTCTGATGCTCCTTGTATGAGCGGTATATTAAGTTTGCAATAAAGATAAAGATAAAGACAGCAGGGTGAGTCTATCACCTTGGCACCTCTGTGGCTCGAGTCCTACAATGACATCCCTTTTGTTGCACCGCACCATCTAAGTGCCATCAGCTACAAACTTGTTTAGACCGAAATGCCGAGCCCATCCTGAAAAATGCCCCTACCTGCTACTTTTATGAACTCCCAAGAGAGTCCCTGAGAGCACTAGCCATCAATAATGACATAGAGATTGCAATTCCCCCACCTTGGCTGAGAGACTTCCCAAAAAAACACCCCCCTTTGGGATGAAAGGCAAACATTTTGAGGGCTGGCTCAACCCTCAGGCAAGCCAGGGGGTCGCCAAGGAACGCAATATCTGGAGGACGGCTAGAATAGGGCATTTAAAGTTAATCAACTGATTTTTTGGGGGCTCCTCCCCATAGTCTGTCTTGGTGGAGAGACTGGAAGGCAAGCATCTCCAAGGTCAGCCTTAGGAGACAAGGGTGGCATAGGGCAGCAGCTTCTGGAGGGTTGCTAAGAGCAGTATTTAGAGCTCAAGGTCCACCAAGGGTGGTGACCTTCACCACACCAGTGAGGCCTGCATCACTTAGTGGCATTTTTATCCCAGGGAAAAAGGAATTAGGAACATAGGATATGTGTCATACTGGATCAGACTAAATGACCATCAAGCCCAGTATTATCCGTCTAAGTGGTATACAGATTCCATGATGATTATCCCAGGGTCAAGCAGTGGGTTCCCCCAATAATGGTTTATGGGCTTTCATCCAAGAATTTGTCAAAGCACTTTATTTTTTTTTAAAGCAACACCACTTTTACTACCTTCTCTGGCAGGCTTACATATGATTAGAAACAGAAACATGATGGCAGAAAAAGACCACATGGCCTATCTAGTATGCCCTTCCATATCAACTACTACAATAGTCCCCTTTTTTCCTTCAGAGATCCTATGTTTGTCCCATGCTTTTTTGAATTCAGATACTGTCCTCATCTCTACCACTTTCCATTGGGAGACTATTCCATGCATCTACCACCCTTTTCATAAAGAAATATTTCCGCATATTATTTCTGAGTCTATCTCCTTTCACCCTCATCCTATGACCCCCTTGTAGCAACGCTTGCTTTCAATTGAAAGAGGCTCTCTTCCTGTGCATTTATGTTATACAGCCCATCTGCTCTGTAGGCACATACAATGTGTGCTATTGAGTCAATGCTGACCCAGTAGCTCCTGGGTTTTCTTGACAAGGTGAAGACTAGCAGGCCCATTTTTCCCCTTCCAGCTAAGGCAAGGAATGCCAGTGGAAATCAAATCCTGATCTCATAGTCACCAGGCTACTGTTCTAACCAATAGGCTGCCACTACTATCCTTGTTAAAGGGCCAGAGCCATGCTTCTCTGTAGGATGGTCAGGCCAGGAGGCTTTGTTCAAGATAGAGGGAGGAATATGGGACTCCAGGCTCTGTAGTGAACCAGACCTATGATGCTTGTTTGGCTGCATGGGTTGGCGGTACTGGTGTCAAAAACTCCTAAAAAAAAAAAAAAGAGAAAATATGCAGTGTAAGGGCATAAGGTAGAGAAAAAGGATTATAACCAACCACACCTCCTTGCACATGGAGGGTGAATTAGTCCAGAAGCATGGGATGGCAAAGTCACTTTGGAATCCACAGCTTTAGCATCCAGTGGTAGAGTCTTGAGCTCCTGTTTACATTGACATGCACTGTGCACCAGGACCTTTTCAGGATCAGAGGCTGGATTCAAACCAGTGACCTTTGAGTAGAAGGCTAATTGATCTCCATTGCCGACACTGGCTGTGCCTTTAGCTAGGTTGCTGATGGCTCGGAACTCAAGTGGATGAGCATCAGAGCATTGGTAGCAGTCAAAGCACGGCACCAAAAGTGATGAGGCAGAAGTGCTGTACATCGACCGCATGGTGCAGATTGTGTGGTCAAAGCAAGGCAGAGGCCTTGGTAGTGCAGGGTGCTCTGCCAAGGTTTGCGTATCGTCTGGCCCGAATGGAATCCAAAGAGCCTCTGTGCTGGGATCCTGGTGCAAAGGCTCCACTACATTTGCCTTGAGTGTTCACCACAGACATTTGGTGCAGAGACAGAGCCAGTGCAAGATTTGTGTGGCTGTGCAGTGGTTGTCACCGATGCTTGCCTCTGGTTCCATGCATTTAGCACCTGCTTCAAGTGTGGCGCCAGTTTACCCTGTCTGCTTCTGCCAGCCCACTGCATCTCAGCACCGAGGAAAACCCACAGCAAGGCAAGGGGAAGTGATGTCACAGCAGCTGTACGGGGAAATCAGCCATTATCGGAACGAAGAAGAGAGATGATAGGGACAGCACCACTGCACCAATCTGTGGAAGCTCCCGGGCCCTTGCAGGGTAGTCCTACAATGGAGAACCCTGGTATCGGCGCTGCCACATCAGAGTGTTCGTGGCCACACAAACAGCATTGGTCGGACAATAGCCAGGCTTACCAGCCTGCTTCGAGGATGCATTTTGATAACAGGCTCGCTCGTAAGCTACATTAGTCAGGCAATGGTCTGGCCTGCCGTGGGCCCGAGCCGGCACTACTTTGTTTCTCCTGCTAGAAGCAGGTCAGAGCGCTGGCCATCATGGGGAAATCAGAAGCATGGAAAGAGCTGGCAGGCGAGTGCTCTACTTGCCAGTGGCTATCCAGAATGCGATAGCACAGTGGAGTGGGAACAAGGAAAAAACTGAAAAAAAAAAAAGACAAGAAAACTCAATAGAAAAACACTAACCAAAAACAAAAAGAAAGGAGAGCAGGAGGATCCGTCCTCATGGCCAGATGAATAGACTAGACTGAGGTGGGAAGTTGGTGGGGACTGGAGTGGGGTGGCTGGCACATGCTCAGAGAAGTCTTCTAGACTCTTCTGAGCTACTGGAGAGCAATTCCATCCATGGTGCTATCAGATGATGTCACCCATTTGTAGCTGACCTATCCTGAAAAATAGGCGATTCGCAGGCTTAACCTCTAGAAATCCTGTCCATTGTTAATGAGCAGCCCAATCAGATGATGAAACCAGAGTTGCACAGATCATAAATGACAAAGTGCATTTGGTTGAACAGTACTGACCAATCTCCAATTAAAGACTGATCTAAGTAAAACTAAGTAGCTGCCTTGCAGATCCAGTGAAGTAGATTTCAAGAGAGCTATAGTTGTGACAGTAGCTCCAATTTGAGATTTGTCTCTACAGGATATAGGCATACCAATTTGCTAATAACATTCAACAAGGGAAGTTAGCCGCTTTGCCAGGGTCCGCTTTGCCCCTGGAATGCCAAATCTGTTGGGGATGAAGGAGATGAACGGCTACATAGACTTTGATGTGCTCTGTCCTTTTAAGATAATAAGTGAAATCTCATTTAAAGGGTAATTTTACAAGGAGATGCCTAGTTAAAGGCACCTATGTTAAGCCTATTTATAAAGACAAGTAGGCACCTAATTCTCTTTATAAAATACTAGTGTAAGTGTCATAAAGCCTATCTACATGGACATTTATACTAACTCTACAAATGGTCCAACTGTACTTAATGCGCTCTGCCCAATCTTTGCCCATGTTCACATCCACCAGCAAAATATGCATTTACGACAGTCGGTATTTTAGAAGAGATTGTGTTTGCATGCATGTGGGAATGCAGAGCCAGTATGATCATCACAGAGCAGCAGCAGAATGGAGTCCCAAAACCTTAACACTTCCACCAGCCCTGCAACAAATCATGCACCAAAACAGCATGCACACTTTGCCATAAAGTCTCTCAACTTGTCTTAAAGAAGTTATTATTTTCCTGTCAAAACCTGACTGCCCCCACCCCAAAGGGACAAAGTCTGCAACTGAGAGAGCAAACAGTGAAACAGCACAACGGAACACCCTAGAATCACAATGAAATGAAGGGAAAACAGCCACAACCAACTGGTCCAGAGATTGCCTGTTCCAACTAACAGCATCTTTAGAAAAGGCACCAGCCCAGAAAGACAGAAGTCAAGTCCCGGGGAGGGTCTTTGACTGAATGGGAGGGACTCCAGGAAAGAAAATTAGCAGGTAAGATCTAATTTCGCCTTTCAGTTCACTCCTCCAGTCCAGTCCAGTCCAGATGTGTAGGACATAAAGCAGTACTACCACGGAGTGGGTAAAGAAACGTCAGCCTGCAACAACCAAGCCCCCAAATCTGCATCCTGACGGGCCTGCACATCCAGCCAGTAATGACACAAAAAGGAATGGAACAACCACATCACTTTCCCTGCAAATATTCTGCGGTGGAACAAAGCTGAACTCCGCCCAACAGGCTGCTTGGGCTCTGGTAGAATGGGACCGGAGCCCCGACTGGATGACATGCCCCTTCAGCAAGTACATGAATTCGATAGCACTCCAAATCCAACGGGAAATAGATGCCTTGGCTACCGCCTTGCCCTTCGTCATCTTCAAATACAGCTTAAGCGCCATGCGAATATTGAGTAAGCACAAATCTCTAAACTCAGTTGATTCTAGGGGACCAGCAAAGAAGGCAAGGTCACCAGCTAATTAAGGTGGAACATCGAAAAGACCTTCTGCAAAAAGGAAAGAACTGGATGAAGGAACACCCTTTCCTTTGTGATCACTAAATAAGGCTTCCTGAACGAGAGAGCCTGCAGCTCCGAGATGCGAGCTTGCTGTTCTCGGTCTCCTCCTGCTGGTGGATGAGCATAACCCATGCATCTGGACCGGACTGGAGGCTCTTAACTGGAAGTAAAAGATAGCTTTTGACCAGGCTCCCTCTGAGTCAAGTGCCAATGTGGGCTCCCTAGCTGATATTGGAAGCACCTGTTGGAATACAACAATATTCTGGTGGGTAAAAAGGCTACTTTCATCAGGTTGATTTAAAATATCCACCATTGTAACATGGCCTGAAGTGAAGCTGACAGGTGAACTCTGATAGATACGTTTCTTCCATTGGAATTTTAGATCTTACTGTGGGGTTTTCTCATTTTACTACAGAATGCATAGCCGTGACCATATGGTCTACCATCTGCTAGTACGTCCTGGTTATGGAGCACTGAACATTTTGGACACCGTGTATTAGCTTCTGCATTCTGACATGTGAAAAGAAAGCTTTCGCTTGATCCAAGTCTAGAACGGTTCCTATGAATAAGAATTTTCTGGTTAGCCACAGGGCTGACTTTTCAAAATTAATGAAAAAGAAGAGGTTTTGCAGGAAATATATTATGTTCCTGAGGGAGAGAGCTAGATTTCTTGATGAAGCTGTCAGATTAATCATTGAGATAAGAAAAACTAGACACCCACTGATGCAGATGAGCTGCTATGACCAGACGTTTGGTGAACACAGTAAGACCAAGGAAAAGCTGAAGGGAAGTACCTTGTATTGATAATGGCTGGTGTAAGGATGAAATGAAGCTACTTCCTCTAGCTGGAATGAATAGGAATGTGTGCGTAGGCTGGATAATTTTACAAATCATTCAGAGTTTTCCGACTTTAGAGAAGGGGAAGGTAAAGCGTCCCACCTTCTGGTTCAGAATTCAATGTGGAAAAAGACAGACTACTGGATACTGGGAGTAATGCATCTCTCTCTGTTCAGGGATAGCTCTTGCAGACCTACAGTATGTGTGACCTTATCTCAATATATAGCACCAACAAATTCTTGCAGCTGCTCTGGGAGATGCTGCAAAACTGACAAGATTTATTTACCACCATGACTAGCACTGGTGCCAGTGTCACAGGCTTTACCTCTTGAGATGGAATGGATCATTAAACAGGAGAAAAATAAAGTAGAGACCTCTATGTTATAATCTGTGAATGTGAACAAGATGATGTCTGAACTGGATAACTCGTCGTTCAGAGAGAAAAAGGTTGTGCTGTCAGACTCCAATGGATATACACGCATCTATGTTGACGTGAATGCATCTGTACCAACAGATATTCTAAACTTTGGTACAAGTATGTTGAGGTACATATTTCAGCACGCCATTCTTTCCTGGCATAAATATTGCAGTGGGAATGTACATCTATTTGTACTTCAACAGTGCAGGTAATCTTACAAAGGAGCCCCAAGGTTAAAGGCAGTCAAAAAGTCTATCTTTTGAAGACAAGTATCTACTTATCTTATACAAGGATAAGTGGCAGACATCACGCCTTAAGGTGTAGCAAGTATAATCCAAAAGGCTTTAAGTGCATAAGTAGGCACATAAACTAAAGTTTTGTATTATGTGCATACTTGATAACATTGCTGATAGGTATAACTGGGGGTGCCATCTGGGCAGAGTGTGGGCAGCGAAGTACACATCTTCATTTCAACGAGTGTGTACTTTTACATGGAGTGGAGGAGTAGCCCAGTGGTTAGAACACCGGCTTGGTAACCAAGCAACCAGGGTTTGATTCCCACCAGCACTCCTTGTGGCCTTGGGCAAGTCACTTAACCCTCCACTGTCTCGGAAGAAAGGCCTGGCAATCTACTTCCAGTGACACTGCCAAGAAAACCCAGGAGCTTCTGGGTCGCTAGGAGTCAGGACTGACTCGAAGTCACACATTGCATTGCATTGTTGTACTTTTACACTGGTCGGTATTTTATATGCACTAAAACTACCACATATACACAAATTACTTTCAGTGCGACATCTGCACTAGAAGTAGTCAAGAAGTCTCAGCAGAAATTCACACCGAGTTGGAGGATCCATGGCACTGCCTTTTCACAACTGTTCTTTTTAAATCACTTTGCAGAGAAACACTACCACCACTTGCAGAGGATCCATTTAAGTGTACAGATGCAGCCGACCTGGACATTGAAGCCAGGTTTTGAGCCTCATTTTGCACTAGGAGCCTCCTTTCTATTTTGCGGAGACATTCATCAGGGGTGCTTGCATCCAAGCCTAAATACAAAATATACCTGGACAGAGCAAAATGTTCTGGACACGGTCGAAACGCCAACTTGGCTGCACTATGGTCCACAGAAAGGATCAAAATTTAAAAAATATATATCTAAAGTAACAAAAAATATTAACCATTTTTCTAAAGAAAAGAACTAGAGATGAGAAGAGACTATGAAAGACAAAAAAAAAAAATATATATATATATATATATATATATATATATGATGGAGCTTTATTTATTTTAAACACACTTTCAGTACAATGTATCTGATCACATCCTACTTGTCAATGGAGAATTGTGTTTATAGATACTAGGGAATGAATGTTTAAAGCATTTGTGTGGTTAGCTATTGAAATTAGCAACATAAACGCTGAAGCTATAATTTAGCTACTGCAAGCAGTGGGAAATTCAATGTGCATATACGATTTAGTTGAAAGCATTCCTGGGGATGTTTATAACTTCATGTGCTTACTGCATATACCTTTATCTATCTATACTGAGAGAGAGAAGCCAATCTTTTAAAAGCATGATATTCAACAGGCTATCCGGTGACCACAGCACTGTTCGCATTATCTGGATATTCAGTGGTAGAATCCGGATAGTGACTGCCGCTATCTGGATATGCAGCAAGTTTCAGTTGGCCCTTATCAAACAGCAACTTAGACCTGCTATGCATGCAGCCTATATGTTCTGGATAAGTGCTGAATGAAAACTGCCCTATCCATATAAGTCGGCACTTACCTAGATAGCAGTGGCACCCTCCTTGCTCCCCCTACAAACCACCCCTGCAGTAACCGGATAGTGCAGAACAGTCTACGGCAATATTCAGCAACACTATTTGGATAGTAGTGCTAAGTATCACGCTCGACACACTTATCCAGACAGCTTCCCAATATACATATCCATCCACACATGCAAATATATATGTAAATGTCTATGGTACCTGAATGTAACTCGCCTTAAGCAATTTCTGATTAACATTAAGAGCTAAATTCAAAATCCCTTCCCTTCCCCTTATGTTCTTGGCACTTATATTCAGCACTCACCACATAAAGCTGTGCGCTCAAGTCTGGTTCTGGTGAAAGGCTGTCCCCTAAGTGTACATGCATCACGTCAGTGACAGTCTTAAGCACATAACTTTATCAAGATATTCATCACATCAGACCTTAGATCTCTGAGCATGGACTGTTTCTCTCTAAAGAGCAAGGAGATCCTCTCTAAAAACGGTGCCTATTAAACAAAAAATAGAAACTAAGGAGCAAGAGTGGTATACGATATAGATAAATATAATATTTATCTTGTATCTATATTAAAAACAACCTAATTCTCTCAGTATTTATTTATTTATTTATTTTATTTATTTTACATTTCTTATATACCGCACTATTTACGATCAGCGCGGTTTACATAAAACAAAACAGAATCCGACAATGAACAAGAGTCTGGTCATTACAATGAACAGGAGCAATCAACTTGGATAACGGGGGAAACTATGTACATAAATGGAATACTGAAATTGGTAAACTATGTACACAAATGGGATACTGAAATTGGTAACTGTCTATATGTGAGATGAGTTCATTGTGTGTTGTTCGTACCTGGTGGCTGGGGTTCAAGGGAGGCTGTGAGGTATTTAATAAAGAGGAGGTGTTTTAAGGCCTTCCTGAACTGGCTCAAATTGGGGATAGCTCTGATGTGTGGTGGTAAGGAGTTCCAGAGGCTTGGGGCGCTCAGGCTGTAGGCTCTATTTGAAGTTGATATGGCGCATCTTGTCATAGCTTTTGGTATTGCTAGCATGTTGGTTGTAGCCGTTCTTCTTATCCTGTTGGGCATGGGTTGTTGTATGAGGTCACATATTGAAGAAGAGGATAACCCATTGATGGCCTTGAATGTCATCACTAAGATCTTGAAGTTAATCCTGGCTTGGATGGGGAGCCAGTGCAGCTGCATCAGGAGGGGTGTGATGTGCTCTTTCCTTGGTGCTCCTAAAAGGATTCGCGCAGCGCTGTTCATGGCGAGTTGTAAGGGATGTAAGGTTGCTTTAGGGAGACCTTGTAGGATGGTGTTTGCATAATCAAAATGAGGGATGATGAGGGCTTGGTAGATGGTACGGAAGTCATTCAGCTCGAGTAGAGGGCGTATGTGTCTGAGGGATCTGATCTTGAAGTAGATCGCTCTTACTGTTTTTGCTATGTGCTGCTTCATGTCGAGGTTCTGATCCAATGTGACTCCGAGGTATCGTATGGCTGATTTTACTTGCAGCTTGGCGTTGTCTACTTCCAAGTGGTTAGGTGGAATAAACTCAAGATTTCTAGAGATAAATAGGACCTCTGTTTTCTTATGTTGGATGCGCAGATTTTGAGAGAGGAGCCATTCGGATACTGCATTGAAACACTTAGTTATTGGGGTGAGGTCTGGGCAATCCAGGGATATTGGCAGGTAAAGTAGGACATCGTCGGCGTAAATCATGCAACTCACATTAAAGTGTCTAATGATGTTACATATGGGTTGGATATAAATGTTAAACATAAGAGACGATAGGGAGGATCCTTGAGGGACTCCTTGACTTTGTAGGAATGGCTCAGATGTGGTTCCATTTGCTCGTACGTGTTGCCATCTTCCAGACAGGTAAGACCTGCACCACTCCAGCGCTGTTTCAGTGATGCCTTTCTCTCTTAGCCGAATCAGGAGGATCTCGTGGCAGACAGAGTCGAAGGCTGCCGCAATATCTAAAAAGATAAGTGCGAAACCTGTACGTGAGTTGTCAATGCCTGAGATTATGGTGTTGAAGAGAGTGGTAAGTAGTGTTTCCACTCCATGTGACTCTCTGAACCCGTGTTGTGATGGATCTAGAGGTGCATAGGTGTCCACATGATCTTGTAGCTGCCTGTATACTATTTTTTCAATGATTTTAGAGAGCATCGGGATACTGGATATGGGTCTGTAAGACTCGACCTTTAGAGGGTCTAATTTGGTGTCCTTAAGCAGCGGTCTAACAGAGGTCTGTTTGAGCATGGATGGGAATGATCCGGTGCTAAATGATAGTCGCATCATTTTGGCTAAGAATGGGGCAAGGTCAGATCGCAGATCTTTTATCCAGAATGCTGGACATGGATCTGAGTATAAAGTAGAGGTATTTAGGGTAGCAATGGTGTCTTCAATAATTATCTTAGACGGAGTGGTTAAGGTGGATAGATACGTTGCGCATGCTTGAGCATAAGGGGGGTCCGGTATCACCATCTTGTCGGTTCTGCATAGCTTTGATTGCATAAAGTTGGCATAATCCTGAGGGTGTATAGATTCTGTGCGCTCAAGGGTCGGTTCTCTGGCAAGAGATTTGACCAGGTTAAAGAGGTCGTGCGGCTTGTTTAATGAACGTTTCAGAGTGTTGGTGTGATGTAGTTTCATTTTGTCTGTTACAGCCCTGCGATGAGTGTGTAAGAGTTGGATGTATGCTGCTTGATCGCTGCTGGTACGTGATTTCCTCCAGCGTTTTTCCGATCTTCGTAGGAGGGTTAAAGACGCCTTTAAGTCAGGTGTGAACCAAGGTGCGGAAGGTCTTTTCTTTGAGGCTTTAGTCGTGGGAGGGCGGATTGCGATCGCGCTGAGCTTGCTGTTCCATGTGGAAATTAGGACATCCAGGTCTTGTGGGGTATTGTCAAGGAGAGAGTTTATTTCATCCAGGATGCGTTCTTTGTTAAACGGGTGAAAACTTCTGGCATTTGAGGTTGTGATTGTTTGTTCGTTCGTGATGGACCTTTGTGACCTGGTAGGGGTCGGAATTTGGAATGAAATAAGCTTATGATCCGACCATGGAACTGCTGTTAGAGATAACTTGATGTTTTGTGCTTGTTGAAGCACCACTTGTGGGGCGAATATCAGATCAAGAATGTTGCCCTTTGTGTGTGTAGGTTCATGAACCAATTGGGTGTATCCCAAGGTATCTAGGGCTTCTGTGAAGGCGGCAGCCTGATTGACCTGTAGGGATGGTATGTTAAAATCACCTAGTATCCAGCTTGGTCTGTGTGGAACATGGGTATTTGTTGCTATGTTTATGATATTGGAGAGATTGTCTGGATCAGTGGAGGGCGCTCTATAAATAAGGTTTATGGAGCAAACGTGGTTGGAAATCGATAATGTTTCAAGGGTATTGGTATTGCTGGCTTCTACCATTTTGAATTGAAGGTCAGCTCTGGTGATGATGGCAACTCCTCCACCCCTTTTGTTTTGCCTGTGGCTTGTGAAAGTTACGAAGTTGGGTGGGAGAAGTTGATTGAGGATGGTATTATCTTCCGGTGAGAGCCAGGTCTCAGTTATCATGATGACATCTAGATTAAGATGAATTATTGTTTCAGTGATTGCTGGCCATTTTTTGCGAAGTGATCGAGCGTTAATGAGAGCGCACTTCAGGCTGTTAGTATGTAGGGGTTTATTTTGCTTTGGTTTAGAGTTATTTTGTAGGGGGATATAGACTAGACGGGGGCGGCGTGGATAGCTCGCTCCATGATAGGAGTTGTTGATGTCATCAGAGCATTTTCTTCCACTAGTCCGGAGCGTCGGGATGGGGTTTTGTGCTGTTAGTGCCAGAGAGCTGGATGGCAAGATAGTAAGTAGAAGGTAAAGACTCATTAGAGTGAGGATTATGTGCTTCATTTTGGGTCTATCTGTTCCGGTACAAGGGTGGAAAATATGAGACAATATGAGACAATATGCGACAATATGCGACAATATGACAATATGATAATATGAGACAATATGAGACAAGGAAAATATGAGACAATTGGTATGGTTTCAGGTTGTTAAGGTGTGGGAGAAAGAGCCTCTTATAGCTACCTTTTTGGAGTGGTATAAGACTGTAGGCAGCTGGTAAGTATGTAGACACAATGTTTCATTCTTCACTTTGGAGCATTAGATATGTGTTAGAAACAATGTAACAAATTTTTGAGATGTAGCAATGTACATGCAGCAGAGACAATGTAAACTGTAAGAGATTGGGCAATGGAGACCATGTAGCAAATGCTGTTAGACGTCTCTACCCACAAACATTCATCAATTAGCCAGTGTAGTGAGCAAATAAACTTGTGTGACAATATTATTCAGGAAATTAATTCAGATAGTCATGTTTTGTGAAAGAATAGTAAGGTTGATAGTGCTTATCAAACCTGGTTTCCACAGGGTGTTGCCTGGTGATGCAGGAAGGAGCAGTCTTGTGGGTTAGGCGGGGTGGTTTGTTGCTGTCGCGTGGTGTTCGGCAGAGGTGTAATTACCTGGAGAAGAGAGAGCTCAGCGCCAGGGGAGCTTAATCTAGGTGGTTGCCCTGACTTTAGTACTTAAATGCAGAAAGTACTCTGAATGACCTAAGCCATTTTACAGCAATAGCTTGTGCTAAAGAGCAATTAATGCACATTAAAACCCTATGTTGTGTGTTAATTGCACCCAACATGCACTATTTTACCAAAATGCATGAAAATCTGATCCAATGCATGTTAAATAATGAGATGTACTGCATGCAAATGTAATCAAAGCAGTTCATTATTATGCAAAATGAATAGCGCAACTTCTGTTAGACTTCAGAAGTTGCATTATCCATGGAACATTAGCAATACCCCAAAAGGTTTGCTAACCATTCTCACTAGAAACATGGGGCAAAGAGACTGGTGCGTGGAGGGAAGAACCACAGTCTGGCTAAGATATAAGGAGGACAACACCTTTGGAAGAAAGGACAGCACAGCACAGTCTATATTGAAACAGAAGCCATCAGGATGACAAAATATAGTTCCCTGCAGGACAAGGCTTGCAGCTCCGACACCCACCCAGCGGATGCTATGGCTCCAGGAAGACTATCTTAAGGGTTAATTCCTTGAGAGAGGCCCTTTCAAAGCCTTCAGAGGTACTCCACTAAGTAACAACCAGATGCACCAGACAACAGATTTCTTTAATTCCCTTGAGGGAGTGGGAGACATTGGGGTGCACTGCCAATAATGTCCCTTGGATACACCACTTGAACCCTGAGAGAGTTCAAGGCTTCGCTCTGGTTCAGACCGGACTGTAAAAAGGACAAAACCATGGCTATGTCTGCCTTCCTGGCACTACCTCTCAGAAACACTCTATATTTCTAATATAAGCCAAGGATGTAGAGGTCCTTCAGGCATTAAGCAGGGTGTCTCCTAATGCCCTAGATGTTCTCATATTGGACAGCCTACATCTCTGAGGCTAGGTCATAAGCGAGAAGAGAGCAGGGCCCTCCATCATTAGCAGTCCCTTGTGAAGGAGGCCCCTCTGAGGCAACAAGAGGGAGGCCCTGTTAACAGGTTCAAGATATCTATATACCTTGGTCATTTATTGCCCAGCCGGCCTCCTGAGGAGACCAGAGTCCCTAGACCAACTGGCCCAGGCAGTGCATATCCCAGCTGTTCAGGCTGGCATCTGAGGTTACAATCACCCACTCTAGTATTTCCAGTAGCATCTCAGCCATCAGATAGCAGGACTGCAACTACCACTTCAACTACTCCATCTCCCATGAAAGAGGAAGGGCCTGATCAAATGACTGGGAACAGAGAGGAGAGGGTCAGCAGGTGCCTCTGCAGAGGATGCATGCATGTATGTCCTGACCCATGGAACCAGCTCCAGGATTGATGCCATGGACCCAAGGAGCTGAAGTCCTAGGCTCATGGGGCCTACTGAGCACAAAATGCCTCGAGTTGGCTCTGAAGCTTGAGGCCCTCTTCAGTATAAGAAAGACTCACCCCAGGAGCGTATCAAATCAAGCCCTGAGGTACTACAAGTCCTGGGATGGGAGCAGGCTGCTTTTAGGATAGTTGATCACCAACCTTCCCCCTCCCATCTTTCTTTGTGGGCTTATCTACCTTTTGGGAACCTGACAGGTATTTGTTACCTGGATTGGCCACAGGATACTGGACTTGGACCCTTCATCTGACCCAGTATGGCATATCTTATGTTCTATATTCTTATGACCTTAGGGCTCTTAAGAGTCATCTCTGGCTTCTCCCATTAAGAAATCAGAAGCTGTTTCATATGCTCAGGCAAAGGAAAAAAATCCAGAAGGATGCCCGATACCCTGCAAAATAGGATCCATCTATGATGATACTTGCACTGGGCCAGGCTCCACAATGTGTAAGGTCAGCATAGCGAGTCTTCTCTATGAAAAAGATAAAGCTATAAGGATCCTCATCCTGTGACAAGGCAAACTCTTCTTCCTCCTCAGACTCATTGTGCAGAGAGATAGAGTCCTCTTCAGCATCTCAACAACTCTTTGTAGAAGATAAATAGAGCACCTAGAGGAATGCACAAGTGGAGGAGCATTCCCCCTTATTAGTCACAGCTGAGCCCCCCTAAAGTCCAGGGACCACCATAGTGGAGTCTCTAACCTCAGACCCCTGCAGAGGGGTTGACAAGCAAAGAAAAAAAAACCTCTATCAGCCTATGAGCTGTTTCAGTAGCTGCTGCTCAAAGCCATCAGAACAACCACCCTGGGCAGCTGCTGGCTTGAACCAGAGGCCTTATAGACCTGGTCTTCTGTGCCCAACTGACTCTGGAGGGGACTGCCTACCCTGCAGAAGGGAAAGCCCCAAGGACCCAAAAGGAGGCTCAAATTCAGTATGGGATCCAGACAATGCTGACAAAAATTAGCCCTGGGTAACCCCCTCACACAGGAGCCCACTACAGGGCTAACCTGCCTAGAGCCACACAAGGCACAATGCTGGGCACCAGGCATGCTTGCAATACTCCACATGACAAAAATAAAATGAACCATAGGAAAACAAAATGTGAAAAACTAACTACCAAAAACTGCCACAGATCATAAAATTAAGAACCATTAAGGGGGGGGGGGGGCCCATACACAGCACAGTTGTGTCAAAAAAGGAGACCCAGGACCTGAAGGGCCAGTTGGGGAAACCCGAACAGGGCTTCCCCAACCACCTACACAGGCCTAGGAGTTCCTGCTGCTCAAGACAGGCCAGAATTTTTTAAAACTATTTTAAGCAGTACAGAGACTAAACACAGTCCCATAGAAAATAATGGGCTGAAAATTTCACTTTTGAAAACAAATCTAAAAATTTAGCAAAAGCAGATAAGACAGGAAGAGGGGCTTGGGCCCAACTTACCAACCCCAACAGGGCCCCCGCTGGGTCCTCTTGCTCCTCTCCGGCCCACCAGTGCTGGAACCCATGTGTAACAGCATTGGATGCAGGGCAGCTGCCAGCTCAAGGAGACAGGTGTGTACCTGAGCTCCAAGCAACATTGGGTCTACTAGTCTCAGTAACATAGGCCACAGTCACACAGACCACAAGGTGTAAAAACAGGGAAGATGGCCTATCTATACTGCTGCACCAGTCCAAACACCTTACCCCTGCCAGAGACAGAAATACTGGCTTCTCTCAGTGCTGCACCAGCAGATATGCCTATGATGTCATTACTGAAAATTGCTCAAGACTGTCTCCACCTGCTGGCAAGAGAGCAAAAAAGCACTCATCTAGACTGATCTATCAGGATGATAAGGAAATGGCAGTAAAATCAAGAGGGTATATGACATTACAGCTGTTTTTAAAAGGCAACTTAAATTCTAATATGATCATCCTCAACTTTCTGTAGCAATTTGAAGGTAAAAAAATGCAGCTTTAAAGTGGTATGAAATTCTGTATCATGTCTTCTGTATAAAAGATGTTTATAAAAGTCATTTAAATTGTGAGAAACTGATTATACAAAGAAGGATGTTTACCAATCTAAAATCGCAGCTAGTTAAATACTTATGCATGATGTCAAACCTCACTGTGTCTTTAAGAGTATTTCCTTTCCTTGGTTCTTCAACATAATTTAGAAAATATATGTCTGAAAATAATTTTAGAGTATCCATTTTGATATACTCCCAGACAGAGTTTAAAGGGTTCATCTTCGGAGGCTGCATCCAAAAAATCTCATCACTTTAGTGACTGGAAATGGATTATCAAAAACAGGAACAGCAAAATGTGTCAAGGCCTTTGACTGAGAGCTAGGGGGTTATTCATTGCAGCCTTCTACTAAAACAAAAACCTGCTCATAGTCCAGTTTCTCTCAAACGGCAAATAAAAGACAGCAAATAAAAAAATAAATAGTGAAAACGGCAAATAAAAAAACCACCCCTACATCAGTAGGAAAACAGACAAAATACAGGAAACAAAAAAAATGTACAAGTTTCGTTTCAACTCCTCAGTATTCCATTTCTTCTGAAACAGAAGAAAAATACTTAAAGTCCACTGACCATCCAATATCAAGCCATCCGAGACTTACTGACAAGAGACTTCAGCCTCCTGCTGCTCCTCTGTTTTTTTTCACATTTCACCCCAGTGCACTGCAGGAAATCCTTTTCCCTCTCTCCACAGATTTTAATTTACTGAAATACTTATTAATGCAACAGAGCTCAGGAGTAGGATCCAACCTCTGACTTCAGGATTCTCCCCTCTAGGCCACTGTCTGCAACCCATAGGATTCTTTTACCAAAACTGAAAGGAATTACTCCTCCTAGTTGACGACTTCTGGGAAAATCAATAGCCTCTTACTGTTCCAGAATTCACTGAACCCTCCACTGCCTGGAGAGTTGCTCATTTTACACAAGCACAACATAAGATACTCTGAATGACCCAAAGGATCCCCACCACAAGGTTGCTGATTTTCATTGTAGCTGGACTCTTCTCTCTCCACAGAAAGATTCAAAGACAGAGTGTATGGACACTGAAGAAACAAAACACAGCAAACCCAAAATCCAAATTAAGCTGTAACAGGGAAAGAAAAAACAAAACATTCTAAGGATAAAAATGCCAAAAAAAAAAATGCAAGGAGCGCGAGATGTTTCTTTCAGCGGTACATCTATGGTATGAAAAAATTAACTCTCTCAATATGACAAATGTTCGCCAGCTAGTTACTGCAAAAACAAAGACTCCATCACTCCCTAGCCCAGGGGTTCTCAACCCTGTCCTCAGGACCCACCTAGCCAGTCGGGTTTTCAGGATAACCACAATGAATATGTATGAGAGAGATTTGCATACACTGCCTCCATTATATGCAAATCTCTCCATGCATATTCATTGTGGTTATCCTGAAAATCCGACTGGCTAGGTGGGTCCCGAGGACAGGGTGGAGAACCCCTGCCCTAGCCTGAGTGTTTTAATCAGTACAGCAGGGGTACTCAAATCCAGTCTTGGAGGGCCGCAAACCAGTCAGGTTTTTTGTGATATCCCTCATGAATATGCATGAGATATATTTGCATGCACTGCCTCCATTGTATTTGAATCTCTCTCATGCATATTCATGAGGGATATCCCGAAAACCTGATTGGTTTGCGGCACTCCAGGACTGGATTTGAGTACCTCTGCAGTACAGCAAGGTGCAAATGACTGAAGTCATAGGTCCAGTCTGAACTTACACACTGTTTGGTAACAGGTGCAACTTAAAATACAGATTTGTTTTACTTGCACTGTATTTTTCTTTAATAATTTACATAAAATTAGTCAGTCACAGCATGGCCACAGATTATGATATCATTATAAAATGTAAAAGCCATGAAAATGAACTAGATACGAAAATAGAAAAATCATCTCTCAACTACTAAGACCATGATATTTCTGTCATTCACATTAATACTGACCTGAAACATTGCTTAACCAACATGTCAGTATAAAAATCAAAGACTGCAAAGATGATAATTAAAGCTAAGGACAATGCATAGAAGATATGGGTAGTGCTAAATGAAAATTTCTGAAAGAACACCACCACCCTCTTCTGGCTTCAACCTGTACTAACCTCAATCACCTAAAAGCAGTAAAAGGGCAACTAATTTGCAGACAGCAGGAGTGGAAACTTCAATCCTCACAGGCCACAGATGGGTCTGGTTTATTAGGAAACCCACTGTGTGCAAGAGAGATATCTGCAGGTAATAGAGGCACCACGTTCAAATGTATCTCATGTACATTCATTCTGGACGTTCTGAGAAAAGGACTTGCTTGCAGCTCCTGAGCAGACTACCCTTATACTTCAGACAACACATCAATGAAGTGATAGTCAGATGTCTTAACAGCTGATAATATTTTTCTTGCATCATCATCATCATGTGGCCTGCAGAGATTTTTGCTTAAGCACGACAGATGTTTGTAAGATTAAGAAAAATATTTTTTCAGTCAAGCTAAATTGCTAATTGCTCTGTTGTGAATTATTAAAAGATTCCACCTATCCAACACATCACTTTGCTTTCCTGGACAAAAAGGGACTATGGTGAAATTAGACCTTACTTGCTAATTTTCTTTCCTGGAGTTAGTCTAGTCCAGTCCAGACGCATGTGTTATGCTCATCCACCAGCAGGGGGAGACTGAGAACAAGCAGCTCAAACTTTTCCTTTAAGTAGCCTGTGCTTCCCTGCATAGCCAGTATGAACCTCACAGAGCAGCAGAATGGAGTCCCAAAACCCCAACAGCTCCATCAGCCCTGCAACAAGTCATGCACCAGAACAGCACACACACTTGACCATAGAATATCTTGACTTGTCTTAAAAGAATTTATTCTTTTTTTTTTTCCTTCAAAACAGGAAACACCCCCCCCCCCCAAAGAACTGAAGTCCGCAACGAGGAGAGCAAACAGTGCAACACCACATCAGAACCCCCTAGAACCACAACGAAACAAAGGGAGAACCATCACAACCAACTCTCGTGGAGGTTGCCTGTTCCAGCTAACAGCATCTTTACAACAAACCAGAAAGACAGAATTCAAATCCCGAGATGGTCCTGGACCAGAGAGACTCTAGGAAAGAATTAGGAGGTAAGGTCTAATTTCATCTTCCAGTTCGTCCCGCCAGTCCAGTCCAGACATGTGGGACATAAAGTAGTACTATCACAGGATAGGTAAAGAAATTCCAGCCTGTAGCACCTGAGCCCCAAAATCTGCATCCTGGCAGGCCTGTACAGCCAGTCAGTAATGACGTGAGAAGGAATACAGCGAAGACCACATCACTGCCCTGCAAATATCTTGAGGAGGAACAAGGCTGAACTCTGCCCAAGAGGCCACCTGAACCCTGGTAGAATGGGCCCAGAGCCTCAACTGGACCATGTGCCCCTTCAGTAAATATGCGGATTCAATAGCACCCCAAATCCAATGGGAAATAGACACCTTGACAACTGCCTCGCCCTTGTGAGGCCCACCAAAGAGCACAAAGACGCTCTGAGTGCCGAAAGACCTCCATCACCTTCAAATACCACTTAAGTGTCCTGTGGACATCAAGTAAGCGTAAAACCCTAGACTCAAACAAGTCCAGGGGGCCTGATTAAGATGAAACAATGAAATGATCTTTGGCAAGAAGTAAGGAACCGGATGAAGGATCACCCTTTCCTTTGTGATCACCAAATAAGGCTCCCTGCAGCTCCGAGATGCACCACGCTGAGCAGATAGCCACCAGAAATATTACCTTAAGATCAAATTTATTTATTTAGACAGATTTGTATGCCACCTTATCCTTCAATCAAGGTGGTCACGTCACATCACAATTGGAGGGTTACATTTAACATTAAGTTACGTGTAAACATTTGGACAGTACACTTAACAGTATTTAGATAGTACAATTGAGGGTTAACAAACGGGAGAGTATTTGATAACTTGGTATTATAAACTTGTGTGTATGGATAGGATGAGTGCGTGCTTAGTTGGCAGAGGAAGTAGTTTATCTGTTTAGGTAGGGGGGTGTTGCCTGAATGCTCATATGTTTCTATAAATAAGAATGTTTTCAGGTCTTTGCGGAAGTCTGTAAGGTCATCTAATTCCCTCAAGCTCGTTGGTAAGGAGTTCCATAGTGTGGATGTCAGTAGCGATGGTGCTCGTTTTGAAGTTGTTTGGTTTTGTGATAGCCTGCAGGTGTGGCGATTATGTTGTTGTTGGTTCTTCTTGGTCTATTGCTGATATCCCTTATTATAATGTTTTGGAGTACATCTGCTGAGAGATGGTGAATGATTTTGAAGATGATCATGATTGTTTTATATTTAGCTCTTGCCATCATTGGGAGCCAGTGTAGTTGTTGTAGAACGGAAGTGATGTGCTCAGTCCTTGGAGTGTCTGTAATGATGCGTGCTGTGGTGTTTTGTATCATCTGTAGTGGGTGGAGTGTCTGCTGAGGAAGGCCTTGATATAGTGAGTTTCCGTAATCAAGCAGTGGTGTAATGAGTGCTTTGCACACTGTGCAGAAGTGGCCCTGACGTAGCATTTGGTTTGATTTATCTGATTATCCTCAATCGCTGATAGGCCTTGTTTGCGGTTTTGGTGATGTGGGATTTCAGGTTCAAAGCTCTGTCTAGTATGATGCCCAGATACTTAACTTCTTCTTTGACTACTATATGTTTGTCTAGGATATTGATGATTTGTGGAGGTATGAAGGTGGAGTTCCTGATGACGAATATTGCCTCAGTTTTATCGTAATTGACAGTTAAGTTGTTGGCTATGAGCCCGTCATTCATGTCTTCGAGGCATTTGGTTATTGTTGTTGTGTTTAGTGCTAGTAGGTTGATTGGAGCGTACACCATGATGTCGTCAGCATAAATGTGATAGTGAAGTTTGTGGTTCTTGATGATGTTGCATATGGGCTGTATGTAGATGTTAAAGAGCATTGATGATAGGGCTGAGCCTTGGGGTATTCCCTGCGTGACAGGGAATTGTATTGATTTCTTTTGGTCGCATTTGACTTGTTGCATTCGTCCTCCCAAGTATGACATAAACCAGTTCAGGGTATTCTTGCATAGTCCTCTCTGTTGTAAGCGTTGCAGTAGCTTGGTGTGGGACACAGTGTCAAAGGCTGCCAAAGATGTCCATGAACACTAGTAGGAAGCCATTTTTGGTGTTGTCTATTCCTCTTAGGAGATTGCCCAAGAGGGAGGTGAGTAGTGTTTCCATGCCGTGTTGGGGCTTAAATCCATGCTGATGGATGTTCAGTGGGGCATTTATGTCAATATGGTCCTGAAGTTGCCTTTGCACTGCCTTTTCTATGATTTTAATCCTTCAAGGAAGTTCTCAACAGATGGTCAAGTGGGGCTCCCGCAAGCACAGACAGCCAAGTTAAAGTACCAGGATGGAATCAGGGGACGGCAAGGCGGTCTCAAGTGTTTGCCCCCCCGAAGCAAAAATGGACCACATCATGGTGAGAAGCAAGGGACACATCCTATACCCGGCCCTGGAAACAAGTCAGGGCCCTCACCTGCACCACAAAAAGGTGTTCAATGCCAGATCCCTTTCGAGGCCATCCTGCAGGAAAGACAAAATATCCGGGAAAGCGACCCTTAAGAACCACACCCCCCTTTCTTGGCACAAAACCTCAAAAAACATACCAGACCCACACATAGACCAGGGAAGTAGAACGCTTTTGCACCTGCAGCAACATATCAACCACCTTGGAGGCATACCCTTTACACCTCCTACATGCCCTTTCAAGAGCCAAGCCGTAAGCAAGAATTGATCCACGTCTGACATCTGGACAGGGCCCTGCATCAGAAGGCCCACCTCCCAAGGAAGGGGAAGAGGCTCCACCAACTGGAACCACACCAGGTCCACATACCACAGCCACCTGGGCCAATCTGGGGCCACCAACACCACATTCCCCACATGGGTCTCAACCCTCTGCAGGACACGCCCGATCTGCAGCCATGGAGGGAACATAGAGAAACCTGCATCAAAGCCCTCAGCTCCCTGTGTCTGCTGAAGAACCTGGGGGCCTTGGCATTCACCAACATCACCATCAAATCTATCATGGGAACACCCCAGCGCTCCACTATCAGCTGGAATGCTGTAAGAACATAACATAAGATATGCCATACTGGGTCAGACCAAGGTCCATCAAGCCCAGTATCCGGTTTTCAACAGTGGCCAATCTAGGTCATACGTACTGTCATGAGGCATGTGTCAATACAGATGAGTGTTTAAAAAGAAATCCTGTTTCTTTTAAGGAACTAGGTGTGCAATTACCCCCAGGCACAGCTAGAGGGAGCAGGAACAGACATTCGGGAGTTAATGAGCCTGGGAACTCTGATGACTTGCACCTGGAAGTGAACCCGGAAGTCATTCCAAGGAGTTTGCTTTATAAATCAGAACAGAATGCTTGTAGAGCAGAGAAGGCCGAGAGGCACCAAGAGAAGGCTGGGAAGTCCCCAGAGAAGGCTGGGAAGTACCCAGAGAAGGCAGAGAAGACTGAGAGGAACCTGAGAAGGAACAGACTTCACAAGGCTGGGAGCCAGCAGACCCAAACTGACCCTGCTGCACAAGGGAAGTTTGCTAGAGCCAGCTCTAAGGTGAGAGTGTCTGCCACGCCCTGTTCTTACAGTCTGCCTGAATCCAGAATAGAGAGACAGAAGCCAAGAACCAGGGAGAAGGGTTCTGAGAAGAGCTTACAATCTCTGAAGGATCATCATCAAGTTTTACCAGGTCAGAAAGGAAAGCACTTTTATGGTCAGCTGGATTTCTTACCCAGAGAGAGAGGGGAATCCAGGATAAGTTTTACTCAACTGCCCAGAAGCACGGCTATATCCAATGCTGGCAGGCAGAGGCTCTGCTACCAAAGGAAAGTGGCTGGAGGAGAAAACACTGTTGGTTCCAACTCGTCCAAATCCAGGTATGAATCACTAACCAATGACTGTGAATACTGTGCTCCTAAAAGCTCTGCTAAAACCCGTGTCCCTTGTGTGAGGGAAAAGAAACCAGATTGGTTTAATCAAATTCCTGCAGCCTTGAGAACCCCTGGCTATGGGAAGCCAGACCCCAGAGTCCTAACCTACAAGTCTGGGTCAGACAGGGACAGTGAATATTCCTCTGAGTATAACGAAGGAGATTCTATGGAAATTGAATACCCAAATACTGTTCCCTTATCTCTGCCAGAACTTATGGAATGTGACTTGTGCACGGCCTCAGCTCCAGAGTCTGTCTGCTCTGTATAGTGAAGAAGAATTAATGAAAGTTAATGGCTGTTTTCTTGTACTGAATTCCGGTAGTGAAGCCTGCCTTAATTGTGAAGCAACAATTAAGCAACTATTGTAAATACTGGTACCTTTTTGACAAAAAGGACTTTCTGTTTTCAATGATTCTCTTATGTTGAACCTTTGCATTTAACGGGGAATAAAAAGCCTTATTTCCCTCCACCTGGTCTCATTAATGAGTGCTCCTAGGTAGTTGGAATCTGTGAGGTCACTTCTCTCAACTACGCCGAGTGAACTTACATTCCCTGGACTGCCTAGTATAATCTTTGCTCGGGGTCACCCCAACATTCTTAAGGCGTAGACGGGGCAGCCCTGCGACAGTACCTAGCAGTTTCCCCAAAAGACACAGGTTCCACAATGCTTGTACTGGGTCAAGCATTGATATCCTGGGTCCCTTCTTAATAATGGTTTATGGACCTTGTCCAAACCTTTTTTTAAACCCAGCTACACTTTTCCAGGGTAGCGTTCAGACAGGGATCATTCTCCTGGGTACAAAAGATGACAGTTAAGATAATCCACCTGGACATCGTCTGTCCTGGCCACATGTGCTGCCGACAGCGAAAGCAGATGGGCCTCCGCCTACTGAAGGAGCAGAATCACTTCTACTGCCACCAGCAAGTCCCTCTGCCAGTTGATGTCCGACAATGCCAAAAACGTGGCTTACAGCACCCCCATGACCTGCCCCTGAAACCTGGAAAGGAAAAGCTCCAAGACCAAATGAACTGCCCTGGTATCCAGGTGATTGATAGGTCAGAGGCCACTGTCTCTGGGCCACATGACCGTGGCAGAGCCCCCCCAAACCAGAAGTCTGACATCGGTCATTAGCACTACCCAGTACCAGTTTGAGGGGCATGCTGGCCATAAGGTAGGTGAAGTCAAGCAACAGTCCAAACTCTCCTGTAGAGCAAGGCGAATCTCCATCAATTGTACCTGCAGGGACCATCGCAACAATAGCGCCGCTTGGAAAAAGATTTAGGCGTCATTGTGGATACCATGTTAAAACCCTCGGCCCAGTGTGCAGCGGCAGCCAAGAGAGCAAATAGAATGCTAGGTATGATAAGGAAAGGAATGGAAAATAAAACAAAAGATATTATAATGCCTCTATATCGTTCCATGGTGAGACCGCACCTTGAATATTGTGTGCAATTCTGGTCGCCGTATCTTAAAAAGGATATAGCGATTTTAGAAAAGGTACAGAGAAGAGCCACCAAAATGGTAAAGGGGATGGAAGGATACTCCTATGAAGAAAGGCTAAAAAGGTTAGGGCTCTTTAACCTGGAAAAGAGACGGCTGAGGGGAGATATGATAGAAGTCTATAAATTAATGAACGGAGTGGAACGGGTAAACGTAGATCGATTGTTTACCTTATCAGAATATAGAAAGACTAGGGGATATGCAATGAAGCTACAGGGTAAACTATTTAAGACTAATAAAAGAAAATATTTTTTCACTCAACGTGTAATCAAACTCTGGAATTTGTTACCGGAGGATGTAGTAAAGGCTGTTAGTGTAGCTGGGTTTAAAAAAGGTTTGGACAAGTTCCTGGAGGAAAGGTCCATAAACCATTATTAAGAAGTGACCGAAGATATCAATGCTTGACCCAGTACAAGCATTGTGGAACTTGTGTCTCTTGGGGAAACTGCTAGGTACATATGACCTAGATTGGCCACTGTTGGAAACAGAATACTGGGCTTAATGGACCTTGGTCTGACCCAGTATGACATATCTTATGTTCTTATGAGTCAAACCCAGGGTACTAAGTCAGTGAGACCACCATCAAGCTGAGCACCTGCAGGTAGTCCCAAGCATCTACCTGCCCCTACAGCTTCACTATCCTGCCCTCCTGCATGTCAAAGTGGGCACTCATACTCCAGGGACTGTGCAGGGGACAGCTGACTACTGGCAAAATGCACGACCCAACCAAGTTCCTGCAGCCAGTGAATCACGCAGGCCATTGCATCCCAACTCTCTTGCAAGGATTTCACTCAAATAAAACAAAACAAATCATCCAGACAGGGGTTCAACAGAATGCCCTGCTGTTGTAGTGCCGTCACCATCACCACCTTGGTGAAAACCTGGGAGGGGCCGTGGCCAGCCTGAAGGGAAGGCCCTGAAACTAAAAATGCCCCTGTGGAACCGCAAAACACGCTGATGCTTGGGAGGAATGGGGATATGCAGATATGCCATGGAAAGATCCAGGGACATCCTAATTCCCCTCACCAGACAGCCACAATGATGGACTGCGGAGTCTCCATGCGAAAACACTGAACCCACAGAGCACAGTTTACTCCTTTCAGATTGAGAATGAGGCACCAGGAAAACCCCTCCTTGGGCACAACGAAGTAAATGGAGTAACGCCCTGTCCCCCACTCTTCAGGGAGCACAGGCACTACAGCTTAAAGTGGCAGAAGGCAGTAGAGCATCTCCTGGACCTTCAAGGCCTTGGCAGGGGCTTGACAAGAAGACACCATGAAGGTGTTCGTGAAAGTTCTGGCAAACCCGAGGGTGTAGCCTGTGTTTATGACCTCCAGGTCCCAAGTGTCTATTGAAAGGTGGACTAAGGCAGGATAAAATTGAGTTAAGTGACCGTATATTGACTGCTCCCCTATTTAAGCCCCCAAATCTTCATTGGGAGGACTTAGCAACACCAGAGCCACCTGCAGCCACTCCTCTGTCACCCCAACCACATCCAGAAGAGGAGGAGGGGCCTTTCAGGAGAAACCGGGACCTCTGGAGGTTCGCCCTGCAGGCCAGGCAGAACCTCTGTGCCTCATGCCCCCTGCCTCTAGACAATGACCCCTGGCTTGCTGCCTTGGGTTTGTCCTCTGGGAGGTTTTGCAACCTTAGTATCTCCCAGATCCTTCCGAAACAGGAGCTTCCCCGAGAAGGGGAGCTTACTCAACCTCATCTTGGAGGCAAAATCTGCTGACCAGTTCCGTAGCCACAAGAACCGCCTAGCAGCCATCCCAGGTTGCCAGTGACTTGGCCGAGACCCTAAGCAAGTCACAGAGGAGATCAGCCAGAAGGTGGTCCCAGACTCGAACTGGGCCACTTCCTCCTGGGTTGCTGTTTCTGGGAGAAATGTCTCCAGAATCTTCTGTGACCAATATAGGCAGGCCCACGCCACATAAAATTTGTAGTAGTACACTGAAACCACAGATGACTCCCTGTAAGGCCAGGGCCGAAACCTCAAAGGCCTGCTTAAGCAGCACCTCCATAAGCCAATCCTGTGGGTCTTTCAAGACCACCCCTCCACCAGAATGGTAGTCTTTCTAGTGACCGCCACCACCAGTGCATTCACCCCGGGGAGGTGCAAGCACTCCCTCTCCTTCAGCGGGATGCGTTAGAGCCTGCACATGCTTCTACCGACCCACAGACCAGCATCAGGGACCTTCCATTCCTCATCTACAATGGCCTTGACTGCCTCATGGATAGAGAAGGAGCAAGGGAGCTTCCGAATATTCTCAAGGAGCAAGAGCAGATCTTCTGTCTGCTCTGTGGAGTCCCGCAACAGATCATCTGCGATCCTCAAAGCTGTCAAGGTCTGGATAATGAGCAAGAGGAGATCATCTCTACGAAATATGTCAACGGCTGAAGAATCCTCCCCAGTGGGGAGCTCCCCCTCTTCTAACTCCAAATAAATCAGATGGACCATCTAGAGCCCCTAAGGACCCCAACAGGGCCCTATTCTCAAAGTCTGGGGATCTCTCCCGCTGCAAGTGCTTCAATGCCACCAGGACAGACAGTCCCCCTGCAAGGAGGGAGACCCCCCAATCAGGGGACCCTTCCCCAAGACCTTGCTGCATTAAAAAGGGCCTGATGTAGGGGGAGTGGCTTGTCTAAGATGGCGGCAGTGGAGAACCCACCAACAATGCCTAAAAGAAAGGGTAAAGCTAAAGCTCCTCCCGCGGAACCTTTACCTTCTATTGAGTGGCCCATGGACCATTTCATTCGGTTATCCAAGGAGCAGATATCGGGGATTCGAGAGAGCTTGGAGGCGCCGATGGCCTCTGCATTGGTTTCCTCCGCCCTGGATATCACACTCTCCCCGGATGGACGCTCTCCCCCGGTTCCTCCCAGACCTCCCGCCGTCCAGCCGCTGAGTGAGGACGCGCCATCCCCTGTTGGGGAAGCGGCTTCGTCTTCTGTGCGGGGCTCGCTGCTGGTGAGTGCTCGAGGTCGAGCAGAGGATTTACATGCTCCTGGTGCTTCAGAGTTGCTATCTTCGCCTGTTACCGAGGGTAGTGTTTCCGTTGTAGAGGCTTCCAAAAGTTTGAAGGATAAACTGGACCTTGTTCCACCTCTACCTTCTCTTGTTTCTTTTGCCTTGCCTCGTCCGGCTTCGGTTACCTTGGAAAGCATTTGGGATGCAATTTCAAACCTCTCTACCATGGTAGCAACTCAATTTACAATATTTTCTGATCGGGTTGCTGCTAACGAAGAGGCTTGTCGTTCGATACCATCTTTATTGGAAGATATTAATATTAAGCAAGCTACTTCGGATCAGCAGCTCGAAAAAATTGAGGACTTAACTGACTCTTTGGTTAAAGACAATATTGCCTTGCACGCCAAGATAGAGTCTTTGGAGAATGCCGCTCGTGCCTCAAATATTCATCTGCTGAATTTCCCGATTGTACCTGGGACTGCGCCGCTAGATATGTTTAAAAAATATCTTCAAGAAGTCTTATTGGTCCCCCCGGATTTGATGCCTCCGGTTTCTAAGATTTACTACCTTCCCTTGGGGAAAAGGGAACGGAAAGCTTCAGGGGGGGCCTTAGAAATGGATTTCCTCAATGTTTCTGCGTTATCATCAACTCCCAAGGAAGAGGACTTAGCTGTATCAACTTTGCTTGTCACGCTGGCTCTCCCTTCAGATAGAGAATGGTTATTGAAGTTATTTTATAAGAAACGTTCTGTTTTGTTCTATGGCAGAAAGGTTCTATTGTTCCCTGATGTGGCCCGGGAAACACAGAAGCGGAGGAGGGCTTTTCTTTTATTAAAACCTGGGGTGGTTTCTATAGGTGCCACATTTACCCTTCGTTTGCCTTGTAAATGTTTAAATCACTCAAAGCGCAGAAGTATGTGTTTTTCCCCCTGTTGATCTTTCTACTTTTTTTGAGTTCTCATTTGTTGGTTTCCTCTACCCCTGAAACTTGATTCCATCATAAGTTTAGTAGCCCTTGGTGCACTGTCTTCACTTAGTTTTTCCTAGTTTTATTTCCGGAAACATTTGTGAGTTTTGCTCTCCCTCATTTTGGGGACTACTTATGATCCTTGCATACTGTATTTTCTCATTTCCTTGTTTCTTTTTCTTGCAAGTGTCATTGTTCTGTACAAGTTTTCGCTTGGTTTATTGTAAAATGCATAAATAAATAATTTAAAAAAAAAAAAAAGGGCCTGATGTAGCAATAACACACACAAACTCTGGGGGAAAAGGAGATTTGCCCCTGCTATTAAGATTCCCTCCAACCACCCTGGGGGCTCCAGGGACACCAGCTGCAAAAAAGGAGTTTCTCCGCACTCCGAGGCAGAAGCAGCAGAAAAGATGGTGGGTGTCCCAGCCTCCCCCAAAGGGTGCTCATGGCCAGAAGCCTGCAACAGCTGCCTCTGATGCAGCCAGGCTGCCGACTAAGCTCTCCGTGGCAGCCATGCTCTCCTAAACACAGACGCGGTAGTATCTACCATGGAGAGCAAACTCCTGTGGCTGCCGCATGATGCACAATGGCCCCTCACCAGATCATCCATATGCACGCCACATGGTAACCTCCTCTACCCCAATTCACTGGCTCCTGGAGGTCCCACTGTGCTGTCTCTCTTGATACTGCCTGTTGATCTTTTTTTTTGGTTTTTTTTTTAAATTCAAGCAGGAGCAGAGAGCTCAACCCCCAGCCTCCTCCCAAGAGTTGGGGAAGAGCATCTGTCCCCTACTGCCCAGAGGGAACCGAGGAACAGCTAGAGGAGAGGCTGGGAGAGAGACCCGGTGCCACCGGGTTCTGTACCCCAAAAATCACAGCCCAGCACTTAACTAAGGAAAACAACAATAACAAAAAAACAAAAAAAAAACAAAACAGTCACCGCAGGCCTATGCTCATCCATCTGCTGGAGACTGTTTCTGCAGAGAAGCACAGGCTATTTAAGGGAAATGTTTTGAACTTGCTGTTCTTAGTCTCCCCATGCTGGTGGATGACCATAACCCACATGTCTGGACTGGACTGAAGGCATTAACTGGAATGCAACAGCTTTCTTCTTTTTACCAAAACAGCTCTACGCGCAAGACTGTACTAATGAAAGCCAAAGATAAAGATACACTGCAAAATAAACTAAGTATTGCAGTTTCTAGACTGAATAAGACAATTGCTCACAAAGGGCTGTTGTTGTTGTTAAGTGATGTTGAGTCAATATCAACTGATGGCAACTCTCTGGATAATTGTCCTGAACTGTGTTCGGTCTTCAGGATGATATAACAACAGCAGCACTGGATGCCACTCTATCGATCCATTGCATTATTGGCCTTCCTTTTTTGTGCTGACCTTCAAACTTGCCAAACATGATGTCTTCCTCCAATGATCTCTCTCTTCACATGATTTATCCAAAGTATAAAAGTCAAAGTCCTGTCATTTGAGCTTCTAAAGAAAGCTTAGATTTGATCTCCTCTAGTACCATTGGTTTGTTCTTTGGGCAGTTCATGGTATATACAATATTCTTTGCCAGCACTATAATTCAAAGGCATCAATTTTCTTCAAATTTTTAGTTTTCACTCGCCAACTTTCTTATCTATATGACTGAAAATGCAATGACTGGGACAATCTTGAGAATCTTGTCTAGGTCCTTCTTAGTCACTCTGTCAAGAGAAAGGTATCTGAAATGCAAGCAGGATTCAGGAAAGTATGAGAAACAAGAGACATCATGGCAGGTGTGAGATGGATCCTTGAAAAGACAAATGAATAGCAAAAGGAAATCTATATGTGATTTATTGACTACAGCAAAGCCTTTGATTGTGTAAATCATGAAAAACCTCTAGGCCACATTTAGAAGCATTAGTATGGCAGAACATCTGATAGTTCTCATGCACAACCCTTTACAATGATCAAGAAATGACAGTTCGAACAGAACAAGGAGAAACAGAATGGTTTAAAAACAGCAAAAGTGTACGACTAATTTATATGCACAACAAAATCAGAGAAGCAGGACTGTATGAAGACAAAGTGTGAAGATGGTGGAAGACCCATCAACAACCTTCACTATGCTGACGATACCACATTACTGGCTGAAAAAGTGAAGACGATCTGAAACATCTGCTTAACAAGATCAAGGAATATAGTCTTAAAATGGGCCTGTGCCTTAATATGAAGGTGGCAATGATTTTACCAGTGGTCAGGATCTATCATTTCATCCTTGTGGGGAAGAAATTTGGTTTCCACACGGTCACCCCCTCCCTTCAGTCGCCCCTTCTTTCCCCGGCCTTCCTATCTCTTTGGTCTCCACTTTTGGATACCTCGGCGTGCTCTTCGATTCAGCCCTTTCATTCTCTGCTCACGTCTCCCATGTTTCCAAAACCTCTTTCTTCTACCTTAGACAAATACGCGCCATTCGCCCATTCCTCTCTCCTTCTGCTCTCGCCACCCTCCTGCTCACTCTTGTTATCTCCCGCATTGATTTCGCCAACTCGATCTTTTCCGGTATCTCTAAATTCCAATTATCACGTCTTCAGCGCATCCAGAATACTGCAGCCCGCCTCATATCACACTCATCCCCTAGAGACCACATTACCCCTCTCCTTTTCCGCCTTCATTGGCTTCCCGTTTCCTTTCGTATCCGCTTCAAGCTACTTACGCTCACTCATAAGGCTCTCCACACCTTAGTACCTATCCGACCTCATCCACTTCCACACCCCTAGGCACACCCCTCGCTCCTTCCATCTCAACCGTCTTGCACTTCCCTCCCCTTCACTTGCTCATCTCCAGTCCACCCGCTCCTCAGCTTTTTTTTCACAGGTCCAGCTCTATGGAACTCCCTACCTACCCCTCTCTGTCTAGAGCCCCACCACACCACCTTTAAACAAGCCCTGAAGACCTACCTCTTTTCCCTCGCCTTCAACTTACCTCTCCCTTAGCCTCCCCTCTCCCTTGCTGTCTACCCCTCCTCATGTTTCTGTCTTCTTACTTTTCTCTCCTCTCTCTTTCATGAAAATTGTAACTTCTTTTTCTGCTTCCAGCCCTCTACCTGCTGTACAATGAATTTATTTTAATTGTAAACCGCTCTGCTTATTACTGAAGGGCGGTCTAGAAAGCTAATAAACATAAACATAAACATAGACAAAGACAACTTTAGCCTGTGAGGATAAATAATTGATAAAGAAATGACAAGCAGTCAAGAAATCCGATGAACTATTTCTCTTGGCAGAACAATTATGAAGTGCCTAGACAAGATTCTCAATTGCGGAGATGTATGTCTACATACAAAGATTTGTCTTGCCAAAGCCATGGTATTTTAGTGTATTTAAAACACAGGTGAACATACTGATCTAACTGCAGAAACAAATTGCAAGTTTGCAGATGGTACAGTGCAGATCTACTTCCTTTGAAAACCTAAGGTTGTCATGGTGCCATCAATTTAACAGCACTTGAAATCATTGCCTGGCTACAAAGGTCTATGTCTATGCAGACAGTTACTGCTGAGCGACTCTGTATCTGGTAATTCCCTGACAAATGTTGACAGCAAAGCACAAGTGAACTAGCCACAATGGTTTAATGATTAGCATGCTCAGCAGTTAATGATCATAAGGACTTCCTGAATACAGAAACACATCACCTACACACAGGAAAAGTCAGAGCTATTGTTCAAATCGACACCCTGGTGTGGTCAAATTCTACTAGTACCACTCAAGTCCTCTCTCTCCTACTGCAGGCGGCTGCTTTTCAATTTAGGACTAAAGAGACTTTGTATAGGGAAGCCCCCGTTCAACAATCTACAATACAAAATGCGAGACCAATTAACCCAGCTATTCTCCTTGTAGTCACAGAACAGGAAAAAAGCCTCTAGAAAAGCAGGCCTTGTTGGTGATTAAAGGTCATTTTCAGCTCTTCTGTAGTTCAGTTTTAAGAAGTTCATACTTCTGCTAAGATGTGCCTAACTTGCTAAATTTAGTAGATGGATTTAATATGAAGGGCTGTAAGTTAAAAAGCAATATTATTTAGCAACAAAAATGTTCAACTTGGAACATTTACACTCGCAAGGAATTTGCTCAAACCTTTCTCAAAAGTTCAAGGTGAACTACATTCAGGTACAGTAGATATTCTCCTGTCCCCCAGAGGGTTTACAATCAAAAGGGGTATGTTTGCTAATCGGCGGAAGTGGCTTCTGTGTGATATCAGAGCATATCACACGGAAGCCGCTACCGCCAATTAGTTAACGTACCCTTAAATGAGTACCCGAGACAATGGAGCATTAAGTGACTTGCCCAAGATCACAAGGAGCGGCAGTGGGACTCAAAACGTGGCTTCGCTAGTCCTCAGATCATGCTCTAAGCATTAGATTATTCCTGCACTGTGTGGATGCTTTTCTACAATTAAATATACAGAAGGTAATTTAAAAGGCTGCCCAGGCAGAGAGGCCAAGCAGGCACATGGTATTTTATTAAAACACATTAGGCCACTAACACAAATCATGAGTAAAATGAATGAAAAACTTTTTTTTTTAGACTCCTTAAAAAACGCCTCAATTTTACTTGTAAGGGGAATTAGACATTGGATTTAATGGACTGGGAGGTCAAGGTAGTAAGTGGTGAAGTTCCCTTATCAAAACTACTAAGTACCATGAAACATTTCTTACATCACTCATTTAAATATTATATAAACCGTTTCAATGGGATCTTATTTTGCAGAAGCACAAAAAATTCCATGGTCGATATGCAGAAGCACTTGTTCAGAGAGCAGGTAAGTGCTGCTGGCCAGGGCTATCTGGATAGTGTCATTGAATTATCTTAAAGATCGATATTAGTCCTATCCAGATAGTGTCAAGGAGGTCCATGTGTGCAGTGGTGACTTCTCTGGATAGTGACTATATCTAGTCTGCTATCCAGAAAAATACCTACATAAAAATAGGGCAGCATAAACACTGTTCTAATCTGGATAGCCACGCCAAATTGCATAATCGCTGCTATCTGGATAAAGCCGTCAGTCACTGAACTATCGAGATATTCAGCAGTTGCCACTATCCCAATACCAGCGCTATCAGGATTTTGTTTGTTTGTTTTTTTAACTGCCATAGCTGAAGTCAAAAAGAAAAACCGAACTGCAACAGCTGAATATTGGCTCATTCAAACACATCTCCCTGAACTATAGTTAAGTCTTGCAGAGAATCACTGCTTTGCTTGTATTCTCCACATCTAAATTTTGCTATGGCAGAATCTCTATTGAGCCGATTTGCATGGTTCTTCGATCCATCAACAATTATGCATATATTTTATGAACAGCTCTAAGAGTACAAAATTATGCAGAGGAAGAATGACAAACAGCACGCAGTGAAATCTGTTAATGTGATTCTATCCTCCGTCTGTCATTCTTCTCCATGTAATTGCATCTGTGAGACTAGTACATCTGTCTCTGGTCACATAACTTCCATTCTCTTAGAGACTTCAGCATGAAGCTAAGAATAAAACTAAACTGTCAAAAGCATGTCACCGGTTAAAAATTAAAACTTTAATATTTAAAGGTTCTATTTCCCTCCATTTTGTGGGCAGAGCAGAGGAACGTCTCTGATGCACCCCTAGAGTATCATGAAATTTCTTTTTAAAGCAGTCGTCAGTCTTCCAGAGCAATTCTTCTTAACTACACATCTAACTTCCTGAGATATCTGTCCTTCGGCAATTACCTGTGTTTTCAAATTCTGAAAGCACAATCTGACCCTGCTGCTAGCCCCAGCCCAGACCTCAAATTAAAAACATAAGAACATAAGATATGCCATACTGGGTCAGACCAAGGTCCATCAAGCCCAGTATTCTCTTTCCAACAGTAGCCAATCTAGGTCATATGTAGTTAACAGTTTCCCCAAAAGACACAGGTTCCACAATGCTTGTACTGGGTCAAGCATTGATATCCTGGGTCCCTTCTTAATAATGGTTTATGGACCTTTCCTCCAGAAACTTGTCCAAACCTTTTTTAAACCCAGCTACACTAACAGCCTTTACTACATCCTCTGGTAACAAATTCCAGAGTTTGATTACACGTTGAGTGAAAAAATATTTTATTAATCTTAAATAGTTTACCCTGTAGCTTCATTGCATGTCCCCTAGTCTTTCTATATTCTGATAATGTAAACAATTGATCTACATTTACCCATTCCACCCTGTTCATTAATTTATAGACTTCTATCATATCTCCCCTCAGCCGTCTCTTTTCCAGGTTAAAGAGCCCTAACCTTTTTAGCCTTTCTTCATAGGAGTATCCTTCCATCCCCTTTACCATTTTGGTGGCTCTTCTCTGAACCTTTTCTAAAATCGCTATATCCTTTTTAAGATACGGCGACCAGAATTGCACACAATATTCAAGGTGCGGTCTCACCATGGAACGATATAGAGGCATTATAATATCTTTTGTTTTATTTTCCATTCCTTTCCTTATGATACCTACCATTCTATTTGCTCTCTTGGTCGCCGCTGCACACTGGGCCGAGGGTTTTAACATGGTATCCACAATGATGCCTAAATCTTTTTCCTGGGTGGTGGTTCCTAATGTGGAACCTTGCATCGTGTAATCATAGTTTGGGTAGTTCTTCCCTAGGTGCATAACTTTGCACTTGTCCACATTAAATTTCATCTGCCATTTTGATGCCCAGTCTTCCAATTTATCAAGATCCTCTTACAATTTTCCACAATCCTCTTGGGTTTTAACAACTTTAAATAGTTTTGTGTCATCTGCAAATTTGATAACCTCACTCGTTATTCCACTTTCCAGGTCATTTATGAATATATGTCAAAAAGCAGCAGACCCAGCACAGATCCCTGGGATACACCACTATTCACCTTTCTCCATTGGGAAAATTGGCCATTTAGCCCTACCCTCTGCTTTCTATCTTTTAACCAGTTCCTGATCCACAATAGTACACTGCCTCCTATCCCATGACTCTTTAGTTTTGCCAAAAGTCTCTCATGAGGGACCTTGTCAAAGGCTTTCTGAAAGTCCAGATACACTATAATCAACCGACTCACCTTTGTCCACCTGCTTATTCACACCTTCAAAAAAACATAACAGATTAGTAAGACAAGATCTTCCTTGTCTAAAGCCATGTTGGCTGTCTCCCATTAGGCCATGACTATCTACATGCTGAGTAACTTTATTCTTTATGATGGTTTCTACCATTTTTCCCGGTACTGACGTCAGGCTCACCGGTCTGTAGTTTCTCGGATCACCCCTGGAACCCTTTTTAAAAATTGGTGTTACACTGGCGATCCTCCAGTCTTCAGGTATTAGAGATGATTTTAGTGATAGTTCACAGATTACTAATAGCAGGTCTGCAATCTCATATTTCAGTTCTTTCAACACCCTTGGATGTATACCATCCAGCCCAGGTGATTTGCTGCTCTTCAGTTTATCTAATAGTTGTAATACATCTTCCTGATGTATCGATATTTCCTTCAATTCTTCCGCACCTTTAAATACCACTTCAGTCATGGGTAACATCCCTACATCTTCCTCAGTAAAGACCGAAGCAAAGAATTCATTCAGTCTCTCCGCTATCGCCTTGTCACCTCTTAGTGCCCCTTTAACCCCTCTATCATCTAATGGACCAACTGACTCTCTCACAGGTTTTTTGCTACGAATGTACTTGAAAAAGTCTTTATTTCGCGTTTTTGCTTCCGCAGCAAATTATCCCAGCAGTCAGCACTACATCTGGAAGAAGAAGTTAAATAAAAAGAGAAACAAAAAGTATCATCTTAACTGCCATTAAAAGTGGATGGATCCGGCAATCACACTACTTTATGGAATAAAAAGGAAATCAGCGCAGACTCTGAACAGACAAATGAATTCACTTACTTATAAGAAGCCTAAGCAGAAGGAAACGTGGCCATCACCAGTTCACAGGCCCCAAGATGATTTTCTTTCCATTGTTACTACAGTCTGGAGGACAGGAGATGACCAAGTAGTGGGAAGATTACAGAAGAGGGAGGAGTTGGCTGGGGCACCCTGGGTGATCCTCCCTTCCTCCAATCTTGGGGGAGGGGGGGAGGGGAGAACCACCTCATCTTAAAGTATACCTATGGATGCCAGAATCCTAAATTCAACCCTGTCACTAGCAACCAATAAGTTCAGGGGTGAGTGTTAACCCTCAAAACTTCCAAATGTGAAGTTTTCAAATAAAAATAAACCAAGAGGATAATTTTATGATGGGGCATCTAAGCACATTTTAGACTTGACGTCCAGGTGAAAACGTTTCAAAAGAGGCTGGAGCTGTTCAGGGTCAAGCACAATTTCAATAAACATGGATATACCCAGTATGGACATCATCGGGGATGGCTCCCAAAGCTCCACAAAGGTATCCCAGAAAGGAGACACTAGTCATTCTGCTAGCGGAGATGTTCAGTAGCATGACAACCACAAAACAGATTTCTCGGGGTGTAAGGATCCAAGATGGCTGCTACTGCCTGTGGCTGATCAGTTTGGCTCTTTTCCTGCTAGGTTTAAATTTATAATATGGGCAAGAGAAAAGGGGAAAACCTATATCTATCCCTCTCAGACAGGGTCGGTACCTGTCTCTGGCCCGATTGGCTCAAAAATGAATCTTTCAAGAGCCACGGTAGAGTCTGGAAAATACCCGCTGAAGTCTATGCTGAACCAAAGTGTTATCCATGCTAGCTGTGGGTTTGACAATTCTTTGGGCCCAGATGCAAGAACTCCCCCCACTCCAGCCCTCTATGATGAGCCCTCTGGTCTCTGCAGTGGGCATGTCGGCATCGGAGGACATCACTCGCTTGCTCAAGGGTGGGACACGAGAGTTGGAGGACTGGGCTGCTTCTAACACTAACACCAAAACACCGATGGCGGGTTTGCAGTAATTCAGGATTGGCCAGACGGTTCCCTGGGCTTTGAACAGTCGATTTCCTCATTTCAACAGATGATCTCATATGCATTAACTGCAAATCTGGTAATATCTTCTTCTCTGCAAGCTCAACCTCCTGTTATCACTGTGGACTATTTGGCAGGCTACTGATGATTTAGGGTCAGCATTGATTCCTCATGTTAATAGTCAGACTGCTCAAGCCCAACAGTTGGAGACTAAGGTTGAGAAGAATGTTCAGGACATTTAGCCGAGTCAAGATTTTAAGGACCTTGAACAATAAAATATCTTGTGACCGATTTGTCCAATTTGCATTTTAAAATTTAAAGCTTTGGAGAATTTGTCTTGAAATACGAGTCTCAAGAGTTTTGAATTTTCCATGATTCGCAAGGACTTCTCCTCAGAAAATGTTTTATAAACATTTGACAGAAATTTTGGGATTGTCGGCTGATATTTTGTCAGATATTACTTGAGCCTATTATTTACCATCTACCAAATGGCAGAATTTGCTCTGAAAAGTCTGTGTGTGTGTGTGGGGGGGGTCATTCAAGAGACGTTTGATTTATTGTGGAATGATGTATCCAGTATTGGTGGTAACTCTGGCCTCAACAGCTAACAGGGATAGAATTTTGAAGACTTTGGGGTATGTCTACTAAACTAGGCTAAACGGTTAACCCAAGCTATCTGCTCCTAGGTCCCCATTGAATAACATGGGACCTATGTAGGTGCAGATTGCCCAGGTTAACCATTAGCCCGGCTTAATAGACATACCTCTTACTTTTGGAAATGCAATGTTAAAATTCTGATTCTTTGAGTAGGATATTTCCAGATCTAAGATTCAAAACAGGAGGCAACAGTTTTTGCTGCTCCGCCCTGGGGTGTTGCAGCTTGGTGCTTTGGGGGGGGGGGGTTTGTTTAAAGTACCCTTGTAAACGTATTATAAATATATTTTGGTAAAATATGTTTATGATCCTGGCCACCTAGCAGTCTTCATGGCTGCTAAACAAATTTCATCATCTAAATCCGTCTAGCTTTTTCCCCCCTTCGGATATCTCTTTCATATGTAGTGTAAGCTCCTGATCCATATAGCTGCAGTTTAATTACCTATTGCCTTAATTATGATGTTTTTCCTCATCTACTTCTATCTTTTAACATGGTGGACTTGAAAGGACTAAATGTTTATCTTTATTTCTGTATTGGGCTAATTAGCCCCTTTTCCTTTCCTTACTTGTTTGCTTTTAGATGAACAGAGCTTTTCTCTATGTGTATTATTTGCTTAATTGTTAGATACAGAATTTTAATAATTTAAAAAACAAAACCCAAGCAGGTTTCCCCAATACATATCAATTATCATCTTTATGATTGTGGACAGTCCCCTGGATATTAGAGAACCATCTCCTCTAGATTCTCTGAACATTTTACTGGCAAAATGAGCACTTTTCAGATGCAGCAGGTAGAGATTTAGATGAGGGTAGAGACATGCCAGCTGTTTTATAAATTGGGCACACATATCTAAGGTCTTTGGAATGCCCCGGGCATCCCTACCATGCCCCTGTCCTAGATGGATGTCCCCTCACCAGGGATGCCTCTAGAACAGTTTTGTAAACTGGCTCTGGGGATACCTCCGTGAACCCATTTTCAGATGTCCAAAACATGAATATAACTTCAAAAATGACCCCCTCCCATGGTGAATGGATGCACTTATAGGCCTTCACAGCCCTCCCAAAAGCTGCTTCAAAGTTACATCTGCATCAAGGTAATTGTACGTTTGTGTGTGCTTACATTAGTAAAAAATTGGGCCACACATGCATTTTATAAACTATAACACACTGCTGAGCAACTCCTTTTATGAATGCAAACCTTTGGGGGAGGGGGTAAAATGCTGTTATCCATGCTCAAGTTGCTTATAAAGTGACCACCTAAGTAAAGAAATCCCTCTCTGGAGTGAATGGCAACTACAAGAGAGCTGCCCCCTAAGTTAAATACCAGCTCATAATGTGCATTCCACAGCCACAGTTTTCAGGCTGCAAGAAAAACTGTAAAGCAGAACCTTAACTTCAAAACATTACTGCAAAAGGGAGAAACTGATTTTTAAACGTGAAACGAATCTATCAGATGATATCGCCACCATACCCCATGTCTACAGCTCTTAATTCTATTTACCAGTTGCCAAACAGTGAACTCATTATCTGAGCTAGCATCTACCTAATCTATAATTAGAACAGAGGACCAAGCCTGCGCTGGTTAGTTTAGTTGGATTTATCTGACCTTGGACCGTTATCCACTGAAATGGTTAAATGGCTCAAATGGATACATGCTGGTCAGAGAATAGGCCAGTTACTGAATGAGAGAGGACCACAAACAGTGGGGGAGGTGAGGGAGAAAGAGAAAATGGAAAGCTAAAAAAGGGACTCGGTATAGAGCAGGAATTTCCAAATCCAGCCCTAGAGGGCCACAAACCAGGTAGATTTTCAGGATATCCCCAATGAATATGCATGAGGGAAATCTGAATACAGTGGGGGCAGTGCATGCAAAAATCTCTCAACATATTCATTAGGGACATCCAGAAAACCTGACTGGATTTGGAGACCCCTGGTATAGAGGAAGATGATGTTGAAGGGAGGGGGAGATAGGGTACGGATGCAAGAAGGGGGTAGTTTAAAGTAAGGAAGTTATCATGATTTTGGCTACGTATAGCACTGAACCACTCCATACTCCCCCTCCTCCATCCTCTTTTACTCTCCCCATCCTTCTTTCCCTCAGATTGTTGTCTCTCCTCCGCCCCTTCTTGCCAGCCCTCTTCATCCTCCTCCTCCTCATCCTGAAAAGAAAAAAAAAACCTTTCCCCCTTTGCCATCCAAAACTTATCCCATGTCTCCTATTCTCTATTACCTTTTCCCTACCATCAATTATTGAAATATATGTCACCCTTCCACATCACATGGCATGAAAACAAATATCACTTAATTGTTGGACCTTTGTGTGTCCAGTTATTTTTACAATGCAAAACATGTGCATGATTTAATATGCAAATATGCCGAATTGCCATGGAAGTTAAAATAAATACTTTGCTTCCCCCCCACACACTCTTGTCATATAATCTACTCCAAATCACTTCAGGACTAGGGGGGACATGTCTATATTCATTAATGCAATGCTAAGTCAAGACGTCAAAACTTTGCTGTGTCATCTACTTTCTGTCCAAACAATCTTTATTCCCCGCTTATTTTTGCTTTCTTTGAAGGCATTCTATGCAAACAGCAATGAACACAGAACAAAATTTTGACCACCACTGGGCAGTGTTTGCTAAAGTTTAGCATGCGCTAACAGACATTAGTATGCACTAAGGGACATGTTATATTCTAAACCACGTAAGGCTTTTGCAACTAACGCGGAGTTTTACTGCAAATAATGCAGCAAAATACAGCACTATCTACTGGACGTGTGCACAGCATTTCCTCAGCAGATGACACGCAGACGTGCAGAATGAATGCTGGTGACAGCATCATGGATGCAGCTAATGTTACCCATTGAGGTGCATGCATATTTGCAACTTGGATGGCCACTTGCATACTGTTGATGCTCAGGATAATTGGGCAGGTCTGCAATGCACTCTCTTGTAGATATCGTGGAAAATGCAGATAGCACAGAAACTGTGCCATTAGTGCGTGTTATCCGACCTCATTATCTGCCACATTAAAAGGTGGCGCAGCTTTAACATCCCTGTAAGTGCCATGTGGCCCCTACAGAAATAAAAAGGGGCAGCATGACACAAAGCGCATCCTTGTTCATTAGCGCAGACTAAGCTTTAGTACACAAGGCCCTGTTATTTCTTAGATGTTATAAAACAGAGCAACAACTTAATTTGAAAATTCTCATCTGATAATCTGGCTTATTTGCACTTCCAAAAAAAAAAAAAAAGTTAACTAAATGTTTAAAAACATATTTCCCCTAGTGCAAAACAAAACATGTAACTTCAGTGCAATCAATATTCCAAAAGAACCATTTTTGATTTAAAAAAAAAAAAAAGTTTAAAAAGGCATGTCTCTTGCTTTTTGTATCAGCTGAATGCAAGCATCAAGACATCCTTTGTTAGAAGGTACTCTGCTCTGGACTTCGGGATAGCCAACTAATTTGTTCCACAGAGCAGATACATGCACATATGTATTTGACTGTAGAAACACTCAGGGTCTGCCTCCCTAACAAGCAGAGACATACCTGAAAAAGTAATTCTCTAGAGCGAGAGAGGGAGGAGTACAGCTCTAGCGCAGGGTTTCCTAAAGCAAGTTTAGTGTGGACGTTTTGCTCAGAGATGCTGTAAGCAAACAGCATGTAAATATGTTGTGCACAAACGTACACGTTAAAAAAGAAGAGCAAGACAGGAACATGTGCACAAGGGTCTGCATTAGAGGCACCTATATCTAGCCCACAAAAATAACCAGTTTGGCACTTGTGCACATATGTTGGAATGGGACAATACCTCAAGGAGTCATTAGCGGGATGGGAATAGCTGGGGGATGTAGAAAAGCAATAGGCAAAACCGAAAGGGGCTATTTTAAGGGCAACAAACCTTTTTGTTAGAAAGGTAAATAAATGTAAAAAAGAAAAAGGAGGCCACTATGGTTCTCAAAAGTAGTAACTGAAAAAGTGAACAAGTGGCCTTCATGAAATACAAGCAATCTCAGAAAGAGGAAGACAAGAATCAGTATCTGGAAAAAAAAGAGAAGCTAGGAAAGTAGTCAGGAAAGCAAACATACAAAAAGAAGAAAAAAATTTGCCAATGCAATAGAACGGGTGGATAAGACATTTTTCAGATGTTAGCGAGAGGAGAAAGTGGTATTGTCAGATTCAAAGGTGAAGGGGAGGAATATGTAGACGTTGATGGAGGATAAAACAGAATTGCTTAACAAATATTTCTGTTCTGTGTTCACAGATGAAGGGCCAGGAGCAGGACCTCAGAAAACATCCACAAAAAGGAACAGAAGGGGATCTTGAACGATTTTTAGAAAACTGTTTGTGAGGAACTAGCTAAACTAAAAAGTAGACAAAACGATGGGACCAGATGGGATCCATCCAAAAATACTGAAGGAACTTGGGGACATTCTAGTGGCTCCACTGATTCACCTTTTCAATGTTTTTTAGAATTGGGAGTGGTCCCAGAGGACTGGGGAAAAGCAAATGTGGTCTCTTTATACAAAAGTGGAAGCAAGAATGAGGTTGAGACCTATGATGGTTGGTCTAACCTCTGTGGTGAGTAAATTATTGGAAATGCTGCTAAAACAGAGGATAGTGAGGTTTCTGGAGTCCAATGGATTGCAGGATTCGAGGCATTTTTTTTTATATTTATAATTTGCATTGGCATTTATAATTTCATTCATGTGAATAACTGAGTGTTAACAGAAAAATATGGGAGCTCCACAACAAACTAGATATAAGAAAAAATAACAAACCTCATCGTATCCCAAATATTAGCTCACAATAGTATGGGGGGGGCTACAGAAATACCAATGACCCCAATTTACAATCCCATCTTGAGAGTAAAGCAGGGCCCAAGGGGAAAAAAAAAGTTATTAGTAGGATAAGACTTACACGTCAGCCAAAATGGGACCAACCACCACCCTGGCCTCTTCCCTTGCACCTAAAAAATCTGAGAGTTGCTTTGGTTCAAAAAACAGGAAATTCTTCCCTCGACAGGAAATATAACACTTAGAAGGATATTTTAACACAAAAGTAGCACCCAAGGAGGTGGTCCTAGCACAATACGCCAGAATTCCTTCCTCCTTAATTGGGCGACACAAGAGAGATCAGGAAATATACGTACATTTGAACCTAAAAACTTCTCATTAATATTTTTGAAAAAAGACCGAAGAATGAATGCCTTATCGGCCTCCAGAGCCAGAGTCACAAGCATAGTAATTCTTTCGGTGATCACGACCATAGAACTTTCCAGGAATCCTGTCAAGTCCCTAATTCCACTCACTGATACCTCCATGTTATTTCCCCGTGCTCCAGAAATGTTAACCGTCACATACTGAGCCCTAGTTACTGGGGGCAAGTGCTCAGCTGGAATTTTCAGCACTTCCCCAAAATACTTCCGCACCATTTCCAGTGGGGACAAGAGTGGAGACCTTGGCAAGTGCAAAAGACAGATTGTTTCGTCGTGCAAGATTTTCAAGATGCTCATTTTTTCTTGTCAGCACTGCTTTCTCTTTCATTAGAGCCACATGCTCTTCCTGAAGTTGACTGACATCCTCCTTCACCTTTAACAAAGAACCCTCTTACAACTCCTGGCTCTTGGAAGCTTCCAATTTCAAAACTGATCTCTCAGTACTTACAGAACCCACATCTGTAGATAGGGTTGTGTTCAATACAGAGATGGCGTCCCACAGCACGTCCAAGGTAATCACCACTGGCTTCTCTATCATCCGACTCACAGGAAGCAGCCCTCCTCCAGGCTCCAACAGCTGCAGATTCACCACATGAGTGGACAGTTCAGATACGCCACCACACTCAAGCTGACTCTCCCCTCTGGAAGGTAGGGCAAAACCTTGCAGCACTTGTCCCTCACCGCCGGGCTGCAGAGTGCTCACCCGAAGACCCGGCGAAGACAGAAAACAAACGCCGTCGGGAGTTGACATACTTCCTGGTTGTGTCGGGGGCATCCGCTGATCTGGAGAGAGAGACTCACTCCAGATGCGCCCAGCACAGACAACTGTTCTTCCTGTCGTGCTGGCGAAGATGCTGCTCCAGACCCCGCAGCCGCAAAATCTCAAAGCTCCAAAGTCCTCTGGCCAGCAACAGAAGCCTGTGAGGGAGCTCCAGGTAAGCCCGTTTGCTTCCTTTTCCTCCGCCCAATCACCTGTAGAGGTTTGCTGCTGGCACAGAAACGCAGAACTTACTGCGGTGTAGCCGCCAAAAGTCAGCTTCCTGCCGCCATCTTGCCCCCGAGGCAGCATGGGTTTACCAGAGGCAGGTCTTGTCAGACAAATCTGAATGATTTCTTAGACTGGGTGACCAGGGAGTTGGACAAGGGAGGACCCTAGATGTGGTGTCCTTAGATTTCAGTACAGCCTTTGACACTGTTCTGCACAGGCAACTTATAAACAAATTGAGCACCCTAGGAATGGACCCTAAAGTTACTACTTGGGTTAGAAATTGGTTGGGTGGGAGGCGACAAAGGGTACAGGTAAATGGAGCTCACTCTGAGGAGAAGGATGTTACCGGTGGTGTGCCCCAGGGATCTGTCCTTGGTCCGATTCTTTTTAACATCTTTGTTGGCAATACTGTGGAAGGGCTGTCGAGTAAGATTTGTCTGTTTGAGAATGATACCAAAATCTACAATAAAGCAGATACCCAGCAACAATGTTCCCTCTAATTTTCTGTAGGCTGTGTGCGCATAAAATATCAGCTGTACAGCTTTTGAAGGAAGGTTAAATTTTTGTGCGCCACATAACGACACTCGGAGTTACATACTTTAAAATTTGACTACACGTCAGAATACAGTATGTACACCACATTGATTACACTAGAAAATATTGTAGAACTTGTGAAAACCATAAATACACAACAACTTTTCAATTTTAAGAATGTCTGTGTTTTCTATCAGAATCAGAACCGTAATTTTTGTGCGCTCTGTTGTAAAGTATGTGCGCTCACTCGGCGAGGTGTGTGCGCACGCACACGCGCACAGCTTGGAGGGAACAGTGCCCAGCAAGCCTGAAGAATGGTCAAGAATTTGGCAGCTGAGATTTAATGCTAAAAAATGCAGGGTCATGCATTTGGGCTGCAAAAATCCAAGGGTGTAGTAAACGGTAAGGGGCAAAGTACTTCTGTCCATGAAAGACAAGTGAAACATGGGCATGATTAAGATCATCAGAAACAAAGTGGCTAAACAGGTAGAAAAGGTGATGGTGAAAGAAAGATGGATGCTTGGGTGCATAGGGAAAGGAATGGCCAGCAGAAGGAGGTGACAGTGCCTCTGTATAAGTCTTTTGTGAGACCTCATTTGAAGTATTGTGTGCAATTCTGGAGATCACACCTTCTCAAAGATAAACAGGATGGAGTCAGTGCAGAGGGTGGCTACTAAAATGATTAGTTGTTGTTGTCTCCATATGGGGACAGATTTAAAGATTTTAATATGTATACTTTAAAAGGAAAGGCAGGATAGAGGAGATACAATAGAGACCTTTAAATACCTCCATGGCATAAATGCACAAGGGGAGAGTCTCTTTCGAATGAAAGTAAGCTCTGCTACGAGGGGACACAGGATACATTCAAGAGTAATATGCAGAAATATTTCTTTACTGAAAGAGAGGTAGATGCATGGAATAGTCTCCCAGTGGAGGTAGTAGAGATGAGGACAGTATCTGAATTCAAGAAAGCCTGGGACAAACACTGAAGATCTCTAAAGGAAAAAAGGGGACTATAGTAGTTCATATGGCCTATCATCTTTTTTCTGCCATCATGTTTCTATAAATAGCAATGTGGTACTGTTCAGACATTCTCCTCAGAACAATATTGGCATTCATAAACTCCGATATTATCCTTTACAGAAAAACACTGCTGTTTATGTTCCAGCACATGCTAGCCGTCGCCACTGAATACTGGGCCCACTGCGACCTGCTAAACATTGCTAGCACACCCCTGGCTCAGGAGGAGAAAAGTCAGTTCAAACAGTGAAGAAGAGAAAGGAGTATAGCAACAGAATATCTGGGAGTCAATGATCTACATGAGAAGAGAGAACATCCAAGTAACACAAGCAGGATCGTACCAAGCTAGCAATGTGCCTTGTGCGATTAGTGATTTTGGTGCCCCTAACCAGCTAGCTAGCTGTGTTCAGGAACTCACTTATGTCAGCCTTCCTAGAAGCCCAATGACATCATCAGAGCCCCTTCCATACTTGCGTTCTGTGTGACCGCACCACTTGAACAGCCCTTGGTACAGCCCTGAACACAAATAGCCAGGAGCTACCAAAATGCTACACCTGTGACCTACATCTACTGCATTCTCAAACTCAGAAGGTACACTGAACAAGATAAGTGCAGGAGGAGAGTTTCCTTGTTCAGCGATAACTGCAGAGCAAGCACAAAAGGAGTGTAGCTGTTTACAATATACGAGGCGGTACCCAAAAAAAACCAGGAATTATTTTTTTAAAAGCTATTTATTTTAAATTCTTTACAAAACAACCTTATCCCCTTCAAAATACTCTCCATTACAACTGATACATTTGTCCCACCGGTGCTTCCACTGTTCGAAACATTTTTTGTAGTCATCTTTAGAAACGACTGACAGCTCCTCCCTCCTTTTTGAATGTTGTCAAATCGGTGTCCTTTCATGCCCCTTTTCATGCGTGGAAATAAGAAAAAGTCGCACGGAGCCAGGTCAGGCGAGTAAGGTGCGTGGGGCAGCGGAACCATGCCATTTTTAGCCAAAAACTGTCTAACAGAGATGGCTGTGTGTGCAGGTGCGTTGTCGTGGTGGAAGAACCAGTCTCCTGTCTGCCACAAATCGGGTCTTTTTGACGAACACTGTTGCGCAATCTTCTTAAAACTTCCAAATAAAAGGTTTGATTGACGGTCTTACCTGGGGGAACAAACTCTGAATGAACTACCCCCTTGGCATCAAAAAAGCAAATCAGCATTGTTTTGATGTTTGATTTGACGACATTTTTTTGGACGGGGTGACGATGACGTCTTCCATTGGCTTGACTGTTGCTTTGTTTCTGGGTCATAACCATAGCACCATGACTCATCACCTGTAATGACCTTTGACAGAAAATCTGGATCAGTTTCAAGCTGTTGTTTCAAAACACGACATGTTTCAACTCGATGTTCCTTTTGATTGTCAGTCAGAACCTGAGGAACAAACTTGGCAGCAACCCTTTTCATTCCCAAATCTTCCATTAAAATTCGCTGAACCGAGCTCCAAGATAACCCACTAATCTCTGACAGTTGATCAATTGTCTGTCGACTGTCTGTGAGCACAAGCTCTCTAATTTTTTCAATATTTTCGTTGATTCGGGCAGTTGATGGACGCCCAGAACGAGGTTTGTCATCAATCGACATGTCGCCATTTTTAAACCGAGCAAACCACTGGTACACTTGACTTTTTCCCATAGCGTCATCTTGATAAGCTGTTTTCAACATTAAAACAGTTTCAGCAGCATTTTTACTGAGTAGAAAACAAAATTTCACAGCTGCACGTTGTTCACTTAAACTTGTCATCATAAAAATAGAAACAAGAACAAAACAGCGCTAGCAAAAACAATCACTGCAGATGAACAGAACAAGCCAGGTCGACAACACAGGCGGCACTGAACTGACAATGAGTTGCACTATACACGCCTAGCGGCAGAAGTGCGTACTACACAAGCTCTGCCCACGGCAATGTTATTCCTGTTTTTTTTGGGTACCCCCTCGTACTTTAGTCTCTGCTAACATCTGTAATTTTTTGCTTTTACCATCAGTGGCCCTGAAGTTTTCTTTAAATAAATCTTTTGGTTCAGAACATAAATTCTGGCTGGACCCCGTTATTGAGAGAAAGGGAAATGGAGTGAGTGGAGATGCCAAAGGCCTCCCAGTATTTACTGGTCTCCAGGGTCGACCAGCTACTTTTGGAAATACTGCCACTGCCTGCCTCTTCCTCCTGTCCTGACACGGAATCAGCGACAGCTGGGGGTGGGAACGGGCAGCAAAAACCCTTGAGCTGGCTCTGCCGGTCCAGTTTCAAGAATCTGCTGAGCCTGAAAGGAAAGAATTGGCTTTTGGAAGCTGTGCTCCCGGTCCACCAAATAGCGGGTCCAGCTGCTGTTGGAGATTCCCAGACTGGCAATGGTTACAGGATGAACATTCATAATGAATAGGTTCAACAAAAAAAACAGCACTACACACTCACGAGAGAAAACACAACCACCAGGTGGGAGTGAGGCGTGAACTCAAAAGATGTATTCACCTCTCTCGCAATCCCTTTAGGGGTGAATAAATAAGTCATTTATTTATTTATATTTCTTATATACCGCACTATTTGCAATCAGCGTGGTTCACATGGAACAGAAACATCCCACAACTTAAATATGTCTGGTCATTACATTAAACAGGAAATGCAACTTGGAAAAAGGGTACACTATATACATATGAGGTGTACTGAGAAAGGATGTTTGGTGTTTACATTGTAGGGGTTTGAGTTCACACTTCATTCATAACGAATATCCTGAAAATCAGAATCTACCATCCCATCTAGTTGGTGAAACACTAGAAATTCTTCACCCCTAACATGCCAGCTGTAGAGTTTCACGCCAGTACTCCTCGCATACATATGAGCGCATAAGCTTTCGTCTGGTACACAGTCCGCGCCAAAGTTCATCAGACAACACAATCACGGAACTTTTACCACTTGCGGTATGAGTAAGAACAGGCTGAAGCCGAGAGCGCCGCCAGCCCCAAAAAGTCGCAGCACGTCTCCGAGCGCAAGGAAAACTTTTAGGAAATCATGTCGGGAGGCAACAGCAAAAAACTTGAACAGCTAATTAATTGCAGAGCTCGCGCTCGGAGTCTTTTCTCCTTACCTTGCTGAACAGCTCCAGGTCATCGTCCTCGTCCAGCGCCGAACTAGCCACCCCCGCCGCAGCATCCATCGCTCAGGCTCGACGACGAGGCGCCCACGTCACCGGCCCGGCGCGTGGTCCGCGCAGGCCCGGAAATGGCTGGCGATGGCTCGCGCTCAATAGCGACGAGAGGGGAACCGACCCCGCCCAGGGCTCCCTCTCTTGCAGGCTAGCGGGGTCGCAAGAGTAGAGGAAAGATGAGGGGGCGGGGCGAGGGGTTGACGTCAGAGACCGTGTTGGCCGTCCTCCTCATTGATCTTAAACAATGCAGAATGCAATCGCGTTGATTTGGGATTTGCACCCTCTTAATTTTAATATCACTTTTCAAAATAAGCTGTTGTAATATGTTGCTCCCGCCCCCACAAACATTTAGCCGTGTAAAATGGCAGCAACGCAGCGCATTCCTTAAACTATTTCTTTATTTCTTTATTCGTATTTCTTTAGCTGGATTTCAGTCCTTTCGATTCACATTTTCTTGTGGTCTCTTTGTTGTTATTGTTTCTTACAAAATTATGTTTGAATCAATGAGTGTGCATTTCTTATTCCCCTCCTTTGTTTATATATATATAAAATCTCTCCTGAGGCTACGTTTCTGTTTATGTTATACTTCAAAGTTTACAGTAGTAGAATGCAGGTTTGCAATAATGTGATGTCTGCATGACGTTACGATGTATTATAATGCTTGAACGCTAAAGCGAAAACGTTCAGAAACGTGAAACTTTAACATATGTTACGGTGTTAGAATAAAGCAAAACCGAAATGTAACGGGATTAGCTACTAGATACAAAGATAGGTGAGATTTCAAATGCTGGTATGTTTATAAGAGTTGAGAATTAATGAGTGCAATTTTGTGAATCGTGCGAGCTGTTACATTCCTTAGAAAACCAACAGCTCCTGCGTTATTCATCCTAAATGAAAATGAGATCAAGGCAGTGTTCACCTATCACTATTTTATAATTCTGTTGCCTAGCAACAGATGCAGGAGGCTACTTACTTGCACTATGTTGTTTTTTTATAGAAAATTGTTACTAGCATTATTGAAATTGTATTTTGCAACCCTGACTCAGAGTGAAAGTGATGGCTAATGATGTCCAATTCAGGTGCTGATGCCTACGAATATGATTAGCAAATGGATGGAAAAGACCTAGTTGAGGTTAAACAGCAAATTTGAATTGGTTAAGCACAATTTATGGGCCCAGTTGATCTATTTCAGGTAGAGGGTTGCACAGCTGCCTTGTGATGCTTTTAAAAGTGAAATCAGATCGATATTCAAAATATGTCCTAATTTCAGAATGTTTTTTTAATCCTCCCATTCTTTAAAAGAGGATAAGCACACTTTAGGGTCCTTTTACTAAGTGCTGTGTTTGCATATAACGCACCTTAACTGCAAATGTTACTGCAGACACTTACTGCAAAAGGCCTGCGTTCCTTGTCTCGGCAAAGAACACAGGCCTAATAGCCAAAAGTTACAAAAAAACAAGCCGCTGCAGCCATCACATGCCAACCCTCCCCACCCCACTCCCATCGTTCGCTAGCACACAAGATCCCTCCCCAAGCATAACCTTCCATTCAGCACCCTCTGCAGAGGTTAAGGTCTGCTGTCAAGCCAAGACCCTTTGGATGCATTACCCACAAACAACCCCTCTCCCACAAGGTCCTAACCCTGATCCTACCAAGACCCCTCCCCCCCCCCCCCCCCAAAATCGTACCCAGGTCATCTCTGGTGTCTAGTTGGGGCAGGAACAATCCTCTTCCGTTCCTGTCCTGGCTGGTGAGGTATCCAAAATGGTGGCAGGAACACCTAGCAATAGTCTTGCATTCCTACTGCTAGATGTACCATCCTGATTCTGCCCCAATGCATTAAGAGCAATTAGCACAAGGTATTACCACACTGACTGCTCTTAGCATATGATAGCGGTTACCATGGGTCATTAGCACATGCTAAATACCTCAGTAATCATTACCACAGTTATAAGAGTCCTTTATTCTATTAATATTCAACAAGCATAAACTATCAAACCACAAAATATTTTTTTACAACCTAATAGAATATTGAAAAGAAACTATACATAAGGGACAAAACTCTGTCTTTGTGGGGGGCAAAGTAACTTTATGAAAACTTAACAGAACAGGACCACATTTGGCATGAGGACTGTGGTAGTGGGTGTGCAGTAGGAAGGGCTTTTATGTACAATACAGGCCAGACAGCAGTTCAGGGACGACAAAAGCAGCTTTACCTCTTCTCAGCTTGTTAAATCTCCCCAATGCAAAACCCAGAACAGACAGCAGTTCATGGAAAACAAAATTAGCTTTACCTCTGTCCCATCTTGTTAAACCTTCACAAGCTAGTTCTCCCGGCCCTTCTTCAAACCCCAATTAAAGTTCCCACCTCAGAACTCCTCTGCACATCTTGCCTTGATAGGACTTCTGAATCTATGGGCCTCTCTCCCCCTTGCAGCCTGCTGGGTTCTTCAGCCCTCTCTGAGGCACGCCCTCCCAGCCCGGAACTCAGGGCTGTAGACTCTCTTAGACTGTTGATACTCCCTTTGTAGAGGGATGGGTAATATTATATAGACCCCATCATAGGGACCCATAATGTTTGAAAATGAGCCAGATTGGCAGGGATTTCATAGGACTGAGTCCCAAAATATGTCCCAGTACATATCTATTGGAAAGGGAGACAATATAGAAACACCGATACCACTGTTCCCTCTAAGCTGTGCGCGTGTGCGCACATACTTTACAACAGAGCGCACAAAAATTACAGTTCTGATTCTGATAGAAAACAACACAGACATTCTTAAAATTGAAAAGTTGTGTATTTACGGTTTTCACAAGTTCTACAATATTTTCTAGTGCAATCAATGTGGTATTCTGACGTGTAGTCAAATTTTAAAGTATATAACTCCGAGTGTCGTTATGTGGCGCACAAAAATTTAACCTTCCTTCAAAAGCTGCACAGCTGATATTTTATGCGCACACAGCATACAGAAAATTAGAGGGAACATTGACCGATACACAAAAGACGTTTTTTTAGGGAATTGCTCCTTTCAAATTGTCCTTATCTCCCCTTTCCTGGTCACAGACACACAAAGAGCCAACAGAGATATACACACACAAATAAATACAGAGGCACACAAACACAGAAAGACACAAATACATACACTTGCATATGCACAAACACACAGAGAGACATGCGCACTCATGGATACGCACATGCAGGTGAAAAAATAGTCCTTGAAGCATGCTCTGCTTGCTTTCCCCATCACATACGTTCCCTGCTGCCACATTCCTATCCCTGCTGGGTTGTGATATAAACAAACGTGATATGTTATTTTTACAATGTAATAATTCTTGTATTCCATTCATTCACCATTCTGTAATATAGCTTTGTATGTAATGACTTTCTGACTCCCTTTGTTGTATGCCTGCATCCTGGAAGGAGAGACTACATGGCTAGTTACACGTAGCCTGACACAGGTGTGGAAGTACAAAGAAGTGGAGTGAGACAGTATTAACCAATGAGTTATAGACATGCTGGAAGGGGGAGAGGACATTGTGTACTATAAAAGAACAGTCAAGCATTCACCTGTCTTGCAAGAATGTAATGTGATTAAATTGCTTTACTGAGGAGTCTGTTATTGTGTAAAAAATTATGATTTATTACAGTTGGCGTCTAGTGATTCTGATGTGTATTTCAATTTCTTTCTTGTAAATTTAACTGTGAAAACTAGTGGCTAAGCCCTATGCTTTCTTAATATTTATGTACATTGTCACTGCATGTCACCTCTATGCACTTTACTACTGGTCATTTTGGAAGCCCTATTCATGCTTTGGATGTCCAACAATGGGCACGGAGCATTCCGAAGTGTAGAGGCATCTCCAGAGCTATTTTAGAATCTGGGTCTGTGAACATGCAAGTCTGAACAGAGGCATGGTGGAGGCACAGCTGGACATCCTCGCACGACCTCAGAAACATCGCAGATGTCTGGCGTCACGTGTTAGCTTGAGACTGCTCCCCCAGGCATGAACAGGCTTCTGCAAAGTGCTCATTTTGGCTGGAAAATATGAAGAGGGTGGAGAGAAGCAAGCACTCCATCATCCCCAGTATTCAGCACAATTTCAGTGATAGCAGCAGTGGGATTTGAGCCCTGGCTTCCTTGTTTCTAGCTTACTATTCTAACCATTAGGCTATTCCTAGACGTCCAGGTTCTAAATTCCTGTTCTGGGGATGTCCCTGCAGACGCCCATATTGGGCACGCTCATGTTTGTGAAATCGTATCTACACCTGGATGTGACTGATTTTTTTTCACACTTTCTGGCACTTCTAAAATTCCCTTCCATGTGAATGGCTTTCTAGTTGAGACACCTAGAAACATTTGTTGTCCTGCTACTGCGGTACATGTGGTTTAAATTTAAAACCCACTCTTTGGAATCTGTTGACAGTGACATTTAATAGTTTGGTATATTATCACATTTGGTTTCATTTTATTATTCTTTCAGACCAATGGAATGTTTTGAGAACTGCTCATTCAATCCACCCCTCAGTTCTTCCCTCCAAATCAGAGATGCATTTTATTCAAATCTTTATTAATAGAGGTACAACTACAACAGAATGCCAGAGCGTGGTTGTTTCTGCAATGCGCCAGACTAAGCCCCCCTCCCTGCCCACTCTTTCACCCACCCCAGATCTTTCAAGGCAAGAAAATATGCCTTTGCATTCATGATTCTTATACAATGAACCCCGCTCCCTCTTGAATCATATGATAGTATTCTATTCCATCCCCGAGTGCCATTCTAATCCTGAGATCTCAGAACAGTCATTCAAGATTGATCTCCCAGGTTCACCATCCACACCTTAGCCAAAATTAATTTAACACTAAGCGCCTTGTCTGGTAAAGTCTGGTAAAGTGACCAACTGTCCAGTATTATATGGGACAGTCCTGTATTTTATGGATTTGTCCCTGGAATCATATTACTTCAGTCAGGATGCCTAAATGTCCCCTATTTTAAAACACGTGTCCCACTCCTACACAACTCCACATTTGTATCAGCAGACTGCTCCATGCCAGCTGAAATTTTAAAAGGGAAACTATTTATATGAGACCATTTCCATCAGTGGAGGAGTAGCCTAGTGGTTAAAGCAACTGCCTAGTGGTTAAAGCAACTGCCTAGTACCCAGAAGATCAAGGGTTCAATTCCCACTAGCACTCCTTGTGACCTTGGGCAAGTCACTTTACCCTCCATTGCCTCAGAAGAAAAGGCTGGCAATCTGCTTCCAGTGATACATTGCCAAGAAAACCCAGAAGTAGCTGGGTCACTATGAGTCAACACTGACTTGATGGCACTTAAAAAAACAATTCTATCAGAAACATATACACATGCATGCACTCTGTTGTACTTCAATCACATTTATCCTCACACCCCAAATCTGGTGCACACTAGCACTTTTCAGACAGACAGATTCTGTCTCTGTCTACTGGAGCTGCACTCCTCTACTTCAATGCCCCCAGTTCTTGCTTTTGCTACTAGTTCTTTTTCTCAGCCTGCAATAGCCTCCTCACACTTTACCCCATTCCTCTTACATTTCTACCCTTTCTCAGCAACCCCACTCACCCCTACCAAGAAATCCACTTATTCCACTGACTTTCTCCCAAGACCCAGATCCTGTGCAGAAAATCAGCCTACCCTTCCTGTGATTAGTGCAGCCTTTCCATTTGCTGGAACCTACTATTTATTCTGCACAGTGAGGGAGGAGCACTGGTGAGCTGTAGAGCTAAACTCTAAAATAAAGAAAGATAGAAAGCCAGCCAATGGGCTGCAGCAGGCAGAGCCAGCCAATAGGGAGTGGGGGAAGGTGGGAGCAGTAGTTAGGATACAGAAACCTTCCTTTCTCCCTTGTCTCACAGCTCTGGAGTATCTTTTTTTTTTTTTTTTTTTGCTACAGATATACAGACATATAGGAGAAATTTTTGGGGGTGCTTAAGCACCCACAGAGCAGGCGCCTGTGATCCTGGGGCCAACATCACTGTTTATCATGGTCAGTGGTCAGCTGATTTTGTTGATTCTGTCGTCTGTGTAGGCTCTTAGCCTAAGGTACATGTTTCTATTTCATCTTTAGACTTTATTTTCGTTTTAAAATGCAAAAACCAAAATGTGTTTTTAATGACCAACTACAAAATGAATACCCATTCATTAAGAAACATTCTGGTGATAGCACAGTGTTTTGTAATAAATTCTGGTCTTCCTTTTCAATCGCACATGCAGGAAAGGGTGACATTGTTCAGCACCTAAGGATGGACAAACACAAGACAGCAGATGTAAGTGCTTCTTCAAGAACAGTGACTTGTTTTTTAAAAGTCAAACGTTTGATGAGAAAACTCAATCACTGGCTACATCTAAGGGTACATGGGCTTATCATTGTGTTGTCCACAACCATTCTTTTTGATCATCAGACTATGCATCAAAGTTATTGAAAAATATTTTGATGAAAAATACTCTTGTGTGTGAACCAAAATGGAAGCAATCATCTGTAATGTTTTCAAACCTGACTCTATTGATTCCCTCAAGAGAGACCTTTCTGAGACAATTTTTTTAAACAATTTTTTTATAATTGCTCAAACCATATAAGCATTAAAGTGTGCCCTATTTTAGTAAGGTACTTTCTTCCTGAGAAAGGGGTTCAGATAAAAGTTCTTTATGTCCATGAAGTTAAAGGCAAAACCTCAGACATTCTTTCCATGTTCTTGATACAGTTGAGTCCAATGAGCTAAGATCCAACATTTTGGCATTGTGTGCTGACAATACCAATTGCAATTTTGGTGGGGCTGCTAGGAGGGGTAATAACTATATTTTTTACAAACAGCAAAAAGATTTAGGAAGTAATTTAATTGGTGCAAACTATGAAGCTCACATTGCTCACAATTGTATCAGCACTGCTGCCAAATGCCTGCCATTTGACATTGAAGTTATTGGTGACAAAATATTCAGATATTTTCACATTTATACAGTGAGAACTGAAGGACTTAAAGAGATGTGTGACTTTGAGGAAAGTGAGTATCAAAAGCTCCTTTGATACAGTAACACCAGGTGGCTGGCTTTACTACCAGCCATAGAGAGGTTAATTAAAAAGTTCCAACTAGTGAAATCATATTTTCTGAGCTAGAAAAAATGCTAAGTTATCATCAAAAATGTTTTTGAGAATGAATCAGCAGAAGTTTGGCTGTGCTTTCTGCAGTCAGGCAGTGATTTAACAAAATGTGACTTTAAAAATTGAGTCTCAAAAACTTTTCAGTGATAGAAGTGGCTGGCATAATCAGTGACCTTAGAAACAAGTTAGTAACTAGGCAGAATGAAGTATTTGTGCCTCTTACAATGAAAAACAAGATAAAAGATCTTGAAGAAGAGGGCAGTATTGATGAAGTAGATTTCAAGCAATCTGTGTCATCTTTCTACACTACTTGCATTGATTACTTGGATCAGTGGACCACTCACTTCCAGGAGATTGGGAAACACCAGTGGACTCTCCTTCAAAAACAACCATAGTGATGTGAGTTAAAGTTGTCTTTGGAATACATTTTGTCTACAACACCCGGCCTAAAGTCAGTAATAAATGATACTGAACTGTTTGATGAGTTCTTTTGTCTTAAGTCATTTGTTTCTGAAGAAAAAGTTCAAGAATGTAACAAAACAGACACCACAGTTGACAAAAAATGGAGGGAGGTGTTTGGACACCTCAAAAGTAATGAGCTACCATATAAAAATTTATGCAAACTGGTTGAACTTTTTAGGTTTTCCAGGTTCCAATGCTCTAATTGAAAGGTGCTTTTCAATCATGAACAAAGTGTGGTCTACAGAAAAAAAACAAGCTGCATGTAGAGACTCTAAGATGTCTAATGATTGTAAAGCACAATTTTGAGTTGAGTTGCCCAGAATGTTTTAATTGTCTTATTTATTTATTTTATTTATTTATTTAGCTATGTTTATATACTGCTAATCTGAGAGTCTAAGTGGTTTACATGATAACAGCATTGTCTGGGTGGCTTTATAGGGAACAATGAACATTAGAGAATAAATTAACAATCAACATTAGTTGTAACAGTGAACATTATACAGAACAGTAAACAATTCCAAAGTAACATTGTATAGAACTGCAGGGAGGGGGCTAGGAGAGGAAGGGGATGTTAGGGGGCTGGTAGGATACAAGGGTTGACTAGTTCTTCAGGAGGCCCATCGGACACTGAGTGGTTATGTTTTGTCATCAGTGAAATGCTCTATGACTATATTTTTTTCTGAAGTCAGTCAGTAGTGGCACGGAGATTCTCTGGAATTGCATTCCATAGGGTCGGCACAAAGAGGGAGAATGCTCTTTTCAATGTGCATTTGGTCTTGGTGTTTATTGTATGTTTGTGTGTAAAGCGTGTTGAGGGAACTCGTTCTTCGGTGTCTATTGCTGGGTGTTTTCTGTATCAAAGACTGGAGGTGAGTCGAGGATAAACCATTGTGACCTTGAAGATTGTGAATATGGATTGGTATTTGATCTGTTCAGGAATGGGTAGCCAGTGTAGTTGATTGAGAAGTGGGGTTATGTGTTCTGCTCTTGGAGCATTGCAGAGGATACGTGCTGCTGTATTCAAGCCTAGTTGCAGTGGGTGGATTACAGATTTAGGCAGGTCTTGTAGTATGAGGTTACAGTAATCTAAGCGGGCAAACGTGAATGCCTGAAGAACTGTGCAGAAGTCGTGAGGGTCCAGAAGTGGTCTGAGGTACTGTACAGTTTTGAGCTTGTAGTAGATGCTTTTTGTGATGTTGCTTATGTGAGGAAATAGGCATTTCTTTATGTGAGAGTTGGTGGGGCTGGTAGTGGTAATTAGAGCAGAAAGCATCGTCCACATAGATGTGGTAGAGTATGTTGTGTGCTTTCATGATTGCACAGATTGGTTAGAGAAAGATGTTGAATAATAAGGATAGGGTGGACCCTTGTGGGACTCCTTAGTGTTGCACATAAGGAAATGATCTTTGGGTTCCCAATTTTACTTGGAGTTGTCGGTCTGATAAGTAGGATCTGAATCAGTTCAGCATGGTGCTTCCTAGCCCAAGTGTTTGTAGTTACTGGACGATTAAGTTGTTAGAACAGAGTTGAAGGCTGTCTTGATATCAAGGAAGATTAGGATGAATCCTTTATTAGGTTTGTTGATGTCTTTGATTAAGCTGATTAAGTCAATAGGGTTTTAACTGAAACCATATTATTGGGGGTCAAGTGGAAAGTGAGAGTCTATGTGGTCCTGAAGTTGTATCTGAATGATTTTTTCTATTACTTTTGCCAGAAATGGTAGGCTTCAACCCTCAAATCCCAATCACACACATCCAACCAAACTATACCCCAAACCAAAGAATGTGTTGAACACACTAGTTTTTGTCGGAACTATTGCCATGAAGGTAAATACCCTTGTTTGGAATTTGAAGAAGGGCTGTGAGTATCGGGAGCCCGAAACACAACGTTGGGTTATTGTTATATACTTCTGGATGAGTTGAAATTTGAAGATGAACATATGGCGCTTTTCAGCCTCTACGTGACTTGGTGAAACGCACTATCGGATGGGCTTTTGGTCAGTTGGAGTCGACCACCCGTTAAAAGCTAAGTGCATCGTGTTTGGCTTGAAGTTTATCACCGTTTTTGGATAGAATTGATTGGAGGCCAGTTTTTACCCTATGATGATTTAGGTATCTTTTTAGGGTTGGTGGGGGTCGTGCTCCCCTTTTATATAAATAGAAAAAAAGGAACATCATTGCTACGGGAGGGTATTTACCTTCATGGCAATAGTTCCGACAAAAACTAGTGTGTTCAACACATTCTTTGGTTTGGGGGAGAAATGGTAGGCTGGCAATTGGGCAGTAAGAGCTTGGCTGTTTTGCATCAGCACCTGTGCCTTTCTTTACTGGGTGGATGGAGGTCATTTTTAGCTCAGGAGGCATGTATCCTTGCTGTAGTGATAGTTGAGGAACTTTGAATATTGTAGGGATTAGTTCTTTTCAGGCAACCTTGATCCAGCTAACTGGAAGTGTTAATGCCTGTGATTAATTGTTCAGGAGAGATGGTTGAGAAAGAGTCCCAGATGATTTTGAGTTTTGTGTGGTTAATTCCTGGAAGGGCTGTTGGGGTAGGTATTTGATTGCTTTGGGGGTGGATCATGGGTTGGAATTAGTCTGCCATAGTTTGTAGGGTTAGATTTATTTCTTCTTTCTGTTGAGAGGGGTCTTTTACTAGGGTTTGACTAAGTTAAAGAGCTCTTAGTGGAAATGTTGATCTTCTGAAGAAAATTCACTCTGTAGAGAAGTACAACAAGCAGGCCTGATGGGCACATTTGTAAGTAAAGTTATAAACCTAGCCCACTGATTAAAATTTTGGGTTAAAATAAAAATTGTAATTCTATGCATATTTTTTATTTTCTTTAACTTTGAACCCCCTGGCTTGATTGATTGCCCGATATTTAGAAAAGATGGTCAGGTTATTGTCTGGGGAAAGAATGAGTGTAGATACACATTCCATACTGCCATAAACATTCTCATCTGCTTCTCCGACACCCTGGCAAGACCACACTCTATCTTCACTTGCTCATGGAGGATGTTTCTCCATTGCCAATATGAGGAGAGTACATTGCCCTCCATTTAGTCTAAATACTCTTCTTCCCCAACAGTCATGCCTTCCACATCCATAGTCACTTGAATTGCATTTTTACCATCAAAATGAAGAGGCCGCGGGGCAGGGTCCCGGTGGCCGGCGGTAACTGGGCGGGAGTCCCGGCGCTGGGCCCCTGCTCGCGATATCGGGCGTGGGTGGCTGTTTGGCGGCAGAGGGGGGGGGGGTGCATTATTTAAAAGCATTGGCTCGCCGGTGAGTGACAGCCGTGCGAGCCAATGGTATGCGCCGGTCCGGTAGGAACTTTGGGGAGAGGCGCTCATTGCATCTCTCTCTGGCGCTGGGGACGGAAGGTGCAGGGCATTTGCTGCCCACCCTCCCGCCCATTTTTGGGCACGGGGGGCATATTATTAGGGGTTGTTGCAGCTGGGGGGGGGGGGTGGCGGGATCCCGGAGGTTTCCGGGGTCCAGAGCCTTTAAATGGAATTGGGGCGGTGGCGGTTGCCCCAACCCGGATGACCCCTTGCCGGCCTTTGCTAGTAATATGGCGAGGCCGGGGAAAAGGGGGTGGGCATTTGCCGCTGGCTCGGCCACGGCGGGAGTGGAATGAGGTCATCTTGCTAGTAGTATGGCGGGTGATGGCTCGTTCCGCTCGTTGGTTATGATTAAGGAGTGTATATTACAAGAAATTGTTTGGAATTTCCTGTTGGTTAATAAAGCTGCGACCATATAAGCCCAGAAAATGTGTTGGTGTGGTTTGTATGGAGGTTTGGAGGTGTAGGAGGTGGGTGGGGGGGAGGAGTTTGTTGGTGTGAGGGGGGGATTAAAGCGGGTTAGCGCCGGGTCCGACCTGTCTCGGTTACCCCAAGCTCTTCAAATAAACATGCATACTCAAGTTCATTTGCTGTTCTAATAGGTGTCCTAAATAATTAAAAACTTTCCTCCAGAAGGGCTGTACCTTCAGGCATAATCACCAGGTGATACACTGATCAGTCTCCACAACCTGGGTTCGGCATAGTCATAATTGTGCAAAGTGAGACCATAAAAGAAGCTTACATTGGAGTTCCCTAAGCAAACTATTTGGGGTCAGTGCTAGAATCTATTCAACAGTCTTCACCAGGTGTTCCACCTGCATGCTTAGATTTAATTTCTGATTTCAGAGCTCCATAATATGAGTCGGGCCGCTCACTGGATCACTCTTACTGAGGGCCTTGTACAGTCAGTTTATCACTGACCTCTACTTTGAAACTGGTAGCATCTGCATGGAGAGAATGGCTGTTGGAGCATTGGAATCTAAGGATTGCACAAATTGCCGCAATTGCATAATGGCCCAAATCATAGTCCTGCTGTAATTGATGGAAAGATAATATGTGCCCCTCTTGGTCCAACACACCTGCAAAATCTGACGGCTTCTTCTCTTCCCAAAGCTTAAAGGCTCTTCTCTTCTGGCCAGGTTCAAAATCAGCATTACCTCATATAGGCAGAAATGTGGATTTCCAGAGCCTACATAGTATTTCCACCCATAGCGCAAGGGCTCAACAAGCCCCCTGTGCTGGATCCCCTCAGCGGTACCAAATGACTATGTGCTGCTGAATATTTCACTCACTGGGATTAACACAGCAGGTCTGCCAACCACATTAATCTTTAGAACAGTGCAGTGGGAGTTAATAGCAGGCACGTGGTAAATTCACAAGATTGCTGGAGGTTTATAAAAGACCAGAAAGGATAGCTAGCAGGTGCAGATGGTAAACTATCACCATACTATAATTCAGATGTTATACACATAAATGAATTGCTAAAACAACCATATAGAAAAATTCCTAAATGTTTTAACAATTTTCTGGTGCAGGGAGAATCATTTACAGTGGCACAACCAGAAGGAAGTGTCAACTGATTTGGAAGTTTCCATTTACTTTATAAGAGATGGTAATGGAAAGCTAACATCTGGAAAGTGATGAGGAGAACAGCAATCCAATTCTGCTCTCGCTTCACCTATACATTTTTGGAGCTTGAGACTCAGGATGCAACAGTTTTACCTTAGGGTCCTCTTGCAACAGTCAACCTCTCAGGTGTTTCTTTTCAGGAGCGCAAACTGTTCTCTAGAGTAGACTTTTGTAGCATTTGATAGAGACCAACTAAATACGAATAGCACAGTCACCGAAAAAGTGAATACACATAAGCCCAGGCTACTTTTAGCTATCATCTGTTACACTCTGGGAACTTTATTCACAACATCAACTCAAATCCTGTGCCATAACTGGTTATTTCTCCAGCCTTTCAATGACCTTGTGTTTTGTACATGTGAAGGAGGAGAAATCCAATATTTGTTTGGTTAGCAAAGCTATGGGCTTGATTCTGGATGCGGGTTGTGGGGCCTGATTCCCACTCTGGCTCTCCCTGTATGTCCTGTGCATCAGGATGGGGAGAGCCGGCGGAGGGCGGGAGGGGGCAGGATCAGGGCAGAGCAGGGGTGGACCAGCCCGGCAGGATGTACAGGGCTGATTCAGGTCATGACCCTGTATGTCCTGCCAGGCCTATGGGGACACGCTGCTTATTCCACCTCAGAGGTGGAGCAAAAACCTGGTGATGGGGCCCGGGGAACCCCTGGAGCCGGGGGCGGGGGGAAGGGGTCCCCGCTGCCTGATCCAGATCATGGCAGGTTAGCCTTGGGTCGGGTGGTGGGGAAAAGGGGGGCCAAGGATGCAGGAGTTGGGGGCGTCTATGGGGAGGACGTCCCCGCAGGCGGCAGAGCAATGCCGGGCCGTCCTCGGACCCGATTCTGGTTACTACAGGAAGGTTTTGTTCCTGCGGTCCAGAATTGAGTCCAAACGGGATGGTCTTGCTTGGGGCCATCCGGACAGCCTGGATAAGCCCCTATCTGAATCAGGCCCCACGTGTTGCTTTTGTCCAAAGTGAGGGTGGCCAGATTTTATTTAATTTTTTTTTTTTAAACCCATGCAAATGGCAAATTGCAATTCAAGGTGGGCCCCTGCACTGGAGAAGACTTACAATTGTGTAGGAAGGGGCGGAGCTAGCCACTGAACAGAATGGACGCCTGAATTTTTGCTCCCGTTGCTGCCCAAGAATCCTGAACATATCCCGGTATTCCATTGAAGTTTGTACCCCCTACCTACATCAATAACACCGCAATACAGCTGGATGGCATCCCTGAAGCCTGCCCGGCTGGAATTTCCACAGGGATCCGGCTCAACAGCGAAACGATCCAAACCCGAAGTGGGTTCCCCGCAGAAAATGGCCGCGGGAGAGAAGGAGGGAGTGACTGCCGGTGGCCTACGTGAAGTGCTACAGGAATTGAAATGCGTTAAAGAAATGATTGCAGCCAATTCTAGTTCACTGAACATGATTCAAGAAGACTTGCTGGAGGTAAAAGAGAAACTCCTCACCATCACCACTCGACTTAATGCAGTTGAATTACAAACCCAGAAGCATGGCGTTGCATTAGAACAGCTGGGCCCTTTGGCCAAACGAGTCCGGCACATAGAAAATCTGATTGAAGATCAAAATAACCATTCCCGTAGAAATAATATCCGCCTTGTTGGAGTCCCTGAAGGCGCTGAAGGTACCGATCCGATTGGATTTCTGGAAAAAACCATACCGGAGATGCTGCAGCTTGTCTTTGCAAGGCCTTTTGAACTAGAACGGGCCCATCGAATCCCAACACACAAAGCTGAAAACACACGATACCCGCGCCCACTCATAATGAAGGTACTGAGATACCCACAGGTCCTACAGATCTTTCAAGCTGCACGGAAGGCCGGATCACTGCAAATCCAGGGACACAAAGTAGCACTTTATCCGGATTTGAGCAAGCAAACGGTAGATCGGAGAAAAGCGTTGCTGGCCTGTAGACCCATGCTACAAAGTGCACAGGCAAGATACGGGCTATACTACCCAGGAACCATGCGGGTCACGCTGCATAATGAAACGAGGAATTTTGTTGATGCTGAAAAACTGAAAACTTTTCTACAAGAAAAATGCGGTATGGAAACCTGAGGTCAATATTCTGATCTCTCACGCAGTGTAGAGAACTCAGCATATACTCAGGGGGTGCGGCCGTGCGTTCTCACAAATTTTAGAACGCCTTAAGCCTTGTTAAACACCTCATTGATTGTATTTCTGATGTTCTAAATAGTTTTAATTAAACAGATATTTCTGCTTGAAATGTAGGGGTGGCAACGGGAGTTCGGGGTTGGTTACTGTTTCAGTGGATTGTGTTCACCTTAGCGATACAATGTTTGCCAGTTATGCAGTTGTTTGTGTCAGTCCAGTCCAGTACAAAACCCTCCACATACACGCAAATGCAAGTACGCGGCAGGCCTATCCATAGGATAGCTTTCACCTATAAGACAGCTTATTCCAACGTTGATGTCTAGTGATCTTTTAATGCTTTCGTTAAATGTAAAAGGTATTACTGGCCCTGTCAAGCGAAAGAAGATTTTAGCGTACTATCAGCAAAAAAAAGCAGATATTGCCCTCTTACAAGAGACACATTTAACAGATACTGAATCGCAGAAAGTAACCTCTAAATACTTCCTGGTGGCGGCCTCGGCCTCTGCCACTCAACGCAAAGGGGGGGTAATAATATTAGTGCGCAAATTCCTGCAATCCGCCATTACCGACACACGGATTGATCCGCTAGGTCGATGGGCCAGAGTGACGATGAAAATAAATCAACAGCTTTACACATTCTTCAATATTTACGCGCCCAACCTCGATGACCCTAACTTTTTCAAACTGATAGCTAAAGAAGTTACAGCCGCGGCTCACACCAATATCATATTAGGGGGCGATTTCAATGTCATCTTGGATCCACTGTTAGATCGCACGCCCTATCGGGCTGTAGACAAAGTCAAATCGCAGGCGATTCTTAAAGGCATCATAACAGAGCTACACTTGGTAGACCCCTGGCGCCTACTTCATCCCCAAGAAAGAGACTACACATTTTATTCCATCCCACATAATACCCAAACCAGGATCGATTTCTTCCTACTGTCCACAGAGCTGATGCCCCAAGTGTTGTCCGCAGAGATATATGCTACAACGGTATCGGATCACGCCGCTGTCTCCCTAGTGTTGAATACCAACGTTACACAGCATGTTCCGCCAAGATGGACATTTGATAAATCCCTACTAGCGGATGACTCCTTTGTACAGCTACTGTCAGGGGAAATTGAGACCTATTTTAAATATAATACACCCACTGATACCTCCATCTGGAGCTGGTGGGAAGGTTTTAAAGCGACCATACGAGCTCATATTACCACCTACACCATTAGACGGCGTAAAGCCAGGAAAAAAGAAAAAGATGAATTGGAACTCCAAATAAAAGCTGGGGAAAGGTTACTAGCCAAAAGAGCTGACTCAATGATATTGATTAGACTCCAAAAATTGCGATACCAATATAATGCTCTCCTCAACAAAGAAGCACTGAGTAGTATCCAGCTACAACGTAGTATATACTACTATGACAGCAACCACTCAGGATCCCTCTTAGCTCGGCAGCTCAGACCAAAAACCAGCAAGACCGCTATAGCGGCGTTGCAGGACAATTCCGGGGGCCTTCTCCTGAGATCTGACAAAATACTAGACCGCTGCAAAGAATTCTATGAGGAACTATATCGCTCAGATACCCAATGTAGTGACAGAGCCTTTGAAGATTTTGTCTCCAAGATAGTAGGACCCACATTAACCAGTCATCAAAGTCGAACGCTGGAACAAGAGATCTCAGTAACTGAAATACAAGATGCGATCAAACAGATGGCTCGTGGCAAAGCCGCCGGTCCAGATGGTATCCCGCTGGAATTCTATAATAAATATTGCATTCAATTGGCTCCCATGCTACAGATCTACTACAGTGGCCTGCAAGATGAATCTCCAGAGATTGGAGCCCTGGCAGAGGCTGTGGTGGTCATTCACCCGAAACCGGGCAGGGATACACAAAAGATAGAGAATTACAGACCCATCTCTCTCCTAAACTCTGATTATAAAATCTATGCTAAAGTGCTTGCTAACCGATTAGGACGGATCTTAAAAGATTTGATACATGAGGATCAATGTGGATTTATACAAAACAGATCCACTACAGATAATGGAAGATTATTGGCACATGTACTGGCATCTGCCAAGACCAAGGCCGAGCCCCTGATAGGGCTAGCATTGGATGCCGAAAAAAGCCTTCGATCGACTGGAATGGTCCTTTCTATTTCGATCCCTACGGTGGTTTGGGATAGGAGAAAAGTTCCTAAAACGCGTTGAATTGTTATATATCAAACCCACAGCTCGAATAGCGGTCAACTCACACCTCTCAGCCCCTTTTCAGTTGCAAAGAGGGACCAGACAGGGTTGCCCCCTGTCACCGATGCTTTTTAATTTAGCCCTGGAACCCTTATTAATAGCGCTCCGACAGAAGGAAAACAAAAAAGGAATTGAGTTAGCTGATGGTCCCTGTAAATTGTCAGCATATGCCGATGACCTGCTATTTTTTCTACAACCATCAGACCTTCCTGAAACACTGCAACTCATAGATGAATTCTCAGCGATATCCGGATATAAAGTAAATTTGAATAAAACAACAATTATTCCTCTGAATGAACAGGTCAGCGAAGAAAGAAATGATGCGTGGATACCCCTTTCAATATGAGAAGTCATCCTTTAGATACCTGGGCGTGACCTATGGCACCACCTTGGAAGAGACTGTTGCAATCAACATTAAGATGTGTCAAGAAATTGTACATGATAACATCTGCAAGTGGACCCCCCTTCATTTGAGCTGGTGGGGCCGGCTAGAAACGATAAAATGATGTTGGTACCAAAACTCAGCTATATATTAAGTATGATACCCTTACGTTTCCCGTCAGCCTTCTATAAGAAAATGAATAGTCAACTGATAGCCTTTCTATGGAACAACCGAGTACCTCGAATAGCTGCCTGGAAACTGAAGTTACCTAATACACAAGGAGGTGTCCATTTCCCAGATCTCGGCTGGCTACACACTGCCTCTCTTTTAAAGCAGGGTGCTCAATGGGTCGACTCTGACGACACGGATAAAGGACCTAGATGGCTGAGTGTGGAGCGGGCCCTACATTCCCCCCTGCCCACATGGCTACTGGTAGGCACAGTAGTAGACCAGACTGCACCACATAATGCTATTATCCAAGAAACACAGCATGCCTGTCGATTATTGGCATCATGTATCAATGGAGGAGATGACTTTGCCGCAGATATGCCCATATGGCTGAACCCGCGCCTTATCATCGGAGGGAAGCCTGTCTTATGGAAAAAATGGGTGGAACATGATCTTATCACCATTGGACAACTGATCAATGGAAGTGCATTTAAAACCTTTGACAGATTAAGAACGGAATTCCGATTGCCTAATACATGCTATTTCCAATGGTGTCAGCTCCGATCCTGCATGAGCAAAGCGGGTGTGTCACCTGTCTTGATACGTACAGGATGGCCACTGCGACAGAAACTTCAAGAATTACAAACAGATGCTAAAGCTGTTTCAAGATGTGTTGCGATTCTCCGATCCAAAAGTGACAAGACATGTTCTAAGATACAGTCGGTGTGGGCTACTGAAACCGGTCAAGATCTACCTCCGGAAAATTGGGACACTTTTTGGGGAACTCAAATACGTGCCACGAGAGCAGCGTCTCTCACACAATCTATGTACTTTATAGCACATCGAGCGCATATTACACCGGCTAAGAAAATGAAATGGACACTACAGGAGGGAAATCGATGTTGGTCCTGTAACATGGAAATTGGGACACTGGCACATATGTTGTTCCATTGTAAATCCCTGGAAATATATTGGAACAGAGTTTGGGAACGCATATCACAGATCCTCAACCTACAAACTCCTATCACTTATCGGATAGTGATATATAAATCCATAGCTCTGGAACCTACTCTGATGAAATGGGATGGTAAACTGCTGGACTTAATGCTCGGGATAGCGCTTAAAATAGTTCTAATACACTGGAAGAATCTCGACAAAGCTTGTTTCGAGCATTGGTGGAGTCTCTTAATCCTACATAAGACCTACGAAGAGATCTATATAGCCAAGAACCCATGGTCTGGTAAACTAAGTAAGAAATGGTCAGCTTTACAAAATTATGTTTGATGAAAATGATTGCTGGAGGCTGCCTTGTGGAATGGTCTCTGCTGTAACCACATTGAACGGAGAGAGGGAGGGTGGCGTGCTGGCATGGACTGATACTAGTTCTTGTTAACGTTATTGTACTGTCTTGTTCAAGTTATTATATTCTTTTGCTATTTTGATCACTAACATCTGCTTGTATCCTGCTATATCACGATCGTTTGTATTGTTATTTTATATGTTAAAACTGAATAAAAACTACTATTAAAAAAAAAAAAAACAATTGTGTAGGATAATTTTATAACCAAAATGCTTAGGTAGAAAAAACACCATAAGCACATATGTTGTGCCTGTTTCTTAAAGGCTACATGTAAAATTGCCACATCCAAAGCTGTGTCACAAAATTACACTTGTTTCAAAGTAATGCAAGGAGAAACTGGAACATTCCAAGAAACGTGTTCGTATTCATTTAGATGAACACCCTTGTAGAATGTCTAAAGGTACTATCCCAGCTCCCCTGGTGGCACATTTTCTTGAGACAAAACATGCTGCAAAAACTTTTTCATGGCCTGTGATTGATCAGATAATTGATGATTGGCGCGGGGGAGATTCTGCTCAATAGCTTAATTACAGGGAGCAACAATGGATTTACCTATTGAATGTGGTCTCTTCAAATGGACTAAATAATGAGATTGATTGGGTTCCTTTATTGTAATTGGTGATGTGTTTGATTTTGTGAGACTTTAAGTACTGATGTCATTTGCTGGTTATCACAGTGGCTGTTTAGAAGACCTGAAATGCTGAGTTTTGAAAGTTTCCCCTGACGCAAGGTTTAGTACTAGAAACATGAATTCATGTTGGGAGTAGACGGTCCTTCTCTTCAAGCTAAGCGAAGCAATTCTTAAGTGATGTTTGCACTTAGACTTAATTTTGTGCACTTTATAACACGTTAAAGATTTATATATATAAAACGTTTTGAAGTGGAGTAGAGTGATGACTAATATATAAGGGACTGATTTATAACTAATGGTGTTTATGCCATTAAAAAAACCTCCTCCTCTTTTCTGGTGCTCTCCTTTTCTTTTACCATTTTTTGGATTTGTTGTTGATCACAGCTGCATAGAAAACCATAGTGAATTTAAGTCTGTTCAATTGGGTAACAGGAAGTTAATTGTGGATTCCATCAGGAAAAATTGGTGCATATGCATGTGTTTCCAAAAAGGAGTGTTGATACCAGCCCTCTTTTACCTATTCTCCCCCCGGGGATATGGAGCCTTTTACAAAATACCTGTAAAGACCCTTGCCAAACACATACTGTATATTTGCCAGCATGTACAGCAGTAGCAACAATTGAACAAACCCACATGTTCATCATTTGGCAGCTTCTACATGTAAGCACCAGTGATTACATGTGTAAGTGCCAATTTCTGCTACCACCACATATAAGCAACAACAATTATCCAGATAAGAGCCCTATTGAGGACAATTAAGAAACACAGCCAAAGAGCAAAATTGGCCCCTCAAAAATCTGGAATGAGTATTTTGCTGAAACATACGTGTGGCCTTGGAGGAGCTGCAAATGATATGGGGAAATTCTTTTAAATATACATGTAGTCTCCTTATAAACTAGGAAATGCATGTGAAGTTTTTAGAAGAGCTTAAACCACACTGCCTTTTAATAGCAGTATTCTGAAATGTGTGCAATCTAACCTGTAAATGCTTTTCAAGGTAGCCTACTGTTGTAAATATTTAGGGAAGAATGGACTGATCTATATCGTATGTTTTGTGAATTTTTATGTATGTTTCATTGTACCCCACCTAGGATTTTAGATAGTTGTGAGCTATAAATGGTCTAATAAATAAATAACTAGAGTGATCTCGATGGCCTCAGAAATCAAGACTTCTCTCTGGAAATCCAATGCAGGATGCACATCTACGGAAAGAGTTTGTGGGTTTTAGTATCCAGAAGCTGAATCACTTTAAGGAGCTGTTTTTTGAATCATAAGCTCTCCAGAGAGGTTCAAAACAGGCCGGGGCCTGACAGGTTATCAATATGTGTTCTTAATCAATAAATGTTGCTCATTAAAAAAAAATGCATTGTTGATAGCCATTTAAGCTTTGTATTTCTCAGGGTTGAAGAGTTTTTAGTCTAGCAGAGATGCTGCTTACAGCTGGAAAGGCTGCTAGAGAGCAACATGTCAGTGAGTCCAGATTATTGCCACCCCATGGAAGATCCTGCAGCTATGGCTGTTTCCTTGACTCGCGACCTTGGGGGTTATCTTTGACTCCTCCCTCTCCTGCTCCACACACATCCAGCAGATAGCTAAAACCTGCCATTTCTTTCTCCACAATATTGGCAAAATTTGTCCCTTCCTTTCTGAGGACAGTACTAAGGCCCTTATCCATTCTCTAGTCACCTCCTGTCTAGACTATTGCAATCTTCTCTTCGCTGGTCTTCCTCTGAATTATCTCTTCCCACTTCAATCTGTTCAAAACTCAAACACTCCTCCTACTATACACCTGGTCCCCTGGTCAGATCATTTCATTATACGCTTCACATCCCACACTCCACTACTGAACAACATGCAAACTCACATCATGGTCCCAGACACCGACCCTTTGTCATGGAAAAATTCCTGGAAACAATCATACCAATTTTGGATGATGATGCAAGCAACCTTGACAAGGCGGTATTCAGTTGGAACTGCACCATAAAGAAAGCTTCTGAACCAGTTCAGACATCTAGCAGACTCCAGAGAAAATTATCTGAAAAATGGTATTCATCCGAGCTAACTAAACTAAAAAAGGAACTCAGAAAGCTAGAATATATATGGCAAACAAACAAAACTCCTGAACATAGAACACAATATTTCGCAAAGCTTAACTGTTAAAGGGAAGCTATAAATAATGCCAAAAAACAACACCACACAAGAATGCTATCCAAAGCCATTAACCAACCAAGGGAACTATTCAAGATTGTGAAATCATTAGCTAAAACCCCTTCTAGCAATAGCCCCAAGATTCCGATTGATCCTTAAACCATAGCTACCCACTTCGCAAGTAAACTTAAACAAAGCAGACTTCCTGCACCTGACCGCCTTCAACCAGCAATGTTGAACAAGAATGAATTGAAATCCTTCCGCCGCATTGACAGAAAACTACTCCTCCAGACAATTTCAAAGCTCAATACAACCACTTCCCTCTTGGATCCGTGCCCTTTAAAAGATACAGTATATGGTGGCTTCTTGTTCTCCTGTGACTGAGGACTATTCCATGCCTCCTTTTGTGAAGAAGAATGTTGAGCAGTGAATAGCTCCTGAGTCTGATGTATCATTCAATTTATTAAACTTCATACAATTCCCAGAGAAGGATGAGAGTGACACTGTGAAAGCTGTTACTTTAATTGATAATTTTATTCTGGAGCCAGTTAGGGACTGGATCCTTCGGAATCTTTTTTTGTAATTGAGAGGCCTAATTTCTAGGCTGTGGAATTAGAGTTTTTCCTGATGTAGCTCGTGCTATGCAAAAGAGAAGACGTGAATTACTTCTACTGAGACAAATAACAGAGTCTCCCACCCCGGAGGTCATTACCCTTCCAGTGGTCCCCATTTTACAAATTTTAGGCTTCATTTTTGATTCTCACTTAACATTTGGTCCCTAAATATCATACACAGTAAAATCCTGTTTTTTGCTCTTCGTACAATTTTTATATAAATGAGCTCTTACCACTTTAATTATTTCTCTGGTTATCAGTAAATTGGACTATAGCAATTCACTGCATAACAGCCATTCCTCTCTACTCCATCAAACGCTTACAAAAAGTCCAAAATGTAGCTATCAAATTACTTACCCACTCAAAGCTATCTGATCCCATTACTGGCTCCCAGTAGCTTATCAAATAAAATTCAAAATGTTGCCCCTAACTCATAAAGCCTTCTATTCAGGTCTCCAGTTATACCTTTCTGATGTGTTTATCCCATATGCACCAAATATTTTGTTAAAATCACAAAATCAGATAGGCTTGTTATACCTTACAATATATCAAAAACAATATTAAAGCTGCTGAAATGCAGGGAATGTGGGGAAAAGAAGCACTGTGGATTGTGTTGGAAAGAGGAGATGGCACTATCATCTATACTTGTGTAGTCTACAGGCCTCCAACTTAAATGGAAGAAATGGATAGAGATTTGTTCACTGATATTGCAAAGGTAGCCATGAAGGGAGAAGTGATCATATTGGGTGGCTTTAATCTATCGGATGTGGATTGGAGTATTCCTTTTGCAAATCTGGAAAGAAGTAAAAGATTGTGAATGCCTTCCAAGAAGCATTGTTCAGACAAATGGTGATAGAACCAACTAGGGAAAGGTTGACCTGGATCTACAGCTGGTTTTGTTCTTTCCTAGAACAGCGATCATTCTCTGTCTCTGATAGCACTGGCTCCACCTCTTCTTCTAGATGATTCCCCTGCGGGGTTCCCCAAGGTTTGGTCTTGGCCCTCCCTTTTATTCATTGTTTTTCTGATTCCTCTCACTTTCCTAGTCCAACAACATGGCATCACAGCTCACTATTATATTGACAATATCTTTCTTGTCCAACACACCAGGTCTTATTCCCCCGACTTCTCCCCTCTCAAGACCTGTTTTTCTGTTGTTGCAACCCGGTTCTCGGACAAATTTCTTCACCTAAACCCAAACAAATGTGCAGCTATTTGGTTTACCTTTGGCTGCTCTTCCCCAACCATAGCCCTTTCTCTTCCTGGTACCCACATTCCCTTAGTTGATACTATCCATTATCTGGGAATCACTCTTGACGCTTCTCTATCATTTCATACTTACCTCTCTTCTCTAGTTCGTCACTCCTTTTTCACATTGCAACAAATCTGTGCCATTTGTCCCTTCCTGGACTCCTCTTCTCTTGCCACTCTCCTTCTCACCCTTGTCATCTCCAGTTTAGACTACTGTAACATCATTTTCCTTGACCTTCCTCAGTATCAGCTATGTCGCTTCCAACTCATACAAATACTGCCATCCATATTCTTTTCACGCCTCCCATCATGATCACATCTCTCCAAGTACAGTACCATTGGCTTCCCATCAAATACCCCTGTAATATGAGCTCCTTACGTTGGTTCATTGTGCCATTCATACCAGCCATCTTTGCTATCTTTCTGACCTCCTTTCCCAATGCCCTTACCATTTCCTCTGCAGTCTCCATGCAAACCGCCTTTGTCTTCCTACAGTTGCCCAGGTCTGGCTAGAAACCATCCAGTCTGCTGCCCTCTATTTCCTTGCACCTGCCATCTGGAATACACTCCCTTCTGTCCTCCACCTGGAACAGCCCTTTCCTAAATTTAAATCCTTACTGAAGACCCACCTCTTTGATATCGCCCACAATCTCCCATCCACCTACTACTGCTGAGCATTTGTATAGCGCTACAAGGTGTATGCAGCTCTGCACAGACACATGGAAAAGAAAGTCCCTGCTCATTGGAGCTTACAATCTAGTCGAGACATACAACACAGTAGCTGTAGACAAGGGATACAGCTAGGGGGAATGGTAAGGAAACAAAAAGGACATCAGGTGAATGAAGATTCAAAAGCAGCATCTAGTTTGCCCTGTTCCCTCCTCTCCTCTTTCTCCCCTCTCCTTGGCTCTTCCTCCCTCCCTCCCCCTTTTTTTGATGTGATTGGTTTTAGTGTTTTCCTTCTTTCCTGTTTTAATAGGCATCCTTTTCAGCCCTGCAATTTTTTAAAAATTTGTTTTTAGATATTGTACACTACTCTGCTAATGTCTCGAAGAGTGGTCTATCAAGACCTAATAAACATATAGTACACATCAATGGAGATAGTGTGTCCAATGTCTGAGTGGGTGCCCCTGTGAGCAGCAGCGATCATCACATGGTGTGAAAAGCCAAGGCAGAATGCAATCACAGCAATCTCAAAGTCCTAGACTTCAAAAACATGACTTCAATAAAATGGCAAAGTGCCTGAAGGAGAAATTGGCAAAGTGGAAGGAGATAAGGGACGTGCAATTACAGTGGGATAAACTAAAAGAGGCAATAAAAGGGGCAGCAGATATATTGATTATTGATGTCCCACTTCTAAAATCCATTCAATAGAAGTCAGTACACGGCTAAAATCTATTAGTTAGTAGAAGTTCAGTACTCCCACTAGCCCCCTTTTTTTCCCTCCCTCTCATCATACTCCCTCCTGTCAAATACCCAATTTATCATGTACACACCAAAATCGCAACCTATAAATAGCTCCCTTAGTATTTACTGTTGAGCGCATGTTCTTGTACATAGTCCTCTTATCAGACTCTGTAGATCTTATGCTGAACTCCTTGTAAAATGTTCCATGTACATTAGTTTCAATTGTTCCTCATAGTCCTTTCATCATCTTCAATTATTAGTTGACTCTAATAAAATGTTCTATGTACATTATGTTCAACTGTTCTATGTAAGCCGCCTTGACATTTTGAAAGGCGGTATATAAAATCAGCTAAATAAATAAATATATGTAAGTAACGTAAATAAAAACAGGAGGAAAAGGAAACCTATATGGTTCTCCAAAGAAATGACTGCACAAATAAAGACAAAAAACATATCTTCCACAAAATTCAGAAGATTGCAAACAGAGAAACACAGAAAAGAATATAGGATAAAGCTAAAAGAGACGAGGAGAAAAATAAGGATAGCAAAAGCAAAGATGGAAGAAATGATGGGTAAAGATGTGAAGCATGGAGACAAAGCTTTTTCAGATATATTCGGGAGAAGAGGAAGTGCTGAGGACAGATTTGTGGAAAGTGACATTGAAAAAAGGGAAAATGCTGAACAAATACTTCTGTATTCACAAAAGAAAATCCTGGAGAAGGGCCATGTATGATTGACAAATATACAAATGGGAATGGAGTAGATATCACACCATTCACAAAAGATGATGTTTTTGAACAACTTGAAAAACTGAAAGTGGAGAAGGCCATGGGACTAGATGGGATACATCCCAGGATACTGAAAGAGTTCAGAGGGGTTCTGGCAGGGCCTTTAAAGGATGTTTTTAATAGATCCTTGGAGACGGGAGAGGTTCCACAGAACTGGAGAAGGACTGATGTGGTACCTCTTCACAAAAGTGGTAATAGGGAAGCAGTGACAAACTATAGGCCGGTAAGCCTTACGTAAGTGGTGGGAAAAGTAATGGAGGTGCTCCTGAAAGAAAGAATAGTGGACTTTCTAGAAACCAATGTGTTGCATGATCTGAGGTAACATTGTTTTACCAAAGGACGATCATGTCAAACAAATTTGATTGAGTTCTTTGAATGGGTGACCAGAGAACTAGATTAAGGGTATGTGACCTATCTAGATTTCAGCAAAGCCTTTGATACTGTTCCTCATAGGAGGCTTACCAATAAACTGAACAGCCTGGTGATGGGTCTCAAGATTTTGAACTGGATCAGAAATTGGTTGAATGACAGAAGGTGGTGGTAAACGGAACTCACTTGGGGGCAAAGAAGGTGAGTAGTGGTGTACCTCAGGGGTCGGTCCTGGGACCGGTACTGTTCAGTGTATTTGTGAGTGATATTGCTGAAGGACTGAAGGGAAAAGTCTGCCTCTTTGCAGATGACCTGAAAATTTGCAAACAGAATGGACTCCTCTGAGGGAGTGAAGAACCTAAGGAAAGATCTACAAAAGCTGGAAGAATGGTCTAATGCTTGACAGTCATGATTTAATGCGAATAAGTGCAGAGCCATGCACTTGGGATGCAGAAATACAAAGGAACTGTATGAAATAGGGGGTAAGAGGTAGGTGTGCATGGATCAGGAGAAGGACATCAGGGGATCTCAAAGTGGCAAAACAATGTGATAAGACTGTGGCCAAAGCCAGAAGGATGCTGGGTTGCATACAGAGAGGAATAACCAGCAAAAAGGAGAAGGTATTAATGCCCCTGGCAAGTCATTGGTGAGGCCTCGCTTGAAGTATTCTGTTCAGTTTTGGAGATTATATCCTACAAAGAATATAAAAAGACTTGAAGGTGACCAAAATGATTTGGAGCTTGTGCCAGAAGACATATAAGAAGAGACTTGAAGACCTAAATATGTATACCCTATAGGAGAAGAGGGACAGAGAAATATGATACAGACATTTAACTACTTAAAGAGTATTAATGAACAAACAAACCCTTTTCAAAGAAGGGGAGGCTGTAGTACTAGAGATAATAAAATGAAGCTGCAGGGAAGTAAACTTAAAAGCAACGTCATGAAATACTTTTTCACTGAAAGGGTGGTGGAAGCTTGGAATGCCCTCCTGATAGCTGGGGGTAAAGACAGTGATGGAATCCAAAATGGCATGGGACAGACACCATGGATCCCTTTATAGCAATGGATAAAATAAAAATAAACGTAACTATTTTTTTTATACTTCAACAAGTAGAGAGGGGTTACCTGCACGGAGTGGCAGGTACAACTCTAAATCAAGGCATAGAGGGGAGTTACCTGCACGGAGCAGCAGGTACAACTAGGGGACTAGGGGACATGCAATGAAGCTACAGGATAAACTATTTAAGACAAATAAGAGAAAATATTTTTTCACTCAACGTGTAATCAAACTCTGGAATTTGTTACCGGAGGATGTAGTAAAGGCTGTTAGTGTAGCTGGTTTAAAAAAGGTTTGGACAAGTTCCTGGAGGAAAGGTCCATAAACCATTATTAAAAAGGGACCCAGGATATCACTGCTTGACCCAGTACAAGCATTGTGGAACCTATGTCTTTTGGGGAAACTGCTAGGTACGTATGACCTAGATTGGCCGCTGTTGGAAACAGGATACTGGGCTTGATGGACCTTGGTCTGACCCAGTATGGCATATCTTATGTTCTTATGTTCTTATGTGCTCTAGTCACCTTACTGGGCAGACTAGATGGACCATACTGGTCTTTATCTGTTGTCATTTACTATGTTACTATGTAATAGCTGTGCTCAACATCAATCCACACGCCACTCTACTTTTTTCTTCTTAGTTCCAGCTCTCTGGAATTCTGTTCCCCTTTACATTCGTCAAGATATCTCATTAAATCATTTAAGAAAAGCCTAAAAACTTACTTTTTTGAGCAAGTCTAGAATGTTGTGTAGATGGATAGGGATGCCAGACTGTTGATCTGTACCGGTCTACCCTTTTTCTCTTCCCTTTTCCCCTTGTATTTTCCTCTTCCTTTATTATTTTTTTATTTGATGCTATGTAATTTATTTTTATTCTATTTTGTGAAATGCTTTGATGCCATAAACCATAGGGTGCTGCAGTTGGATGGCCTCTTCTGGTAAATGTATTATAAAGCTTCAGTCTAATCAATATATATTTTGCAAACTTGCATATTTGGTCACATTTCTGATCTCTAAATCTGTCTTGTATTTTGATAGTCCAAAAACATTATGAGGCCATTTCCATAACAGTCACATCTGAGCCGCAGACACATCCAACTCGATAATGGGGCTGATTTCATCCTGATTCCTCAGTCGCAGATATAGACATGCCCGTGATTCTGGAAATGAGGACATAGGCATTTCTGGCACGGCATAAGCAAACCACTATGGAGACACACGGGTTTTGCTGTTATGATGAGACACGGGTATATGCAGCAAACGGTTTGGACATTCCTGTGCTCACCGATGGACGTTTTCGATCCTGCCCGTCTCTGCCACATACCCATGGACGTCTCAGGTGGCCACACCTCCTCTGTTAAAACATGTATCTCCTAAGCTGCTCTTTTCACTGACAATGTTGTGCTGATGCAAACTACACATAAATATTGACGATACATAAATATTGATGCAAACTAGATATACTAGTCTGTTGTATGCCTAGAACAGCTGAAGGTAATTTCAGTGCATTCAAAAATATAATAACAGTAAGTAGAAAGTGATTTGTTTGTCATGACATACCCTGCATCAAAACATACATGGCAGGAGAAGATATCCGTAGTTTTTCTTTAATTGGTCATCCTAAAAACAGTCGTTACAATGCTAATACGGACTCTTATCAACCTCACACAAAATGGTGCTTTTGGACAAGTTTCAGTGCTATTTGCACTGTTGAAATGCTCTTATTCTGCAGGTCTCTTCTTATTAAAAGGGATATGTTTTGACATTTAGCTATGGAGAACCTTTTGTGATTTGTACATACAAAAGGGGGTGGAAAAAGTGACACCACCTCACTGTAGATGCTCCTTTTATTCAAATAGTTAAAGTGTTTAAAGTGAGAAGAACAGCATCACTTATCTGAAAAGCGTCAAGGAGCCAACCACGGCTCTCCTTTCTTCTTTTCCTTCAGCAGTTATGTAGAATAGTAACACCACAACGTGCCATGTTTCGGGTTAAACATTTCAAATCCTGCATCAAGTAGAATATATATTTGCATCCCAGAAGCTGTACATGCGTTCTCTTCAACATGATCTGACAGAAGAACAGAACTCATCAAATATTAGAATCCTTTTTGTCAACTTTAAATTCTTTAAAGCCAAATATACAGTTCACCGCTCATATAGACAAAGTTAGTGTCCAATTTTTGGATATTACTATTCACCTAATTCCTGAGGATTTTCATACATCTCTATTTCTAAAACCAGTACAACAAAACACTCTCTTGCAATATCAAAGTCCTCATCCTTCTTCCTTGAAACGTAGTTTGCCATATGGTCAATTCTTAAGGCTGCGACAAAATTCTTCCACCTTACAAGAATTTTACAGTCATGCCCTGGATTTAAAGATGCATTTTTTATCCTGTGGATATCCCCTTAAAATTGTAACAGCGGCTTTTAAGCATGCATGCTACATACATCGGGATTGGCTGTTGTCTCCAACATCTCAGCCCACTACAGGATCTTCAATGGATGATAAGATAGTGGGGGTACTTCCCTATGTGGCTGGCATTCAAATTGTGACGACAATATTGCATAAAGTTTAGCATATTTTGAGATTGCATACATGTTTTTCTAAAAAACCCTTATCTTTGGCATATTGCCATGGGGCTAATTTGAGGGATCGTGTTGTTCATTCTGCATCTAGCATTGATCGTCCTGTGGTTCATCATCTTGATCCAGGACACTTTTCCTGTGGGAATTGCCGTTTTTGTGCACTTTCTCTTACTGGTGCTGATTGGTGCAACTCCTGGACCTCGGAAGTTTATCTGACATGATGGCACACTACCTGCGATTCGACGTTTGTTGTATATCTCATCATCTGTCCTTGCCCCCTTTACAATGTCGGCCGCAACATCAGACTGGTCAGGATTTGTTTGACAGAACATGCATCTCGTCTGCGCACCAAGGATTTATCTGCATCCATAGTGGAACACTGCCTTCAAAAAGAACATTGTTTTGAGCATTTGCGTTGGCGTGTTTTTGGATTTTGTACCACCTGACCCGTGAGGGGGAGATTGGGTTTCGAAGCTTCAATATAAGTAACAACGCTGAATATATCAGTAGGGAACAGTGATCCCTTGTGGACTGAATGTGTAGCAGCAAAGCGCAGACAAACCAATGATACCAGGAGTCTGTTCAGAAGGTCCAAATCATTTATTTGTGCACAAGTCTCGAACCAGTCAATTTCAAAATGGCTGAGCAAAGTTTTCAAGCATTACAACAACTTTTATAGACTTTTGTTCCATTCTAGGTATAGAAAAACATTTCATTGGTCCCGGTAACCTCCCGTACCTCCCGTACCTCTTCCATTGGTCCCGGTACTGATAAGTTTATCCAATTATGTCGCTTCTGTGGGCATGACACCTGCATGCCCCCCTTCTAGTCCCAATTACAATGGTCAGTTCATCAACTTGTTACTTTCACACTCTCAAGGCCATAGAACCAATTTGTGCGTGCAGAGGAGCAGGGCTCTGCAACTCATCTGTCAGCACTCCCAATTATATTCCTTGCAGATGTACTTTTTCTTATCAGTAACTTTTAAACATGTTTTTCTGTATTTTTCCATCTCTCAGTTCTGCTTACCTAAGCTAATTCAATACTTCTACTGAGTTCTATCTTACAATAGCAGCATATTGGGGGATGTGCAATCCTATGGGCCTCTCCACAGGCTTCACTTACAGGTCAAGCTAGCCATGCTGGCCTGCTTATGTCAGACACCGTGGATCACAGGCCTGCACCTGCCACAAATGCGGCGCTGGAATGGCATACTCTCCTTTGTTGAGCCCTTTCTGTCATTCATCAGTGCACCCAATGGGATTGGGGATTCCCTTTTCAGTGGGGATTGCCCTTCTCTATTGGCTCTAAAGTGTATATTGGCTTTTGATTGGCTGGTTTGCCTTTAAATTGTGATGTCAGATGCCATTTTAAAGTGTTATACTGGCAGTTCTGTTCTTCTGTCAGATTGTGTTGAAGAGAATGCATGTACAGCTTCAGGGATACAAATATATATTCTACCTGATGCAGGGTTTGAAATGTTTAACCCAAAACGTAGCACCTTGTGATGTTACTATTCTACATAACTGCTGAAGGAAAGGGTTTGAGAAGGAAAAGAAGAAAGAAGAACCGTGGTTGGCTCCATGACGCTTTTCAGATAAGTGATGCTGTTCTTCTCACTTTAAACACCGACTATTTGAGTAAAAGGAGCGTCTACAGTGAGGTGGTGGCAGTTTTTCCACCCCCTTTTGTATGTACAGCTCCGACAAAAATTTGATAAGAATTAATAACATTTTCTGCTGGCATCTCTCAGGACTTATCTGAACCTATCAATAACAGCTGGTATAACATAATAGTATGGAGTCCCAGGACCAATGTTCCCTCTAATTTTCTGTAGGCTGTGTGCGCATAAAATATCAGCTGTGCAGCTTTTGAAGGAAGGTTAAATTTTTTGTGCGCCACAGAACGACACTCGGAGTTATATACTTTAAAATTTGACTACACGTCAGATTACAGTATGTACACCACATTGATTTTAATCAAATTAAATGAAAATAGACGATTACTAAATGAAGCGGAAAATTTCTAGTAATTACAATCACAACTTTTAAATTTTAAGACGTCTCTGTTGTTTTCTATCATAATCAGAACCGTAATCTTTGTGCGCTCTGTTGTAAAGTATGTGCGCTTACTCGGCGAGTTGTGTGCGCGCGCACACGTGCACAGCTTAGAGGGAACAGTGCCCAGGACTAAAAATATGATCTCGGTTTCTTACCCAAACACGAATCCTTTCCATACTCACTCACATACTATTCCTACATCAACAGTCCCAGTTTTCATAGGAATTATTAGGATCCCCTACTTTAGCTCCTTTAGCACAAACAGCAAATCTCAGCATGGCCAGAATAATCACTATTGCTCTTCTTAATATTTCTTTCAGGGCAGCAAATAATGCCTCTTTAGCTTGCAAGATTCCCACACCTCTGATTTCTGTTTTTTATGAATGTATTTTGTGGTGTTTCTCCATATTGCAGTCCACCATTTCAGAACAGACTAATCATCACCTTTCTACAAACACAGGAGAATATTTTCTAAGTACTGTCCTTATTTCATGTCTCTGGCAGGTATAAAGGGCACGTCAGCAGGGATCTCCCAAAACATTTACAGCTCTTTCTTGAATACACTTTGTATGTATCCATGGTACACCATGCTCCTGTTCCGCCTCTCCTGGACAAGTTCTGATATCCCCATGTTAGCGAGATAAACGTCCGTGGGCGCCATGTACTGGAATATGCTCATAGACGTTTTTGGCAGATAAACATCCCTGGTGCACGTACAAACCCTTATTTGGTTTCTGGAATGACCTCCTTTGTGAATTTATCTATATTTTGACCTCTATTTTGGGGAATATGTGGTTGTTCTGAACTCTTTGGTTGAGATTTTTTGAGTGTGACTTTTGAGTGTTAATAGTGACTTATACAAATAACTTTGTCTGAAAAGCATTCTCCCTTAGTATGGAAAAATATTCATGGTTTTCTATGCAATGTGCATTCTAGTTGCATTTAGAGGAGGAATTCCTAGGGACATATTTTGGGAAGAATTAGAAAATAATGGCCCCCATTCTATAACGTGGGTTGCTGGGCTGTATTTCCCGCCAGGATCTGCAGCCCTGCAATCCGCCTAAACCTTAATCCCCTACTGGCTCTCCCTATATGTCCTGTGCTTCAGGACAGGGATACCCAGCAGGGGCAGGAGGGGGTGGGATCATGGGTGGTGCAGGGGTGGGCCATCTGACAGCATATACAGGGCCGATTCAAGTCATGGCCCTGTATGTGCTGCTGGGCCTGCCAGGCCGTACTGCTTATACCACCTTAGATGTAGTATAAGCATTTTTGTTCAGTGAATCGGGGCACATCCGCCACTACCGGGGCCGGGGCCAGGTGGAGGGGGGTCCTCACTGCCCGATCCAGGCCGCGGGAGGCCAGCCGTGGGTTGGGCAGTGGGGATCTTGGAGTCCAGAGCCACAGTAGTCTGGTGCACCAGTAGGGAGGATGCCCCAGCAGGCTAGAGGGGCACACCCAGCTATCCTCAGACCTGATTCTGGCTCCGTTCCCACAGACCAGAATCGGTTCCTAATGGCCCCATCTTCAGCAGGGACATCCAGCAGCCCGGATGTCCTGCTTCCAGAATCGAGTTCCATGTACATAGAAGATCTATGGAAAATACAATCTGCCTGCACATAGAACAGTTACAAAAGTCCATGGGCATTTTGTTCCCACAGCAAGTTTCAAAGAGAATGTTTTTTCACTACCTCTGAATTACCTGGGTTCAAAATGACCTCTAGCAGTAGTCACGTTGAAGCATTAGGCTTGATGCTCATGAGGGGGATTTCAATGGGTAGGAGCTTTAGCCTTCACGCTGGGGGTGGGGGAAGGATCAGGGTAAGGAATTTAAGGCTTGATGTTGGCAGAGATGAGGCGATAAGAGGGTTCTGCTTCAAGTTGTGGGATCAGGGGTTGGTTACTTTCTCACACTACTGACCCCTTTAATAGATAGTGGGCCTGACTTGGAGCCCACTATCCATGTTGCTGCAACCAGGAATGGAAAATGTTTCCAGATACAGCAATGCACATTTTTATTTACTGCAGGAGTTACTACTTGCTGTGGTAAAATCTGATTCAGAGGCGTAGCGTGGGGGGTGCAGGGGGGGCCGGCCGCACCGGGCGCAACATGGGGGGGCGCGCTCGCACTCGCAGCTCTCTGTTGCTGATGAGGGGGAAAGGCAGGTCCCTATGATACATAGGGTTGCCAACTGGCCGGTTTTCAGCCGGCCTGGCCGGTTTTTCCATGGCCAGGCCGGCTGCCGGCGCAGAGGCAAAACCGGCCCTTGAAAAGCCGGTTTTTTTGCTCTGGCCGCAAGATCGGGAATGGCCAGAGCAAAAAAAACGGCTTTTCTCCCAACCCGGAGGGCTTCAGAGGGAGCCGGGGAAGCCCGCGCAAGGCCCCGGCTCCCTCTGAACAGCCGCCAGCGTGAAGAGCCTTTACCTTCACGCTAGCGGCTGTTCCTGTGAAGCCACGATTGGTGGAAAAGGTTAAAGGCAATGCCCTTTAACCTTTTCCAGCATTCGCGGCTTCACAGGAACAGCTGCCAGCGTGAAGGAAAAGGCTCTTCATGCTGGCGGCTGTACAGAGGAAGCCGGGGCCTCGCGCGGGCTTCCCCGGCTCCCTCTAAAGCCTCAGACAGCCGCGGTTTTGGGGGGGGGCGGAGAGGCCAAGGACAGCCTGGGCTGTGATGGGGGGAGGGGGCCTGGACTGGAAAAGGGCTAGGAGGGGGGAATTTGACTGGAAATGGGTTGTGATGGGGGGGGGGGGGACCTGGACCGGAAAAGGGCTATTGGGGGGGGGGGGGACTTGGAATGGAAATAAAGGTGCTGTGATGGGTGGGGACCTGGAATGGAAATGGGATATGTGGGGGGGGGGGACATGGACTGGAAATGGGTTTTGATGGGGAGGGGGACCTGGACTGGAAAAGGGCTAGGGGGGGGGACTTGGACTGGAAATGGGTTGTGATGGGGAGGGGGACCTGGACTAGAAAAGGGCTATGGGGGGGGGAACTTGGACTGGAAAAGGGCTATGGGGGGTGGAACGTGGACTGGAAATGGGCTATGGTGGAGGGAGGGGGAACTTGGACTGGAAATAGGCTGTGATTAGGGGGACTTGGACTGGAAATGGGTTGTGAAGGGGGGGGGGGACCTGGACTGGAAAAGGGCTATGGGGGGGGGCATTGGACTGGAAAGAAATGGGCTGTGATGGGGAGGGGGACCTGGACTGTAAAAGGGCTATGTGGGGGGGGGGGGGGGAGACATGGACTGGAAATGGGTTGTGATGGGGAGGGGGACCTGGACTGGAAAAGGGCTATGGGGGGGGGGGACTTGGACTGGAAATGGGCTATGGTGGAGGGAGGGGGAACTTGGACTGGAAATAGGCTGTGATTAGGGGGCTAGGACTGCAAATGGACTGTGATGGTGGGGGGGGGGGTGTAGGACTGCAAATGGGCTGTGATGGTGCGGGGGGACTCAGACTGCAAATGGGATGTGATGGGGGGGGGCCTAGGACTGGAAATAGGCTGTGATGGGGGACTTGGACTGGAAATGGGCTGTGATAGGGGGGGGGGGGCTAGGACTGGAAATGGCCTGTGATGTGAAGGCTAGCACTGGAAATGGGCTTATGAAGAGCTGGAATAGGACTGGAAATGGGCTGATGTGGGGCATGGGAGAATGGGACTAGAAGGGAGTGGATGCTGGGTGGGTCTAGAACTATAAGGGAACTAGAACTGGGTGGGTCTAGAACTAGGTGGGTCTAGAACTATAAGGGAATTATAAGGGAACTGATTTTGGGGGAGGACTAGAATAGATGGGGAATGAGTGGAGAGGGGAAAAATATTTTGTGTGGAAGAAAAGTCTATGATGGGCTGGGTATTGGGAGAGTGAGGGGCTTGAGAATGGAAGGGTGAAATTTAAATGAATGATAAAGGAATAAGGAAAGAATTGGGGGAAAGAGCAAAAGGGAAACAATCAGTATGTTAAAGCAGAAATAGAGAGAGAATGGAAAACATCTAAAAGAGAAGAAAGGACAAATGGATAGCTCGCAGAAGACACGAAGAAACCAGAAGAAAGTGACTGGAGCAATTGCAACTGAAAAATAAAACGCCCAAACACAAGGTAGAAAATACTTTTTATTTTGAATTTATTAGCTGGAATATGTTTGGTCTGGGAAGTGTGTATTGATAACATCTTTGCGTTTTTGTTTAGTGCAAGAGGAAATTACTTTATAGTTTTATTTCTCCAGTGTTGTACATTTCATGTTTGGATTTTGGGGTTCCCAGTTTAATTATTATCTGACCAAGGAAGTTAGCCTACACGTATCCTCGGTAATTTTTGTGGGTGGGGCTGGGGGCGGGACAGGGGCGGGACTAGGGGCGGAGAATGGGTGGAGCATGGCGAGCCACAGGTGTCGGGTTTTTCTCGGTGAAAAAGTTGGTAACCCTAATGATACATGTTGGCGCGTACGCCATCTGGTGGTGGCACTGCAAAGAGGTTTGCGCTATAGCCCTCGAGCCCGCAGTCCTGGGAGTCGCATTGTTCTTGGCAAACCCTTGGCAACAAAGCGCAGGCGATGCGATTGACCCCCTCTAGGTAGCTATTTCACACAAGCTGCCGGGGCGGGGTGGGAGGGGGACTGTTTATCGCGTCGTCGCCCCTCGATCTCAATGTAAAGCTGGGGTTGGGGTCGGATCGCCCTGTGCGCTCGAGAAGGCGGAGCTGCAGGGCAGCATCGCGAGTTTCTGGTTCCGGATCTCCTCCTCTTCCCTGCTGTTGGGCTTTTAACCATGCTTGTCGGGCTCTTGCTGCTGTGCTGTTCGTTTCCCTGGACTCCGGCTCAGCGAGGTCAGTGCTGACGATCGCTCCCTCCCGGGGTAGGATCACGGTCGGCTCCCCCGCGCAAAGAAGCTCCCCGGCGGCTAAAATCCACGGGTTAGGAGGCGCAAATTACTTGCCTTGCCCCGGGTGCTGACAACTCACGCTACGCCACTGATCTGATTGCAAAACTGTAGTCACTGTGGTCAAGTTGCAATATAAGTCCAAACTGCCCTCATATGGCAGCATGACCTTTAGTGGTTACACCATGAGACTAATGCTACAGGTTGAGAGGTATCTTTCTGCTTCAGGGGTGTGTTCTCTCAGGTCCTTTTATATAGTTCATTCCAACAAAGGAAGCTATGCTTTCATGTTCTCTCCTATAACTGAAAGAACAAAATTGGCATCAATGTTTTTATAGAAGTCATCACATGATCATTCAAATAAACATCTGCCATTCAGTCTCTAAATTAAGGCAAACACAATTACTGGCTTTACTGTAAAGAGCAAAAGTGGATTTTCTATTTGAATACCATAGCTCCGGCTGGCCTTAATCTAATGATTGATTGTCAGACACTTATTTGAATGATCATGTGATATGACTTCTAAAAAACACCAATGCCATTTTTGTTCTTTCAGTTATAGGAGAGAACATGAAAGAATACATTTATTTGTTGGGCCGAGCTATATAAAATTTGGAGAATACTACTTTGCAAGGACCTGAGAGAATATACCCCTGAAGTAGAAAGATAAGTCTCGTATAATGACTTATGAAACATAGCACTATGTCAGGTTTGGGACTATTGCTATTATGAAACAGTTGTTGAATATTAAAAAAAATATTATCAAAAAATGACTCTAGAATAAATGGATCGATGATGATATCTGAGCACCGGTGTTATTTTTGCCTGAGTATTGATGAAATATAGATTTACTCTGGTTTGATGGTCCATAAAAATATTATATATTGAGCTTTATTGTCTTAGAGTTATACTGTTGAGCTCAACAGCTGAGGCTTGTTTGTGATACAGGTTGCGAGGTGTCATTTTGACCGTAGAGTCAGATAGGGACTTGAGTGACTAGGGATCGCTCCTTCCCTATATCCCTAAGCCATCAGGAATTTCTATGGTAGGCCCAGAGAGGCCTACAAGGGGTTGGGGGTCTTTGGGAAGAGTAAGGAGCCTGGGATGCCTTCAAGGAGGGTGGAGATGTGTTCCAAGGAGGTGAGGGATGCTTTCAGAGCGTTCTGGGGTCTTGTGGGTGGGGCCATGGGAGGCCTTCAAGGGTTGGTGGAGTCTGTTGGAGAGGGTTAACTTTCAATCTGATCTTTTATCCTGAAAAGGTAAAGGTAAAAAGGTAACTGAAGCAAAAGCATCAATGGTAGAATTTTAAATTATATGCGAGTAATTTTAAAAAGCCATTATGCCCCTAAAAAAGGAGTTATCTATAAAAATGGCTTGTTACAAAATTGCCTTTAGTATATGAGGGTAAAACTATGCAAATAATGTATGCATGTAATGGCATAATTTTCAAAGGAATATTATGGAGGTCATTCTGAAACGTGGGTTGCAGGGCTGGCTGCATGTCCCGATGGGATGGGGAGAATCGCAAGCCGCCTAGACCCTATTCCCCCGCCTGCCCTCCCCACACGTCCCATGCTCTAAGATGAGGATAGAGCCGATGGGGGGCAGGAAGGTGCGAGGTCTAGGCGGAGCAGGGGCGGGCCAGCCCAGCAACACATACAGGGCCAATTCAGGTCACGGCCCTCTGTGTCCTGCTGGGCTTGTGGGGACATGTTGCTTAAACCACTGCAAAGTTGATATAAGCAGCACTTTCGGATGGATTGTGGCTGGGGAACCCCTCTGGGGCCATGCGGGGGGTCCCCACTGCCCTATCCAGGCCATGGCAGGTCAGCCATGGGTGGGGCGGTGGGGAAAAGGGGGGCCAGAGCTGCGGATGTCGGTGGCGCCTATGGGGAGGTGGCAGGGGCATGCCGGGGTGTCCTTGGGCCTGATTCTGGCTACCATGGGAACATTTTGTTCCCGCGGACCAGAATCAGGTCCTAACAGCCCCATCTTCCTCGGGGACGTACCCCTCCCTGAATCGGGCTCCACACATTTACTTTTCCTTTGAAAACTGGTATAACTTTGCACATGCTCCCTGCACAAGTTGGGCAGTCCATTATAAAATTACCCTCAATGTGTATGTAATTCTATGCCTATAAATCTATGCTAATAAAAGTCACCAGAAATATGCAATCAACTTATGTTCGTCAAGTCAATCACAGCATCATTTGTCAGTGAGTCACTTGGAATTTTTGTAAGTTGTAATATTTTTAAAGGACCATAAAGAGAAGATGTATGAACTTTTGAGATCATATAGATCCTTCTCTACAGTAAATGTGGCCCAAGAAGAAAGCTAGAGAATGCTGTGGATTAGAAATAACCACAAGAGATGTCATTTGGAGGCGTTGAGTGGAGATTCAATTAACATCATTCAGAAACACAGAAGCTTGATCTGAAAGTATTAAAATGGTTGTCAACAAGGGGTTAAACTGAAAAAAAAATGGGCTATATTATGTAGTGTCTGAGACCCAACAGAATATGTCATTGAAGGAAGTTCAAGCATAAATAAGCGAAGAACAAAAATTGTGAGCTATTACGTATTGGTGAATGATGTGTTCATACTTATTCTAATAAATATTTCAGGTTTATTTTTTATTTAATTGACAGTCTTTTGTATGGAGACCAGTAAGGCGGCTTATAAATTGTAGTGAATCAAAGGGGGTAAAACCATAGACTGCTTGCTGCACACATTTAACCACTAGTACAAAGGACAAAGCACAAGAGGAGATACCAATACAAACTGCAAGAACCTAGCACCATACCCACCACCCAGAAATGCACAAGAGTATTAAAGAAAAAGAACGGACAATATAATGTTGCAGTACAGCAGCGCAGCAGCCCTCTTCAACTGTGACCTCAGTTGTACGCCCTAAAAGCACACCAGAAGAGACAAGTTTTAATTCACAGCGGCAGACTTAGCTACATTTAATTTTGTCACTGTATAACAATAAAGCAAATAGCTTGAAAAAAATTAGCTTGAAAAACATTCACCAATACATCATCCACAGAGGCGTTCAGGAGTAGGAGACAGTTCAGCAATCACCAGAAAAAATGATAAACCTGACATGGACTATGTTTTGCTGGATGCCTTCCTCAAAATGACTCTAGCCAGAATCATTTTGTTGTATGGCCCCCAGCAAAGCAGGAGTGACTGGAAATTGCTCTTGATTCTTTTCATGTACCGTTGCCACTGTAAACTGACTGAGACCTGAAGGGGGCAGGAGCAATTTCAAATCCTTTTGCAAGCTTTGTTTGGTTGCCAACCCTTCCACCTTTACCAGATGGAGCAGGGATCGTCTATAGACTTTTCCTATTGCCCAGCCATTCACCTGATCACTTCAGTTAGCAAAATAACTTTTTTTCAGGAAAAATGCCAGTGACATTTTTTCTTTTTTTAGTAATAGAATTCTTTGAAGATATCCAAGCAGGGCTCAACAGTTCACCGTTTTCCCTACACATTCTGCACATGGACCTTTCATGCCACATTTACCACACTGAATGTCTAATATTTACCTGTCAAGTTTCACCAAGCGTGAGTGGCATGAACATGATTAAATCAATTTTTACTCCGCCTGCAATATAACCATGTAATAGCTGGTTATGAAAGCTTCATGATGTTGCCCTCTCTTTAGCTGCTGAACTGAAAAGAATCCGCATATAGCAAATCTGCTGCCATTCATCAGTAAGTTGACATCAATGAGAAAATTGACCTACATAACCAATATATCTACTTGTGGAATAGTGTTCTTGAAAATTCATGAGCATGCAAACCATGATTCATTTTTATGTAATACATTTTGGACAAGTGAATAAAAAATGTGTTATTTCTAGTACAATACTAGAGTCGTTTCCTAGATGCACTGCCAGATAACATCAATTTCTTCAATCTAAGAATTTCTGAGTATCCTTTAAAATATTGAGGATCGAGATGTTTTCAGTAATGCCCTCTTTTGGGGCAGATTATAATGACATTCTATCTTTGCATGTGGGTTTTAGAGAATGCTATGGATTTCATTCCAGAAACCGTTTGAGGGTTTGTATGTGCTCTGGGGATGTTTATCTGTGAAAATGTCTATGAGCGTATTCCAGTACATTTATAGAGATCGATGATGGTGCTTTTGGGCATGTATTAGTGCTGTTTGCACTGTTGAATGCTCTTATTCTGAGGGTCTCTTATTATTGAAAGGGATATGTTTTGATATTTAGCTACGGAGAACCTTTTGTGATTTTTTTCTGGTATATGTTTCATAAGATACTCTAATAAGATCATATATTGTTGGCAGTTTGATAGAGCTGTGCAGACACTGGAAGATATGAATGATGTTGTGTCAACATTCCCCAGATTCTTCCATGAGGCCTACATCCTTGCCCAGTCCAGGATCTAGGAGAGCTGCAAGTATGGTGATATATCTGGAGGCTGGTTACTTAGTATGATGGCACAGGGATCTCCTCTTCCATGCCCACACAGGAATGACCCAGGGTAGCATTGCCACATAGCAGACTGTAGGAATGCAGGCAGGCAGGCTTGCCCCACAGATAGCAGATGTATACAGATCAACATAAGCCAGGAGAGAGTGAACATTCTATGGGTAAGGTGTAGCCACACGTAGGAAGCTGCTGTGTGAAATGCCCAAGCCCAGCCCATCCATTGTGCGAGAATATTGTTCACACAGAGCCCCGCGCTTCAGGGGGCCCCGCGCCAACAACATCCCGCACTGAATGGCAGGCAGGGCAGCTTTAGAGGGAGCCGGAGAGGCTCTGGCCACCTCTAATAGCTGCCGAAGTAAAGTGCGTCTTTTTCCTTCACTTCGGCAGCTGTACTGAAGTTTAGAATGCTGCCGCGCTGAAGTCTGCTAAACTTCAGAACAGCTGCCGAAGTGAAGGAAAAAGACGGGCCTCACTTTGGCAGAGGTGGCCGGGGCCTCTCCAGCTCCCTCTAAAGCATTTTAGATAGCCGTGGGGCTCTTTGGGAGGGGAGGGGGGGCTTGGACTGGAAATAGCTGATGGGGAGGGGGGCTCGGACTGGAAATGGGCTGAGTGGCGGGAGGGCTTGAACTGGAAATAGCTGATGAGGAAAGGAGCTTGGACTGGAAATGGGCTGAGTGGAGGGGTGCTAGGGCTGGAAATGGGCTGATGGAGGGGGTCTTGAACTGCAAATAGCTGTTGCGGAGTGGGGCTTGGAAATGGGCTGAGTGGGGTGGAGCTAGGACTGGAAATGGGCTGATGGAGGGGCTAGGATAGGACTGGACATGGGCTGTTGGGGGGAGCTAGGATTGGAAATGAGCTGTTGGGGGGCTTGGATTGAATTGGGCTCATGCAGGGGCTAGGACTGGAAATAGGTTCATAGGGGGGCTTGGATTGGAAATGGGCTGAGTGGTGGGCTTGGAATGGAAATAGGCTCATAGGGGGGCTTGGATTGGAAATGGGCTGAGTGGAGGGGAGCTAGGACTGGAAATGTGCTGGTGGTGGGGCTTGCAAAAGACTGGAAATGGGTTGATGGAGGGGCTAGGATAGGACTGGACATGGACTGTTGGGGGGCTAGGATTGGAAATGGGTTGTTGGGGGGCTTGGATTGAAATGGACTCAAGGAGTGGCTAGGACTGGAAATAGGCTCATAGGAGGGTTTGGATTGGAAATAGACTGAGTGGGGGGTGATAGGACTGGAAATGGGCTGAGTGGGGGGCTTGGACTGGAACTTGGATGAGTAGAGGGGAGCTAGGACTGGAAATGGCCTGATGGGGGGCTAGCATTGAAAACGAACTGATGAGGGTGCTTGGATAGGACTGGAAATGGATGGGGGATCTAGGACTGGAAATGGGCTGATGGTGGGGCTAGGATAGGACTGGAAATGGGCTGATGGGCTAGGATTGGAAATGGGCTGAGTGGAGGGGAGGCTTGAACTGGAAATAGCAGATAGGTAGGGGGGCTTGGACTTGGGCTGAGTGGGGGGAGCTAGGACTGGAAATGGGCTGATGGAGGAGCTAGGATTGGAAATGGGCTTATGCGGGGACTAGAAGGAAGTGGATGCTGGTTGGGGCTGGAACTAGAAGGGAGCTGATGTTGGGGGAGGATTAGAATGGGATGTGGCTGGGAGAGTGAAATGGAGAGGGGAAAAATATTTTGTGTGGGAGGGAAGAAAAATGTACGATTGGCTGGGTATTGGGAGAGTAAGTGGGGATTGAGGATGGAGGGGTAAAATTTGAGTGGATGAGAAAGGAATAAAGAAAGAGATGGAGGAAAGAGCAAAAGGGGGAAGATCAGTATGTTAAAGCAGATGTAGAGAGAGAATGGAAAAAAAAAACTAGAAAAGAGAAGAAAGAACAAATGGACAGCAGACAATGGAGAGACAGCAGAAGACAAGAAGAAACCTGAAGAAAGTGACTGGAGCAATTGCAACTGAAAAATAAAATGCACAAACAACAGAAGGTAGAAAAATACTTTTTTATTTTGAATTTATTAACTGAAATATGTCAGCTCTGGGAAATGTTCATCTTTAATGTCTGCATTTTGTATAGTACTAGTGGAAATTAATTTATAGTTTTATTTCTGTAGTGTTGTTGTATATTCCAAGTTTGGCTTTTGGGGTTCCCAGTTTAATTATTATCTTCCAGTTTCTAAATTGTGATCCCTTGTTCTTTGTTTGGTGATGGTCTATGTTCTGCATGTGTAACCGAGCTGAGGTATTCTGTTTATGTAGTTTCTATTTGACATTGCCACTTGTTCTCTTTCCCCAGTAGGAGATGTATTGGTATTCTCTGAGATGTATTGGTTTAATATTTTGCAGTGTTGCCGTTTGATAGGTAGGGTTTGGTACTTTGGGAGTCCTGATAGTTCTGTTATGATACGCTGGGTTTGCTATGGGTTCTAAATGGGCAGTGTTTGTAGTACTTCCTAATGTGCCTGGTGGGTGGCACTGGAGTATAGTAATGTAGAAATCTTTTAGTCTTTCTTTATCCATACACTCATTAAGAGGCATGTTTACTAAAAGTTAGTGTATGTTAGCATTATGCAAATATTTATGCAAAAAATAAAGATGAAAGAAAACCTGCTAATGTTGAAAAATAACAAAAAATGATTCCAGTTTGTGCCTATGGACGTAAGGGCTCTTTAACCAAAGGCAATTAGGGTTTTGCACTTTACTTGCATTTGCACAAAAACTAACACGTGGTAAGTAAAGACTCCAAGATAATTGTTGCAATCCTGGCCAGCATGTACCCAGCAGTTACCATGCAGTTGGCTAACCTAACACATGGCAGCAGCATTCACCATTAATGTGGGTGCACCTGATGGCATACAGCATGTGATATGTACCCCCTACTAACCACAACATGCTCTGCCCATACTCTGGATAACCCAGGAGCAGGGCCGGATTTACCTTGAGTGAGGCCCTACACCAACAAAAATTGTGGGCCCCCAGCAGGGGCGGCCCAAGGGGGGTGCGGACCTCATTTGCATAAGGGGCCTCATTTGCATAAATATTTGCATAATGTTACCATATACTAACTTTTAGTAAACGTGCCTCTTAATGAGTGTATGGATAAAGAAAGACTAAAAGATTTCTACATTACTATAATCCAGTGCCAACTGCCAGACACATTAGGAACTACTACAAACACTGCCCATAGTAAACCCGCCGTATCCTAACAGCACTACCAGGACTCACAAAGCACCATACTCTACCAATCAAAAGGCAACACTGCAAATATTAAACCAATACATTTCAGAGAACAACAATACATGACCTACTGGGGAAAGAGAACAAGTGGCAATGTCAAATAGGAATTATATAAACAGAACACCTCAGCTCAGTTACACATGCAGAACATAGACCATCACCAAACAAGTAATCACAATTTAGAAATAGGAAGACAATAATTAAACTGGGAATCCCAAAAGCCAAACTTGGAATGTACAACACTGTAGAAATAAAACAATACATTAATTTGCTCTTGTACTAAACAAAGCACAGATGTTAATGATGCACATTTACCAGAGCTGACATATTCCAATTAATAAATTCAAAATAAAGAGATATTTTCTACCTTTTGTGCATTTTTTTTCAGCTGCAATTGCTCCAGCCACTTTCTTCTGGTTTCTTCGTGTCTTCTGCTAACTCTCCATCGTCTGCTGTCCATTTGTCCTTTCTTCTCTCTTCTAGATTTTTTCCATTCTCTCTCTACATCTGCTTTAACATACTAATCTTTCTCCTTTTGCTCTTTCCTCATTCCTATTTCATCCACTCAAATATTACCCCTCCATCCTCAATCCCCACTTACTCTCCCAATACCCGGCCAATTGTAGATTTTTTATCCCTCCCACACAAAATATTTTTCCCTTCTCCATTTTACTCTTCCAGCCCCATCCCATTCTAATCCTCCCCCAACATCAGCTCCCTTCTAGTTCCAGCCTCACCCAGCATCCATTCCCTTCTAGTCCCTGCATCAGCCCATTTCCAGCCCTAGCCATCCATCAGCCCATTTCCAGTCCTAGCCCCCCCATCACCCCACTTACAGTCCTTAACCCATCACCCCATTTTCAGTCCTTAACCCATCACCCCATTTTCAGTTTAAGCCCCCCCTATAACCCATTACCAGTCCTAACCCCCCATCAGCCCACTTCCAGTCCTAACCCCATCAACCCATTTCCAGTCAGCCCCCCATAGCCCATTGCCAGTCCTACCCCCCCCCCCCCATCAGCCCACAGCCCATTACCAGTCCTAACCCCATCATCCCACCTCCAGTTTTAACCCCCCAGCCCATTTCCAGTCCTAGCCCCCTATAGCCCATTACCAGACAACCCCCATCAGCCCACAGCCCATTACCAGTCTTAACCCCCCCAAAGCCCATTACCAGTTCTAATCCCCCCCCACAGCCCATTATCTGTCCTAACCCCATCAGCCCACCTCCCGTCTTAACCCCCCAGCCCATTTCCAGTCCTAGCCCCCCCATAGCCCATTACCAGACAGCCCCCATCAGCCCACAGCCCATTACCAGTCTTAACCCCCCCCAAAGCCCATTGCCAGTTCTAAGCCCCCCCCCCAACAGCCCACAGTCCATTACCAGTCCTAACCCCATCAGCCCACCTCTAGCCTTAACCCCCCCCAGCCCAGCCCATTTCCAGCCCCAGCCCCCCAATAGCCCATTACCAGCCCTACCCCCCCAGTCCATTTCCAGCCCCAGCCCCCCAATAGCCCATTACCAGTCCTACCCCCCCATAGTCCATTACCAGTCCTTCACCCCCCAAGCCCATTTCCAGTCCTACCCCCCCCATAGCCCATTACCAGTCCTACCCCCCCCATAGCCCATTACCAGTCCTACCCCCCCATAGCCCATTACCAGTCCTACCCCCCCCACATAGCCCATTACCAGTCCTACCCCCCCCCCACATAGCCCATTACCAGTCCTACCCCCCCCCCATAGCCCATTACCAGTCCTACCCCCCCCGGCCTAAAGTAAATTTAATTTAAAAAAAAAAAACCTGGTGGCTGCCGCCGCGGGGCCCCCTCTGCTGCCGCGGGGGCCCCGTCTACAAGCTGGTCGGGTCCGGTCGGGTCTCTCTCCCTCCCTCGCTGCAGGCTGCAGGCTGCGAGAGACGCATCTTCGCGTCTCTCGCAGCCTGCAGCGAGGGAGGGAGGGAGAGAGACCCGACCGGACCCGACCCGACCCGACCCGACCAGCTTGTAGACGGGGCCCCCGCGGCAGCAGAGGGGGCCCCGCGGCGGCAGCCCCCAGGTTTTTTTTTAAATTAAATTTTACTTTAGGCCGGGGGGGATAGGACGCCTACCCCCCCCCGGCCGAGAGTACAATGTGATGGATAAAAAATCCGGGTGGCTGCCGCCGCGGGGGCCCCTCTGGTGCCGCGGGGGCCCCGTCTACACGCGGGTCGGGTCCGGTCCGGTCCGGGCGGGTCGGGTCGGGTCGGGTCTCTCTCCCTCCCTCGCTGCAGGCTGCGAGAGACGCGAAGGGAGAGCGTCTCCTCGCGTCTGTGTTAAGCCCGCAGGGGCTGATGGGAAATCCCATCAGCCCCTGCGGGCTTAACACAGACGCGAGGAGACGCTCTATCTTCGCGTCTCTCGCAGCCGGGAGGGAGGGAGGGAGACGAGACCCGACCCGACCGGACCGGACCGGACCAGACCATACCATCTTGTAGACGGGGCCCCCGCGGCAGCAGAGGGGGCCCCGCGGCGGCAGCCACCAGGTTTTTTTTTTAATCGAATTGAAAAAAAAAAAACCTGGTTCTATTTTTTGTGGGCCCCTGCCGGTTGTGGGCCCTACGCCATGGCGTACATGGCGTATACGTAAATCCGGCCCTGCCCAGGAGATTGATGAAAAAGCTTTGATAGCTCACCGAATATAAATCAGTGGGAGGAGTAGATTTATTTCTTGAGAACCAAATCAGTTCAATCCACCCTACACGATCGTGTTTTGTCTCAACAGACTTCTTCAGGGGTGTTACTTGAAGGGATTGCCTCAAACTCCTATTTCTACCCCAAAATTCTCACGTGAGCCAACAGCTTCAAGATTCACACACCTCCTTGTGTAATAAGCAGAATGCTGGGTGGATTGAAGAGATTTGGTTCTCAAGAAATAAACTTCCTTCAGTTGATTTTTATTCGGTGTGCTGTCAATGTTTTTTCACCTAGCTCCTTTGTTATTTTTGGTATGCTGCAGGTGTACTTGCTGCTTCTGCTTGGGACCACCCATACCCTGCTCATTCCCTTCCCTTTCATGTAATAGGCAATTAATGCATAATTTACCATCCGGCAGCTGTCATTACTGCATGTTAACTGTCACTGTGGTCCCTGTGAGATGATTACAGCCTGCTAAAATGCATATTAACTGCACAGTGGACTTTAGTAAATGGGGCCCGTAGACTGATAATACTGGCCTACTAGTTGTAATTCTAAAGATATATCCACTAGGCACATTTTCAATTCATTTTAGTCATGAATGTGAAGACTGGATGCATGCCAGCTGAAATCTTTATGCATTCATATTCTGCAACCACACAAATGTAACTATGTGCAGCTCGGTGAAGCCATTCTGATTTTGATGCCACGGTCCAGAGGAAAAATGGCTTGCTATTGCTAGGAGAGATAGTGATGACATTGAAACATAGGAACATAGAAAAATGAGTGTAGAGAAAGACCATATAGCCTATCCCGTCTGCCTTCCATATCAACTACTATAGTCCCTTTTTTACCTTTAGAGGTCCTCTGTGTTGGTCCCATGCTTTCTTGAATTCAAATACTGTCCTCGTCTTCATTACTTCCACTGGGAGACTGTTCCACGCATCTACTTTTTCCGTAAAGAAATATTTCTGCATATTACCCTGAGTCTATCCCTTTTTATATTTATCCTTTACCCCCTTAGTATACATATTGAGATCTTTAAGTCTGTCCCCATATGCCTTATGCAGGACTGGCCCAAGGGTTTCTGTTGCCCTTGGCAGAAACTCCAGCAGTGCCACCCCCCCCCCCCCCCAAGCTCTGCCACCCTCCCGTGCACTGAGCCACACACCCCTGTGCTGAGCCACACTACTGGCGAATCAAGGGGGGGGGGGGAACAGCTCGGCTCAGCAGCAGGCCATGTACTTTTGCATACATGACCTGCCACTTCTGACTGACATAACTTTGGGGGTTCAGAAGCGGCAGGCCATGTGTGCTGAAGCACATGGCCTGCTGCCGAGCCTAGCTGTCTGCCCCTGACCCCGGAATCAGCGGCTGCGGGGGGGGGGGGGGGTGGCATGGCTCAGCATAGGGGGTGGGAAGGGTTGTTGAGCTCAGCAGGGGAGGTGGCAAGCCATGTGTGCATGGACTGGCCCTGGCCTTATGATAAGGCCCACTGACCATTTGGTAGCCACCCTTTTTACACACTCCATTCTGTTTATATCCTTTGAAGGTGTGGTCTCCAGAATTGCACACAATACTCCAAATGAGGTCTCACAGAAGACTTATACAGAGGCACTATCACCTCCTTTTTTCTGCTGGCCATTCCTCTCCCCAGGGCCGGATTTACCTATACGCCAGCTACGCCGTGGCGTAGGGCCCACAGCTGGCAAGGGCCCACAAAAATTGAAGAAATTGTTAGCTTTTTTAAAATTAAATAAAATAAAAACCCGCTGGCTGCTACCGTGGCAGCATGGACTGTCCCACGGGGCCCCCTCTGCCCCTGCAGGCTTAACAGAGACGCGAGGGAGACACTCTCCTTTCGCGCCTCTCAAAGCCAGCACGGAGGGGCTCAGCCGTCGCGGAGGGAGGGATTCAGCCGGGCAGAGGGGGCCCCGCGGGACAGTCCATGCTGCCACGGCAGCAGCCAGCATTTTTTAAAAAAAATTAAATTGTACTTGAGCCGATGGGGGGGGGGGGGGCTGGGGCTGGAAATGGGCTGGGGGGGTTAAGACTGGAGGTGGGCTGACACGAAGAAACCAGAAGAAAGTGGCTGGAGCAATTGCAGCTGAAAAAAAATGCACAAAAGGTAGAAAAATATCTCTTTAATTTGAATTTATTAATTGGAATATGTCAGCTCTGGTAAATGTGCATCATTAACGTCTGCGCTTTGTGTAGTACAAGAGCAAATTAATGTATAGTTTTATTTCTACAGTGTTTGTACATTCCAAGTTTGGCTTTTGGGATTCCCAGTTTAATTATGACGTCAGGGCCAACAGCGCGCAGCTGATCCGGCGTGCTTGTTTTTATCTTTTCTGGGGGCCCACAATTTTTGTTGGCGTAGGGCCTCACTCAAGGTAAATCCGGCCCTGCCTCTCCCTATGCACCCAAGCATACTTCTGGCATTTGCCATCATCTTTTCTATCTATTTAGCCACCTTAAGATCATCACAAACAATCACGCTGAGGTCCTTTCATGGATATAAGTATTTCATTCTCATTATTGTACTGCTCCCTTTGACTTTTGCAGCCCAAATACATGATCCTACATTTTTTAGCATTAAATCTCAGCTGCCCAATACTCAACCATTCTTTGAGCTGAGCTATATCCTTCCTCATTTATTTATTTATTTATTTATTTTATTTATTTATTTACATTTTCTTATATACTGCGCTATTCTGCATCAGTGCGGTTTACATTGAACAAACTGAAATTACATTGAACAGGGCATTATAACTTGGAGATATCTATTTTACAGGGAACATGTTATCTACTCCTTCCTGGGTGTCTACTCTATTGCAGATATTGGCATCATCTGTGAAGATGCAAACCTTACCAGACAGCCCTTCTGCAATATTACTAACAAAAATGTTTATTTATTTAATTAATTTATTTAACAATTTTTCTATACCACCTTTATCCAAAGCGGTTTACATTGAACAACATAACAATCAGAGAAGAATTGTTTTGCATTAAAGAAGGGGATAGAACTTGGAGATAAATATGAGGTTAACTAAATGAGGGGGGTGAACTATGTTCATGTAGAGGTGATCTTCATCTTACAGGGGAGGAAAAGTATAGTTTAACTGGGCTGCCAATCTGGGTGGTATGTTATAGTTCAGATTATGTTTTGTCATCAGGTCCATAATGTTCTCTAAAGAGATGTGTTTTTAGTTGTTTTTTTAGATCGGTAATAGATTTTGCTGTTCTTACGTCATCTGGTAGCAAGTTCCACATTGATGGAGCATACAAAGAGAATGCTCTGTTGCTGGTCTGTTGTGTGGTTTTGGCCCTGAGCGGATGGATGTTCAGGAGGTTCTGATTGGCAGCTCTTCTTGGTCTTGTTGAGTATGTTGTTGTGATCAGATCAGTGAGGCAGGGAGCTGAGAGATTGTGAATGACCTTGAAGGTGGTAGTGATGGCTTTGTATTTTGCCCGCTGTGCTATTGGAAGCCAGTGTAGGCTTTTTAGAATCGGTGTTATATGTTGCATGGATGAACTAGAAGTGAGAATTCTGGCGGTGGCATTTTGGACTAGTTGAAGTGGAAATAGAGCATTTTTTGGGAGGTCTTGGCAAATGATGTTTCCGTAGTCAAGGTGTGGTGTAACTATGGCCTGTAATATTGATCTGAAGTCTGTCTCCTGTAATAGGTGTCGAAGGGGCTTGATGAACTTTAGCTTCCAATATGCTGTTTTTGATGCATTTTTGATGTGAGCAGCCATGTTGCGTCTGCTGTCAATGGTTATACCTAGGTATTTGATCTCTTGTTTAATTGTTATTTCTGCATCTTGTGCAATTATCTTTTTTGGTGACTTGAAGTCTTGATACCTAAATATAAGCAGAGCTTCGGTTTTACTTTTGTTTACTGTGAGATTTATACTGGCAAGGAGGTTTGTCACAGCACTGAAGACATTCACTATAATTGAGAAGTTTGGGTTGTTGGTGTTGAACGGCATATAGAACATGATATCCTCTGCATAGAGGTGAAAGTGCATGTTCCACTTCCATAGTAGGTTGCAGATTGGTTGAATATATAGATTGAACAATAATTCGGATAGGGCTGAACCTTGAGGGATGTCTTGTGTTAACTTAAAGGGTGTTGAGTTGGAAGAGCCAACCTTTACTTGCGCGATTTTGTCAGAGAAGTATGACTTGAACCATTTTAGTGTGTTATCTGTTAGACCAATGTTGTTGAGTCTGTTTAGCATAATGTGATGTGACACTGAGTCAAAAGCAGTGCTTATGTCAAGGAACAATAGCACAAAACCCTGTCGAGGTTTATTTAGGCCAATGACAAGTCTGTTGAAGAGATCTGTTAGCAGAGTGTCAATGCCATGTTGTGGGCGGAAACCATGTTGATATTAGTCTAGCAGAGCATGTGCATCCACATGTTCTTGTAGCTGATATTGTATGATTTTTTTTTTTTTTATTTTGGCCAGAAATGGGATGTCTGCAATTGGGCGATAGGAACTCGGGAGGGTCTTGTCCAATGAGGTCTTTTTTATGATAGGTCATATAGAGGCCTATTTAAGTGCAGGGGGTAGGTATCCTTGTGTGAGGGAGGAATGAACTATCTTAAGGATGGTTTGCGCAAATTGGTTGCATAGATTTTTTAGCCAAGTAACAGGACAGGGGTCGAGAGATGAGGTTGTGGTATTGATGTTGATAATAATGTCTGGAATTTCTCTTTTATTAGGTTGAAGTCGTGCTATAAATGTTTTTTGTCTGTGCCATTATTTTGCTGGGGAGGCTGATAGTTTTGTAGCATTGTTCTGTATTGTTTGTTGTGGAGAAAGTCCGCCATGACTTGAGGGTCAATTTGTATTTTTCGTCTGTTGTGTCAGCTGTACTGGGGTTATTGGTCAGCTGGGATACAGTTGAGAATAGTTCATTTGTGATGTATTCCTTTTGGGTCTTGTTACATAGGTTGTTGTATTGCTTTTGATAGTTGTGCTGTGTCCTGAATGTGTCTTCTTGTATTCTTTTCCATTTTCTTTCCAAGCATCTACATTCTCTTCTGATCTGGTCAAGATTTTTAGAGAACCATGGAGGTTGTGAGGATTTTTGGAGTTTTATGGTGTGTTTTTCGTTGAAGGTTGCAGCCCCCATTTATTGTCTGGTTCTATGTGGCTATGAATGTGTCTAGATCAGTGATGTCTGAGTCCAGAAGTGATGAGGTTCCGCTTTGAAAGCCTTGAATCGATGTCTGAACAGTTGCTGTTGAGATGTTTTTGGTTGTGTAGCATTGGCTGATAAGTTGAGAGATATCATGTTGTGGTCTGACCATGATACTGGGTCAATTTGTAGATTTAGGTTATTCTTATGTAGGTTGTTGGTGCATCAATTATTTGGCAATATAAGGTCCAGGATTGATCCTTTGCAGTGGGTTGGAGCATCAATTATTTGAGTTAGATGTAGGGATTCAATGGCACTTAGGAATGCATTGGCATGTTTTAAAGAGGTTGAGGGGAGGTTGAGGTCACCCATAAGAATAAAGTGGTTTCTTGTGGCTGTTTGTGAACATGCCTCATCTAGGATTGCTGATAGATCTTCAGTATTGGGGGTGGGTTTCCTATATGTTATGGATATGGTATACTCTGAGTTGGAGATGGTTAGAAGGTCTAAGGTATGTGATGACTGAGATTTGTTCAGTGAGAAGTTCAGATGTTTTTTTGCAAGAATAAGTACACCTCCCCCTCTCTGATGTAATCTAGGGCAGCTAAATGACATATATTGGAGTGGAGGAGTGGCCTAGTGGTTGGGGCAAGGTACTTCAGGCCGGAAGGTCGGGGGTTCAAATCCCACTAGAGGACAGCAACCTTGGGCCGGAAGGACTGGGGTTTCTAGTCCCACAGGTGCTCCTTGTGGTCTTGGGCAAGCCACTTAACCCTCCATAGCCCATGTTCCCTGTAAAATAGTTCTCTGTGTGCTGTGCTTTCCTGTCTAATCAATGTGTTTATACCTCAAAAATTTCCTGTCATGATTTGACAATTTCCAATCTGTAATCAAACCGCTGCTGATCACTGGAAGTAGCGGTATACAAATGTATACTAAATAAATAAATAAATAAATATTGAGATGTAGTTAATTGGTTTAGTAGGACGTTGTCATAATCATTGATCCAGCTTTCCGTGATGCACATTACATCCGTGTCTGTATGGTGAATATAGTCTGCAATGGTCTGAATTTTGTTGCGGATAGAGCGATCGTTGATAAGAGAACATTTGATTGGTTGTTTGGTATTGGAGGTTTTCAGCAATGGTCGTTCGGTGTTGATATATATGAGTCTGTGAGCTTGTTTAGTAAGCGGTATTTTATGGTGAATTGTAAGGTGAAAGAAGTTTGTTCTGTGAAGAACTTATATGTTATTGTTCCAATTATTGATAAGATGTATAGATGATATGAGAAGAAATGTAGCCAGGAGAATGATTAAGTAGTATATTAGATTATGTGGTGTCATGTTCAGTTGTATGGTCATAGCTTACCGTGACTGGCTTGTTCCCTAAGTATCTTGATGATCAGTAGGTGAGGTTTGTTTTGGTGGAACGTATTTTGAGGAGTTGTGGGTATCTGGTTGTCTTGCTTTAATTTTCTTCCTCTATTGAGGGTCCCCGCCTAAGGGCCACACCAAAGGGCCCTCAGGCACGGGCGCGCCTAGAAGCACTTGGGTTTTAAAAGTCCCACCGGTGCTCCTGTTCAGCCTGATTGGACTTGGTGTAGGGAGTAGGAAGGGGCTTACTTGCCTGTTCCCTTTGCTGATGCTGATCGGGCTGGTGGCAGTTCAATCTTAAGTTATGTTAAAAAATGTTAAAAAGAATCAAACCAAGGACAGATCCCTGCGGCACACCAATGGTTGCATCCTTCTCCTTAGAGTGAACTCCATTTACCTATACCCTTTGTCACCTCCCACTAAACCAATTTCTAACCTAGTCAGTCATTTTAGGGTCTATTTCTAGGATGCCTCAATTTATTTATAAGTCATCTGTGCAGAACAATGTCAAAGGCTTTACTGAAACCCATGGGCTTTTCCTCGATCCATCTCTTTGGTCTCCCAGTCAAAGAAATGAATTTAAAAGGCTGCCTCAGATCCTACAATCCATTGGACTCCAGAAACCTCACTCTCCTCTGTTTTAGCAGCATTTCCATTAATTTACTCACCACAGAGGTCAGACTAACCGGCCTACAGATTTCAACCTCATCCTTACTTTCACTTTTGTGTAAAGGGACCACATGCACCTTTCTCCAGTCCTCTGTGACTACTCTCGACTCTAAAGAAGCACTGAAAATGTCAGACAATGGAGCCGCTAGAACCTGCCCGAGTCCCTTCAATACTCTGAGATGTATCCCATCCAGCCCCATTGCTTTGTCTACTTTTAGTTAAGCTAGCTGTACCATATTCTGGGGAAATTCAGTGGTAATTTTCTGAAAAATCAGTGCCAGCTAATGGTTTCACTTTCCACTCAAACTGCAACAGGGAAAAGGAAACAACCTAAGAAAGATTCTGGGTCAGGAACAGAAATTCCCAGGTCAACCACCTGGCATATATGAATGAGAAAATGACTACTAGGGAAACCTATATTGGCCAATAAAGTGGTGGTAGCAGGGCAGTGTTGACTTTAACAATGTCACATTCTGAAAAGGGAGCAGAGATGGAATTAGGGTGGGCCATAGAAAGAATGCGCTAAGATTTCATTTTGAATTTCATTGTGTACTGTGATGAAGCTGACACTCCTGAAGCTATGGAGTTAGGAGAAAACTCCGTTTCTTTTAAAGAAACTGATTTACAGAGAATGCAGTTACCAAGAAGGGCAGCTAGAGGGAGTAGGCATGAGGCTGCAGAAGGTAGGCTGACACACCCAGATTGTAATGATGCAATAGCTAATCAAACACACCTGAGTAGAGGGTCAGAAAGCTCACTAGAGAAACGGCTTTATAAGCAGTGCTCGGTCAGACAAATACAGAGAGGACCACGAATAGAGAGACGACCACAGGAGCAGAGAGGACCACAAATACAGAGAGCAACAGAAACCCCTGCTACTAAGGAGAGAGAAAGGGGAACGCTCCAACTACGGAAGGAAAACGGGTTACTTACCTGTAACAGGAGTTCTCCGTGGACAGCAGGATAAGTCAGCCACACTTGGTGACGTCCTCCGGGCGGCGCCATAGGTACGGAAGTGCTCTCCAGAGCTCAGAATTGAGACTTCTGAGCATGCCCAGGTAGCCCACCTTACCGGTCCGCCCCCTAGCCCAGCCAGTGTGTTCCCAGCTTGTCTTACCGGCTAGGGAGTGGTCCCGTGGATATGACCTCCTCCAGGGGAGGCGGGCGGGATTGTGTGGCTGACTTATCCTGCTGTCCACGGAGAACTCCTGTTACAGGTAAGTAACCCCGTTTTCTCCATGGACTAGCAGGATTGCATCAGCCACACTTGGTACCTCCCTAGCTGGAGTCGTATGCTGAGGTGGAGGAGGCCAGAGTAGTAATAAGAGCACGGAGACCTGGAGCTAGTGCAATCTCTTTACTCAACATTGTAACCTAGTTCAACAACAAATATGATTGTTCATCATTTTTTTTTTTGAAGGTGCAAACAGACCTGTGAAATACAGATACGGTAATGTGCAAAGGTGCAATACAGGCATGTGCAATACAGTGCAAAGGTGCAATAACACAGATACAGTAATGTGCAACAAGAGTAACAGTGCAACAGTGCAATAACATGGTGCGCAATGTGCTACAGGCAAACAGTACCCCGCCGCCGGCCGCAGTGATACTTCAAGGCTGTAGTGACTATGCGGCCACGGGTATATCGTGAGGGCGTGTGCCCTAAATGCTCCTAGGGGTCCCAGGCAGTGCTGGGGTTCCCTTGCATCCCATAGTGGTGGAGAGGACGGCAGTGCCCAGGGCGCAGTACTCCATAGACCTGAGATCAAGGCAGTAGTGTCTCTGGAACGTGTGCAGGGAGGACCAAGTGGCCGCTCTGCAGACATCGATCAGCGGAAGGTTGGCAATAGAGGTGGCCATCACTCTGAGGTGGTGAGGGCCCACTCTCGGCTGCTCCTTGGTCCCTGTAGGGTCAAGGCAGTAGGCGACACAGGCAGTCACCCAATGGGAGAGGGTCCTCTTGTTGACAGGTCTGCCCGGTCTGTTCGGGTCAAAAGATACAAACAGTTGCTCGCCCTTCTGGACGGTTTGTGTCCTGTGCAAATAGGTCCAGAGGGCCCGGAGACAGTCCAGGGTGTGCAACCGTCGCTCTTCGTCTGAAGCGTGAGGCTCCGGGAAGAATGTGGGTAGCTCGATGGACTGATTGACATGGAAAGCAGATGGCACTTTTGGCACGAACCTCGGGTTGGTCCGTAGGGATGCGTGGCTCTGGTGTAGCTGCGTGTAAGGAGGGTGTGCTACTAGTGCCTGCAGTTCACTGATCCTCCTTGCGGATGTGATGGTTATGAGAAACAGCGTCTTCCAGGAGACGAACTTCATGCCGGCTGATTGGAGTGGCTTGAAGGGCTCTAGCGTCAGACGCTGTAGGACCGTATTGAGGTCCCAAGGTGGCACAGGATGCCTGACCGGAGGTTTCAGATTCGACAGGCCTTTCATGAAGCGTGCTGTGAGAGGCAGTGCCGCAATAGAGTTGGCCCCTACAGGCGGCTCGTGGAAGGCCGCTATTGCAGAGAGGTGGACCCGGACGGATTGTGTCTTCAGACCGAGGTGAGACAGAGAGCTAAGATACTGCAGTACGTTGGGAAGCGGGCATGGGGTGGGTTCGAGGCCTTGCACCACACACCAGATGCTGAACCTCTTCCATTTGAGACCATAGGACTTTCTGGTGGAGGGTCTCCTGGCTGCTAGCACCACGTCCTGTACCTCTGTAGGAAGTTGGAGTCCAGAAAGGCTCAGCCGCTCAACCTCCAGGCAGTGAGAGATAGGGCTTCGAGGTTGGGATGGCGTGTGCTGCCCCCGTTCTACATTAGTAGATCCGGTCTGAGGGGTAGGCGCTTCGGGGTTCCTTGTGCTAGGTGCAGTAGCAGAGTGAACCACATCTGGCGCGGCCAGTGGGGAGCCACCAGGATGGCCTGGGCTTTGTCTCGGATGATTCGTTGCAGTGTTGCCGGAATGAGGGGGTCGGCGGGAATGCGTACACCAGAGACCACTCCCCCCAGTATACATCGAATGCATCCGCTGCCAGCCTCCTGGCTGACGGGTGTCTGGAGCAGAACAGGGGGCATTTGGCGTTCTGTTCCGTGGCGAAGAGGTCGATGCTCGGTGACCCCCAGTGTCGGAATAGACTGTCGGAGACCTCCGGGAGGAGAGTCCATTCGTGCGGCTGCAGCTGTCTGCTTAGCTTGTCCGCCAATGTGTTCTGGTCTCCCGGGAGATAAGAGGCCCGAAGGTGGCATGCATTCTCCAGGGCCCAGGACCATATCTGTAGTGCTTCCCTGCATAGGGAGCGCGAAGCAGTGCCCCCTTGCTTGTTGATGTAAAACATGGCCACCTGGTTGTCCGTCTGGATGAGGATGGATCTGCCACGCACCTGTGGCAGGAATGCTTTTAGGGCGTATCTGATGGCTCTTAACTCCAGGATGTTGATATGCAGGAGCCTCTCCTGCAGGGTCCACACCCCTTGGGTGCTGAATTGTTGGATGTGGGCACCCCAACCTATGGTGGATGCATCTGTGGTGAGGATCACTTGGTGTTCTTTGGGGTGGATGTCTTTGCCCACTGAGAGATTCGCCGGTATCGTCCACCAGCGGAGCTGAGTGCTGGTCTGGAGGGTCATAGGAATGCGGGTGGAGAGGGGCTGAGAGTGTTGATTCCAGTGGGTGCGCAAATGCCACTGCAATGGGCGCATCCTCAACTTCGCCATAGGGAGGACTGAGGTCGTGGCCGACATATGCCCCAGCAGGCATAGTATGGACCTCGCTGAAGAAGTCCTTGTCACGGCCTCCTTGGATGCCAGGGAGGTGATGGCGAGCAGTCTGCATTCTGGAAGGTAGGCTTTCGAGACTGTGGTGTCGATCACGGCTCCTATGAACTCTAGCCTCTGGGAAGGCGCGAGGTGTGACTTGTTGAAGTTGATGACAAATCCTAGGGAGGATATCAGTGCCATGGCTGTCTGCAAGGCCTCCTGAAGCTGCGGGGCGGAGGGTGCTGTGAGGAGCCAGTCGTCCAGGTATGGGAAGACGGAGATGTTCTGCTTGCGGAGGTGAGCTGCTGCTACGGCCACACACTTCGTGAAGACCCATGGAGCAGGGGATACACCGAAGGGAAGGACTCTGTATTGGTAGTGTTGTCCCAACACCTGGAAGTGGAGGTACCTCCTGTGAGACTTGTGGATGCGGATATGAGTGTAGGTATCCTGTAAATCCAGGGACGCCATCCAGTCGCCGGTCTGGATCAGGGGGAGGATGGCGTTGAGCGAGTACATCCTGAACTTCTCCTCGGTGATAAACTTGTTGAGTCATCGGAGGTCCAGGATGGGGCGGAAGCCTCCTGTCCTTTTGGGAATAAGGAAATATCAGGAGTAAAAACCAGAGTCCCTTTCGGCTGTGGGTACCTCTTCTATGGCTCGAGAGTTTAGTAGATGCAGCAGTTCTGCGGCCATGGCTAGGTGCAGGTGTGGGGGGTGTCGCTGATGGAATGAGAGCTTTGGTGTGGTGGAGTTACAAAGCGCATGCGGTAGCCCTCTCAGATGATCTGCAGGACCCAGGAGTCCGAGGAGATTCGTAACCATTCTGTCAGGAAGTATGTCAGGCGGCCCCCGATCCGGAATGTTGCCTGTAACTTGGCATCAAAAGGAGGGCCCGCTCTTGCTTGTGGGCGCGTTGCCCTTCTTTTGCTTGCGGTCCCTCTGGGAGTTTCGTTGGTGTGAGGAGCCGTGATAAGAGCTGGTCTTGTACCTGCTGTTTTGCCATTTCCGGTTGGAGGGGTACCTTTTGTTGGAGGGGTAATGTGTTTTCCTCTGAAAACTGTTTCTCTGAGTGCCCCCATGGCGCTCGAATCTGTCCTCCGCCAAGGTCTGTAAGGTGGTACAATGTTCCTTCATAACATTGACAGTATCCTTGACTTTGTTGCCGAAGAGTGACTCGCCCGTACAGGGTGCATCTGCGATGCCGTCGTGGGTGTCCTCACGCAGGCCAGATGCCCTTAGCCACGCCCACCATCTTGCTGAGATAGCTGTGCCAGCGGTTCTCAGCGCCGTGTCGAAAGAGTCGAAAGTTGTGCTGGCTAGGTGTTTGCTGCACTCGGACATATCCATAAGTGCGCTGGATGCCAACACTTGAGATTCCTTTGGAAGGGATGCGATGGCGGTTTTGAGGTTAGCTACGCAGGCGTCTTGGAAAAGCATCTGCTGAAACTGATGCGCCACGATCTTTGCGTTGAGCATGGCTCCTTGGAAGACCTTCTTGCCGATATCGTCGAGGAGCTTGTGATCTCGACCCGGTGGGCTATTGGCGTGCGTGCGCGAGGATTTAATGTGCTTGAGGGCTGAAGACACCACAATGGATTGATGCGCCAGTTGGGGTAACGAGAACCCTGGGACAGGTTGCACCTGGTACTTCGTCTCAAGCCTCCTGGGAAAGGGGTGGCCGGACGCCGGGGTCTGCCACAGCCTCAAATGATTGTCCCGCAGTGTCTGGTGAATAGGCAGTGCAAAGGCGGGCTTTGGGGTTGCGAGGTATTTTAGAACCTCAGGTACCGGCTCCTTCTTATCATCTGAGCCCCTCAGGGATAAGGTGGAGGCGAGTTTGTCCAGGAATTTAGGGTACGTAAGATCTTCTGGAGGGGGTGGAGGATCTTCTGGCTCCGGGGAGTGACTCTTTTCTGGGGTCGCGTGTTCGTGGGATGCGGACCCCACAACCGCCACCTCGAGATCCTGTTCCTCCGCGGTGCTTTCAGGGGATGGATTACCCGGGAGCCGGTTGTCTGGAGTGGATGCCCGATTGTCCAGGACGGTCGGAGCCACCTCCTGGAGGTCCGACAGGCTGTCCGTCAAGGGAGCGGGCTGAAGGGGTGGAGGAGGAAGAGTCGGAGGAGCAGTGTAGGAGGACTGCTTTAAAAGTTGAGACAGAAGGCTTACAATGGCTGCGGAGCTGGATCTGCTGGACTTGCTCCGGCGGCTGCAGTAAGGACTGGAGGAGCTTGAGGAGCTGCTGTGGCTGCTCCTGAATTTCTTTTGTTGGCCCTCGCGATCTCCATGGCGTCAGGAGTGATGGTGGCGTTTTGGGCGCTTTGAACTTTTCCTCCGGTGGCTGGAAATGCTGCTGCTGCAGCTGCTGCTGGAACTGCTGTGCCTCTTGCCTTTACTCCGTTTGCGCTGGGTCCTCTTGCTTCTTTTATGGGTTCTGCCACTTGAGCCACTGCTGCTGCAGTCGCGCGCAAGGCACGCGGGCGATCCGGCGCCGATCAGGTACATTGCGCCGACCTGGCTTACCGGGGCCTCAGATGCAGAGGGAGGACGGTGGGCGGAGTCGGAGGACTGGCGCCGACGGCAGTGCTCCCTGCTACTGCGTGGCTCTGAGGGCTGTGATACAATCACTCCGCCCCTAGAGTGGGCGGAGTTGGAGGACTGATGGCTGGAGGTGGAGGACCGAGGCTCAACGCCATCTTTAGGGTCTGCGTGGTTCCCCGATGTCTCTCTTGCAGGTTGAGAGCCGGCGATCAACATATCCAGGCCCGATGGTAGCACCGAAGAGGGGGACAGCAGACACAGTGGCGGAAGGCCCGCAGGGAAAGCCTCAGCACCGTGGCAGGGGATGGAGGCCGCAACAGGCACATCCGGAGCCAGGGAAAGCCGCGGGGAGACAGCTGGAGCTGGAACAGGTACAGTCATAGGAGCAGAGGCAGTATTTGCGTTTTCGTTGAAAAATTCTCTCAAAGCGTGGCCTCTGAATTTCAGGGCTCTCGGGGACATCCTCCCACAATGTTCACAGTCCTCCACCTTGTGGTCCAAGCCAAGACAGCGCAGGCAGATGTCGTGTGTGTCTGCAAGGCCCATCTTTCTTTTGCAAAGGTGGCATTTTTTAAATCCGGGTTTTGGCATTGTTTCAGTTAGTTTTAGCTGGATATTCTTTCTCGATTGAAGATAGTTGGTGGATAGGAGAGCAGGGTCCGTCTTGCTGGCAAGGCGGAAGGAAGAATACTGGCCGGGCTAGGGGGCGGACCGGTAAGGTGGGCTACCTGGGTATGCTCAGAAGTCTCAATTCTGAGCTCTGGAGAGCACTTCCGTACCTATGGCGCCGCCCGGAGGACGTCACCAAGTGTGGCTGACGCAATCCTGCTAGTCCATGGAGTAAGGCAGTTAAGCTTGCAGTCCTTACAAGGAAGTGACAACTTCCAGGAAGGACAAGCCCATGCTGAAAAGCTCCAGAAAGAAGTCTCCAGGGAAGACAGTGTAAGCAGGAGAGTGCCTGGTAGAAGGAATACCAGCAACGCATGTCTCAGAGAACAAAGGTGCATTCACCCCTCCTTTCCTGAATGTGTGCCAGGTCCTAGAAAGGCTTGTAAACCAGAGAGCCATAGATATGAGAAACAAAGCTGGGGAAAGCTTTGGAAACCTGTGCAGAAGGTCCTAGATAAAAGCCATATTAATTGTTTGCCAGACCAGGTCCAGCTAGGCTGGAATGTCTTGGAGAGAACTACTGAAGTACAACCAGTTTTGCCTAGGGAAAGCTCAGGCTTAGCAGACACCATATCTGAGCAAGAGGATATGCAAACAGACCTTGTAGAATCAGAATCATTGCTACCAGAATATCCTATGGACTGTACTCTCTGTGTAGCTGAGAGTATAGAATCTCTCACAGAGTCATAGCATAAAACATGCTTTAAAAAATGTCATTGCTTTGTTGAGCTGAAAAGAAGAAGCTTTTTGTGTTTATTTAACCTGTTTATATTGAAAAATCCAACTTGAATTGAAAAGACTGTGAAGCTCTTATAACAGTTTTGGACTTTGTAAATACTTTGGTAGAAACCCTGAATCAAGGTGAATTCTGTTGTCTTCATGGAGAACCTTAGCGCATCAAGGGAATAAAACCTTATATTTAACCCAGCACAAGGCTCACACAACTATTCTTTATAAAGAAGGGAACTACAAGGACCATAATGCACCTGGTCTAAGTTAGAGTTTCCGGCTTCAACTAACAATAAATGTCCGCCCTGACCCTTCAGGGGCTGTGACAGTACAATTAGTCTGGTTTTGCTATTTAAATATACTGGGCATGTGACAAAGAAGTTCTATATATCAGAGATGACATGGACACTCTAAAAATCAGAAAACCATTCATGCTATCTATATATAGCAACGGCCTTGAGTATACAGTGGTATTTCATCTATCTATCCAGACCAATGTGTACAACCCAGTCCTAAGCACACAGCTAACCCAATGCCATCTCACCTGCATACAGAACCTGGACCTGTACATCCATCCAACCCAACACTGCCACATCTACTTGCACAACCCCAACTTGCATGTACATTCTACTGCTCACTATCCCACCTATATGCACAAACCTGACCTGTCCCCAAGTGGCTAGGTATGTATGAGTGTATCCATGCACATGCACAATGCACTATGAAAACATGGCAAGCTGGGATCAAGCTTGGGGGAGGGGGGAGGGAACCTACAGCCCACTGCAAATTTCCATTAGTAGTTTTATATAGATACATTAGGGTGGTCCAAAAAAAACAAACTAACAGATTTCAGTTTTTCATAAGCCTGGTTTCATTCTTTATCATATTGATAACAAACACACACAATTTTAATGAAAATAAACAACATTTAGAGATCACCCCATTTGGCAGTTTTTATGTCATCTGAATTAAACAGCAGGCAACTGGAATGTCTGGTAACGGTTGTTGCTGAAAGTTCTGCACCATCATTTTCTTTGTTTCTGCTGAGACTCTGTCATCAGAAAGGGCTAAGCCTGCCAAATGTTCAGACGAAAACCAGAGGTACCTTGAAAATGTAACAGCCTGGTTTGGGTAAGTCTTAAGAACTGATAAAAATTAAATGTCATTGAGAGGAGCTTGGATTGTAAATGATGCTACATTCCACTGTCTGACGTAGACAAGACTGACAAAAAGAGCCAACTCTGTGATATTCTTGGATTCATGTGCAGTCATCCTGAACTGAGCCTTAAAAATGAATATTTTCAATATATAAATGCCTTTTCCTATCCATAAAATGTTCAGAATGAGGCAACTTCTAAGGTTTCAAAATCAGGCTGAAATTTCACAGGTAAGCAAACTATCCCTAATGGATAAAAATAAGCCTTGTAGAGAAATGATAATACAAATATTAACTCTTTGCATTGGTTTATGGACCACCCTAAATATATAAAACAAGAGAGAAAGAGAAGTTTTATATAGATAGATATCAGGGGAGAGGGAGAGAGAGAGAGAGAGAGAATGCTCTCTCTGTTCCTCTTGCTCTCTCTCCCTCTTTCTATATATATTGGAAAGGAAGATATCTTGCTTCTCGAAAAAACCCATAATCATCATCTTAAAATTGCTGACTTGATTCTCAAGATTGATGAAGGCAGAAGCTTTATGGAAAGTGCAGACTAATGGAATCTGGAACATCTTGGAAGGCAAAAAGCCAGACAGCATAAATGATTTTTTTTATTATAAGTGCATTTTTCAGCAGAAGAATATCTGAAATAAAGGTGTCCCTAAGCTCCTGATGCTTCTGTGTAAAATGTATATAGATAGTAGCCTATGCAATAAATTTTAGCAGGCATGCTAAGGTCCTCATGTGTACATCAAAAACTTCAAGATGTATTTTAAAGAGGTTTAAAAAGATGTTAGCCTTACTTCAGAGGAGAAATGTCAAGCAGTTTTGTTAGCCTTATTTAAGTTTTGCGATTTAAACACTGTACACTTTGAAATCTAAACAAATGTGCATTATCATAGTGTTTTAACTGTTGCATAATAATGTGTGCTAAAATAGCTAATATGCGCTTAAACACCTAATGTGGTACTAGCAAGTAATGGGGAAGATTGCACCTTGCAGTTAATGTGGTGGTCATTACTGCATTCAAACTGCTAATATGACAGATAACATAGAAGTATGTTTACTAAAACGTGGTACCTCAAAACTTAGCATGGGTTAGTGCAGGACTCTCGCTAACGAATAGGGGCATGCATGTTGTTTGCTGTGATTTTTGCAGGTGTAGTTATTGAGGCTAACTGTCCGAACTGATGGTGAGCACGTGCTAAAGATGCCCATGCTAACTGCAATGTGCAGTCAATGCCCGGACTCTGCTGCTCATCTGCCCAGTCACTACCCCAACCTGCACTAAGTGGTTAGCATGGGATTTTTACTGTATGCCTATAGTTACTGCAGCAGGCTTAACATGCAGAAACCCTGCACTAACCATTAGCTCAGTTTAGTAAACATGTCCCATAGTGCAGTTAACTACACCTCCACAGACATAGATAACAGCATTCTGCATCATCAGCTGTGCTGCTAACTTATTTAAAATTTCTATGCCGCTAGATCACAACATTCTTGGTGGGTTACAATAAACATACAATCACATCCTACTCACACCCATAAACGCAATATAAAAAATCATACAGAAAATGCCTGGGTAAACAAATAAGCTTTAACTTGAACCAAAACTCAAATAAGTCATCCAGCAAATTACATAGAATATAAGAATATGCCATACTGGGTCAGATCAAGGTCTATCGTGCCCAGTATCCTGCTTCTAATAATGGCCTATCCAGGTCACAAGTACAAGAAAGCAGCACTGTACCTAGCCCTGTGCAAGTGGTGAAGTCGCACAGGGAGCAAAGGCTTAGGGGTGCATTTCGGGCTGCTGGCCTTGGCTCCTCCCCACGCTGTCTGCTGTTGCCTTGCCGCTGCCACCTTTTGTTTTCTCAGCAGCGGTGGCACCGGCAGCACCAAAACAGACCTGACTTCCAATTTAAAACAAAAAAACAACATGTGGGTCCTTCAACTCCGTGCTTGTATGCAGTTCTGGTCCCTTCCTCCCTTGTCTGATGTAGGACGCATCAGAGGAGGGAGGGACTAGGCCAGCCATTCAAGCATGGAGTTGCAAAGACCTGCATTTGAATGGCCAGCCTTGTCCCTCCCTCCTCCGATGCAACCTACATCAGAGAAGGCAGGGAAGGACCAGAACTGCATACAAGACCTGCATGTTTTTTTTTTTAAAACTGGAAGTCAGGTCTGTTTTGCTGCTGCTGTCTCTGAGAAGACAAAAAGAGGTGGCAGCAGGGCAAGAGTGGGCAACTGGCTGGACATAAAGACGGTGAGATAATGATGGGGGGAGAGGGGTGCAGGTGCACCAGAATTACAAGTCGCAGAGGGCACAATTATGGCTCGGTATGGCCCTGCAAGAAAGGTTCCCAAAAAGTTAAATAGATTCCACATAGCTTATCCCTGCATAAGCACTGGATTTCCCTGGTCCACTATAATAATGGTTTATGGACTTTTTCTCAAGGAACTTGTCTAAATTTTTTAAACCTAGCTATACCAACAGCTTTTACTACATCCTCCAGCAATGAATTCCAGAGTTTGATTATGTGTTGAGTGAAAAAAATATTTTCTCCTATTAGTCTTAAATGGGCGACCATGTAGCCTCATTGCGTGTCCCCTAGTCTTTCTACTTTTTGAAGGAGTAAACAACCAATCTATGTTTACCCATTCCACTCCATTCATTATTTTATAGATCTCTATCATATCTCCCCTCAGCCATCTCTTTTCCAAGTTGAAGAGCCCTAACCTTTTAAGCCTGTCCTCACAGGGGTATCCTTCCATCCCCTTTACCATTTTGGTGGCTCTGTTCTGTACCTTTTCTAATTCTGCTATATCCTTTTGAAGAAATGGTGACCAGAACGGCACACCATATTCAAGGTGTGGTCGCACCATGGAACAATACAGAAGCATTACAGTATTCTTTGTTTTATTCTCCATTATGATTTCTAGCATTCTATTTGTTTTCTTGGCTGCCACTGCACACTGGGCGGAGGGTTTCAATGTATTATCCATGATGACGCCTAAATCCTTTTCCTGGGTGGTGATTCCTAATGTGGAACCTTGCATTGTGTAACCAGAGTTTGGATTGTTCTTTCCTAAGTGCATAACTACACTTGTCGACATTAACTTTCATCTGCCATTTGAATGTCCAGTCTTCCAATATCAAGGTCTTCTTGCAATTTTTCACAATGTTTACCAGGAACTTGTTCCACAAACAAGGCAAACTGAGAGAAAGGCACATCTACTCAGCAATTGCCATGCCCCTCCAACTACTGCTACTACTGGGAAGAAATTTCCACGTGAGTATTTACCTCCTGAGAAATTCTCAAAATCTTGGGGAAAAGGAAATTCTTTAGGTACAAGCTGATAAAATCTATATCTATTTTAAAATTCAGTTTTTTATTAAGTCAGTTAGGGCATAGTGTAACAAGCTAACTTTCAGTTTAAGTTAAAATTAGTTAGGGCATAGCATAACAAGCGAACTTTCAGTTAGTGTTTATATTGTAAAAGCTGTTAGTATAACTGGGTTTAAAATTAATTTGTAGAAGTTCCATTATTGAAGTGGACAATCCACTGCTTACCCCTGGGAAAAGCAGAATGGAATCTGTCAGCTTTTTGGGAACCTGACAGGCACTTGTGGCCTGGATTGGCCATTGTTGGAAACAGGATACCAGGCTTGATGGACCTTTGTTCTGACCCAGTATGGCATCGCTTATATTCTTATGTTCTAACCCTGCAAGAAGCACCTCAAAGACTGATTGGACACATAAGGCTGTAATAAAGACACCAAAATATCTGAAGACAAGCGATGCTAAATTTTTAAAACTATTAATACTTTAAATCGAATGTGCAACTCAATTGGAAGTCAGTGTAGTTCCTGTAAACATAGGGAAAATGCTCAAACTTAGATTTACTCAGAATAATCCGGACAGCTGCATTTTTATTGACCTGTAAGGCATAAAGTGAGACTTTTGGCAACTCATTATAAATACTATAATAATCATATGTTGGAAATACCGAAGACTGAAACTGTCCGAAAATCACAGGAATGCTGAAAAGGATAGACTGTGTAATATAAACTGCAGCTCACTCTTAATCTGAAACTCTATATTCAACAGCGCATCTAACATCACTCCTAGAGACCGTATTTCTGAACTACTGGGATCATGCAATTGAACTTGATAGGATGCTTCACCAATTAGCCAAAGTGTGTCACAAATCTGTAGATGAAATAATAATATGTCCTCCCTCCCACACCATTTACTAAATCTCAACAATATCTTCCCACAGGCCACAAATTACTTATCTTTATTCAGCTAGTAAATGTGTTGCTGTATAGTAGCCACCGTTGCTATGCATTAATTGTCTGGCTGCTTTCCCCAGAATGCTCAGAATGTCTCATGCAGTTAACATAGATTTACATGTAACATACCTTAATTTTGGTTTTTAATGGGAGTTAGGTGCAGAAACTTAGCATAGCTTAGCAAATAAATCCCTATACATCTTATGATTTTATTTTGTCTTTGTTTTGGACAAATTGGGGTTTAGAATGGAGGGATATAAATATGTAAAATATATACATGAATAAAACCTTGAAAATAAAGGGTGGCATTTTCGAAAGGCACTGCCCTTACATGGGTAGTGCCTTTCGAAAATCCTGGATAAGTCCCAATGCGCCTAAATGCTTTGCGATTAGCATTGGGGCATCTTGGGGGCGTTCTGGGGTGGAGAGGGAGAGGAGGAAAGGGCTAGCCGAGTAGCAGCATTTTTCAATGTTACCCGCTTAGCCCTCTGCGCCTTAAAGATAGGCTTCTGGGTTGTGTGGCACAAACCGGATTTTCCATGCTGGGGCCGCATATATCCCTGGCATTGAAAATCCGGGTTAGAAAGATGGTAAGTGGGCTATGCGCTGACTGCACATAGCACCGTCCAATTGAAAATCAGGCCCAAAGTTATTTAGTTTTTGTCGGGCTTTTGATTCTAAAAATTGCTTGGTTTTAATGCCCCGAACCCAAACCTTCAATAGAAATAGTACCCCAAAGTTCCCTGGTCTTAAATTGGCTTGCATCAAATAAAATAAAATATATTGAGGCCAGTTCTGATCGGGGCATGTCTGGGCCGTCTGGATGTCGAAAATCTAGATGGTCTGGATATGCACCCGATTCTGCTCCAACGGGGGCTAGATGGCCCCACGGGAGCAGAATCAGGGCATAGGTCCTGGATGTCCAGGACATGCCTCGATTCTACCCTGCTAGATGTCGCACAGATTACCTGGCTAGCTCAGCCTGGACTTCTGCATGGAGCCGCTGTGCAGTGGCATCCCATCATCATGGCACTGTGCCTCTAACCAGGAGCCCTGACTGCCCACGCATCACCAAAGTGCCCTTTTCCCCACTGCTTGACCCCCGACTGTGTCTTTTGGGGCCAGAGTCAGACTGAGGGGAACCTCCTGCCCCTCTCACTTCTTCTGGTGGTCCCAGGCTGGATGGCCACTGGTGTCAAGGGGAGGGGGACTTAGTCCACCTCCATGATGGAATAAGTCCCCCGTCTAAGTAACCCAGGCCGGATGTACAGGGCTATCACCAGAATCGGCCCTGTATGTCCAAGGGTCAGGGTCATGCCTCCAGCCCACCCCCATTCCTCCTCTGGAATGCTCCCTCATGCCCTGATATAGAGCTTCCTGGAGCTCTGTGTTAGGAAATGCAGCCAGGCATTTAGCGGGTTTTATACATCCACTAAATGTGGGTTGGAATGACCCCTCTTGGGGATAAGCCTCAGAGGTCATATCTTGCAACTATTAAGTGGCAGTTTAGAAGGGATATCTAGGATGAATCTAGGGTGTCCTGAGCAAACTGTCCAAAAATCTGGAGGAGTGGCAGCAGTGAAGGAAGGTGCATATAAGCGCCTTCAGAAATCATTCCATCTCCACCCGGAAAAAGAAATATCACAATCAGTTCTAGAGACTGGCCCTGCACACAAATATTGATGGCTTCGAATAGCATGCCCGCAGCACTGGGTACTTGGATGTCCTGGCTGGGGTAGTTCAGTGCTATGAGAATATCACATCCTGATCTGCCATTTCAGATAATCAGATGTGTGGCAGTAGGCCAATAATATGTCTGGAGTATGCATTTACATGCAAGTTTCTTTCACATGGAAATATTAACTGTGGGGATAAAATAACATTGTCCTCTTCCTCATTAAAGTATTGCAGCCATGAATCGAGCACTTATTTGCACCTTATTGATGGTCAGGAGCAGGTGTAGGCATGGATGCCTCAAGAACCAGGACCAGACATGCTTGTGCTGATCTGGATTTGTACTGCAACATGCATGTCCCTTGCTTCCCTCAGACACAGCACCATGCCCCTATGCTACATGGATGTTCAAGAACTACAAGAAATAACTATTTCACTTGCAATGATTCAAGACACAGAAAAAAGCAGGACAAGGGCATTGTGGAAGAAACAGGGAGCTTTATTGTGTATCTTGGAGGTCACCCTACACGTGTTTCAGCTTAAGCCTTTCTCAGGGGTATAAACCTCTCTAAAATGACTTAAGAAAATTAAAAGTCAAAAAACAAATATACAATTAGTAAAATTAGAATTAAAAGAAAATAGGTAAAACCATCATACAATAAAACAAAATAAACATAAACAAAATAATAAAAACAATGAGCAAGCTACAAAAACAATGTGTATAAATAAATAAAGATAAAATTCAAATTCTGAAACAGTCAAAATAAAATTAAAATTAAAAAGAAAAGGTAAATCAATGCCAAGGAGGAGAACTGAAATGGAAATACAAGCTCTAAGGATACATTACTTATTACAAAGCTTAATAAAAAGACTAAAGGGATCATAAAATCCAATCATGAATTAATTAAAAACTGGACTATAAATAAGCAAGCCATATTAACCTACAGGAAGCAGCACAAATCATATGCTCTCTCAAATCCTAAAGACTCTGTGAAAACCTGCTGATAATGCATATATCAATAGTACCAGGAGAGGCTTCAAATTGGTTATAAAATTAAATTAATCAATTAATTGCCATTATCAAAGTATGCTTGATTACACCTAAACAAAAAAATGGGTGTAAGGGGATTAAAGAGTGTAATCTAAACAATTAATGTCATTCGTAGAAAACAGTGGACAAATTCAAGGACCAGTTGTGCAGATTAAAAGTACAATGTCATCCAAAAACAAGTTAATAGGTCAAACTAAAAAAATAATAAAAAAACAATAAAAAGCCTATAAAAGACAAGAGAGGACATACCATGAAAATAACACAGTAAGGTAAAATAATCTTATGGGTTGGCCTATGTAATAAACAGATCAAGAGATATGATCTATTAAAAATGTTAAAAAAGGTTTATACAAAAGGCAAAAAAGAGAGAAAGAAGGAGTGTAACAGGCAATCCATGTCCATATTTGAAAATGATAATGTAAAGTGGAAATTGTGTCAGTCATGAACTGCCATGACATAGATCAGTTTAAACAATACAAGTTCCAATGTGAATTGCACTCCAGTCATTGTGAATTGTACTATAGTATAAATAAATTAAGGGGCATCATAAAACCAGGCATAGGGCTTAAATGATATAAAAATAATAAGTAAATAAAAACATAAATAGTAATTAATAATGGATAATCAATTACAAACACTAAATAATAAAAGAGAAATCATGGAGATATATTTAATTTAAAAGTTGGCATAAAAACCGTGAACCAGACTATCATCTGCAAAGCGAAAAACGCGTATTGGCTGGAACATGGATATAAAGACAGCAAATTACCGAAGTGACAGAAATATTTTATAATCTGCCATGGATGCACTAAATAAAAGTGTAAGAGGTATGTTATAGGAATCTCTTAAAAGCCTTGAATGCCTGGTGCTGGAATCTATAAAGCAAAATAACATGCATGTACTGGAAAACGATATAGAAATAATAAACAATGAAATACAGATCCAAAAAAATAGAGCATCGTGTATATAAAATACATTTATTTATTACCTACCATGGGACAGGAATGTGCCGTGGTCAGTCGCAGGTGCCAAAGACATCTATATACACAGCTTTCTAAACTGGCTCTGGGGACGTCTCCATGATTTCAGTGTCTAGATGGCTGCTTTCAGACATCCAACTCATGAATTGTACTTCTAAGATGACCTGCATTGTCTAAAGGCAAACATGTCAAACTGTCTCCATCATAGATCTTCAATTAAAGCCTGTACCATTTTGAAAATCCATGGCCTATGAAAGGCTTTTCTTTTTTCCCCCAAGTTTATTTAAATTATTGAACAAAAGATAATAGTTGACAGAAAAATTATATAATATTACAGATAATACTCCCAAAAATAGGCTTTTCAAAACCAAATTTACTTGTCCTTTTGGAGATCTATCAGGAAGGCCAGTTGTCAGGAATGATTAATATCTTTTTCTTTATCTTCCCTCGGACTGCTATTGTACTAGGAAGAATCTTGTCAAAAAGGCTTGGCTTCTCATAGACAACGCCCAATACCATCTAGTAAATCGAGGTGATTTATCTGAAACTATGAGGGGTTGATCCTATCTAAGTATCAAAAAGCAATAACCACACTCACCTTTACTGCAGATTAAAGACCTTATCAGCAACTCATAAAAGGAAATAATGGCAAGGCTAAAACAACAAAAAGAAAGGTATGGAGAAACTATAACACCATGCATGCCATTGACAGCATTGTTTAATCCCGAGAGGAACTGAAAGCATCAGGATATAGCAGAATTAGAAAAGGAACAGAGAAGAGCCACCAAAATGGTAAAAGGGTTGGAAGGACCTCTAAAAGGAGAGGCTTAAAAGGTTGGGGCTCATCAACTGACATCCGTACTGGGCAAAATGGTAGAAGCCATTATAAAGAACAAACTTACTGGTTTAATGGGATAAAGCCAGCATGGATTTAGCCAAGGAAGGTCTTGTCTTAGTACGGGCTGTGCCGCCGGGCCCCGGTCCCGCGGCCAGCCCAGTAGCCGGGTTCCCGGGGCCCGACCGCGTGGCAAGCCTGTTGCTTGGGGGGGGGGGGGGGGTGGTCAGCCCAGGATGGCGGCGGGCGGGGCTTCCGCACTCGGGCTCCACACTCGAAGGTGGAGCCCGATGATTGGACCGCGCGGGAGGTCAGGGGGCGGGGACAGCGTGAGTGACGAGGGAGCGCCGGCTGGCATCCTCCCTCTTCCTTCGTGGCTCGCGCTGCTGGCAGGTTAGTTTTCGGGCGCTGCGGGGATCCGGGCCTCCCCTCTTGAATTGGGTCTCTTCTTTCGGCGGTTCGTGGGGCTCGCGGTGCGCCGTCCCTTTCGGGGGTTTCCTACCTAGGGAATACATAACTAAATAGAAAAAGGGGGAGGCCATACCGCCGGGCGTTGCTGGGAGCTAATCTACCGGTGGAGAGCCACGTGGGACTCCCAACCGGCGCTCCTCTTGCCGGTGGCCTGTGCGGCTCCCCAGTGGGGGGTCTTTGTAGGGTGTGCATTGCGCAGGTGGGGCTGGTGCTTCGCCCTGCGGCTCTCCCTCTTGCCTTCGTTTTAAATAATTTTCCTCTGGCGAGGGGTGGGCCTCCCGCGGGGGTTACAGGCCTTATCAAAAAAAAAAAAAAAAGAAAAAGGACAAGTGCTAGCCAAAATCGGGGAACATTCCTTAGGCCAATAACTAACCCCCCCCCCAAAAAAACCAAAAAATAAATAAATAAATAACAGGAGGGGGGGGGGAATAAGGGCATAGCCAACAGGGTGCTAAGGGGTTTCGCCCTTAGCTCTTGGCAGCCCCAGGTGGGAGAGCATGGCCCGGCATATTCCTGGGCGCGGTGCATCAAAAGGGCCACGGGGGTTGGCTCGCAGGCGCGGATCTGCACGGCATGGGGCCCCGTCGCCGGGCCACGGTGGGGCTGGGCGTCCTGCCCCCCCCGGTCCCAGTATCCTGCGGGGGGCCAGGCAGGGGCGTGGGCGTAGCATGGCTCGAGGGACACGTGGGCGTGGGGCCGCTCCGGTGCCGGCTGTTCCCCATGGGGCTGAGGGTGCACTCAGTGTGCCGGGCCCTCACTCGGGGGGGGGGGGGGGTAGACGGTGTCGGTGCTGCTGCGGCATTAGCTGGCTTAGCGGAGGCTGGCCGCACGGTTGGCGGTAGGGTGGAGTCCCCGCAGGTCGCGACTGGCTCATCCACGGGCACTGCGGTTGGCGGGCCGGCCGGCGTGTTGCCGGCTCCAGTTATGGGGAGCCCTTCCCTCGCTCCGCTGGGTTCCCCTCCCCTCCTGGCTTCCTCTCTCCCCCGGGCTTGTGGGCTTTCGGGGCTGTCCCATGGGGGGGCTTGGGGCACTGGGGGGGGGGCTGGGGTGGCTGGTTTGGTGATGGTCGTGGGGCGGCTGGGAGTGCAGCGGCATGGGATGCCGGTGGGCTGGGGTCCTCGGCGCAAGGCTGGGGTGCCGGGCCGAGCGCAGCGCCTAGTACTCCTGCGGCTCTGGCTGCTGGGTTTTCTTCTTTTTCTCCACAGGTCCCGCGGAATTCGGCACCTGCGACATCCATGGCTACTTCTGCCGCGGGGGCCGGTCCCGGTCCTTCGTGTCCCGCGAATGTGCTGGTATCGGAGGCGTCTGGGCTGTCTACGGGGGAGTGCCCCGGGGGACGCTTCCGGTGGGACGGGTGAGTATGTGGGGGTCTCCAGTGGGGCTGTGGGAGGGGCCCTTGCTTTCGTTCCCGGGTTGCCCGCGGCAAAAAGGGCTAGGCACCGGAGGGGGCGCTGTTGTTGGCGGGCGTCTTCGTCTTCCTCCTCCTCGACGTCGTCCTCGGCCTCTTCCCGTGGTTCGGCACCTGGGACGTCGGATGCCGGGGTGGGTGCGGGGGCCTCCGTCGTCCGCTGCGCAGAGCTGTGGGAGGGCGTTCCGCATAAATTGCGCCGGCGTATCAAGCATCGTCGGTACATCGATATCTTCCGCCTGCTCGAGGGTCAGAAGCGTTCTGGCGAGAGCAGGAAGAAGTGCTGGGAGGACGAAAAGGCGGGTAGGGTCCGCAAGACCTCCCGGAATACGCTCAATTGGACCCGTGCCTTCTTGCGGCTTGCGAGTGTCTGGGGTCACTATTTCCCGGAGCATTATGGGGCGTTACTGGCTTATGCCGACAACATCTTGGCGGCGTCCCAGGCTCACGAGGGGTGGGCCTGGTTGAATTATGATGAGGAGTTTCGGGATCAGATGGAGGAGAATTGTCACTTGTCATGGAGGACGAAGGACATCAATCTCTTGTTGACCCAGATGTCCGTGAAGGGGCGTGTCGGGGGGGTGGGTGCTGCAGGTGGCAAGGGGGGCTCCGGTCAGGTCCCGGCGGGGGGGCGTTCCTTTCGAGTCCCCGCCTCGGCCCCGCCTCAGTCCCGAGGGGGAAACGTCGGGGGGGACGTCTGTTGGCGCTTCAACAAGGCGTCCTGCCCGTTCCCCGACTGCAAATTTAAGCATGCCTGTTCCTTGTGCGGGGGCGCCCACGCTGCCATTAAGTGTAGCCGTAAAGGGGTTGTGGGAGCCCCCTCTGGCGGTAAGTGAGGTCGGTGTTGGGGGGCTGGCCCCTACTCCCGTGCGGATCGCGGTGATGCGTCCATGGTTGGCGGAGTATGGGCGGTCCCTTCACGGGCGGGCGGCCGGTTTGCTTTTGGAGGGGTGCTCAGGGGGTTTCCGTATCCCGGTTCAGGGTGCGTCCGCACGGGGTGGGCTTCGGAACGCTGCTTCGGTGCGGGAACACAGTGATTTTGTTCGTAGGAAGATTTCGGAGGAGTGTGCTCTGGGTAGGGTTGCGGGCCCCTTTTCGGTGCCCCCCTTTTCCCCGTTCATGGTTTCGCCGTTGGGAGTGGTCCCCAAGAAGGAGGCGGGTAAGTTCAGGCTGATCCACAACCTCTCCTGCCCTCCGGGCGATTCTGTCAACGACCGCATACCCCGCGAGCTCTGTACGGTCCGTTACGCCTCCTTTGATGCGGCCATGTCCTTGGTGCGCCAGTGTGGGCCTGGAGCATTGCTCGCCAAGGTGGACATTGAATCGGCTTTTCGTTTATTGCCGGTCCATCCTGCGGCTTTCCCTTTGCTTGGTTTTCGCTTTGAGGCGCAGTTCTACTTCGATAAGTGCATGCCTATGGGCTGTTCGATCTCCTGTGCCTATTTCGAGGCTTTTAGCACCTTCTTGCATTGGGTGGTCGAGCGGCAGTTGGGGGTCTCTAGCATTGTCCACTACCTCGACGATTTCCTGTTTGTCGGGCCGGAGCGGACGACTACTTGTTCTGCTCTCCTGCGGACTTTCCTGGGCTTGTCCGTTGACTTCGGTATTCCTATTGCGGCCGAAAAAATGGTGGGGCCGGTCACTTGCCTCACCTTTTTAGGTATCAAGATTGATACGGTCGCGATGGTTGTACGTTTGCCGGCGCCAAAGGTCCAGTGGCTGCGTGAACTGGTGGCCTCGGTCGGCTCCGCAGCTAAGGTTTCCCTCCGGGTCCTCCAGTCGTTGCTTGGGCACCTCAATTTTGCTTGCCGTGTTCTTCCCATGGGGCGTCCCTTTGCGCGGCGCTTATCTCTGGCAATGGCAGGCCTCCGTCTTCCCCATCATCGGATCCGGGTCTCCGCTGGGATGCGGGAGGATTTACGGGTATGGGATGCGTTCCTCGTGGGTTTCGATAGTTGCTCCGTGCTTCAGTTGCCTGAGCTCTCGAATGTCAATCTGCAGTTGTTTACCGACGCAGCTGGCGGTTCTGGTTTCGGGGCTTTCTGTCATGGTGCCTGGTGTGCGGAACCTTGGCCGGCGGATTGGGTTCGTTCCGGTTTGACTCGGAACATCACTTTCTTGGAGCTCTTCCCGATCGTTGCGGTTTTCTGGATCTGGCCGGACAAGCTGCGTAACCGGCGGGTGGTGTTCTGGTGCAACAATGCCGCAGTGGTGGTGGTCATCAACCGGCATGCGCCTCGTTGTCCGCGTGTAGCTGCGCTGATGCGGGTGTTCGTCCTGGCCTGCTTGCGTCTTAATGTCTCCGCTCGAGCACGGCACGTGCCGGGCGCCCAGAATTCCATTGCTGATGCTTTATCCCGTTTTCAGTGGGCATCGTTCTGGCGACTGGCCCTGGGGGCAGACGGCTGGCCTCACGGGTCCCGGAGCATCTCTGGACAGTTGGGACCCTGAAGTGATGTCCTTATTGGCCGCGTCGGTGGCACGCAGTACCTGGGCGTCGTACCGGCGGGGCTACTCACAGGTGAGTGCGTTCCTCAGTGCGCAGGGCTGGTCAGGGGGGGTGGTTCCTGACGGACTTGTCGGCCGGTTTGTTTTGTCGGCTAAGAAGGAGGGCTGGGCGCGGTCGGCGGTCGGCGGAGCTTTGGCGGGGTTTTCCTTCTTTTGCAAGGCCGCTGGCTGGGGTAACCCTTGTGTGTCCTTCTTGGTTCGGCGGTTGCTGGCAGGCTGGGCTCGGGTGCATCCTGCGTCGCGGGACTGGCGGCTTCCGGTTTCGCACGAGCTGTTACTGCGAATCTGCGAGGTTTTGCCACGTCTGGTGGCCTTGGGCTTTGAGGCCGTCTTGTTTGATGCGCTGTTCACCACGGCTTTCTTTGGTGCATTTTGGGTATCCGAGCTTGTTCCCCGCTCTGCCCGGAGCGGGGCATTTGGCGGGCTCGACGTTTCACACGTTCGTGTGGACGCGGCGCAGGCGCGCATTTTTCTACCGCGTTCCAAGACAGATCAGTCTGGGAAGGGGAGCTGGGTCCTCTTAAGCCCCATCCCTCCCTTGTTATCCTGCCCGGTCCGCGCGCTGTGCTCCTACGTTCAGCGGCGGCGTGTGGCTATTTTTTCGTCCACGCGGATGGCCATCCGGTCACTCAGTTCCAGTTCACGGCTGTGCTGCGTCTGGTGCTGCGTGCCTTGGGTTGTGCCGACCACCGGTATGCCTCGCATTCGTTCCGGATCGGGGCGGCGACTAGTGCGGCGGCTGCGGGTCTTGACGGTCAGGTGATCCAGCGCATTGGCAGGTGGCGCTCGGGGGCTTATGCTGGGTATGTGCGCCCGGCGGCCCCTGTGGGTGCGGTCTAGCGCCTGTGGGCGTCAGGTCTTGGGTCCCTGGGGGGGGGGGGGCTTGGGGGCTACTAATGTCTTCTTCCTATTTCAGAGTTGCCTGCTGGTGGCAGTCCGCTTGTTTTATGCTTTCAGATGGCGTGTACTCTGGCGACTGGTGGATCATTGGGCACTCCTTCGTCTACTGGGCGGAGCGTCGGGCGGCGGTCCGGCCGTTGGGTGCCCATCTTGGTCTCGCCACGTCTGGAGTGCGGCTTTGCTGGATGGGTCAACGTGGCATGCACTGGGAGCAGCTCTTGACTCGGGTTCAGGCGGAGATCGGACTGCGGCGGCGGCCGGTGGGGTTGCTAATCCACCTCGGCGGCAACGACCTGGTGGCTTGGTCTTGCCGGCAGCTCATACGGACTGTACAGAGAGACATTGCTCAGTTGCGGGAGCTCATCCCGGGGGTGGCTATTATTTGGTCAGATATTGTGCCCCGTCCGGCCTGTTGGACCCAGCGGCGTTGGTCGAGGGGCCTGGTTAAGATTAACAGGCAGATTGGACGCTGGGTTCAGCAGACGGGGGGGCGACAGGTCCTGCACCCTTGGGCGGACGTTTCCTGTGCCGGCCTATATCGGCTCGATGGGGTTCATCTTGCCCCGGTGGGACAGGACCTGCTCTTAAATGATTGGCAGGAGGCATTGGAGTCTTGGTGCTGGTCGCAGCTTTCGGTGGTGGGGGCGGCGCAAGGATAGTAGCCTACCTTTGCGCCGGTGGCGGGGTGGCGAGCAGGTGCTCGCTGACCCGGCGGGGCATTTCAGCTTTATGCCGCTTTCCACAGGAGCGGCACTATTCTTTTCGTTGGGGGAGACGCCCCAGCTGGGGGTCTCTGCCCGGAAATTGGCAACCCTGGAGCCGGCCTTTGCTAATAACATGGCGAGGTGGGCGGTGGGGGGAAACGGGGGGTGTGGATGATGCACCACTTTGCTAGAAATGGCTGGTGGGAGCATCATCCGGAGGACGGGTGGGGGGGGGGGGGTTTTGGTTATTGTTATGAATGTTGATTTGGGCCCATGTTGGGCCGGTGTTTTAATACCTTTATATAAAGCTGCGACCAAGCTATTGCACCACTTCCTGATGTCTGCTTGTCTTTGCCAGAAGGGTCAAAGGGGGGAGGGGTGTGGGAGGTGAGAGGGGTTAAAAGGGGGAGGGGGAGGGGGTGGTGGAGGATGACGGGTTGGGGCCTCCGGATACCTCGGTTAGTACGGGCTGTGCCGCCGGGCCCCGGTCCCACGGCCGGCCCAGTAACCGGGTTCCCGGGGCCCAACCGCATGGCAGGCCTGTTGCTTGGGGGGGGGGGGGGTGGTCAGCCCCGGATGGCGGCGGGCGGGGCTTCCGCACTCGGGCTCCACACTCGAAGGTGGAGCCCGATGATCGGACCGCGCGGGCGGTCAGGGGGCGGGGACAGCCCTGTAATGTTAACTTGTTCCATGTAATGTTATGTTACTATTATCTGTAAACCGTGTTGATCTTTGGAATTGTGGTATATAAGTGTTTCAAATCAATCAATAAATAAATAAAATAAAATGTTTTACTCTACACACATTCACATTGACATAAATCTCGCAATTCAGGATTCACTGATTCTCTCCAACCAAGACTGATGATGTTGGACCCAGATGTTGTAGAGCAGCAACATACCATCAACATTTTCCATGTTTTCTGATACAAACCCTCCTGTGTGGTCAGGACCGTTCCAAGTTAGAAATGTGCCCTGTGCGGCTAAAGAATCTGGTACCCCTCCTCCACCCAGCCTGGTTCAATAACTCACTCTTTTTGAGCTTCCTGGAAGCCAAATGTTGATAATAGCGCCTCCTTCTGTGCTGCATCCTGTGCAGCCGCACCACTCACATAGCCCTTGGTGCAATCCTGTGTGTAGTTCATAGAGCAATGTAATTATTTACTATTATTTCACTTTCTCAATATGTTTTTCTAAGGCTATTTTCTACATTACTGTTTCAGCTTTACCAACCGCAATGTTTGTCTGCCGTTCTCTGTAGGTTTGGTAGCTGAAATGTTCTCTATTATTTGAGTTTAAGTATCTGTTTTCTTAGATTGTTTGTCTTCATTTGCAGTTCCATGATAAGATGCTACTCCTTGGCCTGCATGAAGTGCACAGAGCAATAACCCCAGAATGTGGCTTAGTCTAGAAAAGACCAAACATTTTTGCTTCATATACTATTTTAACTTTAAATGAACCTTTTTCATTTTGCATGTGTTTATTTGCATACATTTATATGCTGCTGATCTTAAATTATTCTCAGTGGATTACATCATAGCACATAAAATAATTAACATAAATTAAATAACTAAAAATCATGAAAAAGACTGACTTAATAAGACGGCTTTTTACTTTCTAAAATCTAATAAATCAGCCATTGTAGAATGACTGGCAAGTGATTCCAAGCTGAAGGACTAGACAATGAAAATACTCTTAATAAATCTCACCTTATGCAGGCTCAATGGGGTATGCCCTATTTAAAGGGCCTGATCTCGGGACCACAAATTATGTATGGAGCCAGCAAATTCAAATGGAAATGACTTTGGTAGAAAAACACCTAACCATAAAGCTTTAAACAGCATTAAAACTTTACATTTAGAAGGGGGTGGATCCAAAATGGTGCTGGGCTAAGATGCATTTCATTTTTCTGCTCTTTCAACTGATAATGTCTCATTTTTTTGTACTCCTGTGCCGAAACGCAAGGCCAGATCTAAGGAAGTCCCCTTCTTGCAGCTGATAGTGGCTGGGCAGAAAATGATGGATAGCTATGCAACGGCAAAAACACTTATGGGCATACCTGCTGTCGGGGCGGGGAAGATCCCCGACTTGAGGAGAGAGGTGTTGCAATATGGCGGTGTTGCAGTCAAACTGCAGAGTTAAGGCTGTAGCCCAGGTTGTGATGGCCGAGGAGGGCCTTCACGATGGTCAGGGTATGTCGCTTAGTATCTAGGGTGAAGTATTGCCCTCTCCCCACACAAAAGAAAGGAGTCTGTTCAGAGCCACCAGCCTGGTTTGGACACAACTGAATCTGCTTTTTCTATTTCTTCTACATTGCCGTCTCTTTCCTGACCTAAGGAGATGACTTTGGATTCTCTTTGGATAGCCTTGGAGACCTTTTATAAGGCCTCCTGTTGGTTTTATTCAAGTTTCTTCTTATAATTGTGGTACTTTCACTAAGATCGAGACCATGATGGCTGAGAAGAAGAATGACTTGGAGCTGGTAAAGCCTTCTGTTAATCATCTTGAAAAAGTACAGACTGCTATTGCTCAGGACAGACTTGTGAGAACTTATAAAATCACAATAGGCATTTGAACTTGCGAATTTGGGATTTTCCTCAGCCCTCCATACTGGCTCCTAGGTAGTTATTTTCTACGTTTCTCTAGGAGGTGCTTAATTATCCTGAGTCGGGTTTACCCCCTTTACAAAGGATTTACTATCTTCCTTCTAAGTCTTTCAAGAGCCCTGCAAAGCCAGAAACCTCTTTGACTGAAGTCTCTTCTGATAGTTTGGAACTGGCTAATTTGACATATTTCCTGAAGAAGACTCAGGAGGTGGTGGAAGCAAGATCTATTCTACTGGTTGCTTTTGTTGTTTTGCAAGATAAGGAGGCTCTCTTACATCTTTATTTCAAGAAGCTGGATGTTAGTTTTCTGGAAGGAAGAATACAAAGATTTCCAGATGTTTCAAGATGGACTCAGGAACAGAGGGGAAAAAGTTCTTGGGTTTTTGTTCTGATGTTCTAGCACCAGGAACCACTTTTCAGTTACAGTTTCCCTGCAAATGTGTGGTGCTGTATCAGAAGAAATCATACCATTTGTTTTGAACCTTCCCAAGTTGGTTTCTTCCTGGACGCCAAGCAGTTGAAGGACCAGTCCGGAGAGCTGCTGGACTGTATGTGTATTTTTGTGTCCTTGCATCTAACCATTCTATTTGGGTTTATTTCTCATGATTTCCATTTTCCCGTGGCAATATGGATTGTGTTTTCACCTAACCTGAGGTTCTTTTTATCTTTTCACTTTTTTCTTTTGTATACTTTTTGGATGTATTTATATTTCAAAGTTTGATTGTTTTAAATCTACTCCGCTATTTCACCAGAAGCCAATGAAAAGATTGTAAGGCTGTGGTAATATGTTGCTGAACACTTAAGTTCAATAAAAGTTGGGCCGCAGAATTTTGTGTGAGTTGCAATGGTTTCAGCACTACTGCTGGCAATTAGCATAATAACACATTGCAATAATGCATCGGAATCAATAATATATTCTGCAAAACAGTCCTAAAGTCCAATGGCTCTCAAATAGGTTTTAGCTTTCTCAATAAATGAGACTTAAAAAGTGATTTATTGACCAAATCCTGGATGAATGGATGGAAAGTAAGATCTGAATCTAACAAAACTCCTAAGGAGTGAACTGTTGTAGCAATTGGGATGGAAGCATTCTGGATGCTAACATGGCTTGGGAGTATAGCGGAGGTGGTATGAGTCAAAAATCATAAATTCTTTCATATTGTTCAATTTTGGCCACAGACTGCATTGCCTCAGTAATACATTGACTACACTATTGCCCTCCCAAGGCAGAAAGAGAATGATGTCGTCTATATAAAACCTATAATGTATTCCTAATTCTTTTAACAACTTACAGAGTGGTGAAAAACAAACGAGGAAAAGGATGGCCAACAGATGCAAACCTTCTAGTAATCTACCTAAAGTAGGATAGCAAATAGTCCAGTAACTATTAATACAAACACTTATTTTATTTTTGCCAGCTACAGGGCTTTCTCATCACTGTGGAGCTCACTGCCACCACAAATAAGAGCCACCTGGAAGTTGTCCACAAAAGCTTCAAGATATTTCTATTCCTCGAATACTATGGACCAAGCTCAAACAATGAATAGCTCCTACATTACCACCTCACTTATCAAACACCCATCTGTTTCATAGTTCAACACAACATAAGAACATAAGAACATAAGATATGCCATACTGGGTCAGACCAAGGTCCTTCAAGCCCAGTATTCTGTTTCCAACAGTGGCCAATCTAGGTCATATGTACCTAGCAGTTTCCCCAAGGGACACAGGTTCCACAATGCTTGTATTGGTTCAAGCATTGATATCCTGGGTCCCTTCTTAATAATGGCTTATGGACCTTTCCTCCAGGAACTTGTCCAAACCTTTTTTAAACCCAGCTACACTAACAGCCTTTACTACATCCTCCGGTAACAAATTCCAGAGTTTGATTACACGTTGAGTGAAAAAATATTTCTCTTATTAGTCTTAAATAGTTTACCCTGTAGCTTCATTGCATGTCCCCTAGTCTTTCTATATTCTGATAAGGTAAACAATCGATCTACGTTTACCCGTTCCACTCCGCTCATTAATTTATAGACTTCTATCATATCTCCCCTCAGCCGTCTCTTTTCCAGGTTAAAGAGCCCTAACCTTTTTAGCCTTTCTTCATAGGAGTATCCTTCCATTCCCTTTACCATTTTGGTGGCTCTTCTCTGAACCTTTTCTAATAACTCTATATCCTTTTTAAGATACGGCGACCAGAAATGCACACAATATTCGAGGTGCGGTCTCACCATGGAACGATATAGAGGCATTATAATATCCTTTGTTTTATTTTCCATTCCTTTCCTTATCATACCTAGCATTCTATTTGCTCTCTTGGCCGCCGCTGCACACTGGGCCGAGGGTTTTAACATGGTATCCACAATGACGCCTAAATCTTTTTCTGGGTGGTGGTTCCTAATGTGGAACCTTGCATCGTGTAAACATAGTTTGGGTTGTTCTTCCCTAGGTGCATAACCTTGCACTTGTCCACATTAAATTTCATCTGCCATTTTGATGCCCAGTCTTCCAATTTATCAAGATCCTAATGCAATTTTCCACAATCCTCTTGGGTTTTAACAACTTTAAATAGTTTTGTGTCATCTGCAAATTTGATAACCTCACTCGTTATTCCACTTTCCAGGTCATTTATGAATATGTCAAAAAGCAGCGGACCCAGCACAGATCCCTGGGGTACACCACTATTCACCTTTCTCCATTGGGAAAATTGGCCATTTAGCCCTACCCTCTGCTTTCTATCTTTTAACCAGTTCCTGATCCACAATAGTACACTGCCTCCTATCCCATGACTCTTTAGTTTTGCCAAAAGTCTCTCATGAGGGACCTTGTCAAAGGCTTTCTGAAAGTTCAGATACCCAATATCAACCGACTCACCTTTGTCCACCTGATTATTCACTCCTTCAAAAAAACATAACAGATTAGTAAGACAAGATCTTCCTTGTCTAAAGCCATGTTGGCTGTCTCTCATTAGTTCATGACTATCTACATGCTGAGTAATTTTATTCTTTATGATGGTTTCTATCATTTTTCCCGGTATTGACGTCAGGCTCACCGGTCTGTAGTTTCTCGGATCACCCCTGGAACCCTTTTTAAAAATTGGTGTTACATTGGCGATCCTCCAATCTTCAGGTATTAGAGATGATTTTAATAATAGTTCACAGATTACTAATAGCAGGTCTGCAATCTCATATTTCAGTTCTTTCAATACCCTTGGATGTATACCATCCGGCCCAGGTGATTTGCTACTCTTCAGCTTATCTAATAGTTGTAATACATCTTCTCGATGTATCGATATTTCCTTCAATTCTTCTGCACCTTTAAATACCACTTCAGTCATGGGTAACATCCCTACATCTTCCTCAGTAAAGACTGAAGCAAAGAATTCGTTCAGTCTCTCTGCTATCGCCTTGTCGCCTCTTAGTGCTCCTTTAACCCCTTTATCATCTAACATGTACATACAGTAGCTAGCTAACCACATTAGCATATGTTATATGTTTAATATGTGTTCAATGTAACGTGCACTATTGGTTGTATTAGTTTCTGCTCCTGCACTGAGTTCCATGTAAACCGTCTTGACATGTAGAAAGACAGTATAGAAAAATTGTTAAATAAATAAATACAATTCTTTCATGTTATAACTGTATGCTAGAATAACTATGACTGTAGTTGTAAGTGAAAGTGTTGTGTGTGTGATGTGAAGGAGTATAAGTGATATGTGTACAGTGACTTGTGTCATAGAAAAAAGTAGTAGGTAGTAGCCCTACCTAACCCTATCAGTCCTTAGTGTGGAGGACAGCAGTCTATATATGCATCTTTTGATACCTGCACAAGCTTGTGATAACCTAGAGGAATGCTGGGTGTTTGATAAGACGAGAGCTGACTATGTAGAAAAGAATTTTCATGCATCTCGAATATGTGTGGCATTCATGTGAATGTGTGAGGTGTCATTGAATCCATCAGAGGGGGTGTGTAAAGATAGAAAGAAAGAAAATGAAAACAACCAGAGAAGCAGCTATGTTAATCTGCAGCAGCAAAAGAGATTGATGACACGCTATAGACAAACCAATTTGAGGCATGATCTTTGGAGGACAAGTCCACTTTGCCAGAGAATGGAAAAGATCTCTTGGTTATGAGAAGTTTCACTAGCTAATGAAGATTTTGAGAATGGAAATGGTTTTGAAAAGTAGAGTACTGTGATCCCCTGTGGGAAAGTGTTCTTGGATAGAATGTTGTTGCATTTGGAGTGAATATAAAAATAGGGAAGTTGTCAATTTTTCTTGTAGTCTTAAAAGGAAACAAAAAAAGAGACTATAGCAATTGATATGGATGGGCAGACTAGATAGGCAGTATGGTCTTTATCTACTGTCATGTTTCTATGTTTCTAAGACAGCAGAGAGAAGTTGTTGCAGCTACTGTAGCTTGCTTACTTTTCCAATTGCCCGTGTTCTCTGTCACCAAAAGGTTAGAAAAAAAGACAAGCAGCTGGCAGCTGTATCCGTGATGTGCTGACCCTTCCCCCACACTGATTCTACAGTGACACACAAATTCCCCCCCAATCACAACACTCCCCCAAGCATAATCCCCTTAGCACCCTACCTTGATGGATAAAAAGATCTACTGGCAATCAAAAATTCCCTTGAATGTCCCAACTCCAAATAGCTCCCCCTACAAGGACCTAACCCTGACCCTTCCAAGCCCCACTCCCTGCTCTCTAGTGGTCTTCAAGGTGAGAGCAATTCCCCTCCATTTTTGCCCCTTCTGACAAAGCATATAAAATGGCGGTAACCCTAGCAGTAGCTGTGATAGGTAGGGAGTGGCAACATCCTGCTCGTTAGCTGTCACTGGCAGGCATGCCCACTCTCTGCCCCAATCCCATCCTGAAGCATTAAGAGCAATTAGTGTTGGGTTTCTATTGCACTGACTGCTCTTTGCATATGGTAGTGGGGTTACAATGGGTCTTTAGCACACACTAAACCCCATGAGGCCAATTCAGATTGGGGAACATCTAATCCATCCAGATGTCCAAAATATGGACAGCCCATATGTGTACCCGATTCTGTACCCAAGGGAGCTTGATGTGCAGAACTGGTCACTTAGATGGGCTGGATGTGCCCCAATTCTGCCATGCTGGATATCCGCCTTGTTACTCGGTTATCTCTCCCTATGCTCCTGCTGGAGCCCCAGCACCATGGCGTCTCATCGCCATTGCACTAGGACGCCATGCAGGAGCGCCAAAAAACCCAACAGCATGCAAATGCATCTCCCCCACTGCCCAACCCTTGGAGGGGCATGCCAGGGCCAGGATCAGGCAGTGAGTGCCTACCTTCCTCTGCACCATGTGAAGGGGGATGTTCCTGGCCCGATCTCTGTCAATCATCAGACTTATTCCACCCCAAGGTGGAGTAAGTGCGATATCCATCTTTGCCCCGCCGGATGTACAGGGCCATGACTGGAATAGCCCTTGTATGTCCAGGTTGTGCGCCCCGCCCTCACTCTGCCCACTCTTCGCACTGTCGCCCCCCTCCTACCCCCATCCAGAGCTCTCCACACAAAGGCCCTGTACATGTGGGGAGCTTTGGAGCCAGAATAGGCTAACAGCAAATAGCAGGGGTTGTACATTCAAACCAGACGTACATCCCTGCTATTCGTTGTTCAGAATGACCCCCAATGGGAACCACTGCCACAGATTAGTCAAAGGGCCCCTATATTTGTCAACTTGCTAATGGATGATGCTGAAGACTGATGAAGTTTCTTTGCTGACTTTTGCTGTGTGTGACAATTATCATTTTTTAATCCATAATGAGTATATATTATTTATTTATCAAATATTTGCCTTTATGCCATTTTTTTCCTTGCCGTCTTTCTATTATTTGTCCTACAAAAATCAAATGTATTTGGGATGGTTAATCCATATGGTCTGTTGTGTTTTATGACCACGAAAATAAATCCCATCCTACAAGAACCTGTTACCATGACAAAATTAGTTTATTCAGAATGAGTAGATATTACAATATAACACTTATTTGTCAATACTCAATTTTTCTGTCCCATGCTGGAAAGATAAATTCTACCTTGATTCTTGATTCTTTTCAATTTTTTCCTCAACTTAAATGAAGGTCTGTAAAATTGTGCGCTCATGATGATAGTTTATGGAATTCATTATTCTGACAATTCAGCCTAGGATGACCTAAATAGTATTTTTATCTAGCTGGATTCGTATTGGTCTGTCAGAATATTCTGCAAAAGCACCTATGATATGAAAAGTTCAAGCAACTACTTAGCTTTGTGTAAGAAAAGAAGGTAAAAATGTTTTGGATCCATTTCCAAAAGAGTTTAATTATAAGCTCAGAACATAAATAAAACTAATTAAAAAAAAATCCCATGGATTTTTAATTTACAAACTTTCTTTCCCACTGTGTGTATGATAAAATGCATTTGGAATGTTAGTTCCTTTGCTTTTCTGCTGGGGATACTTTATTGTCCAATAATATTTTGAGATTATTTTGCTACCATTTACAGTGCTTCCATAATATTGAATTATAAATTAATTCTACTGCAGTGTGAAATATGTCCTGTCTCAGCAGGGATTTGTTTTAGGCTTGAAATACAGAAGGATTTAAAATTCTACCAGCCATCATTACACTTAACGCCTGTTAATTCATTTGTTGCATTTATGTGAATAATTTGAGAGTTGAAATATGTAATTTTGGAGCCGATTCTTTGAAGGTGGTTAAAAACCAAAAGGCATTCGTTACTTTAAAATCGACCCTTCTATAACTCCTTCATCCTCTAGGTCTAAAATGAGTCTTAGCTGTGTCCACTAGATGATGCTGTTGTATAAGAACAAATCTTTTTGGTGGAAAGTCTAACAATAACTAGTTTGCTGTTGTAAGATAACTTTGTAGAGTTAGACACGTTCAATGTCTCTCCTTTATGAAGAGAAGCAAGTATAGCATTCCTAATTGGATAGTCTAATGAGCTGAGCTTCACTTGAAAAGCAGTAGCTCAGATGAGTGTTCATAGACGTATGCGACTTTTCTAAAACATCAATAAAATATATTAATCTTTCCTCCATGATAGCTAGTTTTTGAAGATGTGTGTATGTGTGTGGCTCTCTGCTATTCAATCATGATTCAGTGGTTACTAGATGGCTCAAAGACTTCAGGGACAAGCTACCATCACTCTGCTTTTTAACTCAGCAATTCTGAGATCTTTTATTACAGAAATAGGAACTACAAATTCCAGCATCCGGTGCGATTGGACTTCAAGAGGATAATTATATAACAGGACATCTATGTGCCTGTTTTATAAAGATAAGTAGATGTAGGTGCCTAGTTGTCGCTATCTAATGCTAGCATAAGTGGCAGAGAGCAGGCCTTACATTCTGGCCCAGACATTCATATCTGCGTTATAGCAGGTCTCAACAAACACATTTTAAGTAAGCAAATACACGTGCAAATTAAAGTAAGGTATTTTATAATCAATGACCAAACTTAAGAACTTCGACCCTGCTCCATCCAGGCCGCACCCCAAGCTACGCCTACTGACAAAGTCCATGCTTTCATGTCCATGTGCATTCTTTTACAATGGTCAGTATTTTATAAGAGGTCAGTAATGTGCCCACACTACCTCATACATACAGTTGTGGTCAACACTATTGGCACCCTTGCATTTTAGGTACGTTGTCTACAGTATCTTGAGAAATAAATCGGAAATATTCCAACTGTTTATCATCATAATAGTTTAATGGTATGTTCAAAGGTATATAACAAAAAAAAAATATGTCTGTGCATCTTAGATGTAGTCATTTCTGAGAAAAAGACAAAACATGACCTAGGCAGCATTAATGGCAACTTCACTACAGTTTACAGTTTATTGATATGATATCCCACTGATCAAACATAATGTCTCAGTGGTTACAATAATAAAAACTAGAAAAAGACAATAACTATGCAGCAACTACCGCAAAACGTAAAACATAGAAAACAGACTGAATCAAAGGGAAAGGGGAACTAGATTACAACAAAAGTAGCAGCTAAGACTGCAAAAGGAAGGGAACAAACAAACAATTGCACCTCCAAAGCAGGTGCAGCTAGACAACAGGCGACAACAGCCAGAGAAGAAAATTTGCAAAGAAGGAAAGGCCTGCAAAAAAAGATGGCATTCAACCAACTAATATTTGGTTGCACAATCCTTGGTAGTGATGACAGCCTCCAAACGTTTCTTGTATAATTTTCATACATCTGTCTACTGGTAGTTTCTCCCACTCTTGAACTGCAATTTGTTCCAGCTTATGAATGTTTCCAGGATTCCTTTTACCAATGGGAGATTTCAGCTCTCTCCAAAGGTTCTCGATTGGATTGAGATCAGGACTCATTGCTGGCCAGTTTAAAACAGTCCATTTCTCCTTTTTAACCGTTCTTTTGTACTTTTAGATTATGTTTTATGTCATTGTCCTGCTGAAGAACCCATAACCTTCAAGCCAAAGCTAGCTTATTAACACTAGATAGCACAATTCACTCCAAAATATCTTGGTAGTCCTCTGACTTCATAGTACCATAGTACATGATGGCAGATAAAGACCAATATGGTCAATCTAGTCTGCCCATTAAGGTGGCTAGAGTGGTTGTAACTGCAGCTCCATGCACGTCACTCCCCTCTATGCCTGTGTTTAGGGTTGTACCTGCTGCTCCATGCAGGTCAGTCCCCTCTATTTATTGAATTATAAAAGATATTTGTTTGCTTTGATTTCATCCTCTTGCTATAAAGGGATCCACTCTGTCTATCCCATGCCATTTTGAATTCCATCACTGTATTTGCCCCCAACACATCCATTGGGAGGGCATTCCTAGCATCCACCACCCTTTAATACGTTCCAGGTCTCCAGTTCCTGAGGCAGCAAAACAGCCTCACAACATTATGGAACCTCCACCATATTTAACTGTAGGAAGGGATTTTTTTTCCTTATAAGCTTCATTTTTTTTTGTAAATGGTCTGCACTGCCAAAGAGCTCAAATTTGGTTTCATCTGTCCACAGAACATTTTCCTAGAAGGATTGTGGTTTCTCAAGGTGGGTTTGGCCAAAGATCAGGCATATATTTCTATGCATGTCTATCTTTAAGCAGTAGGGTCCTCCTTGGCCCTTGAAATCCTTCTTTGTTAAACCGCTTTGATTGTATGATAAGGCGGTATAAAAATCCAATTAAATAAATAAATAAATAAATATGGTACAGGTTGAAACCACCACTCCAGATTGCTCCAGGTCAGCCTTATGCTCTTTGCATGTTGTACGTGGTGTTTTTCCAACAGTTCGCACTAACCTTTGAAGACTTCTTGGATTGATTTTCCTTCTCCCACTACATCCTGGGAGATTCTTGACAAAAGCATTCAAACTGTAGACACAGGAATCCTACGGTCTTTGGAGATGGCCTTGTACTCTTTTGAAGTTTGATGATTGGTTATAATCTGGTGGTCTCAGGCAGCTCTCTTGTCTTCACCATTGTGAAAATGGAACAGGGAGTGAATGTGGTTGATTCAATTTTACCACAATGGGAATATGATTCTTCTGTTCAGACTGATTTGAATTGTTTATAAGAACATAAGAACATAAGATCATAAGATATGCCATACTGGGCCAGACCAAGGTCCATCAAGCCCAGTATCCTGTTTCCAACAGTGGCCAATCTAGGTCATACGTACCTAGCAGTTTCCCCAAAAGACACAGGTTCCGCAATGCTTGTACTGGGTCAAACATTGATATCCTGGGTCCCTTCTTAATAATGGTTTATGGACCTTTCCTCCAGGAACTTGTCCAAACCTTTTTTAAACCCAGCTACACTAACAGCCTTTACTACATCCTCCGGTAACAAATTCCAGAGTTTGATTACACATTGAGTGAATAAATATTTTCTTTTATTAGTTTTAAATAGTTTACCCTGTAGCTTCATTGCATGTCCCCTAGTCTTTCTATATTCTGATAACGTAAACAATCGATCTACGTTTACCCGTTCCACTCCGTTCATTAATTTATAGACTTCTATCATATCTCCCCTCAGCCGTCTCTTTTCCAGGTTAAAGAGCCCTAACCTTTTTAGCCTTTCTTCATAGGAGTATCCTTCCATCCCCTTTACCATTTTGGTGGCTCTTCTCTGAACCTTTTCTAATAACGCTATATCCTTTTTAAGATACGGCGACCAGAATTGCACACAATATTCAAGGTGCGGTCTCACCATGGAACGGTATAGAGGCATTATAATATCTTTTGTTTTATTTTCCATTCCTTTCCTTATGATATCTAGCATTCTATTTGCTCTCTTGGCTGCCGCTGCACACTGGGCCGAGGGTTTTAACATATAATCCACTATGATGCCTAAATCTTTTTCCTGGGTGGTGGTTCCTAATGTGGAACCTTGCATCGTGTGCTATAAGGGTGCCAATAATCATGTTCTGGCAATGTCCCATTTTTTACTATTTCCTATTTTCTTTTTTAATTGGTCTTGTTTTCTTTGATTCTTTTATGTGTCAAATATGTGTGCATATATAGTGCAAAGCCATTTCATTGGCTGCTTTTTTTTTAGGAGATATTGCATATTGAGGGGTTGATCTACAAGGGTGCCAATAATGTTGACCCCAACTGTACATGTTATAAAATTAACTACTAAAATTAAAGCCAGCTCAGTACATACCTAAGGAGCTGAAAATATACTGATTGGTAATGCTATAAAACTTTCTTCCTCTCAATTGAACAATTTTGGATGTATCTTAGGGCTTTTGGATTGCTGATCATGAAAATCACTGTGAAATTTTCCTATCATGCACTATTTTTTTTTGCAATTGCCTATTTTTGTGATTTCCTCTCATATTTGTGTTCAGCTTGAAGCTGTCTAATATAATCACCAAACATTTTTCAGGAAGCAAAACCTTTGAACCAATTTGTTGTCTAGTGATATGTGCGACCTTACCTATGATATAAAGCAGGTAGGTAAGGTTATAATTTTAAGGACACATTTTCTTTTGACTGAACAGTATACTTTAGTCATTGTCTCTCTTTTGCTTCCGTATGAAAATATGCGCTCCAGCTACCGAAAGACAGTAGGAATGGACTGGTTACTCGGCGATTTCCTACATACACATTCTAGGCATTACTTGGCTCATTTGATCTCAAGCAGCAACTAGTATCAAAACACCATGCATCTTCTATGTGGAAATTACATCTAATAAAGCGTGCAGTTCATCGGGAAAGATTGGGAGGGCCCACGGGGTTATTCCAGGGAATTGTGTAAGATGCAGGGAAAACTAATGGTGAAGACAGAGGCAGAAAAATACTTTAGATTGACTCAGTGAATGGAACAGCTTGAGCCTCTACCTTCCACGGAGTCAGCAAGACTGTAAACATTTTCATATAGCTTGCACACATGCTATGTATAAATATGCGACCCGCTCCCAAACAGGAAATTAACACTCAACATGGAAACCATTATGTTGCCTCAATGTGTTATGTACTATTTTGGAATGAGCTTCAAAAGTTAAAGCATTGTGTGTAGGACTACAAAGTACTTTGAAAAATCAAGATGCCAGCTGGGTTAATTGCTACTAGTATATCTTGATAAAGATTCCATTGAACACACATTAGATTGATAAAATACAGTATGTTTCCAATCTACAGATAGCTATTTTTTATCACCCTACTATAAATAATGATATTAATACTAGAATAAATTGTCAACATTAAGTTTTGCATTTAACTAATAGTCAGACTTTCCAATTTATTTCATTTTGGATTTCTAATGAAATGCATGCCTATTTGTCCATAAATCGAAATAGCTTGACAATAACTAATGCTACAGTTGTATGTTTAACTTTTTGATATGTAACCTTTGAAATAAATGGAAATATTATTTTTCTTTTTCTAGCATGCATACAGAGATCATAAACAATAATTTCATAAAGGTCACTCATTCAGTCAGCTCTTGCAGCTTATGGTAAAACTTATATGGGACTATTTAAAGGTCATTTAGTGTGAATCCTAATTTCTTTTTACTATTTAAAATATTGTAGCTCTGGTTGATTTTTTTTACATTAATAGTAATTTGAAGAAGTGCCACACAAGGTGGTCTAGTCTTCTGGTACAAAGAAAAGAATTAGCTCTGTTCTGGGCTCAGAAAATGGTCTAGCAAAACTTTATTTGTAACTGTTCATGAATGATAATCATCATGTCCATAGTTAGGAAAAGGTTGTTGAGCGACCCCAAAGAAAAGCTCCCTATGCACTTCCTTCTAGGCCTGTCCCAGATCTATAGTGTGTAATTGATTATTATTGACACCCCTTTCAGACATGCAAAAGCACACTGCTGATGGAAGGGACAACTGGAAATGGGTGAAAGGTAGTGCCTTGTAAAAGTATTCACGCCTTTGTACATAGGAGGTAATAGTGCCTCTGTATAAGTCTCTGGTGAAACCTCATTTGGAGTACTGTGTGCAATTCTGGAGACGGTGAGAACACATATTCAAAAAATAAACAGTTGGTTCAGAAGGTGGCTACTAAACTGGTCATTGGTCTTTGTCATAGAGCATATGGGGACAAACATAAAGATCTCAAAATACATACTTTGAAAAAAGGTGGGAGAGGGGAGATATGATAGTCTCAACTTTCTCGTCTCCAACACATCCAGAACACCACTGCTCGTATTCTTACTCACGCCTCACGCTTTGATCATGTCATCCCCCTTCTTCTACGTCTGCACTGGCTTCCTGTCCCTTTCCAAATTCAATTCAAGTTTCTCCTTTTTGTCCACAAATCAATTCACACGGGTATTCCCCTCTATCTTGCTGATCAGGTTCGTCTCTACACCCCTCTCCGCACTCTTCTCTCTATCCATGCCAACCGCGTGTCACTTCCTTCCCCATCCCAGCCCACTTGGAATCTACCCGTTCCTCAGCTTTCTTCTTCCTTGGCCCGAGGCTCTGGAACTCGCTTCCCCTTGCCCTCCGTCTGGAACATTCCATCACTGCATTCAAAGCCAAATTAAAAACCCACCTCTTCTGTCTTGCTTACGACCTACCCCCCTCCCTTTCTCCTTTCTCCCCCCTCTCCATTGATGTATTGACCACTTCCCCTTCATACCAGAGTAACCCTCCCTGTCCTCCCTGTTGATACTTAATCCTCTTTGCCTTTTCTGTTCTTATCTTTTCTGTCCTGCTTCTTTGAATTTTATGGCATTCCTTTTTCTTTTCTTTTCTTGCAGCATTTTTTTAATTTTTAATTTTATATGCTTTTATTGTAAACCACCCAGATTCTTTTTGCTGTTGGGTGGTATATGAAGTTTTAAAATAAACATAAACATAAATACCCCTGTGGCATAAACGCACAGGAGGCAGGCCTCTTTCATTTCAAAGGAAGTGCTTGAACAGTGGGGCATACGATTAAGGTGAAAGAGGATAGACTCAGGAGTAATCTGAGGAAATATTTTTTATGGAAAAGGTGGTGGGTGCATGGAATGGCTTCCCAGTAGAGCTGGTGGAGACAAGGACTGTATATGAATTCAAGAAAGCATGGGGCAAGTACAGAGGTTCTCAAAGGGAAAGGCAGGGATTGAAGAGCTTAGTAGTTAGTGTGGATAGATGGACTGGATAAGCCATGTGGTCTTTATGTGACATCATCTTATATGATTCTAGGACTTCAGATTCTCATTTCATTTTATAAAGTGCCTATAAACCTATTTCTAGGTGGCTAACAAAATAGCAGTCATAACATAACATGCACACCATACATTACAGAGGACACACTTTCTAAATTAACCTAAAATGCACATCTAAATAGTTTTTCTCTTTCATTCAAAACATCAAAAAATTCTGCTTAAGTTGTATATCTAAAGGAAGAGAATTCGTTAATAGAGGCCCATCCAAAGAAAATGCATTAGATCAGGTGAAGTTTTTCTAAGAAATAAATTCAACTGGCAAAGCCATCAACCAACAAGAACAGCCACGCCTGTTGATTTGATTGCAAAAACCTTATGTGGTATACTGATGCAGTAAGACAGCTAATTATGCAAAAAGGTATACATTTAATACCTTACAAATCATGCACAGATATTTAAACTGGATACCGAACTTCACAGGCAACCAATGAAGTTCCTCCAATAATGAAGATGTTCAAACATTTTTCCTCCTATGATCATTCAGCTTATCACTTTCTGCAATAATAGCTTGATTTTTCATCCAGGAGTATTCAAATCAACTTAGCTACTGTTTTGAACCTAAGTGGGCTTTATTTAACTTATTATGGGCCTTGTTAAGACAAGTTTTGAAAATGGAGCTATTTTTTGTTTGCTATTAAGACTTATCCAATAAAGACTTTTTTATATGTTTTTTTATTCTCAATAGCTGTTTAAATATTTCTATACATTCTTTTATTTACCACACTATTCTGCATCAGTGCAGTTTACATTGAACAAACTGAAATTACATTGAACAGGGCATTATAACGTGGAGATAACTATTTTACAGGGAACATGGGCTATGGAGGGTTAAGTGGCTTGCCCAAGACCACAAGGAGCACCTGTGGGGCTAGAAACCCCAGTCTTTCCGGCCCAAGGTTGCTGTCCTCTAGTGGGATTTGAACCCCTGACCTTCTGGCCTGAAGTACCTTGCCCCAACCACTAGGCCACTGTGTTTTGTAGATTAATGAAGCAAGCAATAATTGAGCAAACAGCTGTACCTATGGTGTGGCCATATATAATGATTAATCCCAGTTTTTTTCTGTGCTATCATAGTCCTTTTTATTGTGCAAAACTTTCACACCTATGACAGTTAAAATCTTTTATAATAAATACCCTCTATAGGAGCTATTTTAGAAGCCTTACTGCTAATTTCCATGTGTGAAAACAACCACTCACACCTGCAAATTACTTCCATGTCCAAACAGCTATTTTAGAAATGTCTGAATGTATACGCGTCTGCACCGATCATGTAGAAGTCACACTGAGGCATATGGGGTGCATATCGGAGGTATGGCTTGGATGGGGCAGAAAGATACATGTGTATTTCTGATTTTATATAGTGGTTGCATGTGGCTGATAGAAATTCTCCATGTCTGTCTTTGTACCTGCTTCCTGGCACATTTAGATTTTTTAGTGCTTGTTTCACCCAGTCGTGCATAGGAGGGATTAAGGGGGACATTTCTTTCAATCCCACAATGTTCATTTCCTCCAGCATGTTACTTTAGCAGACCTATGAAACATCTATAATTGATGAAGAGCGGCAGGATGTCTGGGTCTGCAAAATGGCCAAAATGCACATGCTGATATTTGCATGAAAGTATTCTGAAATATCGGCACATACAATTGCAAGTTGCCAGGGTTCCCTCATTGATTTTTTTGTAAATTGACTCCTCCTTCTGCAGGTGGATGTCCAGCCCCATGTATTCCTGTGCTTCCTAGTTTGATTTTACACGTCTCCAGTGAGGGGTGGAGATATGTCAGTTTTAGATTGGAGTTGCATGTGCCTGCCTTCTTTTTTAAAATGGACCTAGAATTGCAGACATTTTCACCTGGACATCTCTACTACCACATAAACAGCCTTTCTAAAACATGTCTTCACAATATACAAAGATAAGCTTTCTCATATTCATGTTTATAAATTGTTATTTTTGAATTTCAGTTTCTACTGCATATACTTAGCTTCTGTTTAGTAATTGTGTCCCCAATATAGTGTCATGTCTCAGACAGTCTACTCATTCCTACCCATCCTGTGTCAGGGAGGTATAATTATAGATCACTCATCTGTTTTGTATAGTCAACAAGCATACTTTTCATAAATTGAAGTTCATAGAGAACAATCATATTTATTGTACTGTCACAACCGTTTAATGCAGTCTCCTGGCATCTTTCATTCGGTGGCTTGGGTAATGCCGAACAGCATGATAGCAAACCTCTGGTTTTACACTGGTACATGCTATCTTATATATAATGTCATTCAAAGTAGTGTATAGAACATAAAATCACTCCTTTTCCTTGATATATTAGTGAACCCTTTAATAATAAAGGGGGAGGGGCTATTCAGCGGTGGAGGCTAGTGCTTGTAAAGTGGCTCACCATCACCGCTGAAGTTTAACCCTGGCTATTCAATGCCAGGGCCATATCCGTCCACAAGCATTGACTATCCAGGTCACCGCAGAACCCAGAAGCTAACTGGGCAGTGATGATATTCAGCCATTGCCTAGTTAGTTTCCACGGGTAAATTTGCTCCAGCCTTTGCCGCGCCTTACTTTATCCACGTGTTGCTAACTGTGCAGCGGCTCAATATCGCTGCTGCTCGGTTAGCGATGGGTGCTGCCTCCGCTCATCCCCGAAATGTCCCTGACATGCCCCGATACTAACTGCTTAGCACTGGGGCATGTAGAGCTGCCCTCGTGGATATCCAGCAACACTACAGTACCTCTGAATATCTGTTTAGTGACATTTACACAGTCTGCAGGATTGCAGCCATGAAAATGCCTTTGAATATCCCTTCCTAAGTATATAAAGTTTTATTATCATTCCCTTAAGAAAAGATAGATATCAAATTAAAAATGTACCATGCTCAGTCTCATCGTTCATGCCATGGGATGTCACAGTGTTTAATTTGTACTGTATATCCATTGTTGTTCCTGGAAACGTACCTTATCTCTGTTACGCCCTCTCCAATGTATCAGGATATGATCAATAGCTCTCCATTTTAAATATGAAAATATGCGTTGTGCCTCCTTATAATGGGAGACTAAAAGAGCTAAAGGATTGTGAGTCTTCAAACGTGATTTGTGCTCTGCTAATCTTTCAGTGGTCTACTGGTACATCCAATATACATTTTTGGACATACATGCCATCATATGTACTATAAATAATGATGGACATGTAGTGTAAGCAGGGCCAGTGCAAGGAGTAGAGGCACCTTAGGCGGGCCCTCTATCCTGCCTTCCTTGCCTCCATTACCACTGCTGCCGCCCCTCTCCAAGGCCTTCAGCGGCTGCAATGGCTTTGAAACCGCAATACAGCACTTACCAGTCTCTGGCACTGTGTCATGGTTCCTGCCGCTTCTGTCCCCCCCCCCCTCCCCTTGGATGCAGACTTCCAGTTTATGTGTTGGAGGCGGAATGGAAATGGCAGGTTGTAGAAAGCAGGAACCGTGATGCAGCATGGAATACATTAGTTAAGCGCTGCATCACAGTTTCAAAGCGTTGGAGAGGGTAACCGCAGCAATCATCTATCATTATTCCTCCTGCCGCTGAATATAGTTTTATGTGCAATTTCCTAAATAATTTTTTTAGATTAATTCTTGCCTGAAAGGAACCATAGGCTTTGCTGGCACAAAAGACAGATCTAAATTCAATACTTGCTCCTGTAGGTCAGATTATGGCATAAGAGACAAATCTATAATTGGTGATTTCTGTGTGAAATCCCTGCTATTGATGTTGTCAGCCGTAATTGGACATTCTTCACTGACCGCTCCCTCCTCGACCTTGATATCTCTGTTTCCCCTAAAAATTCCAGGCCTACTGTTATCTCTCCTGTATCTCCTAACATCATTACCATCCGCTGATACATCAGAGGTACAATTAAAAGTGACCTTCTTTATCCTCCCTCCATCTTTTTTCATCAAGGGGTAGATATGGTCTTTCATAATCTAATTCATCTCTTACATTTTTTAATCTTCATTTGTCTATATGACTTTCTAAATTGATTTATGTGTGGCATTATTGGTGACTATGTCTTAGTGGCATGGAATTTTATGATTGGTGGGCTAGAAATTTTATAAAATAAAATAAAATGTGGAGAAGTGCAAAGTAATGTACATAGGGAAAAATAAATTCCCACAACAGATATAAATTACTGAGTTCTGAGTTCTGAATCATTACCCAAGAAACAAAATCTTAGGTTCCAATATTCAGCCCGCGGAGGTCAGCACCTATAAAGTGGCAGATTGCCATGGGCAGAAGCGAAACTGGATATTCATTGCCGGATGTTGGATATCGACTGGTGCTGAATATCTGATATTGTTGTCGACCTCCTCTGCTATCTGATCTGCGGTAATATTCAGTTTCTAACCAGATAGCAAAACTGCATAAACAGGAAATTCATTGAACTGCCCAAACTTTATGCAGTTATCTATTTGGTTAGTGGGCTGAAAATCATCGCTGACTGGATAGGTGCTGGTACCGCCCCAGCCCTGTTTGTGTACTGTTCCAGCACTATTCAGACTGTGTAAATGCGGTCTGTGAGGATATTTAGTGCCACTGGTCAGCCAGTATTACTGAATATGAGGCTCAGTGGGGCCCTGCTAACTGCATAAACACTTTAGAATTTTGGGCCATTAGAGTCATTGGAGCATGTTTATTAAAGGAAGTTAGCGCATGTTAAGTGCCCAGAGCCCTTTTATTTCTATGGCCGCAGTGACAGCTAATGTGTGATATCTTCATTGATGCTCGTTAATCTTTAGTAAACATGCCCCATTGCCAGCATTATGTTGAGATTTCCAGCCCAGTGTACTGTGGGTACTAAAAACAGAAAATATAATAGGGCAAGATGGCGACGGCAACGGACGCACGCCAGTGAAGCTCCGAGTTTTGTTCGCTATTTGTAGTTTCCTATCCATTTACCTGGCTTTTGTGGAGCCGTTTGATGCTGCATAGGAGCAGGAAACGAAAAGCAAAGTCTGCGACGACGGAGGACTCAGGAGCGGAGAAACCGGCAGTTCGCGGTCCCATGGATTCCTTTCTGGAGAGCGCGGAGAGAAGTGCCACAACTTCGGTGCCCTCGCTAGGCATCCAAGGGGCGGAAGGAAGGTCCCGGGATGCCATGAGGTTAGAGGCATCATTGAGCCTGGAGTTCTGCATACCGCCAACGCAGCCGGATGGTGTGACCATGCAGGAGGACCTGGTAGGAGCGGAAGGAGGGGTGGTTAGCTCTATCGAGAAGCCTCAGCTGCAGTCTGCCGGTTTGGGAGGTAGTCCAGCTAGGCAGATATCTCCGGATATGGATGTTGGTGCGGTGGGGGTTGTGGAGGATAAAGCCTATATGCTTCTGCATTCTTCTGTGGAATCTTCTTCGAGAGTCCAGCCTTTTTCCTTGCAAGTGCTTGGTGGTCAAGGACTTTCTCTGGAAAAGCCTAAGGTCATTACCTTTGAGTCTCTGTGGGATGCCTTTTCAACTATGCACCTCAACATAACATCTCAGCTCCAGTCTATTTCCCAACAGTTTCAGCTTTTTGGGCAACAATTGCAAGTTTTTGAATCCTTTCATACTGAGATAAATGCCAAAGTGACCTCTTTGGAGGGGTCCTTAGTGCAGGTAAAGGATGTTTCCCAATCAATGGTGAAAGATTTATCGGCTGTGCATAGGAGGTTGGAGTTCCTTGAGAATAGTGCAAAACGCCGTAACCTTCGTGTTTTGAATTTTCCTAAAGTTCCGTCGGTTCTACCTTTGGAACTTTTTAAACAGTTTCTTGTGACTGTTTTGAAGGTCTCAGCAGAAGCCATTCCTCCAGTTTCCAAAGCCTTCTATCTGCCAACTTCGAAGATTGGTGCGAAGGGCGAAGGAGAAAACCTGCTAATGTCTTCGGACAGTTTAGATCTTTCTACCTTTTTGGAAGGTCCCCTACAGCTGTAGGGATGACTGCTACGCTTTTGGTGACCTTCGCCCTTGAAGTGGATAGAGACTGGCTCCTGAAGCTGTTCTTTAGATCTTCCAGTAAAATGTTCTTGGATTCACAGATTAGAATGTTTCCTGATGTCTCGAGGGCAACCCAGAAAAGAAGGAAGCAGTTTCTTATATATCGTTTGGGGGTTATTCAGTTGGGGGTTTATTCTTTTTATGATTTCCCTGTAAATGTCTTGTAAAATTATCTGGGAACAGGTATATTTTCTTTGAGCCATCCCAATTAGCTTCCTTTATAAATTCAAAACGGGTAAATCTACCGGCTACTCCTCCCTCTCTTCCCCCGGTTGGGCCCCTTGATTAGGTGTCCATCAGCGGTTAGAGTGTTTTTGCACTTTTCTTTGTGTCTGTTTTATCCTGTCTGTATTGCTGGTAAATAATTTTCTTTTGTTTTGTGACCCATCTTGCCTGTTTTATGGTGGACTTGTGGACCCATGGGTCCTTTTCTGTACAAGTTGATTTGCTTGTTGTATTTTGAAAATTGCATAAATAAAAAGTAAAAAAAAAAAAAAAAGAAAATATAATGTTAGAGATTATTCAAAAAGGGGTAGAGAAATGGAAGGCCGCGGCCCACGTGCCCGGCGGCCGCATGTAACCGGGGGGGCGGAGTGGCGCGGGCCCCCGTAGGTGGCATGAGGCGCATGCCCATGGGGAGTATACATTTAAATTCATTGGCTCCCGCGGGCCCGGGCAGCCACGGGAGCCAATGAGGTCGGTGGGTGTGAGGTGGATAGCGAGGGAGCAGGCAGGCAGACGCCAGTCCTTCGGAGCTGGTGAAAAGGACGGGCGTACCCTCCCTCCCTCCCTATGATGGGGTGCGGGGCGCGGTAGGCGGGGGGTTGCAGCTGGTGGGGGGGGGGCGGGATCCCGGAGGTGTCCGGGGTCCGGAGGCATGGCAATATGCAGGGCGGGGGTGGGGGTACCCCCGACCCGGAGAAGCCCTCGGCTTTTGTTAGTAATATGGCGAAGCCGGAAGAGGGGAATGGAATTGCCGGGGAACGGTTCTCGGCGGAGGCGGGAAGGAACTCACTTTGCTACCCATATGGCTGGTGAGGGATTGTCCCGCTGCCAGAATCGTAAGTTATGCAGTTATGGTTGTAAGGTTATGTTGTGCTTGTTCAATAAAGCTGCGACCAGTTGTTTTGCCAATAACTGAATTCTGTGGTGGTTATTTGAAGGGAAAAGGGGGAGGGGGGAATGTTTGGGTGGGGGAGGGGAGAGGGACACGTCCGCCATACCTGGTTACAAGACTGAGAATACTATTGTGCTTCTGTATAGGTCTCTCATGTGAATACACCTTGAGTATTGTGCACTGTTCTGTTCTCCCCTCCTCAAAAAGGATATAGCATGAGGTAGAAGTACGAACAGGATTTTTAAGTGCTTTGTAAGCAAGTTAAAGTGGATTTATTTTAATCTTTCATTTTCTCTTTAGATTTTATACTATTTTATTTCACATTTAAATGTCTCAAATGATGTATGTCATTTGATTTTATATATTGAATGTAATTAGTTATAGGGCGCGGCATTTATTTGCCACCAGTTCCACCTGTTCTTCATGTTAATGAGTTACATTTTTAAAATGACCTACAATTGTTCTCTGTAAAAATAATAGCTTGTTATTAACGTTTTGTTACCTGTAAACCGCCACTGATCTCTGGAAGAGGCAGTATAGAAAAAAAGTATAAGTAAATAAATAAATAAACCTAAAGAAGAGCTCCTTCACTACTGGCGTCCATGCTCTGGAACTCCCTTCCGATGAGGGCCATGAACGATTCCATAGATTTCCACAAGGCCCTCAAAACCCTGCTCTTCACAGAAACCTACGAACAAACAGACAACCAACAAACTCCACCCAAACAGTAATGCAACTACTTCAATGCAACTACCTCCACCATCTTAATACCCACTCCAACTAAATCTATAAGTTCAATGAATAATGTGGTTAAGTACCCTCATGTATAGTGTATAGTGTACAGTGTATAATGTACAATGTATAATGTCGTTAAGTACCCTCATGTTGAATATAACCCTCCAATTGTGATGTGACCACTTTGATTGTAGGATAAGGTAGTATACAAATCCGTCTAAATAAATAAGTAAAATAGCATGCATGAAGTGGGAGGAGTGGATACTATGCAAAGAAGGGAGGTTAAAGTCTCCAAGAAAGATTTGCATTTTATTTGTATTTGTATTTGTAGAGCATACTAGTTCTAGACTAATAAAAGAAAATATTTTTTCACTCAACGTGTAATCAAACTCTGGAATTTGTTACCGGAGGATGTAGTAAAGGCTGTTAGTGTAGCTGGGTTTAAAAAAGGTTTGGACAAGTTCCTGGAGGAAAGGTCCATAAACCATTATTAAGAAGGGACCCAGGATATCAATGCTTGAACCAATACAAGCATTGTGGAACCTGTGTCCCTTGGGGAAACTGCTAGGTACGTATGACCTAGATTGGCCACTGTTGGAAACAGAATACTGGGCTTGATGGACCTTGGTCTGACCCAGTATGGCATATCTTATGTTCTTATGTTCTAGAATGGTGGCAAGATTGTCATGAGAGGTCGAGGCTGGTCTGTATATTAGGGTAAGAGAGAGGTATTTATTTCCTATGGTCAGGATGTCAATATCTTCTATGTTTTTGTTCAGGTGTAAGGTAGTGTATAGTCCTTTTTTAGCTAATATAAGTACACCACCACCACACCTGTTTTCTCTAGGACAGTGGTATAGATTGTAATCAGGATGTGACAGTTGGTTGATTAATACCTGGTCTGTTTCTGCTAGCCATGTTTCTATTAGGCAAAGTATGTCAGGGGCCTTGTCTTTGGTTAGGTCAAAAAGGACTGGAATTTTGTTTCTGGCAGACCTTATATTCAGCAAGATACATTTTATAGGGTCTGGTGTGTATGTTAATGGGGTTCTGTGAGTGTAATGGCTTGGTATTATATATATGAGCCTTGGTTTGTGTGTTTTGTTATGATTATAGGTATAGAATAGTTGTGGGATCTAGGGGTAGGTCCTGTAATGATAGCGTACTATAGGGATATGGCTGTGGGGCAGCAAGAAGGGATGGAAAGCGTTTATTAGGGGAGTTAAAAGGATCAGAATAGCAATGCAATATGAAATGTATTGTTTCTCCATGTTATAGAAGGATTTGCTATTTTAGTGTGTTTTGTAAATGAGATTGCTCTTCAGTGTTACTGACCATTCTGTTAGGTACACAAATAAACAATTATAACAGAATCAATCATACAGGGGACAATGAAGCATTACATGTAGAGAGTAACTTAGAATACTGTGAGGTTTGGTATGTAGAAAAACTCACGAAATGTCCAGGATTTGTTTGGAGGTTCTGCGGCCCTGTGATGAGTCATTTGATTGCTGGTTGAATCCAATGAAGATAGATTTCTATTCGCTTACATGCCCTGCCTAAGGGCCACGCCAAGGGCCCTTTGGCATGGCCCTTAGGTGCGGTCGCACCGGAAGGTGCTTGCTTTTATGTCTGATAGTGGCAGCGGCAGCAGCCCCTGATTGGGTTGTGGCTGGAGAACAGGAGGAGTCCGGCCGCGTGCTTCTCAGCTCTACCCTGATTGGGGGAGCGATGGTGGCAGATAGAGCAGGAGTAGATCTTCACGCTGGAAGGCGCTTGCTTTTATGTCCAGCGGTGGCAGCGGCGGCAGCCCCTGATTGGGCTGGGGCTGGACAGCAGGAGCAGTCCAGCTGCGTGCTTTTCAGCTCTACCTCAATCAGGGGGAGCGATGATGGCAGATGGAGCAGGAACAGATCTTCATGCCGGAAGGAGCTTGCTTTTATGTCTGGTGGTGGCAGCCCCTTTATCACATTTGCCGCGCTGCTCTGCTCTGGTATGTCCACTGCCAGGAAACAGCCACTGGATTTGTGGTGAACTTACTAGAGCTGAGCAGCATGACAAGCACAATGAAGTAAGTTGAGTCTTGAAGGACTACCAAAAGGGACTGTTACTGTAGGAAAGAAATCTGCACTTGTAAGAATTTACCTGCCGGGAAAATCTCTAAATCTGTGTATTTTAGAATTCAGTGTTTTTATTAAGTCAGTCAGGGCTTAGTACCACCACAGAGCTTTCATTCACATTTAAAGTCAGTCAGGGCTTAGTACCACCAGAGAGCTTTTCATTTAAATCAAATCAGAGTATAACTTAGCATAGAAGGTAGAATAGGGTAAATATTCTTTGAGTAGAAAAAAAAGAAATTGTTTCTAGAGACCTTTACAAAGAGGCCTTCCAGTTAGGAGGCAAGAGACCTGTAAAATTGTTTTAAATAGGTGCTAAAGTCAGGGGTCAGATCAAAGGGGAAATTTAAAAGGATTCCACTATCAAACCAAGGGCCCTGTGAATCACCCAGGAAATTGTTAAGAGATTACCTTAGAAGCACAGGTCAGGGCACAGTGCAGCAAGCCAGTTTTATTAAGTGTTCTTTCCCTCCAACCTACACAGACTCCCACCCACCCCAGTCATAATCTTAGCTTTTTAGGATCTGAACCTATTAAAGGGAAAAAGGTGGTCAAATTCACTTTCAGATCCAGCTGGTTATCCTCATCTGGAATAAATTATTTTAGGCCCTGAAATTAATTAATCTTGAGGTGAACAAGGTCTCTTATATGTATTAAGCAGAGCTGTATTAGGAGGGAGGTTCTGGAGGCCATATTTAGGCTTTTAGGTAGGAAGATGAAATTTAGAACTTCCAGTGTAGCAATCTCTGAAATGCTTCCCATTCCATGTGCAGTATCCAAAAGGCAGGCAGAGTTCCGAAGTCTCAATGTGTGGATGAGACAATGGTGCAAGGAAGAGAGTTTTGGATTTGTTAGGAACTAGGCAACATTCTAGGGAAGGGATGGGCTTCTCCAAAAGGATGGGCTCCATCTTAACTGGGATGGAACCAGGCTGCTGGCATTAACCTTTAAAAAGGAGATACAGCAGTTTTTCATCTAGATAATAAAGGAAAGGTGACAGTTGCCTAAGAGTGCAATAATCTTATATTGCAAATGTCCAATAGAAAAACAGGACTGCATAAATGACATTTTAAAGATCATTATGTAGCTACAGGTGTTGTTCAGACTATTTGTACATTCAAATATTTATTACTTAATTTCCACATATTTCAACTGTGATTTGATGTGGGTAAGACTCACTTTAAACAGTTTATGAAGATAGCTTTAGATTCTGCATGCAAACTTGCATAATTTGGTCAATAGTAGTTTGTAAAGTTTGGAAAAATAAAAATCTACCCCTAAAATTGACATGCCCTTATCTAATGTCATTAACTAAATGGAACAGCTAGCCACATGGAAAAAAGAAAGACAAAAATAGTGCTAGTGCTGTAAAAAGTAAGACCATGTTGATAAAACCATGCTAGTAGAATTGAATGGAGAAATAAAAGAGGCATGCTAATTTTCCTGTGTCAAAATGTTTAAAAGATGACAGAGAAAATGCAGCGTCATATCATGGAATATCAATGTTACCAGTAGCAAAACAAATCAGGTTCCACACTTTTGCCTATATCAAAATATGCATAACAAGACATAAACAAAAATAAAAACATAAATAAAAATAAATGTGAGCCTGATTCTGGGAGCGGAACATCTGGGCCGTCTGGACATCCCCGCTGAAGATGGGGGCCATTTAGATCCGATTCTGGTCCACCTCTGAGGTGGTATAAGCAGTATGCCCCAGCAGGCCCTGCAGCATGTACAGGGCCATGACCTGAATCAGCCCTGTAAGTGCTGCCGGGTGACCCGCCCCTGCTCACCCCCCCCCCCCCCCCACTGGCTCTCCCTGTCCTGAAGCACATGCAGCCCCACAAACCGCGTTCTGGAATGAGGGCCATATTGGAATTATCTTCAATAGAATACTATTAAAAGTAAAATGCTGTGCTAAAACCTTAAAGTGCAAATGAAAAACAGTTTAACTCAGGGAAGCAACTGTTTTCCACTAGAGTTTTAAGGTGATTTGCTACTCTTGGTGAAATTAAAAAGTCATGGGATAGGAGGCAGTGTACTATTATGGATCGGGAACTGGTTAAAAGAAAGAAGAGAGTAGGGCTAAATGCCAAATTTTCTCAATGTAGCAAGGTGAATAGTGGAGTACCACAGGGTTCTGTGCTGTGCCCACTGCTTTTTAACATATTCATAAATGACCTGGAAATGGGAACGAGTGAGGTGATCAAATTTGCAGATGACACAAAATTATTCAAAGTTGTTAAAACACGAGGATTGTGAAAAGTTGCAAGAGGACCTTGATAAAGTGGAAGACTGGATGTTCAAATGGCAGATTAAATTTAATGTGGACAAGTGCAATGCACCTAGGAAAGAACAACCCAAACTATTGTTACACATTAGGAACTACCACCCACGTTTTAGGCATTATCATGGATAATACGTTGAAACTCTCCCCCCAATGTGCAGCTGCGGCCAAGAAAGCAAATAGAATGCTAGAAATAATAAGGAAAGGAATGGAGAATAAAACCAAGTATATTGTAATGCCTCTGTATTGTTCCATTGTGTGACTACGCCTTGAATATTGTGTGCTATTCTGGTTGCCATACCTTCAAAAGGAAACAACAGAGTTAGAAAAGGTAAAGAGACGAGCCACCAAAATGGTAAAGGGGACGGAAGGTTATCCCTATGAGGAAAGGCTTAAAAGGTTTGGGCTTTTCGATTTGAAAAAGAGACGGCTGAGTGGAGATATGATAGAGGTCTATAAATTAATGAATAGAGTGGAATGGGTAAACGTAGATCGGTTGTTTACTCCTTCAAAAAATAGAAAGACTGGGGGACATGCAAAGAAGCTACAATGTAACCCATTTAAGACTAAAAAGAGAAAATGTTTTTTTCACTCATGTGTAATCAAATTCTCGAATTCATTACTGGAGGATGTAGTGAAAGCTGTTAGTGTAGCTAGGATTAAAAAGGTTTGGACAAGTTTCTGGAGGAAAGGTCCATAAACTATTATTAAAGAGGATCCGGGAAATCCACTGCTTACCCTGAGACAAGCACTTTTGAACCTGTGTGCCTTTTTAGGAACCTGCCAGGTACTTGTAACCTAGATTGACCATTGTTAGAAACAGGATACTGGGCTTGATGGACCTTGGTCTAACCCAATATATCATGTTCTTATGTTCGTATGTAAAATAGATTGCAAAGCTGAATGCTGCATTGCAAAACAGCTTCCCCCATAGAGTGGGGATGAATTGAACAAACTAACTAATGTTTTGGTTTCCAAAGATTAACTGAACCAAAACTAACTTGAAAATCTGTGACGCACACGTTCTACTGCAGACATACGCACATGCTTTTTCTTGAGGTACTTCTTCTGGGAAAAACCATGCATGTACTTTTGGAAATCCAAAACTCCAGTGTTGTTACAATCCCTATCTTAAATCCATCCCTGGACAACCCTGTTCAATGCAGGTGAAACTATAAATATTCTGTCCTGGTTAATGTCTTCAAATGTCTTCAATTTGCATATATCTTGACAGGAATAACCTGAGTCATCAGCCAGGGTATCGTGGATATGATCTCAGTCTTTCAAATTTACTGCTAGTACTTGTCTTTTTTTTATTTATCTTGTATTATTCATAACTTACAGTTATAATCTGCCTGTCCAATTACAGGCTCCAGGCAATTACAGTACATAAAATAAATAATACATAATCATTTTAAGCAGACTTCCATTGTGTCAAATGAGCTGGTGCAAGAAGGTGAATCTTCAGCCTTCTCCTCCCCATAGACCACATATACAATTAACTTCTGAAAATAATCATTAAGCATTAGTATGAATGCACATTCTGCATTTGTACTAACAGATTAATTTACATGAAAAAGGAGAATTTAACTGAATATTAAAAAGCAACAGACAAATATAGAGACATTCAGAGCACAGTCTTCTAAGGTAAAATTGTCACTTATTGTGATATGTATATTACATTTCCATATCGTCCTGCTAAACCAGTCCAGATAAGTGGATTGTGTTCCCTACCAGCAGATAAGTTTAGACAGAGGCCCAGTGAAATGCCCAGGTTTCAATTACATCATGCCCATGCCTCTATTTGCCTCAGCCACCAGACGGCCCCTCAGTATTTTTCTCTCTCCAGCAGATGGTGGATGGATTTTCCCCACCCTGAAGAAAATCTGAACAACTGAGAGAAAAAGATTGATTTCGCTTATGAATGACCATCTTGAGGGTGACTCTCTCACTTGAGTATAATGTGGGAGGCTCCACTACAGTCTTTTTGGTAATTGGAGGAGTGAAAATTGCTTCAGTTCTGCGCTTGTATCATGATAAGAGCTTGTTGAGAGCCAGAACATTGAAGGATTTGTAAGAGTTCAGCAGTCTCACACAACCTCAATGTCCCCTCCCTCCTCCTCTGTCCCCTCTGCTCTCCCACGAAGATCACAGAAGGCTCTCAGAAGAATCTCTCTGCCAGCCACCTTAAAAAACAGTGTCTGAAAAGCAAGAGAAGTAGTTTTAAGTGGGGAGAGCTGAGCCCAGCATGAGATTTTTGCCTGGGGCTCTCAGGGGTTGAGTACCAAGGCTTGATATCATCATTGTCCTTGTTGGGGGCTCCTGATTCTGTCCATCTGGGGCACTATTAGGGGTGGACAGCTGGCACTGATGGTGCAGTGTGGGGGTTTTCTGCCCTTTACTACACGCATTAGTAGAGTCTTTTACTATTGTGTACATGGTGGTCGCACGGTCCTAGTACACCTTCTGCCCAAGCAGCTCCAATGTGCATTCCTACACAAGCGCTTGTGTCACATGTTGCTGTACACTGTTAGTGTGTGCCTTCTGGGCTGCCATGGCCTCAGTGTGTGCTGTTGTTGTACTTGCCTTAACTTCTATGTCTTCTTCCAGAAAATGTTATTTGGCCTGTGGCAAGCAAGGTGCCTCGCTTCTAGTTCCTGGACTTGGCTTCTGAACCATGCTACCTTATTCACTGTTTTTATGCCGGTCTTCTGATATCAGAACATCACACCCAGCAATGAGATATGCAAGTGTTCAAGGTCTATATTACAATGGCCTTTATAATAAAGCATATGGGGACAAACTTGGAAGGAAAGAAGAGCAGAGATGAAAGGGCATAAGATGAAGTTGAAAGAAGATAGACTCAAGAGTAATCAGAAGAAATATCACTTTGTGGAAAGGATGAAGGATGCGTGGAATGGCCTCCAGTGGAGTTGGTGGAGACAAGGACTATATCTGAATTCAGAAGAGTATGCTACAAGCACAGGGGTTCTGTGAGGGAGAAGAAGAAGGGATTGTAGAGCTTAATACTGTAGTTTGTATGGATGGAAGAGCATATTGTATGGTCTTTTAATGCCATCATTTCTGATGTTTCTACTTATCTGCTTTATCCGTTTTTCCATGCTAGCTGAACCATTTTGTTTGTACTGTGCATGCAATTATCAATATTTCATCTTTAAGTTTATATTTACCTCTCCTTAACAATTCCTGGGTCAGTTTTGATATTTTGGCTACTAAAGTAACTGCATTTTTTGCTATCTTTGTGCTTTATCCAATTGTTTTACCTTGTTTGCTGGTCCAGCTCTTTAAAGATATTTTATCTTTTTTATGTGGTTTGGTCATTCTTATTCTATGCCCACTCTTTTACAGTTATTAATGGTATGCCACTTCAATTTCAGGATCCTATCTATACACTTGGTATGCTGCTGGACTCTTCCCTTTCTCTTACGCCTCAGGTCTTAGCAGTTGTGAGATTGTCCTTGGTAGCCCTTCATAGGCATTTTCTGATTTGAAACTGCTTCTTCATTCCTTGGTCATTTCAAAGTTAGAATGCCCTTTAGAATTGTCTACTGGTAGCATCATTCAAGAGCTACTACTTCTACAAAGCACAGTGTTCAAGCTTCTGGTGATATAGAAACATTTTGACTAAATCTCTCCCCTACTGGTGGCTCAACAAGAGTCTGCTACATTAAGGGCCTGATTCTGACATACAAATAGTGGGACTGTATGTCCCCCGGTAGGGCATACAGCCTGTTAAATGCTGGGACCATATGCCGGCTCAAGTGATCCCTGTACAGTGGGTATGGGGAGCGCTGGATGGGGGCAGATTGGGAGCAGAGGGTGGACGGAGTGGGGGCGGGCCAAGGCACCCGGAGGTACAGGGCCAATTCAGGTCTCGACCCTGTACTTCCAGTGGGTGGATGATGGCTGTGCTATCTATTCCACCTTAGAGGTGGAATAAGTCATGGCGATGGTATCAATCATGCCCAGCAGCCACCCAGCAGCACAGGAGCCATGGCAGGTGAGTCCCCTCTGGCTGATCCTGGCCCTAGCAGGCCCCACTAAGGGTCGGGTGGTGGGGAAAGGCGAGTTTGCGGGCTGGCAATGGGACACCATGGCACCAGTACACCAGCAGGAGCATGGGGCAGGATGGACGGGGCATCGGCAGGATGTTCCAGGCTGTGGAATAGGGGCAACACCGGGCTGTTTGGGTGCCTGATTCTGCAGCCACGGGAATATCTAGCTCCCATGGTTGTAGGATAGGGCACTAGTCCATTATTTGGCCATCCAGATGGCTCGAATGTGCCCCTCACTGAATCGGGCTCCACGTTTAAGATCCTCATTTGGCACATAAGGCCCTTCATTCTGATCAGCCACAATATTTGTCCAATTGTCCTGCCCATCTAGACCTTCATGTAATCTTCACTTATCACAGATGTCATTATTTTCTGTTTCTCCTCCATCAAAATTTGATTTGAGATGATTTACCGATCTGTGTTGTCTTTCTTAGCTCTCTCCCTTTGGAATACCTTACCTTTAGATTTACAACAGGAATCTTCATGATCTAAAAGAAATGTTAAATCCTTTTTTTAGCAGATATTTGGCCTAAGAGGTTTAAGCAGGGAGACTGGGGAATTTCTGAATGTATGAGTTTATCTGATTATGTGTTATTCAGTTTGTTATGTTGTTTGTTTTATTCTGTTTTATCTTTGTAAACCACCTGGTTAGGCTAATTGCTATATTAGTAGACTAGTAAATTTTTATAATAAATAAATAATAAGAGCAATTCTCACACACTCTAGTTCCTTCGACAGTCTGGGTTCCAAATGGTAGCTCTGACCCCTAGCACAGGACGTGGCAAGGGCGGACCAAGAGCATCCAGAGCAGAGGAAAGTGCAGTTTTATAGGAAGCTATTGCCTCATCAACAGAGTCAGATGACATAGTGGAGGAAAGAGGTGATGAGACAGCTGTGGAGAGAGCCAATGGGCGATAACATGAAGATTTCTAAAGAGACTGGAGGAGACTGGGTGAGATTGAGGAAGGGGGTGATAAAGAGTGAAGCTTATCATGTGATGGTCAGATAAGGGAAGAACTGAGATACAGAAGTTTCAGGTTAAGCAATTAGAGAAGAAGACAGGGTCGAGGCAGTGGCCATGCTGGTGTTGGGGCAGTAGAGCAAAGCTAGAGGTTGAACGAGGAGGTAAGGGAAATGAGCTTTAAAGCATAAGGGTCACTGAGGGTTAAGGATTCGAGTTGTCAAATAAGGAGTGCATGCCCTTTTTTATCAGCTTGACTCCTAATGGTAGTACCATAAGACTACCGCTAGAGATTAGAGACACCATTTTAAACCCAAGCTGCCAACAGGCTAGAAGCACCCGAGAATTGCTTCTGCCCTCCTAGTCACCAGAGACCCTACCAGGAATTCTAGTGGAGGGGTAGGAAGGTTTTTCTAGTTTGTTGGTGTACTGTCAGAGGGGTAGGTGTTTATGTTATGGATGTTGGGCCATGACAAGTGCATCACTAACAATGCAGATGCACCTACCACCTCTTTTTCAGGACCTGGCAGGTCCATCACACTATCTGTAGCTATGATAGCACATGTTAACTCTACATGTACTGACTGAAAGCACTGTCCTCACCCATAACCACCCATTTTCTACCTCTTTCCTGCCCCTTGCTGTAGCAAGCAGTTACTATACCATTTAGCATGCACTAAGTACCGTGGCTGTGTAGTAGCTGTTACCACATGCTGATTCATGTGATAACTGCTTACTGCGCTTTTGTGAACATGCCCCTTTGAGTATTTGCATCTATTGATGCTGTCAAGTATGCTTGGACGTTTATACAGGTAGCTCTGTATATGGAATCTATTCTTATAAGATCTATGATGGCTATGCTCAGCATCAAATGGTCTTTGGTTCCAAATGGTCCTCTTTTTTATCATTTGGTTCTGCTACTATGATATTATTAAAGGCTATGGGGTCTATTCGGATCCGGATGTCCAGACCTGCTAAACGCTTGGTCTCCATCCAGGAAACAGAGCTTCCTGCACATAGATCTGAGCTGTGTGGGGAGCTCCGTTTGTGAGCGGGAGGGGGTGGGCTGCAGACAGAGTGAGGGTGGACTGTGGGTGGCGTCATGACCCTGGATGTACAGGGTCAATTCCAGGTTGGCCCTGTACATCTGGGGTCGGCCATTTGTATGGGGGACTTAGTCCACCTCAGAAGTGGAATAAGTCCCCCTAGAAAGAGGAGAACACGGATCCGGGGCCCGCTGAAGAGGTGAGGGGTGTATAGGTTTCCCTGCAGCCCAACCCTAGCCACAGCAGCCTGATTGGGGATCGTGCTGTGGAGAAAATAACTTTCCTGTCATTGCCAGGGATCGAGGCTCCTGCATGGAGCCGCAGTGGCATGGCAACAGGACGCCATGCCACTGCTGCTCTAAGCAGGAGCCAGGCTGGGCTAGCTGGGAGTTGCTTGGACGTCTGGGCAGCCAGAATTGGGGCACAGCCTGCAAGTCCAGGCCAGTAGACCTGATTCTGATCCTGTGGGCAGGTCTAGACTCCAAGAGATCAGAATTGGGTGCACCAGAGCATGTCCTGATTCTGACCAGCCGGACAGGCGGGAGACGCACACAACGGAATTGGCCTCCACGTGTTTGAATATTTTATCTACATCCATTGCAACAAGACACTTGTGGATTTTAGGCAAGTAGGTCATTGGGTAGCAGTTTTGGGGGATATTAACACCGATTTACTATCTTTTAGGAAACAGCTGAAAACCATCCTGTTTCACGAATACCTCAACATGACTCCCACCAAAAAGTGAAATAACCTCTGATCCCCCCACCATGACCACTCAACTCAAGCTGTACTGTCCCAACCATGTCCAAAAAATTTGTCCATGTCCAAAATCTGTCCATGTCCAAAGTCTGTCCCATATCTTATGTTGAAATCATCAATGTAGCCTCCCGGTGATAGCCCCACCCCTACATGTAATTCCCCCCCCCCCCCTTTTGTGTGATGCCGCTTTGACCCTGTGAAAAGCGGGATATAAATACAGCTAAATAAATAAATAAATAAATTACCTGGTTTCCCTTTGGAAGGGGAAGTTTTCTTCCTGTCATTAACCATTGTGATGTTCTGGCTGTCTGATAATTGATTTTGTAGTTTATTAGGTCTTGATGGAGAGATGTTAAATGTTTGAGCCAAAATTTGAGCACTCCATTAAGGACAGGGATCTTCTTAACCTGGTTTCCAGCTCTTTTGTTATTACCTCAGACCATGGATTAATGATTCTTTTTATATATTAGGTACTCTTGCGTGTTTGCGTGGTTGTATATCACAACATTTTGCTTTTTTTCCCCTTTTTTATAAATATATGAGGAGGCATGTGTATTTGCGTATTTGCCCATCTTATTGAAAGTGGGGGATATTCTCTTTGAGTGGCATTTTCGAAGGCATTTACACGGGTAACTGCCCTAGTTATCTGTGCAAATGCCTTATCTGGGATTTTCCAAAGGCACCTACACGGGTAGTGCCTTTGGAAAACCCCAGATAAGTTCCTAATGTGCCCAGATGCTATGCGGTTAGCATCGGGGCGTGTTGGGGCGTTCCGGGGTGGAGCAGGGGTGGAGGAAAGGGCTAAGCACGTAGCAGCAATTTTCAATGCTACTCGCTTATCCCTCTGTACCTTAAAGATAGGTGAGGTTTTTCCTTTTTGATCTTTGAGGCGCAGGATCTAAGCGGGTAGCATTGAAAATCGCTGCTACCTGTTTAGCCTCGGCGGCTCCGGGCGCATCCAGCCAAACATGGATTTTCACTTCCGTTGCTGTGGAAGTGAAAATCCCCGTCAAGGAGGTTGGTGGGCAGGCTATGTGCCAATGCGGCGCATAGCCTGCCTAGATGAAAATCTGACCCTTTATTCTTGTTGCATGCAGTCTGCTTTTATAATGTATTATGACAACGTACAGCTGTTTCTTTAAAACAGTATGAATGGGCAATTTCTTGTTTTGTTTTGTTCTCTGCAACTGATTTTAAGTAGTCGTGTTCAAGAGGCACATTATAGAATGTCATCTTTGCTATTTAGAAGAGCTTTACATATTCATAGAGCAGAATGGAAACGTGAGTTGTCTACCTCGTTCTTGTGTGGCGTGAAAAGTCTTAAATGACGCTGAGGCAGGTATTGCTCCTTTTTCCGCTGACAGCAGTATGATCATGTTGAAAGACTTCAGGTATGCTTATTACTACAATATCACATTTTTTTCCATTTAGACTTTATTAGAGTTTCCAATTTTACAATAGAACATAACGTAATAAACAAGACTAACAATCGTCTTCTTTTTTTTTTTTTTTAAACTTTTATTTTCATTTTGCAACAAACAAAAGAAACAACACACCAAAGGAGACAAAACAAGTATACAATAAGGAAAAGTAAACCCAATTACCCCCCACCCCCATGCTTCTTCTCTAGCCGATTATGTCAGCATGTGAGCGCTTCCTAACAACAGTGATTGTACAGCAGAACGATCAAAAGAGTATCTACAATACAGAATGATCATGGGACAGAGATATATACAAATTTAGACAGTCAGATGAGAGCATTTAGCAGAATATACATAGTCATTGAGCAACTTCCATTTGGACCGATGATGAGGAGTTTGAACGGGGGAAGCAAACATACGAGGTATTTGTTCATATTTACTGTAGAGACAGACATGATTCCACCATTCATTAGGGCTCAGATGGGAGCTATTTTTCCAGTATTTCGTAATTAGGGAAATAGCAATACCAAGCATAAAGTCCAAAAGGAAGTAAGCCGTTTTTGGAAGAGAGGGGATCCCCGCAGCTGAGCGAAGTCCCACTATCCTCCAAGAAAGGGGCTCTTGAAAGTGCAAAATAGACTGGATACGACCCCAGACCCGACGCCAGTAATACTGTAGTGCGGGACAGTCATACATAACATGAGGTAGTGAACCAATGGCCGCATGGCATGTCCAACAACTATTGCCCTGAGTAGTGTTCCATTTGGCTAATCTGTCAGGAGTGTAAAAACACCTGTGGGCTAGAAAGAAGAGTGTCTGAGTGAGTGAGGCGGATCGGGAGACCCGTGTCACTCTACTCCAGACAAGGCTCCATTGCTCCGGGGTCAAAGTCACATGCAATTCTCTCTCCCATGCTTTCTGCGCTATAGGGGTATCTCTAGTTATAGCATTACATAAGGTTTTGTAAAAATTGGATGCTACACCCGGTGAACTACCGATAGATCGGATAGTCTCCGACCAACCTTGTGTAGGGGATGCCGATGGCGGGAGCACCTTAGCACTCCGAAGGCAATGCTGAAGTTGCACCAATTGAAAGTAGTGTTTCGCTGGGAGACCAAATTCAATTTGCAATTCACTAAAAGTTTTCCAGCGACCATCATGGAACAACTGGCTAGGAATCCAAATGCCCCTAGTGTACCAGGGGCTCCACGCCATCGGCTTATTTTGTATGCGAAATCGAGTATTGTACCAAAGCGGGAGCCTGTCTAACGGACAGAGTCGGGAGTCTAAAGAGTGCATAAGAGTATTAAAGGCACCTAAAGTGTCTAAAAGCATTGGTGGATAGTGGGAGTCTGATGGGAGAGTCATACCAGGGAGGAAAGTAAGAGGAATCGGTTTGCAAAGGTCCTCTTCTATGTCTAGCCACACAGGTCTACTCGGTACTAGATCGTCCAGCCAACGAGCGCCTTGTTTGAGAAGAAAAGATTGATGGTACTTCAGGAAATCTGGGAATCTGACACCCCCATTTTCCTTATCTGCTTGTAGCTTATGTTTCGCTATCCTAGGCGTCTTGTTTTGCCATAAGTATCTAGTCAGAAGGCCCTCTATATCTTTATATGTGCGTCGAGGTAAGAGACAGGGCAACATTTCTAAAATATAATTCACTTTCGGAACAATCATCATTTTTATGGTTTCTAAGCGACCCCACCAGGTAAGTGCTAAAGGAGTCCAGCGGTGAGTAAGCGCCCGGACTTTAGAGGTTAAGTCTTTGGCATTGAAGGAGATAGTGTCTTCCAAAGGAGAACAATAGTGGACCCCAAGGTATTTGACCATGCGAGGTTGCCATAAAAAGGGGAAGGGTTGCATATCTGCCTGATGAAGCAAAGGATTTAATGGAAAGGCTACCGACTTGGTCCAATTTATCTTATAACCGGACAGTTGTGAGTATTTACCAATTTGCTCTAGGACAGCCGGTACTGAGTCTATAGAAACAAAAAGCATAAGGTCATCAGCATACGCTGAAATTTTGATTTCCCTATGGGAGAAGGGGACTCCATGAATCTCCTCCGATTGCCGGATTAGTAAAGCCAAGGGTTCGAGTGCTAGATCGAAAAGAAGTGGAGACAGTGGGCATCCCTGGCGAGTACCGCGTTGGAGGGGAAAAGGCTGAGACTTTAAAGCATTGGCACATATACTAGCTGTAGGCTGTGCATACATGGTGCGGAGACAACGGAGAAAACCTTCCCCGAATCCGTACCAGCGGAGGACTGCAAACAGGAAGGGCCACTCTAAACGATCAAAGGCCTTCTCAGCATCAAGTGAGAGGCCAACAAATGGGCGATCAAGATTAACTGCGGCAGTTAGTACATGACATAGAGTCCGAGCATTGTCAGCAGTTGATCTACCAGGAATGAAACCGCATTGATCTGGGTGTATTAAGGTAGACATCCTATCAGAGAGCCGGGTGGAGAGAATGGTGGCAAATATTTTATAGTCCGCGTTTAGGAGGGAGATTGGACGATAATTAGCTGTTAGTTGCGGGTCTCTCCCCTCTTTCTCAAAAACTACTACATTTGCCATGGAAAAGGACCCAGAAGGGGAGCCCTCCTCGGCCAGAGCAGAAAAATAAAGTTTCAAAACTGGAGCTAAGTCAGCGTGAAAGGTTTTGTAGAATTCAGCAGGGAGACCGTCTGGGCCTGCGGCTCGTCCTGAGGCACATTTCTTAATAGCAGAATGAATTTCTGATAAAGTAAATGGTTTGTCCATGGCCACTCTATCTTCGGCAGATAGGGTCGGTCTTTGTACCCCTGAAAGTAAGCGGTCAAATACTTCTGGCTCAAAATCACATTCAGATTGATAAAGCCGAGTATAAAAATCACGAAAGAGTTCTAAGATTTCTGTATCTTTAGTGACCAACCCCCCCCCCGACGGATTACGGAGGGCTGTAACACGCTTGGCTTCTTTTTGACCTTTTAGGGCATTTGCTAATAATTTGCCAGCACGGTTATTTTCCCGGTAATATCCCTTGTTGTGATTCAATATTTTTAACAGCAGCAGTATACAAGAGTTGATTGTATTGAAAACGCAAGCGTTGTAAACGGAGTAAAATACATGGGTCAGTACGGGACGTGAGGAGACGCTCCCCAGCTTGTATCTGCTGCTCTAGAATCAGTAAGTGCTGCTTTCTTTGTTTCCCCTGCCGAATTTGATAGCTAGTTATAGTTGCACGGATAGATGCTTTAAAACCCTCCCACCAAGCCCAGCTCGCTGTGTCATGGGGTGAGTTGAAATGAAAATAATCTTGGATAGAGGCCTTTATATCAACCTGAAAATCTTTTTGACCTAGTAGGGATCTATCAAAAACCAAGCTCGGGGAGAGTCGTCCCGCGCAGTAACATGTAATGATAGAGATATGGCAGCATGATCTGAAATATGGAGAGGATGAGTCCTAGCCGAGTCCACTTGGGAAATCAGTGCTTTGGAAATGAGAAAGAAATCTATTCTAGATTGGGAGTGATGGGGGGCAGAGAAAAAAGTAAACTCTAAGTCGGAGGGGTGAAGCAGCCTCCATATATCTACCAGCGCAAGATCTTGCGTCAGAGCTTTAAGGGTAGTGAGGCTCTTGGGTGGACTACTCGTTCTAGGCGGCTGTCTATCTATCAAAGGGTCTAATACTTGATTAAAATCACCACCAAGTATTAATGGAGCATTGGCAGAGGCCTGTGCCAACTGCGCAATACTTGCATAGTAAGCAGGGTTGTCCACATTCGGGGCATAAATGCAAATACACGTGAATTCACTATCTCCAACCTTAAGGTGTACACGGGCCCATCTACCCTCCTTGTCAGCGCTGGTATCAATTACCGTAGCTTGCAAAGACTTCTTAACCAAAATGGCTACCCCGCACCGTATGGAAACGGCGGGAGAATAGGCAGCCACCATGTAAGGCTTAGCATTGAGTTTCAGTGTTTCAGCAGAGTTTAGATGCGTTTCCTGAAGAAACACTAAATCAGCATGCTCATGGCTAAGATAGCTAAGGATTTTCTTTCTTTTGATTGGACTATTAATGCCTTTTACATTGAGTGATAAGATTTTACATAAGGCCATTCAGAAAAGTTAAAAATTCTGAGCATGATAGCGCACATAGTTTCACAATGTCCCTCATATTGACTGTATCTGGCTGTACACATGACATAAAAGAAAATAAGCTAATATAATACAATGAAGCGCCCCACATTAAAAATGAAAAACCGCAGCGCGGTAGAGAAGAAGCAGAACCCCAGAAATTACTGGCGACCATGTGTCTGCGGGGAGAAACCCCAGAGAAGGCCGCAATTGAAAAACACATAACCTGTAGGACTGTGCGTGCTTCGAATCCGACCGAGGCACACATCATGGAGGGATAGGAGACCAAAAAAACAAAAGTCATATAGAGAAAGAAAGAAAGTCCAGGTAGTCTCTGTGCTTGACTATGACCGCCGCATCGGGCCCTTCAAAATGGCGGACAGAGCCGGCAGATAAAAGTCCAAATTTTGGATTAGCGCATCTGCTCTGCTTCTTTGGAGTCTAAAAATGTTGATAGTAGATCAGGATCTTCGAATGTCCTGGTTTGGTTGTGGAGAGTCACTCGGAGCTTCGCTGGATACAACAGGCCAAAGCGAGCCTGTAGCTGTTGAAGTCGAGGGCGAAAAGCAAGGAGTTTCTTCCGACGGTCAACGGTAGGCTTTGCCAAGTCAGGGAAGAAGGAGACTTTGTGGCCTTCAAATTCCAAATGATGATTCGCCCGGGCAGCATTTAAAATTTGTTCCACTTGTTGATATCGTAGCAAGCGAAAGATAATAGGCCGGGGGGTCGTGCGGTTGAGCGCCATGTGGGTAGGAACACGATGCGCACGATCGATTTCCAGTTCTCTATGAAAAGTGATCTTCAGCAAGGAGGGAAGAGTTTTGAGCAAGAATTCTCTTATATCTCCTGCTTCCACCCCCTCCGGTATTCCAATGAGCCTCACATTGTTGCGACGGGCTCGATTATTGCTATCTTCTAGCTCCTTTTGAAGATTCTGTATCTGGCGCTCAGCTTTGTCCAGTTTGCCCAAGCGCTCCGCGTGCGAGTCGAGGACCCCCGCCATGTTGTCCTGCCGCAATGAGAGACTTTCAAGTCGGTCCTGGAGTACTCCAAAGTCTTCTCGCATGGCTCGAAGCGCTTCTCCATTGGACTGCACCAATTCCTTCACGCCGCGTATTTCCTCTAAAATCTCCAGGTGCATTTCGGGGTTTTCACGAAATGGAACCATCTTCTGTGGGGAGGACACCTCTGTTTTGGAGCGTTTTCCGTGAGAAGAAGAAGGAGACCCGAAGTCCAAACGCGCTGGTTTATGGGCCGCCATCCCCCCCGAGGTACCCCGGTCAGTTCGGAGCGAAATAGTAAGTTTGTATAGGTATTAAGTCAGGATTCTAAGTAGGCCTCTCGGGAGCTTCAGCGCGAAGCGTCTTACCCGCTGGACATCAGGCTCCGCCCCCCCCCTAACAATCGTCTTCTAACACTTTTTCATGCACACCCCCACCACCTCTCCCTTGCTTCCATTCCCTTATAGCAATATCACCATATCCCAATAGGCCTGTATCAGTTTACATTCCCACCACATATGGATTAATGTGCACTTACCCCTGCACATCCTCCAACATCTATCGGATTGTGCCATACCTGCTTTACATCACCTAACGGGTGTCCAATACCACTTAGAAAGCACTTTATATGCATTTTCACGTAGAGTGGTGGCTGTGGATATTCTCACAGTCACCTGGATTACTCTATCCCACACTTCATCCTCCCAATGTAGTGCTAGATCTTGTTCCCATTTCCTCATGTTCTCTAGCCTTTTTTCCTTCGTGACTAATAACTCTCTGTACATCCGCAACAAGATCCCTTTCTGCCCCATAGCTCCCATGCTTGCTATGTCAAACCAACACTTTTTACTCCATAATTCTTGCCACACCCTACGTTGTTTTAAGAACGAGCGGAACTGAAGGTAACTGTAGCAGTTTTGAGCTGGCAATCTATACAAGTCTTTTATGCTCGCAAAATCGAATACCCCTGCTTTGTGTACCACTTGGGAAACCTGGGTGAGCCCCGATTTGGCCCATCTGTGCAAAACCCCAATTCGGGTCCTTGTCCTTCCCCGAGGCAAGATATCAGAGACATCCCTTGCGAGTAATGTTTATCCTTAACTAGAGTCCTCCGTTGTTGTTGCCGTATAGCCAGGGTATGTAACACCATTGGATTTGTGCCCTGTTCTCTGCCTCCTTGCCAAACTAAATGTTCTAACCCTGCTGTCGGCACTGATGTTTCTTACATTTAACCCCATTGTTTCTGTCTCTCGCTGTGCCAGGAATAGAGGGCCTTGAGCTGAGCTGCTATATGATATTTTTGAAAATTGGGAACCTCCTGCCCCCCTTCCAACCTGGGCCTCTGAATAGTCGCAGCTGAATCTCTAGGGGCTCGGTTCTGCCAAATAAATCTATCTATCCTCTTCTGAAGGTATTTTAGTCCTTTAATAGGCATCGCTATTGGCAATGCCTGAAAAAGGAAGAGGAAACATGGTAGCAGCAACATCTTAATCGGGGCGATATGCCCAAACCATGAGATAAAGCCCCGCCCCCATGTACTCAGCAGTCCCTCCACCTGCCTCAATAACCTCCAGTAATTTAGCTCAAACAAATTCCCTAATTCCTTCCCTATCTGATCCCCCAGATAACGAATAGTGTGCTTAGCCCATCTGAACGGAAATTTCTTTTGTAATGTCTCTTGATGCTCAGCTGGGATTGTTAAGTTTAATATTTCTGATTTAGACCAGTTTATACTAAACCCAGATAACTTACCATATTCCCTTAATTCCCACATTATTATTGGCAGTGAGATGTGAGGCCTGGTTACACTCAAGATAATATCACCTGCGAAAAGCGCTATCCTGTAGTTGTCCTGCCCTACCTCGATACTTCTTAGGTCAGCATGTGCACATATCCATGCTGCAAAGGGTTCGACCGAGAGGACAAACAACAGAGGTGAAAGGGGGAAGCCATGGTGCGTTCCCCTCTCCTGAGGGAAAAAAGCTGAATAGCCCCCATTCACCCTGACACAGGCCCTTGGATTATGATACAAAGCCCGTACCCAACTCAAGAATCCCTCTCCTAGACCCATTTTCTCTAGGACTTGAAAGAGGAAGGCCCAGGATATCTGATCAAACACCTTTTCGGTGTCTAGTGAGAATAGCAATGTAGCCTCTTTTATCGGGCCAGCCACCCATATCAAATTTAAAATCTTACGCACATTATCAGACACTTGCCTTCCCGGGATAAAACCAGCTTGATCCTGGTGTACCAGCTGCCCCACTACCTTTTTCAGCTGCGTAGCCAAAATCTTGGCCAGCAATTTGGCGTCTAGATTGAGCAGAGAGATTGGTCTGTAAGACACGCACTCAAGTGGATCTTTCCCTGCTTTAGGCATCAAGACTATGCCTTCCCAATCTGTGGTATCTGCTAAGGTTTCCCCCTGCAATATCACATTTTTAAGGTAATAAAAGTAAGGCTTTTATGGGATGTTTTCCTTGTATAAATCAAAATTATAAAATAGACATTTGGTCTTGATACGGATAAAGATTAGGCAATAACTGGACAATTCAACAATGCTGCTTTTAATTTTGAGTTCTTTATCTGTTTCAGTGCAGAATATGGGCAGAGTGCTTTTCAATATTGAGGTTCTACCTGTATAGATTTGACACAAGTAAAGATAAATAGATTTATACCACTTTATCATTTCAATCAAAGCAGTTTACATTGTAACTTAAACTTGGCAAATGCATTTTAAACAGGGACATTGATAACTTAGATTTTTCTGAGCAATGGAGGGTTAAGTGACTTGCCCAAGGCCACAAGGAGTGCTAGTGGGACTTGAACCCTGAACTCTTGGTTCCCAAGCTAGAGCTCTAACCACTAGGCTACTCATCCACTCCAAATTAAGATGTATGATTCAAGATTACATAATAGATACCTTAGGTCAATACAGTTGAGGTTTTTGTAGCAACTGGACAGCTTATTGATGATATTTATCAGTTTGGATATAATGTAAGAGCAGGTGATGTCTTTATATTACAATGTTAAATTAACATATAAGAGGTTTGGAAAGTCTTGTTTTAAATTATGCAAGGATCAGAGGGATTATGTAATCGGTAGTTGGTAGTTCCAACTATTTTTTAGTGCTGCTTTGCCTTTATTAGCTTGTATTGGATTCAAGTAAAACAGAAAGTATGTTAACTCCATAGTACTCCAATGCACTATTATTAATTTATGGTTTTTACTACATGGATACTTCTATAAATTCACTGTTGTAATATAATTCACCCCCAAATTTTTATGACTGTTCTCTGTTCTCCCCCTCCCCTTCCCCCTCCCCTTCCCCCTCTTTCCCTTCCTCCCCCCTCCCTCCTTCCTTATTATGATAAATTGATTTACTTTACAATTTGTTTTGGTCTGTGTGGATTATCCTTATTTACTTTTTTTTTTTAATAAAGAATGTTTATATTTTATGTATTTTTATTAAATGTTTTGTATATATGTATTCTTATAAGCCCCTGACAAAGACTAATCAGCCGAAACTTAGCTAGGTTGGGCCATAGAATAAAAGTTTTTTTAATTGTCTGTGTGCCTTCCGCTTGCTGTTTATTGGTCCTTGGTACTACTGTGGAAGGTTTAAAACTCTGCTTTAGTATCTTTCTCAGCTCTTTGAAGTTACTGATATCTCAACAGGAGTTAGTGGGCCTGATTAGCCTGTGAAAGAACTTAGAGCAGCTGAGGCCTGCATAAAAGGCTTCAGAGCCCTGCACTGTTGAGGCATTCCTAAAAGGGCTACATATTGCAAGCAAAGATAAGAGTTTGTGGTTTTTTAAATTACTAGCTCTCTGTCTGGAAGCTCTTAAAAGGGTTTTGGTACATTTTTAAAACAAAGTTACATTATTTTTGGTGCTTTAGTTTAAAAGGGGAAATAATTTGTTTAGTGAGGTAGGTTTAAAACTCTCCTTTAGTATCTTTCTTCAGCTCTTTGAAGCTACTGACACCTCATCAGGTGTTAGTTCCCTTGCTATTCCCCCCCCTAACTCCCACTCACCCCTAGTGAGCAATCTTGCTTTATAGGGCACCTCCCCAATTAACTACATACAAGGACTTGGAACAGCACATTTTGAACACACTTAGATTTAACTGCTTTTTCTCTGAAAGGACAGCTGGGAAACTGGCTGGTAGATCTCTCTCTTTTGCTTTAATAGATTCCTAAGCTCCATGAACTGAACAATGGCTGGGAAAATCCATATGGCTAAAGCTGTTGCCCCCGGTACAGCTTCTGCCTCTGTCCAGACAGAGGTCCCAATGCCAATTGCAGGACCGGTTCCATGTGCAGGATGCCTGCATGATGAAGCTCTCACGAAACAAGTGGAGGAACTCAGAGAGGAGTGGTTAAGGAGCATTCAAGACAGTGAGAAGTATTGATGAGATGCTTCTTGCAACATCCAGGCTCTCCAGCAGAGGAGAAGATGGGTGCCTACAGAATGATGAAGGTTGGACACAAGTCACCAGGGCCTGCAAAATCACCAATCCAACTTCTTCAGCCCTTGAATTGAAGAACCATTATGCAGCCCTGAAAGTGGAGGAGGTGAAAGCAGCCCTGGAAAGGGAAGAATCAGAGCTCAAGTGCCCCAAAGTTGCAGAATCAGTGACCACAAGGAAGCGAAGGGTAGTGGTGGTTGGTGATTCTCTTCTGAAGGGTACTGAGGCATCCATCTGCTTACCAGATGTGATGTCCAGAGAGGTATGCTGTCTGCCAGGTGCCAAAATCTGAGATGTTACGGAAAGTTTGCTGAGACTCATCAAGCCCACTGACTATTACCCAATGTTGCTAATCCATGTCAGCACAAATGATACTGCCAGGTATCCCTCTGAGCATATCAAAAGTGACTTCATGGCTCTGGGTCAGAGGGTGAAGCAGATAGGGATGCAGGTCATGTTCTCTTCAATCCTCCCTGTTGAGGGTAAAGGCCAAGGCAGAGAAACTCGCATCCTGGAGTTGAATGCATGGCTGCGTGGATGGTGTCATCGAGAGCGTTTTGGTTTCCTGGACCATGGGATGCTCTTCCAAGGGTTGCAGAGCAGAGATGGCGTTCACCTGTCCAAGGAAAGTCAACGTGTCTTCTGTAGCAGACTGGCTAATCTACTGAAGAGGGCTTTAAACTAGATTTGTTGGGGATAAGTGAAGAAAGCCCTCAGGTAAGTGAAAGCCCCCAGGAAAGTGAAATATTAAATACCTTTATGGAAATGGGTAAAAGGGGCAATATATGGAAAGAGGTGTGTATAAATGCCCATAGCATGGGAAATAAGATCCCAGATGTTGAAGCTTTAATGGGAGAGGCTGACTTGGATTTAGTGGCAGTTACAGAAACATGGTTCACAGAAAACCATGATTTGGATGTAACTATACCTGGCTATACTTTATTCAGAAAGGACAGGATAGGAAGAAGGGGAGGAGGAGTGGCACTATATGTAAAAACTACCATTAAAGCTTTGGAACTACAGAGCTTAAAAGGGAGAGAGGAGGCACTGTGGGTTAAACTAGAAAGTGGGAAAGAGAAAACTATGTGCATCAGCGTCATATACAGACCTCCCTCACAGGAGGAAGAGGTGGACAGAGAGTTAATTGAAGACATACACAGCATTGCTAGGAAAGGGGAAGTGATACTGATAGGGGATTTCAATATGCCAGATGTTAATTGGCGCATTCTGACTGCAGTATCATCTAGAAGTAAGGAGATCCTGGATTCTCTACAGGGAGAACTATTCAGGCAATTGGTAAAAGAACCCACACATGAAGGGGCCATACTGGACTTAGTGCTTACCAATGGTGAAAGTGTTTCACATGTTATAGTGGGAGATCATTTTGCATCCAGTGATCACCAGATGGTGTGGTTCGGTATTAGGACTAGAGCTGTTAGAATCCATTGAAAAGATAGGGTCTTAGACTTTAGGAAAACTAACTTTGCCAAGATGGGCCAATACCTTAGGGAGTCATTAACAGGATGGGAACAGCTGGGAGATGTAGGAAAACAGTGGGCAAAACTGAAAGGGAATATTTTAAGGGCAACCAACCTTTTTGTTAAAATGGTAAATAAAGGTAAAAGGAATAGGAGACCGCTATGGTTTTTGAAAGAAGTAGCTGAAAAGGTGAAGAAAAAGAGGGAGGTCTTCATGAAATACAAGAGATCACAGAGAGAGGAAGATAGGCATCTAAATTTGGAAAAAATTAGAGAAGCTAGCAAAGTAGTAAGGAAAGCAAAGATTCAAAAAGAGGAGGAAATAGCCAATACAATAAAATAGGGGGGGGGGGGGGGGGGTATAATATATTTTTCACATATGTTAGTGAGAAGAGGAAGGGAAAAATTGGTATTCTCAGACTCAAGGGGAGGAATATGTAGAAGCTGATGAGGATAAAGTGGAATTGCTTAACAAATATTTCTGTTCTGTGTTCACAGATGAAGAATCAGAAGCAGGACCTCAGAATACACCCACAAACAGGAACAGAAGTGAGGGGCATCTTGAACAATTTTCAGAAGACTGTGTTCGTGAGAAACTAGCTACACTTAAAGTAAACAAAGCAATGGGACCGGATGGAATACACCCTAGAATACTGAGGAAACTTGAGGATGATCTAGCAGCTCCACTGACTGACATTTTCAGTCAGGAGTGGTGCCAAAGGACTGGAGAGAGGCTCATGTGGTCCTTTTATACAGAAGTGGAAGTAAGGATTTGGTTGAAAACTACAGGCCGGCTAGTTTAACTTCAGTGGTGAGTAAATTATTGGAAACACTGCTGAAAGAGAAAATAGTGAGGTTTCTGGAGTCCAGAGGATTACAGGATCTGAGGCAGCATGGATTCACCAGAGGCAGGTCTTGTCAGACAAATCTGATTGATTTCCTAGACTGGGTAACCAGGGAGTTGGACCAAGGGAGAGCCCTAGATGTGGTGTATTTAGATTTCAGTAAGGCCTTTGACACCGTTTCTAACAGGTGATTTATAAACAAACTGAACACCCTAGGGATGGACTCTAAAGTTACTGCTTGGATTGGAAATTGGTTGAGTGGGACAAAGGGTACAGGTAAGTGGAGCTCACTCTGAGGAGAAGGAGGTTACCAGTGGTGTGCCCCAAGGATCTGTCCTTGGTCTGATTCTTTTTAACATCTTTGTTAGTGACATAGCGGAAGGGCTGTCGGGTAAGGTTTGCCTCTTTACAGATGATACCAAAATCTGCAATAGAGTAGACACCCAAGAAGGTGTAGATAACATGAGGAGGGATCTAGCTAAGCTTGAAGAATGGTCTAGAATGTGTCAGCTGAGATTTAATGTTAAAAAATGCAAGGTCATGCATTTGGGATGCAGCAATCCAAGGGAGCGATATAGTATAGGGGGTGAAGTACTTTTGTCCACTAAAGAAGAGCGGGACTTAGGAGTGATTGTGTCTGATGATCTTAAAGTAGCTAAACAGGTAGAAAAGGCGACAGCAAAAACTAGAAGGATGCTTGGGTGCATAGGGAGAAGAATGGCCAGCAGAAGAAAGAAGGTGATAGTGCCTTTGTATAAGTCTTTGGTGCGACCTCATTTGGAGTATAGTGTGCAATTCTGGAGACTGCACCTTCAAAATTATATAAACAGGATGGAGTCAGTACAGAGGGTGGCTACTAAAATGGTTAGTGGTCTGCAGTATAAAGCATATGAAGACAGACTTAAGGGTCTTAATATGTACACCTTAGAGGAAAGGCAGGATAGAGGTGATATGATTGAGACTTTTAAATACCTCTGTGGCATAAATGCAGAGGAGGAGAACCTCTTTCGATTGAAAGCAAGCTCTGCTACGAGGGGACATGAGATGAGGGTGAAAGGGGATTGATTCAGGAGTGATATGCGGAAATATTTCTTTATGGAAAGAGTGGTGGATCCGTGGAATAGTCTCCCAGTGGAGGTGGTAGAGATGAGGACAGTGTCTGAATTCAAAGAAGCATGGGACAAACACAGAGGATCTCTAAAGGAAAAAAAGGGACTGTTGTAGTGGTTGATATGGAAGGACAGACTAGATAGGCCATGTGGTCTTTTTCTGTCATTATGTTTCTATGTTTCTTCTTTTGGTTTGCTCTCTGCTGAGTTCCACATAATTCTCAGATAAATTTCTCAAGGATATTTTTCACTTTAGTTTGGCTAGTGGTGATTTAATTGTACTATGCAGTTTCTTGTAAAATTGCAGTTTAATGTTGGTTAGGCTAAAATCAACTTTAAAATTTTAACACGGATTAATTTTATTTCTGCATTAATTTTTTTTACTTCTTTTCCTGATGTAATAAACTGATATGGAAAAATCACCAAAGTAAAAAAAAAATCCTGCACTAATATATAAATAAAATAAAAAAGTGCATTAAAATGCTAAATAAAATGCTAAATAAAAATAAAATAAAATAAATGGAAGCAAAGTTAAAATGGATGTAAAGATTACTTCTAACGTTAACTTCAGAGGCTCTCTGGTTCAGTACCAAATGTTCTAGGACCCATGAGGCAGGGAGAGCCTGCTCTAGGACTCTGATGCCAGAAGAGCATATCCTAAGACCCCCTAAGCCAAGAAGACCCTGTCCCAGGACCCCGAACCAGAGTGTCCTGGAACTAGAGAGTCCTCAACCCCACCGAGCCACTAACCAACTCCTTATCCCTTACCCTTGCTACACGGGAAATAATTTTAGAGCATAAAAAATCAATACTAAATCAGATGTTAACTCTGCAGTTGTAGCCCACTTTATTCCTTTAGCCCCCTTTTCTGCTTATTTTATCCATTTGTTATTGGAATATATAAGTTGTCTGTATAGTAAAGCTAAATAGTTTTAATTTGTTAATACAGGAAAGGAGTTACAGGCATAGTAATGATTCAGTGTTGAGATTTCCACAGCCCTAGCTATCTAAAACATAACAGACTGAATAGAAATGGTAGGATTTGCCTTTGTGTATTCTTTTGACAGTAAGGGCCAGCTGTAGTTGAATAACTGTAGACCAGCATGCAATGGATTAGAAAATTCCATACCTTTAGAATTTAAATTGTCCATGTTGCCAAAGTACCTCCAGTTTTTGCTAGGAGTTTGATCTGACTAAACCACAAGCACATTAAATTGTAAGAACTCATAATTATGGAAAATAGCATTCACTACCAATATAAGTAAAGCAACACCTGCATATGTGAATTATTTATGAACAGAGACATTAGTAGATGTAGAAGAATCAGCTAGATGCAGACCACCAGCATTCTTTTGCATTTTTTGAAGTTCGATTGACTGATGTTTGCAGTACGTTCAGATTCTATAAATCTTAATCTATGCATGCGCATTGATGCAATTAATGCAGAGGCAAAGATCGACAATATTCTAAATGAAAAAGAGAGCTGTATGCTTTCTCAGTTCACGTTTATGGAAATCCTGCATAATGCTCTGCGCTGTTGCTGACTATCAGATTTGGTTGTGTGGAACATTAGATGCAGCTGGTAATTATGGTCCTGTAAGTATTCCTACAGCCATTTCAGAATAATCAGTCTCATTTAGAGATGCACTTGCAGCTGATGTTCATATAGAATGGACACATTTATCAAAGGTTTACTCATTGAAAGCATCCTCTTATTTTTATTTATTTATTTAACAGCTTTTCTATACCGCTTTATCTGTGGTCAAAACGGTTTACATTAAACAGAGCAGTTTACGTTGCAACAAGGTCGTCAACTTGGAGAGAACTTAAAATTTGGCGGTGCAAGGATATAGAGTAGGGGAAGTTATCAGGGGAAACAGGGGAGGTTAACAGTTGGTTAAGGTAGAGGAGGGAATGGTAGGGGGACTGAGGATGTTGCAGGGTGGAAAGTTATGTCTTGTCTTCAGCGAAGTGATCTTAAGGGCCTTGTTGAAGGTTATTATGTCCTTTGGGGCCTATAGCTTGTGATAGATGGAATTCCAGAGGGACAGTGTGCTACACTGGAACATTTTTTTTTTTCATTGGAGAAGATCTTGACAAACCAGCCTCTGCATGGTTAGCTGTTTGCACATATTAACAATTTGATATGCTCAAGCTGGATTCTGCCATCAGAGATGTGCAGGGGTATTAGGCACTCTAGGCAAATGTTCAGGTTTACATCTCCTTCAATTAACGTTCAGGCCTCAGGGCCCCCCTACTAGGAATAAATATCAAGTCACCTCAATACCACTGCTCCAAGAATGAACCCAAAAAACACGTAACTGCACATCATATAGATAGATAGATAGCTAGATAGATAGATAGATACAGATATAGATATAAATATAAATATATATTTACACACAATTTTATAAAGTGTTTTTCTCATGCAAAGCAAGTTTTATACACATAAAAGGGTTCATGAAAATGTGTGGTTGAATATGAGCATATAAATATACTCCCTTGAATGTTTTGGATTTGTAAGTGGTGGTTCTCTTGTGACTTTGGTTTCATATAAATATACTCCCCCCAGAGGTCAGACTAACTGGCCTGCTGTTCCCACCCTCATCCTTACTTTCACTTTTGGTAATAGGGCCACATGGGCCCTTTGCCAGTCCTCTAGAACCACTTCTGACTCTAAAGAAGCATTGAAAAGGTCAGATAGTGGAGCTATTAGAACTTCCTTAAGTTCCTTCAATACTCTCGGATGTATCTCATCTGGCACCATCGTTTGGTCTACTTTTAGTTTAACTTGCTCCTTATGAACACATTCTTCTGAAAATCATTCAAGATCCTCCTTACTTCTGCTTCTATTTGTCAGTATTTTCTGAGGTTCTGTTCCTGACCCTTCATCTATGAACACAGAACAGAAATATTTGTTAAGCAATTCTGCTTTATCCTCATCAGCTTCTACATATTCCTCTCCTTTACCCTTTAGTCTGACAATATCACATCCTCCTCTCACTAACATATCTAAAAAATGGTTTCTCCCTCCATTTTATTACGCTGGCTATTTTTAATTCCATTTGTATTGTTGCTTTCGCCACTACTTTCCTAGTTTCTCTTAACTTTTCCAAATATTGATGCTTGTTTTCCTCTTTCTGTATTCTTTTATATTCTATGAAGGCCACCTTATTTTTCTTCACCTTTTCAGTCTTTTATCCTTTTATTCAATAGACAGTATGTTCAATAAATTTTAGCTTTTAACTTATATTATGGACCTCAAATAGAGCAGTCTCCAAAATGTGCATCTTAAATTCATCATTGGTCCTAAATGGAAAAGACCATTGTTCAGTTTATCAATTTTTAGTTAATTCATTCATAAATACTCTTATGTTAACAAAGAAGTGATGGTTTAACCTGAAATGGTGCTGCATCTCTTTTATGTTAAAGAACATTCTCTAATGCACACTTTCAAAACTCAGTGCCATGTTGGACATCTGGTCATATGGAATGGATGTCTGATTATTTAGAACAATAATATCTAGCTGCCTGTTTTGAGCAACTGGGCAGATAAGTATTGATGGATAAATTGGAATGTGAATATTGGGCTGATTCACTATTGTAAATGAATATGTTTAAGAATGAATTAACTAAGAATTGATGAATGGTACAATGAACATTTTGATTAAGGACCAATAATAAATTTAAGGTGCACATTTTGGAGATTGTTTATCCATCAATACCCTATTTGAGGTCCATAAAATAAGTTAAAAACTAAAATGAATATATTTATTTATTTATTTACATTCTCTTATATACCGCGCTATTCTGCATCAATATACCATATACAATATTCTGCATCAATATACCATATAGGGGTTATTTTAAAAACCCTATTTGTGCTTTGGAAATCCGAAAATGAGCATAGAGACATTCAAAGCACAGAGACTGTCTCCAGAGAAATTCTGGAAGCCAGCTGTGGGATGTCCCTAGTATGAAGATGTCCAAATCTGAACAGGAGCATGGCCAGGGCATTCCAAGTTATCTAGAGGTATGGTTAGGGCTTTCCCAGGGACCAGGACATCCTTGCCGGATCACAGAAATGTCATGGATGTCTGGACCTGCTCTGATGCACACATAGCAGTGCTCATTTTAGCTGAAAAAAATCCAGCGTGTGTAAAGAAGAAAGCATCCCTAGTAGTCAATAGAAACATAGAAACATGATGACAGAAAAAGACCACATGGCCTATCTAATCTGTCCTTCCGTATCAACAACTACAACAGTCCACGTTTTACCTTTAGAGATTAGTCAGCCAATACTCCGCAAGCCATCGTCAGCCCTTCCCTCCCCCAGTCCTGATGCATTCCCATATACTCCCACGGTCCACTTTATGTTTTCTCTTTTGTTCTCTTCTGTCTTTGCTGTCATGTCACAACTCTGGCATTCCTTTTCACCTTCTTTCAGCCATTATTTTATTTTGTTATTATTGCAAAGTGCTCTGATGCCAAGGCTGCTTGGGCAGTGTATCAAATGTCTAATAAAGATAAAGATAATGTCAACTATAGCAGCAGTGGGAATTGAACCCCGGCTGCCAGGTTACTAACAAACAGCTCTAACGTTTATGCTATCCTAGACATCTAGGCCCTGAACTACATTTCTGGGGATGTCTAAGTAGAGACCCCTGCAGTCGTCCCTTTCATGCATGTCCAGGTTTGTGAAATCACCTCTGCACCTGGATGTGCCTGCATTTTTTCCAGACTTTCTAGCTTAGACGTCTCAAATTGAATTTGGATCTTCTAAGGTTCCCCTCATTTTGAGTGAAGTGTTAAAAGACTGACAACAAGTTATTAGGGAGTTTTCTGTAGTGAGATTATGTGATAATTATCCCTAATGAGTGGATGCTAGTATTCTCTCACTTTTATAAAATAGGCACCTTTTTGGACTTTTTTACGTAGGTCCCCTGTTATAAAATTATCTGCAGTAAAGGTAATTTTATGAGGTAGTCCAATTTGTGCAGCAAGAATGCACATAAGTTACACCAGTTTTCAAAGGCAAAATATGTACATACTTTTCTCTTTGAAAATAACCCCATGTAAAGAGCATGCACACACTTTAGTATTCACCGCTTTTGGATCCTGATCTGCTTAGTCTTCTATGTGTTTCCTTACCATTCCTCTAGATGTATGCTTGTCTTCTGCTGTTGTGTTGTCTGTCTTGACTAGATTGTAAGCTCTGATGAGCAGGGATCGTCTTTTACGTGTGTCTGTACGGCGCTGCGTACGCTTTGTAGCGCTATACAAATGATCAGTAGTAGCAATAGTAATTTCTCAGATTATTTTGTGTGCATATGCACATATTTTATAAAATACAGTATGTCCCTAAACTTTAATACATCACCAGCTCCAGTTCCTGGAACACCTCCACTCAGTCTGTGTGCATAAAGACTGTATGCATGTATTTTCACCTACAATTTTAAAATAATCTCTTTCTGCATGTAAACCTCTGATTAATGCTTGTAAATGGATTCTTAAATTACTCCCAATTAGAGAAATTTCCAAAAGCCATTAAGCTGGTTAAATGGGCTATATGAAACTTGTCTGCCCTACCTGTGGGTAAAAGTGCATGCCGAGAGTTCGTTGAGTTTGTGAGGCTGTTGAAGTTGTTGCTGCTCTATTCATCAGCCAGAGCTGCTGCCCTAGTCCGAGGCTGTCTGCCATACTATGAGATCAAGGTTGATGCCACCATTACGCAAACTAGATGGTCACCTAGAGCGCCGACATCCCGGGGTGCCTCATTGCCACTACTGTTGCCTCTCTCCAGGATCTACAATGGCAGCAATGCGTTTTGAACCGTGACGCAGGGCTTACCTAACCTCGCCGGCACTGTGTTGTGATCCTTGACTTGTATGAGCAGCCATTTCCACCCCCCTCTGATGTAGACTTTCAGTTTGCATACACTGGAAATCTGCTTTGGAGGGGTGCGAGAAGCATCTCATACAAGCTGGGAGAGGGGGACAGCAGTGGTGCAATGGGGATGGCAGTAGCAAAGGGGGGAGCGACAGGATGGAGGGCTTGCCTAGGGTGCATCTCATCCTCCAAATGCTAGTGTACGTTTATGTCACAAGCTTACTGTTTGTGGTTCTGGTATGGCACAGTGCTAGTATTCATTGGCTTATGAAGACATTAAAATGACATACACCACGACATAAGCATTTGTGGTTGCTAAATTTTAGTATTGTTGATGCCCATTTACTGTAACTGATGATACTTAGAAATGACATCAATTACACAGAATTGACTTTGAAAACTGCTGCTCAAACATGTTTAGGCAGGATGATGCCATTTGCTTAGCCTCAGTCACCAGAGGAAAACATATGGTGCCACTGGAACCGTGCAGCAGGTCTGTCTCCTGTCCTGGGACTGCCTTGGAAATGAAAGCTGCTCTCAGTTGGGTAATTTCACTTGGCCAATAAATTAAATTATCAAATTGTCTTCAGGATGATGTTGAAATTGCTGAAATAAAATACCTATGATGTAAAGGAAGATTCCAGTCAATGTAAGCTTTGGCCTATTTTATGACATTTTATTGAATACAATAATTATAAAGATTGTATGACATAAGCCTAAAACATGGATGGCTTTAAGAATTTGCTCTTAATCAATCTGAAGCTATTAGTCATGTGAGCTGTAGCACAGCATTTAAGAAAAAGCCTCAATTGCTTTCTATTACTCTCTTGATAACAATAAACAATCTCTTATGAAATCCTAAAGAGAAATATATCCTACTGCAAGGAGGCTGTAGGCTGCTATCTGCAGGAGCATATGTGTGATTACATAAAATGAGAAGTTATGGATCAATCAGTGATTCTAAGCCACTAATATGCACAATAGACCCCACTTGGAATGCATTTCAAATCAGTATTGTCAAATTCTAATCCAGTGATCTTGCAACTGCCTATACTAGAATTAAAAACAATAATCTAATATCGAACCCCCCCCATAAAATCCCCAGTCGATATTACAGAACTCAGTAGTTATATGCTAATTTATTTCTTAATATTTATTATCCATTTTTGATGAGATAAGTAATCAAACTGTCCATGGTGTTGCAAACCTCATGGGTTAATTTTAACCTACAGGGTTTGCTGCAATACTGAAAAGAAAACCACATGCATTCCTTTGCTTTTATGGTCCCTGTAATACATACCGTCTCAAGCCCTTCTCTATTCATTTCAATCTGGCTTTCGTCCCTTACACTCTACTGAAATGGCCCTTGCTAAAGTCTCCAGCAACTTGTTCCTGGCTAAATCAAAAGGCCTTTACTCAGTCCTCATTCTTATTGACCTTTCTGCTGCTTTTGAGATGGTTGACCACCACCTTCTCCTTGATACATTGTCCTTTGTTTTTAGGGGCTCTGTACTGTCCTGGTTCTCTTCTTATCTCCCCCATCACTCTTTCAGTGTCTGTTCTGGTGGTTACTCCTTGGCTGCTAACCCTCTCTCTGTTGGTGTACCACAAGGGTCTGTTCTAGGCCCTCTCCTTTTCTCTCTCTATACCCAGTCCCTTGGTGCTCTCATCTCCGTCATTTGAAATTGAACATGGCCCAAATCTAACTTCTTATTTTTCCCTCTAAACCATTTCCCCCCCTTCCTCCCTTCTCTATCTCTGTTGATAACACTTTTCTGCTTCCTATTTTCTCAGCTCGCAACCTTGGAGTCATCTTTGATTCCTCCCTCTCCTTCTCCATCCATATCCAACAGATATCAAAAACCTGTCATTTCTTTCTCTACAACTTTAACAAAATTTGCCCTTTCCTTTCTGTACACACTACTAAAATACTTATCTACTCTTTAGTCACTTCTCACCTTGACTATTGCAGCCTTCTGGTCTCCCTCTGAGCCATCTTTCTCCTCTTCAATCTGTTCAAAACTCTGCTGCACGGCTAATCTTCTGCCAGCCCCAATATACTTATATAACTCATCTTCTCAAATCACTTCATTGGCTTATCTTCTGTTTCCAGTACAAACTTCTCCTTCGGACCTATAAGTGCAATCATTCTATTGTTCCTCACTACCTTTCCTCTCTTCTCTCTCCCTACAGTCCTTCTTGTGAACTCTGCTCTTCCTCTAGTTTGCTTCTCTCTATGCCCTTCTCTTCAACAGCCAATTCCAGACTTCGATCCTTTCACCTTGCCGCTCCTTATGCCTGGAACAAACTACCTGTAACTTTGTCAGGTTTCATCTCTCTCCCTTTTCAAATCCTTTCAGGCCACTTTTGGATCTTAATCCTTTGTTCTCCTTCTGTCTCGTTATCTTTTCCTACTGTACCCTTATTCTCATCTATTGTACTGTCTGTTTTGATTAGATTGTAAGCTCTGATGAGCAAGGTCCATCCTTTATAGCCTTGTAGCGCTATATAAATGATTAAAAGGCGTAGTAGTAAATTTTCTGTCAGGAACACACAAAGTGGCCTTTTTACTAATGGACACTAGGGTGTTGCACCTAATGCATCAAAAGCATTGAAACTATGGCACATTAGGTGCAACACCAACACATTGTCAGCGGAGTTAAAAACATTTCCCCAGCAGTTAACATGGAACACTTCCCCCTAACATAGGCAGCATTAGCGTGGGTGCGCTTAACTTCACTTATTGAGGTGGCATTAGGTGAACCCCTTATCTGCACTGAGCTCAGAACATTTACTCCCCACCCTTAACCCACCCAGTCACATCCCTAATGCTGGCTGCACAGTTAGCACAGGAATCGTCCTGCGCTATCATGGCTCCACGCTAGCTGGCAATGTGTGTCTCAGTGTACGTTCAACGCTCACCAGAACACGTGCTGTCAGCTAGCGCCCATTAGTACTGTAAAAGATCCCCATAGTTTTGCTTGTACAAAGTGCGTTGTTTCATCCCCACCCTTTCCTGTCCCTGGGAATGCCTCTTGACAAGCCAGGCAAAATTATCTGTGTTGTGCGACAATGGGGTTAATGCATTATTGTGCCTGCAAAAATGCCTTTGATTATGCCTTCTCCAGTACCATTATGGGTTTGGAGGACCTTGTACAATTGCAAATTTTATTTATTCTTCCATGAAAGTATATCAATTGTTAATACAAGATACTGGACAATATTTCTTTTATTGTTTGTCATGAATTTTCCTTTTACACTTGGTAAAAAATCTTAGAAAGCAGAGACTAATGGAATTTTAAATAAGAATACATCATAATAAATGCATTCTTTATGTTTCACCTGTACCCTCACACAATATTATGAACCTTTAGAGCATGTTGTCTTGATCGTTGGAGTAATAAATTCCCCATCTTGACTAAAAAAAAGAAAAAACAAGCCAATATAGGACATCTGTTACTTTGCTGCAAGCGTATTATAATGAGTGCAGTATGATAGATGCTGAGATTATTTACAGCACCTTCCACTGAACATTCAAAGAATCTCTCAGTATTTTCATGAAAACATTTATTGAAAAATGTGCTTGCTTTTAGCTGTTTGTAGGAGATTCAAAAAGAAAATAATATCAAGGCCTAACATCAAATAAATGCATGATAGTGGTTTGTATTTTGTAGATATACTAAAGGTGGGTCAACATTTCTACAAAGCGGTCATGAATACCGAAGATGCATTTTGCCATCTCTTGATGTTTCCTGTGATAGCAAAGAATCAAACCCTAACTAGAGCACAGCCAAATCTGCCTTTCCGCTACTGACAGTTAATGATTAAATCAACAATAGAACATATGCATCAACTTTTTTCAAATTGCATTTCCTTCCTGTTAGGTCCATTAGTGTAAACCAGACTGCCTTTAGAAAACCCCTTATTGCTGCTGTCTTTCAGCACAGTTCCTGAAATGGATAATGTGATGCATATTATAGGCAATTACATAGAGCTCCCTTGTGAGAGGGTTTTAGAGTTTCAGAATGAAACAGCTGGAAATATTGACATTATGAAATTATAGAAAAAAGAGAAAATGGCAGAAAACTGAGGAATAGTATTGTATGTGGGGCTGTAAGAGCGTAGCAGGAATTGGGTATATAGAAATCCAGGTTTTGTTCATGTCTGAATCACTATGAGTTCAGTTCCCCCAGATTTCATTTTTGGACTCTGGAATTTGAATAGCAAGAAATATTCAGCTTTTGCTAAATAGCAATTGTCGGAAACAGATTTCTATAAAATGTTTAGCACAAAATACTGCTGGTTGTGACCTGAAAAGGGATACAGAGTAAGAAGTAGGAGGAGCCGCTGCGCATGTGCCCCCTGCACATGTGCAACATTTATTCCCGCCCTTGAGCTCTCAGACTCAATTAACTTGACTCCTGTTCATAGCTAGTGCAAACATAGGCTAAAGCACTTCTGCAGCCACACAGCCACCATTGGGGTCAAAGGGGTGTGCACAGCTGTCAAATTGATGTGCATCCTTAGGGAGAGAGAATGAAGTTCTCTCCTTAAGACTTGCTGAGTCCTTCACATGGTGACCCCGTTGTATAAACTCTATACCAAATCTCAGCAAGGCGGCACTACAATTAAAGTATGCTAGGAACGTAGAAGAAAAATACATACTGGCCCATGTCACCCAGGATAAAAAGGTGCCCACCCGTAGCTTACGCACTAGGGCTAATGATGGTGGTTGCGATAGTGCAAGTGCTGCAGAAGCAGATAACATCCCTGCGGCAGATAAAGGCCATGGTGAGCCTGTTCATGGACCCACTGTGGCAGGAGATAAACCACAGAAATTCATGAAAAGGTTAAGAGGATTAGCTACGGTTAAGTGGAATTCTGCAGATAAAGAGGAGATAATGTACTGCTATTTCAATGCTACAAACCCTATATTTAAATCAAGAGGGTATACACAGAGAGTCCGTCAAAAGCTGGAAGAAAGAGGAAAATTACCAGATATTGTGTATCTGGAATTTCAGAAAGCCTTTGACAAGGTCCCTCATGAGAGACTTTTGGCAAAACTAAAGAGTCATGGGATAGGAGGCAGTGTACTATTGTGGATCAGGAACTGGTTAAAAGATAGAAAGCAGAGGGTAGGGCTAAATGGCCAATTTTCCCAATGGAGAAAGGTGAATTGTGGTGTATCCCAGGGATCTGTGCTGGGTCCGCTGCTTTTTGACATATTCATAAATGACCTGGAAAGTGGAATAACAAGTGAGGTTATCAAATTTGCAGATGACACAAAACTATTTAAAGTTGTTAAAACCCAAGAGGATTGTGGAAAATTGCAAGAGGATCTTGATAAATTGGAAGACTGGGCATCAAAATGGCAGATGAAATTTAATGTGGACAAGTGCAAGGTTATGCACCTAGGGAAGAACAACCCAAACTATGGTTACACGATGCAAGGTTCCACATTAGGAACCACCACCCAGGAAAAAGATTTAGGCGTCATTGTGGATACCATGTTAAAACCCTCGGCCCAGTGTGCAGCGGCGGCCAAGAGAGCAAATAGAATGCTAGGTATGATAAGGAAAGGAATGGAAAATAAAACAAAAGATATTATAATGCCTCTATATCGTTCCATGGTGAGACCGCACCTTGAATATTGTGTGCAATTCTGGTCGCCGTATCTTAAAAAGGATATAGCGATTTTAGAAAAGGTTCAGAGAAGAGCCACCAAAATGGTAAAGGGGATGGAAGGATACTCCTATGAAGAAAGGCTAAAAAGGTTATGGCTCTTTAACCTGGAAAAGAGACGGCTGAGGGGAGATATGATAGAAGTCTATAAATTAATGAACGGAGTGGAACGGGTAAATGTAGATCGATTGTTTACGTTATCAGAATATAGAAAGACTAGGGGACATGCAATGAAGCTACAGAGTAAACTATTTAAGACTAATAAAAGAAAATATTTTTTCACTCAACGTGTAATCAAACTCTGGAATTTTTTACCGAAGGATGTAGTAAAGGCTGTTAGTGTAGCTGGGTTTAAAAAAGGTTTGGACAAGTTCCTGGAGGAAAGGTCCATAAACCATTATTAAGAAGGGACCCAGGATATCAATGCTTGAACCAATACAAGCATTGTGGAACCTGTGTCCCTTGGGGAAACTGCTAGGTACGTATGACCTAGATTGGCCACTGTTGGAAACAGAATACTGGGCTTGATGGACCTTGGTCTGACCCAGTATGGCATATCTTATGTTCTTATGTTCTTACCATTAGAAAAACTGCGAAAAGTAACAGATGCAAATTTAAGATCTTTAATTTTAAAGATCAAAGAAATGAAGTATGTGAATGATAACATCTTGAAGCAACTAAGGGATTCTTTGGACAAAGAAATACAGAGAGGAGGGGATCTAGGAGAGAGTATCAGAAGAAAGGAAGACACAGAAAAGGAAAGAGAGGTTGAAGGCGAGATGGAGTTGAGAGATTTGGAACTGCAGGAGAGTGAGCTGAATAAAGGAAGGGTCAACAAATTAACTGAATTGGAGGAAACAAAGGAAGAAAGGGAAGAGAAAGACCCAGAAGTGGAGGAATTCAAGATAGAACTCCTTGTCCATATGGAAAGAGATGAATATGCTGGGTTCCAAGCAAGGGAAAGATTACCCAAGCTAAATTTAACACCTAAGGCTAGAAGTATGATAATTAAGATGAACAAAGCCATATCCAGTATAAAGGGACCATTTATTGACATTACTGGAATTAATCAAATACAATATTGTGCAGCTAAAATTATTACTGCAAGAATACTATCAACTAGAGTGCAGAGTCAGAAGAAAAAGAGAATAACAGTTCCTCCTTGGAAAAAGGTTTGTTACCAGAAACCAGAGCTTCTCCCTCCTAACCTCAATTAGGCTCCAGGATATCAACATTTCAGGTAAAAACGAGGTGAAATACTTAGGAGTTATCATTGATCGTACCCTTAGTATGGCATCTCATATAAAGCATACAACTAAAAAAGATATTCTACAAACTCAAACTTTAAAAACAGCTCCGCCCACTGCTCCACCTCCAGGACTTTAAGTCTGTTATCCAAGCAATTATTACGCCTCATTTTGACTTTACCAATATTACCTTACAGGGCATCACAAAACAGAACTTAAGAAGATTCCAGCTAGCCCAAAATGTGGCAGCTAGAATAACCATGAATGTCAATACACTGGAACACATCACTCCCACACTGTTTGCTCTCCACTGGCTACCCATTCAAAGCAGTATAAACTACAAAATTTTCGTATCAACCTTCAAACTAATCAATAACATTGCTCCTTCATTTCTTTCCACACTAATCGCGAAGGAAATCTCCAATTGAAATCAACGGAACCGGAATAAAAATAAACTTGTTATACCGATGGAATTCAGGAAATCCAGAAAGTTAAAAAGCAGCAAAGCTTTTTCCCATATCACCCCTATCCTCTGGAATGAGCTACCAAACAACCTCAGAGAAAAAAATGATCTCTATACGTTCTGTAAAAAACTCAAAACATATCTATTTACCCTCCACTTTAGCACACAAGCAGATCACAATACATCCGACACAACTCATTAGTGCATTATCAATCTTCTTTCCACACAAAGTGGTAAACCTGTTCTTGTTAAGAATTCACCGTTTAGATATTTCAACTATCCTTATGTCTTTAGTTCATTGTATTCTTTACCATTGTATATAGTTTCACATCGTTCCATGTATTTAGTTCAGTGTATTCTTTTCTACTGTATATATGGTAGTTTTAAATAGTTCCATGTAACCGAATATGTACTTGTTTTGTTGTACTATTCAAACTGTTGTTAATTGTAAACCCGCTTGATCTTTCAGAAAAAAGCGGTATAGAAATTTTCAATAAAATAAAAAGTAAATAAAATTACAAAAACGCATCGAAGGAAAAATGCAATCACTGCGTGCAGAGGTATCCCTGATGGATGGATTAAGGATTAAGATCATCAAAAATATTAAGGAAAATCCAAGACATCAAGTTGAAGCATGCTGCATTAACAAAAGAAGACCTGAAATATATATGTTCCAGCAATAAACTGAAACTAGCGGCAGAACTCAAAAACTTCGAAGATATGAAGAAAATAGGAAAGAAAGATATCAGAATAAATTATTTAGAGAAAACCCAAAACAATTCTATAGGGAAATGGGGAAAAGCATTAATATGGTAAAAACACCTCCAACCAAAGTCGAAACCGAAACCTTCCGGAGAAAGCTATATGAGGACGCTATACAGCACAATCACAAAGCAGAATGGTTACCCAGCATATAGAAGCATTTAGAAAAAGCAAACATCAAACCTATGGAATGGCCTGTAATAACAAAGGAAGAGCTGGAATACAGGTTAAAACGAGCCCCAAACTGGAAGAGCCCTGGCCCAGAAGGAGTAACCAGCTTTTGGCTCAAATAGTTAAGATCACTCCACCAAGACCTGGCGAACTGCAAAAATCAATTGTTCGAGCAAGCGGACTTAACACCACAATGACTTACTACAGGAAGAACTTGTGTCCTTCCAAAAGGAGATCCGATTAACTTTCCTAAAAATTATAGACCAATAACCTATTTACCTACAATCTATAAGCTGTTTACTGCGATAGATGCAGACAGAATATATGATCACATCAAGCTTAATAACATCATGGCAACAGAGCAAAAGGGCAATAAGAGAGGAGCATATGGAACCAAAGACCAGTTAGTGCTGAATAAAGCCATTATGACCAGTTCTAAGAAAGGAAGAAATCTCATATAGCATGGACTGAATATAAGACAGCTTTTGACAGAATCCCACACTCTTGGATAATACAAAGCCTTGAAATGTATAAAATAAATTCTGGTTTGATAGAGTACATTAAGTTCACAATGACAATGTGACAATCCACATTCTTTTTGACATATGAAGATGGTCAGAACATCATTACTAACATTAAGATCTAGCGAAAAATATTTCAGGGAGCTTCCCTGTTGCTACTTTTGTTTTGTTTGGTGCTTAATCCAATGAGTGCTCTCATCAACTCTTTGGGATATGGATTTAGCCTGAATTCTAAAGATGGTACCAACTCAGAATCAACTTCCCATCTGCTAATTATAGATGATATGAAGCTCTACAGTTCCAGTGACCAACTTTCGAAAGGGAGACTATGATAAAATGAGGAAAATAGTTAAGAAAAAACTAAAAGGAGCAGTTGCAAAGGTTAAAGACTTACATCAAGCTTGGGTGTTGTTGAAAAATACTATCTTGGAAGCCCAGACCAGCTGTATTCCACACTTTAAGAAAAGTGGAAGTCCAAAAAACTGCCAGCATGATTTAAAGGTGAGGTCAGAGAGGCTGTTGTTGCCAAAAAAGCATCTTTCAGGAAATGGAAAAAAGAGCCAAACAACGAAACCTGGAAACAGCACAAGCACTGGCAAGTCAAATGCAAGGCATTGATAAAGCAGGCAAAGGGAGAATTTGAGAAGAAGCTTGCTGCAGAAGCAAAAACGCAAAATAAAGATTTTTTCAAGTACATTCGTAGCAAAAAACCTGTGAGAGAGTCAGTTGGTCCATTAGATGATAGAGGAGTTAAAGGGGTACTAAGAGGCGACAAGGTGATAGCGGAGAGACTGAATGAATTCTTTGCTTCGGTCTTTACTGAGGAAGATGTAGGGATGTTACCCATGACTGAAGTGCTATTTAAAGGTGCGGAAGAATTGAAGGAAATATTGATACATCGGGAACATGTATTACAACTATTAGATAAACTGAAGAGTAGCAAATCACCTGGGCTGGATGGTATACATCCAAGGGTGTTGAAAGAACTGAAATATGAGATTGCAGACCTGCTATTAGTAATCTGTGAACTATCATTAAAATCATCTCTAATACTTGAAGATTGGAGGATCGCCAATGTAACACCAATTTTTAAAAAGGGTTCCAGGAGTGATCTGGGAAACTACTGACCGGTGAGCCTCACGTCAGTACTGGGAAAAATGGTAGAAACCATCATAAAGAATAAAATTACTCAGCATGTAGATAGTCATGGCCTAATGGGAGACAGCCAACATGGCTTTAGACAAGGAAGATATTGTCTTACTAATCTGTTATGTTTTTTTTGAAAGTGTGAATAAACAGGTGGACAAAGGTGAGTCGGTTGATAAGGTGTATCTGGACTTTCAGAAAGCCTTTGACAAGGTCCCTCATCAGAGACTTATGGCAATGGGATAGGAGGCAGTGTACTACTGTGGATCAGGAACTGGTTAAAAGATAGAAAGCAGAGGGTTGGGCTAAATGGCCAATTTTCCCAATGGAGAAAGGTGAATAGTGGTGTACCCCAGGGATCTGTGCTGGGTCCGCTGCTTTTTGACATATTCATAAATGACGTAGAAAGTGGAATAAGTGTGAGGTTATCAAATTTGCAGATGACACAAAACTATTTAAAGTTGTTAAAACCCAAGAGGACTGAGGCGGAGCCAACGGGGAAGCAAGATGGCGGCTTAAGAGCTGAGCTCTGGTATCCCCTGATAAGAATCCTGAAAGATACTACGGCGCACCTAAGTGAATATCTAAGATAAAGCCTGTTCTGGTTATCTAAAGGTGAGAGAGGCATGTCGAGTGGTAAACCCACAAAGTTGGACTTTGCCGCGGCGCTTAATTCAGGCTCCAAAAGAGTGAAGTCGGACCCCCTTTCGCCTCTCAAGATGGCCCCCACTAGAGAGTCGGAGGAAGCTATGAGGGAGATTTTGGGAGAAATTCGCTCGGTGAAGGAGTTAGTGGTTGCAAATGGCGACGCACTGCTATGGGTGCAGACAGAGCTTCATGAAATGAAGGTTCAAATTAAGGATTTATCTGGGCGTATAGATATGGCAGACGCTGTGACGGTGACGCATGCAGAGCAAATCACCCAACTTCAAAAGGCCTACAAGAAGATGGGGCGCTTGGAGCAGCAATTGGAGGACCTCAGTAATAGGAGCAGGAGAAACAACGTAAGAATGGTGGTCCTCCCGGAGGGGGCTGAGGGCTCCGATCTGATGGCGTTCCTAGGCAAGATGCTACCAGCGCTGTTGAAATTGAACCTACCGGGACCATTGGAGTTCGAGAGGGCTCACAGAGTGCCAACAGATGAATCTTCGCACGCGGATTCCCAGGCCGATAATTTTTTGCCTACTCAGGCATCAACAGGCTATTCGGATTATGTCTGTGGCCAGGGCCTAGGCAGCATTGGCTTATGAAGGTACTAAAATTTTGTTTTTCCAGGATATGTGCAAGACCACGGTGGACAAAAGAAAGCAATTTTTAGCAATGCGTCCGCGATTACAGCGTCTACAGGCCAGATTCGGACTTTTTTATCCAGCTCGGCTTAAAATTACACTTAACAATAACACCAAATCCTTTGATGATCCGGTGGAGGCTTTGAAATTTCTGGAAGAGCAGGAGGTCCTCCTGATGCAGTGAGCATTTTTAAGGGAGCTCTCTTAAGTAAAGGGATGCGTGGAGCGCAGGAGAAGCATTTTGGAGGTATCCATTCTCGGGATGTGCCCCATGGCTCCTAGAGGTCCGCGGACATTAAAGCTGATGGTCCAGCATCAGGATTGGAGTCATTCAAGCTATATGTCCTGAGGGGTTTTATTCAGTAGTTAACTGACAAATGTTTTATGTGTGATGATGAAGATGTTCTTACATTTTTGGTAAATGTAAAATGTTTGTTAATATTGAAGGTTTTTGTGCTATGGGGTTGGGTTTAATCGGGGTGAGTTGGGCTTTCCGGGATGTTATCAATGTGGGGGTTCCTGTTTGCCTTGCCTGATGCTTCTTTTTAAGGGAGAGTGAAGGGGAGGCTGGAAAGGGGAATGGAAGGGAGAAAAATGCTGTATTTGTTTTGGTTATCCAGCAAACAGCGGATATGCAACTACATTGTTAAGAACGGGGTTTTACCTTCTCTTGTGGGCGCTTGTGAGGTTACAAGGGGGAGGCTTTGGGTGTGCTGTATTTTGTGTTTTGTATTTATTAAGGGATACCGGCGGCCATGTTGTGACGCTCGCTGGCTCACCCCGTTAGCAGCCTCTGTTTCTCAGGGGTAATGTTGTCACCTTGCAAACCTTGGATATTTCTGGTATGGAGATCTATAAGCCACTGCCAAATTGATCTTGGGTGGGTTTCAGGATGCTGTAAGATTGCCATAATTCAAAGTAACAATGTGTTCGCTTAAAATATTGTCCCTGAATGTAAAGGGCATCAAGCACCCTATCAAGCGCAAAAAGATTGTAACATATTGTGTGATAAGGTGAGCTGTGTGAATGAGATGGAATGGGAGAGAAGTGAGGAATGTACCTTTAAAAACAGATGTAAACAGGGTTCCCATAGAAACCACAAGCCACCGGAGCATGCAGTAGCTAGAGCTAAGCCCTGCCCAAGCAGTGACGTAAGAGCTAGGTTGAGCCCTAACAGCTCTCACGTGTGCAGAGAGGAGGGTGTGGCTGAAAAGAAGCACCATTTTAAAACGACTTCAGAGTTTGAGGAAGAGCCAAGCGAGAGTCAGGAGGAGAAAGGAAGCCACGGGAAAAGGGAGCACGAGGAGCGAAAGAGTGGAGAAGGAAGGACAGCTGATTCTTACTCTCAGAAAGCAGTGGAACCAAGGTTGGAACCTGTCCTAAAGCACCCCAGAGAAAAGAAGCTGGAGAGGTTTGTTTCCACGTGGGGAAACAGCTCAGAGAGCCAGCCAAGTAAGAGAAGTGGGGAAGACAAGTTTGCTACAGTTCCTAACAGAGGCTTTTCTGAAGACATGGTCAGAGAGCTGAGGAAAAGCGCTGAACGATGTGCTAGCCAAAAGGCAGTGAGAGCAGCTCCAGGCAGGAACAGGAACAGTTCAAGTAAGTGCCGTGAATCAGTTTTAGAGGCTGTTGATAAGCTATTCTATGAGAGAGAAACTCCTTCTTTAAACTATGCTGGTGCAGAGCAGAAAGAACACTTTTTAGGAAAGCTGAAAGAGTTTCTGCAGAGTGTAAAATTCAAACCTTCTGATATAAGCTCCCAGGAAGATGACTCAAGTGAAGCCGTTGAAGAAATGCAGATAGAAACGTATGAAAGTCCTTGTGATAGTGACGTAGCAGAAATGGAATGCTCATTCTGTAAGACAAACAAACTAAACATGTGCTAGGCTCAGGCCATGAGAAGAAGTTTGTTTAACCTGGCTTTTGTCAAGCTGAGTGAGAAAGAAAACTCTTGCTAGAAGTTTTAAGTTTGCCTGATGTGATTAACAGCCATAGCAGTGAAAGGCATTTATCTGAAGAAAGCTGAATGCAGCTGCTGTGGAAAGAATATTCCTGACTTTGATGTTTAAGCTTGTTTTGTTCATCTTCTTCATTTACTTTGGAGAATTTATCCTTGCCTTGTTTTGCGCTATGAATTTTGATGCGAGGGGGAAACCCTGAAATAAATTTCTTTGTTTTGCCTAACAAACTGTGTGGTCACACTACTTTGCTTGAAGAGTATCTGAAACTACAAGTCCCAGCATTCAGTGCTGGCAGCCAAAGACTTGGGACAGTACTCAAAAGGGCAAATAAGGCAGCCCTTTTGCCTATCGGCCATTGGCCTAGGCAGGGGGTCACGACAATTGCCAGAAGCAGGGAGCTGATATAGTGATGCTCCAGGAAACACACCTCACTACTAAAGAGACTACAAAATTAGCTGGGGGGAAATATTGCTTAGTGTCCCACGCACCTGCGGTGGGTAAGAAAAATGGGGTGGCTACCTTGCTCCTGGAGTACCCCTCCCTCCCTATTGTCCTAGGGGGGGGACTTCAATATGGTTTTGGACTCGCTAATAGACCGTCAACCCAGTAGGCTAAACAGGAGGGGCAGAGCATTAGAGGTTTTAGATATGGAAGATCTTTAGGAAGATATGGGCATGGTTGACATATGGAGAGTGCTCCACCCCTCGGAAAGGGATTGCACCTTCTTTTCACACCCTCATGGCTCCTACTCATGGACTGATTTTTTTTCTGGTGTCCAGGAATTATGCTAAAGAAATCCAGCATGTGGAGTTTCTAAGCACACATATCTCGGATCACGCGGCAATAATGTTAGAACTTGGGCTGCCAGATGACCATGTTAAGAACGGCGGTTGGTTTTTCCCTAGGGCTTTGTTTGCTGAAGAACCTTTTAAACAGTATGTCCAGCAAGCCATTACAGATTTTTTTGCTACTAATCTCCCAGAAGATACATCTATATGGGCATGGTGGGAGGCGTTCAAAGCTTCAATTAGGGCAAAGATAACTAGCTATGTCATCGCCGCTAACAGGAAGGCGAAGGGTGCACTTAAGGCCCTGGACAAGCAGATTAGGGCAGGGGAGAGGATCATACAATGGCAATTTAGCTCCTTGGTGCTTCACGCTTACAAAAATTAAGGTACCAGTATAATGCTATACTTAGTAGGGAAGTGGAGCAAAATGCTTTTGATCAGCAAGCGCGTTATTACACCGAGATGAATAAGGCTGGTAAATTGCTAGCCTCAAGTTTAAAGGCGCGTCGAGTCAAAACGCACATTATGTCTGTACAGGATGAGCATGGAATGCCCCGAGATGAAAACGCTGAGATAGTGGAGGCCTTTAGAAGTTTCTACATGAAGTTGTATTTGTCTGAAGGGGTGTGTGATGCTTCCGTCATGAGAACATTTCTGGAACAAATTGAACATCCTAAGCTGGACGCCGATCAAGTGGACCTGCTCAGCAAGGCTTTGGGGCAGGAGGAGCTAAAGAAAGTACTCTCAAGAATGAAGAGCAGGAAAGCAGCGGGCCCAGATGGAATTCCGATTGAATTTTACCAGATGTTTGCAAAGGACGTGACTCCTTATTTAATGAAGTACTATCAACAACTCCAGGAGCACGTCAATGATCCAGGGGCTTTTGCTGAGGCCACAATTGTAGTGCTTGAAAAGCCTGGAAGAGATCCGGGTTTGGTGGGTAACTACAGACCCATTTCACTTCTGAACGCTGACTACAAGTTGTACTCGGCCATGTTGGCTAATCATCTCAATAAAGTGCTACACCGGCTCATATACCCAGACCAGTGCAGTTTCGTGTCTGGCAGATCCACCACAGATAATTCTCGGCTGCTCTGCAACCTGTTAGATTTGGCAGAGCATATGGATTCACCTCTTATTGGTCTGTCTTTGGATGCTGAAAAGGCCTTTGATAGGATGTAGTGGCCTTTCCTATTCTTAGTATTAGAATGGTTCGGATTTCCAAGGAGTTTTGTGAAGATGATCCAGGTGCTGTACTCCAGCCCTACGGCTCGGATACTTGCCAATCAAGAGCTCTCCATGTCCTTTTCCTTGCACAGGGGCACTCATCAAGGATGTACGATGTCGCCCCTATTGTTTAATCTGGCGCTGGAGCCTCTGGCCTTGCTTGTTCATCAATCAACTGATATTAAAGGCGTCAGAGTTGCAGATTTACATATTAAATTGTCAGCCTATGCGGATGATCTTCTGTTTTTCCTACGACCAGCATCAATATCTCCTTTATTGCAGCTGATTGATGGTTATGCTCGGCTGTCAGGATACAAAGTGAATTGGACAAAATTGGTGGTTTTCCCTCTTAATAAGTTGGTGAACAGCAAGATGGTGCAGCAATTCCCTTTTCAATGGGAACCAGGAGCGATAAAATATCTGGGAGTTCAGTTTGCTGCCCCGTTGGAGGAAATGCTCCGATTGAATGTGGAAAAGATAAAAGAGATTGCCCGATCTTTTACTCTGAAGTGGTCCCCACTACACCTCATGAGGTAGGGTCGGATGGAGTCTATCAAGATTTATTTATTTATTTTATTTATTTGCAGTCTCTTTTATACCGCGCTATTCGACATCAGTGCGGTTTACAATGAACATAAGAGTTGCACATCTCAATTTCGTGATTTGTGCTTACAGTGAAACAGGTATAATAACTTGGGTATACATTAAACAGGAAAATTAAACTTGGGTATGCATTAAGCAGGCATTAAGATGGCACTTATGCTGAAATTAAACTATATGCTAAGGATGATACCAATTCTGTTTCGTGTCCGTATACAAAGGAATCGAGCGCACTTTGAGTGCTTTTCTATGGGGAGGGAAATCGCCCAGGATAGCCCTGAAGAAGCTGAAGGCGTGCAAAGGTGAAGGGGGTGTTCATTTCCCAGACTTTCGGTGGTATCATCATACGGCGGTGCTTAAGCAAGGGAGTCTTTGATTGACTGGGGCACACCTCCCGCAGAAACCAATCTGGTTGGAACTCGAGGAACGACTGATTCATCCTTGTCCAATTAGCCTTGCTATGGGGATGAGGTATTCAGAGGCCTTTAACCTGGGGCGTGTAATTATATCTACGCAAGGAGCATTCCAGAATTTGCTGCCGACGATAGCAAAGGAGAATCCCCCCTCTCGACAAATGCCACTATGGCACAACCCGGCTTTTAAAATTAACAAAATCTCCTTCGCATGGGCAACCTGGCAGAAATGTGGTATTTGGACAGTGGGTCAACTGATGGATGGAGATGGCTGGAAGTCATTCAATGCGATACAGGCGGAGTTCGGGCTGCCGCCCAGAAGTTTCTTTCAATGGCTTCAGCTCAGACATTGTGTGTCCCAGTTAAAAAGAAAGCCCAGTGAATACGCGATTTCCTGGGGCTTGGCGAGGATTATGGAGGACATTAGCACCAAGAAGGGGGGTATCTCAATTATATATTCCTATTTCAGAACTAATAACTCCAGGCAAGCTACCGGCCTGTGCCACATATGGGAAGAAGAAACAGAGTCTAACTTGGTCCAAGAATCGTGGAATCTTTTTTGGTGACCCATAGTCCACACTTCGAGATCGGCAGCGCTCACGCAATCTATGTTCTCTTTTGCGCACCGGGCCTTTATCACTCCAGTCAAGCTGGCCAAGTGGAGCAAGGATAGGTCTATCAGTTGCTGGTCCTGTCAGGAAACTCCAGGCACAATGAAGCATATGTTCCTGGACTGCCCTCTCATTCAGGGGTTTTGGTCTGCTGTTTGGGGAGGGATACAACTGGTGTTGGGTTTCTCTTTCCCTTTGACATGGCGTATAGTAGTATTAAGATCTCTAGCGGGGATCCCATTATTGGCAAAAGAGTCTTTTTTGTGTTAAATTTCATGATCCCTGTTGCTATAAAACTGATCTATTTCGCACTGGAAGGACCCCACGAAGTTGCACTGGCACATGTGGTGGAACCATGTGTGTATTTATAGCAAATATGAAAAGGCTCAAGACAAGGTTACTATTTTTAGAGGGAAAGAGGTCAAGCAGAATAAATGGTCCACCTTAGATCGATTTTCAGAAGCTGTGGTATGCTGAGGAATGCTCCAAGAGGTTTGCAAGGTGCGGGGTGGGGGAAGAGGTATTAATTTACTGGTTTTTGATGTTCTGATGGATATTCTATTGTATTCTGGAATGTGTTGGAATTGTTGTTGTCTTTTGGTTGTAAATGCTTAAAAAGATAAAAAAACAAAACCCAAGAGGATTGTGGAAAATTGCAAGAGGATCTTGATAAACTGGAAGACTGGGCATCAAAATGGCAGATGAAATTTAATGTGGACAAGTGCAAAGTTATGCACCTAGGGAAGAACAACCCAAACTATGGCTACACAATGCAAGGTTCCACATTAGGAACCACCACCCAGGAAAAAGATTTAGGCGTCATTGTGGATAACATGTTAAAACCCTCGGCCCAGTGTGCAGCGGCGGCCAAGAGAGCAAATAGAATGCTAGGTATCATAAGGAAAGGAATGGAAAATAAAATGAAAGATATTATAATGCCTCTACATCATTCCATGGTGAGACCGCACCTTGAATATTGTGTGCAATTCTGGTCGCCGTATCTTAAAAAGGATATAGCGTTATTAGAAAAGGTTCAGAGAAGAGCCACCAAAATGGTAAAGGGGATGAAAGGATACTCCTATGAAGAAAGGCTAAAAAGGTTAGGGCTCTTTAACCTGGAAAAGAGACGGCTGAGGGGAGATATGGTAGAAGACTATAAATTAACGAACGGAGTGGAACGGGTAAACGTAGATCGATTGTTTACGTTATCAGACTATAGAAAGACTAGGGGACATGCAATGAAGCTACAGGGTAAACTATTTAAGACTAATAAAAGAAAATATTTTTTCACTCAACGTGTAATCAAACTCTGGAATTTGTTACCGGAGGATGTAGTAAAAGCTGTTAGTGTAGCTGGGTTTAAAAAAGGTTTGGACAAGTTCCTGGAGGAAAGGTCCATAAACCATTATTAAGAAGGGACCCAGGATGTCAATACTTGACCCAGTACAAGCATTGCGGAACCTGTGTCTTTTGGGGAAACTGCTAGGTACGTATGACCTGGATTGGCCACTGTTGGAAAAAGGATGCTAGGCTTCATGGATCTTGGTCTGACCCAGTATGGCATATCTTATGTTCTTATGTTCTTAAAAGCAAACCCTCTCTTTCCCTGCATCACTTAATGCTGTTGATCATGCTTTAATAATCTTCCCCTGTTTTACAATACTAGACAAAATCTTCAATGCAAAAGTAATATTTAAAGTCATGATAATACTTTTCCAATTGTTAATCATAGTTACACCATTCAAAAAAGATGTAAGAAAGCTGTGCTAGGTCAGCCCACGGTTCATTGAACTGAGGATCCTGTCTCCGACAGTGGCCAATCTGGGTCACAGGTACCTGCAGATAAAAGCTATTTCTTTATAGCTGATTTCCAGGGAGAATTGATGGTTTTCCCGAGTCTATTTGGCTAATCATTATTATGAAACTTTTTCTTTAAAAACCTCTCCAAACCTCTTTTGAACCCCGACTACCTTAATTTCCTTGACTATGTCCTCCAGCAGCTGATTAAAGAGCTTAATTATGAGATGTGTGAAAAAATAGGGGCTGATATTCAGCCCCCTGGCAGCCAGTATCATTGAAATGTCTGACCACCCTGGGCTAAAATGAAATTGGATATTTAGCACCGGAGCCCAGCAGACCATGGTGGTGACACAATCCATCTGGTAACTGGATAACACAACTGCATAAAAAGACAGCCATTGACCTGTCCTAACTATTTTCCTATCTGGTTAATGGCTGAATATCGCCAACTGGATAATCACTGGGATTTCCCCAGCTCTGCCGCATGGACCACCCCAAAACGAATTGGACGTTTGCAAGGTGATCTGTGGAGATATTCAATGAATTTTGGACTGAGCAGGGTTTATGGGGTTTGCAGATCCTGCAAACCCCACAAACCCTTCTGAAGGTCAACCCTATATGTTTTACAATTAATTTCAATCTGCTGGTTAGTTTCATAAAATGTTGTCTCATTTTAGTGCTGTATGAAAGGCTAAACAACTATCTCCTATTTAACTATCTCACTCCACACATGATTTCATTTATTTATTTATGCATTTAAGTTTTATATACCACCTTATCCTTCATTCAAAGTGGTTTACAGTGTAACTTGATTGGGTACATTTGAGGAAGTCAGGTAGGGGAGGGGATGAAGTGGGGGGCGGTGAGGTTATGTACATATATACATCTATTTACAGGTAGATCATGTGTAGTTTGTATGTGGTTATGTCCATAGCTATAGCTATGGGCTCTGGGAGTGCCCAAAGTACTGTGTGAATAGCAAGATCTTGAGCATCTTCTGGAAATTCTTGATATCGCTCATGACTCTCATTGCTTCAGGAAGTGAGTTCCATAGCGCAGGTGCAGAGAGTGATGGTGCTCTTCTGGATGTGGCTTGGTTGGGTCTTTGATATTCTGCAGGCATGATGATCTTATTTTCCATGTTGCTTCACTTGGGCCTTGTACTGGAGTCCTTGATTATTATGTTCCGAAGGGTAATAGCTGAAGCATTGTGAATGGTTTTGAATATATTTAGGATTGCTTTATATCTTGCACGCATGTGGATGGGCAGCCAATGAGTATTGGTGTGATGTGCTCATTTTTTGCTGTTTGTAATAATCTGGGCCACTGTATTTTGCAGCAGTTGGAGAGGGTGGACGGATTGCTTAGGGAGACCCTTGTAAAGCGAATTACCATAGTCTAGTATGGGTGTGATTATTGCTTGACATACTGAGTGGATGTGCTCCTGGTTTAGAATGGTTTGAGCCTCCTAATGAGCTTCAATCTATGGCATGCGTTTGCAGCTGTTTTGCTGATGTGGGTTTGAAGGTTGAGGTTCTTGTCTAGAATGATGCCCAAGGTATTTTACTTCTTCTTTCACTGTTATTGTTTTGTCCTGGATGTTGATTGTTTGTGGTGGGTTGAAGGTAGTACTTCTGGAGATAAACAGTGCTTCTGCCTTGTTGTAGTTCATTGACAAGCTGTTGTTGGTGAGCCATATGGTCATCTCTTCCAGACATTTAGTTCAGCTGCTTGTATGTTGATAGGAGTATAGACCATGATGTCGTCTGCATATATGTGGTAATACATCTTGTGTTGCTTAATGATATTGCATATGGGCTGTATGTATAGGTTAAAGAGGATGGATGGCTAAAGAGGATAAACTTCTGTCATATCCCCTCTTAGTCATCTCTTTTCCAAACTTTATATGGATGGTAGTTTAACTTCTTTATCATTTTTGTTGCCTTTTTTTGAAACCTTTTCAAGTTTTGCTATATCCTTTTTGAAACGGGGTGACCAGAATTGCACATAATACTCATGGAACAGTTGCCCAGGGAACTACAGGGAGGCATAATGATATTCTCAGTTTTTTTCTCTATTCCTTATCAAATAATCCCTAACATTCTATTTGCTTTGTTGGAATCTGTAGCACATTGGGCTGAAAATTTCTATTCTGAGTCACAATGACTCTATGGGAGCCTTTTACTAAAGGCCGCTACTACTACTACTACTGAGCATTTGTATAGCGCTACAAGACATATGCAGTGCTGCACAGACACGTAAGAAACAATTCCTGCTCATCAGAGCTTACAATCTAGTCAAGATAGACAACACAATAGCTGTAGACAGGGATACATATAGGGGGAATGGTAAAGAAACACAAAGGAGATCAGGTGAGTCAAGATCCGAAAGCGGCAGCAAAGAGGTGAGTTTTCAGCCTGGATTTGAAAAGGGCCAGAGAAGGCGCCTGACGTACAGACCCAGGTAGTTTGTTCCAGGCATAAGGAGCAACGAGGTGACAGGAGCAAAGTCTGGAGTTAGCAATAGAAGAGAAGGGCACAGATAGAAGCGATTTGTCAGAAGAGCGGAGTTTCCAGGGAGGGGTGTAGGGAGGTATAAGAGAGGGAAGGTAGTGAGGAGCTGAAGAGTGAATGCACTTATAGGTCAGCAGGAGAAAATTGAACTGGATGCAGAACTGATTAATGCTTTTTAACATGTGGTAACTGGCAGTTGAGAACACTAATGCATGTGCATGCCAGATACTGGCTGCTAAAACACACGTTAAGTGGCCTTCACACACTAGGGAAGGGGTTGGAAGGTTAGGGGCAGAATGTGGGCATCAAGAGCATATCGCCAATATCATGAGAGCAATTGCCATGTGCTCAGTAGCAATGTGGCAATTATTACAAATGCACATAACAAGCTCTTTTAAAAGGGCCTATTGATAATCCCTCTGGAGAGCGATGGGCAAAACTCTATAGATTCCATCACATACCCTTTCCTTCAGCTCAACTGTATCCCATTGATCGCTTGCCTCACCTGAGACCCCCACTCTTGAAAGGAAGTCCATGTTCAAGTGAATCTGAACAGCCCTATGGCGGACCTGGAACTGGTAGGGTTGGAGACTCAAAAACCACTGCATAATATAGCCATTGGACTCTTTATGCCTAGCTAGCCACTTGAGAGGTTGGTGGTTTGTTATTAGCATAAACGGATGGCCGAGCAGATAGTATTTAAAAGTTTCGAGTGTCCATTTGACAGTGAGGGCCTCCTTTTCGATCACAGCATAATGCTTTTCCTGAGGAATCAGTTTTCTGCTGATGAATGCTATGGGATGTTCTTCACCCCCACTTCCAGGGCCAGAACGGCTCCTAGGTCCACCCTTGAGCCAACAGTTTGCACAATAAATGGTAGAGAGAAATCAAGGATAATCAGGATGGGTTCAAAGCACACAGCCTTCTTGAGACACTGGAAGGCCAGGTTCAGGTCCGATAACCACTTGATCTGCTCAGGAACTCTCTTCCAGAGGAGACTGGTTAATGACTCCGCCCCTCTGCAAAATTAGGGATGAATCAGCAGTACTAGTCCATCAGTTTAAGGAAGGCATGAACCTCTTTCTTTGAGTTCGGGGTGGGGACCTGGACAATGGAATCCACTTCCTGCAGTTGAGGTTGTACATGTCCATTCCCAATTAAATACCCCAAGTATTGAACGTCCTGACATCACAGAAAACATTTAATGGAGTTTGCCATCAGTCTGGCCTTCTACAGGCTGGTCAACACAGCTTGTATTTGGGTTAGATGGGTGGTTCAGTCTCTGCTGTAGAAGATGATGTTGTCAAGGTATGCAGCCATATAATCCTTGTGTGTTCTCAGTAGGCAGTCAACTAGGCATTAAAACATGGCAGGAGCCTCGTGTAATCCAAAGGGCAGCACTATAAACTGAAGCAGACGTTGTGGGGTTGAAAAAACTTTATTCTGCCTGGCAGCCAGAGTCAAGAGTACCTGCCATTATCCCTTGGTCAGGTCCAAGGTTGATATAAAGCATGCTCTACCAAGTCGCTCAATTATTTAGCTCCTCTATTCTGGGCATGGGATACACTTCCAGTTTAGAAGCTGTATTGACCATCTGAAAGTCAATGCAGAATCTGATGCTTCCGACGGGTGACAGGCCATCACTAAGGAGCAGGAAGAGATGCTTAAATTGGGACTTATAGAAGTGCATGAGTGATTGGTCTTAACCCATCGTCCTGGGGCACAATTGTATTTGGGTCACTAACAGTGAGCCCTAAGCTATCCCTAGGGGTTTCTTCCCAATGCTCCCCCTCCAAATATCCCTCCCCATAGCCACCCCCAGATTCTGTTGGTAGCATAGCTTTTCCTGGCAACGCTGACTCTGGGACTCAGCAAGCTTGGGAATCTTGACATGTATATCTGGGACTTTCATGGGGAAGATCTCTGGGAAATCCTCCTCGTCTGACTTAGCAGAGCCATCAGTCAGTCGGGACTATATCTTACCGAAGTTTGGGTAATCTTGGCTGATCACCACTGGATACAGTAGCCAAGGCAGCACCACAACCTCAACCGTGACTTGACCTGCTGGAGTTTTAAGTGAGACCTGTGCCATTGGATAGTGCATCTGGTTTCCATGCACATAAACCAATGTTACCATCTTTGCATAGTCAATTTGTAACTGGATTACAGTTTCCCAGTGACTAAGGGTCCGCACACTTCCTGAGTTTATCAAGGCCTGGAGGTGAGTCCCCTCAAGCTCCACAGGAATCACAAAGTTCTGTGCCCCTGGGTGGGGACTGTCCACAAAACCACAGGTGTGAGGGGTGGTTAGGCCAACCTCCATGGGCTCTTCCATGCTCAGGGGACATTCCAGAGCATAGTATCCCTGGACTCCACACCTAAAACAGATGAAGGGGTCATCACTGGGGCCATGCCCTCACTTATGAGGTGACTTTGAGGGTTGGAACATGAGAGCCAATATTCGTTCCGGCTTCTCCTTCCGTCTTCCTGGCCTGACGGGTGACTTCTCTTTCTCACTGTCTGCTTCAGTCACCGGCTGGGCTTCATAATACCCCTCGGCTATTTCCAGTGCACTCTCCAGTGTAAGCTTGGGGTGCTGATGTATCCACTGTTTCATTGGGGCATCAAGCCCTCCAAGAACTTCTCCAACAGCACAATCTTGGCTATCTCGGGCCCAGTTTTTCCCTTCAGTTGCAGCCACTTCCATGCGAGCTTCTTCAATCACTATAGGAATCTCCGCGGGCTCTCTTATCTGGAGTTCCCGCTTTCTGAAGTACTGGCAGTAGGCCTCTGATGTACAGCCAGCCTATTCCAAAATGGCAGCCTTGACAGCTGCATATGTAGCTCACCTATCAGTGTTGGCATCCTGAATGCAGCCTGACTGCCTGTCAGCAAATTCACCATATAAGTAGTCCAGGTTGCCTCTAGTCACCCGGCCATGCTAGTAGTTCATTCAAAGTTTACCAAAAAGTAATCAAGTTCATCTTCTGCCATCATTTAAGGTAGCTGCTGGCATTGTAGTTGTTGCTGCTGATACTGTTGTTGTTGTTGCAACTGCCCTTCTACTAAAATCTGGAGGAGCCACTCCATTCTGACTTTTATTTTTCTCTCGCAAAGAACCACAGCCCATTCTTCTGTAGCCAAGTTAACCCTGCAGTAGTCCAGCTCCAACAAATTTTTAGTGGCCTCTAATGGCCAAAACAAAGCCTAAACCTTCTAAAGCTCCCTAACTAGGGTGAGGTTAACCCTCTTAGCCCACACAAAAAAACACCCCCTCCCCCCCCCCATCTTTTGTAGAGGCCCAGTCCTGGAGAAACGTGGATTTGCCCTCTGTCAAATTGTAGAGAAAATCCTCAAGCTACCACCATATCTGGTAGTGTGGTGTGTGGTGGGAAGAAGTTTTCTGTTCAAACACCAAACACAGCAGTTCAGCGAAACAAAACTTGTTTTTATTTAGACCCAGTTTGTTACACCTTCACAAAGATGGTCTCCTGGTCCTTCCTCCAGCCCAGTTAAAGTTCCTACCTTTGTACAGCTTGCCTTGAAAGGATTCCTGGCTCCACAGGCCTCTCTCCCTTCTGTTGCCTGCTGATCTTTAACCTCTCCTTGTGAGCCACACCCTCCCAGCCTTGAACTCCAGGCTGCAGGTTCTCTTAGAGCGGCCTGTTGATAATCCCTCTGGAGATGGATGAGCAACCCTATCATATGCACCTTTAGTAAAAGGATCCCTAAGATCTTTATTTGGTTGGTTACTGCTAACATGGAACCCAGCATTTTATACCACTAGTTGGGTTATTGGTTCATAAGTGTATCACTTGTCAGACGGCTGCCTAGGGTGAGAACTTACACAATCTTGACGATGCATATATTCATATGATTCTTGCAAGGTATTGTGGGTATTGTAGTTCATTCACTCCCAAACACAGCTGATGACAATAATTTGAGTTGTGAAACCAAGTGGTAAGATCAATAAAATACTTCTTTTATTGATGGGGTTTAATTCACCCAACACATGTATGCTTGATAGCACTATAAATGAGGTAACTTGCTTGCAGTGTTTAAAAATGGATAACAAAAAGTCACAAAGTAAACCAGAAACAACCTTCAGCTTGTCAGGCAATTAGCTAATGTTTTCTTAGCAAATAATTACCAAATACAAAGGCACAAAGTAAAGAATAAACTTTGCTGGTTAGGTTAACTTCTGCTTATTTTTCACGCCGATCTCAGCAGTGATTCTCCCTTGCTCACACACACAATCAGGTGCAGCCCTAATTACTATCAATGGACCAGCTGAAAGCCTTTAGCTGGCTGGCTGCTACTGTGTGAGCCCAAATCCTGCTTTAAGAGCTGTTTGCAGTGGAAATAAAGAACAAAGTTAGGTTTCTTTGTGATGGCTGATGTGTTTGCTCATAGAAAACTAGCAATAGCATTTAGATAAAGAACAGTCCATGTAAATAGTTTCATCTGCTGTATTTCCCCCTGCATCAACAATCATAGGGTCAATATCATACATTGGCACAGATGAGTCTTTCATTAAGGCACTATCCTGAGAATGCTTATTCCCTTGCTGCCATTCTCTATTATAGATAGGGTCTGGATCAGTGTTCATACCTGAGCCTCTCCTGCTATCATTATTCCTCTCTGTATAGCCTGGCCAATATGTAATCCAATTCTGATGTCCAGCCTTCCAATCTTGATCCCTGGACACTGGATCTTCTCTCACATACCTTCTGGCCTTGGTCTGAAAGTCCCTTCCACATGCAGTCTTCTCTCTTCCAGGTAGCCACTGGTGATTCCTATCTCTGCCACTCCATTCCTCTGGCTGAATCCAGTCCAATGGACTCTGCTGGCCTTTGGAATACCTCCCAGTATGAGTACTGCCTTGGAATCTCCCAGACCTTCCAATGGCCTTTCTTCTCTTCCTTCCAGAGAGTTTCCTTCTCTCTCTATCTGCTTGGCTTGGCTTCTGTTTCTCCAGGTGATACTGGTGCTTGTAGCCGTTGCTGAAGCTCTCCCCTCTGTATCTCTTCCTGAAGCTGTTCTTGAAACTGTTGCTGAAACTGTTTCCTGAAGAATAAGCTCTATTCTTATTCTTTCTTAATGTGTGCTGCTCCCTAACACAGCGCAGCTGTGTTGAATCAAGCCCTGCCCTTTGAGATGAGTGCTTAGGGATTACCTCATAGCTCTCTTGATTGCACACACATTCTCTCACTTCAGCCCCTCTCATGGCTGCTGGAAACCTGGTGCATTCTGGGACTGGTAGTCTTTTATGTGAAAACTCTGTTTTCTTGCTTCTACCAGAACTGACAGGTTGCTTGTTCAGAGTCACATCATCTTTTCTATAGCTCCTACCTGAGCTATGATAAGCTTCCTTATCACATACCCCCCTGCTTAAGTTATTACGGACTGGTTTTACTGGTGAAACTGCTTCTCTACAGTCCGTAATACCTACGAGAGTGTTATCTTCTTGAAGCTCACTTACTTCCTGACTGGGTTCAAGGTCATTATCTACAGGCCTCTCCCTCCAAGACTTAAGTACATTAATATGGTAGGTCTGCCTACGCCCTCTGGCATTTTCTACCATATAAGACACTGGGCTTACTTGTTTAACAACCTCCCATGGCCCTTTCCACTGTACCTCAAATTTTGGAGCAGTTCCTGCTACTTGAACCAAAACCTTTTCACCAATGCTTAATTGGCGGCTTTTGGCCTTTCTATCATACCACCCTTTCTGGCGAACTTGACTGTCCTGCAGGTTCCTCTCAGCAACCTGCGACGTCCTTTTCAAACGTGCTCTCAAGTCACGTAGAAACAGTGGCACCTCCTGACTTCCTGGTTCAGGATCAATCCATTGTTCCCTCAAAATATCCAGCAAACCCAGGGGAGCCCTACCATACATCAACTCATACGGAGTTGCACCTAGGGACACTTGAATTCTTCCCTTGCAGGCATATAAGGCAAAGGGTAATAACATATCCCATTCTTTTACCTCTCCTGCTAACCCCCTTCTCAACATTTGTTTGAGAGTTTGGTTGAATCTCTCCACCAAACCATTTGATTGTGGATGGTAGGCTGAGGTTTTCACGTGACGAATGCCAAAGGCATCCCAGACCTGGGCCAAATATTTGGATACAAAATTGGACCCTCGGTCAGTCAACACCTCTCTTGGGAATCCCACTTCACAAAACAATTTTACTAGCTCTAAAGCTATTGTTTTTGCAGAAACATTCCTCAATGGTATGGCCCAGGGAAACCTTGTTGCCTGATCTACCATAACTAGGATGTATTGGAACCCTCGGGGCGTTTTAACTAATGGGCCTACAATATCCATGGCAATGCGACCAATTGGGTCTGTGATGATTGGCATGGGGATCAATGGCACCACCGGTGGGTGAGCCGCTGTAACTCGCTGACACGCTGGACATGCAGCACAAAACTGGGCAGTTTCTTTGAAGATACCTGGCCAGTAAAAACGCACAAGTATTTGATCCAGCGTTCCTTGCATACCTTTATGACCTCCCACTGGATGATCATGTGCTAGCCTAAGTACTAGCCCTTTGAAAGTTGTCGGTACCACCAATTGTTTACGTACGACACCATTTCTGGGGTCCTGACTCTCTCTATATAATATGTCATTATCTAGTCTGAATCTGGGCAACTCCTCCCTGACCTCCTGAGCATACTTAAAAGCTCGGGTGAGAGCTTGATCAGCTCGCTGCTCTTGTGGAAAGTTAGGAAACTTTGCCACCAACTCAGCTGGCACCCAGGGTAAACTTTGACCAGCTAACATCTCAGCCCTACCCTGTGCTCTGCAAAGTCTCTCACGCCTCTTTTGTGCTTTCAACTTTCTTATTTTACCAGATGATGGGGTTATTAAATCATCATGAGAGGGTAAATCTCCTAATAACTCTGCCTGTTCCCCCTCCTCCTTCTGCTGGCTCTCTAACTTAGCCTGCGAGCGGGTGGATACAAGGCCCCTCTTATTACCCATAGTTTGGCCTTCTGGAAGCTTAACCATCTTTTTAGCTAGGGACTGAGGACTTCCAAAGAAAGGCCCGCGAGCTATTTCCATTATTAAACCTTCTCCCTCCTTCTTTCCTAGCCCTTTCACTAGTTCCTGCTTAAATCTTGGCCAGTCCTTTCCTAGGACCAAATCAAAGGGTAGCCTAGGCACCACTGCTAATAGGACTTCCTCTTGTTCCCCCAGGCACTTAACCTTAAACCTATAGGTGGGATATGATGTTGCAGCACCATGAATGCATCTGATGTGAACTTGGCTTTCAGGGGTTCTAGGCACAAATCTTTCTTGGGCCTCTATCCTCTTCCAAAGCCTTTTTGACATCATACTCTGGTCTGCCCCAGAGTCTAATAATGCATTTGTGGTAATTCCTTGCACATCAACCATCAAAAGAAATCCTTCCTTGGGCTGTTTTAAATCCAGACCCATTAAACTAGTGTGTGTCTGGCATCTCTTCTCTAAGTGTCCCACTTTTCCACACTTGAAACATTTCTTTCTATTCCACTGTGTCATCTGGTTTGATACAGTACATTCATTTTCAGAAACATTCTTAATTATTCCTTTTCTGATACAGCACATCTAGCCTCAGCATCCCTCTTTAGAGGGCCACCCATTCTATGGCAAGCCTGCGTGGCTTCCAAGAATCTCTCTGCTAGCATGGTTGCCTCTCCAAGATTTTGGCAATTTTGCTGTATAAGAAAAACATTCAAATCTTTAGGTACCCCAAGCATAAATTGTTCCAGCATTATAATATCTAATAACATTTCTACTGTCTTTTGCTCAGGCTCCAACCATTTTACAGCTAAACTTCTGATTCTCTGACTCAGAGCCCTGGGTGTCTCACCCACTTTCAATGTAACAGCTCTAAACATTCGCCTATACTCTGAAATAGACAACCCTAGGCGATCTCTAATAGCTGCCTTTACATCCTTATAAATCAAAGCCTGGGCTGCTGGCATTGCTCTGTAAGCTGCTAGTGCCTCACCAGTTAATGAGGCTGCCAGCCTTACTGCCCACTGGGTCTCTGGCCATGCTAAAGCCTGTGCCACTCTTTCAAAAGACTCTAGAAAATCATCAACATTATCTTCTGGAGTTAATTTCCCAAAATTAAATGCCCCAATCCCTTGATTGAGTCCCACAGTGTCCACATGTGGTGCACCAGTACTAACTGCTGGTCTTGCATCTGTTCCACTTTGGCTCTGCAGCTGAACTAGAGCTTGCACCAGATCAAGCACTGGTTTCTGCTGTTCCATTAAGGCCTTCATAGCAGTGTCCTGGGCCTGCTGTGATAGCTCCTGCTGCTTGCTGAATTGGGCTGCCATCCACTGAGCCATCTCCGTCGGATCCATCTTGACCTCTGCAAGAAAAGAAAAAAGAAAAACCCAAGAGCAGCACCTTCCAACCAGGTGTGTTTTTTTTTTTTTTTTTTAATTTTTTTTTTTTTCCTATTACCCCCTGTGCTTACACACATCCACCACTAGACATGCCCAGGTACATATTACCTTGTCTCAGTGATGAATCCAGCTTTGCACAGGGTCTTTTCCTCTGGGACAGCTTCCTGGAACAACCACTTTTCCTCCAAAGTGCAGACGAGGGAAAAAAATCTTCTTACAGCTTTAAACTTGACTTTTATTTGTAATCCACAACAAGTAAATCCTCTTGGTGCAAGAGCAAACCGAAAAACTACGCCATTTGTCAGACGGCTGCCTAGGGTGAGAACTTACACAATCTTGACGATGCATATATTCATATGATTCTTGCAAGGTATTGTGGGTATTGTAGTTCATTCACTCCCAAACACAGCTGATGACAATAATTTGAGTTGTGAAACCAAGTGGTAAGATCAATAAAATACTTCTTTTATTGATGGGGTTTAATTCACCCAACACATGTATGCTTGATAGCACTATAAATGAGGTTACTTGCTTGCAGTGTTTAAAAATGGATAACAAAAAGTCACAAAGTAAACCAGAAACAACCTTCAGCTTGTCAGGCAATTAGCTAATGTTTTCTTAGCAAATAATTACCAAATACAAAGGCACAAAGTAAAGAATAAACTTTGCTGGTTAGGTTAACTTCTGCTTATTTTCCACGCCGATCTCAGCAGTGATTCTCCCTTGCTCACACACACAATCAGGTGAGACTTTTGGCAAAACTAAAGAGTCATGGGATAGGAGGCAGTGTACTACTGTGGATCAGGAACTGGTTAAAAGATAGAAAGCAGAGGGTAGGGCTAAATGGCCAATTTTCCCAATGGAGAAAGGTGAATAGTGGTGTACCCCAGGGATCTGTGCTGGGTCCGCTGCTTTTTGACATATTCATAAATGACCTGGAAAGTGGAATAACGAGTGAGGTTATCAAATTTGCTGATGACACAAAACTATTTAAAGTTGTTAAAACCCAGGAGGATTGTGGAAAATTGCAAGAGGATCTTGATAAATTGGAAGACTGGGCATCAAAATGGCAGATGAAATTTAATGTGGAGAAGTGCAAGGTTATGCACCTAGGGAAGAACAACCCAAACTATGGTTACACGATGCAAGGTTCCACATTAGGAACCACCACCCAAGAAAAAGATTTAGGCGTCCTTGTGGATACCATGTTAAAACCCTCGGCCCAGTGTGCAGCGGCGGCCAAGAGAGCAAATAGAATGCTAGGTATGATAAGGAAAGGAATGGAAAATAAAACAAAAGATATTATAATGCCTCTATATCGTTCCATGGTGAGACCGCACCTTGAATATTGTGTGCAATTCTGGTCGCCATATCTTAAAAAGGATATAGCAATTTTAGAAAAGGTTCAGAGAAGAGCCACCAAAATGGTAAAGGGGATGGAAGGCTACTCCTATGAAGAAAGGCTAAAAAGGTTGGGGCTCTTTAACCTGGAAAAGAGACGGCTGAGGGGAGATATGATAGAAGTCTATAAATTAATGAACGGAGTGGAACGGGTAAACGTAGATCGATTGTTTACCTTATCAGAATATAGAAAGACTAGGGGACATGCAATGAAGCTACAGGGTAAACTATTTAAGACTAATAAAAGAAAATATTTTTTCACTCAACGTGTAATCAAACTCTGGAATTTGTTACCGGAGGATGTAGTAAAGGCTGTTAGTGTAGCTGGGTTTAAAAAAGGTTTGGACAAGTTCCTGGAGGAAAGGTCCATAAACCATTATTAAGAAGGGACCCAGGATATCAATGCTTGAACCAATACAAGCATTGTGGAACCTGTGTCCCTTGGGGTAACTGCTAGGTACGTATGACCTAGATTGGCCACTGTTGGAAACAGAATACTGGGCTTGATGGACCTTGGTCTGACCCAGTATGGCATATCTTATGTTCTTATGTTCTTATGTTCAGCCCTAATTACTATCAATGGACTAGCTGAAAGCCTTTAGCTGGCTGGCTGCTACTGTGTGAGCCCAAATCCTGCTTTAAGAGCTGTTTGCAGTGGAAATAAAGAACAAAGTTAGGTTTCTTTGTGATGGCTGATGTGTTTGCTCATAGAAAACTAGCAATAGCATTTAGATAAAGAATGGTCCATGTAAATAGTTTCATCTGCTGTATTTCCCCCTGCATCAACAATCATAGGGTCAATATCATACATTGGCACAGATGAGTCTTTCATTAAGGCACTATCCTGAGAATGCTTATTCCCTTGCTGCCTTTCTCTATTATAGATAGGGTCTGGATCAGTGTTCATACCTGAGCCTCTCCTGCTATCATTATTCCTCTCTGTATAGCCTGGCCAATATGTAATCCAATTCTGATGTCCAGCCTTCCAATCTTGATCCCTGGACACTGGATCTTCTCTCACATACCTTCTGGCCTTGGTCTGAAAGTCCCTTCCACATGCAGTCTTCTCTCTTCCAGGTAGCCACTGGTGATTCCTATCTCTGCCACTCCATTCCTCTGGCTGAATCCAGTCCAATGGACTCTGCTGGTCTTTGGAATACCTCCCAGTATGAGTACTGCCTTGGAATCTCCCAGGCCTTCCAATGGCCTTTCTTCTCTTCCTTCCAGAGAGTTTCCTTCTCTCTCTATCTGCTTGGCTTGGCTTCTGTTTCTCCAGGTGATACTGGTGCTTGTAGCCGTTGCTGAAGCTCTCCCCTCTGTATCTCTTCCTGAAGCTGTTCTTGAAACTGTTGCTGAAACTGTTTCCTGAAGAATAAGCTCTATTCTTATTCTTTCTTAATGTGTGCTGCTCCCCAACACAGCGCAGCTGTGTTGAATCAAGCCCTGCTCTTTGAGATGAGTGCTTAGGGATTACCTCATAGCTCTCTTGATTGCACACACATTCTCTCACTTCAGCCCCTCTCATGGCTGCTGGAAACCTGGTGCATTCTGGGACTGGTAGTCTTTTATGTGAAAACTCTGTTTTCTTGCTTCTACCAGAACTGACAGGTTGCTTGTTCAGAGTCACATCATCTTTTCTATAGCTCCTACCTGAGCTATGATAAGCTTCCTTATCACACACTCTGTACTTGTCCACATTAAAATTCAACTGCTACTTAGATGCCAAGTCTCTTAGGGGTCTGTTTACTAAACGGCGCACATGTACGGGGCGCACATGAGCGCTCTAAAAGATGTATTTAAGTGCTCTTAAGCGCCCCGTACGAGTGCGCGGCACATTAACGGGTCCCGCAAGCGTGCGCCGACAACGCGCACATTTGCGGGGCGGTAATGTGCGAAAGAGGCGTGCCAAGGCGAAATGAGGGCGGAGGAAGGCCCCCTAGGGGCGGAGAGACGGGGTCAGTGGGCGGAATGTGGGAGGGGAGAGACTCGCCGCACAGGAGCGTGCCCGAATCTGCAAAGAAATTTACCGCCAGTGAAACACTCGCGTTAGAGGTGCTGTGCAGGGAAAAGAAACCGTTTCCGTCAGCAATGTGCAGCACAATAGTGGAAGCCCAAAAACCGTGAGCAGTGTGATCTATGTGCACAGATCAAACGCCGTAATGTCACAGGGCACTAACCACACGGGCGCCGCGCACCTTAGCGCATCTGTCAATCACAGCTTCTGTTCTTCACGACGGAACGCCCACTCCTTATACGGCACCCGCTCGGTACCGCGGACCGCACAACACCGGCCTTTAGTAAACAGACCCCTTAGTCTTACAAGATCCTTCTGCAATTTCTTACAATCCCCTGCAGTTTTAATGACTTAATTATTTTTTGTCATCTGCAAATTTGATCACCTCACAGGGTCTTCCTTTGCCCAGATCATTCATAGATATATTAAGTAGGTCCTAGTTGGAAAACTGGCCATTTAGTCCTACTCTCTGTTTCTTGTTTCTTAACTCATTATCAGTCCACAATAGGCTGCTGCCTCTTTTCCTATAACTCTCTAATTTCCTGGGGAGTCTTTCATGAGAGACTATGGGGTACGTTTACAAAGCAGCGGTAGTGGCCTCCGTGCGATACACCTATGTCAAATGCTTTCTGAAAATCCAAATACATTATACCAAACTGGCTCACCTTAATTTACATATATCTTTACACCTTAAAAATAGTTAATAAATTAGTAAGGCAAAACTTTCCTTTGCTAAAGCCATAATGACTCATTGCGCTGTGTCCATCAGTATGGTCACTAATATTCAGGCTGATGCAGAAAACTAGCGCAGCCTTTAAGCACAGATAACGCCACTTTTAAGCAGACTTACTGCTGCCACAAAATGCAGAAAAGAGACAGACATGCGCATAAACAGCAAAGGAAAAACTAGAGCACAATTAACGCCAAGAGTATTTAAATGTATTTAAATCATAGGCAAATAAGCTGCACATAATGAAATGGTATGCAAATATTGGCTGCTCCTGATGCAGAGAAACACATAGAGGATTTCACAACCAGCCTTAATGCCAATATCTTTACGCCTGGGTCTGAGGTGGTTAAAACATCTAGCGCGTGCCCCTGACAGTATTTTGATGGAAGCGGGTGCTTTTCCTGATGTCTGGATCATCTGTCAAAGATGATGCAGGCTTCAGGGAAAGTCCCCAATGCTATCAAAATACTGTCGAGGACTGATGCCCCCGACAGAAAGTAAATCCCTGGTCCCAATCCCCCATCCCCCACCCAACTTAAAATAAACCTGGTGACCCAGCAGACCCAACCCCCCACCCCCACCCAACCAAAAGCAGGAGCACTGGGATGCACTGGAGAAGGTCAGACTGCCATATAAGGTAGAGTATGCCTTTTATGGCAATCTGTCCCCACACGGGTCCTGGTGCTGCCATTTTTCAAGATGGCAGGGCAAGAGCAGGAGCATATTGGCAGTGCTTCTGCTTGTTTCTAAAGGTACCAGGAGGGGGGGGGGTTCTGGGCTTCTGAGCGACCAGGTTTATTTTTAGTTGGGTGGGGTGTGGGGGCGGGGGGTTCGGGGCTGCTGGGCCACCAGGTTTATTTTTAGTTGGGCGGTGGGTGGGGAGTTCTGGGCTGCTGGGCCAACAGGTTTATTTTTAATTCGATGGGGGTGGGAGGGGGGTGTTTGGGACTGCTGGGCCACCAAGTTTATTTGTAGTTGGGTGGGGGTGGGGGTTTGGGGCCACTGGACTACCAGACTTATTTTTGGTGGGGTGGGGGGTAGAGGGTTCGGGACTGCTGGGCCACCCATGTTTATTTTTAGTTCAGCTGGGGGTGGAGGGTTCTGGGCCGCCGGGCCAACAGGTATATTTTTAGTGGGGGGGGGGTAGTTTTGGGCCGCTGTACCAACAGGTTTATTTTTAGTTGGGAAGGGGTGTGGGTGTGGGGCCACTGGGCCACCAGGCTTATTTTTAGTGGGGTGGGAGGTTCAGGGCCAGTGGGCCACCAGGGATTTGATTTCTGTCAGGGGCACTGGCCTCTGACCATATTTTGATGGCATCAGAGGCTTTCTCTGATGCCTGGATCATCTGAGGACCCCTCAGATGATCCAGGCATTGGGGAAAGCCACCAGTGACATTAAAATACTGTTGAACCTCATAAGCAAATTAGCCACATGGTGCCCCTGTTTCTCTGGGAGAGCAGGGTGACTCTACCATTAGGCCACCTGAGGAAGTCGCCTCAGGCGGCAGTTTCAAGGGGGTGGCACTCTGGACGCTGTGTTTATTTTTGATTTTGCCATCTCTGGCCTACCACTGCCTATGGCCTTCCCACCGCTGTTTTTCCCGCTCAACTCATCCAAGTGAGAAAAAAAGTGGCGGGAAGGCAGTCGGAGGCCAGAGATGGCAAAATCAAAAATAAACACAGCTGAATGAAGAAAAAATAAACACCAAGTCTCTTCAATACTCCAGCATGCTCATAAGCCCCTACTGGTTCCACCTGCACCCTCCTCCCCCCCCCCCTGACGTGAAAAGCATCATCAGAGGGGTGGGATTCATTAGGGTTTTACAAGCATGCCAGAGTCGCAAGAGCCGGCACTTTTTCTTTCTTGGTTTTTTTTTTTCAAATGTTGATAGCTTGTTACCGCTTAAATGTGCAGCTAGCTATCAACTTTGAAAAAAAAAAGCACGCTTTTCCTTTCTTGCCGCAGATTCTGGACAAAGTGGGGGTGCAGGAGGGACAAATGCTGGACAACAGGGGGGGAACAAATACTGGACAGTGGGGGGGGGGTGAGAGGACAAATGCTGGACAGCAGGGGGGGGAAGCAGGATGACAAATGCTGGGCGATGGGGGGAAAGGTGGAAGGACAAAAGCTGGACAGGAAGGGGAGACAAATGCTGGACAATGGGGGACAGGAGGACAAATGCTGGACTATGGGGGTCAGGAGGACAAATGATAGACAACAGGGGAAATGGGCAGGAAGCCAAATGCTGGACAGCTGAGGGGGAAGCAGGAAGACAAATTCTGGACAGAGGGGGGAAGATTAAAGACCAGGGCCGGCACTACCAGATAAGCTGAATAAAGCATGGCAGGGGGGCACCGGCATCAGGAGAGTGCTATCACTAGCCACCTGCCCCCACTCCCCATTCAGGATAATCTGCAGAGCACCGGTGGCCTAGTGGAGAACCTGCCCCCAGGACACACTGCTCACGCGTGCAGAAGACTGTGAGAGGCTGCAATTGCTACTCGCAGCCTTCTGCCCATGGGCAGGCTCTCCACCAGGCTGCCAGGTCCCAGTAGATAACCCTGAATGGGGAATGGGGGTGGGCAGCCAGCAACAGTACCCTCCTGACATCGGCACCTGTGAGCCATAATCATGGCTTGCACAGCTCCTGCCTGCAGACAGAAGGGTGTGAGAGGCAACAATCATGGTCCAGAGAAGCAAAGTCTGCCTGTGGGAGCAGCATGTCTTGCAGGCAGGGGCTGTGCAAGGACAATTTTGCCCTGCCTCTCTGGTCTGGGATCATGGCTTGAACAGACTCTGCCTGTGGGACATGCTGCTCTGCCCCTTGTACATACAAGGGATGGACATGGGGAGGCATTGGGAGGTGAATGTGGATGGGCACTGTGAGTCAGAAGGGAGATGCTGGGTGCAGGGGGAGGCAGGGATAAGATTGAGGTGGGGGGCTAGGGAAATACTGGACATGGAAAGGGACATAGAAAGAAGCAAGGAGGGGAGATGGAGTGGTGATGTTGGCTAGGGGGCTACAGGGAGACTATGGGAAAATGCTGGACTTGAGAAATGGGGGACAGAGGGGAGATGCTGGACAGGGGCTAATAAGGGGGGGAAGGAAATGCAGGACATGGGGGTAATAGGGAGAGAGAGGGGAGAAGATGGGCATTAGGTAACTAGGTTGAGAAAGAGACGGAGAAATGATGGATATGGGAGTAATAGGGAGGGAATGGGACGGGATGGAGATGGGGTAGATGCTGGTTGCTGTGGATAGGAAGGGAGAGGGCAGACATGGAAGGAAAGAGAGAACAGAGGTACTGGATGGAGGAAAAGAGAGAGACAGAGAGAGAGAGAGAGAGACACTGGATGGGTGATGAGAGATGTTCGACATGGAGAGCGTTAGCAAAAGACTGGGGAATAATAGACCATGGAAGAAAAGCTGGGGAATGGAAGGACTAGGCTAAAGGTTGAAAGGTAGTAGGTAGATGGCATATAAAAAAAGGGAGATTGAGAAATGGATAATAAGGAGTAGTGAAATCTGGGTGGACAGAGAGAGAAATAAATGGAAGAAAACTGAAAGGAAAAAAAAATCAATATCCAAGATGGAAGGAAGTGAAGAAAAAATAGGAGAGACAAGAAATGGCAGATGGACTAGAGACCATAGGAAGAGAGCTAAGAGAAGACAGAAGAAAGCAGAAACCTCAGATTGGGACCAGCATGATCAGACAACAAAGGAAGAAAACATTTTTTTTTTCAATTTAGTGATTGGACTTTGCACTACCTTTGTATTTTACATAGTACGGGGAATTGCATTTCTTATTTCTCTGGTGTTGCACTGCATGTGGAGTCTGGCTTCTTGGGGTTTCAGTTTAATTTTTTTCTGCATATTTTTATTTTTACTTTAGGTTCTGGTCACCTATTCTGTACTTGGTGAAGGTCTGTGATCTGAGTGTGTGACCGAGGCCAGGCATTCTGTCAACATGGAGTTTGTATGTAGGGATCATTACTGTAGTAATTTGACTTGTTCAGCTTTTCAAAAAGGTGTATGGATGTTCTAGGGCCCGCTGAAGTATTTATAGTGCTGCTTTTCTGGGTAGACCTCTTGTTGTATGAGTGAACATTTATGATGGTATAGTATGGTAAATTTGGCCTTGTAGAACTTTGGTGACTTTTGTAGAGTTTTATATTACTTCACAATATGCCTGGTACTGGAGATTGGTAATGTTGCTGTTAGTGAGATGACTAGAATTCAGGTTTTATTTTTAAATATATTGAGTTCTGTGAGTGAATGTCCTACTTCTGCTCTGCACCCATTGTCAAGGAAAAGGTTTCTGTGGATGCAGAATATATATTCAAAAAGAAAAAGTGAGAACCATAATGCAGTTTATAACAAAATAAAATTAGTTATAAATTTATAATTTGGTATTATAAACTGTGCTTAGGTTCTCACTTTTCCTTTAAGTTCTTTGATGTGTGAGCGTCTTGCATTTCCTTTGTTTTTTGCGGAACATTTATTTACATTAACACCTTGCTGCCCAGTGTGCAGTTTCAGGAGTTATGTTGGGGATTGCCAAGCCCTTCTTGGTGTTTATGTTGGAGTGGGAGGTGTTGTGTTGGGGTCACAAAGTCCCTCTTGTTTTTCAGTGGGCAGGAAGTGCTGTGTTGGGCATCAAGTCACTCTTGTTTTTGTGGAAGTGGGAGTTGCTGCATGAGTGCTGTTGAGCCCCTCTTGTTTGGCATACTTAGCAGCATGTTTCCTAGGCTCTGGGCTGGTAACAAATGAACATAAGAAATGCCATACTGGGTTAGACCAAGAGCCATCAAGCCCAATATCCTGTTTCCAACAGTATCCAATCTAGGTCACAAGTACCTGGCAGGTTCCCAAAACAGCACACAGGTTCCACAATGTTTATCCTGTAGGTCCTCTCTAATAATAGTTTATGCACCTTTCCTCCAGGAAGTTGTCCAAACCTTTTTTAAACCAAGCTATACTAACAGCTTTTACGATGATCCTCCTGTAACTAATTCCAGAGTTTGATTATGCGGGGCCATAGGCTAACTGCAGGAAGGCAAAATGGCTGCCAGGGCAACTAAGGCCACCCAATGAGGTGGCATTAGTGGCACCCATGCTACTTGTTTTGAGTCATTATGTTAGTTTCTGTCAACAATGCAGATGCCGGTGTGTGAGAATTCTTTCTTTTGCCTCACTCTGGAGTAAATTATAATTTTGGGAAAGAAATCCTGTAAACCTAAGAGTAATGGAGTAAAAGCATTTTTTTGTCTACATATGTCTGGTTTTATATATTCCCTTTATATATTCCCTACTTGAAGATCTATCTCTGTTCTGTATATATATGACACTGCTTGCCCCAGGATAAACATTGTGGAACCTGTGTGCTGTTTTGAGAACCTGCCAGGTACTTGTGACCTAGATTGGATACTGTTGGAAACAGGATATTGGGCTTGATGGCTCTTGGTCTAACCCAGTATGGCATTTCTTATGTTCATTTGTTACTAGCCCAGAGCCTAGGAAACATGCTGCTAAGTATGCCAAATAAGAGGGGTTCAACAGCACTCATGCAGCAACTCCCACTTCCACAAAAACAAGAGTGACTTGATGCCCAACACAGCACTTCCTGCCCACTGAAAAACAAGAGGAACTTTGTGACCCTAACACAACATCTCCCACTCCAACATAAACACCAAGAAGGGCTTGGCAACCCCCAACATAACTCCTGAAACTGCACACTGCATATATATGACAGGCTCCATGTTCTGTTAGCATGTAGTTTCTATGTAGGGAGCTGTAGTAATCTGGCTTGTTCAGTTTTCTGAATAGGAATATGGATGTTCTAGGGCCCCCTGCAATATTTCGGGGTACGCTTCATGTGAGTTTTGGAAGTTAGTGCTGTTATGTTAATAGTAGGTTTTCTCTATGAACCCAGTACACTGGGTTCTTGGTATAGTCAACTGTAGGGTATTGGTTGGAGGGGTACTGGAATATGTATTGTCTTTAAGATTTGCAGTTTTGCAATCTTTATGCTGCCAGACTGAAATTTAAAATTTTTTGTCAGTTAAGATTCAAGGAAATTTCAATTTTTAAGGGAATATCTCAGTTTAATTTTGTTTAGTAGCCTGAAAGCTTCACCGTTACTAAGTTCCTGGACTTTTCCATTTCTAGCACATTCCAATCCAGCCTTTGAATTCGTAACTACCAGGATTAGTTTGTCTCATTTTATTTCTTCCTTCCTCATCAACAATCTGGCCATAGCAAAATAAATCTGATGTGCAGATACTTAAATTGGTTTGATGGGGGGGGGGGGGGGGGCTGTGTAAGTGGCTTTTCATTAATCAAATTTAATGTTTTATTATTATGTTTGTTTTATTGTAACATCTGTTTTACCAAATTTTTGGAAGCCACCTAGGATTTTAGATGGGTGGCATATATATTTTAAAATAAAGTATACTACATTTATGCAAATAATGCCACAGTGCCCTGCATCACCCTCATGCCATCCCTGGGGGGAAGTAGACAGGAGGGGGCACTGGGAGGTGGAGGAAAGCAGAATACTCAGATTGGGACCAGCATGATCAGAGAATAAAATGGCCAGACAATAAAGGTAGAAGAGAATTTTGTTTTCAGTTTAATGATCGGACTTGGTGCTATCTTTATATTTTATGCAGTACAGAGAAATGCATTGCTTTCTATTTCTCTGGTGTTGCACTGTATGCAGAGTCTGACTTTTTGGGGTTGCAGTTTAATTTTTATCTACATACGTTTATTTTTAGGTTATGGTCATTTATTCTGTACTTGGTGAGGGTCTGAATGTGCAACCAAGGTCAGGTGTTCTGTTAACATGGAGTTTGTATGTAGGAATCTGTATTGTAGTAATCTGAATTGTTCAGCTCTTCAAATAGGTGTTGGATGTTCCAGGGCCCGTTGCAGTATTTACAGTGATGCTTTTTTTTTTGGGTAGGCTCCTTATGTGAGTTTTGGAAGTTGGTGCTGGTATGGTATGGTAGATTACCTCTATAGATCCTTAGTGACTTTGTTGTAGGATTTTGTGTTAGTTCACAATATGCCAATATGCCTGATACTGGAGAATGATTGTTGTTGTTAGTGAGATGACCAGAAGCAGATTTTTTTTTTTTTTTTTTAGATATTGAGTTCTGTGGGTGAATGTCTTAGTTCTGCTCTGCACCCAATATTGAGGGAGGGCGTTCTGGGGTCTATTCTGAACCACAAATAGCAGGTCTGGATTTCTGATCCAGACCCGCTAAATGCCTGGCCTGTGTCTGAGAAACAGAGCTCCTTGCACATAGATCTGAGCTGTGTCAGGAGCTCTATTTGTGGGTGGAAGGGGGTGGGTCTCAGGCGGTGCGTGGGCGACCTGTGGGTGGCGCTATGACCCCGGATGTACAGGGCCGATTCCAAGATCGGCCCTGTACGTCTGGGGTCAGCCATTTATACGGGGGACTTATTCCACCTCCGAGGTGGAATAAGTCCCTCTAGATAGAGGAGGATGCCTGATCCAGGGCCAGCCGAAGAGATGAGGGGGTTACCTACAGCCCGACCCCGGCCACGGGGTTGGGCTGTGGGGAAAAGAACTTTTTCTTCGCTGCCAGGAATATGGCTCCTGCATGGAGCTGCGGTGGCATGGCAACAGGACGGCATGGCAACAGGATGCCATGCCACTGTCACTCCATGCAGGAGCTAGGCTGGGCTAGCCGGGGAGTGGCTTAGACATCCGGGTGACCAGAATTGGGGCATGGCCTGCACGTCCAGGCCAGTAGACTCAATTCTGATCCTCTCTGTGAATGCAAAATACATGTTCAAAAAGAAAAAGCAAGTTTATAACAAGAAAATAAAAATGAGTTATAATTTGGTGTTATAAACTGTGCAGTGGTTCTTGCTTTTTCTTTTAGTTCCTTGGTGTGCAAACATTGTGCATTTCCCACACATTATCTAATTTGCTTTTTGGCTCATGCTAACCTTCTAGGTCTCATCCACAGACATAACTTGCTTCAGGGTTTCATTGATCAAGAACATCAAAGCAAAAGGAAATAGCCATCAGTATCATATGTTCTCTTGGTGTTTCTATAAAGTGATCACTGTTAACGCTTGAAAGACCTCTAACTTGGCACCTCACTATTCAAATTGGCCCTTTGAGCGGGCTTGTTGCATCACCAATTCTTTATTGAGAAATGATGCAAGCTGGCAATAATGTCTCAGTGCTACGTTTCTCTTCACAGCCCCAGGCTTCAGTGAGCCCATTCCACCTTGATCAAGTACCCTGCTACATCAGCAGAGGTCTTCTGTCCCAATAAGAAGCTGCAGAATTTCTGGACAGTGCCCATACAGTTTATAAATGACTCTATTTCGGGTACCCCTCTAAACCTGATATTGTTATGCCATGTCCAATTTTCAAGGTCATCCCTCTGCAAATCTCTAATCTGATCCAATGGCTTCTGCATCATCTCCATTACCTCCTCCTGTAGGCCCATCCACTCATCCAGTTCCTCAACACATTGACCCATTTCAGCTTCTCTTATTTAAGGCCCAACACTGCCTCCATACTCGGCATTTCTTTCTTAATTTCGGCAAGTCACAAATGCATTTCCCACTGTCTTAAAGGTGCATCCTGTTGTTCCTCATCTGTGCTTAAATCTCTCTCCAAATTGCCATATTTATTATTTATTTATTTATTACATTCTCTTATATACCGCGCTATTCTGCATCAGTGCGGTTTAAATTGAACAAACTGAAATTACACTGAACAGGGCATTATAACTTGGAGATAACTATTTTACAGGGAACATGGGCTATGGAGGGTTAAGTGGCTTGCCCAAGACCACAAGGAGCACCTGTGGGACTAGAAACCCCAGTCCTTCCGGCCCAAGGTTGCTGTCCTCTAGTGAGATTTGAACCCCTGACCTTCCGGCCTGAAGTACCTTGCCCCAACCACTAGGCCACTCCTCCACTCTTGCCCCAACCACTAGGCCACTCCTCCACTCTTTCTTACCAGCAACCTGCTGCTTGCCACTAGTGCAAGAGTTTCCATTAGGCAGATATTTTAAAACTTCTAGCCTCTTTTGGACTGACATGATATCAGTGGCAATCATGATCAGGAATTAGCATGAGTGGGTTCATATATTTCACAAAATTAAGCACTATGTGCAATCCTAACTTAGAGCTGCTTGCTCAAGCATCCAACATGCTCTATGATGTCACTTTCTCTGTGGAGTGGAGAACACTTTTCACCCCTGCAGATCTTGCCCAATAAATCCTTCGTTACCCATCTAGATCCCTCTGAAAACTGTCCTGCTCATGTTCAAGGAAAGTGCAATATGTTCTTTGCTACCTCAGGAACCAGTTTTACATTTTTGTGGACAGGAAAATAACTTACCAATTAAGAAGATGAGAATACAAAAATGAAAAAAAAAATATGGAAACTTCTTTTTCAAGACTGAAGTTGTTTGTCCTTGATATCTTTCTAAAACAACAGCATTCTATTCTTTTTCTAATAATTTTTCTATATACATATTGCTGCTTTTACCATTCCTTCCTATAGAGTTAGGCCATGTTTGGGAGGATATTTAAATGAAGCAGTGAGCTGATTGTAAGTTTGTGAGTTTCAAATCAATTATAATTAATGGTAAAAGGAATGTTTTGAATGTTTTTTTAAGATAAGCTATTTGTTTTGTTTGATATTTGTGCGTAATCTGGAATCAGATTATGTATTTTATTTTAATAATATATTAGCTTGCAAACTTACAATGTAGTGTTGATTTACTTGGAAGGAGGATTGATTATATCATTGTAGATTGCACTGTGTTCATCAGGTGTTCCTTCTGGGTTAATATAATTACTGATATATTACACATTTTAACACTTATTTCCTTACATTATTTGATTTAATTTGACCAATGGTGATGTTTGGCTATTTGTCAGTAATTGACTTATTTGTTACTATAACATATCTGAGTATATGGAATTGATTATATGGTTCACATGGTTCATTTAGTATCTTGATGATGCTAAAGACTGTTAGTTCTCAATTCATTGCAGTTGAATTAATTCAATGAAGAAAAAAATAAGAAAATACAAGCTGTTCAAGTTTTCTTATGCTACTTATGCTTACAATGAGAACAGATTGTTTAGTGCTGGTAATTAGTTCCCTTGAATCCTATGTACTAAGCATTTCTCCTATAGGCACAAAGCAGCCCAATATTCAAAGGAACTCATACCTTTAACAGTGATCACTAAATATATAAGAGGGGACAAAACCATAGCAGAGAGGCTGAATGAATTCTTTGCTTTGGTCTTTCCTGAAAAAGATATAGGGAAGTTACCCATGACTGAAATGATATTTAAAGGTGATGCACTGGAAGAATTGAAAAAAATTTCAATAAACCAGGAAGATGTATTAAAACTATTTGATAAACTGAAGAATAACAGATCATCTGGACCGGATGGTATACATATTGGGGGTCATTCTGAGCAAAGAATAGTGGGGATGGACGTCCCATTGGGACGTCCATCCCTATTACTCTTGCCCTTTCCCGGCCCCCCCATCCTTCCCCACGCTCTCTACGGGAAAGGTAGATGGGGGTGGGAAAGGGGTGGATCGGGGGCGGTGTTAGGGCGGGAAGTGGGCGTTCGTCAGCTCTGGATGTACAGGGCCAATTCTAATGTCGGCCCTGTACGTCTGTGGTTGGCGACTTGAACGGGGAACTTATTCCACTTCGGAATTGGAATAAGTTACCTAGTCGCTGAGGGATGGCGGGCCCGGGGCGTGGAAGGGGCAGGGGGGGGGCCCAAGGACATTCCCAGCAAACCAATCCTGGCCTTACGAGGCCAGATCGGGGGGTCAGGCTGCAGGGAAAGCATTGCAGGAGCCAGCGGCTGGGGATCACGGCTTTACAATGGAGCCACGGTGTCATGACAACCGGATGCCATGGCGCCACTGCTGCATTGTAAAGCCCAGACTGAGTTAGTTGGGCAAAGCCTGTATGTGCAGGCTAGGCTGAATCATGGTCCCAGCCTACACATACAGGCCTGTTTGCAATTCTGATTCCACGGGGCCAGACATGCCCCGCGAGATCAGAATTACTCCCTCTGTGCATCCAGATCTGGCCGAGCGCAAAGAGGGCTTGTATGTCCAGGATGGAATCAGGCCCCTTAGGGGTTGAAAGAACTGAAATATGAGATTGCAGACCTCCTATTAGTAATCTGTGAATTACATAGTAACATAGTATATGACGGCAGATAAAGACCAGTATGGTCCATCTAGTCTGCCCAGCAAGGCGGCAAGAGTAGGTGCAACTGCCACTCCATGCAGGTCACCCCTCCCCATGCCTTTGTTTAGGACTATACCCACTGCTCCATGTAGGTCACCCCTATTTGTTCAGATATAAGAGATAGTTATGCTTATTTTGATTTTATCCTGTTGCTATAAAGGGATCCACAGTGTCTGTCCCATGCCTTTTTGAATTATATCACTGTGTTTGCCCCCATCACTTTTATTGGGAGGGCATTCCAAGCATCCACCAGCCTTTCAGTGAAAAAGCCCTTTTTGTGAAAAAAGTATTTCCTGACATTGCCTTTCAGTTTACCCCCTTGCAGCTTCATGTTTTGACGTCTAGTTTTACAGCTTCCCCGTCTTTGGAAGAGGTTTATTTGTTCATTAATGCTCTTTAAATATTTAAAGGTCTGAATCATATCTCCCCTGCCCCTTCTCTCCTCCAGGGGGTATATATTTAGGTCTTCAAGTCTCTTCTCATAAGTCTTCTGACGCAGGCTACAAATCATTTTGGTTGCCTTCCTCTGAAGTGCTTCCAGCCTCTTTATATCCTTTGCGAGATATAGTCTCCAAAACTGAACATAATATTCTAAATGAGGCCTTACCAGTGACTTCCACAGTGACATTAGTATCTCTTCCTTTCTGCTGGTAATTCCTTTCGGTATGCAACCCAGCATCTTACGAATTTTATTGAACAGTATTGATCCCAAGACCGAACCCTGGGGCACACCGCTAATCACCTTCCTTTCATCTGAGTGAGTTCCGTTTACCGTCACCTTCTGTCTACCCTCACCGTCTGTCAATCAACCAATTTCTGATCCAGTTCACCACCTTGGGACCCATCCCCAAGCTGTTGAGTTTATTGATAAGCCTCCTGTAAGGAACAGTATCAAAGGCTTTGCTGAAATCTAGGTAGATCGCATCCATCACATACCCTTGATCTAGTTCTTTGGTCACCCAGTCAAAGAACTCAATCAGATTTGTTTGGCAAGATCGTCCTTTGGTAAAACCATGTTGTGCAAACTGTTGGTTTCGAGAAAGTCCACTATTCGATCTTTCAGGAGCACCTCCATTACTTTTCCCACCACTGAGGTAAGGTTTACTGCCCTGTAGTTTGTCACGTCTTCTCTATTACCACTTTTGTGGAGAGGTACCACATTAGCCCTTCTGCAGTGCTGTGGAACTTCTGTCTCCAAGGATTTATTAAAACATACTTTAAGGGCCCTGCAAGAACCTCTCTGAGCTCTTTCAGTATCCTGGGGTATATCCCACCTGGTCCCATAGACTTGTCCACTTTCAATTTTGCAAGCTGTTCTAACACATCATCTTTTGTGAATGGTGTAGTATCTACTCCATTCCCATTTGTATATTTGTCAATCACAGGTGGTCCTTCTCCAGGATTTTTTCTAGTGAAAACAGAGCAGAAGTATTTGTTTAGCATTCTCGCTTTTTCAATGTCACTTTCCACAAATCCATTCCCAGTACTTTTGAGTCCTGCAATTCCACGTCTGAATTTCCTCCTCCCCCGAATATACATGAAAATGTTGCCACACTTCAGATCTTTAGCCATCTTTTCTTCTGTCTTTGATTTTGCTATCCTTATTTCTCTTTTTGTCTCTTTTAGTTTGATCTTGTATTCTTTTCTGTGTTCCTCTGTTTGTAAGCTTCAGAATTTTGTGAAAGCTGTGTTTTTTGCCTTTATTTGTGGACCACCTCTTTGGAGAACCAAATAGATTTCCTTTTCCTCTTGTTTTTATTTACTTTGCTTATGTATGTATCTGGTGCACCTTTTATTGCTTTCTTTAGTTTAGCCCATTGTAATTCCACTTCCCTTAACTCCTCCCACCCTGCCAACTCCTCCTTCAGGGACTTGGCCATTTTACTGAAGTCAGCATTTTTGAAGTCTTAAGACTTTGAGTTTGCTGTGATTGGATTCCACCTTGGCTTTTATCTCAAACCACACTGTGTGATGATCACTGCTGCTCACATGGGCATCCACCTGGACATTCGACATGCTATCTCTGTTGGTGAGCACCAAATCCAGCACGGAGCTCTCCCTGGTCGGTTCCATCACCATTTGTTTAAATAACACATCTTGTGAGGCATCCACAATTTTTTTACTTCTTTACAGATTTGCAGAAGAACACTCCAATCCACATTGGGTAGATTAAAGTCACCCATATGATCACTTCTCCCTTCATGGGTATCTTTGCAATATCAACAATGAATTCTCTATCCATTTCTTAGGTTTGAGTTGGAGGCCTGTAGACCACACTAGTATGGATTACAGTGCCATCTCCTATTTACAACACAATCCAGAGCGTTTCTTCTTTTCCTCACGTCCCCTGCATTTCAGCAGCTATAATATTGCTTTTGACATAGAGGGCTACTCCTCCTCCTTTTCTACCCTCTCTATCTTTTCTAAATAGATTATAGTCAGCTATGGCTATATCCCATTCATGTGACTCATTAAACCATGTTTCTGTAATGGCCACAATGTCCATTTCCACCATTAGAGCTTCCAGATCGGGACCTTTGTTGGCTAGGCTTCTAGCATTTGTACTCATTGCTTTCCAGCATTTGTTAATGGCTTGCCTGCCTTTTGCAGGGTTTTGTTCTACACGCCCCTTCCTGCTTGCCATTGATGTTTTGTTTAAAAGTGTGGCTGTTTCCAATGTTGTTTTGTTTTTGCTGGGAGTGACATACTAAACTTGTCCTTCTCCATCCATCACCCCCTTTCCCTAATTTAAATGCCTGTCCACATACTGCCTGAATTTTTCATTTAGGACCCTTTTCCTTGTGGTGGAGAGATGCAGTCCATCAGTACAGTATAGTCTCTTGTTGATCTATATGTTTCCCCAGTCACCAATATATCTAAACCCTTCTTACTTGCACCAGGTTTGGAGCCATCTATTAAAGTTGTTATACAATGCAGCCTTTCTGCCCTCCTTACTATGAACAGCTAGAACTTTTGAGAATGCTATAGTGTTACTGGAAGTCCCTTTGAACTGTAGAGGCACTGTTTCTAGCGAGATCGTTTGTACCCAAGTGGATGACTATCAGTTTTGGAGTGCTCACTTTCTGCACTAACTATACCAACAATTTGGTTTGTATTCCAGCTGGCTGAAGAGCCTGGAAGGCATTTGACCATCCTCTCTTCTTTGAGCTGTGTTCCCAAGTTGGTGCCTCTAATGATGGAATGTCCAAGGAGTAGTAGTTTTCTGTTTAGTGATTTTTTCTTCCTATTTGGTACGTTATCAGTAGATTGGACATTAAGTCTATCATTTAAGGGCACTTCAGTTTCCATCGATTGGGTACCCTCATTATCCAAGGCAGAGAAGGCATTGTGCAGGGATATCTCTTGATGTACAGGGTGTCTCTGTGTTACAGGTCGCAACCTACCAGAGCCCACTGTGATCCATTTATTCCTGGGCTGTTTGATTCTTTGTGGAAGCAGTGGTGGATTTTGTTCAGTTTGTAACCTAGAGAAAGTGTGTTTAATTCAGCTAATTCTTCCCTTAGTAGAGTCAATTCGATATGAACTATCATTAAAATCATCTGTAGTACCTGAAGATTGGAGAATGGCTAGTGTAACATTAATTTTTAAAAAGGGTTCCAGGGGTGATCCAGGAAATTACAGACCAGTGAGCCTGACATCAGTACCGGGCAAAATGGTAGAAACCATTATAAAGAACAAAATGACTAAACATGTAGATAGTCATGGTTTAATGGGAGAAAACCAACATGGATTTAGCCAAGGAAAGTTTTGTCTTACTAAGCTGTTATATTTTTATGAAGGTATGAATAAACAGGTAGACAAAGGTGTGTCAGTTGATATAGTGTACAGTCAAACTTCGGTTTTCGTATGCCCTAGTTTTCGTACGATTCGGTTTTTGTTGACTTTTTTCGTTAAGATTTTGTCCCAGTTTTCATACATTGTCTCGGTTTTCGTACAGTTGAAAATGGAGCACCATCTTGTGGCCAGAAGTGGGATTTTCTTTAGTTTGATTCTCTTGCTGATTGACTGTCTTCCATATGGCAACAAGAGTCTTCAATAAAGGTAAAAGTGATGTTAAATGTTCATTTATCCATTTCATTAGTCATTTATATTTATTTCTCATTGTTTTCTGTATGTAAAAATATAGTTATTATCTATAAAATTTATTTTTTTGTTAATAGTTTTGGGTGTCTGGGACAGATTAATTGGATTTACATTGTTTCTTATGGGAAATATTGCTTCAGTTTTCATACATTCGGTTTTAGTCAGACTTTTTCGAACAGATTAATCACGAAAACCGAGGTTCCACTGTATCTGGATTTTCAGAAAGTCTTTGGGGTATGTTTACTAAAACACAGTAAAGGAGAAGTCTTTTCCGTGCGTTAATGGCAGCGATAAGGAGTTACCGTGCGGTAAGTGTTCTGGGCATGTTAGAGGCATTCTGGAATTAAGGGGTGCTAGTGGAGACTTAGCGGGTGGTAACAGGACATGCTGCGTTAAGGGGTGCTAGTGGACACTTAGCAGGCGGTAACATGACATTAAGGGGTGGTAGAGGACACTTAGCAGGCGGTAAAAGGACATGCTGCGTGTGTCTTGCATGGACCCTAATGCAGGAACGCCTCTGAAACATTAAAAGGGGGGCAGGGAAGCCACTGGAGAAGGTATGGATGCAAGCACAATTGCTAGCTGATGGAGTTGATTCACCAGATGCCTGGCTATGTGGAAGTATGTGTGAGGAGCATGTTTGACCATACAGCAGGCCTGTGCTGTTGACTAGGTGAGATAGGCAGCTGCCTAGTGATGCTGGTAGTGGGTGTTGGCAGTATCATGGGTGGGTGGTTGTGGCAGCAGAGTCAGTAGAGGAGATGCAGCAGTGGGGGGCACTGTGACAGATGTGCAGTCCTAGATGCTCCTGAAAGCATACACTGTGCCGTAAGTTTTATTATAGTGTCTGTGAGGTGTGGACATGTATCCAGATGTACTGTCAGTGTGTGGCATTCCATAGGCCAGGACAGTGTCTGGGTGGAGGCAGCATGTTCCTGATTTGGGCAGCAAAGGGAGGATTGTCTATGAGTGTTCATGTGGAGCAGTCACAGGAGAGGTGTGCATGATATGGCTAACTGCTGCAAATGACCCCTGATGGCCATGATGAGCCAGCTTACTGCCAGTAAGCTTCCCCACCATGAATCTCCCTGATGGTCAGATGGTAGGTGCAGGGCAGTGCCATGGATCTTCCAAGCAGAGAGTTTGCAATTTATGTGGTGAGTGGATGTATGAGATCATACAGACCAAAAGCATTAGGTGTGTGTGAACCAAAAGTAGCAGTGCCATGGGGGTACATGAAACACCATTTGTGCGGGTGGGGGGGGGGGGAGTGGGGCGACTGGTGCCTCAGCCTGTGCAACTGCAAGACAATACACCTGACAGAGTGGCATGATAGAAAGGGACAAGTTGAACCCATTTGCCCCAAGTGGGGCAAGTAATGATGGCAGAACAGTGCAGGGGATGGCTATGCAATGAGTGTTAGGTGCATGAATGTACGAGATATATCCTCTTTACGTAAAGCTGGGAGGACACAATGATGGCAAAACAGAAAAAGCATCCATACCAGTTGACCCAGACATCTGCTGCGAATACATCACTGACCCGCTGCAGAGCCACTAAAGTCATGGTCACAGATGTCCATGAGGGGGAATGCTATGTTGGGCTACCCAATGTGTTGCCATAATGCATAGAAATGTAGAAGAATGATTGTCTGCAGGGCACAGCAGAACCAGGACTACGTGAGGTGGGCAAGCGCACCCAGGCATATAATGAGCAAGTGGGAATCGAACCCTGGCCCTTTGAACATGGAGACATTGCACCAACCAGTAGGCTACATTTCCACACAGCTCTATACACCTGTATAGAGCACGCAGATCTCTGATCAAACTGTTTGCTGTCTATGCAGGTATAGATTGGACCCTCCACTACCCATGAGGCCCCTATACTTGCAAAACAGTGGTCTGCTGCTGAAAAATTAATGGAGAAGGCACTGATCCAGCATATTAGTTCACTAAGATGCACTGGCAGCGTGTGCTACATGCACATAACAATAGCAAGCCATGCTGCAGAGTGGTTTCAGCTATCACCCTGAAGGTGAGGAGGGGTGCCCAGCACCTGGTCCACTGAACCTGCAATGTTAGAGATGATCTCTGTTGCTGGTCCACATCACTGCTAGTGTGTGGTAGATATTGTCTTCAGTGTGTTATGCTTTTCTGCTTGGTTCCTGCATGCTCTAGATGATGGTGACTACAGCAGCTTGGCCCTGTATTCTGCCCATGTTGGACACTAACTCTCTGATTACAGTGTAGGCTAGTGGATAGTGTTAATATACTGCTGCTATGGACAATCACTGCAGTGGGGGTGTATAGGCTAGTGTGGGGCTATGGCTACTGTCTTGCCAGGACCCCAGTGAGTAGGTCATGAAGCACTGCTGCCCCAAACATTGAGAACTAACAATTGACTACAGCACAGACCGTAAGACTGCCCCTGCTGCCCTTCACTGGGCTGTGTTAGCTAAGCACAAACTAACTACAGTTGGTCTGCTAGTCAGCATGTGCATAGTGCGACCATAAGCACCCAGCCATTTGCTCAGTGATTGATAACCCCAGACAAAGGATGCACCCACATCACTGAAGCCAGATTTTATAATAGCTCTATGTGGATACATAGCCATGCCATGGTCACCTTTTAGTCATAGTGAGAGTGCCATCTCAGCATGTCATACAGTGGCCACCCAGGCAATGCAGGTGGAAGAAAGGCACAATGGCATCTCAACTAGTGACCCTGCCAATGTGGCAGACACATCCAGGCCAATCTGCTCTGTTTCAGGCAATACTCTCAATCCTCTGCTTCATCTTATTCACATTTTCCGAAGAGGCTGGGAAAAACTCAACTGATGTGAGCCAAAGTGCAGTGCAGAAATCCACAGGTCAAAGGGGAGCCACACACACACACGCAAGCGCATGCACGCACGCACGCAAACGTATACACTCTCATTGGCACACTGAGAAAAAGTGGAAATGATTGGCATTCCCGCTTGACACTCCTGTCTCAATATCAGCTCAAGGATTGTTAGCATGTGCTCTTTTTGCATGTGCTGTGCTATATTACTGTGCCTTGCCCTCACCACAGATTGATAACGTGTGCTCTGTTTGCATGTGCTATATTACTGTGTGCTATTAGTCTCCAACCAGCTGTGGATAGTGGAGCCTGTCAGTGCTGCTGGTGGGTGTTTCCACCCTTGCTGGCCATCTCCTTGGGGGTTGCACATGCTGGAGCTCTACTTACACTGTCAGATAAACCTTGTCCACAGGAATATGCAATACAGAAACCCCAGCAGGGTCCTGAACCTGTGACCCTCCATACATATACACACCAACTGTGTGTGTTGCACCACAGTGCTGCCTTATAGAGATAACATCTCCTGTTGCTGACATGCTTCCCTTCAGCTGACCTTTGGCACATGCTGCAATGCACATGGTGCACATGACCAGGACAAGGCTTCTGTCTGCTGCAGGCTTGTGCCACTTCCCACGTCACCACCAACATCCCACCATGCAGATATGCCCATGCATTGTCGGTGGTGGTGGTCGCAGTCCCAGCATGTTAAACATGCGGGTTTGGCGGGCACTTGGGCACAAGGTTCAGATGGGGGGAGCAGGGACACACATGGATGGTCATGCAGCCCCCCCACCAGCTGCACATGCACCGCCTGTCATTGATACGTCTCGGGGGGAGGATGGCAGCCACTGCTGTAGTATTTCCCCGGGCACCTGCATTTTCTAGCTACCTGGAGAGCTACAGCATCTGTCACTTTTTCCCTCTTCCCCCTGTGGTGAAGACTCCCCTCCAGAGGAAATGGAGATAGGGGAAAATCCTGATAGAAGGGATGACACACACAGGATTTCCAAAACTGACTTGGAAAAAACACAGTTATTGGCTGAGCTGAAGACAAGCCCCAGCCCAGGGGAGGAGTTAGGCTTCAGCTCTGATTGGGCACGCCCAGGGGAACGACAGGGAGTGCCGGGAAATGAAGCCCTTTTTAAATCCTCAGACAGGATTGGCAAAGGAGGCAGCAAGGCTGGCAAAGGAGGCAGCAAGGCTGGCAGAGGAGGCAGCAAGGCTGACAGATAAGGCAGCAAGGCTGGCAAGGGAGGCAGCAAGGCTGACAAGGAGAGCAGCAAGAAACAAAGCAGACGAGAAGCAGCTTCCAGTGCACGTTGGTCTTCAGGAGGAACTTGGAATCAAATGGGAAAAACGCTAGAACCCTGGGAGAAGGCAGAACCCTGGAACAGTAAGCCTTGGAGCCCAATATACTCTCAAGGAGATCCTTACTACATGGTAGAGCCTAAACGTGGGAAGGCTAGCAAACCCAGCTCTTGGAGAAAAGGTATTTTGTTTGACGGCGAGCAGTGCTATAAAAGCCAGGAACCAAAACAGGAAAGAAGTTTTTCTGAGAGAAATTCCCCTAGCAGAAGAACTAGCCATAAGGCTCCTGAGTTTCTAGAGAGGAGAGAGTCCTGGAAGAAAGGTGCCTGTTCTTATGCCAACGTCTCTAATAAAGGTAAAGCTGAATTTCCTAATTTTAATGCCTTGCTGGAGAAACCCTTTTATTGTGCTGACCTCCCTAAGCCAAACTCTTCAACAGGAGCAGATAGTGAGTGGGGGAAGGGTGTGACCCTTACCGGAGACTATCAAGCAGCTAAAGGGCAGCTACAGGCTGAATTGCTTCTAAAAGAGTTTCAGCAATTTCTGGAGCTAAAGTCAGGGAAACATAAGAAACCTGATGAAGAGAACAATTGCCTTAGCCCAGATGAATGTATGCAGATAGATAATGATGTGCCTAACTTGAGTTATGATCCTTGTACAATGGATTGCTCTTTATGTTTTAGAGAGTAACAGTGTAGAGAAGCATCTGGAGTTTGTATGAGAAGAATACAAAATGTTTGCTATACCTGTTGCCTAGCCGTGAAAGTTCACAAATTGTTTTCACCTGTTTCTGTAAAGCCACTCTGTGAGGAGAACAGCTGTTACTGTGGGGCTGCAATAATCCCAAGCAACCACACGAGGCAAAGTTGAGTAGAAGCTACCGTGACTGTGTAAAGCTGAGTTAAAGCTATTTGATTTCAGTTGTTTTCCTGATCTCCTGATTTCACCTTTATGTTGAAAGTTGCACCTTTACGTTATGCACCTTTGAATTGTAATGCGTTAAAAATATCCCCGCAACAAATAAATTTCTTGCAAGCCTTATCACTCGAGTCACAACTACAACTTTCATCCCTAAAGAAAAAAAACAAGTGTACTACGAATCCCAGCATTGAGAGGGATCAGTACCACCTTTATTCATAAGGGACATTATATAAGGCCACTCCTGCTTGTAAGCTCTAGGGCCCAGGCAGGAGCGTCGCACCCCACAGCTGGGTTCTGTGGCAGTGGGAGGGGGGAGGCAGCCTGGATCTCTGTTTGGGGTGCTAGGACCCTAGGGCCACCCCATGTAGCACATTGTCTTTCTGCAGCAGTAGAAGGACTGTGTTCTGCCAATGTCACTGTGGGATCATGACAAACATCACAGATGGTTCTGCGGATGGCAGAATTCCCCTTTGTGGAGAAGCTAAAAAGGTTGGGGCTCATCAACCTGGGGAAGAGACTGCTGAGGAAAGATATGATAGAAGGTCTATAGATTATTGACCGGAATGGAACAGGTAAACATAGGTCGCTTTTTTATGCCATCAGACTGTAAACAGACTAGGGAACCTGCAATGCAGCTACAGTGTAACCCATTTGGGTCTTCTAGGTAAAAATATATTTTCAGTCAACGCATAATCAAACCCTGCAATCTGTTACTGGAGGATGTGGTAAAAACTGTCAGTGTAGCTGGGTTTAAAAAGGTTTGGATGGGTTAGTGGGTAAACAGGATCCGAGCTATACACTGCTTGCCCCATTACAGTTACTGGGGATCCTGTGTGTCTTTTGGTGAAACTGCTATGTACTTGTGACCACTGTTCCCTCTAAGCTGTGCGCGTGTGCGCGCGCACACACCTCACCGAGTGAGCGCACATACTTTACAACAGAGTGCACAAAAATTATGGTTCTGATTCTGATAGAAAACAACACAGACATCTTAAAATTTAAAAGTTGTTGTGTATTTATGGTTTTCACAAGTTCTACAATATTTTCTAGTGCAATCAATGTGGTGTACATACTGTATTCTGACATATAGTCAAATTTTAAAGTATATAACTCTGAGTGTCGTTATGTGGCGCACAAAAATTTAACCTTCCTTCAAAAGCTGCACAGCTGATATTTTATGCGCACACAGCCTACAGAAAATTAGAGGGAACATTGCTTGTGACCTAGATTGTGCACTGTTGGACACAGGATACTGGGCATGATGGACCTTGGTCTGAAACAGTTTGACATGTTTTGTAGTCTTATGTTCCTATGTGCCATCTAAGCAGCTGCCTAGTCCCCCCTGTGCACCCATGTGACACCTCCTTTGCCCCCATTTGCACCATCAACATAGTGCCCTCTCATACTTGGGCACTTTGCTGTTGCTGCTAATGGAGCACTACTATCACTCTTTTGGGCTCCCCTCTCTGTGCATCACATTGCAGACATTAAATAGGCTCTCTCTCCTCTTTCCGCCAGGTTTTGAATTGCGTTAGGGTTCCTACCATTAAGATGCTGCATTAAGGGAGCAAGCCTTGTTACCACCCACTCCCCGCCCATTGACCCCTGCTAAAGTGCCTTTTTGCACGTGCTAAGTGTGCACTTGCACAATTAGCACACACTAATGGCACACTTGCTCCTTTACAACCGTTTAGTAAACATACCCCTTTGACAAAGTCCCTCATGAGATATTCTTTGCCAAATTAAAAAGTCATGGGATAGGAGGCAGTGTACTATTGTGGTAAGGAACTGGTTAAAATATAGAAAGCTGTGGGTAGGACTAAATGGCCAGTTTTCTCAATGGAAAAAGGTAAATAGTGGAGTACCATAGGGATCTGTGCTGGGTCCACTGCTTTTTAACATCTTCATAAATAACCTGGAAATAGGAATAACAAGTGAGGTGATCAATTTGCAAATGGCACAAAATTATTCAAAGTTGTTAAAACACAAGAGGATTGTTAAAAGTTGCAAGAGGATCTTGATAAACTGGAAGAGTGGATGTTCAAATGGCAGATGAAATTTAATGTGGACAAGTGCAAAGTTATGCACCTAGAAAAGAACAACCCAAACTATGGTTACAAGATGCAAAGTTCCACATTAGGAACCACCACCTAGGAAAAAGATTTACTGTAGGTGTCATTGTGGATAAAATGTTGAAACATTCCATCCAGTGTACAGCGGTGACTAAGAAAGTAAATAGAATGCTAGGAGTGATAGGAAAAGGTATGGAAGATAAAACAAAGGATATTACAATGCCTCTGTATCGTTCCGTGGTGTGACCGCACCTTGAATATTGTGTGCAATGCTGGTCGCCATATCTCAAAAAGGATATAGTGGAATAAGAAAAGTTAAAGAGAGGAGCCACCAAAATGGTAAAGGGGATGGAAGGAAAGGCTTAAAAAGTTAGGGCTCCTCAATATGGAAAAGAGACAGTTGAGGGGAGCTATGGGATGCCTGTGATAGGTTGCACCAAAGTAGGCCTGTGTGTATACAAAGTGGCTCAGGTGAGGGACGCTGTTGTAGCACACACTGACAAGTATGGGATGCTGTATTGTGGGTGCAGCACATTGTGGACTAAATGTATGCTGGGCTGCTGTCACCACCTTAGATCATATCTGATATGTGTTGATGATTATAGCCCACAGTTCTGGTGTAGGGCCACGGCGTAGTCTGCAATGGCAATGGACTGCCCCAGCATGAGTTGCGCATGGAAGTGCAATGCATGCTAGCTGCAATTCTTGTCTACTTCAGGCTCCCACAGAGTATCACAGGCTGAAGATATGCCACCACATAGATAACTGGATACATGCGTACCCTAACAGTAGGGGAAACATGTAAATGGAGGATCAGTCACACCAGGTAGGCTTCCCAGCAGATCGTGCAAGAGGCCTGTTTAACTGACCCAGATTGTGGATGTTTCCAATGCTGCTGATGCAGCTGGCCTAGGGGTATATTAGTGGGGCAAGGCTGTGAGGTCCAGGGTGGCTATGGGGCAACAATGGTGTCCCCTGACCCCACCCACTGAGGCCTTCACACCCTATCTGCACAGTGTGATACACTGTATGTGCACATGTGGCAAGAGGATACTGCTGGTACGATACATCAGTGCAGGTAGTCGCCGATCCATGCCATGGATGTATGTCCATGGACACAATGTCATGTGTCTGATGAATGATAGCATTTCATGGCTAGATGTAGAGTATAAACACCATCACAACGGGTCGCCCCCTGAAAGGCTCCTTGAAGGGGCCTACAAACCAACCCCCCAGACCAGATTACAAGTGATGTGTTGCACACGTACACATATTGAACAGGGCAGAGACCACGCCACCCATGCCAACCTGTCAAGATTTCATCCATGCCCTGACTGATAGGGGCCATCCATGAACATTGGGGGCCGCATGATCCCCTGATCTCAGTACCATGTGCGATAAGCCATGATGTACTGTAGCTGTAACCATGTGCTCATCTACCTATCTGCAATTGGCAGCCTTGCAACCCACAAACCATTTGCATGGTGTGGTACCCATGGGCAATCTCACTCAGGTGACATGCCATACTAGGTACATTCATTTTGCAACCCACCAGCCATTTCTGTAGCAGGAAAATGCCACCATAGACACGGTTACCACCACTTCTAGGTGTAGGCGTAGTGCTGTGTCGCACACATGAGACACCAGCTGGCAAGAATATTGATCCAGCAGGGCTGACACGAGTATGTGCAGCACCTGATGTAGTTGTAGAGGAATATGGGATCTGCATGGGTTCAGGGTTGTGTACCCCTGTAGTTGATACGTTGGGACTGGCGACTGACATTGGGTATCAACAGGGTTGGGTCCCTGAGAGCATGTTGATGGGAGCTGGGACTGTAACAGGACATCTCTGGACCATCCATAGGTTCCACAATGGGTAATAGCTGTACGTGTGGCAGCGTGGGTGGACAGAGGAGTGTCCCTGCCTCTGCTGGGCCTGGTAGTTATACCCCTCTGTGGACTGGGATGTGATTTAGTCATGGCATAGGGGAATCCAAATGACTGTGCCCTGCTCCCTCCACCAGGCCATATGGGACATGCACCACCAAAATGTGTCTGCTTCTCTCTAGGCATCTCATAGGTGCTGATCTGCATCATGGTGGAATCACTCTCAATTGGGCCAGGCACAAATGTTGCCAGGAATATGTAGGTGATATTTGGTGTACTGTAATGCTTCTGCCATGCACTAATGCACACAGAAGCTAACCATGGGACTACAGGGTAGTTGCTCAAACCTCTGGGCTAAGCCCCCACACAGTGGAGAGGGTCTCCACAGCCACATGGTGTTGGCTGTCCATGTACAGGGCCAAACTGTGGTAGCAGGGGTTTAGGGCAGGCCGCTTGTTAGCTGTCAGGGACATTGGCAGATGTTGCACATTCCCCACTGTCCAGAAAATGGGCAATGTATCCCTAGATGTGGCCGGATCTATCAGCCCAGCCAACATTCTCTGGCACATGAGGGGATGATGGATACCAGTAGGACACATGCTGCACTGTGGCCATCGGCGGAGCAGGTGCATGGTCTGTGCAGCTTGTGTCATGTACTGGAGCAGTGCATCACCACCCTCATTGGTAGATGGTGGGTGAATGATGCTGTAAACCTGCCCAACTGGCCCAAGCACTCACCCACCACCGCTTAACAGCATGATGGGTATGCACAGATGACACACTGAGATGGATGGGTGAGTGGCACAGCAGCACTGCATGAGACACTTAGCAGCCTTGATGAAGAAGCGTAGGTCCACAACACAGCACATAGATGGACAGCATTGCACAGTTATGACACACATGCACATGCATGGTGGGCATGGTGGAATGGATCACAGAGCGTGGGTGGCACATCCTCTACTATGTGGTCCGTTACTCATTTCGGAGACAACTCTGTCCTCCCCCTATCTAAGCAGGCCATCACCATAGGCTGGCAGAGCAGTGGTACAATTGGATGCATAGGAAAACATGGGGCATCATAAAGTGGACGTTCGGGCAACTGAAGAGCCACTTCTGCTGCCTGGATCAGTTGGGCGGAGAGCTCCTGTACGAGCCTGCAAAGGTATGCAAAATCTTCCTCACCTGTTACATATTGCACAACTATGCACTGCGCCGCAGACAGCCCATGCCTGATGGGGTGGACATACCCCTGGAGTACCCTGATGATGACAGCATTGCCCCACAGGCGCCCCGTGGACAGGCATTTGGGCACCTGTGGGGCAGAGGCCATTGCGACATGCTAGAACCTTGTGGAGGCACACTTTGTGTGAGATACATTGACCCTGCTGACTGGGACAGGGGGTGGGTTGGGGGATTGAGGGGAGTTGGGAGGGTATGATCTGGGTGGGGGGTATGTGCGCTGGCAGGCACAGTGGATTTGGGAGTTAGGGGCTGGGATGTGGGAGCACCAGCAGGAGGCCACGGGGAGAAGTGAGTGGTGGCTAGATGGGCAGTGACGTGGGGTTGGGAGGGAGATGGAGGGTAGCATACATGCAGGGGATGCACTGATGGGCATGAGGGAGGCAGCTCAAATGCAGAGACTACCAGGGGAACCAATGTGTGCAGTACCTGCCCAGGCAGGGCGGGCACAGCACCACTGCCTCGTACACCCACCAGGCACACACTGTGACCTTGTCCAATGCCCATGCCCCCATGCTCATTGATTGCATTGACTGCTGTGCATCTTTGACTGTCCAACCTATGGCATGGCACCGTGCATGTTGCAGTGTCCCCTGTGACCCTAAATGAGAAGAGACCCAGAGACCAGAAGCTGCAGTAAACATAACTTGATTGTAACATGAACAGATTGCTTTTTACTGTGCAACAAGCACTTGCTGAGGCATCTGGGAATGTTCACCTCCCCCCCCCCCTCCCGGGCACACCTTCACTCTACACGCTCCTCTGCTTTCTTTTTCATAGGGCCTGCACTCTGGAACTCCTTACCCACTTCCCTCAGACTTGAACAGGACTTTCACACTTTCAAATCCCAACTTAAGACTTACCTATTCTCCTCTGCTTATGACCTTTCTACCTCCTCTGTATGACCCTTCCTCCCCCCCCCCCCCGTGTGTTTTCCTCTGTCTGGCGTGCTTGATTTTCTCTCCTCTTTCCTATCAACATTGTAACTTCCTTCCCTTTCTAAGCCCTCGGCTGTCTCTTTGAATTTTGTTTGATGCTTGTACACCACAATTTCTACCATTCCCTTTTCATTAGCAGTTGCACAAGAATTACCTTTATATTAAGATCATTCAGAGATGTATTCTCAGTAATCGCTACAGAGTTTATCTACTTGATCAACCCCTGATGAAGTGTGCGAAACACGGCCTGTGTCGGGTTGGCAATAAGATTATTAATAAAACTCTGTCTTTTCCACATAATCACGCTTTGGACTGGGTTTGTTGGTATACGTGATTATTTGCCTTTTTGTGGTGGTTTCCAGGACTGTAAGGCTCTGCACCATGGCACCTCCAAGCTCTCACCCTGCTGTATGGTCATGCTGCTTGTGGTGCCTCATCATGCTGCACCATGGCTGCTGAGTAGGGGCAGCAAATGCTGTCCTGTCCCTCCAAATGGACCTCCAACATACAGCATACTCCCATCTCTACTGTCCCCCTGGCTCCACTCCTTCCCCTCCCTGCCCTGCCTGTATGCTCCCATCCCCACCCTCCACCCCCTGTGCACTACTATCCCCGCCCTCCACCACTTATGCTCTCCCATTCCCACCCTCCACCCCATGCACTCCCATCCCCCCTTCCCCTGGCCCACCTCTAACCCCACCCTGGCCGGCCTGCACATTTCCATCCCCACCCTCCCACCTTGCACACTGCAATCCCCATCAGCCTCCTATGGTCCCCCTCAGAGGATCTCTCCTCCCCTGGGTCACCACCACCACTCCCCCAGCATGTCCCTCCAGTGGCTCCCCCAGCATGTCCCTCCTTCACCATTCTTCTGCCATCACTCCCCATCACCACCTCCCCGTGCCCAACAGTCCCCTCTTCCCAATGACCTATGGCTATTGGGCATGCATCCCACATCTCTCAGCTCACCCTTCTCCAAGGACTCTGCATCAGCCACTCCCATGCCAGCCCTGGTAGGCCACAATTCCTCTATCAGTCCCCCTCCTCCATCATGGGTGACCCTGCCTCCTCTTCCAGGACAGCCTCCTGGCAGGGCTCTGCTACCACCATCTCTTCCTATCCGTCCCATGCCATGGCTCCCTCCAGGGCATCTCCTTCACTGATCTGGGCCCCCCACTGTGGGGATCCACTCCCCCAGTGGCACAGTGCTATCAGGCTCCTCAGTCAGCTCCTCATCCTCCCCACTCTCTCCCAAAAGGGAGGCGCTCAATAGCACTATGGGCTGGGTGTACTGGTGGTAGCCAGTTCACTGGTCCAGCAGCTGGTGCTGTACAATCATCTAGTGAAGCACCCAGGCCTCTATGTGTTTTCAAGTGTGTCTTCCATTCATATTTCAGTTTGCATGCAGATAAGTGACAGTGCTACACAATGGACTTCGGGGGCATTGGGCCGATGACATCCTGTGGTGTAACTGGTGGTGGTGCCATAGACAGCCACTTTTCCCTCTGCATCTCCCACAACATGAGACAACCTGTCAACCTACAGCATCTTGCTGTTTCACAGGGATCTGGACATCCCTGCTGATCTATGCTACTATCCTACCACTCCCAAGCTAATATTTGCTGATGCTGCTCCCAGCTCTAAACAGTGCACCTTGTCTGTGTTGCTTCCCACGGTGTCACCACCAGTGTTCATGTATCTTTGGTTGGGACTAGATGCACAGGAATGTTGTCAGCCGAACTCTATGGCATCCACCTATTGCTGTAATTCAGTCTTGGGGAGCAATGCTGGGATATGTGGCTCAGCATCCTATTTGGGGGCATTTCTGTGATATGACAACTATCCTGACATTCTACATTGACACTCAACTTGCTCCTGCTGCAACTGCTGCCTGAGCCACAGTATGAGCCTGGGTCTTGTGCGCTGTATTGTCCTGTACTGGACCTTGTAAGGCCTCCGTGCCCCTCATGATGTGGAAGCATCCGTGGACATGAAGGTTAGAGTACTCCATGAGTGCATATGCTTTTCCCTCCTGGGTCTGACTCTACAGCTTCCTGTCCTGGACTGCAGGTTGCCCTGCTTCCCCAGGCTTTCTGCTTCATGTGTGGCTGCATAGCCTACTGGTTGGTGTATGGGCTGGGGAGCCAAGGGTCAGGGGTTCCATTTCCAGACCAACTTCTTCAGTGGCCAGCATTCAACATTGATCAGCAGGACCTGGGACATCTGCTACTCAGGCTGGGATGCATATTGTGGGCCCTGCATGCACTTTTGGAGATCTAGAAGGTTCTTGCAATCTGCATGGGGCACAGATGCGGCTGGGATATAGGGCACATTGAATCTTCATCTGCCACACTGTTGATTTTCTAATGCTCTTCTGCCGTTCTGGCATTTTCCCACCTATCTTGGGCCTATCAGTTCTATGGTGTGCCTCCCTGACAGCCTGGCGGTATGCATCCAGTCACATTGTAGCATTGCATTATACCTTTTTTTGAACCTGTCATTTTGGCCATCCCTGTGGTTGGCCTTTCACAGGTGCTGTATTGCATGTTCACTGCTGGCCTGATGGTTTCTGTCTCAGCCTTGATGTGGTGTACTGGTTCTGGTACTAGCCTGGAACACATGGGGTAGGGTTCAATTCCCACTTGCTCCCCATGTTTTTCCAGGCCTGGGTCCACAGGAAGCACCGGGCAGTGGGTATCACATCCTGTCACTCACATTGGGGTTGTGCAGTGGGGCTGCATTCCTTACTCAATTTACTGTTGTATTTCCTCCACATACATTCATCTTGCACATGCCCGGTCCATCCCTTTAATGCCCTCTCTGTCCTCACATTCTGATTGCATGCTTTCAACAGTACATGTCTGCCAGCTTTACTGCTCTTTCTCGACTTACTGAGCTGGGTGGTCCCGATACGCTCCCAGGCCAAGCGTGCTGCAGCATGGGCTGGCCTTCTATGTCCTGTCGGGAGCAGCACCTCCTCCTCCTGCAGGACAGGTGGGTCTCGGACTCTGAAAAGTTGGGTTGGCATGTTACCATTCTTTCTCCTTGTGGTCTGGGATTCCCAGTGGTGGGTGTGTGGGCTGTTTCCTGTTGCACTTGGACCATAGTGCATATGGGCATGTTTTCGGACTTGCATGTGAATGGCGGCAATGGAATTTGGTGTGGGCATAGACGGGGAGTGCACATGCTACGTAGGGGTGGTTTTGACAGGCAGCAGGGGGACACGTTTTCAGTGTTTACACATGTGGGGTATACATGCACAATAGGCACCGTTATATGTGTAGGTGTGGATACGTTATGGAATCGCTTCCGCTGGATGCCCATTTCCATTAGGACTGGACATCCTTTCCTGAATTGGCCTCTATCTGAATTTAAAAATATGTGACAAACACAGAGGATCTGTAAGAGAGTAGAAGGGATTGTGGAGCTGAGCAGGCAATGTGCATGGGCAACCTACATGGGCTATATGATCTTTATCTGCCAACATTTTCTGTTTCTAATGAGGTCTTTTCTTCTGTATATCTCTTTCTTTTCTTGAATCATGTCAAATATTATTTTGAATATCCAGCATATGTCCAAAATATATTTTTCCATGACATTTGCCTTGTGGTAAAATTCTAATTTCTGAAGCTGTTGGAGTCAAAGGACCAGGGATGAACCAAACCCTTAACTTAGAGGCAACGTATGTATGCTATATGTTATGGCTGCTACAAAAATTTTCCTTTTAATGGAATAAGCAAATTAAATATTTATAAGCACCCTGCATAATGAGTTGGCGAATAAGATTCTTCAAGAAAGTAAATGATGCATGAGTTGGTACACAATACATTTATTAGAAGAGAACAGAGTATCTGGAAAGTCCACCTTAATGTATTGGATCCACAATATGAGTGCTAGTGTTTTTAATTTTCACTGCCACATAAATCATACCAGAGCATTTGTGAGGTCCTCTAACTTATTCATGTGAAAGGCCAGATATATACGAGTGGGAAGCAGGCAGCATCTCCAATGGTATTATCACTATGTTACAGCACGAAAATAGAATCCATAACTCCTTCCTTTTCCTACTTTTTAGCAGTCAACCCCCCTGAGTACATCAGTATGTCCAGTAGTTCAGGTTTTCATGGTTTGGAAATGACTGTGATGCACCGAATCCTCCTCGGAGCAAGAGGCCTCACTATATTTTATCTGCAGTGCAAGTGGCTGCATTTGTAAACCATAAAGCGTTATGGTTTTAGTAAGCTCTTCACGTCAAGAACTCTATCTCTCAAAGACAATACGAGACACCTGGGCCCCATGCATAACCTTTATTTACGTTTATGAGCCATTCTTCATAAGCTGATTTAGTTTAAAGTCTCTGACTTAACTTATCATTGCCTTCACATAACAGACCATTTCTAAGAGATAGTTCAAAACCAAGTCTAAGCATAACTGTCTCTCAGCACTATAGAATTTTGCTTTCTTGCTTTAACTTGTCTCATGCCAGCTTCCCTATCATCCAAAAAAACAAGATCCTACCAACTTTTTTAAAATAGTTATTAGTCTTCATGATTAATTATAATTTATATGTTACTTTTATATTACCACATTTTATTTGGTAGACTTGAGAATATTGGGGGGGGGGGGAAGAGAGGGGATATTCAGTGGTGGTGGCTAGCACTTATAAAGCAGCTAACCATCGCTGCTGAACAGTGACCCAAGATACTCAATGCTGGGGCAATTTCTGGCTACCGGCATTGAATATTTAGGTTAGCCGGATAGCACCACAGCTAACCCGGGCAGTGGTGATATTCAGCCATTGCCCAGTTAGCTAAAGCAGCGAAAATTATCCAAGCCTTTTGGGTGCCCACCTTCCACCACTTTGGGATAACAGGCTAGCAGCTGAATGTCGCTGCTACCTGGTTATTCCCAGGTGGCGCCTCTGTTCTGCCACTGGAATGCACACAGGGATATATTTTAGCAGCACTAACCATGTTAGTGCTGCTGAATATCCCACCAAGTGGCATTTATTATTATTATTTTTGAATTTTATTTATGGATTTTACAAGAATACTTACAAAAACAAATGCAAAGAAAAAATAAAAAAATAAAACATCAAAGGCATATTAGTCAAAACTAAGAAAACCTACACATCAAATTTAGCCCACATTACAGTGAGAATAAATAAACATAGAAACTGGGGAACACCCCCGCAAAAAGGAAATAAGGAAAACAATTTCCAAACTTACTGCTCTAATACATTAATCCCGTTATCCATATACTAATCCCCTGTACCATTCCTGCTCTCCTTACTCAGCAGAAAAGTCTTCAACTGTCCAAAATCCAGAAAAACATACTGAGTACCCTGAAACTTTATTAAACATTTACAGGGAGAATGCAGAAAAAAGGAAGCTCCCAGAGCAAATCCTGGGTTTCAGAGCTAGAAAGGCCCTTCTCAGCTGTGTTGCTCTGAGTATATCAGGAAAAAGTTGAACTTTAGCACCACAAAACATTTTGTCTTTATTTTTAAAGTAATTTTTAAATGTTAATGTTTTATCCTGATCACTAACTGGAGTGATCACTAAAGTAGCCTTGGTAGAGATACTGTCCTGTGTGTCCTCAAGAAACTTAATTGAGTCAAAATCAAGCTGAGATGTAACACATCATAATCATCTGACTATTAGACAAAAGCAGAATTTCCTTAAAGTATTTACATAATAACACATCCGCTGAAAGCAACCTGTGACAGGGAAAATTTAACAATCAAACATTTTATGCCCTCATCATATTCTCAAAGGATTCTAACTTATGATGTATCACAACACTGTGCTTAACGGTGGAAGTGTTTGCTGCTGTAAGGCAGAGTATTGGGTCTCACACCTAAGAACTGAACTAGGCAAAGAATCCATCCGTTCCTCCACGGCTCCCAGCCTACCCACAGTCTCCTGTGAGAATTGGCAAAGCTGTGGGCCAGTAGACACAAGAGACTTCTCTATCCACGTTACTACTCTCCAAACATCAGCCAAAGAAACCCGAGACTGCCCCTTTTCCCCTTCTTCAAGAACAGGAGGAGACCAAGTAACCGGCCTATAGATGGATCGTACCAACTGCAGAGTGCTCTGGTGTAATGGTGCCTCACTATAGGTGGACATGGGCGGAGTCACTATAATCGGGGGAAGAGGAGGGTTATTGTCCAGGGAGCTTAAAGAAGCTCCCTTAAGAGACAGAGCCTGGTATAGACGCAGTTGCCTCTTTAGGTTGAAGATGTTTATCCATCGGGCCTTGCACTGTTCCAGCAGCTGGAAACTCCTTCTTCTTATGTTTCCCCCTAAATGGGGCTGAGTAAAACAAAACACTTGCACCTAAGCTCCAATGTGCTCCAAAGGCACTCCCAAGGGGCATTACATACCCCTTGTGGCACGCCATGGCCACGTGCCTAACCAGGGGATGTAGATTTTAATGGTCTATAGCAGATGTTCACAGATGTCCCTTGCTGTATCTGTTCCTCTGCTCCACCTCTCAACGTGCAGGCAGGTAGGGAAAGCTCTCACCCATTAAGCAGCATTTAGGTGGTGCGTCGATCTACAAACCGTCTAAATGGCTTTGACAACCCCCCTCATTGGTTTTATTCCTGTTTAAATTTAATTTTACATTGAGGGTAATTTTATAACAGGGTACTTAAGTTTGGGGATGGAGGAGGCACCTATTTTGAGTTTATTTTATAAAGTCACATAGGTGTTTATGTAACATGGCTTAATACATAGACACCTCTAGATTGATATTCAAAAGCACTTGTATATTCAGAGGCCAATTCCATTCAGGGCACGTCCGGCCCATCCGGATGTCCAGAATTTGGATGGGCCAGATTTGTACCTGATTCTGATCCCATGAGGGCTATATGTTCCTGTGGGATCAGAATCGTGTGCAACTGGCCTGGACAGGCCCTGATTCCGAGCCACTATACGTCCTGCTCTCACCCCATCCAACCAAGCTAGAGCATCTGCATAGATCCCCGGTGCCATGGTGTCCCGTCGTCATTGCACAGGATACCATGCAGATGCCACGATCCCCCACAGAACCATGTACAGCTGAAATCCCCACTGCCCAATCCCCGGAGGGGCCATCCACAGCTAGGATTGTGCGGCAGGGAAGCCCCATGTACATTCATCGCCGCTGAGGGGTCTTCTGACAATGTCCACCATCCTCGGGGGAGGGAGGGGATTTATTCCACCTCCAGATTGAAAGGTCACACCTCTGGCCCGCCCTTGCTCCTCCCTCGGTCTGCCTCCTCCCACCCCCGTACTGAGCTCCCTGCACATCATGGCTGTATGTGCGGGAAGCTCATTTGACAGTATCAGGTATAGGTGAATAGCAGAGGCTGGACATCTATGTCGGACATTCAACTCCACTATTCAAGATCGGAATGACCCCCATTGCATCTGATGTGAACTGCAGAAGTGTTTTTTAAAATACATCAGTGCTGGTTAATGGATAAATTTTGGATGGACAACTCAATATCTGTCCAAAATGTATCCATTTAGATATATGAGGGGCTGGGGTATTCTGGGGATAGGCTAAAATTTATACAGATAGTGGAGATTTTCATCTACTATCTGGATACAGTCATTTGTTTAGGAGGACTGCAAAAGTAGCAGTGTTAACTTTAAACAGATTAATTATCTGGAGGACTGCATATTCAGTTGCCCTACCTAAACAGAGAGGGCTTCTGAATGTTGGACATAAAGATAAATAGATAAATTATTCCATTACCTTTATGTTGCAGTCGGAGCTTTGAATAATGACCCCATTTATTTTAAAGCTGGGAAATTGTGTGGTTACCATGTTACTTGACTCGAATGCACAGAAATAAAGGTTAATAAAACCAAAATATCAAAACAAAGTAAGGCGACATTTACTGGACTAACAATACTTTTTGTGATTAGATTTCAGGAGCTAACATCCCTTTCCTCAGGTTAGGAACCCAAAGCTAGCAAAAAATTTATTAAATTAGTCCAATAAATGGGCATCACCTTGTTTTTTTTATTTTTTATTTATTAGCTTTTACATTTTCCAACCTTGCATAACAATAAATAAAAAAGAACAAAAAGAGGAAAATTTACCAATTTTATCTTGAGACGTTAAACAAGAAAACATTGCTATCAGTTTGTTCCGAATCAACCAAGAGTGCATTTTAACAAGAAGGTTAGAGGTCATTGTTTTACCAGAGTCTTGTGGGTGATTTGCATTTCCTGGTTCAAAATGGTTTCCAAAGCATGTTCAAACATGAAAAGAAAAATGTGGATTATATGGTGTGAAAAGAGAGAGTGAACAATGGCAAATTAAATTTAGATACTTTAAGACACATTTTACAAAGAACAACCAAGTACAATCTGGGATGTCAAAGACAGAATGATAAAAAAGCAGGCACGTGAAAGTTCAGGCATGATTTCCGAAACATGGGTGTGCCCGATATGGATGTCTATGGAGACGTCAACATAGATGTCCCCAGAATAACATTTCAGAATAGGGATGTCTAACAGCCAAATGACTAATGTAGTGAGTTAGGAGCAGAGAAGCCAGGGTTCAAATCCTGGTGTCAATCTTAGCACCAGTATCTTGATTCTCCATCTTCTCTATACCCTTTGGATTTTTTAAGGCCACAACAAGCACTTTCCTGGTCTAATGCTTCTGAAATCGAACGGGGCCTTCAAAGTTCATCGCGCCTCCCTCTGCCTGCTGGAGACGTCTCTAAACTTCATTAGTAAAATGGCTCCAGAGACTTCTCTGGGATTTCACCATCCATGTCTCCAGATGTCCAAATCATGACCAAGAATTTTAAAATGATCCCCTTAGGGAACAATACTTAAAATCGTTTACCTGGACAGTAGCACCTGCTATCTGAATAAGCGCAGCTGAACAGGACTGTCTTGCATATAGCGCCAGGGCGGAGCATGGTTGGTACCAGGAATTAACAGGAGAACAGAAAGGCTGTCCTAAAATGTTCAGTCTATCCAGACAGCAGACTGAATATTGCCACTATCTGGATAACTCCTGTACTGACCATATTGAGCACTGGCTGTGATCCAGATAGCAGCATTGAATATATGTATTTTATTTAGCTGCCATAGATGGCTTTGAACAATGGAGAGTATTGAAACATACAAGGTATTGCTTCACTTTTCTCTTGAACATGATTATTATTTTCTAAATCACTGTTAGAAGAGCAGATCCTCCAATAACAAAAGAATGAGAGTGTGGAAGACTATTTTTAAGAAAGGTAGGATGAAAATGGTCATATTTCAACAAGGTATTATGATTTGTTTATATGCACAGTTATGTCAAAACCCCATAGAGCTCTCCATTGTCATCGAGAATAATTCTGTTATTAAGACACACGGATTTGTTGAGAGTACATTCTATCAGGAAATCCAAAAGACCAATATTTGCATATAGCAATATGTTGCCAGAACAGAGTGATATTTTATTTATTTATTTATTTATTATTATTTAACCATTTTTTTATACCACTCTGTCCTTCACTCAGAGCGGTTTACATTGAAACTCTACATAGAACGAATATCAATATACAAGAGTACTTGAATAGGGGAGGGGGAGAAAAGAGGTAAGAAGAATAACTATGTACAGGGTATATTTTGAATGAAGATCGTGATCACTCTAAATACGGCTGTTGTCAAAGGTGTGAAATAATGTTTGAGGGCACCAAGTTTGTAAATTCCATGAAAGGACAATCCTATAAGTTGTTTCAGAGGAATTTGTGTGACTCTACATTTGTGGTTTATGTGATTTGGGGGCTTGTTTACAAAGCCGTGGTAGCGGTTCGCGATCGTTATCGGAGCCGCGGCCCCATTGATTTCAATGGGCCGCGGCTCCGATAACGATCGCGAATCGCTACCGCGGCTTTGTAAACAAGCCCCTTGGTGTCCATGCAATAGAGTGTACATCAGAAAAACTACTAGACAGCTGAGAGTGTGCTTGACAGAACATAAATCCTGTTTAAATAAAGCTAAAGATGAAGTTTCTTTAGTGCAAATTGTGATGAACTGTGATAAAGGATTTTTTTTCTGGATCTATGATGCCTTAACCCAGTACAAAACGTGGATTGCAACGGAAGAATATATTTGATTTTATTTTACTAATAAACATCAGCCATTGGCCCGACACAGGCCGTGTTTCGATGAACCTTCCTCAGGGGCTGAATTGGCTAAAAACACAATAATAAAAACATGTACATAATAAAGTTAAATTACACTCTAATATAAAACCATATAGGACTAAGAGACAAACATCTAAAAAATATATGCTAACATGTAAATCAAAATCATGTGTAAAAAAACTTACACCTGACATATACATGCTAGAATTGGAGAAATGAATAAACACAATCAATAAAAACAAAGAGATATACTTTACATAGAATAAATGGATAATAAGAACAAATAAATAATAAAATACATAAAAACATAATGAGTTATAAATTATATCAATGCATCAAATGTTTTTTATAAAACATGTATTGGAAACTAGTTCGCTGGGGGTGTGACAAAAAAACCTTAAAGATCACCATACCTGTGTATATATTATATTCTAAGTCCGTAATAATCTGTGTTACCAAGGGGTTGAAAACAGGAGAAAAAGGAAAAACGAAAACAAGAGAAAACAAGAGAAAAAAACCATAGAAACCAGTGGGATGTGTGAGCACACCTGCCTAACAAAAGCAAGGGACCCAAAGGGTTGTGAAACACTGTACCAATTACTTTCATGTTAATGGAAACACGTTCCTTTAGATCCTTCCCAGAAAATAAAGTGCAAAAGTGGATCTCATTATTTTAATGATAGTTAAACAAAGAGCGTGCAATCTTACTAGTCAGTGTGTAAATGTATTGGAGATTTCAAAATAAATATATACATGCCTGTGCGAAGGAAACACAAGATATTATCTTGTTATATATTCTGATCCGATTCTTAAATAATACGGCAAGCAACGACTACTTGCTTTAAGATCTTTCAACATGCCGGTCTTCAAAGCATGAAAAAGATCAACAAACAATGCGAGAAATTATAATCCACCATACTGAACTAAATTATATGTGTCACCTATACTAGTGGAACATAAAAACCGATATGAAATATCTTAAGACATGCACAGACCAAAACAGCGTGCCAAAACTTTTTCGACACTGCACACTGCTAAGGTGTGCTTTTGTACTCGTTACAATTTTAAATTCAGAAGGAGCAATGATCAGCTCGTCTTCACTGTTCCATATCATTCATTATACTTTTGATTTTTCTTGGATTACAACGTGCATCATTTGGTCTGTGCATGTCTTAAGATATTTCATATCTTGTGTTTCCTTCTATAACCGGGGGGGGGGGGGGGGGGGGCGAACCCATGATTTAGAATGGACAGTTCTTTTTAGTAAGAAAACAAAAATTGTAATATTTGTGTTATCACTATATTGATTTTGCAGTTGAAGCTGTTCTTGGATAGCACAGTATTGGGCATGGGGGGGGTACGGGGGAGTTGAAAATTATCTTATAACTATCCTTATGGAGGGTGTGATGTTGTTTGGTCTATAGAATCATGTGTACTTTAGGTGGGGTTGAATACTATTTATTTGAGAAGAGCAATATTTTCTGGCTTCAACATATATACTTTTTCATTTTCAGAATTTGAGTGGAGACCGCTGAAGCAGGCACTCTGCCGAAACATTGATGTCAGATCGATTTGGAGATATATCTATATACTGATGTTGAGACATTTGAAGTGCTTGTTAGAACATATTGAACATAAGTAGATGAAAGTTTAATCTAACTTTTGGAAGATGTTTAATCATTGGGTGTTTGCAGGGACATGATCACGATGGGCCCAATTCTGTTCCAGACGGCAATCCCCTCTGTACGTCTGGTCTGAACCAGATGGACAGAGGGGATTGCAATTCTGATCCCACGAGGCACATGTAGTCCTGTGGGATCAAAATCGCAAACAGTCCTGCACGTGCAGGCTGGTACTGCGATTCAGTCCAGCCTGCACATGCAGGACTGTCCCTGGCTAACTCAGTCAAGGCTCCCCAATGGAGCTGCGGTGTCATGGTGTCATGTTGAGATGGCACCATGGCTCCATTGAAGAGCTGCGATGCCAGCCGCTGGGAAGTAAAGCTAATTCCCCACAGCCTGACCCCTGATCTGGCCTCCTAATGCCAGGGTCGGGGTGCGTGGAATGTCCTCTGGTCCCCTCTGCCCCATCCGTGCCCCAGCATTCAAAAACTGACATGTCCAGGGAAGTTATTCTACCTCAGAAGTGGAATAACTTCCCCGCACATGTCGCCAACCCTGGATGTCCAGGGCCAACATTAGAATCAGCCCTGCACTTCCAGGGCCGGTGACCGCCCAGACTCTGCACAGAATCCGCCCCTTCCCCTCCCCTTCCCTGCCCCTGTCTAACTTCCCGGTACAACCGGCAGGGAAGATAGTCACGGCCGGGTGAATGACCCGAATAATGGGGATGGACATCCCATCGGGCCGTTTATCCCTGCTATTCGTGGCACAGAATAACTCTATATATTTTGGAGACTTTCTAAAGGCATCTTTGCGTATGTCTGTGGGAGAATAATGGAGAACACTAATGGAGCATCTTTGAGAGTGATCCTTCCTTTTCAAATTTGATCTTTTTTTGTGGGTTGTGATGGAAATTGTCTTTCTTTGTTAACTATCTTCCAAATATCTCCTTTTACAACAGCTGCTATTTGCGAGTTTTCCATTATTTTCATTCCAGATGCTACAAACATTTTGCTTGAGTCAAGTCCTGTGAAAATATCCATTTAATATTGCTAGCCAACAAACAAAAAATATTACCAGATTTCTTTTTACATGTATTTGCACTGACAAATATGTTTTCTTTTCTATTAACAACAATTAGTTCCCTTTCATGGATATAAATCTCCCATACCAGCTAATTGGAACATTGGACTTACGATATGCCTTCTGGAGCTAAAATGTAAATAAACATTTTATTGTTGTTGTGCATTTATCTGTGTGTTTCAGCAGAAATAAAGAGAAGAAATGCCTGACCAGAATTGTAACAAGGGTTTTAATTCATTGATGAATGTGAGCCAGCAATTTGTGCTATGAAAAGATAGCAATGTGCAATCTCATAAGCCCCAACAATTTCCTACTATATCATGAGAGATCTTGAAATGATTACATATGACTGGTACAAATGGTATTTTTGTCAGTCAATAGTTGAGTGTCTGAGATAATATATCTATTCAAGAATGAGAATTGAAACCAGATGTTATTTTGTCTGTTTTCTTCGATGACTTAAGCTTGTTTGACCATACTTGTACCACGTGGTGCTTGTGGTTCTCATTACAGAGGATTCCTCTTACTGTATTTCTCATAGGAAATGGCACAAATGCTCTGGTAATATGAATTACTTGAAAAGGAAATAATTAGAGATGTGCCTAGCCAAAAAGATGTTGGGTTAGTCTTCATTTTAAATGAAGTTATTGTAATTTTCATGTGTTTTTTCATGTTTTTGTGCAAATTCATCTTAAATATACACATTATAGAGCAGTAAACTTGTTTATGTACTATATACAAATCAATTGCATTTGCATTAATTTGTAGATATCTGTGTGCACAAGGATTTGCGTGCCCAATGTTATTCAGGTGCCCAAACAAAGTGAATGTTTGCCAACAAATGCACATCCCTACAAGGAACATATTTAACATTTTGGAAGATAGGTATGTTTGTTCAGAGTAGGTACTGCTTATCCTGTCAACTAATACGCATCTATTCTCAAGTCAATCTTTCACTGTTCACATTTTTCCCTACTCCTCTCTTCTGCTGAGATATTTCAAAACATACAATTCGGCAATGTATCTTTTGCATGCTCAAGTGTGGCATTAAGTAGAGTATGTACTATACTGATTCTGTCTCAAACTATAGCTTCTTTGCAGGATGGTAGATAGCAGGGAAATGCAAACCTTCGCAACGTGCACACGTTTGACTTGAGAGTCCATATCTCGCTTCTGGTAATTAGGGTTGCTCATTGATCCATTTCAGTAGTAAGGGGTTTACTTAAGTCTTGTTTTTTTGAATTTTTATCAGTGGGTATTTCATAGATGATATTCAATGCTGCTTATTTCAGCAAAGAGTAATTCACCCATGTAAACTGTGTGTATGAAAATTACACTGCTTCATTCCAGTTAAAAGTGTACTCTGTCTTCAACAGCACATATTTGAGGGTCCGCTGCTTTTTGACATATTCATAAATGACCTGGAAAGTGGAATAACGAGTGAGGTTATCAAATTTGCTGATGACACAAAACTATTTAAAGTTGTTAAAACCCAGGAGGATTGTGGAAAATTGCAAGAGGATCTTGATAAATTAGAAGACTGGGCATCAAAATGGCAGATGAAATTTAATGTGGAGAAGTGCAAGGTTATGCACCTAGGGAAGAACAACCCAAACTATGGTTACACGATGCAAGGTTCCACATTAGGAACCACCACCCAAGAAAAAGATTTAGGCGTCCTTGTGGATACCATGTTAAAACCCTCGGCCCAGTGTGCAGCGGCGGCCAAGAGAGCAAATAGAATGCTAGGTATGATAAGGAAAGGAATGGAAAATAAAACAAAAGATATTATAATGCCTCTATATCGTTCCATGGTAAGACCGCACCTTGAATATTGTGTGCAATTCTGGTCGCCATATCTTAAAAAGGATATAGCAATTTTAGAAAAGGTTCAGAGAAGAGCCACCAAAATGGTAAAGGGGATGGAAGGCTACTCCTATGAAGAAAGGCTAAAAAGGTTGGGGCTCTTTAACCTGGAAAAGAGACGGCTGAGGGGAGATATGATAGAAGTCTATAAATTAATGAACGGAGTGGAACGGGTAAACGTAGATCGATTGTTTACCTTATCAGAATATAGAAAGACTAGGGGACATGCAATGAAGCTACAGGGTAAACTATTTAAGACTAATAAAAGAAAATATTTTTTCACTCAACGTGTAATCAAACTCTGGAATTTGTTACCGGAGGATGTAGTAAAGGCTGTTAGTGTAGCTGGGTTTAAAAAAGGTTTGGACAAGTTCCTGGAGGAAAGGTCCATAAACCATTATTAAGAAGGGACCCAGGATATCAATGCTTGAACCAATACAAGCATTGTGGAACCTGTGTCCCTTGGGGAAACTGCTAGGTACGTATGACCTAGATTGGCCACTGTTGGAAACAGAATACTGGGCTTGATGGACCTTGGTCTGACCCAGTATGGCATATCTTATGTTCTTATGTTCTTATGAGGCATTCCAGGGACACAGGGCCGTACCGAGTGTAAATCGTACCCTGTGCGACTTGCACATTGGGCACACGCCCCCCCCCCCCCTGCGGTGGGAGAGAAGAGGCGCGCCTGATGTGCAAGTCGCCGGCATGCTAAGCAGATCTGTCCCTCCCTGCTCTTGCTCTTGCAGATCTAATTAGCATGCCAGCGAGAAGGCTTAAGGGGTGCATTTTAGCTGTCTGTTGTTGCCTGCCACTGCTGAGAGAAGAAAAAGTGGCGGCAGAAGGCAATGGCAGACAACTAAAATGCACCCCTTAAGCATTTGTGCCCTGTGCAGCCGCACTGCTCGCACAGGGCTAGGTACTGGCCTGCAGGGATATATTTTGGTGGTATTTGAAAATCACACAAATAGATTTAAGTTTCAGATCTATAGTCCTGATATAGTAAGATTTTAAGCCATTTTGTAAAAGGATGCTCTGTGTGTAAAAAAATGCAAAACATCCCAAAACATGTGAAAAGGTCAACATTTTGCTATTTTGAACTTAATTCACACAAAGCAACCTTTTGCAAAGTGGCTTTGAAAAAATGCCCTTTGCGGTAGTAAACTTTCACACAAAGTGGATTTTGCATGGAAATATATTTAAATTCCACATTAATGAGTTATGATATAAATTGAAGGGGAAGCTGCTTATTAATGCAAGATTTTTGCAAAAGCCAGTTTGAGAAAGGTTTTGCAGCAGGGCTGGATTTAAGATGTTGGTGCCCATAGTCAAGACAGCAGATCCCAGACAGCCATAGGTGGGGAGGCGCTCAGAGATCTCAGAAAGACTGGAGAGCCATAAGAAGGCAGAGGAAGGCCACAGTGCCACTCCTTTGAAGCAGCACATGCATATGGCCCTAACGTAAGCAGAAACAGGGTCTTCTTTGGCCTGGACACTTGGTGCTAGAGTTGTGCAGGCTCAAAATTTTGTTTTGTTTAGTTTTCAAATGTCATTTGCTGGATTTTTAATTTTTTATACATTTTAATTTTGAGGGAAAATACAGTGCACATTATCATTCAGTAGTGTGCATGGTTGGTCAAAAGTGTATGCTATCACTCCCTAGTGTGTACTGTGGGTGAATAATGTAGATTATTGAGCAATAGCATGCAATACTGAGCAATAGTACATGAATGCATACGCATATGAATATTGTATTGCTCAATAGTGCATGCTATCACTCAATAACGCACACTATTCACCCACTGCATGCACTATTGATTGACAGTACACACAATTCCCTAATAGTGTGCAGTAATAATGTTGAAAAGTGGCAACATTTCAGGTTTTTTTAACTTCCATTTTGGACTAAAAACATGAAACAATATAGGAAATGTTATTGATAGCTTGAATATCATTTGAAACAAATGCACATTCCCATTTGGCACCTTTGAAATTGGCTACCCAGGCAGTTGCCTATATTGCCTGTGCCTAAATCTGGGCCTGATTTGCAGTTTTGTTTAGTGGGCTGAGTTATCTTATATAGTGGCATGGAAATGTCTTGCATAGGTAGTGCCAAATTGGCAGTTTTTAGTTTGCTTTGATCACAGGGGCAAAATGCATTACAATTTACAACCCCTTCTGCATTCTACTGTATTTTCTTCCCTTTTGTCTTTTGTACAAATCTGACAAATTTGCCATGACTTGAGCATTATGTTTGTTTATTATGTTTGTTTAATACCAAAGTTTGTTTGGCTGGGAACCTGTGCACAAAGATGCAGTGTGTGCCCAAAAAAATGTTGTGTTTTCTGTTCTGTGTATGTTGACAGTGTGCATGTTTTTTTCTTAATTTCATTAGGTAGCCCTGAAAAGGGCTGTTTTTTGTTGTTGCTGGTCATTAGTACTTGATGGGCCAGCCCTTGCTGTTTCTTACTAGATGACATCTGTCTGGCATGGAGTGGGCCAGTTTGATGAGATGTTACATCAGAACATAAGATATGCTATATTGGGTAAGTCCAAGGTCCATCAAGCCCAGTATCCTTTTTCCAATAGTAGCCAATCCAGGTCACAAGTATCCAGCAGGTTCCCAAAAAGACACACATGTTCCACATTGTGTGTATTGGGGTATGCAGTAGATTGCCCGGGTCCTCTTTAATAATGGTTAATGGACCTTTCCTCTAGGAACTTGTCCAAATCTTTTTTAAACCCAGCTACACTAACAGCTTTTACTATATCCTCCGGTAACAAATTCCAGAGTTTGATTACACATTGAGAGAAGAAATATTTTCTCGTGTTAGTCTTAAATGGGTTACACTGTAGCTTCATTGCATGTCCCCTAGTCTTTCTACTTTTTGATGGCATAAACAATCAATCTACGTTTACCTGTTCCACTCCATTAATTTATTTATAGACCTCTATCGTATCTCTCCTCAGCAGTCTCTTGTCCAGGTTGAAGAGTCTCTCCTCATAGGGGTATCCTTACATCCCCTTTACCATTTTGGTGGCTCTTCTTTCTACCTTTTCTAATTCCGCTATATCCTTTTTACGATATGGTGACCACAACTGCACACAATATTCAAGGTGCAGTCACACCATAAAACAATACAGAGGCATTATAATATCCTTTGTTTTATTCTGCATTCCTTTCCTTATGATTTCTAGCATTCTATTTGCCTTCTTGGCTGCCGCTGCACACTGGGTGGAGGATTTCAATGTACTATCCATGATGACGCCTAAATCTTTTTCCTGGGTGGTGGTTCCTAATGTGGAACTTTGCATTGTGTAACCAAAGTTTGGGTTGTTCTTTCCTAGGTGCATAACTTTGCAGTTGCTGACATTAAATTTCATCTGCCATTTGAACACCCAATCTTCCAATTTATCAAGGTCCTCTTGCAATTTTTCACAATTCTCTAATTTTTGTGTCATCTGCAAATTTGATTACCTCACTCGTTATTCCCATTTTCAGGTCATTTTCGAATATGTTAAAAAACATTGGACCCAGCACAGATCTGTGGGGTACTCTACTATTTACCTTTCTCCATTGGGAAAATTGTCCATTTAGCCCTATCCTCTGTTTTCTATCTTTTAACCAGTTCATGATCCACAATAGTACACTGCCTCCTATCCCATGACTTTTTAATTTCACCAAGAGTCTCTCATGGGGGACCTTGTAAAAGGCTTTCTGAAAATCCAGATACACTATATTGACTGACTCACCTTTGTCTACCTATTTATTCACACCTTCCAAAAAAACCCCACAGATTAGTAAAAAAAGACCTTCCTTGGCTGCAGCCATGTTGGCTTTCTCCCATTAAACCATGACTATCTACATATTGTATAATTTTGTTTTTTATAATGGTTTCTACCATTTTTCCTGGTATTGATGTCAAGCTCACTGGTCTGTAGTTTCCCAGATCACCCCTAAACCCCTTTTAAAAAATTGGCATTACATTGGCCATTCGCCAATCTTCTCGTGTTATGATGCGATTCCAGGCTGCAATCAGTGACTCAATCAGCTCTCACTTGGTCCATGGCTGCTTCCTGGCCATCTCAACTGATGCCTTGTTCCAAAGATTCTCAATTGGTTTGAGATTGGGTGATTGAGATGGCCAGTCAATGGTCTGAACTCCGTTTAGTTTCTTCCAGTTGGCGACATTTTTCACTTGGTGACAAGATGCATTGTCATCCTGGAAGAAATATCTGCCAGAAAATAGTTGTTCAGCTGATGGCAGCATGCACTTCGGCAGAATTCCTATGTATTTCACTGCATTCCGCATCCCATCAACAATATAGAGTCTTCCAACACCACTGGCTGCCATGCATTCCCAGATCATGACCTTGGTTGGATGCTTTCGTGGAGATATTCAAGCACTCTGGTTTGTACTCTCAATGAGGAAACCTCACATAGGTTTTGCCCTGATCACCCAGAATGTAGAATATGCTTTCATTGCCAAAAATAACTTTCTCCCAGTCAGCCTTACTCCATTTTGATTACTTGGATGCCACTCAATGCCTTTCTTCCTCTGTTCCACTGTTAGTAGTGTCTTCCTCTGTGCCTTACAGCCCCTCAACCCATACTCCAAGTGAAAGTGCAAACTGCAAAGGAACACTTTTCCTTCCATTCGCACAGAAGCTCAGAGGAGTTTAGTTTGCAGTTACCAAGCAATGTCCTTATCAAGGCCCTGTCATCCCTCCTGGTTGACTTTCTAGGTCAACCGCTATGATGTCGGTCCTGCATATTTCCGGTCTCCTTATGCTTCTGCAGTATGCAGACAACCATGCTCTGATTACAGCCGATCTTTTTTTGCAGTCTGCAGGCTGGAATACTGGAATATCCCTCCTCATGCAAAACCACCCCCAGATCCATTCCTCCATTGATAGAAAATGTGACATCTTCACCATGCCAGGGCATTGAGTATCAGATGCGATAGATACCAGTTGATTCACATTAAATTCAAACCCTGTATGTCCCCAAAATACCATGCACTGATTGGGTGGGTATCAAATATGATTTCCTATTGGCTGAGGAAACACAGTATTCTATTGGTTCATTTCAATTCCGCTTTGACATAGAATCCAGCTGATCGTACTGGGACATCCTTTCCTCATGACAACCATAGAAAAGTTCACAGACAAGTAATTTTCCATGCAGAAATGGCTGCCAAATTAAATTTGCAACAAAATAGAATATAATAAGCCAAGATTCTGCTACAGAATTTGGAAAGATTGTCAAAATAAAGCTGAGAATAATATGATCATGAAGCCTATGTAAGACATTTGCACACTGCTGTAGCAACATGGGAAGCCTTAAAGAGGATCTTCACCCTGGTGTTGGAGACCCTCTGGTGGAATCTAAATGTCTGTGTAATCCTATATCCCTTGACAGCCACTCCCACCCTGTCCAGGGCTAAAAGTGCAAAAAAATGGAGTACCCCTGCCATATCCCAACCCCCTTCTTCTTAGTACTTCCTCCTCCACAGCCATCGGGACACCCCAAGCCCCCACTTATTTCTCCAAGATTCCTCTGTATTGGGCAGGAACAATTCCTATTCATTCCTGTTCTGGCACCATCATCATACTGAATAGCCGCACCTAACCCTAATGGTATGTTATAAGAACATAAGAACATAACAAACAAAGAAACCAACATGTATGGCATATCTTATTTCCCATATAACGTCTACTTATGCAAGAAGCAAGTGCAATAGTCCACTATAAAAATGGAAAGTACATACGTTTGCTATCTCTCGTTATTTTTTATTTTGTACTCTTTTGATCTTTACTTCTGACATCTGTCATTTTTTTTCATTTTCCTTGTTCTCCATTTCATACTGCCTCCTATACCAGAGTCCTGGCCAGAATTTAAGTTTGCATGCTCTTTCCCTTTGAGGTTTAATGCTGAGTTCTCACAAGCTTTGCACTAAAGAAAGCAGTTTGAAAACTGCACCCTCAGAGGACAATTTTCGAAAGCATTTGACTGAATAATGAAATACTGTATGTACCTGGATAAGATGACCTGAGTGGGTAGATTTTCTTAGAAATTGTCCTAAAGAATGAGTGTTAAAAACTTGTCTTCTTGAAGTTAGCAATTACCTGGGCTATTTGAAAGTTGCCCCTAAGATATTTGTAGTCCTGCTTCTTTCATTGGTAACATGCACTAGAGCTACCAGAATGCATCAGGAGAGGGATGTCAAATAGACAAGATATGACCCAGGAATGAGTTACTTGGAAGCTCTATGTAGGTGGTGTAAAGCAGCCACCATAACAATTCTAACCAGAGAAGAGATATAGGACCTCTGTAGTAGTGACTGGACAGATTAGCAAATAGGTCAGGAGAAACTGCTCCGCTTCAGCAAAATAGGATTGGGAAAAGAGAAAAAACATACCCTCATTATTTTCTGGAAGTCTTTTGTTTTTTTTTTTCAGGGGCTTTTGTGAATCTTAAAAATTTGTGATAAGTTGAGATTTCTTACATTTGGTCAGAATGATCCTGCTCTCTGGAAAGGGAAGACAGAAATAAAAATAACCTGCTTGTTTTCACTTGGTTGTTTGCGAAGATTCTCTGTGCATTTTAAAGCCTTGTTCTGCTGAGTTGGAGAATAATCCTTATTATCAAGGGATATGTGTTCTGCAGCTCTGGGTTAAAATGTAAAATTTAATTTCTGAATCCATGTTTCTAGTTAGCTCTCTTCCTTTTTCAGTTCTACTATCATACTCCCTCCTGCTCTGTTTTCTTCCTGCTTTTTCCTATTTAGTTTCTCTCCACGTCTTAATGCCACACCAAATATTTTTGTCTTATTAACTAAATACGTACTGCCTCTGACCACACATGTCCAAAGGTGAGTCAGAGTGATTCAAATCATCATTAGTATCAAAATAAAGAGATGCATCATTCTTAAAACAACCAGATAAAAATTATCCCAGCAGACATACCGCACCATAAGTTCAAATTTTCGATAGTAACTGGAGATTGCAATTTGAGATAAGGTCAAGACATACACATTTTCAATGGTAATTTAGAAAACGCTCTGCCAAACATGGAGCCTTTTCTTAAAGACATAAGGATGTGGAGGAGTGTGCATGTATTTATAGACACGTAGATCCAGAAGAGCCATTTTACGTCTACACATTGGAAAAAGTCAATGGAGGTATTTTGCAGATTTATAAATACTGCCAATAAATTGCAGAGGCCAGAATCTGGCAAGGCCACGGGCCCCCCTGGTGTGCGCGTGGACGGCGTTAACCGGGGGGGGGGTGGCCGGTCGCGGGCAGCTCCGTGCTTGCGCGAGTCCGCTTTGGCGGGCTCGCGGCTTGCGGGGCTCTCATTGGCTCCCGCGGAGCCCTTGTGGGTTGTGGGAGCCAATGAGAGGGGCGCGAGGGGGGAGTGTGGTGGGGGCTTCGGGGCTCCTCCGGCTGCCACGAGGGAAAGGCCGGAGGAGTCGGATGTCTCGCCCACCCGCCCCTTGTTCGGGCATGAGGGTTGGTCGGGTAAAATGTTGGGTTGTTGCAGCTGGGGGGGGAGGGGTGTGGCGGGATCCCGGAGGTTTCCGGGGTCCGGAGCCGGAGCCAAGCAGTAGGGCGGGGGTGGGGTACCCCCGACCCGGACAGTCCCTCAGGCTTTTGCTAATAATATGGCGAAGTCGGAAGAGGGAGGCTAGGCAATTTGCCGGGGCCTGGACACGGCGGAAGCGGAAGCGGCGTCACTTTGCTACCCACATGGCTGGTGAAAGTACGCTCTGCTGGAGGGGGGGGGGGTAAAGTTAATGTTGGAATTGTTGATGGTTATTGTAATGTTGTTATGGGGGCAATAAAGCTGCAACCAGTTGTATTCCCAATAAGTGTTGTGTATTATTGGTCATTGAATGTTGTGGGGGTGGGGGTGGGGGGCTGATAAGCAGAGGTGGCGGACCGGTCCGCCTTACCCGGTTATTGATTTAATTTAAATTTGATGAGGAAATAAACAACAAGGCTGGCTGAAATGAACGCTTTTAAAAACCTGCATGTGCCAAGGGTGTCCTGATATGGACAATTTTGGTCATACACATGCATTCCTTATACAAAATGGGGAATACATATGAAGATTTTTGACAAACCCAGGCCATGTCCTAACCATGGTCCAACAGAGGAGTGGAGAAAGGCGTGAAAACCAGAGAGTACAGATATATTTGTCATCAGTTTATCTTTCTTTAGTCTGCTGAAGATCCTGTTTACAAGCAGATTTGGCTCTCTGATAACCTTCTTTGATACAGCTTAGTAGGTAACCTCGCTCCACAAACCTTTGACCCATATCTTTGGATTGAATCTCATACTCTGTGAGGTCTGTGCACAGCCTACACAATCTCAAGAATTGAGAAGTGGGTAAATTTCTTTTCAAACTGCTGTTATGAAAGCTATCATGTCTGAGGAGTTTGTTCCTGTCAGTTGGTCTTCTGAAAATGATGGTGTTAAAACCATAAGTGGTTTTCTTAATAAGGATGTCTAAAAACGATATTTCATTGACATCAAACTGCATCTGAAATTTGAGGTTGGTATTCAAAAAGCAGGGCAATAGAGCAGTGTCACCTCTCCACAAAATAAAAATATCAATATATCACTTCCAGGAAACAACCTTGTGGAGAAGGGAAAAGCAAATATATGAAGAAGCTCAAATTCTGCCACGTAAAGACTGGCAATATCCAAAGTCATTGTGGCTCCCATGACTACTATACCCTTAATCTGTTGACAAAAAAAGCCGTCAAATACAAAGTAATTTTTTGTAAGTGCTATATGAGCCATTTTCAACCAAAAACTCTGTAGATGCCCAAGAGGGACCAAGTTCTCAAATTGAGGTATTTGCATATGACATCCAAGGTGCCTTCTTGGGGGATGTTGGTATATAAGGATTCCATGTCCTGGGTGACTAGACATAACCAAAATGTACTGCCATCAAAAAACTCCAAAAAGTTGATAACATCAGCAGAATTTATTTATTTATGAATTTTATCTATCATTTTATCACATAATCAAGGCGGTTTACAGAGAACACAACTCTTACTGCGCTGAGCAGTTTACATAGAACAAGAAACATATTATCAAGTTTAGTACATATTAACAAGTACAGGAAAACATTATAAATTAGTTACAACAAACTCTGGCCTGTAGTATAATATATAATGACCAATATATATCACGTAAGAGGGTATGGAACGGACAAACGAGCAAAGAAAGAAATTGATAAACTTAGAGAGAGGTTCTAGAACAGAGACGATTGGTCTACCAGGAGGTGCCGTCAGACATTTATAGACTTTATGTAGAATGTATATTGTGATCCCTCCCCTTTCCAGTACCCGTAGGTAGGGGTTAAGGAGTTTAAGTTCCTTCTTTAAACCAATGTTCTGCTACTTCCTGGAGCAGTGCTCATAGGGAAATGTAGTTTACCACCAGTTCAAATGAAGAGTAGTGTGACTCAGAATGTTTGCAAGCAAAAAGGAATTTATTTCCCCTCCCGGGGTTGGACTTCACAAGGATAAAAAGGTAACACAAAATATCTGCTCTCTGGCAGCAAAAAGGACAAAATAAGAATAGCTTCCTTCAGCGTGAAATAAACATTTTTCTTTCCAGCAGGTTGAAATTCAGCACATGGTTTCATACAGCTCTGTTTCCCTCACAGCCAGCTTGTATTTTCTTCACCATATCTCTAACATAAAGATATTATCTGTTCAGCTAATGTAATCGTGCAATCCATTTCCTCTGTGGGGTAATTCATATAGGACGGCTCTGTGTCCATATGTTCCACCTCTGAGGTAGGAATAATCTGACCAGTTCTTTCTAGGGCCGCGCCCTTTTCTTCAACCCTGAGCTTTTCAAAACATTGAGGATTTAAATACCGGTTAAAGCCAGTATTGTAGCCCCAACCTTCCAGGTCATTACATTCACATGGATTCCTGTAATCCCAGCCCTTGGGCTTACCTGGGGACCTGGCTGTGGAAGCTTTTCTCCGGGGTTTAAAAATACCGGTTGGTTCCCTGCTGAACCTGTGTGAGGCAGTTTCCAAATGCCTTCCTGGCTGCTTGTAATCCCGTGTATGCTTCAGCTGGTCTGGTCTGCTCCTTCGATAGCTCTCAGCCGGAGCCTCTGACCTCCCTTCAGCTGAAAACTTCTTCCAACTTCTGACCGGAAGTCTGCTTTCCTCTCTCTCCCTCCCCTCTCTGCCTGCTGGGGCCTCCTTATGAGACAGCCTTCCTGGGTAGGGCCTGGCTCCACCCCCTAGCAGGTGTTCAAACTTTCCCTGTGACTCTTTGCTAAACTGATAGCAGGGGCGTGTTTCCTTCTCTCGTGCCTGGTTTCCCTGACAACCGGTAGCCATGTGCCTTTGTTTACCTTGCAGCCCTGCACTTTCTACCTGGTTTTTAAGCCTTTCTACCGGGCCAGAAGGACTTGCTATATCACAGATCCCCCCACTTAAAATATTACGGGCTGCCGGAACCTGTGACGGACAGCACGTAATCCGAGAAAGGGCATCGGCATTACTGTGCAGTCTACCCGCTCGGTGCTGCACCACAAAATCATAAGCCTGTAATGCTAGATGCCATCGGGTTAACCTGGCGTTAGTGTTTCTCATCTGATGCAACCATTTTAAGGGTGCATGGTCAGTAATCAAATAAAATTTTCGGCCTGTCAAATAAAACCGCAAGGACTCTATCGCCCACTTAATTGCGAGACACTCGCGTTCTACGGTAGAATACTTCTGTTCCGCTCTGGACAATTTCCGACTTAAGTAAGTCACTGGATGTTCAATACCCTCAAATATCTGGGACATTACGGCTCCTAATCCCGTTTCAGAAGCGTCGGTTTGTACCAAGAATGGCATGTTAAAGTTAACCCCCCTAAGGACCGGGGCTGTACATAACCTGTCTTTCAGCGTTATGAACACTTCCTCCGCCTCCGGTGTCCACTTGAGGTTATTCGGGGCATTCTTCCTGAGCATGTCTGTTAGCAGGGCACTTTCCTCCGCAAATCTGGGAATAAATCGGCGGTAGTATCCCACCAGGCCCAGGAATCCCCGCATTTGTCTTTTGTTCAGTGGGCATGGAAAGTTCTTCACGCTTTCCACCTTACTAGCTAAGGGCTCTACCACCCCTCCTCCCACCATGTGGCCTAAGTATTTCACTTTTGTGCCGGCGAAGAGACACTTCCCGGGGTTCACCGTGAGACCTGCTTTCCTTAGCGTGTTCAAGACTGCCTCTACCCTGGGCAAATGCTGGGCCCATGTGGTGCTATGGATGACAATGTCATCCATATATGCCCAGGCATATTCGTGGCGGGGCCGTAAGATGTGATCCACCAGCTTTTGACAGGTGGCCGCTGCCCCGTGAAGCCCAAAAGGCATACGGCGGAATTGAAACAACCCTATTGGGGTAGAAAAGGCTGTCTTAGGTTTGGAGGCCTGGGTGAGTGGTATTTGCCAATAACCTTTCGTTAGGTCTAATGTGGTCAAATACTTTGCCTGGCCCAGTTTGTCTAATAGGTCCTCAATTCGAGGCATGGGATACGCATCGAAGTCAGAGATATTATTTATTTGTCTAAAATCGATACAGAAGCGCAGACTTCCATCTGGTTTGGGCAGTAACACGATAGGGCTGGACCAGGGGCTTCTGGATTCTTCGATGATGCCCATTCGGAGCATGTCCCTTACCTGCTCTATCATTTCCTTTTTCCGTGCCTCTGGTAGCCTATAGGGACGTTGCCTAATTATTTTTCCCGGTTCCGTAATAATTTCATGGGCAACGATTCTGGTTTCCCCTGGCAATGTCGTCAGGACATCGGAGAACCTATCTAACACCCTTCTAAGTTCCTGTTGCTGTTGCCCTGATAACCCGTCCCCTATACGTGGCCCTGGAGTTTCCCTCCAATCGGCGGGCTGAGGACCAAAATCATCCTCCTTCTGTTCTTCGGTGACAGCTGTCAGCCCTTTTAAATCTCCCACTCCGGTAGACCCAAATCCTCCTTCTCCTCTCCCCGTGGGAGTTAATGAGGCCACTTCTACCACCTCCGGGAAACCTACGCGCTCGCAGATCATTTGCACGACCCTGTCACCTACCTTCACCTGGAACTCTTCCTGACTGAAATTGAACATTAGCACCTTTACCTCTCCACGAAAATCGGGGTCAATTACCCCAGCTCCTATGTCTATAAAATATTTGGTGGCTAGGCCTGACCTGGGTGCTATCCTTCCATAGCATCCGGGCGGGATTTGGACCTTCACCCCTGTACTTATTAGGGCCTTCCCTCCCCTGGGTATCACCCTATCTTCCACACTAAACAGGTCGTATCCTGCGGCAGCTTCCGACGCTCGCTGGGGACCCCTGGCCTGAACTGACATCTTACAATACTGAAGTAGGAACTTTGGTTTTTCCGGAGTTATATTCTTTTCTTTGGCTGGGCATTGTGGGCTATTTTTCCCCGGTTTTCCGAACAGAGGGCAGGGGACTTTAGTCGCGATGGCCTCCAATCTAGGTAAATCTTGGGACTCCACCTCTCTTTCCCCCGAGGGAGCTTCACAGGGGGTGGATATTACATTCTGTTCAGTGGTAAGACCTTCCTCGAGCCCCTGTCTAAAGGGTGGCCAATCCTTACCCAAGACGACGCTCTGTGGAAGGCGGGGGACCACCGCCATCAACATCTTCCCGTCTGTTCCCAGCCCACTTATTCCTATTTCATATAAGGGGTAATGGTAAGATGCCCCATGTATGCATCTTATTTTAACCCTTCCCACGGCTTGACCTGGTGCTGACTGGGCTTGTATGGCCTCCCAGAGCCGTTGGGAGACCATGCTCTGGTCAGCACCAGAGTCAAGCAGTGCCTGGGCTTCTATACCCTCCACCTGTACCGGGAGTAAAAACCCTGATTGGCCTTTCTTTTCAATACCAGCCATTAATGCCCTGCGTGCATCACAGTCCCTTTGAAAATGTCCTAGGCCCCCACATTTAAAACATTTTCCCCTCATGTTGGACATATGTACATTTTCATCAGACAATTTATACGATACATTCTTACTCTTATCACCGGCCATTGCTGCACCTGGAGCGCTGGATTTTGGGGCTTTGGCAAATTCAGCCTCAAAATACCGCTCCGTCATACCAGCTGCTTCCTCTGCAGTTTTGCAGTCCTGCAGCATAAGGAAGGTTTTTACTTCCGCTGGTATTGCCTCTAGATATTGTTCTAAAATTAACTCATCCATTATGGACTCAACCGTTCTATGCTCCGGTTTTACCCATTTCCAGGCCAACCCTTTCATTCTATAGTAAAGGGCCTTTGGAGTTTCTCCAGGCCTCAACTTGGCCTTCCTAAATTGGCGCCTATAGAATGAAGGTGTTAGCCCGAGCCTATCCCTCACCACCTTTTTAATCACCTCATAGTCAGTTGTTAATGCAACAGGCATTGACTTAAAAGCTAATAGGGCTTCCCCAGATAGGGACATGGCAAATCTGAGAGCCCATTGTTCTCTAGGCAGCTTCATTGCCTCTGCCAGACGCTCAAAGGCGTCCACATACTCATCCACGTTATCTGTGGAAGACAACTGCCCAGCCTAAAGACATCCCCACCAAACAGTCCTACCTCACGGGTATACTCGGGCAAGTCTCTTGCTGGCTCCTGTTGTTTCTTTACCAACAGCTCCATTAACTCCTTCATCGGCTTTTGTTGTTCCATGATGGCAGCCATGGCTTGATCCTGGACTCTGCGGGTCATTTCCAGCTGTTTGTCCCACTGGAGAGACATCCATCGTAACATCTCTTGGGGATCCATTTCAGCTGCTCAGGTACCTGGAAAAGGCACAAGAAAAAGACCCAAGTGCGGTCCACACACAAAAAAAAAAAATCCTCTTTTTTTTTTTTTTCACTTGTGCACTACTGCTGTGCACTACTGCTGTGCACTACCTTTCTCTCTTTATCCCTCTACACTTATGCCTAGCCCCTTTTACCTGGGCTCAGTGTAGAGTCAAGCACTGAGAAAGTAGTTTCTTTGTCTGACCGGTAGTCAGTCGAGCACCGGCTCCTCCTGGGTATCAGCTGCTCCTTGCTGCTGGACTCTTGTCCCTCCAGGTATTCTTTAAATCCGAGTAAAATCCAAACTACTACGCCATTGTGATACCTCCCCTTTCCAGTACCCGTAGGTAGGGGTTAAGGAGTTTAAGTTCCTTCTTTAAACCAATGTTCTGCTACTTCCTGGAGCAGTGCTCATAGGGAAATGTAGTTTACCACCAGTTCAAATGAAGAGTAGTGTGACTCAGAATGTTTGCAAGCAAAAAGGGATTTATTTCCCCTCCCGGGGTTGGACTTCACAAGGATAAAAAGGTAACACAAAATATCTGCTCTCTGGCAGCAAAAAGGACAAAATAAGAATAGCTTCCTTCAGCGTGAAATAAACATTTTTCTTTCCAGCAGGTTGAAATTCAGCACATGGTTTCATACAGCTCTGTTTCCCTCACAGCCAGCTTGTATTTTCTTCACCATATCTCTAACATAAAGATATTATCTGTTCAGCTAATGTAATCGTGCAATCCATTTCCTCTGTGGGGTAATTCATATAGGACGGCTCTGTGTCCATATGTTCCACCTCTGAGGTAGGAATAATCTGACCAGTTCTTTCTAGGGCCGCGCCCTTTTCTTCAACCCTGAGCTTTTCAAAACATTGAGGATTTAAATACCGGTTAAAGCCAGTATTGTAGCCCCAACCTTCCAGGTCATTACATTCACATGGATTCCTGTAATCCCAGCCCTTGGGCTTACCTGGGGACCTGGCTGTGGAAGCTTTTCTCCGGGGTTTAAAAATACCGGTTGGTTCCCTGCTGAACCTGTGTGAGGCAGTTTCCAAATGCCTTCCTGGCTGCTTGTAATCCCGTGTATGCTTCAGCTGGTCTGGTCTGCTCCTTCGATAGCTCTCAGCCGGAGCCTCTGACCTCCCTTCAGCTGAAAACTTCTTCCAACTTCTGACCGGAAGTCTGCTTTCCTCTCTCTCCCTCCCCTCTCTGCCTGCTGGGGCCTCCTTATGAGACAGCCTTCCTGGGTAGGGCCTGGCTCCATCCCCTAGCAGGTGTTCAAACTTTCCCCGTGACTCTTTGCTAAACTGATAGCAGGGGCGTGTTTCCTTCTCTCGTGCCTGGTTTCCCTGACAACCGGTAGCCATGTGCCTTTGTTTACCTTGCAGCCCTGCACTTTCTACCTGGTTTTTAAGCCTTTCTACCGGGCCAGAAGGACTTGCTATATCACAATATATATTTGGAACAACAGGGTACTGGACCTTAAAAAAGTCAAGTTCGTGAGCAGTCATGTAGCTGGCAGAGAAACTTTTTATTTGGGATGTTTTTATTGTGTTATTTATGCATTTATATGTTTCTGATGCTGCAGACCCCTGATGCCAAAACATAAGCAAGTCAGCTTCTTTTAATAAAATTGTGTTTGTGAAGAATTTACTGGTGTGGCTGCGTTCTTTCTCCGCTCCTCTGTTGGACTGTCCCTTATTACAGAGGATTTCCTCTCTCTTGTTTTCCACGTCCTAACTATGTCCAGACATTCCTCCTTGCATTTTCCATTTTTACGTAGATGCCATTTCCATGTGAAGATGCAGAATTTTCCACATGGAAACTGTGAATTAGGCTTCTACAATAACCCAGTATATTCAACAAAATGTTAACGTAAAATACTGGACTAGGTGCAAGTTTCTGGAGTTTCAAATATCCCTACACAAAATGAATTGCCATGGGGTGCAGATTTCATAAAGCTGGAGCATAGTACTGAAAAATGTGAGATTTAACCACTGAAAGCTTTATAGGAGGGAAGCAAAGCAGGTCCTTTGATATTAAACTGGAAAACAGTAAAGGAGCGGATTTCTCAGTTTATATCTGGCAGATTAAGTACCTTAAATATAGACAGTCATTTACACCTGCCTGTGAGCAGGTATAAATGAAAGCGCCTGCCTGCAAACAGGTATAAATGAAAACTCCACATGCGCTCCACCCAGACCATATCCCTAGCTATACATTCCATACTTTTATGCTGGTCAGTATTGTGGCGGTAAGAATGACTTTATAAAATTAACCCCATCATGTTCTTTTGATGGTAGCCAGTAAAAAAGGAGAGGAAAGACTAGGAATTTTGACTGATGGGGCAGTGAATAATTTTTGTTCAGGATGTCAAGATTGCTAAGGCCAGCACTGTCTGATTCTGCTGAATTTTCCCTTAGGATTGAGCTAGAGGGAAATGTAATAAGGTTCAGGTGAATGTTTACAAAAGTAGAGACAAACAGTAATGATGAAAATCAAAAGTTATTCATGTGTGACTCTAATAGTTCAGACTTTTTTTTAGTATAATATTTTTCTCCCATTGCTCCAGATTGTTATATAAAATTGTGTAATTCCATAGCTCTGTCATGAGATACAATTTATGCAGTTAGGGGCATGTGAAGCATGGGGAAGAGCTGACGACTTAAGAGTAAAGCCAGAATTTATGATGTGGTTGGGACAAAACCCTTGGGATGTCAGACTGCACATTAAATGAGAGTTGCAAAAATGCCGTACATAGGGGGACACAGAACATATGAGGCATGAACCAAGGGAAGCTGGAGGTGGTCAAGAATGAAATGGAACATGCACAATGTGATCCTTTGGTGTCAGCAAACTGACATGGACTGGCATCAGGAGCGGTGGAAGGGCTTTTTCTTGGGGGGTGGGGTCCAAGCACCGCCCCAAGCTCCACCCTAACTACACCCAAGTATTGCCCCATGCTCCACCTTAACTCTGCCCAAGCCCTGCCCCACAGGCTGAGATCCTTCCTGTTCACAGACAGGAAGGGTATTTGCTATGATCGTGGCTTTTTTTCTGCCCACGGGGGATGGGATCCCTGCGGGCAGACTGCTGCCTGCCGGTCGTGATCATTGCAAATACCCTTCCTGTCTGCCTGTGATCCTTGTGGGCAGATAGTAAGAGTCCTTGCAATGATCAGGGCTGATAGGCAACAGTCTGCTCACAGGGATCCCATCCCCCATGGGCAGAAGAAAAGCCATGATCTCTGCAGGCCGAAGTAGGGGAAGCCCTGATTGCAACAGCAAAGGTTTGGTGGGGACACGACCCCTGTGACCCCCCTTTCCGATGCCTATGATTGGCATTGAGCACTTAGTATACCATGTGATCATCAGATTCAATGCCAGAAATGAACATAAGAACATAAGATATGCCATACTGGGTCAGACCAATGTCCATCAAGCCCAGTATCCTGTCTCCAACAGTGATCGATCTAGGTCACAAGTACCTAGCAGTCTCCCCAGAAGACAAAAGTTCCACAATGCTTGTAATGGGACACACAGTGGATTTCCTGGGTCCCCTTTAATAATGGTTTATAGACCTTTCCTCCAGGAACTTGTCCAAACCTTTTTTAAACCCGGCTACACTAACTAAAATTCAAAAGCTTGCAAACAGAAGAACACAGAAATGAATACAGGATCAAATTTAAAGAGTCAAAAAGAGAAATAAGGATAGCAAAATCAAAGGCAGAGGAAAAGATGGCTAAAGAAGTTAAAGGTGGCAACAAAGCCTTCTTCAGGTATATTCGGGAAAGGAAGAAGATCAGAGTTGGAATTGCAGGACTCAGAAGTGCTGGGAAAGGACTCATGGAAAGTGACATTGAAAAAGCGAAATTGCTAAACAAATACTTCTGCTCTGTTTTTACTAAAGAAAATCCTGGAGATGGACCAGCTGTGACTCCCAAATATAAAAATGGGAATGAAGTAGATACCACACCATTCACAGATGATGAGGTGTTGGAACAACTTTTGTTAAGTACCCTCATGATAATTGTAACCCACCAATTGTGCTGTCTAAATGTTGCTAAATATCCTCATGTTAAATGTTGTAAAGTACCCATATGTTAAATGTAACCCTCCAATGTGATGTAGCCACTTTGATTGTAGGATAAGGTGGTATACAAATCTGTCTAAATAAAAAAAAAAAGTGCTAAACTGAAAGTGGACAAAGCCATGGGACCGGATGGGATACATCCCAGGATACTGAAAGAGCTCACAGAGGTTCTTGCAGGGTCGTTAAAGGATGTATTCAACAGATCCTTGGAAAAACGAGAGGTTCTTCAGGACTGGAGAATGGCTGATGTCGTACCTCTACGCAAAAGTGGTGATAGGGAAGAAGTGTCAAACTACAGACCCGTGAGCCTTACCTCGGTGACGGGAAAAGTAATGGAGGCGCTCCTGAAAGAGCGAATAGTGAACTTTCTCAAAACCAACAGGTTGTAAGATCCGAGACAACATGGTTTTACTGAAGGATGGTCTTGCCAAACAAATCTGATTGAGTTCTTTGACTGGGTGACCAAGGAACTAGATCAGGGGCATGTGATGGATGTCATCTACCTGTATTTCATAGGAGGCTTGTCAATAAACTCAGTAGCTTGTGGATGGGTCCCAAGATGGTAAACTAGATTAAAAATTGGTTGACTGACAGATGCCAGAAGGTGATGGTACATGGAGCTCACTCGGATGAAAGGAAGGTGATTAGCAGGGTGACCCAGAATTCGGTCCTGGGCCCAGCACTCTTCAATGTATTTGTGAGTGATATTGCTGAAGGACTGAATGGAAAAGTCTGTCTTTTTTCAGATGACACAAAAATTTGCAACAAAGTGGATTCCCCCGAGGGAGTGGATAACATGAGGAAAGATCTACAAAAGCTGGCAGAATGGTCTAATGCTTGGCAATTAATGCGAAAAGGTGCAGTGTCATGCACTTAGGTAGCAGAAATCCAATGCGATACGGGGTGAGAGGTTGGTGTGCATGGTTCAGGAGAAAGACCTTGGTGTGATTATCTCTGATGATCTCAAGGTGGCAAAACAGTGCGACAAGGTGGTGGCAAAAGCCAGGAGGATGTTGGGCTGCATACAAAGAGGGGTTACCAGCAGAAAGGAAGAGGTACTTATGCCACTGTACAGGTCGCTGGTGAGGCCTCACTTGGAATACTGTGTTCAGTTTTGGAGACCATATCTTGCAAAAGATGTAAAAAGACTGGAAACTGTTCAGAGGAAGGTGACCAAAATGATTTGGAGCCTGCGTAAGAAACCTTATGAGAAGATACTTGAAGACCTAAATATTGTGATGATGTGAAGGCTGCAGAGCCCTTTAAAAGTAGAAAAAACTCTGAGATTTGTTCCCACAAGCGGGGGATGGGATCACAGAAGCACATTTCCCACAGAGAGAATGAAACTAAGGCACATAGAAGCAGGGTTAGCTTGAAGCCACACCCAACCTCTAGGACAGCTGCAAGCAGAGAGAGGGTGGGGTCAGAGAAGCAAACAGTTCACAGAACATATAAGCTGCGTCACACAGGAAGTGAGGGGAGAGATGAACAGGAGCTGGAGAATCAGTTGAGAGTTGATTCCAGAGCTTCACACACACGAGGACTAGGCACAGGACGGTGCAAAGGAAATTGCAATGCTAAAGGGAAACTAGCAAAACCCCGAGGACAAAGTTTCTTTGAAGAATCAGCTGAGTGGGAGGAGGAATCAGGTACTGATCAAACGGTATGTGCTTTTACACCAGAAAGACTGCAAAGAAGGTCTGTTCAAAGGCAGGACCGGTTGCAGGCTAGGAGCCAGAGGAAAAGGCCAGTAAACCAGGGAAGGAAGCAGGATTTAAAAGCTGTTAATTCTGCTAAGCCCAGAAGGACTGACCACTACTTACAAGGCAAGTGCAAAGGGTGTGGGCATAGAAAGAACCGGCAGAGAAGCCTGGATTGTACCTCTGAATCAGAATATAGCAGTTCTAGTCTTGAACCTCCACACAGATATTATAGAAAGCCTGTTAGGAGGAGAGTTACTGCTAGTCAAGAAGCTTTTGCATTTCCTGATGAGAAACTATTAAGGGGGAGAAAAGCAAAAGGTTCAAACCCAGTTACAGAGGGGAACCGTGAGCTAAAGTGGAGAAACCTTTGTAAGCTTCTGAAGAACATACAACAGGTTAAACCAGAGATTACCCCAAGTTCAGAGCCGTACAATTCCCCAACAGAAATGGACGTGGACTGTCTCTCTGATAAATCAATGTCCTCTGCTGAATCGATGGATTGCAGTTTGTGTGTGTCTAATGTATAAAGCTTTTCCTGTATGCTGTATGAAACAAGTAAGAAGACGTCAGGAGTCAGATATCATTGTATGCTTGGAAAGCAGACAAGTGGATAAGAGAAACCTCATACGAAAGCCTAGCTAGTTTTATTGCTGCTGTAACGTCAGCTGAGAAAGCTAGTGGTAAAAGCTAAGAGGTAGCACTCTGAGTGATGTTTTAAACTTGAAGTCAGCAAGGAAAGTAAAGTTTTCATATTGCCTAAGTTTGTGAGTAATGCACAAAGATGTTTCTACTCTACTGCGTTTGTAAATACTAGAAAATACTGCTATCAAGGTTGAGAAGTTTATGGAAGAAATTCACCTTGTACCTTTTGGAGAAGAATCCTATACTTTTGGTTGCATGTGTTTTCCCTTTCTGGAATTTTGCCACGAATGATTTCCTTACAGAAAAATAAAAATAAAAGCAATTTATGTTATAAATTGTCCTGTGCTCCTTCTATTCGGACTGCTAACAAAAGCAAACCACAACTACAATTAAGGAGGTGATCCACCGTCTCTCATTAGGCAAGTGTCTATACTAAATAGCACTATGTGATCAAACAGAGACAATCTGCCGTGCCACCCCTAGGGGCAGTGCGGTGAGAGCGGTGGAAGGCGTCACAGGTGGCGTAGTGTGTTGGATTTTTTCGTTTGGAGTCACGTGACAACGGAGAGGTCATCTACAAACACAGGAAAGAGAATCCTAGAGCAGCTGTATCAACGTCCAAGGTCTGCGGAGCGGAAGGAAAGCCGGAGGGACCACTGGAACCCGAGTCCAGGGCAACGGAGTTGATGAAGTGAGACTCTGCACCAGTATAAGGTAACCCGTAGGCTGGAGGGTTGGACCGGATAAGCACTGGTGTAAGAGGGTGGCTGCTGGGATAATCACCAAGACAAGGGTGAAGTGGAATGTTCCGCACTTGGTGCTTTGTTTCTGTTTTTTTTACAGGAAAGAAGATGGAGTCTCGAGACATCTTGGACTGGGCGGCTGGTCAGATAGCCCAACATCAAGAGTTGTCCACGAAGAGCCTGGAACAGGCGAAGGCGCTGTTCCAATCACAACAAGCACCGGTTATACAAGCAATGTCCAGTTGGCTTGAGGCCCAAGGAAAAAAGGACGATGCTGCCAGGACTATGCCAGGTGCAGGGGCAGATTGTCGGGGCTGGGACTGGTCAGGGACTGGGATTTTTGCAGGAGGTCGTCTAACAAAGGATGACGATGTAGACGACTACATTGAGTCTTTTGAGCGTATAGCTATTCTAGCAAAATGGCCTAAAGAACAGTGGGCGCTAAGATTTGCTGCCTCGCTTACAGGCGAAGCCTTAGCAGCTTACCGTGCCATGCCTGCTAGTTTAGTTACAAGCTATAAAGATGTAAAACAAGCGGTAAAGGATCGTTTGGGTCTAAATCCAGCGGTCTACCGTAGGCAGCTACGGTCATGTAAATTAAGGTCAGAGGAAACACCTCAGGCATTATATTACCGCGTAAAGAATTTGGCTTATAAATGGTTGATGCCTGAAGGTAAAGATATAGAGGCTATCTTAGACACAATAATTCTTGAACAGTTCATGGAAGCAGTACCGAGCAGCGTGCATACCTTTCTAGTACTCCAAAGCTGTAAGAACACGCAAGAAGCAATTGCTTTAACAGACCGCTTTCTGGAGGCCAATAAGTTGAGCCTGGAGAAAGAAGGCATCTTTAAAAACAAAGCGGAGTTACTAGAAAGGAAAGCTAAGCTGGATGAATTTGCAGATAGTAATGTGAAACTGTATAAGAGAAATGTGTTAAGAAAGTGTTTTTCGTGTGGAGAAGTGGGACACGTGAAAAGGGACTGTAAGGCCCGGAAGGCTTTAATCACTACCCAGCACCGAGATACAGGGGAGGGATTCCTACTGAGGGTGGAGGTAGAAGGAATACCAACTGAGGCACTCTTAGATTCAGGGGCGAATCAGTCTATGATCTCCCGGAAGCTCTGGCAACAGATAGAGGCAAAAGAAAAACCCTCGCTGCCAAGCTCTGGGGATCATATTCGGATCCGGTGCGTCCATGGCGCAGCCTCTACCTACCCTATACACCCGGTGGTTATAGAGGGAGTGGGTCTCAAGAAACAAGTGCAAGTGGCCATTGTACCAAGGCTTCCACACGAAGTAGTCTTAGGCCGAGATTGGCCACAATTTCGGAAAGGTCTGGCTAAGGAGTTGCAGGTGGAAAACTACCCACTCGCTACCTTTCCGCAAGGTGAGATAGCTGAGGAGAAGACCCTGCCCAAGGTAGGCAAGGTAGCTGACCCCAGGCTAGCTAAGAATAGGGCTGTTATGAATACCACAGTCAGGGAGAAGACCTTACCCGAGGTAGGCAAGGTAGTTGACCCCAGACTAGCCGAAAGAATGGGTATGATCACTACCCGTACAGGGGATAAGCCCTTAGGAGAAGAAATTGGTTCACAAGTAGACCCAGTGCCAGGAACATCCTTCCAGGAAGACCTGCTTACTCAGGCCAAAGACACTCCTAGGAAAGGAAAACCTGAAAGGAGAAGAGAGAGGAGGACCCGGGCACAAAATAGGGTTAAAATAATGACAGGACAGGAACTACCCTGGGTTCCTGCCGAATTAAAGGAAAAATTTCCTTCATTCCCTGCAGAGCAGAGGGCCGATCCTACGCTCCGTCGAGCGTATGAGTACGCTACGAATGGATCGGAGACCCTACCAAGATTTCTATTAGAGGACAATATCTTGTACAGGGAAAGTACAGATACCCGCCTAGGGGGCACAAAGAAACAATTAGTGATACCTCAAGCTCTTAGGAGCATGGTGTTAGGGATAGCACATGGATACGCGGGAAGAATGCATAAAGGGGCGCAAGACACCCTAGAGCACGTATTGGCTAGGTTCTATTGGCCAGGGGTATATACGGAGACGGCGGGATATTGTGCGTCTTGCCCGGTTTGTCAGGGGGTCGCAGCAAGTCGTCCACCGAGGGCACCCCTAAGGCCAGGTATGGCCGAATCGGTACCTAGATTAGCCAAGGAAGATGGTCATGCCCGTCAGAAGGCTTATTATGCCCGACGACCCCGACCGCATTTCTTACGTATGGGGGATGAGGTATTAGTAATTACCAATGCCAGCTCCAAGTTTGGAACTGCCACGAAAGGCCCTTATAAAGTAGTAAAACGGATGGGTCCTCTACACTATTCCTTGGAGACAGGGAAGGGGAAGTACCACGCATACCACATCGACAGCTTGCGTCTAGCGCAGGGGCATGTCGATAAAGGAGCTGTAAGACCAGACAATAACCCAAGAGCATTAGTTGGGATTTCCAGCTGTGCGCGCGTGGGTGCGCCAGCTGGCAATTGCTTAAGGTGGGGGATATGTGATGATGTGAAGGCTGCAGAGCCCTTTAAAAGTAGAAAAAACTCTGAGATTTGTTCCCACAAGCGGGGGATGGGATCACAGAAGCACATTTCCCACAGAGAGAATGAAACTAAGGCACATAGAAGCAGGGTTAGCTTGAAGCCACACCCAACCTCTAGGACAGCTGCAAGCAGAGAGAGGGTGGGGTCAGAGAAGCAAACAGTTCACAGAACATATAAGCTGCGTCACACAGGAAGTGAGGGGAGAGATGAACAGGAGCTGGAGAATCAGTTGAGAGTTGATTCCAGAGCTTCACACACACGAGGACTAGGCACAGGACGGTGCAAAGGAAATTGCAATGCTAAAGGGAAACTAGCAAAACCCCGAGGACAAAGTTTCTTTGAAGAATCAGCTGAGTGGGAGGAGGAATCAGGTACTGATCAAACGGTATGTGCTTTTACACCAGAAAGACTGCAAAGAAGGTCTGTTCAAAGGCAGGACCGGTTGCAGGCTAGGAGCCAGAGGAAAAGGCCAGTAAACCAGGGAAGGAAGCAGGATTTAAAAGCTGTTAATTCTGCTAAGCCCAGAAGGACTGACCACTACTTACAAGGCAAGTGCAAAGGGTGTGGGCATAGAAAGAACCGGCAGAGAAGCCTGGATTGTACCTCTGAATCAGAATATAGCAGTTCTAGTCTTGAACCTCCACACAGATATTATAGAAAGCCTGTTAGGAGGAGAGTTACTGCTAGTCAAGAAGCTTTTGCATTTCCTGATGAGAAACTATTAAGGGGGAGAAAAGCAAAAGGTTCAAACCCAGTTACAGAGGGGAACCGTGAGCTAAAGTGGAGAAACCTTTGTAAGCTTCTGAAGAACATACAACAGGTTAAACCAGAGATTACCCCAAGTTCAGAGCCGTACAATTCCCCAACAGAAATGGACGTGGACTGTCTCTCTGATAAATCAATGTCCTCTGCTGAATCGATGGATTGCAGTTTGTGTGTGTCTAATGTATAAAGCTTTTCCTGTATGCTGTATGAAACAAGTAAGAAGACGTCAGGAGTCAGATATCATTGTATGCTTGGAAAGCAGACAAGTGGATAAGAGAAACCTCATACGAAAGCCTAGCTAGTTTTATTGCTGCTGTAACGTCAGCTGAGAAAGCTAGTGGTAAAAGCTAAGAGGTAGCACTCTGAGTGATGTTTTAAACTTGAAGTCAGCAAGGAAAGTAAAGTTTTCATATTGCCTAAGTTTGTGAGTAATGCACAAAGATGTTTCTACTGCGTTTGTAAATACTAGAAAATACTGCTATCAAGGTTGAGAAGTTTATGGAAGAAATTCACCTTGTACCTTTTGGAGAAGAATCCTATACTTTTGGTTGCATGTGTTTTCCCTTTCTGGAATTTTGCCACGAATGATTTCCTTACAGAAAAATAAAAATAAAAGCAATTTATGTTATAAATTGTCCTGTGCTCCTTCTATTCGGACTGCTAACAAAAGCAAACCACAACTACAATTAAGGAGGTGATCCACCGTCTCTCATTAGGCAAGTGTCTATACTAAATAGCACTATAAGTGATCAAACAGAGACAATCTGCCGTGCCACCCCTAGGGGCAGTGCGGTGAGAGCGGTGGAAGGCGTCACAATATGTACACTTTGGAGGAGAGGAGGGATAGGGGAGATATGATTCAGACCTTTAAATACTTAAAGAGAAACGATGAACAAACAAACCTCTTCCAAAGACGGGGAAGCTGTAAAACTAGAGGGCATAACATGAAGCTGCAAGGTGGAAAATTGAAAGGCAATGTCAGGAAATATTTTTTCACTGAAAGGGTGGTGGATGCTTGGAATGCTCTCCCGATGGAAGTGGTGGGGGCAAACACGGTGACTGAATTCAAAACGGCATGGGACAAGCACAGCGGATCCCTTTAAAGCAACAGGATAAAAACCAAAATAAACTGAACCATCTAACTTCTCAACAAATAAGGGTGTCCTACTTGGAGTGGTGGGTTCACCCCTAAACAAAGACATGGGGAGGGGTGGCCTGCACGGAGCAGCAGGTGCACCTACTCTTGTCATCTTACTGGGCAGATTAGATGGACCATACTGGTCTTTATCTGCCGTCACTTACCATGTTACTATGTTAAGATTAATTGGAGAAAATATTTTTTCACTCAACATGTAATCTAACTCTGGAATTTGTTGCAGGAGGATGTAGTAAGTGCTGTTAGTATAGTTGGTTTTAAAAGAGGTTTGGACAAGCTTAATTAATCTCAGGTCCTTAATGTATGCCTGATGAGGATAAACAGCTACACCTGAGAATGAATATGGCACCTCCTTTCCTTTAAGAGATTTAAGCACCTATAAAGCTACGATTATCCTAGGGGTGGGTGGGTATTGGGGAGGGAGGGAAGGAGGTAAGAAGACATTAAAATCTGGCTGCTACACAGTACTCTGTACTGTGCTTCTAAGGTAATCTGTGACCATAGCCCTTGCTTGGATTGAGGGAGTCTTGGGTTCTAAATTTAACCAGAAAGCTCTCTGCTGTGTTTCAAATTTAAACTGAAAGCTCTATGCTGCTACTGGGCCCTGACTGTGTATTCAATTTAAACTAGAAGCTCTCTGTTGGGTTTTAAACTTAAACTGAAAGCTACCTGTTGAGTTTTTAATTTAACTAAATGCTCTTTGCTGATACTAGGCCCTGAATGATTTAACAAATACACTGGATTCACAGATTAATCAGCTTTAATCTAAATAATTCCTTTTTCACCAAGATTTAGAAAACTTCCCAGAAGTAAATACTTAGAATTGCAGATCTCTCTCCAGAAGTAGTAGTCCCTTTTTGCAGTCCATCAAGACTGAGAAGATTACTACTACTACTAAGACTGAAAGATTACTACTACTACTTATCATATGTATAGCGCTACAAGACATATGCAGCACTATACAGAGACATGTAAGAGACAGTCCCTGCTCCTTAGAGCCTGCAAAGAAGAAATAGTATTGAATTTATAGTTAAGAAGAAACTTTCAAGAACCATAATCAAATGCAGTGCAATCAGTGATTGCTTAATTTTGATTCATTTATGAGAAATGCCCATCAACACAGCTATTATTTAGGTATATAAATCAAGAAGCTTGTGTATACCAGAACACCTGATAGATCTCATGCACAACCATTATATTGATCAACAAGTAACAGTTTAAACAGAACAAGTAGAAACAGAATGGTTTAAAATCAGCAAAGGTGTATGACAAGGCTGCATATTTTCCCCATACCTGTTTAATTTATATGCAGAACAAGTCATCAGAAAAGCAGAACTGCATGAAGACAACTGTGATGTAAAGATTGGTGGAAGACTTGGCAGTCTTTGTTATGCTGACATTACCATGTTACTGGCTGAAAGTGAAGTGTTTATCAAGATCAAGGGATACAGTCTTGAAATTGAGTCTACACTTCAACATGAAGAAGACAAAGAAATAGAGATAGCAGACAACTTTAACCTGTTAGAATCAATAACTGCAAGCAGTCAAGAATTCTGATGAAGCATTGCTCTTGGCAGAATGACTATGAAGGAACTAGATGAGATGTATCTTAGCATGCAAACATTTATTTGTCCAAGCCATAGCATTTTTGTAGCATCATATGAATGTGAAAGTTGGACAGTGAAGGAGAAAGACAGGAAGAATATTGATGCCTTCAAATGATGGTGCTGCTGAAGAATAATCTCGCCGTCGCCGCAGGGCCGGGTCCCGAGGCCGGCCTTGTAACCGGGTCCCCGGGGCCCGACTACCCTGCACGTGGGTAGGGTTTCCTGGGGGGGGGGGGATTGCGGGGGAGAGGAGCGGGCCGCGTCCTGGTGATCGTGCAGCCTGATTGGCTGTGAAGATGGAGGAGGCGGGGTGGCAGGATGCGAGAGAGGTGCACGCCTGGTGCTCGTTCTCTCTCGTCCTGCTCGCCTTGGAAAAAGGTGGGTTAGCTTCCGCGGGGACCGTTTGATTGCGGCCGGCCCATTCGGTGCGGCGGGGAGACTTCGGGGCTCTTGCCGGTTTGTTCACCGGTTCCTTCTCCTCCTCCGGTGCCTTCGGGGTTTTGCGGGGGGTGTGTGCGTGGCGTCGGGGGAGCGTGCTTGCGGGCCTGTTGCACGTGGGGCGGCCTGTTCGGGCTTTGGAGGTGTTGGCTGGGGCTGCGGGTTTGGGCCGTTTTCCTGCCTCTGGGAGGGGGGTGGCGGCATTTTCGGCCCGCGGTCGGCGCAGGCCTGTTCGGGGGGAAAAGGGGGGTTTCCTCTCCTACACTGGGGTAATTTTGCCGGCTCTACTGCTGTGGGCCTGTGCGGTTGGTGGGGGACTGCATTGGGGATTGGGTTTGGGGGGCTGCTTCTTGCCTGAGCGGAATGGGCGGAGGCGCTACTCCGCGCCGGGGTGGTGGGCGCGCCAGCGGTAAGCGGATGGGGACACGGGCAGCTCAGGGTCGTGGCTCAGCGTCTAACGGGGTGAGGGCTGCTGGTGGGGGGGCCCGGTCGGGTGGGGTCCCTGGTGTGGCGCGCAGAGAGCGGGGCAGGGGGAAAGAAAAGCGGGGGAGGGGCCAAGGGGTCGTGCGGGAGGGTGTGCAGGACAGGGTGCCCGGAGGGGGGGAGGGGGATTCTGGTTTGGGTGGCCCAGGGCAGTTGTCTACCGGGGCAGCGGGCGGAGCAGCGCTCGACGTTCTGGGGGGCGTGCGTGCTGTGGGTGTGTCGGCGGGGGGGGCATCTGAGGCCATGGTGCCGGTTGGGGACACTGCCGCGTCTGTGGGTCCCCCTGGGCCCCCCAGTGGGTTTTCTGCTGGGCAGTTGCTGCCTCCGGGTGGCTTCGGGTCTTGGGGCCCGTGGGCATTCGGTATGGGGCCGTGGCAGGGTCCTTGGGGTGATTGGTTTGCTGCGGGGCATGGTGGGTCCGGCGGCTACGGGCCTCGCGGCCCCGCGGCATGGGAAGCGGGTGGTCAGGGCTCCTCCACTTGGGGCTGGGGAGGCGGGACGGCCCCTGCACAGGGCGCGTCTGGGCATATGGCTGCTGGTCTTTCTTCTCTTCTTCCCCGACAGATACACCAGACGTCAGAGGATCGGGCGCCTATGGAGAGCACGGTGACGGGTTCGGGACAGGCCGGCGCCTCGGAGGTGCGGTCGGATGTGGCGGCGGCGCCCCGGCCCGGGGATGCTCCTGTGGCTTCCTGCCCCACCGCTGGTGAGTATGACAAGGGGGAGGGGTTGGCGCCGGCCCGTGCGACGGGAGATGGCGCGGCTGCGAAGGCGAGATCGAAGCGCAAGCGTGGGCGTCGCCGTCGTCACTCTTCCTCGTCCTCCTCGTCGTCGTCTTCGTCGGTTTCTTCCAGCGATTCGGGGGCGGCGGTGGGCGAGAAGGGCGATGGAGGGGGACCCGCGGTGGTGCGCTGTGCTGAACTCTGGGAGGGCGTGCCTCGGAAGCTGCGTCATCGGATTAAGCGGCGTAGGTACATTGATATTTTCCGCTTATTGGACGGCAGAAGGCGTTCTGGTGAAAGCCGTAAGAAGCGCAAGGAGGACGAGAAGGCGGGCAGGGTGCGGCGGGCGTCTCGCAACACCTTGAACTGGACTCGTGCCTTTCTGCGTCTGGCTAGTGTCTGGGGTCACTATTTCCCAGACCAAGCTGGGGCCTTGTTGGCATATGCGGATGCGATTTTAGCGGCGTCCCAGGCTCATGACGGGTGGGCTTGGTTAAATTACGATGAGGAGTTTCGGGACATGATGGAGGAGAATGGGCAGTTATCGTGGGGAACTAAGGACATCGATCTGTGGTTGACGCAGATGTCCGCCCGCCCGCGGGGGAGGGGGCGCCGGGGGAGGGAGCGGTAGGTCGGGGGAGTCTCTGTCGGCGGGGGGGGCGCGGTCCTTTCGAGCCCCTGCCCCACGCAGGCTATGCCTAAAGGGGGGCCCGGGGGGGGGTGACGTCTGTTGGCGTTTCAACAAGGCGTCGTGCCCGTTCTCCGACTGTAAATTTAGACACGTCTGCTCCTTGTTTGGGAGTGGGCACTCGGCCCTTAAGTGCAGTCGCAAAAGTGTGGTCGGTGCCCCCGCGGGGGGTAAGTGAGGAGGTTTGCGGTACCATGGCCCCCACGCCGGTCAGGGTGTCTGCTATGCAGCCTTGGCTGGTTAGTTACGGGCACGGGCGGCGGTGTGGGGTGGGGCGGCTGCTTTTTCACGGTTTTTCGGAGGGTTTCCGTATTCCCTGCCAGGGCTCCCCGGTGGGGGGGGGGTTCACGTAACGCCAGTTCGGTTACGGCTCACGTCGAGGTCGTGCGTCGGAAGCTTGCGGAGGAGTGCGCTTTGGGCAGGGTCGCGGGGCCCTTTCGGGATCCTCCATTTTCGCCGTTCACCATTTCGCCGTTGGGGGTAGTTCCCAAGAAGGAGCCGGGTAAGTTCCGGCTGATTCACAACCTTTCCTGCCCCCCGGGCGCTTCGGTGAACGATTGCATCCCTCGTGAGCGGTGCACCGTGCGTTACGCTTCCTTTGACGCAGCCGTGCTACTGGTCCGGCGGTTTGGGGCTGGGGCAAGGTTGGCGAAAGTCGACATCGAATCCGCTTTCCGGCTGTTACCGGTCCATCCTTCTGCTTTCCCATTGCTGGGTTTCCGTTTCGAGTCGGCGTTTTACTTCGACAAGTGCATGCCTATGGGCTGCGCCATTTCCTGCGCATACTTCGAAGCCTTTAGTACCTTCCTCCACTGGGTGCTGGAACGCAGGACGGGCCTTAGCGGGGTAGTTCATTATCTCGACGACTTTCTTTTTGTGGGCTCAGGGAGTGACCGCGCTTGTGCTCTCTTGCTCGAGGCTTTCCAACGCCTAGCGGAGGAGTTTGGCATTCCGATAGCGGCCGACAAAACCGTCGGGCCGGTCACCTGTCTCACTTTCCTGGGGATCGAGATTGATACCGTCGCTATGGTTGTCCGTTTGCCGGCCCAGAAGGTTGAGAGGTTGAAGGAGCTGGTGGCGTCCGTGGGGTCTGCGACCAGGACGACCTTGCGTGTCATGCAGTCCCTTGTGGGGCATCTTAATTTCGCTTGTAGGGTGATGCCCATTGGTCGTCCGTTCTCGCGGCGCTTATCGTTGGCCATGGCTGGGGTCCGGTTACCGCAGCATCGGATTCGTGTGTCGGTCGGCATGCGTGCGGATCTCCGGGTGTGGGATTCGTTTTTAGCCACCTTCAATGGGTGCTCGGTGTTGCAATTGCCGGAGATATCGAACCGGGATTTACACTTATTCACCGATGCGGCTGGTAGTTCCGGCTTCGGTGCATACTGCCAAGGGGCGTGGTGTGCGGAACCTTGGCCGGCGGCGTGGGTCCAGTCGGGGTTGGTACGCAATGTCGCTTTTCTGGAGCTGTTTCCTCTAGTGGTGGCTCTGTGGGTCTGGCCTGATCGCTTGCGGAATCGGCGAGTAGTCTTTTGGTGCGACAATGCGGCGGTTGTCGAGGTGATCAATCGGCACGCGCCTCGCTGTCCGTGGGTCGCCTCTTTGATGAGACTTTTCGTGCTGGCTTGTCTGCGGCTGAATGTGGCTGCCAGGGCGCGGCACGTGCCAGGCTCACAGAACTCCATTGCTGACGCTCTGTCCCGTTTCCAGTGGGAGCAGTTTCGGCGCCTGGCGCCCGAGGCGGAGGAGTTGGCGTCGCGGGTTCCGGAGCATCTTTGGAGTGTTGGGACCCTGAAGTGATGGCGTTGCTCGCGGCTTCGGTGACGCGCGGTACCTGGGCGGGGTATCGGCGCGGTTATGCCCAGGTGAGTGTGTTCTTGGGCGACAGGGGCTGGGTTGGCGGGCGGGTTCCGGACGGGCTTGTAGGACAGTTTGTGTTGTGGGCGAAGGGTGCTGGCTGGGCGCGGTCTGCGGTTGTCACTGCGTTGGCAGGCTTTTCCTTCTTTTGCAAGGCGGCCGGTTGGGGAAACCCACGGGTGTCCTTCTTGGTCAGGCGTTTGCTGGCCGGTTGGGCGCGAGTGCAGCCTCAGCCGCGGGATGGGCGGCTGCCAGTTTCCCACGACTTACTGTTACGGATTTGCGAGGCGTTACCCCGCATCGCATCCTCAGATTTTGAGTACAGTCTTTTTCGTGCATTATTCGTGACCGCGTTTTTCGGGGCTTTTCGGGTTAGTGAGCTTGTCCCGCGTTCAACGCGGCAGGGCGCCGTTGGCGGGCTCGATTTAGAGCATGTGACAGTGACAGAAGCGGTGGCGCGTATTTATGTCTCGCGTTCTAAGACCGATCAGGCTGGAAAAGGGGGTTGGGTGCTCCTCACCGCGATTGCCCCAGTCCCGTCATGCCCGGTGCGCGCTCTGCAGCATTATTTGCGGCTTCGGCCTGGGGCGCGGGGCAAATTTTTCCTGCATGCGGATGGCGGGCCCACGTCCCAGTTTCAGTTCACGGCGGTGCTACGGCAGGTTTTACGGTTTCTCGGCCTTGCCGAGCGCAGCTACGCGTCTCATTCTTTTCGGATCGGGGCGGCCACGAGCACGGCTGCGGCGGGTCTCCATCCCCGGGTTATCCAGCGCATTGGTCGTTGGCGGTCCGGGGCGTACGAGGGCTATATTCGCCCGTAGGGGTACCCTCCTGGGGGCGGAGCTAGCGAGCCATGAGGGGGGGGTGGGGGGGGGCCTAACGTTTGTTCTTGCTGTTTCAGAGTGGGCTCCTGGTGGCAGTGCGGCTTCTCCCTTTTTTCAGATGGTGTGGACCGGATAGACTGGTGGATCGTTGGACACTCCTTCGTCTATTGGGCGGAGCGTCGGGCAGCAGTTCGGCCGCTGGGCATTCACCTTGGTCTCGCTTCTTCTGGAGTACAGCTGCACTGGATGGGGCACCGCGGCATGCGATGGTGGCAGTTACTGGCCTGTTTACAGGCGAAGATGGCTCAGCGGCAGCGCCCGGCCGGATTGTTGCTACACCTGGGTGGCAATGACTTGGCGGGCTGGCCGTGTCTGCAGTTCATCCGAACTGTGCAACGAGACATTGAACTGGTGCGGGAGCTCCTCCCGGGCGTGGCCATTATATGGTCGGATATTATCCCGCGTCCTGCCTGCTGGTCTCAGCAGCGCTGGTCCCGAGGCCTCACCAAGATTAATAGGCAGATCGGGCGCTGGGTCCAGCAGTCTGGGGGGCTTCAGGTGTTACATCCATGGGCGGATGTTCGGTGTGCCGGACTGTATCGGCTGGATGGGGTGCACCTTGCCCCGGTTGGACAGGACCTGCTATTGAATGATTGGCAGGAAGCTTTGGAGGGTTGGTGCTGGTCGCAGCTTTCTTTGGTGGGGGCGGCACAAGGTTAGTTTTCCCTTGTGCCGGTGGCGGGGTGACGAGCGGGCGCTCGTCGACCCGGGGGGCACTTGAGGCTGTTGCCGCCTGGAGTGGGAGCGGTTCAGCTCCCGGGGTGGGAGAGACGTCCCGGCTGGGGGTCTCTACCCGGTGAAGGCAACGGGAGCCTGCCTCTGCTAATAACGGCGAGGCGGGCGGAAGGGAAATGGGGGGGTGGATGGTGCTCCACTTTGCTTAAAATGGCTGGGGGGGTATCATCCGGAAATGGGGGGGGGGCAGGGGGGGTATGTTTGCAATGTTGGGCAATATTAAGTTGGCCCATGTTGGGCCGAATTTCACTGTTGTTAATAAAGCTGCGACCAAGCATCTGTTTACCATAATATGGTGTGGATTGGTTTATTGGGATTGTCAAGTGCGGGGTTGGGCTTACGGGTACCTCGGTTAATCTCGCCGTCGCCGCAGGGCCGGGTCCCGAGGCCGGCCTTGTAACCGGGTCCCCGGGGCCCGACTACCCTGCACGTGGGTAGGGTTTCCTGGGGGGGGGGGGATTGCGGGGGAGAGGAGCGGGCCGCGTCCTGGTGATCGTGCAGCCTGATTGGCTGTGAAGATGGAGGAGGCGGGGTGGCAGGATGCGAGAGAGGTGCACGCCTGGTGCTCGTTCTCTCTCGTCCTGCTCGCCTTGGAAAAAGGTCCCACCCTCCCACCCACATTTCACATAAAGGGGGGGGGGTGTCGCAGCGGGGGGGGGGTATGTTAAATGGTTATCTGATTGGGGCGGGGTGACGAGCGGGCGCTCGTCGACCCGGGGGGCACTTGAGGCTGTTGCCGCCTGGAGTGGGAGCGGTTCAGCTCCCGGGGTGGGAGAGACGTCCCGGCTGGGGGTCTCTACCCGGTGAAGGCAACGGGAGCCTGCCTCTGCTAATAACGGCGAGGCGGGCGGAAGGGAAATGGGGGGGTGGATGGTGCTCCACTTTGCTTAAAATGGCTGGGGGGGTATCATCCGGAAATGGGGGGGGGGCAGGGGGGGTATGTTTGCAATGTTGGGCAATATTAAGTTGGCCCATGTTGGGCCGAATTTCACTGTTGTTAATAAAGCTGCGACCAAGCATCTGTTTACCATAATATGGTGTGGATTGGTTTATTGGGATTGTCAAGTGCGGGGTTGGGCTTACGGGTACCTCGGTTACTGGGTATACAGTGGACTGCCTGAAGAACAAATCAGTCAGTACTAGAGGCGATCAAACCTAAGCTTTCTTTAGAAGCTCAATTGACAAGACTTTGACTTTCATACTTTGGAAACATCATGCAAAGATCATTAGAGAATGACATCATGCTTGCTAAGGCTGAAGGTCTATGCAAAAGAGGAAGGCCAGCATTGTGATGGATCAACTGAGTAACAGCAGCTATGGATGCCACTCTATCAACAATCAGCCACCTGACTGAAGACCAAACATAGTTTAAGACAACTATCCACTGGTTCTCCATGAGTCAACGTCGATTTGATAGCACTTAACCACAAGAAGCATATTTATGACAGATTTAGCACATGTTAAGCAGTTAGTGTTGACCTGTGATAACTGCTATCATGCACTAAAACAGCCAGCATAGCAAAAATATTACATTAACTGTTTAGTGCATGATGGGGGGGGGGGGGGGGAGCGGGGACTGGGAAGGGGCAGAGCGTGGACCTTGACTATACAATTAAGATTGGAGTACTTAAAGTAAGCTAATTATCAAAGTTACAGTTAGTGCAAATGCACTTAATGCCACCTCAATGGGTGGTACTAAGTGCACCTGTGATAACTGCAATTGACATTTTAGCATGGTGAGGTACTTCTCAGTGCAGAAACTTTAGGGAGACATGCTGGGCACACCCTCAACAATTAGCGCAGCGTGCTTGCATTTTCTGAGCTAATTTTCTGACTCCCAAGGTGGGTTAAGGTGCAAACCCTTAACACAATTTAGTAAACATGCTCCTTAATATTTTATAAGGAAGAAAATACAAATTTAGATAACTTGACCAAACTGCTTAAAATGAAGAGATTCCTAATACGTATGGAACTACATCATGTTTTACTTGTTGAACAATGCAAGTTTAATAGGATACCAGGAGGTTGCACATCATAAAAGAATTGATGTTTGTGGAATGCAAGCCATTATTAACAGTTGGAATGCTATAGTAAAGAAATGCTTTCTAGATTTAATGATTTTGCTCATTGACTTCTCTGAAATGAAAGCAGATGGTCTTAGTATTGATGAAAAGACTGAAGTGTTGAAAATCAATTATCGTCATTGTGAAGGACTTATGAAATATTTGAATGATAAATTAGATGATTTTAGAAAGGACAACAAGAAGGTGAAATATACTAAATTTGAACGAGATTATAAATATGCCATCATATAAAAAGGGAACCATTTATCCATGGGATGGAAACAAGACACCAGCTGGGCCTGACAAGAACATTTCATTGCTTTGAAGATACAATGAGGATGAAAGTAGTGAGAATACTTGTGGGAAGCAGTCACAAAAGCATTAAGAGCACATTGGGGCCCTTCCATACTATCAGCCACTCCATCCAACTGTATATCCAAAACTTATTTTTTATCAGAAAGATGTGGTGGATCATTCCCTAGAGCAGCGGTTCTCAACCTGTGGGTCACGACCCCCACGGGGGTCGCCACAGGATATAGCAGGGGTCACCTCACTCCACCAAGTTAAAAAAAATTTAAAAAGCGCACAAGTTGCTGCCGCTGCTGAGTCCACTTCTCGGCAGCGGCAAACTCACCGCCTCCCTTCTTCTGCAGCCGCAGCTCCCTGCCTCTTAGGGAACCGCAGCTGTGCCTGTGAAAACGTTGCGGAGCCTTCCTGTCTCTCAAGGTCTCCATGCAGCATTGTCCTGCCTCCAAAGGAAGTGGTTAAAAACTTCCTTTGGAGGTGGGACAATGCTGCACGGAGCCCGTCGAGAGACAGAAAGGCTCCACAACAGCTTTACCGGCACAGCTGCGGTTCCCTAAGAGACAGAGAACCACGGCTGCAGAAGAATAGGGCAGTAGCAGGCAGACATAGGGAGAGGGGAGGAGGGGGCAGGGAACCTGCAATGGGGCTGACATGGGGGAGGGACGGGGTTGACATGGGAGAGGGACGGGACTGACATGGGAGAGGGATGGGGCTGACATGGAGGGATGGATGGATGGAGGGAGGGAGGGCTGACATGGACAGAGGGGGGCTGACATGGAGGGAGGGAGGGAGGGAGGAGGGGCTGACATGGACAATGGGGAGAGACGGGGCATACTGGACAGAGGGGAGAGACAGTGCAGGTTAGGATTATAATGGGCTGATGGGGGGGCTAGCACTGGTAATGGGCAGATCGGAGGGGGTTAGGACTGGTAATGGGTTGATTAGGGAAGGCTAGGACTGGTAATGGACTGATCAATGGGGGGGATGGGACTGGTAATGGGCTAATAGGGGGGTAGGACTTGTAACGGACTGATGGGGGCTAGCATTGGAAATGAGCTGATCGGGGAGGTTAGGACTAGAAATGGGGTGATTAGGGGAGGCTAGGACTGGTAATGGACTGATGGGGGGGTCTAGCACTGGTAATCGGGTTGAGGGAGGACTAGCACTGGAAGTGAGCTGATTGGGGGGGCTTCAACTGGAAATGGGCTGATGATGGGGAGGGGAGGATAGAGCTGCTGGCCTTGGAAGAAAACTGGGGGGGGGGGGGCGCGGGGGGCTAGGGCTACAAATGGGCTGATGCGAGGGAATGGAAGAATGGGACTGGAAGGGAGTGGATGCTGAGGGGCTGCCATGGTATTTGGATTAGAAGGGGACAGGAAATAGGCTGATGGAAAGAAGTGAAGAAAACAAAAGAAGAGATAAGAAATGGCAGATGGACCATAGACCACAGAGAGCTAAGAGAAGACAGGAAAGCAGAAGCCTCAGATCAGGACCAGCATGATCAGAGATTAAATTGGTTAGACAACAGAGGTAGAAAAAATAATTTTATTTCATATTAGTGATTTGACTACAAAATCATCATAATTTTGAAATCAAATATTGTTGCTTGTTATTGTGATTAATTATTGTGGTTTAATTAAGTAAATTTTATAAATAAAAACATATTGCAAAGGCCTATAATATATTAATAATTCAACAAATGATTACAGCGACAATGCGTTAATGATAAAGGAAGAGAGATGCATTTGATTTTATCATTGGGGGGCATCACAAGTTGACCAATGGTAGAAGGGGTCGCGGTACAAAAAAGGTTGAGAACCACTGCCCTAGAGGGAAGACAGTCCAGTAGGAGGGGAAAAGGGAGAGGTAGATGACTAAAATTTAACTCACACTACATTATAAGTAATCAATCTCTCTAAATTAAGTTTACAGTAGCAGAAGTGAATATTTTCAAACAAGTGATTTCATTCGTGCCTACTACAAGAGGCGATACGCTACAAACCATAGCTGAACGTGTCAAATGTATGTACAAGCTGCGGATTACACATTTCTTTGCTAATACCACTGCCAGACACACCTTTCCCTTATGAAGAATAATGATTACAGATAAACTAAATATATAGCGAAAATAAAGAGACAACATTAAAGGAGAATTATTTATCTCTAGATAAAGATCTGACAGGCTATTTATAAGGAATTAACTGATACTGGAGTAGATGCTGGTCTTTTAACTGGAAAGGAGAAAGATTTTCTAAATGTTAGACAGCCCATCATCCCAACCCATTTATGTCATCCCCAAAATTCACAAGATCCCCATTTCCCTTTCTGGAAGAACTGTGGAGGGTAATTTTATATGGCACACCTTGGTATAGCACACTGTTGTGTACATATTTCTGGCCTATTTTATGGAGTAAATTAAAGTAAAAGTGTTCATGCTGCACACTTTCACTGTGGATATGCATATGGGCAGAGAGTGGGTGGAGCAGAGCGGAGCACACAAGTACACATAGATGATAAAATATTTCCTGGCAGAGGCTTCTACAGTAAGTATTACAACAACTGCATCTGATTGTTGTAATACTTCTTTAGGAATAGCATCATTGCTTGGTGCTTTGCTCTTTGTTAATGCTTTCGATGCTGCTTTGATATCTTCTTTCTTCACCAATTGTTCCTGATCATAAGGTACAGACTGAAACAGCTGTTGATCCATTTAGGGGTCTGTTTACTAAACGGTGGTAACGGACTCTGTGTGATATCGGAGCCGCGGCCCCGTTGAAATCAATGGGACCGTAGCTCCGATATCGCACGGAGTTCGCTACCGCCATTTAATAAATAGACCCTTAATCTTTACGGTATAATTGCTATTATTCTTTCCACCTTTTCTTGATCTCAGCATCATTGAACATGGATCCGTGAGCATCTCTCAGCATTCCAATTTGAGGCTGGAATTTTCTCTTAAACTCTTCTAGCTTTTGGAAAGCCAATCTTTTTCTTCCTCTAATAGTTTATGATTCTATTTAATTGCATGCATCATTGTAGTGATAGTCTTTGTCTCATCTTGCTGCACATTAGAAATCTAACTTAAGTTCCATGATTACTTCTTTTTCTCTTCTGGTTTTAGCTCTGCATTTCTGGAAAATTTTCATCATAGTTTGGTCATCCATTTTGTCCGATTTTCGCTTTTTTACTTTTTGCAGAGACTTTTCATGTTCTTCAAGCACAATTTTATTGATGTCACCCCATAACTCTTCTAGTGTTCTATCATTCCTAGCCAAAGTGGTGAATTGATTTCGCAGGCAGTCTTTAAATTCCAGTGGCATATTTTCAAGATCATATTTTACTCTATTCATGAGTGCCTTGCTCTTTATCTGGTTTAGTTTGAGTTTGCATACTAGTAGATTATGATCTGTACCAGACAGCTCTAGATTTTGTCTTTGTTGATGTTATTGAACTTTTCCTTTGCTGACTTTCACAGATGTAAAGTAGATTTTTGTACAATCCATTGGGTGAAGTCCAAGTATAGTAGTCACTGCTTGTGTTGCTGGAAGAAGGTTTTTGAGATGTATAGATTGTTGGCCTTGCAGAATTCTATCAGTCTTTCACTAGCTTTGTTTCTGTTGCCTAGCCTATTTTTCCAAACAGTTTAACTTCTTTTTTTGTTCCCAACATTTGCATTCTAGTCACCCAAAACTATCAGTATATCTTGCTTGCATGTTCTTTCAATATCAGCTTGGAAATGATCAACTTAAGCATTCACTGATTGCATTGAATTTCATTAGTAATAGGGCGCGGGCAGGGTCCCGGAGCCTGCCCGTAACCGGGTGCGCGGCCCGGTGTGGGACCCTGCTCGTGCAGGAAGATGACGGTGACGCGCGGCAGCGTTAATACGCTGAGCGCGTCGTTCAAAATGATTGGCTCCGCTCGAGGCGTAACGAGCGGAGCCAATCAGGACAGGGGGTGAGGCATGTGCTCTGGAGCTCGTGGCGCGTCCGGAGCACATGCGTTCGGGCGCTCAACCGGCAGCCCACCCGTCCACCCAATTTTGTAGGGTGGGGGGACTGTAGTCGGGGTGTCGCAGCAGGGGGTGGGGGGGTTTCGTGAGGGCAGGATCCCAGAGGTCTGGGGTCCAGAGCCTTAGGCGACTTGGGGAGGGGGCGGGGTGCCCTCGACCTGGGCAACCCCTGGAGGACTTTTGATAGTAACATGGTGAAGTCGGATAGGGGTGGCAGAACTTGGCCGTTGGTGGGGACCATGGCTGGAGCGGAGGCGTGGCCGCTTTGCTAGTTGTATAGCTGGCGGTGCATCAATCCGCGGGGGGTTGGTTGGATCAGTATTTCTGTTTAATGTTAATGAGTTGTTTGAAATAAAGCTGTGACCAGTTGTCACCAAGAATTGTTGTCTGTGGTATTTTGAAGCTGAGGGGGGGGGGTGAGGGGGCGGGGGTAGAATAAGGGGTGGGGGTAGGGAGAGAGGGGGCGCCGGGTCCGGCTACCTGGTTACAGTTCTTGCCAGTTTCTTTTTATATTGGCAACCAACAGATCGAGTTATACACATTCCATTTCATTCTTGACCACCTCCTGCTTCCCTTGATTCATGCTTTGTATGTTCCAAGTCCTAATATTTAAGAGATCTTTGCAGTTTCTGATTCTTATTTCATGTGCAGCTAAATCAGCAGTCAGACTTCCTGTAAGTTTTGTTCCAACCACATCATAAATTCTGTCTTTACTCTGAAGAATCTTCAGCTCTTCCCCATTAGCCCACTGAGTGCCTTCCAACCTGGGTGTTGCTTCTACCAGCAATATATTGCAATTTGCTTTGTTGTGACTATCCACTGGGCTTTTGAGGCAAGATATGGAAGTAGATGGTCACTCTTTCTACCATGCAGGTAATGTCACCAACACTGCCCCATACTGCTGCTGCCCAGATGGTGGTTTGCCTTAGTCTGGCACCTCAGCTGAGGTCTATTTATCTTGGGAGACCCTGCCAGTAGTTAAGTTGCTGATACTATAACTCTGAGTATCACTGATGCACATCAGCTTTCATGGCATGACAATCTGCAAAGCGAGTGAGGGCCAGTTTACCCATAGTTATTTTATAAGGATAATATAGGCACATGCATAGTTACGGTGTACCTGCTGTGAGGCTGAGTTGCTTCCCCTGCACTATGTCATCCTCCCTTTTCACTTCTATGGTGATGACTCCAGACATCTGATTTTTTTACAGCAGCACTAGAAACTGCAGCTCTTTCTACTCTTCTTATAAAGTCATCTCTCTTTAGCTTGGGTGGCAGAAGAGACTATAATCATACCTTGAGAACACCCCATCTATTTATTAGCACTTGTGCAAATATTTCTCTTGCCTTCCCCGCCATTCGTTCTTTCCATGACCACTTAATATTGCAGACATACCCTCCCTAAGATTTATGATATGCCTGGCCTGAGCCCTGCAGTGCCCAGTTACAGTGCCTGCTTGCTAACACTATTCAAAAGACTGGGGAGAGGGGGAATATATGAGGGGTGTCCGATATTAAAGGTACAGGCCAAAATTACACTAAAATTTGTATTTAAAGAAATTATTCAATACATTCCACCAAAAACTACATACTTTTGTTTACTTCTCCACATAATTGCCGTAAACATTGAGACATTTATCCCAGTGTGACACTAGTTTGAACATCCCTTCACGGTACAGTTGTGTGTCAAGTTGCTTGAAGTAGTCCATAACGGTGTCTTGCAATTCCTCCTGATCCGCAAAGTGTTTCCCCAGGAGTTGAGATCGCATATGATTTCATGAACAGAATTCTTAGGAATGCCAGTCATTTCAGAAATTTCACAAACTTTAATGCGACGATCCTCCCTAATCAGACGTTCGACAATTGCGCAGTTGTCATCCATGTGTGAGGTCCTTGGTTTGCCTCTTTTCTTTTCCGGATCATCATTCAACTCTGTTCGGCCATCTTTAAACTTGTTACACCAGATGCTGACTTCTTTTAGGCTTAAAACGTTCGGGCCATACACGCCCTCTAATCTGCGATGAATTTCGCTCTGATTAACTTCTTCGGCTTGCAAAAATCCGATAACTCCATGCACCTCAAACATCAAATACTCTGCGATTACACACGCCATGTTTGTTTGCTTCCTGAAAACTACTCGTAATTTGAGTGTTTAACAAAACAACGCTACAGACTCTCCTACTATGAGTACAAGTAGTCCTGCATATGACGGCACTATTGCGCATGCGGAGCTGGTATGATTGTCACCTGTACCTTTAATATCGGACACCCCTCGTATTTGCCCTGCCAATGCTCCTATGGGACTAGATTCCTAGCTCTCGGGAACTAGGGATTGCCAGTCTTTTAGTGCCCTGTGCCACTGTGGAGTACCATCATCCAAGCATGCTGCTTCAAATATTCTGCCGGGGTAGGCCCCACAGTGCCCAGTTACACTACTTGTCTATTGATACTCTTCAAAAGGAGAGTAGAGAGCGGAGTTGTGTTTTCCCTGCTAATACTCCTATGGGACTGGATTCCCAATTCATGGAACCAGGGACTACTTGTCTTTTTGTGCCTTCCCTACCCAACAGGCTTGTGCAAATGTACTGCTCAGATACTGTGCCTGGAGTAAGCCCTGTAGTGTCCAGTTACGCTGTTTGTCTCCTGACAGTATTCAGAAGACCAAGGAGAGGAGAGATGTATTTTTTCTTTATTTAACTGTATTTTATGAACATGGTATGGAATAAATAAGGTGCCCTCCCATTTCCACAGCTGTATCAATAAAGCATACACAGCACAGCAGAGCACTCCTTCTTCCATTAATGCTTACGACTATGAACAATTACCTTGGGAATGGTAGTGTAAAGGCAATTCCTGCCTTACCCAAAATGCATGCTGGCTGCTAGTGACCCCTCCTTGCCACTTTCCCTCCCAGATTGGCTCCAAAGTGCCTGGCCACAAATGGCAATTCATGTAAATTTTCCGAGTATGTGGGCTCAGTTAGTTGATGCTGGGACAAACCAGAAATCACAATTTTCTTCAATTTTTCCATTAATATGAAAACTTATGTACTTGCCTGGTGCATTTACAACCGGTTATAAGAACTCGGGAACATTTTGAAAATACTATATTATACAGTAGTACATAGTATTTCTTTAGGAAACCAACTGACATCTCTTAACTTGAAATGATATAAATGTAGGCAAATTAATTCTAATATTAAATGCATTTTCAATAGAGTTGATAGAATCTGCCCTGGTTGGTATAGCTTTCCACTTAAATATTTATTGTAGCACTAGTTGGGAAATATGGTAGGCAGTATATTTAACCATCGGTTATACTTACTGTATCAAAGTTATCAAAGCCTGTCTTCTAATTCAGCATAGAGTTTAAATCCACTAAACGCTGATGAAAAATAAGTGAAATTTATACTGAGATTAGAAAAGAGTTAAGCTGCAGAGGGTTAAACTAGTGAAGCTTGCTCTTTAGATGAGATTCATCCTAAGGAAAGGCATGATCCCAAAGGATTTTAAATGGAAGCATGAAATTTTCAGTAAACTAACAATAGATGATCTTAGCATTTACTGAGGTTTTGCAGACATGCGTTAAGGAAAGAAAATGGGATGCACTTTAGAATGAATGTAAATTGTACACAGATTACTTGTTTTAATGGAGGAGCACATGGTCGCAAGAGGTTTTAAAGCTATCACTGATGTACGTAAAGTACAGTAACTCTCGCTGTCACTTATATTTTATAGCTCTTTGGTATGTTTGCACATATACAATGCTATACCTGTTTTAAGAAGTAACACTTAACATCAAAAGCTTGCAAGCTGACATATAAATGACATTTCTAAATGCAAATGTATCTCTTATCTTTTCTGTTTTGCAAAGTATGAAAATGATTTTTGAAGACTTGATGGCAACTAATGTCATTCGACTGATGTAAAGGTCACACGGCTGGTTTATGTTATGCAAATAATGTCATCATACCAGTGATCCATATGGCATGCCATTGATTTGAAAGTCATGAAAGTGTGATTCAGATCAATATTGTTAATCACAACTTACTTATTCATAATTGATGGATTTTATGGTCCTTACTATATTATAGTGAATTTCTCGTCCAGGCTGGTTTTCACGGTATTATCAGTTCTTCCAAGAGGTTCTTCGCTTCTGAATTAGAATTCTGGATGCATCTCAAGCCCTGAACAGATTATTAATAGTGACAAGAGGAAGGAACAAGAAAGTTGAAAACAGCTGTGGAAAAGATGTTAATTCACTGGAAATCTAGATCTTTTACTTGCTTGTTGGATTTTGCCTCTTGCTGTGCAATGCACATTGTAGCTACTCCGTACACTGTCTGAATCATTTGCCCTACAAAGGAATGGACTTTCTGTCCGGAGTCTTCTTGAAAGCATCTGGAGAGTGGGAACTGGATAAAACATGTTTCATTGCAAAAATATAACAAAGCTGAAGAGCTTACTTTGCAGGAAGGAACCAATCCAGACTATTTTTCTGTCTGTGCCCAATGTCAATATCTGTAGTTCATGCAGAGGTGGGTGACATGAGTCAGTTCATCATATATCTATGCACCAGTACAAGCTACTGTAAATCAGCCAATCCAACTAAACAAAGCTTGGGCACAAAATTTGCATCTTTTCTTCCTCATATAAATTAAACTCGGGAAGATCTTAACTCCCACAATAAACCTAGAAATAGCAGCTAATTTAACAGGTGTTAGAAAGATTGTGGCAGCTTTGAGCCTGATTCACGAAGGGGCACGTCCAGGTCATCTGGATGGCCCCGAGGAAGATGGGCTAGTTAGGAAATGATTCTGGACCACGGGAGCAAAACGTTCCTTCAGTGCACAGAATCGGGCCTGTGGAAGGCCTGACGTGCCCCAGCCACTTCCCACTTGAACAGGCAGCCCCGCAACCTGCGTCTCAGAATCTGGCCTTTTATCTCTGTACAGCTAAGGCACCAGTAAAGAACAGCACGTTATTTTTAGGGTGTTAGATGAAACTACCACAATGTCAATTCTATTCAGACAAATGCTTGAGATACCATGTGAGCCATGAAATATCAGGGCATGTTTACTAAAGGTTAACGGTGCATTAATAAAGCAAACTCACGTTAAGTGCCACTGTACACATAGAAATCAAGGGGCCTCTTTACTAAACCACATTAGGCTTTTGCAGCTAACATGCCCTTGTAGTGCAAATAGCGCTGAATTAGCTTCAAATGCAGTGCGCTGTTGGGGGCATGCACAGCATTTCCCCAGCAGATTATGCACTGAAATTGCAAATTGCATGGCCCAGCAGCAGCGTAACTGTGCATTGCAGGAATGCCCACACTCTGCACCTAGCCCACCCACTCTTACAGCTACTGCAGTTCCTACAGATAGCACAAAAATTGTTATGCTATCTGTATGCTCCTTGAACTATATGTTAACGCGGGCTGATAGCATGCACTATCGGCCACGTTAACGGGTAGGGCAGCTTAGTAAACATCCTTCAAAATGACTGTGGGCACCTAATGCGCATTAAAACCCTTAGTTAACATGCTCCTTAGTAACCTGCAGAAGGAGAGAGTACTCAATTAAAACAAAGAGAGAAAAAGACTGGATCTTTATAGTTGTATGGTTAGCACCGTGAAAGATTGCAGAAGAAAACAGTGTAACATTTCTCAATTATCTCACACGCTTATATGTGAATAATTGTAATGAGAAAATATGTGATTTATGAATTCCACGATGATCAATCAAGATGTCTCCAAAGAAGACAAAGAGAAAATAACCAGCATGGACCCCCTTCAATTTCCTCCAGGAAGTCGTATGATGAGATGGCCGCAGCATGGGACTTCTCCTCTGATTTAATCCCTGACAGTTAGATACCTGTAAAATAATATTGCTCACAGTTTGCGATTTCCCTTTTCTCTGTGGAAAGTATCTTGACTCCTGTCTCAGGCAGAAGTAATCCTGAAGGATCTACATTAGCATAGATTTTAATTTATTTCACTAAAGGCTACAATATGATCTACATGAGAGTATCATCAAAGGTTTGATAGCAGAAACACTTTAATTCCTTCCCCTGCCCCCCCCAAATGTATACTATGAAATTACAGATTACAAGATAAATACAAAGATATGAACTACAGAGACAATAAAATGTAAAATATCAAAGAGGAGCTAGAAGGTAGTGCTTCTTATTGCAGCGAGATTACAGTAGCTCGAAAGGATGCTGTTAAGACTGACTGTCATCAAATGGTACAAGGAAAGCAGAATTTCCTACATCTGTCAGATGTGGCGCATCATATTTTTTACAATTTCTGCAAGCCATTAATAAGGCCACTTAACCTTTAAGTATCACAGTGCTCTTATGTGGCAGAATTCTATGTATAAAACCCCAGAAAAATCAACATCACTCACTATAACTCAAAACCAGAATGACCTGCTATCAAAGGAGACCTTCCATCTATCTCCAGCATATGGAACATTCCAGACCACTTATCTGGGTAGCTACACCTGCTACCTGAATAAGGTCGCTCGCTGGAATGTCTTGATTTTCAGTGGCATTATTATTTTGTTCATTCTTTCTTTCTTTATAGACCATCTATCCAGAATTCTGAGCAGGTCACAAATGTGCATATGCACAAACCGTTGCTCAAAGGTATGCACGATTTGCCAGCAGTGCACACTAATTATGACAGATAGAAAGTGACATGTCAGATTTTTTTACTTCCATTTTGGATCAAAAACAACATGGAACATATACTGGAAATTATTTGGATAATCATTGCAGCCCACCCCAGTGCTATCCAGATAGTGCCATGGTGGTCTGTGAGCAGAGCATGGGCGGTCCCTGGAGTTATCCGGTTAGCAGTGGTATTCAGCCCTTTAATTGGATAAGTAACTGGATAAAGTTTGGACAGGAAAAAATCTGTCCTAACTTCATCTGATTAGCTTCCTGGGTAGTGGGCTGAATATCACCTCTATCCAGGTAACACCAGTGGTCATTGCCGAATCCAGATATTCAGTGCTGACTACTATGGAGGCCATTGAGATCCTCATTTAGTGGGTCTGGACGTCCAGACCCATTATATTCTGGATTGCACTGGCAGTGACAGATTTCCCAGCACATATAGCTGACTTGTGCGGGGAGCTCTGTTTGTGGGCAGGAGGGGGTGGGCTGGGGGAGGAACAAGGGCTGGTGATGGATGGGAACGCAACCCCAGACATACAGGGCCAATTGAGAGATCAGCTCTGTACGTCTGGGGTCAGCCATGTAGATGGGGACTTATTCCACCTCAGAGGTGGAATAGTCCCCCTGGGCATTGTGGGACCACAGAGCTAGGTGACTCAAAGAGGTGAGGGGGTACAGGTGGTTCCCTGCAGCCCGACCCTGGCCATGGAAGGCCAGATCAGGGGTTGAGCTGCAAGGAAAGAGGTTTATTTTTAGCAGCCAGGGATCACGACTCCTGAATGGAGCCACGGTGCCATGGTGATGGGACCCCATGGCACTGTGGGTCAAATCAGGAGCCTGGCTGAACTAGCCGGGTAGTTGACTGGACGTCCGGGATACCTGAATCAGGGCATATCCTAGACATCCAGCCACTATGCTGCAATGCTGCTCCCACAGGGTCGTCTAGCCCTTGCATGAGCAGAATCGGGTGCATTCCCTGGCCGTCTGGATGTCTGGGCGTCCAGAAGGCCAAGGGATGCACAATTTGGAATTGACTTCCACCCGAATAGTGGTGCTGAATATCAGGATTTGGTTCAGTCGTGGCAGCTGATCCCAACTCATATTAACCCCAAAATATTTATCCCAATCAATTGCTCTATTTAATCTATTATGCCTTCTGCCATATATGATCTTTTGCATCCTTGTTTTCATAGACTATGGGACAATTTTCTAAACTTGATTCAAGCTGGCAATCAATACACTGATTCCATTGAACATCTTACAGACCAATTAACATAACATAAGAAGATTTGCAATGTTCAATAAAACATTTAGGGGCATGTTTACTAAGCTGGGCTAATGGTTAGCATGTGCTATTTGTAACTAATCCCATGTCATTAATGGGACCGAGTTACAAATATAACAATCGTTAAAATATCGCAAGTTTCTTATCCATAAAACTATCACAATGCAATCATCCTCATCTAATAAAAGTACTCCCCTACAATATTTAATCAATTCCTTTCCCTAAATTCCTTCCCCAAACTCCTTCTGCCACAACCACTATTTAACCCCTTCCAGGAGCACAAATAATCTCACTGCTCCTTGGAACTTCAATCAGTTTATTCCAGAAATGGGACACCACCACTGATAATGCGCCTTTCTTTGTCATTTGCAAATGAGCTTCTTTACACAGGGTATTTAAAACAAATCCCTTTGTGACAATCTCAGTTTACTATCTGATTTATCGAGGATCAAGAGATCAGTAAGATAGCTTGGTCCTAATCCCTCTTTGGATTTAAAACCGGAATCTCAAACATCTCATCAAATTCATTTGGTAGCCAATGAAGGGAGGATGTTATTGTGCATTTTACTGCCACCTAGTTTACCCCGGGAGTCACTAATCCGTGGTAACTCATACTGCAGGTTAGTAATTCTATGGTAAATGAATAAGACAATTTGTGAATTGTGAGCAACCTTTCAAGCTCCATTTTTCTGCTTCCCGGGAGCACTGGGCTGCAAACACATGTATATGTCTTTATAAAATAGCACCTAAGTAGTCATGAAGGAGTATCCTAATTGTTAGAGAGATGAGCTGAGAATCAGGGAAGCCAGGGTCGAATTGCACTGCTACTCCTTGTGATCTTAACCAAGTCACTTAACCCTCCATTGCCTTCAATAAAAACTTAGATTGCAAATCCTTCAGGGACAGGAAAATACCTACAAGGCCTGAGTGTAGTTTGCCTTGAACCTCTGAGAAAGGCATGGGCTAAATTCAGTTTTCTTCCTTTCCTTTCCTGGAGAGCCTTTGTTAAAAGGGTTGATGCCTGACTAAAAGAAGCAAGGTCTTCTGGTCCCCCTCCCTTCCCCCAGCAAAGACTCTGCCTCTCACTGAAGAGTCCCATACCTACCCATTCCCAAAATATATACCAAGGTCCCACTATAGACTGCCACCCCCCTTCAGATCCTGAATCATGACCCTGTCCCCCCAGCAGCTCCCCTACCTCCTATAGATTATCCTGGACCTACGTGATTAGTTTCCTGGTGGTCTAGAGCAGTGTTCCCCAACCCCCGGGCTGCGGACCGGTACCGGTCCGTGGATCAAACGGTACCGGGCCGCCCGAGGAATGCTTTTAATGCAGCACCACAGCATCAGTGTTACCTTCACTCTGGAACCACAGTGCCATTCCTTCATCTGCCCTCTCCAATTTCACATCCTTTATCATAGGGGCGGAAGTGACTTCTGCCCCATGCAAACAGGAAGTGACTCAGCACAGCACAACTCTTACTTCCCTTTCCCTCATTGCGTCCACCACCACTGTTATCATTGCCATGCCTCTTGGGTGTGCAGCAGAAGTGAAAGAAAAGGGCAGAGTGTATTCTGCAGGTCTGTGCATCCTGTCCCTCCAACGCAGACTTCCTTTGTCAGAGGTGGTGGGAAAAGCAGATATCGAGCACAGGCACAGGCTCTATGGCCCTGTACTGCCTTTCTATTTCACTTCTACCTCTTCTAACTTGCATTCAAGGATTTTTTTCCTCCAGCAACCAGCCTAAGTGGAGGAAGAGAAAAAAGTAGCCTTCCTTCCCCAGAAAGCAGAGTGAGGCAGCCACTTCAGAGGCATTTGGGGAGCACTTGCTGTGCCCACAAAAATTTGCTGTATAAGGCAGCTGCCTCACCTTTCCTAATTATAGAGCCTCCACTACTCCTTGGTGATAGAGGATGGTGGCTGCTATGCACCTTTTTAGCCACCCATATTTGTGCTTCTGCCAGACCCAACAGACATCAGCATTAAACATGTTTTAGCAAAAATTAGGATGTTTGCATGGGTGTGTTTACAACAGAGGTAGGTGAAATAAAAATATGCTTATTGATACAGGTCTATTATGACCTCGTGGGATATTATCTACAATCCACCAAAATACTGTCATCTACACTTTGGAAATATAGGCAAAATTTGTACTTTAAACACATCTTTGTTAATAATTTCCTCTTGAGGCATAATTCCCCACCAGCCATCTCTCATTCTTCATTTTCATGTTATTACTCTAGTTAATTTTGTAGTACAATGGCTATTTTCTAATGTAAACGACATTAGTATCCATCTCATTTGTGCTAAGCCTAACATGGCCATATTAGACTTTATGATCTTGTGATAGGTTTAAAGCCTTTTTATGAACAGGCCAATGGTTTTATTTTATTGTCCATGTTCAATTTTTACCAACCCCAGTGCAGTTATTGCTGACATTGTACTGGTGATGGTGCTGTGTTTTCTCCTTTGGATGTTTTTCAGTTAAAACATGTATCGGAATATCCTGAGATTGCCACCACAGCACTTAAATCCCTATTACCATTTCCAACAACCTATCTGTGTGAAGCGGGGTTTTCTGCAGTGACAGCAACCAAAACAAAACAACGGAATAAACTGGACATAAGCAACACACTTCGGGTGTCATTGTCTCCTATTACCCCCAGATGGAACCGTCTCGTTGCAAAGAAACAAGCTCAGGGTTCTCATTGATTTGGAATTCTAGTGAGTTAAATAAAATAAATCATTTTATATTCATTTTTTGGTGTAGCTGTATTTTATTTTGAAGGCATGTTTAAATACAATTAAATTAAAATTATTAAATCAAAACAAGCGGGCCACGGAAAAATTATCAAACGTTTACCGGTCCGCGGCGATAAAAAGGTTGGGGAGCACTGGTCTAGAGGGTAGCAGGCAGAAACAATCCCCCATTACACCTGTCCCTGCTGGTCCTAGGTTCTAAATACCACAGTACTACAACTAGGGGTCAAACTGCCATGTAAGTGCAGGGGAGGGGCAGAGGTTTTGCTGAAGGAGGAGGAACCCTGTCCCCTTTAAGAATTTGCCCATGAACATTAAGTCACATCTTAGTAGCTAGATAATGCTGGGAGGAAAAATCTGATTTTTTCAGGAATAACCCAGATTGCATTGTTCAGCTCAGGCTGTGTTTGTTGATTTGCTTAACAATGAGATGTTTTGCATGCATTTGCCTTTTAACATGTGTAAAAGGACAGGAATCATGTGTTATTCTCTTAATGCACATTAGTTACTATCCCCTGAAAGCTTTTCAACATAGGCATACCCAACTCTCTATCAGTTGAGTTGTATTTGGTCAAATTTTAGGGGGATCTTGGGATTTCTTAGGTAATCTCACCAAGACATTGCTGTAATCCAAACATGATAACAATCATAGCCTGCCCCACATAGTTTAATTTAGGACATAATAAGTATTCTCTATGCAAGTGATGAAGTTTTCTTCAGAGAGTCCTATGGCAGGAAAGTACATCAGTCTTTCAGACTATGTAAATTGGATGATGTAGACTGAGGTTTGGGTAGTTGGTTTTGGCTTTTTGCCCCTTAGATTGCACGACATCACTGCTCATGCATGCTCGGTGTGCTTTCATTACTTGTTCCTATATGGAGCCAGTGTCGCCAGAATGACTTCGCATGTCCAGTAAAGGTAAAACTTATATGCAGAGAAATGAGGCAAATTCAGTAATATATTCCCTGACTCAGAGCAGGCTGGGGAAAGGGGCCTGAAATACTTCATTAGACATCCATTTCACTCTATTCAGTCTTCCGCACAGCCTCTGCTTTGAATGGAAAATTCTTATTTGTTGACCTGCTTCAATAGCTATTTGGCTCAATCTTTTTCTTACTACAAATGGTGAATCGTTCAAACCCCAGAGTCCTTATTTTTATTCCCATGCGAATGTGCCTCAGCTATAATACTGAGCTATAATACTCTGCATTAATTAAATTTAAGCAGGAGTTCTGAGATGAGATCATCATTAATTCTGTGCCCCTGATTTAAATCTACAATAAAGCATTTCTCCATTAAGTCTTGTGCTTTTGTGTAATATTTCATACAGTAGTTGTCTCTTAATTAAATTGTGATGGCCCATGAACAGACTATTAAAATAACTATAGTTTGCACTTGGCATGTTTATGTGACAGATTCATAAGAGTTCAGACTCACCAAGAAATGCTAATAAGAATACAATGAGCATAGGATCACAATATTCCAGGGCTTTTTTTGAGGGGGTACTAGGTGATATTGAGTACCGGCACCTTTTTCCTTGCCTGCTAAAATTTACCCATAGTCCTTGTGTACTAATGAAAGTGCCCTGCATATGAGTTCTGGCACCTTTTTCACTAGAAAAATACACTACAATCTTCCTTATGTTTTTTATCTTTTGCTGTTGGGGTAGGCAAATTCAAAGTTCACAAAGGGTGCTCAGCAATCTACAGACAAAAATTTTGTTTAGTGACATCTGTTTCTATTACTATTACTAATGTTATTTGTATAGTGCTGAAAGGCATACATAGTGCTGTATATAGATATGTAAGAGACTGTTCCTGCTCATCCGAGCTTACAGTCTGCAGACAACAAAACTGGAGATTAGTGTAAATGTAGGAGAATGGTAAAGATACACATAGGAGATGAACAAGAAATTAAGAGGATTAGGATCCAAAAGCAGTCTTGAATAGGACTACAGATGGAGACTGACGTACTGACTTGGGAAGTTTTTTCCAGACATATAGAGCAGCAAGGTGACATGAACAAAGTCTGGAACTGGCAGTGGCAGAGAAGGACAAAGTTAAAAATATCTCCCAGAGGAGCAGAGTTCCTGAGGGTGATGTGTAGGTAGTGATAAGAGATGAAAGGTAGTGAGGAGCCACAGAATGAATGCACTGCTAGCTCAGTAGGAGAAGTTTGAACTGGATGTGGAAATAGATAGAGAACCAATGAAGTGACTTGAGAAGAGACGTTACAAGAGCATAGCGACAATGGTGGAAGATTAGCCACGCAGTTGAGTTTTGAACTAACTGAAGTGGGGAGAGATGATTCAAAGAGAGATCAGCAAGGAGCAGGTTGAAGTAGTCTAGTTGAGAGGTGATTAGAGAGTGGATAATGGGCTTAATAATGTGTTCAGAAAGGAAGGGATGAATTTTTCTAGTGCTAAAGCCAATTAGGACTTAGTATTACAAGTCAGTTTTCACTTAAATTAAATCCAGTTAGGGTATATTTTGATAGAATATAATAGGGTAAATATTCTTTGAGTATATATAGAGAAACTAGGCGGCCTCTTTTAGAAAGAGGCTTTCTAGTTAGGAGGCAAGAGAACTGTGAAATTGTCTTAAATAGGTGTTAAAGCTAAGTGACAGATCAAAGGAGAAACTTGAAAGGCTCCTTCTATCAAACCAAGGGCAATGTAAATCACCTAGGAAATTAAGAGATTGCCTTAGAAGCACAGATAATGTATCCTTGAAGGATACTAGCAAAACAGGGAAGTCAGAACATCCCAATAGAAAGGTTCCAAAAAAAGTAAAAGTAACCCAGGGGCCTTTAAGTAAAAATCAGGCAGAGCTGAAAGATTCCAAATTAACCCTGTCATCAAATAACCAGGCTGTTAATACTAGCAAAAAACATACTTTGAAATGTCTGTAGTCAAGTTCTAGAAGTCTAAAAAATAAGATAGGAGAGTCATAATATATAGCAATGAATGAAAGGTTAGATGTAATTGGTATTTCAGAGACCCGGTACAACGAGGATAAACAATGAGACACTGGCTACCAACTATATTGCAAGGATAGGATAGATTACTGGTGGAGGAGTGGTTCTATATGTTAAAGAGGGCATCAAATCAAGCAAGATAAAGGATTTGCAGAATACAAAATACACTGTAGAAGCTCTATGGATAGAAATTTCTTGTAAAAAGAGGAAGAGAATGCAGTGGAAGTGTACTACTGTCCTCCTGGACAGAATGAACATATAGAAGATGAAATGCTAACAGAAATTAGGGAAGCAAGCAAAGTTTACCACATAGTAATAATGGGAGATATCAGTTATCCCAGTAATGAATGAGTCAATGAACATGGCCAAAACTGAGCTTCTTATTTTTCCCCCTAAACCCTCCTCTCCCCTTCCTCCTATTTCAGTCTCTGTAGATAGCTCTCTACTCCTTCCTGTTGTCTTAGCTCACAACCTTGGGGTTGTCGTTGACTCCTCTCTCTGCTACTCCACTCATTCTCTATAACTCCTACTCTTTCTCTATAACATCAACAAAATTCACCCATTCCTTTCTGAACACACTACTAAGACACTTATCCACTCTTTAGTCACCTTCCGTTTAGACTATTGTAACCTACTCCTTGCTGGTCTCCCTCTCTCTCCCCTTCAATCTTTCAACACTCTGCTGCATGGCTAATCTTCTGCCAGCCTCATCATGCTCATACGAGTTTTCTTCTCAGGTCACTTCATTGGCTCCCTATCCATTTCCACATCCAGTTCAAACTTCTCCTGCTGACCTATAAGTGCATTTATTCTGCAGCTTCTCACTACCTTTCCTCTCTTATCTCTCCCTATACCCCTCCTCGAGAACTTCGCTCTTTTGGCAAATCGCTTTTATCTGTGCGCTTCTCATCTATTGTTAACTCCAGACTTTGCTCCTTTCACCTTGCTGATCTTTGTACTTATAACAAATTACCCCAGTCTGTATGTCAGGCTCCTTCTCTGGCCCTTTTCAAAACCAGGCTGAAAACTCACCTCTTCGCTGCTGCTTTCAGATCTTGACTTGCCTAATCTCCTTTGTATTTCCTTACCATTTCCCTATGACTGTGCTAGCATCCAACTTTCAAAAGGAGACTATAATAAAATAAGGAAACTGGTTAAGAAAATCTAAAAGGACTAACTGCAGTGGTTTACATCAGGCTTGGACATTATTAATAAATATTAATTTGGAAGCCCAGACCAGATATATCCCATACTTTAAAAAAGGTGGAAGGAAGGCCAAATGACAGCCAGAATGGCTCAAAGGTGAGGTCAGAGAGGCTGTTATAACTAAGAGAGACTCTTTCAGAAAATGGAAAAAAGAGCCAAATGACGAAAACAGGAAAAAGTATAAGTACTGGCAAGCTAAATGCAAGGCATAAATAAGGCAGAAGAAAGAGAAAATTTCAAAGAAGCTTGCCCTGGAATCAAAAGTGCATAATTAAAAACTTTTTCAAAACACCTGTCAGTGAGGGAGTCAGTCGGACCATTAGATGATGGAGGTGTAAAAGGTGCACCGAGAGAGGACAAGGCCATAGTATAGAGAATGAATTCAATTTTTGCTTTTGTCTTTATTGAAGAAGATGTAGTAAATGTACCAGAAATGATATTTAAAGATGATGTGTCAGAGGAATTGAAACAAATCTTGATAAAGCGGGAAGAGGTAATACTACTAATTGATAAACTAGTGAGCAGCAAATCACCTAGACTAGACGGCATACATCACAAGGTGCTGAAAGAACTGAAATATGAGATTGTAGAACTACTATTAGTAATCTGTGATCTATCATTAAAATCATCTGTAGAACCAAAAGATTGGAGACTGGCCAATGTAATGCCAATTTTTAAAAAAGAGTTGCAAGGGCAATCCGGGAAACTAAAGACCAGTGAGTCTAACATCTGTACTGGGAAAAATGGTAGAAACCATTATAAAAAACAAAATTACAGAACATGTAGATAGTCATAGTTTAATGGCAGAAAGCCAAGATGGATTTAGCCAACAAAGGTTTTGTCTCACCAATTTCATATTTTTTGAAGGTGTGAATAAACAAGTAGATAAATGTGAGCCAGTTGATATAGTGTATCTGAATTTTCAAAAAGCCTTTAACAAAGTTCCTCACGAGGGATTTTGGGGAAATTAAAAAGCCATGGGATATGAAGGAATGTACTATTGTGGATTAGGAACTGGTTGAAAGAGAGAAAATAGAAAGCAAGGCTAAATGGACAATTTTCTCAGTGCAGAAATGTGAATAGTGGAGTACTCCAGGGATCAGTGCTGGGCCCACTGATTTTTAACATATTTATAAATGACCTGGAAATGGGAATAATGAGTGAGGTTATCAAAGTTTCAGATGATAACAAATTATTCATAGTTGTTTAAACACAAGATGATTGTAAAAATTTGCAAGAGGACCTTGATAAATTGGGAGAATGGGTATCTAAACGGCAGATGAAATTTAATGTGGACAAGCACAAAGTTATGCACTTAGGGAAGAACAGCCCAAACTACAGTTACAGAATGCAAGGTCCACATTAGGAACCACCACCCAGGAAAAGAATTTGGGTGTCATCATGGATAATACATTGAAACCATTTGCCCAGTGTGCAGTGGCAGCCAAGAAAGCAAATAGAATGCTAGGAATCATAAGGAAAGGAATGGAGAATAAAACAAAAGATATTACAATGCCTCTGTATTGCCCTTTGGTGTGACCACATCTTGAATATTGTGTGCACTTCAGGTCACCTTAAACAGGATATAGCAGAATTAGAAAACATACAGAGTGACAAAAATGGTAAAGTGAATAGAAGGATATCCCTATGAGGAAAGGCTTAAAAGGTTACAGCACTTCAGCTTAGAAAAGAGAGTTGAGGGGAGATATGGCAGAGGTCTATAAAATAATGAATGGAGTAAGAATGAGTAAAAGTAGATCGGTTGTTTACTACTTCTAAAAGTGGAAAGATTAGGGGACAAAGAATGAAGCTACAATTTAGCACATTTAAGACTAACTGGAGAAAATATTTTTTCACTCAACGTGTAATCAAACTCTGGAATTCATTACCAGAAGATGTAGTAAAAGCTGTTAGTGTAGCTGGATTTAAAAGAGATTTGGCAAGTTCCTGGAGCAAAAGTCCATAAACCACTATTAAAGAGGACCATGGAAATCTATTGCTTACCCATTGGACAAGCAGCATGGAATCTGGATACCTTCTGGGAACCTGTAAGGTACTTCTGACCAAGATTGGTCACTGTTGGAAACAGGATACTGGGCTTGATGGAACCTTGGTCTGACCCAATATGGCATATCTTATGTTCTTATATTCTTATAAAGAAGAAACAACATATTTTTCACTATCTTTTGAATGTGTGCAAAGAAGAAGAGGGGAGAGTCAAAGATGACCCCAAGGACCTCAAGACTGATGAGGATCCAGTAAAGGCCCTTGGATTTGGTAAGGAACAAGTCATTGGAGACTTCGGCAAGAACCACTTTTTTTTACTCTTATTGCTCTATTGTCTTGACTCATCTATCCCTACTCACCTCCTGCTCTATCATTTATTGTATTTCCCTCTTTTTCTTCTTCTATAATTGCTATTGATTTTGTTTTTTGTAAACCGCCCCGATGTTATGGGGGGCGGTATAACAAGTGTGAAATAAACAAAACAATAAACAATAAACACTTCAGTAGAATGTAGAGGACGAAAGCCATATTGCAACTGATCCAAAAGGGCTTGAGAGGAGAAAACATCACAACCACTGCAGTGAACTGCATATTCAGGTAGTTTAGAAATAAAGGGGAGGAGGGAGATGAGCTGATAGTTAAAAGGAGTTGAAGGGTCTAGTGAGTGTTTCCTTGAGGACATGTGTAACCACAGCATGCTTGAAGGCTGCAGGAACGGTTGCAGTGAAAAGTGATAGGTTGAAGGTATGACGGATGGAAGAGATAACAGTGGAGGAGACAGAGCTTAGTAAATGGGTGGCAATAGGATCAGAGGAGCAAGTAGTAAGTTTGGACAAGGAGACATGTGGTTTCCCCCTCAGTGATTTTAGAAAGGAAAGATAGGGTGTCAGGTGTTGAGGGAAGGATTTAGGAGTGAAGAGGGTATGGGGAAATGGAGATAACCCTGGGGAGAACTCAAGAGTAATCTCATGGACTTTGTCATGAAAATAGCCAAATGTGGGTGGAAAGAGAATGAGGTGGTTGGAGATTGACGCACTTTGAGGAGAGAGTTGAAAGTCATAAAGAGATGGTGAAAAGGGAAATATTAATTTTTTTTCTCTTTTGTTTCACATCTTTTTTTAAACTTTTTATTTATAGAATTTTAAATCACAATTACAAGAAAGTTCAAAGAACAATCTTGAAGAAATAGAGCAAATACACTTAGTAAATGACAAAAAACACAAGAAAAATACAAAATAGCAATACAGAAACCTGCAAAGAAGTGTCCACTCACACTAGCCCAGAAATTGGGGGGAGGGTTGACATAAATCCATTATATATAAACCATAGAAGAACCAAACAATCATGGCAGCCAACTAAACCCGGCAAATACATTAAGTGAGCTCTGGGGAGGCCTCAGTAGAAGATTCTAGTCGCCATGCAGAAATAAAAGCCGTAAGCTGAGAGGGGTCTTAAAACACATACGAAACTGAGTGATATTTCACTAAGCACTTACAGGGATGCTTCAAAAAAAAAAGAGACCCCCCAACTGAAGAACTCCAGATCGCAATAGAAGAAATTCTCTACAGCACCTCTGAGTTTCTCTTGATAAGTCCGGATAAATCCGGACCATCAATCCTTTAAAAGGCAGCTTCCACTTACGAAAGAAAAGCCTCAGTAACCACTCTTTATCTGAGAGTAGCGCAAAGGTAATTAACAAAGTAGAGGAAACAGGAGACTCAACAGAAGAGTGTTCTAAAATATCAGTAACATTCAAGACATTCCCTTGATCTATACCACCCCCAATAGTCACCAAACCAGAAGAAAATTTCCCCTTAGGTAAATAATAAATCTTAACCAGGGGCGGTACTAACTCCAAAGAAACCCCCAAAACCTCCATCAAGTATTGTTTAAACATGGGGACATAGTAGAGAGTCTCGGAAAGTTAATCAACCTTAAATTGTTAGACCTAGAAAGATTATCCAAGTGCTCTAACTTAACTTGAACAGCAGAAAAGTTCTTTCTCAACATATCAGTCTGATCTTCGAGGGCTTCCATTTTCCTTCGGTTCTCTCCAGCCTCTAATTGTAAAACTTCCACCTTCCTCTCCAAACTCTCCACTGACACCACAGAGGTATTCACCATCTCAGTCAACGAAGCAATCTTTGGAACCAAAGCTTCTCCAAGGGAAAGAATAGCTTGCCATATTGATTCCAAAGTGAAACTGGATGGCCATTTCATTGAAAACACCAAACCAGAATCCACAGACATTACAGCTTCTGTTTTTGCCGGCGATTCTCCTCGGCGTTCCTCAGGGACAACCAGCCCTGAGTACTTCTCCCAAATCAGCGTCAGAGATGGAGGCTTACCGTGCTGACCAACGGCTGCACCTCCAATGCCCCACAATCCTACTGCTCCTGGCACTCGCAAGCCTCCATCCAAACTCTCCATGAGAGGGGAATCAAGCTCCAGAAAACCAACAGGAAGGGGCTGACTCTGCAGTATCTTTGGCGCTGGGCTCAAAGGGGACAGAGATGGAATCGAAGCAGCCACCAAGTCACCCGACTCCTGCACCGCTGCTGCTCGAACTACTTCCCCTTCCATCGCTGGGTCCAGAGCCATGTGTTGAACAAAGGCATCCATTGGACCCGGAGAAACAGGCGTCGAGGTAGAGGGGGGCTGAGAGGGCAAAATTCCCTCTTTCCCCTTACGTTTCCTTCCCATAAGAAAACACGCAGTCACTCAGTACAGGTGGCTGCCACCATCTTGAATCTCTCCCCCTAACTTTTGTTTCACATCTTTTTAATCCGTAACATGGAACTGAAAAATTCAAAATTTGCTTTTCTTCCCTGCTTCATCAGAGGCTAGGCTGCCTCTAGCTGACCTAGAACAATAACCTGGTTTCTGGAGTCCAGAGGATTACAGGATCCGAGGCAGCATGGATTCACCAGAGAAAGGTCTTGTCAGACAAATCTGATTGATTTTTTTGACTGGGTGACCAGGGAGTTGGACCAAGGGAGAGCCCTAGATGTGGTGTATTTAGATTTCAGTAAAGCCTTTGACACTGTTCCTCACAGATGACTTATAAACAAACTGAGCACCCTAGGGATGGACCCTAAAGTTACTGCTTAGGTTAGAAATTGGTTAGGTGGGAAGCGACAAAGAGTACAGGTAAATGGTGCTCACTATGAGGAGAAGGAAGTTACCAGTGGTGTGCCCCAGGGACCTGTCCTTGGTCCGATTCTTTTTAACATCTTTGTTAGTGATATAGCGGAAGGGCTGTTGGGTAAGGTTTGCCTTTTTGTGGATGATAACAAAATCTGATGTTCTGATCTGAAATTTCACCCTTGATGTTTGGATGTTAGTTGAATAAGAGTGAGGTTTTTTGTTTTTTATTTGGACCTTTTTGTGGATGATAACAAAATCTGCAATAGAGTAGACACCCAGGAAGGTGTAGATAACATGAGGAGGGATCTAGCTAAGCTTGAAGAATGGGCTAGAATCTGGCAGCTGGGGTTTAATGTTAAAAAATGTAAGGTAATGCATTTCGGCTGCAGCAATCCAAGGGAGCAATACAGTATAGGGGGTGAAGTACTTTTGCCCACTAAAGAAGAGCGGGACCTGGGCGTGGTTGTGTCTGATGATCTTAAAGTAGCTAAACAGGTAGAAAAGGCGACGGCAAAAGCTAGAAGGATGCTTGGGTGCATACGGAGAGGAATGGCTAGCAGAAAAAAGGAGGTGAGAGTGCCTCTGTATAAGTCTTTGGTGCGACCTCATTTGGAGTATAATGTGCAATTCTAGAGACCGCACCTTCAAAAGGATGTGAAAAGGATGGAGTCGGTGTAGAGGGTGGCTATTAAAATGGTTAGTGGTCTTCATTATAAAGCATATGGATCTTAATATGTACACCTTAGAGTAAAGGCGGGAAAGAGGTGATATGATTGAGATGTTTAAATACCTCCGTGGCATAAATGTTCAGGGGGAGAATCTCTTTCAATTGAAATCACGTTCTGCTACTAGGGGACATGGGATGAGGGTGAAGGTGGATAGATTCAGGAGTGATTTGCGGAAATATTTCTTTACGGAAAGAGTGGTGAATCCATGGAATAGTCTCCCAGTGGAGGTGGTAGAGATGAGGACAGTAACTGAATTCAAAAAAGCATGGGACAAACACAGAGGATCTCTAAAGGAAAAAAGGGGACTGTTGTAGTTGTTGATATGGAAGGACAGACTAGATAGGCCATGTTGTCTTTTTCTGTCGTCATATTTCTATGTTTCTATGTAATGCTTAGGATGCAAGACAAGCTTCCTTTAGGAGAGCTACCATGACTTCTTAAAGCTTGACTAGTACTATCTTGGTGCCTCTACTATCACAAGCCTGTGGCACTAACAATATAAATAAACAATTGCTGGCTCCCCTGCAGCACGATCCTTTCTGCAGCAATGATCCCCATTGATGCACCCCTATCCCCCCCAGGCAAGCAAACATTTTGGCTAGCCATGCAGGACAAGCATCCCTCCTTCCCCATCCTCCTGATCCTCTACAAACTGTCATGGCTAGACCGTTAGTAGCCCCTCCCTCTCCCTCCCATTTCCATTTTAAGAAGATGATGCCATCTAGCCAGTCAGCAAAGGAGGGGTCCACAATGGCTATCCACCCTCTGAAACATCCCAAAGGACTACCTAGGTTTATCCTGGTGGTATAGTGACTCTACGGGCAGGAGTGTATTCTCCACTCCTGCCCCCATCATTATGCCATTTCAAAATGGCCATAATCATGGGATGCTGCCCTCAAGCCTCACGCTAGGGGGCAGCACCATGAGATCATGCCCATCTTTGTTAAGTCCACTGAGGAGGGCAGTGAGCTATTCTTATTTGGTTGCTTGACCTCTTTTGGTATTACTTCAAGATTACCACTACAGGATGACTGCCACCATTCTGGACTCAATGACAGGACAGAACTGACTGGGGATCCCTCCTTCTCCCCACTGGATACCAGGGAAATTCTTGTTAAGACTCAGAGATGGCTTAGGTGTGGTGGTGATAGAAAGGGAGAAGTCTAAAGTTGACGGTTTGGTTCAGGAACTTTAAGGTATTGTCTAAGGTTGTCAGTAGGGCTTGGGGGAATATGAATACTGATGCTATGGGGGTGGGGGGGGGGTCAGGGAAGTGGTTCTGTTGGCCTGTTCACCTGCCCCTTCAAGTTAGCACTTATGCATGCCTTGGTAAAGGCTGACATGGAAATTTGTAGGTGTCCATGTGTATTCCCCTTGCAAAATGGAGAATATATGTATACATTTTAAGCCTACCCAAGCCATATCCCTATCCATGTCTACACCATGCCCTCTTAAAATTTGTAAAGATGTGGATCCCTTTGTGTAAACAGCAGCTTTCTAAAAATCGCTATTTGCACATGTATACAATTTACATGTGGAAAAACTGCTATTTATACCCAGAGATGCTTCTAAAAAGAGGGCCCACATGTAAGTGTTTCTCTGTTAATGCAGTTGCTCTAAAATGACATACCCATGTCTATACCCATGTTATCCCTCTCCCTTCCTTTAGCTTTTATCTCAAGATTCATTTCTTCCTCCTCATGTGACAACTCAGATTAATATTGTTTATTTATTTATTTAAAACCCTTATATCCCACATTTACATTTTCCAAAATATGTAAAACATTATTAAAAAAAATCAAAATATATGAAAAAAGCTGTCTAAATTAAGTCCAAAACAAATTATACTCACATTCTCCCCTCTCTCTATTAACCACAGAACGAAAAAACATACGTTTAAATCAGCTTTTATTATGTATTGGTTTTCCGCCAAGTTAAATCTACAGTCAATAATGCAAGCTAATAGTTTCCAAGATCTGTCAGATTTTCAGGATTTCCTCAATGAATATGCATGAGAAAGATTTGCATGCAGTGGAGGTAGTGTATGCAAATCTGTCTCATGCCTATTTATTGGGGATATTCTGAAAACTAGACTAGCTTTTGCTGCCCCAGGATGTAATTGAGAACCATTGGTTTAGTCAGTATGTATAACCAAGACGTTTGCCGACAATCAGAAAATTCATTACTTCTCCCCTCTCTTTTTAAAGTCTTCTAGTCAAAAAGACGAGGGAGACCAGGAGAATCCATCCATTGAGCAAGGTAGATACAGTAAACTGAAGGAGGAAGTGAGTTGGCTGGTAGGGGGCTGTGGACATATACTCAGAAGAAAACTTTTAAAAGCTTTATTTTCTAAGCTCTGGGAGAGCAAATACATTCCTGGTTCCATTGGATGACATCATCACTGTGCGGCTGACTCATTGTGTTTGTCTATGGAAAAAACCTGATCAGTTTGTTCTCCCTTAGGTTAGGCTTCAGAACAAGGGCCGGTGCTACCAGTAGGTGAATTAGGCAGTCAACTAGAGCACTGGCCCTCTGGGGGTGGCCATTGCTGCCACTGCAGACCCTCTCCATGGCCTGCAGCAGTGGCAATGACTCAAGAACCATGATGTATCACTTACCTAAGTGCTTTGGCGCTATGTAGCAGTTTCTCTGTTCTCTTGTCATTTCCGCCCCTCCCCTCTCCAATGCGGATTTCTGGTTTGCCCACCTAGGGTGCCTTTAATCCTTGCACTGACCCTGTTTAGAACCAATGGTTTAGTTAATAAGCAAGGTGTTATCATAAAATCCGAAAATCTGTTTTGTATACAACACTGTCCTCCAACTCAGCAGATCCATAGCTTAAATATATTGCAATACATTTCTTATATTTTTCATGATTTACTATTTAGGAAACATTGCAAGGTGGAGAAATATCTGAAAACAGAACAAAACGAATGAGAAAGCCTCAACTGTGAAATCCAGAGTGTCCTATTTCCTAAGGCAGATAAACTACAGTTCTGTCAGCCTTGCTAAATACATTAAATCTAATAAAATTGCCCACATGTTCTCCTGACACTGGCAGTAATTAAAATAACTTGTTTAAAAAAAATGGGTCCTATACATGAATACTTATTGGCAATTATTTCGAAGTTCTTCAAACCAAAGCTAACATAATTTGATTCACACACAATTCTCTCGTAAATGTAGCTCATATTGGTTTTATATGCAGCTTAGGACCTCCTAATTACTATTTTGAGCCTCACTGTAAAATGGAGTTCAAGATGTTGCTTTTCCCAAACAATGAGAAATGTTTAAGGAATGCTTGTTGTCGTCTAATCAACTGTGAATAATTTGCATTTGAGTCTCACTTTTTAAGGAAGTAGATATGGCTTCTTTCAAAGCTTGCAAAGTTTATTCAACCTGTTACATGCAGGAATAAAGGGGATCTGGCAGTCGTATGAAGCATAGTTATACTGTGTTGCGTAGAAATTTCTGGCTTTTCTTGGGGGGGGGGGGAGCAGTGAAAAGATCAATGGCTTTTTTCTCTGGAAGAGTCTGTATATGTTTTCATATTTCTGTAAATTTAAAAAGTATTACCGCGAGTTGCATCGCACTCTGTGCAGTTTTGCCTTGTCTTTAATATTCCATTAATGACCTGTGAGTGTTGCCAGAGAGGCTGGCAAAACTATGCTTAAGAGGGGATTGTTCTTAAGTGGTTCTCTGCTTTTATAGAGACTGCTTTCAATGAGCGCCAACTCTGCTTCCGCTTCTACCACTACTACTGATCATTTGTATAGCGCTACAAGGTATATGCAGCGCAGCTGCACAGACACATGTTAAAGACAGTCCCTGCTCATCAGAGCTTATAATCTAGTCAAGACAGACAACACACCAGTCGAGGACAAAGATATGTTTAGGGGAATGGTAAGGAAACACATACGAGACTAAGCAGATCAGGATCCAAAACTGGCGCTGAAGAGGTGAGTTTTCAGCTTAGGCTTGGAAAGCGCCAGGGAAGAAGCCTGATGTACAGACTCGGGTAGTTTCTTCCAGGAATAAGGTAGAAGGATCAAAGTCTGGAGTTGGCAGTAGAAGAGAAGGGCACAGATAAAAGCGATATGCCAAGAGCGGAGTTCCCAAGGAGGGGTGCAGGGAGCACCTGTGAGTGAATTTGCTGTGAGTTATATCTGTCTGCACTTATTTATTAGTCACTGTTAGTGTGTTCTCTTACCTCTCTGCCCCTTATTTTGCACTTTTGTTCTGCTTTCTCAACTGTATAACTTACACCCCACCCCCCTCCCCGTGGCTCACTGTCTCTTATAGCTGTCATCTGCTCATTACCTATTTCATGCACAGGTGTGTCCAATCTCTTTGACTCTCCCACCTTCTATATCCTCTGGCCTTTGTTCTCCTCTCTATTCCTGTACTATGGCTCCTCATCACATTGTCTTCCTCTTCTTCATTCTGTCTCCCCTCGTACCAGCACTCTCACTCCTCCCCTCCTTATCTCTCCATTACCATCCTCACTTACTACTCCATTCTGTCTTCTACCCTATCATCAGCTCTGAGCTTCATCGCTTTCTCCCTCTCATTCAACCATCTCCTCTCTCTTTAAGACAACCTCACCCTCGTTTCCACCATACTGTCTCCTCTCTACCCCGTACTCTGTTACTCCTTCTCCTTCTCTCATCCAGAGATATCAACCCCAATCCTGGCCCCCCTAGACTTTTGTCTCAGTCTGAGAAGAGATCTTCACACATCTAATCTTATTCATGTCCCTCTCCTTTCCCCTTCCACTCTCCCTTTCTCATGTGCCTTGTAGAATGCACACTCTGTCTCTAATAAACTTGCTTTTACTCATGATCTCTTTATCTCTAATGCTCTTCATCTTCTTGCTCTAACTGAGACCTGGCTCCTCCCAAATGATACCGCATCTATTGCTGCTCTCTGTCATGGGGGCTATCAGTTCTCCCACACACCTTGTCCCACTGGCCGTGGCGGTGGTGTTGGGCTTCTACTTTCTCCCTCCTGCCAATTCCAACCCCTCCTGCTGCCTCAGTCTCACTCCTTTCTCTCTTTTGAAGTCCACTCCATCTGCCTTTTCACTCCACTTCCTCTCCGGGTAGCTGTTATTTATCGACCTCCTCACAAGTCTGCTTCTACCTCACTGACTTTAACTCGTGGCTTTCCTTCTTTCTGGATTCCTCTTACCTCACTCTTATTCTTGGGGATTTTAACATTCCTGTTGATAACCCCTCTGATCCTTATGCTTTAAAGCTCCTCTCCCTTACCTCCTCATTTGACCTCCAGCTTTGTTCCACTGCCCCCACTCACCAGCATTGCCACTGCTTTAACCTGCTATTTTTCTCTAGTTGCTTACCCTTGAACTTCTGTAGCTCAGTTCTTCCCTTATCTGACCATCAACTTTTAAGCTTTAATCTTCATCACCCGCTGCCTCAACCTCGTCCTGTCTCCTCCAATCTATTTAGAAATCTTCATGCTATTGATCCCTTGGTTCTCTCTTCCACTATTTCTTCATCTCTTTCTTCCACTATGTCATCCAAGTCTGTTGATGAGGCAGTAACTTCCTATAATGCTGCACTCTCCTCTGCTCTGGATGTTCTTGCTCCGCCCATGCCACGTCCTGTGAGACGTTCTGCACCCCAGCCCTGGCTCTCACCCAAAACCCGCTATCTACGTTCCTGTGCCCGTTCTGCTGAGCGTGCTTGGCTCAAATACCACTCCCTTGCAGACTTTCTACACCTCAAATTCATGCTTGTCTCTTTCCAGTCAGCCATAGTTCTTGCCAAACAAGACTATTATGTCCGTCTGACTAACTCTTTTGCCTCCGATCCTCACCGTCTCTTTACTACTCTCAGCTCTCTCCTCAAAGTGTCTCTGCCTCTGATCCCTCCCTCCCTTTCTGCTCAAACCCTGGCTGACTATTTCCATGACAAAATCCACAAGATCACCCTCCAATTCCCCACAAAGTCAGCTACTTCCCCTCCTCCCCCACTTCACTCCCAACTTCCCCCCCCCCACCCCACCTCTGCTACCCTCTCTTCCTTTCCTGTGATCTCTGAAGAGGATACTGCACACCTTCTTTCTTCCTCCAAACTCACCACCTGCTCCTCTGATCCTATCCCCACCAATCTCCTAAGCATGCTGCGGTCACACATCTCCTCAAGAAACCCTCACTTGATCCCACCTGTCCTTCTAATTATTGACCTATCTCCCTCCTTCCCTTCATTTCTAAACTACTTGAACGTGTGGTTCACCGCTGCTGCCTCAACTTCCTCTCCTCTCATGCCCTCCTGGATCCTTTACAGTCTGACTTTCGTCCTTTACACTCTACCAAAACAGCTCTTGTCAAAGTCTCTAGTGACTTGTTCCTGACAAAGTCCAAGGGCCTTTACTCTGTCCTCATCATTCTTGACCTCTCTGCTGCTTTTGACACTGTTGACCACAGCCTTCTCCTCATTACCCTGTCCTCGCTTGGTTTTAAGGACTCTGTACTATCCTGGTTCACCTCCTATCTCTCCCATCGCTCTTTCAGTGTGTGTTCTGTTGGCTCCTCCTCCTCTGCTATCCCGCTCCCAGTTGGTGTAGCCCAAGGATCTGTCTTGGGTCCACTCTTTTTCTCTCTCTCTACCCAGTCCCTTGGTGCGCTGATCTCTTCCCATGGCTTTCAGTACCATCTGTATGCTGATGACTCCCAGATCTACCTCTCTAAGCCTGAAATCTCTCCAGCAATCCAGACCCGGATCTCTGCCTGCCTTTCTGACATTGCTGCCTGGATGTCTCACCACCGTTTGAAATTGAACATGGCCAAGACTGAACTTTTTATCTTTCCCTCCAACCCCCCTCCCCTTCCTCCTTTCTCAGTCTCTGTGGATAACTCTGTACTCCTTCCTGTTTCCTCAGCCCGCAATCTTGGGGTTGTCTTTGACTCCTCTCTCTCTTTCTCCACACACATCCATCTGATAGCTAAGACCTGCCGTTTCTTTCTCTATAACATCAGCAAAATCCATCCCTTCCTTTCTGAACACGCTACTAAGACGCTTATCCACTCCTTGATCACCTCCCGTCGTGACTACTGTAACCTACTCCTTGCTGGTCTCCCTTTGAATCATCTCTCTCCCCTTCAATCTGTTTAACACTCTGCTGCACAGCTAATCTTCTGCCAGCCTTGTCATGCCCATATTACTCCTCTTTTCAAGTCATTTTATTGGCTCCCTATCCGTTTCCGCATCCAGTTCAAACTTCTCCTGCTGACCTATAAATGCATTCACTCTGCGGCTCCTCAGGACCTTTCTTCTCTTATCTCTCCTTACAACCCCCCTCGGGAACTCCGCTCTTCTAGCAAACTGCTTCCATCTATGCCCTTCTCTTTTATTGCTAACTCCAGACTTCGCTCCTTTCACCTTGCTGCACCTTACGCCTGGAGCAAACTACCTGTGTCTATATGCCAGGTAGGGCCGTACCGAGACTGAAATGCACCCTGTGCGACTTGCACATTGGGCGCACACCTCCCCTCCCAAACCTCCATTTAGACACTTTATGGGGGTATGGGGGGGGGGGGGCGCGCCCGATTTGGAAGTCGCCGGCACGCTAAGCAGATCTGGTCCCTCCCGGCGGAGAGACCAGACCTGCTTAGTGTGCCGGTGCGAAGACTTAAGGGGCGCATTTCGTCTCTCTTCTGCTGCCTGCCACCGAAAAAGTGGTGGTGGCAGGCAATGGCAGAGAGCCGAAATGCACCCTTTAAGTCTTTGTGCCCTGTGTGGCCGCACCGCTCGCACAGGGCTCGGTACGGTCCTGACGCCAAGCACCTTCTCTAACCCTCTTCAAATCCCGGCTGAAAACTCACCTCTTCGCTGCTGCTTTTGGATCTTGACTCACCTGATCTCCTTTTTCTTTTTCTGTCCCCCTTGTTTATCCCTGCTTACACCTTCTGTGTTGTCTGTCTTGACTAGATTGTAAGCTCTGATAAGCAGGGACTGTCTCTTACATGTCTGTGAAGCACTGCGTACGACTTGTAGCGCTATACAAATGCTCAGTAGTAGTAGTAGTAGTAATAAGAGAGGAAAGGTAATGAGCAGCAGAATGAGTGCATTTATAGGTCAGTAGGAAAAGTTTGAACTGGATATGGAAACAGAGAGGAAGACAATGGAACAACTTGAAAAGAGGGATTTTATGAGCATATAGAGGCTGGGGGAAGATTAGCTGCACAGCTGAGTTTTGAGCAGATTGAAGGGGAGAGAAATGATTCAGATGGAGATCAGCAAGGAGGAGATTGCAATAGTCTAGAAGGAAGATGACTAAAGAGTGGATATATGTCTTAGTAGTATGTTCAGAAAGGAAGGGGCAAATTTGGCTGATGTTATAGAGAAAGAAATGCCAGGTTTTACCTATCAGTTGGATGTGTGTGAAGGGGAGGGAGGAGTCAAAGATGACCCCAAGGTTGCGAGACGAGGAACAGGAAGGAGTAGAGCATTATCCACAGAGATAAAGGAGGAAGTGGGAAGGTGGGTTTAGTTTGAAGGATAAAAAGCTTGGTTTTGGCCATGTTCAGTTTCAAACAGTGGTGAGACATCTAGGCAGCAATGTCAGATAGGCAGGCAGAGATCTGGGCCTGCATTGTCAGAGAGATTTCAGGTGTAGAGAGGTAGATCTGAGAGTCATCAGTGTAAAGATGGTATTGAAAACCATAGTAGGAGATGAGTGCAACAAAGGACTGGGTATATACAGGGACCCTTTGGGTTTACTAATTGAAAGCAGGATAGCAGTAGAGGGGGATCCACAAGAACAAAAACTGAAAGTGCAGTGGGAGAGAAGAAGAGAACCAGGATAGCAGAGAGCACTTAAAACCAAATGAGGACAAGGTATCAAGGAGAAGGTGTTGGTCAATAGTATCAAAAGCAGCAGCAAGGTCAAGAAGGGTGAGGACTGAGTAAAGGCCTTTCAATTTTGCCAGAAACAGGTTGCTGGAGACTTTGGCAAGAGCTGTTTCAGTAGAACGTAAAGAATGAAAGGCAGATTGCAAAGGATCCAGAAAGGCTTGAGAAGACATAAAATCCAGGCAACAGAGGTGAACCATATATTCAAGTAGTCTAGAAATGAAGGGGAGGAGGGAGATGGGTCAATAATTAGGACAGGTAGGGTCTAGTGAGGGTTTCTTGAGAAGTGGTGTAACCACAGCATGCTTGATGGTTGCAGGAACAGTTCCTTCCCTCTATCAGATGACCTCAGGATTCCCTTTTATTTCAAGTTCTTCTTAGCTTTCTTTTTGAAGACGTTCCTCAACCGAGACATAATTAGGAAAAATTAGGAAAGTCACTGTCAATTTCAATATCTATCTGGATGATATCAATTTTATGTCTTCTTGGATGTTGATGCACAACAGACCATGGAGAGTACCAATTCATGTCTCTGCTGTGGAAATGGCTTGTAGCTTATAGGCTAAGATTGAACATATATAAATCAGACGTCTTTATGTTTAGAAAGGAATTCCTTCAGGCATTTCAGGTACAATTCAGACTTAATTATATTCTTGTTCCATTAATAGAGGAAGTGTGGGATTTGGGTGTTTTTTAAGAAAGCATAGAAGCGCTTTTCACCCATTCCACATATACGGAAAGCTTCAGTTATATTTGATAACTCTGAAATACTATTTTCGTCCATGCCCTAGTAACATTGTATTTGGGCTATGGTAACACTTTATAGATGGGTAACCCAACAAAATCCTAAGGTGTTTACAGTTCAGAATGATACTGTCTGGGTACTAACTGGTTTGCAGGATGAGAAAGTTTATCTCTTCCTACCTAAAGAGATGCAATGGCCAGCTATAGTGAGCCAACAATGACCATGTCTACCTTTGAGTTAGTGCTGACTCCAGGCGACCCAGAAACTCCTGGCTTTTCTTGGCATTGAGATTGGAAATAGATTGCCAGGCCTTTCTTCGGAGGCAATGGAGGGTTAAGTGACTTGCCCAAGGCTACAAGGAGTGCTAGTGGGAATGAAACCCTGGTTTCTTGGTTACCAAGCCAATGCTCTAACCACTAAGCTACTCCTCCACTAGTCAGCCCTGCACTCTTTAAAGCCTGTTAGATCATCTATACACTTCACTTTGCTTGTTAACATTTCAAATTACAGTACTTCTCGATGTATGCTCATTACCTGCCTATCACTGGGCTTTATACTGTCATGCACCCAAATTTTGGAATATGTTGCTAAAAGAGATCAGATAGATTTCAGATTTTACTTCTCATTTAATTTCTATTATGATTGAAACATGTAAATACCTCTGTGGCTTAAATGCACAGGAGGAGAGCCTCTTTCCATTGAAAGCAAGCTCTGCTAAGGGGACATAAGATGAGGGTGAAAGGGGATAGACTCAGGAGTAATATGAGGAAATATTTCTTTACAGAAAGAGTGGTAGATGCGTGGAAAAGTTTCCAAGTGGAGGAGGAAGAGATGAGGATAGTGGAAAGAAGTCCAAAAAACTGCCAGCATGGTTTAAAGGTGAGGTCAGAGAGACTGTTGTTGCCAAAAAAGCAGCTTTCAGGAAATGGAAAAAAGAGACAAATGATGAAAACTGGAAACAGCACAAGCACTAGTAAGTTAGATGCAAGGCACTGATAAGGCAGGCAAAGAGAGAATATGAGAAGAAGCTTGCCGTGGAAGCAAAAACGTGTAATAATGTCGTTTTCATGTACATTCATAGCAAAAAAAACCTGTGAGTCAGTTGGACCATTAGATGATAGAGCGGTAAAGGGGCACTAAGAGGGGACAAGGCCATAGCGGAGAGACTGAATGAATTCTTTGCTTCGGTCTTTACTGAGGAAAATGTAGGGATGCTGCCCATGACTGAAGTGGTATTTAAAGGTGATACTGTGGAAGAATTGAAAGAAATATCGATACACCAGGAAGATGTATTACAACTATTTGATAAACTGAAGAGTAAAAAATCATCTGGACCGGATAGTATACATCCAAGGGTGTTGAAAGAACTGAAATATGAGATTGCAGATGTACTATTAGAAATCTGTGAACTATCATTAAAATCATCTGTAATACCTGAAGATTGGAGGATGGCCAATGTAACGCCCATTTTTAAAATGGGCTCCAGGGGTGATCCGGGAAACTACAGACCAGTGAGCCTGACGTCAGTACTGGGAATAATGGTAGAAACCATCATAAAGAACAAAATTACTGAACATGTAAATAGTCGTGGCTTAATGGAAGACAGCCAAAATGGCTTTAGACAAGAAAGATCTTGTTTTACTAATCTGTTATGTTTTTTTGAAGGTGTGAATAAACAGGTAGATAAAAGTATGTCAGTTGATATAGTGTATCTGGACTTTCAGAAAGCCTTTGACAAGGTCCCTCATGAGAGATTTTTGGCAAAACTAAAAAGTCATGGGATAGGAGGCAATGTACTATTGTGGGTCAGGAACTGGTTAAAAGATAGAAAGCAGAGGGTAGTGCTAAATGACCAATTTTCCCAATGGAGAAAGGTGAATAGTGGTGTACCCCAGGGATCTGTGCTGGGTCTGCTGCTTTTTAACATATTCATAAATAACCTGGAAATGGAAAAAATGAGTGAGGTTATCAAATTTGCAGATGACACAAAACTATTTAAAGTTGTTAAAACCCAAGAGGATTGAGGAAAATTGCAAGAGGATCTTGATAAATTAGAAGACTGGGCATCCAAATGGCAGATGAAATTTAATGTGGACAAGTGCAAAGTTATGCACCTAGGGAAGTACAAACCAAACTATGGTTACACGATGCAAGGTTCCACATTAGGAACCACCACCCAGGAAAAAGATTTAGGCATCATCATGGATAACATGTTAAAACCCTCCATCCAATGTGCAGCGGTGGCCAAGAGAGCAAATAGAATGCTAGGTATGATAAGGAAAGGAATGGAAATTAAAACAAAGGATATTATAATGCCTCTGTATCGTTCCATGGCGTGACCGCACCTTGAATATTGTGTGCATTTCTGGTCGCCATATCTTCAGAAGGATACAGCGTTATTAGAAAAGGTACAGTGAAGAGCCACCAAAATGGTAAAGGGGATGGAAGGATTCCCTTATGAAGAGAGGCTGAAAAGATTAGTGCTCTTCATCCTGGAAAAGAGATGGCCGAAGGGAGATATGATAGAGGTCTATAAATTAATGAATGGAGTGGAACAGGTAAACATAGATCGATTGTTTATGTCATCAGAATATAGAAAGACTAAGGAAATTTCCCACCAGCCCCTGCGGGACTAAGGAAATTTCCCACCAGCCCCTGCGGGCTTAACAGAGACGCGAGGGAGACACTCTCCCTTCGCGCCTCTCAAAGCCGGCACGGAGGGAGGGAGGGACGGACGGACGATTCAGCCGGGCAGAGGGGGCCCCGTGGGTCGGTCCATGCTGCCGCGGCGGCAGCGGTAGCAGCCAGCGTTTTTTTTTTTATTAAATGTTACTTTAGGCCGATGGGGGGGGGGTAGGACTGGTAATGGGCTATTGGGGGGGGCTGGGATTGGAAATGGGCGGGGGGGGTTAAGGCTGGAGGTGGGCTGATGGGGTTAGGACTGGTAATGGGCTGTGGGCGGTGGGCTGTTGGGGGGGATAGAACTGGTAATGGGCTTGGGCTATGGGCTGTGGGCTGATGGGGGCTGTCTGGTAATGGGCTATGGGGGGCTAGGACTGGAAATGGGCTGGTGTGGTTAAGACTGGAGGTGGGCTGATGGGGTTAGGACTGGTAATGGGCTGTGGGCTGTTGGGAGGGGGTTAGGACTGGTAATGGGCTATGGGGGGTTAAGACTGGTAATGGGCTGTTGGCTGATGGGGGCTGTCTGGTAATGGGCTATGGGGGGCTAGGACTGGAAATGGGCTGGGGGGTTAAGACTGGAGGTGGGCTGATGGGGTTAGGACTGGTAATGGGCTGTGGGCTGTTGGGAGGGGGTAAGGACTGGTAAAGGGCTAAGGGGGGGGGCTAGGACTATAAATGTGCTGATGGGGCGCGCTAACACTGGCGGTGGGCTGCTGGGGTTAGGACTGGTAATGGGCTGTGGGCTGATGGGGGTTAGGACTGGTAATGGGCTATGGGGGGGTTAGGACTGATAATGGGCTATGGGGGGGGGCTAGGACAGGAAATGGGCTGATGGGGAGGGGTTAGGACTTGAGATGGGCTTATGGGGTTAGGACTGGTAATGGGCTGTGGGCTGATGGGGGGGATTAGGACTGGCAATGGGCTATGGGGGGCTGACTGGAAATGGGTTGATGGGGTTAGGACTGGAAGTGGGCTGATGGGGGGGTTAGGACTGGTAATGGGTTATAGGGGGGCTTAAACTGAAAATGGGGTGATGGGGGTTAGGACTGTAAGTATGTTGATGGGGGGGCTAGGACTGGTATTGGGTTGGGGGGTTGCTAGGACTGGAAATGGGCTGATGGGTGGCTAGGACTGGAAATGGGCTGATGCAGGGACTAGAAGGGAATGGATGCTGGGTGAGGCTGGAACTAGAAGGGAGCTGATGTTGGGGGAGGATTAGAATGGGATGGGGCTGGAAGAGTAAAATGGAGAAGGGAAAAATATTTTGTGTGGGAGGGATAAAAAATCTACAATTGGCCGGGTATTGGGAGAGTAAGTGGGGATTGAGGATGGAGGGGTAAAATTTGAGTGGATGAAATAGGAACTACCACCCAGGAAAAAGATTTAGGCGTCATTGTGGATACCATGTTAAAACCCTTGGCCCAGTGTGCAGCGGCGGCCAAGAGAGCAAATAGAATGCTAGGTATGATAAGGAAAGGAATGGAAAATAAAACAAAAGATATTATAATGCCTCTATATCGTTCCATGGTGAGACCGCACCTTGAATATTGTGTGCAATTCTGGTCGCCGTATCTTAAAAGGGATATAGCGATTTTAGAAAAGGTACAGAGAAGAGCCACCAAAATGGTAAAGGGGATGGAAGGATACTCCTATGAAGAAAGGCTAAAAAAGTTAGGGCTCTTTAACCTGGAGAAGAGACGGCTGAGGGGAGATATGATAGAAGTCTATAAATTAATGAACGGAGTGGAACGGGTAAACGTAGATCGATTGTTTACCTTATCAGAATATAGAAAGACTAGGGGACATGCAATGAAGCTACAGGGTAAACTATTTAAGACTAATAAAAGAAAATATTTTTTCACTCAACGTGTAATCAAACTCTGGAATTTGTTACCGGAGGATGTAGTAAAGGCTGTTAGTGTAGCTGGGTTTAAAAAAGGTTTGGACAAGTTCCTGGAGGAAAGGTCCATAAACCATTATAATTATTAAGAAGTGACCGAAGATATCAATGCTTGACCCAGTACAAGCATTGTGGAACTTGTGTCTCTTGGGGAAACTGCTAGGTACATGTGACCTAGATTGGCCACTGTTGGAAACAGAATACTGGGCTTGATGGACCTTGGTCTGACCCAGTATGGCATATCTTATGTTCTTATGTTCTTAATGAGGAAAGAGCAAAAGGAGAAAGATTAGTATGTTAAAGCAGATATAGAGAGAGAATGGAAAAAAACTAGAAGAGAGAAGAAAGGACAAATGGACAGCAGACGATGGAGAGTTAGCAGAAGACACGAAGAAACCAGAAGAAAGTGTCTGGAGCAATTGCAGCTGAAAAAAATGCACAAAAGGTAGAAAAATATCTCTTTATTTTGAATTTATTAATTGGAATATATCAGCTCTGGTAAATGTGCATCATTAACGTCTGCGCTTTGTTTAGTACAAGAGCAAATTAATGTATAGTTTTATTTCTACAGTGTTGTACATTCCAAGTTTGGCTTTTGGGATTCCCAGTTTAATTATTGTCTTCCTGATTCTAAATTGTGATTACTTGTTTGGTGATGGTCTATGTTCTGTATGTGTAACTGAGCTGAGGTGTTCTGTTTATATAATTCCTATTTGACATTGCCACTTGTTCTCTTTCCCCAGTAGGTCATGTATTGTTGTTCTCTGAAATGTATTGGTTTAATATTTGCAGTGTTGCCTTTGGATTGGTAGAGTATGGTGCTTTGTGAGTCCTGGTAGTGCTGTTAGGGTACGGCTGGTTTGCTATGGGTTCTAAATGGGCAGTGTTTGTAGTAGTTCCTAATGTGTCTGGCAGTTGGCACTAGATTATAGTAATATAGAAATCTTTTAGTCTTTCTTTATCCATACACTCATTAAGAGGCACGTTTACTAAAAGTTAGTATATGGTAACATTATGCAAATATTTATGCAAATGAGGCCTCTTATGCAAATGAGGCCCCGCACCCCCTTGGGCCGCCCCTGCTGGGGGCCCACAATTTTTGTTGGCGTAGGGCCTCACTCAAGGTAAATCCGGCCCTGCTCCCTTGTAATATCTACCTGCTCTTACAGAACGGACTACAGCTGCTCCTTCCTTGTGTTGAGGCTTTAAATTGCTCTGTGCACTACAATGAGTAGGAGGCTTTCATTGGACCTGGACTGTGTTTGAACGCTCCCTTGTAACATCTATCTGCTGTTACAGAATGTACTACAGCTGCTCCTCCCTTGCGTTGGGGTTTTAAATTGCTCTGTGCACCATGATACATGGCCATGGGTGCATGCCCAAAGTGGCGTGACCTAAGGGGCACGATCTTTCCTTTAGGAGTCCCTTCGGAGCACCTGAGAGTTTCCAAGGCAGTGTCGCTCCTCTATGAGGGAAATGGGTAAGCATAAGGTGAGAAGTAAGGGCCTCATGTTGTTGAAAGGGGTTGTTGGTCCTATGGACCACCATGTTGTGAGCTCTGCCTTACTTGGGTCAACAGAAGTTCTCTCTGTGGAAGAAGCGTCGCCCTAGGAGGCCTCTTTAAGCTTGGGGGTTCACACTCCTCACCCGCAACCAAGTGTTGATAATGCCATTCATCCCCAGGGAGGATTGGGGTTACAGAATGGTTATTTCCCTCTGTTGGCCTCTACTCCCCTCCCGGGTGCTGCGGGCTTTGGGTTTGACCTTCCTTGTATGGATAAGATGTATCCAGTTCCTGTCTCACTGCCTTCAGCTGAGCCAGATCTGGTGAGATCTCACTGAATGATGTCCTGCAGGCAATCCGGAGAGTGGAAGGAGTTTTCTTGGGTATGGTCTCACAGCTGTGTGCTTTTACGGAGGGCATTTCTGCGGCCCTTTGAAGTCATGGGGAGACTCTTTCTACAGTATGGGAGAGGATTCGTAAGACTGAAGCCATGATGAATGGGGTTCAAACTGCTGGTAATGCTTTTGTTAAGGATAGTTTTTTTTTTCATTCTAAATTAGAGTTATTGGGAAATCAAGCCCGCGTCTAGAACCTTAAGTTTCTAAATTTTCCTATGGTTCATCTAATTTCCCCCCTGGAGCTTTTTAAAAAAAGATGTTAAAGAGGCGTTGTTATATATTTCCTTTGAGTCTGTTATTTCTTCTATCTATTGTCTTCCTCAGAGTATAATGATTAAAGCACCGGAGGAGGAAGCGGATCAGTTAATTGATGTTGATAAACTAGATTTGACTTCCTTCTTAGAGATCTCGTTAGAAAAGGTCTCTCAGAGGGCAAATCTGTTGGTTGTTTTTTCTTGAAGGCAGCAAAGGGGTCTATATTGTGTCTGTTCTTTTCTAAGAAAGATGCATTGTTTTGTGGTCAGTCTTTATTAATGTTCTCTGATGTGGCTAAAGTAACCCAAACCTGTCATAAGGCTTTTCTCCAACTTAGATCTAGGGTCTTGGCTGCTGGTGGTACGTTTTATTTGAAGTACCCTTGTAAATGCCTTCTCACTTATAAGAGTAATACATTTATTTTTATGGAGCCTATGCAGTTAAAACAGTTTTTGTTAGATAAGATTACATGATATGATTTACATGGTTCACTTGGTTGGGTAATTTGATATGTAAGTGGTGGGTGATTAGCCTGTTGATTTGCTTCCCATAATGTGGACTTGTACAGCTCTCTGTATTATGTTTATAAATATTATGTACTTTAGTTATTGTTAAGAGGGTTTGTTTTTCCTGGATGTTTAATTTTAGTATGCATTTGAAAAAGTTATAAATAAAAAAGAGTACTTTTTAAGGTATTGGTTCATTGAGTTATTGTGAGTCAGAAGATATTTATGATTATTATGTGATATTTTTATTGTACTATATTTTAGTATTTAGTATTTATTTTACTATATATTTATTTTGTGTTGATTTTTTTCTGTTTTAAATATTTCATTGCTGTTGATTGTACCAACAGTTATTTCAGAAGGTGGAATATACATTCTAAATTATATTAAATTGACTTGTCATTGAGCACTGTGCAATAACGGGTCTTAAATGTGGATTCAATATTTTCCTTCCACTTAGATATCTTCCAAAGATTGGCCGAGCTTTGGTTTTTGAGTGGCTATGGTAGAAGGTGCTGCTGCACTTAAGAATAATGGTGGGATTAGTTGGGCTGTGCCAGGCTTTTTTGTTATGGAAGATGAGCTGATCTTTTTTCACTTTTATATTGTTATTTTATTTGTTATGTTTATTTAACTCTGTTGAGGCTTGGGTGAGATGGGAAAAAGGGGATAGCAAGCCAGAATAAAATAGATGGCTTGCTGAAACAAACAGACAGGAGCAGCAGCCCAAGAACACTCACAGGCTAAAACAGATAAACTATCTTTACAACCAAGCTGACAAAAGAATGGGAGGGAGAGGTAGAAAAATGCCTTGGCTAGAGTTGTCTTCTCATGCACACACACAAAGAAGTAGGGCCTCATACAGCTTAGCCACAAATGCCCTAGACTGCAGGGAGAGATTAGGTAGCCACCCCTCAACTGACCAATCAGGGACTTTTAGCAGTTAAGTACTCTCCAGATATGCTACCTGGATAATTCTGTAGGAAGAACAAGCAAGGGGGCCCAGAGAATTCTTCCAAATTGCTATCCTGCTCTAACCCACGTGACAAACTGCTATGCTAAGACTGTATAAAAATCCAGCTTGAAGCCTGTGTGAGTGCTGGATGCCTTGATAGCTTACTATGAGCCAGCCCGTGCCTTGCTTTCTGTTGTTCTCTCATTACCAGGTATCATCTGGACTGGACCGGGACCCCACTAGATGCTCGTCCCACGACATTAGGGAGATAATATCTAATTTTCTATGAATAAATACCTACGGAATAAAGATGTGCATTCCTTAGTGAACAATTGGTTTCTCAGGCACCTTAAAAATGTAGTGCACCCAAACTTGATTTAATGCATATTAGTCCTCATGTACAACTGATTTACAGACACTACACTGTTCTAAAACATGTTAAAAATATATTTAGATTATTTCTGACACAAATAAAAAAAAACACCCAAAAATCTGGAAAAATCTGAAAAATCTGAAAATGACCCAAACATTTTTTGCAAGTGCACATCCCTATTACTGCACCAAGCATAGACTGTATAGGCAGTGGTCTGATTCAATTTGTATACTCTGAAGCAGGACCATACCAAACTAGAAATGCACCCTGTACAAATAATGAAACTGGTGTCCCACCTCCAACCAGCCACATTCAGTAACGCACTCTTTTTGAGCTTCCTAGAAGTCCACTTATGATATCAGTGCCCTCTTCTATGCCTGCGCCCTATGTGGCCGCACTGCTCGCACAGCCCTTGGTTTGGCCCTGCTATGAAGAAATGTGTATGTCCTCTCACACTACTCAGACATGAAACCAAATGAAGCAGGCAGGTATACAGTATATGGCTTCCTAGCAAAAATGCTGAATCATGGAACTTCATGCCTCTGTTCTTCATATAGGTCTTCTGCTCAGAGAGAGAAAGAGAGCTGTTACACCAGTGCAAATGCTCTTTGAAATCTGAGTCGAAGGGTAATCCCACATTAAGGATGTGTATTTGTTTTGAAAGAGAATGAAAAATGCAAAAAACCCCAGATTGCTTCATTTTGTTTTATTTTAAAAGACTATAAAAATCCCAACACAATTATTTCTTGTTTCACTTCATTTTCTATTTTAGCCAACATGGCTTGCAAACAGCTTGCATTAAAGTAAAAACAAAAACAAAAACAAACAAAATAACAATAAGAAAGAAAAAATCATTACATAAAACAAAGCCTCTGGAAACAAAATGAAAAAAAAGAAAAAATAAGAAAAAGAAAATAGTGTGCACACACCCATTCCACACAGTCTGTGAATGATGTAGGGAATTTTGTTTTCTAGTTTGCATAATTATACGTCAATGATAAAAGAACCAGAATTCTTTGGGGGATGTTTACTAATGTGGGCTACCCGGGTAGTGTGTGGTTAGTGTGCAGTATCAGCACTGCACTAAAACTTAGCAGGGGGCCCCGAGCTAAATATCCTACACTACTCTGGTAGCACGCATTTGGATGGCAACTGGGCAGGATGAGGGAATTCCCATCATACCACAGCTAGTGCGGAAATTTGGAGCCCCCCACTACCCGAGCTTGGGGCAGGTAGCACAGATGCAACTAATGCTATCTTAATGGGTGGTATTAGTTGCACCTGTGCTCAGTTTACTGCTGTAATATGCAGTAACTGCAGGGGGTTGGATGTACCAGACCCTCCTCCAGTTAGCTCACAGCTCTGGGCTAGTAACATATCACGCACATTGTCAGCAGAGGTTAGTAAACATGCCCCTTTGTGTTTTAATCTTTGTAGTAGCAAGAATCAGATCTTTTTACTTTTAAACTCTCACTGTGGCCAGGAAGCAAACTTCATCTTCTTCAGTCATGATAATGAACATAATTGTTTGAAGATGGGAAAAAATAGAAGGTAGCTCTCAAGACTCTGAAGACTCCCCTTTAGCCAATCCCTCACCTATGGTGTTGAAAGTGGGATCTGTTCTTTGAAGCTTGACAACAGGGACAAGGGGCCCTCTGCTGAGCCCTGACTTGACACTAGTGAAGAATGAAATATATGTGCCTTGCTGAGAGCAAATATGTATAGCTAGGACAGCTGGTAGGTGAATCTTGAATTTTTTTTTCTTCTCTTTTCTCCTCTTTCCTTTGTAGCTTTTGATATGAGACCAGAGTGAATTGCTGGAATGAAATAAAGAGTTGAACGGTCCATAATAGGGTCTTCTTTTTTCTTTATTGCAGGGCAACAATGAGAAGAATCTGAACTGACCTCACGCTCTGGAAAGACTCCTACAAGTTTAGCAGAGGGGCAGCAACATTTTGAGAAGGCGACACAAGATGTGTGAACTCAACAGCAAACATTGCAGGCAAGACTGGATAAACAGCAAAACACTTTTACCCAAATTAACCAGAAAGCTCAAGATGTAAAGAAATGGGTAAACCTCTTTGGTAATAGTACTCCTACTATGAATCATTTATATAGCGCTACAAGGCGTACATAGCTCTGTACAAACACATACAGAAGACAGGCCCTGCTCATAGAGCTTACAATCTAGTTAAGACAGACAGCACAATACAACAGAAATAAGGGGTTCAATAGGGAGAAGAGACACAAGGGGAACAAGAGACTGGGACACAGACAGCGATTTGGACGCATTTCAAACAAATTTTGAGAAATTGTCTCAACTCTCTCAGGCAATCTCTCCAAATACTATAGGTTGGTATTCACACCATGACAGTCATGAACCTCACTCCCAAGCCAAGGTATGTGGAGCATGATCTTAGTCTCTCAAATTTGTGGCTAATGTTCAGTGTGGTACTTGCATCATGACAAATAGTGAATCCTTCTGAGTTCATAAGATGTAACATGTATTGATACTTTATCAAGGTGTGCTTGGAAATTCCTCTTAATCAAGCCCGTGACACCCAATATGATGGAAAATATCTTGGTAACTTTCTGCCATATTTTCTTGGTCTCTGACTGCATTTCTTGGTATTTGAAGGTCTTCTCCCTCTCAACATGATTCACAGATAATAACTTTGGACTGAACCTCTATAATTAATGCTGTTCTGTTGTTCTTCTCCTTTACCACTATGTCTGGCTTCTTTGCATTCAGCTGTTTACTAGTCAGAATATAAGTATTTTAGGTGATTATAATCTCTGCATTTTCCATAATTTTCTTAGGGCCATGATCCCAGTGCTTTTCCAATACAGTGATGTTGTAGTGTTTACAGAGTATCCACTGGAAGAGGTGTGCTACTTTGTTGTGCCTTTCTGTATAGAAATTTTCTGCCATCAGAACTTCATAGCCAGCTATGCAGTGAGTAACTGCTTCTTGCTCTTTCTTATTGAATCTTCATATGTCTGTTTTCTCAGTTTTTTTATGCTTTCTGTAAAATATCTCATCCATAATCCACTGTCCTGGGCTGCAATTATCAGCCTCTCATCCTTTGGTTTCAGTTCGCCTCTCCTTAACCATTCATGTGTCTGATCATGATCGGCAAAGGTTTCCTGGAGTAACACTTTGGGGCATGTTTACTAAGCTGGGCTAATGGTTAGCACAGGCTATTTGTAACTAGGTCCCATGTTATTCAATGGAACCTAGTTACAAATAGTCCATGCTAACTGCAAGCCCAGCTTCGTAAACACACCCCTTTGAATTTCCCACTGTATTTGTGTATTTGCTACTTGTTTTTCCTTGTTTGCTGATCTAATTCTTTGAAGAGTTTTTTCTCTTGTTTGACTGCCCTAAGGAACCATGCCTTGTTTACCTGGCAAGTATGTTAACTGGAAAGGGCCAGCGAGTACAACAGAGGCTAACCATGAGGCGGAAGTCAAGTTATTCAAAGCTAAAAAGGGTCATCCTAGAAAAAACTGGGATATGGAAAAGAAGTATACTGTTTAAAGTTTAGGAGAAAGTGTCTTCAGTCTACTGAAAATCTGTGCTTGCAATTCTACCATTAATGGCGCCCTGCTGGAAAGAATGGGGCCAGACAGTGATTTAACAAAGATAGTCAATGGAATACATTTAGAGAGTTTCATGAAATTTCTCCCAGAACCACGTGTACAACTGTATCACAAGGTGATGCTGGGAAATTCCATTTAGCTAACAGAAGCATGTCAAAAGACCCAGAATCCCGCAGAAAGCAATGTAACAATACAACCGAAAGATGGGATGAAAACCATCTGAGATAGTGGAATTCAACTAAAGATTCTCCTATAGAAATGTCAATTGAAAAGAATGCCATGTCTCCAAAGGGATTATCATCCCTTACTGTATAAGACTTAAAGTGAGAGCAGTTCAGCAGAGGAGCAGAGAATAACCACAGCCGCACCAGTAAAGTCTTCGTAAAACCAATTTTATTAAAGGGCCCTGACTTGGCCAAGTTTCGGCATGAAAGCCTGTGTCAGGGGTCTAAAATATAAGAACATATAAATCCATCAGAATAAGAAACATTAAAGACATCCCCAAAGTATATAAAACATTATAAATATTAAAATATTAAACTTGAATCATTACACAGACATGGTAAAGGTGCCAAAGCGTGTAAGGGAATATCGCAGACAACAAAATCTACAGTAATAGGACTTAATGTCATAGAAAAGAGGGTTACCAATAGAGTTATTAGTCAACTCTAACTTGATACACATGCACAATAGGTGATAAAAGATACACAGACCTAAAAGGCAACAACCATATTAATCAAAATGCAATATATAATAAATAAATAAAACAACACAAGCTCACTTACAGTAGAACTCTCGTCACTTTGTTTTCTTTTTTCTTGGCCATGAACGCTGGAACTCCCTGCCATCTACACTCCTCCTTGAAGCATCCTATCAAAAATTCAAAGCACATTTGAAAACGCACCTGTTCTATCAGGCCTTTGACATCCCACATACTAGCCCACATTAGCCTCTTCACTAACTCAACTGTCTCGCTGTTGCTCTTTAGATTACTGTCTTGACTGTCTTTCCTCTGTCCTATTGATCGATGACATTCCTTTCCACATTTTAGCTTTGCAGCATTGTTATTGCCATTGTAAACAGCCCTGATGCTATGGCCTGGGTGGTATATCAAATGTGTAAATAAAGATAAAGAAAAATATTAACAGTATATAAATCATGATAAAAGCCAATTAAGAACCAACCAAAAGCAAATAGTAGCACTGCAGACATATGCAGAGCTATAAATATAGTCATATTACATAATGAAAATGATTACAAAATATAATAAAGGAGCATGATCACCATAAGCATAGAAAGCAAATAAGGCAGAACAAAGATTGGTCACAGAACAGAGGTTGTGAGTTTTGCCCTTTCACTATTTCTGGTGTGGAATAGATTGATTCTGCCTCTAACACAGTATAGGGCATACCACAGAACCACATGTTTGACATCTTTTGTAGTGTATATGATTACTTTTCTGTGCTCATTAAAGTATGTGGGGAGGACATCTCATCCTATGAAAACACGGTTAGAAGAACATGGTTAAATACCAAGGTACAGTATTATCAGCACCAATAATATCCCATTGCATTGCTCAAGAACATTCTTTTCAAGATTTAAAGTGGAGGATTATTGATTTTGTCCCCATAAATTTATGTGGGGGTGATAGATTGGCTTGTTTACAAAGCCTGGAACAACAATCGATCTTTAAATTACACACAGTTACGCCTTTCGGCCTAAATCTTGAAACTGATCAGTGGAGTCTGTTGTAACTCATATTTCTCAGACTAATTTTCTGACTTTTGATTGGCTGTCATTGGACTGTTTGATGTCAAAACTAGTTTCCCCTGATTGGCACATCAGCATCTAATTGAATTGTTTCCGAATCGCCTGAAGGAGTGTCATGGAATGAGCGGTGGCTTGAAACATGGTGCTATGTAGCTGTGTGATTTAGTGGTGTGGATCACTTGGACAAGCTGATAGGCAATGGCGGTTTTGCTTCCTTGAGCCTGTGGGATGGCAGCAATGTTTCTTTGAAAAGGCCTTTGAAGAAGAGTTCAGCCTATTTCATCATACCATACTGCCTCTGAGATTGTGGCTCTCAACAATTGTGTTCTCGTTGCCTCAGCTGGTGCATAAGGTATACCGGGGGGGGGGGGGGGGTCGAATTGTGCGATTCCCCTTGTTTTTTTACTATTATTCTTAATAGTTTTGAGCTATGTGTTTGGCTCGCAATGAAGAATAAAAGGAGTGTTTGCTACAGGAGAGATTTTTCTCTCAAGGCGAATGGTCTGACAAAAAATGAATTCATTGAGACTTTGGTGCCTATGATGGGGATTTTTGGTTGATTGTTAAAGGAGTTTTTTGGATTGATTAAAGACTGAAAAGCAAAAAGCTCTTCTTAAACCAAAGAAGGATGGGCCAATGGTTAAAAAGACGATGGATTCTGAGTAAACACGCCATTATAAATAGAGCACTAGATGACTGTTTACATGCAAATGTCTATAGAATTCAAAAATCAAAGTTATAAGGACCTTTGCTCCTTCAGTCACTAGTGTTTGATAACTCTGAATGCCTCAGGGAGCACAAAGACAGAGTGGCACTAAGAAAGCTCAAGAGTTAGGAAACATGTAACCGGATGCAGTGCTCGGGTCAGAGAGCAAAGCAGACAGCATGCAATCGGACTAAGATGGATAAAAACAACAATGCATGTAGAAGGGGTGCTAAATAGAAATATATATAAAAAAGGGTGTAAAGGAGAAAGTCATTGCATCTAGTCGGCAGGACACATACCTAAGAATTTAACAAAGCGGGGGTTAAATGTGGAGAACAGGCATGTGTATACTTTAAATGGTTTGGCATCAGCGTTTAGCTCCTCCCCTAATTTTAATAATTTAAGGTGGAGCAGGTAATTCAATAGGAGACATTAGTGATTTATTAAGCCTTATGCACAGTATGCACCATATGTATAAACAATTAAAGGAGGGTTTTATCGTGGTGAAAAAAGACTATTGGGAAACTGCGAAAGAAAGGGAAAAGGGGAATAAAAAGGGAAAAATAGGACAAAGACATAAGAGGGTCAAGGCGGAGAAAAACAGAAAAAGTGAGGGAAAGGGGAAGGGGAGGAAAGACAGAGGGGGAGGAGGGGAAAGGGAAAGGAAAGGAAGAAGGGGAAGAGAATGGGAAGATGAAAAAAGTAAGGGAAAGAGGGGAGGGGGGGGAGGAAGGGGAGGAGGAGGAAGGGAAGGAGTAGAAGGGGAAAGAGGAAGGGGGAAAAGGGGAAAAAAGGAAGGGCAGGTGGAGGGAGGAGGGATGGGCAGGGGAGGGAGGAGAGAAGGGGCAGGGGGAGGAGAGGGGAGGGAGAGTGGGGAGAGGAGAGGGAGAGTATTGTGGGGTAGAAGAGGGAAAGGGAATGGGGGAGAGTTGGGGGAAGGGGAAGGAAGGGGAAAAGGGGGGAAGGGGAATGGAGGGGAAGGAGGAGGAGTGGGCATCTAAAAGAGGTCTGAAGAAGAAGCTCCATGAATATAAATGTCCAGTTAGAAAATGACATCAACGAAAAACCCGGAACTCAATCTTCTTATTTAGACATGCTGGAATAACTGTGTTTAGTTCAAAAATGTACCGCTGTTCCTCACTCAGCAAAATATGGCCAAAATCAGCACCATGTGGAGACAATCTAATTTTTTTTAGAACAAAATATTTCAGGTCATTGAGAGTGTGATTGCAAGTGACCCAATGGCTCACAAATGGTGCTGACATGACTCTTCGTTTGATACAGCACTTGTGTTCCTGTATGTATGTCTTAACAGAACGTACAGTTTTACCAACATAGAGCAATCCACACAGGCACATGATGACGTAAACAACATGTACAGAAGCACAATTGGAGTTATGTCGCAACTAGTACTGTCTATTGGTGTCTGGATGTGTGAAAACACTCAGAACCATTGTGTGAGGGCAAATGGAACATTTCCCACAATTGTAATGGCCCAATCATGAGGGGGGGGGGATCTCCTAATAACATCAGATAAAAAGGAGGACACCAAAAACTCTTCAAGGCTTTTCTCCCTATTGTAGGCAATAACCAGTCTTTGATCATGGAAACAGGAGTGAATCTGTAAAATATGTCAATGCTTTTTGATGATCTTTTGTATATGAGATGAAAGGCACGAAAACCGAAGAGCAGAAATGTATTTATCCTCAGTATTTCCTTCTTTAACCTGCAAAAGATCCTGTCTGCAAGAGAATCTGGCTCTCTGGTAACCTTTCTTAACACATCTCATAGGATATCCTCGCTCCATAATCCTTTGAGCCATATCTTTAGATTGAGTCTCATAGTCTGTGAGGTTTGTGCAAAGCCTATGTAGCTGCATAAATTTGGAGGTAGGTAGATTTTTCTTCAAACTGCTGTTATGAAAGCTGTCATACCTAAGAAGTTTATTTCTGTCTGTTGGTTTCCTAAAGATAATAGTGTTCAAACCATAGGCAGTTTTCTTAATAAGAGTATCTAAAAATGGTATGTGATGGGTGTCAAAATGAATTTGAAATTTGAGATTGGTATCTCAGATGTTTAGCCATTCTAAAAACTGAGGGAGTAAAACATAATCTCCCCTCCATAGGATGAAAATATTGTCAATGTATCACTTCTAGGAAATAACTTAGGTAGAGAAGGGGAATGTGAATAAAAGGAGAGACTCAAACTCAGCCACATAAAGACTGACTATGTCGGGAGCCACAGCTGCTCCCATGGCTGTACCCTTAATCTGTTGGTAAAAACAGTCATCAAACACAAAGTAATTCTTCGCTAAAACTATGCGAGCCATTTCTATGAAACTCTGTAGGTACCCGAGAGGGGAAGGTGAAAGTTTTTTGCTCCCATCTTACACCTGGCCAGTGGCCACACCTACGGGTCTGAGGCCGGCTGCATGAGCTGTGGATCTTTCACAAAGCTAAGACTCTAATTTTCTTTCTCATCTCTGCCGGGTTCTAGCTACCAATATAGAGTTTAACTGTCTGTTTTGTGGGATTTGCTAATGTTAAGTTTAACTGTGCTTATAAAATAAGCTTGGGGATATTCAGCCTACTGGGACCTGAGTATTCAGGGAGGGGGAGGTGAAAGTTTTTTGCTCCCATCTTACACCTGGCCAGTAGCTTGGGGATAATCTGACTGACTGCTTTTCTGAGTAGCCTTGGAGCAGATATCTGTGGGTGCCCCCAGCTCAGGAACAGTCTACTGGCCAGAGACACTTAGGTTCCTGCCCACCCTACCCCTCGCCCCACCCACCCCAGGGGCTGCATTGCCTATATAGCACTCGCATACATTGTCATCTATCCCTTTAACTTGGGTTAGAGCCCACATCTTCTTCCTCCTTTCCTCTTCTGCCTCTTCTCCTTCTAGGACTGCTTATTCAGCATGTCATGTATTCAGTGCAATAACTGCAGTACTTTCATTCCAAGATGAATCATTTGGAACCTCAGAGCTTGTCCTATGTGCCTCAGGTCAGCTGCCATGCATAAAGAACTGACTCTACTAAGGGAAGACCTAGCTGCCATGCATAAAGAGATGACCCTACTGAGGGAGGAACTGGCTGCAATGAAGCACACCTCTTCTAGGATACAAACTGAACAATGTCCACCACCGCTCCCACAAAGCATCAAACACCCCAGGACAAGTGGATCACAGTGGGTTCTGGTAGATTGCGACCTCTGACACAGAGGCATCCTATGCATCAGGAGATATCCCTGCATATGGCCCTTTTTATTTGCAGTTCTCCGATGGTATGGCTTTGGGGAGGGCTTCCTCCGATACCTCCAAGTCATGTACACTCAACCCGTTGCCAGTATTTGTGTAAATGCTATTAAGTCTCAGCCTTTTAATCTCCAAAGAGGCACGTGTCAAGGTTGCCCCCTATCACCAATGCTCTTTGATCTTGCTCTTGAACCCCTCGCCCTCCTTATTAGACAGTCTGCACGTATTGGTGGTGTCCCCTTCAGTCACAGAGAGATTAAACTCTCTGCATATGCAGATGACCTTATGCTCTTCGTATCCCTTGATTCGGTTCCAGCTGTCTTGGATCTGATTGATGGATACTCGCAATTATCGGGCTATAAAATAAACTGGACCAAATCCGTAGCATTCCCACTGAACCGCTGGGTACATGAGGCTGACATGCAGGCCTTTCCTTTCCTTTGGCAATCCCGCATGGTGAAATATCTTGGGGTCCATTACTGTTCTCCTTTAGAAGACACTATTAGTTTTAATGCCAAAGAGGTAGTCTCCAAAGTCCGTGAGCTCACAAATCGTTGGTCTCCCTTATCCCTTACATGGTGGGGCCGCCTAGAAACTGTGAAAATGATGATAGTCCCCAAGGTGAACTATATTTTAGAAATGCTGCCATGCTTACTCCCGCTACACACCTACAAAGATATTGAGGGCCTTCTCGTCCGCTATCTCTGGCAGGGCAAATCACCAAGGATAGCTAAGCAAAAACTACAGTCTGCGAAGGAACTAGGGGGTACCCGCTTTCCTGATTTTCTCAAATATCATCAAGCCTTCTTACTTAAACAAGGTGCCCGATGGCTAGATGCCTCGACAGACATCAGACCAGTTTGGCTTGACATAGAAGAGGAGCTTAGTAACCCAATTCCGTTGATCCATCTCCCCAGTATGTCCCATCAAGTAGACACCCACCATCCCCCAATGATTGTTGATACTCTTGCGGCCTTTAATACTCTCATTCTATCACTGGGCCCAAACGTATGTCCTCAGGACGGACTCCCGCTGTGGAATAACCCCAGAATTCAAGTCCTAAATAGAACGATAGCATGGAAACCCTGGTACTCTAGGGGGATCTGGACACCCCAACAGCTCTTCTCTGCAGCTCGTTGGAAGACCTTTTCTGATTTACAAAAGGAATTTGCGTTACCAGCGAAACATTACTTTCAATTGATGCAGCTTCAACACTGCCTCAAAAGTGCTCGAATCCTGCCACCCTCTGTCTCTATTGAGGACGGGCTATTAGACCTAATTCACTCTATTAGTAGTACACATGGGGTAGCCTCTAACTTTTATAAACTATTATGTCAGGGTACAGATACTGCTACTTGTAGAGCCCAACAAGCCTGGGAGCGCGAACTGCAAACCACTTTAACCCCTATGCAATGGAGCGTTTTCTGGAGCAAAGTAGTGCGGGTTTCCCGATCTGCCTCAGTTACCCAAACTCTCTTCTTTTTTGCTCATAGATGCTTTTATACTCCAGAAAAAATAGCCAAATGGAACACAACTGCTAGGGACCAGTGTTGGTCTTGTCATACTGCTGTGGGAACCCTCGCTCATGTTATTTATGAATGTCCTCAACTACAGGTTTACTGGGGGCGGGTCTGGGGTCGTATTCAACTTATCTTACACCTCCACGAGCCTCTTTCTTGGAAGATTGTGGGACTCCGCTCAGTGGCGGAGGTCCCCTCTCTTCCTAAGAAGGGTCGCTTTCTCCTTGATTTCATGCTGGGTATAGCTATATGTTTAATCACGAGGAATTGGAAGGATGGCTCTCGACTTACTGTCAATGAATGGTGGAACCTTGTCTGCCTATATAGTAAATATGAGCAGATATCTCGGAGAGCTATTCCCCATACCCAAACTCACTCTCGCTTGTCTAAATGGCAGATGCTCAATGATTATGTACAATCTGCTCATTGCTCCGACATGTCTGTTTAATGTACACTCATCATGTTTCAGATCACCGTTTGGTTTTGTAACACAATAATGTCAGTACACGCCCGTTTCGGGAATGATTAGTTTTCTAGAGAAGAAGCAGGGGGGAGGGGGGTGGTAGGGGTTTACTTTGGTGTATGTATCTTATTCTATGTATGTATCTGTCTTTTAGCTGTATGTCTTCCTTTCCTTTGTTGTTATAAAACGAAAATAAAGAATTTAAAAAAAAAGGAGATATCCCTGCATAATGCCTTCTCTGCCTTGGCGAATGAGGATCCCAATCCTAATAAACTGAAGGGCCCTTAAATGAGACAGACAATGCCCAATCTCCTGCTAAAGGACCAAATATGACGAAAACCTCACCAAACAGCAAACTGCTACTACTTGGTGATTCCATCATCAGTGGCACCAACTTGGGAACACAGTTCAAAGGAGAGAAGATAGTCAAGTGCCTCCCAAGCTCTTCAGCCAGCAGGAATACAAACCACTTTGTTGAACTACTTAGCGCAGAAAGTGAACACTCCAAACTTGATGTTGTTATCCACTGGGGCACAAATGACCTGGCTAGAAACAGTGCCTCTTCAGTCCAAAAGGACTTCCAATCTCTGGGAGAGAAACTCAAGCCCATTGTTAACACTGTTGCATTCTCAGAGGTTCTACCTGTGCTTGGTAAGGGGGCAAAAAGGCTGCATCGCATTAACAGCTTTAATACATGGCTCCAGACCTGGTGCAAACAAGAAGGATTCAGATTTATTGGCGACTGGGGTAACAGATGGAACAACAAGAGACTATACTGTGCTGATGGACTACATCTCTCTGTCACAGGGAAAAGAATCCAAAGTGAAAAATTCAAGCAATATGTGGATATGCATTTAAACTAGAAAAAGGGGGTGACGGATGTAGAAGGTCAAGCTCTGGATGTCAACCCCTGCAAAAGCAGATTAAAATCAGAAACAGCCACACTTTTAAACCACACATCAAAAACAAGTGGGAAGATGTAGGCATAACAAAATCAATGCTAAATACATACAAGCCAGTTAAATGCTGGAAAGCAATGAGCACAAATGCTCAAAGCTTAGCCAACAAAGTTCTGGACCTGGAAGCCCTAATGGTGGAAATGGATTTGGACATTGTGGCCATTACAGAAACATGGCTAAATGAATCACATGATTTGGATATAGCCATACCTGGCTATAATCTATTCAGAAGAGACAGAGAAAATGGAAGAGGAGGAGGAGTAGCCTTGTATGTCAAAAACAATATTAAAGCTACTGAAATGCAGGGGGCATGGGGAAAAGAAGAAGTGCTCTTGATTGTGTTGGAAAGAGGAGATGGCACTGTCATCCATACTGCTGTAGTCTACAGACCTCCGACACAAATTGAAGAGATAGATAACAAATTGATTATAGATATTGCCAAGATAGCCACAAAGGGGGAAACAATCATATTGGGTGACTTTAATCTACCTGATGTGGATTGGATTACTCCTTCTGAAAATTTGGAAAGAAGCATAACAATTGTGGATGCTCTCCAAGATGCTTTACTTAGACAAATGGTGATGGAACCAACCAGGGAAAGCTCAACGCTGGATTTAGTGCTCACCAACAATGATAGCCTGTCAAATGTCTGTGTGAGTGCCCCTATGAGCAGCAGCGATCATCACACGGTGTGGTTTGAGATAAAAGCCTTGGTACAGGCCAATCATAGCAAGCTCAAAGTCCTAAACTTCAAAAACATCAACTTCAATAAAATGGCCGAGTACCTAAAGGAGGAGATGACAGGGTGGAAGGAGATAAGGGAAGTGGAATTGCTATGGGCTAAACTAAAGGTGGCAATAAAAGGGGCAACAAATAAATATGTAACAAAAGTAAACAAAAACAAGAGGAGAAGAAAACCTATTTGGTTTTCCAAAGAAGTGGCTGCTTAAATAAAGGCAAAAAACACAGCTTTAGGAGAGCAGTGGAAGTAATGACCACGGCCTACCAGGTGGTAAATGAAATTCTTTATTGAGGACCCAACTTAACAAGTTTCGGCCGAAGCCTTCGTCAGGGGTCAGGGAACCACATAGATGAACACGTCTATGCGGTGGAGCAATCACTCTTCCCAATCTGCACACGATGTGAGAGGCGGGAAAAGGTTTTCTACCTGGTAGGCCGTGGTCATTACTTCCGCTGCTGTCCTCTGGTTGTCTGTTTGCGGAAGAATATCTTCTCTTTCTTCCCCCCAAAAAACACAGCTTTCACAAAATTCAAAAGCTCGCCAACAGAGGAACACAGCAATAAATACAGGATCAAACTCAAAGAGACAAAGAGAGAAATAAGGATAGCAAAATCAAAAGCAGAGGAAAAAATGGCTAAAGATGTTAAGTGTGGAGACAAAACCTTCTTCAGGTATATTCGGGAAAGGAAGAAGATCAGAGGTGGAATTGCAGGAGTCAGAAGTGCTGCAAACGGACTCATGGAAAATGACATTGAAAAAGCAAAATTGCTAAACAAATACTTCTGCTCTGTTTTTACTAAAGAAAGACCTGGAGAAGGACCACCTGTGACTCCCAAATATAAAAATGGGAATGAAGTAGATACCAAGCCATTCACAGAAGATGATGTGTTAGAACAACTTGCGAAAATGAAAGTGGACAAGGCCATGGGACTGGATAGGATACATCCCAGGATACTGAAAGAGCTCAGAGAGGTTCTTGCAGGGCCGTTAAAGGATGTTTTCAACAGATCCTTGGAAACAGGAGAGGTTCCTCAGGACTGGAGAGCGGCTGATGTCATACCTCTACACAAAAGTGGTGACAGGGAAGAAGTGTCAAACTACAGGCCCGTGAGCCTTACCTCAGTGGCGGGAAAAGTAATGGAGGCGCTCCTGAAAGAGCGAATAGTGAACTTTCTCAAAACCAACAGGTTGCAAGACCCGAGGCAACATGGTTTTACCGAAGGACGATCTTGCCAAACAAATCTGATTGAGTTCTTTGACTGGGTGACCAGGGAGCTAGATCAGGGGCATGCGATGGATGTCATCTACCTGGATTTGTGCAAAGCCTTTGATACTGTTCCTCATAGGAGGCTTATCAATAAACTCAGTAGCTTGGGGATGGATCCTAAGATGGTAAATTGGATCAGAAATTGGTTGACTGACAGACGCCAGAGGGTGATGGTAAATGGAGCTCACTCAGATGAAGGGAAGGTGATTGGCGGGGTGCCCCAGGGGTCCTGGGCCGGCACTGTTCAATGTAGTTGTGAGTGATATTGCTGAAGGACTGAATGGAAAAGTCTGTCTTTTTGCAGATGAAACGAAAATTTGCAACAGAGTGGACTCCCCCGAGGGAGTGGTTAACATGAGGAAAGATCTACAAAAGCTGGAAGAATGGTCTAATGCTTGGCAATTAAGATTTAATGCAAAGAAGTGCAGAGTCATGCACTTGGGTAGCAGAAATCCAAGGGAAATGTACACGATAGGGGGCGAGAGGTTGGTGTGTACGGATCAGGAGAAAGACCTTGGTGTCACTGTTCCCTCTAAGCTGTGCACATGTGTGCGCGCACACACCTCGCCGAGTGAGCGCACATACATTACAACAGAGCGCACAAACATTACGCTTCTGATAGAAAACAACACAGACATCTTAAAATTTAAAAGTTGTTGTATATTTACGGTTTTCACAAGTTCTACAATATTTTCTAGTGCAATCAATGTGGTGTACATACTGTATTCTGACGTGTAGTCAAATTTTAAAGTATATAACTCAGAGTGTCGTTATGTTGCACACAAAAATTTAACCTTCCTTCAAAAGCTACACAGCTGATATTTTATGCGCACACAGCCTACAGAAAATTAGAGGGAACATTGCTTGGTGTGATTATTTCTGAAGATCTCAAGGTGGCAAAACAGTGCGACAAGGCGGTGGCAAAAGCCAGGAGGATGTTGGGCTTTCCAGCAGAAAGGAAAAGGTACTTATGCCACTGTACAAGTCACTGGTGAGGCCTCACTTGGAGTACTGTGTTCAGTTTTGGAGACCATTTCTTGCAAAGGATGTAAAAAGACTGGAAACTGTTCAGAGGAAGGCGACCAAAATGATTTGGAGCCTGTATCAGAAGCCTTATGAGAAGAGACTTGAAGACCTAAACATGTACACTTTGGAGGAGAGGAGGGACAGAGGAGATATGATTCAGACCTTTAAATACTTAAAGAGAAATAATGAACAAACAAACCTCTTTCAAAGACGGGGAAGCTGTAAAAGTAGAGGGCATAACAGGAAGCTGCAAGGTGGTAAATTGAAAGGCAATGTCAGGAAATACTTTTTCACAGAAAGGGTGGTGGATGCTTGGAATGCCCTCCCGATGGAAGTGGTGGGGGCAAACACGGTGACGGAATTCAAAGTGGCATGGGACAGACACAGTGGATCCCTTTACAGCAACAGGATAAAATCAAAATAAACTGAACCATCTAATTTCTCAACAAATAGGGTTGTCCTGCATGGAGTGGTGGATTCACCCTTAAACAGGGATGTGTGGAGGGGTGGCCTGCATGGAGCGGCAGGTGCACCTACTCTTGCCATCGTGCTGGGCAGACTAGATGGACCATGCTGGTCTTTATCTGCTGTCATTTACTATGTTACTATGTTACTATATATGACATCTAAGGAGTCTTCCTAAAGGATAAGATAAGAACATAAGAACATCAAATATGCCATACTGAGTCAGACCAAGATCCATCAAGCCCAGTATCCTGTTTCCAACAATGGCCAAACCAGGTCACAAGTACCCGTCAGGTTCCACAATGCTTGTTCCAGGCCAAACATTGGATTTCCCAGGTTCTCTTTAATAATGGCTTATGGATCTTTCCTCCAGGAATTTGTCCAAACCTTTTTTAAACCCAGTTATACTAGTAGCTTTTACTACTTCCTCCGGTAACGAATTACAGAGTTTGATTATGAGTTGAGTGAAAAAATATTTTCTCTTATTAGTCTTAAATGGGTTACATTGTAGCTTCATTGCATGTCCCTTAGTCTTTCTACTTTTTGATAGTGCAAACAATTTATCTACCTTTATCTGTTCCACTCCATTCATTAATTTATATACCTCTATCATATCTTCCCTCAGCTGTCTCTTTTCTATGTTGAAGAACACCAACCTTTTAAAATTCTCCTCAAAGGGGTATCCTTCCATCCTTTTTACCATTTTGGTGGCTCTTTTCTGTACCTTTTCTAATTCTGCTATATCCTTTTAAGATACAGCGATCAGACCTGCACACAATATTCAAGATGCAGTTGCACCATGGAACGATAAGAGGCATTATAATATCCTTGGTTGTATTCTCCATTCCTTTCCTTATGATTCGTGGCATTCTATTTGTTTTTCTTCTGCCATGAGAGCATCTATCTTGCTCTCTACATCTACTTTCAACATGTCAGTTTTTTTCTTAGAGGTTTTAGCAAGTAAACCATAATATCTAGTGAACATTTATTTAATATTGTGAACCGACTATCAATAAAGATTTTATCGTCACAAAACATTTTAGGTTCCTTAGAGATCCTGAGACCTCTTGGAATGTATTTCACTCTGCTATATTGTAGAAGTCCTGCATAGTGGATAACAGCCTTTTTCGTTCATTCGAGGTCTATGCAGCAATATTTTCTTATGTTCTTAGCTAATTTCCTCTGTTTCATCATCCACAAGTGGTGGCTCCTGCAGCAGATTTTTCAGATGTTCTTCCGGATAGCTAAAAACGTCCCACAGAGTATAGGCCATGGTGTAGCCTCAACAAGAAAAAGATACAGCAAAAAGAAAATCCTCCATAACAAGCAACAGCAGTCCAACAGAGGAGCGGAGAATAACCACAGCCACATCAGTAAATTTGTCGTAAAACCAATTTTATTAAAGGGACTAGACTTGGCCAAGTTTTGGCATGAAAGCTTGCATCAGGTGACTATAATATAAGAACATATAAATACATCAAAATAAGAAACATTAAAAGCATCCCAAAAGAATGTGATTATAAGTGACCCAAAACAAAACTAAAGTTCATAAAATAACCACTAACGTGGCTGCATTTAGTTTTGTTTTGGTATATGTGTCCCTGATGCAGGTATTTTCTGCTGACACTTTGACCTTTTGAAATTGCAATGCCCCTGCTCCTTTTTTTGTTTATGATTTTTGTGGGGGTGTCCTTTTATTTTTCTTCTTTCCATTTCTGGGTCAAAAAAGGCCAAGTTTTCCCCATCAGACTTAACACTACTCTTACAAGGAAAATGAAGGAAAACGTTACCCCAGAGCCCACACTTGTTGATGCCTGGCCAGAACAGCTTACCATTGAATCTGAAAAAATCTGGAAACCCACAAAAGAAGTGTGTTTTTTTTTAAAATACAATTTAAGAACCCAATTGTAATTTGGCCGTAAAACAAATGTAACAATTAAGGTTGCTTTAGTTATAACATCAGATTTAGAACGTTTTAGCAATCTCGTCAATTCTAGATTGTTTGAAGCAACCTCACTATACTCAAGAAGGGTAACACAGAAAGCGCTAGTCAATAGGGGTAGAGAATCTTTGGGAATCCTAAGCACCTCTCCAAAATATTTCTTCATCATCTCTAATAGAGAGGATTTAGGGAAGTTAATAAATTGGAGGTTCATCCACTTACTGGTATTCTCCAAAGCTTCCAGTTTTTGATGCATTCCAACTTTCTCTTACTAGGTATGTGCATTCATTTAAAACAACATAGGAAATATCAATGACCTTTCCATGTCCATTTTAATCCAAAAATGACAAGAAAAAAAAGGCGGGATAGTCAAAAGGCTTAATGCAGTCAGCAAACTTGCTAACCACATTAATTCTACTGAACAGGATATTCAGCAGCATATACCCGGGTTTATGGCACTGAATATCCCCTCTCAGTACTGCTTAACACCATAATGCTAACTGCTTAGCAATGGGGCATTCGGGGGGTGGAGCAGGGGTGGCAGCAAGTGTTAGCTAGTCAGCAGCAATATCGAGCTGCTAACCAGTTAACCTTACCTAACCGAGTTAAAGTTAAGCCAAAAAACAGCTGGCCAACTGATTTAGCTATCCGGCGGGTGGCTGAATATTGCCCCTGGCTGGACAGTTAAATCACTATCTGCGTAATCCAGATATTCAAGGCCAGTGGCTGAAAATGGCCCCAGAAATTAATATCTGGATTTAATTTAAAGGGGCAATGGTCCAGCTTTACTCATGCTGGCCACTGCTGTGGAATATGTCCCCCAGAGTTTTGTTTTTCCCCCGGTGATGTCATGGCCTGGCCTTGAAATGTTTCCTGACAAGCTGACTCTAGGCAGACTATTCTTAGATGCTGTCATAACGTGGAAGCTATGGAAGAAATAGCTTTAGAAAAAAACCCTGTTTTACATGGAACTGAGAAGATGCAGAGAGCGCAGTTCCAGCGCAGTACAGCCAGAGGGCGTATGAGCAATTCCTCAGAGCCAGAAGCAACGTGCTCTGACACTGATTGCATTAGTAGCAAGCAGTTTCACCTGAGGTCAAGCCCAAAATCTTCAAACCAAAAATCCCTTTATAAAGGAAACCAGATGGTAGAAGGAGAGGAGAGCAGCGGCAGCAGGAGCAGCAGTAAGAGTGGGAGCAGCCGTAAGAGAGAGAGCAGCGGTAAGAGCGAGAGCAGCCTAACCAGGAACATAGCCGGAAGCACAGCAAGTAACACTGCAAGAGGCTCAGCAAGAGGCTCAGGACGGAGCACAGCCTGGAACAGCAGTTTGGATAGCTGTGGGAAAAGGAACCTGGAACAGGACAGCTTCCACGTGCAGCTAACTCAAGGAGACAGAATCCAAAGGAGTTTCACTCAAAGGGATAGAGTCCAGAGAGGCCAAACATATTGGGACGGAGTCCATAGCCCAAGTAAGTTTATTGTATCAAACCAGCAAGGAACAAGGAAGGGAAGTTCCTACCACAAAGATACCTTTGCTAAGAACCACAGAGGGTGGAAATCCATACTGGGTTTGCCTGATAGCCCTGAAAGCAGAACACTGCATAGAACAGCTCATCTGCCCGAGAAAGCACGTTACAAGGAGAACTCTGGGTGTGGCAGCTTAGAGAAGCCAAGGTATGCAAAATCCTTAATTCTAAGAGAAGGTTTTACTGATGAAAACCCTGTTCAAAGAGATAAGTTTTATAGGGGAGAAGAAGTAAAACTGACCTTTTAAGAGCACTTCCCCATAGCTTAGTAAGAGAGTTTTATGGGAAGCAAAAGAATCCCTGTGAGGAGTTAACAGGGAGTGAAAATGGTCATTCATCTGAGGAGGGCAGTGACCCTGAGTCAATGGACTTTGAATATGAAAACAGTATTCCCATTCCTCAGGAGGAGCCGATGGAATGTAATCTTTGTTCAGCAACTAGCATGAATTCCCTGCAGGATTTGTAGAGAGAGAAGAACTCTGCTAATGGTGAAGCTTGTAACTATTTCTCTGCTGATTTATTAATTTGTTTTGATTTAAAAGAAGCCTTAGCCCAGACTTACACTTAACTGTGAAACCTACAACAGTTGATTGTTTGAAATATTGGTGGAATCTATTTGTTAAAGAGGACTGTATTTACTTTCTTTGTGTCTTACTGGACCTTAGCGTTGACCGGGGAAATAAAGCCTTGTTACTCTACACTCAGGCTTGATTTGTTCTTCATAAGGAGTTCTGCACTACAAGGACCAGAATCCTCTGGGCCCTTCAGGTCAATCACTCCTTAAAAATTAATTAAATGCGCCAGATGCCCTTACTCCAACCAACCACTAGGGGCACCTGGTGACAATGCGTCATGTGTTTCTGGTAGTATTAGTTCCTACATCCTGATTGTCTGCTTTTGAGCTGTGTGGAAAACCTTTCCTTGATTTCTTCCTTTGTGAATCTTTTGACTCCTGATCTAGAGATTTACTCCAATGACCAGGATCTGAAGTAGGCTTGGTGAATGTCTCTTAGTGTAACAGAATAGAATTCAACAAGGAAAAATGTTGCAGGCCTAGCAATATGGCATAAGAAAAATCTTAAGTACCTAAAGCTGGAGCCTATTAATAGATTTACAAGGTAAAATATCCAGGAAGAGTTTTCAATGTAACTTAAGACTAGATAAGGAAATCTGGACCAATAGGAACTAATATAACCAGCAATATAAGACACAGCTAAGAATAGACTGGCTAGATCCAGTGCCCACCCACCCTTGAAAACAACTCCTTTTGAAAGACCAGTGCCGTCTAACCCAAGAAGCCTTATTTTGAGCCCAGCCCATGATAACTTTAACAAAAATTGAATGGGGGGGGGGGGCAGTACTTGCCTGAAAACCCCTAGTAACTGCTCAGACTATTTTTTGTTTAGGCAGCAGCCACAGCCATCTCTTAATTAATAAAATTGCCTTGAAATGAAAATTTTAAAAAGTAAAATTAAACAAAACAAAAAAAAACTGCACATGAAACATGAAACTAAACAAAAAAATATTTTTCCCTGCACAACCCTGTCTCTTACTATGGCAGCTTGACGGAACTGAAGATCCCTTAAATGAGTTTATAGTGCCTCTAGTCTTTCTCCATGTTTTCCTAAAGGTTTTCCTAGGCAGCCATCTGACCTTGGAAAAACCTGAAAAACCTCATTTTAACTATCAAAACACTCAAGCAAGGATTACTAAAGTTCCCAAAATGCATTCTAGGTCACAAACACTCCATAGACCTCCCATTAACAGCTGCTTTAACAGGGCCACATTTCCAACAATTGATAATGAGGCAGGCATTCTTGTGGTAAGGAGAGCTGTATAGAAGGGATGGAATGGGAAGAAAGTGAGACCTGTGCCTTTAAAAGCAGAGATCAACAGAGTTCCCATAGTAACCACAAGCCTCCGAGGCAGACTACAGCTAGTACTAAGCCCCGCCCACTTAATGACGTTAGAGCTAGGTTGAGCCCTAACAGCTCTCACGTGTGCAGGGAGAAAGGCGTGGTACCTAAGAAGCACCAGTTTAAAACTGCTTCAGTGTTTGATAGAAGGGGGGAAGGTGAGAAGCAAAGCAGGCAGCAGCAGACACGGCAGAAATTGCAGGAAAGCACGCAGCAAGAGAGTCCGAAGCAGCTGGGAGCTGAGCAGCAGAGAGCCCTGGAATCAAGGCAGAAACGTGTCTCAAGGTACCTCAGAGAAAGGAAGCTGGAGGAGTCAATTCCCAGGTGGGGAAACAGCTCGGGAAGCCAGTTGAGCCTTGGAGGTAGAGAGAATAAGTTGCCTGAAGTTCCTAGCAAAGCTCTTTCTGAAGAAGTGGCTAGAGAGTTAAGAAAAAGTTCCAGACGCTGTGTTAGCCAGAAAGCTGTAAAGCAAGCTTCAGACAGAAATAAGAAGTGTGCCAGTGACTGCCGTGACTCAGCAGTGAGAGATATTGAAAGGCTGATAAGGGAGAGAGAAACTCCGTCTTTAAAGCCTGTGACTACAGATCAGAGAACGCTTGCTGCTAAAGCTGGATGAGCTGCTGCAGGGTGTAAATCATAAATCCTATGATACCCGTCCACAGGAAGATAGCTCTAGTGAGTCTACGCATGAAATGGAAATAGAATTGTGTGAAAGCCCCTGTGAAAGTGATACTGAAGAAATGAAATGCTCTTATTGCAAGGCAAACGAACTGAACATGTGCTAAGCTCAAGCCCATGTGAAGGAGTGGTTTGTTTAAAGCAAGTATAAGCTTATTTCTATAAGGTGTGAAAGAAAAGAAACTTGCTGGAAGTTTAAAAACAGGTATAACCTCTTTTCTATGGAAGTTGTGAAGAAAAGAAACTTGTTGAAAGTTTAAGTTACTTTGAGATGGTCAACAGCCTTAGCTTTAGAAGGTAGTTACCAGTGTCGTGAGCCCTCTCGGTGCACCTACCGGTGAGATCAAGTATTGCACTGGGCCTCAGTGTAACTGGCCTCCTGGTAGTTGTAGTTGCTGCCAGTTACAAAAATTAGTTGTGGACAACCGATGTAAGGTAAACAGGGCTTTATTTCCCTTTCCCAAATAGGATATTTCAATATATACAAAAACAAAACATAACCCTTCTTGGGTAAAACAGAAAGAAAACTGTAACACAAAAATGGCTTTCTTTCATCTTCTTAACAACAGAAATATATTTTAAACACAGACCTGTAGCCACCCAGAATAAGGCCTTCTCTTCACCTTGTCAGGCTGCTTATTCTTCTCTATCTTAGGGAGATTATATTATCTGCCAGAGAAAGGCTACAATCCATTTCTTCAATATTCTGTTCAATCACAGAGGCTTCACATTGCATCGGCTCCTCAATAGGAATTAATACTTCTTTACTTTCTCCCTGTCTGGGCTTGGCAAACAGTCCGTCCTGGCTGTGATGTACTTCTTTCTCACTAAGGGAAAACTGTTTGTTGTTACCACAATTACTGGGGTTTTGGTAGAAGGAGCCTCCCCTCTGTTGATATCTGTTTGGCAGGCTAAAGAATTCCCCTGCCCATCTATTAGGAGGAATTACTCCTGCTCTGAGCTCTGCTCTGTTTAGGAACCTGGAACCAGCTGGAACTTCTGACGGCAGCCCTTCTGAAACTCTGTGTCTCACGTACCTCTCAGCGTGTTTTACTTCTGCAGGTAAAAAGCCTTTCCTTTGTTTATTATAAGGGTACTGGAGTTTCTCTGCTCCCCTTAGGCTAGCTTTGGATGGCTTCTGGACTTCCACAAACTGTCCCTTATCTCCAAGCCATGAACTCCCCCTTTTTGGACCGGAATAAAACTTCCTGGCTTGTACCTTTTTTCTTCTGTCTCTGCTCCAATCTGGGCTGTTACATTCACTCTCACTTTCTGTGTCAAGCTGTCTGTACCTTTCATTCAAGCATTCCTCGGACTCACTCAGACCTCCGTTCAGGCTTCCAATGTGGTAATTAGACACGCTCTCTTCACAGCTTCTCTCGTCCTCCTCATTCATCCAGTTCCTTCTCTGGGTTTCTCTCCAGCTCCTATCCTGGCTCTTGGTCTGGCTCTTAGGCTGTACCTTGGTCCTGTTCTTGTTCTGGGTCTGCCTAACTGCTTGTGAGCTGAGTTTATCTAGGTATTTCCTAGCTGCACCACTCCCCAGCTGATTAGAGTCAGGTGAGAACCTCCTGGCTTCTCTACTGGCTGGGTGTGTCTCCCTAGCTTGTGACCTCACTTGCTTACGTTGCCCATGGCAACTTTCTACCATGTGCTTTCCCCAAACGTTAGTATTTCCTTGCATTGCAATATCATCTGTCTCCATAGGGGTCACTAATGAGTCTGCTCTGTGACACCAGGAAGAAGCTAAGAGTTGACAATGTGAAGAAGAAATTCCTGTCTGTTTGAGTTAAGCCTGTTGGAATTTATTTATCCTTTGCCTTTGGGAAAAATCATCCTTACCTGTGTTTAGTGCAACGAATTTGACGCGAGGGGGAAACCCTGAAAAATAAATTTCTCTGTTTTTGCCAAACAAACCATGTGGTCACACTGCTTGCTCAAAAGAATAGCTGAAACTACATATCCCAGCAGTCCATGCTGGCAGACATATTGGGGACAGTATTCAGAAGGGCAATTAAGGCGAGCCCTCTTGCTCATCGGCCACCGGCCCGGGCGGGAGGATGCAACATTCTTTCTTTTTCTACACCCATCAAAGCTTCACCCCATTTGGAGTAGACTCTTTGATTGGCATCATCCCCACTAGATCTATTTCATTAGCTAGAGAAACAGTCTCATTGACTTCCACATCTTTCTAAACTGTACAGTTCCAGTGATGCTATACTTTCTGGCCTTTGAGAAGTCTTGTGATATTTGGGAATGAGAGCACTTACAGGGTAGGAGTGAGACCTCCAATGCTAAGCTCTGCACCTGAATCACTCATTCCGGATTCAAGATTAATCATGAACCCAAAGGGGTATGTCTACTAAACCAGGCCTACAGGTTAACATGCGCTATCTGCACCTAGGTAGGAGCAGATACAGTGCCTTGTGAAAGTATTTATCTCCTCGATTTCTGTCCTATTTTGTCACATCCAAATGAACCTGGAATGAAAATGGAGGTTCATTTGGATGTTAGGTAATGAACCTAACAATATAGTCCACATTGGTGAAGTAAAATGACAATAACATACCTTGTATATATAAAAAAAAACAAGTAAAACTGAAAAGTTCTGAGAGTATATGTATTCATCCCTTTTGTTATGAAACTCCTAAACTTCCCACTAGCACTCCTTGGGGCCTTGGGCAAGTCACTTAACCCTCCATTGCCTCAGAAGAAAGGCCTGGCAATCTACTTCCGGTGACACTGCCAAGAAAACCCAGGAGCTTCTGGGTCGCCAGGAGTCAGGACTGACTCGAAGGCACACATTGCATTTTGCAAATAAGATCTGGTCCAACCAATTAGCCTCAGAAGCCACACAATTAGTTGATTAGGCTCCATCTGAATGCAGTCAGTGTCACATGATCTGTCACATGATGCCTGTATAAATTTTCCTGTTCTGAAAGGCCCCTGACTCTGCAACATCACTAAGCAAGCAAAATGAAGACCAAGGAGCACTCCAAACAGGTCAGAGACAAAGTTGTGGAAAAGTATAGATCAAAGTTGGGTTATAAAAAGATATCCCAAATTCTGAATATCCCACAGAGCACCATTAAATCCCTTATAACAAAATGGAAAGAATATGGCACCACTACAAAATGGAAAGAATATGGCACCACTACAAGAGAAGGCCACCCACCAAAATTCACAGACCAGGCAAAGAGGGCATTAATCAGAGATGCTACAAAGACACCATGGATAACACTGAAGGAGCTGCAAAAATCCATAGCATAGATGGGAGTATCTGTCCATAGGACCACTTTAAGCTGTATACTCCACAGAGAGGGGCTGTATGGAAGAGTTGCTTAGAGAAATAAATAAGAAAGCATGTTTGGAGTTTGCACAACAGCATGTGGCGGACTGAAGGAATGATGGATGGCACTAAATACAGGGCAATTCTTGAGGAAAACCTGTTAGTCTGCCAGAGATTTGAGACTGGGGTGAAGGTTTGCTTTCCAGCAGGACAATGACCCTAAACATACTGCTAAAGCTACACTGGAAAGGTTTTAAAGGGGAGCATTTAAATGTCTTGGAATGACCTAGTCAAAGCCGAGACCACAATCAAATTGAGAATCTGTGGCAGGACTTGAAGACTGCTGTACATCAATGCAACCCATCTAACTTGAAAGAGTTGGAGCAGTTTTGCCTTTAGGAATGGGTTAAAATCCCAGTGGCTAGATGTGCTAATCTAATAGAGACATACCCCAAGAGACTTGCAGCTGTAATTGCAGCAAAAGGTGGCACAACAAAGTATTGACTTGGGGGGGGGGGGGGGAAACTACCTATGCATATTCCTGATTTCTGTTTTTTTTTGTCTTAATTGTTTTTGTCACAATAAAGGATATTTTGCACCTTCAAAGTGGTAGGCATGTTATATAAATCACATGGTACTAACCCACAAATCTCCATTTTAATTCCAGGTTGTAATGCTACAAAACAGGACAAGCACTGAGGGGGTGAATACTTTCACAAGGCACTGTGGCCCAGGTTAACCGGTTAACCCAGCTTAGTAGATATACCCCAAAGAGGTATTTCCTAGCTGCAATAGGTTGCAGAATGCCCCTAGTGGAGAAAAGGAGAGGGAATGCAGGCCCAGGGTAAGGAACCTTTACGTCACTGAATTCCCCAATTACTCAGCTGCCACGAGGCAGTTTGATCTCCAACACCTGAGAGGAGAAGGGGTGGGGCTGGAGCCTGAGAGATTTAAGTTTAGGTCAGATTATCCAGAGAGGGAGAGGAGTAGGAATGCTTACTGGAAGAGGAATGGAGCTGGAACAGTATGAACAGCAGGAACAAGGAACACAAGTTGGAGGACAGGACGAGGAAGCTCAGGTGAATGGTGGCCAGAGCATGAGCGAGGAGAAGCTGATACAAGCCTTGACCCAGGTATGAGCATTAGAAGCTTGTCTAATTTGGAGCACTACAGAATTGCAAGAGACAGCTTTTGCCCTAATGGAAGGCAGTCAGCCAAGCCCTCTGAGCTAGAAACGAAGGTAGAGCCTATGCAACTAAGTGAACAGGACCTAGCTGTAGAAGAAGAAGACTCATACATGGATTGCTCTTTATGCCAATCTTCAAATACAGAGGGTTTGGAAGGGAGTCAACTGCAAGGAAAACCTCCAGAGTCCGGAAACCCTGAGAGCCTGTAGATAACTTGTGAAAGTCCTGTATTAAAGGAGAAATACCTTTGCTGAGCAAGCTGAAGCTGTCTAATTAAAACCTGTTAAACAGTTGCTAGCCAGTGCAGTGCAAAGCCTGAAGCTGTGCTGACGGTAAAAGTAAGAAAAGCTTTGATTTTGTTTTCACTATTCCTAAAAACCTTGCATAGTGAATTGTTTGCCTATGAAGAGTTTAACTTCTTGTTGGAAGTTGTCCTGTGCTTAAGGAGACAAATAGCCGGGAAGTGTTCTGGACTGAGAGAAAAGAAACCTGCTTTAGGAAAAGCTGTTTCTGTTTGTTTTAAAACAGCACTGCTAACCATATCTGATAGCATTGGTTGTTGAAAGGACTTTTCCTTATGCTGAAGAACATTATAAGCTGTTTTGTTTTGAGTTCAGTTATATCCTGATGTATTTTTGAAAGAATCTTGGAGAAACAATCCAAAGGTGTTATTTTGTGAACCTAGCGTTTACCCCATAAATAAATTTCTGTCAAAAGCCTTACCACTCAAGCCAACTACAAATGTGTTTTTTTACCTGAAGCTAAGTACCTCCTGACTGAACTAAATTTCCCATGAGGCATTACAAGGCAGCCAGTCAGGTAAAGGCTAAATGGTGAATCTCTCCTATGACAAGCACGCCCCTCCATACTGTCTGTAAGGGGCTAAGGGCGTGACAACCTCTATAGAGTTTTATAAATAGTTCACTTATTTGCTCCAAGTGTTTATTTGAATAGCATCCTATGTAATCCACTCCGGCATGATATCATCTTTTGAAGACGTTCTTCTGCATCAGGGAGCTGTTCTCTGTTCTCGGTGCCTTTCAACTGGATGCTTCATGTCTTCTGCCATTTGAAATCATCCATTTTGAGATCACAAGATAGATGATTTGAAAACCCAATTGGTGGGAAAGTGATAAAGAATGGAGACTTAATTATCATGAGCAATTTTTGATATTTAATCTTAACATAAGAACATAAGATATGCCATAGTGCGTCAGACCAAGGTTCATCAAGCCCAGTATCCTGTTTCTAACAGTGGCCAATCTAGGTCACAAGTACCTCACAGTTTCCTCAAAAGACACAGGTTCCACAATGCTTGTATTGAGTCAAGTAGTGGATATCCTGGGTCCCCTTTAATAATGGTTTATGGACCTTTCCTTCAGGAACTTTTCCAAACCTTTTTTAAACCCGGCTATACTAACAGCTTTTACTACATTCTCCAGTAACAAATTCCAGAGTTTGATTGCACGTTGAGTGAAAAAATATTTTCTCTTATTAGTCTTAAATAGGTTATCCTGTAGCTTCATTGCATGTCCCCTAGTCTTTCTATATTTTGATGGCATAAACAATTGATCTATGTTTATCCGTTCCACTCCATTCATTAATTTATAGACCTCTATCATATTTCCCCTCATCCGTCTTTTTTCCAGGTTGAAGAGCCCTAACCTTTTTAGCCTCTCTTCATAGGGGTATCATTCCATCCCCTTTACCATTTTGAAGGCTCTTCTCTGTATCTTTTCTAATAAAGCTATATCCTTTTTAGGATATAGAATTGCACACAATATTCAAGTTGCGGTCACACCATGGAACAATACAGAGGCATTATAATATCCTTTTTTTATTCTCCATTCCTTTCCTTATGATACCTAGCATTCTATTTGCTCTATTGGCTGCCACTGCACACTGGGTGGAGGGTTTTAACATGTTACCATGATGACACCTAAATCTTTTTTCCTGGGTTGTGGTTCCTAATGTGGAACCTTGCATCGTGTAACCATAGTTTGGGTTATTCTTTCCTAGGTGCATAACTTTGCACTTGTCCACATTAAATTTCATCTGCCATTTGGATGCCCAGTCTTCCAATTTATCAAGGTCCTCTTGCAATTTTCCACAATCCTCATGTGTTTTAACAACTTTGAATAGTTCTGTGTCTTCTACAAATTTGATTACCTCACTCATTATTCCCATTTCCATTTATGAATATCTTAAAAAACAGTGGACCCAGTACAGATCCCTGGGGTATTCCACTATTCATATTTCTCTATTGGGAAAATTGGCCAGTTAGCCTTACCCTCTGCTTTCTATCTTTTAACCAGTTCCTGATCCACAATAGTACACTGCTTCCTATCCCATGACTCTAATTTTGCTAAAAGTCTCTCATGAGGGACCTTGTCAAAGGCCTTCTGAAAATCCAGATACATTATATCAACCGACTCATCTTTGTCTACCTGTTTAGTCACACCTACAAAAAAACAATAGATTAGCAAATTTAGAAACAGGAAAACAATAATTAAACTGGGAACCCCAAAAGCCAAACTTGGAATGTACAACAACGCTGTAGAAATAAAACAATAAATTAATTTCCTCTTGTACTAAACAAAGCGCAGACGTTAATGATGCACATTTCCCAGAGCTGACATATTCCAGTTAATAAATTCAAAATAAAGAGATATGTTTCTACCTTTTGTGCATTTTTTTAGTTGCAATTACTCCAGCCACTTTCTTCTGCTTTGTTTGTGTCTTCTGCTAACACTCCATCGTCTGCTGTCCATTTGTCCTTTCTTCTCTCTTCTAGTTTTTTTCCATTCTCTCTTTACATCTGCTTTAACATACTAATCTTTCTCCCTTTGCTCTTTCCTCATTCCTTTTTCATCCACTCAAATTTTACCCCTCCATCCTCAATCGCCACTTACTCTCCCAATACCCGGCCAATACTCAGAAAACTTGAAAGGCGATGGAGGTGTTCATGATCCACAGAAGATCAGGAAGCTTATAACATCCAACTAGCAACGCACCGCAAGGCGATAACGGAGAAAATAAGACAAGCACACACGGACACACTACGACAATCGCTAAGGAAACCACATGACTTATTCAACCTAGTCAAGAACCTAACAAGAGAACCAGGACCAGTGCAAAAAACCGAGATCCACGCCCGAGACTATGCTGACTTCCTTCAATCAAAAGTATGCCAAACCAGCAAGTCTAATGCACATGCCTCCAACAAAGTACAAACCAATGCAGGGAAACTAACAACATTCTCCACTCCATCAGTTAAACACATTGCTGACACCATCTCCACAATCAACACCTCTACTGTGCAGACCGATCCCTGTCCCGCCTTTTGGATAAAGGAACTAAAAACAGAGTTTAGCCCATTCTTAGCCAGACTCTTTGACACATCATTCACCTCAGGATTTTTCCCCCTAAATCTCAAACACACATCTATCAGACCTCTGCTGAAAAACAGCAAGCTTGACCCTCAGAAAGTGGAATCATATAGACCAATTGCCAGTATTCCACTCCTGGCCAAGATAATAGAAAAGGAGGTCCAATGGCAGATACAACAACATGTCAACAATGCTGCACCTCTAGACCACTGCCAATATGGCTTCAGAGAAGCCCATGGTGTCGAGACGCTACTCACCACCCTATTCAACAACATTCTCAACACAATAGATAGCATTCACCGCGGTGTGGCTCTTATATTCTTGGATATCGCCGCAGCATTCAACTCAGTATGCCACATGACCCTCCTGAGATGGCTCGAGGAGAAAGGCATCTGTGATTTAGCCCTAACCTGGTGTAAATCATACTTATCCGATAGATGGCAGCATGTGCGAACAGAGACATCAACATCTGAACCATTCCACCAGAAACAGGGCGTTCTGCAGGGATCCTCCCTATCAGCCCTAATGTTTAACATTTACATGCAGCCCATCTGCGACCTCATATGCTCATTCAACATTGAGTTCATGATATATGCCGATGACGTCTTGCTCTACACACCTTTCAAGACTGACCAGATCGACCTCTCATCACTAACGAACTGTTTCAAAGCAGTGGAAAATTGGCTCCAAAATCAGAATCTCCAGATACAGCACAAGAAGATGGAAGTGCTGTTCATTACCAGAAACCCTAACTTCTGTCCACCAGCCTACCTAAAAGTCGGAGATGTAGAACTGCAAACCAAGTTCACAATCTGTTACGTGGGCGTAACACTGGACCAAAAACTGGACATAAAGACACACATTGGCAACATGGTGAAATCAACATATCATAAAATCAGGACACTCAGACATCTACGCCCCCTGCTACAACCTGATGATTTCAGAACGATCTTTCAGGCGCTAACTATTCCACATCTCGACTACGCCATCGCGATACTGCAAGGGTTACCACAATCAACCCTAAGTCCACTCCAACTTGCCATGAACTCTGCAGCCAGAGTTCTAAATGGGGCCTCAAGGCGAGAACACATAACACCTATCCTCAAAAGTCTCCACTGGCTGCCAGTCCACTGTAGGATCGCCTTCAAGATCCTGCTACTAACATTCAAGGCCATCAACGGGCTCTCCCCCTCATCACTTGCGAGCATCACCTTCATGACTCCCCCCACCAGGACCAGATGACTTACAGCAATAAACACTATGGTAATCCCCAAAACAATAACCCAGTGTACACAGTCAACCGCAAACAGGGCTTTCAGTCTTTGGCACCTAGATGTTGGAATGCCCTGCCACCCAACATACGAGCAATCACAGAGATAATGAAATTCAGGAAGGCACTGAAGCACCACCTCTTCATCAAGTGTTACCCAGAAGTAGGTACACCAAAGTGCCCCGCACACAATCACAGATCCATGACTACCCAGTAACCATACCGTAATGCGATATATATATGTATATATATATTTTCTGGTATTTTTGTGTAAATAGTTAACATGTTATCCAAGTTGAGCATCCTGTTATCTGTAAGTACGGTGTAACCCCCACCATAAAATCTCGTTGATGATCCATGTAAACCGCACTGATTTCGAATAGTGCGGTATATAAGAGTATTAAATAAATAAATTAAATAAATTGTAGATTTTTCTTCCCTCCCACCCAAAATATTTTTCCCCTCTCCATTTCACTCTCCCAGCCCCATCCCATTCTAATCCTCCCCAACATCAGCTCCATTCTAGTTCCAGCCCCTCCCAGCATCTTCTCCCTTCTAGTCCCTGCATCAGCCCATTTCCAGTCCTAGCCCCCCATCAGCCCATTTCCAATCCTATCCTAGCCCCACCATCAGCCCATTTCCAGTCCTAGCTCCCTCATCCATTTCCAGTCCTGTCCGAGTCCCTCCATCAGCTCATTTCCAATCCCAGCCCCCCCATCAGCCCATTTTTAGTCCTTTCCTAGCCCCACCATCAGCCCATGTCAAATCCTAGCTCCCCTCCACTCAGCCCATTTCCAATCCAAGCCCCATGAACCTACTTCCAGTTCTAGCTCCTCCATGAGTCCATTTCAATCCAAGCCCCCATCACAGCCCATTTCCAATCTTAGAACCCCCCAACAGCCCATTTCCAGTCCTATCCTAGCCCATCCATAAGCCCATTTCCAGTCCTAGCTCCCTCCCCTCACAGACCATTTCCATTCCAAGCCCTCCTCCCCATCAGCTATTTGCAATTGAAGCCCCCTTCCACTCAGTCCATTTCCAGTCCTAGCAACCCCCCAGCTCATTTTCAGTCCTAGCCCCCCAATAGCCCATTACCAGTCGTAACCCCCGATAAGCCCACTTCCAGCCCTAACCCCCCCATCAGCCCATTTCTAGTCTTAGCCCCCCCATAGCCCATTACCAGTCCTAACCCCCCCATCAGCCCACCTCCAGTCCTAATCCCCCCTCAGCCCATTTCCAGTCCTAGCTCCCCCCATAGCCCATTACTAGTCCTAACCCCCTCCCCCCATCAGCTCAGGGAAATTAAAAAAAAAGCAACAACTGGCTGCTGCTGCCACCGCCATGGTAGCAGCAGAATCAACATTTCCTACCTGGCTCCAGACCAACTGCCTTAAACTCAATTCCAGTACAACCAAAGCCACCTGGCTCGCACATCTCCACGATTTCTCCGCCATCAAACTTATCCCCACACTTGAATATCTTGGAGTCCTATTTGATACCCAATTCATGTTTCAATAATCAGGTCAGTGCCATTGTAAGTCTGTCTGTCTCCCTGCCCTGCACATGCCTACACCACACCCCCCTGCCTACTTGAAAGTCCCTTCACCAGGGACATAAAATGGCTATGGGATGTCTTGATGATATGAATGTCTGCATGCCTGTTTTCAGACGTCCAAATTTCAAATAAGGCTTCTGAAGTGAACCTCACATTTCCCATTCTTCCTGCAGGAAAAAGTATGCATTGATGGCTCTAAGTCTGTGTGGCTGCCAGGAACCATTGCTTTGTCTTAATTGTAGTAGTTCTGCCCCCTCCTCCAAAGCTGCTCCCTAGGCAACTGCCTGGTTTGTCTAGTGGTTGGGTCAGCCCTGCCTAAATCAGGTTAGAACAGGCAGGAAATCATGCACTCCTGCTGTTTCTAACCTGGGTGATACATCAGCAATATAAAGAGAACTGCTCCCAGGAGATTTTGCAGCCGGCAGGCAAGATCAGAGAGCTGTTCTCAGAGAGAAAGAAGGGGTTCAGAAATCCCAAAGACCGGAGAGCCAGAAAAGGAACACAGAAAGGCAAAAGTACCATAATGGTTCCACTTTGAAGCAGCACATGGGAATAAGCTCTTCTTTGAGCTGGTTATTTGGCGCTCCAGGCAGTTGCCTATATTGCAGATGCTTCAGACCCCTAGCTTTCTGTCTTGTGCTACCAGATGCCTGGAAAGATCTTTTGCTGACTTCTTGTATCTTCTATTTCTATTTTCTATTTACATTTGCACCAAAACCTTTCAGTCCTTAACCCTTTCCACTCAGCCGTCCCACCCCGTGGGACATTTAAATATTCCCATTCTGATTGTTTGCTCACCCTGTGGGACATATGAATAACATGCTAGTTTATGGACCAAAATACAACATAACTGCTTACTGTAGAATGTGTATGTCATATGGGTTGTAATTAGTTTAGTTTCTTGTTAAAATGTTTTCCGATCTGGCATGAGTAACATAGAAAATCTATCCGAGTGGAAAGGGTTAAGGACTGCCCAGAACGACTTATAGCAGAGTTAAAAGACAAAAAAAAAAAAGAGCTGGTACCAAAAGTAAACTTATAAATAAACTTATGTTATTAATTTACAAATATATCACAAATAATAAAGAATAAATATAACCATGAATAATAAAATCAAAATAATACATATCAATTTTTATAGTGCTACTGGGTATATCTAGCACTGTGCAATAGTAATAAGTATTCAGGTAAAATATGTCCTTACTTGAAAGATCTTATGATATAAGTGGGTACTTTAGGTGATGGGAGATAAAATGACTTGCTCAAATAGCCTCAGTAGTAGGAAAGGGATTTGAACCTTGCCTTCGCCTCCATTGCTCTAACCATTAGGCCAATTCCTCTTACTTCAGTACGACTGCACTAGCTTCACATTCCGCTCCTCTCACTGATGCTTTCTTGTTACCATGAGCAAGTCACTTCATTGTTCATTGCCTCAGGTACAAAGCAGACAGTAAGCCATCAAGAGCCAGGGAACTAACTCTCTTTGAGCTCAGATATGGAAAGGTGAGTAATCAAATCTGAAATCCAAATCCAATTCCAATCCATATCTCACAATAAAAATTCAAATTCAGCGCTGATGCCTTCAAGAAACGTAGAAACATAAAAAAATAGAAAATGATGGCAGATGAAGACCATACAGCCTCTCCAGTCTGTCCATCCCAACTGTCCAACTACTAAGCTCTACGATCCCTTCCTCTCCTTTATAGATCCTCTGCCATCTTGAATTCAGATACAATCCTTGTCTCCACCATCTCCACTGGGAAGCTGTTCCATGTATCTATCATCTTTCCCATAAAGAAATATTTCCTTAGATTACTCCTGAGTCTACTCTTTTTCCAGGGCCATACCAAGGGCTGTGGAAGTGGTGCAACAGCACAAGGCACAAGTACAGAAGGCACGCTGATATCATCACTGGGCTTCCAGCAAGCCTGACAAGAGTGAGATCCTGCATACAGCTGGGTTGGAGGGGGGACCTTAGGTTCACAAGTTGCACAGTGTACATTTCTAGCTTAGCATACTCCTGTCTCTTTCATCTTCATCTTATGCCCTCTCATTCAAGAGCTTCCTTTCTGTTGAAAGAGGCCCCCCCTTCTATGCATTTATGCCAGTGAAATATTTAAACATCTCTATCATATCTCCTCTCCCCCACCTTTCCTCCAAAGTATACATATTGAGATCTTTAAGTCTGTCCCCATATTCCTTATGATGAAGCCCAATGACCGTTTAGGTAGCCACCCTCTGCATTGACACCATACCGTTTATATTCTTTTGAAAGTGTGGTCTCCAGAATTGCACACAATACACCAAATTAGGCCTCACCAAATACTTATGCAGAGGCACTATCACCTCCTTTCTTCTGCTGGCCATTCTTCTCCCTATGTATCCAAGTATACTTTTGGCTTTTCTATCTGTTTAGCTACCTTAAGATCATCAGATATGATCAGTCCCCTAGCCCCGCTGTTATTTCCTGCATAGAGGACTTCTCCTTATTGTAGTACTGCTTCCATAGGATTTTGCAATCAAAAAAGCATGACCCTGCAGTTTTTAGCATTAAATCTTAGCTGTCAAATTCTAGACAATACTTCAAGTATTGCAAAATTTCTCTTCACTTTATACACACCATTAAGGTATCTACCCTACTGCAGATTTTGGTATCATCTGCAAAGAGGCATACCTAACCTGACAGCTCTTCCACAATATTACTGACAAAAATGTAAAAAAAGAACCAGACCAAGGATCGATTAATGTGGTAATGCCCTTATCCCTCAGTGTGAACTCTATTTACCACCACTTTCTGTGTCAACTGACTACTAACTTTTTCTATTATTTTTATGGACTGAAACAACATGTTTTTCAGTAAATGTACAGTATGTTTGTTTGCACAATCTAGAAATTTGCTTTCTAGAAGAGTGGCTCTGTGGGAGATTGGAAGAGGGATATGAGAAATTCATAGAGGTAGGACATGAAGTTTGTTTTTCCACTGTGCAACATGTGCCCTGAGGAATTTAAAAAAAAATTCCATATAAAATTAATTTAAAACTCACTTATCAAAAATATATACACAATCATAATATGCAAACAAATCACACTTAAAACAACTTAAAATAATGATATTCCCAATATTCAAATGGATTAACATGGTTAAACCCCCTAGCCAAGCTATTCAGCAGCACTAATACAGTTAGTGCCTCTGAATATTCGCGGGTGCTGCCGCTGTATGTCCTGATACTAACTGGTTAACATTGGGGCAGGGGGCGGCACCTGGCGATAATTGGGCAACAGCGATATTGATCCACTGCCCGGTTATCACTAAGCAGTGAAAGTCAGGCACAGTAAAGGCTGGCCTAACTTTAACTGCTGAAACTAACCGGGCAGTGGCTAAGTATCGCAGCTGACCTGTTAGTTTCACGGCAATCGAGGCAACTAAATATTCAATGCCAGGGCCCAGATATGGCCCTGGCATTGAATATTTATTTTATTTATTTAGTTGTTTTTTATATACCGTCTTTCTACAATTCAAGACGGTTTACAAGGAACATAAAGTAACAGAGTCAAATCTGTTGTACATGGAAAAGAACATTTTGAGTATAAGCAAACATGGTTCAACTCATAGCATGTACATATTTACAGGATAATTAGTACAGGATAATTAGTGGGGTGTACTCAGTAGATGTGGGTTAAGGGGGCAGGGAAAAGTGTTCGCGGAAGAGGTAGGTTTTGAGTTTTTTCCGGAATTCAGAATGATCAGGGCAGTTACGTAGCTCAGATGGGAGGGAGTTCCATAATGAGGGGGCGTACAGTGAAAAGGTCCTGTTGCAGGTGGTTTGTTTACATGTTTTCTTTAGTGAAGGGATGTTTAGGTGGTTTTTGGTGTTAGAGTGGAGTGATCTTGTGTTATAAGATTTGGCTAAAAGGGGGGATAGGCAATGGGCTGATTCATTGCAAATGATTTTGTGTATGAGAGCGATGGCTTTGAATTTTATCCTGGGTAAGATGAGGCGCCAATGGAGGTCATAGAGGATTGGGGTTATGTGAGTGTGTCTAGGTTTGTTTGTAATTAGGTGAGCTATGGTGTTCTGCACATTTGGAGAGGATGGGTACTGTTTTTAGGAAGGCCTTGGTAGATGAGGTTACAATAATAAAGGGTAGGGGTGGTGAGCGCCTGGCAGAAGGTATGAAAGGAGTCAGGGCTTAGTAAAGGTTGGAGGTTTCTCAAGGTTCGCAATTTGGCATAGATTGTGTTTGTTGTTTTCCTTATCTGGTCATGGAAGGTGAGGTTCTGGTTGAATATGAGGCCAAGATATTTAATTTTATTTTTTTATGGGGAGGGTGAAGTCTCCAAGGGTTAGAGTTGTCGGCAGGCTATAGGGAGGGTTGGAGAATATTTAGAGGGCTTCAGTTTTTGATTGATTAATTAAGAGATTGTGTTGACCAAGCCAGTTCCGTATGTGTGTGAGACAATTGCTTATACTGGTGAAGTTAGGGTTTGTTATGTTGAATGGTGTGAAGAACATGATATCGTCTGCGTAGATTTGGTATTGGATTTTGTAGTATTGAAAAATCTTGCAGAGGGGTTGGAGGAAGATGTTAAACAAGAGGGCAGAAAGACTAGATCCTTGGGGGACTCCTTGCTTTAGAGTGAATGGCTGGGAAGTGTTGTTGCCTATGCGTATCTGTTGTGTTCTGTTTTCAAGGTAGGAGAGGAACCATCTCAGGGTTGTGTCTCTTAGTTCAATTTCGTGAAGTCTATCCAAAAGTTGTTCATGGGGGAGTGAGTCGAAGGCTGCCGATATATCTAGGAATATAAGTAGACAACCTTGCAAGGGGTTCTGAGTGCATAGGGTAACTGAGTCTAAGAGAGATGTTATTAGGGTTTCAACTCCGTGGTTCCTTTTAAAGCCATGTTGGAAGGGGTCCAGAGGGGCATAATCATTCATGAAGTTCTGTAGTTGGGTCTGGACAATCTTTTCAGTGATTTCTGCCAGGAAGGGGATGCTCTAGATAGGTCTGTATGAAGTAGGTAGTGAGGGGTCTAGTTTTGATCCTTTGAGGATAGGGCGGATTGATGCCCTTTTTAGTGCTGATGGAACAATGGCAGCTTGGAGGGATGCTTGAACTATATAAAGGATGTAAGGGAGGGCGGAGCCTGATGTCCAGCGGGTAGGACGCTTTGCGTTGAAGCTCCCGAGAGGCCTACTCAGAATCCTGACTTAATACCTATATAAATTTACTATTTCGCTCCGAGCTGACCGGGGCACCTCGGGGGGGATGGCGGCCCATAAACCAGCGCGCTTGGACTTCGGGTCTCCTTCTTCCTCTCACGGAAAACGCTCCAAAACAGAGGTGTCCTCCCCACAGAAGATGGTTCCATTTCGTGAAAACCCCGCAATGCACCTGGAGATTTTGGAGGAAATACGCGGCGTGAAGGAATTGGTGCAGTCCAATGGAGAAGCGCTTCGAGCCATGCGAGAAGACTTTGGAGTGCTCCAGGACCGACTTGAAGGTCTTTCATTACGGCAGGACAATATGGCGGGGGTCCTCGACTCGCACGAGGTGCGCTTGGGCAAACTGGACAAGGCTGAGCGCCAGATACAGAATCTTCAAAAGGAGTTGGAAGATAGCAATAATCGAGCCCGTCGCAACAATGTGAGGCTCCTCGGAATGCCGGAGGGGGTGGAAGCAGGAGATATAAGAGAATTCTTGCTCAAAACTCTTCCCTCCTTGCTGAAGATCACTTTTCACAGAGAACTGGAAATCGATCGAGCACACCGTGTTCCTGCCCGCATGGCGCTCAACCGCACGACCCCCCGGCCTATTATCTTTAGCTTGCTACGATATCAACAAGTGGAACAAATTTTACATGCTGCCCGAGCGAATCATCATTTGGAATTTGAAGGTCGTAAGGTCTCCTTCTTTCCTGATTTGGCAAAACCTACCGTTGACCGTCGGAAGAAACTCCTTGCTCTTCGCCCTCGACTTCAACAGCTACAGGCTCGCTTTGGCCTGTTGTATCCAGCGAAGCTCCGAGTGACTCTCCACAACCAGACCAGGACGTTCGAGGATCCTGATCTACTATCAACATTTTTGGACTCCAAAGAAGCAGAGCAGATGCGCTAATCCCAAATCTTGGACACTTATCTGCCGGCTCTGTCCGCCATTTTGAAGGGCCCGATGCGGCGGTCATAGCCCAGCACAGAAATAGCCTGGACTTTCTTTCTTTCTCTGTATGACTTTTGTCTCTGGTCTCCTATCCCTTCATGATGTGTGCCTCGGTCGGATTCGGAGCACGCACAGTCCTACAGGTTATGTGTTTTTTCAATTTCGGCCTTCTCTGGGGTTTCTCCCCGCAGACACATGGTCGCCAGTAATTTTGGGGTTTTGCTTCTCCTCTACCGTACTGCGGTTTTCTTTGTTAATGTGGGGCGCTTCATTGTATTATATTAGCTTATTTTTCCTATGTCATGTGTACAGCCAGATACAGTCAGTTTGAGGGACACAGTGAAATTATGTGTGCTATCATGCTCAGAATTTTAACTTTTCTGAATGGCCTTATGTAAAATCTTATTATTCATCGTCAAAGGCATTACTGGTCCACTCAAAGGAAAGAAAATCCTTAGCTATCTTAGCCACGAGCATGTTGATTTGGTGTTTCTTCAGGAAACGCATTACATTCCGCTGAAACACTGAAACTCAATGCTAGGCCTCACATGGTCGCTGCCTATTCTCCCACCGTTTCCAAATGGTACGGGATAGCCATCCTGGTTAAGAAGTCTTTGCACGCTACTGTACCTGATATTAGCGCTGACATGGAGGGTAGATGGGCCCGTGTACACCTTGAGGTTGGAGATAGTGAATTCACGTGTATTTGCACTATGCCCCGAATGTGGACAACCCTGCTTACTATGCAAGTTTTGCGCAGTTGGCCTCGGCCTCCGCCAATGCTCCATTAATACTTGGTGGCGATTTTACTCAAGTGTTCCCTCAATCTTTTCTTCTCAAACAAGGTGCTCGTTGGTTGGAAGATCCAGTACCGAGCAGACCTGTGTGGCTAGATATAGTAGCGGGCCTTTGCTAACCGATTTCTCTTACCTTACTCCCTGGTATGACTCTCCCATTAGACTCCCACTATCCACCAATGCTTTTCGACATTTTAGGTACCTTTAATACTCTTATGCAACCTTTCGACTCCCGACTCTGGTCAGTGCAACTTCAGCATTGCATTCGGAGCACTAGAGTACTCCCGCCATCGGCACTCTCTGCATAGGGTTGATTGGAGACTTCCGATCTCTCGGTAGTTCACCGGGTGTAGCATCCAATTTTCCTAAACCTTATGTAATGCTATCACTAGAGATACCTCTATAGCGCAGAAAGTATGGGAGAGAGAATTGCATGTGACTTTGACCTCGGAGCAATGGAGCCTTATCTGGAGCAGAGGGACACGGGTCCCCGACCCGCCTCACTCACTCAGACCCTCTTCTTTCTAGCCCACCGGTGTTTTTACACTCCTCACAGATTAGACAAATGGAACACTACTCAGGGTAATGGTTGCTGGACACGTCCTGCGGCCATTGGTTTATTGCTTCATGTTATGCATGAATATCCCGCACTACAGTATTACTGGCGTCGGGTCTGGGGTCGTATTTAGTCTATATCGCACTCTCAGGAGTCCCTTTCTTGGAGGATAGTGGGACTTCGCCCAGTTGCGGGGATCCCCTCTCTCCCAAAAATGGCTTATCTCCTTTCGAACTTTATGCTTGGCATTGCTATTTCCCTAATTAAGTAATACTGGGAAATTAGTTCCCATCTGAGCCTCAATGAATGGTGGAATCATGCCTGTCTCTACAGTAAATATGAACAAATACCTCGTCTGTTCGCTTCCTCCGTTCAGACTCCTTCTCATTGGTCTCAATGGAAGATGCTCAATGAATATGTACATTTTGCTAAAAGCTCTCATTTGACTGTCTAACTTTGTATATATCTCTGTCTCATGATCATGCTGTATTGTGGATACTTTTTTTGATCGTTTGATGTATAATCACTGTTAATTGGAAGCGCTCACATGCTGATACAAACGGGTAGAGAAGAAGCACCGGGGTGGGGGGCAATGGGTTTACTTTTCCTTATTGTATACTTGTTTTGTCTCTTTTGGTGTGTTGTTTCTTTTGTTTGTTGCAAAATGAAAATAAAAGTTTAAAAAAAAAAAATAAAGGATGTAAGGGCAGATAGATTCTTTAGTGGCCTTAATCCAGAAGACTGGGCATGGATCTAGGGCAGAAGTGGATGCATTGAGATCTTTAATGACTGTGCTTATATTCTTTAGTGAGAGGGGGTCGAAATTATTCCAGGTAGATGTAGCAGTTGTGTTGTTGTGGTGTGACAGCAGTTGGAAAGTAGCTGGTTGGAGGGGTGAGTGGAACTTTGAGCTGAGATTGTCTGCTATGGTTTGAGGAGATATTTTTGATACTGGTTCCTGTTGAGTGGGTTTGCTTATTAGGGATTTGGCTATGGAGAAGAGTTCTCTGGGTTTATTTAGTGAACTCTTGATTACCTTTTCGTAGTTTTCTCTCTTCTGTTTTAACGTTTCTGAGCAGTAATATCAGAGCTTTTCTGTTTAGCTGTTATATGTGTCAAAGTCCCAGGTACGTCACCAGCGACGTTCAAGTCATCTGAGTTTTTTTTTTATGTTGCATAGGTTGGCAGTGAATCAGGGTGTTCTTTTGCATTGCTTTTGGGGCTGAGGTTTGGGAGGTAGCACTGCAGCAGAGGACAGGATTCTGTTCCATTCGTTAATATGGGAGTCAAGGTTCAATTGTTTGTTGTTAAGTGTTTCCAGTGAGGGAATGGTTTGTTCTAGGAATGTGTCTGTGTTGAATTGTTTGAATTTGCATGTTTGCTGGGGTGGGGAGGCTTGTGGCCTTTTTTGAAGATAGGAAGGGAGTGAGAATTGAATGAGAGTGGTCAGACCATGGTATAGGGTGGATGGAGTGCGTAATTTGTCCATTGGATGATATATGCTGTGGGATAAAGATGAGGTCAAGGATGTTGCCTTTATTATGGGTGGAAGTTTTGAGAGTTTGGGAAAAATGTAGAGCATCCATAGCTTGTAAGAAAGCAGAGGATTGTTTCTGTGAGGTTGAGTGGAGGTTAAGATCTCCTAATATTATGAGTGGGCGTGAGATAGGTTGGGGCGTGCATGCTGACTCAAGTATTGTGGAGAGGTCGAATGTGTCAGTTTGGGGGGCCCTGTATAAGAGATATAGTGAGAGAGTAGGATTGTAAACTCTGATAGAATCCATTCCAGGGGTGGAGATTGATACAACTGTTGATTGGTGAAGGTCAGTTCTTGAGATTACAGCAACTCCGCCACCTCTACTGGTTTTTCTGTTACATATATTGAATGAGTGTGTAGAGGGGCAGAGTTGGTTCATTAGTATGGAATCAGTTTCATGAAACCATGTTTCAGTAAGACATAGAATATCCAGGTCATGGTCAATAATTACAGTAGATCTGCAATGAGAGGAATCTTATTCCTGGCTGAGCGCTAATTGATTAGAGCGCATTTAAAGGGGGGTGGGGGTGGATATGATCAGAGGCTAGGGTAGTGGTGAGGTTGGGGATGGTGTGGATTTTTTTAAGGTTGCAGTACCGGCTATGATAGTTTGGGTGGGTGTGGGATGGGTTATATTGTGTGGGAGGATATCTTAATGAGTGGATTATTGGGATAGGAATTGGAATGCAGTGTTTTTCTACCAGTGCATACGAGAGGAGCGAATAGGTAGAGAAACGTAGGAGGAGCGCTGTCCATAATTTGATGCGGCAGATATTGGGTGACTCCATATTGCAGTAAGTTAGGTAGAGTAAGATACTAGGGGGATAAGGGGGGGGGGAGGGATAGCTCTGGAGTCAGAACCCTGGAGAGCATGCAAGGAAAGTGGTTGGGATGATTGCAAGGTAATAGGTGGTCGTAGACAGGCCGTAGATTTTGTGAGGAATGGGAGAGTAAGGAACAAGTGAAAACTCTGTTTTAGTTAGAAGTGATTCTGACGTAGATAGTATGTGATAAGAGGACAGGTGTTAGGGCATTCAGATATAGCAGTCAGTAGTAAAGTCAACAAGTATTTTCACTTTGGCTCTAGGTGAGAATTTACATTCAAGTACATTGGCTTAGGTCTAGATAACAATGCTTGTAGCTAGGGTAAAGCTAGTTGGTAGATTCATTTAACATACCTTTTGTGTTGTTGCGTTTGTTTTCCATGCCTAAGGGCCACGCCAAAGGGCCCTCTGGTGAGGCCCTCAGGCACGGGCCTGCCAGGCATGGGCACGCCTGCAGCGTGCTCAGTTTTTAAGCAGTGTTCGTGTCTTCCTGATTGGTCTTGGTGGGGGGAGCAGGAGGAGTTAGATGCCCTTGCTTCCTCCCCCAATGCGCGATCGGGACCGGTGGAGAGCTGGATGATCCGGCGATGGAAAGGGCTGCTCCTGCAGCATGCTCAGATTTTAAGCAGTATTCTTGTCCTCACAATTGGTCTTGTCAGGGGGAACAGGAGAAGTTAGATGCTCTTGCTTCCTCCCCTGATGCGCAATCAGGACCAAAGGAGAGCTGGATGATCCAGCGATTGAAAGGGCTGCTCCTGCAGCATGCTCAGTTTTTAAGCAGTGTTCTTGTCCTCCCGATTGGTCTTGGCGGGGGGAGAAGGAAGAGTTAGATGCTCTTGATTCCTCTCCCAATGCGCGATTGGGAGCGGTGGAGAGCTGGATGATCTGGCGATGGAAAGGGTTTAAAGTCCAGCGGCAGCAGCCATCACTGAATATCGGGTTCTGAATATCTGGGTTGCCTGGATTGCTGAGAAGCTAACCAGGCAGTGGCACGATACAGCTGCTGACCAGTTAGTTTCAGCAGCAAAGGTTAAGCCTGCCCTTACTGCACCTGACTTTCTCCTCTTAACAAAACCAACATTGACTCAATATCACTGCTCCATTAGTATCATAAAGTTCATATGTGTTGAAGAGTATATATATATATAGTTCCCTGCCGACGAATCCTTACAAATATATACTTATATAAAGGAGGTCTCAGACTTATCGGCACTGAACTTCAGACTAGGCACCAGCAAAGACATATCTAAGTCTGAAGTTCAGTGCCGATAAGTCTGAGACCTCCTTTACATAAGTATATATTTGTAAGGATTCGTCGGCAGGGAACTATATATTGTGACCCCCTATTAATGCCCCCAGCGAAGGCATGTAGGGCTTAAGGGGTTTGTTTCCTTCTTGAGCAGGTATTCCACTATTTCCTGAGGCAAAGCCTTTTGGGAAATGTAGTTCTCTTTTACCGTCCAATAAAGGGTAGTGTGACTCAAAAGTGGTTAAAGCAACAAAGGATTTATTCCCCTCCCGAGGTGGATTTCAACAAGGAAAATAAGGTACAAAAAACAGGTGCTTCTGGCAGAAGGACAAAATAAAACTTTCAAACTCAAACAGCTTACTTCAGCACAAAAACATGGCTTCCAGCAATCAAGGTAAACGGTTCTGTTTTCTTCACAGCTTTATACTTTTAAATCCCAACAATTCTGTATTTCTCTTCAAAGCATTAATTCAACGCAGGGAGAATATATCATTAGATAATGTAATCGTACAGTCCATTAATTCCTCTGGCGTATTTACAAACTCTGACTCTGTCTCCATTAATTCCTCTTCTGAGGCAGGAAATGTTTGCAATGTTAAATCTTGTGCCACGCCTTTCCTCACTGCTTTAGGCTTCTGGCTATACTCTTGAATCAGGTACTGCTTTAAACAAGCATTCTCATCACAGTCATTTTCCTCACAGCCCCAACCCTCCGGGTAGATAAAATCACAGTGATTATTAAAACCCCAGCCTTTAGGCTTACCTCTAGCCCTGGCTGAACAAGGTTTACAGTTCCAACCTGACTTGTGCACAGAAGGTTTAAACTGCCTTCCTGGCTTTCTCTCCTTTCTGTACTCCCCAGGATACTGCAGATAACCTGGTCTGCTTCTGTTGTATCTTTCTCTTGGAGACTCTGTCCTCTCTCTGAATGGAAGCTCAGTTACTCCCTTCCACGGAGACTTTGTCCTTCTCCTCCCTGGGATAACCTTGCTTGTTACGTTCTCCTCAATACTGTCCAAACCTTCCTCGACACCTTCGATACCCGGGATCCTTCTGATACCTTGAATACCTCTCCTTTCCTCTACTGGGACCTCTTTATGAGTCTGAATTCTAGGGTAGTGCTTAACTCCATCCCCTAACAGGTGTTCTGAATTAGCTCGTGACTCCCTGTCTAATTGGCAGCCCGGGTGTGTTTCTTTCCCTTGTACTTGGTTTCCATGGCCACCATTAGCCATGTGCTTTTGTTTATGCCTCAGCACTGCTCCTGTTTCCTGCTTTTTAGCTCTTTCTGAAGGGCTGGAGGGACCCACTATGTCACAGATCCCCCCCCTTAAAATATTACGGGCTGCCGGAACCTGTGACGGACAGCATGTAATCTTTCTTACTGGGTTCCTGTGGTTCTCTGTAATGGCCAACCTTACCGTCGCTACCCGTTCTTTCCAAGGTTTTAAAACATTAATGTGGTAGATTTGGCGACGGCCCTTACTATTTTCTATGAGGTATGAGACGGGACCTACCCTCTCCACTACAGTGCAGGGCCCCTTCCATCTCGACTCAAATTTGGGTCCTACCTCGGCAACCATAATTACCACTTTATCTCCCACCGCCAACTGGCGAGGTTTCGTTCCCCTGTCATAGTATTTTTTCTGCCTCTTCTGGCTAGCCTGTAAATTTTCCAAAGAGATTTGAGACGTTCTTTTCAAACGACTCCGTAGGTCTCTCAGGAACTGGGGTACTTCCGTCTCCTCCTTATCCGGTTCTACCCATTGTTCGCGTAGTATATCAAGCACTCCTCTAGGGGCTCTACCAAATAGCAATTCATATGGGGACGCCCCTAGGGACGCTTGTACGCGTTCCCTACATGCATATAGTACAAAGGGTAACAACGTATCCCATTCGGACATCTGACCCTGTAGTCCCCGCCTAAGCATTTGCTTAATTGTCTGATTGGTTCTTTCAACCATCCCATTGGACTGGGGGTGATATGCGGCCGTCCGCACATGGTGTATGCTAAAGGCATCCCACACATTAGCTAGGTATTTAGACAAAAAGTTGCTCCCTTGGTCAGTGAGCACCTCCTGAGGGAAGCCAACCTCACAGAACAGCTTGATAAGTTCCAGGGCTATTGTTCTGGCAGAGGTACTCCTAAGAGGTATGGCCCACGGAAAGCGTGTTGCCTGGTCAACGATCACCAACACGTACTGAAAACCCCGGGAAGTCCTAACGAGTGGCCCTATAATATCCATGGCCATTCTACGGATAGGTGTGGATATGGCAGGTGTGGGTATCATAGGCACTGCTCTCGGTTTCGAGGCAGTAACCCGCTGGCAGGTGGGACACGCTTCACAGTAGCGGGAAGTTTCCTTGTAGACCCCTGGCCAGTAAAAATGGGCCAGGACCTGGTCCAATGTCCCCTGAATTCCCTTGTGGGCTCCTATTGGGTGATCATAGGCTAGCCGCATCACTATGGCCTTGAACGTGGTTGGTACCACCAGCTGCTTTCTTACCTCCCCTGTGAATGGATTGTTACTCTCCCTGTACAAAATATCCTTATCCAAAAGAAATCGGGGCAGAGTATTCCTTTCTTCTTGTGCATAGGCAAAGGCTCGTTTCAAAGCAGGGTCTGCTTTCTGTTCCCCTGGGAAGGAAGGGAATTTTTTCACTAATTCTGCTGGAACCCAGGGTAACCCCTCCCCAGCTTCCAGTCCAGCCCTTCCTTGGGTTCTGTTTTGCCTTTCCTGTCTTTTCTTGGCCTTTCCTTTTTTCACCTTCTTAGATGGGGCATCGAAAAGGTCAGTCTGTGCGGGCAATGGGCCTGTTACTTCCTCCTCACTTTCCCTTTCTGACTCAGGGAAATCCTCCCTATCTCGGGATGGTCCTGCTACTTCCTCTTCAGGGTCCATTTCACCCTGAGGGGTTTTGGCCTGGGACCGGGTAGAGACATATCCTGTCCTTTCCTCTATACCCTTCCCTAACCCCTGGCAAAATAGGGGCCAATCATTTCCTAAAATGATATCATATAGTAACTGTGGGACTATTGCCACCTTCACTTTCCTTTGCGTTCCTAACCCTTCTATGGTAAGATCATTTACAGGGTAATAGGAGGTCGACCCATGTACGCATTGTACTCTCACTTGCCCTACTGCTTGACCTGGTGCTGACTGGGCTTGTATGGCTTCCCAAAGCCGTTGGGACACCATACTCTGGTCAGCACCAGAGTCAAGTAGCGCTCGGGCCTCTATGCCCTCTACATGCACGGGAATTAAAAACCCTGCCTGGATTTTCTTCCCATTGCCAGACACTAATGCAGTACGTAAAGCACAGTCTTTTTGAAAATGCCCAAAGTTCCCACACTTAAAACATTTTCCTTTACCACCGGGAAAAACCACATTTTCACAAGATATTTTACTTTGTACATTCCTATCTATATTACCAGCCCTTGTTGCTCCCAGAACGCCTAATTTTGAGGTTTTCGCAAATTCAGCCTCAAAATATCATTCTGTCATGCTGGCTGCTTCCTCTGTGGTTCTACAATTTTGCAACATGAGAAAGGTTTTTATCTCTGGTGGCACAGCTTCTAAATACTGTTCCAGAATTACATTATCCATTATAGCCTCTATGGTCTTATGCTCTGGTTTAATCCACTTCCAGGCTAAGCCTTTTATTCTATAGTACAAGGCTTTAGGGGTTTCTCCAGGCTTTAATTTTGCCTCCCTAAACCTGCGTCTATAGAATAGAGGGGTCAGCCCTAACCTATCTCTTACCACATTCTTAATTGCATCATAATCTACTGTCAAGGTAGCAGGCATCGACTTATACGCAGATAACGCTTCTCCTGATAATGACATTGCAAACTTTATAGCCCACTGCTCCTTAGGCAGTTTTATGGCTTCTGCGATACGCTCAAATGCGTCTATATAGTCGTCCAAGTTATCTGTAGGCGCTAATTGTCCCAACATAAGTGCACCACTACTAGGTAGTCCTACCCCTTGGGTATACATTGGTAAGTCCTTTGCGGGATCCTGCTGCTTCTTCACTAGTTGTTCCATGAGCTCTCTAATAGGTTTCTGCTGCTCATGGATGGCTGCCACTGTTTGTTCCTGCACGCGTCGGGTCATCTCTAGTTGTTTGTCCCACTGTAGAGACATCCATCTCAGCATCTCCTGAGGCTCCATCTTAGGTGTCCAGGTACCTGAGAAAACACACAAAAGAAAACACCAAGTGTGGCCTGGAAAAAAAAAATTTTCCTCCTTTCTTTTTTTTTTTTTCAATGCTGTGCACTAGTTCTGTGCACTACCTCTTCCTCCGGTTTATCCCTCTACACTTATGCCTAGCCACAATTACCTGGGCTCAGTGCAGAGTCAGGCACTGAGAAAGAGTAGATCCCCTTCTGACCGACTGTCAGCCGAGCACAGGATTCTGCTGCTCCTGGATGTCAGCTCCTGGCTGCTGGACTCTTGTCCCTCCAGGTATCCTTTAATCCAGGTGAAAATCCGAACTACTACGCCATTTGTGACCCCCTATTAATGCCCCCAGCGAAGGCATGTAGGGCTTAAGGGGTTTGTTTCCTTCTTGAACAGGTATTCCACTATTTCCTGAGGGAAAGCCTTTTGGGAAATGTAGTTCTCTTTTACCGTCCAATAAAGGGTAGTGTGACTCAAAAGTGGTTAAAGCAACAAAGGATTTATTCCCCTTCCGGGGTGGATTTCAACAAGGAAAATAAGGTACAAAAAACCAGGTGCTTCTGGCAGAAGGACAAAATAAAACTTTCAAACTCAAACAGCTTACTTCAGCACAAAAACATGGCTTCCAGCAATCAAGGTAAATGGTTCTGTTTTCTTCACAGCTTTATACTTTTAAATCCCAACAATTCTGTATTTCTCTTCAAAGCATTAATTCAACGCAGGGAGAATATATCATTAGATAATGTAATTGTACAGTCCATTAATTCCTCTGGCGTATTTACAAACTCTGACTCTGTCTCCATTAATTCCTCTTCTGAGGCAGGAAATGTTTGCAACGTTAAATCTTGTGCCACGCCTTTCCTCACTGCTTTAGGCTTCTGGCTATACTCTTGAATCAGGTACTGCTTTAAACAAGCATTCTCATCACAGTCATTTTCCTCACAGCCCCAACCCTCCGGGTAGATAAAATCACAGTGATTATTAAAACCCCAGCCTTTAGGCTTACCTCTAGCCCTGGCTCAACAAGGTTTACTCTGAGACATGGGAATGGCTGTAGGTTCCAAACCTGACTTGTGCACAGAAGGTTTAAACTGTCTTCCTGGCTTTCTCTCCTTTCTGTACTCCCCAGGATACTGCAGATAACCTGGTCTGCTTCTGTTGTATCTTTCTCTTGGAGACTCTGTCCTCTCTCTGAATGGAAGCTCGGTTCCTCCCTTCCACGGAGACTCTGTCCTTCTCCTCCCTGGGATAACCTTGCTTGTTCCGTTCTCCTCAATACTGTCCAAACCTTCCTTGACACCTTCGATACCCGGGATCCTTCTGATACCTTGAATACCTCTCCTTTCCTCTACAGGGACCTCTTTATGAGTCTGAATTCTAGGGTAGTGCTTAACTCCACCCCCTAACAGGTGTTCTGAATTAGCTCGTGACTCCCTGTCTAATTGGCAGCCCGGGTGTGTTTCTTTCCCTTGTACTTGGTTTCCATGGCCACCATTAGCCATGTGCTTTTGTTTATGCCTCAGCACTGCTCCTGTTTCCTGCTTTTTAGCTCTTTCTGAAGGGCTGGAGGGACCCACTATGTCACAATATATATATATATACTCTTCAACACATATGAACTTTATGATACTAATGGAGTATTTATGAAGTTCGACAGAATTCTCCACTGTAAGAAAAGGACCAAATAGGATTGTTGTATCATTAATATCACTGCTGCCCGGTTAACTCTGGGTGCCATCCCCAGAACTGTCAGTGCTGTTGAATATCCACAGGTGGCACTGGGGCATGCAGCAGTGCCACCTGTGGATATTCAACAGCACTAACCATGTTAGTGCCGCTGAATATCCCAGCTAGGGGGATTAACGCATGTTAATCCCTTTGATTATCGGGCCATTTGTGTCTATGGGGGAAATGTTTGATACATAGGGCCCATAGTAGCTGAGATCATTTTTCTAATTTCAATAGATGTTTATGTTCAAAAAACTTTGGGGCCTTTTTACTAAAGCATGGCAAGGTTCTGCACTTACCATGCATTCAGCACCAAAATTAATGCATGGCGAGTGAAAAGCCTCCATGGTAATTGTAGGGGCATGGACAGCATATTCCTGACATGTCCTGTAAAACACATTGAACCCATGTGCAGTTACCACAGGTGCTCTGACCACCACTCATTGAGGTGGCGGTAAAGAAATTACGCTAATTACAACACTGACAGCATGCGACAAATGCTGCTGCACTAACTGCAATGTGCTGTCCATGCCCACTCTCCTCCTCTAACCCACCCAGTCCCCACCGCACTGTGTGATGTGCTGTCCATGCCCACTCTCCTCCTCTAACCCACCCAGTCCCCACCGCACTGTGTGATGTGCTGTCCATGCCCACTCTCCTCCTCTAACCTACCCAGTCTCCACCCCACTGTGTGATGTGCTGTCCATGTGTACTCTCCTCCTCTAACCTACCCAGTCCCCACTCCACTGTGTGATGTGCTGTCCATGTGCACTCTCCTCCTCTAACCTACCCAGTCCCCACTCCACTGTGTGATGTGCTGTCCATGTGCACTCTCCTCCTCTAACCTACCCAGTCCCCACTCCACTGTGTGATGTGCTGTCCATGTGTACTCTCCTCCTCTAACCTACCCAGTCCCCACTCCACTGTGTGATGTGCTGTCCATGTGCACTCTCCTCCTCTAACCTACCCAGTCCCCACTCCACTGTGTGATGTGCTGTCCATGTGTACTCTCCTCCTCTAACCTACCCAGTCTCCACCCCACTGTGTGATGTGCTGTCCATGTGCACTCTCCTCCTCTAACCCATCCAGTCCCCACCCCACTGTGTGATGTGCTGTCCATGTGCACTCTCCTCCTCTAACCTACCCATTCCCCAACCCACTGTGTGATTTGCTGTCCATGTGCACTCTCCTCCTCTAACCCACCCAGTCCCCACCCCACTTGTGTGATTTGCTGTCCATGTGCACTCTCCTCCTCTAAACTACCCAGTCCCCACCCCACTTGTGTGATTTGCTGTCCATGTGCACTCTCCTCCTCTAAACTACCCAGTCCCCACCCTACCGTGGAATGTGCAGTCCATATGCACTCTCCTACTCTAACCCACCCAGTCCCCACCCCACTGTGTGATGTGCTGTCCATGTGCACTCTCCTCTTCTAACCCACCCAGTCCCCTCCATTGTACAATGTGCTGTCAATGCGCACTCTCCTCCTCTAACCTACCCAGTTCCCACCCCACTGTGCAATGTGCTGTCCATGTGAACTCTCCTACTCTAATCCACCCAGTCAACACCCCACTGTGTGATGTGCTGGCGATGTGCACTCTCCTCCTCTAACCTACCCAGTCTCCACCCCACTGTGCAATGTGCTGTCCATGTGCACTCTCCTCCTCTAACCTACCCAGTTCCCACCCCACTGTGCGATGTGCTGTCAATGCACACTCTCCTCCTCTAACCCACCCAGTCCCCACCCCATTGTGCGATGTGCTGTTACCATGGAAACTAGCACCATGGAGCTGTCATGACAGTGCGTTGACAGTTCAAAAAAATCAATCAATTTATGCCTTCGAGTCAGGGGTGGCCCAAGGGGGGTGTGGGTTCATATGTGAAGACTCATTGGGGGGCCTCATTTGCATAAGGGCTCCATTTGCATAAATATTTGCATGATGTTAATGTGCACTAACGTTTAGTAAACATGACTCCTAATGAGTGTTTGGATAACGAAAGATTACGAGATTTCTACATTACTATACGTCAAGCACATTAGGAAGTACTACAAACACTGCCCATTTAGAACCCATACCCAACCTGCCATATCATAATAGCAGTTCCAGGACTCACAAAGCACCATCCCTAAATATTGAAAGGCAACACTGCAAATATTAAACAAATACATCTCAGAGAATACCAATATATCTCCTACTGGCAAAAGAGATCAAGTGACACTGTCAGATAGAAACTACATGAACAGAATACCTCTGCTCAGTTACACATGCAGAACATAGACCATCACCACACAAAGAACAAGGATCACAATTTAGAAATAGGAAGACAATAATTAAACTAGGAACCCCAAAATCCAAACTTGGAATGTACAACAACAATGGAGAAAGAAAACTATAAATTTCGTCTTGTACTAAACAAAAACGCAAAGACATTAACGATGCACATTTCCCAGAGCCAGGGGCGGCTCAAGGCAATCTGCTGCCTGGGGTGAGGGATGAGATGATGTCCCCCTCCCCTATAGTGGGGGGGAGGCTTTCTCAAAACTCCAGTCAGATACTGAACCAAACCAAAAAGCCGATTAGATTATATGAAGGAAATGTGAGAGTTTGCATACCAAGGAACTAAAAGAAAGAGTGAGAACCACAGCACAGTTTATAAAATTAAATTATAACTCAACAGTGGGTGCAGAGCAGAACCAGGACATTCACCTACAGAACTCAATATCTTAAAAAACAAACAAACCTTATCCAGTACCAGGCATATTGTGAACTGTCATCATATTTCTATGTTTCTATATTGAAAGCAAGTTCTGCCACGAGGGGACATGGGATGAGGGTGAAGGGAGATAGGTTCAGGAGTGATATGCGGAAATATTTCTTTACGGAAAGAGTAGTGGATCCGTGGAATAGTCTCCCAGTGGAGGTGGTAGAGATGAGGACAGTAACTGAATTCAAAAAAGCATGGGACAAACACAGAGGATCTCTAAAGGTAAAAGGGGACTGTTGTAGTTGTTGATATGGAAGGACAGACTAGATAGGCCATGTGGTCTTTTTCTGTCATCATATTTCTATGTTTCTATTGTCAGCAACACTTCCCTGGTGGCCAGTGGACGCAAGGGCAGGTGCGACACAAAAATATGAGGTTAAGATTGGAGAGTCTTCTAATGGCCCAAATGGCTCTTGGTCCTTGTAGTTGCTTTGCTCCAATCTTCAATGAAACAATCAAGCTGAGTGGTGGGAATTAATAAGGCTTTTATTTCCCTTTTCACAGTGGTTCTAAATAGTGGGTTACAACTTTAAAGCAAATGTCCTTCATTCAGGTAGAAAACAAACTCAGGGTTCAAAGCAAAAACTGTTATACGTCACAGGAATGGAGGTGCTCAAACAAATAAAGAATGCTCTGCTGGCAATTCACCCAATCACAAGTCTGGCAGTGACTCTAAACTTTCAGAAATGCAAAGTGTACAGTCCATCTCATGGTCAGATAAATCTCCTGCCAGTTCCACTTGCATTGGCTCGATATCAGAAAGCTCTGATTCTATATCCCTGGTTTCTTGTAAAACACATTCAGGGGTTTTGTATATTTTCTGTAGCAAGTCCCAATGTCCTTGGCCTAGCCTAGGGCATCAGCCACGTGCTGTGTTAAGCTTTAAAGTACCCTCTCTCCTTAGAGGCTTTATAGCAGCTTTATCATAGCTTTTACCATTCACAACTTTCTTATTAGGCATACATTTCTCATACCTTGTATGGCAGCAATCCTCAAGTAACCGGCTTTCTTTCACTGCTTGCCTTTCCCAGGCAGCAGCTTGGTGAAATCCTTTTCTATGCAGGTTAGGCTTACCCTGTAGCCTTTGACTTCCTTCTCCTGGTGAAGGCCTGCCTCTGTACAAGCCCAGCTTCTGGCTTTCTGACTCAGTGTGGCGTGGCTTCTCCAGCTGATTCTTGTTTGGCTTAGGGCTGCAGTTACAGCAGTGCTTTTGCCTCTGAGGGCAAACAGCTCTCGGTTTGGCTTGAGCTGACACCTCCTTAGGTTCTTCCTCAGCTCCTGGGAAATTACCTCTCCCTCCTGGGAATCCTCTAGCACTAGAGTAGTCAGGTTTCCACTTCCACCTCTCTCTCTTGGTGCTGCCAGTGATTCTCCCCTTGCTTCTGCTCGGGCTGCTACTTCTGCTGCTGCTTCGTCTGTTGCCAGTGCTGCCTCTTCTCCTTCCTCCTTTCCAGTCTTCCACACTCCCCTTATGAAGCCCTCCTGCCTTTGAGGATTGGAAGCTGGTTAGCATTTCCTCGTGACCAGCTGGGCGTGGCTCTTCAGTCTCCCTGAAGACACTCTTGCTCTCTTTAGCTGGTTCCTGGGAATATTGCAAGTCTTTTTCCCTGTGAAAAACACCTTCTTTTCTCTCAACCGGGCTCTCATCAGCCCTCGCTGCATGACACTATGTAAAACACTACAACAAAGTCATCGAGTATCTATAGAGAAATTTACCATACCATACCATATCAACACCAATTTCCAAAACTCACATAAGGAGACCATGCAAAAAAAAGCATCATTGTAAATACTGCAGTGGGCCCTGGAACATCCAACACCTATTTGAAAAGCTGAACAATTCAGATTACTACAGTACAGATCCCTACATACAAACTCCATGTTAACAGAACACCTGGTCTTGGTCACACACTCAAAACACAGACCCTCACCAAGCACAGAGTAAGTGACTGTAATTTAAAAATAAACATATGTAGATACAAATTAAACTGCAAACTCAAGAAGCCAGATTCTGCATACAATGCAATACTAGAGAAATAGAAAGAGATGCATTTCCATGTACTGTATAAAATATAAAGACAGCACCAAGTCCGGTCAATAAATTGAAAATAAAATTCTCTTCTAACTTTGTTGTCTGATCATTTTATTCTCTGATCATGTAGGTCCCAATCTGAGGTTTCTGCTTTTCTCTGTCTCCCAGTGCATCCTCCTGTCTACTTTCCCCCAGAGAAGGCACGAGGGTGATGCAGGGCCATGTGCAAAGACTTACTGCGGCATCATTTGCATATATTTAGTATGCTTTATTTTAAAATGTATATGGCACCCATCTAAAATCCTAGGTGGCTTCTAAACATACACATGCAATTTAGTAAAACAATATTACAGTAATACAAACATAATAATAAAACATGAAATTTGATTAATGAAAAGTCACTTACACAGCCTCCCCCCCCCCCCCCCAGATCAAACTATTATAAGTACTCCTATGAGGAAAGGCTAAAAAGGTTAGGGCTCTTTAACCTGGAAAAGAGATGGCTGAGGGGAGATATGATAGAAGTCTATAAATTAATGAACGGAGTGGAACGGGTAACCGTAGATCGATTGTTTACGTTATCAGAATATATAAAGACTAGGGGACATGCAATGAAGCTACAGGGTAAACTATTCAAGACTAATAAAAGAAAATATTTTTTCACTCAACGTGTAATCAAACTCTGGAATTTGTTACCGGAGGATGTAGTAAAGGCTGTTAGTGTAGCTGGGTTTAAAAAAGGTTTGGACAAGTTCCTGGAGGAAAGGTCCATAAACCATTATTAAGAAGTGACCGAAGATATCAATGCTTGACCCAGTACAAGCATTGTGGAACTTGTGTCTCTTGGGGAAACTGCTAGGTACATATGACCTAGATTGGCCACTGTTGGAAACAGAATACTGGGCTTGATGGACCTTGATCTGACCCAGTATGGCATATCTTATGTTCTTATGTTATCTGTACATCAGATTTATTTTGCTATGACCAGATTATTGATGAGAATGGAAGATATAAAATGGGAAATTAATCCTGGTAGCCATGAATTTAAACACTGGATTGGATTGTGTCAGAGCTGGAAAAGTCCGGAACTCAGCAGCGGTGAAGCTTTCAGGCTACTAAACAAAATTAAACCGAGACATTCTCTGAAAATTTGAAATTTCCTTGAATCTGAACTAAATATTTTAAATTTCAGCCTGGCAGCATGAAGAATGCAAAACTGCAAATCTCAAAAACACTGCATATTCCAGTACCTCCCCCCAACCAACACCCTACAGTTGACCTCACCAAACACCCATAGTACAGGATCCATAGAGCAAATCTACTGTTCCATAACAGCACTAACTTCCAAAACTCACACAACATGGAGTGTACACAGAAAAGGGCAACACCATAAATATTGCAGCGGGCTCTAGAACATCCATACACCTGTTTGAAAAGCTGAACAAGCCAAATTACTACAGTATAGTATAGTTCCCAATGTACAAACTCCATTTTAACAGTATACCTGGCCTCAGTCACACACTCAGAACCAGACCCTCACTAAGTACAGAATAAGTGACTACAACCTAAAATAAAAATATGTAGACAAAAATTAAACTGAAACAGACTCCGCATGCAGTGCAACATCAGATAGAAATGCAGTTCCCCATACTGTGTAAAATTTAAAGATAGCACAAATGCCGATCACTAAAATGAAAATAAAATTATTTTTTCTACCTTTGTTGTCTGACCATTTTATTCTCATCTTCTGCTTTCCTGCCTTCTTTTGGCTCTCTTTCTATGGTCTGTAGTCCATCTGCCATTTCTTATCTCTTGTTTTCTTCACTTCCTTTCATCAGTTTATTTCCAGTCCCAGTAACCCTTCCCAGTATCAGCTCATTTCCAGTCTTCTCTCCCAGTATCTTCCAATGTCAACTTGCATTTCCATGACTGCCACTGGTACCATTCCCTTCCAGTCCCCTTCTTCCCCACTGTCCAGCACCTTCTAGTCCAAATACCATGGCAGCCCCTCTCAGGATCCACTCCCTTCCAGTCCCATTCTCCCATCCACCCACATCAGCCCATTTGTAGCCCTAGCCCCCAGTTTTCTTCCAGGGCCAGCAACTCTATCCTCCCCTCCCCACCATCAGCCCATTTCCAGTTCTAGCCCCCCAGTTGCCTTCCAGGGCCAGCAGCTCCCTCCCCCCCCATCAGACCATTCCAGTCCTAGCCAGCCCTAATCAGCTCACTTCCAGTGCTAGTCCCCCCCCATCAGCCCATTTACAGTAATAGTCCCCTTCAGCACCATTACCGAGTGCTATCCTCTCCTAATCAGACCATTTCCAGTCCTAGCCCCCCTGATCAGCCCATTTCCAATACTAGACCCCCATCAGTCCATTACCAGTTTTAACCCCTCCCCATCAGCTCATTATCAGTCCTAGCCTCCCCTAATCAGGTCATTACCATTCATAGCCCCCCCCCCCCACGATCAGCCCGTTTCCAGTGCTAGTCCCCCCTCAGGCCTTTACCAATGCTAGCCTCCTTAATCAGCCCATTTATTTATTTATTTATCTATTTTTTCTATACCGCCCCTTCCAGAGATCAAGGGCAGTTTACATGGAACAGTTAACAATTTTGTATACTTCTGTATACATTTACATTGAACAGTAATTCTAACTTTGTACAGGTAATAATGCATGCAACTGTCAAAACTATTTACATTGGCTATTTACAAAAGACTATAAACAATGTGTTACAGGGTATAATAGACATTGGGCATGTGTAGTTATTGGAATTTATTTCCTTTTCATCGTAAGTCAAGTGTGTGTGTGTCGGGGGTCTGTCTGGGTTAGCCCATTACCAGTCCCAGCCCCCAGTCGATTAGCCCATTCCCAGTCCTAGCTTTCCCTAGTCAACCCATTACTAGTCCCCCTAAAATCAGCCCATTACCAGTCCTAGCCCCCTCCAATCTGCACATTTCCAGTCCTAGCCCCCCATCAACCATTTTCAGTCCTAGCCCTCCCCTCCTTTGAAGAGCCCCGCGCCTGTCTGATTGGCTTTAAAGGGAGCCAGAGAGGCCCCAGCTCACCTCTTTATAGCCGCCAAAGTGAAGAGCGCTGTTTTTCTTCACTTCGGCAGCTCTGTTCTAGTATAGGCTGCTAGCATGCCGAGTGTCAGGAAGCAGGAAATGCCCTTTGACCTTCAGCTTGCCAGCAGCCGGTGAAGAAAAATGGTGCTCTTCACTTTGGCGGCTGTACAGAGGTGAGACGGGGCCTCAGGCCTCCCTCTGAAGCCAGCCCTGCCGGGATCTGAACAGCATGTTATTGGCGCAGGGCCCCCTGAAGCATGGGGTCCTATGTGAACAACATTCTTGCAAGATGGATGGGTTGGCCCTGCTTCGAGTCATTGCTGACTACTGGTGACCCAGCAGCTCCTGGTTTTTCTTTGCAGTGCGATTGGAAGTAGATTATCAGGCCTTTCTTCTGAAGCAATAGAGGGTTAAGTGACTTGCTCAAGGCCACAAGGAGTGTTAGCAGGAATTGAACGCTGGCCTCTTGTTTACCAAGCCAGTGTTCTAACCATTAGGCTACTCCTCCACTCCTGTGGCAATAACCGGGAAACGGGGATATTAATCCACTGCCCGATTATCACTAAGCAGTGAGTTACCTCATGCTAAAACCCACACTAACCACATAGCGGACTTTAGTACAAGAGTACTTTAGTACCATTGGTGAAAAATATTGCTTATTGTTGACAAACATAGTAGTACCAATCTGTTGTCTAAAAAGTGAAATTATTACAGTTGATTAGTGCCTTAAAAGAGTCAAATAATTAACGACTCTCCTGTGATCTAGGGCAAGTCACTGAAACCTTTATTGCTTCTGCTACAAACTTCGATTGTAAACCTTGTCAGACGGCTGCCTGGGTGAGAATCTTCACAGTCTTGACAATGCATATATTTATATGATTTTTGCAAGGTATTGTGGGTAATGTAGTTCATTCACACCAGACACAGCTGCTGACAATAATTTAGTTGTACACAAGTGTTAAAGCCAATAAGATACTTCTTTATTTATGGGGTTATTTCTCCCAGCACAGATATGCTTGGTAGCACATAAATTAGGTTACTTGCTTGCAGTGTTTAACTTGGTAAAACAAAGTCAAAAATCAAAATCAGGAAAACAACCTTCAAACTTGTCAGGCAATTAGCTAATGTTTTCCTAGCATATCTCTAACAAACGAAAAGCCACAAAGAAAGAAATAAACTGTTCTTGTAAGGTTAACTTCTGATTACTTTCCACACAGATCCAGAAGTAATTCTCTCCTAGCTCACAAGCAATTAGGTGCAGCTCAATTGCTATCAGTTATCCAGCTGAAACCCTTTAGCTGGCTGGTTTTCTACTGTGTGAGTCAAATCCTGCTTCAGGAGCTTTTCTTAGTGGAATAAAGAACAAATTTATATTTCTTTGTGATGGCTGCTGTGCTTTATCACAGAAAGTTACCAACGGAGTTTGGATAGAGAGCAGTCCATATAAACAATATCTTGATCTGCTATTATTTCCCCTTCATCAACAAGCATAGGGTCACTATCATGAATTGGCACAGATGAATCTTTCAATGGAGCACTTTCAGGAGAACACTTATTTCCCTGCTGTCTTTCAAGGTTATAGCTAGGGCATAGATCAGTGTTCATACCTGAGCTTCCATTGTTGCTATAGTTCCTCTCTATATAGCCTGGCCAGTATGTAGTCCAGTTCTTATGTCCAGCCTTCCAGTCCTGATCCCTGGACACTGGATCTCTCTTCACATACCTTCTGGCATAGGTCTTAGAGTCCCTTCCACGTGCAGCCGTCTCCCTCACAGGTAGCCTCTGGTGATTCCTTGTTCTGCAGCACCATTCCTCTGGCTTTCCCCCAGTCCAATGGTCTATGCTGGCCCTTGAATACCTCCCAGTATACGTACTGCCTTGGACTCTTCTAGACTTCTCAAAGGCTTTTCTCCTCTTCCTTCCAGAGGGTTTCTTTCCTTCTCTATCCGTCCAGTTTGGCTTCTGCTTCTGCTGATCCTTCAGATGAAACTGATGATCAAACTCAAGCTGATTCTCAGGATACTGAGGACAATTCTCTGAATATCCAAGGTGATCATGAAGCTGGTCATCTGTAGAATAAACTCTACTCTTATTCTTCTTAGATGAGTGCTCCTCCCTAACACAGCGCAGCTGTGCTGAATCAGGCCCTGCCCTTTGAGATGAGTGCTTAGGGATTACCTCATAGCCCTCCTGATTAAACACACGTTTCCCCACTTCAGCTCCTCTAATGGCTGTTGGAAACCTGGTGCATTCTGGGACTGGTAGTCTTTTATGGCAAAATTCTGTTTTCTCATTTCTACCAGCACTGACAGGTTGCTTGTTCAGAGACACTTCACCTTTTCTATAGCCCCTTCCTGAGCTATGATAAGCTTCCTTATCACAGCCTTCCGGGGACAGGTAAATAACTACTGTACCTCACCTTGAATTTCAGTTACTACTACTGCACTACTAGTGAGCATTTGTATAGTGCTACAAGGTGTATGCAGTATTGTACATAGACATGTAAAAGAAGGCCCTTGCTTATCAGAGCTTACAATCTAGTCAAGACTAACCACAGAACAGCTGGGGAGTAGGATACGTCTAAATCCAAGTCCCTTTCTTTATAATTTCCATCAAGTTCCTTTCAGTAATTCTAGTATGCTTAGAATAGATACTTTAGGACAGATGTTTTTCAAGTTATAACCAAACATACAGACATACCCTTTACATTATATTCATATAGACATTACATAGTCACAGTACCACTGATGTATTTCGGGTTGATAATAGCTGTAGCATCAGTCAATTTCACCAGTCATTTTGAAGATTTATGAGCAGTTTAAAAACTATTTTAGTTAGATAACTATGCCATGACAATACTAAAAGAAGAAATCAATTACAATTGAAGATGAATATTTTTGTCTGAGTTATGTCACAAGTTGATGAATTATTCAGCTATTACTTCTTGCTGAATGTTTCTAAGTTTATAATGCAGACACTGTCGATATGTACAGATGGGGCAACTCAACTGAAATGTCTTCTGCATGGGCAAAAATGTTTCACATCTTTCTGTTCGTTTAAATATTTAATAGAATATTAGTTGATACAAGTAGAGGGTATACTGTCTCCTATTTGCATGTTAATGAAAAGCTATGAATTATATATTTTCTTTTTAGAGAAATAGAAACCGTTTTCTTTCTTTATGGTCATAAAATGGTAGATGATCTCGAAACTTACAGCTGCTGCTCTTTGGAAATTGTGCCTGGTGGACAGTTGGAAACAAACTAAGGAAGACTTCATTTGTGCTGCTTTGCAAAATACAGTGATGTTCATTTTAAACAAAATAGGTTTTAATAATGTCATTACTAATGTGTATTTGCCTGTCTCTCTAAGAAATGAGTTGTAACTAGAAATGATTCATTTTAACAAACGGTGAAAGAAGCAGGTTGCCCTGAGTCAGCGGGAAGTGGATATACACCAGAGAGCAGACTGATTGTGTTAGATTCATCCAGAACATCAAGCAGCACCCTGAGCTCAGGAAAAAAATGGCTTTATTCAAATGATCAGTCTTAGTGGTACTGTGCGGTACAGATTCATACATTCTCCTACTTTTTGATTTGCTGCCAAAACCTCCCACTTCGCAGAATAATTAGCATACGTTTTTCCAGTGCGTGCTTCTATCTTCCTCACAAACTGTAATGAAATGCGGCTATTATAAACTATGCCGTTACTTTTCTTTACTTTTTATGATTAATATGATTCCGTATTTCTGTCCTGCGTGATATGTATGCTCAAGGGGAGGCATTAAATGCGCCTGTGCTCACCGTAAATGAATGCTATAATTGCAGGGGACATGGTGGGCACGCCCCAATCGATAACGCAAGCCTTTGCACTTACCACACGCTAATCTTTGCTCACCAGGCAAGGTAAGCGCAAAAGCTTTAGCTAACGGGCCTCTTTGTTTGTCTCTTGATCTAATGAAGAGGCCGGTCCGTGCTTAACAATCTGTTTATGCTTAAAAACAATACACAGTGTAGCACATGAAAGCAATATACAGTTAAAAGATCCAAAAACAATTCTGAAATAATAAAATGATACTTTGTAGTTCTGTATTGGCAAGTTGATATAAAGCCACTAGGCAAAGTAATATGAATGTTATACCAATAATAACTTTGTATAAACGTTTGATTACAGATCTTGGCAATCCTGCTGTGCATGGTGTGCTGATATCAGTAATGATAAAAAATGGTCTTCTGATGTTGAGCAAGCCAGTTCTCTTCTAACAAAAACAAATTCAACCAGCCACCAACATAAATCACGTACTTACATCTCGTGCACAGCACAAAAATTAGTTTCTGGTATGTAGTTGCCTGTGTAGATGCAATTATTGCTTGCTTAAAGATGAATCCATTTATGCTCTTTTGAGAGCCTGTGTGTAAGGAGGAACATTGCCTTTCATGAAAAGAAAATCCTACAAAACAATGTTTTTTATATATAGAATTGCAATTTTGGTTTTTACAATCATTAATATGAAAGACTGCTTCTTTAGTAATGTTTTTTCTGAAAAAGGGTCCTCAGATTACTTTTCAACAGAGAAACATTTCTGAGTAGAAAATGTATAAAAGGAATCACATTTTCTACAGTCAGTAAGTTTTGTAATCAAACATCAGCAAGCAGCTGGGACAGCAGAAAAATCACCCTACTGAGAGAGCAGCTGCTAAAGGTTGAATGAGAGCAATGGGGATATTTTCTACCACTCTTTCCTTTTGCTATTGGTTCAAGGCGTACCAAGTCTCTTCCAGTAAATCATCACCTCAGATCTACTTATCTTCCAGTTCAGTGAAGGGCTCTATTTGTTACAGATTGATACCTGCAACATTACAAATTGGGCCCCAGGGAAAAGACACAGCAAGCCCCGCATGCCTCTTACATAGGAGTCACACCCAATATAAACTGAGGCTGCTTCATATTTTGTCCTTGTCAGCAATTGGGCCTAAGATGTTTTCCTTACTGTGGGGATACTTTTAAATTGGATAACACACACGCAGACACACACACACACACAGACATAAGCACCAGCTATTGATTTCTTAGAATGCGTCAGAGAAAAGAAAGTTAGATATTCAGTCATCAATAATCTCAACTGCGGAAAGCGGTATTGGGTGGAGGGGCATTGATCAGCTCATCAGACCTCTCTGCTCAAATACTAAAAAAGCGCTGTCATGCCACACATTTGGTACAAGGGAAAAATGGTTTTCTGCTTTGAATCAGAAGCTTAATAAAGAAGCATGGACTGTGTATTAAAACACCAGCGGCACTTCCTATAAGGAGGGCATCAAGATTTTTTCTTCATTCGCTATGAAAGTAGCTACGGATATGTATTTGATTCATTTATTTACTGTCTATGCAATGCCGCGGCAAAGGGAAGTTAAACTAGTCACCGCAACACAGGCAAAATGACAGAAGAACCAATACTATAAGTATGTAAAGCAAGGAACGAGATGCATACAGATATATCACCTTCGGAAAAGGAAAATTTCCCCCAGGCGTTCGGTACAATGAGGCATAAACTGTTTAAAACAGGGCCACACAGGGTGGCAAAGATACAGTCCATCAACATGCCCTGTAATAGATAAATGCAAGGCGCCCTTGTGATGCTTGCAGAGCACTTCCGAAGAGATGAATGCAGCGTGTGTGTGGATGTGGGTTCATTATTTCTGAATAGACAGCGTGGCAATTATCCTAACGCAGCCCAAGGTTGAAATGCAGCATGCTGTTCCACACGTGCAGCTATTAGTCAGCTCAGATGTATATCTGCTGCCTATGCGCTCCTGCTATCAGTGGTTAATCTCTGCTGCTGGAAACCCGAGGAACCACTGTCTGATAATACTGTACAAAGATAAGGAAACAGTGCCCCAAGGGAGACTGTATGTATTTTTGTTCTTGATTATGGTATTTACCCTGTCTGTATCTTTCCCTGCCATTTGATTGATGTAAAATAACAAAACAGTAGCTGGGTCATTTTTCACATGTACAATATAGACTAAATAATGAACCCCCTTCCCTTTGATTCCGGGATGAAAGTACCCCTGGGAGCACTTCCAAGGTTTCCCTTCTCTGAGAGCTGCAAAGACATGCATATCAGTAGCAAGTCCCCTCTGCCCCCCCCCCCCTGTCCTTCCTCCCTGTAGGATTCTCTGAAAGTAAGCCGAGTTCACATTCCCCCAGTGGACACTCGGTTTCCAAAGCATTTTGCCAGGGTTATACAATAAGACAACTGCTATTGAAAGGAGATCTCTTTATTTACAAAAATAAATAAATAAAAATCCACATTGCTTTAGAAGGGCTTTTTTTTTATTAAAATGGAAGAAAAGACAGCACCAGATTTTGCAAGTGGGCAAAACTGAGTAGAGGCCAACGTTCTTGATTTATTTTCCAAAGAATGAAGTGGGATCTAAGTCCCCTACACCGTGTACTCTACTGTGGGCCTTTAACATGAATAAAGTATTTTGATGGTCATGTTGGTTAATTCCAATATGTGGCAATAAAAGTCAGCAAACAAGTAGCCATATTCTCTGACCTGATGAAGAAGAGTACAGCTTTCAGACATTAGCAACAAGGACATTTAATCCAAGTAATTTGTTGATTTTTATTTTTTCACAAGGGCATTTTGAAGATGTCTACCTTTATTTTGCTTTCTTGGGAGTTTCTTTTATTTTTTTTACGTGTATCTCAGCCACACCAATAAACTGCAAGAAGGAATTGCATTGACAAGGCTTAACCTGTGTCTGTTGTCTAGGCATGGGGGTGTGGGGAGTATGTGTCTGTCCCTATGTTGCCTATGGGTGTTTATATGTGTTGTCTTGAGTGCATGAGGGTGTGTCTGTGTGCGTATTGGGAGGGGGGGGGGGGGTTGGAAATCTATGCTGCCTGCAGGTGTATGTGAATGCAGAATTCTTCCTAGTGGGTGGTGACAGATTGTGCATGTGCAGATACGTGTTGCCTGTGTGTGTGTTTGTGGGTGGGTGGGTATATTGATGCAACAGAGTGTGTGTGTGTCTACCAGGCAGATACAGTTTTAAGTCCCTATGTATAATTTCTTTACAACATTATGTTAGGTTAGAAAGAATTAATCCGTCATAATTTATCTAACCCATGTGGACGGTAATTTTATAAGGGGGTGCCTAGCGCGGATTGAGGCACCAAAGTTAAGCCTATTTTATAAAGAGAAATAGATGCCTAATTGTATTAACAAAAAACTTAGTATAAGTGGCAAAGCTTAAGACGCAGGTATTTACACCAGCCCTAGAATAGGTGTAAATGACTGCGCCTATATTTTTCAAGTATGCTCGTATATTGTAGTATTTTACAATCTATGAGCCTACTTGTGTGCTCTGCCTAAATTCTACCCAAACTCTACCCTTGTGCATGCCCACTAGCAAAATGTGTGCCATACATGCCAACAGCAAGTCCTTTTATGCTGGGTGCTGTAAGAGGCCATTTGCATGTGTATGTGACCGCAGATATGCCTAAATGACTGAATAAGGCAGTCACCTAGGGCACCTATTGTCCCCACTGCCTCCCCTCTCCAGGATGTGCAGTGGCGGCAATACATTTAAAAAGCACCATGGTGCCATTTCTGCTTCAGCCCCATTCTGGTTAAGTGGAACCAGAGGGTGGCAGAAGCGTGAACGTCACTGTGGCACCACAACAAAAGGTAACTGGTACTGTGGCATCTTTTTGAATGTACTGGTGCTGCTGCACTTCTCGGAGAGAGGCGGCAGTGGTGGCAACGGGTGCTGGGGTGTAGCAAGGGCAGCGCTGGCAATGAGGCTCACCTGAGCAACCTCATATCCTTACACCAGCCCTGTGTGAACCTCCCTATAAAATGACCCCCTTGATGTCACTGCCAACAGATTCTGTAGCTGCTGCAGTTGCCTCTCTCATAGAAATACATTGGGGAGGGGGGGGGGGAGTTTTTGCCTATGGAAGCTCTAGTCCAAGAGGTTAATTTTTTACCCAGCATAGGAGCAATCAACTTCGTCCTCTTGTTCTCCAGTCAGGCAAATACTATGTCCTAGTGGTTGCTACTCTTTTTTATTGAGGATGAAAGCCATCCTTTATGAGCCTGGTATTAGACACTGATCACAACCCCCCCCTCCCCCCCCCAAAAAAAAAACAACAAAACATCAGATCAATTATTCTATTTAATAACTGTGGTAAGCTGCATGGGTGAGATCCATAAACACAGTCAGAAATGCAGCAGTCTATATAAGCTCATGCTGTCAGAGCTAACAATGCTGCCATACATGCAAATAGGCCCAGCATCCAGGAGTAATCTCTAAAGTTTTTATTTGTTGGCCAGCTCAAATTCACCTCTCTCTGGTCTCTCCTCCTCTCTGGTCTCTAAATGGCTGAATTGGCCCTTTAGTAATTGCTTTTTGATAACTCATCAGTGCTTGCAAAGACAATTTTAGCACAATTAGCAGCATAAGCAAGCTAAACCATTTATTCTTGTTTTTGTTTTTTTTCTTTTGTGAAGATGGAATAGTGTTTATTCTTTTTGGAAGCTTCTTACCCATAAGTAGTCCCACCATAAAAAATGTATGTGATCTGGGGGTGCTACTATAATTCGCCAGCCCTCATCGGAACCCTATGGATACTTCACGCAGATATTTTTAAAGCAGGAATATAGCATAAACTGAAAATAAGTGAACTACAGGAGGAATATTTTTAAACACAGTGACTAGACATAAAGAAAGACACACATTTTGTTTCTGAAAAATAGCGTACAGAAAGTAGACGGAAAAATGATTCAGTAATTAGAGTAAAATACGTAATAACGACCTTAAGTTGCAGTAAATTTTATTTTGAAGATTTTGTTTAGAATTGCCATTTTTGGAACAATATTTGCTGCTGCTAGCATGTCTGAAATTTTTACTATCTGACTCTGCAGAGTACACTAAATGGTATTTATGACAATGATCAAATAGCTGGCCTCTAAAAATTCTTTAAACAGCGACAGCTGTGATCAACCTGGCTCCCTCCAGTCTCCCCACCTCCAGTCTTTCAGGACATAAATCAAACTAATAGTGAAAAAATAACATACATCCTAATACCACAGTCAGCCCTTGAACTAATCAACTGTACACTGTAACCTCAGCTACACAGGGCCCAGTATACTAAAGCTGTTTCTTTTTTGTTTTCATTCCATGTCCATAGAAAAGCAGCAGCTTGGTGAATCATGCCCATAGTCTTTGGACCTGTTTTCATGTTGCCAAGAAGAGCTTGTCATGTGTTTTATATCTGGTGAGACAATTTTGCTTCTGCTATCAGTGATAAATAGGTCAACTGATATGATTTCTGTTAAGGTATACGAAGAATGTTGCAGGAGGTGTCCAAGTTCAGATGCTAGGGAAGGTGGAATTATTCTGCCCCAATTATATGTTGCAGTTGCTTGGCCATGGGGCAGGGCCGTATTGAGCGTGAATCGCGCCCTGTGCGACTTGCACATCAGGCACGCTTCCCCCCCACTCCACCTCTATCCAGACACTTTCTGGACAGCAGCAGGAGAGAAGAGGCACGCCCGATGTGCAGGTTGCCAGTGCGCTAGGCCGATCTGTCCCTCCCTGCTCTGATGCTGCGTCAGAGGAGGGAGGGACCAGATCTACTTAGCGTGCAGCGAGAAGGCTTAATGGACACATTTCAGCTGTCTGCCATTGCCTGTCGCTGCTGAGAGAAGAAAAGGTGGTGGTGGCAGGCAATGACTGACAGCTGAAATGCGCCCCTTAAGCCTTTGCGCCCTGTGCGGCCGCACCGCTCGCACAGGGCTAGGTACGGTCCTGCCATGGGGTATGCATTCCTCCACTCTGTTCCCCAAGATGAAGGCATGCCTGCAAAATCTGAACCAACTTTAGTCATTGGGGTGATTTCTACCCATGTGTTTGGAACCACTAATTGCCATAATACTCATGGATGGGTAGGATGCCCCCATCATCCTCACTCAGTACGGTTCTTTTAGCTCATCTGCACCTAGGGCAGCAGCAACATCAGATTGGTCTACCAGTGAACATGGCATGAAAGGCTTTCCTAGATCTTGCTGGAAACTGCTGATTACGCGTTTTCCTCTGATGTTATTTAAATGAAGTAATAATTCCTGTACTGCTCTTGCATACTAGTCATGTGACACAACCCTGGAAGCAATGGCCTAAGATTCCTGGAAAATAGAGTTCAGTTTAACCATCACATTTAAATCATCCCTGCTGCTGTCAGGTTTTTGTTCCAATGTAAGATGAACACCTATGAATTTAGAGCAGAGGATCTCAACCCATTCCTGGAGGCACACCTAGTCAGTCACATTTTCAGGATAAGCACAATGAATATGTGTGATGCAGAGTTGCATACAATGGAGGCAGTGCGTGCAGATCCATCTCATGCATAGTCATTGTAGTCACAGGACTGGGTTGAGAAACCCTGATTTACAGAGTAAACTGATCTTCCTATTTGTACAAATTTTGGTCTCTCTGCAAGCGGCATGCAAGGAAAATAATACATTTTTGTTTAACTTTTCATTTTGATTTTGTTCTGTTTCATATTTTGGATAGCTTTTGTTTCATTCTGTTTTTCTGATTTAGCGCTTGCTGAATGTTTTTAACACATGCTAAGAAGGGAAAGTTTAAAAGGCATTTGCATGGACAAAACAGTAATTTATGCACAGAAAAAGGCTTTTATAAGATTGTCCTGATATGCAGTGAATTTGGAAAAGGTTTAGTATTTCACCCATAAAGATCAAAATTCAGCTGTGGCGGTCAGTGATTTTTTAAAATGCTGGTCGCTGCAGCTAAAAATAATCTGGAAATTCATTGCTGGTACCCGGATAGTGACTGGCGCTGAATATCTGAATACTGTGGGCAATACAGATTATCTCTGGCTCCGTCCCCAGCACTGTCTAGATAGTGCAGAGGCAGTCTGTAATGATATTAATAGTACTGCCTGTGTGTACTGCTTATGAATAGAGTAATATAGTCATGGCAGATAAAGACCAACATGGTCCATCTAGTCTGCCCTTTAAGGTGGCTAGATTTGTAGAGCCGCACCTGCCGCTCTGTGCAGGTTACTCCCACTCTCTGCCTTTGCTTTAGGTTGTACCTGCCGCTCCAGGCAGGTTATCCATCTCTATTTATGAAGTTATATATATTTGCTTTGATTCCATCCTCTTGCTATATAGTGAACCTCTGTGTCTGTCCCATGACTTTTTGAATTTTGTCACAGATTTTGCTCCCACCACCTCCTTCAGGAGGGCAGTCCAGGCATCCACCATCCTTTCCGTGAAAAAGTATTTCCTGATGTTGCTTTTAAGTTTACCTCCTTGCAACATATCCGGTTAGCAAGTGTTGCTAAACTGCCAAAAGCTGCTGCATATCCGATACGTTATGAAATATGTGTGTATGCACATACATTAATCCAGAAAGTGGTGCATCCAAATAGCAGATCCACACAGATTCCATGGGGTAATTTTCAAAGCACAAGTATGTACATACTTTCATTTTCAAAATTCACCCATACTCACAAAGGGAAGACTGTGCACGTACTATTTATGCGTCAGTGCAGTTACAACATTACCACTTTTGTGTGCACTATTATGTTTAGGAAGCATTAAATCCATTTAGTGCGTGCTAAAATGATTTAGTGGTTAATTTAAAGGCATTTTTGTGGGAAAAAGCAAAGCCAGTTGGTTACACAAAGTAACCAGTGAATTCCAGTCTGTAAAAGCATTCATATATCTGACCTAGAAGGAGGCAGTTTTGGAGTTAGGGTTTGGACTAATGCAGGATCTTTATAAAATGCACATGTATGTGTGCAAACTAGAGTGAGAAATTTGTGTTACGAGAGAGCAGGCATGTACTTTTCATGTACTTTCCATGGGGTAGTTTTCAAAGGGAAACTTGGTGTAATTTATGGTCAAACACGCTGAACAATACATGCACCAGATGCTCAAGAGACTTGATATGAGCATATGGAGGAATGAAAATGCATTTAAGCACCTTCAGCACTGCTGACAATCAAAAGGGCTGAGTGAGAATCATGAGGTCAATTTTGAAAGTGTTTTACAGTATAAGATTCCTAGTTGTAGAAACCATGAGAAATTCTAGGCCACATTAAGAAGCATGGGAATGCCAGAACACCTAATAGTTCACTTGCACAGCCTCTATATTGATCAAGAAGCAACAGTTCAAATGGAACAAGGAGAAACAGTATGGTTTAAAATAAGCAAAGGTGTACGACAAGGCTGCATACTTTCCCACTACCTGTTGAATTTACATGCAGACCCAATCACCAGAGAAGCAGGACTGTAGGTGCAAAGATTGGTGGAAGACTCATCAACAAACTTCACTATACTGATGATACCATAATATGGCTGAAAGTGAAGATGATCTGAGACATTTGCTTCTCAAGATCAGGGAACATAATCTTAAATTGGGCCTGCACATTAATGTAAAGAAGATAAAGATCCTGACAACTGGCAAAATCAATAAGTTCATTGTTGATGGAGATGAAATTGAAATAGTGGACAACTTTAACATGCTTAGATCAAGCAATAAATAAATGAAAAGCAGTCAAGGAATCCGATGACACATTGTTCTTGGCAAAATGGCTATGAAGAACCTAGACAAGATTCTTAAGAGCAGAGATGTTTCTCTCCATACAATGATTTGACTTGTCCAAGCCATGATATTTTCAATAACATCTTATGGATGCAAAAGTTGAAAAGTTGGACAGGAAGAAAATCAATGCATTTGAATTATGGTGCTGAAGAAGAATACTGTGTATACTGTGGACTGCCCAAACCAGCCAATTCTAGAGGAGATCAAACCAAAGCTTTTTTTTAGCAGCTTAGATGACTTCGACATTCATATTTTGGACACATCATGCAGAGAGAGATCATTAGAGAAAGACATCATGCTTGGCAAGGTTGAAGGTCAACGCAAAAGAGGAAGACTGGCAAATGAGATGGAGCGATACAATACCAGCACCTATGGATGCCACTCTATCAACAAAGAGCCACCTGACTAAAGACAAAATACAGTTTAGGACAGCTATTCAGAGGGTCGCCATGAGTCAACACTGACTCGACAGCAATTAACAACAACCTTTCTGGATTCTCACCTGTGCTGGCAATTTAACACTCAGGCTTTTGAAATAAGTTTGCAAAAGGGATAAGGTTTGTCTCTTTGTGGATGATACCAAAATCTGCAAGAGTAGACACCCAGTAAGGTGTTTATAACATAAGGAGAGTTCTAGCAAATCTTGAAGAATGATTAAGAATTTGGCAACTGAAATGAAAGCTAAAAATGCAGGGTCATGCATTTGTGCTGCAAAATTCCAAGGGAGCAGTACAGTATAGGAGGTGAAGTACTTTTGTCCATGAAAGAAGAGTGGACCTAGAGGTGATTGTGTCTAATGATCTTAAGGTGGCTAAACAGTTAGATAAGGTGATGGCAAAAGCCAGAAAAATGCATAGGTGCATAGGGAGAGGAATGGCCAGCAGGAAGAAGGAGGTGATAGTGCCTCTTTTTAAGTCTTTAGTGAGAACTAATTAATTAATTAATTTATTTATTTTATTGCTTTTATATACCGCGCTCTTTAAAATCAGTGCGGTTTACAGATAACATTTTTTTGCAGAACAGGAGAATTGTTATGCACTTACATTGAACGGGTGATACAACTTGGATTTCAAACTGGGGAAACTATCTACAGCTATCTACAACTATCTACAATATAAACATGAGTTGTCTGTAACTTACAATTGCCTAGCAGGGTGTATGGTGGGTGAAGTTCAGTTACTGGGTTGTGAGTAGTGTAGGAGAAAGAGGTGGTGTTTTAGTGCTTTTCTGAATTGGGCAAGATCCATGATCACTTGGATGGTGGTTGGGAGCGCATTCCAGCAGCTGGGAGCATAGAACTTAAAGGCTCGGTTCTTTGTTGCCTGGGTGCATTTTGTTATTTCATTAGGTGTCTGTAGGGTATTGGTGGCAAATTTCCTCTTTGCTCTGTTTGCTGGAGTTGGGTAGAGAAGCTCCGTTAGGGAGGTGGAGGATATTTTGTTGATGGCCTTGAAGGTCATCAGGACTACTTTATAGGTGAGCCGGCAGTAGATTGGTAGCCAGTGCAAGTCCTTTAGGATTGGGGTGATGTGATCTCTTCTAGAGGCTCCGTGTAGGAAGCATGCAGCTGCGTTCATTGCCAGTTGTAAAGGGTTTAGCGTGTTTTTGGGTAGGCCATGCAGGATCACCTTGGCATAGTCAAAGTGGGGGGTCACCAGTGCCTGAAAAACTGTTCTGAAGTCATCTGGTTGCAGCAGGGGTCGGAAATGTCACAATGTTCGTATTTTTGATAAATTTGCTTGATGGTGTTGCTGATGTGCATTTTAAATTCAAGCTGCTGGTCTAGTGTAATGCCTAGGTAGCGGATGGTGGGTCTACTTGGGAGTTTAGTGTCTCTTGTCTTTAATGTCGGCGGTGGTGAGAAGGATTGATTTCTTGTAATGAACAGTACGTCCGTCTTGCTGAAGTTTATCTTGAGGCTCTGTGAGTGGAGCCAGTTGGTTACAGCCTCGAAGCATTTTACTAGTGGGGAGAAATCCAGATGGTCGATCGTGAATGGGTGAAGAGTAGTACGTCATCTGCGTAGATCAGGCATGAGATGTTGATTGAACGGATTATTTTGCAGATGGGTTGCATGTATATATTGAATAAGAGGGCGGAGAGTGAGGAGCCCTGAGGTACACCATGTTTTGTTGGAAAGACTCAGAGGTTGTGGATCCTGTCCGTACCTGTTGACATCTGTCCGTTAGATAGGATTTGCACCAGCTCCATGCTGAGCCGTTAATTCCCTTATCCTGAAGCCGTATCAGGAGTTGCTCATGGTTTACGGAGTCAAACGCAACACCAATATCCAGGAAAATTAAAGCATATCCTTGTTTGATGTTGTCAATCCCCATGATCAATGTGTTGATGAGAGTGGCAAGGAGAGTTTCAGTGCCATATGATTCCCTAAAGCCATGTTGGCATGGGTCAAGGGGAGCTGTAGAATCAATGTGGTCCTGTATTTGACATTGGATGACCTTCTCGATTATCTTTGCTAGCAGCGGGATGCTCGATATTGGTCGGTATGATTCTACCTTCTGGGGATTTAGTTTGGTGTTCTTCAGAAGGGGCCGGATTGACGTCTGCTTGAGGAATGATGGGAATAGTCCTGTAGAGAAGGACAAGCCCATGATCTTGGCTAGTATAGGGCTGATTTCCTTATGTAGTGATCTTATCCAGAATGCTGGACAAGGGTCATTTGGAGCAGTGGTGGCATTGATGACAGTGATGATGTCCTCGATACTTGCAGCTGATGGTGTCATGAGAGAGGTAAGTGGCTTAAGTTGGACTGGGTTGTTATTGGGGCTGGACAGCGTGGCTTTGCTGATGTTTTTGTTTTTGGCCAGCAAGTATTCTGTGTAGTCCTGGGGGTGTATCATGGCTAGTTGGGAGGATGAGGGTTCCTTCATTAGGGTCTTCACTATATTGAAGAGCTCATGGGGTTTGTTCAGTGATCGGCTTAAGAGTTCGGCGTGATGTTCTTTCATTTTTGTTGATATTGAGTCCCGGTGTGTCTGCAGGTGGGAGGTGTAGGCTGCCTGGTCTGCTGGGGACCGTGTACGTCGCCATCTTCTTTCTAGTTTCCTCAGCAGGTGTAGTGAGGTCCGTAGCTCGGTGGTGTACCAGCGTGCAGGTTTTCTACTTCTTGGTCGCTTATCTGAGGCATGTGGCTTGGCTGGGGTAGATGTGCATGCAAAGGAGCTCAGGCTGTTGTTCCATGAGGCTATCACCTCTTCAAGGTTCAGTGAAGCAGTCATGATATTAGGAAAGACTTCTTTGATAAACGCCTCTTTGTCAAAGAGTCTGAAACGTCCTGTGGGTGCTGATGATTTTTCAGTTATTTATTTATTTACATTCTCTTATATACCGTGCTATTCTTCATCAGTGCGGTTTACATTGAACAAACTGAAATTACATTGAACAGGGCATTATAACTTGGAGATAACTATTTTACAGGGAACATGGGCTATGGAGGGTTAAGTGGCTTGCCCAAGACCACAAGGAGCACCTGTGGGACTAGAAACCCCAGTCCTTCCAGCCCAAGGTTGCTGTCCTCTAGTGGGATTTGAACCCCTGACCTTCTGGCCTGAAGTACCTTGCCCCAACCACTAGGCCACTCCTCCACTCCAGTTACTTCTTTGTTCATTCACTATCCTGGTGCATAGGTATTTGGAATCTGATTAGATTGTGGTCCGACCATGGGACGGGGGAGATAATTACGTCAAAGTTGTAGTTTGAGCTCACATCTGGTCGAGGGATGAAGACGAGGTCTAGTATGTTACCTTTTCGATGGGTGAGGGCATCCACCATTTGTTCGTAGCCCAGGTTGTTGAGTTCTTCAAGGAAGGCTTTGGAGTGATTATCCTGCAGGGCTGGTAGGTTAAAGTCTCCCGGTACCCAGTTCGGCTTGCGTGTGTTCTTGGAGTTGGAGGCTAGGTCAATTATATTAGTGAGGTCATCAGGGGATGAAGCTGGGGATCTGTAGATAAGGTTGATGGTACTGTAGTTGTTGAATATGGTGATCACATCAAGGTGTGTTGAGCTGTTAGAGCGGATCGTTTGATACTGGAGATCCGATTTTACCAGAATGAATTCACCACCTCCTCTGCGGTCTGCTCTGTGGCAGGTTTTAATTGAGAAGTCGGGGGGGGGGGGATGAGTTGGTTGATGAGGACTGAATCTGAAACATTGAGCCATGAGGTGATATGAGGTCAGTGATGACTGGCCACTTTTTACGGACTGACCGTGCGTTTATGAGGGCACACTTCAGGTTGCATGGGTTTTGGTGTTGCTCCTCTTTGGGTTTTGTGGAGTATTGAAGCGGTATGTGGATTAAGTATGGGGGAGGGTTCTGTTGGTGTGCAATGTGTGTTACTGTAATGTCTCCTTCCTTGGCCTCGTACGATCAGAATCGGGTTGTGGTTAGAGGCAGAGGAGAGGGAGCCATTGAGGACGTTGCTGAGGAGGTATAGACTGGTTAGAGTGATAATGGATATGACCATTTTGAGCTGGGGTTCAGTGCATCCTGTGTGTGGCAGGACTTTCCTTGCTGAGGAGGTGTATACTGGCGGGGCGTGTATGCGTTCTACACAGACTATGTGTATCCTGCACAGCCCAGCAATGGCTAGCTTGTTCTATGGCAACTAACTAGTGACAGCGGTGAGAATACTTGCATACAATCAGCAGAGAAATACTTTGCAGAACACTCAGCAGTGAAATACTCACAGAGCAGTCAGCAGTGAAATACAGAACAATCAGCAGTGGGGTACATGCAAGCAGTCTGGCGCTTTTAAGTCAGTAATCAGTCCCAGTAATCAGTAACTTTTAAATTACTAGTGAGGTTTCTGCCTACATACGTTTTGCTGGAGGTGATACGTGGTACCGTGACTCTGGCAAGTTCTCTTGTATGACTGTCGTCAGTCGCTTGTGTTCGGACTTGCCGTTGGTTCTTGCTGGGTTCTCTAAGTGGCACAGCGTTTGGAGAGCCGGAATATGGCTGATTGGGTCAAGTTAACTGCTTGGCGCGATGTTGTATGTGATGCTTACTTGCAAGAGATGTCGCTGGGTTTGCTCCTGGTCATTCTGGTATGGCTGGCGGTTCAACCCTGGATTTATGGGCCTCGAGGTTTGGCCTCCACCTAAGGGCTGAGCCAAAGGGCCCTCTGGCGAGGCCCTCAGGTGCGGGCCCGCTGGCGCGGGTGCGCCTGTAGGCGCTTCTTTTAAAGTTGTGGATGGCTGCCTCTATTGGGCAGAAGCCACGCTGGTTGAATCTGGCTCTGGCATGCTCAATCCAACTCGGGAGAGCTGTGCAGGGCCGAAGGAAGATGATCGGGTCCTGGGGTCCATGCGCCTGTAAGCGCTTCTTTTAAAGTTGTGGAGGGCTGCCCCGATTGGGCGGAAGCTGCGCTGGTTGAATCTGGCTCCGGCGAGCTCAATCCAACTCGGGAGAGCTGTGCAGGGCCGGAGTATTGTGTGCAATCCTGTTGACCACACTTTCAAAAGGATATACACAGGATGTGGTCAGTGCAGACAGTGGCTAACAAAATGGGCAGTGGGCTTCATCATAAGGTATATGGGGATAGACCTAATGATCTCAATATATATACTTTAGAAGAAAGATGGCAGAGAGGAGATATGAAAGAGATGTTTAAAGACTTCTATAGCATAAATGCAAAGGAAGAGAACCTCTTTCAATTGAAAGAAAGCTTTGCAATGAGGGGGAATATAATGAAGGTGAAAGGTGATAGACTCAGGTGTAATTTACGGAATTTATGGAAAGAGTCTTAGATGCCTGGAATAATCTCCCAGTAGAGATGCTAGAGACAAGGGACCCAATATTCTTCTCGGCAGGCTATATGCCGCTACGATGCATAGCCCTGCCCACCGACCCTTAACCCTGGATATTCAATACCAGGGTTATATGCGACACATGCCGGAAGCTTCACATGTCGCACTTGTCAGCAGCTGCATTAGCTAACTGGGCAGCAGCAATATTGCATATGCCTGGTTAAATAGGCAATATCGCTGCTGCCCGGTTATCTCTTGTCACTGCCTTTGCTCGGCCCTGGAATGCCCCGTCACATCCTGATGCTAACCAGTAGCAGCAGGGCACATAGGGAAGTTAGAAAGGGATATTCAAGGGCACTAACTGTGTAAGTGCCCTTGAATATCCTGATTTACGGCATTTTCATGGTTTACAGGGCTGTAAACCATGTAAATGCCTTTTGAATATCAAGCCAAAAGACTATCTGAATTTGATAAACCATGGGACCAGCAAAGAAGGTCTCTAAAGCAAAAAAGGGGACTGTAGAGCTTAGTAGGGACTGTAGGGAGGAGTGGCCTAGTGGTTAGGACAAGGTACTTCAGGCCGGAGGGCCGGGGGTTCAAGTCCCACCTGGGGACAGCAATCTCAGACCGGAGGGACTGGGATTTCTAGTCCTATAGGCACTCCTTGTGGTCTTGGGCAAGCCACTTAACCCTCCATTGCCCATGTTCCCTGTAAGTATTAGCATATGTGTGTCATATCCCCTCGTGTTAAATGTATCTCCCAATTGACCGCTTTGACCCGGTGAAAAGCGGGATATAAATACAGCTAAATAAATAAATAGTAGTTGGTATGGAAGAACAAACTAGATAGGCTGTATGGTCTTTATCTGCCAACATGTTTCTATGTTTCTACGTTACATATTCTTTTGATTTATAAGCTCTTTGCTTGATCTAAATTGAAGGATTCATTTTCCATTATGATGATTAAACCAGGATCAGCAGAACAGCCATATGATTGGGGGAAGCCAAGATCTGCCCCAAGCTCCACCCCTAGCCCCTGTGGCCTTCCCCTCCTATTCTGCCTACAGGGATCTGATTTCCTATGAGCAGAAGAGAAGGAAGAATGTAGCAAAGACTCCTATTTGACCACTGGAGAATGGGGCAGAAAGAAGGAGTGTTTACCATGATTATGGCCATTTCCTTCTCTTCAGCCCATGGGAGATCGAACCCCCATGGGCAGACACCGTTCTACAGCCAAGATGCTTCCAAAATAAATTTAGCAACACTTTACTAAATCTCAGTCACTGAGAACAAAAATGATGCTTAAAATTGTTTATTGACTTACATTACTGAAATTGACTTACATTACTAAAATTGTTTATCAATTTACATTACTGAGTTAATACATATGACCTCGACTTCGGAAGTGCTGAGGATATGCAAGTTTTATAATGCGAAAGGATCTCAATTTAAACCATAAATTATTAAAATACATGCACATCTTTGACTGGATTTTTTATATGTCTATGTTCTTGTTTGGACAGCACTTGCTTTTCAGGCAATTAATGAATGATGTAATTTGAAGGTGGTATTGCATCAAACATGATATGAATTGCATCATTTTATTCCTAGAAGTCATAGGATGCTGCAATCCTAACTCAGCTTAATTATATCACTCTGCAGAACACATTGCACAACATTTTATTAATGAATTTGATGTGTCAGTAGTATTTTGGCTGTAGACCAGTCTTCTCGGTGTTTGATTTTTTTCCATTTAGCCAAAATAAGAGATGCCTCATACTTGTTTGAACAATGCATATTACGTCTGCTATGTTTATGGTGAAGCGACATTTGAATCACAAAAACACAGTATAACCACTTTGATTAAGAAGCCTTTGCAAAACTGGAGATCAGGACAAAAGCTGGGCCCCACACATATGCTGCAATAATTATGCAAGAAATCTTGGCCAGTGGTTGACTAGAAAAAGGAAATCTATGCCTTTTGCAGTGCAAATGATATGGAGAGAGCCGACAGATCTTATCATATCAGCAATTTATATTTCTGCATGGTGCCTCCTGTTGGGAAAGGTTTGTCAAAGAAGACAAAGGTGGACTGTGCACTATCCAAACATTCCATCAGCTAAATGCCCAGTACCCCATGAAGAAGGACTGACGGCTCCTGATGCTCTAGAATCATTCTCACTTGAGTCAGACGAGGAAGAGGAAGGTGATGAAACTTCTGGTCCTGAGCCATCAGTATCACGTGATCAAGTTTTTCTCCCATCCTCCTCCTTTGAACCACTTCACATAACACAAGGTGAACTGAATGACCTTCTGATTCCAATTCATACTTCTCCTTCTGAACTATAAATGCATTCATTCTACTGCTCCTCTCTACCTTTCCTCTCTTCTCTCTCTCTACACCTCTCCTCATGAACTCCACTGTTCCTCCAGCTTACTCCTTTCTTTGCCCTTTTCTTCCACTGCCAACTGCAGACTTTGATCCTTTCACCTTTCTGTTCCTTATGCCTGGAATAATTATAATCTACCTGAATTTATATGTCATGTTTCATCTCTCCCCCTTTTCAAATCCATGCTAAAGGCTCACCTCTTTGAGGCTGCCTTTGGATCCTGATCCCTTGTTCTCCTCGTGTGTCCTTACCTTTCCTCATTTGTACCTCTGATTTCAACTATTATGCTGTCTGTCTTGATTAGACTGTAAGCTCGAATGACCTTCCATGTTTTTTTCTGTACAGCACTGCATATTCCCTGTAGTGCTATATAAATGATTAATAGTGGTAGTAGTAGTCTGGGATTTGGAACTTCTTAACAGTAAGGCAGAGCTGTTGGGCTGCAGACTGCAGCAGTGGAATCTCCTGTCAGGTGATCTTAGTGTTTCCATGTTCTGTGAACGTCAAAAGGATCTTGTTACATTCTTCTTCATGGAAGATGTTCTTGTAGCCTGCAACAACATTGATGATCTAATGGCAGCCCTCAACATCATTTTTTATTTTTATTTATTTATTTGTGTGCTTTTCTATACCGCCCCTTCCAGAGATCAAGGGCGGTTTACAAGGAACTTAAAACAACAATACAGCAGAACAGTGCAATATTGCATTACATTCATCATTAATGCATTACATTCATCATTACATTCATATTGCATTGCATTACATTCATCCAGATGAGTGGAGACTGTTCATCAATTCATCGAAGATGACTCTTAAAGCTGTTTTGCAGCATAATGTCAATGTTTTGCCATTGATCCCAGTTGGTCATGCAATCCTTTTGAAGGATGCCTATGACAATAAAATCAGCTGCTGAGATGTATAAACTATGACCAACATTGGTGGACGCTTTGTGGTAATTTGAAAATCATTGCTCTGTTGGCTCAGGCTGCAGACTGGATACACAAAGTACTGCTGTTTTCTCTGTGAAAGGGATAGTCATGCAAAAGATTCCCACTACATCAAGAGAGGCAGCCATTCCAACAGTCATGGAGCCTGGAAAGAAAAGTGTGCAGCATCCACCACTGGTTGAATCAAGGAAGATTTTATTACCACCCTTACAAATTAAGCTGGGTCTAATAAAAAAATTCTGTCAAAGCCATGGACAAAACAAAACCAGCTTTCAAGTATCTTAGCAGGAAATTGATAAGACTGAGTGAAGCTAAGATAAAAGAAGGTGTCTTTGTTGGTTCTCAGATTCACAAACTTCTTTGAGATGATGCATTTCACCATGCACTACATGGCAAAGAAAGGACAGCATGGAAAGTCTTCCAGTTAGTGGAAATAAGTTTTCTCGGAAACAACAAGGCAGACAACTGCAGGGAGTTGGTGGATACACTCCTCAATGCATACAAAAGTCTTGGCTGAAACATGCCACTGAAGATACATTTTTTGCACTCTCATCTTGATTTTTTTCCACCAATATATTGGAACAGTGAGTCATGAAAATGGTGAGTGATGTCATCAGGACATTGCAGCGATGGAGAAAAGATATCAAGGCAAATGGAGCCTGTCAATGATGGCAGACTTTTGCTGGACAGTGACAAGAGATACTCCACTTACAGAATACAAAAGACAAGCCAAGAAACGCCGAGTAGACACTGAATGAGGTCTGAAATGAATACTAATGCATACATAGTCATTTCTTACTTTAGGTTTCATGCTAACTTTTTAAATAAATTGTATTTAACCCTGGGAGTACCGATGGGGTCAAAAGTGACCCCATTGCAAGTTCCACAACGCGTATCTCGGAAACTAGTTGTTCAAGAATGTAATCTTTTTATGACTTTTCACATGTCAATATTCTCTTTATATTGCGCCATGAGAGGAATAATTTTCATCCGCTAGGTGACGCTAGTGATGAATTGCAGCACAGAGTACCAGTGGGGTCATTTTTTACCCCAGTTGTTTACGTCCGGTTTGGATCGTGATACAATTTGCAGTTTTGTGAATTTTTTGATCTGACAAAGGTATTTATCATTAATTATGTATCATTTATTTTTTGTACTCTTATTTTATGAAAATTATACATTTTCTGTAATTGATAATCATACGTTCTCTCATTATTTCCAATGAAATCTAAAGGCTTTCAGCTCGTTCATCATGATTATTGTACACCTATAGTAAAACTGCTTTGCGTTTTATTTAACTTTCTTTGATTATTTATTTTAGGTTATTGTTTGATTTCAAAACATTTTAACATTTTGAGGGCTAAAAATAAAGATGTCACTGAAGTCATAAGACATCTCGGAGATGGGACAAATTATTTATACTTTCTGTGGCCTTTCCTGGAGGCTTTTGGCCTTCCAGCATAATTTAACTCTGTCTGGTTCCTTCTCTGTTTTTTTCAATTATTTTCAGTTATTTTTCAGTTAACCATCTTCCTTCATGTTTATGTGCTTGCAATATATTCGTCAGAACAATTAAAACGTTACTCTTCGGTATGAATTGTTATGTTTAGCAAGCACTAAATCCATTTAGTGTGTGTACTAAAACTACTTAGGGTTTAATTTAAAAAACAAACAAACATGTATGTGTTAAAACTAGGGCCAGTTGGTTACAAACATAAAATAACCTGTGAATTCCAGTTTCTATCTCATCAGAAGTTTAAAAACCTTTGGTAAACAGACCCCCTAAAAAGATGATGGCTGACATGCCTCCTCTGGAAATGTCCCACCCCAAGCTTCTGCTTGCTTTGCTGGTGCCTAGAGCTGACCATGGGTAAAACAGTGTTTTATGCACAGAAATGACCATATATGCACTAAAACATATGCACATAAGAGGGTAATTTTATATTAGTGCACCATGGGTAGTGCTGTTTTATAAAGACAAGTAGGTGTTTACCTGTCTTTATAAAATGCTAATGTAGATGGTAGGGAATGTGCCTTGAATGTAGGGGGCGGGCTGTCACTGACATGTGCTCGAAGGCGGGTGTAAATGTTTGCACATAAATTATGCGCATACATGTATAGATAATGGCAGTATCTCTCAACCTTTTTTGTATTTTGTGGCACACTTTTGAGCTTGTTGAATCCGCATGGCACACCAAACCACATTTTACATGATCCTCAACCCCCATTTGCTCCCGCCAGTAGGAGGACTGCAACATTTTTTAAAAATCTGTGTGCCTCTTTCTGCTAGCTGCAAATTTGATGCTTGAACATATGAGGCCAGTAGGGCCCCCCCCCCCCCCACTTTATCAGACTGAAGCCAGGAAAGGAGGTACACGTAGAAAGTGCTGCTCTCCTCCTGCCGGTGGGAATGAAGGAAAGAGGATGAACTGACTGCTTTGCCGCTGCATGAATCTGACGCTTGCTCCCTGTAGTGCCCATAGTGAGTCACAGTTCTTTTATCTCATTTTTCTCCCTCCTTTCTTCTAGACCTTTAAATCTCTCCCTTACAATATAATCTCTTCAAACTCTGTCAATCACAACTGGATGTTACCTTTCTTCTCCAACTAGCTGGCTCTTTTCTTCCCTAACAGCTACCCCTAACTGCTGCATTTTGATGTCAGGACGCAAGAGAAAGGGGCTGGAGCAGCTATAATGCATGCTCTTCTTTGCTCCGCAGTGTCTGTTCCAGTCACGCCTATCCTCTCCTATCTGTGCATGACTAGAGTGAGGGGCGGATTAGGGAGTAGAATAACTTTTTGCTCCAAGCTCTTCCCCACCCTTCCTCTCCTGTTTCTACATGCTGCCTCATAAAGAAAGAGTGCAATAGGAAGCAAAGGGCTTTCTCCAGGGCACTTCCAATAGTGTTGGGGCAAGGGCCTCATGAGAGTAATGCCCCTGCCTATCACCATCAAGGCACACCAAGGACACTCACAAGGCATGAGAATACTGGTTGCCCAGAATACTGGTTGAGAAGCACTGAATGCAGGTATTTTATAATCCACTGGGGTCATTTTAGAAACTTTATTCGTGATTTGCACGTCTGAAAACAGCCATTCAGACATGAGGATCACAAAGGTATCTCTGGAGCCATTTCAGAAAGCCAGGTATATACATCTACCCAACACCATCATGGCCAGGTCACATGAGGACATGGTGAAGGCATAACCTGGGTGGTCCTACAGAAATGCTTGTCGCAGAAAAGTGCTTGTTTTGTGGCAGCAATGTTTGTAACGGGAAGAGAGAAATGTGCTTTCACTGCCACTGTAGTTTTCGCCGAGTCAATGGAACATGCATGTTAATTAACTGACTTTTCATTTTACAGCTTCGCTGCCATGTCTGCAGTTCTAAAATGGCACACTTTCCTTATTTGCTAGAAATAATATGTTTCTTCTCAGCTTGTTATGGTTTTAAACTTTCTTCCTTTTTTTTTTTGTCAGTACAAATTAAAGGTAGCATGCTGTACAAATGGCACAGTTCTCCAGATGCTATGTTTTTTGTTTTCCTAAATAATTAATAATGCCATTCAGTGGTTTAACCATCCAGTATGAAATGGATACATATCCTGAATGTGAGTGCATAGGCTAGAACACCTCTTGTGGGTTATATGTGCATGAATTGTGATTAAAACATTAAACATTTAAAAGATGATATTAAGGAAATTATAGGAAATAAAAAGAAATGAATGAACACTAATGGATCAGGGCCTGATTCACAGTATTTTTTCTCTGTAAACACAAAAAGGGAGATAAATATTTGTGAATCTGCCCTGTAGTTAGTTACATTTTAGTGCTACTGTTTCTGCATTTGTTAGTGTGCCTTAGAAAATTTAGGAGCATGCTTACTAAAGGTTAATGCTTGTTAAGTACAATGCACCCACAGATATAAGAGGGCTCTAGGCATTTAATGCATGTTCACTTTCATTAATGCACATTAGTAAACAAGTCCCTTAGTACATGCTAAATTGATTTAACAGTGTTAATCAACTTAGCACACATGCACTAAAGATTCCCTTTTAAAACAAATAAGTGAAAGTGACTGAATAACATCTGAAAATTGGGAAATATTTGTGAAAAGGGCAAAAACAAACCATTTTTTTCTTGCCTGTACACATACCTAATTTTCATTATCCTCAGGATTATGTTTGTTTTAAACTTGAATAAAATCACACCTTTTTATTATAAACTTGAAAAACTGCATTTTAATTGTCTAGAAACAAAAAGAATATATAAATATATAAACAGTACTGGTTGCAATCTAATAATCTCTACTAACTATAGGACACATTGTAATGCTCTGTCCACATCCAGAAAAGTACAGATGTTCTTTGAAAAAGACTTTTATAAAATGTGTATTTATTTAGAGGCCTATTTAGGAAGGTTTGATAAGGTTAATAGCAAAAGATAAGGAATGTTAGATGCAAGAATCCTGTGTTAACTGCTGGGAACAATCCATAGTACCAGGGGGAAGGCAGTGTGATCAAATTTACAGATGAGACAACATTTTTCAAATTTGTTAAAACACGAGTGGATTGTGAAAAATTGCAAGAGGACCTTGATAAATTGGGAGACTGGACATCCAAATGGCAGATGAAATTTAAAGTGGACAGGTGCAAAGTTATGCGCTTAAGGAAGAACCACCCAAAATTCCACATTAGGAACCACCACCCAGGAAAAGCATATAGGCATCATTGTGGATCATAGGCATCGAAAAAAGGTGGGCAACACAGGATCTGGTCCCACCAAAACTTTGCTGTTGCAATCGCAGCCTTCTTCCCATGGGGATCTGATCTCCCACAGGCAGAAGTAAGGGAAGGCTGTGACAAGCCAGCAGCAGGCTGTCAGCGTGGATCCCATTTCCTGTGGGCAGAAGGGCACCGCAATCTCCAACCTTTCCCCCCCCCCCCCCCGTCTGCCCACAGGAGACTGGAACCCTGCAAGAAGATGGAAGGGGAAGGCCGGTGATTGCAGCCACATGCAGATCAGCAGGCCTACGGGTGGAGCTTGGCCCTTCCATAGCAAATGACATTCTGTCACCACTAATATGGATAATATGTTCAAACACTCTGCCTAGTGTGCAACAGTGGCCAAGAAAGAATGCTAGGAATCATAAGGAAAGGAATGGAGAATAAAACCAAGGATATTATGGTGACTAGATTGTAAACTCTGATGAGCAGAGACCGTCTTTTACATGTGTTTGTACAATGCTGCATACACCTTGTAGTGTTATGGAAATGATCAGTAGTAGTAGTAATAATCTATATCATTCCATGGTAAGACCACACCTTGAAGAGTATGTGCAGTTCTGGTCACCATATCTTAAAAAGGATATAGCACAATTAGAAAAGGTACAGAGAAAAACTATCACAGTGGTAAAGGGGATAGAAGGATACCCCTATGAGGGAAGATATAAAAAGGTTAGGGTTCTTCAACTTTGAAAAAAGAAAGTTGAGGGAAAATATGATTGAGGATTATTAAATTATGAATGGAGTGGAACAGGTAAATGTAGATCAGTTGTTCACTCCTTCAAAAAGTAGAAAGACTAGGGGATATTCAATGAAGCTACAATGTAGCACATTTAAGACTAATTAGAGAAAATATTTTTTCACTGAATGCATAATTACCGGAGGATGTTGTTACCGGAGGATGTTGTAAAGGCTGTTAGTGTAGCTGGGTTGAAAAAAGGTTTGGACACATTCCTAAAGAAAAAGTCCATAAACCATTATTAAAGAGAACCAGGGAAATCCACCGCTTACCCCACGGAGACTTGAATAAAATCACACCTTTTTATTAGAAACTTTAAAATATTCATTTTAATTGTCTAGAAACAAAAATAATATATAATATATAAATATATAAGCAGTACCTTCTTGGGAACCTGACAGGTACTTGTGATGTGGATTGGTCACTGTTGGAAACAGGATACTGGGCTTGATGGACATATCTTATGTTCTTATGTAGTTAATGATGAGAAATGATTACTAATATACATTTATTGCATGGCTGATAGCATGGAATGTAGCTAGCTATATCTCTGGGTATGGCTAACTGCACTGCATTTTCTGCTATGATAGTAGTTAATGTGCAGTAAATGACAAGTTCATTACTGCAAAGCTCAGTCCCCACCATTCCATGTCCCATAATAAGAATTTCCATGTTAGATATCTAACATGGCAATTAATGCCTGATAACAATGACCAAGCTGCATTAGCTGTTAGGGGGCACTGTGTTGTTAGTGCATACTAAAAGTGACATTAAAGAACTAATGCAGTTTTGTAAGTAGGGTCCATAAGGCAGACACTGGGAGTTTTTAGCACTATCCAAAGATGTCCACTTGCTGAAAGTTCAAAATCCACTGAACACTATTGATGACTTATATTATATAGGCAGAGGAACTATATAAAATAAAGATTTAGACCTATGAATTCATTACAAAACTAAGAAGCATATTTACTAAAGTGCAATACGTTTTTGCATTTACCCCAACGTTAAGTATAAAACTTAAGATGTGGTAAGTACAAAAACCGTGTGGTAAATGCAGAGAGAGTGCCTAGCATATGCCCTGCATTTAGCATACAGAATAGACACTTAAGGAGTCATGCAGAGATGTGAATAACAGAGATGGATGGCTTGGATGTCCAACCCCTGCTATCCACAGGGAGTGGATTCAAAGCCTCAGGCTCCATGCATGCACAGAGGGCTTGTGCGGGGAGTGCTGGATGGGGCAGGAGGAGGGCTGGAGGAGGAGAGGGGGAGGAGCAGAGGTAGGCCCATGACCCCGGATGTATGGGGCCTATGATGATCATGGCTCTGTATGTCCAGTGAGGCCATGATGGACGGGGGACTTATTCCACCTCTGAAGTGTAATACGTCCCATCGCTGGAGTTATTCGACTTGGGCGGCCCCACTGAAATGGAGGAGCAGCTGCAGGAGGACCCCTGCTGCCTGATTCTGGCTGTGGCTGCCCCCAGCACAGTATCTTCCTCCCAATTTGATCCCCGTTGAGGATCTCCCCCCTGGATATCATCCCCCTACTGATCTACCGGGACTCAGTGATCAAACGAAGGATGCTCTCCAGGGAGAGGATCAGAGGGGAAGGGACTGAATGATCATGGTCACCATGTTTTTTTTCTCCAATGCAATAGGTAGCTGCCATATCACCAGATTGCTGGTAGTGCAGCAGCCCTTAATGCTACCTCTGTCAGCAGTCAGAGCAGCCAGTTGTGCAATAGCTGTCATTTATTTATTAATTTAAATTAATTTATGACATGCCAAATCTCTATAGTTCTTGGCGACTTACTGCAAACATTAACATTATTAATGAACATAACAATACAGTCATTGAGAAGACAAAGATCCTGACTACTGGCAAAATCAATTAGTACATCATTGATGGAGAAGAAATTGAAATAGTTGACTACTTTAACTTACATGGATCAACAATCAACAAAAGAAGGACTAGCAGTCAAGAAATCCAACAACATATTGCTCTTGGTAGAATGGTTATGAAGGACCTAAACAAGATTTTCAAGAGCAGAGATGTCTCTCTCCATACAAAGTTTCAACTTGTCCAGGCCATGATATTTTCAATAACATAATATGGATGCAAAGGTTGGACAGTGAAAAAGACAGACAGGAAGAAAATTCATGCCTTTGAATTATGGTGCTGGCAACAAATACTGTGTATATCATGGACTGCCTGAAGAACAAACCAGTCAGTACTAGAGATCAAACCTAAACTTACCTCAGAAGCTCAGATGACAAGACTTTGAGTTTCATACTTTGGACACATCATGTGAAGAGAGAGATTGGAGAAAGACATAATGCTTGGCAAGGTAGAAGGTCACTGTAAAAGAGGAAGGCCTGCAATGAGATGGATCAATAAAATAACAGTAGCTATGGATACCACTCTATTAACAATGAGCTGCTTGGCTGAAGACCGAACAAAGTTTAGGTCAACTATCGAGAAGGACACCATGAGTAGACACTGACTCGATGGCACTTAACAACAACAATAACAACAACAATACAGACATTACTACAAACAGAATTTACAATCATCCAGTGACGATACTTTCAAACATGATTGCTATTTAAATAGATGTGTCTTTACATGCTAATTCCTTTTTATTGAATATCCTCCACAACTTGTTAAGGAATAATTTCCATAGCTTAGGCACATAGATTGAAAATGTTTGCAAATGTGTAAACTGAATTTTCCCTAGATGTGGATATGGAACAACATAGGTGATTATGAACCATCCTGAATTGGTCCTTCTGATGTAAATGATTTTTATAGAGTAAACCAAACAATTAGTGGACAAATTGTGAGTAATCTCACATATCATCAACAGAACTTTATATCTAACTTGAACCTGTCTTGATTCTGTCTCAACCTGTTGTAGGCACTTAGGACAGGTATTTTACCATTGCACTGTTTTTTACTACAGTGCTATTTCTGCTGCACAATAGCTGTTAGCTGCTCCATCGTTAAAAGTTGCCAAGCTTTAAAACCCATGCTAAGTGCTTAATACACTTTAATAAATATGTCCCTAAGTCTCAGAAATTGATTTCCTGGATCAATGAATGAAAACATTGTATGAGCATAACTCAAAAAAACAGCCTAATAATTTTCTCCCTTTCTGAAATAATCTACTGTACAATAAAAGGGAAAGTCCATAAAACAGACAGCACACTGCAGGTCACCCAAGGACAAGGAAGCCTCATGGTATTTTAATAGTAAAAGCAAGGTATGGACATGGTGGGCCTGATATTCAGCACCACGGGTTAGCACGATTATAGCAACTAGCTGCCGGCACTAAACATTAACACTAGAAGCCCCAAAAGGCATTTTACCTAGAAACCCAAAGTGCGTCAATTGATTCATTATCACGACGACTGCGTTTAGCATGAAATGCAGATGTGAATTAATTTGAAGTTACTTATTTGTTTAATACATGCAGTATATGATTACATGATGTCATTGTGTGTTTATTGGTTTGTAATTTCGGAGTAATACTGGAAACAGTGATTGATTTAAAACTAAACTAAATTTACTCTGTTACACAGGTATGTACAATGCCGTGACTTTCAAAAACACCCTAGAACAGGCCGACACTCCAGAACATTTAGCATATCACTTCCTCCCTGAAATTTTATTCATTTTTTTTTCTATGATTCTATGTACAGAATGCCAAGACCTCATAAGAAGACAGCAGTGCCTAGATGTGCTGGTGCAAAATCAGTTGATCTGTTGCCAGCTGCGGCTACCACTTTGATGCAGAAAATGAGAGAACCATGTCTGCAGCGCATGACAGCAGCACAAGCACTTGCCAAGCTGCAAGATATTTTGGAAATTGACAGTGGCTCTGATTCGACTGAATCAGATTCAAATGTTGACCTACATGTTACAGGCTGTGCAGGCGTAGAGGATTTGACTGGTTCAGACTACAGCAGAAACACTGATGAAAGTGGTGATGATGCTCATTCTCATTATCCAATAATCGCTGAAAACAAGAGCAGGATGACAGGGGGGGGCGGAGCCTGATGTCCAGCGGGTTAGACGCTTTGCGCTGAAGCTCCCGAGAGGCCTACTCAGAATCCTGACTTAATACCTACATAAACTTAATATTTTGCTCCGAACTTACCGGGGTACCTCGGGGGGGATGGCGGCCCACAAACCAGCGCACTTAGACTTCGGGTCTCCCTCTTCTTCACACGGAAAACGCTCCAAAACAGAGTTGTCTTCCCCACAAAAGATAGTTCCACTTCGGGAAAACCCCGGAATGCAACAGGAGATCTTGGAGGAAATACGCGGTGTGAAGGAACTGGTACAGTCCAACGGAGAAGCGCTCCGAGCCATGCGAGAAGACTTCGGTATGCTTCAGAACCGGCTTGAAGGTCTTTCACTACGGCAGGACAACATGGCGGGGGTCCTCGACTCGCACGTGGTGCGCTTGGAGAAACTGGACAAGGCTGAGCGTCAGATACAGAATCTTCAAAGAGAGTTAGAGGATAGCAATAATCGAGCCCGTCGCAACAATGTAAGGCTCATTGGAGTACCGGAGGGGGCGGAAGCAGGAGATATAAGAGAATTCCTGGTCAAAACTCTTCCCTCCTTGCTGAAGATCACTTTTCACAGAGATCTGGAAATTGACCGAGCACATCGTGTTCCTACCAACATGGCGCTCAATCGGACGACCCCCCGGCCTATCATCTTTCGATTACTGAGATATCAGCAAGTTGAGCAAATTCTAAATGCTGCCCGGGCGAATCATCATCTGGAGTTTGAAAGTCATAAAGTCTCCTTCTTCCCTGACTTGGCAAAGCCCACAGTTGACCGTCGGAAGAGACTCCTTGCTTTTCGCCCTAGACTTCTACAGCTACAGGTTCGCTTTGGCCTATTGTATCCAGCGAAGCTCAGAGTGACTCTCCATAACCAAACTAGAACATTCGAAGATCCTGATCTACTAGCAACATTTTTAGATTCCAAAGAAGCAGACCAGATGCGCTAATCCAGCTACTTGGATCTGTAATCCGCCGGATCTGCCCGCCATTTTGAATGGCCCGACGCGGTGATCACAGCCTGGAACAGAGACTGCCTGGACTTTTCTTTCTTTCTATATATAACTTTCTTGGTCTCCTATCCCTCCATGATGTGCACCTCGGTTGGATTCGGAACACGCACAGCTATATAGGTTATATGTTTCAATTTAGGCCTTCTCTGGGGTTTCTCCCCGCAGACACATGGTCGCCAGTAATTTTTGGGGTTCTGCTTCTTCTCTAATGCACTTCGGTGCTTATTTTTTTTATATGGGGCGCTTCATTGTTTTTCATTAGCTTATTTTCTATCATGTCATGTGTTCAGCCTTATACAGTTAATATGAGGGACATTGTGAAATTATGTGCGTTATCACGTTCTTTTTCAGAATTTTTAACCCTTCTGAATGGCCTTATGTAATATCTTATCACTGAACGTAAAAGGCATCAATAGTCCAATCAAAAGAAAGAAAATTCTTAGCTATCTTAATCATGAGCATGCTGACTTAGTGTTTCTTCAGGAAACGCATTTAAACTCCGCTGAAACACTGAAACTTAATGCTAAGCCTTACATGGTGGCTGCCTACTCTCCCGTGGGGTAGCCATCTTGGTTAAGAAGTCTTTGCAAGCTACTGTAATGGATACTAGCTCTGATAAGGAGGGTAGATGGGTCCGTGCACACCCTAAGGTTGGAGATAGTGAATTCACGCGTATTTGTATTTATGCTCCGAATGTGGATAACCCTGCTTACTATGCAAGTCTTGCGCAGTTGGCACAGGCCTCTGCCAATACTCCATTAATACTTGGCGGCGATTTCAACCAAGTACTTGATCCTTTGATAGATAGACTGCCGCCTAGAACGAGTGGTCCACCCAAGAGTCTTGATACCCTTACAGATCTGATGAAAGATCTTGCGTTAGTAAATATATGGAGGCTGCTTCACCCCTCCGACTTAGAGTTCACCTTTTTCTCAGCCCCCCATCACTCACAATCTAGAATAGACTTTCTTCTTATCTCCAAAGCACTGATATCCCAAGTGGACACGGCTAGGATTCATCCTCTCCATATTTCAGATCATGCTGCCATATCTTTCTCATTACATGTCACTACGCAAGGTGAACATTCCCGTGCTTGGTTTTTTGGGGCATAGCTATTTCCCTAATTACGAAATACTGGAAAAATAGCTCCCATCTGAGCCCCAATGAATGGTGGAATCATGTCTGTCTCTACAGTAAATATGAGCAACTACCTCGTATGTTATCTCCTTCCGTTCAGACCCCCCACCACTTGTCTAAATGGAAGATGCTCAACGACTATGTTCAAACTGCTAAATGCTCTCATCTGACTGTTTAAATCTGTGTAAATCTCTGTCACATGATCATTCTGTATCGCAGATACTATTTCTGTTTGTTTTGATGTACAATTACTGTTGTTTGTAAGCGCTTATATGATGATACTTATCAGCTTAGAGAAGAAGCATAGGGGTGGGGGGTAATCGGGGTTGCTTTTTCCTTATTGTATGCTTGTATTTGTCTCCTTTGGTGTGTTGTTTCTTTTCGCTTGTTGTAAAATGAAAATAAACGTTTAAAAAAAAAAAAAAAGAGCAGGATGACAGGGTCAACAGTGGTAGCAAAAGATGGGACTGAATGGAAGATCATGTCACAAGGTGAAAGCAGTGGCAGATTGCAGGCCCAAAATGTATTCACTGCTAAAAGTGGGTTACTGTATATTGTTGTGGATGCATTTAGATTGATTGTTGACCCCGGTTTTGTGAGTCACATCAGGAGCTGCACTGTGGAGTATGCCTGTTCATCAGACCCATCATGAAGATGAAATAGAAGCATTTCTGGGACTGGCATATCTAAGAGGTTTCATGAATGCCAAAAACTTTCCAATTGATTTGTTGTGGTCCAAAACGTATGACTGTGCAGCATTTAGGCAAACAATGTCACGAAACAGATATGAAGAAGTAAAGAAATTCATGCGATTTGATGTCAGAGCTTCAAGGCAGGAAAGAGTGAAGTGTGACAAATTCAGTCTAATGACATGGGTGTTATTTGTTGATAACAGTCAAAAGTGTTACATACCAGAAGAATCACTTACTGTAGATGAACAACTATTCCCAACAAAAAGCAGATGCAAATTCACGCAGTACATGCCAAATACTGAATTGCAGTCCAAATACTGTTTGAATGTAAAACCGTATACTGGGAAAGATGATGAAAGAGTTGGCAGTTTAGGAACGCATGTGGTCATGACTCTAATGCAGCCATATTATCAGCGAGGATACAACGTTATGGTCGATAATCTTTTTACGAGCCGTGACCTTGCTGAGAAACTATTGGAGAAGCACACTTCTTTGGTCAGGACCATTCGTCTGAATTGCAGAGAACTACCATCACTTACAAAACTCGAACTGTACCAATCCAAGTTCTACACCAATGGATCAATGACCGCAGTACAGTAACAGATGAAACAGAAGAAGACTGTTGCTGTTTTGTCGACTTTGCACAAAGGTTGCGATATGTGAAACCAGCAGCAAGCTGAAGCCTGAAAGTGTGTTGTACTACAACAAGAATAAATGCGGTGTCGACATGCTGGACTCAATGTGCCATCAAATGTCCACCAAATCTGCATGTCGTAGATGAACACTAGCCATTTTCTTCAATATTCTTGACTTGGCAGGCATCAATGCCTGGATTATTTTCTGCAAGCAAAGCGGTGTCACCATGCCAAGGAGACAGTTTCTTCACACACTGTCGGAGCAGCTGCGACAAACTTGTGCTGCTCGACGTTCGTACTCTGAGTCAATGCCAGCCACTGTTGCGACAAACAAACTGGTAAAGCAAGTAACGTGTGCAGTCAAGGCCAACTGCAAACAAAATTGCACTGTCACGCTGTGCGATAAATGCAAGCGTCCAGTTTGCGGACAGTGTCTGTCGACAATCTGCGCCAGCTGCGCATAGACTCTAAATGTACAATAGCAAACCGTACATGCTTATCCTGTTCATTCGTTAACTGACATGGACTTTGCAGTTACTTTTGAATTTGCAGTTACTTTTAAATTTAGTTAACACTGTTCTTATGTTAGTCGTTGTAAGAAAACTTGTGAAAACCACTCAATTTTCTTGGTTGCGTCAATTGACGTACTTTGGAGCTTCTAGGTATAAATTCATTTTCCTGCTAGGTGGAGCATCTGTCATTACTTTTCGATGCACATATTTGAACATCTTGACCTCTCTAACAAAGTCATGGAACATAACTGACACGGTTCTAGCAGTGGCGCTGGTATACAACTTCGAAGATGCATTTGCGTCAATTGATGTATTTGGGGCTTCTAGTGTTAAACATGGATATTCAATGCCGAGGTCATATCCAGGGTCGCTGCAAAGCCCAATCGCTAACCAGGCAGTGGCGATATTGAGATGCTGCCCGGTTCCTGATATATGCTGAAAATTAGGTCAGAGTTTCCTGAGCCTGGCTTTTACCTTAGATCACAAACCGAGTAATGGCTCAATATTGCACTTCCCGGTTTACGATTGGCTCCACCTCCACTGTGCCCCAGAATGCCCCTGACATGCCCTGATGCTAAGCAGTTAGCATCGGGGTGTATAATGGCATTATTCAGGGATATTCAGTGACACTAACCTTCTTATGATACACAATATCTAGCTGTGGAGGGAGTTAGTAGTGTTGTCACTGATGTGAGACTAGAATTTGAATATAATTTTTTTGTATGTTGAGATGTAAAGTGAAACACCATACTTCTGCTCTGGATCTGTTATTGGGAAAGTTTTCTTGGGAGAGTTTACATGTTTGTAAACTGTGGAAATGTGGAAACCTAAGGGCCGATTTTCAATGTCAGTGTACAGTTCCAATAAAGCACACATACTCTCATAACAACTTCTTCATCAGGAAGGATGTGGTAATATCCCCATACCCCTATCCCTTAATGACAAACATAACACTCGTCAATGAGGTAGCCAGTGCACCGGCAGACATGTCCTCCACCTTGGCATGCACAATGAAATCCATTATCGAATGCTCAAGAAAAGGCGGCTGCCCCAGCATATCCTGCCTCCAAGTAAATTCCCTAAATCTCTTTCAGCCTGCTGAAAATGAGAGAGCATCAGAAATTTAATTATAAATATCAGGAAACACAACAAGCCAATATAGTAAAAGCAGTCCTTTATTAACTAGACCCCTACATGGTCGCGTTTCAGTGTAGCCTTCATAAGGGGGAACTTGTAGTTAATAAGGCTTAGTCATAAAAAGCATTTCAGCAATGATCTAGTGAATGTCACTCACTGAATGTAGCCCTTGGCAGCAAATGAACCCAGAGTGACACACAAACCATACCCCTAGTGCCACCCACACAGGGAATAGTTTCAGAAATGCAATGTTGTGACACCAACCCCTATCTCTTCAGGCCTGGGACCCTGCCTGAGCATACCAAGCTCCTTAGAAAATAGGCCAAACCCTGACCTCCTGAAGTATCGAAAGCAACTCCAGATTCCAGTTGAACACCAAGGGGTCCTGCCACACACTAACTCCATTAAAGTGCTCAAGAATGTAGCCCGCAAGCAAAGATCTTCCCAGATGGCATAAGGTACCTACACCAAGAGATGCTTCCGCACCACTCCTTGCATCAGCTGTGTCAAATGACATGTGAACACCCTATCCATGGGGATCACCCAGAGGGTAAAATTAAACTGCCCAATCAAGGACTGAATCTAACGCAGCATGAGTTTCTTGCCATCTAGCTTCTGCAGTGGCTGCTAACAGTGCACCCACTTTTTGCCTAGGGACCTTGGACTCCATGCACTCCAAATTCAATTCAATTCACAAGAGAGTGAGCCAAGTACATGACCCCTCTAACTTCTCTTCAGCCAACACAATGCTCAGAGCACCTGTCACATCCTGGAAGGCCAATACTAAGTGTGTGAATCCACCTGACCCTGTAACCCCCCCCCCTCCCCCAAGAGAAATCATCTAGATACTACTAAATTCCTACCTGACACTGCACAATCCAATGCATGAAGACTGAAAATGACTCAAAGCAAGCACATGCAACTGAGCATTCCACTTTTATGCACTTGTTGAAGTATAAACCTCCATCAAAGGTGAAAGACAGCCAATGAAGAGACACAGGATTAATTGGCAACAAGCAAAATTCTGACTCCCTATCAGTCTTTGCCATGAACCTCCCTGGACCCAACTGTTGTACCATGCCTACTGCCTGATCAAACAAGGCATACTATATAGCACAAAGACCAGGATAGATAAGCATGTTAACACTGCGTCTGGATGGGTAGGAAAGATTGTGAATGAGGTGGATGGAACTTGCCCAATTCTTTCTTGGGCACGAGGCCTAATGTGATATTAGCATATCAACAAAAGGAAGCTCCTGAAAAGGTGCCGACAATCCACCCCAAATCCGCTCCATGGCCTGATTGTCATGCACAAGGTCTATCTTCCTCTTGACAGTCCAGGTTCTCCACGCTTTCTGACTTCCCTATGTCTACAACAAGGGTGATTGGTGAGAGTCTAAATACTTTCCCTAGACACAATTTTAAATGTTACTGCACTTTACTCCAATATTTCCTAAGCTGTGGGCAGTGACAGAACATATGTCCCAGGGACGTGGCACTCATTCCGCACCAAGGGCAGTGGTCCGTTTGTGCAATCCCTGCTCTCCATATGCACTGTGGAGTGAAATATATACAGCGCAGCAACTTATATTGTAGGTTCTGATAGGGTATGGACATGCCCACCCTCAGGATCTGTGCAAAGGCGGCCATCATTTCCGCCAGATCCACCTGTACTCCTAAGTCCAGTGTTCAAGTCTGAGCCAATTCTATCTCCTCCATGTGTGGGGTGACTTCTGCCAGGATCTTGTGCAAATGAGAGATGCAGATCCTATTTTCCCCACCCATCAGAAGTTCCTCCAGTCTGGAGGTAACACTCCCTGCCAGGGATTCCCAAGGCAAACTGCAGGCATAACTCCATACCTACAAATATTGGTATACATCTGACCCTTTTAATTGATATTGTATAAAGAGTAACTGAAAAGCCAGCAGAGTCCCAGTTTCAGAGACCACATGCTCCAAATTCACTATGCCTGCCTGCTCCATTGCATGAAACCTGTTCCCTCGAATCCAGGGGGGAATTGAGTATTACTGCACAAAGGGAGGAATAGGGAGTTAGAAGCTATCCATCCCAGTAAACCAGAGAAATCGCCAAGTTTGGCAAACTGGAGCAAAAAGAACATTGCGAACAAGAGGCATCATGTCTCTTAGGGATTCTGTGTGCAGGATGTACTGTAAGTGCAGAGGCTTCGCCAGAACCTTTTCCCAAGCTACAGGGGTGTAATCCTCCATGTCCCACAGCCAGGACCCGGTGCACACTACATCACACTGCAGCCTTTAACAAACCCAACCTGGTTCGGGTGCACCAGTTCTGGCATATATTGTGCTAGCCAGTCAACCAATATTTTCGCCATGAATTTAATGTCCATGTTCAACAACAAGATTGGGCAGTAAGATCTGGTAATAAAGGGTCCTTCCAGGGCTTATGGAGGGCCATTATCAGCGCCTTATTTGGTTTGTAGGGAAAATGATTATGATTCACCAGGTCTGCCTATTATTCTGACATGGAGATCGCTACCATGTCTCCCAACATTTTATAAAATTCCCCTCAAAGGCTATCATGGCTCGGCGCGTGGCTCCCTTTAAGACTTTTGATGCCCTTATGGACCTCTTGTGGGAAGATGGGGCTATTCAAGACCATCAACTGTTCTTCTGTCAACCTCTGGAGCTCACATGCCTGAAGATACGCCGCCCCGGAGTTGCCATCCCCTGTTCCGCCTGATAGAGCCGTCAGTAAAAGTCACAAAAGACCTTCTCCACGCCTACTGACATCAGTTTTAGTTGACTATTTGTGTCTCAGAGTGCCCCCACATAAATCGGGCCTCCCCCCGTATGGATCAGTTTGCCTGCCCTGTTATGATAGTGGTAAATTTGTACCAGCAGCATAAAATAGACTTCTTTGTCCTTTGATGGAGAAGCATATTCAGCTCCGCTTGAATAGCAGAGAGATGGGTCCTGGTGTCAATGCTCAGGTTGGAGGCATATCTACATCGCGTTACTCCACATTACAGCTTTGCCCACTTCCCAGAATAGAGATGGGTTTTCTTTGTTATGTCCATTACTGAGCTCATACTCTGCCCACTTAGCTGAAACGTTGCATCTCCTATCATCTCCAGCAGGAACTGCCACGGGCTATTCCCTACCTATTCTTTCAAGTTCAGCTCCAGCATAACTGCAGCATAGTCAGATACAAGTATAGATCCTATGTCCTTACTAGCCACACGGTCTGACAACCCCACCAATATAAAGAAGAAATCAATTCTAGACCATGTACAATGTGCCCTCAACTAATGGGTATAATCACGGTCCCCTGGGTGTAGTGTTCTCCACACATCTACTAGGCCATAGCCATCACAGAGGCCTGACAGCCGACGTGCACTATGGCAATCTTGAGATCTCCTTCCCTGAAATCTGTCAACTGTTTCATCGAGCACACAGTTAAAGTTGCCCCCCAATATCAGTTCGCAGTCGGCAAACACTGCTATATGGCTGGTGAGACCCCGATAGAACCCCGCATTATATACGTTGAGTGCGTAAATAGCACCAAGTGCTACATGTTTGCCACATAAAATGTCCTGAACAATCACATATCAGCCTTCAGGATCTCTCTCCACTGACTTCTTCTCCCCTTGGCTATTAAGATTGCCACACCTCCCTTTTTTCCAAGCGTTGGCATGCAATGCACATTCCCAACCTACCGCCAGCACAACTTGTCATGTTCCTTGGCTGACTGATGCATGTCCTGTAGAAAGGCAACATCGATAAGATGTGCATGCAGTTGTTGCAGTACCTTGTATCTCTTGATGGGGGAACCTATTAAGCACATATTCCAAGAAGCGAACTTGAGTTCTCTACCCATTGTCACCTCTATCCCGCCTTTCCTCTAAGGTGTACATATTAAGATCTTTAAGTCTGTCTTCATATGCTTTATAATGAAGACCACTAACCATTTTAGTAGCCACCCTCTGTACTGACTCCATCCTGTTTATATCCTTTTGAAGGTGCGGTCTCCAGAATTGCACACTATACTCCAAATGAGGTCGCATCAAAGACTTATACAGAGGCACTATCACCTTCTTTTTTCTGCTGGCCATTCCTCTCCGTATGCACCCAAGCATCATTCTAGCTTTTGATGTCACCTTTTCTACCTGTTTAGCTACTTTAAGATCATCAGATGCAACCACGCCTAGGTTCCGTTCTTCTTTAGTGGACAAAAGTACTTTACCCCCTATACTATATTGCTCCCTTGGATTGCTGCAGCCCAAATGCATGACCTTACATTTTTTAACATTAAATCCCAGCTGCCAAATTCTAGACCATTCTTCAAGCTTAGCTAGATCCCTCCTCATGTTATCTACACCTTCCTGGGTGTTTACTCTATTGCAGATTTTGGTATCATCCACAAAGAGGCAAACCTTATGCAACATCCCTTCTGCTATTTACTAACAAAGATGTTGATATAAACAAATGTGATATGTTATTTTTACAATGTTATATAAGGCTTGTATTCCATTCATTCACCATTCTGTAATATAATTTTGTATGTCTGCATTCTGGGAAGAGAGACTACATGGTTAAATAATACATAGCCTGTCACATGTGCAGAAGTACAAGGATGATTCACCTTTATTGTATGTCTGAATTCTGGGAAGAGAGACTACGTGGTTAAATAATATGTAGCCTGTCACATGTGCAGAAGTACAAGGCTGATTCAATATCTTTACTGCATGTCTGCATTCTGGGAAAAAGGGATACGTGGCTAAATAACACATAGCCTGATGTATGTAATGATTTTCTGACTTCCTTACTGTATTTCTGCATTCTGGGAAGAGAGACCATGTGGCTAAATAATATGTAGCCTGACAATTATTAATTACCAAATTTGCTATAAAAATAACTGTGAAACAGAGGTTGGGTTTGAGTGCTTACTGAAGCGTCTCACCCTTAACTTGCAAGCAAAGCAACTTGCAATCCAGTCTACCTTGGACTAGCAAAACAAACACTCAGACCACTACAACTAGCACAAAACACGGCGGTCCGCATAATAACTGGCACAACAAGACAGGAACACATCACACCCATTCTGAAAGACCTACACTGGCTCCCAATCAGCGCACGCATCAAATACAAAACAATCATAAACATATTCAAGATCAGACAACACACATCAGCCAACAGCCTACACACCCTCGTACAACCAGACACCAGCACTCGCCCAAGAAGAAAAGGCACCTCCAACCATGTTAACACCCCTAAAGACTTTAGGAAAGCACACAAGGACACCACTGAATGGGCACTCTCCCTAGCTGCCCCAACAATCTGGAACACCCTCCCAGACGTTCTGAGAACAACGACGGACCTTAAAGACTTTTGCAAACAGCTGAAGACAACGCTGTTCACAGAGCACTATGGACATGTCACATAATCTAACCAGCAAGAACAAACCAACATACACCCTCCTGACCCTCGTATAGAAGAATGGATAACAGCTCATGACATTGCATAGCTCTCAATGTATAGAAAAATGTATTTCACCACTTGATGTATTATAGCGCACAATGTACATAGCTCCACCTAATCAAATACACAACACATCAGACACTCCTAACACGATATACTCTTCACTGCATGTATAACATGAACACTCCTTCTGATTGTTTGCTGTGATACCGCTTTGATTGTAAGATAAGGCGGTATAGAAATACTGTTAAATAAATAAAATAAATAAATTAATTAATTAAACTCTGCTTTACTGAGAAGTCTGTTATTGTGTAAAAAGTTATGTTTTCTTACAGACTGGGGGCCGTCCGGGATTGTGTCATCGCTGGAGGAGACCCCCAGCCCTGAGGGCGGGGAGACACGTCCCGTTGAGTTCAACGGCCTCATTTATCAGTGGCGGAGGGCTCCAACAGTGGACTGACAATAGAATCCCGAGACCATGAAAGGAAAAATCAATACAGACTCAGTGAAGCAGACTAGGTATTAGACAAAGACAAATGACAACCAAGTAATTCTGTGCACAGACCAAGGTAAGAAACAAGACTGTAAAATATTACCTTGGTGGTTGGTTATTGAGACAGACTATTGTGTGTATGAGACGTGTCCTAAACACGAAGTGAGTGTGGAGTCTTAATCCGCGGTTCCGACACATCCGCGAGGAGTGTGGCCGGAGAGAGACGAAGTGAAAGGCACATTGGTGAAACAGTTCTCAATGGGTGTCAGGAATTTTAAATGAAACTCGAGTAAGGATGGGGTCATGGATAAGGACCCCGGGGATATTCCTCTAGAAAGTCTATTAGAGAGAATGTTGAAATATTAGAAAGATAATTAAGAGTACTCAGGATAAAGATAAAACTAAGATGATAAGATATTGTTATTTTACATAAATATAAAGAAAGCATAAAAGCTAGCTGCAGTCTTCTGGCTGGAATTTGGCACAGACGAAGGGTGGTTATGTCAAATCCTTATTTTATATGTAATCAGTGAAAAGATTAATCCAGCAAGTGTTTGCTACTGCCAAAAAAGAATAGCAGTGGTGCATGAAAACGGTCATTAAGCAGGGAATTCTTTTGAAGCCAGAGAAACAGATTAGCAGATTAGACTGCTAAGGGAGCTGCCTTAGAGGTAGACTTAACCCCTATATACAATTTAACCCCAGAAATAGGGAGTCAGGCAGCAAATCCTCTTATCTTAAAAATGATATAGCATTATTAGAAAAGGTAAAGAGAAGAGCCACCAAAATGGTAAAGGGGATAGAAGGATACTCCTATGAAGAGAAGCTAAAAAGGTTAGGGCTATTCAACCTGGAAAAGAGATGGCTGAGGGGAGATATGATAGAAGTAGTATTTTTAGTAGACACAGGAGCTGCCCAGACAGCCTTAAATTATATACCAGAGGGAATGAGATTAACAATTTAGAAGCTTACAGTCTCAGGGGTAAAAGGAGGGTTTTTTTCAGTCTCAATATTTGAGCCCACCCTGTTAAAAATGGACCATGAGGAGATAGAGGGACAGTTGTTGTATATCCCAGAAGCAAAGAGTAATCTATTAGGAAGGGATATGATTACACAGTTAAACTTAGAAATAAAGGTGAAAGACAGCCAAATCATTGTAGAAATGGCTGTCCTCACCGAAGAAGAAGAGAGTCAAATAGACCCTATAGTCTGGGCAAGGGAAGGAAATAGGGGAGGATTGCACATCCCACCATTGAAAGTTGAACTGAACAAGGAAGGCGAAGTAGTGTGCCAAAAAACAATATCCAATTTCGTTGGAAGGTCGTAAGGGCCTCCAGCCTGTTATAAGAAGTTTGTTAAAAGATGCACTATTAGAACCATGCCTGTCCCCATTTAATACTCCCGTCTTGCCAGTAAGAAAACCAGATGGATCATATAGGTTAGTACAGGATCTGAGGAGACTGAACCAAATAGTACGGATAAGGCACCCAGTGGTACCAAACCCCTATGCAATACTGAGTAAAATACCTCATGAGCATAAATGGTTTCGTGTTATAGATTTGAAGGATGCATTTTGGTCCTGTCCCTTGGACCCAAGTAGTAGGGACATGTTTGCTTTTGAATGGGAAAACCCCGATACTGGTCGGAAACAACAGTTCCGGTGGACAGTGTTACCCCAAGGGTTTACGGAATCATGTAACTTGTTTGGGCAAGTGCTGGAACAGGTGTTAGAAAAATTTTCTACACCATCCAATGTAACTCTTTTGCAAAATGTAGATGATCTTTTAATATCAGGAAAAAAGAAGATCCAAGTAAGTGAAGCCACCAAAGCCCTATTAGAGTTTCTGGGAAGACAAGGGTTCCGGGTTTCCAAAACTAAATTACAATTTGTAGAGAGCGAAGTAAAATACCTCGAACATCTAATTAGTGAAGGAAAAAGGAGAATAGGTCCAGAATGAATAAAATGGATTACAGATTTACCCCTACCTAGGACAAAGAGGGAACTAAGGAAGTTCCTAGGGCTAACCTGGTATTGTAGATTATGGCTAGACTCATACGCCCAAAAGATTAAGGGATTATATTCAAAAACTGTTAGAAAAGCAACCTAACATTATAATTTGGAAAGAAGAAGAGAAAGAGTTGGTTAAGGATTTAAAACGGAACTTGGTAGAAGCCCCGGTTCTGGCCTTACCCTCACTGGACAAACCCCTACATTTGTTTGTTACTGTAAATGGGGGAGTAGCCTTAGGGGTCCTCATTCAAAAAAAATGGGCAGGGAAGAGAAACCAGTAGCATATTTATCTAAAATCTCAGATTCAGTGTCAAGGGGATGGCCAGAATGTGTTCAGGCAGTAGTGGCAACAGCCCTATTGGTAGAAGAGAGTAGGAAATTGACATTCGGAGGGGCCCTGGTAGTAAGTACCCCACATCAATTGAGAACCATCTTAACCCAGAGGACTGGGAGGTGGCTCACTGACTCACGAATCCTGAAATATGACAGGGTAACCTATTTAAGACTAATAAGAGAAAATAAATATTTGTTTTTCTCACTCAACGTGTAATCAAACTCTGGAATTTGTTACTGGAGGATGTAGTAAAAGCTGTTAGTGCAGCTGGGCTTAAAAAAAAGGTTTGGACAAGTTAAAGGTCCATAAACCATTATTAAAAAGGGACCCAGGCTATCATTGCTTGACCCAATACAAGCATTGAGGAACCTGTGTCTTTTGGGGAAACTGCTAGGTACTTGTGACCTACTGTAGATTGGTCACTGTGGAAAAACAAGATACTGAGCTTGATGGACCTCGGTCTGACCCAGTATGGCATATCATATGTTCTTATGATCTTATTTACTGAAAGGGAAAAATGAAAACTCGAAGATATAGGGGCAGTAGAAAACTGAAAGGGGAAATGGGTTTTACCTGATGGCAGGCAGATGATAAACAAATAATGAGAGAAATTATGGCCATTCTACATCAAGAGTGAAGGAGTAGTCTAATGGTTAAGAACATTGGATTGTGAATCCAGAGACCAGGGTTTGATTCCCACTAGCACTCCTTGTGGTCTTGGGCAGGTCACTTGGCCCTCCATTGCCTCAGAAGAATCCAAGTTATCAATGTCCCTGTTTTAGTGTATGTTACCAAGTTTGGGTTTCAATATAAACCACTTTGATTGAAATGATAAAGCGGTATATAAAACCTGTTAAATAAATAAATAAGAGAGTCATTGGGGTGTATGGGAATATACACAGTAGCCAAGCAAGTGTGTGACAGGTGTATAACCTGTAAAAAATAAATAAAAAGGTCCTTAGGAAACAACCGCAGGGAGACAGAGACCCTGGTCTTAGTCCATTCTAAAGTATACAGGTTGATTTCACTGAGTTGCCCCTGGTTGGGCAGGTGAAGTAACTTTTGGTAATAGTGGACCATTTGATGGGATGGGTGGAGGCATATCCCATGGTAGCTGCCACAGCAATAGGAGTAGCAAAAATGGTTTTGGAACAAATCATTCCAAGATATGGGATGATAGGTCACATTGACTCAGACCAGGGAAGTCACTTCACAGCCAAGGTATTGCAAAACATAATGGAAACTCTGGGAGTATCCTGGGATTTCCATACTCCATGGCATCCACCCTCCTCAGGGAGAGTGGAATGCATGAATCAGACTATAAAGAGCCCAATTGATATTAGAAACAAAATTACCTTGGGCTAAGTGTTTGCCCTTAGCATTGTTAAGAATCCGAGCAGCTACTCGGAAAGATTTAGGATTGTCCCCCTATGAAATGTTATTTGGATTACCCTATATGGGACAATTAAAGGAACCTCCCCAGTTTGAAACTATAGATAAGTTTCTTAAAGAATATATACTTGGGCTGTCCTCTTCTTTATCTGTTCTCAGGAATAAAGGACTGTTGGCACAAACACTCCCATTGGAGTTTGCAGTACACGGTCTTAAACCAGGACAGTGGGTCTTGATAAAATCCTGGAAGGAGTCCAAATTGCAACCAGACTGGGAAGGCTTGTGCCAGGTCTTACTGAGTACTGAGACTGCTATAAGAACTGCGGAAAAATGTTGGGCTCACTATACACGAATTAAAGGTCCGGTCGAAGCTCCTTCAGATAAACAATGGAAAGTCCAGGAAACCAAAGACCCTCTGCACCTGAAAATAACAAGGAGAAACAGAAGAACAGAAGAGGAGTTGGTTAAAAAGGACTGATTTAAAAAATATATATATATTTAACATGGACAAAGAAAAGTGGATGGTGTTGCTATGGTGGGGAGGAACACTTACTCTGTTAAGGGGAATGATAAGGGATCTAGGACGGGGAAAGGGATGGACTGATGAACAAATATAAACATGAACACGATGGGGAAGGATGTATCCTAAAATATTAACTGTAACCATACCAGAGGGAGAGGGACCGGTGAGCCTAGAATTTGATGCCTGCCAAGTGATAAGTTGTGATGGGGGATACTACGAAAAGTTGTGGGGAAATAGTCATAAGTATGTGTGTTCAGAGAATGCCCAGACACTTGTGTACATGATGTCCTGTTACGAGTGGTCACAAGATTGGAATGGAGGCTGGGTTTCCCCAGAGGAGAAGAAGAAACACCCAGTTCAAAAGAAAATAAAAATTATGAAGAAACATAGTATTCAGCAATGTAACCCAGGAAGTTGCAATCCCATCATGGTCACCCTCTCTGGAAGGGATGACTCACTGGATGGGATCTATGGACTAGGGATAAATATTAGTGGGGAAGAACCCCTGGGAAAATTGAGGATAAGAATACCCTCAAGAATCAGACTCAGGTCCCCACACCATTCCCCAGTATATCTTTTGAACCTAATAAGGACCCTAAGGTAGTTAATATAGTAGAGATTAAAGATTTGAGGGACACTCTAGAGGTGGAAACAGGTTATGGGGATGTGAATGCCTGGATGGAATGGGTTAAATATACCGTAGGAAGTCTCAACCGTAGCAATTGCTACGCATGTGCCTCCGGGAGGCCCATTGCACCGGTTGTGCCCTTACCCTTGAGGTGGGATATAGATCCCGATGGAGTAAGATGCCTCATATCTCTGTATCAGGAAAAAATGGCTTGGGGAAATGAAAGTTGCAAGTCATTGAATTTGCTCTTTCCTCCTACAGACTTGAAGGAGGTAAAAGTTCCCCCCACATTTTCAACAGTGTTTGGAAATCACTCCACCTGTTTCACCAGGTGGGGGAAGAATTACACAAGTGAAGTGGGGGAACTGAACACCTGCGTTCTAAACCTAAGCCTGACAGGGATGGAAGGAGAAGAGAAGAACTACTCCAACCTGGTAATCCCTAGGGCAGACCTGTGTTGGTACTGTGGAGGGCGGACGTTGAGACCAACATTGCCTACCCTATGGTCAGGAACATGTGCAATAGTTCAACTGGCAGTTCCTTTCACCTTGGCATTCACAGAACAGGACAAGGGACAAATAGAAAGGGAAAGGAGGAGTACTCGGAGCCTCATTCAATGACAGGATATATATAGATGCAATTGGAGTTCCTCGGGAAGTTCTGGATGAGTATAAAACATGAAACCAGATTGCAGCTGGATTCAAATCCATGTTATGGGTAATCATGATAAACAAAAAAAAATGTAGATTGGATAAATTATATATATTATCAATTATACCCGGGATGCAATAAAGGGGATTGCAGAAAAATTGGATGCCACTAGCAGAATGGCCTGGGAGAACCAAATGATTTTAGATATGATGGCAGCTGAAAAAGGGGGCGTCTGTGATGTTGGGGGTGGGGGAAATGTATGTTCATCCCCAATAACACGGCCTCTGATGGTACTATCGCTAAAGTCCTGCGAGGACTAACTACCTTGGCAGAGGAATTGGCAGAAAATTCAGGTACGGATACCTCTCTCACTGGATGGATGAGGTCATGGTTTGGGAAATGGAAAGGGGTGGTAGTATCTATATTTACTTCTGTACTTGTTGTAATTGGAGTATTAATTATGGTGGGGTGTTGCATAATACTGTGTATAGGAGGGTTAACTCAAAGATTGATAGGAACTGTAAGCACTAAACAAATGATAGTATCATTTCCAGTGCACAAAGGTGCAATGTTAATAATGGATGATAAAAGGGAAGAGAGAGAGTTAGGAAGAATGTTATCTAAGTTAGAGGCTTCTTATGGAACTGTGGAGTAAATGTAAAAAGTAACAAGAAAACTTTAAAAAGAAAGAGGGAGGGGTTTGGTATAAACAAATATGATATGTTATTTTTACAATGTAATATAAGGCTTGTATTCCATTCATTCACCATTCTGTAATACAATTTTGTATGTCTGCATTCTGGGAAGAGAGACTACGTGGTTAAATAATACATAGCCTGTCACATATGCAGAGGTACAAGGCTGATTCATCTTTACTGTATGTCTGCATTCTGGGAAAAGGGATACGTGGCTAAATATGTAATGATTTTCTGACTTCCTTACTGTATGTCTGCATTCTGGCTAAATAATATGTAGCTTGACAATTATTAATTACCAAATTTGCTATAAAAATAACTGCGAAACAGAGGTTGGGTGTGAGTGCTTACTGAAGCATCTCACCCTTTACTTGCAAGCAAAGACATTAAATTCTGCTTTACTGAGAAGTCTGTTATTGTGTAAAAAGTTATGTTTTCTTAAAATTTTAAAAAGAATCGGACCAAGGACAGATCCCTGGGGCACACCACTGGTAACCTCCACATTTAGACTGAAAGAGCTCGGAATAGTATCAAACAACAGTCTAGCTATTTCTATATCTGCATGGGAACTCTACTGCTAATTACAGAAACAATACGATTCCACTGCTTATAATTCTTTCAGATATCAAGTGAGAAGTGTGTCTGCCTTGTTGTCTTCCGCCCTCCTCCCCCCCATGCAATACTCTGTTTTCTGAACAAAATATCCTGATCCACCTGCTGGATGAGAAATTTATTATATTGATATTTAATTTGAAGCAACGGAGCAGACAGTCGGTCATGAGGGGAGAGTGTGTGTGCTGTTGCTCCAGTCATTCTCTTTCCTCTAATAAGCGATGTGTCTCCTGCTCTTCCTGTTTCTGTCTCTAGGCTGAAAAGCTAATGATTTCCCCATGAAGAGATGATGCCTTATATGCCTTATAGGTTTTCCCAGATAGTTCCTGAAAATAGGGTTACAGATTTTCCCAATTTATGGGGATTGTCCTGATTTTCCAGTTGTTTCCCTGACTCCCACCTCTTTGACAGCCCCTGTCCTAGATTCCCGCAATGGGGACAGGAAGAAAAAAACAAGATTTTATTTTCAATTTAGTGACTGGAGTATCTCAGGGCTCAACACTGAGTTAGCCGCATTTTAGAAGGGCCATGCGCCTCATCAGCACATAGCCCTCCCCACAGCCCTCTAACACAGATATTCAAAGCCATGGTGATGACATTGAATATTCGGGGATCACCGCGCATGCTGGAAGCCGACAAAGCTTTTGCTCTTTAAAGATAGATGAGGATTTTCCTCGCCTATCTTTTAGGCACAGGTTGCTAACCAGGCAGCATTCAATATCGCTACTGCCCGGTTAGCGACATTATCTGCCTCTGCTCCGCCCCAGAATGTCCCCAACATGCCCCGATGCTAACCATGTAAGTGCCGCTGAATATCCCCATTTAAAGCATTTACACAGTGTACTGAGCTGTACACCGTGTAAATGCCTTTCAAAAATCGGGCCCTCAGTTTTTAGAATTTACATTCATTATCTTTATGTTTTGCACAGCACGAGGGGAAATGCATCACTCTTTCTATGTCTCCGTCTATTTGCCTGCTTGAAAGTGACATTGTTGCTGTCACAGGATGGAAGGGAAGAACAAGGAAATGACTCATTTTCTTTCCTCCACACCTTATTGCTCAAACCTGAAACTAAGGTGTCCTTTCCCTCTCCCCTTCCCCTCCCCCACACACAGACACATACTTCGGTTAAGTGTCTCAGATTTGCCTGCCAAAAATCTGGTAACCTTAGCTAAAAAGATGCCATCTTGCTCATTTCTACTAAAGAATTGTTCTGTGGAATACTTAAAACAATTGATAAATGAAACCTTAGACAGAAATCGATGATTAAACTACCAGGTACCGTTACAGCCAGACTAGAGGTCAATACTAAGTTGCAGCACAAGGATCATATGAATTTTGGCCACATTCACACTAGGCATAACAGAATTTTTCAGAATAACTCAGAAGGAAAAAAAAAGAAAGTATGTATATTACAAAAAAAATTGCTGTTCCAGACTGTTAGTAAAAAACAAAAAATGCATTGATTCCCCCCGGTGATATGGATGGTTAATAGATTAGAGAGAAAAGTACAGTTGGATAAAGACTGAAAAGAGGAAGTGGGAGTCAAAAGAAAAATGTTTACATAGGTACATAAGGGTAAGCCTGTGAAACATTTTCAAGCGATTTTAAACTTTATACTTAAAGAGATGACTTTTCACGGAACTTCTTCAGAATAGAGTGGATATGATGAGCTGAAATGCAAGAAAGACATGAAGCTATAGCATTTTGGTCATATTGGAGCTGGATGAATTTATCTGGGAAGCATTATGGGCCCTTTCATTATTGGGGCTGTGGGGTTGCACCACATGTGTTGATAATGCGCCAATCCATGCCACGCTAGGACAGCAGCATGACGCTAACTGCTGGGAGCATGGAAAGCATGTTCCCCGCAGTTACCATGCTGCATGAGGCCCTGCGGGTGCACTCAGTGCCATCTATGGAGGTGGCAGTGAGTTCACCTGTACCACTTGCCCACCAAGAAGGTAGCATGGGTATGCTGATTGCGTGGCACTCACCCCTCCCACTCTCTGGCCCTAACCCTCTCACTTGCAACCCTAACATGCCATGGTCAGTTAGCGCTAACTATCATGGCCCCACGCTAGCTGTTAACATGTGTTCAATGTGCACCGTTAGCACATGCCAGACCCATGCTGACAGCTAGCACCCTTTAGTAAAAGGGCCTCTTAGTGTACAACTGCCTTGACTGAGTTAAGAAGAGATGGAAGCATGGATGAATGCAGTTCCAGGACAAATGAGGTGGATTCTCGAATTCTAATACTGGAGTGGAGGAGTGGTCTAGTGGTTGGGGCAAGGTATCTCAGGCTGGAAGGTTGGGGGTTCAAATCCCACTAGAGGCAGCAACCTTGGGCTGTAAGGACTGGGGTTTCTAGTCCCACAGGTGCTCCTTGTGGTCTTGGGCAAGCCACTTAACCCTCCATTGCCCATGTTCCCTGTAAAATAGTTATCTCCAAGTTATAATGAAAGGCAGTATATAAGAAATGTAAAATAAATAATACAGGCAGATTTAAAGCAAGAAGCCATAGGAAATAGAAAAGAATAGATTGAGAAGGTTGTGGTTTGGGCAACACAATCAGTCTGAGAGAAATGAATAACATTTCCTTTGAGATATTTTTTATCATGATAAGCCTTTTCTAGTGGTATAAGAATACAAGTGAAAAGGAAGTGTGGTCCACTTTGTAAATCTATAATTCCTTCCTTCTTCTGGAGGTCTTAGCCCCCAGCGCTTCCCCTGACAGCTTGGTCCCTGTGATTGGCAAGAGAAAGGGGCTTAATATATTGCCTGTCAGTTTCCTCTGCTGAGTGTAGCCAGTCTCATGGCATGAGCCACAAGGTTCTAGGACCTCGCGGCTGATATAGTGAGATTGATGAAACTGTGCTTGTAAGAGCTCTTCTACCTGCTGGTCAGGAAAGGTGTGTGGGAGGGATAGTGCCTCCAGAATCTTGATACTCTGGGCAATCGCCTACTTCGCCTAATGGAAGAACCGGCCCTGTGGGTATTCCTGATTTTCTTTCTCTCAGCACAGCAAGAAATTTTAGTGGTGGAAAATGAAACCAGTATGCTGAAGAGCAGGTCTGTGAGCATGCAACATGTTGTTGTGTTTTTTAACTTTTCTTGCAGCACTTAATTCTTTGCTGCAGCTGAGGGTTGGAGAAAAGATTCCAGTGCTGAAACAAATGGGTCTGAAGTTCAGCACGTCACCTCAGATGACTCTTAATAGCAGTGATTTATTTATTTATTTGCTTTTACATACCGCGCTCTTTGGAATCAGTGCGGTTTACATATAACGAAAACAGTATAACGGTTTACATAGGACAGATTGTATAAAACAGTTTGCATTGAACTAGAAACAAGTATAGAACAGTTTACATCAAACTAGAACAACTAACAGTAAATAACAAGAATAACAGCTATGGAAGGAGACTGTTGGAGCCACTACTATGAAGTCTTGGTAATGAACTGCACATTGGAATATTCCCCAAAAACAAACAACTGCCAAAACATCGATGTTGGGGTCACTCCACTGTGCAGTATGAAGCTAAAGTAGACTTGAAGTTCATTTTTTGAGATAAGCACCATTCCAGTTTGGGACTGCTAAGTAGCAATTGCTAAGTGGCCACTACAATAGAGATTTGTTGCACTCCGTTCTTGTATGCTTCCTAGCATGTTGTATGAAGAATATGGTGTCCAGAGGAGTGAGTAAGTGCCATATGATGTTTTCATCGGTCCTTTTTTATTTACACAAGTTTTGGGATTTTTTGAGGAAGTTGTTAATTGTATCACTGAGATTGGTGTTAGCTCTGTAATGGTTAACATGGATTTCACTGATGTGGAATTGTGATGTTTTCTTGGTATGTTAATTTGCATGACATTTGTTTACTCCCTTGGAGTAAAAGATTTTCAGCGTGTGAATTAGAACGCTGTGCACTGAAGCTTAGTATATTGTTCTAACACACAGCATATTACATCAGCTTTCTAATTTGTGTGAAAGGGATGTGCAGAGAAAAAAATTCCGTTTTCATTTTTTCCCAGATTTTTCCAGATATTCAGGTGTTGTTTCCTGTGAATTTCATACATTAATTTTAATAGCCATTTTAATGCATCCTATAACATTTTAATGTGCACTAATCAAGTTAATGTGCATAAATTCAGAGGTTTGGGTGCATTCAATCACTTTAGCACTTACTAAAGGGTACTATAGTGTTGTAGTGTTGCATCTAATGCAGCAATAGCATCAAAACCATTTCCAAAGTTCAACGCTTCAAAAAATGTTTGTAAAGTAGAAAAATCTTCATACAGAAGAAACAAAAATTTTAATTCAAGAACCGTAAAGCAGGTCTGCCACTTCCAAAATTCAATGCTTCAGAGACCTTTTGCTGATGCTAAAGATACCAGTAGGCGTTCTGCTCAAGGTTACGTCCGCCTCATGAGCAGAAAGAGTGAATAGCACTTTGTGCTTGCAAACCCTGATGCAGCTTTGAGCGAAACGTCTCATGGCATCCTTGGTGTCGGCAAACATTCTTTGAAACATTGAACTTTGGAAATGGCAGAGCTGTTTTATGCTTCATGAATTGAAATTTTTGTTTCTTCTATACAGAGTTTTCTACCTTTATATCTTCCTTGAATTGCTGAAGAGGTAAGTGATTTTTGAATTATATGAACATTTAATCCTGACTGGAATGTCTTTGGAGAGTGTATACTAATGTGAATGCATTTATCCTTGCCTTAGGCTTTAATAAATAGCTAAGGTATCAAGATACAGCGAATCAACCGAAGTTGGATACATTGTTGCTGATATTGGGTGAACTTGTCCCATAAAAAAAGTTTCTTGACTGACTTGGTCTGCCATTCCGTTATATAAAAGAACAAGCTTTATTATAACATATAAGTTTTATGTTGTAGCATTTTGGGTGCATTTGGCTTTTATGATTTTTTCAAAAATTTTTGATATACAGTCTTAATAGATGCATGTTTTTTTCACTTTTGCACATTGCAGTAAAAAGATATTTATGAGGGGTTTTTCTAACCTGTGATGGCAACCTACAGATTTAAGCGTATTATAATACCAGCAGGTGTTAAATGAAAATTGGGCTTATGTGTGCTGAGGTCTCCCCCTCCCCTTCCTTTTCAATATATATATGTGCGAAAAACCCCCAAATGCTCCAATTGTGGTTAAAAGTGTGTGAGATTTGCGGGTGGCCCTTTTAATGTATTACTTAGTAAATAGACTTCAAAGTTTCTAGTTGTTTCCACTGGTTTCCAATGGGGAGAGTGATTCATATGTGTCTCTTTCTGTTTCTTTACCTCTATAATTAGGTCAGTTTTTGTTATAAACTTCAGCAAAATCCCAAACTGTTCAGATTTCTACTTAATAAAATGCAACGCTCATCCAATATTGTAAATTTAAAAAAGGCATAATCCCAGGAGGCACATTTATAAATGGCAAGAAATAATAACTTATGTAAGAAGTCTGGCTTCTGATCTTCAGCTATACAAGTGATATTTGTCTTGAGTAAAATCCAGAGCAAGATCAACAATTTTAGTTTTAGCAAATTATCTTTATTTTTTTTATTCCTTACTTATCCAAATGGTTAACAAATAGCTAAAGACAGCTATACTTTAACATCTTACAGATTATCCCCAGACCTTCAACCATATGCAATCCAACTAACACTTAAAAAAAGAAGAAAAAACACGTCTGGATTCACATAATACTGTTTCCACTTTCCATCTCTCAACAGTCGCTTGTAAATTATCTTTTTTGATTCATGCTCTTATTTGGCAATTTGACCCATAACTGTAACCCCGATTGTGATTTTATGTAACCACTTTGATTGTAGGATAAGGTGATATACAAATCTGTCTAAATAAATAAATAACAGTAGTTCGTCAAGACTATTGCTACTTGTTGGCTGGTGTTATTTTGAACCCACTTGATCAACAGGGCAGGAGAACTGGGACTCACTCCTGCCTACCAACTAGACACTAGGGATGTGCATTTATTTGAAAGGACATGGAAATGCCATTGACATTTCCCATGTTGTCTCATGTCTTTTTTAAACTGAAACAGTTTCCTTGATGAGAAAGGAATGTTGGCACTTATTGTAACCTGAACTGTAAATTAGCCACAGATAAAATTCTGTTTGTATATAATTTGTATATAGTTTCCCCTGTTATCTCCAAGTTACTGACCCTGTTATAATGTAAGCAAAGGATTGTTCCAATGCAAAAATTGTGTTGACTGTAAACCGCGCTGGTACCAAAAAGTGCGGTATATAAGAACTGTAAATAAATAAATAAATAAATAAAACAGGAAACATTCCGAATTTTTCTTTTACCGTCTCTTCAATAGTATGCACTATTGCCCAAATAGTGTGCATTCTTGCACAAATTAGGTAATAGTACCCACCCTAACCTCTACCTCTGGCATCTTTCAACAGTCCTATCTCTGCTGCACTTTTTTTTTTTTTTCGCTTATTTTCTATCAGGCTTCTCACTCTGCTCTGCACCACAAAGCCTGACTTTTTTCTGACTCACAAACTATTAGTGCTTAGCCCTGTGTATGCTTTTTGCTTTCTCTCTGTCTCTAAACTCATAATTCTCACCCCTTTTCCCTATGAAGCCTACATCTTCCTAACACAAGCTTCTCTCATATTGAACACCAAAGAAATAATGCTAGTCATAGACTCATGATGACCCATGGTATTCAACCATGAGGATGGAATAAGTTTGTTTGTCTGCTTGTTAAAAAGTTTCAAAATAATAGGTAAAGTGACTCCTGACTCTTCTTTTACCCTGCCCAAAGTGGTTTAACTATGTCTGGCTACTGGACATTGAACCCATGACTTAGCAGCAAATGTTGGACCCTTAAAGCTGAAGCCATAGGAGCTTTACAGTTATGTGTTGATGCCATTGAATAGTTATCCTCTGAGCAGTAGGAGGCAAGACTTCCCGTCCTGCCCCCCAGAGGAAGCTATTGAACCAATATGGGGTATGTTCTTTGGAGACCAAATGCTGATTGAATGGACTCCTGGGGGGGGGGGATTCTTCTGCTGCCCAGAGGATAATATTAATTTGCTTGTACTTTGTACAGTTCTTGTGGATTCAAATGGAAGTTCCTAGCCTTTACCCCCAATCAAAAACTTCAGATAGAAGCTTCCGGCCTTGGCAAGCAAAAACAAGTGCTATTTAACTGACCCCATAGATTATAATGGCACTGAAAACAGAGGGAGATTTGGGTCAGTTAGAAGGAACAAATTGAAAATGGCCTCAATCATTGCATTTTCATAGAAATATGTCAGCAGAAAAATGCATGTGGCCTATCTAGCTTGCCCTTCCATATCAAATACTACAGTCCCTTTTTTCCTTTAGAAATCCTCTGTGTTTGTCCCATTCTTTCTTGAATTCAAATACTGTCCTCGTCTCTACTACCTCCACTGGGAGACTATTCCATGCATCTACTACTCTCTCCATAAAGAAATATTTCCACATATTACTCCTGAGTCTATCCCTTTTCACCCTCATCCTATGCCCCCTCATTGCAGAACTTGCTTTCAATCAAAAGAGACTCTCCTCTTATGCATTTATGCTATGGAGGTATTTACATGTCTCTATTATATCTCCTCTATCCCATCTTTTCTCTAACTTTTCTCTAACATATTAATTCTGTCTCCATATGTTTACAATGAAGACCACTGACCATTTTAGCAGCCAATCTTTGTATCGACTCCATTCTGTTTATATCCTTTTGAAGGTGTGGTCTCCAGAATTGCACACAATACTCCAAATGAGGTCATACATGAGACTTATAGAGAGGCACTATCACCTCCTTTTTTCTGCTGGCCATTCTTCTCCCTATGCACCCAAGCAGCCTTCTGGCTTTCACTGTCACCTTTACTAACTGTTTAGCCACTTTCAGATCATTGGAAACAATCAAGCCCAGGTCCCGCTCTTCTATCATGAACAGAAGTACTTTGCCTCATACACTGTACTGCTCCCTTGGATTTTTGCAACCCAATTGCATGACAGTGTTTTTTAGCATTAAATCTCATCTGCCAAATTCTAGGCCATTCTTCAAGCTTAGCTAGACCCCTCCTCTTGTTATCTACTCCTTCCTGAGTGTCTACTCTATTTCAGATTTTGGTATCATCTGCAAAAAGGCAAATCTTATCTGACAGCCCTTCCAGAATATCACTAACAAAGTTGTTAAATTGGACCAAGGACAGATCCCTGTGGCACACTGCTGGTAATATCCTTCTTCTCAGGTCAAATTCCATTTACCTGTATGCTTTGTCACCTCTGACTCAACCAGTTTTTAACTCAGTCAGTCACTTTAGTGTCTATCCCTAATGTGCTCAATTCATTTATAACTTGCCTGTGGGGAACGGTATCAAAGGCTTTACTGAAATCCAAGTACATCACATCTAGGACTCTCCCTTGATCCAACTATCTGATCACCTAGTCAAAGAAATCAAACATGTGCCTTTCTCCAGTTATCTGGGACCACTCCTGACCCTAAATAAAATTGAAAAGGTCAGTCAGTGGAGCCACTAGAATGTTCCCATGTTCCTTTAATATTCTTGGATGTATCCCATCCGGCCCCATCACTTTGTCTACCTTTAGCTTAGCTAGTTTCTCATGAACACAATCTTCTGAAAATCATTAAAGATCCCCTTTACTGCTGTTCCTTTTTGTGGGTGTTTTCTGCTGTCCTGTTCCTGGCCCTTCATCTGAGAACACAGCACAAAAATATTTGTTAAGCAATTCTGTTTATCCTCATCAGTTCCTATATATTCCTCCCCTTCTTCCTTGAGTCTGATAATGCCACTTTTGCACTTCCTCCTCTCACTAACATATCTGAAAAATGTATTGTCCCCCCATTTTATTGCATTGACTATCTCTTCTTCTATCTTTGCTTTCCTGACTATTTTCCTAGCTTCTCCAAATGTTGATGCTTGTCTTCTTCTCTCTGCGATTTCTTGTAATTTATGAAGGCCACCCTCTTTTTCTTTACCTTTTCAGCTACGTCTTTTGAAAACCATAGTGGCCTCCTTTTCCTTTTACATTTACTTACCTTTCTAAAAAAAGGTGTGTTGCCCTTAAAATATCCCTTTTCAGTTTTGCCCATTGCTTTTCTACATCTTTTAGCTATTCCCATCCTGCTAATGACTCCTTGAGGGATTGTCTCATCTTGGCAAAGTTAGTTTTCCTAAAGTCTAAGATCCTCACTTTTGAATGGACTTTATCAGCCCTAGTCATAGTACTGAACCACACCATCTGGTGATCATTGGATGCAAATCTATTTATTTAGAAAAGATTCTATACCTCATTCCTGTACATACATTCAACACAGTTCACAAAAATAAAATATAATAATAATATATAAAGAAAACAATAAATCATTAAAATAACAGCAACACTGCAACCATATGCTTAAATCACATCCCAAAGCCCAACAATAACACAGGTACACTAAAAAAATTTTTTTTTAAATTGCCTCTAATGTTTCGATTGATTTTTACGTTTTTTGGTGCGCTGAATCCAAATCTGGTAACCAATTTGCTCCATCACGTACAGATTTTTTGCTACATTGGGTTAGCAGTTTGAGGTGAACGTTTCAGATTGAGTGCGATCAAGATAAAAGTTTCTTGGATGAATTCTTTATACTAATTGTTTAGTAGTTATTCAAATAAGAATAAAGAAAATTGTAACAAGGCAGCACATAAGAATAGAGTAATGTCAACAAAACACACTGTGATGGTAGCAAAATTGTCTGCACTTAAAACAGCCACATACATGTGCACAAACATTGAGCATATAAGAGCGAGGTTAGACACAAAGCAAAGCAAAGAAATGTGCAAAAAATGTTGTACAGGTATGTATGTAAGAATAGAAAACGCAAACCGCACCATTGCAATACATGAAGACAAACACCCGATGGTGTGAAAATAAAATTCTAATAAATGAGATCTGACACTGTGGTAATAACTAGCAAATTTTTATTTCAAAGTTTAGTAAAAACACGATATTTGTCAACACAGTTTAGATTTTAAAGTCATTCTTGGGTCAATCAATCTCCTGGTGGGCCCGTTTCTTCTTCCCCCGAATGCTTCTCTTGGTGCGCTGCTTGGCGTATTTTTCATCTGGGGTTTCCCGCAGCAGCAACCAGCAGAAATCAGCCATCATAGTGGTGTTCCATCTTCCTTGGTACCTTCTCTCTGCGTCCTTGATGTCCTGGTGAAACCTTTCACCTTGTTCTTCACTGTACGCCCCCAGGATTTTGGGAAAGTAGTTTACATGGGAGTGCAAGAAATGGACTTTCAGGCTCATGTTACAGCCTTGTTCTTTGAAGGCATTGAGCATCCTGGCAACAATATCCTTATAGTTCTCATCCCGCCTGTTCCCCAAGAATTTGAGAACAACATCCTTGAAGGAATCCCAGGCTTCTTTTTCCTTCTCAGACATCGTTTCAGCGAATGCTCCATCTGAAATGAGTTTCCTTATATCAGGGCCAACAAACACTCCTTCCTTTAGCTTTGCTTCAGAAAGTCGGGGGAACTTTGAGCAAAGGTACCGAAAGCACTCACCATCTTTTGGAAGGGACTTGATGAATTGCTTAATGAGACCCAACTTAATGTGGAGAGGTGGTAATAGAATTTTATCACGAGGTACCAAGCTCTCATGAAGAACATTTTTCTCACCGGGTCTCAAATACTCCCGAATTGGCCAATCTTTTTTCCCCCAGTGTAGGTCGCGGGCCCGGCTATCCCACAAGCAAAGGAAGCAGGGATATTTGGTGAAACCGGATTGCTGCCCTAATAGCATGGATAGAATTTTAAAGTCTCCACAAATCATCCACTTATGCTCATCATAACGAATCTTCTGAAGAATCAGGGCCAAATTCTCGTATTTTTCTTGGAGAATAACAGAGTGAGCAATAGGAACTGAAGCGAATGTGTTGCCATTATGAAGAAGAACACCTTTTATGCTGTCTTTTGACGAATCAATGAACAGCCGCCATTCAGCAGGATCATACTTGAGTTTAAACTTTTCCATCACTCCGTATATATCGTTGCAAAATACCAAATCTTCCTCTTTGCTGAAATACTTCAAAAATTGTGTCTCGCGGTTGCGGTACCAATAAAAAGTTGTTCCTGGTGACAATAGATTTTTCTGTTTAAGCCGAGAACCTAGCAGTTGGGCAGCATCTTTTGGGAGTCCTAAATCCCAGACTAAATCTTTCAATTCAGCTTGAGAGAAAAGTTCAGGTTTCGGATCTGGTTCAGTTTCAAACTCGGAAGTACTGGACTCATCGGGAAAAGCCATCTGATGAGTCTCATCATGATCAGAACCGTCCACACAAATATGATCCAAAGATTTTGGTGGTTCAGGCACAGGTACTTCGTTGCTATGAGGCATAGGCCTAATTGCTGAGGGAAGGTTGGGGTAACTTATTACATTCTTATTTTTTAAGTTGTATCCCTTCACAATGCAAGAGCAAAAATAGCAGTCACTGCTGTGGTCTCTTTGTTCACGCCACATCATAGGTATTCCGAAACGAAATGCTTGTTTTTACCTTTCATCCATAAGCGTAGATCTTCCTCACATGTCTTGCACACTTTGTGAGGAGCCCACGGTTTGTCTTGATCGCCTAACTTCAAACCGAAATAGGCAAGATATACTTTTTTAATAAATGCAGAAATGTTCCTTTGCCGCTTTTTCACGGTATATTCCCCACAAATAAAACAAAAACTGTCCGGAGAGTTGACGCAACCTCTGGCTCTGTGAGCCATCACAAATACACAGCACTGCAAACTACAACTGTGGTGAACCACTTCGGAATAAAGCTGGATTACGACTGAGCAAACAAAAGGTAATAATGAACTTGCAAGAAACTGAAATTTGACAGGAACGTTCATGTCGCAACCACCGTGTTTGAGTGAGCGAACGAGGCGAGGTGAACAGGAAAGAACATGCGCCAGCGCGAGTACTGGATTTAGCCCCCCGCCTCCCAATTGTCCTGTTAATGTATAAAATGAATACAAAACACTCTAAAATATCATGAGGGAGTGTTTCTAGTTAGTTAACCATTACAACCTCTATTTTGGGCCAAGAAAATAAACTGCAGTCGGCTAAAAAGAAATTATGTGAACATTCCTTATATGGGTAAGAAATCTAATTTTGCAAGAAAACGTGACGTGATGGAACATTTTGGCTATTTTTCCTGGATTCAGCACCCCAAAATCTATAGGAATCAGTTGCAAAACTGGAGGCAGTTTTTTGGTAGTGTACCTGTGTAATCTACTTGAACTTAACTGCAAACTAAGAACTGAAACAAAAAAGACAAGTGGTTTCTTAAAATTCAACAGATTAGTCTCAGTTCACAGAGCAAACAAAAGCTTCTTTCACAACTGCAGTATAATCACAGTAAAAGCATATGACCTCCACCATTTCAAATGGACCTCATACTTAGTAGGAACATTTAATTGCTTCCCTTGGCTCAATGGCAGAGACCTATGTGTTCTATACCAAGTTATACCGTCCTTCAAATAAGAAGGCCAATCCTCTTGTAGCAATTTAAAAAGCAACATCAAAGCCTTGAATTGTACACATTGTTGAATAAGCAGCCAAACACTGTCATATTTCCACAAGCCAGCAATCTGCCGAGATGCCATATTCTGGACTATCTGCAATCTCCTTATTGCTTATTAGGAAGACCAATATAGAGGAGATTACATTAGGCCAAAGTGCTCATTTCAAATGAATGTACTGCTGTATGCAAAACAGATGCAATCCAAAATGTTTTCAATACTGCAGAGGTGGAATAAGTCCCCCTGGACGTCTGGGGATCATGCCGCCGGGCCGTGTCAGAGGTAGGGGGGTGCAGTAAGGTTCCCACAGCTGGACCCTGGCCATGGGAGGCCAGATTGAGGGTCCGGCTGTGGGGAAAGAAGAGAGTCAGTGGGGGCCAGTATTTGTGGCTCCGGAATGGAGCTGCGGTGCCAAGGCAACAGGACACCATAGTAGCAAAGTAACATAGTATATGATGGCAGATAAAGACCAGTATGGTCCATCTAGTCTGCCCAGCAAGGCAGCAAGAGTAGGTGCACTTGCCTCTACGTGCAGGTCACTTCTCCCCATGCCTTTGTGTACCCACCGCTCCATGTAGGTCACCCCTCTTTATTCAGATATAAGAGATAGTTATGCTTATTTTGATTTTATCCTGTTGCTATAAAGGGATCCATTGTGTCTGTCCCATGCCATTTTGAATTCTGTCACTGTATTTGCCCCCCACCACTTCCATCGGGAGGGAATTTAAAGCATCCACCACCCTTTCAGTGAAAAAGTATTTCCTGACATTGCCTTTCAGTTTACCCCTTTGCAGCTTCATGTTTTGACGTCTAGTTTTACAGCTTCCCCATCTTTGGAAGAAGTTTGTTTGTCCATTAATACTCTTTAAGTATTTAAAGGTCTGAATCATATCTCCCCTGTCCCTCCTCTCTTCCAGAGTGTACATACTTAAGTCTTCAAGTCTCTTCTCATAAGTCTTCTGACGCAGGCTCCAAATCATTTTGGTCGCCTTCCTCTGAACCGTTTCCAGCCTTTATATATCCTTTGCGAGATATGGTCTCCAAAACTGAACACAATATTCCAAATGAAGCCTCTTCAGCGACTTGTACAGTGGAATTAGTTCCATTCAGGAGCCTGTCTAAGGTAACTGGGAATCTGCTATGCATGCAGGCTGACCAGAATCGGGCCCAGCCTGCAGGTTTGGGCCATAGACCCGATTCTGATCCCACAGGCATGTCTAGCCCTCGCAGGATCAAGATCAGAATCAGGTCTAACTCTGGGTGTCCCACTTCTGGTTGGCTGCACAGGGGGATGGACGGCCAATTCAGAATGTGCCTGCACATGTTGGTACAAAGAAAACTCAATAAAAACTAAGTTAGAAAAAAATTTCAAGCCATTGAATGAATATTCTTTAGAAATGAAATGTTTAAATGTTTAGGGAACAAAGGGAACTGTGCAGCTGTGATAGCGGTGTGGCCCCGTCATATTAACCTGGAATTGTAATAGGTATAGTTGGGTCTCAGGGCTGGTGGAAGTGAATAAAAGGAGACTGTGTGTTTGAGTGAATCAGTCTTTATGGACACATCCGAGGGCAAAGTAGGAAAGTTTAATAAAGCATCGGTGGATTCGATCGTTGTTTTCAAGCAGTGAGAAATGCCTTTCTTGTATTGTCGTTCAATATTTGCTTTAATGACAGTTTCATTTGTTGCATTTTTAAAAATGATATTCTGTCTTCAGAGCCCAAAAAGATTTTGAGAAAAATTAACCCTTTGATCCTCAGGGTGTACGATGACTGAATAAGATAATCAATTTTTTAAAAAACTGAGGAGATACAGGAAAATATTAATAAAACTGATTGTTGTGCTACTGATTACCTACTGCGAGCTTGCTGACTCCAAAGGGAAGAAAAGTAGATTCACTTTCTTTAAGAGCAATTGTTAACTGTTATCTTTGAACCCACCTTTCCCTGTATACAGGTTATAAACAGGTATCCCTTTTCATTAAGCAAGTGACATTTTTCATGCTGGGGCAGCATCTATCTATCTTCTTCCTGGCAAAGCTGTCTGTCTTTCAGTCAGCATGTGAGTAAAGATCAATGATAGAAATCTTTTTGAAGGTGCTTTCAGGTCCTGCAGCAAGGGAGTTGATCAGAAACCTGCCATAAGCTTCAGCTTCACTTGATAAATGAGACCCTCTGTTGCTGTTGTGTAAACTGCTGTCACATCAGTTACAAGCACTAATTAGAACTACTTTGCTGCTGAAAGTGTCTAGTGCATTAAATACCACTTCCTCTTATTGCAATTAGCTTACCTATTGACTTACGCTTCTTACCACAGGACTATCAGAAATGGAAATACATAAGGGGATTATTGAATCATTTATAAGGTAAATTTGGCCTGCATAGCCTTTACCTACTGTCCTCTAACCTCTAAATCACATTTGCTGCACTGCTGGTGCTCAAATATAAAATGAACTTGGATCATTTCGGCTTTTGTTGTTTTTGGACAAAGTCAGCACACTTAAAATTCCCATGTACTAATAAGCACTGTTATGTTTCCCTTAAGCAGACCTTGCATTCATATTGTATTGTTAGATGTCATGGTATTCATCAAATTATTAAAGGGCCCTTTTAACAAAACTTAACACATGTGCAATTGCACCCATAGAAATAAAAGGACTGTGGGCACTTAATGTGTGTTAACTTTATTAGAATGTGTTAAAACCTTTAGTAAAAGGGCCCTTAAGATATCTTAGAAAACAAACTGTTTCCAACAATATAAGAGATCAGTTACTCTAATTTAAATATATAAAATACCTATAGGGTCATTCTGAGGCACAAATAATGTGGATGGGACGTCCATCCCTGCTATTTGGCCCTTCTGCTGACCCCAACTAATTTCCCCGCACATTGTATGGGGAGGTTAGATTGGGCGGGAAAGGGGTGTTGCGAGGCAGAGATAGGGCGGGCAGTGGTCAGTCTGCGGCCCTGGATGTACAGAGACAATTCCAATATTGGCTCTGTAAGTCTAGGGCTGGCTGCCTGTATGGGGAACTTATTCCACCTCTTAAGTGGAATAACTTTCCCTAGTCAGCGGGGCATAGCAGGCGTGGGGCGTAGCAAAGGCTGGAGGGAGCAGAGAAGATTCCCCGCAGCCCGACCCTGGCCTTGGGAGGCTAGATCAGGGGTCGGGCTGCAGGAAATGAAGATTCCTGTCTGGCGTCCGGGGATCACAGCTCCTGAATGGAGCCGCGCTGCCATAGCAACTAACTCTGACTGAGTTAGCCGGGCAAGGCCTGTATGTGCAGGCCGACTGGAATTGGGATCCTAGCCTGCACATACAGGCCTGTTCGTGATTCTGATCCCATGGGGCTAGATGTGCCTCGTGGTATCAGAATCCCGTCTAATTCTGTGCATCCAGTTCCGACTGGGTGCACAGATGGCCGGGACGTCCAGGACAGAATTGGGCCCCTAGTGTTTTGAGTTTTCTAGAATTGATAGTTTAGTAAATTTAGTAATATATTCTATCAAATGCAATCTGTAAAATATTTGCAGTCCCATTTACCTTGTACTCTCTTTGCCCCTGCACCTTTTCCCATCTTGCCCTTTGCTCCTCTCATCATTCCCCACTCCCTCATGCCCTCCTCCTCCTCATCTCCTCCCTCCCTTGCCATCTCAGCCCTAGATCCAGCCCAGCTCCAGAAGCAGCAGTGTGCACATTGTGTTCCAGCTTTATGGTATTTGCTCAAAAACAGTAGTATATATTGTGCAAAGAAGCATGTGTGTCTTGGGTCTCAACATTGTGTGTGACAGTGTTCATCTTGTATCCCAACTATGCTGTGCATTCTGGCAGTATGTCATGGGAACAGTAGTGCAGGGAGAGAGAGAAAACCACCACCAAGGCCATTATATAGTTTTTTTTTATTTGTGTATATATATATATATATATATATATATAGAGAGAGAGAGAGAGAGAGAGAGAGAGAGAGAGAGAGAGATAAAGATAGATAGATAGATAGATATAGAGAGAGAAAGACTTCACATACCCTGGCTTAGGAGTGAGGTTCATGACTGTCATGGTATGCATAAGAAGAACCCATTTGGGAAATTGCCCACATAGTTTGTACCATTTTCCTCATATTGCTAAGGCGCTAACTATTAGCACATGTTAATTACTATATTAGAAGTTTAGTAAATAGGATTCTTAAATTGTAAGCCCTCTGGGGCAAGGACCTACCTCCTGTGCCTGAATTGTAACTCATCTTGAGCACAAGTATCAAAAGGTGTTTCATAAAATCTAAATGCAATATTGAGAGAAGAGTGCTTATTCACAGGGTTACTTCATTCCAGAACTGAGACTTCTTGGTGAGTTCTGGTTTCGAACTTACTGTGCATCTCAAAGCATGGCGGTATTTGCAGCTCCTGATTCTACTGATTGAAATCAGGGCTGTATTCTCATAATTCTTCATAAACCTGACCTAAAATCTCATTCCTGGAACTTGGGATAACTGGATCTTTCTATATTCAAAAAATGGCTAATGAGTGACCATTGCTGAAAAGCGCAGTTAAGGTCTGTAGGAGAGAAAGTATCTGATGGCTTGAGTCTCTAATAGAATAAGCTACTTTGAGGATGAAATCTAAGACAATTTTGGAGCTCCTATGATAGACGACCAAATAAATATAGTTTATTTGTATTGTCAATTGCTATATAATTTTTTTATTATTTTATGTTATTTATATTTTAATTGATATTGATTGTTTGATGTTTTATATTGCTTGTATTTTAATTAAGATTATTATATTGATGTTTAAGTCTGTCAAACACATAGATGTAACCTGGTTGGCAGTATAGTGAATTTCTATAATAAATAAATAAAATACCACAAGAGGTAAGGTTGCTTACATTTTCTCTTGTACTATATTTTATCATTTTACCATTCCGTATTTTTTGAAAAGAAAAAATAGGATCTTCATGCTCTGATGGAAAAGGTAGGGTTAAAATAAGCCTTTAAGCAAATTTGAATTAAAGATAGGGCTTGCCAGGGCTTGGTTGAAACAAATTAGAAAATACACCTCAACTGGGTATTGTATGTAGCTGAGTGCTTAGACACTATAAATTGCTTTACTCAAGAAGTTTTGAAGGAGTGACTGAATCAAATTAAAGAATAGACTGTAGGCGGGCTGAGATCTAGAAATGGAAATCTCACTATGAAAGTGCCCTGCTGAATAAGCTGGTGATAGAATAAGAACATAAGAACATACGAAATGCCATACTGGTCAGACCAAGGTCCATCAAGCCCAGTATCCTGTTTCCAACAGTGACCAATCCAGGTCACACGTACCCGGCAGGTTCCCAAAGAAGTACTCAATGCTTGTCAAGGGGCAAGCAGTGGATTTCCAGGGTCCTCTTTAATAAAGGTTTATGGACCTTTTTAAACTCCGTTACACTAATAGCTTTTAATACATCCTCCGATAACAAATTCCAGAGTTTGATTAAGCATTAAGTGAAACGATATTTTCTCTTTTTACTCTTAAATGGGTTACATTATAGCTTCATTGCATATCCCCTAGTCTTTCTACTTTTTGATGGAGTAAACAACCTATGTACATTAAACTGTTCCACTCTATTTATTAATTTATAGACCTCTATCATTTTTCCCCTGCTAAGAGTTAGAATACCCTGATAATTAGGCTGTGGCAGAGGAGGCTCAGAATATTAGGCATTAAGCTATTAAACCCAAACAGTATCAAAGTTATATCAATAAATACCTAACCTAACTTCTAAGGTGATAAAATGTGGCATCTCAAGCAACTTAAATTTTGTTAAGCATTCCCCATGCCCCATATACTGTAATACAAATGACGGAACAAGTACAAGCTGAAATTGACAGAACATGCAAAAAGGATATCCTGATAGTCATGGGTGACTGGAACGCAAAAGTTGGCAACAAAGAAGAAGGCAAAGTGGTTGGAAAATATGGACTTGGCAACATAAACAAAGCTGGAAAAGACTGATAGAATTCTGCAAGACCAATCTATTCATCTCAAACACCTTCTTCCAGCAACACAAGCGCCGACTGTACATGTGGACTTCACGCAATGGATGGTACAGAAATCAAATTGACTACATCTGTGGAAGACAATTATGGAAAAGCTTGATAACATCAACAAAGACCAAACCTAGAGCTGATTGTGATACAGATCACCAACTACTAGTATACAAACTCAAGCTAAAGTTGAAAAAGAGCAAGCTGCTCATGAATGTAGCAAAAAATGACCTTGAGAATATACCACTGGAATTTAAAGACTGCTGAAAAATCAATTTGCTGCTTTAGATACAAATAACAGAGTTCCAGAAGAGTTATGGGATGACATCAAGAAGGTTGTGCTGGAAGAAAGCGAGAAGTCTCTACATAAGTTGAAAAAACAAAAATGGCCAAAATGGATGACTGAAGAAACTCTGAAAATTGTCCAGAAATGCAGAGAAGCTAAAGTCAGAGGAGAAAGAGAAGCAATCATAGAACTCAACAGAGATTTCCAACATACAGCAAGACAAGACAAAGAAAAGTACTACAATAACACATGCAAGGAAATAGAATCAGAAGCTTATTACAGGAAGAACATGATCGGCTTTTCTAAAGCTACGAGAGTTAAAGAAAAAATTCCAGCCTCAAATTGGAATGCTACAAGATGCTCATGGATCCATGTTGAATGATGCTGAAAGATCAAGAAAAAGTGGAAAGAATATACAGAGTCATTATACCATAAAGATCAAGTGGATCAATCTGTTTCAATCTGTACCTTACGATCAGGAACCATTGGCGATGAAAGAAGTAAAAGCAGCATTAAAAGTCTTATAAAAGAACAAAGCACCAGGCATTGATGGCATTCCCATTGAACTATTACAGCAATCGTATGAAGCTATTACCATACTTACAAGGCTCTGCTAGGAAATTTGGAAGACAACATCATAGCTAACTGACTGTAAAAGATCTGTGTTTATACCAATACTAAAGAAAGGTGATCCAACTGACTGTGGAAATTATCGCACAATCACTCTTATCCCACATGCCAGCAAGATTCTACTCAGGATCATTCAACAGAGACTACAACCATACCTGGAATGAGAACTGCCTGAAGTGCAAGCATGGTTCAGGTAAGGGCAAGGAACGAGAAACATTATCATGGATGTGAGATGGATACTTGAAAAGACAAAAGAGTACCAAAAGGATATCCATATGTGTTTTATTGACTACAGCAAAGCTTTTGACTGGGTAAACCATGAGAAACTCTGGGCCACATTAAGAAGCATGAGTATACCAGAACACCAGACCATTCTCTGGCACAACCTTTACATTAATCAAGAAACAAGAGTTCGAACGGAACTAGGAGAAACAGAATGGTTTAAAATCAGCAAAGGTGTATGGCAAGGCTGCATACTTTCCCCCTACCTGTTTAATTTATATGCAGAACAAATGATCAGAGATGCAGGACTGTATGAAGACAATCGAGGTGTGAGGATTGGTGGAAGACTTATCAACAACCTTTGCTTCTCTGATGATATCACATTACTGGCTGAAAGTGAAGATGATTTGAAACATTTGTTTCTCAAGATCAAGGAATAGAGTCTTAAATGGGTCTGCACCTTAACGTTAAGAATACAAGGATCCTGACATAGCAAAATCAATAAATTCATCATTGATGGAAAAGAAATTGAAATAGTTGACAACTTTAACTTACTTAGATCAACATCAATAAAGAAAGGACTAGCAGTCAAGAAATCTGCCGACATATTTCTCTTGGTAGAATGGCTATGAAGAACCTAGACAAGATACTCAAGTGCAGAGATATTTCTCTCCATACAAAGATTTGACTTGTTCAGGCCATGGTATTTTCTTTTTTTTTATGTATTTATAAAATTTACAAATTATACATTTCCACTTTCAAAAGGAAAAACATCATACAATCCACTTAAGAAGAAATCTGTCACATTAGATCAAATCAGAAGAAAAGATGTTCAAGCCCACATCTTGGGGAATTTACACCATCAAAAATAACTCACATAAATAAAAGACAATTAGGCACAAAAATGTACCATATTTAGGAGGATTTCTATACTTCCAATCAACACAGCCCAATTCTACTTCTGCCTATCAATCAAGAACTTTTCTAAATGAGAAACATCAAGGAAAACATAGGACTGTCCCTGTAAAGTAACATGATTTTTACAAGGAAATCGTAAACAAAAAATTACACCCAGGGAAAGAACTCTGTTCCTCAAAGCAAGAAACTGTTTCCGATGTGCTTGAGTTGATCTAGTCACATCAGGAAATACATTTATTTTCTGACCACAAAAAGGAACATCCTTATTCTTAAAGTATAACTTCAAGATTTTTTCCTTCACTGCCACAAGTAGCAAAGGTAACCAATAAGGTGTTTCTTTTTGTGATTGTATCAGAAGAGTCCTCCAAAAATTCAGTAAGATTCTGGCTTACAGTTGGATGAAGGGAATCAAACTTCCCTTCATCCAATGAAGCCACCCAAACTTTAGAGGGTATATAATATAATTGAACAATATCCACAGATTGAGGCAAGTTCAAGATCTCAGTAAAATATTTAGTAAGAATAATTTCTGGTGCTAATAAATGTGTAAATGGAAAGTTTAAAAAAGTGTAAATTACAGGCTTGAGAGGCATTTTCCAATGCCTCAATATGAGCATGAACCATCAATGATCCTTAATCGAAGCCACCTGCACAGTGGAAACCAACTGCACCTGAGCTTCCACTAGGACCACTGAATTTTGCACCTTAGGCAACCTAGCATCCACTTCAGAAATCTTTTCCACAGCACCCTGAGTAAAAGTACATAATGAAACTATAGTAGAAGAAAGTTTAAAATCAACAGCACTAATCACACCCCACAAATCTTTAAGAGTTACTTCCCCATACAAGGGGGCTGTCACAGTCACAGGAGACTCTATGAAGTTAACAGGCTTTGGAATTAAAACCTGAGTGTCTCCAGCTACCTCCCCAGAGGAACCAATTCCCAATAGCGCTGATGACAACACAGGCAGAGGATAAGATGGCGGCATTGGAGCCCCGGAGTTTAAAGAAGTCCATCGGGGAGATCTGACCACTGCAAAGAAACAAAATGTTTATCTAATGGACCAACAATTTTACCTGCCAAAGATGTCCCAAGGTCCATTTTTACCCCTCCTTTGTTTTAATGTTTCTCCATCTCACCGATAGCCACTAACATCCACCAACTCAAACATGCTGTCAGTATGCCGAAGGGGTGTGCCCAGTCCCTTTGGTCACACCCCTTCACTACATGACCCTCAGGCCTCAGGCCTCAGGAAATATATAGAGGGTGGGGGGAGGGTCCACCTCAATCACAGCTGCACACTGACTGCCTGCACAGGGAACCAGGAACAGCAGCAAGTAGGAGAAACACAGAGCAGCTCACAAGTCCCTCTCTTCCTCCATGATGTAACAGTTAAATTCTCACTCACCAGCCAGGCCTTAGGGAATTTATGTCATATGGATGCAAAGGTTGGACAGTGAAAAAGATAACAGGAAGAAAATTGATGCCTTTGAATTATGGTGCTGGCGACGAATACTATGTATACCGTGGACTGCCCAAAGAACAAACCAGTCAGTACTAGAGGAGATCAAACCTAAGCTTTCCTTAGAAACTCAGATGACAAGACTTTGGCATTTATACTTTGGACATATCATGCAAAGAGAGAGATCATTAGAGAAAGACATAATGTTTGGCTAGGTAGAAGGTCACCATAAAAGAGGAAGGCCGGCATTGAGATGGATCGATACAATAACAGCAGTTATGGATACCACTCTATCAACAATGAGTCGCTTGGCTAAAGACCGAACAAAGTTTAGGTCAACTATCCAGAGGGTCGCCAGGAGTCAACACCGACTCGACAGCACTTAACAACAACAAAGTTCTAGCCTGCATCCATGCATACCTAGAAAACAAATATGTGAAAATATGCCTGAAAACTGGGAAAAATTCATTTGCAATGAGCACAAACTGAAATTTTCCTTTTGGCCTTGCAAACTGATATTAATTAGGAGCTGTGGATGATTTTGAAAAAGGAGTGTCATATTTACTCTTTCAAGGTACTCATTTGCAAACAGGACAGTGGGACAGGGGCCCAAGTTGATCATGTCTACTGGCACCATATCTAAGTGATGTAGTCATAGAATAGGCAGGGTTAGAGCTGGAGCAGCACACTGAAATTAGAGGAGGCTGGAATAAGGCATGGCTGGAGAGGAAGGAGATTAGAATTAGTTGAGCAGGAATGAAGTAGTGGACTAGAGATGAAGCAGGTAGGAATCTGGCAAGACTGGAACAAGGCATGCATGAATAGAGCAATGAACTAGAGCTGGATAAATTATCCATCTAAACTTGCGTCACATTTTCAGAGTCTACACTTGAATGAATAGCTTCACTGAAAATAAGCATGATTTAAAATGGATACTTGGTTGAATGTTGGCCTCAAGGTTTCTAGATTTCATAAATGGCTGCTTCATGAACCTACTGGTTGTGAAAGGGAGAGTTGGTTTAGTGTCTGCAGCACTGCTGTTCCTTAAGCATTGGTATTTTCTTTCTACTGTTATAAGTAATTTTGTATGTATTGTGATAGGGCTGAAGCCAATGAAAGCAAAAACTTAGAAAAAACCGCTGTTCCTTACAAAGCAGCTAACGTGCAGAAGATGCAGTTCCCGTGCAGAGCAGCTAGAGGGAGCAGGCATGAACCTACAGAGGCTGAGCTAACACACCCGGGTACTGATTGTGCAGGAGCTAATCAGCTCCACCTGAGGGGTAGCCTGGGAAACTCAAAAGTAAGAGGCCTTTATAAGCAGAGGGCCAACTCAGAAGAAAGGAGAGAGGAAGGAACCTCGGAAGGGAGCTCAGAAGGAGAGCTCAGAAAGAGAGAGAGAAAGGAGCAGACCCAAAAGAGCCAGGGTGAGAGAGAGACCTGGGAGAGACAGACTGGAAAGAGATCCTCTTGGAAGAAATCCCAAAGGCAGAGGGCTCAGAAGGAGAGAGCCTAGCCAGGAGAGAGGCCTCTGCTCACCAGGAGGGTCTGAAGCAGGATTAAAAGGTACTGGAAGAAAAGGTCCTGACAGGAGATTGACTTATACTAAGAAGCCAAGAAGCCTGGATTCTTTACAGGGTCTTCCCAAGCTGCAGAGAGGACAGACAGTATCCAGGGGGCTTCCAGAGGGAGTCTGCAAAGGAGACCGTGGCCAGAGAGCGGTGCCTGAGTGGGCAAGTATGAGACGCCCTGACCGCACGAAGCCAAGGTACGGTGACTATTTTTTTCCCAAAGAAAGGCCCAGCTCCTAGAACATCTTTAAAACCAGATAACCAGTCTGAGAGAAAAGGAAGCGGGTAGGAGTTCTTTAAGCCATCATGTAAGGGCATAGGGACAAACCCTGCTATTTACCTGAAAACCCTAGAACAGCCTAGCTGGAAGCTAGGGAGAAGAAGTACGGACTTTCAAACCCCAGCAGCCAGGGAAAGATCAAGTACAGAGGGAGGCACAACTGAACCAGAGCCCATGCAAGTGGAGCCTGTAGACTCAGTTACATTGTCCCAGGAAGAAGTAATGGACTGCTCGGTTTGTGTCGCAGGGAGTTTTGAGTCACTCCCCGAGCTGTAACTTATTTAGACAAGCTCTGATATTGTTTTTGTTCATGTTGAGCGAAAGAGTAAAAGCTCACTAATTTTACTTTGCTCTGAAGTTTTGGAAAACCTTGTGTTGTTTTTGCAAGAAGCTGTGAAGTACGTAACAGTTCACTTCTTTAACTATGCTTTGGTAAAAAAAAAAACCCTGACAAAGAAGGAAAACCCTTTATTTTATTTATTTATTTATTTATTTAGACAGTTTTTGTATACCGCTTTATCCTTCAATCAAAGCGGTCATGACACAATTGGGGGATACATTTAACACGCGGGGATATGAGACACATACACTAATACTTACAGGGAACATGGGCTATGGAGGGTTAAGTGGCTTGCCCAAGACCACAAGGAGTATCTGTGGGACTAGAAACCCCGGTCCTTCCGGCCCAAGGTTGCTGTCCTCTAGTGGGATTTGAACCCCCGACCTTCCGGCCTGAAGTACCTTGCCCCAGCCACTAGGCTACTCCTCCCTATTTTATGTTACCTAGCGAACCTCAGTGCTTGAAAGGGGAAATAAAAGCCTTATTTACCCTCCATTCTGGTCTACACAACTTATTCCTATAAGGAGGAGGACTACAAAGACCAGGGTGCACCTGGCCTCAAAGAGTCTTTTACCTCTATAAATAATAAGTATGCTCAACATGCCCTTGCAGCCACTGGCCACCGGGGGGGGGGGGGGGTTGATGACAGTATGTGCTTAACTAAAGCTTTCCTCATTGATTCCTGAGTGGGGGCAAAAAAGTGATAGTGAGCATATGCAAATAAGGCAGGTTTATAGTGGACGTATAAAGAGGCTTCTGATCATTTGTACTGATGGCAAGACCCATGCATGCTCACTGTTAGTATCCCTTCTTTTCTGTAAGAAAATGACTTAAATCCTGGTCATGTCCATCTTTCTGTCTTATCTGACTTTTCTCCCTTAGTTGCAATATTCTGGATAGTGATACATGGGAGTATTATGCAGGCAGTGATATCAAAGGCAGTTGGGACCTTGGGGCTGTCATAAAGACACGGGCATCCATATGAACAGGATAGCAGATGCCAGAGGGGGCGGTACCAGAACAAGGTCAGTGCCAGCATCCAGAGCCCTGGAGTTACTGTAGAGGTTGGCTAAAGGTATTGTAGATGGCATGGGGGAAATAATGCTGCTTTAATTTGTACACCCTCTGGGTGTCTAGATTTCTCATAATAATAATAACCTTAGACAACTGGAATTCAGTTTTTCATACCAGGGTACAAGACAGCCTGTTTGGAGGAGCATAAATTGGTTATTAATCCATCCAAAACTGAAGCTACCTGAATCTCCTTTTAGGGAAATATAGTTCCATTTGTTTCATCAATAAAATCAACTCCAGATATAGTAAAGGACACAATGAAGTTGCTGGGTGTAGTATAGAACAACAAGCTGTCATTTGGTCATCAGATATCAGAAATAACTAGGAGTTCTTAGGTTGCTTTATGGCAAATAAGATACCTGAAACCTTTTCTATATAATAGAGCCTTGAAAACTCTAATACATGCTTTGGTGAGAACTTGCGTCGATCACTACTTGTTGCGACTCCCCAGTATCAGATTAAAAGACTTTAGTTTATCCAAAATACTGTCATCAAATTATTATATATTGCAAAACAAATGAATCATGTGATCCCTCTACTTAAAAATCAGTATTTGCCCCCAGTCTCTTTCGGTATTAAATTCAAACTGCTTATGCTGGCTCATTGCATCTTTTACACAGGATTTCCCATTTACCTTGGCTCTGTTCTACCGTCTACACCCTATCAAGAACATTAAGATCCTCCCAAGGAAATTGCCTAGTCTTGCCTGGCAAACCAAGCTCTGGTTGCATACTTTTAGAATGCTGCCTTTAGTTATCAGATGTCACATCTATGGAACTCTCTTCTGCAAAATCTCCATATGGAGTCTTCTTTTAATAAGTTTAAAAAAGGTCTTAAAGCGTGACTCTTCAATGAAGCCTTTAAAATACTTTTTTAGATCCTTTCTTTTTAATGAAACTAACTTTGCCTTTTCCTTTTGTCTCTGCGCAAATATGTGTTCTTGGTTAATATTGTTGTGCTATTCATTTCTACCCATTGTATCTTTGTGAATTTTGCTCAGTTGTTACTGTATTGGATCTTTCCCTTTATTGCTGTAAATTGTCATGATGCGATTTTGCAAATGGTGGTAAATCCTTAAAATAAATAAATAGATAAATATTGTCCTTTAGGATAGGTTTTGACAAATCCCAAGTACCAGCTCAACATGGCCCCTCTCTGGCACTCAGGATTTCATACCCTCATATTTTTGTTTGTCTGAAGAAATACCTACAGTTCACGTTGCATGATTTGTCTTTTATGTTTAAACTATGTATAACAGGAGCTCCCAGCAGTACTTGTGGTCTCAAGTCTTGTGGACAAGCCTGAAATTCATGCATCATGTGGTTCAAACTTGCAAAGAGCTGAATCTCATGGTGGGTAGTGTAGGAGGAAATGGGTGACAGAAGCAGCTGCAGAACACTCCAATCTGCATTGGAGGGGACAGAACATGGCAAATCTTGAGTGAAGGCCTCTGCTCAAGGTCCCATGCCATGCATATTGTTTTGAGAGGTTCAGGATGCTTGGAGAGAGGTAAGGGGGTGGCAGTGAATGCACAGGAAGGGAGGAAGCTAGTCATAGAAGGATACAGTGGGCAGATGTGGGACACCTAGGGAATGCTGGACCCCTGGGAAGGTAGGTAAGTGAGAAATGTTGGACAAGGGGAGGTAGAAAGGGAAGGGAAGGGAAGGGAGAGATGCTACATATGAGGGGTCAAGGATGGAAGGGACAAAAACTAGAGAAGGGGAGGTAGAGAAGGGAAGGGGAGGAGAGATGTGGATATGGGGGGAGGTAGGGGAAGGAAGGGGGAATTCAGGACATGGGGTTGGGAAGAGAAAAGGGAAATGACAGATATATAGGGTAGGGAAGGAAAAGAGGAGCTGCTGGGCATGGTGGGCAGGAAAGGGAAGGGGGTAATGCTGAACATAGCATGAGATAGGGAAGGAAAGGGGAAGATACTGGGCATTGGGGAGTAGGGAAGGGAAGGGAAGGGGGAGATGTTGAAAATGTTGGGAGGTTGTACTTCACTGAGATTAATATTTTTTATATCATGTACCACAAACCAAATGTAAATACAACCAACATACTTGTCACAGAGTATTTGAACTGTACACCTCATCTCTATGGAACTCTCTCCCGTACAACCTAAGAAACATCACCAACCTCCCTACATTCTGCGAACACCTAAAGACTATCTCTTCACAGAACACTTTGGACCCGCTACCAAGCCCTCTAAAATACAACACAATAAACCCATGAATGTAAATAGTTTGTATATACCAGCTAGAATGTTAATAGTTATTTACATTAATTAAATGTTATAAAGCTACATTAGAAAATGTTTGAATGTTCAAATGTTTCTTGTATAAAAAAAGTTCAATGTAAAATGTTTTGTTCTATGTAAACCACTTTGACCTGGTGAAAAGCGGTATATAAATACAGTTAAATAAAAATAAATAAACTAAAGTGGATTATATACCTGGATAAATAAATGAAAGAGTGCCCCTTCCCTACCTCCAGCCATGTTCAGCAGTGTGCTGCCTCATGTATGGCAGTAATTCTGATTTCTCCTTGCTCTCCTAAAAGTTATTTTTATTCCAACGATGAATTGGTCATTCCTTCAAGATGAGAGGAAACAGGTGGCAAGATTGATTCTGATGGAAGAATACTCCTATGAAGAAAGGCTAAAAAGGTTAGGGCTCTTTAACCTCGAAAAGAGACGGCTGAGGGGAGATATGATAGAAGTCTATAAATTAATGAACAGAGTGGAACGGGTAAACGTAGATCGACTGTTTACGTTATCAGAATATAGGAAGACTAGGGGACATGCAATGAAGCTACAGGGTAAACTATTTAAGACTAATAAAAGAAAGTATTTTTTCACTCAACGTGTAATCAAACTCTGGAATTTGTTACCGGAGGATGTAGTAAAGGCTGTTAGTGTAGCTGGGTTTAAAAAAGGTTTGGACAAGTTCCTGGAGGAAAGGTCCATAAACCATTATTAAGAAGGGACCCAGGATATCAATGCTTGTCCTAGTACAAGCATTGTGGAAACTGTGTCTTTTGGGGAAACTGCTAGGTGCGTATGACCTAGATTGGCCACTGTTGGAAACAGGATACTGGGCTTGATGGACCTTGGTCTGACCCAGTATGGCATATCTTATGTTCTTATGTTCTTATGAGAGGTGCACTAAGCTGCTTCCTGTGAAAGACCTTTTATGGTTTATTTTCTTGTTATGGTTTATTTTCTTGTTGCCTCTGGAAAACCATGAAAATAGTTTACATCTTAATTGATTGGGGATGGTGGGATAATAAAGTGAAAGTAAAGAACATAGTGAAGGTAGAGGTTACAATGAAAAAACATTTGGTTATCAAGAGGGGGGTATTCAGGTCTGCATTCAGCTATAATCCATATGCCTAACTGAACAGCCAGATTAACAGGCCTACCTTAAAGAGTGTATAGAGTTCTGCTGTGTCTTAGTGACAAAAGAATGTTATTCCATAAATAGGGACTCAAACAACTAAACAGTATGCAGCGGGTATCTTCCAATCAAATTTGTGTTGGTGGTGGGGCAGATGGAACTCATCTAGGAATACATGATTGAAGAAGATTTGCTAAGTATCTCGGATGGCTTGTGATTAATGGTGTAAAGTTTGCAAGTATTTTATATTTCATTCTCCTGCATTTTTTAGCATTAAATCTCATCTGCCAAATTCTAGACCATTCTTCAAGCTTAGCTAGTTCCCTCCTCATATTATTTATTTTTTTCTTGGTGTCTACTCTATTGCAGATTTTGGTATCATCCACAAACAGGCAACTCTTAGCCGACAGCCCTTCTGCAATATCACTAACAAAGATGTTAAAAAGAATCGGACCAAGGACAGATCCCTGCGGCACACCACTGGTAGCCCCCTTCTGCTCAGAATGAGCTCCATTTATCTGTACACTTTGTTGCTTCCCACTCAAACAATTTCTAACCCAATCAGTAACTTTAGGGTCCATCCCTAGGGTGCTCAGTTTGTTTAAAAGTCACCTAAGCTGAATGGTGTTAAAGGCTTAACTGAATTTTAAGTACACCACATCTAGGGCTCTCCCTCGGTCCAACTCCCTGGTTACTTAGTCAAAGAAATCAATGAGATTTGTCTGACAAGACCTGCCTCTGGTAAACCCATGCTGCCTCGGATCCTGCAATCCATTGGACTCCTGAAACCTCACTATTCTCTCTTTTAGCAGAGTTTCAAATAATTTACTCACCACAGAGGTAAGACTAACCGGACTGTAGTTTTCAAGCTCATCCTTATTTCCGCTTTTGTGTAAAGGGAGCATATGTGCCTTTCTCCAGTCCTCTGGGTCCACCCTCAACTCCAAAGTATCATTGAAAAGGTCAGTCAGTGGAGCTGCAAGAACCCAAATTCCTTCAGTAATCTCGGATGTATCCAGTCCCATTACTTTGTCTACTTTTAGTTTAGCTAGTTACTCAGAAACAGTCTTCTGAATTACTCTGTGGGACGTCTCCATGATTTAGACATCTACATGCATGTTTTCAAATGTCCAAATCACATCTAAGTGATTTAAAATAGAAACATGGAAACATGATGACAGAAAAAGACCACATGGCCTATCTAGTCTGTCCTTCCATATCAACAACTACAACAGTCCACTTTTTACCTTTAGAGATCCTCTGTGTTGGTCCCATGCTTTTTTGAATTCAGTTACTGTCCTCATCTCTACCACCTCCACTGGGAGACTATTCCATGGATCCACTACTCTTTCCGTAAAGAAATATTTCCGCATATCACTCCTGAATCTATCTCCCTTCACCCTCATCCCATGTCTCCTCGTAGCAGAACTTGCTTTCAATTGAAAGAGGCTCTCTCCCTGAACATTTATGCCACGGAGGTATTTAAACATCTCAATCATATCACCTCTATCCCGCCTTTCCTCTAAGGTGTACATATTAAGATCCTTAAGTCTGTCCTCATATGCTTTATAATGAAGCCCACTAATCATTTTAGTAGCCACCCTCTGCACCGACTCCATCCTGTTCACATCCTTTTGAAGGTGTGGTCTCCAGAATTGCACACTATACTCCAAATGAGGTCGCAACAAAGACTTATACAGAGGCATTATCACCTCCTTTTTTCTGCTAGCCATTCCTCTCCATATGCACCCAAGCATCCTTCTAGCTTTTGTCGTCGCCTTTTCTATGTGTTTAGCTACTTTAAGATCATCAGACACAACCACGCCTAGGTCCTGCTCTTCTTTAGTGGACAAAAGTACTTCACCTCCTATACTGTATTGCTCCCTTAGATTGCTGCAGCCCAAATGCATGACCTTACATTTTTTAACATTAAATCCCAGCTGCCAAATTCTAGACCATTCTTCAAGCTTAGCTAGATCCCTCCTCATGTTATCTATACCTTCCTGGATGTCTACTCTATTGCAGATTTTGGTATCATCTGCAAAGAGGCAAACCTTACTCGACAGCCCTTCCGCTATATCACTAACAAAGATGTTAAAAAGAATCGGACCAAGGACAGATCCCTGGGGCACACCACTTGTAACATTCTTCTCCTCAGAGTGAGCTCCATTTACTTGTACTCTTTGTCGCCTCCCACCCAACCAATTTCTAACCCAAGTAGTAACTTTAGGGTCGATCCCTAGGGTGCTCAGTTTGTTTATAAGTCGCCTGTGAGGAACAGTGTCAAAGGCTTTACTGAAATCTAAATACACCACATCTAGAGCTCTCTCTCGGTCCAACTCCCTGGTCACCCAGTCAAAGAAATCAATCAGATTTGTCTGACAAGACCTGCCTCTGGTGAATCCATGCTGCCTCAGATCCTGTAATCCGCTGGACTCCAGAAACCTCACTATTTTCTCTTTCAGCAGCGTTTCCAATAATTTACTCACCACCGAAGTTAAACTAACCGGCCTGTAGTTTTCAACCACATCCTTACTTCCGCTTTTGTGTAAAGGCACCACATGAGCCTCTCTCCAGTCCTTTGGCACCACTCCCGACTCCAACGAGGCATTGAAAAGGTCAGTCAGTGGAGTTGCTAGAACTTCCCCAAGTTCCCTCAGTATTCTAGGGTGTATCCCATCTGGTCCCATCGCTTTGTCTACTTTAAGTTGAGCTAGTTTCTCATGAACACAGTCTTCTGAAAATTGTTCAAGATGTCCCTCGCTTCTGTTCCTATTTGTGAGTGTTTTCTGAGGTCCTGCTCCTGGTTCATCTGTGAACACAGAACAAAAATATTTGTTAAGCAATTCCGCTTTATCCTTATCAGCTTCTACATATTCCCCCCCTGCACCCTTGAGTCTGACAATACCACTTTTGCCCTTCCTCTTCTCACTAATATATCTGAAAAATGTCTTATCCCCCCATTTTATTGCATTGGCTATTTCCTCCTCCTTTTGAATCTTTGCCTTCTTGACTACTATGCTAGCTTCTCTAAGTTTTTCCAAATACAGATGCCTGTCTTCCTCTCTCTGTGATCTCTTGTATTTCATGAAGGCCTCCCTCTTTTTCTTCACTTTTTCAGCTACTTCCTTCGAAAACCATAGCGGTCTCCTTTTCCTTTTGCCTTTATTTACCATTTTAACAAAAAGGTTGGTTGCCCTTAAAATACCCTCTTTCAGTTTTGCCCACTGTTTTTCTACATCCCCCAGCTGTTCCCATCCCACTAACGACTCCCTCAGGTATTGGCCCATCTTCACAAAGTTAGTCTTCCTAAAGTCTAAGATCCTCACCTTGGAATGCATTCTAACAGCCCTAGTCCTAATACTGAACCACACCATCTGGTGATCACTGGATGCAAAATGATCTCCCACTACAACATCAGAAACACTTTCACCATTGGTAAACACCAAGTCCAGTATGGCCCCTTCACGTGTGGGGTCTGTTACCAATTGCCTGAATAGTTCTCCCTGTAGAGAATCCAGGATCTCCTTACTTCTAGATGATACTGCAGCAGGAATGTGCCAATCAACATCTGGCATATTGAAATCCCCTATCAGTAGCACTTCCCCTTTCCTAGCAATGCTGCATATGTCTTCAATTAACTCTCTGTCCACCTCTTCCTCTTGTGAGGGAGGTCTGTATATCACACCAATGCAAATAGATTGCAAAATGATCCTCCTAGCTAACAAAGAGAATATTACAAAAGTCTCTCTCCCATACTCACTCACTCCAGATTCCACACAGTCTTTCTGCCTCATACCCCCATAAAGCAAAAACCAAAGTAATGCTATTTGCTGGAGTCCACTTCAGAAAGGGGTGAACCAATCAGCCACAGAAACAGGGGCGCTCCCCAGGAAATAAGTAAAAAGAAAACTCCCAATGGGGAGAATGGCGTCATTACATTAAACAATGCTAGCTCTATATTCTTACTCTCTAAGAAAAATCTTAATTGAGAGGATTTAAAAAAGATGGGTGGGGTATTCGATGTCACAAATGTAGTTAGCATACCTGCTAACCATGTTAATCTCAGACACTGTGATATTCAGTGGCACTAACGCTAAATGTCCCTGGGTGCCACCTCTGCACATATCGATGCTAGCCAGCTAGCATTGGGGCTTTCTGGGGGCAGAGCGTGGGCAGCACTGTAGGTTACCTGGGCAGTGGCTATATTCAGGTAAGTTCTGGGGTCGGGTGAAGGTCCAAACCAATGATCTGTGATATCTTAGAGAAGACTCCTATCTAGAAGTTCTGCATAAATGGACAGTTGCTTCAGGCAGGCAAATGCGTGCCCTGACAGCTGCAATTTCTCCAACAACGAGAGTAAGAGGTTTGATCAAGTCTAAGGAAAAAGACTGAGAACTTATAAGTTCAGTGAAATAGACACATCATTAAATCAGCTCGCCTCTTACAGATAGAAATTTGCTGAGTCTGGGACTAAAGAAGGAACAAGTCTCCCTTGTCCATGTCAGTTATTAGATCAGTGTTTCATTGGTCTATTAACATTTGCAAGCAGCCTCCCTGTTCATGCTGCAATCATCGAGTGACCCTTAAGCTTAGGATGTCTTCTGTACAAGCCTTGCTCTAAGGCATTCAACCAGTGAGGTAGCCACCCTCTATCTCTGACATTTGACAAAGTTACTCTTAAATCGGTTGCATATTAGCAGGTAAACGTTGTCCAGCGTTCTTGATTATTTAGCCACATCAAACTGCATTCCAGCCTCAAATTGGGGAACCAAACCTCATATTTCATTGTCATTCAACTCCTCTTTTCAGTGATAGTAATATGCTATTAGATAATCAATAGCAAATTGCTTTGAAATAATATAATGTGAATGTACTTACCAAGCAGGGAGAAATAATTTCCACCTCCTGCAATGAATCTTGCAACAGTGAACTAATATCTTAATCTGTAGGCTCTGAAATATTTTCTGTATCTCGTCTACTTTTTATCCTCACAATGTCATCCAGCCTTTACTCCTTATGTTTTTAATCAGTAGTTCCTTTTTTCTTGTCCATTTGGGATTTGACTAGTTAAGTTTTACTGTGCTGGAAATGTATTGGCCAGGTGCTAGAATGATTTTCATACTACTTTAACTGCTGCTTTATTTGTTTTGGGTATGGGGTGGTAAAATGAATACTCTTTTCTTTCAACTGCTCTCTGATAACTCCAATATGCCATCATAGCTTTTGCACCTCTGATGAGTAATCTTGATATACAAAAGTATGTTTTCCACCCAGTCTCAATAGTCCTCTTCTCTGTGCTTTTTAGATTATCTGTTCATTTTCTTGGAAATTAAAAAAAAAAGCATGATTGTCTCCCTTGGTAGTCTTCATTGCATTGATTTTGTTGCTTCTCACAAAGACTCATCACAGACTGCAGTAACTTATTTTCAAAGTCAGTCATTCTCATTCTCTAGGATCCCCAGTATCCTCAGAGTAGCTGAGATGGATTTTACTCTGTTCAGTGGCAAGTCCAGGTTAGATTAGCCTGGTAGATTCCAAAAAAGTAGCAAACTTCCATGCTGTCTACCCCCAGGAATAAGCAGTGACTTTTCCAAGTCTACCTTAATAACAGTTTACAGACTTGTGCAAACCTTTTTTAAACCCAGTTACATTAAGGGCTTTTAACACCCTGCCATTACACTTACTTCTGATTTACTGCCCCCCCCTCCAATCTATGTTCTTCACTTCTTTAGATGATCCATATTACTTTTTCATGGATACGGCCTCCTGTTAAATTCATGTGTCTATCCTTGGTGACTTCAATGTGCATTTTCCTAATCCATTGAATTTTAATGATAAGAATTTTCTTTCAGGGACAATTTCTCCAAATGGGTTAGTTTTGCACAAACCCTGACAGTCACAGACCTCATTTCTAAGCCAGAGTATGTGGAGGATGATCTCAGTCTCTCAAATTTGCTACTAACTCTCACCATAGTACCTGCATTGTGCCAAAGAGAGCTTCCTTCTAGAGTTCATGGGTAATTTGTCAAGATTTATTTATTTATTTTATTTTTTTATACCGCGCTCTTTAGAATCAGTGCGGTTTACATGTATACTAACAGGCACTTTTTATTCCCTTGTCCCCGAAGGGCTCACAATCTAAGTGTACCTGAGGCAATTGAGGCAAAGATGTGACTAAAAGTTCTTTATCGGGCCTGTGGATCTCAGTACGATGGGAAATAATTTTGTATATTTCTGTCACATTTTCTTGGGCTCTGACTGCATCTTACATTGTCCTGGTCTGATCACTATTTAGTTTTTTTTCTGGTAAATATTCCTATATCCCATATTTCTTCACAAGAAATGATTAAATGGACAAAAAGTCTAACCGATACTGATTTTTATGCACAGTTGATTCAATGCTTATGTTTCCTTTCCCCTTCCAGATATTTCCTCTTATTCATTGTGGTGTCTATTCTGTTCAGTGAATAATGGGTCTGGATGTCCAATCCGGAGGTCCAGATCCACTATTCACCTGGCTGGCATTGGGGAAGCAGAACTCCCCACATGTAGAAATGAGCTATGCAGGGAGCTCTCTTTGTGGGCAGGTGGGGGAAGGGCCGCAGGCAGGGTGAGGGCAGGTTGTGGGCGGCACCAAGACCCCGGACATACAGGGCCAATTCCGAGATCAGCCCTATACGTCCATGGTAAGCCATTTGCACGGGTAACTTATTCCACCTTGGAGGTGGAATAAGTCCCCCTGGATGGCGGATGATGGATGGCCCAGACCTGGAAAGGCAGGTGAGGGGGTTCCCAGCAGCCTGACCCTGGCCACAGCAGGCATGATCGGGGGTTAGGCTGTGGGGAAAACAGTTTGTGGAGTTCTGCCGGGAATCATGGCACCTGCATGGAGCCTGGCTGGCTAACTGGGGAGTTTGTTAGATATCCAGGTGCCCAGAATTGGGGCACAGCCTGGATGTCCAGGCCCTGTTCCTGGATGTCCAGGCCCTGTTCCTGATTCTGATCCTGTGGACACATCTAGCCCCCACGGGATAGGAATCGGGTGCAACCGGTGTACTTCCCGATTCTGGGTGCCCGGATAGGCGGATGTCCAGATCGGAATGGGCCTCCATCTGAAAAAGTAGTATGCTGGAACACCACTCTGAATCAAGCCCTTGATGAAGTGGTTCTTCATTGTTGTCACCATTATATAACCAAACATAAAACTCCTTTGCATCTCAAAGTGTTGCATCTCCTCAAGAGGCAAGCCAATAGAGCAGAAAATTTCTCATGGAAGACTTAATCCATTGAAAGCTTGTTCTCATATGTAAGGAACACTAACAATTTTACCAAATGAGTGTTAGATTTGCAAAGAAGACTTTTTATATTTTAAATTATGCTATCAAATAAATCCTTGCCTGATTCTTCTCTAGTGCTTATTGTGACTTATTTGGCTAAGATTTTTGTTGCTAAAGTTGTCAATAGGAAAGATTTTATATCTGCAAAGACTTCAGAAACCTGCACTTTTCTCTCCATTTTATCCTTTCGGGGGATGGCAGTAGATCTTATTCTAGTCCAATCTGGCAAACTATGGACTGCATTCAATCTCATCAATTTGGCCAGTTTAGAATAGTCTCTTCTATGAGAGCTACTATCTCACGCCTAGATCCTTTACCTTCTATTTTTGTCAAGAATCCTCAGTTTGGGCTCTTGCCATCTATTATTCCCATTAATACGAGTTTGAACACGGGCTCTGTACCTCCATTTCTAAAGCAAATTATAGTTTTATCCCATGCTTCAAAAATAGTCCTTGGACCCTACGATTATATTCAGCTATCACGCATTGTCCAACCTCACTTATTTGACTAAGACTTTGGGCCTCCATCTAAAAAAAAAACAGGATTTCATCGGGGGCATAATACAGGCATATTACTAATGGCTCTGTATAGTGAAATTCAAGTTCAATTAGTCTCAGGGAAATTGGCAATCACTGTATCTCTTGAGCTATCTAAAGCCTTTGATCTTCTAGATCACCAGCTATTACTCAGTTACCTTGCTGTAATTACCATCTTTGGCAGAGTACTGGAATTGTTCTCATCTTTTCTTCAGGCTTGGATACTTTGAGTTATGTTATGTTTATTGATTTTTGCTTAACCACTTCTCATAATAGTTTTCAAGGCAGTGTAAAGTTTAAAAGCCATTAACAATTTTAAGTAAAACTCTTCAAAATGAACTAGTAAAGAAAGGAAAGTGAGATGAACTGAAGAGAGAATTGATGAAAGATAGATATAAGCTGCTAGATGTTACTTGCCCTCCAACATCAGGGGCATGTTTACTAAAGATTAACGTTCATTAAATGCCACTGCACCCATAGAAATAAAGGCACTGTGGACATTCAACATCTATTAACTTCAGTAATACACTTTAAAACCTTTAGTAAACATGTCCCTAAGTATAATTAGCATAAGCTAGTTCAACTAGGTAAGTCTTTAAGCCTTTCTTAAATCTCTAATGTGTTTTCCTGCCTTAAATAGAGTGGAAGTGATTTGAAAAAAGGCCGTTTTTATAGGCTATTGGGAAATGAGTGGAAGATGGGGAAAGAAAAACAACTTTATTTTTGTCCTGGGAAATCAGAAGTCATATGGGAATGTAAGGTGTAATTAAATTATACAAATGTTCTGGTTCGCATGAATGTGGAACCCCATTCCGGAGGGGGATGTGCGGAGGGCCGTCTGGATGTCCCCACTAAAAATAGGACCGTTAGGACCTGATTATGGTCTGTGGAACAAAATGTTCCCGCGGGAGCTAGAATCGGGACAGAGGACACCCGCTGTGCACTCTCTGCCTTTGGGGACATCCTCCCCTCAGGCACCCCAGACATCTGCATTCCTGGTCCCTCTTTTCCCCACTGCCCAACCCAAGGCTGGCTTCCCACGGCCTGGATCAGGCAGCGGGGTCCCGCCTGCACCTGGCCCCGGACCTGGGGGTGGTTCCCCTGCCCTGATCAGCAACAAAATGCTGCTTATCCCACCTCAGAGGTGGGATAAGCAGCATGTCCTACCAGGACCTGCAGCACATAGAGCACAGGGCATATGGGGAGAGCTGGTGGGGGAATAGGATCTAGGCGGATTGTGGAGCTGGGCGTCTCAGCGGGATGTGCAGCCCTGCAACCCGCATTCTAGAAGAGGGTCATAGTGACTTGAATGTGATAATAAAAATGTTGTTTTTTTATCCTGTTTGTAACTGAGAGCCAATGTTCAGTAATTTGCAGTGGAGTAGCGTGATCAAACCTTTTTGCATTATGCATTAATTGTGGTGTTCTGTATGATTTTTTGGAAGACAACTTGGAGGCATTCCTAACAGGGGCTATACATTTTAAGCAAAGGTAAGAGTTTGTGGCTTTTTTAATTACTAGCTCTCTGCCTGGGAGCACTTAAAAGGGTTTTGATACTATTTTAAAACAAAGTTACATTCTTTTTGCTGCTTTAGTTTAAAAGGGGAAATATTTTCTTTAGTGCGATTGGTTTAAAACTCTGCTTTAGTATCTTTCTCAGCCCCTGAAGCTACTGGTACCTCCCTCCCCCCCAACTCCCACCCACTTCTAGTGAGCAGTCTTGCTTTATAGGGCACCTCCTCAATTAACTACACACAGGGACTTGAAACAGCACATTTTGAATACACTTAAAAGAGATTTAACTGTTTTTTCTCTAAAAGGACAGCTGGGAAAATGGCTTGTATTTTGGTAGGTCTCTCTCTCTTTTGCTTAAACAGATACCAAAGCTGTTGACCCCATTACAGCTTCTGCCTGTCCAGACAGAGGTCCAAATGCCAGTTGAAGGACTGGTTCTATGTGCAGGATGCCTGCATGCTGAAGCTCTCAGGAAACAAATGGAGAAACTCAGAGAGGAGGTGGCGAAGCTGAGGAGCATTCAAGACATTGAGAAGTACATTGATGAGATGCTTCTTGCAACATCCAAGCTCTCCAGCACAGGAGAAGATGGGAGCCTACAGAATGACGAAGATTGGACACAAGTCACCAGGGTCTGCAGAATCACCAATCTAACTTCTCCAGCTCTTGAATTTAAGAACAATTATGCAGCCCTGGAAGTGGAGGAGGTGAAAGCAGCCCTGGAAAGGGAAGAACCAGAGCTTGAGCACTCCAAAGTTGCAGAATCAGTGACCACAAGGAAGCGAAGGTAGTTATGGTTGGTGACTCTCTTCTGAGGGGTATTGAAGCATCCATCTGCTGACCAGACTTGATGTTCAGAGAGGTACCAAAATCCGAGATGTTACGGAGAGTTTGCCAAGATTCATCAAGCCCACTGACTATTACCCAATGTTGCTAATCCATGTTGGCACAAATAATACTGTCAGGTATCCCTCTGAGCGTATCAAAAGTGACTTCATGGTTCTGGAACAGAGGGTGAAGCAGATAGGGGTGCAGGTGGTATTCTCTTCAATCCTCCCTGTTGAGGGTAAAGGTTGAGAAGCTCGCATCCTGGAGATGAATGCATAGCTGCGTGAATGGTGCCATTGAGAGCATTTTGGTTTCCTGGACCCTGGGATGCTGTTCCAAGGGTTGCAGAGCAGAGATGGCATCTGTCTGTCCAAGAAAGGTTGATATGACTTCAGTGGCAGACTGGCTAATCTACTGAAGAGGGCTTTAAACTAGGTTCATTAGGGATGGGTGAAGAAAACCCCCGGGTAAGTAAAACATTAATACTTTTATGGGAATGGGTAAAAGGGGAAACATATGGAAAGCGGTGTGTATAAATGCCCTTAGCATGGGAAATAAGATCCCAGATGTTGAATCTTTAATGGGAGAGGGGCTGACTTGGATTTAGTGGCACTTACAGAAACATGGTTCACAGAAAACCATGACTGGGATGTAACTATACCAGGCTATACTTTATTCAGAAAGGTCAGATTAGGAAGAAGGGGAGTCTGCTTTTCTCTGATCAGAGAAGAGCAGTGCATTTTACAGTGCTCTGCTAGAGAAGTGGATATTTGTCTCCTGTGACACCTTGCTGTGAGTTCTAGCTGTTTATTATTTATTGTTTGTCTAACTGTTTATTTAATTATTTATTGTTTGTCTTAGTGGTGTGCTAGTTCAGCCTTCTCAGCTATAACTTACCTTGCCTCTCTCAACTAACTGGGCTTTGTGTGGTAGCCAGGTTAACTGTTCATTTTAAATTAAATCTCTCTCCCCAGAACCTGCTGTGTGTTAAACTTTTTTTCCTGTCCTAGCCTGCCTGAGTGAATCCTCCCCCTCCCCCCCTGCTGAGGTATTGTGTAGCCTTCTTCCTGTTTCCTCCACGTGTGCATAGTCTGTTTTAGTCTGCTTTTCTCTGATCAGAGAAGAGCAGTGCTTTTTACAGTGCTCTGCTAGAGAAGTGGATATTTGTCTCCTGTGACACCTTGCTGTGAGTTCTATCTGTTTATTAATTATTTATTGTTTGTCTAACTGTTTATTTAATTATTTATTGTTTGTCTTAGTGGTGTGCTAGTTCAGCCTTCTCAGCTATAACTTACCTTGCCTCTCTCACCTAAGTGGGCTTTATGTGGTACCCCCTTCCCCCCTGCTGAGGGTTCAGGACAGGGTACCTTGTAACTGCCCTCTTTAATAGGACTTATCTCCCTCCCTCCCTCCCCAGCACCCACCCACCCCTGGGGTAATTGTAGTTTTATAGGTACTTGCACATCTTAGAGGAAAGGGGCTGCTCTCAGGTGCAGCTCGTTATCCAAATCAGTCATACACAGAGGACCTGAGATTAATTACTTAAGCTTCAGGTACACAAGGTGTATTGGGGGTATTAGATACACTTTTATTGGTATAAGCATCCACACCAATCCTTATTATATACAGAATTTAAAAGACCTAAACACAAGCTTTAAACTAAGATGCAGACAGAAGTCCAGCAACGAGATGGGGGTTCTCCGGTCTTTTGCATTGAGTGTCACATGTATGATTTTCTCCCAGTTGGTGAGAGGTCTTACGTATGCACTAAGTGCAAAGAACTCTTTGCTCTCAGGGAACGAGTCCGTTCTCTAGAGGCTAGAGTAGCAGACCTGGAAGACATAAGAAAGACAGAGAAGTACATGGACGAGACCTACAGGGATATAGTCCTGAAGTCCCACCTCCAGTCTGGCAGCATCCCTGTTGCCATGGAGGAGAGAGGTCACGTGACAGGAGAGCATCACCCTGGTGTGGCAGGAAGTGATCCTGTAACTAGGACCTGTCCTACAGGTGATGTAAAACCCTCTCGCACCAAGGACGTTTCTCCAGGGCCATGTCCCCATGAGGGGAGGGTCAGGACAGCTGTTATAGTTGGTGATTAAATCATTAGGAATGTAGATAGCTGGGTGGCTGGTGGACGTGAGGATCGCCTGGTAACATGCCTGCCGGGTGCGAAGGAAGCGGACCTCACGCACCACCTAGATAGGATCATAGATAGTGCTGGGGAGGAGTCTGCTGTCTTGGTACATGTTGGTACCAATGACATAGGAAAATGTGGTAGGGAAGTTCTGGAGGCTAAATTTAAGCTTTTAGGTAGGAAGTTGAAATCCAGAACTTCCAGGATAGTGTTCTCCGAAATGCTTCCTGTTCCACGTGCAGGACCCAAAAGACAGGCAGAGCTCCGGAGTCTCAATGCGTGGATGAGACAATGGTGCAAGGATGAGGGTTTTGGATTTGTTAGGATCTGGGGAACATTCTGGGGAAAGGGGGGGCTCTTCCGAAGGGATGGGCTTCACCTTAATCAGGATGGGACCAGACTGCTGGCATTAACCTTTAAAAAAGAGATAGAGAAGCTTTTAAACTAGAAAATAGGGGAAAGCCGACCGTCACCCAGGAGTGCATGGTTCGGACAAAGGTATCCTTGAAGGATACTACCAAAAGCAGTGAGGTTCCAAAAGGGAGTATAGTAGCCCAAATGCCCTTCAGTAAGGAGCAGACAGAGCATAAAGATTCCAAATTACCCCTGCCTACCAATAGCCAGATTAATATGAATAAAATACAGTCTCTAAAATGCTTGTATGCCAATGCTAGAAGTCTAAACAATAAGATGGGAGAGTTAGAATATATAGCACTAAATGAGAGATTAGATATGATTGCACTCTCAGAGACATGGTGGAAGGAGGATAACCAGTGGGACACTGTGATACCTGGATACACACTATATCGTAATGATAGAGCTGATCAAATTGGTGGAGGGGTTGCGCTCTATGTTAGAGAGGGCATTGAGTCAGAAAGGATTAAAGTTTTGCAGGGAACAAAATTTGCTGTAGAATCTCTATGGATTGAAATTCCATTTATGAAGGGGAAGGTGATGGCAGTTGGAGTATACTATCGACCACCTGGCCAGAATGAACAAATGGATGATGAAATGCTCAAAGAAATCAAGGAAGCTAACAAAAGTCACAACAGAGTAGTAATAATGGGTGATTTCAATTACCCCGGTATCGACTGGGTCAGTGTCACAGCAGGACAAGCTAAAGAGATAAAGTTTCTAGATGGAATAAATGACTGCTTCTTGGAGCAGCTGGTTCATGAACCAACCAGAGGGGAAGCCATACTGGACCTAGTCCTTAGTGGAACGCCAGATCTGGTGCAAGAAATAAGGGTGTTGGGACCACTTGGCAATAGTGATCATAGTATGATCATGTTTGATTTAATTAGTGGAGGACAGATAGTAAAGGCATCCACAGTACTACCTTTTAACTTTCGAAATGGAGACTATGATAGAATGAGGAATATAGTTAGGAAAAAACTAAAAGGAGCGGTTCCAAAGGTTAAAGACTTACAGCAAGCTTGGGTGTTATTTAAAAATACTATCCTCGAAGCCCAGACCAGCTGTATTCCACGCATTAAGAAAAGTGGAAGAAAGTCCAAAAAACTGCCAGCATGGTTTAAAGGTGAGGTCAGAGAGGCTGTTGCTGCCAAAAAAGCAACCTTCAGGAAATGGAAAAAAGAGCCAAATGATGAAAACTGGAAACAGCACAAGCACTGGCAAGTTAAATGCAAAGCATTGATAAGGCAGGCAAAGCGGGAATTTGAGAAGAAACTTGCTACGGAAGCAAAAACACGAAATAAAGACTTTTTCAAGTACATTCGTAGCAAAAGGCCTGTGAGAGAGTCAATTGGACCATTAGATGATAGAGGGGTAAAAGGGGCAGTAAGAGGAAACAAGGCTATAGCAGAGAAACTGAATGAATTCTTTGCTTCGGTCTTTACTGAGGAAGATGTAGGGATGTTACCCAAGACTGAAGTGGTATTTAAAGGTGATACTGCAGAGGAATTGAGAGAAATATCGCTACACCGGGAAGATATATTACAACTATTTGATAAACTGAAGAGTAGCAAATCACCTGGACCGGATGGTATACATCCCAGAGTGTTGAAAGAACTGAAATATGAGATTGTAGACCTGCTATTGGTAATCTGTGAACTTTCATTAAAATCATCTGTAATACCTGAAGATTGGAGGGTCGCCAACGTAACACCAATTTTTAAAAAGGGTTCCAGGGGTGACCCGGGAAATTACAGACCGGTGAGCCTGACGCCAGTACCAGGGAAAATGGTAGAAACCATCATAAAGAACAAAATTACACAACATGTAGATAGTCATGGCCTAATGGGAGACAGCCAACATGGCTTTAGACAAGGAAGATCTTGTCTTACTAATCTGATATGTTTTTTTGAAGGTGTGCATAAACAGGTAGACAAAGGTGAGTCGGTGGATATAGTGTATCTGGACTTTCAGAAAGCTTTTGACAAAGTCCCCCATCAGAGACTTTTGGCGAAGCTAAAAAGTCATGGGATAGGAGGCAGTGTACTATTGTGGATCGGGAACTGGTTAAAAGATAGAAAGCAGAGGGTAGGGCTAAATGGCCAATATTCCCAATTTAAAAAGGTGAATAGTAGAGTACCCCAGGGATCTGTACTGGGTCCGCTGCTTTTTGACATATTCATAAATGACCTGGAAAAGGGAATAACTAGTGAGGTTATCAAATTTGCAGATGACACAAAACTGTTTAAAGTTGTTAAAACCCAAGAGGATTGTGGAAAACTGCAGGAGGATCTGGATGAATTGGAAGACTGGGCATCCAAATGGCAGATGAAATTTAATGTGGACAAGTGCAAAGTTATGCACCTAGGAAAGAACAACCCACACTATAGTTACACGATGCAAGGCTCCACATTAGAAACCACCACCCAGGAAAAAGATTCAGGAGTCATCGTGGATAACATGTTAAAACCCTCCGCCCAGTGTGCAGCGGCGGCCAAGAAAGCAAATAGAATGCTAGGTATCATAAGGAAAGGAATGGAGAATAAAACAAAGGATATTATAATGCCTCTGTATCGCTCCATGGTACGACCGCACCTTGAATATTGTGTGCAATTCTGGTCACCGTATCTTAAAAAGGACATAGCGTTATTAGAAAAAGTACAGAGAAGAGCCACCAAATTGGTGAAGGGGATGGAAGGCTACTCCTATGAAGAGAGGCTAAGAAGGTTAGGGCTCTTTAGCCTGGAGAAGAGACGGCTGAGGGGAGATATGATAGAGGTCTATAAATTAATGAATGGAGTGGAACGGATAAACGTGGATCAATTGTTTACGCTATCAGAGTATAGAAAGACTAGGGGACATGTAATGAAGCTACAGGGTAAACTATTTAAGACAAATAAGAGAAAATATTTTTTCACTCAACGTGTAATCAAACTCTGGAATCTGTTACCGGAGGATGTAGTAAGGGCTGTTAGTATAGCTGGGTTTAAAAAAGGTTTGGACAAGTTCCTGGAGGAAAGGTCCATAAACCACTATTAAAAAGGGACCCAGGATATCAATGCTTGACCCAGTACAAGCATTTTGGAACCTGTGTCTTTTGGGGATATTGCTAGGTACGTATGACCTAGATTGGCCACTGTTGGAAACAGGATACTGGGCTTGATGGACCTCGGTCTGACCCAGTATGGCATGTCTTATGTTCTTATGTTCTTATGAGGAGGAGTGGCACTATATGTAAAAATAATATTAAAGCTTTGGAACTACAGAGCTTAAGAGGGAGAAAGGAGGCACTGTGGATTAAACTAGAAAGAGGGAAAGAGAAATCTATTTGCACTGGCATGATATACAGACCTCCTTCACAGAAGGAAGAGGTGGACAGAGAGTTAATTGAAGACATACGCAGCATTGCTAGGAAAGGAGAAGTACTACTGATAGGGGATTTCAATATGCCAGATGTTGATTGGCACATACCTGCTGCAGTATCATCTAGAAGTAAGGAGATCATGGATTCTCTACAGGGAGAACTATTCAGGAAATTGGTAACAGCCCCACACGTGAAGGGGACATACTGGACTTGGTGCTTACCAATGGTGAAAGTGTTTTTGATATCATAGTGGGAGATCATTTTGTATCCAGTGATCACCAGAAGGTGTGGTTCAGTATCAGGACTAGGGCTGTTAAAATCCATTCAAAAGCAAGAGTCTTAGACTATAGGAAAACTAATTTTGCCAAGATGGGCCAATACCTCAGGGAGTCGTTAGCAGGATGGAAACAGCTGGGGGATGTAGAAAAACAGTGGGCAAAACTGAAAGGGGATATTTTAAGGGCAACCATCCTTTTTGTTAAAATGGTAAATAAAAGGAAAAGGAAAAGGGGACTGCTATTGGTTTTGAAAGAAGTAGCTGAAAAGGTGAAAAAAGTAGGAAGCCTTCATGAAATACAAGAGATCACAGAGAGAGAAAGACAGTTAGCAAAGTAGTCAGGAAAGCAAAGATTCAAAAAGAGGAGGAAATAGCCAATGCAATAAAATGTGAGGATAAGACATTTTTCAGATATGTTAGTGAGAAAAGGAAGGGCAAAAAGTGGTATTGTCAGACTCAAGGGTGAAAGGGGGGAATATGTAGAAGCTGGTGAGGATAAAGCAGAATTACTTAACAAGTCTTTCTATTCTGTGTTAACAGGTGAAGAACCAGGAGCAGGACCTCAGAAAACACGCACAAACAGGAACAGAAGTGAGAGGCATCTTGAACAATTTTCAGAAGACTATGTTCATGAGAAACTATCTAAACATAAACTAGACAAAGTGATGGGACTGGATGAGATATACCCTAGAATACTGAGGGAACTTGGGGATGTTATAACAGCTCCACTGACTGACCTTTTCAATAGTTCATTGGAGTCGGGAGTCGTGCCAAAGGACAAGAGACAGGCACATGTGATCCCTTTACACAAAAGGGGAAGTAAGGATGTGGTTGAAAACTACAGGCCAGTTAGTCTAATCTCTGTATTGAGTAAATTATTGGAAGCACTGCTAAAAGATAAAATAGTGAGGTTTCTGGAGTCCAGCGGATTATAGGATTCGAGGCAGCATGGCTTCACCAGAGGCAGGCCTTGTCAAACAAATCTGATTGATTTCTTTGACTGGGTGACCAGGGAGTTGGACCAAGGGAGAGCCCTAGATGTGGTGTATTTAGATTTCAGTAAAGCCTTTGACACCGTTCCTCACAGGTGACTTATAAACAAACTAAGCACCCTATGGATGGACCCTAAAGTTGCTGCTTGGGTTGGAAATTGGTTGAGTGGGAGGTGACAAAGGGTACAGGTAAATGGAGATCAGTCTGAGGAGAAGGAGGTTACCATTAGTGTGCCACAGGGATCTGTCCTCGGTCCAATTTTTTTTAACATCTTTGTTAGTGATGTAGTGGAATGGCTGTTGGGTAAGGTTTGCCTTTTTGCGGATGATATCAAAATCTGCAATAGAGTAGACACCCAAGAAGGTGTATATGACATGAGGAGGGATCTAGCTAATCTTGAAGAATGGTCTAGAATTTGACAGCTGAGATTTAATGTTAAAAAATGCATTTGGGTTGCAGCAATCCAAGGGAGCAATATAGTATAGGAGGAGGGGGTGAAGTAATTTTGTCCACTAAAGAAGAGCGGGATCTAGGCATGATTGTGTCTGATGATCTTAAAGTAGCTAAACACATAGAAAAGGTGACAGGAAATGCTAGAAGGATGCTTGGGTGTATAGGGAGAGGAATGTGCAGCAAAAGAAAGGAGGTGATAGTGCCTCTGTATAAGTCTTTGCTGCGACCTCATTTGGAGTATAGTGTGCAATTCTGGAGACCGCACCTTCAAAAGGATATAAACAGGCTGGAGTCAGTACAGAGGGTGGCTACTAAAAATGGTTAGTGGTCTTCATTATAAAGCATATGAGGACAGACTTAAGAATCTTCATATGTACACCTTAGAGGAAAGGTGGGATAGAGGTGGTATGATTGAGATGTTTAAATACCTCCATGGCATAAATGCACAGGGGGAGAGCCTCTTTCAATTGAAAGCAAGTTCTGCTATGAGGGGACATGGGATGAGGGTGAAAGGTGATAGATTCAGGAGTGATATGTGGAAATATTTCTTTATGGAAAGAGTTGGTGCATCTGTGGAATACTCAGTGAAGGTGGTAGAGATGAGGACAGTATCTGCATTTAAGGAAGCATGGGACAAACACAGAGGATCTCTAAAGGAAAAAGGCGGACTGTTGTTTGATTTGGAAGGACAGACTAGATAGGCCATGTGGTCTTTTTCTATTGTCATGTTTCTATGTTTCTAGGACTGTTGAATAAGGGAATTGAATACTTTTTTTTATAAGTGCCGTCAAGTCAATGCTGACCCTTGGCAAGGTATGAACAGAAGTAGATTGCCATACCTTTTCTTCCGAGGCAGTGGAGGCTAAAGAGACATACCCATGGTCACAAGGAGTGTCAGTAGGAATTAAATCCTGATTGGTTGGGTACTCGGCTGATTCTTCACTAAGCAGGATAGAATAGTGGCAGGAGCAATGGTGTGTAAATCAGTTGGTTTCCATTGGGACCCGATAAACCTCAAATGACATAGTTTATAAAAGGATGATTTAGGTACCGCAGAAATATGAGCATCAGAAGAGAGCGAGCAGTCAATAGTGACACCTAATATGAGCAGTTCTGATGGATAAAAAAAATCACACGGCCCAGCAAAAGCATCTGAAAACCAGGAACTGGAATGTTTCTTGCAGTCCACATGACCTGTGATTTGCTTGGGTTTAACTTTAGTTTGTGATCAAAGAATCATTGAGGAATGATCTCAAGATAAACACTGGATTTTGCAAAGTAAGGGTGTGGAGATTCTGAATCCATGCCTGGGACCATTTGAATGCCTATCTGTTCTTCCTCATCCCATTTTTTCTTGTGGTATTCCACAGGTCTCATTGCTTGCACCACTATTCTTCAATATGTTTCTAAGTCCTCTAGCTACTCTTATCCAGAGCTACAGAAAAAAGAGATTTCACTTTGTAGATTACATCCAATTGGTTGTGTATGTTGATCGTTCTCATCTGGATCTTTCTCCACTCAATAATTTCCTCAAAGTTGCTGTGCAGTGGTTGCACACTAACAGGTTTAAAATTCATTCCCTTTAAGCTATATTGTGGATATCAGACAATTCAACAAGACTTCCCATCGTTCCTATTCTTCTAGACCTACAGTATATACTAGATCCTGTTAGAGAATATCTTCTCCACTGTGTGAAAATACTTGATTATCATGCTATGAAGTCCATTCTGAAATATTTTTTTGTCAGACCTTCAATTAAGTTGACTCCATCATATGAGTTAGTTCAGCTATACCTAACGTTCCATTTTACTTTATTACATTATATGTCAAAATTCACTTTAAAATGTTCATTCTGACGCTCATTAAACTGTCAGTCGTGCACTAGTGAAACTTTTGTTCATCTTATCATCAACATCTTCATTACCGCCCTGTACTTCTAGGCCATTCTATTCTCCTGCTGACATAGTTTCTATTTTTAGCTGTCATTTCAATTCCAGATTGACTTTTGAGAATCAACTATCAGCTATATTAAATCAAATTTGCTCTATCCATCATTTTGAGTACCAAGGATCTTCAAACCTTAACCCATGCATTAATTCTCTGTTGGATTGACTAATGTAATTCCCTATTGGTCTGAAAATCACTTCCTTAAGGAGACTACCAAATGTACAAAATGCTACAGTTAAATTCATTTATTATGCTCCAAGATTTGCCTATGTTACCCCTTTATTTATTGATCAACATTGGATGCCAGTTTACTTTAGGATTCCATATTATTAGGGACTATAATATTCACGTGGGCAGTCCTTGTAAATCCCAGTATAATAATTTTTTTAAGGATGACCAACTTGGGTCTTGTCACCAGTGCATTTTGGTGGTCACACACAGGATTGCTTTTTCCTTTCTGCAGTGTGGTGGTCAGGGACGGCGCAAAGGTTTCTGCTGCCCTAGGCAGAAACTCTAGCCTTGCCGTCCCCCTGCTGATGTCGCTTCCCCCTGCTGACATTGGCCGCCTCCATCTGCCGCCATCACCACTGCTGTTTCCGCCCCCCCCCCCACCCCAGATTCTGCTGATTCCATCTAGGGCAGTGGCAGTATTTCCAAAAGTGGCGACTTTTCCCGCTGCTTTTGGAAATACTGCCGCTGCCTGCCTTCCCCCTCCCAAATGTTATCAGCAGCAGCTGGGGACAGCAGCGGCCAGCCATGTGTGCTGCTGCGCCACCCATGCCGCCTAGTGGATAGGCCGACCCTGGTGGTGGTTAGGAAGACTGGGACAGTGAGGGATAATCCCTCATCATCATGTTCCCCTAATACCATTTTGGATTTTTTTTCCAATAAGGCTTTACAGATTAGGAAGGATTTCCCCTCATTTTAATTGTTTTGAAGTGTCATCTTTGTCTTTAGTGTGGAGGGTTGCCCACAGTTTGGTGGGGTAGAGGAACAGCCTAATGGTTAGAGCAATGGGCTGAGAACTAGGGACGTCTAATTCAAATGTTATTGCCAGTCTTGTGATCTTGGGAAAGTTACTTAACCCTCCATTAGTCTCAGGTACAAACTTAGGAGGCACATTAACTAAAGTGCACTAAGCAGTTAATGCCTGTTTTTGTGCATGTTAACTGTGCGCAAGGGCCTGTGCTAACGGTTACTGCAGTGTTATGACAGTAACTACATGTTGATTCATGTGCTGCCAATAGCACATTGGAGGGGCGAATGGGTAAGTTAGGAACAGAATGGGCATGGTGAGTGTTGCGTGTAACAAATTCTCTATCCCTTGTAACACTGGCAGCATTTTTTAAGCTGCTTTCACCCAACAGACTTTCTCCATGAGACCCCAGTATCCCTATAAGTCCCTTTCTACAGTGGGCACATTACAGTTAGCATGGAGGACTTATGGCACACTGTCAATGTTGTCATTAGTGTGGGTTCACCTACTGTCACCTCATTTGATAGAGTTAAGTGTACCCATTGTAATTTTCAAGGGGCCTCCTGCCTGAATGGTAACTGTTGGGAACATGCTGGCCATACCCCCTATATTTACTACAGAGCAGTTGTACCTAACACACATTGATTTTGGCACAAAATGCATATTAGGTGCCAAAACTTAGCACACTTTAGTAAAAGAGCCCCTAATTTGTAAAGCATCCAAATGATAGGCAAATACCCATTGTTACTGAATGTAACTCACCGAGAGCTACTCATGAAAGAAAGGCATGAGCAAAATGCCTTCGCTTCCCCTTCTACTGGGGTGTTTAATACAGATATTTCACAGAAGATATCAGTATCCGATCGTGACTTGGATTCTCGGAACATTTCTAGTGACAGGGTCCTTGCTGAAACAATCTATTGGGAAGACTTACCACCTCTTCCACTGATCCTCTACCTTCTGATCTGCATATTGAGCAGATGCCTATTCTGAGTATAACTTAGAGGTTAGTACCAAGTAATTGGAAAGAGGCTTGGATTCCGCCTTTGCTTAAGAAAACTACAGTAGATCTATCTGTCATTTTGCATTACTAACCTGGATTTAAAATAATTACATTTGCTAGGGCTTTATGGGGGTTATTTTGGAAGCCCTATTCATGCTTTTAGAAGCCAGGGTTGTGGATGTCCTCAGCATGAGGACATCAAAATCTGAACAGGGGTGTGGTGGAGCCATAGCTGGGGCATTCATAGGAACCTGGACATCACTGCCTGATTTCAGAAATGCCCTGGATGTCTGGAGTCACTTCTAAATTTAGACCTGTTCCAGGCATGAATAAGCATCAGGAAAGTGCTTGTTTTGGCTGAAAAACATCAAAAGGGTTTAGAGAAGATAGCATTCCATCATCCCCAATACTCAGTACAATCACAATAATAGCAGCAAAGAGATTTGAACCCTGGCTTCCTTGGTCCTAACCCACTAATCTAACCATTAGGCTATTCCTAGATGTCTAGGTTCTGAAAAACTATTCTAAGAATGTCTATGTAGATGTCCACACAAACATCTGTATCGGGCATGACCCTATTTGTGAAATCATGCCTGCACTTGGACGTGCTTGCTTTTTATTCAGACCTTCTGGCTTAAAGCTCCCAGATAGTAATATGATGTTCTTTCTAAAATGCCTTTATACATTAATTTATTTATGTCACAACTTTCTATATTGTTTTTCAGGCCAAGGCCAAACAAGGTGCTTTGTAATCCAACTATAATAAAATAAAAATGAGATAACAAGAAAAGAAAGAAAAAGGCCGGAGGTGACTGATACTAAGCTCCACCATCCAATCGCAGTACTTCTCTCCAAAGGCTTGGACAAAAAATGTGTCTTTGAAGCTGCCTTAAAATCTCAATAGAATAGTTCTCCTTTAAAATTGTCTTATTGTATCTAAGTGGTTTACAAGTCACAGTAAAAAAATGCAAGACAGCAAAAATAGCTTGAATCAACAGAAAGGAAAATAGTATAAGCTAGTGATTCCCAAACTTGAGGTTGGGACCCCAAATGGGGTCACATCTTCAATGGATGGGGGTCAAAGAAACATGGCCATTTCTCTCCTCGCTAGACTTTCACTGGGATCTATGCCAAGTAGTGGCAGTCACCAATTAGCATGTGGCCCGTGAGCCAGTCATCATTCATAGGCCCATGCCCCCACCTTGGTAAGCTTCCTGTTAGACTGGAAACCCATGCTGAGTACTGGGGTCTGTAAGAACACAATACAAACTGACACAAAGGCCCCTGTGCAGAATTTGGCTGCTTTCTGCTTTAGTTGAGTGGGGGGAGCGGAAGGAGACTGGAGACTGCTATTTTGATTTCATCATCATATGGGGTCACATGAATTTTCAGTTGCTAAATGGGGTCATATAGGATAAAAGTTTGGAAAGCGCTGGCATAAGCATAGAAAAATAGAATGCTGCACAAACTTCTTAGCGTTCCCTCCCATTCCCATTTCAACATTAGTCAAAAAAGCCTTCAGAAAGAAAGGTTTTTAACCCAATTTAAAATTTTTAAAATGAAGATTCCATCCTCAAATAATGAGGGATGGAATTCCCCAGTGCAGGAGTCAAAAAAATCCCAAGTGCTGGAAAAATTCAAACCGTATCTTTTTTTGAGTTCACAAATTGTATTAATTATTCAAGCAAAGAATAAAAAAGAAAATTAACAAAGAAAAAAAAAATCCACATCAACATTGGAGAGCGTTATAATCCAAAATAACAATACAGAGTGCAGATGGGGCAAAGGAAATTATACCCCACAAGCAAAGGCAGGGAGAAAAACAACTTACAGTAAGTATGAAGGAGCAACCTCTGAATATAACTTTCAAGAGGCTCCCAGACTTTAAGCATCGTAAGTAGAGAGCAAGATTTAACAGCCAAACTCTCTACATACCTGTGTACCAAATAGAATTCCACCAAAAATGGAATAGGGAGGCATTCTTCCAATTAGCCAAGATCATTTGAAGAGTAATAGCCATTAGCAAGTCAAGCAATTTGCAAAACAGTTAACACATCAGACAACTGCAAAGAGCGAAAAAGAATATACTCCACTTTTAAATTCTGGGAACTGTGAAAGATTTCCTGCAACCTCTTCCATACAGCCTTCCAAAAGGCATGGATGAGTGAACATTCATAGATTATGGGGTATGTTTACAAAGCAGCGGTAACAGCCTCCATGCAATCTCGGAGCTGCGGCCCCATTGAATTCAATGGGGCCACGGCTCCGATATCACAAGGAGGCCACTACTGCTGCTTTGTAAACATACTCCTATATGTCTCAGCATACTCGGAACAGATTCATAGTGTCAACACCAATTACCATTGAACAAACCAGCTCTCCACTTCTTCCAGGGTGTCCAAGTGGTCCAATGAACCAGAAAAAACATTGACTGCAACAAGCTGGCAGACCGAGAGGGTTGGTTCATATGGGACCAAAAATGTTCCCAGTGTTTATCATCAAGCTGCACCCTTAAATCATGGGACCAGACCTCCATCAGCCCAACATGAGCCTGATAGCAGGCGTCCCTAAGTCTCTTATAAATATGGGAAACAACATGGCCCTTATCCAGGACCCAAGAGCTAAAACCAGGCTCCTCAGGCAAATCTGCATAATTCTCAATATTCTTCTGGATGCAATGCCTAAGTTGCATCCATTTGAAAAAGTGGTTAGCAGAAAGGTTAAAGTGAACGCAGAAAGTAAGGAAATAAGGTAACTTTGTATCATCTGTCACTTGAGCCAAAGATCTCCATGGTGCGACCACACCTTGAATATTGTGTGCAATTCTGGTCACCATACTGTATCTTAAAAAGGATATAGCAGAATTAGAAAAGGTACAGAGAAAAGTGAAAAAAATGTAAGAGGGTTGGAAGGATATCCCTATGAGGAAAGGCTTAAAAGGTTAGGGCTCTTCAGCTTGGAAAAGAGATGGTTGAGGGGAGATATAAAATAATGAATGGAGTAGAATAGATAAATGCAGATGGTGACATTTTACTTCCCAGTTAATGTCCTTTCCTTGAGTCCTGCTAGACCAGGCCAAACAAGTGGGTTGTGTTCCCTTACCAGCAGATTGGTGGAGACAAAAAAAACAATGAAAAGCCCAGGTTTCAATGACATCACTTCTATGCCTCTATTCTCCTCAGCCACCAGAAGTCTCTTCAGTATTCATCCCAAAACATATGGGAGAAACATGGCAAGCCTCACACAACCTCAATTGTGGGCAACAAGGAGCAATCAATAGTAGAAAACTATGTTCAGGAAAGCAAAAACAGAAGGTTGTCAGTAGATGAACCTGCAGAGACAAGTATAAAAATCATGGTGGACCCAAGGGTACCGCAGCAGAAGAACAGTACAAATACAGTGACAATGACAGGCCCTGGACTGGTCTAGCAAGACTCAAGAAAAGGACATAAACTGGTAGGTACAATGTCACCTTCCATATTGTTCTGCTAGACCAGTTAGATAAGTAGGACGTACCAAAGCTACGGCTCCACTGAGTGCAAAGAAAACACCACAGCTTGCAAATCCTCAAGCCAAACTCCATGTCCGCCGATGTGTGGAGATCTAAATGATAATGTTTGACAAAAGTGGAAAGTGATGCCCATGTTGCTATCCAACAAATGTCTGCAGGGGCTGCCAAGCTCCGCTCTGCCCCCAAAGAAGCTGGTGCTTGGGTAGAATGGGCGCGCAGACCCTCTAGAACTGGCCAGTTCCAAAACAGATACATCAAGGAAATGGCCTCCTTAATCTAGTGCCCCAAAGTTGACTTAGCCACCATGTCATCCTTGCATGGGCCAGCAAACAGCAGAAAAAGATGATTGGGCTTATGAAAAGAATTCATAACCTCCAAGTATTGGAGAAGCACCCTACAGGTGAAGATCCTTATCCTTCTCCAGACGCGGCTCCTTAGAGAAGGAGGGTAGACAGACCACCTGGTTCATGTGAAGGGAGAAATCACCTTTGGCAAGAAGGGAGGCACAGGCTGAATGGAAATGGCCTCTTTAGAATAAAACAGAAAAGAAATTTGGCAAGACAGAGCCTGCAGCACCGAAATCCACCTTGTGAAACAAATCGCAACCAAGAAGGCATCAATTCCTTCAAAGTAGCATGCTTCAATGGTTCAAAGGGCACCGACATTAGGGCCCTGAGCACCAGACACAAATCCCAGGAAGGGACACAGATCAGAGGGGAGGATGCAGACGCTGAACCCCCTGAAGAAAGATAAGACATCCGGGTGCAAGGCTATAGACTTACCAGCCACTGGACCTCAGAAACAGGCCAAATCTCCTACCTGAATTTTTAGGGAGCTAAGAGAAAGACCCTTCTCCAGGCCATCCTGTAGAAAAAAAACAACAGAGATGGCACCTAGGCTTCCTCAGGAGACAACTGCCATATATATGATAGCTTGGTAGACCTCCTCCAGACTCTGAGCAGAGTGGAGACCACCACCAGAGAATAGCACTTATGCACTAGCCATCTCCTTTCAGAGCCAAGCTGTAAGCGAGAAGGAAACTGGGTCCTCTAGGGTGATCGATCCCTGCTACAATGGGCCCCGAGACAAAGGCAACTGAAAAGGAGGTGCCTGCAGGAGTCATATCAGGACTCCAAACCATGTTCTCCTTGGCCAATCTAGTGCAAACATGGAAACCCTGCCCAGGTGGCATTGTATATGCTGAATCACAGGTTTCATGGTCTCTAATGGACCAATCTGGCGCCACCAGGATAACCTTGCTCAAGTAATGTTATGTATGCTGAATCATAGACTCCCATGGCGCTGTAGCAGCCATTTTTAATAAGTCTTTTTCCCTCCCTCCCTCCCCGACATCCACCCACCCACCCCTGGGATAATTGTAGCTTTATAGGTGCTGAACTCTCAAAGGAAAGGAGGTACCATATTCACTATCAGGTGCAGCTGTTTATTCTCATCAGCATACATTAAGGACCTGACTCTCCGCCCTCTTATTCAATATATACATGCAACCCATCTGCAAAATAATCCGCTCTTTTAACATATCATGCCTGATTTATGCAGATGACGTTTTACTCTTCACTCCATTCACGATCGACCATCCGGATTTCTCCCTACTAGTAAAATGCTTTGAGGCAGTAACCGATTGGCTAGACTCACAAAGCCTCAAGATAAACTTCAGCAAGACGGACGTACTGTTCATTACAAGAAATCAATCCTTCTCACCACCGCCTACATTAAAGACAAGAGACGCTGAACTCCCAAGTAAACACAGCATCCGCTATCTAGGCGTCACGCTGGACCAGCAGCTCGAATTTAAAATGCATATGAGCAACACCATCAAGCAAATTTACCACAAAATACGACCCTTTCGACATCTCTGACCCCTGCTGCAACCAGATGACTTCAGAACAGTTTTTCAGGCATTAGTGACCCCTCACTTTGACTACGCCAACGTGATCCTGCATGGCCTACCCAAAAACACGCTAAACCCATTACAGATGGCAATGAACGCAGCTGCACGCTTCCTACATGGAGCCTCCAGAAGAGATCACATCACTCCAATTCTAAAGGACTTACACTGGCTATCAATCTACTGCCGGCTCATCTATAAAGTAGTCCTGATGACCTTCAAAGCCATCAACAAATTATCCTCCGCCTCCCTAATGGACCTACTCTACCCCACTCTGGCAAATACAGCAAGGAGAACATTCGCCACCTATACCCTACAAACCCCTAACGAAATAACAAAATGCACCCAGGCAACAAAGAACCGAGCCTTCAAGTTCTATGCTCCCAGCTGCTGGAACGCGCTCCCAACCACCATCCGAGCGATCACGGATCTTGCCCAATTCAGAAAAGCCCTAAAGCACCACCTCTTTCTTCTACATTACTCACAACCCAGCAACTCAAATTCACTCACTACTCACAACCCAGCAACTCACAATCACCCACCATACACCCTGCTAGACAATTGTAAATTACAGACAACTCTTGTTTAGACAGTCAACTCATGTTCATATTGTAGATATTTGTAGATAGCTGTAGATAGTTTCCCCAGTTGAAAACCAAGTTGTATCACCCGTTCAATGTAAGTGCATAACAGTTCCCTTGTTCTGCACAAAACTGTTATCTGTAAACCACACTGATTTTAAAGAGCGCGGTATATAAAAGCAATAAAATAAATAAATAAAATAAAATAAAATCAATTAAACTTCAGGTGAACAAAGTACATTAAACGTATTAGATATAGTTTTATTAGTATAATAATCCCCAGCAACCCTTAGTAAGTAAAGAACTTAAACAACTAACACAACCTTAAAACTAAGATGCAGACAGTAGTCCAGCAGCGAGATGGGGGCTTTCCAGTCTTTTGCCCTGAGTGTCACATGTATGATTTTCTCCCAGTTGGTGAGGGGTCTTACGTGTGCACAAGGTGCAAGGAGCTCTTTGCTCTCAGGAAATGAGTTCAATCTCTGGAGGCAAGAGTAGCAGACTTGGAAGACATAAGGAAGACGAGAGGTACATAGACAAGACCTACAGGGATATAGTCCTGAAGTCCCAACTCCAGTCTGGCAGCATCCCTGTTGCCATGGAGGAGAGAGGTCATGTGACAGGAGAGCATCACCCTGGTGTGGCAGGAAGTGATCCTGTAGCTAGGACCTGTCCTCCAGGTGATGTAAAACCCTCTCATACCAAGGAAGTTTCTCCAGGGCCATATGCCCATGAGGGAAGGGTTAGGACAGCCATTATAGTTGGTGATTCAATCATTAGGCATGCAGATAGCTGGGTGACTGGTGGACTTGAGGATCGCCTGGTAACATGCCTGCCTAGTGCGAAGGTAGCAGACCTCATGTGCCACCTAGACAAGGTCTTAGATCAGTGGTTCTCAACCTTTTTTGTACCGTGAACCCTTTTACCATTGGTCAACTTGTGATGACCCCCAATGATAAAATCAAATGTGTCTCTCTTCCTTTACCATTAATGCATTGTCGCTGTAATCATTTGTTGAATTATTAATATATTATAGGCCTTTGCATTATGTTTTTATTTATAAAATTTACTTATTTAAACCACAATAATTAATCCCAATAACAAGTAACAATATTTGATTTCAAAATTATTATGATTTTGTAGTCAAATCACTAATATGAAATAAAAAAATTTTTTCTACCATTGTTGTCTGACCAATTTATTCTATGATCATGCTGGTCCCGATCTGAGGCTTCTGCTTTCCTGTCTTCTCTTAGCTCTCTTTCTGTGGTCTATGGTCCATCTGCCATTTCTTATCTCTTCTTTCATTTTCTTCACTTCTTTCCATCAGCCTATTTCCAGTCCCAGTAACCCTCACCAGTATCAGCCCATTTCCAGTCCTCACTTTCAGTACCTTCCAATGTCAACTTGCATTCCCATGACTGCCACTGGTGTCTATTCCCTTCCAGTCCTCCTCCTTCCCCACTGACCAGCCCCTCTCAGATCCACTCCCTTCCAGTTCCATTCTCCCATCCACTTGTATCAACCCATTTGTAGCCTTAGCCCCCAGTTTTCTTCCAGGGCTAGCAGCTCTATCCTCCCCTCCCCATAATCAGCCCATTCTCAGTCAAAGCCCCCCAATCAGCTCACATCCAGTGCTAGTCCCCCTCAACCCCATTACCAGTGCTAGCTTTCCCTAATCAGCCCAATGCCAGTCCTAACCCCCCCCCCCATCAGCTCATTACCAGTCCTAGCCTCAACTAATCAGCCCATTTCCAGTCATAGCCCCCCGATCAGCTCACTTCCAATGCTATCCTCCCATCAGTCCATTACCAGTCCTACCCTACCCCATCAGCCCATTTCCAGTCCTAACCTCACCGATCAGCTCATTTCCAATGCCAGCCCCACATCAGTCCATTACCACTCCTAACCCCCTATCAGCCCATTACCAGTCCCAACCCCCCCTTGATCAGTCCATTCCCAGTCCTAGCCTTCCCTAATCAACCCATTACCAGTCCTAGCCCTCCCATCTGCCCATTACCAGTGCTAGCTCCCCCATCAGCCCATTATAATCCTAACCCTGTCTCTCCCCTCTGTCCAACATTTATCCCCTGTCTGTCCAGTATGTCCCCCAGTCTCCCCCTTTGTCCATGCCAGCCCCTTCCCTCCCTCCATGTCAGCCCCCCTGTCCATGTCAGCCCCCTCCCTCCTTCCTTACATCCATCCATCCATCCATATCAGCCCCCTCCCTCCCTCCATGTCAGCCCCCCTGTCCATGTCAGCCCCCTCCCTCCCTCCATCCATCCATCCATATCAGCCCCTCCCTCCCTCCATGTCAGCCCCCCTCCGTCCATGTCAGCCCCCTCCCTCCATTCATCCATCCATATCAGCCCCTCCCTCCTTCCCTCTCTCCATGTCAGCACCCCCTCTGTCCATGTCAGCCCCCCTCCCTCCCTCCATGTCAGCCCCCATCTGTCCATGTCAGCCCCCTCCCTCCCTCCATCCCTCCATGTCAGCCCCCCTCTGTCCATGTCAGCTCCCCTCCCTCCTTCCCTCCCTATCAGCTCCCCTCTGTCCATGTCAGCCCCCTCCCTCCCTCCCTCCTCCATGTCAGCCCCGTTGCAGGTTCCATGCCCCTCCTCCCCTCTCCCCATGTCTGCCTCCTCCTCCCCTCTCCCTATGTCTGCCTCCTTCTTCAGCAGCCATGGCTCCCTGTCTCTTAGGGAACCACGGCTATGCCTGTGAAGCATTTGCGGAGCCTTCCTGTCTCTCGATGACGGGCTCCATGCAGCATTGTCCCGCCTCCAAAGGAAGTGGTAAGCAACTTCTTTTGGAGGCGGGAGAATGCTGCACTGAGCCTGTCGAGAGACAGGAAGGATCCACAATGGTTTTACAGGCATAGCCGTGGTTCCCTAAAAGGCAGGGAGCCACTGTTGCATTAGAAGGGAGGCAGTGAGTGTGCCGCTGCCGAGAAGCGGACTCGGCAGTGGCAGCAACTTGTGCGCTTTTTTTAATTTATTTTTTTTAACTTGGCGGAGTGAAGCGACCCCTGCTAAATCCTGTGGCAATCTCCATGGAGGCCGCGACCCACAGGTTGAGAATGCTGTCTTAGATAGTGTTGGGGAAGAGTCTGCTGTCTTGGTACATGTCTGTATCAATGAGATAGAAAAATGTGGTAGTGAAGTTCTTGCGGCTAAATTTAAGCTTTTAGGTAGGAAGTTGAAATCCAGAACTTCCAGGGTAGCATTCTCCGAAATGCTTCCCATTCCATGCGCAGGACCCAAAAGGCAGGCAGAGCTCCTGAGTCTCAATGCGTGGATGAGACGATGGTGCAAGGATGAGGGTTTTGGATTTGTTAGGAACTGGGGAACATTCTGGGGAAAGGAGGGGCTCTTCTGAAGGGATGAACTTCACCTTAACCAGGATGGAACCAGGCTGCTGGCATTAACCTTTAAAAAGGAGATAGAGCAGCTTTTAAACTAGATAATAGGGGACAGCTGACAGTCGCCCAAGAGCACATAGTTCAGAACAATGTATCCTTGAAGGATACTACCAAAAAAATGAAGTTAGGGCACATCAGCAGAGAGGTTCCAATAAAGACAAAGGCAACACAAATGCCCTTGAGTACAGAGCAGACAGAGCTTAAAGATTCCAAATTACCCCTGCCTACTGATAACCAGATTAATATGAATAAAATACAGTCTCTCAAATGCTTGTATGCAAATGCTAGAAGTCTAAAAATTAAGATGGGAGAGTTAGAATATATAGCACTAAATGAGAAGTTAGATATGACTGGTATCTCAGAGACATGGTGGAAGGAGGACAAACAGTGGGACACTGTGATACCTGGGTACAAACTATATCATAATGATGGAGCTGATCAAATTGGTGGAGGGGTTGCACTCTATGTTAGAGAGGGCATTGAGTCACAATGGATTAGAGTTTTGCAGGAAACAAAATTTGCTGTAGAATCTCTATGGATTGAAATTATATTGTAAAAAGGGGAAGGCAATGGCAGTGGGGTTGTACTATCGACCGCCTGACCAGAATGAACAAATGGATGATGAAATGCTCAAAGAAATCAGGGAAGCTAACAAAAGTTACAGAACAGTAATAATAATGGGTGATTTCAATTACCCCGATATTGACTGGGTCAGTGTCATGGCAGGACATGCTAGGGAGAAAAAGTTTCTAGATGAAATAAATGACTGCTTCTTGGAGAACTGGTTCATGAACCAATCAGAGGGGAATCCATTTTGGACTTAGTCCTTAGTGGAAGAACAGATCTGGTGCAAGAGATAAGGGTGTTGGGGCCACTTGGCAATAGTGATCATAGCATGATTGTGTTTGATTTAATTAATGGAGAAGGGATGGTAAGGAAATCTACAGTACTACCTTTTAACTTTCAAAAGGTAGACTATGATAAAATGAGGGAAATAGTTAAGAAAAAACTAAAATGAGCAGTTGCAAAGGTTAAAGACTTACATCAAGCTTGGGTGTTGTTTAAAAATACTATCTTGGAAGCCCAAACCAGCTATATTCCACGCTTTAAGAAAAGTGAAAGGAAGTCCAAAAAACTGCCAGCATGGTTTAAAGGTGAGGTCAGAGAGGCTGTTGTTACCAAAAAAGCATCTTTCAGGAAATGGAAAAAAGAGCCAAATGACGAAAACTGGAAACAGCACAAGCACTGGCAAGTTAAATGCAAGGCATTGATAAGGCAGGCAAAAAGAGAATTTGAGAAGAAACTTGCTGTGGAAGCAAAACCGCATAATAAAGACTTTTTCAAGTACATTCATAGCAAAAAACCTGTGAGAGAGGCAGTTGGACCATTAGATGATAGAGGGGTTAAATGGGCAGTAAGAGGGGACAAGGTTAGGAGGTTCTTCTCCACCCAGGCAAACAGGAGAACTATCTTCAGAGCTACCACAGCACTCCTTAGGCTGCCTTGCCAACTGACATAAGCCACTGCTGTGGCATTGTCTGAAAAAAGTCAAACCATTTGGCCCTCAACCAGAAATGCAGAAGGGCCACCTTTATGGCCCTCGCCTCTAGGTAGTTGATGAACCACACCACTACCCTGCAGTTCCAACAACCGTAGGCTGTATGGTCTTGGCAATGGGCTCCCTAGCCTGAGAGACTGGCATCTATCATCAGGAGGATCCAGGAGAAATTGTCCAGTGGACAAATGCTACTATCGTGTGCAGGAAATGGCAGGAAACCTCCACACTGTGCCTATATTCAGAGGTCAGTAGTCTACCTCGAATGGCATCCCACAGAATCGGGAACCCCCAGCAAGGACAATATCAAGGTTTGGTACTCACCCCCTGAGAGTCCTAGGCAAAGGATCCATGCCGCGTTCAGCTCTACTCCCCTGATACTGTTTCACTGACTTTTGCAGCACTGCATTTAAGGTGGCTGGCAGGCAGATTCCTATGTAAGCCATCTGTAATCTTCAAGAGAGAGCAGGGGGGAACAGAGGAGGAGGAAGAGGAGGGAGGGGGCATTGAGGATATATGAGGCTGGTGAACTCTTCCAGATCTTTTCAAATCCTTCTAATTTCTGTCTGCTCAACAGGCTCTTATCATGTGGAGCTGAACCAATTTTCCGTCCTCCTATGGCTACTGAAATGACCGCAGTCTAGTGGAACCTCCCACAATGTGCTCAAGTGAAAGAGTCACCCTCTAGATGGTCATTCATAAGTGTTTAATCAATCTTCTCCTCTCAATCTTCAGATTTTCTTTAGAGAGGAGAAAATCTTTAGATCATCTGCTGGAGACAAAGAAATACTGAAGGGATCTCTGGTGGCTGAGGTGAATAGAGGCATAGGAGTGATGTCAATGAAACCTACACTTTTCATTGGTTCCTTGTGTCCACCAATCTGCTGGTAGAATAACATAACCCACTTATCTGGACTGGAAGTTTAGGTAAGGTGTGTGTGTATGTGGGGGCGGGGGGTAAAATAGAGAACCTGCTGACTGTCCACCTTCACTTTGTCCTGTTGTGAAATCCCACCAAAGAGATGGAGAGCCAGAGTTCCTGACTACTGAAGAATTTATGAAGCCTGAAACATGAAAGATGTCTGCAAATTCCAAGGGCCCCAATGTTCTTCACCTGCCAGCTGGGATAAGTACAATTTGTGCACATTCACTCCCTAGAGAAATGTAAATAGATTTGAGCTCAAATACTGAATTGAATATTCTGAGTAACTCCAGTTTCTGGATAGAGAGAGAGAGAAAGAGAAAGAGAGAGATTCTAGAGTGCAGTTGTACTATGTGCACCACAAACAGAGATTGTCCTCATATAATGTATTTTATTTTCAAATTGTAATCATTACTTTTGTTACCATATACTTACCATAGTTGATATATTAAAGCAAATTTTTGAAACAAACTTACTAGAAGTTCCCTAAAGGTTTGTTTCATCCAGTGATACAAAAGCTCCGATCCTTTATTAGATTAAATATATTGCTTCACCAGTTGGTTCCTTTTCTCTATCTCTCCCTATAGGGAGGGAGGGAGAAAGGGAGCTGGGAAGTCTCAGTTTTCTTTTGTTCTGGGTACTTCTCTCTATGAAGGTTAGATACTCAACATTCTATACATGGTCACTGTGACTTATATTACTTCACTCCAGGGAAACAAACCCAAGAGTCTAACTGTAGGAGACTGAGGTGCCTGGTTTATATTATGTTCTTATGGCCACACACCGCAAGTTTGTAAAGTTGACCAGGTTAATATTTTCCTAGCAATCCTAAGTTTAGGATTCAGACACAAGGGCATCCAAAGGGAGTCTTTCCAAGGAACATCTAACACTTTATCCAGGGCCTGCTTAGATACATGTGTGGCATGAAGCGGAGAAAAGGAAGAAATCATAGTAGGCAACTTCATACCAGCAATTAAACAGATGGGAATAGGAGCAACCAAAGCCTGCTCCAAATTTAACCAGGATGGAACATGCCTTGACTGATTGTATGACTGCAACCAAAACACTCCATAGTGGGCCAAAAAAGAAAGGTGATAAAGAAAAAAATCTGGAAAGCCAAGCCCCACCTTGCTCTTAACAGCTGAAAGGGTTCTCTGGGCAATATGGGGACACCGGTTTTGCCAAACTTATTTGACTAACAGACTCTCTATATAAAACTTTGGGGACACAGACATGGCATCATGCTAAAAAAAAAAAAGTCTGAGGGATCTAAACCTTTCCAATAGCCTCAAGTCTTCCCCACCAGAAAACCACTAGTGGGGACCTACGTTTGGTAGTTTCCATAATTAAAGAAACAATCCTATTCATATTTAAAGGCAGAGATTGCTCTGGCTCACAATTATAGAGGAACCAAGGTATTTCATCTGGTGAGGAGACTATTTCAGAGAAGTCACCAATATGAATTTGAGAAGTACCAGGATTAAGGGGCATAATCTCAGACTTTTCCCAGTTAATTTTATATCCAGAAAACTGTGAAAAAGTCTGTAGGATATTTAACAAAGCTGGGGTAGAGGTTAAAGGCTGCTCCAAGAATATTAATAAGTCGTTTGCATATGCAGAACATTTACAGGTAAACTCAGGAAAAGTATTGTAAGGTCATGAATTTCATCGGACTGACGACGCACCATAAGAAAAGCTTCTAGGGCTATGTTAAAAAGCAAAGGAGATAAGGGACACCTCTGCCTGGTCCCTCTAGAAATCTGAATGGAAGGAGAAAGTAAATCATTCACAGAGATCCTAGAAGTAAGAGAGGAATAATGGATACAGACCCATCTAATAAACTCACTGCTACATCCCATACAATCCAAAACACTTAACAAATAAGGCAAATCAATACAGTCAAAAGCTTTCTAAGCATTCAGGGAGAGGCTAACCAAAGGGGCATCCCTCTCCCTGGCTGCTGAGATTAACAAATGAAACAACCTACCATTGTCACCGATAATGTGATGACTCATAAAACCAGTCTGATTCCTATGGATATCCGACCCCAACACCTTCTGAAGCATACTAGCTAGTACTTTGGCCAACAGTTTGTTATCAATGTTTAATAAGGAAATGGACCTATAATTTTGCACCAGAGTGGCATCTTGACCAGGCTTGTTGTTGTTGTTAAGTGCCATCGAGTTGGAGTCGACTCATAGCGACCCTCTGGATAGCTATCCTAAATTGTGTTCAGTCTTCAGTCAGGCGGCTCATTGTTGACAGACTGGCACCTGTAGCTGCTGTTATTGTATCGATCCATCTCACTGTTGGCCTTCCTCTTTTGAGTTGACCGTCTATCTTGCCAAGCATGATGTCTTTCTCTAATGATCTCTCTCTTGCATGATGTGTCCAAAGTATGAAAGTCAAAGTCTTGTCATCTGAGCTTCTAAAGAAAGCTTAGGTTTGATCTTCTCTAGTACCGACTGGTTTATTCTTCGGGCAGTCCATGGTATACACAGTATTCGCCGCCAGCACCATAATTCAAAGGCATCAATTTTCTTCCTGTCTATCTTTTTCACTGTCCAGCTTTCACATCCATATGATGTTATTGAAAATTCCATGGCTTGAACAAGTCAAATCTTTGTATGGAGAGAGACATCTCTGCTCTTGAGAATCTTATCTAGGTCTATTCATAGCCATTCTGCCAAGAGCAATGCGTCATCTGATTTCTTGACTGCTTGTTGCTTCTTTATTGATAGTTGATCCAAGTAGGTTAAAGTTGTTCACAATTTCAATTTCTTCTCCTTCAATGATGAACCTGTTGATAATGCCAGTTGTCATGATCTTTGTCTTCTTTACATTAAGGTGCAGGCCCATTTTGAGACTATGTTATTTGATTGTGAGAAGCAAATGTTTCAGATCATCTTCACTTTCAGCCAGTAATGTGGTATCATCAGCATAGCGAAGGTTGTCGATGAGTCTTCCAGCAATCTTCACACCTCTGTTGTCTTCATACAATCCTGATTCTCTGATGATTTGTTCTGCATATAAATTAAACAGGTAGGGGGAAAGTATGCAGCCTTGTCTTACACCTTTGCTTATTTTAAACCATTCTGTTTCTCCTTGTTCCATTCAAACTGTTGCTTCTTGATCAATGTACAGATTGTGGAAGACAAGGATCCATCTCACATCTGCAATGATGTCTCTCGTTCCTCGCCCTTTCCTGAACCCTGCTTGCACTTCAGGTAGTTCTTGTTCCAGGTATGGTTGTAGTCTCTTTTGAATAATCTTCAGTAGAATCTTGCCGGCATGTGGGATCAGAGCGATTGTGCGATAAATTCCACAGTCAGTTGGATCGCCTTTCTTTAGTATTGGTATAAACAAAGATCTTTTTCAGTCAGTTGGCCATGATGTTGTCTTCCATATTTGTTGGAAGAGCCTTGAAAGTCTGGTAACAGCTGCATCAGATTGCTGTAATACTTCAATGGGAATGCTATCAATGCCTGGTGCTTTGTTCTTTGATAAGGCTTTCAATGCTACTTCAACTTCTTTCATCACCAATGGTTCCCGATCATAAGGTACATGTTGAAACGGCTGTTGGTCCACTTGATCTTTATCATATAAAAACTCTGTATATTCCTTCCACTTTTTCTTGATCTTCTCAGCATCATTCAACATAGAACCTTGAGCATCTTGTAACATTCCAATCCGAGGCTGGAACGTTTTCTTTAACTCTCGTATCTTTAGGAAAGCCGATCTTGTTCTTCCTCTAATAGTTTGTGCTTCTATTTCCTTGCATGTGTTGTTGTAGTACTGTTCCTTGTCCTGTCTTGCTGCATGTTGGAAATCTCTGTTGAGTTCTGCAATTGTCTTTCTTTCTCCTCTGGCTTTAGCTTCTCTGCATTTCTGGGCAATTTTCAGAGTTTCTTCCGTCATCCATTTTGGCCGTTTTTTTCTTTTTAACCTTTTGTAGAGTGTCGTGCCCTCTCTGGCCAAGCGGTAGCCACTGGTATTGCAAGGCTCTGTGAGGGTAGTAGTTGTGTCTCCACTGATATAAACTACAAACACTTCTCTTCAAATTAAAGGGTTTTATTCCCCGTCCCTTGAGGGTACTTAATCTTCAGGAAACATAAATCAAATGACTTGCTTGGGCATATAACACAAAGTAACAAAGGTAACAGAACTCGCTTTCTTCAGCTTCCAAAATAACAAATAAATGAAAAGAACAAACAGCCTGAGTATTTCAATACTGGTTCTTTCTCTTGTAGCTGCAGCACAGCTTACATCTGTTTTGTTTAGAGAGAGCTGCAGCCTGTTGCTTACAACACTAAAGCTAGGACACAAGCTAGTTGCTTATCTGAGAGAGAACTCAGGTTCAATCAAGGTTAAAGAGCAGTCCATCAATTCTGGCATATCATTTACCTCAGCATTTTCATATTCCATCAGTTCCGGCTGACTGGAAGTTTCATTCTGAACCTCAGAAGTAACGTGGGAGAATGGCTGGCTAAACTCGTCAGACAGGAAGTTCCTTTCTTCCTCAGAGCTAGTGCCTCTCTGGGAACTACCATATATTCTAGAATTGAGCTTTTCAGGGCACTGCCCCTGCTGGTATTTTAGAATATAGCTCAATCCCTTGTTTGCTTTGCTGACGGGGTAATTAAGGGAATTTCCCTGTCTATTCAGCTTTCCCCTTTGTAACCCAGCTGAGCTAGATTGGAGAGCTCGTGACAGAGTTTCACGGGGAGCTGTGAGCTTACAATGCCTATGAAATTCTTCAGCTTCATCTGGTAAGTAAATCCTTTTCTTTCTAGGATTTTTAAAACCGGAAGAAAAGATATTTTCAGCCTCTAGATAGGGGAACCTTGTGTGCCTGTTTCCATACCTCCAAGGTTGTCTTCTCTCATACGGCAAATCACTCCTGCATTCACACTTTTCACCGGAACCTGCAATTGCAGTCTTCTTGCGTTTCTCTTGCTCATACACACTATCTGGCTGCTGATATCTCTCTGTTTCATTCAGGTCTTCGGGTCCCCTCTGACCTTCACGCTGGCTTTCTAGTTGCTTCAAAGCCTCATTGTCACTCTCTCCTGCATTCTCATACCTGCTCCATGCTTCCCAGGGTTTTAGCTGCCTTTGCTGTATTCTCTCTGAATGTGTCCTTGGCTGCTTCAGCTCCTCTCCCTTTCTGATTGCCTGAGAGCCTATTTTATCCCAGTGTTTCCTTGCTCCACCCCCATCCAGCTGAACCCTGTCAGGTAAAGTGAATTCCCTTCCTGTGCTGGCTGGGTGTGTCTTCCTTGGGCTTTTGCACATGTGTTTAGGTTGCTCACGGTAACCATCTGACATTTCCTTGTTTACCCTGTCACTTTTTCTGTGCTCATTTATGCTGAACTGCATTTTCTCGGGTTGTTCGGGGTCTGCCCTGTTACAAGAGACTTCTTGCTTTCTTCCAACACAACCTTCTTGATGTCATTCCATAACTCTTCTGGAGGTCTATCATTTGTATCTAAAGCAGCAAATCAATTTTGCAGGCAGTATTTAAATTCTAGTGGTATATTCTCAAGGTCATATTTTGCTGCATTCCTGAGTGGTTTGCTCTTTTTCAACTTTAGCTTGAGTTTGCATACTAGTAGTTGATGATCTGTACCACAGTCAGCTCCAGGTTTTGTCTTTGTTGATGTTATAGAGCTTTTCCATCGTTGACTTCCACAGATGTAGTCAATTTGATTTTTATACAATCCATTGGGTGAAGTCCATGTGTACAGTCGCTGCTTGTGTTGCTGGAAGAAGGTGTTTGAGATGAATAGATTGTTGGTCTTGCAGAATTCTATCAGTCTTTCTCCAGCTTCATTTTTGTTGCCAAGTCCAAATTTTCCATGTACTTTGCCTTCTTCTTTGTTGCAAATTTTGTGTTCCAGTCACCCATGACTATCAGGATATCCTGTTTGCATGTGCTGTCAATTTCAGCTTGTATTTGTTCACAGAACTCTTCAATTTCATTCTCCTCTGCAGCTGTTGTTGGGGCATATACTTGAATTATAGTTGTGTTGATAGTCATTCCTCATAGACAAATAGAGATTAAGCGTTCGCTGACTGCATTGTATTTCATTACAGTTCTTGCAAGTTTCTTCTTTATTATAAATGCAACACCATTTATTCTTTGTCTTTCATTTCCAGCATAGTAGACCATGTGATCATCTGATGCAAAGTGCCCGATGCCAGTCCATTTCAGTTCGCTGACACCCAACAGATCAAGTTGTACACGTTCCATTTCATTCTTGACCACCTCCAACTTCCCTTGGTTCATGCTTCGTACGTTCCATGTTCCAATGTGTAAGACATCTTTACAGCTTCTGACTCTCATTTCATGTGCAGCTACATCAGCAGTCAGACGTCCCGAGGGCTTTGATCCAACCACATCATAAATGCTGGCTTTACTCTGAAAAGTCTTCAGCTCTTCCCCAGTAGCTAGTTGAGTGCCTTCCGATCTGGGGGTCTCATCTTCCAGCACTATAGCAGAATTTGTTTTGTTGTAACTATCCATTGGGTTTTCATGGCAAGATACAGAAGTAGATTGCGGGGCCTTTCTTCCGTGCAGTTTAAGTTTGGTGTTGTTGCCGTTGTCACAGAAATGTGATCCTCCGCCGTCAACACTATCCCATTCTGCTGCTGCCCAGATGGGTGGTTTGTCTTGGTCTGGCACCTCAGCTGAGACCTGTCCATCTTGGGAGACCCTGCCAGTAGTTAAACTACCAATAGTTTAGCTCTCAGCATCACTGATGCACACAAGCCCTCACAGCACGACAAGCTGCAAACCAAGTGATAAGGCTTGGGAAGAACAATAATCTGCGCTTCCATAAAAGACAAAGAAAGGGCATCAAACATAAATTGAAAAAGCTTACATAACTGAGGGCAGGTTAAAACTTTAAACTGCTGATGGAACTCCGTACTAAAGCCATCAGGCCCAGGCACTTTATTTGCGAGAAGAGAAGGTCTTCAAAATTTCAGCTTCCGTTGTTGGAGCACCAATCATGGCACTGGCAGAGGGGAAAAATTTAGGGCCGAGAAGAGGTTGCAAGAAAGACCCAGATCTACCCTAAATAGCCTTCTTTATAGTCTGATACAAAGTAGAGTAGAATTACACAAAAGTATCAACAATGTCTTTATGCTGAGAACAGAAAACATGTTGCTGCCTATTTTTCCTGTCTTTGAGATATTGCGCCATCAACCTACCAGCTTTATTGCTGGCAGTATAGTATAAGGCATGTCACAAAAAGAGGTTCTGCTGGGCAGAATCACTGAACCTTTTATACTCATATCTTAATTTACAAAAACTATCAGTAATATGCTGTCTTCTCAACTCAGCAATTTTGTCCTCAAAAACACATAATTGGGAAGCCATCTATTTCTTCCTCAAAGAGGAATAGCTTAGTATCTTTCCACAGAGAGACACTTTAAATGCCTTTCAAACAGTAGGAAAGGGGATTTCACCAGTATCGTTCTGAAGAAAAAATTTCCAAGTGAAAGTTTCAATCCATGGGAGAAACTGAGAATTAGACAAGAGACTGTTATTAAATTTCCAGGGTAGAAGAGGCCATATATTCGCTGCTAAATCTTGAAGTGCAAGTCGCATGCCTAAAAACTGCTTTTGTTTAAGTACGGTAGTACGAGCAAGATCAGGTACAAACATGATCTTATCACCTTACAAAAGCAGGGAGGGCTTTTTTTTGGCAACACTAAGAATTTACAGAGCCTGGGGATATCTCTCGAGTTTAGCTATGATAGGACAAGGGCCTCTGCTAGACTCTACTATATGAGAAGGAATCTGATGTGTTCTCTCGATCTTCAGAGGGATATGGAAATCTATGCTATGATCAACAGCTCTGGTATGGCGCCTTCCAAATACCGTATCATATCCACCCCTTCTATGCCTTCTGAAACTACTAAAAGCCAAATATTGTTCCAGCAATTGTGATTTACTAAGTCCTACAGATCATTTTGAAGATGTGTAATAGTCATAGCATTACCTTTAATCTGGGGTATATGGTTCTCAAGCTGTCTGGTGTGTGACTCCAAGGATTCCAGGCTGTGCTGTGAATCAAGCAAACGAGCATTTAGAAACTCAGGTTCACCCTGCACTGATTTTGTTGCTTCCAGCTAAGAACACATCAGTTCTTTGAGCTTCAGAATCTCCACCAAGGTAGGATCAGTATCTCTGACTTTGACCCCACCATTTTTTCCAGCATAAGTGGGCCATCCTTGTAGTGCTTCAGGCCCCATGAAATCAGAAACTGCTCATCAGACTTCAAACCTTTACTAGCAGCCATTGGGATGCAGGAACAAACACAGTGATCAAATAAAGCTGATATAACTTCAAATAGGTCTCAGTTGGCTGGAGCTCTGAAGGCATGCATCTATTCCACTCGGGCTCCACAGCACTCTCCCAAGAGGCAGTATACTCAACAGGTTCTCATTTTGGGAGAAAAGTGATCTCTCTGGAATATAGGGAATCAAAAGATTTCATAGATAAATCAGCTGACCTGACTTGAGTATCCTACAAATGATCAATTTTTTCTGAGTGAGTTATTACTTTAATGATCATGTTCTGGATGGTTTGGAGATGTTTTAATGTAGATGATTTGAGCCCATGGTACAGTACATTGCAATAGTCTAATGAACCAATATTCAGAACCCTTAGCCAAATGGCCACCGGGAGATATTCAGTGGCACTGTCTGGCTAGAGCAGTTAGTGTGATTTTCAGCCAGCACTTAGAAAACTTAGCCCACATGAAAAGCATTCCTAATTTGCAATCCAGATAAACATGGTCTGAAAAATGAATGAACCAGAAAAGTACCATAACTTGTCTGGATAACAATGTTCAGCTCAGATATTCACTGGCAGCTCCTATCTGGATACTGCCGCTGAATGTTCCATCGATATTTATGCACTGTCGCTGATCTCCATGGCACTTGAATTTCAGTCTTTTTAAAATTTGGGTCCTGAGAGACTAATAATGAGAATGTGAAATAATGTTTGCATTAGAAGGTCTGAAAAGACTAACACATTACATCCAAAACAGTTGGGTTTCCGTGATAGCCATAGCACGGAATCTATATTAATACTGATGATTAATGACAGAATTTAATTAGATCAAGGTAAATTGTCCGTCCTTGTTGTCTTTGACCTTAGCTCAGCTCTTCATCAAGTTGATCATTTTCGATTTGTTGAAACATCTTGATGAGATGGTTTTGGTGAAAGGGCCAGCCCAAGGGTATCTGATGCTCTAGGCTAACTTTTGGTGAGGTGCCCCCCTCCTGTGTCTAGCATCTTTCCTTACTTCCCCCTGCCATGGTATTCTTCATCTCTCTCTCCCTTCCTCCTCCCCCCACCCAGATGTCTAGCATCTCTCCCCTTCATTCCCCCTCCACCAAGGTACCCAACATCTCTCTCCTTTCTTCCCCAGCAGAGTCCACAATTCTCTCTTTCCCTTCTTCCCCAAGGTATTCAACATATCCCTCCTTTCCTTCCCTTTATAGGCATCCAGTAACTTTCTCATTTCATCCCTCCAAAAGTGTCCAGTCCTGCATATCCCTCCCTTCCCACCCTTTGTCATTGCTGCTGCTGCCAGTGCGGACATCCTACCTCCCCATAGCCCAAAGATAAAACAAGCATGATGTGGCGGCAGGACTTTGAGCATTCGTGTATGCTTATAGGTGTTTGCCATAGTCTCACAACTTAATGGTGATACCACTAACCTTAGCCCCTCTCAAAACTTTGGGGATCGTTTTCAATCTGCAGCTTACTTTTAATCTTTAAATTGCAGCAGTAGTTAAGTTCTCTTTTTGGCTAAGCATCAAATCAGAGCGTTACTAGATGAAGATGCTTCTACAATCCTGATCTATGAAATAGTTATAAGTGATTAGACTACTCCAATGCTTTCTATAATGGATTATGCCAGTATTTTAAGAGATTCCAGTGTGCACTAGGGATCTGAGCTCGACCCACTACTTTTTACCATATTTATAAATAATTTGGAAATGGGATCAATGAGTGAGGTAATCAAATTTGCAGATGACACAAAATTATTCAGAGTTGTAAAATCACAATAGAATTATGAAAAATTGAAAGTGTACCTTGAAAAATTGGGAGACTGAGCATCCAAATGGAAGATGGACAAGTACAAAGTTATATATATGGAGCCCAATTCCATAATGTGCACATCCGGCCCGTGGACACATCTAAATAAAAACGGACCCCCCTCAAATGTAATTCTACATGCGTGGCTCTGGATGTGCACATGGGGCTGGAATTGGGGAGATAGACATTTTTGGCAGGCACATGCAAGCGCTATCCAGCCAGCCCCATGCCTCAGACATGGGTAAACATTTTTGACGTTCCCACATCCACCATATTCTGAAACAGTACACATTTTGGATCCTGCCCGTTCCTGCGATGTAGCCATGAATGCCACATTCCTCGAGAAAAACGTGCATCTCCTAAGTTGCCCATTACAGACAGTAGTGTGCTGATGCACACTAGACATACAGCTATTTTTAAGACACAGGAGCTAACTGGGCAGCATGCAATATTGCTACTGCCCTGTTAGCTTCGGCAGCTTCCTGTGTCTGTGGTGATCCCCAAATATTCAATGCCAAGTTAGAGGTCGGTGGGGAGGGCTGTGCCCTTTGAAGATGCACCCATCTCAATATCGGGCCCTATGTTTTTATGGCTATTGCATTTTGCCAAATACACTGATCATGTTGGGTCACTAATGAAAAAGAGTTATTAGCTCCCTGTAACATATAGAGTCAAATTCAAGATAATAATAATTTCTTTTAAAGCAACTTGAGATGGGCAACCCACACAGCTTTTTAATATTTATTTATATTCTCTCATATACCATGCTATTCTGCATCAGTGAAGTTTACATTGAACAAACTGAAATTACATTGAACAGGGCATTATAACTTGGAGATAATGATTTTACAGGGAACATGGGCTATGGAGGGTTAAGTGGCTTACCCAAGACCACTAGGAGCACCTCTGGGACTAGAAACCCCAGTCCTTCTGGCCCAAGGTTGCTGTCCTCTAGTGGGATTTGAACCCCTGACCTTCTGGCCTGAAGTACCTTGCCTCAACCACTAGGCCACTCCTCCACCCTGCAATTATGTTCTCAGAATGACATGTTGCATTTTATTTCTTCGCAAGCCTGTGTGTGCCTTGAATCTACCATAATATTGCTGTGGTAGGCTATGGCCTATATAATAACCTGTACATGTATGAGCCTGCAAGCTAGGCCGGAGTCCCCACCGCCACTGCTAGAAATAGTAGTGCTGAGAAAGACCAAAGTCAGTGAAGGCTGAGGATCTGCCTTAAACCGCTCTAAACTGCTTTTGATAAGTTTGTATTAATCCTTTATTCCATGCTTTTATGCTGATGCAGTGACCTTGTAACAGGAATGTATTATGTCTAGAAACTGAGCCTGTGTTAGCATAGCCTGAGAAGGGGGAACAGGGCCCAGTGAGGGGGTCCCCGATTGGATAGGTGCAGGGGGCGTTGGGACCAATAGAAAGTCTGCCTGTATCAAACTGTGAAGCTTGTATTTAAGGAAGTTGTTCCTGTTCGCCATTGCTCAGTCCTTTGATGCTTGGGCCTTGTGCACAATAAATTGGTTTGGATCCTTGAACTGACTCCGGGTATTATTTATTGCATGCTATCAGTGCTGCCACATTGCCTTTTATGGATTACTATTCCTAAGTATCTTAGGTTGAAGTCCTCTCCAGTCTTTTTGTTTCTGTTTCTGTTTATTTAAAACTTAATATACTGCCCTTACAGAAAAGTACCTAGGTGGTTTACAATCAATAATAAAATTTGTGAATTTAAAAAGGATGCTGCAGAAAAAGGAAAAGTCACACCAATAAAACCTCTAAAGGAAAGGAAAGAAATAGAGACAGTGGACAGGGGGGGAAAAGAGAGGAACAATGGGTAACAAACATAGTGGATAAAAACCAGCAATGGGAAGGGAGGGTAAGGAGGAAGCTGGGGAGAGGTTATTTTATCTTATTAACTTGGGGGAGGAGAGAGGGAGGGGGAGGGAGGTCAAAAGCTGTGCAAAAGAGGTGAGTTTTCAGTTGTGTTTTGAAAGATTTAAAAGAGGCATCCAATCGAAGGGTGGAGGGGAGCGAGTTCCAGAGTCTTGGGCCAAGAAAGAAAAAAGCTGAGGACCGAGTGGATTCTAGGTGAGCCTGGGATGGGGAGGGGAGGAACATGCGGTTAATGTGGATGGAACGGAGGGAACGATGGGGGGGAGGGGGTGGAGGCAGACTTGATCGGCAAGATAAAGGGGAATACCAGTGTGGATAGCTCTGTGTACAAAGATGAGGAATTTAAACTGTATTCGATATGTGATGGGGAGCCAGTGTTGGTGCAAAAGAAGGGGTGTGACATGGTCGAAGCGGGATGCATGAGTGAGGATGCAGACGGCAGTGTTTTGAATGCGTTAGAGGCGGGAAAGCTGAGATTGGGGGAGACCAGCCAGGGAGACATTACAGTAATCGAGACGTGAGATAACCAGAGAGAGAAGCACTGTAGTCATGGAAGAAGAGGAGAGGAAAGGGTGAACAGTGCAGAGTTGTTTTAGAGTGAAAAAAGAGCATTGAATAGCAGAGGAAATGTGACCTTTAAAGGAAAGAGCAGAATCAAGAGTGACACCCAGATATCTGAGGGAAGAGACCATAGGGATAGGTGTAGAAGAGAGCAAAGTTATAAGGGGAGGAGGGGGAGAACCAAAAGTGAACCAAATTGCTGAGGTTTTGGTGAGATTGATGTGGAGAAAATTCTTGTTTTAAAAGGCCTTTTGAGAAGTGATGCTTGGAGTGTCATGGGCGGACTAGGATCACTATTGCTAATTTTACTTATTAGCCTTCTCTCTCTGGTTGACTTTCTACTGTTTTAATTTATTGTGTTTTCACAAATCACAGTGATATTGTGATGAATGGTGGTAAATTAAGATTGGAAATAGACAAACATATCTTGTCCCCTCAGACGAGACTGTCAGAAGGGGAAGGATGCAAAGGCCTTCAGGGCATGTGGGAAGGTGCTTGGACAACTACTACTGCATTGCCACTGATGCTGCTCAACCTGCTGCCATGTTTTCTGGCTGTGCTGGGGCTGCATTGTTGCCATCCAAGGTATTCTGCCCTTGGCGGCTTCCTCGTCTACCTAGTGATAGGGCTGGCCCTGCTTGAGAATATTGCGCTTAGATGATTCAAATCATCTTTGAGTGGGAGGATCATGAAGGTGCATTGGAATTCAGCCTTTCCATCTTCCCATGGGTTGGTCTGTGATGTGCCCTAGGGATCTATTTTGGTTTCAATACTATTTAATCTGTTATGCCTCCTTTAGCAACATTGGTACAAGGATTAAAGGATTCTGTCTTTTACAGTGGAAATGGCATTCAATGGGTGACCTTTTCTCGATTTGGAGTGTATTAATTTCACTAGACTGAATCTATGTCTGGATGCAGTGGTCAGTTGGTTATCTGGACATGCATTAAAAGTAAACACTGCTAAATAAGAATCTATGTGCTTCTCCAGATGATTATTATCTAGATCTTTGCCTCTTCTATAAATGGTATGGTCATTCCTTTTCATGAATTGATGGTTAGTCTAGGAGTTATGTATTCATTCCAGTTTTTCATTTGAATCTCTGATGTCTGCTGTAGTAAGATCATGTTTTGCTGGACTTAATTCATTCAATCAAGCACTTCTTGCACCCACTCCTAATTGTGGTTCATGCTCTGATTTTGCGTTGCCTAGACTATTGCAGTGCTCCTTATAATGGCCTTCTTATATCATCATTAAGTCTCTGGCCTTGTAATGAAACAGAAAGCTACGGACACACTTCAGTTCTGGAGGACCAAATGATCTCTCTGCAGTTTCGTTTTATAAACTGCAGAGAGATCATTTGGATCTCTGGAACAGAGGTATGCCTGTAGCTTTCTGTTTCATTACAAGGCCGGAAACCTATCAGCCCCTCTACTTGTATGAACATCATTGGCTGCCAAATATGTATCGATGTAAGTCTAAACTTCTCTTGCTGATTCATTATGCTTTGCTTGCAGGTATCTCAAGATCTCTGGTGGACTCTCTTATCCTCTATGGGCCTTCACAATCCCAATGCTCTTTGTAAAATGCTCTGTTTCTGTTCCTTCACTTTCAGAGTTCTATTTACATTTGATATGTTACAAATCTTTTTTTCATATTTGGCTCTTTTATTATGGAATAATCTATTTTTTAATTTTTATTTACTTATTTAAAATGTAAGGCTAAGCTTATAACATGGTATTTTCAGCATGACTTTAGTAGAAGGTAACGTGGAGTAGATCTTGAGACTATCTACTAATGCCCCTGGGGTATTGGCTCTCTGGAGTAGGCTGAAACCTTTATTTTCTATTTTATTTATTTTCTTCAGATGTGGGTGTGTTTTTGGTATAGCATTGGTTGAGGCTAGCACTGAAGTTTTTAAAAATTATACAAGACTTTTAAACATTATTGTAAATTTAATGGGCAGCCTATGTCAGCTAATAAGCAAAGAAATTGTAGCACTTATGCAAAGAAGCTGCCAAGTTGAAGCCACTTTTTTGTGCCCCTGTAAATTTTAAAAATGGCTCCTTCTGTTATACATGCTGGCAAACATATGTGCATGTCTACAGGTATTTATACATATTTCACTAAAGGCTGTGTATTCAGCAGAGTCTTTTGTAAAATATGGGAGGAATTAGGCATGTCCCAACCTGAATGTCTCATTTCTGATCTCTACTATTTATTTATATTTATTTACATTTTCTTATATACCGCGCTATTTTCCATCAGTGCGGTTTACATGGAACATTTTACATACACATTTCAAATGACTTGATTCGTGTTTACAAATAACAGGAATAGGAACTTGGAAAGAAACAGGGGTAACTATTTACATCTGTACAATGCGAATTGATTGGACATTTGCGTAGATTTGTCTAGCTGGATGGTGAGTGATCAGTGGTGCTGTCATCCGGGTAATGTAAGAGGAAGAGGTAATGTTTCACGGCTTTTCTGAACTGGGTTAGATTGGTGATATCACGGATACTGTGTGGAAGGGTGTTCCAACATTTAGGTGCGGCAAGCTTAAAAGCCCTGTTCGTTGGCAACACTTGGTCGTTTCTTTTGGGACTACTAGTTTATTGGCGGCATGAGATCTTCTAGATCTATTAGGGGGGGTTATCGGTATGAGATCGGATAAGGAAGATGGGTCGAGTCCGTTTATGATCTTGAAGGTCATTAGTATGGTCTTGAATGTGATCCTGCCTTTTATAGGGAGCCAGTGTAATTGTTTCAGGATGAGTGTCATGTGTTCCCTCATGGCAGCGCCCTGGAGAACTCGTGCTGCTGAGTTCATTGCTAGCTGTAATGGAAGCAAAGTGGATTGTGGTAGACCATGGAGTATTGCGTTGGCATAGTCGATATGTGCTAAGACCAGAGCATGATACACTGTCCGGAAGTCATCTGGTTCAAGTAGGGAGCGTAGGTGTCTATGACCTGTCTGCATTGGACCTTTGATTGTGGTTAAAATATGTCCGCCATGTCATACATACATTTACTGGCTGTAAGAAAAAGCTTTTCTGGGGGTCATAATTGGGCCAAAGTATGGACCTACATGCATACTTTGAAATTTAAAAAATATATGTGCCTTTATACTCAGAAAATGTACCCACAGAAATGATCAAGCATATATACTGTACGTGAGGTAATTTTCAAGGGATAATTTCCAAAATGAAAGTTTGTGCTCAAAGGGGGGGATGTTTACTAAGGTGTGCTAACAGCATGCACTTTTGTGCAAGCTAACCACTAGCACGGTCTCATGATAAATGCTACTCTATGTTACAATCAGCCATTACAATAAAAATGCTGAGTGCAAGGCAGCATGGGGACTGGGTAGGATCAGGGCAAAGAGTGGGCCTGTCAGCTAGAGCACGGGACAGCGATGCACTCTAGCTGTCACGAATGTCAATAGTGTGGCTGTGCTTAATTTTGAAGGGGGCAGGAAAGACTGCACAGGGGAAGGAGAACAGAATGCCTATATGCCAAGAAGCATGCTCATACTCCCCCACTCCCATTCCCCTATATCCTGCCATGCATACAGACACATACACTTATCTATACCATCTCTCGCCTCCAACATCCCTCCACAACCTTATCCCCATCTCCGATACCCACAAAATATACACATTCTGCCTCCAAAAGGCATACATTCCCACAGACAGGCACCAATTTACAGAATAACACTCATACCAACGGATCTAGCCCCCACACAGCCATATAATCCCTGGCACTCTACTGAAACACATTTGCCATGTATTTTTCCACCAAATGCAACAGACAGACATGCATCAGCTTACAAATGGAGGAAACAGAATGTGCCATTGTGTCACACTCTAAGAGGCGAATTTTATAACAGGGGGCCTAGCTTAAGGCAGCCAGAATCTGTCTATCTGTCTATTTATTTTATAAAGACAAATAGGTACCTACTTGTCTTTGTAAAACACTAGCATAACTGGACATTTACATTTGCTTTAAAGCAGGTGTTAATGAATTCATGTTAAGTATGCAAATATGTACATAAATTAAGGTATTTTATAGTCAACACGTGTATGCGTAGACTCCACCTGCACTCTGCCCAGATTGCGCTCTCACTTACGCCTTCCAGCAAGGTCCATGCCTTCATGCCAATGCATGCATTTTTATGTCAGTAAATATTTGATGAGAGGACATTAACATACATAAACTGCCACATACGTGCATTAATGACCTTATAAAATTATCTCCTAAATGTGCACTTTTCAACAGGTATATTATTGTGAACAGTTTTTGATAAAATCTGTGTATCCATACCTATAACCACATGCATTCAAAAAGCTTACAAGTTCACCAATACTATTTCTGGAAGAATAAATACCAAACATTTCAGAGGGAGCATATTTTCCAGTTACTGCTGAGGTGGACAGGGAGTTGGTTCACCAGATCAAGAGGCTCACATTTGACTGTAGTCCTGTTATAAGAGAATTCGGCTGGTTGAACTCATAATGCATATATTACAGAATAAATGTATAATGAAGTGCTTGCAATTCAACACAGGCTCAACAATCATTTTTCGTTCATCTATAACAGATAAATGCATCATCAGGATGTAAAAATCGAGATACAGAAATATCAAAAGATATGCTTCCTACCTCCTTCCCGCTCAAGTGATTTCCTATTATCTTGCTGATCTAATTTTTTTTTCACATAGCAAAACATGAGCTTGCTGATACTGAAGAACTTTAGATTTTTAAGAATTCATGCACATCTTTATGAATAGTCACATTTTCTTTATTTCAGGGCTTCCCAAAGCTGTCCTGATGACCCCACAGCCAGTTAGGTTTTCAAGTTATCTGGAATACATATGTATGAGATAAATTTACATAGATTGGAGACCCAGTATGTGTAAATTTATGGCATGTGTATTTGTTGTGAATATCCCACAATCTGATTGACTGTGGGGTCACCAGGAAAGGTTTGGAAAGCCTTGCTCTATTTCATTAAATCAAGACATTAGTGATATATACTCAGTTGAATGACATTGAAATGACCCAGGCCTTTAGCCCAGTGTCTAATCAATGAATTCAGTTGGTAACAGACTATTCTTGTTATGAGCTATTATTTCTTGTCAATCACATGGATTCAGGGTTAAACATATCTATAGTTAATGATTTATTTGCATTCAAATAAATATCTTCAATAGGGAACATGTCGCCTGTGAAATGCTCCTAGCAAACATATACAAATCCCAATGTAATGCCATCAGAAAATGCTAGCATGAAAACTGGTTATCTGAAATCGTCTGTTTTTATTTATAGCTTTTATCTAATGGATAGTGGATAGTGTTTTTTTATATATGTCAGCATACTCATGATACCCACAAATAGAGATAAAAAAAAGTGAGTAAATCCTACCTCTTCTTCAGAGACTGTGTTCTAGAAACAATTAAACAACACCATTTTTCTAACAGGAAACATAAGAGAGAGCGCAAGAATGGCACTACTAATACAAGTCAAAAGGTTAAAGCGACTAGTCTGTATTGCATGTGGAGAGAGAGAATATCCTCAAGTACTAACTCATGAATTCAGAGACCAAGTTAATGTGGTAAAAGGATATCAAAATTGTCCCAATTGGATTGGGTCCCACCAGACTGATTAAAAAGAATTTCCAAGCGCATCTTGATAAGTTGCCTGTGTATATTATATCTTTTGAATTTGAGAAGGAAGCTTTCTTTGAAACAATACAAGTGCTGAGACAAGCATTGGCAGTAAATTTGCAGGCTGAGATCAGCATGCATTGGCATAAGAGTTTATCAATATTTCTTTCAATTCTTCTGATGCATCACCTTTAAATACCATTTCAGTCAAGGGGAACTTCCCTACATCTTCTTCAGTAAAGACAGAAGCAAAGAATTAATTCACTCTCTCCGCTATGGCCTTGTCCTCACTTAGTGCCCCTTTTACCCCTCTATCATCTATTTGTTCAATTGACTCTCACACAAGTGTTTTGCTAGTTTTTATTATGTGTTTTTGCTTCTACAGCAAACATTTTTTCAGATTCTCTCTTTGCCTACCTTCTCAATGCCTTGCATCTAACTTGTCAATGCTTATGTAGTTTCCAGTTTTCGTCATTTGGCTCCTTCTTCCATTTCCTGAAAGATGTTTTTTTGGCCTCTCTGACTTCACCTTTAAATCATTCTGGCAGTTTTTTTGACATCCTTATACTTTTCTTAAAGCATGGAATACAGCTGGTCTGTGCTTCCAAGATAGTATTTTTAAACAACCCCTATGCTTGATGTAAATTTTTAACCTTTGCAGTTGTTCCTTTTAGTTTATTCTTAACTATTTAACTCATTTTATCATAGTCTCCCTTTTGAAAGTTAGAAGATAGTACTGTGGATTTCCTTGCTGTTCTTCTTCCATTTATTAAATCAATGTGATCATGCTATGATGACTATTGCCAAGTGGCCCCAACACCCTTATATCTTGCACCAGATCTTGTGTTCCACTAAGGACTAGGTCCAAAATGGCTTCCGCTCTTGTCGGTTCATGAACCAGCTGTGGATTCTTATACTAATACAACTATACTTGTGAATACCTATACAGCTAAGATTATCCCTGGGGTGGGTGGGAGGGAAAGAAGACTTAATAAAAACTGGCTTGCTACACAGTGCTCTGACCTGTGTTTCTAAGGTAATGTCTTACCAAGTTCCTGAGTGATTCACACAGCCCTAGGTTTGTTAGAGGGGGGCTTTAAAATCGCCCCTTTGATCTGTAACTTGCATTGACACCTGTTGAAGATAACTTCAAAGGTCTTTTGCCTCCTAACTGGAAGGCCTCTTTGTAAAGGTCACTAGAAATTAATGCATTTCTTTCCACTCAGAGACTATTTATTCTACTTGTATGCTAACCTATACTCTGATTTGATTTAAATGAAAAGTTCAATAGAAACACATTTATTTATTTCTACTCAGAAACTATTTATGCTACTTTCTATGCTAAGCTATACTCTGATTTGAATTAAATGAAAAGCTCTCGGGCAGTACTAAAACCTGACTGACTCAGCAAAAACACTGAATTCTAAAATACACAGATTTATCCCAAAAAAATCCCTTTTCCCCCAAGATTTAGAGTATATTCCAGAAGATAAATATTTACAAGTGCAGATCTATTTCCAGCTGTAGCAATCCCTTTTGGTAGTCCAAGTCTGAGAATCACAGAACTCTGGCGGCATTGTAACATAACCTTGGTAATCCCCATTAAACAGGAACATTGATAACCAGAATTTATCTGAGGCAATGGAGGGTTATGTGACTTGTCCAAGGCCACAAAGAGTGCTAGTGGGAATTAAACCCTGGTCCCTATGATCTCTGATTAGGAAATCACACTCCTTCTTTCTTTCTCCAAACTCACCACCTATTCCTCTGATCCTATCCCCACCCACCTCCTAAGCCCCATCTCTTCCACCGTTGTCCCTTCCATCTCTTATATTCTCAACCTATCGCTCTCCACTGCAATTTTCCCTGTAGATTTCAAGCACGCTGTGGTCACTGCCCTCCTCAAGAAACCCTCACTTGATTCCACCTGTCCTTCTAGCTATCGACCCATCTCTCTCCTTCCCTTCATATCTAAACTACTTGAACATGCTGTCCACCACCGCTGCCTTGACATGCTCTCCTCTCATGCCCTCCTGGATCCTTTACTGTCCTGCTTCTGTCCCTTACACTCTACTGAAACGGCACTTACCAGAGTCTCCAGTGACTTCTTCCTGGCAAAATCCAAAGGCCTCTACTCTGTTCTCATCCTTCTTGACTTCTCTGCTGTTTTTAACACTGTTGACCACAACCTTCTCCTTGTTATCCTGTCTTCGCTTGGCTTTAGCGGCTCTGTACTATCCTGGTTCTCCTCCTACCTCTCCCATCGCTCTTTCAGTGTGTGTTCTGGTGGCTCCTCCTCCTCTGCTACTCCACTCCCAGTTGGTGTCCCCCAGGGATCTGTCCTGGGTCCGCTCCTTTTTTCTCTATATACCCAGTCCCTTGGTGTGCTTATCTCCTCCCATGGCTTTCAGTACCATCTCTATGCCAATGACTCCCAAATCTACCTCTCTATGCCTGAAATCTCTTCAGTTAGCCAGACCAGGATCTCTGCCTGCCTTTCCGACATTGCTGCCTGGATGTCTCACCGCCGCCTGAAGCTAAACATGGCCAAGACTGAACTCTTTATCTTTCCCCCCAAAACCTCCCCTCCTCTTCCTGCTTTCTCTGTCTCTGTGGATGACTCGGTAATCCTTCCTTTTTTCTCGGCCTGCAATCTGGGGGTTTTCTTTGACTCTTCTCTTTCTTTCGCTCCACATATCTAGCTCGTAGCTAAGACCTGACGTTTCTTTCTCTACAATATCAGCAAAATCCGCCCCTTCTTTTCTGAGCATACTACTAAAACCCTTAGCCACTCCTTAGTCACCTCTCTTCTTGACTACTGCAACCTGCTCCTTGAGTCATGTCTTTCCCCTTCAATCTATTCAACATTCTCCTGCATGACTAATCTTCCGCCAGCCTTGCTATACCCTGTCACAGGGTGGACCTAGGGCAGCGTGAGAGAATGCTGAGCAGTATGAATGATCAAGGAAAAAGTGACAGGATGAATGAAGGAATGCTTGACAGTTGCCAGGGACAACGAAAGCACACGTGCCCAGAGCCTGGAGAGACACACCCCGGGAGTAAGGCACGGGACTCTGCTTCACCTAATGAAGCGCAGCTGAAGAAAGGTGGAGTCAGAAAATACATAGATAAAACGGACTACCAAACATTCAGAGGTAGACTACCTTCGAGTGAGAGGCAAGCTTGGAGAGAGAGGCAACCTTTGAGAGAGAGGCTACCTTGGAGTGAGAGACTACCTTGGAGAGAGAGGCTACCTTCGAGTGGGAAGCAAGCTTGGAGAGAGAGGCAAGCTTGGAGAGAGAGACAGCCTTGGAGAGAGAGGCGTTCTTACAGGCAATCTTGGAGAGAGGAGCCGAGTAGGCAATCCTGGAGAGAAGAATTGTGGAAAGAGGCCAGAGACCTGTGTGGCTCTGAGAGAAGGCAAGTGAAATATAAGAAAGCTGCAACAGCAGATACAGGGGAAAAGAAGGGATATAAGGGATATTTGCCCTCTAAAAGGGAAGAGTCTTGGAGGCATAAAAATACCCTTACAAAGCCTGGACATTCAGAGGCTGATAGCAAGTTTTCTCCTGTTTATAAAAGCATTAAAAGAAGGGAGTTTCACCTACCGAGAGAAGCAGAAGAAATCCCTTATTACAGTGAACTCTTAGCTCCAAGAGAAACGCCGTTACACAGTTTGCAATCGGGTACAGCTGAGCCGGGAGAGCTGAGGCAGACCCAGCAGGGAGCGTATCCCAATTACTCAGCTAGCAAGCTAAACAGAGACCTGAGCTATCCACTGAAGCACCAGCGGGGGCAGGGTTCTAGAAAACAGCATACAGAGTTTGGTGACCTTCCCCAGGGAAGCAGTGCTACTCAGAGGAAGAGGAACTTCCTAACTAACGAAGCAAATCTGCCATACTTTTATTCCACATTAGAAGTGGGCAATGCAGATTCCTCCGGACCAGAATTGATGGAATATGAAGATTCTGGTACATTAGAAGATACAGAATTAATGGAATGTTCTCTTACTACAAAAGAACCTGAATACTCCTTAAGGTAAAGGTTTGTGTAACCTTAATTCCATGTGCAGGTAGCAAAGGCTACAAACTCTCTCTCTCTCCCTAGCTAAACAGACAAAGTAGGCTGTTTGTTCTTTTCTTTTGTTTGATGTTATATGCTGAAGAAAGCTATTTGTGTTATCCAGTTACTTTATGTTATAAGCCAAGTTAGGCTATTACTTTCTGTTGTTAAAGAAGAAAACCTCAAAGGGACGGGGAATAAAACCCTAAAAGAAGAGAAAGTCTTATGTGTGATTTGTATAGATACAAGCACGGCACAACTACCACCCTCATGAGCCAAACCATACCAGCAGTCAAGGCTGGGGCGGATGAGGTGTGACATATATAAATGGCATAGGATCTGAGGATAAAAAAAAAATTTTTGGAGGGGCATGAGAAGTGCCTGAAGGAAGAAAAAAAAAAAAAAGAGGGACACTGCTGAAAAAGCAGGAAAGGTTGCTCCAGGAGAGGATTCGGCTGGCAGATCGGCCAGTGGTGAGTGAATTTGGAGAAGATTCGGCTGACAGACCGGTCAGCGGTGCAAAGACCTTTTTCTCACATGCTGGAGTCTACCAGGAAACCGAGGTATTGGTAACCTGGGAGGACGGGATAGGATATAGTGAGAAAAAGGGGTGATATAAAAAGGGAAAAGAAACCTTATCTGTGTGATACCGCACTTGGTGGTGTTTTTTTTCTCCTTTATTTCTAGGTGCAGTGAAAAAGCCAAGAGGATGGATCCTCAGGATATTCTGGCCTGGATGGGTGAACAGCAAGAAAAGCAGGCCGGACTACTACAGCACCTGCAAAAACAGTACATGTCAGCGATGCAGGAGCAGCAAAAGCCGCTATTGGAAGCGATGACTGCACTGCTGAGGAAGTCTGCAGAAAGAGATGCAACTATACCGCAAGTAGACACTCATACAAGTCTTGCTATGAGACATTTGGGGCATGAAGATAACCCAGATGACTTTATTGAAGCGTTCGAACGCATAGCAGGAAATTTAAAGTGGCCTACAGAACAATGGGCGATGAGATTTGCTCTTACTCTAAGCGGAGAGGCTTTATCTGCCTTCAAGGCAATGCCGGCTAGCCTGGCAAATAATTATATAGAGATAAAAAAGGCAGTAAAAGATCGCCTAGGTTTGACCCCAAGGCATTATAAAAGGCTGTTTAGAGAAGCTGTACTATTGGAGAGTGAAACTCCAAAGGCTTTGTGTCAGAGGCTTAAAAACTTGCTGTATAAATGGTTAGACCCTGAGAATAGAACCTTAGAATCTGTGTTAGATGAGCTTGTGCTAGAGCAATTTTTATTAACTGTTCCAAAAGAAATGAGAATGTTCCTGACCTTACAAAATTGCTTGACTTCGGATGAAGCAGCAGTAATGGCAGAGGTGTTCAGTGAGGCAAAGCATAGTACTGTACCTAATCTGAGCCTTTTAAAAAGTACAAGTATGTATGGGATGGATGAAAGTGACAAGCATACACCCAGAAGAGTGAATGAATATAACCCGGATAAGAGTAATATAAAAAGAGGCCCTAGGAGGTGCTATAAGTGGGGCAAACCAGGCCACGTGATAAAAGAATGTAGAGTCAAGACTGCCCTCACAGTAGGATCAGGAAAGAAGATACCAGAAGGGTTTGTGCAAACAGTACAGGTTGAGGGAGTGCAAACCTTGGCCCTACTGGATTCGGGGGCCGATCAGAGTATGGTCTCTCAGGACTTGTGGGAGACCATAGAACAGGGTCGGTCAGCTCCCTCGGATCCAGTAGAAGGCCAAGTACGCATTAGATGTGTGCATGGTGAAGCTTCTTACTACCCGCTACATGAAGTGGCCATACAGGGTCTAGGAGCCCTACGGAGGGTATTAATTGCGGTGGTACCGAAGCTACCATACCCCATGGTCCTAGGACGTGATTGGATCCCTTTCTGGCAGGAAATGGAGAAAGGTCTCCCAGGGATATTAGCCCCACCGCTTGTACAACCCCCAGTGATGGCAGATGATGAAAAAACTGAAGCTATAGCGACCGCAATCCCAAGTCCCTTATTCGGGAAACCATCCAAAAAAAGGTCTTCGCCCCAGGAAGTACCCTTAACAGGGAAACAAAAATTTTCCCTGCAATTTTGCAAAAGTACACCCCAAGCAAAAGGTCCAAAGAGAGCTTCCATTATGGCTGCGGGATATGACCTTTTTAGTGGAGAAGATGTTATGGTAAAAAGAGGAGGAAAGGCACTAGTAGACACCGGCATCCGAATGAAAGTACCCGAGGGATGCTATGGACGAATAGCGCCGAGGTCAGGGCTAGCAATACAACATTCCATAGATGTGGGCGCAGGGGTTATTGACCCCGATTACAGAGGTCCCGTAAAAATTTTACTATTCAATTTTGGAGATAAAGATTTTGAGGTAAGAAAAGGAGACAGAGTGGCACAGTTAATCTGTGAGCGGGTAGGGTTCCCGGTGGTGGAGGAAAGTAGCGTCACTACCCTCCACTGAGAGGGGAGAGAGCGGATTTGGGGCTACAGGAATGAGAGAGGTAAGAAGTTTGACAGCCCTCGGGGAAGAAAAGACTGAGGAGGATCTAGGGCCCCAAGTAGCTGACTGGGAGAAACAAACTTCCCTCGGGTAGGCTCCGAATTGAACCCTCAGCAGCAAAGGGAACTAGCACAATTATTAAGAAACTTCTCTGACGTCCTGACCACTTTACCAGGAGAAACTCATCTTGTAACTCATGAGATAGTTACTCCCCCTGGACGTGTCATAAGACAACGTCCGTATAGAATGGCAGAGACACGAAAACAGGAAGTAATTAACCAGGTTAAGGAAATGCTGGCCATGGGCATCATAGAGGAGTCTCGGAGCCCATGGTCCAGTCCCATAGTGTTGGTTCCGAAGCCAAACGGAACCTTAAGATTCTGTATTGATTTTCGCCAAATTAACGAGATATCCCAGTTTGATGCCTATCCTATGCCACGCATAGACGACCTGCTGGATTGTCTAGGACAGGCGAAATATCTTACCACCTTGGATCTTAGCAAAGGATACTGGCAAGTTCCGCTAACCAGAAGCTCAAAACCCAAGACGGCATTTTCTACGCCGATTGGGCTGTATCAATTTAGGCGGATGCCATTTGGATTGCACGGGGCTGCGGCTACATGCCAACGCCTCGTAGACCAGGTACTGAGACCCCACCACGAATACGCTCTCGCGTACATGGACGATATAGTCGTGTACAGTACGACCTGGTCCCAGCACCTCACCAGGGTGGAAGCAGTCCTCGGAGCATTAAGAAAGGCAGGACTTACATTAAACCCAGAAAAATGCCTATTTGCTACAAGAGAAGCCAAATATCTGGGTCACATAGTAGGCAGGGGTCTGGTAAAACCACTGGCCAATAAAATAGAAAGTGTTCGGGAGTTCCCCAGGCCCGCAACAAAAAAACAAATGCGGAGTTTCCTAGGCTTGATAGGGTACTATCGTTGCTTTGTGCCCCATTTTGCCGAGGAAAGCCTTCTCCTCACTGAAATGCTGAGGAAGAACGCGCCCAACCAAATTCGATGGACTCCTGAAGCTGAGAAGGCTTTTGGGGCCCTTAAGGAAAAATTATGCAATGCCCCCGTGTTAAGAGGTATTGATTTTAACCTGCCATTCATTTTACAAACGGATGCATCAGACACGGGGTTAGGGGCCGTCCTGTCCCAAGTTTTTGAAGGGAGTGAGCATCCCGTGGCGTACCTTAGCCGAAAACTCTCGCCAGCAGAGAGGAATTACGCCACGATAGAACGAGAATGCCTGGCAATAAAATGGACCATAGAGGCTCTCCGTTTTTATCTCACAGGCAGGAAATTTTTATTAGTGACTGATCACGCTCCCCTAAAATGGTTGCATCTAATGCGGAATAATAATGCTCGGTTGACCCGCTGGCATTTAGCGCTCCAAGCGTTTAATTTTGGGGTTCAACATAGAGCGGGAAAGATGCACGGGAATGCGGATGCGCTTTCCCGAATTACTTGCTGTCCACCGGAAACGGCGGCAGCAAGTAATGTTTTAAGGGGGGGAATGTGTCACAGGGTGGACCTAGGGCAGCGTGAGAGAATGCTGAGCAGTATGAATGATCAAGGAAAAAGTGACAGGATGAATGAAGGAATGCTTGACAGTTGCCAGGGACAACGAAAGCACACGTGCCCAGAGCCTGGAGAGACACACCCCGGGAGTAAGGCACGGGACTCTGCTTCACCTAATGAAGCGCAGCTGAAGAAAGGTGGAGTCAGAAAATACATAGATAAAACGGACTACCAAACATTCAGAGGTAGACTACCTTCGAGTGAGAGGCAAGCTTGGAGAGAGAGGCAACCTTGGAGAGAGAGGCTACCTTGGAGTGAGAGACTACCTTGGAGAGAGAGGCTACCTTTGAGTGGGAAGCAAGCTTGGAGAGAGAGGCAAGCTTGGAGAGAGAGACAGCCTTGGAGAGAGAGGCGTTCTTACAGGCAATCTTGGAGAGAGGAGCCGAGTAGGCAATCCTGGAGAGAAGAATTGTGGAAAGAGGCCAGAGACCTGTGTGGCTCTGAGAGAAGGCAAGTGAAATATAAGAAAGCTGCAACAGCAGATACAGGGGAAAAGAAGGGATATAAGGGATATTTGCCCTCTAAAAGGGAAGAGTCTTGGAGGCATAAAAATACCCTTACAAAGCCTGGACATTCAGAGGCTGATAGCAAGTTTTCTCCTGTTTATAAAAGCATTAAAAGAAGGGAGTTTCACCTACCGAGAGAAGCAGAAGAAATCCCTTATTACAGTGAACTCTTAGCTCCAAGAGAAACGCCGTTACACAGTTTGCAATCGGGTACAGCTGAGCCGGGAGAGCTGAGGCAGACCCAGCAGGGAGCGTATCCCAATTACTCAGCTAGCAAGCTAAACAGAGACCTGAGCTATCCACTGAAGCACCAGCGGGGGCAGGGTTCTAGAAAACAGCATACAGAGTTTGGTGACCTTCCCCAGGGAAGCAGTGCTACTCAGAGGAAGAGGAACTTCCTAACTAACGAAGCAAATCTGCCATACTTTTATTCCACATTAGAAGTGGGCAATGCAGATTCCTCCGGACCAGAATTGATGGAATATGAAGATTCTGGTACATTAGAAGATACAGAATTAATGGAATGTTCTCTTACTACAAAAGAACCTGAATACTCCTTAAGGTAAAGGTTTGTGTAACCTTAATTCCATGTGCAGGTAGCAAAGGCTACAAGCTCTCTCTCTCTCCCTAGCTAAACAGACAAAGTAGGCTGTTTGTTCTTTTCTTTTGTTTGATGTTATATGCTGAAGAAAGCTATTTGTGTTAAAGAAGAAAACCTCAAAGGGACGGGGAATAAAACCCTAAAAGAAGAGAAAGTCTTATGTGTGATTTGTATAGATACAAGCACGGCACAACTACCACCCTCATGAGCCAAACCATACCAGCAGTCAAGGCTGGGGCGGATGAGGTGTGACAACCCACATTACTCCTCTTCTCAAGTCACTTCACTGGCTCCCTGTCCACTTTCGCATTCAGTTCAAACTTCGCCTCCTGACCTTTAAGAGCATTCACTCTGCGGCTCCTCAGTACCTGTCATCTCTTATCTCTCCTTACTACCCTTCTAGGGAACTCCGCTCTTCTAACAAACTACTTCTGTCTATGCCCTTCACTCCTACTGCTAACTCCAGACTTCGCTCCTTTCACCTTGCTGCACCTTACGCCTGGAACAAGCTACCGGTGTCTGTACTCCAGGCACCCTCTCTTGCCCTCTTTAAATCCAGGTTGAAATCTCACCTCTTCTCTGTTGCTTTCAGATCTTGACTTCTGTGTCGTGACTAGATTGTAAGTGCCGTGTTTTTGTCTTGACTAGATTGTTAGCTCTGTGTTTGTCTTGGTTAGATTGTAAGCTCTGACGAGCAGGGACTGTCTCTTTCATGTCTGTACAGCACTGCGTACGTATGGTAGCACTATATAAATGCTCAATAGTAGTAGTAGTAGTTTTGTGGTTCTCAAGCCTATGCTGTAACCATTGGGCTACTCCTCCACTCCACAGGGGCAGAGTTTAAAATGGCATGGGATAGACACAGTGAATCCTTTTATAGCAAGAGGATGAAATCAAAACAAACTTAAATATCATTTATACTTCAATAAATATTGTGGGGTGACCTGCACAGATCAATAGGTACAACTCTAAGCACAGGCTTAGAGAGGGGTGACCTGTATGGAAAAGTGGTTACAAGCACTCTAGCCACCTTACTGGGCAGGCTAGATAGACCATACTGGTCTTTATCTGCCATCATATACTATGTTACTATGTTATTTAGTAGTATATCCTCAAAACATTTGTCTGGCTAAAGTGTTACTTAGCTGAAAAATGATTCATGGTTAAAACTTCCCCTCTCCCTGTTGACTGTTCAGCTTTGGTCAGACAAGTGATAATACACACAAAATGTACCCAGTTAAAAAGAGGCAGTACTGGAACATTCCTGGGTCCTGGTTTCACTTTGTCTGCTCAAAGCTGATATTCAGCAGTGACCAAACACATTTATCAAGGTAAGTCTGAGCAGACAAATAGCAGGCCTAAACTTAGCCAAATAAAGTTGATTAACAGAAATTTAGAAAGAACAGAATAGCTCAAGTCCCTACGACATGGCACCCTGCATACTATGCAAGCAGGTCCTCTTTTGCCATAATATTACACTGAAACCATATTTGAATCTGCAAGGGATAGAAAACCTCTCATATGAAACCAATACTACACCATTAATAATTGCTCACCATCACATAATCTCATTCATTGTTTTATATTTGTTGGACTATGTTCATCAAAGCTGCTATCACCAGCTGCTTCTAGCTTTATAGTCCCTTTTATTCTTTAATATGGTTAATAACTCCTCGATTCTTTTCTGTTTATTTGTTTTTTGGGGGGTTTTATTATCTGTCCATAAAAACTGCCGACCACGACCATCACAGTTTGTATAGTATAGACTTATTCTGCTTCAGGGCTTAATATCTCTGAATTACATCCATACACTTATCTTTTTCAGAGGACTTCAGTCCTTCTGTTTTACAGAGAACTTTCTTCCTTCTACCATTCTCAGTGTACAGATTCCTTCTGTGAGCGTCTCAGGCTTCAAACATGGCCTCAGCATTTTTTTTTGTATAAAATCCCTTTTAAGCACCGACTCCCCCAGGCTATTGGTGCTTTTTTCGACAATGACTTCCAAGATTCCCCTGTCTGTTTTTCAAAAAAGCAAAATCAAGATCTGTAACCATTATTTATTTTTTTTTTACTTTCTTTGCTTTTTAATTATGCTTTTGTTTAATATTTTTCATAAGTGTCTTTTGCAGCAATACAGTTGCTGTCAGTTCCTCCCATTAGTCTATTATTCTTCAAGAGCTCTATGAAAGACACAGTCCCCTACAATGTAAACCAGTCTATCTGTCTATTCAGACCTTCCGGCATCACAGACTTTAAAGTGAAAATCCAATATTGCTCCTTATAATTTAGTCATCCTTCCGTGTTTCCCCCTTGCCAACTCAAAGGAACATGATCCAAAATTCTCCATTTTAAATCTCCAAAATCATGATGAAATACCTTACAGTGTTCCACTACTGGAGCCGATAGCATTCCCATTTTCAGGCGTGATCTATGTTCCCTGAGACACTGATACAAGGGACATCTTGTCCTGCCCACATATAGTTTGTTGCATGAACATACTAGCCCATATACTACAAACACAGTGCGACATGACGTTTCCATCGTGTGCATAATGTTTTTTGCTGTTCAGGAGTTAATATTACATGGGCCACGCATACTGCATTCCTTTCTGCAGATACACTTTTCCAAATAACTTTCTTTTGCTTCCACTCAATGTAAAAGCTGACACCTGGACCTCTCTTGTGTCTCAACAGCTTACTTCTGATCTTGTAAGAATAAATTTCCTTGGTAGTACTTTGGCCTCTACCTCCTAAAGCAGCAGCTTAAAGCTGCTGAAAGAGCCTGTTGAAAATCGAAGCATCCTGCTACCTTGTCTATATTCAAACAGCACCACACATATTATAGGACCCAAGTTCTATTGGCCAAGAGGGAATATTACACTTCATTGATAAAGAAATATACCTACTGCCCCAGACAATCTTCTCTATTGCTTCTCAGCTGTCAGCTCTCAATTCCTTATCATTTATCTATTCATATTCCAATCCCTCTCCTGACAAACTTGGGGTGCACATTTTCAACAAGATTTCAACCATTCAACAAGGCCTGCTTAAGGCCCCAGCTTTTACCTGCCCCCCTCCCCCCCTTTCCCAACTCTTCAGAGCCTTCTCCATCTAGCTTGGCCCATACCTGGTCCGAATTTACCCCAGTCTCAGAGCTCTCTCTATATAAAGTGTGGTTTCCACCATCAGAAATCTATCCCATCATCTTAGCTCACCAAAAGCACTCTGGAATTAACCCCATCATCCACACCATTATTAATAAGCATCTCCCCACCTGCCAGTTTCCAAAACCTTGGAAAGAAGCTATGAGTTGTGTCACCCTTAAAGGTCCCTCACTTGATCCATCTGATTCAACCAACTATTGTCCCACATAAAATTTACACTTTCTTTCCAAACTTATTGAATGCCCAGTCTTGCAACACATAACAGATCATATAGAACACACCAACACCCTTCATTCTCGCCAGTCTGATTTCTGTTCACATCATAGCACTGTGGTCCCTAATGAAGTCCATAGGTCCCTGTATCTAGGATAGATTATCTTAGCTATTTCATTAGATCTCACAGCAACTTTCAACTTAGTGGATTATAACATTCTTCTTACCTGTCTTTATAATATAGGTCTCCTAGGAAAAGTTCTATCTTGGTTTGCTTCCTATTTATCAGATCATACATTCCAAGTATTGGTTAGCTACCTATCTTCCTCCCCCCAGCGATTATTTTGTGGGCTACTGCTCCTTGTAAGAACGTTCTGTTTTCTGTAAACCACTTTGATAAAATGAAAAGCAATATATAAAAAATGTTAAATAAATAAATAAATACTGCAGAGCTTAGTACTCTCCTCCCAGCTTTTTAACATTTTTCTAAATCACCTGACCTCTGTTATTCAGCCATCAGGAATTTCTAGCTATATTTATACTGAAGACAATCTTCTCAATGCTCAAGTATGTCGTTTTTTCCCCCATTCTCGTTTTGGTAAATAGCTGTCTGGAAAAGGTGACTATTTGGCTACTTGAAAATCCTTTGAAGCTTAACTTACAAAAACAACAGTTACTGTATCTGGATTACAGGTAGCTCAGTGACTCCTTCAACTGCTCCTTTTCTCAGTAATACCCTCCTTTCTCTCATGCCCTCCTGAAAGTATTTAGTCATTCTTATTGACTCGGAGTTCTCATTCACAGAACAAATTAACCAGCTGACAAAATCTGCCTTTGCTACACTTCACCGATTCCAGCCCTTGCACCCTTTCCTAGATCCTGTTGCCCAGATATCCATTCTTCTTAGCACAGTCATAGCCCATCTTGATTATTGTAATGTTGTATACTTTGGACTTCCTGCCTATCAATTAAGGGGACTGCAATCCAAAATACATCTATATATGTGTTCTTTCACAGGCAAAGAAATTTGACCATGTGATTCCTTTGTTCATTCAACATCACTGACTTCTAGTCATTTATCATACTGTGTTTGATACATAAGGCTCTTTATAATGAAGCACTGGAATATCTTTCAGCTCATATAAAACCATAAACCCCACACCCCAAACTGCTTGCAATTTCTTCACAGAAATGGATTGATTATACTGCCTCCTTCTAGGGCAAAATTTGAATTAACAAGGAATTCAGATTTTTTTCTGAAATATGGGAATGCTCAGAAAAGGACCAACTGTCCACCCTAATCCAATAGCTCTCACAGTCTGGATACCACCCTGTCCATTAAGATGTGTGTGTTTGTGTGTTGGGGGGGGGGGGGGTGTGGAGGGATGACAACAAGTTCTATACTGCAAATGAGGCCTCTCAAATGTAAATCTATATCAGTTTTTAAATCCTATCACCATAACTGGTCTAATACTCTATCCCAATAACTTATAAGCCCAAAATTCAAAGCTAATCATGGATATTGCAAAGGAACTTTATGAAGGGAGAGGTACCTGGTGATATATGGCTGAAAAAAATAGCACCTCTACAGTTCATGCCTTAACTTACCCACCAAACCACTGATTGGAAAGAATCTTAGAAAGCCCCATGAACCAGACTGTCATCTTTTCTTCCAACACAACTAATAAAAAATGCTCAATTGCAACAATATCTTCTATTTATTCCTTGTGGTTATATCAAACCATTGAATCTTATTTTTTTAATTCTTTAAATCATATTTTTATCTTCATTGAAGGTCTCAGACTTATTTGGCATGTTTCCGGATATTTTTTTTTTTATTTATGAATTTTGATCAAAATTACAATAACCAAAAAAACCAAGGTCAATCATAAATTGAAGAAACCAGTAAACATACACAAACTATAACAACAAAGTAGATTAAGTCCACATTAAGGAACCCGACTGGGATTAACATTAAATCAGAGAAATAAAAAAAATAAACAGCAAATAAGGCAAAGCCCATGATAGGAGGTCAATTACAGTTAATCACCCTTCGTCACCTCTAATGCCCTCTGCTTCTCCGAAATAAAGTTTTCCAAATGGGAGACATCTACAGAACCATAAGATGCACCCTCATAATTGATGATACATTTACAAGGGAACCAGAGAAAAAAGGAAGTAGCTCCCAGCGCCAAAACCTGAGGCTTTAAAGCAGGAAAAATCCTCCGCTTGAGCTGGGTGCTACGTGAGACATCAGGGAAAACATTCACAGGATGTCCACAAAACTTGTCTAACTTATGTTTAAAAAAAAGCACGAAGAATACGTTGCTTAACATCCCTAGACATAAAGGTCACCAATAAAGTGGAACGCGAATTAATTACATCCAGGGAGTCCTCTAAAAAGGCAGTTAGATTAGAAATGGTAGGTTCTCTCACATCAAGTTCACCCTCAACGGGGTTAACCTTCTTAGAGATAGAGGGGATATAATAAAGCTGAGAAAATTCAACAGGATCAGCAATCATTAGCACTTCCTTCAAATAATTATCTAACAAGATCTTGGGAGCAAGAAGAGTAGAATAAGGAAAATTCAAAAAACGAAGATTGCAAGACCGCACAGAATTCTCCAAAGCTTCAAGCTTATTATGCAAAGTCAAAGAATCCTTAATACCTGTGGTCTTAAGTGCATGTAAAGGCAAAACCTGAGCCTCCAATTTTGAAAGCGCCACATCAACTGAAGAAACTTTCCCTTCAAGCTGCTGCAGGGAAACTACAGCTTCTTGAGAGAAAGTACACAAATCATGTAAAGTAATAGACATCTTATCATCTATAGATTTCAAAGCCCCCCAAACATCCTTTAAGGTGATCTCCATATTGGGTGGTAGGGTCAAAGGTTCAACCACACTACCAGGCCTAACAAAGGAGAACGGATTAGGAAAACTCATAGGAAAATTAGACTCTCTTAGCCTATCAGAGGACTCCCCGGCAGGAGCAGAGAGCAGCAAAGGAAGATGACAGGGTGGGGGAGACCATCCTCCTGAACTCAGGGAGGCTCCCTCTGGAGACGATTGTGCAACAGAAAGAGGAGCAAAATGCTTGTCGAGGGGGTCAGCCGGTTTCACAATACCGGCTGGACCGCCTCCCGGCACCACTCCAAGCTTTTGCCTTCCGTTTCCCCATAGTAAGAAGCTACTTGAGCAGATATACAAAGAAAATAAGAGCAAAAACCCAACTAAAGAAACAAACAAAAACCGTGGGTAGCAGAAGTGAGTTAACACCGTGGTAACACTGCAGTGATGCCGAAGGGGCACCAAAGGGGCGTGACTCGCCCCTTTGAACACACCCCTTCGAACCACACTCCGCGAATATGCTCTGCGGTTAAACAAGAAAAGAAGCTTTATAGAAAAGAAAAATACAGACAAAAATTAGAGGAGTCCTCACAGCATGCGGGCTAGCTCCCCGATGCCTGTCCGGTGCTCCGGGGAAGACGAGGGCATCCCGTAGCAGCGCTGCACAGCAACAGCAAACCCAAGGGCAGTTGGATTAGCCCTAGGTACCTCCAGCGAACTTCCCAGCCAAGTCCCTTCCCAGCCAAGTCCACTGTGGGCCAGCAAGCACTCTAAGCCTGTCCCTGGGCCATTCCCACCATGCCCAGCATTGTATGAGCTGTCCCCAGGTCCGAGAGATGAGGATACATAATGAGGACTAAAACAAATAACCTAGCCAAGTACCGATATGTATAATCTATTAAATCACAAAGGTAACTTATACACCTATTGAGGTAAAATTATATGATGTACATAAGAACATAAGAACATAAGATATGCCATACTGGGTCAGACCAAGGTACATCAAGCCCAGTATCCTGTTTCCAACAGTGGCCAATCTAGGTCATAAGTACCTAGCAGTTTCCCCAAAAGATACAGGTTCCTCAATGCTTGTATTGGGTCAAGCAGTGAAATCCCAGGGCACTTTTAATAATAGTTTATGGACCTTTCCTCCAGGAACTTGTCCAAACCTTTTTTAAATCCAGCTACACTAACAGCTCTTACTACATCCTCCGGTATCAAATTCGAGAGTTTGATTACACGTTGAGTGAAAAATATTTTCTCTTATTAGTCTTAAATAGGTTACCCTGTAGCTTCATTGCATGTCCACTGTTGTTGTTGTTGTTAAGTGCCGTCAAGTCAGAGTCGACTCATGGCGACCCTCTGGATAGCTATCCTAAATTGTGTTCGGTCTTCAGTCAGGCGGCTCATTGTTGACAGACTGGCACCTGTAGCTGCTGTTATTGTATCGATCCATCTCATTGCTCTCTTTTGCGTTGACCTTCTATCTTGCCAAGCATGATGTCTTTCTCTATCGATCTCTCTCTTCGCATGATGTGTCCAAAGTATGAAAGAAAGCTTAGGTTTGATCTCCGACTGGTTTGTTCTTCAGGCAGTCCATGGTATACACAGTATTCGCTGCCAGCACCATAATTCAAAGGCATCAATTTTCTTCCTGTCTGTCTTTTTCATTGTCCAGCTTTCACATCCGTATGATGTTATTGAAAATACCATGGCTTGAACAAGTCGAATCTTTGTATGGAGAGAGACATCTCTGCTCTTGAGAATCTTATCTAGGTCTTTCATAGCCATTCTGCCAAGAGTAATGTGTCGTTTGATTTCTTGACTGCTTGTTGCTTCTTTATTGATAGTTGATCCAAGTAGGTTAAAGTTGTTCACAATTTCAATTTCTTCTCCTTCAATGATGAACCTGTTGATTATGCCAGTTGTCATGATCTTTGTCTTCTTTACATTAAGGTGCAGGCCCATTTTGAGACTATGTTCTTTGATTATGAGAAGCAAATGTTTCAGATCATCTTCACTTTCAGCCAGTAATGTAGTATCATCAGCATAGCGAAGGTTGTTGATGAGTCTTCCACCAATCTTCACACCTCTGTTGTCTTCATACAATCCTGCTTCTCTGATGATTTGTTCTGCATATAAATTAAACAGGTAGGGGGAAAGTATGCAGCCTTGTCTTACACCTTTTCTTATTTTAAACCATTCTGTTTCTCCTTGTTCCGTTCAAACTGTTGCTTCTTGATCAATGTACAGATTGCGCAAGAGAACAATCAGGTGTTCTGGTATACCCATGCTTCTTAATGTGGCCTAGAGTTTCTCATGGTTTACACAGTCAAAAACCTTGCTATAGTCGATAAAGCACAAATAGATATCCTTTTGGTATTCTTTAGTCTTTTCAAGGATCCATCTCACATCCGCAATGATGTCTCTCGTTCCTCGCCCTTTCCTGAACCCTGCTTGCACTTCAGGTAGTTCTTGTTCCAGGTATGGTTGTAGTCTCTTTTGAATAATCTTCAGTAGAATCTTGCTGGCATGTGGGATCAGAGCGATTGTTCGATAATTTCCACAGTCAGTTGGATCACCTTTCTTTAGTATTGGTATAAACACAGATCTTTTCCAGTCAGTTAGCCATGATGTTGTCTTCCATATTTCTTGGCAGAGCCTTGTAAGTATGCTAACAGCTGCATCAGATTGCTGCAATACTTCTGGTGCCTGGTGCGTTGTTCTTTGATAAGGCTTTCAATGCTGCTTCAACTTCCTCTTTCATCACCAATGGTTCCCGATCATAAGGTACAGGTTGAAACGGCTGTTGGTCCACTTGATCTTTATCATATAAAAACTCTGTATAATCCTTCCACCTTTTCTTGATCTTCTCAGCATCATTCAACATAGAACTTTGAGCATCTTGTAACATTCCAATTCGAGGCTGGAGCTTTTTCTTTAACTCTCGTAGCTTTAGGAAAGCCGATCTTGTTCTTCCTCTAATAGTTTCTGCTTCTATTTCCTTGCAAGTGTCATTGTAGTACTTTTCCTTGTCCTGTCTTGCTGCACGTTGGAAATCTCTGTTGAGTTCTGCGATTGTCTTTCTTTCTCCTCTGGCTTTAGCTTCTCTGCATTTCTGGGCAATTTTCAGAGTTTCTTCCGTCATCCATTTTGGCCGTTTTTGCTTTTTCACCTTCTGTAGAGACTTCTCGCTTTCTTCCAACACAACCTTCTTGATGTCATTCCATAACTCTTCCGGAGCTCTGTCATTTGTATCTAAAGCAACAAATCAATTTTGCAGGCAGTCTTTAAATTCCAGTGGTATTTTCTCAAGGTCATATTTTGCTGCATTCATGAGTGGTTTGCTCTTTTTCAACTTTAGCTTGAGTTTGCATACTAGTAGTTGATGATCTGCACCACAGTCAGCTCCAGGTTTTGTCTTTGTTGATGTTATAGAGCTTTTCCATCGTTGACTTCCACAGATGTAGTCAATTTGATTTTTATACAATCCATTGGGTGAAGTCCATGTGTACAGTCGGCGCTTGTGTTGCTGGAAGAAGGTGTTTGAGATGAATAGATCATTGATCTTGCAGAATTCTATCAGTCTTTCTCCAGCTTAATTTCTGTTGCCAAGTCCATATTTTCCAACTACTTTGCCTTCTTCTTTGTTGCCAACATTTGCATTCCAGTCACCCATGACTATCAGGATATCCTGTTTGCATGTTCTGTCAATTTCAGCTTGTATTTGTTCATAGAACTCTTCAATTTCATTCTCTTCTGCAGCTGTTGTTGGGGCATATACTTGAATTATAGTTGTGTTGATAGGCAATCCTCGTAGACGAATAGAGATTAAGCGTTCGCTGACTGCATTGTATTTCATTACAGTTCTTGCAAGTTTCTTCTTCTTTATTATAAATGCAACACCATTTCTTCGTTGTCTTTCATTTCCAGCATAGTAGACCATGTGATCATCTGATGCAAAGTGCCCGATGCCAGTCCATTTCAGTTCGCTGGCACCCAACAGATCAAGTTGTACACATTCCATTTCATTCTTGATCACCTCCAACTTCCCTTGGTTCATGCTTCGTATGTTCCATGTTCCAATGTGTAAGACATCTTTACAGCTTCTGACTCTCATTTCATGCGCAGCTACATCAGCAGTCAGACTTCCCAAGGGCTTTGATCCAACCACATCATAAATGCTGGCTTTACTCTGAAAAGTCTTCAGCTCTTCCCCAGTAGCTAGTTGAGTGCCTTCCGACGTGGGGGTCTCATCTTCTAGCACCATAGCACAATTTGTTTTGTTGTAACTATCCATTGGGTTTTCATGGCAAGATACAGAAGTAGATTGCCGGGCTTTTCTTCTGCGCAGTTTAAGTTTGGTGTTGTTGCCGTTGTCACAAAAATGTGATCCTCTGCCATCAACACTATCCCATTCTGCTGCTGCCCAGATGGGTGCATGTCCCCTAGTCCTTTTATATTCTGATGACGTAAACAATCAATCTATGTTTACCCGTTCCACTCCATTCATTAATTTATAGACCTCTATCATATCTCCCCTCAGCCGTCTCTTTTCCAGGTTGAAGAACCCTAACCTTTTTAGGCTCTCTTCATAGGAGTATCCTTCCATCCCCTTTACCATTTTGGTGGCTCTTCTCTGTACCTTTTCTAATAACCCTATATTCCTTTTAAGATACGGTGACCAGAAATGCACACAATTTTCAAGGTGCGGTCGCACCATGGAACGATACAGAGGCATTATAATATCATTTGTTTTATTTTCCATTCCTTTCCTTATGATACCTAGCATTCTATTTGCTCTCTTGGCCGCTGCTGCACACTGGGCGGAGTGTTTTAATATGTTATCCACGATGACGTCTAAATCTTTTTCCTGAGTGGTGGTTCCCAATGTGCAACTTTGCATCGTGTAACCATAGTTTGGGTTGTTCTTTACTAGGTGCTTAACTTTGCACTTGTCCACATTAAATTTCATCTGCCCAGTCTTCCAATTTTACCAAGATCCTCTTGCAATTTTCCAGAATCCTCTTGGGTTTTAACAACTTTAAATAGTTTTGTGTCATCCGCAAATTTGATAACCTCACTCGTTATTCCCTTTTCCAGGTCATTTATGAATATGTCAAAAAGCATCCGACCCAGCACAGATCCCTGGGGTACTCCACTATTCACCTTTTTCCATTGGGAAAATTGGCCATTTAGCCCTACCCTCTGTTTTCTATCTTTTAACCAGTTCCTGATCCACAATAGTACATCACCTTCTATCCCATTACTTTTTAGTAATAATGTAATAATGATGGAATTGTTAAATTGATAAATTGACGTGGTTGAGGATGTTGTAAGTACTTGTTATAATAGTAATAATATCATTAATTGAGAACCAAGTGTGATTGGAAATAGTTATTGTTACTGGTAGCATAATGTAATGGGATTGAGTGGGTTAGAGTATGAGTGTGTTAGAGTATGAATGTATATGGTATGTTTGCATTATATTTGTAGTTGTTAAATTGCTTGGAGACATCTCTATTGAATATTGATACTGTAATTTTTAGTAATATATCAAATAAATTTAATATATAATTTTACCTTAACAGGTGTATGAGTTACCTTTTGTGATTTAATAGATTATACATATTGGTAATTGGCTAGGTTATTTGTTTTAGTTCTCATTATATATCCTCATTTCTCAGACCTGGGGACAGCTCATACAATGCTGGGCATGGTGGGAATGGCCCAGGGACAGGCTTAGAGTGCATGCTGGACCACAGTGGCTTATATCTGTCACATACATATGTACTTTTCCCCCTACACAGTTCTTGGCAGTGGGCATTGCACCAAGTTCCATGCCTGTAAGCACATAGAATGTTAGGTCCCTAGCCATGGACTCTTCGAAAAATGGGCAGTGCAGCTCATGCACTCTCCCATGCAGCAGACGCAGTGCACCCCCCCCCCCCCCCCCAGGGAACATGGATTCATGGAATGGTGGACATGGGTTTTGATGCTGGCAAAGTTGCTGGCGACACATGCCTCACCATGCCCTGGCTCTTTGTATGCTAATACCATCCCTGTACCTGTCACATTCGATGCCCATAGGGAGCCATCAAGGTTGTCATGCAGGCCTTCAGATGTAACACCTGCAGACACTGGGTAGGCCCACATAAGTTCTGGCCATATGACAATAGGTTTGGCTGGCAATGCCATCTATGAAGGGAACATGCCAAAAATATATGGTACTGTTCCTCGCACCCCTATTCTCATCCTAGCATTCACCTCCAGGCCCTTCCTTCCCTTATGGTGATGGGGGATGCAGAGACCACCATGACATCCTATGGCACATTTTGGCAGCTGGACGTGAGAATGCACCATTTAGAGGTCTGTGTACCTATGTCCCAACCAGGCTCACAGGTGCATTTGGAATCCCATCTGGGGTCATAGGTGATGTACTGCTGGATGCCTTTGCTACTGATCAGTAAACGGTGTTGAGGTGGTGGTTCTGGTGTGTGACTTTGCCAAATGTGCATACACTGCAAGGAGGAAAGGGTCCCCTGGCATACAGACCATGAATGCAGAATGGGCCAAGAGCAAAGTGCATGGAGTTGTATCGCCGATTCCTGCCTGTGTCACCAACTAAATGAGTAGATTGGACAGTCACAAAAATGAGCTCTCCCCCTGAGCCTAGTTCCCTATAAGCTGCAGCTGTGCCAGGTGCAGCAATTGGTATTGATCTGACCTTTCACATGTGCTCATTGGTATATCCTGAGGCCTATAGGCTGTGCCAGGGGTGCAGGTGCAACACACGCACATGTCCCCCCTACCCTCTCCAGTCAAACCAGCAGACATATTGGGAGCTGCACAACAATGTCTTGTTGGGAGGTAAGTGTAGGAGAATGCTGTGATGTGGGGTCTTGTCGATGGGGTAACTGGCACAGGCTGCAATTACTTACTGATAAGTAACCTTCTGCTTACAATTGGTATGACACACGGTATGTGGAGATGCTGTATAGATGATCATCAGCATGTTGTATGCACAGCCATACAACGTGGGCACCACATGCATGCACAGTGTATTGCTGAGGGTCACACAACTCTGGTGACACAAACAGACACACATATACACACATGACCCTGCTGACCAAAAGTGGTACAGGTAGGCATTCCAACCTGCCCTTTAGGCCTTCTTTGCTGCTCCACCATTGTTAAGGCCTGCCCAGTGTGCAGGCACTATCAGCACACTCTGCTACGCTCAGGCACTATCAATGTGCTGGTGCTATTAGAGTCCTTTGCCATTCAGCCATGGGTAGTGCAGCTTCACAGTTTTGGCTACTGAGTGTGTGGTCCCCCTGCTGGATAGAATGCTGAGGGTTACACATGCTGATCCATTCCTTAAGGGGTAGGATAAAGTAAGCACACCTGGGCATACTATTCCTGATCCACAGACTGGACTTGAACCTGTGGCCCTTCCCTCATTCACACAATGGCCCTGTGTTTGGAGCCACAGGGAAGCTATGTGGGTTGATCAATCCATTGGTATATCTGTGGTCAGTTTCTGGATGCATGAGCACATGGATCTGGGTATGCCTATGTATGCCTGGATCTCTGCAGTTTCTCTGCCATACTTGTCTGACCAGGTTTGGCAGGCTGCTGTGGGAGTGGGACATCCTGTCAGGTTAGTATGTTGACCTGCATTGATATGCTGCTGATAGTACTGATGTTCAAGTCTTACATATGGGATCTGCCCTGCCAGTGGGGCAGGGCATGCTACATGAACACACACATACACACAAGACCCTGCCAGACCTAGCAGAGTGACCAATGTTACCATTTATTGGAGTGTACTTGTGGGCCACTCCTGGTATGCTCCCATGGTTGGCAGGCTATATTGAATGGTTCAACTCCCATGTGGTGCATATGGCTGTGACACTTAAATGAATGTTTACTCATGAGAAGGTCACTGGTTCACAGACAGTTCCTAGTCATCATTTGGCAACTGAGACAGCAATGTGGTAATTTTACTTTATGTTGGGTATAATGTTTTGCCTACTCTTCCAGCCTTTGTGGCATCTTTTTCCCCCCAACTGCACATATCCACTCCATAGGTGTGGGTGGGGGCATCCTGATCCAAAAGCAGGCCCATCCATAACAGCAACTGACTTGGAGCCAGGGTCCATTGATTAGGGTGAATAGCATGCCGGTCATTCCTTCCCTCCCTGCCATTGTGGCACAGGCGCCGCTGCAGTGCTGCAGGTAGTCTCCTTGACATTGCACACATACAGCTTGGCATACCTTGCCCCTCCTGCCCCCTCCACTGAGGGCTGTGGGCATGCATGCTGCTGCTTCCAGCCTTGTTGGGTAGGGGTGCCCTGTGCGCCACTGTATCTGCCTCTGCCACAATTGCCATCCCACTCACAGTGTCAAGTGCTGTGGTGCTACTAGCACACAGGGTCGGGACACAGATTTTGTCTGCATCAGGCTGAAGCCACTGTGACTGCCACCCCCATCCTTAGACAGTGCCAACATGGCATCAATGTGGCAGCATGGGTGGTGCACTGTTTTTTGCTTGTGGCAGCATATGGGTGTGTTGCCAATGTCATAGAGAAATAGAAATATGACGACAGAAAAAGACTACATGACCTATCTAGTCTGTCCTTCCGTATCAACAACTACAACAGTCCCATTTTTTCCTTTAGAGATCCTCTGTGTTTGTCCCATGCTTTTTTAAATTCAGATACTCTCCTCATCTCTACCACTTCCACTGGGAGACTATTCCAGGGATCCACCACTCTTTCTGTAAAGAAATATTTCCGCATATCACTCCTGAATCTATCCCCCTTCACCCTCATCCCATGTCTCCTCATAGCAGAATTTGCTTTCAATTGAAAGAGGCTCTCTCCCTGAACATTTATGCCACGGAGGTATTTAAACATCTCAATCATATCACCTCTATCCCGTCTTTCCTCTAAGGTGTACATATTAAGATCCTTAAGTCTGGGGGGCGGAGCCTGATGTCCAGCGGGATGGTCGCATAACGCTGAGGCTCCCGAGAGGCCTACTCAGAATCCTGAATTAACACCGTACATACTTGGAACTTCTACTCTGATCTTGCCGGGGCACATTGGTGAGATGGCGGGGACCAAACCCACGCGCCTGGAATTTGGATCTCCAGCGGCTTCTCACGGCAAACGTTCCAAAACTGAACCCCCGTCCCCGCAGAAGGGGCTGGCCTTGCGCGAGGGCCCCGAAATGCAGCAGGAAATCCTCGCAGAGATTAGAGGGGTCAAAAACCTCGTGCAGTCAAACGGTGAAGCACTCCGAGCGCTGCGGGAAGATCTTGGTGTGCTGCAAAGCAAGCTAGAAGGGCTTTCTTCGCGTCAGGACAAAATGGAGAGCATATTGGACTCCCATGCGGCCCGGTTGTCCAAACTCGACAAAGTTGAACGTCAGGTGTGGGCCTTGCAGAAAGAAGTGGAAGATGGCAATAATAGAGCGCGCCGCAACAACATACGACTCGTGGGCATACCGGAGGGAGCGGAATCGGGAGACATGAAAGAGTTTTTATGCAAAATCCTCCCTTCCCTGCTCCAAATCACCTTTACCAAAGATTTGGAGATCGATCGCGCTCATCGTGTACCCACAAGCATAACGCTCAACAGGAAGACCCCGCGGCCTATCATTTTTCGACTTTTGAGATATCAACACGTGGCGCAAATTCTAAGTGCCTCTCGGGCAAAGGGCCATATGGAGTTTGAGAGCCACAAGATCTCCTTCTATCCTGACTTGGCTAAACCCACGGTCGACCGCCGAAAGCGCTTTCTGGAATTCCGGCCGAGGCTTCAACAACTACAAGCACGCTATGGCCTGATGTACCCGGCCAAGCTCCGAGTCACGCTTCACAATCAGACAAGAACATTTGAGGACCCTGATCTACTAGCGGAGTTTTTGGATGCCAAAGAAGCCGACTTGATGCGCTGACTTCCAGAATATTCCTGCAAGTATTCTCATATCCGCTGTACCTGCCATATTGGATCTGCCGCAGCCCAGTAAAGAGTCTGGCGAGGGCAGTTTGTTTGCCTTACTTTTGATGATATCTGTGACCCGACTCCATCTACCCACAGTAGCCTCGATGAGTATCAGAGACAGTGTTAATTATGGACTCTGGTGTTTCTTTTCTTTTTTTTCATGTCTTTCTATTTCCTCTCTAGGGCCTCCTCCCGCAGACATATGGTCGCCATATTCTTTGGGGGTTTTGCTTCTTCTCTAAGATACTTTGGTACATACTTTTCAATATGGGGTGTATTAGCCAGCATACTCGGTGATTATGTCATTGTTGCACAGATTCTGATTATGTTGTATGTTTTCAAGCGCCCTTACCTAAAATGTCTATTACCGATTGATGGCACCATGTAAGATTTTCTCATTGAACGTAAAAGGAATCAATATTCCGATAAAACGGAAGAAAATCCTAAGCTACCTAAGTCAGGAAGCTGCGGATCTGATTTTTCTCCAAGAAACGCATTTAAATTCGAAGGAAACTCTTAAACTCAATATTAAACCTTACATGGTGGCCGCCTATTCCCCAGCCGTTTCTAAGAAATGTGGGGTTGCCATACTGGTTAGGAAATCTTTGCATGCTACTATTATTGCGACTAGCTCAGATGCAGGAGGTAGATGGTCCAGAGTTCACCTCAAGATAGGTAGCCTTGAAGTTACATGTATATGCCTTTACGCTCCTAATGTGGATGACCCTGCCTTTTTTGCTACCATTGCTCAGGTTGCGCAGGCCTCTGCTAATACTTCATTGATAATTGGGGGGGATTTCAATCTAGTCCTTGATCCCCTGATTGACAAACAGCCGCCTAGGACAAGTGGTCCCCCCAAGAGTCACACCACGCTTACCTCCCTGATCAAAGATCTTGCTTTAGTTGATCTATGGAGGTTACTACACCCCAATGAGCTTGACTTCACCTTCTTCTCTTCCCCTCACAAATCCCAGTCTCGCATAGACTTCTTTCTAATATCAAAACTGTTAGTTCCTCAGGTGGACACTGCAAAGATTCACTCCCAACATATTTCAGATCATGCTGCTATTTCCTTTCAATTACACACTACTGCACCCCAAGGGAATTCGGGGGCCTGGTTCTTTGATAGAGCCCTGTTAACTCAGCCAGAGTTCCAGTCAGACATTCGAGCAGCCATACAGGATTACTTCCATTTTAATCTACCCCAGGATACTGCGAATTGGGCTTGGTGGGAGGGCTTCAAAGCGGCCATTCGAGCAACGATCACTAGCTATCAAATCCGCCTGCGGAAACAACGCAAACAGCAGCTACTCATACTAGACCAACAAATAAAAGCAGGCGAACGAGTTCTAACTTCACGTACTGATCCATGTGTATTAATTCGATTACAGCGTCTCCGTTTTCAATATAATTCAATCCTCTCAACTGCCGCTTCTAAGAAAATTGAGCTTCAGCGAGGGACATATTATCGTGAAAATAACCGAGCCGGTCGACTCTTAGCCAACGCCTTGAAAGGCCAAAAAGAAGCCAAACGCTTAGCGGCCCTTCGAGCTCCACAGGGAGGGGGCATAGTGACCACAGACTCCGACATTGTAGAACTCTTTCGGGATTTCTATACCCGCCTATATCAATCTGAATGTGAGTTCTCGTCAGAGACATTCGAGCGATTGCTTTCTGGCATTCAGCGGCCGACCCTCTCTGAAGATGATAGGGATGCGATGGATGAACCCTTCTCTACTTCGGAGATCCAATCTGCCCTAAAACGAACAGCCTCGGGCCGTGCCGTAGGGCCCGATGGTCTCCCGACCGAATTCTACAGAACGTTCAGCACAGATTTAGTTCCCTATTTAAAACTCTATTTTACTGCCCTTGCGGTAGATACATCCTCTTTGGGATCCTTTTCTGCAGCTAATGTGGTAGTATTTGAGAAAGAAGGCAGAGACCCGCTGCTAACCGCCAACTACCGTCCAATCTCCCTACTTAATGCCGATTATAAGATCTTCGCAACGATCTTGGCCACCCGGCTATCTGACAGGATGGCCACCCTAATTCACCCCGACCAATGCGGTTTTATACCCGGCAGATCAACTGCTGACAATGCTCGGACCTTGTGCCATGTGCTATCCAGTGCTGCCAATCTAGATCATCCATGGGTGGGTCTTTCCCTGGATGCCGAAAAAGCCTTTGATCGCCTAGAATGGCCCTTCTTATTTGCAGTTCTCCGATGGTATGGCTTTGGGGAGGGCTTCCTCCGATATCTCCAAGTCATGTATACTCAACCCGTCGCCAGTATTTGTGTAAATGCCATCAAGTCTCAGCCATTTAATCTCCAAAGAGGCACGCGTCAAGGTTGCCCCCTATCACCAATGCTCTTTGATCTAGCTCTTGAACCCCTAGCCCTCCTTATTAGACAGTCCGCACGTATTCGAGGTGTCCCCTTCAGTCATAGGGAGATTAAACTCTCTGCATATGCAGATGACCTTATGCTTTTCGTATCCCTCGATTCGGTTCCAGCTGTCTTGGATCTGATTGACGGATACTCACAATTATCGGGCTATAAAATTAACTGGACCAAATCTGTAGCATTCCCACTGAACCGCTGGGTACATGAGGCTGACATGCAGGCCTTTCCCTTCCTTTGGCAATCCCGCATGGTGAAGTATCTCGGGGTCCATTACTGTTCTCCTTTAGAAGACACTATCAGTTTTAATGCCAAAGAGGTAGTCTCCAAAGTCCGTGAGCTCACAAATCGTTGGTCTCCCTTATCTCTTACATGGTGGGGCCGCCTAGAAACTGTGAAAATGATGATAGTCCCCAAAGTGAACTACATTTTAGAAATGCTGCCATGCTTACTCCCGCTACATACTTATAAAGATATTGAGGGCCTTCTCGTCCGTTATCTCTGGCAGGGCAAGCCACCAAGGATAGCTAAACGAAAACTACAGTCTGCAAAGGAAAGAGGGGGTACCAGATTTCCTGATTTTCTTAGATATCATCAAGCCTTCCTACTTAAGCAAGGTGCCCGATGGCTAGATGCCTCAACAGACAGCAGACCAGTTTGGCTTGACATAGAAGAGGAGCTTAGTAGCCCAATTCCGTTGACCCATCTCCCCGGTATGTCCTATCAAGTAGACACCCGCCATCCACCAATGATTGTCGATACTCTTGCGGCCTTTAACACTCTCATTCTATCACTGGGCCCGAACGTCTGTCCTCTGGACGGACTCCCGCTATGGAATAACCCCAGAATTCAAGTCCTACACAGAACAATAGCATGGAAACCCTGGTACTCAAGGGGGATCTGGACACCCCAACAGCTTTTCTCTGCAGCTCGTTGGAAAACCTTTTCTGATTTACAAAAGGAATTTGCGTTACCAGCGAAGCACTACTTTCAATTGATGCAGCTTCAACACTGCCTCAAAAGTGCTCGAATCATACCGCCCTCTGGCCCTACTGAGGACGGGCTATTAGAGATAGTTCACTCTATTAGTAGTACACATGGGGTAGCCTCTAACTTTTATAAAATATTATGTCAGGGTACAGACACGGCCACTTTTAGAGCCCAACAAGCCTGGGAGCGCGAACTGCAAACCACTTTAACCCCTGTGCAATGGAGCGTTTTCTGGAGCAAAGTAGTGCGGGTTTCCCGGTCTGCCTCTGTTACCCAAACTCTCTTCTTTTTTGCACACAGATGCTTTTATACCCCAGAAAAAATAGCCAAATGGAACACCACTGCTAGGGACCAGTGTTGGTCTTGCCATACTGCGGTGGGAACCTTTGCTCATGTTATTTATGAATGTCCTCAACTACAGGTTTATTGGGGGCGGGTTTGGGGTTGTATTCAATTTATCTTACACCTTCACGAGCCTCTCTCTTGGAAGATCGTGGGACTCCGCTCTGTGGCGGAGGTCCCCTCTCTTCCTAAGAAGGGTCGCTTTCTCCTTGATTTCATGCTGGGTATAGCCATATGCTTAATCACGAGGAATTGGAAGGATAGCTCTCGACTTACTGTCAATGAATGGTGGAACCTCGTCTGCTTATATAGTAAATATGAGCAGATACCTCGGAGAGCTATTCTCCATGCCCAAACTCACTCTCGCTTGTCTAAATGGCAGATGCTTAATGATTATGTACAATCTGCTCATTGTTCCAACATGCCTGTATAATGTGCACTCATCATGTTTCAGATCACCGATTAGGTTTTGTAACACAATAATGTAAGTACACGCCCGCTTCGGGAATGATTAGTTTTCTAGAGAAGAAGCAGGGGGGAGGGGGTGGCAGGGGTTTACTTTGGTGTATGTATTACACTTTATGTATCTGTCTTTTAGCTGTATGTCTTCCTTTTCCTCTGTTGTTATAAAACGAAAATAAAGAATTAAAAAAAAAAAAAAGATCCTTAAGTCTGTCCTCATATGCTTTATAATAGAAACATAGAAACACAGAAACATGATGACAGAAAAAGACCACATGGCCTATTGAGTCTGTCCTTCCATAACAACTACAACAGTCCACTTTTTACCTTTAGAGATCCTCTGTGTTGGTCCCATGCTCTTTTGAATTCAGTTACTGTCCTCATCTCTACCACCTCCACTGGGAGACTATTCCATGGATCCACCACTCTTTCTGTAAAGAAATATTTCCGCATATCACTCCTGAATCTATCTCCCTTCACCCTCATCCCATGTCCCCTTGTAGCAGAACTTGTTTTCAATTGAAAGAGGCTCTCTCCCTGAACATTTATGCCACGGAGGTATTTAAACATCTCAATCATAACACCTCTATCCCGCCTTTCCTCTAAGGTGTACATATTAAGATCCTTAAGTCTGTCCTCATATGCTTTATAATGAAGCCCATTAATCATTTTAGTAGCCACCCTCTGCACCGACTCCATCCTGTTCACATCCTTTTGAAGGTGCGGTCTCCAGAATTGCACACCATACTCCAAATGAGGTCGCACCAAAGACTTATACAGAGGCATTATCACCTCCTTTTTTCTGCTAGCCATTCCTCTCGGTATGCACCCAAGCAACCTTCTAGATTTTGCCGTCACCTTTTTTACCTGTTTAGCTACTTTAAGATCATCAGACACAACCATGCCTAGGTCCCGCTCTTCTTTAGTGGACAAAAGTACTTCACCTCCTATACTGTATTGCTCCCTTAGATTGCTGCAGCCCAAATGCATGACCTTACATTTTTAACATTAAATCCCAGCTGCCAAATTCTAGACCATTCTTCAAGCTTAGCTAGATCCCTCCTCATGTTATCTACACCTTCCTGGGTGTCTACTCTATTGCAGATTTTGGTATCATCCGCAAAGAGGCAAACCTTACCCGACAGCCCTTCTGCTATATCACTAACAAAGATGTTAAAAAGAATCGGACCAAGGACAGATATCTGGGGCACACCACTGGTAACATCCTTCTCCTCAGAGTGAGCTCCATTTACTTGTACTCTTTGTCACCTCCCACACAACCAATTTCTAACCCAAGCAGTAACTTTAGGGTCCATTCCTAGGGTGCTCAGTTTGTTTATAAGTCGCCTGTGAGGAACAGTGTCAAAGGCTTTACTGAAATCTAAATACACCACATCTAGAGCTCCCCCTCGGTCCAACTCCCTGGTCACCCAGTCAAAGAAATCAATCAGATTTGTCTGACAAGACCTGCCTCTGGTGAATGCATGCTGCCTCAGATCCTGTAATCCGCTGGACTCCAGAAACCTCACTAATTTCTCTTTCAGCAGCGTTTCCAATAATTTACTCACCACCGAAGTTAAACTAACCGGCCTGTAGTTTTCAACCACATCCTTACTTCCGCTTTTGTGTAAAGGCACCACATGAACCTCTCTCCAGTCCTTTGGCAGCACTCCCGACTCCAACGAGGCATTGAAAAGGTCAGTCAGTGGAGTTGCTAGAACGTCCCCAAGTTTCCTCAGTATTCTAGGGTGTATCCCATCCGGTCCCATCGCTTTGTCTACTTTAAGTTGAGCTAGTTTCTCACGAACACAGTCTTCTGAAAATTGTTCAAGATGTCCCTCGCTTCTGTTCTTATTTGTGGGTGTTTTCTGAGGTCCTGCTCCTGGTTCTTCATCAATGAAGACCACTAACCATTTTAGTAGCCACCCTCTGTACTGATTCCATCCTGTTTATAGACGACACAGAGAGAGCAGAAAAGAGCCCTCGCAGCAGAAGTCCAAACAAAACACAAAAGGCGAGGGATTGGAGGGTCACCAATTTATTGAATAAATAGCCCCAGTGCGTTTTGGCACGTTTGCTTTCTTCAGGGGGCACACATAAGAGGCACAGTATACCATCGAGTCTTAAAAAAGACTCTTCTCAGTAGTGCTGCAATCAATGCGTTATTGTTAAGGTGTATGCCAGTGTTCAGCGTGTGACAGCGGTAAACAGCAAGCTTGTAGTAATCACTATGACTTATACAGAGGCACTATCACCTCCTTTGTTCTGCTAGCCATTCCTCTCCGTATGCAGCCAAGCATCCTTCTAGCTTTTGCCGTCGCCTTTTCTACCTGTTTAGCTACTTTAAGATCATCAGACACAACCATGCCTAGGTCCCGCTCTTCTTTAGTGGACAAAAGTACTTCACCCCCTATACTATATTGCTGCCTTGGATTGCTGCAGTCCAAATGCATGACCTTACATTTTTTAACATTAAATGTCAGCTGCCAAATTCTAGACCATTCTTCAAGCTTAGCTAGATCCCTCCTCATTTTATCTACACCTTCCTGGGTATCTACTCTATTGCAGATTTTGGTATCATCCACAAAGAGGCAAAACTTATCCGACAGCCCTTCTGCTATATCACTAACAAAGATGTTAAAAAGAATCGGACCAAGGACAGATCCCTGGGGCACACCACTGGTAACATCCTTCTCCTCAGAGTGAGCTCCATTTACCTGTAATCTTTGTCACCTCCCACACAACCAATTTCTAACCCAAGCAGTAACTTTAGGGTCCATCCCTAGGGTGCTCAGTTTGTTTATGAGTTGCCTGTGAGGAACAGCATCAAAGGCTTTACCGAAATCTAAATACACCATATCTAGGGCTCTCCCTCGGTCCAACTCCCTGGTCACCAAGTCAAAGAAATCAGTCAGATTTATCTGATAAGACCTGCCTTTGGTGAATACATGCTGCCTCGGATCCTGTAATCCGCTGAACTCCAGAAACCTCACTATTTTCTCTTTCAGCAGTGTTTCCAATAATTTACTCACCACTGAAGTTAAACTAACCGGCCTGTAGTTTTCAACTACATCCTTACTTCCGCTTTTGTGTAAAGGCATCACATGTGCCTCTCTCCAGTCCTTTGGCATCACTCCCGACTCCAATGAGGCATTGAAAAGGTCAGTCAGTGGAGCTGCTAGAATGTCCCCAAGTTCCCTCAGTATTCTAGGGTGTATCCCATCCGGTCCCATTGCTTTGTCTACTTTAATTTGAGCTAGTTTCTCACGAACACAGTCTTCTGAAAATTGTTCAAGATGTCCCTCACTTCTGTTCTTGTTTGTGGGTCTTTTCTGAGGTCCTGTTCCTGGTTCATCATCTGTGAACACAGACCAGAAATATTTGTTAAGAATTTCCGCTTTATCCTCATCAGCTTCTACATATTCCTCCCCTTTGCCCTTGAATCTGACAATACAACTTTTGCCCTTCCTCTTCTCACTAACATATCTGAAAAATGTTGTATCCCCCCATTTTATTGCATTGGTTATTTCCCCCTCTTTTTGAATCTTTGCTTTCCTGACAACTTTGCTAGTTTCTCTAAGTTTTTCCAAATATAGATGCTGTCTTCCTCTCTCTGTGATCTCTTGTATTTCATGAAGACCTCCCTGTTTTTCTTCACCTTTTCAGCTACTTCTTTCAAAAACCATAGCGGTCTCCTTTTCCTTTTACCTTTATTTACCATTTTAACAAAAAGGTTGGTTGCCCTTAAAATATCCCCTTTCAGTTTTGCCCATTGGTTTTCTACATCCCCCAGCTGTTCCCATCCGGCTAACGACTCCCTGAGGTATTGGCCCATCTTGGCAAAGTTAGTCTTCCTAAAATCTAAGACCCTGACCTTTGAATGGATTCTAACAACCCTAATCCTAATACTGAGCCAAACCATCTGGTGATCACTGGATGCAAAATGATCTCCAGTATGGCCCCTTCACGTGTGGGGTCTGTTACCAATTGCCTGAACAGTTCTCCCTGTAGAGAATCCAAGATCTCTTTACTTCTAGATGATACTGCTGCAGGAATGTGCCAATCAACATCTGGCAAATTGACATCCCCTATCAGTAGCACTTCCCCTTTCCTAGCAATGCTGCGTATATCTTCAATTAACTCTCCGTCCACCTCTTCCTCTTGTGAGGGAGGTCTGCATATCACGCCAATGCAAATAGATTTCTCTTTCCCTCTTTCTAGTTTAATCCACAATGCCTCCTCTCTCCCTTTTAAGTTCTGTAATTCTAAAGCTTTAATAGTATTTTTTACGTATAGTGCCACTCCTCCACTCCTCCTCCCCTCTTCTTTCCTTGTCCTTTCTGAATAAAGTATAGCCAGGTACAGTTACATTCCAGTCATGGTTTTCTGTGAACCATGTTTCTGTAACTGCCACCAAATCCAAGTCGGCCACTCCCACCAAAGCTTCAACATCAGGGATCTTATTTCCCATGCTATGGGCATTTGTACACACTGCTTTCCATATGTTACCACTTTTATCCATTTCCATAAAGGTATTTAATTTATCACTTACCTGGAGGCTTTCACTTACCTTGGGGCTTGCTTCACCTATCCCCAATGAATCTAGTTTAAAGCCCTCATCAGTAGATTAGCCAGTCTACTACTTAAGACATGTCAACCTTTCTTGGACAGGTGAACACCATCTCTGCTCTGCAACCCTTTGAACAGCATCCCATGGTCCAGGAAACCAAAACGCTCTCGATGACACCATCCACGCAGCCATGCATTCATCTCCAGGATGCGAGCCTCTCTGCCTTGGCCTTTATGCTCAACAGGGAGGATTGAAGAGAACACCATCTGTGCACCTAACTGCTTCACCCTCTTTCCCAGAGCCATGAAGTCACTTTTGATATGCTCAGAGGGGTACCTGGAAGTATCATTTGTTCCGACATGGTTAGCAACATTGGGTAAAAGTCAGTGGGCTTGATGAGTCTTGGCAAACTCTCTGTAACATCTTGGATTTTGGCACCAGGCAGACAGCATACCTCTCTGGACATCAAGTGTGGCTGTCAGATGGACGCCTCAGTATCCCTCAGAAGAGAGTCACCATCTACCACTACACTTTGCTTCTTGTGGTCACTGATTCTGCAACTTTGGGGTACTTGAACTCTGGTTCTTCCCTTTCCAGGGATGCTTTCACCTCCTCCACTTCCAGGGCTGCATAATGGTTCTTCAATTCAAGGGATGGAGAAGTTGGATCGGTGAATCTGCAGGCCGGGTGACTTGTGTCCAACCTTCGTAATCTTCTCCTCTGCTGGAGAGCTTGGTTGCTGTAAGAAGCATCTCATCAATGTACTTCTCACTGTCTTGAATGCTCCTCAGTCTCGCCACCTCCTCACTGAGTTCCTCCACTTGTTTCCTCAGAGCTTCAGCATGCAGGCACCCTGCATATGGAACAGGTCCTTCAACTGGCATTGGGACCTCTGTCTGGACAGAGGCAGAAGCTGTAACGGGGGCAACAGCTTTAGCAATATGACTTTTCCCAGCCATTGTTCTGTTCGTGGAGCTTAAGTATCTGTTAAAGCAAAAGAGAGAGATCTACCAAAGTTCCAGCCGGTTTCCCAGCTGTCCCTTCAGAGAAAAAGCAGTTAAATCTCATTAGTTACATTCAAAATGTGCTGTTCCAAGTCCCTGTGGTTTGTTAAATGGGTAAGGTGCCCTGTAAAGCAAGACTGCTCACTAGGGGTGGGTGGGAGTTAGGGGGGGGGGTAGGGAGGGAACTAACACCTGATTAGGTGTCAGCAGATCCCAAGAGCTGAGAAAGTTACCAAAGCAGAGTTTTAAACCTACCCCACTAAAGAAAATATTTCTACTAAAGCACCAAAAAGAATGTAACTTTGTTTTAAAATATACCAAAACCCTTTTAAGAGCTCCCAGTCAGAGAGCTAGCAATTAAAAAAAATCCCTCAAGTTCTTACCTTTGTTTGAACTGTATAGCCCCTGTTAGGAATGCCTCAACAGTGCAGAGCTCTGAAATCTTTTATGCAGGCCTCAGCTGCTGTCAGTTCATTCACACGCTAATCAGGCCCACTACTTCCTGATTAGATGTCAGAAGCTCTGAAGAGCTGAGAAAGTTACCAAAGCAGAGTTTTAAACCTACCCCACTAAAGAAAATATTTCTACTAAAGCACCAAAAAGAATGCAACTTTGTTTTAAAAATATATCAAAACCCTTTTAAGAGCTCCCAGTCAGAGAGCTAGCAGTTTAAAAAATAAGCCCTCAAGTTCTTACCTTTGTTTGAACTGTGTAGCCCCTGTTAGGATGCCTCAACAGTGCAGAGCTCTGAAGCCTTTTATGCAGGCCTCAGCTGCTCTCACTTCATTCACAGGCTAATCAGGCCCACTTACCTTTGTTTGAACTGTATAGCCCCTGTTAGGAATGTCATGTTGGAGTTTGACCAGCCATCACAGATGTACACCCTAGACAGCTGCCTTGAAGGCCTAGTGGGCCTGGCAACCCCACTGCCTCACACATGTGTCGCTGCCATTGCCAATTTGGCACCAACAGCATCGTGCCCTTTATTACTCAGGCATCATGCTGTTGTTGCCAATGGAACACTGCTATCACAGTTTTGGGTGCTCCAGTGAGAGAAGCACATTGCATACTTTTAAATAGGCTTTCTCCACTCAGAAATAGCCCTTATCACAAGCTTTATACTGGCATTAGGGACTGGCTCCCAGCGACAGGAGCTCTAACGCTCGCTTGGACAGCCCGGTGTTAAGGGAGAAGATGCTATTCCTACCCACTCTCTGCCCCATTAATGCCACTTTCCACCCCTTTGTACTTAATGGTGCTGGCACCGCTTCCACATGTTCATCTGGTGTTAACCGCTTTAGGGCACCGAACGCCTGTTAACGATGCACTTGCTCCGTTACCGCCCTTTAGTAAACATACCCCTAAGATTCACTTGTAAATAGTTTTAGGTACTTTAGGTTTCAACCCACCTCTTATCTATTCTCTTATCTTTCCATCATAATCCTCTGTACCCAACTGTGCCAAATATTCATCTATTACCCCTTAAAATCTTCTGCCACTTCTGTAGTGTAGGATTATCTACTGGCATTCATATGTTGACTGCGTGAGCAAAGCTGGGCCCATGCCCTGGCTTTCTACACTGTCATCCCTAACCTTTATTGCTAGTCCCAGTTCAGAACTTGCACACAAAGACCACATTAGTATGTAGTAAAAGCTGTTAGTGTAACTGGGTTTAAAAATGATTTGGACAAGTTCCCGGAGAAAAGGTCCATAAACCACTATTAAAAAGGACCTGGGAAATCCACTGCTTACACCATGACAAGCATTGGGGAACCTGCCAGGTACTTTTATTGTATTCTGTAAAAAGTCATAATACTGTATTTTGGCATTGGGTGTAGTGAAAGCATGACTTGATATTACACCTTGCTTTTAAATTTAAATGTCACTATGTCATAGAGTTGGGCCGTTTCTCTTTTAGTACCGCTTCACTCTATTTTGTTTCTTAATAGACTTTGATTTGTGTTCCTTGTGGTGGCGAAGGCACATCTGAGCCCATGGAATTAGGTGAAAAACAAACATTTACCTCCAGCCAGAGGGATAGCCCAGAGAGCAGGGAGTTTCAAAGTGCAGCAAAAGGAAAAAAACCACACAAAGCTGCTGAGTGCAGACCACGCCCAAGCTCCAAGGCAACCAAGGGAGGTAATGGGAGGCACATGGGGGAGGAGGTAGAACTGGTATGGCAGCTATACTCATTAAAGCCCCAGGGAACAGAAGGAAGGGGGACCACCAAGGAAGAGGAAGGAAAAGGAACCTTCAGAAGGGATGAAGGGAAGAAACTTTCCAGTGATAGCCTCAGAGGGGATTCTCCAGGGTCCCAGCACACAGGAAGCCACGCTCCAAGAAGAGACCAGTGCTACAGAGGAAGTGCAGCCAGGTCTGGAGATAGGAGGGTTTTGCCTGGGAGAGTTGCTGACCAAGAGCAAGGTACACGTGCAGCAGTACAGGAAGCTGCTAGGAAATCATCAGCTCTGGACAGGACTGTGAGTAGAGCGGCTGTTAAGAATAATGTAAGCCAGTTAGACTCACTGAACCGTCTAATGCAAGATAAGGATCTCCATAGCCTTTCTAAGATCCCTGAGGTTGGAAAAAGGTCTCGCTGGGAGAAACTCTTAGAGTTACTGGAAGAGGTTAAACCTTCATTGGTACAAGCTGTGCAAAACCAGGAGTTAACAAACCTCGGATATGAAGACATGCAGACAGAGGGGATTCTGACCCCGAGTCTATAGAGTTAATGGATTGTTCCCTTTGTGAGAAGACAAGCTAAGGAAGTTCTGGGTTTGAAACGAAAGGGAAGCCTAGGAACTAACTGCTTGAACAGCCATGAAAGAAATGTTAAATGTTAAATGCTTTGGCAAGAAGCAGTTCGAGTGCATATAACAGAGAGAGAAACATTTGAAGCTGTGATTTAAATGTTAAACGCTTTGCCAAGAAGCAGATACCAAGGCTCAAACTGAGCAGGAACTGCAAAGGCCTTATTCTTGAATGCGGGAATTGGGAAGGAAAACCCATATCTCTGTATTAAGCTGGCAGAAGCAGTATACTTTTTTTTTTTTTTTTTTTAAACTTTTATTTTCATTTTGCAACAAACAAAAGAAACAACACACCAAAAGAGACAAAACAAGTATACAATAAGGAAAAGTAAACCCATTACCCCCCACCCCGATGCTTCTTCTCTACCCGTTTTTATCAGCATGTGAGCGCTTCCAATTAACAGTGATTATACATCAAACGATCAAAAAAGTATCCACAATACAGCATGATCATGGGACAGAGATATATACAAAGTTAGACAGTCAGATGAGAGCATTTAGCAAGATGTACATATTCATTGAGCATCTTCCATTGAGACCAATGAGAAGGAGTCTGAACGGAGGAAGCGAACAGACGAGGTATTTGTTCATATTTACTGTAGAGACAGGCATGATTCCACCATTCATTGGGGCTCAGATGGGAACTAATTTCCCAGTATTACTTAATTAGGGAAATAGCAATGCCAAGCATAAAGTTCGAAAGGAGATAAGCCATTTTTGGGAGAGAGGGGATCCCCGCAACTGGGCGAAGTCCCACTATCCTCCAAGAAAGGGACTCCTGAGAGTGCGAGATAGACTAAATACGACCCCAGACCCGACGCCAGTAATACTGTAGTGCGGGATATTCATGCATAACATGAAGCAATAAACCAATGGCCGCAGGACGTGTCCAGCAACCATTACCCTGAGTAGTGTTCCATTTGTCTAATCTGTGAGGAGTGTAAAAACACCGGTGGGCTAGAAAGAAGAGGGTCTGAGTGAGTGAGGCGGGTCGGGAACCCGTGTCCCTCTGCTCCAGATAAGGCTCCATTGCTCCGAGGTCAAAGTCACATGCAATTCTCTCTCCCATACTTTCTGCGCTATAGAGGTATCTCTAGTGATAGCATTACATAAGGTTTAGTAAAATTGGATGCTACACCCGGTGAACTACCGAGAGATCGGAAGTCTCCAATCAACCTTATGCAGAGAGTGCCGATGGCGGGAGTACTCTAGTGCTCCGAATGCAATGCTGAAGCTGCACTGACCAGAGTCGGGAGTCGAAAGTTTGCATAAGAGTATTAAAGGCACCTAAAGTGTCGAAAAGCATTGGTGGATAGTGGGAGTCTAATGGGAGAGTCATACCAGGGAGAAAGGTAAGAGGAATCGGTTAGCAAAGGCCCGCTACTATATCTAGCCACACAGGTCTGCTCGGTACTGGATCTTCCAACCAACGAGCACCTTGTTTGAGAAGAAAAGATTGAGGGAACACTTGAGTAAAATCGCCACCAAGTATTAATGGAGCATTGGCGGAGGCCGAGGCCAACTGCGCAAAACTTGCATAGTAAGCAGGGTTGTCCACATTCGGGGCATAGTGCAAATACACGTGAATTCACTATCTCCAACCTCAAGGTGTACACGGGCCCATCTACCCTCCATGTCAGCGCTAATATCAGGTACAGTAGCGTGCAAAGACTTCTTAACCAGAATGGCTATCCCGTACCATTTGGAAACGGTGGGAGAATAGGCAGCTACCATGTGAGGCCTAGCATTGAGTTTCAGTGTTTCAGCAGAGTGTAATGCGTTTCCTGAAGAAACACCAAATCAACATGCTCGTGGCTAAGATAGCTAAGGATTTTCTTTCCTTTGAGTGGACCAGTAATGCCTTTGACGATGAATAATAAGATTTTACATAAGGCCATTCAGAAAAGTTAAAAATTCTGAGCATGATAGCACACATAATTTCACTGTGTCCCTCAAACTGACTGTATCTGGCTGTACACATGACATAGGAAAAATAAGCTAATATAATACAATGAAGCGCCCCACATTAACAAAGAAAACCGCAGTACGGTAGAGGAGAAGCAAAACCCCAAAATTACTGGCGACCATGTGTCTGCGGGGAGAAACCCCAGAGAAGGCCGAAATTGAAAAAACACATAACCTGTAGGACTGTGCGTGCTCCGAATCCGACCGAGGCACACATCATGAAGGGATAGGAGACCAAAAACAAAAGTCATACAGAGAAAGAAAGAAAGTCCAGGCTATTTCTGTGCTTGGCTATGACCGCCGCATCGGGCCCTTCAAAATGGCGGACAGAGCCGGCAGATAAGAGTCCAAGATTTGGGATTAGCGCATCTGCTCTGCTTCTTTGGAGTCCAAAAATGTTGATAGTAGATCAGGATCCTCGAACGTCCTGGTCTGGTTGTGGAGAGTCACTCGGAGCTTCGCTGGGTACAACAGGCCAAAGCGAGCCTGTAGCTGTTGAAGTCGAGGGCGAAGAGCAAGGAGTTTCTTCCGACGGTCAATGGTAGGCTTTGCCAAATCAGGAAAGAAGGAGACCTTACGACCTTCAAATTCCAAATGATGATTCGCTCGGGCAGCATGTAAAATTTGTTCCACTTGTTGATATCGTAGCAAGCTAAAGATAATAGGCCGGGGGGTCGTGCGGTTGAGCGCCATGCGGGCAGGAACACGGTGTGCTCGATCGATTTCCAGTTCTCTGTGAAAAGTGATCTTCAGCAAGGAGGGAAGAGTTTTGAGCAAGAATTCTCTTATATCTCCTGCTTCCACCCCCTCCGGCATTCCGAGGAGCCTCACATTGTTGCGACGGGCTCGATTATTGCTATCTTCCAACTCCTTTTGAAGATTCTGTATCTGGCGCTCAGCCTTGTCCAGTTTGCCCAAGCGCACCTCGTGCGAGTCGAGGACCCCCGCCATATTGTCCTGCCGTAATGAAAGACCTTCAAGTCGGTCCTGGAGCACTCCAAAGTCTTCTCGCATGGCTCGAAGCGCTTCTCCATTGGACTGCACCAATTCCTTCACGCCGCGTATTTCCTCCAAAATCTCCAGGTGCATTGCGGGGTTTTCACGAAATGGAACCATCTTCTGTGGGGAGGACACCTCTGTTTTGGAGCGTTTTCCGTGAGAAGAAGAAGGAGACCCGAAGTCCAAGCGCGCTGGTTTATGGGCCGCCATCCCCCCGAGGTGCCCCGGTCAGCTCGGAGCGAAATAGTAAATTTATATAGGTATTAAGTCAGGATTCTGAGTAGGCCTCTCGGGAGCTTCAACGCAAAGCGTCCTACCCGCTGGACATCAGGCTCCGCCCCCGAAGCAGTATACTTTTAAGTTACTGGGGAAACTTGGAAATAGAAGTTTTCTTTTTGTGTTGGAGAAGCATCCTATTTTGTTTTGCATGTGTTGAGATTAAAATACTCCTTGTTGCGAAGGAGGAAAAATAAATTCCTGTGTTAGCCTTCAAAAACCCTTGGCCTCAGTATTAATTTACACAACTACATATCCCAGAAGCCTCGGCTCTGGATTCCCCTATCAACAAGAGACACAAAAAGCACGCCCCTTGCCTCTAGGCAGCCGCCTAGGTGGTGGTGGGCATGACATCCTTTTATTTATTATTTTTTTACAAGTATAAAAACTGAACAATCTTTTTCATTTTTCTAATATGGATTAACTGCAATTAAAGTCTATTTGTGACAATGATATTAGACATAGGAGCATGATTGTTGAAGCCTACAAACGTGGTGCATTGTTTTCACATAATGATGAAAAGCTTGCTTAATTGTACATAAAAAGGCCTTCCTCAAAAAACACATACTAAACACACATAAGAACATAATAGAAAATAAAAACAATGTAAAAAATGTGTAAATCTCCTACCAATTGTGGGAACTTTGCTCAATGCACAAAGTTGTCTATAACAAATAAAAGACTGGTGCAAAAGAAATAAAAAAAAGAGGTCAAACTCCTCAAATTCAGCTGTAAGGGCAATAAAATCAGCTAGCAATGGTGCCTAAGTAAAGACAGAAATGAGGCCATTTGAAACAATATAAATTACTTCTAACATCAAGATATTTCCGAGTTTATTTTGTATGCTACATGCATATTTAATTCAATAGATATCATGCACAATACTAAAAAGAAGACTAAAAAGAATGGAAAGTGCCAACGGGAGTGCAATTTTAATAATATGCGGTATTAAAGTGCATAAAGGATTCCGTGTATCATTTGTTTCCAACAGGCATAATTAAAATTCATTAAAAATCTTCAATATAAACAGTTAACAACTCAGGGAAAATAGCAGGTGCTCAAAGTTCAACAGTTACCTTGCTTGTTAACAATTAGAAAATGTCCCATTTGTCCACTGAAATGTCTGCTGAATGCTCAAATTTTATTATATTTTGCAAAGTAAAAAATCCCAAACACCATAACAATTTTTTAAAATCTTATCTGGAACTGCAAACTCCATGAAGAGCTGTGAATTTCCACACATGACATTTTCCACCATTGCGTGTGCTGTGGAGGTGGGGTGGTGTATGTGGTGCAGAGATAGAATGTCTGTGTGTATCTGTGTATGGTGCAGAGGTGGAGTGCCTGTGTGTATCTGTGTATGGTGCAGAGGTGGAGTGCCTGCATGTTTGTGTGATGGGAGAAGAGTCAACCTTTTGTACCTATACATTGAGCCCCTTACTTCTCATGCATTCATCTCTTCATCCTCCAACCCACTGCACTCTTCCCTCTTCCTTTCCCCCACTCCATCCTTCTCCTGCTGTCCCTCCCCCATCCTCCAACTGTTTCCCTTCTCACTCTCCAGTTCTCTCTCCTCTCTTGAACTGCCCCTGCCTTCATTCCTCCCACCATTCTCATTAAACCTACTGCCCCTTTAAATGTCCCTGCTTCGGGTACAACTGGTTTTTTTGCAGGTGATCCCAGCTCTCAGTCAATCTTTGCCACAAATTCAGCACTTCTACCTGCAGGGACCCTGTCTCTATGGGCAGATGTGCTGCCAAAGGCTGCAAATTGTGGCTGGCAGTGGCGTTGACTGCTCATGGGGATTCCATCCCCCACAGGCAGCTAGTGCTGGTCTCAGTTGCAATCGCGGCTTTGGCAGCACTTCTGTTTTTGGAGGATGGGATCCCTGTGGGAAGCCAGTGCCAGTCACGGTCTTTGCAATCTTTATGCTGCTGCACAGGTTTACTGAGCCCCAGGCGCCAGAGCTGAATTTTTAAGTGCCATGGCGACTTGGCACCTGGGGATTGTTGAGTCTTGCCTTAATATATTATCCTGAAAAGGAAAGGGAGAAAGCAGATGGTAAACTGTTGAGAAATGCAAATGCTGGACTAGATCAGGAGATGCATTGTACTGTCATCGATGTTCAAAACCAGATGAAAGCGCTGCTTATTAAACCATGTAGAGACTTGTCAGTAGTGCCAAAAACACTCGACACTACTGACAAGTCTCTACATGGTTTAATAAGCAGCGCTTTCATCTGGTTTTGAACATCGATGACAGTACAGTTCAAAGCTTTAAAACATAGTGAAGTTCATAGTTCACACAAGTCTACAAACGGCATTAGCAGTCAAGCTGATATATTCAGTTGCATTCCCCCTGAAGAAGGCGTTAGCACCGAAATACGTTGGGGTCCTTTAAGAATAAACATTTGCTGGTCATCCACATTCATCTCGTCTCTTGCTTCTTTGTGTATCCTGGATGGTACTGCAAGAGCACTGCTCCTAGCTGTGTTTTTCCTTTTTTGGCGGTTGCTACATTTCCCATGGTGCTTGCTGCTCAAAGGGGCAGGATGTGGGTGGAGAGAGGTCCTTCCAGTTTCAAGCAGCTACCATGGGCGTTCACATCACATGGTAGCAGCTTTTCCTGCAGGCTTCATGGATGTGGCTATCGCTTATCCAATGAGCAGCAATAGCTGCATTCATGAAGCTAGCCCACTGCGACCCCAGCATTTTCTCCATGGTATCTGTTGGGGAAATGCTGGGAATGCCCCCTGCACATACCATGGGTCTTGTGCAGCTTTGTACATCTGTTGCCCGGCGTTAACTGCAAAAGCTGTTCGCGCTTTAGTAAACATACCCCTGAGACTAATTGGCGGTCATGATCCAAAATATTTTCACCAATACGAGTGGGAATTCAGGATCAAATATATTCATTTTAAATTCAGTTTAACAAAATTTCTCTGAGAATAGAGTCTCACAGATTACCAGATTGCTCTGTTAGATACTTTCTGATATTTCTGCCAAGACCAGAGTGAAATGAATGATTACCAATTTGCCTCATCTACCTCTTGAATAGTTTCATCTGAATATACTAATTCTACTCTTCTAGTGTGACCTTTGTTTCTCTCTGTGCAACATATGCAATATTGAAAACAGTTATCTGAGAAATCTGTGCTGTCCAGTTAGCTTCATATTTACATAAATGTATCACAATGGAACACAAAAAAAATTGTAAAGAACAGTGATGAAAATTCCCCTAACATGCTGCTTCATGACAAACCTTGGCTTTGCTTAATAAATGGGAAACTGGGTATCCCTGAAATAATATCTATAATAACTGTTATAAATGCCATATTTTATATCATCATCTTCCTTACACATGGACGTATTGGCTCTAAATCTTTTTTAATTAAATTAAGAGGAGAATGATAGGAATGATCACAGAAAAATACTGGAATTTAATAATGCTCTATGAGAACTGATAGGATAAGAAACCATCTTTCTTTTTTTATTGTAATCAGCATTTTCTGATGGTTCATTGGCAAAATGTAACCACGGTCAATTATAACACTTTCTGCTTGCCTGGCTATTTGAAAACTGTATCATTAATCACCGATAGGTGGTTTTAACCTTCAAAAGCTTGTCCAAACACACATTGAATTGGTCCAATAAAATAGGTATCACCTTATTTTCTTTTCAAAAGTATCCTAATATCTATGATTCAATGTTGCAATCCATATATAAGAAAAAGTTCAAGAAAAGGTATTGCCATGTATGAAGACTCCAGTTCCTTGTTATTTCAGCAGAGGTATTATGGAATAAAAATATAACTGAGATTTAACATGGTCAGGATCCAGGGGTCAATGCAGGAGTGTTCCCTGTTTTTTTTCAGTCTTTCCATTACTTTTCTGCCTTCCTTTTCCTCTAACACCTTCCAGTGCCCCATTCATGTATTTCTTTCTCTTTCAGGCTGACGCAGAAAACTAGCGCGGTCTTTAAGCACAGATAACGCCACTTTTAAGCACACTTAATGCTAACGACAAATGCAGAAAAGAGAAACAACAAAAGAAAAACTAGTGCACAATTAATGCCAAGAGTACTTAAATGTATTAAATTACAGACAAATGAGCAGCACATAATGAAATGGTATGCAAATATTGGCTGTGCCCCATGCAGAGAAATGAGTAGAGGATTTTGCAATTGGCCTTAGCGCCAATATCACTACGCCTGGTCTTGAAGTGGCTTAAACATCTAATGTGTGCCCCCGACAGTATTTTGATGGCATTGGGTTCTTTCCCTGATGCCTGGATCATCTGAGCAGAAATAAAGATGGTCCAGGCATAAGGGAAAGCTCCCGATGCCATCAAAATACTGTTGAGGGCCGGTGCCCCCAAATGACAGCAAATTCCTGGTGGCCCAGTGGCCTCGATCCCCCCATCTGCCCAAGTAAAAATAACTCCTGGTGGCCAAGCAGCCACAATCCCCCCACCCACCCAAGTAAAGGTAACCCCTGGTCGCCCAGCAGCCCCAAAACCCTTCTTCCTCCCATCTAAAAATAAACCTGGTGGCCCAGCGCCCTGAACCCCCCACCCTCCACCCAACCAAAAATAACTCTGGTGGCCCAGTGGCCCTGAATCTCCTATACCCCACCCAACCAAAAATAACTTTGGTAGCCCAGTAGCCTCAAACCCCCCACCCCCTCCCAGTACCTTCAGAAATGAGTGGCAGCATTGCCCACGTGCTACTGCTCTTGCCTCGCCATCTTGAAAAATGGCAGTGCCTAGCCCTACGTGGTGCATCCTGGGATGCACCAGATGAGGTCAGACCGCCATATAAGGTTCATGCCTGGATCATCTGAGGGGAGTATGATATTTCCCCTCAGATGATCCAGGCATTGCATCTCTGCTTTACATTCTTCTTTCAGTATTTCTCCTCTTGATACACACTGCCTGTACCTTTATACAACTTGTCGAGCTCAGATTTGGAAAAGCAAGAAACCATGCAATGAAGCTACAATGTAGCATATTTTAATCAAACTCTGGAATTCGTTACCAGAGGATGTAGCAAAAGCTGTTAGTGTAGCTGTGTTTAAAAGGAGTTTGGATGAGTTCATTGAGGGAAAGTCCATAAATCATTATGAAAGAGAACCAGGAAATCCACTGCTTACTCTTGGCATAAGCAGCAGGGAATGTGTGGACCTTTTTGGGAACTTGACAGGTACTTGTGACCTGGATTTGACACTATTGGAAACAGGTTATTGGGCTTGATGGACCCCCTGGTCTGACCCATTATGGCATATCTTAGGTTCTTATGTTCAAATTTACTCCTTCACTTCCCTTCCCCCTCCCCCCTAGAAAAAGAATAATTATATTGTTTCCTTTTGAAAATTAGCAAGAGCATCTGTAAACTTTCCATCTACTTTTTCTGTGGGAGAGATGCATTTGAAAATCAGACGGATGCTCGTTACTTTCTTTCTGAGCTACACACACCCACAGGGACATTTCTGTTTAATGCAGCTAAAGTCTGCATGCTATAGAACCTACATGTTTGAGGAGAGAAGAAGCATTTTCATTCAGGTTATTTTACCTATTTATTCAGGGAAATGACTTTGAAAATTGCCCTCTCCAAATTAAAATCAGGAACACTTACCATAATCCCACACAAGCATTATGAAGGGCAATTTTATAAGCCTTTCTCATGCACGTAAAAGGCCTCTTATACGATTAGGTCTTGTCTAAAAGTAAATGTGGCACAAGCCAGCACATACTTATAGAGTAGGTGTGTTCAGGGGAGAAGTTTGGTCAGCATGTGGTCAGAGTGACAATTTATGCATGTATTTTATAAAAAATGTGCGTAAGCCTGTAGAATACATGTCAAAATCTATCCCTGCTCTCGAGCAGGCATAGAGCCCATGTCTTCAATCCAGGCACACTTTCTGCAGGATTTGTGCCAGCATTTTAAAAAGAGACATAGGCGGCTATGCATCTTTATAAAATAGGCTAAAAATAAGCACCTTTCTGTCCTTTTAACCTAGGCGCCCCATTATAAAAGTATGTCCTTTATGGGTATATAGGTAAAAGAAGAATACAGCAAGAATTGAAGAGTGGCTTTAGTGAAGGAAACTCAAAGAATGAAGGGTTTGTGTATACCTGTCTAGTCAAGAAAAGTATAAATATATATGCATAATTCCAGTTTGATGCACACAAAATGTAACTGGTTATGGTGGTGTAGCTACTTTCAAGTCTTTGATTATTAGGTTCTTCGAAGATGACTGAGCAAATAATATAGTGAGCCAAGCTCCAGGACTTCCTAGATCAGTGGTGGGCAATTGTTTTGGCTCAGGGGCCACTTTGAGAGGGCCGTGGTTAACAGAGGGCCGCACCTTCCAAAACTGATCGTATTCATTAGTTAACATTACATTTCATTTAATGCGAAGTATAAATTGCATAATATTAATAAATAAATAAAACTAAAACAATAGTAGTACACAGAAGAGATTTCATTGAATTTATTTATCTACAGGGTGGCCCAAAAGTGAGAACATCTCATAAATTAAAAGTTTAAATAGTTTACTTATTTACCTTTTTTAGCTATATAACGTCTTTATTTTGACAATTTCCGGTCGCCATCTTTTTTTTTTTTTTTAAATTTGTCAATCGTTTACATCTGTCTTTTTGAATTTTTAAGTAACTTATATGCTACGAGATGTTCTCACTTTTTTTCGGCCACCCTGTATATTTATCTATATACAAAAATATTTTGAGATCACATTTATTTCTTATAAAAAGATTATGGAAGTTAATAGTAAAAGCTGTGCGAATCTAATGCAGATATATAGAAGCCCGATGGTGCCATTTAAAATATACATGAAATGGTGCTTCAAGAAATCAGGAATGCGTAACATCGCAAAGAAACTTTTGAACATGTAACATTTCAAATCATAGTGCAGTTAAATTCTTAATCGGAGTCATACACATACCTTTATGGCCCAAAAGAATTTACAAAAACTCACAAACAGCATATTGTGAAGAACAGTAGTAGTATGCTGTTGCAGATTTTTAAACTGTTCTGAGAAAGCGTGCCTAAAAGAGGTCAAAGGTGATGTTACCGGGGGCATTGCGACCAAGAGAATTATAAAATAAAATAAAACTTCAAATTGCCTAAGAAGCAGATTGCTTAAGTATGCATAAACTGATTCATAAAGAATAATTTTAAATTCAGCAGATGACGACACATTCATCATTACAAACAAACGACAAAGCTGACATGAGACAGAATTGCCGGCAATTGTTTTACTGAATGCTTCCGCGGGCCGCAGAAAACTCTGTGGCGGGCCACATGAGGCCCGTGAGCCGTAAATTGTCCACCCCTGTCCTAGATGAATGTCTTTTACTAAATAGAGATGCCATATCCTCTGTAGGGGAAGCAGATGTCTCTTCCCAAAGAGTGTGATTCTATAACAGCCATGTCCGGCCGGTAGAAACATCTAACCTGAAAACGGGCACGTAATAAACCTGATTCTGAAACTGCGGATATAGATGCACCCACAATTCTGGAATCCGGAAGATATACATCCCAGGTGTGGTCTACATCCCTGTGCCCAAAGTATTCTGACAAGATAGGCGTCTCAGACGCTTCCCGTCTCCATGCGGCCATGCCCTCGCTGGCCAAATGTACATCTCCTAAGCTGATGCTCACACTGACAGTGGTGTGCTCATGCAAACAACACATTAATACACAGATATGATCATACAAACTAGACTATAGATACTGCATGCCCATAACACTACAAGGGTATGTACATGCACCAAAGCTATTGTATAAGCGAGAGGAAAGTGAAATGTTTGCCCAGACAGACTCTGCTGCAAAACAAACATAGCATTTGAAGAAGACTTTAGTAACTGCAGTCACAAATAACATGGTGCAGTGAGATATGTATTAGTGCTGTTTTCACTGCAGCATGCCCCCACTCCGAGGGTCCCCCACCATTGACAAGGACATGACTGGCTATGTTGCTACAGAGCAGCTTTTCAGAATATACTGCCCATTCACACTGGCTCCTGGTGATGCTTGCTGCAGTCAACCCCACAGTCCAGGTACTGGCCAGTCATACATGTCCCCCCAGGGTTACGAATTAGCACACCTGGGCCTCCATGCAGTCTCATACCACACACACACACACACTCTTGCTTGCAGTTAAAAATAACATATATCTGCAAAAAACATGCCCTGCATCTATAAACAACTGTTAGTAAGTTATAATGGCATGGTGTCCCAGGACAACACATCTGCTCTGCGTTTCTCAGCCAAACACGAATCTGTTCCATACTACCTCACATACCATCCCTACAACTACTTTCCCATTTTTCTGAACACTGGAATTATTTGGGAAGCATAACAAACAGAAAATGTCAGCATAACCAGAATAAAGACTATTGCAGTGCTTTGTATTTCTGAAGGGTTGTTTTTTTTATTATTATTATTCCCTAACCAACCCCAACCATCTCTAATCATTATTTTGTGTGTCAGCACAAAAAAATAGTGCCAGGTATCTCTCTGAGCATATCAAAAGTGACTTCATGGCTCTTGGGCAGAGGGTGAAGCAGACAGGTGCACAGGTGGTATTCTCTTCAATCCATCCTGTTGAGGGTAAAGGCCGAGGCAAAGAAGCTTGCATCCTGGAGAAATGCATGGCTGCATGGATGGTGTCATTGAGAGCGTTTTGATTTCCTGGACCATGGGATGATGTTCCAAGGGCTGCAGATCAGATGTCCATCTGTCCAAGAAGGGTCAATATGTCTTCAGTAGCAGACTGGCTATCCTACTGAAGAGGGCTTTAAACTAGATTCGTTGGGGATGGGTGATGAAAGCCCCCAGGTAAGTGAAACATTAAATACCTCTATAGCAATGAGTAAAAGGGGCAACATCTGGAAAGTGGTCTGTATAAATTCCCATAATGGAAAATAAGATCCCAGATGTTGAGGCTTTAATGGATAAGGCTGGCTTGGATTTAGTAGCAGTTATAAAGGCATAGTTCATGGACAACCATGACTGGGATATAATTATACCAGGCTATACTTTACTCAGGAAGGATAGGGTAGGAAGAAGGGGAGAAGGAGTGGCACTATTTGTTAAAAGTAATATTAAAGCTATAGAATTACAGGGCTTAAAAGGGAGAGAGAAAACACTGTGGGTTAAACTAGAAACTAGAAAGAAGAAAAGGGAATTCAATTTGCACTGGTGTGATATACAGACCCCCCTCACAGTGAGAAGAAGTGGATGGAGAATAATAGAAGACATACGCAGCATTGCCAGGAAAGTGGAAGTGCTACTGATAGGTGATTTCAATATGCCGGATGTTGATTAGCACATCCATGCAGCAGTGTCATCTAGAAGTAAGGAGATCCTGGATATTCCACAGGAAGAACTATTCAGGCAACTAGTAGCAAAACCCATATGTGAAGGGGTCATACTGGACTTGGTGCTTACCAATGGTGAAAGTGATTCTGATGTTATAGTGGGAGATCATCTTGCATCCAGTGATCACCAGTTGGGGTGGTTCAGTATTAGGACTAGGGCTGATAAAATCCATTCAAAAGCAAGGGACTTAGACTTTAGGAAAACTAACTTTGCCAAAATGGGCCAATACCTCAAGGAGTTATTATCAGGATGGGAACAGCTGGGGGATGTAGAAAAACAGTGGGCAAAATGGAAAGGAGATATTTCAAGGGCAACCAACCTTTTTGTTTGAAAGGTAAATGAAGGTAAAAGGAAAAGGAGACTGCTATGGTTCTCAAAAGAAGTAACTGAAAAGGTGAAGAAAAAGGAGGAGGCCGTCATGAAATACAAGAGATCATAGAGAGAGGAACACAGGCATTTGGAGAAACTTAGAGAAACTATCAGGAAAGCAAAGATACAAAACGAAGAAGAAATAGCCAATGCAATAAAATGGAGGGATAAGACATTTTTCAGATATGTTAGTGAGAAGAAGCAAGGCAAAAGTGGTATTGTCAGACTCAAGGGTGAAGGGAGGGTGCGTGGGGGGGACTATGTTGAAGCTGATGAGGATAAAGCGGAATTGCTCAACAACCATTTCTGTTCTGTGTTCACAGATGAAGGGCCAGGAGCAGTACCCCAGAAAACACCTACAAATAGGAACAGAAGCAACAGGGATCTCAAACGATTTTCAAAAGACTGTGTTAATGAGGTACTAACTAAACTAAAAGTAGACAAAGCGATGGGACCGGATGGGATACATCTGAGAATACTGAAGGAACTTGGGGACATTCTAGTAGCCGCACTGACTGACCTTTTCAATGCTCCTTTGGAGTCAGGAGTGGTCCCAAAAGACTGGAGAGAGGCACATGTGGTCCCTTCACACAAAAGCAGAAGCAAGGATAAGGTTGAAAACTACAGGCCAGTTAGTCTAAACTCTATGGTGAGTAAATGTTTAGAAATGCTGCTAAAACAGAAAATAATGAAGTTTCTGGAGTCCAGCGGATTTCAGGATTTGAGGCAGCATGGATTCACCAGAGGCAGGTCTTGTCAGACAAATCTGATTGATTTCTTTGACTGGGTGACCAGGGAGTTGGACTGAGGGAGAGCCCTAGATGTGGTGGACTTGGATTTCGGTAAAGCTTTTGACACCGTTCCACACAGGTGACTTATCAACAAACTGAGCACTAGGGATGGACCCTAAAGTTATTGATTTGATTAGAAATTAGTTGAGTGGGAGGAGACAAAGTGTACAGGTAAATAGAGCTCACTCTGAGGAGGAGGTTACCAGTTGTGTGCCACAAGGATCTGTCCTTGGTCCAATTCTTTTTAACATCGTTCTTAGTGATATTGTGGAAGGGCTGTCAGGTAAGGTTTACCTCTTTGCGGATGATACTAAAATCTGCAATAGAGTAGGCATCTAGGAAGGAGTAGATAACATGAGGAGAGGTCTAGTTAAACTTGAAGAATGGGTGAGGATTTTGCAGCTGAGATTTAATGATTAAAAAATGCAGGGTCATACATTTGGGCTGCCATAATTCAATGGAGCAGTACAGTGTAGGGGGTGAAGTACTTCTGTTCACAAAAAAAGAGAAGGACCTGAACATGATTGTGTCTGACAATCTTAAAGTAGCTAAAGAGATAGGAAAGGTGGCAGCAAAAGTTAAAAGGATGCTTGGGTGCTTAGGGAAAGGAATGGCCAGCAGAAAAAATGAGTTGATAGAGTTTCTGTATAAGTCTTTGGTGCAACCTCATTTGCAGTATTATGTGAAATTGTGGAAACCACACCTTCAAAAGGATATAAACAGGTTGGAGTCAGTGCAGAGGGTGGCTACTAAAATGATTAGTGGTCTTCATTATAAAGCATAGGAGGACAGACTTAAGATTCTTAAAATGTATATATTACAGGAAAGAAAAGGCTGGCAATCTACTTCCAGTGATACACTGCCAAGAAAACCCAGAGGTAGCTGGGTCGCTATGAGTCAACACTGACTTGATGGCACTAAAAAAAAAAAAAAGAGGAAAGACAGGATAGAGGAGATATGATAGAGATGTTTAAATACATTTGTGCCATAAATGCACAGAAGGAGAGGCTCTTTTGATTGAAAGTAAGCTCTTCTACAAAGGGACATATGAACTTCAGCTCAAAAACTTTTTTTTTTAAAAAAGAACTTATCTTGTAAATATCGGCAGATTGTGATGACTCACACAGAGCCACAATGTGTAAAAAGCTGCATTGCTGCAAGTAAGCACTAGGTTGTATCTGAAATCCTCAGCCGGTCATTTGCCCGATGTGGCCCTGTTTTGCCTTATGTCTACTTCAGAGGTATGACCAGATGACATTCAGTTGATAGGAAAACTGCAGGTTAAAGCTCTGATTTCATCATTCATATCGTCCAGCATAGAGTGAAACTAAAGGTGCTGCTGCTGTTGATTAAATGCCAGAGTGAGAGTTCCTAAGATTGTCTGTTAAATGATTAATAGGTATATTTTTAAATTTTGTAATAATAAAAAAAATCAAGTTTTTTTTTTTTAGATCTATGAGGATTGGTGCCCTTCTTTGAGAAATTCACTGATTCAATAATGAACTTAAGGAACTAGCTGAGGTCTTTTCCCCTTGCAGTAAGTGTCTAAAACTTTATAGAAATTATTTATGAATAAAATTGATTTTTTTCATAAAAAGAAGAGAAATGTTTTAAGGGAGTATTTTTGTGACGGGTGTTGATATTGAGATATTTGTTAGTTTTGTTAAGCCAGGATACGTGGAGTATGATCTTAGTCTCTCAAATTTACTGCTAATGTTTAGTGTAGTGCTTACATCATTACTACTACTACTACTATTTAGCACTTGTATAGTGCCACACACGCAGCGCTGTACAGACATACATAAAAGAGATAATCCCTACTCATCAGAGTCATGCTCATCCGAGCTTACAATCTAGTTGAGACAATACAGAGCAGTCAATTTGGTGCAAAGCACAATATGGTCTAACAATTTGGTCATGAAAATTGATGTGAGTCAGGTTGAGATAAAGAATAGAAGTCAGAATCTGAAAGTGACAGTGAAGATGTGGGTCTTTATCTTTATATTGGCTCATTTAATATACCGCTCTTTACCAGTGGCACCAGAACGGTGTACAATAACAAAATATATAAGCTGCTGAAAAAGGAAAAGAAACGCCATAAGAAATTAAGAGAAAGGATAGAGTGGAGAGAAAGAATAAAGCAGCAGACAGAACAAAACAGAGTGCACGGCAACAAAGAAATAGGTAGTCTAGGTTCAGCGAGGTAGAGGAGAGAGGGGAACGGAGGGAGGAGGAAGGTTGAAAGCAGTACAGAAAAGGTGGGTCTTCAGTTTGACCTTAAAGGTTTTATAGGAGGGCTCCAAATGGAGGGCAGGGGGAAGCGAGTTCCAGAGTCGGAGGCCCAAAAAGAAAAATGCTGAGGGAACGGGTAGACTCAAGTTGGGCTTGTGATGGAGAGGGAAGGGACATACAGTTCAGGTGGACCGACCTAAGGGAACGGTGAGACGAATGAAGATATATTAAATCGGCGAGATAGAGGGGAATACCAGTATAGATGGTTTTGTGCATGTGTATAAGTACTTTGAATTGTATACGGTAGACCAGGGGAAGCCAGTGAAGATGAATCAGAATGGGGGTGATGTGATCGAAGCGGGAGGCGTGAGTGAGAATACGTGCAGCTGTGTGGTGGACAAGTGGCAATCTGCGCAACTGGGTTTGAGGAAGGCCAGCCAGGACAACATTGCAGTAGTCCAAGTGGGATACTACCAAGGACAGTAATAATGTGGTCAAAGAGGAAACTGACAAGAGGGGGCGAACGGCACGAAGTTGTCGTAAGGTGTGGAAGGACCGCTGTACGACAGAGGAAATATGTTCTTTGAAGGACAAGGCGGAGTCCAGAATGACTCCTAGGTAGCACAGGGAAGAAACTACTGGCAATGGGGAGCAGGACAAAACCTGGATTTGAAGAGGGCCAGGGAGGGTGCTTGGCGTATAGACACAGGTAGGCTGTTCCAGGCGTGGGGTGCAGCAAGGTGAAAGGAACGAAGTTGGGAGTTAGCGGTGCGAGTGAAAGGCCTAGATAGAAGTAATTTATTAGCAGAGCGAAGTTCATGAGAGGGGATGTAGGGAGAGATAAGAGATGAGAGGTATTGAGGGGCCGTAGAGTGAATGCATTTATAGGTTAGCAGGAGAAGTTTGAATTGGATGCGGAATTGGATAGGGAGCCAGTGAAGTGACTTGAGAAGAGGAGTAATGGGGGTATGGCGAGACTGGCGGAAGATTAGTCGAGCAGCATAATTTTGTATAGCTTGAAGGGGAAAGAGGTGGCACACAGAGAGACCAACAAGGAGTAGGTTTCAGTAGTCGAGGCAAGAGGAGATTAAGGCATGGATAAACGTTTTGGTAGTGTGTTCAGAAAGGAAGGGGCAGATTTTGCTAATATTGTAGAGAAAGAAGTGGTGGGTCTTAGCTACGAGCTGAATATGTGTGGAGAAGGAGAGAGAGGAGTCAAAGATAACCCCCAGATTGCGGGCCGAGGGAACAAGAAGGATCATAGATCCATCCACGGAAACTAAGGAGGGGGGAAGAGGAGGGAAGGAGTTGGGGGGAAGACAAGGAGTTCAGTTTTGGCCATGTTCAGCTTCAAGCGGTGATGAGACATCCAGGCAGCGATGTCAGAAAGGCAGGCTGAGATCCTGGTCTGGATTGTTGGAGAGATATTAGGTGTGGAGAGGTACATTTGGGAGTCATCGGCATAGAGATGGTACTGAAAACCATGGGAGGAGATAAGTGCGCCATGGGACTGGGTATAGATGGAGAAAAGGAGGGGGCCCAAGATGGATCCTTGGGGTACACCAACATGGAGCGGGGTGGGAGAGGAGGAGGAGCCACCAGAACATACACTAAAAGAGCAATGGGAGAGGTAGGAGGAGAACCAGGATAATACAGAGCCCTTGAAACCAAGGGAGGAGAGGGTGGTGAGGAGAAAATTGTGGTCAAGAGTGTCGAAGGCAGCAGAGAGGTCGAGAAGGATGAGGACTGAGTAGATACCCTTAGATTTAGCTAGGAACAAGTCATTGGAGACTTTAGTAAGAGCCATTTCAGTGGAGTGTAGGGGACGGGAACTGGATTGTAGTGGGTCCAGGAGGGCCTGGGAGGTGAGGAAGTCGAACAACGGCGGTGGACTGCTAGTTCTAGTAGTTTAGATATGAAGGGAAGGAGGGAGATGGGTCAGTAGTTAGAAGGACAGGTGGGATAGAGTGAGGGTTTCTTGAGGAGAGGTGTGACAACCGCATGTTTGAAGTCTACAGGGACAGTTGCAGTGGAGAGTGAGAGGTTGAGAATATGAGAGATGGAGGGGACAACAGTGGGGGAGATGGGAAGTAGGAGATGGGTGGGGAGAGGGTCAGAGGAACAGGTGGTGGGTTTGGAGGAGGAAAGGAAGAGTGTAGTTTCCTCTTCAGAGATCATGGGGAAGGAGGAGAGGGTGGCAGAGGAAGTATGGATGGGGGGGGGAGAATTGGGGAGGGGGGAGGTAGATGAGGAAGTGGGGAATTAGAGGGTAATTTTGTGGATTTTGTCATGGAAGTAGTTGTCTAGGGTTTGGGCAGAAAGGGAAGGCGGGACCGGGGGCGGGGGCACCTTGAGGAGAGAATTGAGGGTATTAAAGAGGCGGCAAGGATCAGAGGCAAGGGAGTTAGTCAGATGGATGTAGTATTCTTGTTTGGCAAGTGCTATGGCTGACTGGAAGGAGCCAAGCATGAATTTTAAGTGTAGAAGGTCTTCCGGGGAGCAGGATTTGGTCCAAGCACGTTCAGCAGAATGGGCACAGATGCATAAAGAGCGGGTTGTGGATGAAAGCCAGGGCTGGGGAGCAGAACGCCTGACAGGACATGGGGTGGGTGGGGCAAGAGTGTCAAGAGCCTCGGAAAGTGCAGCATTATAACAGGATACTGCTTCGTCGATGGACTTGGAGGACATAATGGAGGAAAGAGGTGGAGAAATGGTAGAGGAGAGAGTCAAGGGATCAATATTATGAAGGTTTCTAAATAGGTCGGAAGAGACAGGACAAGGTTGAGACGGCGGAAGCTGAAGATTAAAGGTTAAAAGGTGATGGTCGGATAAGGGAAGGATTGAGTTGCGGAAGTTTGAGGGAGAGGGATTAGAGAAGAGTATCAGGTCAAGGCAGTGGCCGTGCAGGTGGGTGGGGTGGGGTCAGTGGAGCAAAGTTAGAGGTCATATGGGGAGGTGAGGGCGAGGAACTTTAAAGCATAGGGATCGGAAGGGTTATCGATGTGAATGATAAAATCGTCAAGGATGAGAGTGGGGGAAGAGGGATCCAGGAAGACGGAAAGCCAGAAGTCGAAGTCGGTAAGGAAGGTCAATTTGGACTTGTCGGGAGGGCGATAGATAATAGCTACTTGGAGGGGAGGTGGTGTGAAGAGTCGAATGGAGTGGACTTCAAAAGAGAGGGAGGAGTGTGATTGAGGCATGAGGAGGGGTTGAAATTGGCAAGAGGGAGAAAGTAGAAGCCCAACACCACCACCGTGGCCAGTGGATCAAGGTGTATGGGAGAACTGGTAGCCCCCGTGGCAGAGAGCAGCAGTGGATGCATTATCATCTGGGAGGAGCCAGGTCTCAGTTAGGGCAAGAAGGTGTAGCGCATTAGAGATAAAGAGGTCATGAGTAAATAAAGTTTGTTAGAGACTGAGCATGCATTCCATAGGGCACATGAGAAGGGGAGAGTGGAGGGGGACAGGAGAGGGACTGGGATAAGGTTGGACAAGTTACGTGAGGATTTCTTTCCAGAGTAAGACAGCAGTCTAGGGGGGGGGGGCGTTACATGAGGATCTATTTTCAGTGTAATACAGAGATCTAAGAGGGATAGGGTTGGGGTTTATATCTCTGTATGAGTGTTTGGGGCATGAGTGAGGGAGGGTGGAAGAGGAAAAGAGAGGAATATGGATGAGATTAGATAAGGTACGTGAGGAACTCTTCTTAGAGTGAGAAAGAAATCGGGGGGGGGGGGGCAGGGTTGTGGTTGATATTGCCCGAGGAGAGAAGGAGAAGGAATAGTAAAGAGCGGGGTAAGGCGGAGGCAGTACGGCGGAAGTGAGGATGGGGTTGCCTTAAGGAGACAGGGGCTGGTTGAATGAGGGGGAGGGTGTGATGAAGCTCAGAGCAGATGCTAGATAAGGAGACAGAATGGAGGGGGAGGTGAGGAATGTAGAGGGAGATTAGGGGAGAGAGGAGTGAGGGTGTTGGTAGGAGGGGAGGCAGTTGGGGAGTATGAGGAAGAGGAGGATAATGTGATGTGGGGCCATAGAGGAGGAGCAGGGGGGCTATGCAGTGTATGTTATCCTACAATCAGTGAGGTGGCTAAGGATTCTATACACTATACAGCATATGTATACTGGAAGGGGATCGAAGAATTGCTGGACTAAGCAGTTCTTTAAAGTTCTCCTGCCGCTGCCACACGCAGCGGATCGTATAACCCTCCAGCTCCAGCAAGCTCTGCAAAATGTTTGCATGTCGCTTAATACTCCGTTGTAGGCACGAACGTAATGGTGAAAATGGAGTCACTAAATTGACATGCATCTGAGGAACTGATATCCCCTTCCAGTATACAATCCACGGATCAGGGTGGACATCAGCGCTGCGGAAACTGTAATATTTGTCAAGTTACTTTAGAATTAACTGAATTTGAATATCACGGCATCAACTATAAATTACATAAAAACACCACTTGTCAGTCCACGAATGTTGTGTATGGGATTCGTTGCCCTTGTGATTTAATATATGTGGGGAAAACTATTCAAACTCTTCAAATACGGATCAATGAACACAAGAGCAAGCTTAAATGGCAGAGAAGAGAGGCTCCCATCGTTGACCACTGTTTGCAGTCTCAACACGTCTTCACAGAATTACGATGCTTTGCTATTGAACAAATCTCTTTTCCATCTCGCGGCAGAACAATGGATCACACTCTGATTTATCGAGAACAACGATGGATATATACATTAGATTCTATTATACCACGGGGGTTGAATTCCCGAATAGAATGGGAAGCTTGTTTATAAGAGCTATAATTAATGTTAATAGTCTTCCGTTTATCCATTTAACGATTATACCTTCTCAGGTGTGTACGCTTTTGTTCTAATGTTTAAATACCCCGCATGCGCGGCGTTTTAGTTAGCTCAACAGCAAGCACCAGAGAGCGCAAAATTGGAACCATCTCAGTGACACCAGAGGTAGGAGGGCTCCAGAATTTAATTTGGAATGTATAACAATTCACGACATTATGAAGTGTGTATCTTAAAAGAACTCTTTTTTATCTACAGTGCAGATTCATAATATTCCCCTGAAGAAACCAAAATGGTGAAACGCGTGACATAGCGCATGAATAAGCATCGGGAAACTACCATACAGATAAGCACTGGTTCACTGGTTCATTTTATAGATATAAGGCTTGCTTATGGAAATAATACATTGAAGTTGATAAAATTTTTGTATAAATAATACTTTTTGGCTACCAGTTTAAGAATGAGGTCGTTGATGTGCATTTAGGCATTAGTCCATTGCAGATCAAAGTACAAAGGCAGCCTATGGTTTCTGAGACCTCTGTAGCCATGAGTCTCAATATGATATATTCTACACTTCTTTGATAGAGTACAGAGTAACATTAACATTTGCATTTATACTCTGGAAAAAGTGACCATTCTATTATTTGTTGAGTATATGTAAACCTACAAGCAATGAGGCAGTAGTGGAATGTCCAGGCAAAGCAGCAAATGTTAACCTACAAGCAATGAGGCAGCAATGGAGTGTCCAAATGTTAACCTACAAGCAATGAGGCAGTATTAGTTGTTTCAAGCAATGATGAGGCAGCAATGGAGTGTCAGGCATGGCAGTATATGTAAACCTACAAGCAATGAGGTAGCAATGGAGTGTCCAGGCACAGCAGCAAATGTTGACATAGAAGCAATGAGGCAGCGTTAGTTGTTTCAAACAATGCTGTAACGATCACGGGACATAATACTACCTGGTTCAAAGCAATGAGGTGGCTAGCAAATGATCAGTGCTGCTCTGTTGTTTGTCTACTTGCGTTTTCCGCCTGAGGGCCATGCCAGAGTGCCCTCTGGCGAGGCTCTCAGGCGTGGGCCCTCCGGGTGCGGGTGCGTCCAATGGCACTTCTAATTTAAAGATCCTCGCCTCTCCCGTTGATTGGGCTGCGCTCCGATGCAGGGAGGAGCTCTGCCCTGTGCTCTTTGGCTCAACCCCGATCAGGGGGAGCCCGTTGATGGCAGTGGCAGCTGCAGTATGTGTTGTGCGCCCAATGGTGCTTCTAATTTATGCCAAAAAGAGCCTCCTTCTGGAGTTCTTAAGATGCAACATGTAAGGGTATTTATCAAGGTGTGCATGAAAATTCTTCTTAATCAAGCCTGTGGCACTCAACATGATATGAAATAACTTGGTATGTTTCTGCCACATTTTCTTGGTCTCCAACTACATTTCTTGGTAATTGAAGATCTTCTCCCTCTCAACGTGATTCTCTTTGCTTGTTCAAGGCTTTCATGAATTCAGATATAGTCCTTGTTTCCACCATCTCCACTGGGAGGTCATTTCATGTATTCACCACTCTTTTCATAAAGAAATATTTTGTTTGCTTACTCCTGAGACTATCCCCTTTCACCTTTATGCTGACTCCTTATTCCATAGCTTCCTTTCAATTGAAAGAGAACCATCTCCTGTGCATTTACATGATGGAGATATTTAAATGTCTATCATATCTTCCCTTTGCTGCCTTTCTTCCAGAGAATACATATTGAGATCTTATCTGTGTCCTCTTATGTACTCATGTGAAGATAAAGTCCCTCATTCACTCTACATATGGAAATGTACTGCCATTGGCTTATTCACCAACAAGGACAAACACAGCAGAATGCAAAAGATACTCCTTCAATATAGATCTATGATGGTGTCTATAGAGTATTGCTCGTTCCTCACCAGAGGGATTATCGACAGGTACCTTTAAGACAGCCTGCAACCCAGAGTTCAGGGCTGGGATGGCATGGCTCACAGAAAGAAGTTAAAAAACCAGCAGTCTGCAGGAGGAAAAGAGGCCCGAGGAGCCAGGAATTTGTTTAAGGCAAACTGTAGAAAGGTAGGAACTTTAACTGGGCTGGAGGAAGGGCCAGGAGACCAGCTTTGTGAAAGTTTAACAAACTGGGTCTGAATAAAAGCACATTTTGTTTTCCCTGATCTGATGTCTGTTTGGTGTTTTAACAGAACCCTCCCCCCCCCCCCCTCCATCACATGCTTCACATATGGTAGCAGAGGTGGGATTTTCTCTACCACATGACTGAGGGCAAATACATGTTCCTCCAGGTTTGGACCTCTACAACAGTTCAGGAGTTGTGTTTGTTTGTGTGGGCTAAGGGTTAGCCTTGCCCTAGTAAGGGAGCTTTTAGTTAGTGCTGGACCGACAGGCTTTGTTTTGGCCACTAGAGACTGCAAACAAGTTTTTGTTGTGAAGCAAATCCTCCAGCTTCTGGCAGAATGGCAGCAGCAACAACAAGAGTATCAGGAGCGACAACAACAACAGTGTCAGCAGCAGTTTCAATGAATCCTGCTGGAAGGGCAGCAACAACAGCAGCTGCTAATAGAGAATCTTGTTCAGTGTAGGGGGAGCTACAAAAGAGTTCCCTATCTCAGTTGACCGAGGCCCTGCAGAGACTACAACTCTACGCTTCAGCACAAGCAGTTCCTAAAATGCTGGCAGATGAACTGGACCATTTCCTGGTGAACTTTGAATGAACCAACCACATGGCTAGGTGGCTGGAGGAGACATGGACTATTTATTTTGGGAATCTGCTGATGGGCAGCAGATTCAGGCTGCATTCCAGGATGCCAACCCAAATGGGTGTGTGGCATAAGCAGCAGTCAAGGCTGCCATACTGGAGTGTGCCAGGTATACCCCAGAGTCTTACACCAGTGTTTCAGAAGGTGGGGCTCCAGATAAGAGCTTCTTCTATTGGTTGAAGGACCTCGCATGGAAGTGTTTGCAACTGGGGGGAAAGACTGGGCCTGAGAAAACCATGGTGGTGCTATTGGAGCAGTTTTTGGAGGGCTTGACCACCCCAATGAAATAGTGGGTATGTCAGCACCCCAAGCTTACACTGGAGAGTGCATTGGAAATAGTTGAGGGGTACCATGAAGCTCAGCCAGCGACTGAAATGGATAGAGAAAAGGGGAAGAAGTCAGCCGTTAGCCCAGAAGAATGAAAAGGGAAGCCAGAACAGATGTTGGCTCCCATGTTCTGACCCACAGAGTCACCTCTTAGGTGAGGGCAGGGCCCCAGTCATGACCCCTTCATCTGTTTTAGGTGTGGAGCATGGGGACACTTTGCTCGGGAGTGTCCCCCATGCGGAAGAACCCATGGAAATCAGTCTAACCACCCCTTACACCTGTGCTTTTGTGGACAGTCCCCACACAGAGTCACGGAATTTTGTGATTCCTGTGGAGCTTGAGGATACTTGCGTCCAGGCCTTGATAGACTCCGGGAGTGTGCGGACCCTCATTCGCTGGGAAACAATAACTCGATTTCAAATTGACTGTGCAAAGACAGTAATACTACTATTATTAATCATTTATGTAGCTCTTCAAGGTATACACATGCTGGTCAAACATATAAAGAAGACAGTCCTTGCTCATAGAGTTTACAATCTAATCAAGAGAGACAGAACAATACAGTACAAGAGAAACATGGAGGTTCAAATAGGAAAGGCGACAAGGAGAACAAGGGATTAGGATTCAAATGCAGCCTCAAAGAGGTAAGCCTTTAGCATGGATTTGAAGAGGGGGAGAGAAGAGACTTGATGTAAAGATAGAGGAAGTTTGTTCTATGCATAAGGAGCAGCAAGGTGAAAAGATCGAAGTCTGGAGTTTGCAGAAGAACAAAGCATTAAGAGAAGAAAGAGGAGAATGAAAGCTGTACTGTAGGTACAGTAGAATAAAGAGAGAGATTGAGGAATGAATGGTGAGGAGCAGAGAAATATGAATGGATGGAGAAATGGAAGAAAGCTGAAAGTTAAATGAAGGAAGTGAAGTCACGAGGAAAGAAAATAAATGGTAAATGAACTGAAGACCCTGAAAGAGAGTTAAGAGAAAATAGAATAAAGCAAAAACCGCAACTAAAAGAGAGAAAATTATAAAAATAGGCATCTTCAGTAGGCCAACTTCTTTAGTTTTCCTAGTAAGTCTATTGATGTTCTCTAGAGTTTATTGCAATATTTACAATGCTAGCATTTTATGGGTGTGCTCTTTCTTTTATGAATTTTTGTCCTGAGTAACATTTGTAGGGTTTTGCATAATATGCCTGATACTGGAGAGAGTTTATGAGTTGCATTCTTCTTTTTTTTACTAAATCAACGCCGTGCCTCACTTGTTTGAGGCTCTTTTCTCCTTCCCATTTTTATGTTTACCTGATGTATTTTTGATAGGTAATAGAGTGATTTTTTTTTTTATTTATTGCATGATTATCACTATGGAATTTACCTTTTGGGGTTTTGTGCATTCAAAATGTGCCCTCATGCTTAGCTATATTTGCATAAGCAAGGGAAATATGTTAGTTATAAAGACTGCAAGACCTATGTATCTATCTATACAGCTGTGACTTAAATGGCAGAGGCATAAGGAAAACTGATTAAGATTTGCATCTTAGAAAATGCTGATGCTCTCAGTGATGATGTAACAACACAGTGAATCATGTCTTAAGTCTTCAATATGCAGCACTCTTCCCAGAAGAGCCTTCCTTCAGTGACTGTTTCCAAGAATCATACTTTAAAGCATGACTATACCTCTTTCATCCTTCCCCACTTTAGATGACTAAGTACAAAATGTTGCGTGTTGACATGCACTAAAGATGAGCATTAGCTGAAAAGTAAGAAAATAATGTGTTGAGACAAATGAGAGACAATAGTGCAATGAGCAGATGGCATTACTCTTTGTATTTATTTATTTATGAACGTTCATATATCACTTTCCCCAACAAATTTTGTTCAATGTGATTAACAGCATAAAATTTCACAATACACCTATAAAAAAAAGACAAAGATAACACTAAACAGAATGAAGTTCTATTTGATGCAGAATAACAATTCTTGATGGCTTTATCGAGTAGAAGATAATGTTGGGGCTTTAATTTGAAAGCTAATATAAGGGGATCTTAACAGTCCTATTGGCAATACTGCGCTCAAAAGGTTTCCAAATAATGAGAGAAATATCATACATATATGATGCATTTCGACAACCTAGATCACCAACAGAGCCTAGATAGTAATCAGGCTCTATGAACATGTGGGTCAATATTAAAAACCAGCAGTAGGTGTTTGTTTAAAATGGTCTTCAGAAATATATGTATATTCAGCATTGCTATATGGATAGGCAGTGGCACTGAATAGGCATGAAGAGTACTTGCTACTGGCAGCTATAAGTATGGAAGGCAAGTTTCTAACCGGGCACCTAGTTTAAAGTAGCCAAATTAGCCTGTTTTAAGCCTAAGAGTAGTCTACTTTTTCTTATAAAATACTGGTATAAGTGGCGGAAAACATTCCTTGAAGTGTGTTCCTGCGCTTAGATTTATAAAGAACACGTGTTAATTATAAGATTTTGTAATTTATGCACAAACTCGTGCACTCTGCCCATATAATCCATTTCCCTTCTAACATTATCTTAAAAATATTCTTATTTTCTCTCCATTCATCTAGACACTTGGTTAACTACAAAAATGCTGCAACTACCAAATTTTCCTCAGTACTGGCTGTAGCTCCCATAAATTGCACATCCGTCTCTCTACTGTTCTGATCTCTATCACATCCTGTGTTAACATAAATATGCTCCAGCAATGTAAATATGTTTCTAGTTATAATTCCTGTAATGTAAATATGTTCATAGTTATACCAACTTGTTGCAAATTGTCATATGTAAGCTCTTCATTATCATCTAGTTATCATGTTATGTATATGGAAACCATGTAATCTAGTTATTATGTTATATGTAAACCTTGCTCAAATGTTATTTGTAAAACACGTTCATATGTTTCATGTAAACCGCACTGATCTGTAATAGCACGGTATATAAAAACAAATAAATAAATCACTTTTTCCTCTTGGAATAATTCTGGGCATCTCATACTCTATTGCTGGAATTTGATCATCTTCTGCCAGGTAATGGCAGCTTGCATAATCTCAGGAATTGCCATGACCGGCATCTCGGTGACTACCATGTCATCACTCTTCTTAGATTAAGATCTCTAAGCCATCGACAAATTGCCTTTTTAAAATTTTATCTGGGTTTCCAGTATATATATCATGTACACATGTATTTGTATCTTTGTTAACTTATCTTGTAGGGCATAAGCATAATCCATTATTGTTTCTCTTGGCAACTGCTTTCTATCATAAAACTCTTTTAGATGTTCACTCACTGGAACATAATCCCCATACATGCTGGTTAAAAATTCAAAGATATCTTCTAGAGATCTGTGGGAAGAAGCAGCCATAAATCCCAACAAGCCAGGCTCTGCATGCAAAGTAACACAAAAAATAGAGGAGGCAGGTGACACTTTACCTCACCTTTGCTGAGCAGTAGCATGAGATGCACAGGCTTCTCTGATCCCACATGTGGGTGGCGCAGCCTTTCCCCATGGTCTTTCCCCTCCATCAATCTCAGTGCCACTTGCTCAGAGGCAGCCATGTCGCTGATTAGATGAAGTTCTAGTTCTCTCTGAGCAAGAACCACCGGGATCGAGGGAGGGGTCAGATCATAGGGAGAGGCAGTGTTGCCTGCATGTGAGATGAGAGAGAACTGTGCCTCATGTTATTGCATTTGTGCAGCTGTGCTGTCTATAGCTGGTGCAACAATTCAAACATGCTATGCCTGTACTGTAGGCCTGGACAAATTTTGTGTAGATTTCAGAGCCAGGCCAAAATCATAGGAGCCAGTTCTTATGACTCTCACACCCATTACCCATTGCCTTTCATGCTGGTCTTATATTCTCAAGTCTCACGTGACCAGTACTAGAGTTCCTATCCCGCACAACATCTTAGACAGAAATATAGATAACAGTTATAGCTTCAGATATTAAATGTCTGTATGTGTGTGTGGTGTAATGGTGCTGTGCCTGTCTGTGTGTGGGATGTGGTGATAGGTGTCTCTGTGTGGGTGGAGTGCGGAAGTGCGGTGCATGTATTTGTGTGCTGAAGAGCTGGGGAGGCTCTTCGTGTGATGTAGAGGTGGGGTGCTTGTGTGTGGTGTGAAGCTGAGGTGGATATCCTTATGAAGAGAGGCTAGAAAGGTTAGGGCTCTTCAACCTTGAAAAGAGATGGCTGAGGGGAGATATGATAGAGGTCTATAAATTAATAAATGGAGTGGGATGGGTAAACGTAGACCAATTGTTTACGCTATCAAAATATAGAAAGATGAGGGGGCATGCAATGAAGCTACAGGGTAAACTATTTAAGACTAATAAGAGAAAATATTTTTTCACTCAATCTATAATCAAACTCTGGAATTTGTTACCGGAGGATGTAGTAAAGGCTGTTAGTGTAGCTGGGTTTAAAAAAGATTTGGACAAGTTTCTGGAGGAAAGCTCCATAAATCATTATTAAAGTGGACCTGCGATATCCACTGCTTGACCCAATACAAGCATTGTGAAAGCTGTGTCTTTTGGGGAAACTGCTAAGTAGTTGTGACTTAGATTGGAAACAGGATACTGGGCTTGATGGACCTTGGTCTGACCCAGTATGGCACATCTTATGTTCTTAACTTCACCATCTCTTTTGCCTGCCCCTTTAAATGGTTGTTTAACTTCTACACCTGATCTTCCCATGGAATCCTAAAGATGATCAAAGCAGTTTTCATCTGTGAAATCCAGTCCTCTACTGTCAAGCCTCCATTTTATGCAAGCGTTCCAGAGAAATTAGGAATTTAATTCTCTCATGTAATAAATAATGTAGATGCTGGAGTCATACTCCAACCAAACTCCACCTATACACAGGCCACAGTAAAAGTATGTTATATTGGATCTATGTGCACACTTATATAATAGCACTCCGTGTAAAAGAGTTTTATGTTTCCTTTTATGTTAATAACCCACACATTGTTTTCCATGTAACCTAGTTCTTATGTAATCTAGTTTTATGTTCACCTAATGTTTAATGTAATGCAATATTGCACTGTTTTGCTATATTGTTGTTTTAAGTTCCTTGTAAACCGCCCCTGATCTCTGGAAGGGGCGGTATAGAAAAGCACACAAATAAAATAAAAATAAAATAAATCTATGTGCATAAATGGCCACTTAAATGGGTAAATGACTATAATACTGAGATTTAGGTGTATTCATGGTGCCTAAATATAGGCAGCTCCTTATAACATTACGCCATAGTGATAATATTCAGTCATCATATGTATAGCTAAGCAGTTTAGTTTAGGACAGCTTTTTCTGTGTTCTAAATTAAGAAGGTTATAAGGCTTGTGTGGGATTTGTGCATGAAAATACCAACATTTACACATGGAAACAGCATCCCCATGGAAAATGGTGATTTTGGAATGGGTGTGCTTTAAACCAGTGATGCAGAGTTTCCACTTTTTGAAAAGAGGCATGTTGGGGGTGTGCTATGGGCAATGTAGAGGTTAACATGTGTAGAACATACTGTATTCCACAAAACATGTCAGTATGCATGTTTTATCATCTGGTCTTTGGTACTTGAAGAGTACTTTATGTCACTGGGGCATCTTCAAATTTGTATTCAAATTATATGCAGTGCTCTACCAGTTTCGATTTTTACCATTTTTTAAACAAGGGCATCATATCACATAGACTACTCCACTTATCTGACAGGATATAATTGCCGTCAATCTAATATCCTTCTGTGGTGGAAAGGATAAAATGGTTCACCTCAATTGATTACGGTACTCAAAATTTAAATTCTCTTCATAAATATAAATTAATATATTTTCTTCATTTCACAATTTCTTTTTCAATATCAAGTCCATACTATTTCTTACATTCTGCAGTATTACTCAGTTATTACACAGGTACACTAAACAAATTTTTTTTTAAACTGCCTCTAATGTTTCGATTGATTTTTACGTTTTTTGGTGCGCTGAATCCAAATCTGGTAACCAATTTGCTCCATCACGTACAGATTTTTTGCTACATTGGGTTAGCAGTTTGAGGTGAACGTTTCAGATTGAGTGCGATCGAGATAAAAGTTTCTTGGATGAATTCTTTATACTAATTGTTTAGTAGTTATTCAAATAAGAATAAAGAAAATTGTAACAAGGCAGCACATAAGAATAGAGTAATGTCAACAAAACACACTGTGATGGTAGCAAAATTGTCTGCACTTAAAACAGTCACATACATGTGCACAAACATTGAGCATATAAGAGCGAGGTTAGACACAAAGCAAAGCAAAGAAATGTGCAAAAAATGTTGTACAGGTATGTATGTAAGAATAGAAAACGCAAACCGCACCATTGCAATACATGAAGACAAACAGCCGATGGTGTGAAAATAAAATTCTAATAAATGAGATCCGACACTGTGGTAATAACTAGCAAATTTTTATTTCAAAGTTTAGTAAAAACACGATATTTGTCAACACAGTTTAGATTTTAAAGTCATTCTTGGGTCAATCAATCTCCTGGTGGGCCCGTTTCTTCTTCCCCCGAATGCTTCTCTTGGTGCGCTGCTTGGCGTATTTTTCATCTGGGGTTTCCCGCAGCAGCAACCAGCAGAAATCAGCCATCATAGTGGTGTTCCATCTTCCTTGGTACCTTCTCTCTGCGTCCTTGATGTCCTGGTGAAACCTTTCACCTTGTTCTTCACTGTACGCCCCCAAGTTTTCGGGAAAGTAGTTCACATGGGAGTGCAAGAAATGGACTTTCAGGCTCATGTTACAGCCTTGTTCTTTGAAGGCATTGAGCATCCTGGCAACAATATTCTTATAGTTCTCATCCCGCCTGTTCCCCAAGAATTTGAGAACAACATCCTTGAAGGAATCCCAGGCTTCTTTTTCCTTCTCAGACATCGTTTCAGCGAATGCTCATCTGAAATGAGTTTCCTTATATCAGGGCCAACAAACACTCCTTCCTTTAGCTTTGCTTCAGAAAGTCGGGGGAACTTTGAGCAAAGGTACCGAAAGCACTCACCATCTTTTGGAAGGGACTTGATGAATTGCTTAATGAGACCCAACTTAATGTGGAGAGGTGGTAATAGAATTTTATCACGAGGTACCAAGCTCTCATGAAGAACATTTTTTCTCACCGGGTCTCAAATACTCCCGAATTGGCCAGTCTTTTTTCCCCCAGTGTAGGTCGTGGGCCTGGCTATCCCACAAGCAAAGGAAGCAGGGATATTTGGTGAAACCGGATTGTTGCCCTAATAGCATGGATAGAATTTTAAAGTCTCCAAAAATCATCCACTTATGCTCATCATAACGAATCTTCTGAAGAATCAGGGCCAAATTCTCGTATTTTTCTTGGAGAATAACAGAGTGAGCAATAGGAAGTGAAGCGAATGTGTTGCCATTATGAAGAAGAACACCTTTTATGCTGTCTTTTGACGAATCAATGAACAGCCGCCATTCAGCAGGATCATATGTGAGTTTAAACTTTTCCATCACTCCGTATATATCGTTGCAAAATACCAAATCTTCCTCTTTGCTGAAATACTTCAAAAATTGTGTCTCGCGGGGGGCGGAGCCTGATGTCCAGCGGGATGGTCGCATAACGCTGAGGCTCCCGAGAGGCCTACTCAGAATCCTGAATTAACACCTCACATATTTGGAACTTTTACTCTGATCTTGCCGGGGCACATTGGTGAGATGGCGGGGACCAAACCAACGCGCCTGGAATTTGGGTCTTCAGCGGCTTCTCACGGCAAACGTTCCAAAACTGAACCTCCGTCCCCGCAGAAGGGGCCAGCCTTGTGCGAGGGCCCCGAAATGCAGCAGGAAATCCTCGTAGAGATTAGAGGGGTCAAAAACCTTGTGCAGGCAAACGGTGAAGCACTCCGAGCGCTGCGGGACGATTTTGGTGTGCTGCAAAGCAAGCTAGAAGGGCTTTCTTCGCGTCAGGACAAAATGGAGAGCATATTGGACTCCCATGCGGCCCGGTTGTCCAAACTCGACAAAGTTGAACGACAGGTGCGGGCCTTGCAGAAAGAGGTGGGAGATGGCAATAATAGAGCGCGCCGCAATAACATACGACTCGTGGGCATACCGGAGGGAGCGGAATCGGGAGACATGAAAGAGTTTTTATGCAAAATCCTCCCTTCCTTGCTCCAAATCACCTTTACCAAAGATTTGGAGATTGATCGCGCTCATCGTGTACCCACAAGCATAACGCTCAACAGGAAGACCCCGCGGCCTATCATTTTTCGACTATTGAGATATCAACACGTGGAGCAAATTCTAAGTGCCTCTCGGGCAAAGGGCCATATGGAGTTTGAGAGCCACAAGATCTCCTTCTATCCCGACTTGTCTAAACCCACAGTCGACCGCCGAAAGCGCTTTCTGGAATTCCGACCGAGGCTTCAACAACTACAAGCACACTATGGCCTGATGTACCCGGCCAAGCTCCGAGTCACGCTTCACAATCAGACAAGAACATTCGAGGACCCTGATCTACTAGCGGAGTTTTTGGATTCCAAAGAAGCCGACTTGATGCGCTGACTTCCAGAATATTCCTGCAAGTCTCCTTATATCTGCTGTACCGTACCGGCCATATTGGATCTGCCGCAGCCTAGCAAAGAGTCTGGCGTGGGCAGTCTGTTGCCTTACTCTTGATGGTATCTGTGACCCGACTCCATCTACCCACAGTAGCCTCGATGAGTATCAGAGACAGTGTTATTATGGACTCTGGTGTTTCTTTTCTTTTTTTATACATGTCTTCTATTTTCTCTCTAGGGCCTCCTCCCGCAGACATATGGTCGCCATATTCTTTGGGGTTTTGCTTCTTCTCTAAGATACGTTGGTACATACTTTTCAATATGGGGTGTATTAGCCAGAATACTCGGTGATTATGACATTGTTGTACAGATTCTGCTTATGTTCTATGTTATCAAGCGCCCTTACCTAAAATGTCTACTACCGCTTGATGGCACCATGTAGGATTTTTCATTGAACGTAAAAGGCATCAGTAATCCGATAAAACGGAAGAAAATCCTAAGCTATCTCAGTCCGGAAGCAGCTGATCTGATTTTTCTCCAGGAAACGCATTTAAATTCGAGGGAAACTCTTAAACTCAATATTAAACCTTACATGGTGGCCGCTTGTTCCCCAGCCGTTTCTAAAAGATGTGGGGTTGCCATACTGGTTGGGAAGTCTTTGCATGCTACTGTTGTTGCGACTAGCTCAGATGCAGAAGGTGGATGGTCTGGAGTTCACCTCAAGATGGGTAGCCTAGAAGTTACATGTATATGCTTTTACGCTCCTAATGTTGATGACTGTGCCTTTTTTTTGCTACCATTGCTCAGGTTGCGTAAGCTGCTGCTAATACTTCATTGATCATTGGGGGGGATTTCAATCTAGTCCTTGATCCCCTGATTGACCAACAGCCGACTAGGACGAGTGGTCCCCCCAAGAGTCACGCTACGCTTACCTCCCTGATCAAGGATCTTGCTTTAGTTGATCTATGGAGATTACTACGCCCCAATGAGCTTGACTTCACCTTCTTCTCCTCCCCTCATAAATCTCAGTCTCGCATAGACTTCTTTCTAATCTCAAAACTGTTAGTTCCTCAGGGGACACTGCAAAGATTTACTCCCTACATATTTCAGATCATGCTGTCATTTCCTTTCAAGGGGATCTGGACACCCCAACAGCTTTTCTCTGTAGCTCGTTGGAAAACCTTTTCGGATTTACAAAAGGAATTTGCGTTACCAGCGAAACACTACTTTCAATTGATGCAGCTTCAACACTGCCTCAAAAGTGCACGAATCACGCCGCCCTCTGCCCCTACTGAGGATGGGCTATTAGAGATAGTTCACTCCATTAGTAGTACACATGGGGTAGCCTCTAATTTCTATAAAATACTTTGTCAGGGTGCAGACACGGCCACTTTTAGAACCCAACAAGCCTGGGAGCGCGAACTGCAAACCACTATAACCCCTGTGCAATAGAGCGTTTTTTTGGCGTAAAGTAGTGCGGGTTTCCCGGTCTGCCTCTATTACCCAAACTCTCTTCTTCTTTGCACACAGATGCTTTTCTATCCCAGGAAAGATAGCCAAATGGAACCCAAATGCTAGGGACCTGTGTTGGTCTTGCCATACTGCTGTGGGATCCTTCGCTCATGTTATTTATGAATGTCCTCAACTGCAGGTCTATTGGGGGCGGGTCTGGGGTCGTATTCAATCTATCTTACACTTTCATGAACCTCTTTCTTGGAAGGTCGTGGGTCTCCGCTCTGTGGCGGAGGTCCCCTCTCTTCCTAAGAAGGGTCGCTTTCTCCTTGATTTCCTGCTAGGTATAGCCATATGCTTAATCACGAGGAATTGGAAGGATAGCTCTCGACTTACTGTCAATGAATGGTGGAACCTCGTCTGCTTATATAGTAAATATGAGCAGATACCTCGGAGAGCTATTCCCCATGTCCAAACTCACTCTTGCTTGCCTAAATGGCAGATGCTTAATGATTATGTACAATTTGCTCATTGCTCCAACATGCCTGTATAATGTGCACTCATCATGTTTTAGATCATCGTTAGGTTTTGTAATACAATAATGTAAGTACACGCCCGCTTCGGGAATGCTTAGTTTTCTAGAGAAGAAGCAGGGGGGAGGGGGGTGGTAGGGGTTTACTTTGGTGTATGTATTACACGTTATGTATTTGTCTTTTAGCTGTATGTCTTCCTTTCCTTTGTTGTTATAAAACGAAAATAAAGAATTTAAAAAAAAAAAAATTGTGTCTCGCGGTTGCGGTACCAATAAAAAGTTGTTCCTGGTGACAATAGATTTTTCTGTTTAAGCCGAGAACCTAGCAGTTGGGCAGCATCTTTTGGGAGTCCTAAATCCCGGACTAAATCATTCAATTCAGCTTGAGAGAAAAGTTCAGGTTTCGGATCTGGTTCAGTTTCAAACTCGGAAGTACTGGACTCATCGGGAAAAGCCATCTGATGAGTCTCATCATGATCAGAACCGTCCACACAAATATGATCCAAAGATTCTGGTGGTTCAGGCACAGGTACTTCGTTGCTATGAGGCATAGGCCTAATTGCTGAGGGAAGGTTGGGGTAACTTATTACGTTCTTATTTTTTAAGTTGTATCCCTTAACAATGCAAGAGCAAAAATAGCAGTCACTGCTGTGGTCTCTTTGTTCACGCCACATCATAGGTATTCCGAAACGAAATGCTTGTTTTTTACCTTTCATCCATAAGCGTAGATCTTCCTCACATGTCTTGCACACTTTGTGAGGAGCCCACGGTTTGTCTTGATCGCCTAACTTCAAACCGAAATAGGCGAAATATACTTTTTTAATAAATACAGAAATGTTCCTCTGCCGCTTTTTCACGGTATATTCCCCACAAATAAAACAAAAACTGTCCGGAGAGTTGACGCAACCTCTGGCTCTGTGAGCCATCACAAATACACAGCACTGCAAACTACAACTGTAGTGAACCACTTCGGAATAAAGCTGGATTACGACTGAGCAAACAAAAGGTAATAATGAACTTGCAAGAAACTGAAATTTGACAGGAACGTTCATGTCGCAACCACCGTGTTTGAGCGAGCGAACGAGGCGAGGCGAACAGGAAAGAACATGCGCCAGCGCGAGTACTGGATTTAGCCCCCCGCCTCCCAATTGTCCTGTTAATGTATAAAATGAATACAAAACACTCTAAAATATCATGAGGGAGTGTTTCTAGTTAGTTAACCATTACAACCTCTATTTTGAGCCAAGAAAATAAACTGCAGTCGGCTAAAAAGAAATTATGTGAACATTCCTTATATGGGTAAGAAATCTAATTTTGCAAGAAAACGTGACGTGATGGAACATTTTGGCTGTTTTTCCTGGATTCAGCACCCCAAAATCTATAGGAATCAGTTGCAAAACTGGAGGCAGTTTTTTGGTAGTGTACCTGTGTTATTGATGCACCACTAGCCAACACGTGATGTGGCATTTTAGAAAAGACATATATGTATAGTGTGACAAGGCAGAGGGTTTAAAACCTAGGAATAAGGCTTTAAAGCAGTTCTTTTCAGTAGAAGCTGTCAGTAAAGCAGGTCAAGAAAGGGTTAAAGTTGTAGCCCAGAAAGATTCTCTGCACAAGAGAACACAAAGAGAGCCATGCCCCAGCTCCAGCTTAACCCAGGGAGCTGACGTGGGAGAGAGAGGGGCGGATTCAAAACTGATAGGGCAGCCCCGTCCTCTTAATCAGGAAGGAGCAGTTAGTAGAGGAGCAGCTGCTGAGAAGGAAACTGAAAGTGAGACTGAGACTGAAAGGACGAAGGGAGTTCAAGGTTCAGCTTCTGGAGGAGACTCAGATATTGAGTGGGATCAAGCCAGAAAGCTGAGGACCAGAGGAAGCACGAAAAGAGGCAGCCATTACCAGGATAGCCTAAGAGGCTTGGAGAGGTGCCAGCCAGATTGCAGAGAGTCAGAGAGAACTCTGGAGAGGCGTCTGGAAAAGCTTCCAGGTAGGAACTACCCCAAGTCAAGCAAAGAGGAGAAACAGATTAGAGGTCATTTTAAACATGGGGAGAAGAGTTTTAAAACCTTGCCCAGAAGAGATAGAAGTACCTCTCTAGAATCTTCCTTGGAAGCTACAGTCACACGTGGGAGGTTGGGCAGAAGGAAATTGCCATTTGTTAACCTGCAAAGATATTCCCAAGGCAGACAGCGTGTCAGAAGCTCCAGTTCTGAGTACAGCCCAGCTGATTCTAAACAAACAGCTAATTGCAGGCTACAGAGCAGAACGTGGAGGTCAGACCTTGCCGAGCAACTTGCTACACAGGAGCCAGGGAGGCAGTACCAAGACAAATGTTTACCTCCTAACCAAAGAGAGAATCTTAGTCATGCCAGGAGAAAGGTGAGCCCTTTTAATACTGTGTTTAAGAGTGCTGGTAATGCTAAATCCCTGCATGTACCCAGAAGGTTGAATGAAACTAAGTGGAAGCAGCTTAATGCACTTATAGAGCAGTGGAAGTCTGTGGACTTACCTAAACCTAAATATAAGGACTTATCAGATGCTGAAGTGGAGCCGATGCAAACTGAAGCACCTTTATCAGAGGATAGTTATTCTGATATGGACTGTGGTTTTTGCCAGAAAGAGTGAAAGCTGTAAAAGTAATTCCAGTAATAAGTAGCTGAGAAAGCCTGATCGTTTTACCTGAATTTTATATGAAGAAAGGCAGCGTTCTGCCTGAGTGGAAACTCAACTCTCTTTGTGCAGCTGTGAAACTAAACGCAATGCTGTGAAATTGCTTATGTTTGGACCTAGTACCAGAAGCAGTGCTTAGTCTGAGGAAAAGCACTTGTATTTAAAACCTGGAAAGAAGTTTGAGAAGATATGTTTGTTTGAAGTAATTGCCTGAGAAGCATCAGGAGGACTTTGTTATTGTTCTTTCTTAATTTGGCACAAGTACCAACATCTGATTTCTGTGTTTGGGGAAGTAGGTGTATGAAAATTCCTGTGCGACAATAAACTTATTGTTAACCCCTTTAACCTTGGCTGTGATTCACTTGGCCTCACAACTACATGGATACCAGGTTACAGCGTTTCAAGGTCCATAGAAATACTGTGGTCCCACCTGCCAACCCTTCTAGGCAACTACCTATATTACCCTAGAGGGGGAAGGTGGGTGTGTGACAATAGTTAGAATCTGGAACATCTAGAGCAGAGCATTCAAAAACTCGGGGGGGGGGGGAGGGGATGACAGCACTGAAGGAAGGCATCTATAAGTGCCTTCTGAAATAGCTTCATCTCCACCCTAAAAAATGAACGGCCCCGTAACCGGTTATAGAGGCGGGCTCCATGCAGGTTGAACAGGTGTAGATCATTTCAAAAATGTGGACATCCCAGAATTGCATGGCCTTAGACTTGTCGGCAGGGGTATTTCAGAAGAGGAACCACTATCCTATGAAACTTACACATCCCAGCCTGCCATTTTAGATACTTGTATGTGTGGCAGCAGGCCAGTAAAATGTTTGGCATTTGTATTTACACTCAGGTTTCTTTGAGGAGGAAATAATAACTGTGGCGATGTAAGCACATTATGCACTTTCCCTTGAAGAGTCACCATTATGAAATAAATAAGCATTTTTTTGCACTTTATTTACGATCAGGAGCAGGTATAGTTATCGACATCTCACCAACTAGGGCTAGATGTGCTTGTGTCGTTCTGAAACTGAACCTTGGTGTACATCTCCCTTGCTCCGCCTGGGTCACACCTCTATCATAACCTCACTGTACATGGACATTCTTGTGCTGGGGACATCTCTATACCCAACTTCTAAAATGGTTCCAGGGACATCTATATGATTTACACATCTAAGTGCCCATTTTCAGATATCCGGCTCATGAATAGGGCTTTTAAAATCCCCCACTTAGTGTATTTATTTAAATGGAGCTCAGCCATCGGCCCTTGTCAGCAGTAAACATAGAAACATGACAGCAGAAAAAGACCATATGGCCTATCTAGTCTGCCCTTCCATACCAACTACTATAGTCCCTTTTTTTACTTTAAAGACCTTCTGTGTTTGTCCCATGCTTTCTGTCCTCATCTCTACTACCTCAATTGGGAGACTATTCCACACATCTACCACTCTTTCCATAAAGAAATATTTCCGCATATTACGCCTGAGTCTATCGCCTTTCACCCTCATCCTATGTCCACTTGTCATAGAGCTTATTTTCAATTGAAAGAGGCTCTCCTGCATTTATGCAATGGAGGTATTTAAACATCTCTATTAAATCTCCTCTATCCTGCCTTTCCTCTATCGTAGATAGGTGAGGTTTTTCCTCGCCCTTTCAGGCACAGGGGCTAAGCGGATAGCATCGACAATTGGTACTACCTGGCTAGTTCCTGCGGGTTAGGCAGAAGGGGGGCAGGTTATGCGCTGATGATGCACATAGCACCACCCAGTTCAAAATCGAGCCCTAAGTCTTTTTTTTTTTAAAGCAGTGTTAAAAAATACATTCATATTAATGAAGACTGTATATGTTCTTGCCCCAACATACACATTTCAACATGCAGCAAAGCTCATCATCAAAAGACGCCATGTATGCGCACTATCTATAAGGAAACCTGACCGTTGATTGTCTAATAAAACCAGTGCCACTCAATCTAGTTATTCAGTCCCAATGGATACATCATTTGCACTTGAAAATAAAAGCCTACTCCCATTGACATAGGTTTATGTTCTTGAGAGGACTAGTAAAAGCTCTGACTGGGCTCCACAGGGCACATTTGTAAGCATTCATAATCATATCGCTTGGAGAGCCCCTTTCGCAGACCTACTGCACATCTCCCTCACATGCTTTTTAAATTCATATAGTGGAACAAAGTCTCTGTAATCACAAAAACTGTCATAGGTAGGTCGTTTTTTTATAACTCGTAAATAGAAATTCAAACTCCTCTGAAGTCAAACAATGATGAGCTAAAAAACCTAAAGTTTTTATCACAAGTATTATGTTATAAAAAAAAATATTGAAGACTCCCCTCCAACAACCTAAGAATTTTATTTCTGTAACATATTTGTATTTTAATGTTCCCTTTCTAAGGACAGCTATCATGAGATTGTGATTCAAACTGTCCAACGTATAAATTGATCGCATTGAGATAATCATGGCTCCCACTGCCATATCTTTTACTTGTTAGTAATAAATTCCATTATTTAGAAAACCATTTTTAAATAAAAAATCACGGTTAGTTCACATACCAGGTGCTAGTGGGAATCAAATCCTGGTTTATTGGTTACCAAGCCAGTGCTCTAACCACTAGGCTACTCCTCCACTCCTTTGCATTTTGCATTGCAGATGCAATCAAAAAGTATCGAGACTTGTACAATAACACAATAAGAATAACACTGACAGTTATTGCACTGTCTCCTTCAAATAACACACACTTCTTCCTCCTTCTGAAAAAACACACTTCTTCCAGCATTTCTGCCACTGATGGAAACAATTTTGAAATGCCTCTTTCATTATGCTGAGAGCCTGATGTGACAAATTTTGCTTAATGGTCTCCAAGTCATCAAATTTCCTTCCTTTCAGTGGTAATTTCAGTTTTGGAAACAAGAAAAAGTCACAGGGTGTGAGGTCAGATGAGTACGGAGGCTGACAGACTTGCTCGATTTGGTGTTTGGCCAAGAACTGCTGGACAAGTGTGATGAGGAGAGCCCTGCTGAACTGATGGAAATAGGAAAAGATAGTGAATATACCTTTAAGGAAAGAGACATTCCTGAAATTCACAGGTTCCAGACTGCAGTCAAAGAAAGAAAGCACGGAGTTGATAGAGCCAGTTTGCCACACCCAAGCTCTGCTGACGTAAGTGCAAGCTTAGGAGGTAATGGCAAACACCTGTGCAGAGACAGAGAAAGGCTAGCTAAGAAGTAGCCTTATAAACCCTGCTCAGATGGGGAGAAGGGGGTTCAGGATCAGGTTGCTGTTCAAACTGTTTGTGTTCCAGTTCCAGTCCAGAATCGTGGGCAAGTTCAGAGTGTTCAGCGTGTTTCAGCTATTCCAGGAGTTCAGAGAGAGGAACTCAGAGGAGGAAACATCAGGGGAAGGAGAAGGACGTGGAAGGAGCCTGAGAGCCAAGAAATCACGTGTGCTTTGCTTAGAGAAAGAAAGCAGGGAAGTCTTCTACCTCGGGTCTCAGACCGAAGGTTTCAAGCTGCTCAAAGGTGGGTGAACAAGGCTATAGCTAGAAGTAACCAGAACCCAGCCTGGAGCAAGGAACCGTGGCTGAACAGCGGAGAGGAACCAAGGCAACTGAACCAGGGAGAGATATCCCATACTAGAGGTATAGACATTCCTTACCGGGGAAACCAGTGCAGGAGGGAGGTCCAGGGATTTCCCCAGAGAATTCACCGAGGAGCAGATTGTGGGAGTTCAGAGCCAGACATATATGCTTTAGAACAAGAGGATATGCAAGTGGACTGTGCGGAGCAAAACTCCATATCAGGTGAATTGCCAATGGATTGTACATTATGCCAGACAGAAGCTATGAAAGTCTGTTGATAAGAAATGCTTGATAAAGAAAGGTCTTGAGAAGCAGTGTGAATGAACTAGTTTTTTTTGCTAAGAAATACCTACTAACTCAAGAGAATGTTGCCAGCTTCTACATTTTTGTGTTTAAAGGAGCAGAAGGTAAATGAGGACATTTAACTTTGCTTAAACAGAGAAGCTGTATTTTGTTTTGCTGATTACCTTATGAAAACAACTGCACATGTTTTAAAAGCTTATGAAACTTCCTCAGTTCCAGCTTATGTATAATTTCTGAAGTATTGCTTGTAGAAGAATATCCTGACGTTGTGTGTTTGAACCTTAGTGCTTTTTGGAGAAAAAATAAACTTTTGTCTTTGCCTTTAACCCTTGGCTTACACGACTATCCTTGAACGAGGAAAAACTACAAGTCCCAGAATGCCTCCCTGTGGACAAGAATAGTGCTTAATTCCTTTATTAGAGGACTAAAATTGGCAGCCCTTTGCCTCTAGGCCCTCGGCCGGGGCTGGGGTCACGACACAAGATATGATACGTTAGCTGAGGCATTATCGTGATGAAGTAACCATTCATCATTTCTGTGCAACTCTGGCCTCTTATGATGAACTGCATCTTTCAAACGAGTCATAACTTGGATGTGGTACTCCTTATTGATGGTTTGCCCTTTTAGTGCATACTCATGATGAACAATATCCTGGTAATCAAAGAAACTGAAAGCATAACCTTGACATTGCTCCTCATCTGACGGGCTATCTTGGGTCTGGGAGAGTCTGGAGTCTTTCATTGTGAGGACTGAGCCTAGTTTCCATGCCATAACCATAAACCCATGACTCATCACCAGTAATCATTTTTTTTATGAAATCGTAGTCATTTTCAACACATTCCAACAACTCCCTGGCTGCAGACAGTTAATGTTCTCTTTGGTCAGGGGACAGGAGTTTCGGCACAAATTTTGCAGGCACAAGTCTCACCCCCAAATCAACAGTAAGAATGGACTGCACTGATCCAAAACTGATGTCCATGTCCTCAACAAGCTCCCTGATAATCAATTGACAATTTGAGCATATTGCAGCACACACTGCTTCAACTTTGTCTTCAATCCTGCTCGTGGATGACCTTCCAGAACGTTCGTCACTGTCAATAATTTGGCAACCCTCTTGAAAATGTTTATACCAGCCATGAACTCCAGCATGACTCATGCATTCATTGCCATACACTTGCTGTAACTTGTCATAAGTTCTCTTTGCACAAATCTTCAAGTTTCTGGCAAAATTGAATGCAAATTCACTGTTCAATTTTTTCACTTATTGTAAATCTGATTAACTGTTTTTACACAATGCCAAGCATTACGTGAATTAAAAAAGTACAGATGTGCAGCAACCATGCTACACTCTGCACAAGCAGAGCACATAACTACTGTAGGTCACTGCATGTTAATAGCATCGTGGTGTGTGTCGTGAAGTGCAAGGTTCAGAACCGATGGAAACAGAGGTTTCTGTGGAAAATGAAACCAAAGCTGTCAGTGCTGAGTCAAGCATGGAGGGTTGGCATGGAAACCATAAACAAACCTCGTCACAGAGGGCTAGGGAACGCCCATCCCCTGAGCTAGCTCCTACCTCATCAGGGAACTGTGAACACCTGGGGGGAGGTGTGGCTCAATACAACGGGGGAAGGAAGCTAGATAAAAACCCTCTAGTAAAATATATGAGGGAGACAGACACAGACACGGGCAAAGATACGAGCAGAGACAAGGGGAGAGTCTCAGATGGAAGCTCAGTCTCCGACACGGAGAGAGACACAGCAAGCGTGGGGAAAGGTAAAAGAAATCCCAATCCTAGTTGGAGATACTCTTCAAAGGACAAGAGCTGTGTAGGACATTCAGGTCCAGGACACAGGGAGCAGTGCTTAAACGTAGGAGGCACAGAGGATTTCTATTGCTCAGGAAGCAAGGACATTTATGCTGAAAAGCAGAAAAGACAGCCACGCTGGGTTCACAAAAGGCAGACTCCAGGTAAAGTCAATTTCCCTGATTATAAATATATATCAGAAGGGGGAGAGGAGTTTTGTTTTCCGTGTGGTAGCCAAGGGAGAATCCTGAGAGGAAGTAGTGTTAAAAGCAAAGGAAGAATTCCATGTTATAAAGCTGAAGAGGGAAACGTATTACCCTTTAACTACAGAGAGCTGTTTGCACCTGAGAGCAAGCATTTAGACTCACCAAGCAGGTTGGGGGAAGGAAACCCTGTGAGTGAAAGAGAACAGTTTGCCTGGCAAAGAGAAGAACCTGTTCTAAAAGGTTTCCAGGAAGAAACTGATTGTATGCACTGGGACCCATATCAACCTCCTGAGTCAGAATATATGATGGACTGTTCTTTATGGTGGCGGATAATGTGCAGTCTCTGTGCTGAATATATTGGTTTTTACTAAGGAGAAAGAAACAGCCAAAAGAAACATTTTGGAAGGAACTGTTTATTGTTTTGGTTTTGTATAACAGCTGAAAGTAAGCAATATTTTTGTTATCACTGGAAGTATAATTTCGTTGTAAATAGTCCTTATTCTTGGTCTTCAACATCTAACCCCGGGAGGGGAAATAAATCCTAATTTCCTTAAACCACTCGTGCACAACGTGTACTCATTTTCATGGTTGGTGGACTACATTACCCAGGAGGCCTTTCTACACCTCCATTTTAAGTTTTACCACCCAAGAAACACAACTACCCACTTGCCTACCTATGCTAATTACCTCTGGGAGGGTGAGTGGTGACATGTGACATATTGTTATATAGCTACACAACAAGCCTCGATACTTTTTAATCACACCTCATACAAAGCAGTATGCCCCATGGCTGTCTCTGTTGCTTATCCAATATCATCTGCAAAACATCTAAAAAGATAGAAACAGGACAACAGAAAAATACCATAAGGCCTATCTAGTCTGCTCTTCCATATCAACTACTATAGAATCTTTTTTTATTTTAGAGATCTTCTGTGTTTGTCCCATGCTTTCTTGAATTCAGATACTCTATTATATCTCTATTATATCTCCTCTATTCTGCCTTTCTTTTAACGTATACATATTAAGATCTTTAAGTCTGTCCTCATATGATTTTTAACAAAGACCACTGACCATTTTAGTAGCCACCCTCTGCACCAATTCCATTCTGTTTATATCCCTTTGAAGGTGTGGTCCCCAGAATTGTAGACAGTACTCCAAATGAGGTTGCATCAAAGACTTATAGAGTGACACTATCACCTTCTTTTTTCTGCTGTCCATTCTTCTCTCTATGCACCCAAGTATCCTTTCGGCCATCACTGTTGCCTTTTCTACCAGTTTAGCCACTTTAAGATTGTCAGAAACAATCAGGCCCAGGTCCCGCTCTTCTTTCTTGGATAGAAGTACTTCACCTCTTATACTATACTGCTCCCTTGGATTTTTGCAACCCAAAAGCATGACTGCATTTTTTAACAATAAGTCTCGGCTGACAAATTCTCAATCGATCTTCAGGCTCAGCTAAACCCCTCCTCATGTTATCTACTCCTTCCTGGGTGTCTACTCTATTGCAGATTTTGATATCATCCGTAAAGATACCAAAAAGAGGCAAGATCCATAAAGAGGCAAATGTTACCCAACAGCCTTTCTACAATATCAGTACAAACATGTTAAAAATAATTTGACCAGGGAAAGATCCCTGCGGCATACCACTGGTAACATCCTTCTCCTCAGAGTGAGCTGCAATTACCTGTATACTTTGTTGCCTCCCACTCAACCAGTTTCTAACCCAGTCACTCACTTTAGGGTCCATCCCTAGGGTTCTCAATTTATTTATAAGTCGCCTGTGCAGAACGGTGTCAAAGGCTTTACTGAAATCTAAGCACATCACATCTAGGGCTCTCCCTCAGTCCAACTCTCTGGTCATCCAGTCAAGGAAATCAATCAGACTTGTCTGACAAGACCTGCCTCTGGTAAACCCATGCTGCCTCAGATCTTGCAATCCATTGGACTCCAAAAACCTCACTATCATCTGTTTTAGCACTATCATCTATTTAGCATTAATTTACTCACCACAGAGGTCAGACTAACCTGCCTATTATTTATCATTTATTAAAGTCTGATATACTGCCCTTCAAAGTAAACAGAGCAGTTTACAAAAAAAATGATATATAAAAGAATCAACAATATAACTGTTCTCCCTCTGTGCTATTTTTCTATTAGTTCTCAACCTCATCGTTACTTCTGTGTAAAAGGACCACATGCGCCTTTCTCCAGTCCTCTGGGACCACTCTAGAAAGAAGCATTGAAAAGGTCAATCAGTGGAGCTACTAGAATGTTCCCAAGTTCCTTCAATATTCTCAGATGGCCCCATCACTTTGTCTACTTTTAGTTTAGATAGTTCCTCACAAACACAGTCTTCTGAAAATAGTTCAATATCCCCCTCACTTCTGATCCTATTTGTGGGTGTTTTATGAGATCCTGCTCCTAGCCCTTTATCTGTGAACACAGAACAAAATATCTGTTAATCAATTCCGCATTATCCACATCAGCTTCTACATACTGTATTCCTCCTATTCAAATGTATTCCTCAATGGGAGGAATACATACTGTATTCCTCCCATTGAGTCTGACAATACCACTTTTGCACGTCCTCTTCTCGCTAACATATCTGAAAAATGTCTTGTCCCTCCATTTTATTGCATTGGCTATTCCTTCTTCTTTTTATAGCTTTGCTTTCCTTACTACTTTCCTAGCTTCTCTAAGTTTTTCCAAATATTGATGCTTGGCTTCCTCTCTTTATTTATTTATTTATTTAGACAGTTTTGTATACGACCTTATCCTTCAATCAAAGTGGTCACAATACAATTGGGGGATACATTTAACACGAGGGGATATAAGACACATACACTAATACTTACTGGGAACATGGGCAATGGAGGGTTAAGTGGCTTGCCCAAGACCACAAGGAGCACCTGTGGGACTAAAAAAACCCCAGTCCTTCTGGCCCAAGGTTGCTGTCCTCTAGTGGGATTTGAACCCCCAAACTTCTGGCCTGAGGTAACTTGCCCCAATCACTAGGCCACTCCTTCCTATGTGATTTCTTATAGTTTATGAAAGCCACCCTCTTTTTATTCACTTTTTCAGCTACTTTTTGAGAACTATAGTGGCCTCCTTTTCCTTTTACATTTATTTACCTTTCTAACAGAAAGGTTTGTTGCTCTTAAAATATCTCCTTTCAGTTTTGCCCATTGCTTTTCTACATCCCCCAGCTGTTCCCATCCCGCTAACAACACCTTGAGTTACTATCCCAACTTGGCAAAGTTAGTTTTCCTAAAGTCTAAGACCCTCGCTTTTGAATGGACTCAATCAGCCATAGTCTTAATACTAAACCACACCATCTGATGATCACTTGTGATCTAGTGGTTCATTATTATATAGAGCTTCATTGTTAGTGGCAATCATTGTTAAATCATTGAATAGACCTTCTAAAGATGCAAGGAAGGAAATTATATCCACTACATCTGTACTGTAAGATGGAAATTGAGGGCCTGTTATAGGGATGGTTGATGTATGAGAGAATCAGAAGAAGAGATTAAACTTTATCCAATTATATCTGGAACCAGACAGTAAACTAGATATTGAACTATATCTGAACTAGATAGGAATTGGATCATTGTGTACCAGGCATTTTGTCAGTGTACAGCTGCATGGGAACAGGCAACTGCATGATGTGAAACAGGCAGGAAGCCTAAGAAGATTTTTGTATATTACTTTATATGGACATATCAGGTGATGAGTCTTGTCGGCCGACCATGAGTCACTTGTTTGTCAATGTGTATAAAGACAGTGCAAAAGTCCCAGACAAACCGGAAGCCATCTTTTCTCCACTTGTGTATGACATGTCCTGAAGTTGGTTCTAGTCTATGCTGTTGGGCTTCTCCAGCTGAAGTGAACTGACTGTGAAGAGAATGTCCAGTTCGGTAATGTATCCATAATCTATATGCATATATCCTGTATTAAATGTACCTTGTAACCACTAGCATGTAGTGTTGTATCTTTGCTTTGCTCTTAGGAGTGGAGTGGAGTGCTCTTAGAATAATCAAAAGAACCTGGCCTGACCTAATTCAGGGCCTGATATTCCAAAGCAGTTACATGGTTTATAGACCCATAAACTGTGTAACTGCCTCTAAGTGGGATATTCAGCAGCACTAACATGGTTAGTACTGCTGAATATTCCCAGATACATCCTGATGCGGCATGGTTAGCATTGGGGCATTTTGGGGCTTTCCAGGGGAGGTACTTAGGGACAACTGGCCAATGGTAATATTCAACCACTGCCTGGTTATCCCTCAGTGGCAAAAGTTAGGTGCTAAATATCACTGCTGCCCAGTTAGCTTCCGCGCCATGTGGCACTGTGCAGTAGATCTGGATATTCTATGCCTCTGGCCCGATATGGCCCCTGCATTGAATATCCATAGTAACTATTTGGTAGCGACAGCTAGGCACTGTACTCATGCTAGCTGCCACTGCTGATTATCTGGCCCTGAGTCTTTTTACACACTGCATATATTGGTACTTCTTGGTCATGAGCTAGACATGTTTAAATGTACTTTGCATGAAAATAAGAACGAACAAAGGAAGACAGTGAATGGAATCAGAAGATTATCAACCATAATTCAAACCCTATTCATGTCTACTTTATGGAAAGAAAGATAACCAGAAATGTCTGTAAAGTCTACAAGCATCTATAATATATCTTTTGAGAAGGCATTATAGATTGTAATAAAGCCTAGATACGTCAGAGGGAAGACAAGCCAGAAAAAATCAAATGATGAAACAAACTCACAAACAAGACCCAGGAACAATATACAAATAACTGCAAATAAAGATGCAAAGGGGAAAATGAAGCAGCAGAATGGTGTTTGGAGGGCAGAGATCGAGAAGAGAGAGGGTCACCAATAAATCTAAAAGAGTAATTCTAATAGAGAGGGAAGAAGAAAAGGAAGCTTAAAGAAAGAGTCACAGCTAGTCAGAGGAAGATATTGGAAAAAATAGGGAAGTATGGACCCCATGTAATCCAAGTATGACTGACAGGCATTCCTCTTCATGTGAGTCTGGTTCACAGCAAAGTGAGAGGAAGGCCAATGAAGAGATGGCATAGCTCGGGTGCTAGAATCCTGACTGCGAGGGTAGCAATAGAAGGTTTAAGAACCTTCAACTTCAAAATGACTATCATCTTTACATAGTAACATAGTAAATGATGGCAGATAAAGACCAGCATGGTCCATCTAGTCTGCCCAGCAAGATGGCAAGAGTAGGTGCACCTGTCGCTCTGTGCAGGCCACCCCTCCCCATGTCTTTGTTTAGGGGTAAACCCACCACTCCATGTAGGACACCCCTATTTGTTGAGACATTATATGGTTCAGAAGTTAGATGGTACCATTTATCTTGTTTTTAGTTGCCATAAGATGGTATCTGTCTTTACTAGAGAATGATAAGAACATAAGATATGTCATATTAGGTCAGACCAAAGGTCCATCAGTCCTGTATCCTGTTTCCTACAGAAATGCATGACGGGTCACACTGTTCTACAAATTTTCAAAAATTGTTTGCTTCAGAAATTAAATGTGCTATTTCTTAATGAATTTGATACGCTGAATTCAAATATGATAGTGAAATTTATCAATTAGCTCCTGTTTCTATGATATGTTGAAGAATTTACATTTTACCACTATGTATAGTGAAAATTGAGCCTAAATCCTTAGATGTAAATCAAAATCTTATTACACATGAAACTTTGCACAATAACAAACAAGTTTATATAAAATAAAGTTCATAAACGTACTTAGAAGAAACAGAGGAGTAATTATATCTGCAATTTAACTTTCATTAAGAACATTTGTAAGTACATTCTAGCAAGTTTTGTTCTCATTCAGTGGCTTCACGACTCTTACTGATTTGTTTCTTGTACTGAAGTAATGCAATATCCCTTGTCACTGTCCAGCAGTAGTCTGCAAGCATTGATGGACTCCATTTACCCTGATACCTCTTTTCCATGACTGCAATGTCTTGGTGAAATCGTTCTCCAAGTTCATCACTTATTGCTCCGCAATTTTGTGGAAAAAATCTAGATGAGAGTGTAGAAAATGAATCTTTAAGGACATGTTGCAACCAAGGTTTTTGTATGCCTTGAGAAGATCTTGAACAATCTCTTGGTAATTATTTGCTTTATTGTTTCTAAGAAAATTTTGTGTCACTGATTCAAATGCTATCCATGCAACCTTTTCATTTCTACGCAATAAACAAAGAAATTTGTCATCTTGAAGAAGTCCACAGATCTGAAGGCCAACAAAAACTCCTTCCTTAACTTTGGCATTACTCAGTCTAGGAAATTTACCACAAAGGTACCTGAAAGCAGGTTTAGTTTTATCCATCGCCTTGACAAAGTTTTTCATTAGTCCCAACTTGATGTGCAAGGAAGGCATCAAAATCTTGTTGCTGTCTACAAGTGCTGGAAACAGAACATTTTTGCTTCCAGGATCCAGTGACTGACGGAGTGGCCAGTCTCTTTTGACGAATGACAATCTCTAGCACGACTATCCCATTCACACAGGAAGCAGCAGTACTTGGTGTATCCACCCTGAAGACCAAGCAAGAGGGCAACCACTTTGAAGTCACCACAGATTGATCATAGATGGTGATCATTGTTTATACATTTCAAAAGTTGTTTCATATTGTCATAAGTCTCTTTCATAAAAGCTGCATGGCCAATAGGAATTGATAGTAGCAAGTTGCCATTATGCAGCAATACAGCTTTAAGACTTGCTTTGGATGAATCAATGAAGAGCCTCCAATCATCTGCATTGTAATTGATATTGAGAGCTGCCATCAAACCATTTACGTTGCTGCATGCAGCAAGATCACATTCTTTGAAAAAGAATGACACCAAGTCTTTCTGATGGTCCCGGAAAAAGAAATTCGAACATCACCAGCCAGAAGATTCCACTGCTGTAGTCTGGAACCCAAAAGCTCAGCTTTATTCTTTGGGAGATCCAAATCTCTGATAAGGTCATTCAATTCACCTTGCGTTATGAGGTGTGGCTCAATAGCAGTGGCCAGAAGAAACTCTGGGTCATGTGAGGTTGATGGTTCATGACTACAAACTGCTTCCTCTTCCTCATTTGATTCTAATGATAATGATTCTGACATTTTGGGAATCGGCAACCCTTCTCCATGAGGCACTAGGCATATTGCAGATGGAATGTTTGGATATTGCACAGTCCACTTACCCTTTCTGGATATGCCTTTCTTAATTGGAGGAACCATGCAGAAGTAGCAATTGCTGACGTGATCCGTGGGCTCTCTCGAGATCATTGGAACTGCAAAAGGCATTGATTGCCTCTTCCCATTCATCCATTGCCTGAGATTTGTTGCACATGTATTGCAGCATATGTGTGGCGCCCAGCTCTTATCCTGATCTCCTGTTCTGCAGCCAAAATATAAGTTGTAGGCTTTCTTAACCACCACAGTCATATTCTGTTTTTGTGATGTAAAAGTCACTTCACCACAAATATAGAAGAAAATTTCTGCATTATTAACACAAATACGATGCATCGCCGAATACGCTGTGATTGACCTATCGGCATAAAATAATGCAAAATTATTAATTTTTAATTTTTCTGTGATTAAAACACCTTAAGATTTATACTGTCAAGTGATGCAAATTGAAATACTGATTGCATCATCTGGTTTTGGACAGATATTTCTATTGGTTGCAAGTAGAGATTACGCAATCTCACGCAAATGTTGCATAGTACACAATTAATGACCCCTTATGACTAATTAATAGCATATATCTTAGCAACTAGACCTAATCAGCCATTTTCATTATGATGTCTATGTTCAGCAGCCTTAAATTAGTTTAGAACAGCTACTTTTGTGGCCGAAGCATTTTGGTTGTTGAACAGTGACAAGTACCTGTCACGCAATCAAAAGAGAGATAGATTCCAGGGGTAAGCAATGGATTTCCCCAGTCCACTTCAATAATGGTTTGTGGACTTTTCTTCCAGGAACCTGTCCAAACCTCTTAAACCCAGCTACACTATCAGCTTTTACAACAAATTCCAGAGTTTGATTATACTTTCAGTGAAAAAATATTACTTAAATGTGCTACATTGTCGTTTCATTGCATATACCCTAGTCTTTGCATTGTTTGAAGGAGTAAGCACCCAATCTATGTTTACCTGTTCCACTCCACTCATTATTTTATAGATCTCTATCATATCTCCCCTCATCCATCTCTTTTCCAAGCTGAAGAGCCCTAACTTTTAAGCCTTTCCTCATCGAGGTATCTTTCCATCCCCTTTATTATTTTGGTCGATCTCTGTATCTTTTCTAATTCCGCTATATCCATTTTAGATATGCAACCAGAACTGCATACAATATTGAAGATGTGGTCGCACCATGGAGTGATACAGAGACATTTTTATATCCTTTGTTTTATTCTCCATTCCTTTCCTTATACTTCCTAACAGTGTATTTGCTTTTTAGGCTGTTGCTGAGCACTGAACTGAGAATCTCAATGTATTATCCATGACGATGCTTAGATCCTATTTGTCTGATTAATTGATGATCAAACAAGCTCTGGATTAGGTTTGGTAAATGTCTTAGACAGTAAACTTAGACAAGGTTTCACAGAACATGGTTTAATGGATATGGTTTCAAGAACATGGCAAAAGAAAAATCATTGGAATAAATTGCTACAGCAGGAGCCAATCGACTCATGAGACATTAAATCCAGTTAGCATTTTCCACAGAAATGTAGACCAGAAAAAATTTTGGACAATCAGAAAACAAAAAATAGGATCATCAGCAGGCTTACTAGAGCCAGTTTCCATGAAGATGTGATGGCTTTTATACAAGATGCCTACCTTGTAACCCAAAAGTCACTGGTTTAAGAACAGTCTAACTGTAAGAAAACCAATTGGAATTTTTATTTGCCTGAAACTTGTAGTAACCTTTCAGCTATGTTTTTCATTCAGACATTAGCCATAGCTACCTCTTTAATTAACAAAATTGCCCTGAAATGCAAATTTATAATCCTCCCCCCCCAAAAAAAATCTCATGTATTGTATACTATCAGAGATGCTTACCGAGCCTAATCCAGATCCCATTTGACAATCACTAATTGGAAAAGTAGGATCTAGATTTAGACTTGGTAAATGTTTCTGACAGTATATTTAGAATTGGTTTCAAGAAGTTCTGGAACAATAACATGGTAAAAGAAACATCTTTAGTAGCAGTCAATTTATTCTCAAGCAAAAGATCCTGTTAGCATTTTATATAGAGCTGCAGACCAGACAAACTATGGGCCAATCAGAAGAGAGAAAAGGAAATCATTAGTAATACCTGAGTTGAGCAGACTGGCTCAAGATTAGCCCCTGACTGTGAAAAAAAAGCCAAATGAGTCTTTTAGTTGCCCAAAACCTCTAGTAACCTTCTTTTGAGCAGCAGCCACAGCTACCTCTTTAATTAAGCAAAATGAAATGAAATGAAAATTGATGAAAATGAAATCAAATCAAATGAAATAAACTACAAATGTCACAGGAAATTAAACAAAATGGGTTTTTTTTTGTCTGCATAGTCCTAATGCCTAGTAACTTGACTAGGCGAGCTAGGAGGCTGAGGAATAGGTTGAATAATATTAATGAAAGTATTGATCTTTGAGGGACTGCACAGTCTACTGTGGCAAGGTCAGCCATCCAGAGCATGGGGGAGGTGAAAAGCATAAGGAATTCACCCTAATCAAGGCACCTCTGTTAGGTGTGCAGGGTCAGAAGGCCAGAGCCACATTTCAAAAGCAGAAAACCCCCAGCTGGAATAGGTTTCAGGAAATGCTTGATAGAGTAAGAGGGGGAGATTGCAAGCACAAGGACCAAAGCCCTTACTCTAACAAGTGCACTGATTATTCTAAGTTCAGAAGGCAGGGAGATTACAAACACCTTGGAGAGAAAGAGGTGGGGTTGGATCCCAGTGAGTATAAACCCTGGTTAGATTATGGAGAGAGAAGGAGCGGCAGAGGAAGCAAGAGAAGCAGCAGATGCAGAGAGGAACAGAGTCCAGAACAGCAAGGACAATGGAATGCTGGAGAAGCCAGAGCAGGTGCTAACTCCTGGAGAAGGGCTGAGCTACCCAGAGCTGAGAGAGCTGTTTTCCCTGAATCAGGTTGGCAACAGGGGTGGAAGCCAGGAATTGGAGAAGCATTCAGACCCCCAGAGAGATTGTCAGCTGAGCAGTCTGATCAAGTGAGTGAGTCAGAGCCCATGCAATTGGGCGAACCAGAGCCTGAGGTGGGGGAAGAAGATATGTTTATGGATTGTTCTTTATGTCAAGCTTTAGAATTGAAATGTTGAAGAAAAGCCAACCTTGAAAGAATTGTTCCTGTTGCAAAGGTAACCTTAAAGCATAAGCAGTAAGGAGGTAAACTCCTGTGTGTTTTGGAAAGGGAATTTACTGCCACAGAAGCTTGTAAAGGAAGCTATGTTTCATGCCTGATTATCAGCTGTGTTGGAACTCTGCAACAGCAAGAAAGCTAATTGGCTGCTTTAAGAGTTGAGGCTGCTGCTCCTGTTTTATATGAAAAGCCTGCTAAGAGTTTTGAGGACATTTTGAATGCTTACTGCATATTCACCTGGAAGTGCAGCCCAGAGAATTGAGGCTGAGTGAAGATAAACTGCCATAGGAGAATTAGCCTTGTTTTCTTTGTGCTATGATTAACAAAGGACTATAAGAAAAGTGGCACATTGTTCTAGTGAAAAGGCTAAGTTTCTACATTTAAGAGGTCTTTGAAAAGCCATTGTTGAGTTCTGTTTGTTTTTGCCACCAGTTTGCTGAACCTTAAGGAAAAGGCTATAATTCATCCTGTTAATGGAACCTTGAACCTGATCTGTTCTCTTGTGTTTAAAATAAACTTTTTCTGTCATAAGCCTTACCCTCGGTTTGCCTCAACTACAATCCTTTTACTTGAAGCATAATTATAGCTGATAGAGGAAGGATACATCAACCACCACGCCTCAACAACTAGAGACTAGTGGTTTTGGCGTTGTGCTTGTGACACTACATAGTGGATAGATGATGTAACAGAGTTGGCAGATTGGACAGCAAAAAGATAAACCATGAGAGAACTTTACCATTAATTCTGAGATCAGCAAAATGGTTGTGGTATACTAAGTTGAAGGCTGCTGAGAGGTCTAGTGAAACAATGAGAGCAGCTTTGCCAGTATATGTAAATATGCAAGCATAAAGTATATCTTCAATGCAAATAACAAAAATAAAAACAAAAAATTAATGCAAGTGATCAGGGTAAGAACTACTCCTAATTGAAATGAGCCATACTACTGTGTTTCAGATAGAAGGATCTACAATGTATGGTAATTTTATAACAGGATGCCTAGGCTGTGAATACACCTGAAGGAACATTTGAGAAAGTCTGGTTAGTTTCTTCCAGGGACATCCATTCTCAAAATGTTTGACATTCCATGGGAGGGGCAGCAGAGAAGGTGGACATGTGTAAATGCATTTCAAAATTGACCTATCTCCACCCCAAAAGATAAACATTTTGGCAAACATTTAAAGAAAATGGGGATTTTTAGAATAAGGGTGCAGACACTTGTAAAATAATGGCTGATTTTAGAAACATTCACATTCAAAACATAGACATTACTGGAAGTGGCAACATAGATGTGTCCGTGATGGCATTTCTGAATGAGCATGTATATATGTTGCCACATACATGTCCCAGCTTGCCATTCTAGCAATGGAGATGTGCAGCATTGTAGTAGTATGCCATGAGGCCTTGATTTTCACCAGCTATCCTTCTATAAGATGGAAAATAATATTGTGGCAACAAGAGGGTATGTCCCTGTTATCCATAATGTTGAAAGCTGGCCGAATTGAGCACTTTTCAAATTCCTATTTGTGCTAAAGAGCAGGTATAGATATGGGCATGTCCACTGGTGGTTTTAAAAGAATCAGAGATGCTTATGGTTCCTTTGATTGTTACTCTGGACATTCCTCCATCATGCCCCCATGCGACATAGATGCGATCATGCCAGACACATATAAATTTAGTTCTTTATAAAATAGTTCTAGGGAAATGGATATGATTGATACAAATGAATGAGCATTTTCAAATATGCAAATCATCAATAGAGTTCCTAAAATGACCTCAATAGGAACATATGCTGTAACTCAAACCCCCCCCCCACCTCAGATATTAATTTCAGCCCTCAACAGCTAGCCAACCATTACAAACAACTCCATCCCCATTCCCCATCCCAATATCCTCCATTCAAGCACCCACCTCCAAAATATGGTCCAACTTCTATCCAATTGAGAGGGAGAAAATAGAATCTATTATCTTGTTACTCAATACAACCACTTCCGCCCTCAATCCATGCCCAGTAGGCTGGATCAAAGCAGCTAAACAAGATCTCAGCCTGGTACTCACCAGAATCACCCAAACAACTCTGCAACAAGGTCAAATGCCTGACATAGCCTAAAACTATACTCCATATGCCCCACCCTAAAGAAGCCAGACCTCAACCCATTGGACCCCGCCTCCTACAGACCTATCACTAGCCTCTCCTTCACAGAAAAAATCATCGAGAAAGCTGTCCAACAACAACTCCAGGACCACATTGACAAGAATAGCTTCCTCGACCCCCAACAGCATGGTTTCTGCCCACTCCATGGAGTAGAAACACTCATGGTCTCACTCATGAACACTCTAATAAAGGGGATTCAAGACATAAAACAAGGGTACATATTGATCTTCTTGGACATCTCCTCAGCATTTGACACTGTCTGCCACAACATCCTCCTCCAGTGGCTATGATTCACTGGAATTCAAGATGCCATACTACAATGTTCAAATCCTACCTGACTAACAGACACCAATAAATAAAAATAGGAACCATCATGTCCACCAGCAAACCCAAGGCATACCACAAGGATCCACCTTATCTTTTTTCCTCTTCAATATCTACCTTCAACCACTGTGTTCCATCATCAAGTTCCACAACATCAATTTCCAGATCTATGCTGATGACATCATGCTCTAGTAACCATTCAACACAAAGCAGCCTACAAACCCACACCTCCTACAATGCTTCGCCAAAGTCTCTCAATGGTTTATGAACAACAACCTCACTATCAACTACAAAAAGACAGAAGTCCTATTCATAATGAAAGACAGCAACTTCACACCCCAACCCAACTCACACTAAATAACACCCAAGTAAAAGTTCAACCTCAAATAAAATATCTTGGCATCACCGTAGATTAAGCTCTCCCTCAAACCACAAGCAGGTAAAACTGCCAAAGCAATCTATCACAAAGCCAGAATCTTACAATGCTTTCACCCCCCTCCTTAAACTACACGATTTCTGCTCAGCCCTTCAGGCCATGATACTCCCTCACATCGACTATTGTAACTCCATCTACCAAGGCCTACTACAATCCACCCTTCTCCCACTAAGCACAGCCCTCCACACAACAACAGTCATTATACAAAGAGCTTCAAAATATGACCATATCATACCCATCCTACAACAGCCTCACTGGCTACTACTAACCAGCTGCATCAAATACAAGACTCTCCTCCTGACACACAACACTATTCATTCCCATTCCACCTCCCACCTTCATACCTTACTCCAAGAATTCTAGCCCAGTAGAACTAAAAGATAATCCATGAACAACATGCTTGTTATCTCTCATATGAGAACAAAGAACAAGAAACAAACCTGCATAAGAGCCTTTGAATTGTACACACCATCCATATGGAACACCCTTCTGAGCCTAATCAGATGCACCGATGACCTCCTCACCTTCCACAAATGCCTAAAGATGCATCTCTTTATGGAACACTTTGGCCCCTCTGCCTATCCCTTCCCCCCTCCCAAATATACAGCAAGATTCCTATTTCCACATCCTTCACCCAAATACTCACGTCAACCACTGTTCCCTCTAAGCGGTTACGGTTCTGATTCTGATAGAAAACAACACAGATGTCTTAAAATTTAAAAGTTGTTGTGTATTTATGGTTTTCACAAGTTCTACAATATTTTCTAGTGCAATCAATGTGGTGTACATACTGTATTCTGACATGTAGTCAAATTTTAAAGTATATAACTCCGAGTGTCATTATGTGGCGCACAAAAATTTAACCTTCCTTCAAAAGCTGCACAGCTGATATTTTATACGCACACAGCCTACAGAAAATTAGAGGGAACATTGAAGTCAACGTCCCATGCAAATAAGATAATTGTTTCCATGTATATAAGTTAACCCCTATTTGATGCAATTACTATCACCTGTGTTCTATGTACACCACTTTGACCCAGAGAAAAGCGGAATATAAGCTTAGCTAAATAAATAAAATAAACTATTTTAAGACAACATATGCACCTTTATAAAATTACCAAAAAATTGGCACAGATATTTACATCTGCTCTTAGGCAGGCATAAATGGCCCACCTACATTGGTGTACTTGTGACATGTATTTAAAAACATATTTTATTACAGCTTCTTCCCCAGCTCCAGAAAGCATGTGCTATGTGTTGGCAGTATGCATTGCTATGCATATATACCCATGAACAATCTTGTATGTTTATTTCTGTACATAAACCATATTTTGCACACAAAAAAGGCTTATAAAATTACCCTTCATGAGTCCTATTCAGTTTAAAGCAAACAGTCTCATATAAAGTTGTAGAATATGCCTTCTTTTTGGAAAACTTTAATACTTGTACAAAATTAGAAAAAGAATGTACCCCCCAACCCCCCCCCCCAAACAAACAAACAACTACTCGACAAACGCTTGAATTTAGTTGAAGGCATAGTTTAAAAGAAAATATAATCTGTTCTGCAAAGATAATTTCATCAGATCAAGGAATCCAATGAAGACAACACAGGAAATAAAGCAGTGAGGGAAGTTTATCTACTTTAATTTCCTGTTTGTTAAAGGATACAGATTTGCAGGGGTTTCTTTCGTCCTTTTTTTTTCACTTAAAAAAAGAAGAAAATATTCTGCAAGCATAGATGCTGCAGTCATTGGAGCCCTATCTTCTCCTACAAGCAGTAAATAAAACTAGTCCACTTTTTTTTTTCTTTCTTTCTTGTGCTGTTCTCATGTGAGCAAATGAATAATTTCCTCTGTTTGAATGTGCCCAATGAGAATACTGCATCTGGTCTGTAGTCAGAGTAGATCTGGATGTGGAAAAGTTGATGAGAGTAGTTGCAGATAATGGAAACATTGATTTTATTTGTACTTCTAATGTAAACAAGACAGTATCTACACTTTCTGAGAATAGATCCACTTAATATTTGAATACAGATTTCAACCACATCGATCCGAATTTGAACTGCTCTCTCGGTCAAAAGCAAGCATAGCATTTTAATCCAAATACTGAACTTTGTAACAATGTATCTAGACAAAACAAATCCCTGGCTAGAAAGGAGATAAACTTCAAGCTGCCATTATGTTACCAGTGGTATATTACATAGAAAACTGATTCCTAGATTTTCTTCAGTGGAATGATTATCCTCTGATTACAGCCATAAATTATTTGAATGGAATTACAGCATATTTTTGCTGTTTCTCATTATTTTATAGCATACTGTGGAGAAAAAGATAAAAGCATAATAGGAACAGAAGAGTGTTAAAGGAACAATGAAGGATACATGATGTAAGACTCCAGAAAGAATTGAGCGAAAGGGGAGGAAACTTTTGCCATGTGGATGGAATTCAGGGACATTTTCAGGAGAAATTTAACATCTAATCTAGTTTGTGGGCAAAGACAATGGCCACAGGGAATCTACTGCCCATTTGAACTCACTCTTAGAGGGTCTTTAACTAAAGAGCACTGTGGTGTTGTATCTAATGCGTCTATAAGGCACAAAGTCATGGTGCATTAGGGCAACAACACAGCATTAACTGCCCAGATCATGGAACACGGCACTAGAAGAACATGGGTGCACTGAATACCACCTATGGAGTTGGCAGTGAGTGCACCCTTGCTACTAGCCCACCTGCAGATAGCATGGGTACACTGCTTGTGCAGTGCTCGACCTGCTACTCTCTACCCACTTGCAACCCTTATGCACCACATGGCCCTGACTTAGCGCCATAATCTAGCAGCCCCACACTAGCTATCAATGCAGATCTAATGCATGCTTTTAGCGCACATCAGGCCCACGCTGACAGCTTTTGCACTTTAGTAAAAGACTCCCTTAGTGATTTTGATTTCCAGCACAAAAATAATTTTTTAAAATAATTTTTCAATTAATATGACTTGGTCCAGGCCCACTTTTATTTTTCTGAGCTTTGCTTCTACCTGCTGTAGTGAAAAAGAAGGAAAAGCTGTTGGTATTCCCCTACAAACCCTCACTGTTCATTCTGATGCTCTGGACTGTTTATGGTCCAGTTGAGTGGACCAATAATGAGTACTTGCTGAGGGAAATTTCACTCTCACCAGAAATGAAGGCTTCTTGGGGTATGGGGTCCCTCCCCTAGTACCAAAAGGTAAAGATATTGCTGAACGTCCTTGTGTGCTAATCAGGGCTTATAGTGCAACTCGAAGCACATTGCATTGATGTTTACCCTAGAGAATATGCTGTCATCCGAACAACCCTCAATAAGAGCTTCCCAGGACCAATCGTTAAAAGTCTTGAGATTCCTTTTGTACTGTCTGGAGATATTTAACTACAGAGACTGAGATGAGATATATTGAGTAAGATTCCCACCTGCAATGGCAGAGATCCATGAATAGTGGCAGCTAAAACATGAAGGATCAGTCAAGGTGAATGATAGACTTATAAAGCCTCAAGTAATAACTTTAGACTTAGTGGGGGTAAGTTACATTTTTTTTTCAAGTTTAAAACCCAGTTTTGTGTGTGTAAAAGGGCTTTATGAAATTACCCCAGGAACTTTGCACCGCGATGAGAGGCTATATACTTTTACATGACTGTAGACTTTTCCTAGGGCAGAGTTTGGGTAGAAAGCAGGTGGAACTGCAAAGTATACACACTATAAAATACATGTGGTTGCATAGATCATACATATGTACATTCGCACCAGTTCTGTAGTTTATATCTAGTTGCAATTTCTGCCAGTTTACACATAGATGCCTATTAAATAGGCATCTTCTTACCCTCTCAATTACCTTCAATATGACTGTCCACTGAATCTTAAGAAAAATATATATTAATACACTTGAATGTGATCTAGGATAAGTTGTACAGTTCTGCAGAAGAAAAAGGCAAAAGAATTTTAAAAAGGCTTTCAAATGTACTATTCCATACATTAAACCTTTTGGAACATGTCACTCCATTCCTGGTTATTTGTATCTTATTCCTATACTATAACAAGATGTATCATTCAAGGTGTGAATTTTTACCTCACTCCTCTTGAATTCATCTCTGAGAGTATAGGATATCCTTTGCCTTTGTGTATGAACATTATCATTTATTATGCTGAATTTCATATTTAATACAACATTTTATTGCATAATATTTTCCTAGTAAGGACCTGCCAGCAGTGTTGAAATCTCTGCATTTTGTCATTCAATGGAGACAATTTTGTTTGCTGCAGTGATCCTGGTCAGTATGGGCTTGATTTTATAACAGGACACTTACGTGAGATGTCAATAAAGACAACTATTTAAACCTATTTTATAAATACAATGAAAGTGCTATGGGCCCTTGCGGGGCTGCATGTCCCAGTGGATGTGCAGCTCCGTAAGCCATCTGGATCCAATTCCCCCTCTGGCTGTCCCCGTATTTTCTGAGGAACAGGAATGGGGAGAGCCAGCGGGATCTGAGTAGAGAGGGGGAAGGCCAGCCCGGCAGGACATACAGAGCCAATTCAGGTCAGGGCCCTGTACATCCTGCTGGGCCAAAGGGGAAATGCTGCTTATTCCACCTCAAAGGTGGAATAAACAGCACCAACCTGGTGATCAGGCCTAGGGATCCCGCCTGGGGCAGGGCCAGGGCCAAGTGCAGGGTGTCCCGCCACCTGATCCAGGCCTCAGCAGGCCAGTCGTCAGTCAGGCAGTGGGGAAGAGGGGGGGCCAAAGCTGTGGGAGTCAAGGATGCCTGCGGGGAGGACGTCCATGCAGGCGGCAGGGGCTCACCAGTCCATCCATGGGCCTGATCCTGTGCACCGCAGGAACGTTTTGTTCCCACGGTCCAGAATTGGATCCTAACTGGACTGTCTTCCTCAGGGACATCCGGACATCCTGGATGTCCAGCTCCCTGAATCGGGCTCCACATGCCTTAATAAAATAAAAGACACATTTTAAAAATTCCGTTTATGTGGTGGAAGTGAAGTTGAAGTGAAAATGTCTGCCAATCCATATGAATTTCAGGAGAGTGTATGTATGTGTGAGGATAATGTAAAATTGATATATCGTTGCCCCTTCAAAGGGACATGTTTTTGAAAAAAAAGTGGTCTGAAGTGATGTACATCTACTGGTGTTGCAAATTCACCTCACATACATATGGAAAACCTGGCAGGCAGCAAGGTGGCAAAAGCATGCAAAGGTGTTCTAAAATGGGGGTGTACAGTTGTATGTGGCAGGATGGTCAGATACACTTGGAAAGTATAGATTATGCCAATAGGGCTGATGCATGAGGAAAAGAGTGCATTTTTGGATGTTATATGTGCATCCTACACAAAGATAAAGTGTACATGCTCAACTGTACTTGACTTCTGCAGAACCATGTTGATGCATTTCTGGTCCTCGTGTATTCCCCTACCTAATTAGTAAGCCTTTTTGGAGAGTAGTCAAATGGTGACCAGGAGGGAGTATAACTTCTCAGATGCTGAAAATGACCTCCTATAAGTTTGGTGGTTTCCAACAAGGCCCCAAGGGCATAGAGTCCCAAACAGAGCAGCATAGAGGGTGTGGGAGAAGATCTGCATGGCCCTGGTACACACATATTTTTTTGACACCTGTACAGTACATATGTCTCATAGGGAACAATCTAGCTGAAGATCAATGTCTATGGTATATGCATGGAATCAAGAAACTGACAGGATCACTTTTACTGTCTAATAAAGACACCCCCCCCCCCCCCCTTTTACACATACTTACACACATGCATAACTGCATTATGCCTTCCTATTGCATGGACTGCCACTTTATCATAAAAGCAAGATGGACAGGACAGTCGCATAATGAGAAGACCTCATCAGAGAAGGAACCCTTATCAGAGGTATGGACAACAGAGGAGGTAGACACCTCCAATGAGGAGAAAGAAGAATACTTTTTCCCAGCAGCTAGAGAGGAGGCTGCAGTTGCATCAAGCAGGTAGGACCCCCATTACAGCAAGAAGCACATGGCCATGGACTGCCTGAGGGGGTGGGGAGAGCGGGTGAGCAGCAGTGGAGACCCTTGTCACTGAAGGGGTGGGAACAGAGTTGGAAAGAGGATGGGGATGTGGTGGGTAGAGGGAGAGTGTGAGGTTGAGTAAGAAATGGAGAATGGGGAAGAGGCACATTGACAGGATGGGGATCCACTAGAGATTCTGGTCACACAGCCTGTCCAGTCTACTTCCTTTGTGGACCAGATCGGTCCCTATGAGATGCCCATGGAATCTGAGGACTTTGAGGTCCTGCAGTAGCCATTGTCCTTGCAACATGGTTTTGTCTTAGCCTTGAAGTCCATGGGTCCTATGGTGACCCATCTGAAGGGCCTGAGAGCAGAGATACATGCTAGTGGTCATCCAGCATCTGCTGGCATGAGTCTCTGCTCTGGCCATTCAAGTGAGGGAGAGGGAGAGGGAGGGGGACTGGGATTTTTTGTTTGGTTAGCAAATCTGGGGATTTTGTAATGTGAAATGGGGTTTTGTATGTTCTATTTTTTCATACATGCTACATAAGAACATAGGATATGACATACTGGGTCAGACCAAGGTCCATCAAGCTCAATATGCTGTTTCCAACAGTGGCCAATCTAAGTCATAAGTACTGCGACGCTCCTGCCCCCGCCCTAGGGCTAAAGGACAGGAGTGGCCTATTGTCCCGTGAGGAATGGATTAAAACTATTCCCTTGGAATGATGGGAGATGTAGTTTTGTTCTCCTTTCTCTCACTGATAAATGTAGTTGCGCCAGAGACGGTAAGGCTTTGCAAGAATATTTTATTCGTGTTGGGGAGATTCCTCCAGCGCATCAAAATTCAGATACATGAACATAAATGGTGCTTTAAATGGTAACAGAAGAAACTCAGGAATATAAGACAACGTAAAGTGAGATCAGCTTTTCTTCTATGGAGCTTAACTCAGCTCTGCCTCAAGAGGTGACTTACATATATTGCAGCCTCATGCAATCACTGTTCCATTCACAGTGCGAACTCAAACTCAGGTGCAAACAATTAGGTTTTCAGAGCACGGCAGCAGAAACTGCCACGTTGTATTCTTTTCATACAAGGTACAGGCAAGCTTTGTTATACTGCTATTTCCTTACAGAATATTGAGCAGTCCATGCTATTATCGTCAGAGTTTATCAAAGGTAAGGCATTTTCCACTTGCATAAAATCTTCTGACTGCACAGAACTATTGTCCTCATTCAGCTTTGACTGTCTGCCTGCTTTCAATTCTAAGAACTCTTTAAAGTCCTGAAGGAGCAATTCAGCCTGTTCAGTTCCTGACGAACAGTTGTCAGCCAACACTGAGTTTTTCTCCCAGTTAATAATGTTTCCCCCTTCAGCTCTTGGCTTGAATGACTCAGGGTAACAATTGGGATCTTTTAAAACAGCCTTAAATATAGGAGATGGGACTTTACCTTCTCTATCCAGGTTCCTATAGAAACTGCTGTCTTTCTGCCAGGCTCCTCTCCTTTTAGGTAGCTCAAAATCTTTGTAGCTGTGAGGGCTTCTGGGTCTCTCCGGTCCAAACTGTATCCACGAGGGCTCTGCCTTTTCCCAAGACTCTAAACCAGGGCTTCATCCACTTCTCGTAGGACTTCCTTTCCAAGCACCTGTTAAGATCCTTGCAGGTCCTCTGCTGCTACCAGGCTCAGATGTGCAGCCAAACTGCTTCCTGGTCAACTACTCATGGCTTTCCTGTTTCTCACAGCTATTCTGCTTCTGCTTCCAGGCCCTCTGCTCACAGGTCCTCTGCTCCTGGGAATTCTGCTTCAAGCTATTCTCTCTCTTCTTGTTCTTCTTGATCCCCTTAATCTGTTTAGCAGCGTCCTTCACCACTTCATAAAGGGATTCTTTCTCAGACACACCCCGTCCAACCCCTGGGTGTGCCCAATCAGCACTGCTCAACTCCTCCCCTGGGCTGGTCTTCATTCTCAGCTCACCAGAAGAGGGCTTTTTTTTCCTTTTAGGATTGTAAATCCTGTGTAAATCCTGCTGCATTTCAGGATTTCCTTCAGTCTCCATTTCCTCAGGAGGGCGCTCTTCACCACAGTACATAGCAGTTTCCCCAAAAGACACAGGTTCCTCAATGCTTGTATTGGGTCAAGCAGTGATATCCCGTGTCCCTTTTAATAATGGTTTATGGACCTTTTCTCCGGGAACTTGTCCAAATCATTTTAAACCCAGCTATACTAACAGCTTTTACTACATCCTCCAGTAACAAATTCCAGAGTTTGATTACACGTTGAGTGAAAAAATATTTTCTCTTATTAGTCTTAAATAGGTTACCCTGTAGCTTCATTGAATGTTCCCTAGTCTTTTTATATTCTGGTGACGTAAACAATCGATCTACGTTTACACATTACACTGCATTCATTAATTTACAGATCTCTATCATATCTCCCCTCAGCTGTCTTTTTTCCAGGTTGAAGAGACCTAACCTTTTTAGCCTCTCTTCATAGGAGTATCCTTCCATCCCCTTTACCATTTTGGTGGCTCTTCTCTGTACCTTTTCTAATAATGCTATATCATTATTAAGATACGGTGACCAGAATTGCACACAAAATTCAAGGTGCGGTCGCACCATGGAATGATACAAGGGGCATTATAATATCCTTTGTTTTATTTTTCATTCCTTTCCTTATGATACCTAACATTCTATGTGCTCTCCTGGTCGCCACTGCAGACTGGGCGGAGGGTTTTAACATGTTATCCATGATGCCGTCTAAATCTTTTTCCTGGGTGGTGGTTCCCAATGTGGAACCTTGCATCGTGTAACCATAGTTTGGGTTGTTCTTCCCTAGGTGCATAACTGCACTTGTCCACATTAAATTTCATTTGCCATTTTTATGCCCAGTCTTCCAATTTATCAAGATCCTCTTGCAATTTTCCACAATCCTCTTGGGTTTTAACAACTTTAAATAGTTTTATGTCATCTGCAAATTTGATAACTTCACTCGTTATTCCCTTTTCTAGGTCATTTATGAATATCTTAAAAAGCAGCGCACCCAGCACAGATCCCTGGGGTACTCTACTATTCACCTTTTTACATTGGGAAAATTGGCCATTTAGGCCTACCCTCTGCTTTCTATCTTGTAACCATTTCCTGATCCACAATAGTATATCACCTCCTATCCCATGACTTTTTAATTTTGCCAAAAGTCTCTGATGAGGGACCTTGTGAAAGGCTTTCTGAAAGTCTGGATACACTACATCAACCAACTCACCTTTGTCTACCTGTTTATTCACACCTTCAAAAAAACATAACAGATTAGTAAGACAAGATCTTCCTTGTCTAAAGCCGTGTTGACTGTCTCCCATCAAGCCATGACTATCTACATGCTGAGTAATTTTGCTCTTTAGGATGGTTTCTACCATTTTTCCTGGTACTGACATCAGGCTCACCGGTCTGTAGTTTCCCAGATCACCCCTGGAACCCTTTTCAAAAATTGGCATTAAATTGGCGATCCTCCAATCTTCAGGTATTACATATGATTTTAATGATAGTTCACAGATTACTAATAGCAAGTCTGAAATCTCATATTTCAGTTCTTTCTAAACCCTTGGATGTATACCATCCAGTCCAGGTGAATTGCTGCTCTTCAGTTTATCAAATAGTTGTAATGCATCTTCCTGGTATAGCGATATTTCTTTCAATTCTTCTGCAGCATCACCTTTAAATACCACTTCAGTTATGGTTAACATCCCTACATCTTCCACAGTAAAGACCAAAACACAGAATTCATTCAGTCTCTCCGCTATAGCCTTATCCCCTCTTACTGTCCCTTTTACCCCTCTATCATCTAATGGTCCAACTGATTCTCTCAGAGGCTTTTTGCTATGAATTTAATTGAAAAAGTCTTTATTATGCGTTTTTGTTTCCATAGCAAGTTTCTTCTCAAATTCTCTCTTTGCCTGCTTTATTGATGCCTTGCATTTATTCTTACCAGTGCTTGTGCTGTTTCCAGTTTTCGTCATTTGGCTCTTTTTTCCATTTCCTGAAAGATGCTTTTTTGGCAACAACAGCCTCTCTGACCTCACCTTTAAACCATGCTGGCAGTTTTTGGACTTCCTTCCACTTTTCTTAAAGCGTGGAATACAGCTGGTCTTGGCATCCAAGATAGTATTTTTAAACAACACCCAAGCCTTGTTGGCATTTACCCATTAAAGCTGGTTTCCAATGGCTTGTGATTTCTATAGCTTTTGTAGTTTAGCTTCCTGGCAATCCTCCACCCATTGCCTAGTGCCTTCAGGCCTTGCCTAGGAGCATCTCAAAAGTCTATGTATGTATTCCAGCAATGATACTGCTTTTGCACTGTGAGTAAGGCACACCTATATTTATCCCAGACATGAGGCAAATTTCACTATCTGTCATACCAACCTGACCCATATTGGGATGTTTATGTATTTTATTTATTTAAACTTATTTCTATACCACCTTTCTACAATTCAAAACAGTTTGCTTATAACTATTAACTTGAACAGAGCATGATTATGCAATCTGTTGTACAATATAACATTGTAACATAATGGACATAACACGGGGATAAGGGGGGATTGTGGGGTATAACTTATGCACACTTTGGTAAACTTTGGATGTGTGCTTGACATCTTTGGAGACACTTCACACATTGTGCTGGTGGCTCTCAAAGTCCCTCTGGAGGGACTTGAATTCTCTGCACTTAGGTGGCAACATCACTGACACACCTACCTTCCTACAGGTGCTCCAGCACAAACATGACAACATGGTTGCACCTAGCCCAAGATATATCTCACTATAGAGCATATGGACTCTTGCTACAGCAGCCCTTGTAAATATTCAGTTACCTGTGTATTAACTTCTGTATGGATTCTCCAGCTATGCATTCTCTCTTTCTTTTTTTTTTGAAACTTTTATTTTCATTTTGCAACAAACAAAAGAAACAACACACCAAAGGAGACAAAACAATTATACAATAAAGAAAAGTAAACCCAATTACCCCCCACCCCCACGCTTCTTCTCTAGCTGATTATGTCAGCATGTGAGCGCTTCCAAACAACAGTGATTGTACATCAAAACAATCAAAAGAGTATCTGCGATACAGAATAATCATGAGACAAAGATATATATAAATTTAGACAGTCAGATGAGAGCATTGAGCAGAATGTACATAGTCATTGAGCATCTTCCATTTAGACCGATGATGAGGAGTCTGAATGGGGGAAGCAAACATACGAGGTATTTGTTCATATTTACTGTAGAGACAGACATGATTCCACCATTCATTGGGGCTCAGTTGGGAGCTATTTTTCCAGTATTTCGTAATTAGGGAAATAGCAATGCCTAGCATAAAGTCCAAAAGGAAGTAAGCCGTTTTTGGAAGAGAGGGGATCCCCGCAGCTGAGCGAAGTCCCACTATCCTCCAAGAAAGGGGCTCTTGAAAGTGCAAAATAGACTGGATACGACCCCAGACCCGACTCCAGTAATACTGTAGTGCGGGACATTCATACATAACATGAGGTAGTGAACCAATGGCCGCATGACATGTCCAACAGTTATTGCCCTGAGTAGTGTTCCATTTGGCTAATCTGTCAGGAGTGTAAAAACACCGGTGGGCTAGAAAGAAGAGTGTCTGAGTGAGTGAGGCGGATCGGGAGACCCGTGTCACTCTACTCCAGACAAGGCTCCATTGCTCCGGGGTCAAAGTCACATGCAATTCTCTCTCCCATGCTTTCTGCACTATAGGGGTATCCCTAGTTATAGCATTACATAAGGTTTTGTAAAAATTGGATGCTACACCCGGTGAACTACCGATAGATCGGATAGTCTCCAACCAACCTTGTGTAGGGGAGGCCGATGGCGGGAGCACCTTAGCACTCCTAAGGCAATGCTGAAGTTGCACCAACTGAAAGTAGTGTTTCGCTGGGAGACCAAATTCAATTTGCAATTCACTAAAAGTTTTCCAGCGATCTTCATGGAACAACTGACTAGGAATCCAAATGCCCCTAGTGTACCAGGGGCTCCACGCCATCGGTTTATTTTGTATTCGAAATCGAGTGTTGTACCAAAGTGGGAGCTTGTCTAACGGACAGAGTCGGGAGTCTAAAGATTGCATGAGATTATTAAAGGCACCTAAGGTGTCTAAAAGCATTGGTGGAAAGTGGGAGTCTGATGGGAGAGTCATACCAGGGAGAAAAGTAAGAGGAATCGGTTTGCAAAGGTCCTCTTCTATGTCTAGCCACACAGGTCTGCTCGGTACTGGATCTTCCAGCCAACGAGCACCTTGTTTGAGAAGAAAAGATTGATGATACTTCAGGAAATCAGGGAATCTGACACCCCCATTTTCCTTATCTGCTTGCAGCTTATGTTTCGCTATCCTAGGTGTCTTGTTTTGCCACAAGTATCTAGTCAGAAGGCCCTCGATATCTTTATATAAACGTCGAGGGAAGAGACAGGGCACCATTTCTAAGATATAATTCACTTTCGGAACAATCATCATTTTTATGGTTTCTAATCGACCCCACCAGGTAAGCGTTAAAGGAGTCCAGCGGTGAGTAAGCGCCCGGACTTTAGAGGTTAAGTCTTTGGCATTGAAGGAGATAGTGTCTTCCAAAGGAGAACAATAGTGAACCCCAAGGTATTTGACCATGCGAGGTTGCCATAAAAAGGGGAAGGATTGCATATCTGCCTGATGAAGCAGAGGATTTAATGGAAAGGCTACCGACTTGGTCCAATTTATCTTATAACCGGACAGTTGTGAGTATTTACCAATTTGCTCTAGGACAGCCGGTACTGAGTCTATAGAGACAAAAAGCATAAGATCATCAGCATACGCTGAAATTTTGATTTCCCTATGGGTGAAGGGGACTCCATGAATCTCCTCCGATTGCCGGATTAGTAAAGCCAAGGGTTCGAGTGCAAGATCGAAGAGGAGTGGAGACAGTGGGCATCCCTGGCGAGTGCCGCGTTGAAGGGGAAAAGGCTGAGACTTTAAAGCATTTGCACATATACTGGCTGTAGGCTGAGCGTACATGGTGCGAAGACAACGGAGAAAACCTTCCCCGAATCCGTACCAGCGGAGGACTGCAAACAGGAAGGGCCACTCTAAGCGATCAAAGGCCTTCTCAGCATCAAGTGAGAGGCCAACAAATGGGCGATCAAGATTAACTGCGGTAGTCAATACATGGCATAGAGTCCGAGCATTGTCAGCAGTTGATCTACCAGGAATGAAACCGCATTGATCTGGGTGTATTAAGGTAGGCATCCTATCCGAGAGCCGGGTAGAGAGAATGGTGGCAAAGATTTTATAGTCCGCGTTTAGGAGGGAAATTGGACGATAATTAGCTGTTAGTTGCGGGTCTCTCCCCTCTTTCTCAAAAACTACTACATTTGCCATTGAAAAGGACCCAGAAGGAGAACCCTCCTCGGCCAGAGCAGAAAAATAAATTTTCAAAACTGGAGCTAAATCAGCGTGAAAGGTTTTGTAGAATTCAGCGGGGAGACCGTCTGGGCCTGCGGCTCGACCTGAGGCACATTTCTTGATAGCAGAATGAATTTCTGAGATAGTAAATGGTGTGTCCAAGGCCACTCTATCTTCGTCAGATAGGGTCGGTCTTTGTACTCCTGAAAGTAAGCGTTCAAATACATCTGGCTCAAAATCACATTCTGATTGATAAAGCCGAGTATAAAAGTCACGAAAGAGTTCTAAGATTTCGGTATCTTTAGTGACCAAGCCCCCCCCCGACGGATTACGGAGGGCGGTAACACGCTTGGCTTCTTTTCGACCTTTTAGGGCATTTGCTAATAATTTGCCAGCACGATTATTTTCCCGATAATATAGCCCTTGTTGTGATTCAATATTTTTAACAGCAGCAGTGTGCAAAAGCTGATTGTATTGAAAACGCAAGCGTTGTAAACGGAGTAAAATACATGGGTCAGTACGGGACGTGAGGAGACGCTCCCCAGCTTGTATCTGCTGCTCTAGAATCAGTAAATGCTGCTTTCTTTGTTTCCCCTGCCGAATTTGATAGCTAGTTATAGTGGCACGGATAGATGCTTTAAAACCCTCCCACCAAGCCCAGCCCGCTGTGTCATGGGGTGAGTTAAAATGAAAATAATCTTGGATAGCGGCCTTTATATCAACCTGAAAATCTTTTTGACCCAGTAGGGATCTATCAAAAAACCAAGCTCGGGGAGAATCGTCCCGCGCAGTGACACGTAATGATAAAGATATGGCAGCATGATCTGAAATATGGAGAGGATGAGTCCTAGTCGTGTCTACTTGAGAAATCAGTGCTTTGGAAATGAGAAAGAAATCTATTCTAGATTGGGAGTGATGGGGGGCAGAAAAGAAAGTGAACTCTAAGTCGGAGGGGTGAAGCAGCCTCCATATATCTACCAGCGCAAGATCTTGCATCAGAGCTGTAAGGGTAGCAAGACTCTTGGGTGGACTACTCGTTCTTGGCGGCTGTCTATCTATCAGAGGGTCTAACACTTGATTAAAGTCACCACCAAGTATTAATGGAGTATTGGCAGAGGCCTGTGCCAACTGCGCAATACTTGCATAGTAAGCAGGGTTGTCCACATTCGGGGCATAAATGCAAATACATGTAAATTCACTATCTCCAACCTTAAGATGTACTCGGGCCCATCTACCCTCCTTGTCAGCGCTAGTATCAATTACAGTAGCTTGCAAAGATTTCTTAACCAGAATGGCTACCCCGCACCGTTTGGAAACGGCGGGAGAATAGGCAGCCACCATGTAAGGCTTAACATTGAGTTTCAGTGTTTCAGCAGAGTTTAAGTGCGTTTCCTGAAGAAACGCTAAATCAGCATGCTCATGGCTAAGATAGCTAAGGATTTTCTTTCTTTTGATTGGACTATTAATGCCCTTTACGTTGAGTGATAAAATTTTACATAAAGCCATTCAGACAAGTTAAAAATTCTGAGCATGATAGCGCACCTAATTTCACAATGTCCCTCATATTGACTGTATCAGGCTGTACATATGGCATAAAAGAAAATAAGCTTAGATAATACAATGAAGCGCCCCACATTAAAAAAGAAAAACCGCAGCGCGGTAGAGAAGAAGCAGAACCCCAAAAATTACTGGCGACCATGTGTCTGCGGGGAGAAGCCCCAGAGAAGGCCGAAATTGAAAAACACATAACCTGTAGGACTGTGCGTGCTCCGAATCCGACCGAGGCACACATCATGGAGGGAGAGGAGACCACAAAACAAGAGTCATAGAAAGAAAGAAAGAAAGTCCAGGAAGTCTCTGTGCTTGACTATGACCGCCGCATCGGGCCCTTCAAAATGGCGGACAGAGCCGGCGAATAAAAGTCCACGTCGTTGGATTAGCGCATCTGCTCTGCTTCTTTGGAGTCTAAAAATGTTGATAGTAGATCAGGATCTTCGAATGTCCTGGTTTGGTTGTGGAGAGTCACTCGGAGCTTCGCGGGATACAACAGGCCAAAGCGAGCCTGTAGCTGTTGAAGTCGAGGGCGAAAAGCAAGGAGTTTCTTCCGTCGGTCAACGGTAGGCTTTGCCAAATCAGGGAAGAAGGAGACTTTGTGACCTTCAAATTCCAAATGATGGTTCGCCCGGGCAGCATTTAAAATTTGTTCCACTTGTTGATATCGTAGCAAGCGAAAGATAATAGGCCGGGGGGTCGTTCGGTTGAGCGCCATGTGGGTAGGAACACGGTGTGCACGATCGATTTCCAATTCTTTATGAAAGGTGATCTTCAGCAAGGAGGGAAGAGTTTTGAGCAGGAATTCTCTCATATCTCCCGCTTCCGCCCCCTCCGGTATTCCAATGAGCCTCACATTGTTGCGACGGGCTCGATTATTGCTATCTTCTAACTCCTTTTGCAGATTCTGTATCTGGCGCTCGGCCTTGTCCAGCGCGCCCAAGCGCACCGCGTGCGAGTCGAGGACCCCCGCCATATTGTCCTGCCGTAATGAGAGACTTTCAAGTCGGTCCTGGAGCACTCCAAAGTCTTCTCGCAGGGCTCTAAGCGCTTCTCCATTGGACTGCACCAATTCCTTCACGCCGCGTAGTTCCTCCAAAATCTCCAGGTGCATTTCGGGGTTTTCACGAAATGGAACCATCTTCTGTGGGGAGGACACCTCTGTTTTGGAGCGTTTTCCGTGAGAAGAAGAAGGAGACCCGAAGTCCAAGCGCGCTGGTTTATGGGCCGCCATCCCCCCCGAGGTACCCCGGTCAGCCCGGAGCGAAATAGTAAGTTTGTATAGGTATTAAGTCAGGATTCTAAGTAGGCCTCTCGGGAGCTTCAGCGCGAAGCGTCTTACCCGCTGGACATCAGGCTCCGCCCCTGCATTCTCTCTTTCTGAAGCAGCTCTATGCTCACTGGCCTCAAGGTTTCACATACAAAGTTTTGGAAAAGGTAGATCAGGTCCGCAGATCATTGGGTTGGAGAAGCAAAAAGGCCTTATATATAATGGAACCCAGTGCTCTACAGAGTCCATGCCTAAACATACCTGCAGGTATCCCGATTTGGATTCCCCCACCTATACACCGATTCTACTGCTTGCCTGTGCTCCCTTTGGCCTCAGTTCTTTCTGGCCTACTCTGGCATAGGGAGGGTGCTGCCATCTCAGCCAGGCCATGTTAACATATGGCTTACACAGATCTTCAACATCACATATTGTAGGTCCAATCCCACCTCACATGCTACCTCACGTGCACACGTAAAGAAGTATTCTCCTATAGGTGAGTGTAGGTCACAGTTTGACACCAGACAGCAAGTCTTACACTTCTGGGAGTACAATAAATCAAAAGCATACATGATACAGTTCAGGCTTCGGTACATTTTTTGGTTTGTTTCAAACACATATAGAAAAATATTATAGCATGAATCAGAACATTTTAATGTGCATTTATTGACTTTGGACGTTGGGGGGTTTAAAGTGCACTAACAGTACAGGATTTGCTGTGTACCAATTGCCTTGTACTAATCATTACCATTTGCAACACAGTGAAAATCCAGTGCTAACTGTTTAGCAGAGGATGTGTCAGTGACTAGTTGGGATAGGGGTGGCGTGTGGGCATAGATGGCACATTGCAATTAGCACAAATGTCATTGGCGCGTGCTTACAGTGAATACTACCATTCCTCAATGGGTGGCAGTAAGTGCGCTAGCAGTTTAGTGTGCTGAGGTGCATCTCCTTGTGCAGACTGCAGGATGACATGCTGGGCACAACCCCAACAGTTTGCACGGGGCTTTGTCACCTCCTGCACTCATTTTTGGGGTTTAAGACACACTACAAAAGTATATTTTAGTAAATATTCACCATAATCCATTAAGGGCCCGATTCTGTACCACTATTCATCCCCGCTATTCATGCCTTCTCCGGCCGCGACTAACTTCGGTTGTACGGTGAAGTTATATGGGGGCAAGGAAGGGGAAGTTCGGGGGCAGAGTTAGGGCAGGCAGTGGGCAGTTGCCGGCCCTGGACATACAGGGTTGATTCTAATGTCATTCCTGTATGTCCAGGGCCGGTGACTTGTGTGGGGAAGTTATTCCACCCCTGCATGTCTCTTTTTTGGTGGCCCAGAGTGTGGATGTGACAGAAAGGACCAGAGGGCATGCCTTGCAGCCCGACCCTGACTTTAGGAGGCCAGATTGGGAGGTCAGGCTGCGGGGAATATGCTTTTTTTTCCAGCGGCCAGCATCGCAGCTCTTCAATGGAGCCATGGTGCCATGGCAACATGACACCATGGCACCGTGGCTCCATTGAAGAGCCTTGACTGAGTTAGCGGGAAGGTCGGGCTGAATCACAGTCCCGGCCTGCACATATAGGACTGTTCGCAATTCTGAACTCGCAGGGCTAGATGTGCCCTGCAGTATCAGAATCGCGATTCCCTCTGTACATCCAGGACAGAATAAGCCTGTAAGGGAATAGCGCATGATATTTGCCCCTTTAATGGAAGTTAAGAAGCAAAATAATACCTTATTTTATCTTAACATATGGCATTTTATCCCAATGCATATTGCCTAATAATGAGATGCAACACAGGCAAATGCATGCAAAACACCATTATTATGCAAATTGAATATCACTGCTTGTGCACAAGCAGCATTATTTCTGGAAAATTAATGCAGCTCAAAGCTAAAACGTGACCTGATGCTCCTGGCCACCAACTTAAAGGGTCCTTTGACTAGCAACAATGCCTGACACGCCTGCCCCCCCCCCCACACCAAGAATATCAGCTCTCCCTTAAGAAAACTCCGCTAGAACCCCTCTAGCAGCTTGACCCTCTAGCGGTTGTAGCATGTGACTACCACTATGGTTCAAGCAGCATCAACGAACCCACCACTGAAGGAGCAGGAGCAACTGGGGATCACTCCTGCCCCCAAAACTTTGGACCATCATTGATTTAAAAAGATACACCTGGGAAGGGTATGGGGAGGAGTTCTTCTGTGGGTGTCATCTTTGGGGACTGATCTTCTTAGTGGGGTGGCTGGTTTTGGGGTAGTTGTTTTTGGGTCGGTTGGTGGACTTAGCACCGACTTCAGGAGGGTGGGAAATCACCATCATGTCATCATCAGCATCAGTCCCTTTAAGATGGCAGCTTAAAGCATCAGGCCAAGTGTTAGGGGCCCAGTACTCCCAGCAGGGCAAACTGGCATTGGCTTTCTCTAGGAATAATGCTGCTTGGGAAGTTCATTGGAAGCTACATTATTCCTTTTCGTCAGGAGTAACTAACCTATGGTAAATTAAGCCATTATAAAATGAGATATTTTACTGCAACGTAGTAAGAAGCCTCCTTAAAGTGAATAAATTCTTAGTTTAATGTGAATTAAAACTACTGTATTAGCATGCACTAAAAGGCATGTTTACTAAGCTGAACAATTGTTTTGCAGGTATTACACGTTGAGAGTAGAAATCAACATGCAATATCTGCAACAATCATGTGGCCTGTTGGGGATGTATACAGCTTGTCCCCAGCGGATACCTCACTGATTCAAACCTGATGACCACCAAGAGCATTCACTCTTAACACAAATGCACTTAACACCATCCACAGAAGTGCCATTAAGTGAACGCACAGTAACTGCAATATTGACAATGAAGACATGTTACCAAACCCCATCCTAACTGCAATGTGCAGTCATACTAAGCAGATAATGCAGAATTAACCATGCGCTGTTCTGCATTTGCACTGTTAGCATGCATTCCTACATGCTGGTTATCGTACACTCAAGTGCACATTAGCTGTTAGCACAGCTTAGTAAACATGTCCAAGTTTTTAAAGTGCACTAATGAACTGAGTATATGCTAAGGAATGCACATTTATTTATTTAACATGTTTTATATACTGCTTTATCATTTCAATCAAAGCAGTTTACATTGAAATTTAAACTTGGTACATTGATAATTTGGATTTTTCTGAGGCAATGGAGGGTTAAGTGACTTGCCCAAGGCCACAAGGAGTGCTCGTGGGAATCAAACCCTGGTCTCTGGGTTCCCAAGCCTGTATTCTTAATCATTAGGATCCATCCTCCACGCCCTTTGGACCTATTTTTTTCAAACTTGCTTGCACTTTTCAGTGCTTACCACAACCACATACATCTTTGGCTTGTATTATATGTATTTTATAAAAGGCTCCGTGCTCACTGAGCCTTTGATAAAATATGTACCTACTTTGCTGCAGTAGACCTAGGTACCCTTTTGGGCAATGAGCATATTTTTATACCATTACCCCCTCAGCGGCTTGCTGGAAATCCATCCATGTCTGTTTAAATCTACTATTTGTTCTTGCATCTATAGTTGCAGATGAAATGCAATCTTTTCAATGAATAAAAGCTACTTAAAAAAAAACACAGAATGTAAATGCAACCTTTTGGCATATAGCCATATATCTACACTCAAAGTTCTATCCTTTGGATGATCTATTCTTTATGCATGAAACCATTGTTGGTCTTGACCCTATCCCTTCAACCAGTCAAAAAAAACTTAGAAAAAACAATTGACTGCAGTTACACTACTATTGCAAATTTTAAAAAAGTAGATTGCAAAACTCTGATCTATTCCTTTAACAGCATGCACAAAGACAAACCTGATTTCCTTTTAGTCAATACATAGTTTGATAATAATTTAAAAAGATCAAGATATCAATATTATGTACTTAAATATAGCAAATTATTTTCTCGGGTCCATTTCATTGATTTTGATCACCAGAGATTGTTCAGACAAGACAGCGAGATGCATAAAGACAAATATGAAACGCCACATTCTTCCAGTAATGTCAGTTGCAATATCAAGTAAGTTCTTTTAAGTGAAACAGTATGCCAGCCCTCCACTAAATACACTCTCTGCTGAAAGTAGAATGCACTCTCCACTAAATACATAGAACTGTGATCAGCAGGGAAATCTCATTGTAGCAATAATCTCCTCTGAGAAAGCAAGGCACAAGCCAGATAAAGCCAGCAAAAAGCTTCTATTACAAGGTTACTCTATAGGAAGCAGGTTTAGATGAGTTCATGTCTCCCACATACCCCCATCTGCTTTTTTGAAATATTATTATATAAGTTACTTTTCTGAGATAGCAAAAATGTCCAGAAACTAATAACTGCTCTATTAAGGTATGTCTGAATGAGTGAAAACAAAATCTAAACTGCACTGAATGACAAATTTGGTGCATTAATATTTATTTATTTCTTTAATAGTTCTTCTATACTGCTTTATCCTACAGCCAAACAGAACATTGCAACTGAACATTATACATTGAACAGGGAAATCAACTAGGAGGTCATAATCAACATTAGCTTAGGTATGAAAGTCTAGGGCAGGGGTGGGCAATTCCGGTCCCTAATGAATATTCATGATATCTATTTGCATCCACTGCCTTCCATTGTATGGAAATAGGTCCATGAATATTCATTAGGGACATCATGAAAACCTGACTGGTCTGTGGCCCTCCAGGACCGGACTTGCCAACCCCTGGTCTAGGGTATCATTAATGCCAAGGAAGGAGGAAACTTGGGAGACAGAGGGGTGGGGGGGAATAAGGAGTGAATAAACAGGTAGATAAAGGTGAGTCAGTTGATATAATGTATCTGGAATTTCAGAACTCCTTTGACAAACTACCTCATGAAAGATACGTGAGGAAATGAAAAATCATAGGATAAGAGGCAGTGTGCTATTGTGGACTGGGAACTGGTTAGAAGAAAACAGAGAGTAGGGCTAAATAGTTACTTCTCAAATGTGAAAGGTAAATAATGATGTGCCCCAGGGATCTGTATGGAATGCTCCTTTTTACTGCAACATATTGATAAATGATCTGGAAATGTGAGGAATGAGTGAGGTGAACACATTTGCAGATGACGCAAAATTATTCAAAGTTGTTAAATCATATATGGATTATGAGAAATTGGAGGAGAACCTTGTGAGATTGGAAGTCTGGATGTCCAAATGGCAGATGAAATTTAATGTCGACAAATGCAGTTATGCACTTAGGGAAGAACAACCCATACTACAGTTACACAATGCAAGGTTCAACATTAGGAGTCACCATCCAGATAAAGGATTTAAACATCATCATAAATAATACATTGAAATCCTCTTCTCAATGTGTTGCAGCAGCCAAAAAGCATAGTTACTGACCTGTAACAGGAGTTCTCCAGGGACAGCAGGAATCTTATGCTGTTCAGAGTGTTACTTATTTTTGAGTTATTTTAGAAGCTTTATTCACAATTTTCTCCTAGAAATTCTGGCATTTTTGTAAATGGTGATTTTAGAAAGGGCTCACTTTAGAAGTGGATGCTCAGAATACATAAAAATTGCAATCGGATGTAGATTGGGCATGGCCTAGGTTGACCTAGGTTGGTCAAATGACTACAGGCGTATTCCCCATTTCATAAAGGGAATGCATGTGTAGACCTAAAATTCTCCACAGCTGCTCCCTGGCCTATATATGTTTTTTAAAGACACTCTTTTTGGCTAGGCCTTCACAGAAGGAACTCAGCGAGTTATTCTCCTTAATCCTCCATTATTTCCTCTTCCAAAGTGAAAATAAAGAAAGATTGTGGCCTTTATATTTAATTGGTGGCATTTATACCTAAAGATTTGCAAAATAGTTCACATATACAGATAAGTGCCAACACTGGATCTTTCTCACACATAGATTTGTAAAATGGCCCCTCTGTCTCTATGCGTTGGCAAATACAGGTGCACTCCTGCTCTCCTTATATGTATTTTACAAAGGATTCCATATTTGGAAGAGCCTTTTCTAAAATACTGGCACAATTGTGTACATTCCAAACTCTGTGTCGCAATTTGCCTTTTTCTGTTATATGTAGAAACCTGACAATATTCTATGTAAGCACAGATGTACAGTACAAACAGTAAATGGCATTACTAAAATGTGGTAGTTTATCATGTACTCAGCCTCAAAAACTAGTATAGGATGGCGCCAGATTTGCGCTAATGAATGGGGAAGTGCCTGGAATGTCCCTATGCAGTTAATGTGGTTCCATAGCTATCCCAGCACTAATCCAATTGCTGTGAGTACCCCATTGAGATGGCAGTAAGTGTACCCACAGTAAATGCAACAATGGCACTGTGCACATTCTAATAATGCCTGTGCTAACCACAATGCACAGTCAACACCCCATCCCCTCACTATTGTGGTCAACAATATTGGCACCCTTGCAGTTCAAACCCCTAAATGTCCAATATCTCCTAAAAAATGAAATGGCTTTGGACTATATATGCACACATATTTGACACATAAAAGAATCAAATAAGACAAGACCATTAAAAAAGGAAATAGTAGGAAATAGTATAAAAACTGAGAAATTGCCAGGTCATGATTATTCACAATTACCAAAAGGAAATAAACGTATCCCATTAAACTAGTTTCTTCTAATTTTTTGTTGGAACTATGGCCATGAAGATGAAGGAACACACTCTCGTAGCCATTTGCTCCTTTTTATTTTTTTTTGTAGGGACACAACCCCAAACAATTCATCTAAGGGATAAAAACCCTATAGTTAAAAACACCGGCAAAAGAACTGCAGCTACTAAATTGATACACTTAGCTGTTCAGAAGTAATTTCCTTGGTGGTGAAGTCAAATGGAACTCCAAGACGGGATATATATTCTGTTATTCCATCTTTCAAGAGTATCCAGCGTAGAGCGCTATAAACTTGATAGCATTAACTCCATGCTCCTCACATTCAATCCTGAACACCTTTGCTTGCAACCAAAATCCAGTAACCCAAGGTTGTGTTTGGGATCTCCGATACTCCAGACCCTTCTTCAAACTTGTTGCATGTCACTAACCCCGAGCTACACTTCCGGTTACAGCCCTGAATTCAGTCAGATGACCGGCCGAACATCCAATAGGATACTTCAAAAATGGGCAATTATATATTTGACCTTCCATGTTAAATTTCCACTTATCAATTCAAAGCATACTCCACCAATCCACTGAGGAATTTAGGCCATCTGGGATCATCGACTTCAAAGTATAAATCCAAAATTGTTCCCGGTATTGTAAATGGGATATATGATCTCCACTTCTTATTCTTTCTGGTACATGATCCAACAGTCTCCAACGCAAATCTGTAAATTCGTGTTGATTCTCATGACAATGCTGAGCCACCGGAGCAGACAGGACCTTTGTGGTAATCCGTGAACGATGTTCTTGCAATCTTTTCTTTATAGTTCTTGTCGTTCTACCAATATAGAGTTTCTTGCACGGACAAAGCAACTTATAAACCACAAAAGTGGTCTCGCAGGTGGTATAAAAATTACTACTGTATATATGTGCCAATGTAGAGTAGGATGCTCCCAAACCAGCCCTTCAATTGTCAACTCACAAAACGCACAATTAGTACAGCCATAATGCCCTTTCCTAGCAGGTAACGATATTTCATCCAATGTATGTGTCAACCAGTCTGCAATATTATGGCCTCATTTAAAGGCCATCATTAAGGGTTTGTTAAAACATGAATGCAATGATAATATGGACCAATGTTTTTTTAGAATGTGCATGATCTTAACTAAATGTGGCATATAGGGCAGTATGCCCACAAATGCTTGTGTTTCTCCCGATACAGGTGTAAAAGCTTGTGCTGTAGTGTGCCACCATTCATCATGGTTATAGCGAGCCCTCTTATATGCTTTATTTATTATAGCTATCAGATACCCTCTCTCTCTCAAACGATATTTCAAATCACTTGCCTGTCTCCGAAATTCATCAAGTGTTGAACATAGGCGTCGTAATCGGATGAATTGTCCCACCGGTAACCCTCTTCAGAGTGGTACGGGATGGTAACTCATATATTGTAATAAGGTATTTCATTGGACTTCTTTGCGATATAATGTAAACCTCACAGTAGAATGATCCTTAATCAGTCGCAAATCTAAAAAAATCAATGGTCTCATAATGAAACTTAGGTGTAAATTGAAGATGTGCAGATAACGTATTAATCCATGCAAAAAAATCTTTTAAATGTCCTTCAGTACCAGTCCAAAAGAAGAAAATATCATCCAGATATTTCGTCCACATACGTATATACTGAAACAAGAGAGAGGACTATATAAACGGTGATTCAAATTGTGCCATATAAAAGTTTGCTATTGATGGAGCCACAGTAGCTCCCATCGCTATCCCATATATCTGCTGGTAAAAAATGTCATTGAATAGAAAAAAATTCTTTTTGAGTACTAACAAAAGCAGTTGTACTATAAACTCCTTTGGTAAGCGATTGGGTAATGAAAGAGGCACCAGTGCCGCCATCTGCAATGCGGCATCTTGATTTATATTAGTGTACAACGCTTGCACATCCGTGGTAACAAAAAATCAATTGGACATATCTTCTGTTTGTTGATGCAATTTTGTCAAAAAATGAAAAGAATCTTTTACATAAGACTGTATCGTTGGCAAAAGCGGACGAAAATATAAATCGCACAACTGCGAAAGGGGCTCCAACAGTGAGCCCCGACAGAAAACAATCGGACAATCTGGAGGGTCTATCAAGCTTTTATTTACCTTAGGAACCATGTACAAAATCAGAAGAATCGGGTGGAGTTTATTAAAAAAAAAAAGTTCTTTCATCGTAATCCATTCATGCTTTAAAACATAATCTGTACAGCTAATAATCTCCTTCTGAAGTTCTTCTGTAGGATCGCAATCCAACATTTTATAATATCTAGTATCAGACAAATGATTATTCACAGTGGTTAAATAACGAGCTCTGTCTTGTATTACAATTGCACCTCCCTTATCTGCCCGATGTATGTAGATGTCTTTTCGATTACCTAAAGATTATAATGCTTGTAAATTGACACTGTGAAATGTTGGAAAAGGGCCTCTTTAAACTAACAGATTCCATGGCCTATATATCACGTAACACTAATTTTTGAAAAGTATCTATAGACGCATCCTCTTGACCTGGTGGTGGCCACTTCAAAGGATTTCTAATAACCGATCCCTCCATAGACCCTACAGAACTGACATCTGTTTGAAAACATTGTGTTACCTGTAGCTTCCTAAAGAAACAATATAAGGCTACTCGCATACTGGGAACAATTTTGGATTTATACTTTGAAGTCAATGATCCCAGATGGCCTAAATTCCTCAGTGGATTGGTGGAGTATGCTTTGAATTGATAAGTGGAAATTTAACATGGAAGGTTGAATATATAATTGCCCATTTTTGAAGTATCCTATTGGATGTTTGGCCGGTCATCTGACTGAATTCAGGGCTATAACCGGAAGTGTAGCTCGGGGTTAGTGACACGCAACAAGTTTGAAGAAGGGTCTGGAGTATCGGAGATCTGAAAACACAATGTTGGGTTACTGGATTTTGGTTGCAAGCAAAGGTGTTCGGGATTGGATGTGAGGAGCATGGAGTTAATGCTATCAAGTTTATAGCGCTCTACGCTGGATACTCTTGAATGAAGGAGTAACAGAATATATATCCCGTCTTGGGGTTACGTTTGACTTCACCACCAAGGAAATTACTTCTGAACAGCTAAGTGTATCAATTTAGTAGCTTCAGTTCTTTTACCGGTGTTTTCAACTATAGGGTTTTTATCCCTTAGATGAATTGTTTGGGGTTGTGTCCCTACAAAAAAGAATAAAAAGGAACAAATGGCTATGAGAGGGTATTCCTTCATCTTCATGGCCATAGTTCCAACAAAAAATTAGAAGAAACTAGTTTAATAGGATAAGTTTATTTCCTTTTGGCAATTGTGATTATATATGTTGGGAATAATCATAGGTTAGAATTATTGAATAGGTCACCTTTAGAAACAATTCAAATCAGTTTGAACAGAAGAAACATATTCCCACTGCAGTAAAATTAGACAGACCTGTGATCAATTGTCAGTACTCACATGACTTGAATCAACTAAGGAACAATGGTTCTAATGGTTAAAATGACTACATTCACTCCCTGTTCCATTTTCACAATGGTGAAGACAAGAGGGCTGCCTAAGACTGTCAGAAAAGCCATCATCATCAAAGTTCAATGGGGTACAAGGCCATCTCCAAAGACCTTGGGATTGCTGTGTCTGCAGTTCACAATATTATTAAGACATTTTCTGCTCATGGAACTGTCAAGAACCTCCCATGACGTGGTGGGAAAAGGAAAATAAATCTAAGAAGTCTTCAAAGGTTAGTGCGAACTGTTGGAAAAACACCACATACAACATTCAAAGACTTAAGGCTAACCTGGAGCAATCTGGACTGGTGGTTTCAACCCGCACCATACACCGCACACTAAATAAAAAAGGACTTCATGGGCGAAGGTCAAGTAGGACTTCACTGCGCAAAGACAGACATATAAAGGAATGCCTGATCTTGCCCAAACCCACCTTCAGAAACCACAATCCTTCTGGGAAAATGTTCTGTGGACAGATGAAACCAAACTTGAGCTCTTTGGCAATGCAGACCAGCAATACATTTACAGGTGAAGAAATGAAGCTTATATGGAAAAATCACCCTTCCTACAGTTAAATATGGTAGAGGTTCCATAATGTTGTGGGACTGTATTGCTGCTTCAGGAACTGGAAGCCTGGAACATAATTAAAGAAATCTTGAAGTCAGAAAACTACCAAGGTATTTTGGAGCAAAATGTTTTACCTTGTGTAAGAAAGCTTGGTCTGGGTCAAAGCTTCAGCAGGACAATGACCCAAAATATACAACCAATGGTTCAAAAGAATGGCTAAAAAGGAAAAAAATTGGAAGGTTTTAAACTGGCCACAATGAGACCTGATCTCAATCCAACTGAGAACTTTTGGAAAGAGCTTAAATCTGCCCCTGGTAAAAGGAATCCTGGAAACCTTCATAAACTGGAACAAACACAGTTGAAGAGTGGGAGAAACTACCAGCAGTCAGATGTATGGAACTCCTATGGCAAAATTAGGCCCACTTTTGCTGTGCCTAGCTTTACCCATAGATAACTAACCGAGTAGCGGTGCAATATCGCCAATACCTGATTAGCAATTGTCGCCACTCCTGAAACAACTACGACATGCCCTGATGTAGGAAATACTATAAACCTGCTCATTTAGAACCCATAGCAAATCCACCGTAGCATAATAGCACTACCAGGACTCACAAAGCACCAAATCCTACCCATCAAAAGGCAACACTGCAAATATTAAACCAATACATCTCAGAGAATACCAATACATCTCCTACTGGGGAAAGAGAACAAGTGGCACTGTCATATAGAAACTACAGGAACAGAATACTGCAGCTCGGTCATACATGTAAAACAGAGACTGTCAGCAAACATAGAACAAAGGATCACAATTTAGAAATAGGAAAACAATAATTAAACTGGGAACCCCAAAAGCCAAACTTGGAATGTACAACAACACTGGAGAAATAAAACTATAAATTAATTTCGTCTTGTACTAAACAAAATGCAAAAATGTTAGCGATGCACATTTCCCAGAGCTGACATATTCTAGTTAATAAATTCAAAATAAAATAGTATTTATCTACCTTTTTGTTGTTTGGGCATTTTATTTTTCCACCACAAATGCCCCCAGTGACTTTCTTCTGCGTGTCTTCTGCTAACTCTCCATTGTCTGCTGTCCATTTGTCCTTTCTTCTCTTCTATTTTTTTCCATTATCGCTCTACATCTGCTCCAACATACTATTTTTTCCCCTTTTGTTCTTTCCTCCATTTCTTTCTTTATTCCTTTTTCATCCACTCAAATTTCATTCTTCCATCCTCAGTCCCCACTTACTCTTCCAATACCCGGCCAATCACAGATTTTTCTTCCCTCCCACACAAAATATCTTTTCCCCTCTCCATCCTCACTCCCCCAGCTCCATCCCCTTCCAGTCTTCCCTCAACATTAGCTCTCTTCTAGTTCCAGCCCCACCCAGCATCCACTCCCTTCTAGTCCCATCCTCCCATTCCCCTGCATCAGCTTATTTCCAATCCTACTCCCTCATCAGCCATTTCCATTCCTATCCTAGTCCCCCATCAGCCCATTTCCAGTCCAAACCCCCACCATCAGCCCATTTCCAATTCTAGCCCCCATCAGCCTCAAGCCCCTCATCAGTTCATTTCCAGTCCTAGCCCCTCCCATCAGCCTATTTCCAGTCCTAGCCCCCCATCAGCCCATTTCCAGTCTTATCCTAGCCTCCCCATCAACTCATTTCCAGTTCTAAACACCCCCTCCCCCCAAAAGAGGCCCATCCCTCTCTGACTGGCTTCAGAGGGAGCCAGGGAGGCCCGAAGCCCCAGCTCACCTGTGCAAATCCTCCAGAATGAAGAGCAGCATTTTCCTTCACTCTGGCAGCAGTGTCCTCGTGAAACCCACTGGCACACTGGGAGGTTAAAGGGCATGTCCTGTTTCCATGCACTCAGTGTGCTAGCAGGCTTCAAGAGAACACAGCTGCCGGAGTGAAGAAAGATTTCATTCTGGAGGCTGTGCAGAGGTGAGCCAGGGCCTCGCGCCTCCCCGGCTCCCTCTGAAATCAGCTCTGCAAACCGAACACTATCTGCAGAATGAAGTTGGCGTGGGGCCCCCTGCCCTGCTTGTGGTCTTGGGCAAGTTACTTAACCCTCCGACATCTTAGGTACAAACTAAGTTTGTGAGCCCTTCGAGGATAGGGAAATAACTACTATTCCTGAAGGTAACTTGCCTCGAATGTCTACTGGAAAAAGGTGTGAGCTAAATACTAATAGTACATAAATAAATTTGTGCAACCGTGTACATAGATATAAGGTACGTGCACACTAAGAGGGTAATTTTAGAAAGTCCTGCCTAGTTGACACATATTTTCACATATCTATGTCAAGATTATTTTATAAAGAAAAATAGGTGCCTACATTTAAGAACATAACATAAGTACATAAGATATGACATACTGGGTCAGACCAAGGTCCATCAAGCCCAGTATGCTGTTTCCAACAGTGGCCAGTCTAGGTCATACGTACCTAGCAGTTTTCCCAAAAGACACAGGTTCCGCAATGCTTGTACTGGGTCAAGCATTGATACCCTGGGTCCCTTCTTAATAATGGTTTATGGACCTTTCCTCCAGGAACTTGTCCAAACCTTTTTTAAACCCAGCTACACTAACAGCCTTTACTACATCCTCCGGTAACAAATTCAAGAGTTTGATTACACGTTGAGTGAAAAAATATTTTCTTTTATTAGTTTTAAATAGTTTACCCTGTACCTTCATTGCATGTCCCCTAGTCTTTCTATATTCTGATAACATAAACAATCGATCTATGTTTACCCGTTCTACTCCCTTCATTAATTTATAGACTTCTATCATATCTCCCCTCAGCCATCTCTTTTCCAGGTTAAAGAGCCCTAACCTTTTTAGCCTTTCTTCATGGGAGTATCCTTCCATCCCCTTTACCATTTTGGTGGCTCTTCTCTGAACCTTTTCTAATAATGCTATATCCTTTTTAAGATACGGCGACCAGAATTGCACACAATATTCAAGGTGCGGTCTCACCATGGAACGATATAGAGGCATTATAATATCTTTTGTTTTATTTTCCATTCCTTTCCTTATGATACCTAGCATTCTATTTGCTCTCTTGGCTGCCGCTGCACACTGGGCCGAGGGTTTTAACATGTTATCCACAATGATGCCTAAATCTTTTTCCTGGGTGGTGGTTCCTAATGTGGAACCTTGCATTGTGTAACCATAGTTTGGGTTGTTCTTCCCTAGGTGCATAACTTTGCACTTGTCCACATTAAATTTCATCTGCCATTTTGATGCCCAGTCTCCTTTACAGAATATACACATTGATTAAAGGTGGGATTGCTTGTGCTTTCTCTAGAGCTGGTGTAAATTCCGGTGCCTAGGTTTTCAAGAACGTGTGCAAATTCTAGTATTTTATAATGTATGCACGTCCTCGTGTGCTCCACCCAAACTCTGCCCTTGTGCACGCCAACAGTAACTCAATGCACTTACTTACAGAATAGCTACTGGCTAAAATACATAGGAGATCGTTTACATCCATAAACCACTAAAATAGCATAATTTATGCACATCCATGGTGCTTACCTTTATGCGGCTCCTGATAAAATTACCTCCAAAGATTGTGCCTACTTCTAATGCGATCTGCATGTAGGTGTTCTTGAAAGCATAGTCTGGGGACAGCAGAGGTAGTTTTGAGGTACAGATATATTTTATTTAAAAAGAAAACCATGGGTACAAGCATAGAGCACATGTGCACATTTACACCTTTTTCAGAGCAGCTGTAAATTTGTGAAAGGGTATTGGTGTGCTGTTGGTGTTGATTTTGGGAACCTATTTATAAAGGCACGTAGGTGTCTTGTTGTAAAGTTACCCTTAGGATGCCATAAAAGGTGGAAAGAATGTGATCAAAAGGAATGAAGAAATAAATGTAATAAACACAAAAGAAAACAATATGTTTTTGCACATTCCTGGTTTTCGTAGATTATGAAGCTGAATGAAGGTTAGGTGAAAATGAAAGAAAGAAAATATATTCTAGTGAGAGGGTGGCAGACACTTGATGCAGCTTTCCAGTAGAGCTGGTATTATTCAGAACAGTGACTGAATTAAGCATAGTTATGACAACAGAATGGGAAGGGAATAGGATCTGTGGCACACAATAGTCAGGTACAAATAGAACCAACTGGTCCCTTATCAGATAGCTTCCATTTTTCCATATTTTCACAAGGTACCATTACAGACATTTAATACCGTACTATGTACTGCTGAATAAGGTTGCCTCTTTATTGCACAGAAAAAGTTAGGATGCATGACAGAAAAACTTATTTTTATAATATCCAATCTTCTGTTTATAGATGTGAAAAACAATGAGGGCCCGATTATGATCGCTACATACAGGTTCCCATGGAGCATGTCTAACCCTGTGGGATCAGAATCGTGAACAGGCCTGCACTGCGATTCAGTCTCAGCCTGCACATACAGCGATAGCCTGGCGAACTCAGCCAGGGCTTTTAAATGGAGCCGTGAAGCCATGACGTCCATTGCCTTGGCACCGCGGCTCCATTTAAAAGCTGCGATGCCGGCCGCTGCCCAACAAAGTTAATTTGGTGCAACCTGACTCCTGATCCTGCCTCGTAAGACCTGGGTCGGGCTGTGGGGCATTAACTTTACCCCCACCAACCTCTTCCGCATACTGACTCCACCAAAAAAAAAAAAATACGCCCAGGGGAGTTATTCCACTTCGAAGGTGTAATAACTTCCCCAGCCAATTCGCCGGCCCTCGACATACAGGGACAACATCAGAATTGGCCCTGTATATCCAGGGCTGGCGACTGCCCACTGCCCGCCCACTCTCCGCCCCATGCCGCCTCTTCCCTGCCCCTGTCTAACTTCCCCACACAACCGGAGGGGAAGTTATACAGAGGAAGGAGCCGGCATGAATAGCAGGGATGGATGTCCCATTGGGACGTCCATCCCTGCTATTCGTGCCTCAGAATGACCCCCTGAGACTATAAGTGCAATATATACTATATTTCAAATCATCTATGATTCCTATCCATGCACATTTTCTTTCATTCTTTTTTCAATTTGTTTAGCAAATGAAAATACACAAAGCCAAGCAACAGTCTCTTCATTAACTGAGTTCAAGATTATTAATCTCTGTCTTATTTTATAGAGGATACACTCTTCTATAATGCGTAATTTATTTTTTCCACAAGAGGCCGATTCTGTGCAGGGCACATCCGGTCTGTCTGGACGTCAAGAAAATGGATGAAGCACATATGTATCTAATTCTGCAACCATGGGAGCTATATGTTCCCGCAGTTGCAGAATCAAGGCCCTTAGATGGCCCAGCGTGCCTTCCATTCTGCTGCAGGGGATGTCCAGGGATTTGGCCAGCCAGCCCTCTCTGTACCCTGGCTGGTGTGCTGGTGTAGCAGTGTCTTGTTAGCATGATACCAGCACATCCAGCTGGAGGAACCAAGTGCCTGACTGCACTGTAGGATTCTTTCCTCGCCACCCGACTGGGGCAGCCAGGGCTGGGATCGGATGGTGAGACATGATGCCTAAGGGGAGGCTGCAGGCCCTGATCACCCCCACTCCTAGAACTTATTCCATTTTTGGGATGGAATAAGGTGGGCATCTAGCACAGCTCTGGGGGACGTACAAGGCCATGACCTGAATAGGCCCTGCACGTCTGGGTGCCTTGGCCCGCCCCTGCTCCATCCCCTCTCCACCTCTGTCCCTCCCCCTCCCGCCCCTGTCTAGCGCTCCCCACACAAACTCTCTATACGTGCAGGGAGCGCTGTGACTAGAATTCCATCCCGGGCCTGTTCACAGGTTTTACGGCCAACCCAGATGTATAACCCCACTATTCAGACCTCAGAAACTACCCCCAAGTGTATGACTCTAAGGTTCCAGTGAAGGTGTGGACTGTGCAGTAGTCTTTGACCATCTTGAACTTATTTGTACTAACATGATGAGAATGGTTCTTGCTAAAGTCTGTAAGTGGATGAGTGGATGAGTGACTAGGATAGGACTGGAAATGGCTGGTGGGGGAGCTAGGACTGGAAACAGACTGATTGGGGGGCTTTGACTGAAAATGGGCTGATGAGGGAGCTACTTGAAATGGGCTGATGGGGCTAGGACTTTAAATGGCTTGATAGGGGGCTAGGATAGTACTGAAATGGCTGATGAGGGAGCTAGGATTAGAAATGGGTTGATGCGGGGGTATGGGAGAATGGGACTAGAAGGGAGCAGATGTTGGGTGGGGCTGGAACTAGAAGGGAGCTGATGTTGGGGGAGGACTAGAAGGGGATGCAGAAGGGGATGGGGCTGGGGGAGTGAGGATGGAGAGGGGAAAAGATATTTTGTGTGGGGGGAATAAAATCGACGATTGGCTGGATATTGGGAGAGTAAGTGGGGATTGAGGATGGAAGGGTGAAATTTGAATGGATGAAAAAGGAATAAAGAAATGAAATGGAGGAAGGAGCAAAAGGGGAAAGATCAGTATGTTAAAGCAGATGTAGAAAGAGAATGGAAATAAACTATAAGAGAGAAGAAAGGACAAATGGACAGCAGACAATAGAGAGTTAGCAGAAGACACAAAGAAACCAGAAGAAAGTGACTGGAGCAATTGCAACTGAAAAATAAAATGCACAGACAACAAAAGGTAGAAAAATATTTGTCTATTTTGAATTTATTAACTAGAATATGACAGCTCTGGGAAATGTGCATCGCTAACGTCTTTGCATTTTGTTTAGTCCAAGAGGAAATTAATTTATAGTTTTATTTCTCCAGTGTTGTTGTACATTCCAAGTTTTGGCTTTTGGGATTCCTAGTTTAATTATTGTCTTCCTATTCCTAAATTGTGATTCCTTGTTCTTTGTTTGGTGACAGTCTATGTTCTGCATGTGTAACAGAGCTGAGGTATTCTGTTCATGTAGTTTCTATTTGACAGTGCCACTTGTTCTCTTTCCCCAGTTGGAGATGTATTGGTATTCTCTGAGATGTATTGGTTTAATATTTGCAGTGTTGTCTTTTGATAGGTAGGGTTTGGTGCTTTGTGCATCCTTGTAGTGCGATTATGATATGGCAGGTTTGCTTTGGGTTCTAATTGGGCAGTGTTTGTAGTACTTCCTAATGTGCCTGGCGGTTAGCACAGGAGTATAGTAATATAGAAATCTGGTAATCTTTCTTTATCCAGACACTCATTAAGAGGCATGTTTACTAAAAGCGCACATTTTTATTTACTTTCCTTACGTATGAATCTGTTGCACCTTTTATTGCCTCCTTTAGTTTAGCCCATTGCAATTCCACTTCCCTTATCCCCTAATACCCTACCAACTCCTCCTTCAGGTACTTAGCCATTTTACTGAAGTCAGCATTTTTGAAGTCTAAGACTTTGAGCAAGCCAAGGTGAAATTCAATCACAGCAAGCTCAAAGTCTTAGGGGTATGTTTACTAAACGGTCCTAATGTTACTGGCGCTAGTTGCAGCGATAACGTGAGGAATGCCATATAAGGTGGTGGGCATTCTGACATAAAGGAAGCAATAGTGGGGTATCATGCGACAGACGCGCTGTGGCACGTCATTGCACGGTAACCTTAAGTTCATGCCCTGAGATATGATCAAAGGACTAGATGTGTAGCACACTGGTTAATACAATGACTGCTGATACAGCAGTCACGAGTTCGATTCCACAGTGGTGATATGTAATTAGGCTTTCTGAGCCAATTCCTTTTCCTGCCTGTAACAGCCAGACACATCTCAACAATCTGCATTGTCCCCCAAAAAACGCTCATCCCTGTGCCCTAACCTAAAGCACCTTTTAGGGCGCACCATAAGGCACATCATTAAGTGCCACGTCAACCAAGGCGGGTCAGAATGTGGCCCAGAGGGCGGCACGAACAGGTGGTTCCCTCCAAGGCATCATATAAGGCTCCCCAGAGGCTGGCCGAACCCAAGGTGGTACTAAAGATGCCCCAAGGATGTTAAGGTGACCAAAGAAATGTTGGCCAAGGGCAGTAAGGTGCACCAACCTCACAAGCATGAAATGTATGGGTCAAACACAGATGTAACCCTAACACTGCATAGAGCAGCAATGAAAGCCAATGAAGAAGTGATGTAAGGAAGAAGATGTCTGAGGTGATGGACCTGCCAAATCTGCGAGCAGCCCATGTCCCAACTGGTAAAGTGGACAAATATATCAGGGGCAGCTGTATCGATACACAGGGTGATGGTACTGTAAAGTGCAACAATGACAGTGTGTGGCAGAGGATGGGAATACGTGTCCAGCAGAGGAGCCAGAGATGGCAGGAGAAGTGGAGGAGTGGCCTAGTGGTTGGGGCAAGGTACTTCAGGCCAGAAGGTCGGGGGTTCAAATCCCACTAGAGGACAGCAACCTTGGGCCGGAAGGACTGGGGTTTCTAGTCCCACAGGTGCTTCTTGTGGTTTTGGGCAAGCCACTTAACCCCCCATAGCCCATGTTCCCTGTAAAATAGTTATCTCCAAGTTATAATGCCCTGTTCAATGTAATTTCAGTTTGTTCAATGTAAACCGCACTGATGCAGAATAGCGCGGTATGTAAGAGAATGTAAATAAATAAATAAATAAGTGCAACGACAGGAGGACAGAGAAGTAGCAGTGCCATGCAGAGCAGAGATCGGAGAGGCAAGAATGAAGAGCCGCGATGCAGAAAAGGGTACCAGTGCAGGACATGGGGTAGCAGCCTGCACAGTAGGGCAGGACGCCACAGAGCTTGCAGACACAGATAGACTGACAAAAGGATGGTTGGCAACAGTGATGAGGGTATAATTTGCCAGCAGCACAGACCGTCACAGATAGGACTGTGACAGGAATGCAAAGTACGTGTGTACGAGAGACATAAAATAATTAAAACAGAGAGAAATCAAACCCATGGCCACTAGCACAAATGGCAATGGACAAATCGGTAGGCTACAACACCAACATGAATGCCACAGCAAAGGTTGCATGCAAGAACACTGGAGGACAGCACACCAAAACACAGCTGGCTGCCAGGATAGGGCAACCCCAACAGTAATGAAGATGCAATGCACATGCAGAACCGGTGTGTACTGCTCATATCACAGTCAGTAATTGGGACGACAGCCACATATAAACATATGCACACACACAATGAAATGTTATGCAGCGTACACAGCATGCAAAAGAGCAAAGAACCTAAACACAATGGGTGGCAGGGCAAAATAGGGAACAGAACGGAAAAGGAGCATATGAGACATGGACCAGATCAGATCAACAACAGCAATGCCAATCCCCCAAGCCAACATGGACAGTACAAAGAAAGAGCCATATGTAACAGCTAATATGCGATGGATAGGCTGCATCGAGGGCATACTGTGGTGTACAGTGAAGAGATGGAAGGGTGTGTGGAGAGATGACCTATCGTCAGGCAGTTCCTGGTCAGGTTAGCACAAAACAAGGACAAAAAGAAGGAACATGTGGAACTCGAACCTGCAAACTATGGTGCTCTAACACATGTCCGCAACCACTATCCCAAACAACCACAGCAAGCACAACACAAATATGTCCCCTCAAAGGGAAAGTCAGTATAGAAAACCTTAGCACCCTGTGATGTGTCAGACGGCTGCCACATAGCCAGCTGCCACCGTACAAGGATGTGAGCACAGGTGGGCCATGTACATTACCAGAACATAACAAAAGACATGTGTCAGTGTGGTCAAGCAGCAGCAGAGAGAAATGTGGGTCCAACACATAATTTTATTGTGGTCAATCAGTTGACTTATCATATATACCGCCTGTCAGCATATCAAGGTGGTTGGTTTACAGGGAACAAACTGAAAACACATTGAGCATGCCAGCTACCCACATGTCACCCCAAAGTCACTGGCATGTCTATAGATGATGGGCAAGATAGATAATGTGCTGTAGCTGCATGGTGTTCACCATGCAGTATCCCCCCCCCCCCCACTTGCTGCTGCATGTCCCAGATTCCCTAGTCGCAGGAAGACACTAGATGGTGCATGATGAGGTACCAACACACATCAGTCATGAATTGTCTCCCAAAACATATCCGTCTGCCAATACAGGTGGCAAAAGCCCGAAAAAGCATGAGTAGCAGCATGTAAGCAAGTGTACACACAGATATAGATATATATGTCACAGCTGCCCATAATGCCTGATATATCAATGAAAGTGTCACCAATGTGACCCAAAACAAAGGCCAAATGCAAAATGATGATATGGTAACAGGTACAAGAGGCACATGATCCCAGAGAAGACCAAAAAAGGAACCTCACAGACATGCAGAGATATCACCATGCAGCAGGTCCCCTGCAATGTGTGGTGTGGATACATGAACCATACACAGAGATCATGGCACATGGGATGCACAAATGAAGGATGAAAATGGACAATCACACTGTCACACTGCAAATGGCATATGGGCGAAGGTGAGTGGTGGAACGTCAGGGGATAATGAGGATTGTGCAGACATGCAATGCTATGTTTGTAAATCAATGTACAGCAGCACGTCTGTACAGTAACCAAACACAATGACCTGTATATGGAGTTTGAAAGAAAGGTCAAACATGAGCCAGTACCCCACACAGAAGCCACACTGCCACATGCTCTGGTGTACCAACATATTCAGTCACATGCACATGCACCGTGTACGATGAACCATGACACAGTGATGCCCCAGATGCACTGTAACTCCCTTGCTGAGGGCAAACATCAATCCAAAATGTTGGCAGCCATTAAACTGGTGTGGTGGTAACAACTGTGTCATGTCCAAGTGCAGGGTATGCCGACATATACAAGAGTATGTATACAATTTTGCGCCTCTGCCACACGCATGGCTGTATGCTCCCGTGACCTCAACAGATGAGGATATCTTGCAGTGCATGTTACACACATGGCCAACACACACTAACATAATGTCAGATGGATGTAGAACATACAGTGACTATTTCAGTCCGTGATGCACATGTAGGGAACAGTACACAGTGTTCACAGTGCAAAGGGTGTCTGCAACCCAACATGTCCCGTTAAGACTGTCCGTGAATCACTGGGCATGAATAGTCAAGTGTGATATCTCAATATGCCACAGTACTCGAAAGGTCATGTATGTCTCGCGCAATCAACAGGACACCCAGCCAGACCGGTAGCAATGGTGTGTTGGACAGGCCTGTTATACTCAAAGTAGCAGTCCAACAGTAATGTTCATCAAAGGCATGTGTCCCACTCACAGAGGTCAAACATCCTATGGCACCATCTCCCAGGAATAGTTGAATGGTGTTTGTGTGTCCTCCAACAGGTGGGTGATGTCGCCCGCAGATGCACCTAAGTAGATGTGCTGTGTGTGTCCGCTGCCCTGTGTAAGAATAAGGACAAACACTGTCTTGATATGCTGGACACAACATCAGGGCACATTGCAGGGAGTCAAACATCAGTATTGACGTAATTAAATGTCACACAGGCAAACATAACATGATCACAACACAGAACACTGTGAATGTTGTGGACATTTGGAAATGCAACCACAGATGAGCATGTCCCATGGATATGGACATCTCCATGCCCATGTAACACAGGCGTATCACAGCTGCACCCCATGTCCATCAGTGTTAGTGCACAGAGACCCAACAGGAAAGGTCCATGAAACAAACAGCAAAACACAAACATATAAAGGCAGATGTCACACCCACACAATCCAAGGTGCAACCTACTGTGCGTCTGCAGCAAATGTCTGTTTGGGATCCTCAGAGGCAGGCATAGTCTATAACACGTCACAGTAAAGGCAGAAGATGTCATAAAAATGTGTCGAATTACCATATACCCATGTCCAGCCGACGTTGCCGCATGTCCAAATTATGGTGATATCTGGGATACATAAATGCTGTTGTGCAGTGGTCTGTCAACACACATGAGATAGGTTAACCCACAACATGCAACACATGTGCACACTGTGCACAAGGTTAACACCAGTAAGGTAGAGATAGCACACGCAACACCGCTCCACAGGTGTGCAGACCCTGCCCACCACATGATAATGCAAACTGCATGCACACTGTATCATAACAGAGCCACCCCCAAACACACACACACACACACACAGTATGAGAAGGTGAGCGTGCCACCAGTAACATATGGCCTGTATGTGCACAATTTGAGAATAGTGGAGCTAAAGGTCTTGCAAATGCTGTTGGCCAATGCTACAATGTCAGGGAAGGGTGTAAGTGTGGCCCACCACCAGAACACCTAAGATATGTAGACACACGCAGCTCTGTTGGATGTGTCCCCTTTGTGATCTCTCTGCTGCCCTCGAGACCGTTGACCAGAACCGTCACCTTGCTATCCTGGATGTGCTCAGCCCAAAGGTCTCGGTACAATCCTGCTTCCCCCATATGTCTCCCATAGCACCTTCAGTGTGTGTTCCTGTGGGTCCACCTCCCCTGCTAACCCACTTCCAGGTGCTGTACAAAAGGGATATTTGCAGGGGCTGCTACATTCCCCTGGTCTCATACCCAGTTCCCTGGTGCAGCAGGCACATCCCCTGGCTATCAGTAGCAGCTGTACGCTGATGTGTCCCAAAGATATCTCTCCACGCCTGAACTATGTTTGGCAATCCACACCCTGATCTCAGCTTGCTCCCTGACATTGCTGGCTGCAGGTTCCCCGGCTGCATGAACTGAGCATGGCCAAGACCGGACATCTGGTCATTGCCCCTAAACCCTCCCTAACCTTTACATTGTCTGTGTATAGGTTGGTACACCTTCTGTCGACATGGTCTTCAAGGTAGCAGTTCTCTATGACCCCTCGCTCCCCTTCCCCACACATGCCCATCATGTAGCTAAGGCCTGCGGTGTCCTCCTAGATAACATCAGCAAGATTCCTGCCGTCACCCCAGAACACACAAATAAAATGCTAATGCCCCCCTTCATCACCTGCCATCCTGGTCACTGCAACTTACACCTTGCTGGTCTGCCTCAAAATCATCTCTGTCCGCTGCAATGTATGCAACATTGCGCTGCATGGCTAAGCTACCGTCAGCCTCAGCATGGCACCTGTCAGGACACCTCACAGGCTCCAGGCGAGGTCAAGACGCACCTGCTGATCTATACATGGAGTCACACTGTGGTTGCCCTGTACCTTGACTCGCATAACCAAAGTACTACAAATACTACTACTACTATTGAGCATGTAAACAGTGCTAACACCTGTATGCATCACCATACCAAAACACGTAACACACAGTCCCTGCTCATCAGAGCATACAATCCAATCAATCCCCTCATATCCCCCAAATGTGATCCCCACACATCAAGGCAACTGGTCCTATCTATGGGCCGCTCCTCCACTGTTAACGCGGGACCACACACCTGTCACCTTGCAGCACCCAACGCCTGGAACTAAGTACCTGTGGCTGCAGGGCAGCCACCCTCTCCAACCATCTCAAAACCCTGTGTGACAGCCTACCACATCACCTATGCCTAATAATCCTGACTACATTAATCACCTCCACCCGCTGTTGTCCCCTGCCCACACCTTCTGTATTAGCAGTTGGACTACATTGTAAGCTCAGATGGCCAGGCATTGTGTCAGCAATGTCAGTGCAGTGCTATGTATGACAGGTAGTGCGATACCAATGCTCAGTAGTAGTACATATATCTATCCAAATATTATTTCCAAAATATACAGTACTCACATGAGAATAGATCCTCAATCAGCTGCTGCCTGAGTGCTGCACCCTCACGTGTGTCACCACGGGCACATACAGGAGGGCACGTTGGAACGTCTTCCAGATCCTCATTAATTTGGACATCAATATTGTGCCTGAGAACAATGTTGTGCAGGATGCAACAGGCAATAATGATCTCTGCCACTGTCACGGGTTGGTATTGTAAGGCCCTGCCGGTCCTATCCAGACACCTGAAGCAACTTTTCAAAATGCTAAAGGTGCGCTCGATGACGGAGCGACTGGAGGCATGGGTCTCATTGTACCTCATCTCTGCACGTGTCCGTGGTAGACGCACAGGGGTTAGCAACCAGGGCTGACACCCATATCCTGCGTCATCTGCAGAAAGAAATGTTGAACGTTAAACCAGGAGGTGATGTCCACACACATGCACACATGAATGTACGTGCAAACCCACAACACTTACAGGTCATACAGAAACATAAGGGAACACATGATGGGACACAACAACTATGCACCAGTGTCTGGAGGTGTGAGATACAGAGCACAGGGGAGGTAGAAGGAGTGCAAACAACATTATCCTGAACCACAGCAGACACATGGGCAGACACCAGAGGCTGAAAGGTAGTAGCGCCAGCCCTGAACACATCAGAAACACACATGCAATGCACCCTGGACAAGGGCAGAGATGCACACATGTGCAAGCATGTGATGGTCATGCTACTGCCCACACACAGATGGTGCGACAGGAACAGGTACCCCACTGTGGCAGGCAGGATGGCATAGACAACACCACACTGTTGATAAACATGAAGCATGCATGTGTGTCATACTGTGCCAACCCAAACACGCAATGTCAAATGGCATGAAATGTCAAAAGTCATTGTGCCACCAACACACAGCACCACAGACCTGGAGTGATTCCCCCCCCCCCCCCGTGTCAGCTCTCACACATAAACAACTCGGGACACACGTCAAAGACAGACATGTGTGCAGACGGCTAGTCAGGGGTACACGATGTGCATGTCAGAGATGACAAATATCCACCCAGCAGTATACAGTCCTCAAATTGACAGGCCTCAAATTATCTGTACAGTGCCGAGTGACACAGGATATAGGAGTCATGGGTGGACCCTGCAAACCATGGGACCACATTCAGAATACGCATACCAGCATCATATACAACCTGAACATTCAGGGAGTGGTAGTGTTTACGGTTGCGTAACACTGCCTCCCTGTCTCTGGGTGGGACCAGGGCAACATGTGTGCAATCAACAGCTCCCATCATGTGTGGTAACCCGGCAAATGCCTCAAAGGCCTGGTTCAGGGTCCCCCACTGTTGCCTAGTGTCGGGAAATGCAATGTAATTCCGAACCTGGATGATAATGGCATGCAGTACTTGGTGGAGACAGCGTGAGAAGGTGGGGTGGCTCATGCCACCCACTGCGGCCACAGATGACTGGAAACAGCCAGAGGCAAAGAAATTTAGGGCACCAAGGAGCTTGACCAAACCCGGTATGGCATGTGACCGAAAAGTCAGGGGCTTGAGGTCAGGTTTTAGATCCTCATAGAGCTCCCTAACAGCCCCTGTACTCAGGCGGTCAAGGGATATGACCTGGTCCTCACACATGTCCTGGAGCCAGGCCCTGGGCCTGTAGAGGTGAGGCTGGCGAGCCTGCAACTTGGCATGCCTCCTGTGCCATGCCGGCACAGCCCCTGCCTGGCCTTCCCCCACAGCCACAGGTCGGTGTTGCAGCGGGACTGCACCACTTCCCCGTGCCCTAGCCCCATGGACACCATCTCCCCCGTCAGGCAATCGCAAGCCCTGCACATCCCCCAGTGCACATGCAGAAACCACAAAGCCCGCCATAGTGGACACTATAAACACAACCCCCCTCACCTCCTCTACCTCATGCTAACCCCGCCGCTCAACTCCCCCACCACACACCAACCCCACCGCTCACCGCCCCCACCACTCACCTCCCCCACCACTCACCAACCCAGCCACACACCACACCCACCATCAACCAACCTTGCCACCCACCTCTCCCACCACACACCAACCCTGCCAAATACCTCCCCCACCACCCACCAACCGTGCCACCTACCTCCCCCACCACATACCAACCCTGCCACACACCTCCCCCAGCACTGAACAAGCTCACCGCTTGCCTCCCCACCACTCACCAACCCAGCCACCTACCTACCCCACTGCTCACCAACCTGCCACTCTCCATGCCTAACCTGCCTCTGACCCTCTGTTCGCTTCACCATCAACAACGCACGCCTTCAAACTCGCTCACCTGCACTAACCCCTCAGCGTGTACCAGGTGTTCATGTTAATTTATGGTATGTTTTGCCATCTGCACATGTGTGTTCGCATTGCACATGCGCAGAGGTGATGCGTAGGGTGCATACATGGAACCGTGTGCCACATATGCGCATACACGTACACCTCTTGCGCATGTGTGGCACACGGTTCCACTATGCCCTGTCACCTGTGGGACATGCACGGAACCATGCGCTGCAGATGCACAGATACATACAGCATATGTGCATATGGGTCGCCTGTTGCCATTCATGTCCCACAGGTGACAGGGCATAGCAGAACTGTGCACCGCACATGCGCAAGAGGTGTACGTGTCTGCACATCTGCAGCACCAGGATATGCGCAAGCCGTAATGGACAGTGTGGTGGGAGCTGCCGCCACACATGTGTATGCCTCCCATGCAAATACATAGCCTGCATCGCATGTGCGGCACCCGGTTTCACACCCGTCCCATACGCGACAGAGCTTAGTGGAACCATGCACCGCGCATGCACAAGAGGTGTACGTATCTGCGCATCTGCAGCACCAGGATATGCGCAAGTCATAAAGGACAGTGTGGTGGGAGCTGCCGCCACACATGTGTATGCCTCCCATGCAAATACATAGCCTGCATACGCATGTGTGGCACCTGGTTCTGCACCTGTCCCACATGCGACAGGGCTTAGTGGAACCATGTGCCACACATGCTCAAGAGGTGTACGTGTCTGCAAATGTGCGGCACACAGTTCCACGTACGCACCCTACGCATCGCCTCTATGCATGCACAACGTGCGCACACACGCGCAGATGGCAAAACATACCATAAATTAACATGAACACCTGGTACACGCTGAGGGGTTAGTGCAGGCGAGCGAGTTTGAAGGCGTGCATTGTTGATGGTGAAGCGAACAGAGGGTCAGAGGCAGTTTAGGCGAGGAGAGTGGCAGGGTTGGTGTGTGGTGGGGAAGGTGAGTGGCAAGGTCGGTCGGTGGTGGTGGTAGATGGGTTGGTGCATGGTGGGGGTGATAAGAGGCAGGGCTGGTGAGTGGCTTAGGTGGTGAGGGCTGGTGAAGGTGATGGGGGAGGGGGAGGGGGAAAGGGCCACAGGAGGTCAGACAGGTCCGAGATGCAGAGGGAGGACAGGGAGAGCAGGGACATGCTGCGGCTGGACATGACAGGTGGGGTGTCTGGGGAAACGCCAGGGCCACAGTCCCCAGAGGCGGGAGGGATGAGTCAGCTAGATTCTGAGGTTGCGGGCCCATCGTGTATGTCCGACCCCACCCAGGAGCAGCCTGAGGGGCATAACATAGGCAAGCATAGGCGGACGCCTGTGCCAGATGGGGAGGAGAAGAGGGCCATAAGATTCAGCGAGCAGGAAAATCACAACCTGCTGGCAAGTGTCCTCGAACACTATGAGAAGCTGTATGGGCGCATGGGCTCATGCACAACTGTGAGCGTAAGGACCCAAGTGTGGGAGGAGGTGCAGGGGGCTGTGGCACAGGCTGGGGGGCCACCAAGGGACCTTGACAGCCTCCGTAAGAGGTTCAATGATATCAGGCAAGAGGTCCGTGCACACATGACTGCAGAACACCGACATGCTAGCGGCACTGGTGGGGGTGGCCCCTTCATCCCAAGCCTCATGCCCCTGGAGCAGCAGCTTGCTGAGCACCTAGGCCCAATCTACATACATGGCCTCTCCCCGGCGCTGAACATGGCTAACCCACAAGCAGGTATGTTCGAGACATGCAGCACACATACAGCTATCTACCACACACACACTGGGCATGCCACGGGGTGGTGTGGGCCCATGTCCTGGGAGCAGGTGTGGCCTGAGAGACACAGAGGAGGCCACCAGGGCAGAAACAGGTTACAACATGTCCCCAGGGGGCCACGACAGGTACCTGGGGGCATGTACCAGACATGCACAGTGGTGGATATGATACAGCACTGAACAGGTGTCCAGAACGAGGGGGGCCCACAGTCAGCCAGGTGGAATGACACCCCTCCCCCACCGTACACACGTCAACACACTGCTCCCAAGACAGGGTGGTCTACCACCCCCACCAGAAACATAACATCCCATGCCGGGTGTACTCCTACAAACCACATATGTCACACACATCTGAAACATGCATGGATGCAGCATCACGAAGCTTTGTCGCAGAGGCAAAAACACACAACATGCAAATCAAGCGACAGCAAAACCAAGTGCCCTGGGGGATCCATTCAACATCTGTCAATAAGAGCCAGACAACATCAAGATATGTCCTGTCCATGGACAGGTCACAGCACATTGACAAGGGATATACAGAGCCGAGCCCTGAGATGAGCTAGGGTGTATGTCACACAGACATCACACACGTACGACACACAACACTGCTGGCATACCATGGGAATCTGCAGGTCACCATCTCAAGAGCCTGAGGTGTACAGCACAAGCACAGTAACAGACCTGTCATGTTACATTGTGACAATTCGCAACAGACCTATTGTAGCACCTGCCATGCATCTGCCGTTCACACACACACATCCCTTTGCCCTGTCAGCTCTGCACACCCTGTAAGCCGCAGATCTGTAGTCCCTTATGGCCCTGTATATACACCATAATGCAAACTATCACTGATCTATAACATGTCAGCTAACCACCTACCCTACCAACCACCGTCACACCGTGGCTGTGTTTCCAGTAACTATCTCCATGGAACAGTGGGTATAGATGTTGTATTGGCCTCCAGAGCATGTATGAGTGTGCAATGTACTGTGCACATGCACAGGTGAACCGCACACACCAGGCCCACCCACCCCGTTCCACCGCTACCAGCATAGGTGTGGCCACAGTTAGCCAGGCCCTGTACTGATCACCCCAGGACACCCAGCCCATGGCCATATGTGTAGACACTCCCCCCCCAGACACAGTGTACACACACTCCCGCCCCATGTCATGTCTCAGCACCAGTCCCAGGGACCTCTATAACAGATGCACCTGCCCCAACACCGACACCACCCGGGGTCAAACCCCGAACAGGCACCACGGTGCCAGGTGACACTGTTCAAAGCCCATCCCCCCAGTGCAACCTCATGCATGCCAAGGCCCCCCATCCCCCAGAATCCACACCACAGAGTGCATAGCTCCCCACACATGTCACACATCGTACAGCACTGCACCAGTTCCCACAAATGTCTGGCTGACCGCCATGCCTGCAGCAACATCCACCATCCACACCTGTACCCCACAGTGCATACACGACACTCACACACACTGTGACAGGCCCCACACTCCTTGCAAGGCCTCACACACACACCGGCCACAGGTAGCTCTGTGGTTGGAGCCCATGTCTCACACAAAGTGCGCACCTGGTGCTGCACATTGTGTGTGCAGCACTCGCCACACTGATCCCCAGGTCAGACATGACAATGTGGCACTGCAACGTGCTGCCCCCCCATTCCAGGTACAGAACAGCCAACACACCTGTGCTGCCCCAGTGTAGGCACTGTGACATCATGTACAGGTGGTACACACATTGCCCATGGTGGTGACGCTACAATGTTCTCTATGTATGTGTCTGTGTCAACCCCATATCTACTGTGTACCTTGTTCAACCCCCCCAGGTAACATCCAGGCCATCGAGGCAGCCGAGGAGGACAATGGTGGTGAGCCTGAGCCAGTGGAAGTCAAAGAGGCGCCGCATGCAGAGGATGCCACCAGCAATGCCCCAGACACCTCATGTTCCGATGTAATGCCTGAGGAGGTGGCCGCCCAAGAGGATGAACAGACACCACAGTGGAGCGGGTACACAGGCACCACAGTGGCTGAGGAGGGACCCGAGGATGTGGGGGTCAGCCCCACCTTGCCACTGCCAGGGTCATCAACTGCAACAACAGGTGCTATGCATGTTGTCCTCCAGGAGCTGTGGGCACATACAGTGTCAGCACGCAGGGATGCTGTAGGTAGGTGACTGGCAGGATGGTTGCATGTGCTGGTGTGGCACACCAACCCCCAGACACAGCGGTGGGGCCACACACATGCACAATGACAGTGGGCCTCCACACATACATATGCCCCCCTGGCCATGTCTGGGGTGGGTGGTGTGGCACATTGGGGAATGGGCAGGTAATTCACATTGGGGTGTGGGCAAGTTTCACAGGTCACACTGTTCCCCACCCATAGGAACTCACCAGGTACTGATAACTATACGGGTGGAAATGCGTGGCCAGCAGCAGGTATAGCGTGCCCAATGCCAGGTGTTGTGAGCCCTCACGTGGGCGGTGTGTGGGTTCTGCAGGGACATCAGGGAGCACAACCTGGAGACACAGCAACTATGAGGGATTGCCATGGAGATCGCAGCTGGAATAGGCCAGGTGGCAGATGCCCTCGAGGCCATGGCGGGACGTATCCTGCAGCCAGCAGCAGCGCCAGAGGCAGCAGCAGTGGCAAGGGGTGTGGGGGATCATGGGAGGGGGTGGGGGTGTGGGCGTGGGTGGTCATGCAGGCCATAGGTCTGTGATTGTATGTTGGACTGACCACCACATTAAATAACGCATTACCTTTGGTTACTGATGTGCACGTGTCCATTGTTTGTGTCATGGGTTCCATGAGTGGGCTGTCCCAATTGGGGTTACCATGGTCACATGTACCCTACCATGTCAAAGGCTGGAAGGATGTCTGCACCAGCAGCAGTCATGACAGAGAGGTCCACACATGCCCTGTGTGCCATGCACCATGCCATGTGTTCACAGCCATACATATGCCTGGGGTTATACCCTCCCTCTCCCTGCCACCTGCTGTATATGTCTGCTTGTTCACCAACATTGTGGGGTATATCTCCCCTCTGTCACCTCATATCATCCACATCTGGCTATCTACATGGGTGACCCTTCTGTCAGACATACACCAGGGTCACCGTGGCATACTAACCACACATGCTTGGTGGACAGACACAACGTACATATCTACCTAGCTGCTGTCAGTTGTTTACCCCCCTCCAGCACTTGTAGTGAGCAATTGCTTCTCCACCTCACCAAACCCCATCTTAGTGAGCCGCACCGACTAACACCCTGTCAGACACGTTGATCTCTGCATACATCACATCTAGGCTGCATCATGGGTACCACATCCACAGCTCCTCACCATCTAATCATGTGGTGCATCCCTGCTACAGACTGACTATCCATGACAACGTGAATGTGTCCATGTCTGCTGGATGGTGCAGCACATGGTTACATCACAATGTCATCAGGGGATACATCCGGCAGTGCACATGGTGCTCCACACAGCCTGTTGTGGGGCAGGGGCAATGTAGGTGGCACACATACACACTGGGGCATGCACACAGGTGTCACACTCACTGCTACAGCATTTATGTACAAAGGACACATGACCATTGCAAGAGTTGGCTGCCTACACAATGTTTTAATACAAATATGTGTCAGTAAGTGCCATACTACCATTAAAAGGTACAACAGAACAACATCCTCCCACAGGCGGGTTAACATTACAACTAGTTCACATTTAGCATTAGCCCAGCATGTACATCCATCTCACACATTAGTGGGGGATACATTTGGCTATGAGGGTTGCCACCTTTGCCATCTGTGCATCCAATTTAACTACCCTGCAGACACTGGGAGATGGCCAAAGCTATTTATGTGGCTCATGCGTCCAAACTGGTCCTTGATTATCCAATATGCACACGTCATTTCTGCCAATGAGGAGGCAGGTTGCACCAACCTATCACCTTGCAGATATCTGGGCAATGGTGCAGCTATACTCATGCACAGACACTCTGATTGTCATACGCCTACTGGATAGGGCATGAGGATGACTCAGAACCTGACATTCAGGGAGCGTGTCTGTGGCCCCATCATGGGCATGGATGGGGTTGCACGCCACCAGATAGCCAGAGACGTTGGCTGCAGTCTGGGCGCTGTTGTTACATTTGTACAGATGAGGTGGGAAATGGGTTCAGTGATGGGCATGCCCCGTTCAGGTCCCCCACATGCATCAGCATCATGCCATGACCGCCCACTTCACCGCATTTCACTGACTGATCGCAGGTTGACCTCTTTTTAGCTACATCGGGGCTGGTCAGACAGGAGTGAGGTTTGTGTCAGCCCCTCAGCAGTCCGTCGCTGGTGCCAGCAGTTGTGTCTCAGGGTGTGGCAGGCACCAAATGAGCCACTGCTGACTGACATACCAGTGCGCAACAGGATCATGTGGGCATGGAGGCCCTCAGACTGGTCGACTATGATGTGGGATATGTTGCTCTTCAGCGCTTAATGCACCGTCAGCCTGGTTGTTAACCGGGCCCGCACATATGTGCGGGGGGTCCCTGAGTTGTTTTCCCAGCCAGGGTGTCTCAACCTCAGTGTGCGCCATCCTCTTCTGGTCACAGTCTGGGGCTGCATGGTTGCCAGAGGCGTTGTACATCCACACATCAGGGATGGGGTGCTCAACAGGGCCCTGTACATCACCATACAGCATATGTACATGTTGCTATCAGCACACCAGCTAGCTCCTGGACAGTTCCTCCTCCTAGTTGACAATGCATCCTGCCAGTGCTCCAGATAGGTGATCAGCTGGACACTGTGGGAGACCATCACATCAATGGACTGCCCTGGCCAGTCCCCACATCGTAATACAGCCATGATCCTGTGTCACATGGTGGCGTGGGGAATATCCAGGGGGCATCCATTGTCACAGCGTCAGCTGATAGCATCACACACTGCAGCTTGGAATGGCGTTGTCACTGACGGTGACCTTGTCAGACAGCCTCATTCAATGATGGCAAGGTGCACTCTAGTGAACAGGTACAATAGGTGTTGCATCAGATATGGAGCCACCATTGATGCATACATGTGGACATTTGCAAGGTGACATACATTCATATGAGGGAGACCTGGCGTGTGTCCATGATATGTGGGAGCATATCTACCGTACTGTATCATTGACCAACAATATACATCACGCGGTATACACATAATACCTATCAACAGGCCAACTATGGGGAACCGACCCTGTATTCTGGGCCACACATGCACTAGCGGTTAACCCTAATAGACAAATGTATCGCCTATCATGGTATGCACAGAGGCAGCCACTGGGTGGACCATGACATCAAGCTGCACAGACACATGGCTGCGGACATAACTATGTACAGGGTGTCACAGATCTTTTGGCACAACTGTGGGTCACATGTGGCCAATTCCCAGTGGACCTCATGTGCTGGTCCCAGGTCCGGGGTCAGCACAGGGCATGTATGCTATGTGCACATGTGTGCCTCACACACCCGGGGGCCCACTATGGGGGTATGGCTGGGGATGCGCTGTGAACATGCCATGATATTGCTGGCAGCACATCACCTCAGCCATACCCTCAACAGAAGCTGTCAGCTGCCTGATGGCATGGCCATGGTCGCTCAGGGTCCGCATAATGGTGCCCATCGCCACACACAGGAGACCCACACATTTGCCACCACATCCGCACCATGTGGTTGTGGTCTGGGTGGTGGCATCTGTGTGGGCCCTGTGTGTGGCAATGTGTGGGGGTCCCACACCCAGCCTGACACCTTGGCCATGCACATGGGGCAGGTGGTAGGGGCCCCCAGTGCCTTGTGGTGACCTGTGGCCACCCTCAGGCACAGGCTCCCCCTCCCCACCCTCCATGGACCCCCCGCTCTCCCCACCCTGGCCAGTCCCCTCACTCTCCCCACCACCCTCCCCCTCCCCCTCCTCACCCTCCCACTCCACCTCCCCAGCACCCTCCGCCACCCCCTCCTCCCACCCCTCCCCACCCTCCATGTATTCCTCCCCCACATCCTCCACATCGGTGATTCCAGTGGTCACAGGGGGCTGCCACCAGGTGGTGTGGGTGCCAAGGTCCCCTCCCCAGCATCTGCAGCCTCTGTGGAGAAGGCAGAAATGAACAGGGCGTCATGCATTTGTTACAGCACAGACACATTGTATGTGGCATCACAGGCTGCTATGCCACTGGGACATGGTGTTGTGCAATGCAGAGGCTGGGATACTCACCGTCACCCCCGGCCATTGCCTCCCGCAGCATGCAGCGGAGGTATCCAGGGCAGTGTAGCCACATCTTTCTGCCCTTCTTCCGTAGGTCCTCTACCTGGGGGGATAAGCAAAGTTTGCAACCATTAGGGTCCTGTATCCCTGCCCATGGTGAACCACATGGCACACATGTCTGTGTGCAATGGGGGCCACTCCTGCTATGGGCAGTGGGTCCCATACTAGCTGTTGTCACCACTACCTGCATGTGTGGGTGTGAGGCTGGGCATGTGTGCTGCCTCACAGTCATCCCATGCCATGTCCCTGCCATCTCCTGGCATGACATGACAGCAACATGGCATGTGCGGCGTTGCCATTCTGATCTCCAGGGGATTTGACTTCATACCCTCAGTGCAGTCCTGCACACACCTCGGTGTTGGGCAGCTCATCCCACATCAACAGGTGCCATCACCATGATGCCAGGACGCTGATCCAGCATCTGTGGTGCGGGCTCGGACACCTGGGGGTGTGGAGGAGCTGGGTACCAGCACCAACATCAGTTACCATTATACTGGGATGCTTGGTGGAGCACTGGAATCTGGTGTGCTTCCTCCTGGGGATTTGGTGGAGCTGGGAGCCTGCAACAGCAGCAGCAGCCATAATACCAGGGTGACTGATAGACCTCTGTGTTGCGGGCTGGGGCCCCCTGGGGGTGGGTCACAGCTGGAAGATGGCAACTGCAGCAACCACCATGACCCCAGGATGTGTACTACACCTCTGTCATCAGGTCTGGGGGCCTCCTGGAGATAGGGTGATGTTCCACACATACACAGCAGCACCTACCATAACACCAGGATGTAGAATAGACCTGTGTAATCTGGACTGATGCCTCCTGGGGTTAGGGAACAGCAACCACCATAACACCAGGATGTAGAATAGACCTGTGTCAGCTGGTCTGATGCCTCCTGGGGTTAGGGCAGAGCTGGGAATCTGCAAAAACAGCAGCCACCATAACACCAGGATGTAGACTAGACCTGTGTCAGCTGGTCTGGGGCCTCCTGGGGTTAGGGCACAGCTAGGAACGTGCAACAACAGCAGCCACCATAACACCAGGATGTAGAATAGACCTCTGTCAGCTGGTCTGATGCCTCCTGGGGTTAGGGAAGAGCTGGGAACCTGCAACACCAGCTGCCACCATAACACCAGGATATAGACTAGACCTTTGTAATCTGGTCTGATGCCTCCTGGGGTTAGGGCACAGCTGGGAACATGCAACAACAGCAGCCACCATAACACCAGGATGTAGACTAGACCTGTGTAATCTGGTATGATGTCTCCTGGGGATAGGGCAGACCTGAGACACTGCAACTGGAGCAACCACCTTGACACCAGGATGTTTGATACACCTCTGTACGCAGATCTGGGAGCCTTCGGGGCCAAGGGTGATGTTCCACACATAAACAGCAGCAACTACCACACCACCAGGATGACTGCTGGACCCCTGTAATCAGATCTGATGCCTCCTGGGTATGGGGCAGGGCTGTGATACTCCAACTGCAGCAACTACCAGTGCACCATGATGACTAATTGACCTCTGTGATCAGGTCAGATGTCTCCTGGGGATTGTCCAGAGCTGGTAATGTGTCATAGCAGCAGCCATCATGGCACTGGGATGCCTAATAGAGCTCTGTCATGGGGGCTGCAACTCCTGGGGGTTGGGCAGCAGTGTGCACTGCAACAGGAGCAGCTTACATAACACCGCGCTAACCTCTGCACCTCTGCTTTCATGTCTGTGGATCCTGGGGATTGGGCAAACGTGCACACAGCAACATACGCAGATAGCTTGATCACAGGTTTGCCCACATACAGGTGTCTCGCCCATGTGGTGCATGTCTTATGTGTTTTGATTGCTGGATATTGTGTTGCACACCTTCCATTTTGTGACCTGTCCCCATACACTTACCTCACATGGGTAGTTTGCTACACGGTTGAAGCGCCTTGTGATGCACACCCTTGGGAAGAGGCGTGGCTGCCTGGTGCAGATTAATGCTGCCAGCTGTTGTAGTTTGGAGTGGCTAAATTCTGGCTTGCGGGATTGCATCATCATTTTGGGGGATGCCCATGTGTTGATAACGCGCGCACATATGCCATGCATGCGCTGTATCGCACATATGCCGTGCCGCGCCCTACTATGCCTCACATGCCACGTGCACGTGTCACGGATGCCACACGGCAAACTATCTCTGGATAGACATACACACACTCCCACACCTATTTCAGCTTTGTGCAAATATAGAGGTGGTTGGCAGCCCTGGCTGCCACACCAGTCCTGGGCACAGCAAAGGCATTGCTATGGTACTCAATACTGTTGGGGTCACTCTCCAGGGTGGTAAACACTGTCAGAAACAAAAACTGAGACACACTCCATAGATATCAGAAAGGTTGCTCTGATGGATCTCTGTTAACAAATTGTGTTTCATTTTGGACTTGTTATCTGACATTAATCATAGCAACCACTTGGAAAGTGGAAAATGTTTCCAAGTTTATGACGACATTGCTAAGGTATGCAGGTTCTAGTATTGGTAGATGCTGCTCCGCGCAGGGCCCAACAGCCTGACTCTTCACGAGGCTTTGGATAGTGGAGCTGGCCAATGCTCTGGGGCAGAGGTTCCCAACTGAGGGAGGAGTAGCCTAGTGGTTGGGGCAAGGTACTTCAGGCCGGAAGGTCGGGGGTTCAAATCCCACTAGAGGACAGCAACCTTGGGCCGGAAGGACTGGGGTTTCTAGTCCCACAGATGCTCCTTGTGGTCTTGGGCAAGCCACTTAACCCTCCATTGCCCATGTTCCCTGTAAGTATTAGTGTATGTGTCTCATATCCCCGTGTGTTAAATGTATCCCCCAATTGTGTTGTGACCGCTTTGATTGAAGGATAAGGCGGTATACAAAACTGTCTAAATAAATAAATAAATAAATAAAACTCCGGTCCTGGTGGGCCCAACACGATTCAGGTTTTCATGCTGTCCCTAATGAATAATCAAAATGGTCTGTATTTTTTAGAGTAATAACACAGTTAAGCCATAAATAATCTAATTACTCCAACCATATGAGAATACATAACAATAAGTTTATAACTTCCCATGTGATTTTGTTAAAACTCTTAACGTATTTTTCTATGTAGAAACTGGGTCTCAGACTGACAGGAGCTATAGCATTAACTTTTTAACCACAACGCTCCGATTTGCATCAAAGACCCTTTTTTTGTTGTTGTTATTTTGTTAATTCACTTAATTCAATTTAAAATCAAAATCATTCAAAAAACCAAGCAAGTCAGGCTTATCTTAAATGAAAAATCCCAATTCAATTTAAAATCAAAATCATTAGTGTTGTTTCATAATTATTTTCAGTTCGATGACCAGATTTACCATCAAAAAATGGGGGTTGTGATGGGCGCTACATGCGCCCCCTCTGTGGCCAACATTTATATGGCTGCTTTTGAAGCAGAATGGCTACCACAATCTGTTTTATATTCACATGTTCGCCTTTGGTGCCGGTACATAGACGACATTTTTGTTATTTGGTCTGGCACATCACAATCACTATTCATCACAAGCTACTATTCAATTTACTAGCACTTACAGTCAAGAGAGAATTGCTTTTTTGGATGTGGAGATTACTAAGAGCACTAGCGGTTGGGTAACAAATGTGTTTCGTAAACCCACAGATCGCAATGCACTGTTACATTATGACAGTTTACATCCCAGAAGATTGAAAGATGGTCTTCCATTTTCTCAATTCCTCCTGTATCGGAGGAATTGTACTGATCTGCGTGAATTTAAAGTTCAAGCTAACATTCTGAAATTGAAACTATCTGAAAGGGGATACCCTAAACGCACAATTGAATTGGCATATAAACGTGCCTTGTATAATCACCGGGAGGTTCTTTTAGTTCCAAAATTATCTGCCCCGACTGACTTTTCTATCAATTTAGTGACCCCATATTCGCCATACAGTAAAGACATTGCGAAAATCATCAAACAACATATGAATGTGATCCATAGTATTCCGGCCCTGCGAGATAAATCCATTCGTTGAGTGTGGACACGTCATCGCAATTTAAAAGAAATTCTTTGTCCTGCGGTAGTTCCTTCTACAACTGATCTCATTTCAACTGCATCAATGGGTCACATACAATGTGGTCAATGTTCCCTATGTGAGGTGAATTGGGAGATTTCTTCTTTTAATTATCATGGAAAAGATTACCCTCTACGGCCTGTGTTCTTCTTCACAGGTCATATATGCTATACAATGCCCTTGCCAATTGATATATATAGGTAAAACACTGCTTCCCTTCAGAGTGAGATTGGCTGAACATCGGAGTAGAATTCGCTGCAAAACTTTGACAGCATCAATTGTAGAACATTGTTTGACCTATAATCATGCATTCACTGATCTTCGGTGTTTCTGTGTAGATCAAGTTCTTAAAAGCAGCGGAGGTAAAACCTTAGATCAAACGTTGATTTATAAAGAACAACGCTGGATTTTCATTTTGCAAACCATCTCTCCAGGGGGTCTCAACTCCCAAATTGACTGGAATTTGTGTATCTAATCCAATTAAGTTAATAAGGATTTTTATTCATCATTCAATATCTACCGGTTCTCCTCCTGTCTAAGCCGCATGCGCAGCGTCTTTTCACATTGCCAGAGAAATTAGTCAGCAGGGGCCGTCTGTGGTGAGCAGTTTGGCTTCTGAGTTATCTTTTTCAATGCGGATGTTATACATATATATTTCTTCATAAAACAACTAGTTGAATTGTGGGTTACTAACTGGAGAATGTTCTGTTTATTTTCCTAGTTGATATTGACAACTGTGAAAGTCAGTGCACAACCCCTGAAGAAACGATATATTCGTGAAACGCAGCAGTGCTGAAACTGGCGTTGGGATTTTTCATTTAAGATAAGCCTGACTTGCTTGGTTTTTTGAATGATTTTGATTTTAAATTGAATTAAGTGAATTAACAAAATAACCAAAAAAATGGGTCGTTGATGCAAATCGGAGCGTTGTGGTTAAAAAGTTAATGCCATAGCTCCTGTCAGTCTGAGACCCAGTTTCTACATAGAAAAATACGTTAAGAGTTTTAACAAAATCACATGGGAAGTTATAAACTTATTGTTATGTATTCTCATATGGATGGAGTAATTAGATTATTTATAGTCCCTAATGAATATGCAGGGATACATTTGCATACAATGGGGGCGGTACATACAAATGCATCTCAAGCATATTTCTTAGGGACAGCATGAAACCTGAATGGTGCTGGGCCCTCCGGGACTACAGTTGGGTACCTTTGCTCTAGGGACTGCACATGTCTATGGTGGATGTGCTCTGTAGGGTAGAATATAGGTGTTTATGGTGTGTTTATTTTATCTGCAAAAAGGTTCCTTCTTTATTACCACGGTTTAGTACTGGGTAATATAGAGGGACATAGTCTGCAGGAGCCACAGCTGGGACTTGAATCTGTGACCTTCTGCCCCTGAACACACTGGCTGGGTGTATTGCTCCAAACTGTTGCCACAGAGGCAGGTCATTCCCGGGGGATACCATTACTGTTCATCAGACAGTCAGACGTCTTTTGCAGTACATGGCACCCACCTAGACAGGGCTTGGCCTTGGTCTGCTGTGGGCAGATGCCACTGCCCCCTCCACCACCAGCACTCCTCCGCCACCATGCTGACATGCCTATGGTGTGTAATCTGGGGTAGGGGTGCCTGCATAGACATCCATGCTTCCCCCCGGCACCGCCTGCCAATGTTCTGTGCCCTTTGGGGTATTTGCTGAGTACTGACCCCTGGGACACTGTGGGACACACACATTCATGGGCATGTTTGACCTTGATCAATTGCTGATATTTCCGTTTCTGCTTTTCTATGTGTCACCTAGGCATCTGCCTAGCCTTCCCTCTGCTCCAGCTGCCCCACTGCGTGTCATGCCTGCAGCCCGTTGTACCCCATGTGCAGCCACACCATAGTGCCCTTTCATACTTGGGCACTATCTGGTGCTGCTGCACATGTATCACTACTATCACTGTTCTTGGTCTCCCTGCCTTTGCTGTACATTGCTGACTGAAATGGTTTCTCTCCTTCACGTTTGCCTCTAACGCCAGGTTTTCACTCGTGCTATTTTTTGGACCTTCATTTCACAGCGATAGTGTGCCTGGAGCCTCTCCCCACCCACCCCCTGCCCATTGACCCCTTCTTTCCACCCTCTGGGGAGCCTTACTCCACCTTTTCTGTGTCTTAGTGCCTCCAGGGACATTGTCGGGTGAAACAGCACGTTATTGCGTGAAAAAGTTAATTTATCGCAAGATAATGTTACGTATCGTGCGATAATTGTGCCACTGCTACGTTATCGTCGTTTAGTAAACATACCCCATAGATTTCAAAAACACTGACTTCAGTAAAATGGCCAAGTACCTGAAGGAGGAGTTGGTAGGTTGGGAGGGGATAAGGGAAGTGGAATTGCAATGGGCTAAACTAAAGGAGGCAATAAAAGGCGCAACAGATACATATATAGGGAAAGTAAATAAACACAAGAGGAAACTTATTTGGTTCTCCAAAGACGTGGCTGCTCAAATAAAGGCAAAAACCACAGCTTTCACAAAATTCAAAAGCTCGCAAACAGAAGAACACAGAAAAGAATACAAGATCAAACTAAAAGAGACAAAAAGAGAAATAAGGATAGCAAAATCAAAGGAAGAACAAAAGATGGCTAAAGATGTGGAATTGCAGGACTCAAAAGTGTTGGCAATGGATTCGTGGAAAGTGACATTTAAAAAGCGAAAATACTAAATAAATACTTCTGCTCTGTTTTCACTAGAAAAAATCCTGGAGAAGGACCACCTGTGATTGACAAATATACAAATGGGAATGGAGTAGATATCACACCATTCACAAAAGATGATGTGTTTGAACAGCTTGAAAACCGAAAGCGGACAAATCTATGGGACCAGATGGGATACATCCCAGGATACTGAAAGAGCTCAGAAAGATTCTTGCAGGGCCTTTAAAGGATGTTTTTAATAGATCCTTGGAGACAGGAGAAGTTCCAGAGGACTGGAGAAGGGCTGATATGGTATCTCTCCACAAAAGTGGTAATAGTGAAGAAGTGACAAACTACAGACCAGCAAGCCTGTGGCAGGAAAGGTAATGCAGGCGCTCCTGAAAGTGCAAATAGTGGACTTCCTCAAAACCAACAGGTTGCATGATCTGAGGCAACATGGTTTTACTAAAGGACGATCTTGCCAAAGAAATCTGATTGAGTTCTTTGACTGGGTGACCAGAGAACTAGATCAAAGGCATGTGATGGATGTGATCTACCTAGATTTCAGCAAAGCCTTTGATACTGTTCCTCATAGGAGGCTTATCAATAAACTCAACAGCTTGGGGATGAGAGCCAAGATGGTGAACTGGATCAGAATTGGTTAACTGACAGATGACTGAGGGTGACGGTAAACGTAACTCACTTGGATGAAAGGAAGATGATTAGCGGTGTGCCCCAGGGTTCGGTCCTGGGACCGGTACTGTTGAATATATTCGTGAGTGATATTGCTGAAGGGCTGAATGGAAAAGTCTGTCTGTTTGCAGATCACACCAAAATTTGCAAAAGAGTGGACTCCCCTGAGGGAATGGGGAACATGAGGAAAGATCTACAAAAGCTAGAAGAATGGTCTAATGCTTGGCAGTTAAGATTTAAGCTGAATAAGTGCAGTGTCATGAACTTGGGAAGCAGAAATCCAAGGGAGTTGTATGCGATAGGGAGTGAGAGACTGATGTGCATGGACCAAGAGAAGGACTTCGGAGTGATTGTTTCTGACGATTTCAAGGTGGCAAAACAGTTTTGGAGAATGTATCTCACAAAGGATATAAGAAGGCTGGAAGCGGTTCAGAGGAAAGTGACCAAAATGATTTGGACTCTGCGTCAGAAAACTTATGAGAAGAGACTTGAAGGCCTAAATATATACACTCTGGAGGAGAGGAGGGAGAGGGGAGATATGATTCAGATCTTTAAATACTTAAAGAGTATTAATGGACAAACCTCTTCCAAAGACGGGGAAGCTGTAGAACTAGAGAATATAACATGAAGCTGCAAGGGGTAAACTGAGTAGTAGTAGTAGTAGTAGTAAACTGAAAGGCAATGTCAGGAAATATTTTTTCTCTGAAAGAGTGGTGGATGCTTGGAATGCCCTCTCGATGGAAGTGGTGGGGGCAAACACAGTGACAGAATTCAAAATGGCATTGGACAGACACCATGTATCCCTTTATAGCAACAGGATAAAATCAAAATAAGCATAACTATCTCTTATATCTGAACAAATAAGAGTGACCTACACGGAGTGGTGGGTACACCCCTAAACAAAGGAATGGGGAGAAGTGACCTGCACAGAGCGGCAAGCGCACCTACTCTTGCCGCTTTGCTGGGCAGACTAGATGGATCATACTTGTCTTTATCTGCTGTCATATACTATGTTATGTTAACATTATGCAAATATTTATACAAATGAGGCCCTGAAATGAGTCTCTGCACATGGCCCCACACCCACCTTGGGCACCCTGCTTTTATGTATTCTATGACTCCTTTTAGGTATTCCATGGTTCTATCTAGTGACACTACCAAATTTAATAAGTAAATATCATATTTTAACTTCTATCCACTGAAATAAATATTGTTCTTTTTTGGCAATGCCTTTATAGAAGAGGATAACAGTAGATACAGTTTTGGTGACTTATGGTATAAGCTGCCATGTGGTTCAATAGCTTGCTAGATTTGTCACCTCTTCATTCAAGATTTGGTTCAGAAGGCAAAAAGATGAAACTTGAATGGCATAGCAAATAATAACTTGTGAAAAGAAGTTGTTGGTAGAAAATGTGTATGTAGTTGACCAAAGCTGAGGCCAGAACTGACGTTTTTAGAAGTTCATTAATTTGATTCTTTCATGTCATAACACAAAAAGCATCAAAGTGGTTTACAAACTTAAAGTCGCTCTCTATCATTCCCCATCATCTCATACAATAATATCCCTAACAAGACAAACAGCATACAAAGATAAGGCAACAGTTGGAGACAGGTGAATTAGAATATATAGCATTAAATGAGAGGTTAGATATGATTGAAATTCCATGTAAAAAAGGGAAAGCGATGGCAGTGGGGGGTACTATCGACCGCCTGGCCAGCATGAACAAATGGATGATCAAATGCTCAAAGAAATCAGGGAAACTAAAAAAAGTTACAGCACAGTAATAATAAGGTGTTTTCAATGAACCCCAGTATCGACTGGGTCAGTGTCACGGCAGGACATGCTATGGAGATAAAGTTTCCAGATGAAATGAATAACTGCTTCTTGGAGCAGCTGGTTCATGAACCAACAAGAGGGGAAGACAATTTGGACCTCATCCTTAGTGGAACACAAGATCTGGTGAAAGAGATAAAGGTGTTGGGGCCACTTGGCAACAGTGTTCATAGCATGATCACATTTGATTTAATAAATGGAGGAAGGACAGCAGGGAAATCCACAGTACTATCTTTTAACTTTCAAAAGGGAGACTATGAGAAAATGAGGAACATAGTTAAGAAAAAACTAAAGGGGCAGTTGCAAAGGTTAAAGATTTACAGACCAATTGTATCCACGCCTTAAGAAAAGTGTAAGGAAGTCCAAAAAACAGCCAACATGGTTTAAAAATGAAATCAGAGAGGCTATTGTTGCCAAAAAACATCTTTCAGGAAATGGAAAAAGGAGTCAAATGAGGAAAACAGGAAATAAAATAAGCACTGGCAAGTCAGATATAAGGCATTGATAAGGCAGGCGAAGAGAGAATTTGAAAAAGAAAATTGCCGCAGAAGAAAAAACGCATAATAAAAGCTTTTTCAAGTATATTTGTAGTAAAAAACCTCTGAGAGATTCAGTTGGACCATAAGATGATAGAGGTTTAAAAGGGGCACTAAGAGGGGACAAGGCCATAGTGGAGAAACTGAATGATTTCTTTGCTTCAGTCTTTACTAAGGAAGATGTAGGGATGCTACCCATGATTGGCATGCTTTTTAAAGGTGATGATATCACAGAAGAATTGAAAGAAATATCGACAAACCAGGAAGATGCATAAACTATTTGATAAACTGAAGAGTAGCAAATCACTTGGACCAGATGGTATACATCCAAGAGTGTTGAAAGAACTGAAATATGAGATTTCAGACCTACTATTAGTAATCTGTGAACTATCATTAAGATCATCTGCAATACCTGAAGACTGGAGTATCACCAATTTAATGCCAATTTTAAAAAAGGGTTCCAGGGATGATCTGGGAAATTACAGACCAGTGAGCCTGATGTAAGTACCAGGAAAAATGGTAGAAACCATTATAAAGAACAAAATTACTGAACATGTAGATAGTCATGGCTTAATGGGAGACAGCTAAAATGGCTTTAGCCAAGGCAGATCTTGTCTTTCTAATCTGTTATGTTTTTTGAAGGTATGAATAAACAGGTAGACAAAGGTGAGTCAGCTGATATAGTGTATCTGGATTTTCAGAAAACGTTTGACAAAGTCCTTCATGAGAGACTCTTTGTGAAATTAAAAAGTCATGGGATAGGAAGCAGTGTGCTATTGTGGATCAGGAACTGGTTAAAAGATAGAAAGCAGAGGGTAAGGCTAAATGGACAATTTTCTCAATGGAGAAAGGTTAATAGTGGAGTACCTCAGGGATCTGTGCTGGGTCTGCTGCTTTATAACATATTTGTAAATTACCAAGCTCGTTATTCCCATTTCCAGGTTATCAAATTTTCAGATGACACAAAATTATTCAAAGTTGTTAAAATCCAAGAGTATTGTGAAAAATTGGAAGAGGACCTTGATAAATTGGAAGACTGGGCATCCAAATGGAAGATGAAATGTAATGTGGACAAGTGTAAAGCTATGCACCTGGTCAAGAACAACCCAAACTTTGGTTACATGATGCAAGGTTCCACCACCCAGGAGAAAGATTTAGTCGTCATCATAGATAACACATTGCATCCCTCTGCCCAGTGTGCAGTGGCGGCCAAGAAGGCAAATAGAATGCTAGGAATCATAAGGAAAGGAATGGAGAATAAAATAAAAGGATAGTATAATGCCTCTGATTCGTTCCATGGTGTGACTACACTTTGAATATTGTGTGCAATTCTGATTGCTGCATCTTAAAAAGGATATAGCAGAATTAAAAAAAGATAAATAGAAGAGCCACTAAAATGGTAAAGAGGATGGAAGACTACTCCTATGAAGAGAGGCTAAAAAGGTTAGGGCTCTTCAACCTGGAAAAGAGACAGTTGAGGGGAGCTATGATAGAGGTCTATACATTTTAATGGAGTGGAATGGGTAAAGGTAGATCGATTGTTTACACCATGAAAATATAGAAAGATGAGGGGACATGTAATGAAGCTACAGTGTAACCCATTTGAGACTAATAAGAGAAAATATTTTTTTCACTCAATGCATAATCAAATTCTGGAATTTGTTACCAGAGGATGTAGTAAATGCTGTTAGTGTAGCTGGGTTTAAAATAGTTTGGACAAGTTCCTGGAGGAAAGGTCTATAAACCATTATTAAAGAGGACCCAGGAAGTCCACTGCTTGCCCCAGTGCAAGCATTGTGGAACCTGTATGTCTTTTGGGGAAACTGCTAGGTACTTGTGACCTAGATTGGCCACTGTTGGAAACAGGATACTGGGCTCAATGGAACTTGGTCTGACCCTGTATGGCATATCTTATGTTCTTATGGTGAGCACATTGTAGTTAACGTGAAGGAGCATATTGTATAACTGTCAATGTTGTAAATAGCTTGGATTCACTTAATGCCACCTCAGTGGGTGGTGTAAGTTGTCACAGCCCCTCCTAGTGGCAGTGTGCCAAAGGGTCAGGGTGGACATTTTAATTTTGTTGAAGAAAGAAAAACTTTTAGACCAAGTGCATTCTGGTCCTTGTAGTCCCTCTTCACAAGAAAATAGATGTGTGAGCCTTGAGCAGGGTGAAACAAAAAGGTTTTTATTCCCTTGTTATGCAAAAGGTTCTTCAGGAAACAAAGTAGAATTACCTTACTTCAGGTTTAGTGCCAAGAATATTTACAAAAGGTCAGCAACTGTTACAAATACTTCACAGTTCTCTGTATCCAAGCAAGTTTCTCAAACAGCAAGAAAAACAAGACAAAACCTCTTCCTTCAGTGTTAACAGAAGCAAAAGGTACTTTGAAACATGTGCTGCTGTTATATCTCGGTAAGAGATTCCAGGCTCTCGGTAATACACAGAGAACAGTCCATTGGTTCAAGCATCAACGGTTCTGTTTCTGCAAACTCAATTTGCATGGGTTTTAGCTCACTTGTGGTGTCTTCTAATCCTGAGCTTTCTCTGGTTAACACAGGTTGCAGTTCAGTATTTCTTTCCCCCACTTTCCAGACTTGCTGGCCTGGGTTTAGCAAATAACTATTAGGACTTTTCCCTATACCTCTCTGTACAGGGTTACAAAACTTCCTCCAGCTTTGTTTCTTCTCAGAATGGCTTTTTAGGTTATCAGCCTTCCTAGGACCTGGCATCCATTTAATAAATGAAGTAGCACTGTACCTTGGATCTCTGTAGCGTTTGCTGCTGGTGTTCTCTCCACCAGAGACTCTCCCTTTATTACCGTCTTCCTTGAAGACTGGCTTCTGGAGCTTTCTAAGCTGGGCTTGTTCTCCCTGGAACTTAGCTCTGCTTTTCCATGTATCCAAGCTTCTCTGCCTTGCAGTGTATGAGGTTCCTTCCTCATGTCCTTCCTTCAAAGATCCTTTCTCTTTCTCTCTCAAAGGTCCTCCCTCGAGTTCCTTCTCAGATCCTCCCTCGAGTTCCTTCTCAGATCCTCTCTTGAGTTCCCCCTTAGATCCTCTCTGTCTGCTTCCTTGTGAGCACTGCTTAAAAAGGCGTTCTCCAACTGAGTTTTCTGGCTTTCTACCCAGGTGCCTTTGATTAGGTACTGCATTGCTACAACCTGGGTGTGTCAGCTTAACTTCTGCAGCCTCGTGCCTGCTCCCTCTAGCTGCACTTCTAGGTAACTGCACCATCTGTAACTCAGTTGCTTCATAAGAAAGAGAGGTTTTTTTTCTACATCCATCGCTTCAATGGCTTCAGCTCCATCACAAAGTGCACCCATAGTTTTTGCATCTTGCAATAGGACAGTCATTCTCAAACATGTCCTGGGGGATTACCAGCCAATTGAGTTTTCAGATTTCCATGATGAATGTGCATGAGAGACATTTACAGTACATATAATGGAGGTGGTAGGCATGCACATCTCTCTCATGCATATTCATTGTGGATATCCTGAAAATATGACTGGTTGGTAGTCCCCTGGGACACATTTGAGAACCACTTTGTTAGAGTATGCATCTCTGAGATAACATCTAGGAACATGCTGGTCATGCTCATGATAGTTGCAGTGACGTTTTATCGTTAAATGCGCAGTAAGTGCACATACCTAATGCACTTCAGTAAAAAGGTTCTACAGTAAAAGTATGCATATTGACATGAAGGTGCATACATTGCCTATAGATGCAGCTGAGGGCACAGGCTGGACAAAGCATGGGAAGAGTTTGCAAGTATGCACATTGATTATAAAATACCTGAAGCTACACACGTACTTATGAACTTTAGGTGCCTATGTGCCTTTATAAATTATTGCCTGACTTGGTATCTACTTGTCCTTGTAGTCAAAATGTACCTTTTTAAAGACTAATGTTATAAAGACAAGTATGCAGCTACGTTTTTAAAATATACCAGCGTAACACAGCAGATGCCGCTTTAACATATATTCTGTCTCCACTCTTGCACAATATGATCAACTGGAGTGATAGAGGTATTTGAACAGTGGAGCACCTTCTCATTGAGGGGCAGTTTAAGTAATTTCATCAATGTTTGCATTCTGGGCTCCCTTGATCACAATATTTTGCTTGGCTGCAGTTGTGGCACTGTCTAGCAAAGCTGCCGACAGCCTTGGCACAATTGGATGACGAGTCAGAAAACATTGTTTGGCATAGAAAAATCAGCCTCCTATTTCTATAAAAAGCTCCAGAGCTTTTGGAATTTTGATACTGCGGGGTTGGAGAAAGTATAGGAAAAGGAAGTGGGAGGAGTACTGGAGGAGAGTGGTTGGTCATGGTTTTGGGATATAGTACTGAGGATCGGGAACCATTGGTGATGAAAGAGGAAGTTGAAGCAGCATTGAAAGCCTTATCAAAGAACAAAGCACCAGGCATCGATAGCATTCCTATAGAAGTATTGCAGCAATCTGATGCAGCTGTTACCATACTTATAAGGCTCTGCCAAGAAATATGGAAGACAACATCATGGCCAACTGACTGAAAAAGATCTGTGTTTATACCTATATTAAAGAAAGGTGATCCAACTGACTGTGGAAATTATCGAACAATCGCTCTGATCCCACATGCCAGCAAGATTCTACTGAAGATTATTCAAAAGGGACTACAACCATACCTGGAACAAGAACTACCTGAAGTGCAAGCAGGGTTTAGGAAAGGGCGAGGAACGAGAGACATCATTGCGGATGTGAGATGGATCCTTGAAAAGACTAAAGAATACCAAAAGGATATCTATTTGTGCTTTATCGACTATAGCAAGGATTTTGACTGTGTAAACCTTGAGAAACTCTGGGCCACATTAAGAAGCATGCGTATACCAGAACACCTGATCATTCTCTTGCGCAATCTGTACATTGATCAAGAAGCAACAGTTCGAATGGAACAAGGAGAAACAGAATGGTTTAAAATAAGCAAAGGTGTAAGACAAGGCTGCATACTTTCCCCCTACTTGTTTAATTTATATGCAGAACAAATCATCAGAGAAGCAGGATTGTATGAAGACAACAGAGGTGTGAAGATTGGTGGAAGACTCATCAACAACCTTCGCTATGCTGATGATACTACATTACTGGCTGAAAGTGAAGATGATCTGAAACATTTGCTTCTCACAATCAAAGAACGTAGTCTCAAAATGGGCCTGCACCTTAATGTAAAGAAGACAAAGATCATGACAACTGGCATAATCAACAGGAGGTTCATCATTGAAGGAGAAGAAATTGAAATTGTGAACAACTTTAACCTACTTGGATCAACTATCAATAAAAAAGCAACAAGCAGTCAAGAAATCAAACGACACATTACTCTTGGCAGAATGGCTATGAAAGACCTAGATAAGATTCTCAAGAGCAGAGATGTCTCTCTCCATACAAAGATTCGACTTGTTCAAGCTATGGTATTTTCAATAACATCATATGGATGTGAAAGCTGGACAGTGAAAAAGACAGACAGGAAGAAAACTGATGCCTTTGAATTATGGTGCTGGCGGCAAAAACTGTGTATACCATGGACTGACCGAAGAACAAACCAGTCGGTATTAGAGGAGATCAAACCTAAGCTTTCTTTAGAAGCTCAGATGACAAGACTTTGACTTTCATACTTTGGACACATCATGCGAAGAGAGAGATCATTAGAGAAAGACATCATGCTTGGCAAGATAGAAGGTCAACGCAAAAGAGGAAGGCCAGCAATGAGATGGATCGATACAATAACAGCAGCTACGGGTACCAGTCTGTCAACAATGAGCCGCCTGACTGAAGACCGAACACAATTTAGGATAGCTATCCAGAGGGTCACCATGAGTCGACTCTGACTCAACGGCACTTAACAACAACACTGAGGATATTCCTGTCAGCTGCCATCACTCAGTCATGTTCTTCTTGGCTCAAAGAGCCTGTGGACTCCTTGCAAAGTGGAGAAGTTGACACAGGGAGAGGTGTATGATGGTCTTGCTGGCAGAAAACAATCACCCTTTCTCCCATGACTTTTCAATGTACAAATGTGCAACGATATTGTGTAGGAGTTTGGGACAGAATATGCCAGTTGGTGAGGACTCAAGAGCAGTTGATGTATAAAATAGGAAATTGCAAGCCTTGACAGAAGATCTCCCCAAAATAAGCAGAGGCTTCTTGACTTTTTAATATTACTAGCCCTTAAACGGATATTGGCCCCAATGGAAAGATAGTTTGCAACTGGATTCCAGTGGAAGGTGCGATCTGATTTGTCTTACATACAAATATGAGGCCATTGTACCAGAATGAGCAAATAGAGTGGCTTCATTTATAAGGTATGGGAACCTATTAATGCATTATTTGCCGAGACCCTAACTTGTTGACTGGCATGAATGAATATATTGTTCTGGCTATCTAAGGATAGGTTAATATGTTTGGGGGTCGTGGATTGTATGTTTTGTGTGTTCTTTTCATTTTTTGTATTATGAACGTTTAATAAAAGCATTTGAACAACAAAAACTACTAGTGTAAGTGGCAAATATAGCACCTTAACTTCAGGTATGGACATTTAACCCGGCTCTCTAACAGAAGTAAATGAAGATGCATAAGATTTGCAAATACATAAGTTGTTTAAGGCATTTTATAATCAACATGCATACTCTGAACTTTGTATTTCACTCAGACTGTGGTCACGGTTATGTCGACCAGCAAAGTACATGCCTTCATGTCAACACATGTACTTTTACGCTGGTTGACATTTTATAAGAGACCATAAAACATATATGTGGCCACATATGTATGTTAATGACTTTATAGAATTGCCTCCTTAATGATTAATATTATTTTTGCATTGTTTTAATTCATCATGTGGGTGATTTTATTTTATGTATTTTAACTACTGTTGATGTTTTAGTGCTGTTTAGAAATGTTTATAGGTGGGGTAAAAAAATGTTTAAATAATAAATATACACATATAAAAGTACAGACAAGCAGGGCCGGATTTACCTTGAGTGAGGCCCTACGCCAACAAAAATTGTGGGCCCCCAGCAGGGGCGGCCCAAGGGGGGTGCGGGGCTTCATTTGCATAAGGGACCTCATTTGCATAAATATTTGCATAATGTTACCATATACTAACTTTTAGTAAACATGCCTCTTAATGAGTGCATGGATAAAGAAAGACTAAAAGATTTCTACATTACTATAATCCAGTGCCAACTGCCAGACACATTAGGAACTACTACAAACCCTGCCCATTTAGAACCCATAGCAAACCCGCCGTATCCTAACAGCACTACCAGGACTCACAAAGCACCATACTCTACCAATCAAAAGGCAACACTGCAAATATTAAACCAATACATTTCAGAGAACAATACATGACCTACTGGGGAAAGAGAACAAGTGGCAATGTCAAATAGGAATTATATAAACAGAACACCTCAGCTCAGTTACACATGCAGAACATAGACCATCACCAAACAAGTAATCACAATTTAGAAACAGGAAGACAATAATTAAACTGGGAATCCCAAAAGCCAAACTTGGAATGTACAACACTGTAGAAATAAAACTATACATTAATTTGCTCTTGTACTAAACAAAGCGCAGACGTTAATGATGCACATTTACCAGAGCTGACATATTCCAATTAATAAATTCAAAATAAAGAGATATTTTTCTACCTTTTGTGCATTTTTTTCAGCTGCAATTGCTCCAGCCACTTTCTTCTGGTTTCTTCGCGTCTTCTGCTAACTCTCCATCGTCTGCTGTCCATTTGTCCTTTCTTCTCTCTTCTAGTTTTTTTCCATTCTCTCTCTACATCTGCTTTAACATACTAATCTTTCTCCTTTTGCTCTTTCCTCATTCCTATTTATTTATTTATTTTATTTATTTATTTAATTCTCTTATATACCACGCTATTCTGCATCAGTGCGGTTTACATTGAACAAACTGAAATTACATTGAACAGGGCATTATAACTTGGAGATAACTATTTTACAGGGAATATGGGCTATGGAGGGTTAAGTGGCTTGCCCAAGACCACAAGGAGCACCTGTGGGACTAGAAACCCCAGTCCTTCCGGCCCAAGGTTGCTGTCCTCTAGTGGGATTTGAACCCCCGACCTTCCGGCCTGAAGTACCTTGCCCCAACCACTAGGCTACTCCTCCACTCCATTTCATCCACTCAAATTTTACCCCTCCATCCTCAATCCCCACTTACTCTCCCAAAACCCGGCCAATTGTAGATTTTTTATCCCTCCCACACAAAATATTTTTCCCTTCTCCATTTTACTCTTCCAGCCCCATCCCATTCTAAGCCTCCCCCAACATCAGCTCCCTTCTAGTTCCAGCCTCACCCAGCATCCATTCCCTTCTAGTCCCTGCATCAGCCCATTTCCAATCCTAGCCACCCATCAGCCCATTTCCAGTCCTAGCAACCCCCAAACCCAATACCAGTCCTAGCCCCCCATCAACCCACTTACAGTCCTAACCCCCCCATCACCCCATTTTCAGTTTAAGCCCCCCCCTATAACCCATTACCAGTCCTAACCCCCCATCAGCCCACTTCCAGTCCTAACCCCATCAACCCATTTCCAGTCAGCCCCCCATAGCCCATTGCCAGTCCTAACCCCCCCATCAGCCCACAGCCCATTACCAGTCCTAACCCCATCAGCCCACCTCCAGTCTTAACCCCCAGCCCATTTCCAGTCCTAGCCCCCCCATAGCCCATTACCAGACAGCCCCCATCAGCCCACAGCCCTTTAAGTGTGTTAACCCCCCAAACGCCATTTACCTTTTCTAACCCCCCCAACAGCCCACAGCCCATTACCAGTCCTAACCTCATCAGCCCACCTCCAGCCTTAACCCCCCCAGCCCATTTCCAGTCCCAGCCCCAGCCCCCCCAATAGCCCATTACCAGTCCTACCCCCCCCCCCGGCCTAAAGTAAAATTTAATTTTAAAAAAAACCTGCCGGCTGCCGACGCGGGGCCCCCTCTGCTGCCGCGGCAGCATGGACTGACCCGCGGGGGCCCCCTCTGCAAGCTTGATCCGTCGATCGATCGGTCCCTCCCTCCCTGCCTGCAGGCTGTGAGAGACGCGAAGGCAGACTGTCTCCCTCGCGTCTCTGTTAAGCCCGCAGGGGCTGATGGGAAATTTCCCATCAGCCCCTGCGGGCTTAACAGAGACGCGAGGGAGACAGTCTGCCTTCGCGTCTCTCACAGCCTGCAGGCAGGCAGGCAGGGAGGGAGGGATCGATCGATCGAGCGAGCGAGCTTGCAGAGGGGGCCCCCGCTGGTCAGTCCATGCTGCCGCGGCAGCAGAGGGGGCCCCGCGGCGGCAGCTGGCAGGTTTTTTTTAATTTTATTTTAAAAATAAGCTAACTTGTTACATTTTTGTGGGCCCTTGCCAGCTGTGGGCCCTACGCCATGGCGTACATGGCGTATAGGTAAATCCGGCCCTGCAGACAAGGAATGATCCTATGCATACTTCTCTACTTAAAGTAGGTGTTTCCAGTGGCAGAACTGGATGGAATTTTGGTTGCACACATACACATTTTAAAATGAAAAGTATGCGGACCTACTATTCAGTGGTGACAGGCACAAATACATGCATTATGAAGGGTATTTTAGAAGCTCTATTTGTGAGTTGGACATCTAAAAATGGGCACTTAGACTATGTAAAAGATGGAGATGTCCCCAGAGCCATTTTAGAATGTCGGGCATATAGATGTCCCTGGCGCAAGAAGTCCATGTAGCACAAGGGAATGATGGAGGTGTGCCCTGAGCGGAACAAGGGAGTTGCACATCACAATGCAATTTCAGAATAGCACCAGCATGTCAGGCCCTGGTTGTTGAGGCGTCCATGTCTATATCTGCTCCTAACCATGAATAAGGTGCAAAAAAGTGCTTGTTTCATGGCTGTGATTTTTCCAGGGGGAGAAGCAAAATGTGCTTACACTGTCACAGTTAATATTTCTTGGCCAAAGAAACCTACACATAAATATATACTCCAAACATACTACTGGCCCACCGCTGCATGTCTGAGTATCTGAATTGGCAGGGCTGACATGCTAGTCTCATAACATACAGTAAATGCCCCTCTTCTGACCTACCCAGGTCGGGGTGTCCAAGTACCCAGTTCTGCAGGAATTCACTTCGGAAACGTCCATATTTGTAAAATGGCCTATATCCATGCACAGACCTGACCTTGCTATCTGTGTGGAGCTTGGTTCCAGAACCAGTTATTGGGACATTTGTTTTTCAGGGTGGAGACAGGGCAATTTCAGAAGTAGCTGTTGCCACACCCCCAGTTTTTGGTTGTTCTGCTCTGGACATCTCAGATTCTTCCTAGATGTTATTATTGTTAATTGCTTTTGAGTCGGTGATGACTCATGGTGACCCTCTGGATAGTACGGGGTGCTTTTGGAAGGGAAAAGCATGCATGCACTTTTCCTTAACCAAATTGCCACTTTTTCTACGTATATGGGCCTCGTCCACTTATGTGACCAGTTTTCAAATGATCTTCTTTGGCTGTCAGAACCTGGGCATTCAGTATTAAAATAGGCATTATTGCAATTTGTTTTCTGACAGTTTTGATTCTGGACAATGTGATTTGTGCAGTCTACTACTCTACACCTTTGCTTCTTGCGGTTCTCTAATGTGATTCAGTTTGCAATACATTTATTTTGTGCCACATGTATCTTCCAATTAAAAGCAAATATATTATCAGTTCTTATTCAGGCTGAGCGAACCAGCTCAGATTTGGTTAATAAACAAGTATGTATAGCATTGAGTTCTGTTATCTACCAGTTGCAGCAATTGACTGGTTATTATCTCTAAATGCATGACAGATCTTACACTTCAGTTCTACTCCAGGTGGTTCAGTTGCCTAGAAAAAAGATTCTTCTAGTCTAATACTTGTACCTGGTTTGATTGACAGGAAGTCCCATAGACATCAACCTTTGGTCCCCATCCAATTAGTGATTTCAGAACTGTCTCGAAAGCAGCTGTGCTTTCTTACTGAAGCACCAAAAAATAAGGATTTGCCTCTAGTGGAGAAAGAGAAGATAGAGATATAATTTGAAGGTAATACTGTGCTGTCTAAGTTAAATATGCAAGGATGCAAGATGGGCTTAAAACCGCAGCACTACCTATATCAGTAAGCAGGGGTGATGCTGAATGGAAGTGTGAGGAAAGTTGTGTGTGTTCACCTCCACATGAAAACTTTGCCAAGAAGGCAGAGAAAAAGGTGCCTCTCCATTAGTAGAGATTTTTCACTTCAACTTTATTATCTTCTTATGATTTCAAACCATTTTGTCTTCTGTATCTCTGGTTAGTAGGTCTATGATTTTTTTCTTTGTCATCTCTTCAAAATGATGCATCATTTATGTCCAACTAGAAATGTGTAGGTATGGTTTTAATTTTTCATTTATCAAAGTGCATTTCGTGCAAGGGACTGAATGTCTTGAAGGAATTAACATAACAGAGCCTTTTTTCTGCAGGTCATCAGTTGAAATATGACTTGCGTTGGTAGTAAATGAAAGCCATTGTCATCCGCCAGTGTTTGAGCTTCTATGAAATGATTGGCAAATACTGTACAACCCACTTTTGAGAGGACAGGTATGCAAATTATAAACATGGTACTGCTGAGCATCATTGCTAGCAGTCTCAGCAAAAAGGCTAAAGATTTCACTGACTGAATAGAAATGAGACACATTCGAGAGCAGGATGGGAAGATTAAACTTGGCATGTTGGACATGTTTTATTCAGACTATCACCTCACAATGGAAACCCATTACTTAAAGTCAATATAAAAATCTCTTTTCTGCATTTGTGCTAAATTCTTCAACTGAACAATAACTTCCAGAAACATTATTTAGCTACGATCATACACTTATCACTTATCGCTATCCTTATTCCAGGGCATCTCACAATGCAGTTTCAAGTGGCTTCAACTTCTACAGCAAACAGCATCAAGCCTACTTACTGTATAGGGGCCAAATCTACAGACTATATCAAACCAATTTTTCAGGAACTTCATTGACTCCTGTTTGAGAGTAAGTTTAAATCAAAACCCTATGTTTTATCTTCAAATGCTTAGACTGACTGGTAACTGAGTATCTTTCCCAATTACTGCTCGCCTACATTCCCACAAGGAATTTAATTTCCCAACAGGCCCTTCTATCCTCTCCACTGCAATTAGCCAGACTAACATTCATGAGGTCCACCTATTAAGCTGTTCCACTCCAAACGCATGGAAAACATAACTCTTATGATATGCACGGAGGCTTGTTACTTAATTTTTCACAATAAAAAACAAAATAACAAAATGAAATTAAACTTCACTGGGCCTTTTCCTAGGCTTCTCCCCAAAGATTACAACCAGTCTTCGTTATTTTTTTGACAATGGGTTTCTTCCCCAAGGTTTGCCTTATTCCCTGGTTGTGTCTCCCCTGCTGATAATGTTCTTGTTCTTCTTATATTTGTCTTACTTATCCATTTGTGTGCTCAAATGCATACCACCCTGTTCTTCTCTTAACCTACCTTGTATCTGTATATATATATATATATATATATATATATATATATATATATATATATATCAGTTTTATGTTTGGTGTCTCTCTCATTGTATGTAATCTGCCCTGTGCCTTTTCCAAAGAAAAAGTTGAATATCAGTCCATATAAATAAAAAAAGAATACATTTTCTTTAATAAAATATTTTGTCTACATTATTGTTAAAACCAGTCATATTTTTATATTTGTATAAATTATTCCAATGGTTATATTAATGTTATTACTTGAATATTTTAGTGTTGATACTATTCTTCTGTTAAACTGGATTAAATTTCATTATAGTTTGTTATTCCCTTCTTTTTATTCTTACTTCTTAGGTTTATCAGTATGCTTGTTTTTAAGCATTGGCTGCTAGAGCATTTTAGCATGAAAAAGCCCTGTTGTAAATTTGCTGATTAATTCCTTTTGTGGAACTCATTGTTTTAGTTATTATAGAAACTAACATTGCATTATCAAATCTTAAATAATTATACACAAAAATGTAAACATCAAAATGATCTATTTTAGCAATCATTATTTCAAGACTAAGGGCTTGCTATTCAGCTAGTACAGTCGCCACATTAAACCTGAAACCGGGGCTTAAATTCAGTGCTGCTATTTGTTTTATTGTCAGTCTGAATACACATATTAGAACTGACTGCCAACCACTGTCCATTTGATTTAGTCCTGCTATTTGGCGGATGCAAAGAACTGATTTTAGGGGCTAGTTTGCTAAAGTGTGCTATCCTGGTAGCAAGGGGCTCACATGCCTTTTTGGTGCTGCACTAAAAAGCAGGGTGGTGTCCTGAACTAAAAAAAAACTGTGTTATCCGAGCAGCGCACATCTGGGCAGCACCTGAGAGGGGCACGGGCCTTCCCGCCATGGCAGCACTAGCATGGGCCTTGAGAGCCCGCGCTGGGAGGGAGCAACTATCGCCAACTCAACAGGGGGTGGTAGTTGCTCCCCAAAGCAGTACTAATGCAGTGAGCTGCCCTAAATTCAGGGGTGCGGCTATCCCCGCCCACCCTGAATCTAATGCAGAGTCCACCGCTAGTAATGCAGCCCAAGCCTGGGCTACTAGCATGGGGGTTAGTAAACTGGCCCCTTGGTTGTTTTTATTATGCATTCATTTATTGTATTCATTTATTGTATTGATTCCTAATGGTTTTATCATGTATACTACATTGTAATCTACCTAGATTTTTAGATAACAAGGACTATAAATACATTGAAAGAAAGAAAGAAGAGGATAATTTATCTGTTTAGCACCTGACTATTGCCATCAGGGGGGTAATTTTATAAAGGAGTTTTTCTGCGTAAAGGTACATTGAAGTATGCATGATGCCAACAAGATACATACTTTTATGTGACCCTTGTGTAGGCGTATTTAGGGAAAGAGGTTGGGTGGAGTCACAATTTACAGACACTGGGGGCAATATGACACTGTTGACCACAACCTTCTCCTTCATGCCTTGTCCTCTCTTAGTTTTAAGGGCTCTGTGCTATCCTGGTTCTCCTCTTATCTCTCTCATCGCTCTTTCAGTGTTAGTACTGGTGGCTTCTCCTCTGCTACTATCCTGCTCTCAGTTAGTGTACCACAAGGATCTGTCTTGGGTCCACTACTTTTCTCTCTCTATACCCAGTCCCTTGGTGCACTCATCTCTTCCCATGCTGACGACTCCCAGATCAACATCTCTAACCTGAAATCTCTCTGTCAATCCAGTCCCGGATCTCTGCTTGTTTTTCTGACATTGCTGCTTGGATGTCTCATCGCCACTTTAAATTCAACATGACCAAAACTGAGCTTCTTGATTTTTCCCCTAAACCCTCCTCTCCCCATCCTCCTTTCTCAGTCTCTGTGGATAACTCGAAACTCCTCCCTGTCTCCTCAGCTCACAACCTTGGTGTCATCTTTGACTTCTCTCACTCCTTCTCCACACACACATCCAACTGATAGCTAAAATCTGTTGTTTCTTCTCTACAACATCAACAAAATTCACCCATCATTTCTGAACACACTGCTAAGACACTTACCGCTCCTTAGTCACCTCCTATCTAGACTATTGTAACCTACTCCTTGCTGGTCTCCCTCTGAATCATCTCTCTCCCCTTCAATCTGTTCAACACTTTGCTGCACAGCTAATCTTCCACCAGCCTCGTCATGCTCATATTACCCCTCTTCTCAAGACTCTCCATTGGCTTCCTATCCATTTCCGCATCCAGTTCAAACTTCTTCTGCTGACCAATAAGTGCATTCATTCTTCAGCTCCTCGCTACCTTTCCTCTCTTAGCTCTCCCTACACCCCTCCTCAGGAACTCTGCTCTTCTGGCAAATCGCTTCTATCTGTGCCCTTCTCTTCTACTGCTAACTCCAGACTTCACTCCTTTCACCTTGCTGCTCCTTATTCCTGGAGCAAACTACCCGAGTCTGTACATCAGGTGCCTTCTCTGACCCTTTTCAAATCCAGGCTGAAAATTCACCTCTTTGCTTCTGCTTTCGGATCTTGACTCACCTGATCTCCTTTGTGTTTCCTTACCATTCCCGCTAGATGTTTCCGATGCCTACAGCTACTGTGTTGTCTGTCTTGACTAGATTGTAAGCTCTGATGAGCAGGGATCATCTTTTACATGTATCTGTGCAGCGCTGCATAGTCTTGTAGCACTATACAAATGTTCAATAGTAGTAATATGATAAAGGTCTTGTCTAACCAAGTAAATCTCACTAAGAGGGACATTCAGTGGCACTTTTCGAATACTCTCTCTGACTACCTCGGCACTGTCCAGAGTTTAGACTGGTTGCTTGGTTCCAAGGAGTTTGATGATCAGCCATTAAAACAGGCAGGAGAAATCAGATGGCAGATGCTGTCAAAAAATCAGTTAAGAGAAAGTATGGTGCAACAGTGAAGTTACACAAAATGGACTTAGCAGTAGCCCAATAAGAACTGACTCAGCAGACTAGGCTAGTTCTGCTGTTTTCGACTATGCATCTTTCCTGCTTTAATGCCAACAAACTTCAAATTTTAGTTTTGCAAGCCATGGTATTGTCTCTTCAAACTGTTTCTATACCCCTAACTTCCATGCCACCTCACGTCAATAGCTCCCCTTATTCCTTGCAATAGAGAACTACCATGCTGTGTTTTCAGTAACCCAGGGAAGGAACCAAAATCAAATTATATTAAGACCTACTGAAATAGGAGGCAGGAAGACTGCAAATGCTGCCTATATCCCTCAGATTTATGCAAGTGAACCTGAAAATTACACTAAACAAAATGAATGTGTGCTTCCACTTCGTAGAATGAGACCAGGCAAATTGGCCTAAAATACATTGCAGTACCTTCTTTTATGATATAGGCATATCTTATTTCAAATGGAATGGATGCAAAGTATGCAGTGTACATTTGTAAACAGTAATTTGTATAAATGAAATACAAACTTTTAATGATTGACTTCTTGGAGTCAACTAAATCAATTGTATTAAAGTTGTAAGCATGGAAAATATTACATTGATGATTGGTTTCATGAAGAATAGGCAGGAATCACTCTCTTACATAAGGTTTCCATATAATATTGAAATGGTTTGCACATTAGAACTGACAAATGCAATATACAATAACTTTCCTGTGTCATGTAATTAAGCATTTAGCATAACACAAACATTTAAGAATAATGAGAGCAGGCGACACAGAGAGAAATAGGCCAAACTTATTCAAATATTCATACAATTATGCCACTTACTTTTTAGCAATTTTTAAAATGCTAGTATACTGTTAATACTGTTTCAGATTACAAAGGTTGGGCTCGTCTTTCTTCATTAATGATTTGGCTCAATGCATGCAGTAGTGTGATCCATTTTATGAGTGAGGGAAATGGTATTGGTTTGAGAGGTCTCGCATAACAGTAATATCCTGTCCAAATGTAATTTAAAAACAATCAGAGCCATTAAGGCTCACACAGAAGGAAAGATCAAGATAGATAGCCTTATATGAACCTTTAAAAAGTCATTCACCATGGGCTTGGAGTATGATATTGTCAAGTAATATTATAAATGTATAGCATGCTGATATTATCATGTCTTACCCCCTTCAGTTCAGTTATGATATGCTCCTGATGCAAATTACTCTGCAACTTTATTAAATCAAAGGTAGACAAAGATTGACACAACAAGTATTTTTGCTTGGGAGCTGCAAGCGCTGAAGAGCACTTACAAGCAGGTAACTAAAACTTCCATTTCAATAGCATTTTACGGAGGAAATGTTAGTCATCATTTCCCATTATTCATAAATATTAATTGTGCATAATGTCTTTTTCACTTAAATTAACCTCTTTTGAAAATGTTTTTTCATTAATCCCTATTTAAGAAGTTGCTAATTGCCGAGCATGAATTCTATTATTTTTCGTAAGCTTGTAAGACCCTATTTTCAAGGGTTTTGTCACTGCCACAGATTACCAGAACCTCTTTGGAAAGTGGAACCCTGGAGTTTGCAGTCTTGTTTTGCTTGTAGAAAACAATGAAAATAAAGACAAGCATTTTCCAGTGTAAAATGAAAAGAAATGAAAAGCACTACACATGTACATCTGGAGGCTGCCGTGCCTTTTCAGATTACAAAAAGGAAGATGAATTCTAAGTGGTCTTGACAGCTCAAATACATTATTATTTTTTAATTCTTTTGGTCCAATGTTAGGTATCGCAGTGACCTATTATAAAATTAACCCTTGCATGCATGTTATGCTAAAGTGCATTCAAGGGTTAATTTTGTAAGAGAGCACCTATAACAGCTTTGTGTGTATTTACTCTCTGCATGTGCATATTTTATACATTGTAACTCTACACCTGCTTTGCACAAACTCTGCCAAGAGGAATGACCCAGATCACATAAACGTGCATGCGTTTATCTTATCAGCACACTTTCTTATGCTCATATATACACATGCCCAATTATATAAGAGCAATTTTCTGTGTAAAATGCAATGTGCATGCTTTTAAATTGTTACAAATTCCTGTGTCCTTTTCCATTGCCAAAGCCCAAGTTCATGACTTCCATATTGCTTCACCAAATACCTTGAATGACTTCTCAAATCAGTGCATTAAACTCCATTCCTAACATACCTCCTCTATATACTCACACAATTTCATGGGTGTCACAATTCATCTGTCATGGTGAGATGGTGGGCTCCATAGGTTGAAGGGTACCTCCTGTGGTGGTATTTATCTACAGCAGTGATTCCCAACCTGTGGTCCATGAACCCTGAAGTTCTATGAGACATTTACATGGGGTCTGCATGACACAGAAAAAAGAGAGAGGCTGGTGGGGATTGGCTTGGAGGGGGAAGAGAGAGACGAGAGAGAATTGGCTAGGAGGAGGGAGAAATTCAGCTTGAGATTGGTGGATTCTGGCTGGAAGGAGAAAGGGCGAGTGTGGGAGAGAGAGACTGGTGGGGACAGGAAAGGAAGGGAGTTAAAGAAGATTAGTGGGGATAGGCTAGGCACTGAGGTAAGAGGGTCTGAGAAGCGTGGTGAGATGAACTGGGAATCTCTGAACTTTTTGTAGGTTAATAAGGGGTCCACACAACCCAAAGAATTGGGAACTTCTGTTCTCTAGTAATAGTAAGATAGATTTGATCTGAAGAGAAACCAGACATTAGTAGTGGCAGTGTTAAATAGCCATTGTTACAACTGTGTGTGCTCTATTTCCCCTCCAAAATGGTACCTATGACCGATTGTACTATAAACTTCATTCTAGATTCTACTGTGACCTAGGCATCTGTTTTTGAATGAATGGCAATTTTTGGAAATTATCTGCACTAAAATTTTTAAGGTGCACTAAGAAACCAAACAAGTACTAACAAATGCATATCCCTAGAAGAAGGATAGAGAGAGGAAATGCAGGCCTAACACCCTTGCTGTACTTCCGGATCCGTGTTTCGTCCTTATTGTCCATCGATAGATTGTAAACTCCACCGAGAAAGGACTGCCTCTTCTGTGAGTCTATAAAACACTGCACACATCTTGTAGTGTTATATATGTAAGACCCAATTTTCAAAAGGGCCAATATTCAAACACCACTGTACTCAGCTGCGGCACTTAAATATTAGCAAGATATTCAGTACAGTATCCGAATACTAGTAACCGAGGTATCCGGATGCCCTACTCGGCATGGGCCCACCCCCCCCTTTTCACCCCCGCCTCATCCCCCCCCACCCCACCAACCATTGACAAAGCACACAGACATCGGGTGTTGGTGCAAATGCTGGTCGCAGCTTTTGTTAACGGTAAGAACACCGGCCCAACATGGGCCAACTCAGCAATCTAAAGCATAAAAGAAGAATGCCCCCCCCCCACCCGTCATCCGGATGATGCCCCCCACCAGCCCTTTGAAGCAAAGTGGAGCACAATCCAACCCGCCCCCCCGTTACCCCTTCCCGCCCGCCTCGCCATGTTAGCAAAGGCCGGCTGAAGGGGTTGCCATTTCCGGGTAGAGACCCCAGCCGGGCCATCTCCCCCAACCTGAATAGCCGTGCCGCTCACATGGAAAGCGGCCTCCAGCTGAAATGAGCCGCCGGGTCAACGAGCACCAGCTCGCCACCCCGCTCGCACGGCCCGCAATACGCCACCCTAGCGCCCGCCCCCCCCCCACCAGCTGCGACAAAATCCTACCTCCCCCTTCCCCGGCCGAAAACAAGGGAGGGAGGGAGGGAAACCTTTTCCAGACGCGAGCAAGGAGGAAGAGAGAGATCGCCGGCCGGCGATCCCTCCTTGCTCGCGTTGCCCCGTCCCCAGCGACCGCCTAAGCGGCCAATCACTGGGCTCCCGTGGAAGCGCGGGGAGCCCCAGGGCGCATGCCCAACTGCACCCCCCCGCCCCCTCTCGCCGAGAAGCGGCCTGCCTCGTGGCCAGGCCCCGGGAACCCGGTTATCAGGCAGCCGCGGGACCGGGGCCCGGCGGCTAAGCCGGTACTAACCGAGGTATCCGGATGCCCTATTCGGCATGGGCCCACCCCCCCCTTTTCACCCCCGCCTCATCCCCCCCCCACCCCACCAACCATTGACAAAGCACACAGACATCGGGTGTTGGTGCAAATGCTGGTCGCAGCTTTTATTAACGGTAAGAACACCGGCCCAACATGGGCCAACTCAGCAATCCAAAGCATAACAGAAGAATGCCCCCCCCCACCCGTCATCCGGATGATGCCCCCCACCAGCCGTTTGAAGCAAAGTGGAGCACCATCCAACCCGCCCCCCCCCCCCCGTTACCCCTTCCCGCCCGCCTCACCATGTTAGCAAAGGCCGGCTGAAGGGGTTGCCATTTACGGGTAGAGACCCCAGCCGGGCCGTCTCCCCCAACCTGAATAGCCGTGCCGCTCACATGGAAAGCGGCCTCCAGCTGAAATGAGCCGCCGGGTCAACGAGCACCAGCTTGCCACCCCGCCACCGGCGCTAGGTAGCGCGCTATCCTAGCGCCGCCCCCACCAACGAAAGCTGCGACCAGCACCACGACTCTAGCGCCTCCTGCCAATCGTTCAAGAGGAGGTCCTGCCCCACCGGGGCAAGGTGAACCCCATCAAGCCGGTACAAACCGGCACAAGTAATGTCCGCCCAAGGGTGCCGAACCTGGAGCCCGCCCGTCTGCTGCACCCAGCGCCCAATCTGGCGGTTGATCTTACACAAACCCCTCGACCAACGCCGCTGGGCCCAGCAAGCAGGGCGGGGTATAATGTCCGACCAGATAATGGCCACCCCGGGGAGAACCCCTCGCAACAGGGCAATGTCGCTCTGAACAGTCCCGATGAGTTGCCGGCAAGCCCAACCGGCAATGTCATTGCCACCCAGGTGTAACAGCAGCCCGACTGGCCGCTGACGCCGACCAAGTTCCACTCGAACATAGGCAAGAAGCTGATCCCAATGCATGCCGCGGCGGCCCATCCAGCACAGCTGCACTCCAGCCCCAGAAAGGCCCAGGTGAGCGCCCAACGGCCGAACTGCCGCGCGACGCTCCGCCCAGTAGACAAATGAATGACCGATAATCCACCAGTCGCCGGCAGCCACACCATCTGAAAGCAGAAAGAGCGGACTGCCACCAGCAAACAACTCTGCAATAGGAAGCAAAGGATTAGTACCCACAGCCCCCCCCCCAACCGTAGGCAGCCTACCTCCGCGGCACCGCACCACTCTACTCCGCACCGCCAGCAGCCGACGGGCGAACGTACCCATCGTAGGCACCTGATCGCCAACGGCCGATGCGCTGAATTACCCGCGGGTCTAGCCCCGCAGCCGCCGCGCTAGTCGCTGCCCCAATCCGAAATGAGTGCGAAGCGTAACTCTGCTCGGGACGACCCAAAGCAGGCAGGGCCAGGCATAGCACAGCCGTGAAACTGAAACTGCGTCACCGGCTTGCCGTCCGCATGAATGAAAAACTGGCCGCGCGCCACCGGTCGCTGCTGCACGTACGTACGCAGAGCACGAACAGGACAGGACAACAAGGGAGGGATGGCGCGCAGCTGGACCCAACCCCCTTTCCCGGACTGGTCCGTCTTGGACCGTGATAGGAAGATCTGGACACGCGCGTGGTCTACACGGACGTGCCCCACCGCCAGCCCCCCAAAAACCCCTCGCCTCGCCGACCGAGGAACCAGCTCGGACACATGGAAGGCGCCGAAAAAAGCCGGGAGAAACAGCACGTGAAATAGCACTGCCTCAAGCCTGAGGCGGCCACCCTCGTCAAAACCTTGCAGATCTGAAACAGGAGCTCATGAGATACCGGGAGCCGCCAGTCCCGCGGCCCCGGCTGCACGCGGGCCCACCCCGCGAGCAACCGCCTGACTAAGAATGAGACGCGCAGATTCCCCCAACCAGCCACCCTAGAAAAGAAGGAGAAGCCCGCAAGCACCCCGGTGACCGCCGACCGGGCCCATCCCTCCTTCTTCGCCCACAGCACAAAACAGACAACCACGCCCTCGGGCACCGCCCCCCCAGACCAACCCCGCGCGCTCAGAAACGCACTCACCTGCGAGTAGCCCCGGCGATAAGACGTCCAGGTGCTGCGAGCCACCGATGCCGCCAGCAGGACCATTAGGTCGGTGTCCCAATCGTTCAAAGATGCGCTGGGACCCGCGAGGGGAGCTCGTCCACCCCAGGAGCCAGCTGCCGGAACTGTGCCCGCAGAAAACGTGATAAAGCATCAGCGATGGAATTCTGGGAGCCCGGCACATGCCGAGCCCGAGCGGTGACATTCAGGCGCAAGCAGGCCTGCACAAACACCCTCATCAAGGAAGCCACCCTGGGGCACCGAGGAGCATGACGATTCAGGACCTCAACAACCGCAGCGTTATCACACCGGAAGACGACCCGCCGATCCTGCAACCGGTCCGGCCAGACCCCAAGTAACCAGACCAGCCGTTTTATCGGCCGCTACCGGAATGCCGAAGGCGGCAGCCACGCGCAGGAAGGTGCTCAACAGAGTGGGACAAGTCGGGGCCGGCTCGGGCCCGACAAACAGAAAATCGTCCAGATAGTGCACAATGCTGGAGACTCCCGACCGCTGCTCCACAACCCAGTGCAAGAAGGTACTGAAGGCCTCAAAATTACGCACAAGAGATTGCACAGCCCATGGGCATGCACATATCAAAATAGTACCGCGCCTCGTAGCGGAAGCCAAGCAACGGGAAAGCTGAGGGATGATCCAGCAACAGGCGGAATGCCGATTCGATGTCCACCTCGGCCAGGAGGGCCCCAGGCCCGCACTGCCGGACCAGGGAGACGGCGGCATCGAAAGAAGAGTAATGCACCGTGCAGAGCTCGCGGGGTATGCGGTCGTTGACCGACCCGCCCGGAGGGCAAGATAGGTTGTGTATCAACCGAAACTTGCCCGGCTCCGTCTTGGGAACCGCACCCAACGGCGAGACCGTGAACGGGGAAAAAAGGGGGGCTCCAAGAAGGGACCCGCCACGCGGCCAAGCGCGTACTCCTCAGAGATTTTGAGCCATACGAAATCCCCGTGGCGCCGAGCCGAGGCGGCGTTGCGAGCCCCACCCCGCGCGGATGTCCCTAGTACGGGAATGCGGAAGCCCCGTGTGAACCCCCCTAGAATCAACCCGGCCGTCCTACCCCGGAGGGAACGCCCGTACTCGAGCAACCACGGGCGCATTACCGCGACCCGCCCCGGGGTACAAGCCAGGACCGCCGCTGCCTCACTTCCCCCCCGCAGGGGACCCCGTGTCCCCCTTTCTGCTGCACTTCGTGGCCGCATGCGCGCCCCCGCACAAGGAGCAAGCATGCTTAAATTTGCAGTCCGGGAAGGGGCAGGACGCCTTATTGAAGCGCCAGCAGACCACCCCCCCGGCGACCCCCGCCTTCGGCTGTGGCAAAGCAGTGCCGGAGGCACGAAAGGACCATCCCCCGACGACAGCGGAGACGTGCCCGCCTTGCTCCCCGCCGCGCTGGCTCCACCGCCCTGACCCCTCACGGACATCTGGGTCAACCACAGGTTGATGTCCTTTGTTCCCCAATGTAAGAGACTGTTCTCCTCCATCTGGTCCCGGAACTCCTCGTCGTAATTCAACCAGGCCCACCCGTCGTGGGCCTGGGATGCCGCCAGGATGTTATCGGCGTAGGCCAGCAGAGCCCCGTACTGGTCCGGGAAGTAATGCCCCCAGACACTCGTCAGACGCAGAAATGCGCGGGTCCAGTTGAGGGTGTTGCGGGAGACCTTGCGCACCTGACCCGCTTTCTCGTCTTCCTTGTGCTTTTTTCGGCTCTCGCCGCAGCGCTTCCGGCCGTCGAGCAGACGGAAGATGTCAATATATCTACGACGCTTGATCCGCCGGCGCAACTTCCGCGGAACCGACTCCCAAAGCTCGGCGCAGCGTATGACGGAGGTCCCGCCCACAACACCGCCCTCTGCCGCCACCGGAACAGAGGTGTGCGATGAGTCCGAGGATGACGACGAGGAAGACAAGGACGAGGACGCTCGCCTGCAGCGACGAGCCCGCTTGCGCCTCCCTTTCACCCTGCCCACCCCTTCGGAACCCGGAACGGAGTCAAGAACCACACCCTCTGCCCCGACAGTATACTCACCACTCCCCCCGGAGGAGGCAACTGGAGCGCCCCCGGAGGACGTGCCAGGGGCCGGGACAACCGACGCCGCTGTGGAACCCGAAGGGCCCGCTCCCACCGACCTGTCGGAAGCAGCCATGGCAGTTGCAGGCGTCGAACTCCTCGGGACCTGCGAAGAGAAAGAAGAAAAACCAGCACCCGGGGCCCCAGGGGTACTGAGAACTGTAGAGGGCCCGACCCCCCAGGCGCGTGCCGAAGGCCCCAACCATCCAGCCTCCCATGCCGCGGCGCCCCCGGCCAATCCACGCTCCTCCCCCAACCACCCTCCACAGCCACCCCCCCAGGGCCCCAATCCCCCCCACGGGACCGCTCCATACGCCCAAGGGCCCGGCAGACCGAAAAACCCGGGAGGAGGAGGGGCACCCAGGGGAGAGGGGGAAGGCCCCACCCCTACCTGGGAAGGGGACGAAACCGGAAGCCAGCCGCCCCCCAACTGGGAGAGTGGGCTGGGCTCCGGGGCCTGCGGGGACCCCGGCCCGGTGACGACCGGGCAGCCCAGCTCAGCCGACCCCCCGAGTGGCGCCAACGCACAATCCCCACCCGAGATGCCCACCGGAGGCATCAGAGCGCCCGCGGAGGCGCCCACAGCCGCAGTCACGGGCACGGCGAGCCCCCCGGTAGACCCACGCCCCCGAGGCCCCCCCGGCCTGCTGCGCCCTCGTCCCTGCCGGGACCCGGGATGGGTACCGGGGGCCGGGGCGGCCGAGGGCACCGCCCTGCCACGGCCTGCGGGCATGGACCCACGCCGCACAGCCCCCCGTCCCCGAGCACCGCCCCGTGGTCCCTTGGCCGCCCCCCGCGCTGGGACCCGTCAGGCCATAAATGCTGCCCTGGCCAAAGGGCCTGCAGCGTCCGAAAAGCAAAGTGGAGCACCAAAGTGCCTAAAAACAGGGGGCCGGCCTAAGAACAACCCACCCTTCGACCCGCCAAAATCAGGATCTCCTTCGTCCGGAGCACGCAGGACCGCCCCGCCGCAACCAGGCAGGGAAAAAACAGACCCCCACGTGCACAGAATCAAGAGCGCACGCAGCGGAGCACCCAGGTGTTATTATTATTATTTTTTTTTTGTTAAGTGGGGCCGTCACCGCCGCGCGGCTGGAGTCCGAGCCCTGCCTGAGGGCCAACGAAGGCCTGGGAAACGGGGAGCCCGCATCCACCCAACGGCCCGAGAGGCCCCCCCGCGAGGCCGCAACGAGGCCGAAACCCATCCAGGCAAGAGCAGCCACCCGGCAAACCTTTTCCAGACGCGAGCAAGGAGGAAGAGGGAGATCGCCGGCTGGCGATCCCTCCTTGCTCGTGTTGCCCCGCCCCCAGCAACCGCCTAAGCGACCAATCACTGGGCTCCCGTGGAAGCGCGGGGAGCCCAAGGGCGCATGCCCAACTGCACCCCCCCCCCGCCCCCTCTCGCCGAGAAGCGGCCTGCCTCGTGGCCGGGCCCTGGGAACCCGGTTATCAGGCAGCCGCGGGACCGGTGCCCGGCGGCTAAGCCGGTACTTGCTGCTGAATATTAGGGATGAGTGGCATTATCTCCATAAAGGCCTGACATTTATATGGAGAGTGTAATTTTCAGCCGGCATTTACCCGGATAGCACCTTAAGTCACCTTTTCATGCCAGCTGAAAATCAGGCTTTCTGGAGAAGCACAGGCCGATTCTGTTTCCCGCCCATATGGCCGCATAGGCCATGCGAACACTGGACGTGGGGGAAATGGACCAGATTCTGCTGTCACAGGGCCCAGAAGTACCCGTGACGGCAGAATAGGAAACTTGGACGTCCAGGCGCTCCCCATATGCTGATGAAATCAGCATATGGGGAGCTGCCCATCCAGATGGCAGAATGGCACGGCTGGGGCACGGGATCTGTGGCATTCTGGCACCATGGCAATGAGCCCTCTAACAGGCACCAGAGGCCCCCATGGGCCGGATCGTAATTGCAGGGGCATAGGACGGCTGGTGGCATAGTTTGCGGGGCTGTGCGGTGCTGTGCTGTGGGTGGAATAAGCCGGACGTCCATCACTACGCCAGGGGACATACAGAGGCTGGACAGGAATGGCTTCTGTACATCTGAGCACATAGGGACACCACTAATCCGCCCCCACTCTGCTTCCATCCCACCCCCACTTGCTTCAGTCCGGTGCTCCCCGCACAAACCCTCTGCAGTTACGGGGAGCGCAGGGACTAGAATAGCATCCCAGACTTTTTTGCGAGTTATACATCCAGCCTGGACATACAAATCCACTATTCAGGAATCAGAATGACTCCCATAGCGTGAGTACTGTCCTCGCTTCACCCACAGACTGCCCCTGTACTAACTGGAGAGTACCAGTCTGTGGAGATATTCAGTGGCACTATTTAGATAATTTTTTGGAATACCTCACTCAGCACCCTTATCTGGATAGCCCCCCATTGGACTTTCTGATAAGGATTTTGAATAGCAGCTCAATATTTGATAGTAGTAGTAGCAGTGCTAAAAATAAAGAGCCTGATATTCGAAGCAATTAACACGGCTAGCAGAACTGCTCGTTGCATTAATTGTGGTGAATGGGATATTCCGTGACATTAGCAATGATTAGTGTCACTGCTGCCGGCTCTAAACACCCCGATGCTAACTGCTTAGCTTCGGGAAGTGTTGGGGGCATTCTGGGGCGGAGAAGAGGCGGTGCCGAATAGCAACCAGGCAGCAGTGATAATGAGCCCCTGCCCGGTTAGCGATATATGTTGAAAGCCAGGCTTAGATAACCCCATTGCCCAGTTACCGATCGGCAAAAGTGGCTAACCCAGATATTCAATGACAGGGCCAGAGATTACCCCAGCGTTGAATATCTGGGTTTACTGTTCCGCACGGGTGGGTAGCTGACAGTGCTGCATAACAGGTCCAAAGGTCCTTAAAACGTTAGAAAAAATAGCTTTCAGGTTAGCTTTGGAGAACTACACTGCATTCATCAGGTCAAAGGAAACTGAGCAGCTTAATTCAAAGGATGGAGTTGCCACCTAAAGGTATAAGTAAATCACAGGTTGTTATTTTAATGGTGGTATAATGGAAAGGGGAAGGGGGGAAGGGTATAGGTGCAGTGAAGCATTGGAAGAGTGAAAAAGAAGATCATCGCAAGTAAAGAAGGATTTTGTGTGGTTATAGTCAAGGAAATCTGTCCATATGAAATCTTCTTATGGCCTGTTTTGAAGTTTCTAATTAGTTTAATTTTGAAAGTAGTATACTCCTGGAGTTTTGACATTCTGCCAATAAAATGTGTTTTCACACATTTTCCCACTTTTAGCACTTTCTGGCACAAGTTTTACCTTGCACAATTTTTTTCGGTAGATTTGTTCTCTTTACTTTATAGAAGCTTAAGTATTGGTCAACTATGTGCTATTTCAAAATTGTGTAAACAGCCTTAAATCTTGGCTTTTTGTATATTTTGGGCCTACATTCCCTTAAATTTACATCTGGCCATAAATATTTTGCTGCAGAGATACAGCATGAAGCACAGTAGGTAATTAATGCTTTTACGAAGAGATAAATATGCATAAGTCATAAATATACTAAGACATTTATAAACATAAATATCCACAGATAATCTCTGCCACTATTAAGGAGGGCAGGACCTTTCTTTGGTTTGTAGAAGTTTTAAACACAAACATTATGTAAGGTCTCTTTTAGCAGCGTCTAAGGTTACTTTCTAAATGCAGCTAAATATATGAGACAGCAGAGCAGTTTTGCTAATAGAATTACTGATAAATAAGCACAAAAGACTACCATGTTAACTATCTGGCAAGAACTGCAAGAAATTATTTCATTAGCAGACTGCAGGAACAGAGGTCTGTAGTCCTCAGACTTCTACTTACCTTCACAATGTTACATTACTGTCATCAGCAATCACGCTTGTATTTCAAAACTCGAACTATAACAGGAAATTGTAGCTAGGCAAAGGAGTGTATTATATCCCTCTAGTTAACCCAGGCAGCAGAAGGGAATCTGAAACATACAACCCTACTAATTCTGGGGAAAACAGGGCAGGAAGCCATCAGTGACTTCTCCAGAAATGAACGGAATCATGGAATGCCCTTCCTTTAAAAATCATCCTGCTCAGAAAAGAGACAGCAGAGGAAACGAGCAAGATGGGAGAGACCACAGAGTCTTGGCCCCACCAATACTTTGCTCAACACAGCATTAGAAATTAGAATTAGAGAGCCTAAGAATGGGGCTAGCCCAGTGGTTCCCAATTCTGTCCTGGGGGCTCCCCAGCCAGTAGGGTTTTCAGGATATCCACAATGAATACGTATGAGATTGATTTGCATGCAGTGGAGGCAGTGTATGCAAATTTCTTTTATGAATATTCATAATGGATATCCAGAAAACCCAACTTGCTGGGGAGCCCCAGGACAGGTTTGGGAACCACAGGCTATACTATAGAATGGTTATTTGGCCCCTTGAACATAAAACGATGTTCTGCTATTCCTGGCTACTCCAGAGCTATGACTGCTGAATTGGGGACTGAGATAACTCTACTCAGATCCTCTAAAACATGCGGGAGTTTTCCTGATTTAAACTATGGATGCAATTTTGCTGAAAAAGAAATAGGAAATACCATTTGTCCAGACAGGGGTTGCTGAAAATTGCACTAAGTAAGTAAATGTCGGCAGTATTGTCATGCTCCACTCCATCCACAGACCACTCCTGCACTAACAAGACAGTGTCGGGATGGTCTGTTGAAATATTCAGTGGCACTATCTGGTTAGTGACATTGAGTATCATATCTTTAACCAGTCAGCAGGCTAAGGGGTATGTTTACTAAATGGCGCTAACGTCGCAGCTGTGATATTATTGCGTGATAATGGCGCATTACCATGCGAGAATGTCACGTATTGTGTGATAATGTGGCCGGCGGCGTTAAGGTGCCCAGAGGATGGAGTAAGGCTCCCCAGAGGGTGCAGTAAGGCTCCCCAGGGGCGGAGATAAGGGGTCAATGGGCGGAGAGTGGGTGGGGAGAGGCTCCATGCACACTAACGCTGTGAAATGAAGGTCTGAAAATCAGCACCAGTGAAAACCTCACGGTAGAGGCACATTTGCAGGAGAGAGAAACCATTTCAGTCAGCAATGTACAGCAAAGGCAGGGAAACCAAAAAAGTGACAGTAGTGATACATGTGCAGCAGCAGCAGCATAGTGGCCAAGTACGAGAGGGCACGACGGTGAGGCTGCAAATGGGGCACAGGGGGCTGAAGGCAGGACATGCAGTGGGGCAGCTGGGGCACAGGGTGGACCAGGCAGATGCCTAGGTGGCACATAGGAACACAGAAACAGAAAAACAGCAAGCCAGCAACTGACCAAGGGCAAACATGCCCACGAGTGTGTGACCCACAGTGTCCCAGCAGACATCACCCAGCAGGTGCCCCAAAGGGCACATAACATTGACAGGCGGTGCTGGAGGGAAGCACAGATATCAATGTAGGCACCCCTACCCCAGACCCCAAACCATAGGCAGCCGCCTACTGGCACACTGGATGGCCTGGGACTGCGCACCACCAGCACCACCGGCATAAGGGCATGTCAGCATGATGGCATGGGGTACTGGTGGTGGAGGGGCAGTGGCATCTGCCCACAGCACACCAAGGCCAAGCCCTGTTCAGGTGGGTGGCATGCAGTGCAACAGACAAGGGCTGTCTGATGAACAGTAATGCTATCCCCAGGGAATAACCTGCCTCTGTGGCAACAGTTTGCTGCAGTACACACAGACAGTATATTCAGGGGCAGAAGGTCACAGGATCAAGTCCCAGCTGTGGCTCCTGCAGACCATGTCCCCTCATTTTACCCTTACTAAACCATGGTAATGAAGACAGAATCTTTATTGCAGATAAAAGTAACATACCATAAATGCCTATACTGTACCCTACAGAGCACATACACCATAAACATGTGCAATCCCTAGAGCAGAGTTTCCCAACTCCAGTCCTGGAGGGCCAAACACCATTCAGGTTGTCAGGATGTCCCTAATAAATATGCATGAGATGCATTTACATGCACCACCCCCATTGTATGCAAATGTGTACATGCATATTCATTAGGGACAGCATGAAAACCTGAACCGTGTTTGGCCCACCAGGGCTGGAGTTGGGAACCTCTGAACCTCTGCCCTAGAGCAGCGGCCGACAGGGACACAAACACCCACACCCACAGGCCCCACTATGCAGAGGCTCATGGAGAGTCAGGCTGTTGGGCCCTGTGCGCAGCAGCATCTACCAATACTAGCACCTGCATACCTTAGCAATGCCATCTTAAACGTGGAAACACATTCCACATATATCAAAAGGTTGCTATGAATAATGTCAGATAACAAATCCTAAGTTGAACACAATTTGTTGACAGGGATTCATCATATCAACCTTTCTGATATCTGTGGAGTGTGTTTCAGGTTTTGTTTCTGACAGTGTTTAACTCCCCCGGGGAGTGTCCCTAACATATTGAGCACCATAGCAATGCCTGCACTGTGCCCAGGACTGGTGTGGCGGCCAGGGCTGCCAACCACCTCCATATTAGCACAATGCTGAAATAGGTGTGGTAGTGTGCATATGTCTATCCAGTGTTATGTGGCTGCCTACACCTTACTGAGCCCACAATGCTTGCACTGTTTCCAATGTTAGCCTGACAATGTGCATAATGAGGAGCAAGGTACTGTGGGTATGGCCCGGACAGGGCGGCCTGGGTAGGTAGCATCTGCACAGGGCATAGGGCAATGGCTGGGACATTGTAGTGCCCGGCCACCACCTGCACGGACAGGGTGGCCACAGCATGTCATGCTGGAAGGTCACTCTCACCCTGACTGAGCAGTGACCACGGCATGGCTAGGTTACCCCATAGTGCTATATAGTATTTCTCTCATATGATATCTCTGGGTTCCTTTTCTGGGGCAAAATCACTGACATACCTGCTTGGTGTGTGTGCACTCACATCCCATTTTTGGGTGCACACGGTTCCTCCAGGAACATGCACTATGTACTAGCTAGCGGACTGTCTGCAGTTAGCATGTGTATGGCTGGAACACCTTGCAGGGTGCAGCGGGTGGAGACTGACCATGCCCTCTGCTGGTGAATGTCAGATAGGGGTGGGGGGCAGCTGAGCTTTTCCAGGCCTACTGCCCTATGTGATGCATACAGATCTGCACTGACCTCCCTGTAGGGTGCCCATTCAAATATACTAAGTTGCAATTTCTGTACTGTACATGTAAAAACCCTTCTTAGCCTATAAAACTTAACTCTTTCACCTTGTCTCTAAGCCTGCTTCTGTGCTTTCTCCAAAAATCTTTCCCCTTCTCGACCCTAGTCTTGCATCTAGCTATGACTCTTCCTTCTGGAAACATGTCATCATTCGCCCCCTCCTTAAGAAGCCTTCCCTTAAACCATCACTACTTCCTAACTTTCATCCTATCTCCAATCTAGCCTTTCTCTTCAAACTCCTTGAACATATTGTTCACTCTCAGCTGTCTCTCTTCTTTGATAAGACTCTAGGCCTTCATCCCTACAAAGCCTGGTTTCATTCTGGTCACAGCATGAAGTCCCTACTCTGTGCTCAATGAAATTTAGATCTCCCTTTTCTGGAATTTCCATTATCCTCATCACCCTAGACTTGTCCTTTGCCTTTGATCTGGTTGAAGACAACCTTCTCCTGCGCCTCCTCCACTCCATTGGTATTCAAATGGTTTTCCTTCTATTTATCTGGCGACTCTTTCCAAGTCTCTTCTGACTTTAGACATTGTCTCTCTTTCCCTCTGCTCTCTGGTGTACCCCAAGGATCTCTCCTAACCCCAACACTTTTTAATTTCATTCTCGCCCTATTGCCTCTCTTGATTCAGTCCCTTGGATGCACCCCTTTCTTGTATGCTGATGACATTCAGATCCTCTATATCATCCAATGCTCTTCTTCTAACACCTCTCCTCTTCAGTCCTGCCTCCAGGCTGTTAATCACTGTTTTTTTTTATCACGCCTCCTTCTCACTGTCTCTAAATGTGAATCCATTCCCTTCCCCTCATCGTCTGCTTGCTTATTCCTTCTCCCTCCCCTTTTCTCCTCTATCATTCCTCCTTATCAGGACACTATCAAAATTTCGGGCCTCTCCCTGAACTCTGCTCTTTCCTTCAAGGCTCATTTAAGTGCCATATCACAGTCCTCTTTCCTAGGTCTCTGTCATCTCTGCTCCTTATGTTCCTTTCTCACTACTATAAAAGTCACTTTGCTGTTTTTTTCTCTGGTAATTATTCATCTTGACTATTATAACTTTCTCTTTGCTGGTCTCCCCCAGTATTCACTTTGCTGACTCCAACTGATCCATTCAACTGCAGCCAAATTTATTTTCAACGCTTGTCGTTTTAATCATGTTTCACTCTGTTTCTCTCTCCACTGACTCCTGGTCTCTTTCGGAATTCAGTTCAAGATCCTTACCCTCATCTACCCAATAATCGGCTATCCACCTTATCTCGCCACCTTGTTCTCAACATATCAACCTCCCTCATCCTTCACTCTTCCCATGCTATTCTCCTCTCCATTTCCCCTTCTACCCTTCATCTTCTATTTCCAAAAACTCCTCTTTTGCCTACCTGGATTCCTCCCTCTGGAATTCCCTTCCTCTCTCTCTTTGACCTAGATCTTATCTCCCCAAATTTAAGAAAAGGCTGAAGACCTGGCTTTTTCAATGTGCCTTCCCTCAGTCCTCTGCTCCTTTTATTTGTTGTTGTTTTTTTTTCCTCCCATCACTCTTATTCCTTTTCATATTGTAATCCCCATCCTTTCTTAATTGTTTTCCTCCTCTCTTCCAAGACTTATTTTCTTGTGTTCACCCCCCCCCCCCCCCACACACACTATTTTGCTACTGTACTGTAAACCACCATGGCAGCCTCCTGGCCATTCACAGTATATCAAATACAGCCAATAAATTAACAAAAAAGCAAACATTACTATTGTGTCATATGAAAAAATATTATAAACTTCTGTACTGTTCATATATATGTATTACTTGAAGATCTTGTATGCAAATGCTAGAAGTCTAAAGAATAAGATGGGAGAGTTAGAATATATAGCACTAAATGAAAGGTTAGATATGATTGGAATATCAGAGACATGGTGGAAGGAGGACAACCAGTGGGACACTGTGATACCTGGGTACAAACTATATCGTAATGATAGAGCTGATCAAATTGGTTGCTCTCTATGTTAGAGAGGGCATTGACTCAGAAAGGATTAAAGTTTTGCAGGAAACAAAATCTGCTGTAGAATCTATATGGATTGAAATTCCATATAAAAGGGGGAAGGAAATGGCAGTGGGGGTGTACTATCGAGCACCTGGCCAGAATGACCAAATGGATGATGAAATGTTCAAAGAAATCAAGGAAGCTAACAAAAGTTACAGCACAGTAATAATAATGGGTGATTTCAATTACCCCGGTATCGACTGGGTCAGTGTCACGTCAGGACATGCTAGGGAGATAAAGTTCCTAGATGAAATAAATGACTGCTTCTTGGAGCAGCTGGTTCATGAACCGACCAGAGGGGAAGCCATATTAGACCTAGTCCTTAGTGGAACACCAGATCTAGTGCAAGAGATAAGAGTGTTGGGGCCACTTGGCAATAGTGATCATAGCATGATCGCCTTTGATTTAATTAGTGGAGGAGGGATAGTAAGGAAATCCACAGTACTACCTTTTAACTTTCGAAAGGGAGACTATGATAAAATGAGGAAAACAGTTAAGAAAAAACTAAAAGGAGCAGTTGCGAAGGTTAAAGACGTACATCAAGCTTGGGTGTTGTTGAAAAATACTATCTTGGAAGCCCAGACCAGCTGTATTCCACGCTTTAAGAAAAGTGGAAGGAAGTCCAAAAAACTGCCAGCATGGTTTAAAGGTGAGGTCAGAGAGGCTGTTGTTGCCAAAAAAGCATCTTTCAGGAAATGGAAAAAAGAGCCAAACGACGAAACCTGGAAACAGCACAAGCACTGGCAAGTCAAATGCAAGGCATTGATAAGGCAGGCAAAGAGAGAATTTGAGAAGCTTGCTGCGGAAGCAAAAACGTGAAATAAAGACCTTTTCAAGTACATTCGTAGCAAAAAACCTGTGAGAGAGTCAGTTGGTCCATTAGATGATAAAGGGGTTAAAGGAGCACTAAGAGGCGACAAGGCGATAGCGGAGAGACTGAATGAATTCTTTGCTTTGGTCTTTACTGAGGAAGATGTAGGGATGTTACCCATGACTGAAGTGGTATTTAAAGGTGCGGAAGAATTGAAGGAAATATCGATACATCGGGAAGATGTCTTACAACTATTAGATAAACTGAAGAGTAGCAAATCACCTGGGCCGGATGGTATACATCCAAGGGTGTTGAAAGAACTGAAATATGAGATTGCAGAACTGCTATCAGTAATCTGTGAACTATCATTAAAATCATCTCTAATACCTGAAGAATGGAGGATCGCCAATGTAACACCAATTTTTAAAAAGGGTTCCAGGGGTGATCCGGGAAACTACAGACCGGTGAGCCTGACGTCAGTACCAGGAAAAATGGTAGAAACCATCATAAAGAATAAAATTACTCAGCATGTAGATAGTCACAACCTAATGGGAGACAGCCAACATGGCTTTAGACAAGGAAGATCTTGTCTTACTAATCTGTTATGTTTTTTTGAAGGAGTGAATAAATAGGTGGACAAAGGTGAGTCAGTTGATATTGTGTATCTGGACTTTCAGAAAGCCTTTGACAAGGTCCCTCATCAGAGACTTTTGGCAAAACTAAAGAGTCATGGGATAGGAGGCAGTGTACTATTGTGGATCAGGAACTGGTTAAAAGATAGAGAGCAGAGGGTAGGGCTAAATGTCCAATTTTCCCAATGGAGAAAGGAGAATAGTGGTGTACCCCATGGATCTGTGCTGGGTCCGCTGCTTTTTGACATATTCATAAATGACCTGGAAAGTGGAATAACGAGTGAGGTTATCAAATTTGCAGATGACACAAAACTATTTAAAGTTGTTAAAACCCAAGAGGATTGTGAAAAATTGCAAGAGGATCTTGATAAATTGGAAGACTGGGCATCAAAATGGCAGATGAAATTTAATGTGGACAAGTGCAAGGTTATGCACCTAGGGAAGAACAACCCAAACTATGGTTACACGATGCAAGGTTCCACATTAGGAACCACCACCCAGGAAAAAGATTTAGGCGTCATTGGGGATACCATGTTAAAACCCTCGGCCCAGTGTGCAGCAGCGGCCAAGAGAGCAAATAGAATGCTAGGTATGATAAGGAAAGGAATGGAAACTAAAACAAAAGATATTATAATGCCTCTATATCGTTCCATGGTGAGACCGCACCTTGAATACTGTGTGCAATTCTGGTCGCCGTATCTTAAAAAGGATATAGCGATTTTAGAAAAGGTACAGAGAAGAGCCACCAAAATGGTAAAGGGGATGGAAGGATACTCCTATGAAGAAAGGCTAAAAAGGTTAGGGCTCTTTAACCTGGAAAAGAGACGGCTGAGGGGAGATATGATAGAAGTCTATAAATTAATGAACGGAGTGGAACGGGTAAACGTAGATTGATTGTTTACCTTATCAGAATATAGAAAGACTAGGGGACATGCAATGAAGCTACAGGGTAAACTATTTAAGACTAATAAAAGAAAATATTTTTTCACTCAACGTGTAATCAAACTCTGGAATTTGTTACCGGAGGATGTAGTAAAGGCTGTTAGTGTAGCTGGGTTTAAAAAAGGTTTGGACAAGTTCCTGGAGGAAAGGTCCATAAACCATTATTAAGAAGTGACCGAAGATATCAATGCTTGACCCAGTACAAGCATTGTGGAACTTGTGTCTCTTGGGGAAACTGCTAGGTACATATGACCTAGATTGGCCACTGTTGGAAACAGAATACTGGGCTTGATGGACCTTAGTCTGACCCAGTATGGCATATCTTATGTTCTTATGTTCTTATCTCTGCCCATAACCAGTGTCAGAACTAGTTCTCAAGTTACCTAGGGCAGCACCACACAAAATATTGTGGCATGTTACCCCTCCAGAAATATAGAACTCGGAGCTATGCCCCAGTCACTCTGCCCTATTTCCAGCCCTTTCCATAACTCTTTGCAAATTCCCATTCATGATTTCATGTGGTCAGGTTTCTTGAACAATTGACATAGTGGTTAGGGAGATGATGCTGGATTGTGTATGGGGCTTTGCGTGCTCATATACCAAGGATGGTAGAGAACCAATGAAGAAGCAGCAAAAATTGGCTTGGAAAAGATGTTATACCTATAACAGTCAAGCTGGTAGCTTAGCAATGTGCATAAACCCATCATCTGCTGACATCTATGTTAATACAAGATCAGAAGGTTTCAAAATGGCAAAATTAGTACAAAAGAGAACATTCCAGTCCTTATGCCTCCCATGTTCTCTCATATTCATGATAAAGTATAGAACAGGCCTGCACCAAATATAATTACCATGTTTCTATTTCATTCACTCAAGAAACAAGACATTTGTAGTAGCCATAGCAACAAAATTACATTGTACTGATGCTACCTCTATGATATTATAAGAATTAATCTTGAATAGCTTCATGAGAAGCACACTGGTGCTTCACTTTCAGAGTCATGGGTGCAATAATTTCTAATAGAAAGAGGTGCAGCAGTATAAAGTGTGAAGGAACAGACAAACTGCAAAGAAAAATGAGGAAAACAATATGCAGAGTCTGAATTAATGCCTACATGCTAACAGCTATATTGGTCTTGAGTAGAAAATGGAGTCTTTGCAGGTTGTGGTACTTTTTATTGAGCTGATGTAAGAATGATTCAAAGATATTTGTACAGCACAAACAAGACTACCTATATACTGAAGCAGGGCATGATGTGGTAATGCTTTGAAACTCCTTTCCCTTATCTTCACATTCATCCTCCAACTTTGTTCTACTGCCCCTACTCATCAACATGGCCACTGCCTTGACCTCATTTTCTTCTCTTTTTACCCTCTAATTTCCATACCTCAATTCTTCCCTTATCTAACCATCATTAAGCTTCACTCTTCATAACTCCCCACCTCAATCTCACCCAGTCTCCTCCTACCTTTTTAGAAGTCTTCATGTTATCAATGCATTGGTTCTCTCCACTATTGTCTCATCACTTCTTTCCTCCACTTTGTCTATTAAGTCCATTGATGAGGTTATAGCTTCCTAAAATACTGCTCTCTCCTCTGCTTTGGATACCCTTGCTCCGCCCCTGCCACATCCTGTGAGGTGCACTATACCTCAGCCCTAGCTGTCTTCAACCACCCCTTATCTACGCTCTTATACCTGCTCAGCTGAGCATTTGTGGCTCAAATCCTGCACCCTTTCTGACTTTTTTTCACTTCAAATTCATGCTTGCTTCCTTCCAGTCAGCCATAGCATTTGCCAAGCAAAACTACCATGTCCATCTGACTAACTCTCTTGCCTCTGACCCCTGCCGTCTCTTCTCAACTCTCAACTCTCTCCTCAAGGTGTCCATGCCCTGACCCCCTCCTTCTTTTTCTGCCCAAAACCTTGCCAGCTATCTCCATGATAAAATCCACAAGAATACACTCTAGTTCCCCACTAGATCAGCTTCATCCCCTCTTCCATCTCTTCAATACCAACTCTTCCCATCAATCTCTTTCTTTTCTAATATCTCCAAAGAGGAAACCTCTCATCTTCTCTCCTCTTCTAAACTCACTACCTGTTCCTCTGATCCTATCCACCACCCATCTCCTTAACTCCATCTCTTCTTATATCATCTCTTCCATCTCTCATATTCTTAACCTATCGCTCTCCACTACAACTGTCCCTGCAGTCTTCAAGCATGCTTTGGTCACACCTCAAGAAACTTTCACTCGACCCTACTTGTCCTTCTAATTATTGATCCATGTCACTTCTTTCCATCATTTACAAACTTCTTGAATGTGGAGTTCACTGTTGCGTTGAATTTCTCTCCTCTCAATCCTTAATAGATCCACTTCAATCTGGCTTTTGTTCCTTTCATTCTACTGAGATGGCTCTTTCAAAGGTCTCCAGCAATTTGCTCCTGGCTAAATCCAAGGGCCTTACTCATTCCTCATTCTTCTTGACCTTTCTGCTGCTTTTAACACTGTTGATCACCACCTTCTCCTAGACACTTGGTCCTCACTTGGTTTTAGGGGCTCTGTGCTGTCCTGGTTCTCTTCTTCTCTCTCCCAACATTCTTTCAGCGTTTGTTCTGGTGGTTCCTCTCTACTGCTATCACACTCTGAGTTGGTGTACCTCAAGGGTCTATGCTGGGCACTCTCCTTTTCTTTCTTTTTAACCAGTCCTTTGGTGCTCGTCTCCTCCCATGGCCTTCAGTGCCATTTTTATGCTGATGACTCTTTGATCTCTCTCTCTACACCTGATATTTCTCCAACATGCCAAGCCCGAAACTCTGCCTACCTATCTGACACCACTGCCTGGATGTCTCACCACCATTTGAAATTGAACAAGGCCAAAACCAAACTTCTTATTTTCCCCCTAAACCCTCCTTCCCATTCCTCCTTTCTTTATCTCTGTTGATAACACTCTTCTATTTCCTGTTTCCTCAGCCTGCAACCCTGAGATCATCTTTAACTCCTCCCTCTCTTTCTCCTCACACATCCAATTGATAGCTAAAACCTGTTGTTTCTTCCTCTATAACATCAACAAAATTCACCCTCCTTTCTGAGCACACTACTAAAACTCTCATCCACTCCCTTGTCACCTACCGTCTAGACTATTGCAACCTCCTCTTTACTGGTCTCCATCTAAGTCTTTTCCCTTCAATCAGTTCAGAACTCTACTGCATGGCTTATCTTCCACCAGCCCCATTATACTCATATAACCCATCTCCTGAAGTCATTTCATTGGTTCCCCTTCCATTTCCGTATACAGTTCAAACTTCTCCTTCTGACCTACTACTGATTCTACTGCTCCTCACTACCTTTCTTCTCTCCTCTCTCCCTACATCACCCGTCGTGAACTCTGCTTTTCTACTGGCTTGCTTCTCTCTATGCCCCTTTCTTCCTCTCCCAACTCCAGACTTCATTCCTTTCACCTTGCTGCTCCATACACCTGGAATAAACTAGATGAAGTTTGTATGTCAGACTTCATCTTTGCCCCTTTTCAAATCCATGCTAAAGACTCACCTCATTGCAGTTGCTTTTTATTCTGGATCCCTTGTTTTCCTTCCTTTCCTTATTTGTACCCACGTTCTCAGCTCTTGTATTGTCTGTCTTGATTAGAATGTAAGCTCTGACGAGTATGGACCGTCTTTTATATGTGTCTGTACAGCGCTGTGTATGCCTTGCAGCACTATATAAATGATGAATAGTAGTAGTTATAGTAGAAGTAGTAGCAGTAATGAAATACAATCCTTTTCATTGGCCTTGCTTTCATTGACAACCTGCTGCAACTATGAATAGCCCTATCAGTTTCATCTGCTTTGGGAGGCAGCTGATATAAGCAATAGATACAGTTGATATAATGTATTTAGACCTTCAGAAAAGGTTTGATAAAGTCCCATATCAGAGACTCCTGAAGAAGTTAAAAAGTCATGGCATGGGGGTAATGTCCTATTGTGGATTGGAAACAGGTTGAGAGATAGAAAACAGACAGTATGGATAAATGGTCAATTTTCTTAATGGAGAATGGTAAATAGTGGAGTACCCAAGCATCTGAATTGGGAGTGGTGGGTTTTTTTTAGCATATTTATACAATGATCTGGAATGGGGTACAAAAAGCGAGTAAATATGCAGATGACACTATTCAGAGTTGTTAAATTGCATGTGAATTGTGAGAAACTGCAGGAGGACCTTGTGAGACTAGGAGACAGGGCATCCAAATGGCAGATAAAATTTAATGCGGACAAATGAGAAGGGATGCATGTAGAGAAGAATAACCCAAACTGCAGATATACAATGCTGGGTTGCACATCAGGAGTCACCACCCAAGAAAAGAATCTCGGTGTGATCTTAGACAAGACATTGAAATCTTCTGTTCAGTGTGCAGTGGTAGCAAAAAAAGCCAACAGAATTTAGGAATCATTAGACAAGGAATAGAAAATAAAACAAAGGAGACCATAACGCCTCTGTATCTCTCCATGGTGTGACTGCACCTTGAGTATTGTGTGCAATTCTTGTCTCAGCATAATAAAATGTTTATATATAGCAGCATTAGAAAAGGTACAAAAATAAAGGGGATGGAATGACTCTCTTATAAGGAAAGGCTAAAGAGGTTAGGGCTATTCAGCCTGGAGAAGAGATAGTTGAGAGGAGATATGATAGAGGTCTATAAAATCCTGAGTGGAGTGGAATGGGTAAACGTGAATTGATTGCTCTCTCAAAAAATGCAAGGGATAGGGGAGGGGACACACCATGGTAGGATATTTAAAACAGACAGGAGAAAATATTTTTTATCTCAATGTATAATTAGTCTTGGAACTCATTGCTAGTGGATGTAGTAAAAACAGGTAATGTAACCTGAGTTTAAAAAAGGTTTGGACAAATTCCAGGAGGAAAAGTCCATAAACCATTATTAAGGTAGTGCAAGAGAAAATCACTGCTTATCCCTGTGGATAAGTAACATGTAATTGGTTAATTTTAGGATATGTCAGGTACTTGTGACCTGGATTGGCCACTGGGCTTGATGGAGCTTTGGTTTGACCCAATATGGCAGTTCTTATGTTCTTATATCCATGAATAGGAGGGGGTAAGTGCATTTGGTCTAATTGCACAAGTGAAAACACTCAATAAAGTATTGTGTGCTAACTGCAAAGCATGTGCCCATTTGCCAACCCATATCATGCTATGCAGTTAGCACATGAATTGGCATGTACTGTTATACCAGTGCGGTAACAGTAACCACACTCATATATATGCTAACAGTGCATGCTAATTTACATGCTAACTCACTCAATCTGCCCTCAATTAATCTGTTATATGTATAAAGTTTCAAACCTTGTTATATGTAACTGTTATTGTTAAAGTTCATTGTTATAATGTAAACTGCCCCTGATCTCTGGAAGGGGCGGTATAAAAATGTAAGCAAATAAATAAAATAAAATAAATAAATAAACTGGTTAGTGCACATTAGTTAACACCCCCTTTAATGTGAACTATTTACACCTGCCTAGAGGCTCCCCTGACTATAAGGCATCATGACCCTGACAACATCTAGTTATTCACTTGAAACTAACATTTAATGATATTCAATTCTCAAATACCCTGCAGGATATAGATTTTTCAGGGCTGTAAAAAGTTGGTCTGGAAAATCAAAACCAATGGAGTACATTTCATTTTAAAGAGTGACCTGCAAACTAGGGAAATGAAGGTTCAAATCCCACGTCTCCAATTGGTGCTCTTTCTGACCTTGGGCGAGGTATTTAACCCTCTATAGCCTTGGAGATTAATAAATTAAGCTGTAAATGTTTCACACATAAAGCCCCCAAACATTGCTGTACTTATGACTAGTGGCTTCTAAAGATGTCCTGGTGGGCCTCTAGCTAGTTGGGTTTTTAGGCTAGCCACAATAAATATGCATGCTGTAAATTTGTATGAACTGCCATCATGTTATGCAGATTTCTCTCAAGCCTATATATTGCAGATATTCTGAAAACCTGATGGGCTGAGAGTCCCTGCGGATAAATTTGTGGACCATTACTCTATGTAATTGTCTATTCTGCCTAATGGAAAAGCTGTCTCTGGGTTATTACATAAGCTTCATAGACTGGAAGCCCTCTGGGGAAGGGGGCCTGACAACTGTACCTTAATTGTAACTTGTTTAGAATAGTTGTTTGTAAAGATGCATAATAAAATCCAAATCAAAACTTGCTTAATATCTTATGTCGGAAGAGTCCATACTTCTTTGTCATTCATATGACAAACTTTTTCTAATTGACTCCTGTACCATATGCCTTAGATTCCATGACAGGGTAGAAATTTGTTTGCAGATGTCTGATCCTGATACCATTAAATGAACAGGATTAAGGCTCTGATTTTCTGCTCTCTGGCAACAGAAGCAGTCTCTTCTATAGCTATACTGGTTCAGTTACAGTAATTGCAAATTGTACCTTTCTTTTTTCTTTGAGTGTTTATGCAAGCAGTAAGAAGCGTCTTAACAGTTTATTCCTTTACAGTACTGCTTTTTCCACAAACCCCATCTGCTTCCTAAGTAATTATCATCTATGTTTACTCTCTAGCTTCCTGGGATTATGACCGATAATCTGATCTCAGTAGTTTTTGAGGGTAATTTTATATCAGGGCACTATGGCTAGGTTCCATAGAGGAAGCAACGTAAGGACTCTTTTATCAAGACAAGTAAGGACTCTTTTATCAAGACAAGTAGATGTCTGTTTGTCTTAGACAATACTAACATATGCTGAAGAGAGAGTGCTTTGGATGCAGGCGCCATCACGTGCACCTGCTCGTGGGCAGGCTTAAATGGCCATGTGTGTACATGACAACTCTGCCCATGTCCTGCCCAGACCATGACCAGCTATGCCTACCAGCAAAGTATGTGCTTTCATGCCAAAGCGTGCATTTTTCCACCACTGGTATTTTATCAGAAATCATTTATGAGCATATGTGGCCACCTAGGAGTGGAAATGACTTTATAAAATGACCTCTACCCTGTCCCTCTACAGCTATAATCTTCTGGTATCCTTTGTAACTGTCATAGATCTTTCTCTAAAAGCTTGGAGAGTCCATAACACTACCAAAACAATGAGAACCTGTTGCTTCCTTCCCCGTCCCCGCCACTCTCCAGGTCCACATAGATTGTGAGCCCTTTGGGAATGAGGGAATGTATCCAGTACCTGCTTGTAGTGATTTTAAAACCACTCTGATGCCCTTCAGCCTGGGCGGTATATCAAGAAATTGCACAAACATAAACATAAACATACACATTTTTTATGATGAGAGCTGTAACCAGAAGATGTTTTCCCCAGAGTACTTAATACAAACAGGGCCATCGCGGACACGAGATGGTTGTGGAGTTTGTTGTCTCAAAAGGAAGATTTTTAACACACTGTATTTGTAAATCTGTATAATACACTGATGGCAATACATCATGACTGTACCTTCTAGAGTTAATAGGATCTGGGCCTGAAAAGATGAATAGGAAACAGGCCTGATATACAAGATGATTAATAAATGAAGCAGTAAGTCAGCAAAGCAAAAGAAACAGTACAGGAAAAGAGCTATTATCCAAAACATATAAAATTGGAAAAATTGTGAGACCCTCCCTTTAAACCCCAAGGATATGACACATCCTCTGAGAAACATAATTTACCCTGCATTACTCAGCTGTTAATGCTGCATTAGTGTTAACCTTTCAAGAATACATTGACATGGTGTCACCAAGTACTGTGTATCATCTGTATTTTTAATGCATGTTGGTGTCATACATAGTAATTATGCAAGGACCATAGAAATCTAAAATAATATTAATGCAATTAAAATGTTAGGGTTGATGCATAAATCAATATGATTAATGGCATTACAATGTAAACTTAGTGACTCTTTATCCTGATGTGCTAAGGTATTACAGCATGTAAGCTATCATAGTCGAACAGAACAGTAGGTTAAGCTGAAGTCAGACCAGCAGGCCATCATATTTAACCTTCTTCAGCTAAATCCCTAGCTGCTCCCCAGCAGTAAGAGGAAAAGCCAGAAAAAAAAATTAACAATTCAGAATCTTTCTCTTCACTTGACCCCTACAACATCTCTGCTTCTTTTTCTCGAGCTTTCTCATGCACAGCAAACTCAGTCTAACCCGCAGTAAAGGAAGCTCCATGAACAAGTCTCATGAAATCTGGCAAACTGCAGCCGTTAGTGATCCTAAATCTCAGTTCACTGAACACATGCAACAAAATTCTCATTCCATCCAAAACATTAACTGCTATTCCTACAAGTGAAACCCAAAGAAAAATCACAGGAGACGTTTTTTTGTTTTTTGTTTTTAATTTTTGTAACATGCACACATAATCAGCTTCTTTTTGGGGGTCCGAGGTGCAGAACACTCAACCCTGTGCTCATTCTGATGCAGTTTTGCTCCTGAGTCTGGGAAGGGAACCCTGGCTCTCCCGCTCACTCTCTTTCTCCTTGACCCAGGGTGGGGATCCTGAGTTAGTGCTCAGTGAAGGAACGGCTAAGCATTTGGCCAAGAATTCTGCATAAACCTGTGCAGTGGTCATTTTTATAATGGCTGTTGAAATATGTGCAAAACAACCCTTGTTGTTTTCTTAGTTTTAGATAGTCACTTTAAAAAAAACACACACACACACACACACGCACAATTTGTTAGAAAATCTACACTTTTTATTTTTTTCAAATATACCTATATGTGTGTAGGACAATGGATGTAACCTAACACATTAGTTCTCAATGAAGTCCTTGGGGCACAGCCAGCCAGTCGGGTTTTCAGGATATCCACAGTGAATATCAATGAGATAGATTTGTATGCATGCAGTTTTGTCCTGTTCATATTCATTGCAAATATCCTAAAAACTTGACTGACTGTGTGTGCCCTGAGAACTAAGTTGAGAAACTCTGCCCTAACAGAGCATCTACATAAACTGGGTGAGTATCGTATTCATATTTAGATTCTTATTTTCAAATCTATTATCACAATTCACTGTGATATCATCAATCAACGTTTCTAGATTGTAACCCCCCTATTCTTTCCTCCAGTACTCAGCTCTCTCATCCAGAAATTCCTCAGATTCAGTTCTGGCTTCGTACTTTTATATCCATATAGATCATATTTATTTTTTCTAGGTCCTTATTCATGTTACACTATACCACCAATCCTCTAGTACGGGCACCATCAACCCCCAAGCATGCCACTCTCTTTCCAAGATTGGCACCATACTCATTCCCAACATTCTCATAGGTGAGATTTGCAGATCTGGCACGTGAGTTTTGAAAAATGACACTGAGCATAAGCAATTCATACATTCTCCTAAACTCTTGTGTTTATTTTTTTTTTGGCTTGATTATAAGCTATGTGGAGAAGGGGTTGTCTCGTCTATGTGTGTGTCATATTCCTGATAGCACTTTAGAAATGAAAAGTAGTAGTGATGGTCTCAATGGTAATGGTACTTGTCCAGAAGACATGAGTCTTCATTGAGTAACCTCTTCCTGGATTATGGAGGGTTTTGCTGTGACCCCACCCAAGTCAAAGGAGACCAGATGCAGGATTTTACTAGGATCCTTTTCCTCTCTCTGAGGCAAGTGGTCAGCATGAGAGATAACTGTATGTTTCTCAACACTTTTCCAAAAAGAAAACCTTTGCTAACCCCTCCTCTAGCAATCTACTTGTCATTTTTTGAGATCAATGTTCAGCAGCAATAACTGAAACACAGAAAATGACTATAGATAAGGACCTTGTAGTATATTTAGTCTGCCCGTCCATACCAACTACTAAGCTCTATAGTTCCTTCCTCTGGATAACTTATCTTTAAGAGAATATTCAACAAGGCATCCTGTTATCTTGACACCTCCAAATACAGCACCTTAAAGATAGCTGCATCTATGTCCTTATCTTAGGCCTGCTATGTCTGTAGCCAAGATGAGTAGATAGCAGCTGAATATGGCTGCTATCTGGTTTTCTTGGATCCCCAGTCCAGAATCCCCTTAAGATAAATTTTGGCTGTGCCTCAAGCAGTCTGAGCAAAATTTACCAGTTCAGTGAGGAAAGAGAGAATTGAAAATTAGCAATTTGCCCCACTAACTCCTGTGATTACCCAGATGAGTCACTTGGGATATTGACCTTTTTATCGTGCTCTTTCTAGTGAAATGTGTTTCAATCTTATCCATAAGGCTCATTTTATACATCTATACTGGGTAGTCTCGGAAACTAGAGTTTATGAAAATGAGATAATACCATCTCACTATAATCAGAATTTCACAGACTTCACTTCAGTTGGGTGTAGGCAATGTTCCCTCTAATTTTCTGTAGGCTGTGTGCGCATAAAATATCAGCTGTGTGCAGCTTTTGAAGGAAGGTTAAATTTTTGTGCGCCACATAACGACACTCGGAGTTATATACTTTAAAATTTGACTACACGTCAGAATACAGTATGTACACCACATTGTTTTTAATCAAATTAAATGAAAATAAACGATTACTAAATGAAGCGGGAAATTTCTAGTAATTACAATCATAACTTTTAAATTTTAAGACGTCTGTGTTGTTTTCTATCAGAATCAGAGCCGTAATTTTTGTGCGCTCTGTTGTAAAGTATGTGCGCTCACTCGGCGAGGTGTGTGCGCGCGCACACGCACACAGCTTAGAGGGAACAGTGGGTGTAGGTTCAATATCCATTCTTTCTTGCCATTTCAAATGCACCCAAACTTTAAAAGAATAAGCCACTTAGTATGTGCAAAGCAAGGTGTCAAACCCCATATCATTATCTCTATTTCTTGCCCTGCTCTTTTCAACTTTACTTTTATTTCCTCTCTTGCTCATTTCAACCCTCTCCACACAGTTTTGATTTTGGGAAGGGCAGACTAGATAGGCTATGTGGTCTTTTTCTGCCGTCACCCGGTTTGTAGTGCATGTTAAATGTAGAGCTTCCATGTTAGCTGTTGGGGGCATTATCAGCATGTCCCTGGAAGCTAATCAGCAGCTGAGTACAATAAGGTGTGGCACAATTGTGGGTGCAACGGCAATACCCATGAAGGGCATACCCTTAGGGCATCCACACTAATTGCCACATCAACTGTGCTCACATGCCCACTGCCTGCATTAGCAATTGAGTGCCAGTCAATGTGCATTTTGATGGTCAGTAGCTGGCTTACCCAGATCTTTGCATTCACCGTGGCCAGTTACCGCATGCTACAACATGCGTTAACTCTTTGACTTCCTAGTTTCTGATGCTGTGTGAAGCAAAATGTTGGTAGGGCTATAGCCTCAGTGACCTAACCCATTCCTCTGTCCATGAGTACTGTGGATTGTTTTGGAGTCTCTTGGCTGCTGTCTCTGTATCTCAGTAAGAAGCACATTCCAAAAGAAGCAGCCACACATTTTTAAAAATATATCACGTATCATGCGTCTTGCAATTGCGGCCTGCGTCAATTTGTGAATGCGCAGCATGCCTGGGTCTTTTCAGCACACACTCTTTGTGGCAAGGGTGTTCAATAGAAGAGCACTTTTGTAATGTAGTCAATTTAATGCACTTGCCTAAGTAAAGTGATTATTAATGGTGTATTATACTTCTGTGAAGGAGAATACTTCAAGAAATTCCTTAGTTTGAAACATGGCTATGAAAAATAGACCACATAGAATGAAATGTCCAACACGTTTATCATAATTACCCTTAATACTGAAATATATACCTATACAGGAATCATAGGATCACAAAATGGAATAAATAAAAGCTGCATATATCAAATTATCCATGTGGCTCTTTCATTTTATGCATAGGTTGAATGCAGACAGAAACCGACGCCAACCTGCAGGCAGTTATTATCAGCACAGAAGCAAACATAGTCAAATACTTAAAAGCTAATTCCATAATGTGACATTAATCCTTGAAGTGAAAAGAGTCTGTTCCAGCTTTGAAAATCAGAAAATGCTAATCAGTAGATGGGCACATCTCACTAACCCCTGCTCCCCCCTTACTATGTGCTACATCCTACTAGTCATTTCTGCCCTAAACATCAGACTTTATTTGTCCTTTGCTTGGGCGTGCCTGCTTTCTGATGATGCCTTGTTAGTATAGGCGGCTAGCTTTTGTGTTTTCTTTCCATGTCATCAGTGAATAGTAGAATTTATTAAAGTTTTGTTCCAGAACAAAAATGTCATAAACTCCATGAACTAGAAACCAAGTGAGCCAAAACTATTCCAGAATTTCACAAACTTTCATGCAACTCTTGAGTAATAGATGATACTAGTAGATCATTGGTCAAAGAACCAGGATCAGCTGCAGTGCTTGGCTCCCTGTAAATATACTGTGATCAATTATGTCAGATTGTCCTGCTAAACTGGATATACTATCTTTAAAAAAGTCTGTAATGTGTCCTGGACTCCTGCTAAATCTAAATGGTCATTTGTTTTTTTTTTTTTTTTGGGGGGGGGGTTTGTTTGTTTGGGGGGGGGTTTTGGGGGGGAGGGTTGTTTTTCTGTTTTGCTTTTTTTGTAGAGATAGACTTAAATTTGAAACATATTTATTAGTTTATTGTCACAGGCAGCATTTTTTTTTATTTTGCAGGTTAAATATTAGTCTAGCAAAAGATCAAATGGAACAGGGAAATAACATTCTAGCTTAAGCTTTTCATATCTTATGAAAAGGTAAAGTGCTTTGGGTTGAAGCTTAGACTCCACCCCAAGGCTTCCCTTGCATTTTAATCGTGTCGTTTCTAGGTGTAAGTCTTGGATCCAAGGGCAAACTGGTCTCAACATTAGACGTGTTAAAAAATTTGTCTCCTCTCCCTCTTCTGAAAGCTTTTAGCTCTAGGCAAAAGCAGAATTTCGCTTTTTGCAGAATTTGGCGTCCTCATGAAGAGTTTAGCTTAATCATGCCAAAATATCCCCCAAAGATGATTAATTGTTGGAAAAAAAAGTTTCAGAAAAGTAGTTTAAGACGACAAAAGACCCATTAATCAGCGGCAAGAGTCACCTCACCTCGGTCTAAATCCACTTTAGTAACTGAGAATACAGTGCATAATACCGCCCGTCGGAGTCGTCTGATAGCAGGCTTTGTCCATGCCAAGTGGTTTATCTTTCAAAGTTTGGTCTCTTCCAAAACGTAAGGAAGGACTGAGCCCTGCAGTGAAGCCTGTGAAATTCTGATTCTTTTGAGACGCCATTCTCTAATTTCCATAGACTTTAGTTTCCGAAATCACAGTGTAGGCTCATAAATTTGCAAGACCTGTAAAACAATATATCCTGTCCTTCTGGAGCGATTTCACATTAGTAGTTCTTTTGCTGATATTCTACAAGATCGCACCTATTCTGCGCTATGGCTAATATGCAGTCTTAAATCAGTGCCCCCTCTTGAACACCTCAACCCTTGATACCGTTGCAGGCATCTCTTCTCCAGGAAAGGATTCACCGTATTTTTGGAAGAGCGCTACACACAATTCGTCCTTTATTGCCAGTACCTTAAATATTTCCGAGTTGCTGACCTGAGAAAGTAGTTCTTCTTCTCTCTCGAAGAATTAATGACCTTGAGTAAATCAAGTGGAACATTCAAGCATCAAATTTGAGCTTAAAAAAAGAAGAAGAAGGAAATGAATCTACCTCTGGGCGGAGGGGGGGTCACACGTTTTATATATCACGGGAAGTTATGATCAATAACTGCAAATGGTGTTTTTTGGCACAGCGTGTGTTTTTCTGCATACAGTCGAAAAGTTACAGTCTAATTAGCACCAGAAGAAAGCACTGAAGCAAAACCAGTGGTGTGAAAGCTGGGAAAGGGATAAATGAGACCAGATCCTTCAGCCCCCATCCCCAGCCTTCTGCACCAGGTCCGAAGACTCTCGGGGGCCATGAGGTGCTCTAGCTGCGTGAGTGGCGAGCATCGAGTTCAGTTTTGCGCGTTTTGCCTCGGCTCCGAGCGCGCAATAGATTGCAGTTTCTACTTCAAGCTACTTGCAAGCTGCCTCACATAATAGCGTTGCTATTTGCAGATTTCAGGTTTCTAAACGCGTGTCTTTGTATTTGCACCTAGAATATACGGATCTGTTGAAGAAAGATGACTTGCAATTAAAGAGCCAGAAAAGTAAGAAACGGCATGGCATCCGGGGAAATGTGAACTCCGGCTCTCCTCTGCATGACCTTACGTGCACTTGTTGAAGCTGACGGAGAAAGGAAATTTGAGAGGGAGGGATTTAGACGCAGGGCAGATTCACATCATAATTAACAGAGACATTGATTTCCACAGCAGGGAATATGACAGTAAAAATTAAAAAGACAGACAGAAATTCCTCACTATAATGATTAGGAAATGTCACCTTTCTGATATCTATGTAAAAAGTATGGACCTATTACAAAATAGATTCTGCAGCAGTGTGAAAAATTACAGCCTTCCTGGGTAACTTCATTCTTCTAAGGTGATCTGTCATTCACTGTTTTAAGTCCTTGAAAATAATGACGCTTCTCAAAAAAAAAGTTGTCGGAAACTACTTAAAGAGTTCCGGGCCCCTTTCGTCCCCTCACATTTAAATATTTAGGAGTAGTATAAGATGGGTTAGTTCCATGCTGATTTGCATGTAATATATTCTAATTTGTCCCCCTACTGCAATATGAACAAAGGCTTGGAAAAAAGATTCAAAAGATATCCAGTGTGGACTCTTATGTGCTGCTGTCGCCGGCGTGATCTAAGCTGTTAAGTAAATTCTGATCTGCCGGGACATGTGCTTAATTTCCAGGATCTTTTGTTTAATTTAAAGGTAAATGTCATTTATAATTCTGCTCGTGAAGACATTTTGAACTGCCCCAGCACTGACAGTCACGTCAAGGTCTGCTGGATTTTTTTTTTCTGCTTAGCTTAGCTAGAAACTTACAGTGAATTTACAACGATGAATACTGGCATATAGATTGTAATGGAAGTTTAGCATTTTAAGAACCTAGTTTACATTTAATTGGTGCATTTATTTCAAATGAAAAAGGTCATGATAGTTGCAGATTCTATTCTAGTGTTAGCTTTTCTTTAGCTGTGCAAGACATGTTGCAGAAAACGCCATCAGTGTCGCCTCAGTGATGCGGTTTACAACTTGGGATTGTGCTAAGATCTAGGTCTTTACAGAACTAGAGATCTTAAGACTTTCAAAGTAACTACGATATTAAAATCACACATTCAAACGATAGCATGTCTCGCCCACGAAAGAGTCATGTCACGAGGAAAACAACTGGAAGTTTGCAACATTTGCCTTTCACTTGCATAGCTGCGCGCTGGAATGACTGAGGAGCGTCCGCGGGCTGCCGGGCAGAAGACCGCGCGTTAAGCCCTCTCGCAGCGGAGCGAGACAGAGGCGCCGTGGGCACAACCTATTCCTGTAAACTGTTCTGGGCCAAAAGCGCTGGAGTCAGTTGAGCTTTTTGTCAAGTTGAACAACCCTACTGATATACCACAGGGGAATCAGCAAGAAAATACCAAAGAGAGCTTCCCCAGGGGCCTGCATGGTGGAAGGTCCGAAAGATTCACAGTCCCAGCGGTTTTTTATATAGCAAAACAACTGTCCCCACTATTACAACGATTTTAGCTTAGTAGCCGTCTAGATTGCGTCCTGGAGTGTTTTTCTGTAGGAGAGCAAAATGCCTCCAAAGTAAGTCGGGTCGCTTACAACGTCGATATACAAATAATTCTTCCCCAGTCTGTTCCTAAGCATAATAACCAATGTGCCCTGTTATGGGTATTAATGGCGATGCCTAATGTACTAATCACTGCTTTTTCACGCGGTATAGGACTTGTTCAATCGTCATGTTGTATTGCTTCTTTCTGTGGTGACAAATACCTAGCAGCTGGTTTCTTTGCCGTTCTGTTGCACATCGGTATCAAATCCGCATCTCCGGATTGCAGAAGCAGCGTCAAGGCACCGCTGGTTTTCAATAACCTTTCCTTTAGAATAGATACAGAGCCTGGGCGCCCTTCAGGGTTAAACTAATTTTCAAATATAAGCCAGGCCACCATCACTTTTATTGACAGACATGAATAGCTTCTTTGGGCTATAATCAGGACATAATTGCCTCTTTAGGCTTCCTTTAGAAACAGTATTGGACAGTAGGACTCACAAACCTGCAGCAATAAGCTCCCGGTTTGAGGGGGCAGGAAAACATCCATTCTCTGCCCGTATCTATTAGACTTCACCAGTGAATGACTCAGCAGCAATAGTGGCCTTGGGGCTGAAAGAGAATAAACCTTCAAAAGCTCTGAATAAGGGTCAAAAGCAGCTGGATGTTCTTTGACTGAATATAAAATATAGTGCTTGTTTGAAAGGCTGAACTTCGTAATTAATTTCATTATATTTCCAAACTTCATAATTAATTTCATTAGATTTCCAGATACACACTCATGAATAGACCTCTTCCTGTTCTTCTTGCTCGTCTGTTTAAAATAAATGCAAAACAGAGAATCAAAAGTGCACAATGCAAGAGACGCAATGTATTAAGATTCCGTTTGCCTGCAGGAAACTGCTTCAATTATATTCTTTTTTGTGTTTATTTCAGTTGCTGAAAGTGTAGAGTTTCTGGCAGCCTTGAAAGTCGAGTGTATGGATGAATTTCGCCGCGGTTTCCCTCGTCTGGCCAGCAGGGGGCACCTTCGCTCTGTCTAACCTAGCCTGCCCCTTAAATCCCGTTGGGCTGGTGAGGCTGAGGAAAAAAAACCACACACACACACACACACACACACACAATATAAGAGCTCCACAAATTCTGTAACAGTCTACAAACGATACATTAGCAGTGATTTGTACTTTATAAACAGAAATAAACTGTAATTTTTAGTTTGCAATTTGCTTAACAGTTTCCGCTGTGCTTCTCTTAATTACTAAAACGTTTCTGAAACAATGATAATCAAGACAATTTTGAATACTTTTTCTCCTCCCTACTCTTCTCTCTGCGACCCCCTCTGTTATTTTTATTGCAGGGGCCACATTTTTAACGCCAGAATGTCGTGCCACTCTTTAAAAGCAAACACTGGCACATTTGGTGCTCATAACTACATGAATAATATTGAATTGACTCCTGAACCGAGACCTATGCGTTTTTACAGCGTGTGGTTGAATGCAGAAATAAACTGTCCGTGCACCCACCCAATTAGTTGCGATCACAAATGATCTCTGTAGAGTTGATTTCATTGTATTATTTCTGCATTGATGCAGCCAGCAGCTTCTGAGTTCTTGAATCAGGATGTTTTTTTTATCAGTTCAGCTGGTGCATAAGGCTCTACAGAGTTTTGGTTAGGCGGTAGGATCAAGTTGAATGCATGTCTTGACTCGAGTGCTTTATCAGCTGAGAGAGCAGAAAGTGAAGCCCTGCTTCTCATTGTTTATGGTGAGGAGGAGCCCTCTTTTCTTCAGCGCCCAGCCGAGGTCTGGAGGAAATAGAGGAGATAAGGCAAGAGAGCCCCTAGGGGCGAGAAATCCTTGGCTTCTTCCCTAGGTACAAACTGAACCTCCTCTCTAAATCCCCGTCCCAAACTCCAAAAATGCAGTATAAATAGCTCACACTAAATTTAAAAACAATCAGTACTTTAGGTATAGTACTACTATATTTTCCTGTGCTGCACATTTTTTGATGGATTATTAAACAAAACATTTAGCTTCCCTTAACACTTATCGTTAAACGTCTTTTGCTTTTTTTGGGGGGGGGGGGGGAGAGCAGAGGGGAGGAGGATCCTTCATGCTTCGTGATGAATAAAGAAAAATCTGTAACTCACATCTCTGAATAGAGCATGTTCCCAGATAAGTCGAGAAACCATTTAGAAAATCGCTGTCCTTGGATCTGCATTTCTTTACTTTTGGAAGAGAAAAACAGGAAGAAAGTGAAACATTTTGGAATGTGGAAATACCAAATATATCTACTATGTAAAATATGACGAGCATGACAAAATCACGCACGCTTTTCCATTTACCTACCCTGGTTCTCTTAGAAAGCTAAAAGACTAAAGATCTGCTCGGCATGAACATAAAACATAAGAGCAAATAATATTTTGTCGATGAAGTAGGTATGGGCGTTTTCCATTCATCTGCAGACCAAAGGAAGAAAGGTCTATGGAACATTACCCGTCTGTGGATGTCTCCCTTCCACAATTTTTCGGATGCATTGTATTGCCTTGTAGTGTGTATTTAGAAGTCATGCAAAATGAATATTTGATCAATATGCACGACAAATAAATTCTTCAACTATCTGCATTAATGTATTTCCCCAGCAGCTTCGTTCATCTTTTACCTACCCTAGATTGACAATATATGTAGAATTCATGCTTAATCTGTGCATAGTGAATGATTCCTGCTGCACTCTATAATCAAGCGAGAGTGAAGAAGTAATCCAGTTTAAAAATATACACCATGCATCCTTGCCGAATTATAATTAATGTTTCTTTCATCCTCTATACTTTTCGAAGGCAATTCAGTTTATTTCCTTTCATGTAGCACTACCCTTCCCACATTAAAACGATTATCATAGCAAGTGGCCTGGTCTTTTTTTCTTTTTTTTTCGTTTGTTTGGGTGTTTCTTGCCAAGTCCAGTCTGTAAAACAAAGGATAAACTTTGAATGATCATGCAAACAACCCCCTTTTCCTGTGCTTTTAAGGACACAAGAATAGCGTGTGCGCTAATCTAGAGGAGATACCCTGAATATTGGGTATTTAGGATGGCAATAATTCATTTAGAAGGAATTCCCTCTCCAGAAAGCTGCATATTTCATAACCAATGGCATACAATCTTATGGAAAGTTCCCCGGTCTATTTTTCTAGCAATACAATTTCAGCATCTTGTGCTTATTTCCTGAGTTTACTTGACTAGTTAGGGATCATATATAATTTTTTATAATGTTAAGAAGGTTTAGAAGGCGCAGCGAAAACGCCAGCGTCTTTCTTAATGTGCAATGTCTGAAGAACCAAAATCCTCCTAGAAACCAATGCAAATCCAAAAATGTACTTTTTAATAAAAATACAGATACCCCTAGTAGCATCACTGCCATACATTTTTTCAATGTAGAATAAGTCTTGGCAATTTCGTGATTCTAACCTGCAGAGGGCAATAGTTTGATGCAAATGACAACAGATTTGGAGATATTACGTTCGTGTCTGTGACTGTGACCCAGGAATGTAATTTAGGTAGGCAACAATGGTTAATTACTGTATATTGAAACAAAAGATCCGATAAACTGTTTGATTTGTCTTCGGGATATATTTTCAAAATAACCTTATTCAGAATTGATAAATTAATTCGCGAAAGATTACCATACTCCCAGGAGACCTATTCTGTTAACACAAGAATTACCATAAACACTAATTATTATTTTTAAATGTAGGGTTATTCCTTTTAGCTTTATTTTCTTTTAGTCAGTCCGGAAAAGTGGGAATGAACAAGGACTTCTCACTAGTTTTAAGGAATGCTATAAGTAAAGGACAGGTGAAATTCATAGACATTGGGCAGCATATTATCGGCTAATACGTCCGTTTCCCAAGCCAAAGCTGCCTATAGCCTTGTTCGTTTCAGTGCCACGGACGTGGACAGCTGCTAGTTTGTAGCATTTAAACGCCTCAGGCAATATGTTTTTTCTCTTCTTTCCTTTTCACACTGGAAAAGAAAGGGCGTCCACTTTCAGGAGGCAGACATAAAGCTGCCCTATATATACATATATATGTACTACACTAAACTAGTCTCATAAACTGCTCCTCCTCCAGTTGCTTCGGTAAAGAAATTCTCCACAGTGCCAACATGGGCTGTATTAGTGATGCGTTCTGCTATTATGGCCTTCTGTCTTCTGCGCATTCACTAGTCAGGAAAGAGTCTAGCTGCAATCAGCTCGGGATTTTGACATTTCACGAGAGACTGTAGCTCTGAAAATCCTTTTCCCCATCCATCCTTCCCTCACCAATGCACAAAAGTCATATTTAACTCAGATTCAAGTCAAATTTCTGCGATGGAAAATGGTTGCTCAGAAGTTAACCCTATTCCAAAAAGCGTTAAACCGACCTTGCCTCAGTCCTGGTGAAATAGCTGTGCTGTTTTCCCCCCCTGTTTCTTGTTTTAATGCCTGCACTGAATCTGCTCTGATCACTAACGGTACAGCTATGATAATGGATTTTATGTGGCACAGCACGACCTTGCTTTTAGTCTGATGCCAGTGCCTAATCTCGAGAAAATATCTTCAAGCAATGGGCGTGTTGCAGGTTTTGCAAAATATTTTCTTGAAAGGGAAGGCGACGGGTGATAGTAACACTTCTGAAGACAATCCCATTGTTTCCTCTTCTGCTAAATGGTTTTAGTCGACATCTGTTTATCAGAGAAAGGTGCAGGGAACACAGAAGCGTTTTCTTAGCAGTTTGTGACTGCATGTTCCTATAGCCCCACAAGGCATTGGTCCTTTCCCATTGGGAAGTCATGAATAAGAAGAGACTGTGAGGCTCCCACGTCAGATCGCCTTCAATTAATCCACCATTAGCATGTATGGGATCCACTACTGGATGGCTAACTGCAGCTTTTGTAACTGTATGCTGTCCAGAACCAATTACACTCAGCTGAAAATACGAACTCTGCAGCCAGTGATGGGAGCTGTCAGGGTTTTGCCTTTTCAGATGTGAAGGTTGGGGTGTAGTGGCAGGAGGCAGATGGTGCAGATCAGATCGATTTGATCGCATTTGCTGCTCCCCCCCCCCCCCCCCCCTCCCTTCTACCCTGTGGTTTCTGGAGCTGAAAGCGAGGGGCCGGGCACTGGAACGCCCAAGAACCGCCGTGAGGCTTGAGGTACCCGGAGACAAGCAGCTAGGACACCTCGGGCTCTGCAGGCTTTTGGGCTTTTAGCGCGCTAATCCGGCGTTAGGAGGAAATCAGCTTTTCCATCCCCGCCTTCCTCCGCGAAGCGAGAAGCAGTCTGCTTTTCCGCAGCAGTCGGCGGGTCTCCGGGAAGCAGAGCTGAATGGGTAAGTGCTTCTTTGGCCGAGGAGCTGCCTGGCGGTGAGGTACTGTACTATACTATCTCTAAAACGTACGATTTGTGATTATGACGACGGCGGCATTTTACACACGTAAAGATCATTTAAGTCTGAAAACAGAAATTGGTAAACGTTTGTGTACTACTGGCATCGAGTGATACGATCCTCCATTTTCCAGATGTGTTTTTTTTTTCTTTTAAATCATAAAGCAAGGGGTAGAAGGTCTCAATCAGCCTGCTAGGGCATTTTTGCTCCTTTCATTGGTTTCTTTCCGGACCATCCATGGGTATTGCCATGCTTCCAGGAAGCATGCCTTAGGTTTTAAACACACTGATGAACGCCCCTGTGTCGCTAGAATGCATAGCAGCAGCCCACAGAAAACGGTGCACGGCTCTTTGTCGGAGGCACTAGAAGATACTTTAAAATATACATGACTTTCCGCAATCGATAAACAAAGGTGATGAGAGCTTGCAATTTGCTGTATCACGAACATCAGACACAATCGCATGCAAGCTAAGGGTGAAAACTGATTAGCAATCGCTTGTGATAGTAGTGTTTTACTTTTTTTTTTCTTTTCTGGGAGGGGGTGAAGGGAAATCCTACAGCTTGAGGACGTTAGATACAGTGCCTTTGCCCCTGAGGCATCGTTGTTGGAGAGCTAGGACAAGGAGGCTGTCTGAAGCTTTGAGAGACAGCACCAATCGTCCAAATGCGTTGCTCTGGTGGTCTCGCCCTGCAGTAGCGCAGAGAGGCAGACCGAGCTATCGGGATAGCAAAGGGTGCACGTCTCCTCTGAAAGCGCTGGTGATATTGCCTCGAACATTTATCGACAAAGGGGAGCAGATTGATTTACTAAAAACTAGTGGGATCTCTTTCACAGTGATTGCTCCTAGTGCGTCGCTGATCGTGCCCTGTACGCTAGTCTGTGGCAGACTGAAAAATGTTAGCCAAGGAGAGCCCCGCAGAGCAGCTGCTCGGAAATTGCTGGTGATCTTACCAGCACCAGTATGAGGAAACAGTTTGAAACACTGGAAAGCCGGAAAAGGGATGATTTTTTGTTTTTTGTTTTTTTTGTAGAATATTTGTGATCCTACCTTGTTCAGTTTACCGATATCTGGTGTTGGGCTTTCGTAAGCCTTTCAATGCAGGAAACTATTGGAAGCTTTACAGAATGGAGCTGTCCACTCTCGTGAGTGCTGAAACCTACCAATTTTGTACAGCTCTTCCACAGGGGACTTGATCACTGCACCTTCTATTAGGATGAATCAAGAGCTTCATACAAATCAGGACTTGTCATGCATATGAAGATTTTTTTCCTCCTACAGAAGTGAAAATCTACGGGCAAACCAATAGAAGAATATAAAACTACATATTTTCAAATACTGACTGCTAGATACGAAGTGAGATGGCGCCTATCTTGGCTCTTTACAGAAGCAATATTTTTTTCTGAAAAGTTCAGTATCAAAACTGGATAAGGTTAATATCGTAATTTCTAGCTAATGTGTTGCTGTGGAATGGAAACATTTAGTGGTGACGTGCTCCATGTCCAATGTAGGCTTGCGGCTTGTGTTTCCGTTCTAAGTTACAGACAAAATGTTAGCGTTACACTTTACTTAAGACAGAATCATTGAATTGGGGTTTGTATGGAATAGTAAGGGAATATAATCCATCTTTTATTATTTCTTTTTTAATTAGTGTAGCTTTCTAATACCATCTGCAATCGTGCCTCAGTTATTGTGAGATAGTATTTTAGCAATAACATACAGCACAGAATTAACAGAATCATGAAAGCCCCAGGAAATCACTACACACTTTGGGGTGTGTGTGTATCTATATCTTTCTATTTATTTATGTATTTTAATAAGCAACATGCACTCGTTTCTATTTCAAATGACTGAGCACCTAACAATGACAAATGATTCATATTACTTACTGGTAATTTGATCACAGATTTTGATACAGGGAAGCACATTCACTATCAACAATCGAGAGGACTGAAAACTATTGAAAGGGGCAGGAGAAATGCATGCCTGGGTTCCCTCATCGTAGAAGAACTATTCTATTTGCACTTTGGTTATTTACTTTGCTTAAGCTTAATGGTGTTTTTACTAATGTCTGCGTTTCGTTGCTTAAGGAGCTCTAAGGAAACCAAATGTTTTATAAAACTTCATAACTGACCCCCGAAGCAGGTTCCTACACACGGTGACGTTGTGTTAGAAGCCCATTCTACTTACTTAGTGAACAATAACGCCTTATTAGAAGGATATCAGCTGCAAGATCTGGAGACAAAGCTTTTCTCTAAGACCCATATTGATAAGAGACGACCGAGAGCTCAAGTATTGCATACATCTGATAGTCAAGGCACGAGTCGCTTTCAGGAAGGAATTTGTTTCTTGAAATCTTCGACTAGAATTACTGCAGAAACGCTTCAAAAGCAGCAGAGCAATGCTTCCACCGTATGCATCAAAACTTGAAATGTTTTATCACCCTAGATTTACCAATTATCAGAGATGCAATGGAAATGAAATAGAATTACATTGTCCTTGAACGCTTGAATATCTCATGTTATCTCTACAGGGGTCCTGAAACATTTAGAGATGGGTAATGCTATAGACCCGTGTTGCTTAGCTGGTATGGTAAACTGCAGTAGTACTACGATTCATCCCATTTCTTGCTCTTAGTTCATTTGGCTGGTTTATACTTTGAAGACATATACTCATAGGTATGTTAACTGTATATTTTTATTTTTTTACAGGAATGCATTACTGCTAGCGACATTCAATCAACATGGCAAGCAAGAGTGATTCAGAGAAGACCTGGGGATTTTATGCTAAGGAGTAAAGAGGAAGATTTTAGAAACCATAAGGTAAGCTGAATCCTCCCCACCCATTGTAAAGACATATTGCTGTACCTCGAGTGGCCAATAATGATGGTAAAAAGGAAAGCAATCATTAGTTTTGCAGTAAATGAATTTTCTACTTGTTTTTCAGTGAATGGACTACAGACGTTGGCTCTGGGATGAACTTTATCAGCCACTCTTTGGATACTTCTTTGATGAATTTTAGTTATGGATTTATTGCCCGGCGCGGCTCCAGCTCTTTGGCTCTCTTCGGTGACGGGTATTCTTGGGTGGATAATACGGATTACGTTGTTATTGCTTAAGAATACGCGTAGTCGAGCAGAGTATCGACGGCAGACAGGCAGGATTTCCATCTGCAAGCAACCGACCTCTAAACTAGTCGCCAAGGTAGCCTTTTTTGATATTTTCCTACTCAGTATGGTAATATGCTTTAACATTCGTAAGACACACGCATATGTATGTGTTAGCTGTACATTAGTAAAGTGCCTTGAAACTTTTTAAGAGACTGGACAACGTCTGCTCAATTTTTCCATAGCATCTTGATCGTCTTACTGTTGTATGCGTTTTCAGGTAACAGTGTTAAATGCTTCTCTTTGGAAACTAGTCTAGGAGATGGTGGTCCCTGGACAAGTTACTACCTATTGCAGGGTTAAAGCAAGAACTGAATTTATTGTATACCATCAAGAAAGCACTGCAGCCTCTTGAAGCGGAGCGCCAGTAGTCCTATCCCGTTGGGGGACAAAGCCTAGAGCAGTGAACCTGATCTGTTAGGACTCTGGCTTGATTCTCCTGCCCTCTGGCTTGCGCCCTATGTCCTGAATCTGATTGTGAGAGGCACGATGTACCCTTTGAAACCCTTTCTTGGTTTCGCTTTCCAGTATCCCCTGGGCGTTTGACTTTGGTGTGCGCTCTTCTACTTGCTAGTATATTCCTGTCCTGTATCCCCTAGGTGGGAACCTGATCGTTCAATGTTTTGCTTTTCTATAAGATACCAGACAAGAAAGCTCCTATATTTTATTGTTGATTTGTCAATTACCTTTCTCGTTGCTGCTCCCTTATAACACTGAATACATACAAATAAAATTCTTAAAGTGCAATTTTTGTCTCGACGTGATGGAGATAAGAAATCTAGGACAGATTGCTTAAAAGCGAGAATGCGGCGGCTAGAAAAAAAAATACTACGCATTAGTTTTTAAGGGTAGAGAACTGACATGACCTACTACTGAGCGCGATTCCCCTCTGTCCCAGTTCAGCTCAGTTCTGGGGGCTTTAGATTCAGGAGTGATCTTTGCCTTCACGAGATGCTTAAGGAAAATTTAGTGCAAGAATTTCAAACATAATCGAATTGAATTGCATTTAAGTAACATAAAATCCACTTCCAAAAGAAAAGGTAGTTTAAAGAGTTGTGTTTAGGATAATTATCTAGAAGCCTAGAAGACATCCTTCCCCCTTTCTTTATGCAATTGTGAATAAACCAACAAGCGCCAGTGGGTACATTTTTATTTATTTATTGTTTTTGCCCTATTCCATTTCTACTATTGCTATTTAAACAAAGCCTTGTAATCCTACTCAAAAGTGTTAATAAACCTGATAACTGCCCTCTAGCACTAGCAAACGAGTCTTGCGAGAGAGTAAGTCTAGGAGAGGTTCATTGGAATGACCTGCTGCCTGGGAAATCTTTGTTGCAGACAACTAAGGTGATACAGTTTGGATTAAATTAGAACACCGAGGATTAAAAGAGGCAGACAGAATTAGGGCGAATAGCAATAGAGTAAGAGCAGGATTTAAACAAATAATAATACAAGATAAAATATCTTCACCTTTGAAAAACTTTCAACTTGTACCATTAAAGTTCAGGCTACTTTAGTGCATCTTAAATAGACTAGGGCTAGGCAGTGAAAGAGAGGCAGTAACATCTTCCAGGATCCATAATTAAAAACACTAACCTGCATTAGGCACTAAACGTTTTCTCATACAAACAACTGAGAGCTCCCCTGATGTACATCTGACATTTATTGTCTTTCTGTATTTTTCTTTATAAGCCAGGTGGTTATGCTGCAGGTGTAATCACCTTTTGGTGAATTATCAATTTAAGATGTACAAAAGAGTTTTATACTTCCTGTCTGTGGAAAGATGCTTAGTACATCTGGTCTTAAGTGCCTCTTTTTGATTAAAAGATAAAAACATGAAATATTATGCAGTTCTTCAAAGGCTTTCCAAAATCTTCACCCTTTTGTATATATTCTAATTTAATCTTTGTGAGAATAAGATGCCCTTGTAAAAGGTAGTTTTCTGATATTTAACAATCCTAACAAACCTCAGCACTTCATTAGACTCTTCTAAGGAATAATACCATGAGACAAAAAAAAAAAAGAAATTTACTTCTGCAGTAAATCATGGATTGCTGTTCTTAGATTTTGTATCTTACTCAAATACAAACTAATAGAGGTTTTCCATCTCCCAGTATTCTATAATTAAAAGTTCACTGATAGTAAGGGGGGTTATATTAGAAACTGTATTTGTGATTTACATGTGTAAATCATATCCATGTGCATTTGAGAAAGGAACCGTTTTACAAGTGGATGTCCATATCACATTTGTATTCCATTGGGAAGGGGGGGGGGCTTGGGCGTGGCCAAGGTGACACCAAATTCTACACGTGTGTTTCCAATTTCATTTAGGGATGCACGTGTAAGACTAAAATTGTTCAGATTTACATCCGTTCCCTGATACAAATAGGAAAAAAAGTGCTCTTTTTGTCCTTCCCTTTACAGGGAGGATGAAGCGGGCTATCCACCTTCATCTCCAGTGTTTATTTCCCTCCTCTAAATTGCAACGAGGGAAAAGACAGAGGCCTCTGTAGATAATTAGAGGCATCTACCTGTCTACATTTGTAAAATGGCAAAGCTCCAGGTGTAAGTGCCAGCTTTTGCATGTGCCCATGGTAAAACTCTGGCACTTACATGGGCAAGTTACTTGGTTTCTAATGTCGCTTTTTCCTACTTGCATCCTGGTAAAATGGCTCCTGCTGCTGTATGTGGATGCTGATCACTATGCGATCCTGCGCTTCGTTCTTTGTTATAGAATGCATGCCCGCAGTGAAGGGCAGAGATATGTCGACTTTAAAATGTGCAGACATCTTCACTTGGACATTGTTGCAACCACATAAATGGTCTTTCTAAAATGTGCCTTCACATGCCAGTTCTGTAATGAAAGGATACTGATTTCCAGTTCTGAACCAGGTTTGCTCGAAGGCATCGCCTTAAAAAGAACTGTGACAAAAGATTGATTGCACTTAGAATGATGCAGCTAATCGGCTGATAACCCACGAGGATAGCGCAAGTTGAAATGGAGAATGTCACCACATGCAAATAGGTCAGAATGCTTAAGCTAACTTGCAAGGACTAATGAAACCAGGCAAGACATTGTTATAAATCTGACAGCACTGTAGTGACCAAACAATTTTATTTTTAAGGAGAGCATTCAAAGAATGCACAAAATCACAATAATGCTGCTATCACGACTGTCTTTGAGGTGATAGAGACTGTGCAGTTGCACAGGCCCTGGGCCACAAGGCTGCAGGAGCAGTCAGTCCTGTCATTTCAGTCTGCCACAGAAATATGACTTTCACTTATATGTGACCATCCTTCCCTTCTCTAGAGAAATGGAAGGAAGATGAGAATTGCATGGCTGGAACTCCCTAGGTTCTCCAGACTTCAGTTGCCACTGACTTCAGACTCGAGTCAAAGTACTGCAGAGAGATCAGATCTGTGCCATGCACAGGATTAGGCTTCAAGGGGTAGATATGAAGTCTTGTGCAGAAAAAGCTGTTCAGTGTCCATTGGCATCACAGATTAAGGATGGTCAAGAGTCTCTGGATGCTCCACTGCCACCAGTCTAGTCTAAGTTCTATGACTGCAGCGGTAGCATTAAATAGTAAATCACCAATATTACTGAGCTCTGCTCAATGGATTTACATACTACATTGTTGCTGTTAAGATACCAATAGCCCCAGTTTTAGTTGGAGCTGTGACTAGCACTGTTTACCTAGAATATCTTGGTGCCTTGTCAAATTATTTTGTTGCCATTATAGATTTTCTTAAGTATCTTGAGGGTTAGAAGAAGTACAAGGAATTAGTTTCCTTCCTCCATTCCCATTTGGGTGTTGGGGCAAGATGGAAAGAAAAGATCTGAAATTGGTAAACCATATACCTCACTGTGACAGCATTGAATGATGGGCAAAGGGCAAAGAAGGAGGCCCAGTAAATGAGTATGATATAAGGGGTCCAGCAAGCATATGAGTGCAGAACGTCAGTCAGCATGTCAATACATGAGAGAGTGCTGACGAGCAAGTGATGGCAGGGGTGGGGAATAATGAGGACCTGTAGGTGAGCATTAAAGGAAATGAAAGACCAGCATGTTAGTGTAGCATGTTGCTGCAGGTAGGCCAGCATGTCAGCTGCCCATGGCAGTGAAGGACACAGGGTTCCACGTCATAAGCAGGGCCAACCCATCCACTAGGTGAACTAAGCGGCTGCCTAGGGTGGCTGGCCCAGCGGGAGGCGGCATCAGCAGCATGTATGACTGGCTGCACCTCCCCCCCCCTCCAGCTGCTGCCGTTTCCATTTGGGGGGATAAGGTGGACAGTGGCAGCAGCAATATCTCCAAAAGAGGCTGATTTTTGCTGCGGCTTTCTTGCTCATGGCAGGCCATGCCCTTCAGCACACATGACCTGCCGCTTCTGACCTCCCCCCCTGACAGTAAATTGCATGGAAGGGGATCAGAAGTGGCACACCATGTGTGCTGAAGGACATGGCCTGCCGTGGGCAAGAAAGCGGCTGCAAAAAGCCACTGCTTTTTGAAATACTGCCGCTGCCCACCTCTCCCTCCTGAGATGGAATCAGCGGCAGCTGGGGAGTGAGCAGTGGCAGTAGTGGGGGAGGGGGAGCATGGCAAGGCCGGGGTTTCCGGCAGAAACCCTTGGGCTGGCCCTGAACTCAGTGGATCCCTTTAAAGCAAGAGGATAAAATCAAAATGAAATTAACTATTTCTTATACCTCAACAAACAGAGAGCAGCGGGTACAGCCCTAAACAAAGGCTTAGAGGGGAGAGATCTACACGGATTGGCGGGTGCACCTACATTAGCCACCTTATTGGGCAGACTAGGATGGACCATACTGGTCGTTATCTGCCACCATATACTATGTTACTATGACTGGAAGGAAAGTGGGCTAGTTTGTGAATTTAGGGACAATGAGGGTTAGGAGCATGGGGTGTAAAGGAAGCAGAGAATATGTGAGCACAGAGAACAGAGATAAATCAATAGTGATGACGAAGTCTGGAAGTAGTGGGGGATATAATAATAGCAAGAGATGAAATGGAAGGGAACAGAGGAAGTGAGAAGTGTATAAAGTACAAAAATAAGAAAATAAAAAGGTTTTAAGGGAAAATATTAGGTAGAGTGAGAATTTGTGAAAAAATGGAGAGGAACAGTTGTAGAGAGATATTAGCAGAAAAGAATAAAATGAAATAATAGAAAATTCAAGAGAATAAAAACAAAAGACAACAGAGTAAAATGGAAGGGAGGGAAAGACAATAGCATCATGAAAAGCTTCTAGATTTGCTATAGAATTGTAATTCATTGCTACACAAAATACTGTCAAAGCCAGGACATCTGGGGCCCCCACGCCCCTTTTTAATCACACCCCAACCCCCCTCCCTTGCCCCCTTCCATTATATCAACACACTCCACATCACCATTGTGGTATAACTCTGGTCGCAGCTTTATTAACAGTTGAACAAATAGCCCGAGCCTCAGAGCATTTATATACAAAGAGCAGAAACAACCCTATGTCTTACACCGGACAATGCTGCTTCCTGCCATACTACTAGCAAGATGTAACACCATCCCCCACAAATCCAAGCGGCACCCTGCCACCCCCCACCACAGTCTCAACATATTACTAGCAAAAGTTAGTTCCCTTCCAGGTGAGGTGCCCCCACCTGGACGTTTCTTCGCCCTCTCCTCCTCATTCTGAGTAATAACCTGATCCTACCCCTCCGGCATAAAGCCACAATTTCCTGATAGCAGAACGGATCGGGCCACCACCCCCCCCCCCACCTCCCCCATCAGCTGCAACATAAGCACACATCCTATTCCCTAGATACTCCCACCCCTGCCTCTCCCTCCCCTTCCCCAAGCCATGGTGGGTGGATGGATGGATGGAGAAATTTGACTGACTTGCATCGCTGCTGCCCAAGAAGGAGGGGGAGGACTGGCCATCATAAGGTAATATACTTAGGCAGAGCCTATCCTCTCTCTCTTTCCATAATCTTATGCACTCCTTGACCAATAACATTCCCTCTCACAACCATGAGAGGGAATTTCAAAACATAACTCCACCAGCTTCCCTCTCTCCCCCCCCCCTCCCCGCAAAGGCCTACCCCTAACTGCCACCACCCTACCCCTCCAGCCTAGACACCCATGGCCTACCTCTGAGCCTGAGGCCCCAGAGCCTGGCTCCTAGTTACCTCCAGCTACTTGGACTCCAGCCCAGAAGCCTCCACCATTTCAATGTAAAATCTTAGTGAGTGATGAAAGGGAATAGGGCAGATACTAGGCCAACACCGGTGCAAATCCATAGGTGCAATAAGGCAGTTTTCTTAGGCCTTGCTTTCTGTCAAGGAATTCATATGCAGGCAGGGAGATGAGTTTCTGTAATGCCTGCCCATTGCTGAGGTCAGTGACTGTATCTATCCTATCACAGCTTACATGAAGTAAGCAGAACAGTGGTCACCACCCTCTGCTGATAGAAATTCAGTGGATGTTATTGTAATGCAGAATTCAAGTAGTTACATTGAACCTATACAAATGCATAGAACCGTACAGTAATCTAAAATTACCATGACAAACTGCAAATGAGCAGATTCAGAAAATACTTATATGTAGAACTACACTAGAAAGCAAAAAAAAAAAAAAAAAAAGAACACTTCTTACAAACTCAAAAAGGTGTTTTTACATTTTCCTTGAATTTTGATGGTGGTGAGATTGATGAAAACATATGGAGAGAAGCTCATTAATAATCCTGACATAGCTATGATATCAGAATTAACATATCTTGACATTGAAAATCTTGGTACAGAGAAGCCACAAAACATAAATTTAATAAGCCAAGCAAGAGTCTAGAAATAGAAGCTGACCTGTCAAAAAAGCAGGCTATTGATATTAACAACAATGGAAGCTAGCACCCTATTTTGGACATAAATACTTTTAATGCAATTAAGGAGAAAAAAACCTGTGAATTTCAGATAATTTATAAATTCCCATCAAACAGAGTTATTTAGAGCTACAGACATCAGTGAAGGAGTGATGACTGCAGAATTTATGAAGCAAACGAATAAACATGACGTGTCAAGAGACCATGTTCCAAACAAAGAAGTGACTGGAGCGGGAGTTGTGCTTAATGAGTGTAAAGACAATTGACATGAAGATTCTGGCAAATTTCAAAAAGGAAGAAAAACATTGTAGAGCTAAATTAAAATGTCTTATATACAGGGTGTGGTATTTAGCAAGACTCAACTGCTGATTTTGTGGCACTAAAAATAAATTAGAAAAACAACAATCAAGAATATTTGGACTTGACTGCAAAGACAGCATGGTTTAATCCAGCAATGCAAGAACATATACAATAGAAAATTAATAAAGAAGTATCCAACCGCTACTTAGAACTGCTAATTGAAAAGGAATGAATACATGCAAAAGGCTATTTTATAAAAGCATTATTGTACGTATATGCCAGTATTCACGCGTAAAATACCTCTTATAAAATTGGGAACAATGACAGGATTGCACACACCTATGCATGACTCAGCTGTAGACTTATTGAGGGATGGAGTCTGTGTAGAGCATGGACAGAGTCATGATTTGTGCATTTTATTAAATATGTATGTGCATGTGTACATCACATATGAGCATTTATGCCAGCTTCCAAGCAAGCTTCATTTTAGTTGCAATTCCTGCTGGTTGATAGGAGTAATTCCATAAAGGCACATAGGCTTGAAATTGGCATCTACTTGGCCTTTACATGTGAGCAGCCTGTTATGAAATTATGCCCATAACGTCCTTTAAGTGAAAGCTAACATGCTTGCTAAAGTGAAATGAGCCAAATTCTACTCCCAACCTAATTTAAGCCACCAAAATCAGGTATCCATCATTTTGGGAACTTTCAAATTGGAAATGCAAATGAAAGGCGGCAGAAACCTTCATGAAGGTTTTGTCTGAAAATGACACCACAAGGAAAGGCCCGGCAGACTCAATGAAAACTGAACATGATTAGCTGGAACTAAAACTAGTAGACTACAGAGGGCAGGGTTACTATAATGATGCCAATATGAAATAGACCAGCAGCAAGGGTTCAGGGCAAGGTTACGTTTAAATAGTCTTCCACTGCTTTTGAGAAGTTCATGGCAAATTTTCTACTCTGAGATAAGGATAAAGACTCAATTTCAGTGCTATCATTTTTTGGAGTAATACAAAAAATACTAGCTGATTCACGTAACATTCACTGGAGGATCGTATTCACTCCTACTGCTCCTAAATTACCTCTCCCCAGCTGATTCTATCACCTTCTTATCAGTGGCCATCCCATCCCCCCACATCAGCTTCTAACCCCGTCTTAGGGGATCATTTACTAAAGGGCGCCAAGGTGTTGCACTTAACATGTCAATAGCTCCAAAACCATGGCACATTAGTGCAACACCACTGTGTTAGCTGTCAGTGGAGTGGGCAGCATTTTCCCAGCAGTTAACATGGAGTCTTGTCCTCTAACATGTTCTACTTTAGCACAAGTGCACTTAACTCCATCTATTGAGGTGGTGTTAGGTGAATCCATGCTAAAGACGTTGGGATGGAGCTAGCATACAGCATGTACCCCATGCTAACTGCGTAGATCTCACCATACCCATGCTCTTCCCCTAACCTGTCTACTCACATCCCTAATGCAGGATGTACGGTTAGCATGGAAACCGGCCCGTTATATTCTGGCCCTGCATTAGCTGGCAATACATGTGCAATACACTCTTTTAGTGCATGCCAGACATGTGCTGCCAGTTAGCGCCTTTTAGTATAAGACACCCTTAGCTTCAGCTCTTACATGAATCTGTCATTTTCTTTCCTCTGCTCACTTGACCATGAACCAATCTTCTCTTATCTAGACACTTACCTCCTCTACCTCGCACAAACGCAGCCTGCTCTGAGCTAAGCAAACTTTCACTCTGTGGCAGTTTTCTGTCCTGCATTTTCCCAGCTGTCATATCCTCACCTTTGCCAGAGCCTCACGGTAGGGTGCACATGCAAACTCAAACACACCCTGCCAACCTGCAACCGAAAGACACCCCTTCCTCCAGCTGTATTATACAGTTTTCTTACATTCTCTAAATCACTGGTTACTGCTGAGTGAACATGGAGCAAGAGTTCAAAGCAATAGAAATGAAAATCATGACATGACCATGAAGATGGAGACTGAGAAAAATTCTGACAGGATTACTGCTTTTTATTCATTCTTGACAACGTTTTAATTTTAATGAACCATTGCCTTAAAAAATATGACAAATTTAGCAATGGCTATGGGTTCTTGTGCAATATGAACCAGCTGAAAAAAAATGCCAATAGATGATCTGGGGAATACCAAATTCTTTAGGATGGTGTGTCCTGGGATCCAAATAGAATAGACCATTTTGTTAAACTGCAAGTTGTGTCTGAAACTGTACCAAAACTTGAAAGCATTCCAGGCTCTTCAGCTAGTCAAGACACTTGACTATTCCTTTCCAAATTCCTCAATTGCTTTTAGAAGTCTGCTTACAATTCCAGAGTCTGTAGCAAGTGCTGAAATGAGCTCTTAGAAGCTAAAATTAATAAAGATTCTTTCAGTTAGACTATGTGATCTGGTCATTTTATTTCTAGAGCAGGAAAAGATTTGTGCCATCCAAGGCAAGAAAAGCAGCCTTAATTTAGGCAGTGCATGATTAACGACTGGATCTTGATTCTTATAGGTCATGCTGCTCTGTAAAAAACTTACAAAAAAGATGTTGCTGTACGGGAGATTGTACCGAGCACAAAGGTCCCTTCTTTTATTTATTGGCCCTTTAGAGGACAATTTTCAAAGTCATTCACATGGGTAAATAGTAATTTCCCACCCAGGTTGATTGTCTGAAAATTGTCTTCCCTCGGTGCAGCTGAAACTACACAAACTCTGGAATGAAGAGCAGCCTTTTAGTTGCATTTAGAAGACGCACAGTCTAGGCAGTGCATTTGGGTTGGGGAATGAAAATAGTGCATGTAGATTCCATTTTTGAATGTACACTTATTATTTTCCATGATAAAGTGCTCACACAAGAAAAAGGCTCAAATGTTTGTGGGCACTTTGTACCCACAGCAAGTTCTGAAGCAAAAATATTCATGTAGTTTTAGTTTGAACATTGGTGCAAAATCCATAATTAATACACATGGACTTTGTCCTACAGAACAAACTCGATTTAGGAATAGGCAGCAGCCTAGGGCACCACATTTGGAAGGTGCCAAAAAACCTGCTTACTTTCAGGCCACTTGTATGTGTTTTTCCAAATGGGCACCCCCGTGGCACTATGCCCTTTTGCTCTTCTTCTGGTTGCCAAACTTTGAGATCTCTGACACATTTCAGACCTTCTACTGTCTGGGATTTATTGTTTGGTCATGCCAATGAGCACCACAATCTTAAATTCAGTCCTTCCATTGAAGACAGTTTGATAATTTCCCACTTAAAACATGTCACAGCCTACAGAGATTTCAGCTTTTTCCAGGACTAATACAGCTACAATGCACTACCGACTGGAAGGTACTGCTATGCAGTACACGACTTGGCAGCTTCGCCAATTGAAAGGAAAGGAGTACAACTTGACAATACCTATGAAGAAATGACCTATATAATTTCAAAATATGGCTACTAGATTTCCCCATTAAGGTAGGCTTATACTTGATCTTATAAACTTGATATCATGTAAATACATTGATCTGATTATCTTGAAAATCTTTGCAGTCCATGGAGTAGGTTGTGGCTTCTTGTTAACCATGCTATAGATTCATTACCTTATTTCATAAGATTTTGGCACATTTTAAAGTATAAAAGAATTGTTTTTCATCTTGCTACAAGGGGGGGGGGGGCTGATAAGTCTCTGGCCTTGTAAAAAAACAGAAGGCTAAGGGCACACTTCAGTTCCAGTTTTGTTTTATTTGGTACCATTCGGACCTCCAGAACTGAAGTATGCCCATAGCTTTCAGTTTCATTACAAGGCCAAAGACATATCAGCTTCCCCCTCAAACATTTAGTACAAAATTACCACGTCAAACTAGAAATACATTTCTCAGGCTCCATATTTGATTACCATACTGGGCTCTGCTCATGTCTAAAATTGGCTCTGACTGTAACCATCAAATTAAACATTTTACAGAGAGATAAATTGGGGTTCATTTTCTTTTTGTTAAATTTCCAATAATTTCACAAACGATCAATTGAAATGCACTGGTTGATATATTTCTAAGATAAATAGGTGGCAGTAGAAGAGAACTGTATCGAGCTATATTTTCGTTTGCATTTTTATGTCTGGTTATGACAGTGATTGTCTCCAAATCATTATTTAAGACTGTAATCTCTTTTTCATTTAAAGAATAATTTTCACATAAAAGCGTCCATTGGGATTTGACTCTAGTGGTTGTTCTTTAAATCTACTGGGGTTATTTTCACACTAAGAAGCTTTAAGAAAAGCATCAAGATGCAAACTGATTTCTATATGGGAACATAAAATATCAACACTAAGTTCAACTCTCTTGGCAATTAATTCAGGAATTTAAAATGCATTGTTCTTCTTTGTTTTTAAAAGTAGAATTTAAATTTACTAGGACAAGTGATGGCCATTTCAGTTTCTATTCCAGATTTTATATATGACAAGCCAATAAGTCCTCTAAAAGCAAGCTTTGTAAGGCAACAATTACCTCTCTCAAGGAACACCAAACATAATGGATAAGGGACTGGGGACATTTTTTTGGTATGTCAGTGAGATCTGAAGTGGAAGAGAATTTAGACACACCCCCCCCCCCCCTCCTTCCTCTACCACCACAGTGGTCAGATAAGGTCTGTAGGCTTTGTTTAAATTCTTTGCTTTCTCTATTTCTTCTTTCAAGTGGAATGCCATATGATCCACTACCAGGGGTCTTATTTAACAGAGATTTCTCTCTAGGCCTAAAATAAGAAAGATCCTTTATGAAAAAGGCTCTAAGGGAGAATCGCAGGCAGTCTGGTCTTCCAAAGCCCCATTCATTTATGTAAGAAAAATCTGAATGGAACACTGAATTTAGTATTTACAAGAGGTAAATTGCAGAAAACAGAGTTCTCTTCCAATCCATATCTAATTTGGGTGGTGTAGAGGAAAGCATTGTTTCAACATGTAGACCACTGACCTTTGCAGTAATATAATGCAAATGAATATTTAAGTATCTTTGGAGATACTTGCAATTAGAAACCCTTTCTCCGAGTTAACTGATATAAATCAAGACTATCTGAGAAGCATACTATAGATAGCAATAGTTACAAAAATTATATGAATTAAGCTTCATATTATTATTAATAGCATTTGTTCATAGCATTAAAAGAGATGGTAATGAGCCCAAATTAGGCCTAAATGACTTTATATGGTCATCTAGATTTATGTGCTTGGCCAGAAGTGCTTTTCCCTAAACAGAGGATTCAATCAGTCCTGCCACATTTTTTAATTTCAGTTTTCCATTGGTTACATATTGGGCCATTTACTCCAAAGATTTTTTTTTTTTGTCAGAGGCAGAGATTGAGCTAAATATATATTTTTTTAAAAAGAGGAACATAATTAGACATTTTTGGACTTGTGGCAATTATAGAATCTCAGCCAGGAGTCCAGCTGACCAATCAAATGAAATAGTGCGGTTAAGAACAACTGGAACAGATCTTTGGTATAACCCATGTTAAAGAATCAGGGCATTGTCTATGAAATGCTTATTGCAGTGTGGGAAGATGCTATTCAAGATCTACAGGGGAAAATTCATATCAAAGCCTAGATTTCTTTTTTATTTGTGACGATAGTTGAAACACGAGTTTGTGTTATGGGCATATACTGTGATGTGGGTACCACTGAACAGAGATCTTGCATATAAGAGAATTACCTTAGTTACATTTTATTGTGTAACCTCCTCTATTTCAGCTTGCATTGGAGTATTTAATATTCATTTCTGGTTTTAGAGAGTAAAAGAAACCTGCTTCCATTGGGTTCAGGGACCTTTGGGTTGTCATGACATCCTATCCTTTTCCTGTGTGGCAATACATCATCATATCCTTTAATATCCCTTAGACTCACACTGGTTTTAATTGGTTCTGATGAATCACACAGCTACTGCTCAATAACTCAGCTGTCACCAGTGAATCAGCTTTCTGCAACAAGTATTTTTAACATCCAGGTTTGTATCACAAACCTACCTCTGATCTAAGCTTTCAGATGACATTTTCCCTTGAGCCATAACTTAGATGCTCCGAGGTATTATCATGCATTCCTATTTCCTGACACAGTAAAAGAATGGGATGCATCACTAGGAATGTATAAGTAAGAGAATTATCTATTAATGTCTGTCTGTTTACTGGGATTAGCTGCCTGTATCTAATGACACGTGATATGCAGAGCAGAACTCTAGAAGCCATATTGTTTCTGGAGAGAAATGACTTTTTTCACAAGCACTGATACTTTTTAATAGATCTTTCTAAAAATGATCTGAAACTGGTGTCATACATGAATCTTTGCATTCAAACAGATCTTTTCTTTCATTATAAATTGGTATTAGCTTTGATGTGATACATTAAGGAGGTCATTTTAGCAGGCTTTGATATCATTTACCCATGTAAAAAGATGATTTGCAATTTTAGAAGAGTCACTTCTTGAATGACACACACTGACTTGAAGGAGTAGGTTCTGGGTATGGTTTAGGTAGACTTTGAGGTTATCTGTACATTTCCTGTTTTTTAACGAGAATACAAACATGCTTTAAAAAATTTCCCTGTAGGAATAAACACATGCTCTGACTCACAATTCAGTTATCAGCTACAATGTTGCCATTTCTGTGCTTATCTTGCTCAATTAGGTGACTTTTTTCCTGGATCATGGGAAAAAATTGTAGGTCATGAGTTTGTGGGCTATTGCCTACCTCTGCTTTAGTCCAGAAAACTGTGGAAAATGAAGCAAAAAAAAAAAAAAAAAGGCAAAGTCCTGGCTCTGAGAGAGTAAAAGTCTTTGGCTGCATCTCATACATCGGGTCCCACAGGCAGGGCAGGCCCAACCATTAGGCAAATGAGGCAGTTGCCTAGGGCAGCAACCTCTTGGAACAGCAAAAAGCAGGGCATTCAAAGCTAAACAATAGATTTTGACAGCTAGGGAGAGGAGGTATAAAACGTAAACTTTGCCTAGGGTGCCAACAGCTTGATCCAACTTTGGAGCTGGCCACAGCAGCAGATTGGAGCTGACCAATGAAATGTGGCTGTATGGGAGTGATTGACTGCCACACTCCAGCTGTGGTCACACCTGATAGAACACCAGATCAACCAATCAGGGCAGGAGAGGGTGTAGCCAAGGGAGGATGGCTATTTTGTGCTAGTTTTGTACCAGTATTGGGCTGGAAATTTTCAGATCATCATGCAACACTGGTCAGCTAACTACTTGTTGGATCTGGGGTTTGACGTAGTAATTGAGGGGGAATTGTGCTGACATCTGTAGTGTTCAAAGCCACCACAAACAGCAAAAATATTGAGTTTTGAAGCACAGTTCGTTAATCATCATCAGTATTTAAACATGTAAATATGAAAGTGGTTAGGGGGGGTCCTTGTGTAGGTAAAGAGGACTGGGGGAAATTGTCTGTTGCATGTTAAATTGCTATTGTGGGCTATTTTTGCATGCTGCTATGAGTAGGGTTCTCCCCACATTGGTGACTGATACATTTTTACAAATAAATGTGTTGGCACTTAACACACACGAAGCCTTGAGTGACGTTGCTCTTTTTTAGAATGTGATTTTATTTAGAAATAGCTGTTCCCAATATATGCCACCAAATACAGATTTTTTTCCAATGGCCTTATTTGTCATTTTACCAGGACCGTACCTAGCCCTGTACGAGCGGTGCAGTTGCACAGGCCGCAAAGGCTTAAGGGGCGCATTTCAGCTGTCTGCCGTTGTCTGCCACCACCACTTTTTCTTCTCTCAGCGGTGGCAGACAATGGCAGACAGCTGAAATGCGCCCCTTAAGCCTTCTCGTGGCATGCTAAGTAGGTCTGGTCCCTCCCTCCTCTGACGCGGCATCAGAGGAGGGAGGGACAGATCTGCTTAGCGCGCTGGTGACTTCTACATCGAGTGCGCCTCTTCTCTCCCGTCGGCCTCCAGAAGGTGGCTAAATGGAGGTGCGGGGGAGGGGGTGTGCGTCCAATGTGCAAGTCGCACAGGGAGCGATTCACACTCGGTATGGCCCCGAGTTTTACAAAAGGTTCTGCATTCTTTGAGACTTTTTAAAAATAAGCTGCAAATTGTGACCATCCTGACGTGGATGCCCCTTTTCCCATCTAGATGAGCCATAGAAAATTTGACCTTTACATATTCAGGGTAATTTTATAAACCTTTTTTGAACGTAAAAAGGCATTTTAGGCACGTAAAAGGGCTTTTATAAAATTATAACATGTCTAGAAGAACATGTGGTGCAAGCCTGCATGTACCTGTAGAGTAGGCATGCTCAAGGGAGGCGTTTCAGAAGAGCATGCGTGAAGTCACAATAAAATACACATATATGAGCATTAAGTACAAACTGTTACATCTGCTCTTGAGCAGGTGTAACGTCCGCACCTTCATCTTCACATAGGTGCTACTGCGCTATTTTCTAAAATTACATAGACAACTATATGTTTTTATAAAATAGAAGTAAAATAGACACCTTCCTGCCCATTTAACCTAGGCGCCCTGTTCTAAAATTAACCCCATTATGTCTGTTTGTGTCATAGATATGTAACATTTCACTATGCTTCTTATGTGTGGGTTTTTTTTTTTTAGTAAATAAATATAGACGTTTTTTGAAAGCCTTTTGCAAATTTTAATATTGCAGAGCAGAGATGACTATGTCTGTTCAATAACATTATATAAAAGCCTAACATAAAATCCCATCTGTACTTGAAATATACTGCTTACTCCATTAGCAGTGCTTTACTAAATAAAGGTTACTTGCCGGGATTACATTTGCTTGCTCCCTTGCTTAAGAAAACACCCTGGAGACACTCTAATAACTCCTGGGATCTGACAAACATGCAGAGAAATTCAGGCACACCTTCTCTTTATAGAGTACACACAGCGAGACCTCAATTGAATAGCTTAAAAGTACATAATTGAAAGAAATTTTAAGGTTTTCAGTATTTCCATTTAATCTAGCTGAATAATACCCACAGAAAACCTTTCATTTTTTTTAAAACAGTAATAAAAGAATTGAGGACCAAAATGTTCAAGCTATTATATATACTGACTGAAGATTTTATGCATATATTCCACCTAAAAATTGACATCTTGCGTCGTGCAATCAACAGTTTCATTCTGTTTTTATCTTCACTAGTTTCCATAATTGGGCATTTCTGTACATTAATAAGGTAATTTTATAAGGACCCATGGAACGATATGGGCCGTTTATGCACATAAATCATATATTTCGAATGACTTAAGTGCATCAATGGGCACTAATGCGTATACTTTAGGTGGTTGCTATTCTGTAAATCAACACATCACATCGCATCGCTTGCAAGTGCTTTCACTCTGGGTATGCACATAGGGAGTCATTTGAAAAGGCTTAGTTGTGATTTAGTATGTTTGAAGACATTCACGTGGACTTTGAAATCATGGAGACATCTCCGAAGCCATTCCACAAATGGCGTTTACAGATGTCTCTGGTGCAGGGATGTTCAAGTGAGCAAGGGGGTATGGTGGAGGCATGTCTGAGAAGGTGCAATGAACTTACACATCTTTGTTTGATTCAGGAACGATGGGGACATTTACAGGCACATCCATGTTTGTACCTGCTGCGGACATGAATAGGCATCAGGAAAATGCTTGTTTGGCCTTGAAACATTCACAGAGTGTAGAGAAGATGGACAATTAAGTGACTAGTCTTAAGTTCACAAAGACCCACAGTAGGATTTAAACCCTGGCCACCTTGATCCCAACCCATTATGCTATTAGACCTTCATGTTCTGAGATGCTATTCTTGCTATGCTATGTAGACATCTCTATAGATGTCCATATTGGGCATGTCCACTTTTCTGAAATCATGCCTGAACTTGCTCATGCCGGCTTTATTTTTCAGATGTTCTGGCTTTGATATCCCTATACAAAGCAGAACACAATACAAGATAATTGTGACAACCTTCAAGCTCCTCAGACAGATAGCCCCCTTACATCTTTCCTCATTAATCACCTTACATGAAGAAACACGCCCAAAGCGCAAAAACAACAAAAATAAACTTAGAATATCACCAGACTTCTGGAGATCCATTAAAGTAACAAATAATAGAGCCTTCTCACACTATGCGCCTATAATCTGAAGTGATTTTCCAACCGACCTAAGAGCAACCACTGACCACTCCGTTTTTGAAAAATCTAGAAACCCACCTATTCAGACAACATTTTGGTCTTTCTCCATCTCTCTCAGACAACGACGAAACTCACACCACATAATAATTGAACATATCTCTCCCCCCTACCCCAAATGAATCCTCCCACTGCTCTTCCCCCTTTACAAAGTCCTTTTAGTCATTGATTTTGTAAAATAACCATGCAAATTGCACTCTGTACATAGTTAATTGTTTATCTGTATATAGTTGTGCTGTTCCATGTAACTAATTTTGTTCTATGTAAACTGCTTTTGATCTATTGGAGAAAAAAACGGTATAAAAAATACAAATAAATAAATATCCCAGATTTCATTTGGACATTCCATTGTAAAATGTGTCTTATAGTCAAATTATGAAATACTATAATTTACGCATGTTCTTGAAAACTCTAGGCACAGGCATTTACAGTCATAAGAGTGGACTAAGCGCTTGTGAGCAGATGTAATATGCCTGCTTCTGTTTATCATTTGTATAATGCCACAAAGCATATGCAGTCCTGTACATATAGATATAAGACACAGTCCCTGAGCTCATCAGAGCTTACAATCTAATCAAGACAACCCCCCCCCCCCAAAAAAAAATAAATCTGAGGATTGGTGTATGGTAGATACACACTAGGGGGGAACAAGAGAGTGAGGGGCATTGGGACCAACATGTAGCCTTGAAAAGGTGAGATTTTAGCCTGGATTTGAATAGGGTTAGAGAAGGAACCCGATGTTCTGACTCAGGAAGTTTGATCCAGGCATATGGAGCAGCAAGGTGGCATGAACACTCTGGAGTCGGCAGTGGCAGAGAAGGGCAGAGAGAAAAGGGAGTTCCCAAGGAGGGGTGTAGAGAGAGATAAGATACGAAAGGAAAGGTACCGAGGAGCCACAGAATGAATGCATTTGTAGGTCAGTAGGAAAAGTTTGAACTGAATGTGGAAACTGATAGGGAGTCAATTAAGTGACTTGAGAAGAGGGGTTACATGAGCATAGCGACACTGGCGGGCCATGCAGATGAGTTTTGAAGGGGAGAGAGATGATTCAGAGGGAGACCAGCAAGGACAGACTACAATAGTCAAGATGAGAAGTGACTAGAGAGTGGATAAGGGACTTAGTAGTGTGTCCAGAAAGGAAGGGACACATTTTGCTGATGTTATAGAGAAAGAAGTGGCAGGTTTTAGTACACATGTACCTGACTTTATAAAAAAGGTGCTAATGACATGCAGAAAAAGCACATTAACTATGTGGGAGTTTATAAAATTACTGTCTTAGGAGTTAATTTTATAAAGTCATTTTCACATGTATGGAGTGATATATGCACGTAAATGGTCTCTTATAAATACACTACTGTGTAATAGTTCATGCAATGACATTAAAGCTGGAAGCCAGGGGCATTGTTTGGGTAGAGTGGAGTACGCAAGTATACACACTGATTATAAAATACTATAATCTTGCAAACTTTACTGCTATAGAAGAGGCATAAATGTCTGTGCTTGAATTTAAAGCACAGTCTCTGCCACTTAAGCGAATATTTTAGAAAGACAAGCAGGCATCTACTTGGCTTTATACGATAGGCATATTTTGGCTGTCTTAACCAAGAAGTCCTGTCATGAAATTATCCTTGACATATACATTTGCACCGTATTTGAATGTATAATGCCCCCAATTTTCTCTATAGTTGCTGTACTTGTTCTTTTGTTTTATTTTTGTTCTTATGTCTTTCACTAGCACAATCCACAACATAAAAGAACACAATTTGCTCATTTCAAAATCAATATAAATTTTTCTAAATTGTAAAGGAAGTCGAAGAAATTTTGGTTCATCCTAGTTAGCATATAGCAAACGCTGCACTTTGCATCACATGGCTGCGTTCGCTCAAGGCCCAATTGCATGTCACACAAATTCTCAATCGGATATTTTTAAATGGTCTCTTAAAATGTTTTCTCTCCCCTGAAACTCCTTTTTCATATTATCTGACATGCTGAACACGCATATTTACTTTAAAAGCATAGGGGTCAATGTTCAGGAGGGTTTTCTGTGGTTTGCAGGACCTGCTCAGCCCAATATTTAGAGGGGCAAAGCTGGGGCAGTCCTCGACTGTCCGGTTAGTGGTGACATTCAGCTGCTAACTGCATAGGCAAACCACTTAGTTAGGACAGGTCAATGGCTGTCCTAAATTTCTGCAGATGTGCTATCTCGTCAGTAACCAAATATCATTGCTAACTGGATAGCCATTGAGGTCAGTGGAAAACCCAGATATTCAGCGCTAAATGCCGGATAGGCTCCGGTGCTGAATATTTGGTTTCAGTTTTGTTTGTAGCGGTCAGGTGTTTGAATGATGTTGATCACTGCAGACTGAATATCGATCCCATAGTGTTAAAAAAAAAATCAAATGTTATCTTTCTGTAAGCAAACAGATTCAAAAGAGTGCAAGTTAGAAAACTAACCATCTTTCTTATCCGTGATCATAATTTAGTATTTTTAGAGATAGGTATGTGCAAGCTTATTCACTATGGAAGTGAATGATGGGACCCTTTTACTAAAGGGTGTTATGGTGTTGCACCTAATGCACCAATAGCACCAACACCATAGCACATTCGATGCAGCGTCACCCGGGTTAACTGTCGGGAGCACTGAAATCATTTTCCTGGCAGGTAACATGGTGCATCCTGCCCTAATGCAGCATAAAAATAGCACAAGTGCAGTTAGCTCCATCACAGAGGTGGCAATAAGTGTACCTGTGCTAACTAGATATCTTGCAATTAGTGCAGGAGCCAGATTGCAAGATGTTCACCCCACCCACTATCCCCACCCCCAAACCTGACCACTTGCTCCGCTAATGTGCCATCCAGCTCCAAAACCCAGCATTCCTGTCATGATCCCAGGATAAATGCCAGCACATGTCAGAACTCATGCTAATAGTTAACACCCTTTAGTGAAAGAGCCCCTATGTAAGCTTTCTTTCAGACCTACTACAGATAGAATCATCTGGATTTACATCACTCAATGGGTAAAAATAATTTCAATGTCTTTTCCCTAAAACTGCCTTAGTTGCAGCAAATCCACTACTGATCAATGGAAAGCTGTGGCAGATTTTATTGCATCAATGGAATTTTTGCTACAGCAGTGGAGTCTTTCTGAAAACTTTGGGGCCTGTTTACTGAAGTCCACTAAGGCTTTGCATTTATTGCACCTTAACTGCAAAAATTAAGGTACAATAAAGGCAAGGTCTGTGCAATAAATTCAGGGGCGTGCCCATCATCTATCCTGCATATAGCAAACAGGGCAGACACCGCATAGGCCAAGGATCTGTGCCTCAGCAGATAGGGCAGATGCCTTCGCACCATGGCCCTTGTGCAAAGCAAAAGAGAAAAACAAAGACAAATGTCACATGGTGATTGCAGCTGAACTCCCCACCCCAGCACATAGGCCTCCTGCTTGGTCTTCCCTACAACTACTATTGAACATTTATATAGCGCTACAAGGTGCATGCAGACCTGTACAGATACATATAAAAAACGGTCCCTACTCACTCCACTTCTAATCTTCCCTCCCACTCCAGACCCTCTCCCTCATGACAACTAACCTCCCCTGGACAACAACCATCCTTGAAGAAAATGTACCCCCACTGAACAAGAACACTCACAAACAAGACCCTCATCCTCCTGGTATCTAGTGGCAAAGGCAGGAGTAGACTCCTTCTACTCCTGCCCCAGAGTTGCCAGGTTACGTTATGGCAGATATGATTCATAGTGGTAGTCTTGCATTACTACCACTGGTGTCACTCTTCCATATAATAATTATCCTAAACCAATGATTTATTTATTTAACATTTATTTTATACTGTCTTTCAGGTTATCAAGGCTGTTTACATAGAACAGTAAACTTAGATGTTTATAGAACAGTGAGTATAGAACCTGGTACAATAACGTGAGTAAAAGGGGTAACCATGGGGGGAACTGTTGAACTATGTACAGGGGGGAATGAAGTTTGCATAGGGCTATATACAATGGTTTATAATACAAGATTGTATAAGACCATATACATAGGGTTATCAAAATGCTGTGCGATGGGGTAACAATAACGGGGAGGGAGGATGCATTGGGCAGGTAGGTTGGAAGGGAAGGCATTTTATGTTAGGTGCCAAAGTATTCTTGAAATAGAAAGTATTCTTGAAATAGAAAGGTTTTTATTTTTTGTGGAAATCACTACAGTCTTTGATGTCTCTTAATGTGCTTCAGAGTGAATTCCAGAGTTTGGGACCATATATAGAGAAGGATCTCTGGCAGGTAGCTTGGGTGCTTGTTGTCTTCAGTATTGGGATGCTGAACAGGTTCTAGTTGTGCTATCTTCTTAATTTTGAACTGGTTGGTCTCTGGATGAGGTTATGAAGGCAATCTGCAGCTTGGTCATGGGTGTATTTGAAAGTGAGCATAATGGCTATGAATTTGATTCATGCCTGTATAGGGAGCCAGGGAAAATTCTTGAACACTGGGGTGATGCATTCGTGTCTTGTCATCCCTTTTATCAGTCTTGCTGCAGTGTTCTGGGCCAGCTGAAGTGAATGAAGGACATGTTTTGGGAGGCCTTGAAGGATGGAGTTGCAGTAGTCTAATTGTGGGGTGATTATGGCTTGACATACTGTCCGTAAGTGGCTGGGGTCCAGGAGTGAGTGAAGATTGTGTAGGGTCTTCATCTTATAGTAAGCAGTAGATATAATATTCTTTATGCGGGCCTGATCCAAGGTGATTCTGAGGTATTTGACTTTCTGTTTAACTGGAAGGGTTATATTGTCAGTTATGACCGTATCTGGAGGAATGACAGAAGAATCTCTTGAGATGAACATGGCTTCAGACTTTTTATAGTTTATTAAAAGATTGCTGTATTTTAGCCATTCTGCCACAGTATTAAAACAGGATTTCATGGGAGTGTAGTCTGGGTTGGATATGGAGATGGGGGTGTAGAAGTTCAGGTCATCAGCATAGATGTAGTAGAGAATATTGTGTTCTTTGAAAATTTTGCATACTGGTTGAATGAATAGGTTGAAGAGTAAGGATGAGAGAGATGACCCTTGGGTCATTCCCTTTTGAAGTGTGAATGGTCTTGATGTTGTGTCTCTTGTCTTTACTTGTTGTATATGATCAGTAAGGTAGAGCGTAACCATGTCAGAGGGATGTCACTTATGCCGAGGTCTGCTATTCACTCCAGGAGTTTGTTGTGGTTTATTGAGTCGGATGCAGCTGAGATATCAAGGAATATCAGAAGAAACCCTTGTTTGGTGTGTTCAACTCCCTTGAGAAGGTTGTTTAAGAGTGAGGTGAAGAGCATTTCAACACTGTGATTGTGTCTGAGACCATGTTGTTGTGAGTCGAATGGGACTAGTGTGTCGATAAAATGCTGGAACTGGAGTTGTGTGGTCTTTTCAATTAGTTTGGCTAGAAGGGGGATGCTAAAGATTGGTCTGTAAGAGAAGATTAGATTGGCATTGGCTGTGGGTCCTTTTAGAAAAGGTCTGATGGAGATGGCATTTAGATTGTCAGGCATATATCCTTGGGTCAGTGATATATTTATTATCTTGGTGAGGATATGAAAGAGCTCCATTCTGGCCATCTTTATCCACAATACAGGACATGAGTCGAGTGGGGAAGTTGTTGTGTTGATCATGTTTAAGATTTCCTTTTGGCTCTGTACAGAAATTGGGTGGAATGATGTTCATCCATGTGTGCTTCTTGTTGTGCCATGAGTTGGATATCTTGTAGTTGTGCTAACTGGCCAGGACAGGAGAATATTCTGTAGGTAGTTAGCAAATTCCTGTGGCTGAAGGGCAGGCTCAAATTGTTTGCGTTGGTTCTTGTGAAGGATCTGATGATGTTGAATAATTCCCTGGGTTGATTTAGGGATTTGAGGATAAGGTAGATGTGGTACTCTCTTTTATGTTTTAAGATGAGTGCATTTTACTTCTCTTGGTTGAGTGAGTATTCACTTTGGAGGTGTGGGTCTTGGGTTTTTCTCCATCGTAATTCAATTTGTCTTAGTTTGAGCTTGGTTTCTTTTATCTCTCAGGAGTACCATGGTAAATTGGATTTACAGGTGATAGGAGTCTTCGGTGGGGCCTGAGCATAGGAAGAAATGATGTTGTTCCAGTTATCCACGATTTCTGAGAGGTCAGATGCAGATGCATTGAGTCTTGGGATGATGTGCTTTAGTAAGTCCTCTTTGTCAAATTCTTTGAACCTGCAGGGCCTTTGTGATTGTCTTGTAGTTGTAGTTTTGTTGGGTATCAGGGGTACGCTAAATGATACTACATGGTTGTCTGACCAAGGGAGAGCAGTGACTTGGGAAGAAATCTTTGGGCCCCCACTGCAGAGTGAACTGGGTATGAATAAAAAGTCAAGGATATTTTTTCCCTTGTGGGTGGATTCTGTTATGATCTGGATGAGGTCCAAGGCATTCATGGCTTCTAGAAATGAAGATGTGTGGGTTATAAGGGCTGAGTTAAGGTTGAAGTGACCTATGAGGATGAATGGCTTGTTTTTTGTTGAGTGTGTGTATACCAGTTCAAGTAGAGTTGGAAGTCTATTTTTGAGTTGGTGATCTGTATGTCAGGCAAATAGTTAACTGCTTGTTTTATTTATTTATATTTATTTATTTATTTTTTATACTGCGCTCTTTAGAATCAGTGCGGTTTTACATGTATACTAACAGGTACTTTTTATTCCCTTGTCCCCGAAGGGCTCACAATCTAAGTGTACCTGAGGCAATGGAGGGTTAAGTGGCTTGCCCAAGGCCACAAGGAGTGGCCATGGGACTAGAGACCCCAGTCCCTCCAGCCTGAGGTTGCTTGTCCCCATGTGGGAATTGAACCCCCGGTGTTCCGGCCTGAGGTAACCTGTCCCAACCACTGAGTCACTCCTCCCTGTTTTCAATTACCAGTATGTTAGAGGTATCCATGGTTGCAGAAGTGGTGTTTTTTAACATGTGGTGGCCATATTACAAGGATGAATATTTATTTACCTCTTTTAGTTGGTCTAGCGCAGTTGTGCAGGGTTATTTCTGGTGTGATGAGCTGGTTTTTGAGTGGTTGTCAATCTCTGAACCAAGATTCAGTGACAAACAGAACATCAAGATTATGGTCATTGAAGTAGTCAGATATGGTATGAATCTTGTTATGAGCGGAGCGGCCATTTACTAGGGCACAGTTCAAATATTGTGTGGAAGCTGGTTGGAGTGTGGTGAGTGTGGTTGGATATGTGGTTATGAGCCTATGTTTTCTTTGGTATGGTTGTGGGTATGGTATGCCTCAGTACGGTATAATTCTCTGTCTGTGCAGCATTGAGATCATACCATGTATGATATTGGTTTGGCTGTATAGAGTCACTAGTGAGAAGGAGAGCAGAAGAAGATATTCGGTAGTTGTTGAGGTGATTTGTTAGTTTAAGTGTTCTAGTTTTGGTGCATCTGTTGTGTAGCAAGTTGCTTGAGGATTAGGATTATCCTAGTAGTAGCATTCTTAGCAGGGAGCTTGGTAGCCCTTTGTTTAGGGCGATGTAAGGGAGCATCCATCTATTTGGATTGGCTGCTTCCAGAGGCTGAGCATGAGGAGATTTGCTCCTTTAGTGAGGGGAGTTGGTGCTCCCTACGGTAGGAGATGGGTATAATGGTCTACCCTCCAGTCCACACCTAAGAGCCCTTAGGCACAGGTACACCAGAGAGCTCTTTAAATTTAAATTGTAGAGTTTGAGCAGCTGATTGGTGGGAGTGGGGGAGCAGGGTGGAGTTTACCTCCTCGCTCTGTGCTACTCCTATGTCTGCCAGTGTTGGACTTCTCCTGGCTTCGATCTCATAAGAACATAAGAAATGCCATACTGGGTCAGACCAAGGTACATCAAACCCAGTATCCTGTTTCTAATAGTGGCTAATCCAGATCATAAGTACCTGGCAGTTACCCAAAGTCCACAGCTTCCACAATGCTCATCTTGGGGTAAGCAGTGGATTTCCTGGGTCCTCCAGGAACTTATCCAAACCTTTTTTAAATTCAGCTACACTAACAGTTTTTACTACATCCTCTGGTAATGAATTCCAGAGTTTGATTATGTGTTGAGTGAAAAAATATTTTCTCTTATTAGTCTTAAATGGATTACATTGTAGCTTCATTGTGTGTCCTCTGGTCTTTCAACTTTTTGATGATGTAAACAACCGATCTACATTAACCCAGTCCATTCCATTCATTAATTCATAGACTTCTATCATATCTCCCCTGAGCCTTCTCTTTTCCAAGTTGAAGAGCCCTAATGTTTTAAGCCTTTCCTCATAGGGGTATCCTTCCATCCCCTGTACCTTTTCTAATGCCGTTATATCCTTTTTAAGATACGGTGATCAGAAATGCACACAATATTCAAGGCGTGGTCAAAACCATGGAACGATCCAGAGGCATTATAATATCCTTGGTTTTATTCTGCATTCCTTTCCTTATGATTCCTACCAATCTATTAGCTTTCTTGGCAGCCGCTGTACAGTGGGTGGAGGGTTTCAATGTTTTATTCACGATGACGCCTAAATCTTTTTCCTGGGTGGTGGTTTCTAATGTGGTACCTTGCATCGTTTAACCAAAGTTTGAGTTGTTCTTTCTTAAGTGCATAACTTTGCATTTATCCACATTAAATTTCATCTGCCATTTGGACGCCCAGTCTTCCAATTCATTCAGTCTCTTCGCTATGGCCTTGTCTTCACTTAGTTCCCCCTTTACTCCTCTATCATCCAATGGTCTAAGTGACTGTCCCACAGGCTTTTTGCTACAAATGTACTTAAAAAATTTTATTATGCATTTTTGCTTCCACGGAAAGCTGTTTTTCAAATTCTCTCTTTGTTTGCCTTAATAATTCCTTGAATCTAACTTGGCAATGCTTACATTGTTCCATGTTTTTGTCATTTGGCTCCTTTTTTCATTTCCTGAAAGATGCTTTTTTGTCTGCAACAGCCTCTCTGACCTCACCTTTAAGCCATGCTGGCAGTTTTTTGGCCTTCCTTCCACTTTTCTTAAAGTGTGGAATGGGCTTTCAAGATAGTTCTGGGCTTTCAAGATAGTTTTTTTAAACAATGCCCACGCTTTATGCAAATCTTTAGCCTTTGTAGCTGCTCCTTTTAGTCTTTGTTAACTATTTTCGTCATTCTGTCAGTCTCCTTTTCGAAAGTTAAATGGGAGTACTGTGGATTTCCTTGCTGTCCTTCTTCCATTTATTAAATCAAATGTGATCATGCTATGATCACTATTGCCAAGTGGCCCCAACACCCTTATCTCTTGCACCAGATCCTGCATGCCACTAAGGACTAGGTCCAAAATAGCTTCCCCTCTTATCAGTTCATGAACCAACTGCTTCAAGAAACAGTCATTTATTTCATCTAGAAACCTTATCTTCCTAGCATGTCCTGCTGTGACACTAACCCAGTCGATACCCAGCTTATTGAAATCACCCATTATTATTGTGTTGTTACTTTTGTTAGCTTCCCTGATTTTTTTCAACATTTCATTATCCATCTGTTCATTCTGGCCAGGTGGTTGGTAGTACATCCCCACTGGCATTTTCTTCCCCTTTTTACATGGAATTTCTATCCATAGAGATTCTACAGCATATTTGTTTCCTGCACTGGTGAGTTCTTTAAATTAGTAGTAGAGTTCAAGCTGCTGGTTGGTGAGAGTGGTGGAATGGGGAGGAGCTCACCTCCTCATTCTCTGCCACTCCTGTGTCCATTGGCATCGGGTTTCTCTTGGTTTCACTATCGCACCGGTGCACTCTTTAAATTTAAATGGTAGAGTTTGGGCAGCTGGTTGGAGGGAGCGTGGAGGAACTTATCTCCTCGCTCTGTGCCGCTCCTGTGTCCGCTGGTGTTGGGCTTCTTGCGGCTTTGTTCTCAAGCTAGAGAGCTCTTTAAATTTAAAAGTTAGAGTTTGGGCAGCTGGTTGGTGGGAGTGGGGGAGTGAGGAGGAACGTATCTCCTCACTCTCTTCTGCTCCTGTGTCCGCCAGCATCGGGCTTCTCCCAACATCACTCTTGTGCCAGAGAGCTATTTAAATTTAAATGGTAGAGTTTGGGCAATTGGTTGGTGGGAGCGAGTGAGCAGGGAGGAGCTTATCTCCTTGCTCTGTGCCGCTCCTATATCTGCTGGTGTCGGGCTTCTCCTGGCTTTTCTCTCATGCCAGGAGCTCTTTAAATTTAAACGGTAGAGTTTGGGCAGCTAGTTGGTGGGAGCAGGGAGGAACTTACCTCATCACTCTGTGCCACTTCTGTGTCCGCTGGCATCAGGCTTCTACCGGGTCTTCCATTTGTTTATATATGGAGCACTGAACCCTAGTGGTCATACTACAACATTACTATTTGGGACTATACCCACCATTTTGGAACCTTGCAGCTTCAGGGCAGGAGCAGTGATGGACCTCTACTGCCTCGGTCACTAGACACCAAGAAATTCCCAGGGTGAGTCCTGGGGGAGGGGTGGTGGCTGTCAGAGGTAGGGGGATGTACTTGTCGGGGGGATGTTCTTTTTTCAGGATGAACATTTTTTTCAGAGGGGCACTCTTGTTCAGGGAGGTTTCTGTTCAGAGAAGGCGGTTTCTGATCTGAAGGAGAGCTGTCATCGAGGGGGCAGATTTTGGGGATCAGATAGGAGCAGTTCTTTTGCTGGGGGGGGGGGACTCTTCAGAAGACCTGTTTTCTAGGGTGTTGGGTTGGTTTGTGATGATGACACTTGGGGCTTTATTTGAAGAGGGCCTAGTAGCCATAATGCTATTGGGCTGTCGAAAATGCAGCAGTTATTGACAGTCATGACAGCTAGCATTTGATACTGTCCCATTTGTCTAGTTGCCACCACATCCACTCTGCTCCAAAGCCATCTAAACTTGCTCTGTTTATTGTAGGCTTTTAATTTTGGTTATATTTTTACTATGTGTTAATCTTTTTTTTATTTATTTAAACCGCTTATATATCACCTAATCAGCAATAAGTAATCCAAAGCTATTTACATAAAAACAAATAATACAAGCATCATAAATACAATACAGTCTTACGCACAGGCCAAAACTAATCATTATTATGTGACAATATCCATCCTATGCTTACCACACTTTAGTAAACATGCCTTTTTTTTTATATCAGAGAGTCACAGAATTTCATGGGTTTTCTTGCAAACCTAATTTTGGTTGGCTTGCACATTCTGATTTATAGAGCTTTATTTCAAATCCTTGCAGTAAGTTTTCCAAAAGTAATTTTAGGAGGTTGAAACATATCGATTTAAAACATTTTTAAAAATCTTCAGGGTTTTTTTTATTGTCTGGTATACACGGACTGATATGGCAGAGAACACAACGGTGAAATGATTCTTAGTTACAAACCTATTTTGTAGCCTGACCCTTCAAAAATAATGGTTACACATAAAAATACTCCTGCCAAGAATCCTAAGTAAACCTTTCCTCATAGCTGGTTTTCCAAAAGGCTCCTGAAAAGTCTACCATAGATCTTTGGTTGCTTTACATGACAGCTCCTTTACCAATACAATATCATGGTCAGCGTCTGAGGTGGAATAAGCTTCCCTAGTCGGCGGGGGACAGCAGGCCCGGGGCGCAGCAAAGGTGGGAGGGGGTAGAGGAGATTCCTGCAGCCAGACCATGGCCTTTGGAGGCTGGATCAGGGGTCGGGTTGCGGGGAATGAAGATTCTTGTCTGGCGGCCGGAGATCGTGGCTCCTCAATGCAGCTGCGGTGTCATGGCACTGGATGCCATGGTGCCATGGCTCCATTCAGGAGCCTTGGCTGAGTTAGCCGGGCTAGGCCTCTACGTGCAGGCCAACCAGAATCAGGGTCCCAGCCTGCATGTACAGCCTTGTACATGATTCTGATCCCATGGGATTAGACGTACCCTGTAGGATCAGAATCTTGCCAACCTGTGTTTGTCCGGTTCTGATCGGGTGCACAGACGGCCGGGACGTCCAGGACAGAATCGGACCCCTAATGTTTTAAAAATTGCTTGGCAAAGGTGAAACACATGAATAGTGCCAAAGAAGGGCATATATTTGCCACTGTATACAATCAGAAGAGACATTTTGATTAAAGAAAACATGCTGAATAAAAAACTGCACCACAAGGGGGTTTGCACGCATGACCAGTGCTGAATGCACACGTAAGTGCTGATTTTTCCATGTATACATTTAAGGGCAATACTAACCCTTCCGAGTTTTGCAAATTTGCATATCCACAGGGAACTGATTAAGTAGCTGTCTGCCAAATGTCAAATGTGTTGCATTTGGAAATAGTTTTGAATGTTAGAGAGGTAAGCACAAATCCACAGGTCCAAACAAAGAGAGTCACGTGCGACTCAAAGCAGGTGTAAATAACCAACAGAGAAATCTTGCAAGGTAGACAAGTATTGCCATTCCAAACCATGGAATAATGCATACTTTAAAGAACTGTCCAAAGCGCATCCTGCATATATTTACATAGGGACCCTTTTACTAAGGTGCAGTAAGTTTTGAGTAACTATTAACACTTCGTAAGTGTAAACGTGATGCGCTGTCAGTGGCGTGTCGAGCATGTTCCCACGCAGTTATCATACTGATCCATACCCTAACGCGTGACACTTAATGCTACTCAGTGAGCTGATGTGAAGTGCATCTGCGCTAACTGCAACACTGACCATGCACAATAAGTCCCCCCATGCTAACTCCACTCTCCTTCCCTAACTCACCCATTCCCTAACCCGTCACGCAATATGGGGAATTTGTGCATGGTAACGTTTATGCCAGTGTAGCAAAGCTACTGCAGCCCTGTGCTAACAGTTACCATCCACTAAATTGTGTGTTAACCACTTACTCAGTTTAGCAAAAGGCCTCCACAGTGTCTGTTATAAAATGCACTTCTTACTTGTAACTTCATAAACTCCCATGTACTAATGTGCCTATTTGGGGCCTATTTTATAAAATGAACTATGTGTATACTTTACAAAACAGAGGCATAAAGAGGCACCTCGTCCTAGTCACAGTGTATTTCTAGGGGTTAGTCCCCCAAGTATTGTTACTATGTACTCTTCCCCACTTATAGTGGACTAACAAAATAATTCTTGTTTGTATTGCTGTGATAATTGTATTTCCTTCTATAGTTGCAAGTCTTATTTGTTTTCTATGTTCAAGTGTTCTTGATCTATTGTAATAACCTATTTAAAAATAAAAAACAAAAAAACCAAAACAAAACAGAGGCATAAAGAGGCACCTCATCCTAGTCACAGCAGTTCTACCTTCTTTAGGGCAGGCCTAGATCTTGCAAAAAGGCACATAAGTTATAGTATTTTATAAAATATGCCCATAAATATGGGCTTCACCTGTGCTTCTCCCAAGCTCTGACTCTGTGTAAGTCCATACTAAAAGTACACCCGATAGGACTTAGACACGTGCTTACAGAATAGTTGCTGTCTAAAACCTGCACGATGCACGTAAGAGCCCTTTACCCACGCAAATCCTTTAAAATAGGACCTTCTGTACATAAATGGCACATATCTTTGGTTTTTTTTGAGAACTAGTTAACAAAGTGTGCATGCTGAAGATATCTGCATAGTTTGGAGCTTATGTTTGTGCAAGCAGCAAAGAGGGAGGGTAATTGTGTGTTTGATTTTCAAAATTATACACGCATGGTTGATTTCCCCCCTTGAAGATTACTGTTTGCGTGGTTAACGCACATAACTTGTGTATGTTCACAGATGCTTTGAATAGCACAATTTTCCAACAGGCTATTTTACTCAGATAAATCAATATGCACTTATGCCAAGGCCTTAGAAATGCACCTTCTCTATACATAGCAGGAAGTATTCTCAATAAGAAAGTTCCTTCAGTCACAATTAAGGGAGTCTTTTACTGTACTAAAGAGCTCTACTTTGAATTGGCACATGTGGTTAGCAAACAGCTGACATAACAGTTATTGCGCTGCCGTAACACTTGGTGGGTAGTTTGATAAAGGTATTATCACGCATACATGCTAGTATACTGTATTTGCTGCTTATACTGTAGAATTACCGCACTTACAAGTACACGCAATGAGAACACATGCACTTGTATGTGACTTTGCAGTAGGTGTGTTCAGGGATAGATTTTAGGTGGATCATGGACAGAGCATGATTTATGCATGCACTTTATACTATACATGTGATTGTACATACTTTATATATGAAAACTTATCTCTGCTTCGTTTTAGCCACAATTTCTGCAATTTTTGTGAGGCAATTTAAAATAGACATACGAGTATGTTTACCAAGCCCTACTCTCATAATGTGGGTTTGGGTCGCATTACTAGTGCAATGCACCATGCTAGATGAAGGGGGCGAGGACAGCCATCCCCCTGAATTAATGTGTCTTGCTGCATTAAAACCGCCACAGAGAGCAGCAACCGCCACCCATTTTGCTGGCCGTAGTTGCTCCCCTCCAAATACAGGCAGTGCAGGCTTTCAAGGTCCGCCCCAGTGACGCTACAGTGAGAATGTCCATGCCCCGCCTAGTCCCCCCCCATACGTGCACTACCCATGCAGGATGTTGTTTTTTTTTTTTTTTTTTTTAGAGGGGGCCACTGTGCTAATTTTTAGCATGATGCCAATAACACATGCTTACTCCACACTATACAGGTAACACCCTTTAATAAACATGCGCCATAGGCACTTAAGTATCATTATAAAATAGGCCCAAAATAGCACCTACTAGCTCTCCTAGTCTTGGTGACTTTTTAGAAAACTACTCTCCACACATACACTATTTCACTCTCTAAGTGGAATGGGGCACAAAATTGGCAAGCTGTGGGCACTTTGCAGTTAGCACATGATAACTTACCAGGCATTGTCATCGTTGCAGATAGTACAAGTCACGTAACCCTAACACGCTGGAGATAGAAAGCACATTTGTGCTGTTAGTGCAGTTAGCATGCAGTAAAAGGGTTTTCTTCTATGGTAACTTCCTGGGCAGATACTGGGAAGACCCACCAAAAGTTACTGCATGGTGAATTTGTCCTTACTACAGGATAAGTTTAGTAAAAAGGCCCCTAAGTTAAACAAAAATAAAAAAAGACAAAACAAAACCTCACCATGAAAGACCTGTGAAAGGAGGAATATAAAGAAAATCTAAGAAGTCAGTATCAAAAAGCACTTATGTCGAATGTCTGCGTGAGTGCCCCTGTGAGAAACAGCGACCATCACACAGTGTGGTTTGAGATAAAAGCCATAGTACAGGCCAATCACAGCAAGCTCAAAGTCCTAAACTTCAAAAACACTGACTTCAATAAAATGGTCGAGTACTTAAAGGAGGAGATGACGGGGTGGAAGGACATGAGAGAAGTGGAATTGCAATGGGCTAAACTAAAGGTGGCAATAAAAGGGGCAACAGATAAATATGTAAGAAAAGTAAATAAAAACAAGAGGAGAAGGAAACATATTTGGCTTTCCAAAGAGGTGGCTGCTCAAATAAAGGCAAAAAACACAGCTTTCGCAAAATTCAAAAGCTTGCAAACACACAGAAATGAATACAGGATCAAGCTCAAAGAGTCAAAAAGAGAAATAAGGATAGCAAAATCAAAGGCAGAGGAAAAGATGGCTAAAGATGTTAAGGGTGGCGACAAAACTTTCTTCAGGTATATTCGGGAAAGGAAGAAGATCAGAGTTGGAATTGCAGGACTCAAGTGCTGGGAAAGGACTCGTGGAAAGTGACACTGAAAAAGCAAAATTGCTAAACAAATACTTCTGCTCTGTTTTTACTAAAGAAGATCCTGGAGATGGACCAGTTGTGACTCCCAAATATAAAAAATGGGAATGAAGTAGATACCACACCATTCACAGAAGGTGAGGTGTTAGAACAATTTGCTAAACTGCAAGTGGACAAAGCCATGGGACCGGATGGGATACATCCCAGGATACTGAAAGAGCTCAGAGAGTTTCTTGCAGGACCGTTAAAGGATGTCTTCAACATATCCTTGGAAACAGGAGAGGTTCCTCAGGGCCGGAGAATGACTGATGTTGTACCTCTACACAAAAGTGGTGACAGGGAAGAAGTGTCAAACTACAGGCCTGTGAGCCTTACCTCGGTGGCAGGAAAAGTAATGGAGGCGCTCCTGAAAGAGCGAATAGTGAACTTTCTCAAAACCAACAGGTTGCAAGATCCGAGGCAACATGGTTTTACCAAAGGGCGGTCTTGCCAAACAAATCTGATTGAGTTCTTTGACTGGGTGACAAAGGAACTAGATCAGGGGCATGCAATGGATGTCATCTACCTGGATTTCAGAAAAGCCTTTGATACTGTTCCTCATAGAAGGCTTGTCAATAAACTCAGTAGCTTGGGTATGGGTCCCAAGATGGTAAACTGGATCAGAAATTGGTTGACTGACAGACGACAGAAGGTGATGGTACATGGAGCTCACTTGGATGAGAGGAAGGTGATTAGCAGGGTGCCCTAGAGTTCGGTCCTGGGCCCGGCACTGTTCAATATATTTGTGAGTGATATTGCTGAAGGACTGAATGGAAAAGTCTGTCTTTTTGCAGATGACACAAAAATTTGCAACAGAGTGGACTCCCCCGAAGGAGTGGTTAACATGAGGAAAGATCTACAAAAGCTGGAAGACTGGTCTAATGCTTGGAAACTACGATTTAATGCAAAAAAGTGCAGTGTCATGCACTTGGGTAGCAGAAATCCAAGGGAAATGTACATGATAGGGGGCGAGAGGTTGGTATGCACGGTTCAGGAGAAAGACCTTGGTGTGATTATCTCTGATGATCTCAAGGTGGCAAAACAGTGCGACAAGGCGGTGGCAAAAGCCAGGAGGATGTTGGGCTGCATACAAAGAGGGATTACCAGCAGAAAGGAAGAGGTACTTATGCCACTGTACAAGTCACTGGTGAGGCCTCACTTGGAATACTGTGTTCAGTTTTGGAGACCATATCTTGCAAAAGATGTAAAAAGACTGGAAACTGTTCAGAGGAAGGCGACCAAAATGATTTTGGAGCCTGTGTCAGAAGCCTCATGAGAAGAGACTTGAAGATCTAAATATGTACACTCTGGAGGAGAGGAGGGATAGGGGAGAGATATGATTCAGACCTTTAAATACTTAAAGAGAAATGATGAACAAACAAACCTCTTCCAAAGACGGGGAAGCTGTAAAACTAGAGGGCATAACATGAAGCTGCAAGGGGGTAAATTGAAAGGCAATGTCAGGAAATATTTCTTCACTGAAAGGGTGGTGGATGCTTGGAATGCCCTCCCAATGGAAGTGGTGGGGGCAAACACGGTGACAGAATTCAAAACAGCATGGGACAAACACAGTGGATCCCTTTACAGCAACAGGATAAAAACAAAATAAATGGTACCATCTAAATTCTGTACCATCTAACATCTCAAATAGGGGTGTCCTACAAGGAATGGTGGGTTCACCCCTAAACAAAGACACGGGGAGGGGTGGCCTGCACAGAGCGACAGGTGCACCTACTCTTGCCATCTTGCTGAGCAGACTAGATGGACCATGCTGGTCTTTATCTGCCGTCATTTACTGTGTTACTATGTTACTATGGTTTGTCAGTGGAAGGCTACACTAAGAATGGGACATAGGAGTGCTACTTCCCTCCCCAATCTGAGTATCCCTTAAGGAAAACTTTATCCATGAGGCAACCTTGTATGGTTTAAAGGTCCACATGACCCCCACGGAAGCTTAATCGTTATTCTTCACTACTGGCACAAGTACAATAGCAATTTACTAATCTGTCTTTCTTCAACCATTTTGTGATGACTAAGTTCAACTTCATGCACTAAATAATTTTTACAAATGTAGATCATAAACATATCAGCAGATAAGGACCATGCCCTCCCTGTCCCCAAGACATACCAGTCGTTTCTGCTAGACTGTTCTGGCTAAGGTCACCCCATAATTCTTTGTCAGATAGGCTTGATTTCCTTCTCTGTATCAGCTCTGGTCATCAGCCTTCCTTGGCCTTATCATCACCCACTGCAATAAGAGGCCTAATTATTAACGTGTGGTAAGGATTTACCATTAACATGCATTAGTAGCAAGAAAACCTCTGTGATCACGTTTTGCATCAAGAAGAATGTGGTTGGCACGTGTTTATGCATGTTAACATGTGTTAACATGCATAAACACAGTGTCTGTAACTGTGGAAAGAAGACCACAACATTTCTGTAGATGCCATTAAAGTTTCTATGATAATAATCTGTCTGATAGTTAATGTACATTACCGTAGCATGCATAAACACCTGTGCCCCTTCCTAGCCCCTTTTCACCCCTTCCTTACATTTAAATGCAATCAAATACAATCTAAATACAAAGAAACATAAGTATCAGATTTAATTCATGGTACTGGTATTAACTACTTGTTAAGGATTTTTTAACACGTTAATCATGACTGAATTCAATGTGCCTCAAGCTACCAATTTAAAGGTGTGAGTTAAATTCAAATAAATAATAATTCCTAACCTTTTAGGGCCAATTATGTTAGAAAATCTATTCAATTTAATTATATAAATTTGAAAATGAGTGCTACTTTCCTTCTTAATCCAAATGCTTCTTAAAGAAAAATACTTTACCCTTCAGGCACCCTAGAAGGTTTTAAAGTCCACATGACAAAAGCACAGGTGCTTAATAATTATTTTTCATTGCTACCACAACAAATGGGATGTTTTAAATCATAACTTCATATTTCCAGGTTAGCTGTTGGGTTATTTTTTGTTGCTTTAAAATAAGTTAAAAAATTTTTTTAAAGAGCTTATTTGTTTGCTCTAGGGCTTTTTTTTTTTTTACCTCTAGTTCAAAGGGGAAGAAAGTTAATAATACTCTGAAGTCACAGCACTTCTGAGGTGTTCACTGGGCTGCCTTGGAGTCAGGATTTTCAGATTTTTAAACAGCCTACGGACCTCAAAATCCTCTGCCATCCTAAGAGGAACTCCTTGAAAACCGAGGTATTTATTCTGACTTTTTCACATCATATGCTCTGCCTCTGTGCTTTTTTAAAGGATGTTTTTAAATCATGATTTTATATTGCTGCATTAGCTTTTAGATTATTTTTTGTGGCTTCAGTAGAAGAGGATTTTTAAAAGAGCTTGTTTGGTTGCTGTAGGGCTTCCTTTTTTACCTCTAGTTCAAAGGTAACAAAGACTAATAATACTCTTTGAAATCATCCCATTTCTGAGATGTTAGTTAGCTGAACTCTCTGGGAGTCAGAAATTCAGAGCTTTATAACAGCCTATACACCTCAGAATCCTTTGAGGACAAACCTAAGAGAAGCTCTTTGCAAACGTAAGTATCAGAGCCTCTGCAGCTGAAGTGGGAGGAAGGAATGCTGGTGTGGCCTTTAGGATTCTAAGGGAGAAATAGTGGTTTGGCATGAGCTGTGGCTGCAAAGAAGAAAACAAAATATTTCAACTTGACTAGCGACTAGTATTATTGCCATAAGGCTGTGTCTGGTGCAAGGGAAGACTTTAAAGTAGATGAAACAAAACACAAAGAATGTCAAACCTAGCTTGTTTCTGGGGTTTCTTTGCCTTGCTATATCAAAGCACAAAAAAGAGTGATTCAAGCAGGTTTTTTTTTCCAGAAAGTGTTGAGAGCTGCTGCAACATACAGCAAACATATACAGTAGGCACCCATTTTGGCTCTGATTTTCATAGGGTGCTGTGTGGGCTTTAGGATTCTAAGGGAGAGAGATATAATTTTGCCTGTCACTGGGGTAGGAAACACTTTGATACAAAGGCAGTGGCAGGAGAAGTTACAAAAATCTATGTATTCCATTGCAGAATCATAAGATATAGTAATATTTTTTGCAACAGTCTTTTTCATGTATTGTCTGTGACAGCAGTTATGAAGTTGGGAGGGGATGGAGCACTTTTCATAGGATAGCAAAAGATAAATACTGATTTAAAAGTAGAAGCTGCTATACAGGCACAATCTGGTAGAATCCAGTCCCATTGGATAATTTTAGCTTCATATGGGCTATGAGCAAACACATTTCATCAGAGGCATGCAGCTTCACCAGGCGCTGTGTCCCAGGACCAAGCCAAAGCAGATCATAATGACTGGGAAGGGCATGTCTGGAAAACTAAATGATGATAGAAAAAAATAAGGGATGGAAGACAGGAGCTGTACTAGTACAAGTAAGCAGAAAGGCACAGGTGTTTCTAGAATATGGTTTGGGATCCTCTAGTCCATTGTCCAAGCTAAAGAGAGATATCTTTATAAGGAGAGTAGAAAGAGCTGTAATTTCTGATTCAATTGAGATAGCCAGGTGCCAATGGCATCTCCACAGAGGGACAAAGGGAGATTGACATGGTGCAGGGTATGGAGACATGAGAGAAACAGGAAGTGAAAGAAAACCAGCCTCCTAGCAGATGCGCTATATTCCCTGCTGAATGGAACAAAAATATGGAGGTACACAGCAGAACTGTGTATGTAGCAGCCGTTTTGGGACTCCTGGGCAGGAGATGAGAGCTGATGTTTCCTCATGGTCTGCTCTTGAAATGTAACAAACTTTCTCTTTCTCAGACCCCACCTTCTCCAGCAAGAGCCACGGAGAAGCTGTGAGGCACGATAATTGCCAATAACAGACTTCTGGATCTTGCTGCCAGTTTAAATGAGACCAGCTGAAAGACTGGCAGAGGTATGGAAAGGAATTTTAGCAGATTCGTTCAAATGTGATCTGGAATGTCCGAGACAGAGCATCTGAAAAAAATGCAGGCACGTCCAGATGCAGATATGATTTCACAAACTTGGACATGACCAATAGGGACGTCTGCAAGGGCGTTTACTTAGACATTCCAGAACTGTATCTTGGAACACAGATGTCTAAGATAGCATAATGGTTAGAGTAGTGGGTTAGGAATCGGGCAGCCAGAGTTCAAATCTTGCTGCTGCTATAGTCAAAATTGTTCTGAGTACTGGAGATAATAGAGTGCTTTCTTCTCTACATCCTCCAGATCTTTTTTACCTAAAACAAGTTTGTTCATCACTATGCGTGCCTCAGAGCAGGTTTAAAGTTAGACGTGATGCCGGACATTTCTGTGATCAGATTGGGATGTTCTAGTCCCTGGGGATGCCTTAACATGCCTCTAGGTTCCTGGGAATGCCTCCTCCATACCCCTGTTCAGATACACTCTGAAGACGTTCCCACAGCTGGCTTCTAAAATGGCCCAGGAGACAGTCTCTGTACCTTGGACTCTTCTATGCCCATTTTCGGATATCCAAAAGTATGAATATGGTTTCTAAAATAACCTCCATAATGTATACCTCCATCTTGATGCTGTTCACAATACTGTATCCCTGATTGCTGTTCATGTATGAGTACAGCCTAGTATATTCCTGACAGCGGAGGCTACCACAGCCTGAAACAAGATGTGCTTTCACCCCAAACTTTTAATATAGAAAATCTGACTGAAGCCTTCTCACAGTGCTGCCACCTGCTGCTTTTGTTGAATTCCTATCCATGGAGTAGCTCTATCATTTGTCCAACCTTCACTCTTCTTTGGTTCAGGGGTAGAGATTCTCCTCATAATTGCAGCCATCTTTCTCCTTGATCTGCCCTTATTTTTTTGATAGATATACAAGGACAGGCACTCAGTGCAAATGGGACAGTTGGGATCCATCAGACATCTCCCATATTGAACTGTTCAGGCCCTTCTTGAGTCCTAATTGCTGTGAATGGGATTTGTTGGAGTCACGACCCATGAATTGGACAGTAGCCTGGATATCCTTCCCACTCTGGATGCCATTGCTGAGGTGCCATGTCCTAATGTAACTATGGATGAATATGACTTGAGTGAACTACTTTTCCATGGTGGAAAGTTCTTGAGCCCCTGATGAAGGCCTAGCAGCCGAAACACGCGTAGAGACACCTCTAGGACATTGTGATAAAGCGCTTTATAAGTCTACCATGGTGTACTATGATACCTGTTCTTTCCTGGTCCTGGCTCTCTGTGGGCTTGTGTATTTTTCTTAGTTGCCTTCTTGAGTCAAGGACACAGTGGCTCTCTGCATCTATGCCCTAATTGCTTTGACTTTTCCTGGCAACTCTTCTTCACCCTCTGACTTTGCACTTTTGTATATCCCTTTGGCTTGTTATTATACTCCTCTATTCTGCTACCTGCTTTGACATGCAATTCCTAACAATCTGACTCTGGGAGAAACTGAACCCAGCCACATAGGGGCTATTACCATCCTACCATCGTCAGTGAGTTTTGAGCTTTTTCTTCAGAATTCTTTTCAAATTTCCATTACGGGATTTCAGAGGGTCTGGAAGGGGAGCACAGCTACTATTATACATTTGACTAGAGAACAGTGGGCTCAATATTCAAAGGCATTTACATGGTTTTCAGTCTGTTAATGCTTCTGAATATCTGTGGGTGCTGCCGCCGCATATCCGAGTGCTAACTGGTTAGCATTGAGGCATTCCTGGGCTGGTCTGGGGCATCACCCACCCATAATCGGGCAGCAGTGATATTGAGCCACAACCTGGTTATGGCTTTGCGGTGAAAGTCAAATGCAGCAAAGGCTGGCCTTTTACCATGGAAGTTAACTGGACAGTGGCTGAATATCATCGCTGCCCAGTTAACTTCCTGCAAATCCAGGCAAGCTGGATATTCAATGCCAGGGATGGATATAGCCTCAGCATTGAATATCAGGGTTTACATTTTGGTGTGAGTGGTGGCAGCTGGCTGTGTTAGATCAGCTAGCCACGACTGCTGAATATGAGGCCTGGTATTTCCATCAAGAGGGATGAGTATGGAGTGCTGACAGAGGAAGGGGACATCTGCCTAGCCAGTTTGATAGCTGAATCAATCCAGGCTATCATGGGGTTACAGACTGCTCTCATATCCACCATCCTCCATTACTGTACTCGTCAAGCCATTAACTAAGAAAATTTTAGATTGTTCTGAATGACCGAAGTGCGCTGTATAAATGCTTCTTCCACCTTGGGGGTATCTTCCTCTGTACTTAATGTTCCAGGGCTGGGAGAAAATTCCTGATGATCAGAACTCAAACTCGTGGGCACACAGCTTAGCTAAAGTTACCATATTCCTGAGGCACCGGGCACGTGCTGCCTTGTCTGTTCTTGTGTTGGTTTAGGGCCTGCATCTGAGTGCTGTGCTGTGCTGTGCTGCTGCTTCGGGCGTAATTTAGAGCCATGCAGCTGATCTGGGTGCTCGGACTGTCTCCTTGCTATTTTGCACTTCTCAAAGTGACTTGGTGTGCTTGCACCAGTATGGTGCTACTTTGCCCTCTTCCCTTATCTGAGGCGTTCACTGTGCTTTTTGTACTGCTTTACCCTTCCGATGGTGGTTTTTGGTACTCATCCCATCACTGTACTTACTCTTTGTCCTTCTTGTGGTGCCTCTGGGGGGTTTGTAGTGCAGTTACATATGCCTGCCATCAAGTTTTAAGTAGGCTTGATTGAAAATAGATGGCAAAACTGACAGTTTCATTGCAAGATAGCTTATCCCATAGACTTTAAATAGGGCTAAATGGTTTGGCTCTCGAAGACTAACAGAAAGGGTATATTCTGACCAACAAAAACAAGCCCAAAAATCTTTGGCATGTCATGCCTAATAGATATTGATGTCCATAGTTTGGGAAATAAAGTTTTGGTTTTAGAGGCTGTAATGGAAGAGGCTGACTTGGATTTAGAGACCAGGGTTCAAGTTCCACTAGCACTCCTTGTGGCCTTGGGCAAGTCACTTAATCCTCCATTGCCTCAGAAAAAAGGCCTGGTAATCTACTTCCAGTCATACTGCCAAGAAAAACCAGCTGCTGCTGGGTCGCCAGGAGTCAGCATCGACTCGAAGGCACACATTGCATTGCATGGAAACATGATTCACAAAGGACCAGTAGTAAGATATAATTAAATTATGCTATAATCTATTCAGGAAGGAGAAGGCAGTAAAAAAGAAAGGAAGAGTGGCACTCTGGGCCCCATTCTGTTCGGGGCCTGTCTGGACATCCAAAAATCTGGATGGGCTGGATTTGCACCCATTTCTGCACCCACGGGAGTTAATTCCCACAGGAGGAGAATCGGGTGCAAAAGGCCTGGAAGGGCAGGACGTGCCGCAATTCTGTGCCACCAGATGGACTGCTCCAACCCTGTCTCACCCAGCCAAAGTGCCTGCATGGAGTCCCAGTGCTGTGGTGTCCCATTGCCATGGCAGTGGGATACCATGCAGGAGCTCTGATCTGCCGCACAAGTAAGAAGATCCTGTTCCACACCACCTGACCCACAACGTGGCCTTTCAAGGCCAGGATCAGGCCATGGGGAGCCTCCTGCCCTGCTCATCTGGTCTGGGGGGGGGGGGGGTCCTGCCGCAATAGCTGCTCACATCAGGGGGACTTATTCCACCCCCATGGTGGAATAAGTGCCCCATCTACTTCCTCAGGCCCGGACATACAGGGCTGTGACTGAAATTGGCCCTGTAAGTCCAGGGTCACGGTCCTGCCTCCACCCCGCCCACACTCCTCCTCTGGCCGTCCCCTGCCCATTCCTGTACAGAGCTCCCCACACATCTCCTGTGTACATGCAGGGAGTTTTGGGCATGGAATTGGCCCCAAGAACCAGACGTACAGCCCCGCTATTCCGACATCAGAATGACCCCCTAGATGTAAAAAGTAATACTGAAGCAATACAATTGCAGGGCTGATGACGTAAGGAGGATACACCGTGGATTAATCTAGACAGAGGGAAGGGGAAATCTATTTACATTGCTGTCATATACAGACCTCCTTCACAGGCAGATATGGACAGAGATTTAATTGAAGACATTCACAATATTGTTATGAAATGAGAAGTGCTACTGATAGATAATTTCAACATGCCAGATTTTGATTAGGATACCACTGCAGCAGTGTGGTTATGAGTGGAGAGATCCTGAATTCTCTAATGCAGTGCTTTTGAAACTTTAATCTCGTATGACTCCATTTTAGCAACTGAAAGTTCATGTGACCCCCAAATGATGAGGAAATCAAACTGGCAGATCTCCAGCCTCCTTTTCTTTCCTCCACTCATCTAAAGCAGGAAGGCAGCAGAAACAGAAATGGCAACAGCCTGTGTTTACAGACCCCAGTACTCAGCTTTGCTTTCCAGCTTAATAGAAAGCTTATTCAGGAGGGCCAAGGGCCTGTGAATGTTCACTGGCTCACTGATCACATGCTGACTGGTGACTTGGCATAGGTCATAGTGAAAGTCCTGAGAGATGGAAAATGGCCATGTTTTTGTGACCCCATCCACTGATGATGTGATCCTATTTGGGGGTCCTCAGCCCAAGTTTGGGAACTGCTGCTCTAGTATGAGAAGTGTTTGGTAACTAGTAATTGAACTCATGTGAGAGAGGGTCATACTGGACCTGGTGGTTACAAATGAGGAGAGTGTTTGATGTTATAGTGGGTGATAATCTGACATCCAGTGATCACTGAATAGTGTGACTCAGTATCAGGACGCATGTGGAGGTGGTTCATTCAAAAGCGAGGGTCATAGACTTCAGGAAAACGAGCTTTGTTAAGATAAGGGAACGCTTCAAGGAATCATTACCTGGATGGGAATGTCTGGGGGAAGTAGAAGAGCAGTGGATGAAACTGAAAGGATACGTTTTAAAGGCAACAAACCCTTTAGATAGTAAAGTAAATAAGAGGAAAAGAAGACCACTGCTTTTCTAAATAAGTAGCTGAAAAGATAAGAAAAAAGAGGTTAGTCTTCCTAAACTAAAGAGACTGCAGAAAGAGGAAGACAAGCAACAGTATCTGAAAAACAAATATGAGGAGGGAAGGTATTCCTGAAAGCAAAAATTCAAATGGAAGAAAAAATAGCCAGTTCAGTAAAATTGAAAGACAAGACTTTTTTTTTCTGTTTTAGATACATGTTAGTGACAGAAGAAAATACAAAAGTGATATTGCTAGACTCAAGGGTAAAAGAAAGGAATATGTAGAAGCTGGTGAGGATAAAGTCAAAATGGTTAAAAGATATTTCTGTTCTATGTTCATAGATGAAGTGCTGAGAGTAGGACCTCAGAAAACAAACACAAAATTGGAAGTGAGGTGGATCTCGGTTGATTTTTCAGAACATTGTATTCATGTGGAGTTAGCTAAATTAAAAATAAACAATGGGATAGAGCCGAATGGGATATATCAGATGGTACTGAAAGACCTTAGAGAGGTTCTGGTGGAATTAGTGCTAGAGGACTGAAGAAGGACAGATATGGTCCCTCTCCACAATAGTGGAAGTGAGGAGGAGGTTGTTAACTACAAGTCAATTAGTCTGACCTCTGTAGTAAGTAAATTAATGGCAACACTACTAAAACAAAGGATACAGCAGTGTGGTTTGGCTAGAGGTACATCTTGCCAGATGAATCTCATTAATTTGTTGGGTGACCAGAGTGTTTGTTCAATAGAAAGCACTAAATGTACTGTAGTGTACTTAGATTTTAGTAAAGTTTATGGCTCAGTTCCACATAGCAACTTATATACAAACTAGGCCTTGGGATGGGTCATAAAGTAACTGACAGAAACTGGTTGAGTGGAGGTAACAAAGGGTAATGGTAAAATGGAAAATAAATAGAAAATATAACAACATTATAACAATAAAATGATAAAATACAGCAAAACAACAAAGTAAAAAACTAAAATATAATTAATAAACAACAAAAATAAATTAAAAGTAATTAAAAGCTAACAGAGACTGGAGAAAGAAAAACAGAAGGAGGAAAGTATTGGCTGCTTCTCAATGCCCTCCTCAAACTCATGCACAAGCCCCTCAAAGCTCTCTCTGAGATTTGGCTTAAGCCATTCCAAAAAATTAAGGGTCCCTTTTACTAAAGGGCACTATGGTGTTGCACCAAACATGGCAAAAGCTCTGAATCGATCATGCGTTAGATGCAACATCTCCTTGTTAAATGTCAGGGGCATGGAAAGTATTTCCCTGGCATTTAATGCAGAGCCCTGCCTCATATTATGTGTAGTGTTAACATTGAGGTGGCATTAGGTGATCCTGCATTGTATAGTTAGCGTGGTGTGAACCCCGTGTTAACTCCACAGAGCACACTATACCCATTCACGACCCTAATGCAAGTTAGACAGCACAGGAATCATCCCATGCTAATTGTCATGGCCCTATGCTAGCTATCAATGCATGTCTCAGTGTGCATTCAGCATGTACCAGAACATACAGCATCAGTTAATGCCCTTTAGTAAATGACCCTCTAAGGCTCTAAGGCCTAATTAACTCTCAGTTTTAAAATAAAACAGTAAAGAGTTCCATAGCATGAAAGCTTGATAAAAGAAAGCAGTGTCAGGTGTAATCTGAAGATATGCAGATGAAAGTAGAATGGACTTGCTTGTGAACAGAGTATCAGAATTGAAACATAAGGAGTTAATAAATGTGATAAGTACTCTATCTGTCCTGAGTGAAAAGCTTTAAATGTTAGGACTAGAAATTTCAATTTTATTCTGTACATAACCAGGAGTAATACTAAGTTGTCAGAAGAGGTATTCAAGAATTCCAGAAAGCATGGGACAAACATAAAAGATCTCTAAAGGAAATAAAGGGACTATTGTAGTAGATATAAAAGGGCAGACTAGATGGGTCATGTGGTCTTTTTCTGCCATTATGTTGGAGAGTGCATTAGTGCCACTGAGTATCCCGGTTGTTACAATTAATGCAGTTAGCAGGTCTGTTAACCGTGTTAATCACGGTGTTTTAAAAGAGTTATGGCTGGAACTTTTATAATCCAGCATACATTCAAGATACACTTAGGAGCATGTTTACTAAAGGTTAATGTGTGTTAAGTAAAGTTAACGGACATTAACTGCTCCCACTGGCCATTCATTAGTGCTCCCACTGTCCATTCATTTCTATGGGCCATTGCAGAAGTTAATGCACATTAACTTTTAGTAAACATGTCCTATGGAAATAAGAAGGAATTTGGTTTTATGCCAAACCCTTTCTGCTCTTCCTAGTTGTTGTTTCAGCAAGAAGTTTCCATGTTGCTTCCTGGATCAATGAACAGCAGAGGAGGTATGCCATTCACTAAGTTATTGAGAGTTGCATTCCAGTTAATAATTTGTTCAGGCAAATAAAGAGAAGAACATTTTGCAGGAACAGAGGAATATTTCGTGACTAACAAATATAAATTGATAGAAGCTAGATTCCTCGATAACCTGAAATGAGAAGACGTTGCCTTAACAATAAGTCCAGTAAGATGTAAAACAAAAAAAATGGAATGATTGTCCAGGGTAGCATCAGACTTTTCCAAAATAGGAGAAAGAGAGTTTGGTGAAAAAACGTAGGGATATGTTTACTAAGCAGTGGTAGCGGCTTCTGTGCGATACCGAAGCCACTGCCCCATCGAAGTACCACTGCTTAGTAAACATATCCCTAAGTCTAGAACGTGACCAACAATATGATTGGAAACAGAATGTGCTGAGTGAAACCTACAATACTGTGTCTGAATGTAACTAGTCTTGATTGTCTCCTGAAAAGGCGTGAGCTAAATATTAATAACAAATAAATATATTGAGTTTGGTATTAAAGTCAATTTTTCTCATAAGAATTAGAAGTTGTTGGATGTAAAATGAAGATACCCAGTATGGTTAAGCTATTATATTTAACAGCTCTATCAGACAAAAAGGAAATTGCTTTATCCCCAAAACTTACTGATACAATAGGAGGACAGTAAATTAAGAGTAGATAGGAAGAAGAACAGGCAGTGAGTTTTAGTAATAACATTTGGTTACATCAATCTGAGAAATATCTACTTCATCCCATGCAATGGTAGTTCTGAGTTTTCTGTTTTAAATGCAAATGAAAATCCCAGAGGTATACTTTGATGTAAGTATGCAGTGTCACCATCTTTAAGCCATGTTTCAGTTAAACATATGACTGCTAATTTTATAAGGGGGCACCTATTTTTAGGCACCAACAATGCATGTAAATGTCAATATTTTAGTTATTTACAAGTACAAGTAGCCACTTATACATATAAATGACTGCTTATAAAATATCAATTAGCATGAAAGCTTATGCGTTGTTTACATGTCATGTACGTTCACTGTGGGCAAGCACATAGGCAAAATTGGAGCAAGGATGGGCAGTACAAGCAAGTACATGTGTTCTTGGCCACTTACACTAGCATTTTATAAAGACAAATATGTGCATACTTGATTTTATACAATAGGCACATGAAAAAGCACGTTAAATAGGAATGACTATATAAAATTACCCTCAATATGTCTAAATAGTCTTGGACCGAGAATTGATTAGTCTTGCTTTTAATGCAAGCCCGTTGTTTATCAGTGCTTAATAAATAAGTGTTCTGGGCAAGGACTGAGGTGGAGAATGGGAGTGCCAGTCAGTGACAGCACATGGGATGTTACCGTGCACTAGCTGTTATGACTGCCGATAGTATGGCTGCACTTACCACCACCTCAAGAGGTGCCAGTTAAGGTGTGGTAAGTGCAAACACAATGGGCCCAATTCAGCAAGGTGACTTGCGGGGCTGCCCGTATTCCCCCACAGACTCTCCCCACACAGCCAGAGCAGTGGTATGGGGGGAGCCGGTGGGGGGCAGGAGGAGGCGAGTGTGGGCGGAGCAGGGGTGGGCCGAGACAGAAGGGTGTACAGGGCCAATTCAGGTCATGGCCCTTTACATCCTGCGGGTGCAGACTGGACATGCTACTTATTCCTCCGCGGAGGTGGAATAAGCAGTGAAGAGGAAGGCGATCGGGGCTGGGAACCACATAGGATTGGGATTGCAAACCGGTAGGTCCCCACCGCCCAATCTGGGCCCCGGTTGCCCAGCCCAGGGTCAGGCGGTGGGGTAACAGGGGGTCGATGCTGCAGCGGGCACACTGACGTGTGGTGGATGTCCCTGCAGGGATGCAGGGGTACGCCGGGCCATCTCAGGGCCCGATCCTGCACCCGTGGTGCAGAATCAGGTCCTAACAGGCCGGTCCTGCTCAGGGCCATCCACACGGCCTGGATGTGCCCCTACTGGGATCGGGCTCCATCTGTACTTATTAAAAGGGCCCATTCTCCTATACATTAGTTCAATACCAAGTTCTTCCATTTCTTTTGCTCTCCTGCTGCCTCTTAGCATCACTCTTTGTATTTGTCTGAAAAATGTATCAATAAGAAGTATATTTTACATTTGCATTAATTTAAAATAATGTTTAGTAAGCATCCATGAAAATTACAGATCTAGTTATTGCATCTTTAATCTTTAAAAATATTGATAAGCAAGTTAAATCAAATACAAAGTTTAGAGGACTGACCGAGCTCAATTCATCACAAAAACAAACACTAGTTAGAGCCTAATCTGGCATCTTTGGATCAGACCAACTGATAATTTTGGTGGGGACATTCAGTAGCAGTAGCTAGCATGATTACAGTGGCTAGCCATCACAGCTGAAACTAGCACCTGGCTATTCACTGCTGGTGCTTTATCTAGCCACAGGCAATGAATATCTTGGTTAACCAGAGAAGCAGGAAGCTAACTTGGCAGTGGTGATATTCAGCCACTGCCTGGTTAGGCCTAACTTTTGCCATTTAGCGATAACCGGGCAGTGGCTCAGTATCGCTGCTGCCCAGTTATATCTGGGTGCCACCTCCCATCTGCCCATGGAACATCCTGATGCTAGCCAGATAGCACTGCAGTGTTCATCAGCGGTACCAGTGGACAGGTCACTCTTGCCAGAGGAGTTTGTACAGCAGCCGACTGATGTTCATTCTGCAAATGTGGCCAAATCATCGCAGTCTGCGTTTTTGGATTTGTTCTTCAATTGAAGGCTGATGGTTGCACCTTGTCGGAATTGTCTCACTTTGATGGCAATGACAAAGAGAGACACCCAAAATCTGTCACAGGCATCACATTTGAAAGACCTTGAGCTTTTTCATGTCAGGTTTGAGCAGAGTCCATGTTTCCAATCCATATAGGAGAATTGGCAGGATCAGTATTCGGAAGAGGTGAATTTTGGTCTAGGTGGAGATATTGACCTTCTTCCAGAGGCACCATTTCAGCAAGGTGAACGCTATTGTTGCCTGGCCAATCCTGCTTTGAACATCAGTTGTAGATGCCACCTTCTTCACCTGCAGAGCGATCCCAAGTATTTGAATTCTGGGAACTGCTTGATTTGGATTCCATCAAGGTGAACATTGGCCTGTGATCCATATGTGGTCATAACTTTGGTCTTGTCCATATTGATTCTTACAGGTATCATCTAACAAAATTTTTACCGCGCCACTCTTAACCTACAGAGGTATAATGATTTATATTATTAATGGCAACCAGATCTCAGACTGTACAAGAGCGGGATGTCAAGTTTAAGATAAAATCCTGAACTCTTTCTCTCAGATTGCATTAACGATCTGTTACGTTGCCTTATGTTACTGTTCTTATTGATTCATTAGCTGAGTATTATCTTCTTTAAATAAAGCAAATGTAATGACGCTGTTCAGCCCAAACCAGATTTCATGTATAGCCACTATTAATACACTTTTAAATAGTGGCACCAGAGTACTTATCTGGTTCGGTCAGCTTCCCCCAACGCCAACCAATGTGCCGTTGCGTTTCACTGGAATGTTTTATCAAGGGGTCACGTCCGTACTCAGCTTTCACACCAATTCTAAAAATATAGAACATATATACTAATAAATCTACCTCCTACACACTATCCATTTCTCATAAATTAGTATTTCATACATAAATCATGTTACTCAGCATAGTTCACTCACTGTTAATTCAACCGTGGCTGTCGTCTTTCATGTGTTATTCTTCACAGTTTGCTACTAAGACGCCGCACATGCTCCTTGTGTGACTGAGTCCTTTTATAAACCTGAATCAGCGATAATGATTCCCAGGTTGATCTTGCTAGTCAATCAGACTTAAAAGAACATCTTTAGTAAGGAGAATATATATGGGAAAACCCCAGAATATAACTAAATTAGTACACCGCATTTATGGCCGCATCAGATGTTTGCTTATTGCGATCCCAATGGTAGTTCACTCTATTATTCATAAACAGGCTTTCCCTTCGATTTGAAGATTAAGCCCTAAAGGAATTACAGATTGCAGGGTAAAAATCCATTTCTGTTCTTTATAGAGTAGCAGTTGTTCTCGGGATTTTCTCCCACTACCCTGCACAACTTGCTCAATGCAGAAACATTTCAAATCCTCAAAAGAATGTCGGAGATCAAGACAATGAGCCACAATTGGCACTTCCAAACGTTTGCATTTCAGTCTACTACGATGTTCACGGATCTGCACCTGAAGCGAACGTGTAGTTTGTCCTACATAAATCAGATTACACGGACATCGGATACAATAAACCACATATGTTGAAGTGCAAGACGTCTTGCATCGCAAAGCATATTTTTGATCTCGATATTCAAAATGAGTACATTCTTCTGTAATTGGGCAGATATTACACTCTCCACATTTGTAATGGCCTGTTCCTTGTACTCCCGCTATGAAGAGAAGATCAATTTGATCACCAGTCATTCACCCTATAGTGTTCAGATACAACGTATTATTCGGAAATATGAGAATGTACTTCACAGCACGAAGGGTCTCGAAAATAAAAGCATACGATGTGTATGGACTAAAAACCTGAAAGAGTTTCTGAGCCCAGCTGTATTGAGACCAGTGAATCCTATATCGTAGTAGACTGAAATGCAAACGTTTGGAAGCGCCAATTGTGGCTCATTGTCTTGATCTCCGACATTCTTTTGAGGATTTGAAATGTTTCTGCATTGAGCAAGTTGTGCAGGGTAGTGGGAGAAAATCCCGAGAACAACTGCTACTCTATAAAGAACAGAAATTTATTTTTACCCTGCAATCTGTAATTCCTTTAGGGCTTAATCTTCAAATCGAATGGAAAGCCTGTTTATGAATAATAGAGTGAACTACCATTGGGATCGCAATAAGCAAACATCTGATGCGGCCATAAATGCGGTGTACTAATTTAGTTATATTCTGGGGTTTTCCCATATATATTCTCCTTACTAAAGATGTTCTTTTAAGTCTGATTGACTAGCAAGATCAACCTGGGAATCATTATCGCTGATTCAGGTTTATAAAAGGACTCAGTCACACAAGGAGCATGCGCGGCGTCTTAGTAGCAAACTGTGAAGAATAACACATGAAAGACGACAGCCACGGTTGAATTAACAGTGAGTGAACTATGCTGAGTAACATGATTTACGTATGAAATACTAATTTATGAGAAATGGATAGTGTGTAGGAGGTAGATTTATTAGTATATATGTTCTATATTTTTAGAATTGGTGTGAAAGCTGAGTACGGACGTGACCCCTTGATAAAACATTCCAGTGAAACGCAACGGCGCATTGGTTGGCGTTGGGGGAAGCTGACCGAACCAGATAAGTACTCTGGTGCCACTATTTAAAAGTGCATTAATAGTGGCTATACATGAAATCTGGTTTGGGCTGAACAGCGTCAGTACATTTGCTTTATTTAAAGAAGATAGTACTCAGCTAATGAATCAATAAGAACAGTAACATAAGGCAACGTAACGGATCGTTGATGCAATCTGAGAGAAAGAGTTCAGGATTTTATCCTAAACTTGACATCCCGCTCTTGTACAGTCTGAGATCTGGTTGCCATTAATAATAGAAATCATTATACCTCTGTAGGTTAAGAGTGGAGCGGTAAAAATTTTGTTAGATGATACCTGCTAGTATAAATCGCTCTGGAAGGTGATCAATTTTTTGTTTTTGTCATATTGATTCTTAGGCCATAAGATTGGATGCTGCGGGTTGTGTGGTAGAGATATCAGTGGATTCTGCATCCATGTCAGCAAATATGGCACTGTTGTCTGCAAACATCAAGTCAGTCAGGAAGTTGTTCATGTTGTACTGGATCCCGCATCTGGCCTCGACTGTTTTCCTTATAATGGCATTGATTACAATATTGAAAAGCAGGAGTGAGGTGATATCTCCCTGATGGATTCCAGTTTGGATAGGAAATTCCTTGAATATTTCATTTCGGATCCGCACACTGTTGGTTAAGCCATTTTATGATGCTTGGAGAAGTTGGATGATCTTCAGCAGCACATGCTCATTCTCCAGTGCCCGGCATAGGGCGGGCCAGTGAACATAGTCAAATGCAGATTTAAAGTCAATGAAGACGACGATGGTTCACTTTCTACACCTGATCCTTTCCTCTACCAGTTGATGAATGGTGAATATTTGATCAGTGCAGCCCCAATGTGGCATAAATCCTGTTTGCTCTTCTCAGCTGGTCTGTTCATAATGTTTCTGCAGCCTTCATTGTATGATCTTCATGAACATCTTGTCAATGATTGAAAGGAGGCTGATGCAGCGGTAGCTCTTGCATTCCCGGCTATCGCTTTTCTTCAAGATTGGCACAATGATGGTTTTCTTCTATGCTGATGGAACTCTTTCAATGCACCTGATGAGTGTTAGGAGGACATGAAGCCGTTGCAGCAGGATGTCTCCCCCAGCTTTGATCATTTCAGCAGGGACTTGGTTCACTTTGGGTGCCTTCCCATTCTTCAATGATCTAATTGCACTCTTCACTTCATCGACTGTTGGCTCACCATCAAGGAATGGATTCTCCAGCAGGTCAATGGTGGTCCCTGGAGTGGATCGTGGTTGTATAGATGTTGGAAGAATTCTTTCCACCATTGCATGCATTCACCAGGGGAGCTCACAAAGGTGCCATCCGCTTTCTTGATGTTGTCTTTAGTCGACTTGGTTTTTATCACTCAGTCTCCTGAGGGTCTGATATAGAGTCTGGTATTCATGCCTGGATACTGCTTCTTCCAGGTTGACTGCAACACCATTCCAGTAGGCTTCTTGTTCCACCTTCATCTTCTGCCTGACCTCTTTGTTCAGTCACCGGTACTGCTCAGAGTCAACGTGTTTGATTCATTTCTATTTATCCACCAGATTCAGGCACTCGTCCAAAATCCATGGCTGTGTCCGACGTCAGATGGGTGGACAAAGAGGGCTGGAACATTCTAGAATGGACTCAGATATCCGCTTTTCTTCTGCATCAACATCATCCAATGGATCAAGTGCTACAAATTTGTTTGATAGAGCAATTTGGAATTCTCAGACATGCCCAGTCCAGTTTGGCTGGTCGAGGTGCCTTGCGCTTTTGCCCATTGTAATCGCAGCTGTACCTTGGAATGGACAAGGTAGTGGTTGGATCCACAATCGGGCCCCATCATTGCATAAACATCTTTGAGCGACGATTGGAATTGGGTGTTGATTAGGATGTAGTCCAGGACAGACAAATCTTTGCCAGATGGTTTGCACCATGTAAGCTGGTGTTTTTGAGGGTGATGAAAGTGACTGTTTCCCACTACCAGGTTGTTCAATGCAGAAAGGCCACAGGCACAGTCCATTGTCATTGATCTTGCCATGGCCAAAACTGCTCAGCATTTCTTCCCATTTGGTCGTGTCTGCACCGATATGAACATTGAAATCTCCCGCCAGGATGATCAACTCAATCTGCGGGATTGAATCCAGTGTGTGTTGGAGCTGGTTGTAGAAGTCATCCTTGGCTGCATCTGGGCTGGTCTTGGTTGGAGCATAGGTAGACAGAATATGGGTCTTGACTGTGCCGTCAACAATCTGATATTAGTTGGAAGGCAATTACATTTCTGGCAGCCCATCTGTCCACCATAAAGTCAACATCAGCTACTCGTTTTTTGCCATCAGAGTAGAATAGCATAATTGCTTCATCAATCGTTGGCAGTTGGATGGTCAGTGTTCCAGATCCAGTGAGATGTAGTTCGTATATCGCGGCAATCGAGATTTAGCACTTCAACAATTCCATGACAATGATTTCCCTTTGTCCGACATGGTGTCCAGTTCGCACATTCTACGTGGTGATGCAAATTTCCAGTTTCGGTGTCATAAATTTGATTCTTTGACCAGAAGCCCACTTCTTACCAGCACCCTGTGTTCCCAATGCTGGTGTATCGGTTGCCCCAGATGCGGTAGTATAAGCAAAGGAGTTTGCTTGAATTTCTATGCAGTTTCTTGCCTAGATTCCCTGGTTTCCCAGTTCTGGTCACCATGGCAGAGTGACCACCCTACTCCTTTTGCAGCCGGGCTTGGGACCATCCTTGGTGGAGTTCTGAAAGAGCTGATATTCAGTTCAGTTCAGTGGTTCAGAACCATAAGGAGAAGTTCCTCTGAAAAATCCATTGTTGGTTCCTTTGGTTCAGCCCCACTAAAGTCTATGGGGAAAGCAACTTGCTGTAGCATTATTACTGCCCAGCCTGCTCTTCCAGTTCCTCTCCAGTTCCTGAGGGTTTTTGGTCTCACCTAGAAAAACATCAAAAATAAAAATGTTCTCCTTTTCTGCTCCTCTCTGTATGCCTTAGGATCTTGAAGCCCTATTCTTGCCACTGCCACTGTCTTGCCTGCTGCTCCCATACTACCTCTCTTCTGGTTCAGTGTCATGCTGTGTTGATGCCACCCATCTCGATGTCTCATTTGGTGCCTGAGATGATGATGTTTTTTTTTTAGTGCTAGTTTATTCCTCTTATGGTGTCTGGAGCTGCTTGTGACACTCTTAGTGTGACTTTGCCCCCTCATGGAGCCTTGAGATGTTCCTCCCACTGTTGGTACTGCTCTTGTTCCTCTTAGTGTTCTGGTTCTGTTCATACCATTTTTGTGGCATCTTTTGCCCCTCTGTTGATATCTTAAGATATCAAATCCATTCTTTGTGATGTTTTGTCCCTCTTTTGCTGATTTGGGGTATTCATACCACTATTTGGGTCACTTTGCCCATCTTATGGTTGCTTGAGCTATTTTGATGCCCTGTGCTGTTCGCAACAGTATTTGTGTCTTTAGGTACTGTCGCCTCTTCTTTTAATGTGTGCCAAAAGGTTTTCTAAAACTTGGATGGAAAAATCCCAATCCCATAGTCTAATGTGGGATGCATTGCTACCTCCATTGACCTTAATGGAACTGAATGAATCTATTAAAATGAATGGTGGAGGGAATCAATCCAAAAGCAAACTGAACCAAACATTTCTTTTGTGCGCATCCCTACTATGAAGGTATTTTCAAAATTCTGTGTAGAGGCAAAGTATCACCTAATTTTAGTATGTGCACTTTGTAGATAATTTCCAAGGAGGAACTCTACTGGTACTTTCTCTTTGAAAATGAGCTTGAATGAAGTACCTGCAATGAAAATGCCTGCATACTTTGTGCCTACTTGGTAAGATGCATGGCTGAAGGTAAAATAACTCAACCCATATACTTTGTAAAGAAAATTGTACCTGTCCCATCACTGTGGAATGCTTCCAAGGTCCCCAAGTCAAGAGCACATCTGAATCAATTAAAACATTTAGGTGGAGATGTACTAAGCATTTTCCCATGGGCACAGAATGGGGAAGACCCTTTAGTGCACCAGCTATGTCATCAGAAAAGTAGTTACATGCATCTGTACTCATTCATTATAGTGTATGTTATACCATATCCAGCTTGAGCCAGTCAATGACAGTGTGAGAGGTAATGTATGATGCTATTCCAAATACTGATGATCACAGTTGCTTGTTATTTTGTGTGCAGTTCTAAAATATTGCACAATAGATAATGTATTTGTTATTGCTCTTATGGTCTGTTCACTTTGCTGAATAGAACGAGTTAATGTCTAGATACTTGCAAGGTGGAGGAAATGTGGGACAAACAGGAAAACATGTATAAATGTCAATTTCTGTAGCTGGTGTGTGGATTAGTTAGAGCGATCCCTAGCGGTAGTATCGCGAGACAAGCATGAAGTGATCCTTGAACCATTTTGCAGATTGTTGGAGCTAAGGCAGGAGCAGAAGGGGGCTGTTCCTGCTCTGTTCACCCTTCGACCACTAGGGATGTCCTGGTTGGACCCCGGGTAGGTGTCGGGAAGGGGGTAAGATGTGGGTGGGTAGGGGCTGGGGTTGCTGTACTATCATGACATTGGTGGGCCCCTTGCAACACCTCCATGGCCAGAAGGTTTTCCAGCTATGGTGGTCCTAAAAATGGGTACCGGTTGAGAGGGGGTTCTCTGGGGAGGGTACAAGGGGGAAATTGTGAAGAGGGATTGTGGGGATGGTGAAAATTGGGGGGTACCTGCTTGGGGGGCGGGAAGATTGCTAGTGAGGAATTGGCTGTGGCCTTGCTACCAGGCTGTTGGTGGCGAGGCTGCAATAACTGACATGAGGTAATTGCAGCCGTGCTATTGCCAGTCATGACAGCTACCATGCAGAATTGTCATGTGCACTGGCTGTCACCAGCCAACATGCCCCTTGGTGCTCCGATCCTGCTCTTGGACTGCATCGTTAGCTGTTGCTCTGCAGTAGTAGTCACCGCGGGAATTTAGAATGTACTAAACCCATGGTAGATGCTTACTGCACGCTAGTAAAAGAGCCCCTTTATGTGAATAATGTGTCAGTTTCAACTTTTGCTTTGTCCAGTTCCTTTAGAATTTTTTTTCACTGACTTCTGATTTTTTTTAATCACCTGCCTTGAAATTTCTTTTGTTTTTGGAAAACAACAGCTCCTCTCCTCCCATCTTGTTCAGACATCATAATATCCATCATAGAAAGCACATTTTAAAAGTGCCTTTTCCCCTACAGAGTACACTTCAATCTATTTAACCTACCTCAGTTTATCATGAAATCCATGGCTGGATTTAAGATTTTGGCGCCTATAGGCAAGGCCAGACAGCAGATCGCAAAGAACAGGGAGGTTGGGGGGGTGGGGGTGGTATCAGATCCCAAAGATTAGAAAGCCAGAAGGGGTGCAAAAGAAAGCCAAAGTGCCACAGTAGTACCCTTGGAAGCAGCACATGTATATTACCCTAAAATAACTGGGGACAGTCTGTTCTTTGGCCTGGATATTTAGTGCCTTCAAAGCTTGGCACCCTAGTCAGTTGATTATATTGTCTATTCCTAAATCCAAGCATGTTGAATTCATTTTCATTTAAAAAGAATGAAACTCCATTTGCAAAACCCTAATCCCAGAAATAGAGCAGATTGTTGTCAGGGCTGATGATGGAAAAGTTGGGTTCAAACATATTTGGACAAGAACAGAGCAAGGAAGTGTTCGGTCATAAACTCCATGCAGCGCGTTCATTACGCCCCATACAGAAGGCAGCAGCCATCCATCAGCAAATATTCTAATTAGCCCAATAAATCATCTCAAGGCAATTTAGGAATCATTTTCCTAATAATTCATGTTTCTGGTCTGCAATTGGGATGATGATTTCATCATACTTGCTTTGTATTTTTTAGACCAGTTTTCTAAGAAAAAAAAGATTGCAGCATTAATTCAAGAGCAGAAACCATTGGGATTGTAAAAGAAAGACTGATTGCCAGATACAAGATAATCTTCAGCCCCATATTACTGTCTGAAATGTAGAAGACTCTATCATAGTTTCTTTAAGGTATGAATGTGTATATGTGTATTTATAGATATACGAATATCTAGACCTGTGTACATCTATCTACTGTAAATAAATCACTCTATGTCGCTCTATCACTGGGGCCTATTTACTAAACTGCATTAAGATTCAGCAGTTAACTTGGGTTAATCCTTCACAGCTGGGGAGTGTTGTTAGCACTATGTGGAAGGCAAGAGCACCACTAATGTGGGGCAATGATTGTTGTCATGCTTTTACAGAGAAGCCGCTGATTCAGAATGCGGTAAGATACAACCCAGTTAATGTGCACTTATACCTGTGCTAACTGCGATGACCACTTCCCTACCCTTTCCTCTCTTCTTTCCTGCCCTCTTAATATGACTTTCCCTGTTAGCATGGTGCTTTTGCAGTTAGTGTAAGCACACTTCTATGCTAACAGCCATTGTGGAACGGAGACTAGGCAGAGAACAGATGGGGGGGGGGGGCATGCCTTACAATTAAAGGGGAGGGAATTACTGCATGTTAACTGCTAATATGATAGATAACATCGTGCAGTTACCATCTTCTAACTACGTGCAGCTAACTGTATTGTGTTTTCTGCAGGGTAGTGAATGGATGGTTAGGAAACTGTCTCTGCATTAACACAATGCGAAGAGGCTGGGAGTGTCCCCAATTGTTAACATGCAAATTTTGCAGTGACCCCATGGCAACTGCAAATCCTTACCACAATTTAGCAAACAAGCTCTGTAAAGCATTTTAGTGAATAGGGCCCTCTATATAACTATAGATAGATAGTGACAGGGATATAAAATCAATCTCTCTATCTATCTATATCTGCATATGTATGTAGATAGATAAAGAAATATATTCTCTCTCTCTTTATATTATATACAGTAGTGGCCAAAAAATACAGTATATATACAGTAGTGGCCAAAAAATTAAGGCAGAGTCCAAAATATCAGAATTTTATTAGAAAAGTACATGTTATTGTCACTTTCATTGTCAAAAGCTTTAAGAACCAAAGATATATATGTCATTTTTAAAGTTTTATTCAGGAAACAATATATGTGTCAATATTTGATAGGGTGTCCATGATTTTTCAGCACAGTGTGGATTCTTGTAGGTATACAGTTAACTAGCGTTTTACAGTATGCTGGAGTGATTTCGTTGACCCATACATGCTTGAGTATGTCCTTTAAATCTACTTCTGAAGTTGGACAGTGTGCTGCCACCTTTTTCTTCATAAGATTCCAACAGTTTTCAATTACATTGAGATCCGGAGAGTTTGATGGCCAACTTGGTAGCAGTTCGATCTTGTTGTCCACGAACCATTTTTTGACTGTTTTTGCAGTGTGGCACGGTGCCGAATCCTGCTGAAATATAGTTGTGCCAGAAACATTCATGTGTATTTTAACTTTACTATTCAGCACGGATATGCATTTTGCAGCATTTATTCTTTCACCTTTCTCAAAAATGTGCAGGCCACATCGTCCATTCACCGAGATACCACCCCATACCATGACCGATGGTGGGTGTTTAACAGTCTTGATCGTGTACTTTGGATTTAGTCTCTCGCCTGCTGGTCGACGGATGTAGTTGTAACCACTCCCATGTACTTATTGAAATGTACTTTCATCTGTGAACATTACCTTCTCCCACCATTCAGCAGATTTGTCTTTCATCTTGCTACAAAACTATATGCGTGCAGCAATTTGTTTCCCGGTCATCATAGGCTTCTTGGCAGGTCTTCTGGCCATGAGTTTGAATTCATCCACAAGCCGTCATCAGACAGATCTGGCACTTATCTTTATTCCTCTATCATGAGCTAACTGAGCCACATGTTGAGATGAAGTATGTGGACTAGATGTAATAATGCTTTTGAGGAATCGGTCATCTCGTCCAGTAGTTATGTGTCTGTGCCCACATTTCGAACGACGTGTACGGCCACCTGATTTCAGAACATTCTGAACTGCACACCTTGATATATGCAAATATTTTGCAATGGCACATTGCGAATATCCTTCAGCATGGAGTGTGACAACTTGTCCCTTTACAAAGTCATTAATATCACACTTTCTACACATCTTGATTGTATATTTTACATGTAACTTTCAATCTTTTCCTAGTTGTAAAAATTCAAAACTTCATCCAAGAAACCTACTACAGAGTGTAAGTAAACTAAAATGGACGCCAGACGCATGATGTGACTAATCGCCATGCTGATTAAATAAGTAAGCACGTGTGACATCTCCACAGTACATTATTTAACAATAAATTGTAGAAAAAGATACCTGCCTTAATTTTTGGCCACTACTGTATATATATATATATATAAATATAAATACATTCATACATGCATATAGATAGATATAAAATCAATCTCTCCATCTATCTATATCTATGTATGTATGTAGATAAATATAGAAATATATTTTAACTCTGTGTGTGTGTGTGTGTGTATATGTATATGTATATGTATATATATATAGATATAGATATATAGATAGATAAATAGCGATATAAAATCTATCCACATAAGGGCCCTATTTACTAACATGCTTTATGGGACCCATTTACTAAATTGTGGTTAAGGATTTGCAGATGTCCTGCAGTCATTATAGATGGTGTATCTATATATTTATCTATAGATATCTAAAGGTAGGTAGAGATAGCTAGATAGATACTCTGATATATATCAATGTATGTATGGGGGAGAAGAGAGAAAAAGAGAAACATTGAAACATGATGACAGAAAAAGACCACATGGCCTATCTAGTCTGCCCTTCCATATCAACCACTATAACAGTCCCCATTTTTCCTTTAGAGATCCTCTATGTTTGTCCCATGCTTTTTTGAATTCAGATACTGTCCTCATCTCTACCACCTCCACTGGGAGACTATTCCACGGATCCACCATTCTTTCCGTAAAGAAATATTTCTGCATATCACTCCTGAATCTATCCCCTTTCAACCTCATCCCATGTCCCCTCAGAGCAATGTTTCCTCTAATTTTCTGTAGGCTGTGTGCGCATAAAATATCAGCTGTGCAGATTTTGAAGGAAGGTTACATTTTTTGTGCGCCACATAACGACACTCGGAGTTATATACTTTAAAATTTGACTACACGTCAGAATACAATATGTACACCACATTGATTGCACTAGAAAATATTGTAGAACTTGTGAAAACTGTAAATACACAACAACTTTTAAATTTCAAGACATCTGTGTTGTTTCCTATCAGAATCAGAACCGTAATCTTTGTGCGCTCTGTTGTAAAGTATGTGCGCTCGCTTGGCAGGGTTTGTGCGCGCGCACACGCGCACAGCTTAGAGGGAACAGTGCCTCAGAGCAGAATTTGCTTTCAATCAAAAGAGGCTCTCCCCTGTGCATTTATGCCATGGAGGTATTTAAACGTCTCAATCATATCACCTCTATCCCACCTTTCCTCTAAGGTGTACATATTAAGATGGCAACAAGTAAGCCATATAGAAATACAGCTGCTGGAAATGTTCTTTTCTGTTCTAGGACACGGTAGAATATTTGCCACATGCAAATTGGTTTTTTGCATTTGAAAAAGTGGCAAATTTGTCACTTATAAATGTCCAAAAATTCAAGCTACTGTATGTTGGCAGTAGGGCAGTTAGGTCTACTGAATTATATGATATACTTTGACATCAGTGTGTTTCTGCGCTACATCTAGAGTTATCCAGAACATTTTTCATTTCTCTGTTGGCTCGTAGTCAATTCAGAATCTCAGCTGATGCATTTAAAAAAAAAACCTTTGACTTTGAAGGTGAAATAGTCAAGCTTTTCCCTTCTTTATTTTTTTTATTAAAACCAAATAAGTAAAAATATATATTTTTTTAGCTTGCAGTTGACTGTGTGAATTGAATGTCTTTTTGAACACAGAGTTTCGTTTCCAATCTCTTTTATTTTAGCCCCACTGGGAATAAAGTTTCAAGCTGGCCACTAAGGATCTGATCCAATATTTTACTGCAGTCTTGTGGATACATAATCCATAAATCAGTGAAAGTTTATACATCTTTCTGCTTGTTTCTGGCTCTATTTTTCAAGAACTTATTCCCACCTTGCAGCTAAATATTTTCTTTATAGAGCCCAAGATATTTGATGCTTTTTGCCTTACCTCTAAGCATCCGTACTAGGAAAAACATGTTAGGGCACCTTTTCCTAAAGCTCGGTAGCCAGTTAACCTGTTTAATACATAAACATTCCAGCCTCTGCAAGTTAAACACGCAGTAATTGGCCATCGCGGGATAAGGTGAGGAAGGGGCAGAGTGCGGGTGTGGAGAATGCATTCCTGCTAGCTCCAGGATGATGGTGGCATGCTCAGCAGGACTATGGTTCATAATGCGAGTTTACCTACTGACACCTCTACGGCAGCGTTAGGAAAAGTCGCCTTACTGTAGCACAGGTTAGAGTGGCTGGTCATGTCTCTGATAACTAATATGGAGACTTTGCACTTAATGTACATTTGTTTGGCACTTTAAGTGCCAAGTCTTAGCGGACTTTATTAAAAGGGGCCCTAAGCTATTCAGTTGGCAGTTAAAAAACAAGAAAATCACTTGAGATACCAGCTTCTTGTTGGAATTTTTATTATATCATTAAAGAAATATTTATTTCCAAAAGCTTTTCCTTTATAACTATGAACATGTAAATAGAGCAGGGAGCACTGTTGAACTGATGCAACATCACAGAGATACAGACAAATTATGAACAATGCAAGAATGAATTTGGAGAAGACTTATTTTTAAATCAGAGATGCAAGCAAAGGAGATCTAAATCTGTCGAGGGCAATAACAAGAAAAGAGGAATACGATCAGAACAGAATGCCTTAGAATTAATGAATAGATACGCTTTAATTTGTGAAGACTCCAGTTGATAGAGCTACAAGTTCCAAAAAGTCAAAGCAAACCAGAGAAATCTAGAACTATAAAAGTTCACATTAGGAATGTTTATATTCTGCATACAGTGTAAGAAAGAATTGCAGCCAGGACGTTTTTGGTAAACCATGAAAATCTTTCTAGCTAACACCGTAATTAATATCAGGTGTCTACAAAGGAAAGCAAGCTATCGGTCCACAGGAAAGAATGCTGTAGTGAGTAGCAGAAACTATGCTGTTGTGGACTGAAAAATGTTTCCCCTGCAATGTGTTTACTTCTGCTGGGCTTGTTCTTGAACAGTTTAGTTTGCAATAATTTTAAGCAATGTTTTGCAATGTTTCCTAGCCCTGTCCTAGAGGCACACCTATCCAGTCTGGTTTTCAGGAATCCCACCATGAATATGCATGAGATGGATTAGCATACATTGGAGACTCAGTGTATGCAAATATCTTGCATGCATATTCGTTAGAGATATAAAGAAAACAAGGCTGGATAAGCATGCTCTAGGACAGGGCTGGAAAACACTGAATTATAGAACGAAAACAATGTATTTGTTTAGCTAAAATACTGCTTTTCTACCAGTCAAAGCAGTGTACATTCAGGTACTGTACATATATATTTTTCCCTTGTCCCCAAAGGGCTCACAATTTATGTTTTTGTACTTGAGGCAATGGAGGGTTAAGTGGATTGCCCAAGGGCACAAGGCGTGCCTGTGGGACTAGAAACCCTAGTTCTTTTGGCCCAAGGCTACTGTCCTCTAACGGGATTTGAACCCCTAGCCCAAGGTAACTTACCCCAACCACTAGGCTGCTCCTCCCACAGACTTGGACAATGAGATGGGGATAGACAAATAAAAAGATTAATGATGCTGAAAAGAACATGGTGGATGAAAGAAATTACCCTTCAATAAATGTATATTCTATTCGTTATCATGCAAACAAGCTTTTGATCCATTGGAGGGGGTAAAATGATCAGAATGTGAGATGGCGTTCCAGTGTAGGTATAGAGACACATCGAATACATCTTTCTCTCTCACTTTAAAGAGGCGCTAAACTTCTGTTTCTGTTTGTTGTGTTTGCAGTATTACCAGTTGTATTAAAATACGAGCATTTCAGGCAACGTACCTCTCAGGGAGAATCACACTCATCTTTCCATTTACTGCAAATCAGTGAAAGAACTGTTACCATGTGACTGCCACTCATGTGGCGCTGAGCTCGGGGGAAAAAATGAGCTAGGACAGAATTATTGTTCATCTTAGAATGCAGCACCAAAGACACAGTTTATTGCCTACACTACAATATAAGTATTTGCATTGAAAACATAGGGCATTATTTATGTTCCTCTCTCAGTCCCAGTAGCTCCCATAAATTATGTAAAATCTATTGTAGTGTCTAAAACGGTAACGTACTAGGGATCCATATGACATTGGCAACGGAATTATATTTATTCTTACAGAGAATTCACCGGTTGATTGAAAAGGAATGTAAATAGATGTGTACCTAGCATTAGTGCTCTGTGCATTTTTCAGTAAAAACAGACAGGCACTGCCAGGAGGTTTGGCACATTAAACATTCTCCGCACATGTGCAAACCTTGAATTTTGTTGTAATAACACATGAAAAGAATCTCATTCCATTTTTCCAAGCACACATAAAATATGAGCTGACTTATAATGATGAAAAAGCTCAAAGCAGTTTTTACACATTTCTAACTGTAGACGTTATTTTTATGTATGGCACTGTTTCTGTAAATTAGATGGTGAGCTAAGTTCCCTGTGGTCAAAAAAAGCTCATGGAAAGCTCTTTTAAAAGGTGCATTGAATTTATTTGTGAAAGTAGCAGCCCAGAGTTAAATGTTATCTTTGCTTGTCCTAAATTGACTCAGGGTAGCAATCATTTTTAAACAGTCTTCAGTCAGTGGACATGATTTTATATAGAGGTGTTCATTAGGGGCTTGTCTCACTCAAAGAGGAGACAGAGAAAAAGTTACAGACTATTACTACTATTGCTTCAACTACAAAATAAGAGATGCTTATAGAGTCTGGCAATAAAAATCATGAGGCTGCTTTCAAAGGATTTATGCCCCCTATGTTAAACGTTATGCTCCCTCTCAGAAACTTTACTAGTGCTGAGTGCCTGAATTTGTACTCAAAATTTCACTGAACTCCTGAATTTAAGAGCCTAAAAGGGGATGGTAACAGAGGCAGATTTAGGGCAGGGAAAAAAGTTTGCACTTAGCACTGATTTTCAGGATTAAGGTCATACATTAGGCTTCTAAATCTAGGTAAATGAATGGCTAGCCTACATTTACAAGGATAACTTTTAAGCTCCTAAATTAAGATACCTTTTCAGCTGAAAAAAAAATTAGGGGCCTTTTTAGTAAGGTGCATTAAGATTTTGCACTACCACAGGTTTTGAGTAAAAATTAACTTGCAGTAATTGCAAAAGTCATGCACTGTCAAGGCATGACCGACACGTTTCCATCAGTTACCACACTGAAAAGTACATGTGGCAGCAGAATTTACAGTAACATGAGTTCACTTAATGCCACCCATTGAGGTGACAGTAAGTGCACGCGTGCAAACTGCAACATTGACAATTATTAACATAGGCAGTCGGGACACATGTCTGCCCCTTTCTCGAACATAAACTCTTTGCCCTCTTTCCCTAGACACAGTGAACACCTTATTCAACAATTGTGGGTAAAACTTGGCCGCAGCTTTATTGCCACATCATCAAAATAAAAACAAATATATCTATGTGATCAAATACAAATATATATATATATTTATATATATTTTATATATATTTATATTTTATATATATATATATATATACAACATATTTACAGGGGGGCGAGGTTCCTGAACTTGTCACTCGAGCCAGTATGCCACATATCCTCCTCGCTTGCTGTCACGCCTGCCCGCCACGAGGGCTGGGGACACACCTTGCAAAACTGAGCTGCGCTCACCAACATACAAGCAGCCTTACCATACTGCCTCTGAGAACTGCCTGCGCTGGGTGACCCTCGTGTATAGGGACTCACCGGGGTGCCACGCCTTGGTGGCAGCTAGGGTGCCATACCCCCTTTGCTTGTGCTTTGCATGTTTTTGTGGCCTGACTTGGGTAACTGCCATGGGCATGTGGAAGGTCGCCTTTCACATGTCCCCCCCCCCCCCCCACTATGGGAACCTCTTCTCAGGGTATGAAATCGTCTGAGCATCCACCCTGCAGAGTGCTGGCCCGAAGGACTGATTGACTGTTCACGACAGAGATGACTGCTTGGTTGTCACAACAGAAAAGGATTCTGCGGTCATGCAGATGGTGGCTTCATACACACAGTGCCATAGAAAGGGGAAGGAACTCGTGGAATGTGATATTTCTGATGAGGCAACTAGTCACCCAGTGTTCGGGCCAGGGGTCGGAAGTCCAGGATCTCTTCAAAAACATGCCAACACCAGAGGTCCCTGCTGCATTGGTGAAGAGGTCCAATTCAACATTGTTGTGCATGGCCTACTGCCACATGTTCATGCCATTGAACGTGTTGAGGAACTATACCCTGAGGTCCAGTTCTTGCTTCAATCCCTGTGAGAGTCGAAGATGGTGGTGTCTCTTGTGCAGCCAGCTGTCCATGCACGAGGCATTTCAGAAATGGATGACCCATTGGGATAACTCTGTATGCAGTGAACTGATGAGGGACTGAGCCAGCCAGAGGGTGATATTCCATTGTCCTTGCATGGCAGTAAGTTTTCCTTTGAGGTCTTTCAACTTGTCACGAGGAAGTCAGGTGATTCCTTACTTTGTTTCACTCAATGCCTGGGAATGATAATGTCTGGACTGGTCTGGCCATCTTGCCCTGTGCCGGTGGGATGCTGAAGTCCCTTGCCATATCCTGCAAGGTATCCAGGAGCATCACGCATGCAGGGGAATGCTCCGGTCTGACAAACAGGCAGTCATTAAGGTAGTACACCATGGATTGCAGCCCAGTCTGCTGCTGTACCACCCAGTAAAAGAAGGTGCTGAATGCCTCGAAGGCAGAGCAGGATACTGATCATCCCAGAGGAATCCGAGTAGGGGAAAACAGGTAGGGTGGCTAGGAAGAAGCCAGAAGGCTGACTCAATTTCAACCTTTGCTAGGAACGAGCCGCTGCCAGGGGCCCTAACAATGTCTAAGGCCTGGTCAAAAGAGACATACTGCACTGCACAAGCATTGTCAGGTATGGATTCATTCACAGAGTCCTCCTGGGGGAAGGAGAGGTTGTGTATTAACCTGTACTTCCTGTGGCCCTTTTTGGGGACCACTGTCAAGGGGGAGATGTGAAAGTCAGGAAATGGAGAGTCACTGAAGGGGCCAGCCATGGGCTGAAGGTACACCTCTGAGACAGTCTTCTCCTGCACAATGTGCCAAAGGTGTTGCGGTGGTTGTGTAGGACAAGTGATGGGCCCTTAGATGCGCTCCTGAAAAAGAATGATAAAACCAAAGTGGAAGCTGTTCCTGAGACATCTTGCATTAGTTCTTTTTGGGTAGATGTCTAGCCAGGGGTACATGGTTGCAATGAAAACTAGTGTGGGTACCTGTTGAAACACAGGGCCACTTCTTCTGTTGCTGGACAGTCTTTGACTGCAGTCTCCTGGTGCAATGGGATGTGAGGTGGGGTGCTGCGCATGGAAGCAGGCATGTTGAAATTTGCAGTCACAAAAATATCACATGCCTTTGTTTTAGTGCCTGCAGATGTCATTGCTCGTCATGGATTTGCTTGTGCTGGCCAGGGTTCTTCTTTAAAGTTCTGCCCATACTTTGAGCTCATCATCCACAGCCAAATCCCCACATCATCTGCACTCCATGACATGTTAGGATGCACCTCCATCTTGTCATTGAAATGCTTGTCATATGACAGTCAAGCATACCGCTTATACTCCTTTGTGACATTGATGATGATATCCATGTATGTCAACATACATCCGAGCTGGGAGGGGTCCTTGGGGCAAGTGATACTGATCATATGGGCATATACAATGGTCCAGTTGAGGATGTTATGCGGTATATGTCATTCCCCTGGGTACAATAGATTACACATCTTTTCTTGGCATTGTACCACAGCTTCCCTTCCAGAAGCTTGAAGATGTCAAAATACTCCCTCTTGATGTCCTTCTTCTTGAGTGACCATGGAACAGTCTCCCACAATGCTGTAACACTGGACAGCAAGGCGGCATGGGTACTGGCAGTCCTGGTTCTCTCAACCTCAAGGGAGGAAGAGGAGGAGGAAGATGATGAAGACGAGGAACTGGAGGACGAAGATGATTGTGACCGTCTGTGCCTCCTTTTACGTTTTTGTGAAAGCTGGGCAGTAGACTCACTCACCAGGGGAATAGTGGGGATATTAATGGAAATTGTCTCACCTGATGCCTCTGTTTCCATGGGTCCTGGTGGCTCCATTGGAGCTGCCTCAGATGTGCTCAGTGGTATAGGTCACTGCAACTGTGTGGGCTGGGTGCTATCTGTCGGATGAGCTGGCGGGATCTTGGTGCGCAACCATCAGTCAGATGCAGGCTGCAGATGGACTGCACTAGGGGAGGTCGTCCCCCTCTGGGATGAGTGATAAGGGTGGTATCATCATCGTCATGAGCTGCTTGAGGCAGATCAACTTGCAGAACTGCTGTGTGGGGAATGGTGCTCTCCCCTATGGTGTCAGCAATGCAAATGGTGACTCTGCCTGTGTGACGATCTGCGTGGCACTGACTCTGCACAGAGCTCGACAAGGTTTGACTGTGGCTGCTCGCACTTGAGGATGTAGAATGACATCTCCTCTGCCGGGAAGGTGTCCGAGGTGTACTGGTATGTCAATGTCACCTTCTGGATGTCCCAGGGGAATGGGGGCGCATCTGAGGGGTGGTTGACATGGCTGGGTCGGATGACCATGGAACTGTGTTGTGCTGATGTCCTGATCTGCTGGTATCACATGCAGGAGGAAGCCGTGCTGGGTCCTCTTCAGAGTCCATGGCCAGGCAAACTGGTGTATGTACATGGAAAACCTCTTACATTGTACACCCGACACCAGATCCAGGAGAATAAATATGGCTAACACCCTTGCCATTTCAACTATGGCTAGAAAAAGCTCCCAATATGCCAGAAGCAGAGCCTTCTCCTATTTTGCCCCACTGCTCTGGAACTCTCTCCCTGCTCCTATCCGCCTTGTCACTGACATTTCAACTTTCCGCAAGGCAATTAAGACACATCTTTTCCAGCTTTCATTCGACCATGTTCCATAGCTGCTTATGGCCTCCCTGCTAATGCATAGCTCTCTTCAGCCTGTAAATAGTTACCTACATTAAGTCACTTGTTAGCTATTCAGCTTATATAGTTACCTTCCTTAACATATCTGTTACTTATTGAAAAAATCTATTGTTCTTTATACATGTTCAATTTAATTTATACCTGTTCAATGTATTGAGCTGTTCTTATGTAAAACACGCTGATCTTAAAAAGCGCGGTATATAAAAACAAATAAATAAATAAATGTGTCGCATCCAGTCCGGTGTCCTCTGAGCGCTGTCTGGGAATCGAGGGCAGGTGGTATATGGCATGGCTATCCTTTGTCCTGTAGCTGCCCCTTTCCAAATCACTGGGGTGTCAGGGGTACCAACATACCTTGCTGGGAGCTTCCTGAGTCTTTGCTGGTGGCTTGTAGTCTACCTGTAGTGTCTAGATCCTCATAGAGTTGTGGGGCATGTCTTTCAACTGTATCTGGGTGATTGTCGGGTTGGTCGAGAAGTTCATTACACTGCTAGTGACGTCCCAGCATAGCATTGCTCTATATATGGCTGTGTCTGCTCACTGCTCAGTCCTCTTTTTGGGTTTTTTTGTGTGTGCTTCCCCTTTTAGGGTGTGGGTCTGCACTGGTAAGGTGCTCTCCTCTTACCTGCTTCTTGAGGTGCTAGAACCCAGAGAGCTCTCATTAGCCCCTGTGCTGGTCCCTCATTTCAGCTCTGGGGCTCATTCTCCCCTTTGGGAAGCGACCGCCACACCAAGCAATGCCAGCAAGATGATTAGGACTGTGAGGCTAGCCACAAATGCAGAGAAGAAGCAGTCCTGAGATAGGTCAGCGATCCCAGGGGGAGCAAAAGGAGTAGGAACCAGGGGCCGATCATCAAGCAGAGAAGCAGACGATCCAAAAGGAGGATCACTCTGCTCTTCCCGCCCATATTGGGGCTAAGATCTTGCCGGGGTGACACAAGCTAGGCAGCAATTGTTGCGATGGCCAGTACTTTGGCAGGAATTTTCCTGCCACGATCCCCAGCAAGATCTCACCCTCTGCAAGAGGCAAGGGGAAGAGGCGGATGGGCTTACCACTATGTTAATCAGCAGGCCCGTCGCACACGCACTCCGGCACAGTATGCAATCCATGCCCACTCTCCACCCAACTGCATGATGTGTGGTTACCACTGAAATTATCACGTAGTAACTGTTATTCCAGAGCAGTAGCAGCACAGGCTTGCACTAACAGCTACTGCAGGCTAATTCCCAAGTTAACTACTTAGGGTATTTTAGTAGAAGGGCCCCTTAGGCACCTCAGTTTAGCCAAAAATAAGTACACATTTGGGGACTCAATTTTGTTTTGAATATCAGGCCTGATTTTTTGCTTGTACAGTCATTCTGAATTTTTGGAATTATCTTCCTCCCTCTATTGGGTGACAGCCAATTGCACCAAAATGTTAGTAGTATCAGGGTATAGTTCGATACTAGCCAACTGGAAAAGCACACCTCTCTCAATTTATAGAAGCTAGAGGATTGATTGAACTGGAGTTATTATTGGCCAAAACCTGAAGCTGGTATACTATGAAATATCACCAGGAGAAGAATGAGGTATCCGCAGAAACAGGTGAGAAAAACCAGGAGCGGAACCCAAGGACCAGGCCTACACGTCGATGTAATATGCAAACAAAGTTTATTGGAAGACCCAACTAAAAAGTTTTGGCCAGAGGCCTTCTTCAGGGGTCTAAAAGTAAATAAAACATACATTAAAACATGCATCTTGGGTTATGGATAATTATTACATACACAATAATACATTAAAAAGGCAGAAAAATCTTTGAAAATAGTAAAAGAAAAAGAACAAAACAAAAAGGAATAAAAGAATAAAAACACACTACTAATGAAAGCTTTATAATACATTACCACAAGGTATAGCTGCAACGAGTGAACAAGCAAATTGCTCTTCTCAGTCTATATGAATTGAAAAAAGTGATGATGTTAAAGCTCATATTGTATATAAATTACTGAGAAGTAAAAACACATATTGTGCCATAATGATTTGGAGGATTGAATAAGTGATAGACGCATTTATCTAGCGCTCTAATCTGATTGGCATCATCAAATTAGACAACAAACATGGTTAAAAACAAATCAAACTTAACAAACAAAAAGGGGGAAGATGAGCCAAGAGGAGAACCGTTTGAAGCAGCCATATAACAACCATCGCTGTAGAAACTTGAAGGGTATAAATTTCCAAAGGAGCCTTTCAAGTGCACCTTGATTGTAAAAAACTCAAAGAAGGAAATGCGAACTAAAAAATCGTGTAATGAGTCAGCGTCTCAAACCAGACGACGGTGAGACTATCTCTAAAAAACGGTCTAAAAACGGCACATAAAAAATGAATCATATAAGATGCAAGGGGGAACATGACATGTCAAATTAGATAAGAAATTACACGTGAGGCACATCTGTGTGTGCACGGCTGCTAGTAGCAAAATTGTCCTATATTAAAACATGAAGAAGCCAACTGTCATTAGATCGAAAAACATTAGTGCACAATAAATGCATTGGCTGATGTAATACTCAAACAATATATGCGCATGCAAGTCAAAATCAAAAATGTCCAGCTGTAAAAATAGCAACATATATCTAAAACAAATAAGAATAAGATAAGACCTGAAAAAAGCACGTATAAATCAACATATATATCCAAAGGGAAATTGATACAGGTATCCCATTATTACAAAAAGATACCATTTTCAGAAACTAAAAATATCTTTACCGTGAACAGGTATTATCTTAATTTTAAGTTATTCTGTAACATAAAAACGAACCAGTCAAGAGGGACTCAGAAGACGCTACAAACATTACCAAAAGCGTTGCTATGCGCGGGAAAACGCCGCGCAGAAGCAGAAAGGATATTTAAATGATGCTGGAGTGAAACTCTTTCAAAAGAGGAGTATGTGGTAGGAACTGAAAGGCCGCGGGCCTCGTGCCGCCGTTAACCGGGGGGGCAGCGGGTGCGGGGCCCCGGCCCCCACGAGGCTTCGGGGAGGAGGACAGCACCGGCGTGGCTTCTGCGGGACCCCATTGGCTCCCGCGAGTGAGTTGGGGGTGCGGGAGCCAATGGGGGATCGTTTAGGCCTGGGAGGACGTGGGGCCAAAGCTGAGCGAGCCGGTGGGAGCGTCAGTCACCGGGGAGCTTTTGAAGGTGGCTGGCGTTTCGATTCTGCGAGGGTGTACAGCCTTGTGAGAGTTTTCGGCCCTGCGGTGTTCTGCCGCCCTGTGGACTTTGGATCCGGGACTTTTAGGGTGTCTGCATCCTGGTCATGGTCTGGGGCTTTGTCGGGGCCTGCGGCTGCTGGCAATCTTCGGCCCTCCATTGGTGCGTGGCCTGGTGGAGACCAGCGATTTCTGGCCCAGTGGGGTCTGTGACCTTAGGGGAGATTCGGTATAGTGGGAATGTGCGACTGTGTGGGAGCCTGCAGCACTGCATGGATCTGCGGTCCTCGGAAGGTGAGCGGCAATGTGAAGACATGCGGCCATGTGGTGGCATGCAGTCCGGTGGGAGCATGCAGCCCTATGAGACAGTGCTGCTGTGAGAACCTGCGGCCCGGTGAGAACTTATGGCCATTTGTGAATGCGGTCGCGGGGGGGGGGGGGTCTGCTGTGCAGGATCAGGCAAGTATATCGGGGTTTTCAAGATGGGTTGGGATGGGCAGCTGGGCCGTGCACAGGCTTAGCTTAGTATTTACTTTAGTATTAACTTTAAAATTAGTAATACCAGGTGCCAACCACGGGGAGTCGGGTTTATGGTTGCATGCTTGCGTGTAGGCGGAGCAAGGCGGATCAGGGGTGGGGGGGCAATGCGGGCGGCAGGGAGGGACAGAGGGAGTACTTGGTCTGTGCTGGGGGGTGGCTATGGCGAAGGGAGGCGGGGTTGGGCTTGTTTGGAGTTCCGTGGGGCAGCGGGGCCGGTGGGGAACGGGGGAACCCTACGGGAAGGGGCGGGTGATGGGGGTGACTGGGATAGGACATTTCTCCGGTGGGCAGAAGTGGAGTGGTGACTTAGGGCAGTCCGGTTGGGCACAGTTTAGGGGGCCAGTGGGGCTGGTTGAGCATTCTGGGTGGCTTTTCTCTGGCAGCATGGGATCATGGGTGGGGTGTGGGACAGGTAGCTTCCTGGGCTGAGTGGTGGGGTGTGTGCACTCTCCTGGGATTCTGGCTGCTCCCCCGTGGTGTGTTCTATTTTATCTTCACAGATGCTGCCTGGAGGACTGCTGGCGGGGCCACCTAGAAGAGGTGCATCGCGGTTCGGTGAGTGCGAGGCGGATGGTGCTGGGTGTGATTGGACCACGGGCATGCGGCTCAGGAAGGTGGTGTGCAGGTGCCCAGGCCTATGGCTGCTGGGGCAGGTGAGTCGCCGGTAAGGAGGGAGGGGGAGGTGGTAAGGGGGGCAGGGGGTAAGGTGAAGACGAAGCGGCAGCACTCCTGTGGACTGCACCCACAGGGTCATCGTCGGCGTATTGCGGGGCTTCGTCGTCGTCGCGGGGTGTGGAGCGAGGTGTGTGAGCGGAGGGTGGCTGTGGCGTGCAGGGAGCCACTGCGGGTGGGGTTGGGCCCACGCTTGTTGCAAGTTCTGGGCTTTGGGAGGGGATGCCGCGGAAGTTCCAGGAGAGGATCTGGAGGAGGCAGTATATGGACAGTTTCGGCGTCTGGAGGGTGGGAAGTGGTCAGGCGATGGTGGAGGAAGTGAAGGGCGGGCGTGTAAGCTGGGGGGTGAGGAAGGTTGCGCGTACTGTCATTAACTGGATGAGAGCCTTCCTGAGGTTCGTCAGGGTGTGGGGGCGCCATTACCCTGGGAAGTAAGGGATGCTGGTAGACTATGCGGACTTTCGCTGGGAAGCGGCACAGACGCATGGGGGTTGGGCGTGGCTTAGCTCGGATGGGACGTTTTGGGACAAGAGGGAGAAGAATAGGTCGTTCTCACGGAGAACGCAGGTTTCAACCTCTGGCTGACGCAGATGGCGGCCAGGGGGGGCGCAGGGGGCAGGCGGGGGACAGAAAAGGGGAGTGGCGGCAACGATGCGTGAGGCTCGGCCCTTTTGGGGGGAAGCGCTCCTTCGCCGCATGAGAGCGGTTGGGTGTGGAGCTGGGGAATTATGCTGGCGGTTCACAAGCCTCCGGCCCCAAGTGTCGACGTAGCTGTTCGGTTTGTGGTGGGTGGGCGTTCCTCTCCGGTTGGCTCTCTTCCTGCCCCTAAGCAGTAGGGTCTAGGGGAGCTGGTTTCGCCACCTTTTCGGGTTGAGGAGCTTCAGCCCGGGCTGAGGCTGTACAGGAGGCGCAGGGATGGAGGGGGGCTCGCGGGGGGATTTATGTACGGGTTCCCTATTCCGTTAAAGGGGAGGGTGGGGGAAGAGATGAAGGACGGGGAGTCCGTGGGGAAGGTGGATATCGACTCTGCGTTCGGTTGTCACCGACCCCCCCCCCCCTCAGCATTTCAGTTTTGTTCTAAGGGACATTATTAGTAATGCTGCAGGACTTGCAGGCCCTGATAGGCTGGTCTGTTTTGTTTAAGGGACATTATTAGTCACGCTGCAGGACTTGCAGGCCCTGATAGGCTGTGGGAACTTCGCGTGTCGGGTACTACCGATGGGGCGGGTGTTCTGGTGTCGGTTGTCGCAGGCTACATCAGGCATCCTTTAGCTGCATCACCGCATCGGGGTATCGCGGGGTCTAAGGGCTTATTTGGGTGTTTGGGATGAGTTCCTCAGCGGTTTCCACGGTTTCAGGTAATGGAGGAGGAACTTTCCACAGGGGATATGCAGCTCTTTACAGATGCAGTAGGCGGCTTGGGGTTGGGTGGATATGTGGGGGGCTCCTGGTGTGCAGGGGCATGGCCGCAAGCGTGGCGGGCGGCGAGTATATTCGATAATATGGATTGGCTTGTGGAGTTCCCCATCCTGGTGGCGTTGCATCGGTGACCCGACAAGTTGGGTAATCGCAGGTCGCTTGGGTGGGCGAGGACGAAGCGGTGGTTCGCGGGATCAACCGCCTCGCTCTGCGCTGCCGTCGTGTTGCAGCTTTGCTGAGGGAGGGGGTGCTCACCTGCTAACGGTGGAATGTTTGTGTTCGAGCCAGTCATATACCGGTGATGACTCATCCAATTGCCGATGCTCTTTCCCGTTTCACGTTGCGGCTATGCTGAACCTGCCGTTGGAGTTCGGTGTCGGCGGTGACATGGTGGGCGTATTGGCGGGGCTGCGTCAGTGTAGTTGCATTGCTGGTTTTACAGGGTTGGCGGCTGGGTCCGGTGGTGGGCCATCTCTTGGGCTGGTACGTCAGGGCGGCGTTGGCCGCGGGCACAATGCCAGCGACAGTCCGGGCGCATTTAGCGGGCTTTGCCTTTTTTCTCGAGGGCAGTGGGTTGGGGAGCACCTGGGGGGGGGGGTTTGGTTCTTCGGATGCTGCGGGGTTGGGAGGGTGCGCATCCTTCGCTGGGTGTCAGGCGGCTGCCTGTCACGCATGAGCCTTTGGGTGGCTTGTGTGCAGCGTTCCCCTCGGTGTTAGCGGCATGGCATGAGTTTGCGTTGTGTAGGTCTGTGTCTTGTCTGGCCTTCTTTTGGGCTTTCCGGGTGGGGGAGGTTGGGGCTTGGTTGGGGCTGCTTCCAGTGCAGGGGAGCGGGTGGTGCCTCGTTGGTACAGTAGGTACAATCGACCTCTGGGGAGTGCGTGGAGGTTTGGCTAGATCCAGACGGCTCTGAGGGGCAGCGGGGTGGGGGTACTTCGGAGGGCAGTCCGGGATTCCCCTACGTCCCCGGTGGCGGCCTGGGGTGGCCTATCTGCGTGCAGGATCTGGGGGGGGGGGGGAGCTTCCTCTTTGTGCAGGCGGATGCCCGAGAGCTAACGAGTGCTAACGTGGTTTGGTGGCTAACGTGGTTTGGTGGCTGGATCTGGTCATCTTTGCTCCTCCTTCAGGGTTGATTGAGCGGGAGCTTCAGCGGATAGGCTGATGGCAGCGGAGAGCATTTCAGGGGTTTGCGCGCTTATGGGGTGGGGGCTTAATGGCTGCTAACTGTTATTCTTCTTTTAGATGTCGGCCGGACTCCGGGTTGCTGCTGTCGGAGGTGCTCGTCTCATGGCTGGGCGGGCGCGGTCTCCGGAGGGGGCCGCTGCTGCCTTTGCTTCAGCACCAGGGACGCGAGACGGGTGTGCCTGAGTTGCTGTTGCTGCATTGGGGTGGCAGCGACTTAGTGTCCAGGACTGGCAAGCAACTGATAGGCGCAGCACAATGTGATTGGGCTGAGGTGCTGTTCCTGTTGGAGGATGTGGTTTTGGGGTGGTCGGACATATTTCCAAGGCCACTTGCAGGGTCCACCAGTGATGGTCTCGCAGGTTGATTCAACCTACTCGACTGGTTGGCCGCAGGGTGTGTCCGCGGGGGGATAGCGGAGGTTGCCTCATGGGTGGAGGTAGAGTGTGCCGGTTTATATCGGCAGGGTGGGGTGCCTCTATCCCCGGTGGGGGTGGCTTGGTTCCTAAACGGCTGGCAAGAGGCTTGGAATATGTGGCGCAGGGAAGGATGACTGGTCGCAGCTTGGCCGTGGGGGGTGGCTCAGGGGCGGTGGTCCCTGAGCCTGTGGCGGGATCCCAGAGGTGTCCGGGGTCCGGAGCCGGTGGCAAGATGCAGGGCGGGGGTGGGGTACCCTCGGCCCGGTGAAACCCTCGGGGCTTTTGCTAATAATATGGCGAAGCCGGAGGAGGGGCGACGGAATGGCCTGTGGCCGGTTCACGGCGGAAGCGGGCGGAACTCACTTTGCTACTCACACGGCTGGTGAGGATTCGTTCTGCAGCCGGAATTCAGTTAATGAAGGTTTGCTGTTGGTTGATGTTTAAGGAAATGTTGTACGGTTAATAAAGCTGCGACCAGTTTGATTCCCAATGAGTGTGTTGTGGTTATTTGTAAGGCGGGGCTGGGGTGGGAGTGCAGTGGGGGGGTGGGTGGGGGCGGGGACAGGAGCACCCTGTCCGCCTTACCCGGTTACAAGGCAGTGCATACGTCATTGAGAGCAGGATCGCGTGATTATCATAACTACAACTCCAAGAGAGCGATCCTTGTCAACAACAGCTATTATATGGGGTGGAAAAACAATTACATTATAGACAGAGGGCTTAATGAATTAAAATAAACATTATAAGTGCAGTCCCACTACAAGAGGCATTAAAACACATGTATTCAAGGAGAAATTGATACAATCATCCAAATGTTGCAAGAAGGGGCCAAAACGTTTTAGTTGGGTCTTCCAATAAACTTTGTTTGCATATTACATCGACGTGTAGGCCTGGTCCTTGGGTTCCGCTCCTGGTTTTTCTCATACTATGAAATATCTAAACACAGAGGTCAGTTCAGCTGATTCCATCTATTTTGTTTTTCCCACATCTATCTCTGAGTGCTTTCTGGGAAGGTCGATGATTGCTATTAATGTTACTTATGGGAAAATAGGGCAAAAGTTGGAGTAGGATAGGTTTTCTGTTTTTTATACTGTGGTTATACAGTATTTTCTACTTTATAATCTTAAAACATATAGGCATCATGCCTTATTAGTAAGATCAACTATGGGGCTCATTTTAGAATTACCTATATGAATGAAATGGACAAGCATGCTTTTCATTTTGTGGAGTGTGTTAGATTTTTAACTTACATTTAGCTTACACTTTGAAACATATCCCCTATCCATATCCCTAGGAAAGCTTCTCAAATGAGGCTAACTTATGCACTCACAGGCCCTATGTACACAAGCTTACCAAGCATAGGGGATGATTTTATAACAGAACACCTAGGTTAACAGAGCAGGGGGTGGGTGTAGTGGAGGCATGTCCGGGGCGGGTAGTAAAAGATCCATGTGTACATCTGATTTTAGATTGATGCTACACGTTTATGACCACCAGCGGACACGTCTATGTCTATACCTGCTCCCAAGCATGAACAGGCATTTAAAAAGTGCTTTAAGGCCAGCAAGTAACAATAGGGAGAAGAGGGGAATGCCCTCTGCTCCCCCAGCAATTTCTGCCCCTTCAAAAAAGTATATGAGTAAATGCACAGGCTTTTTTGTGAGCTGCCTCACTGCTACATGTCTACGCTCACAAACTGGCAGATGCACATGCAAATTTGAACACATTTATATGACCTGCTCATAGATGTTCTCAGGGGCAGCAATGGGATGGAGTTGTGATGTGTGTGTGCTTTTGATGAAGTATGTGGGTACACCCCTAGACTACAAATAAACATTTACACCTTTTCGGAGAAGACATACATTTGTGCATGGGCTTTAGCATTTTTGTGCTACTGGGACTGTTTCTGGGAGCATAATTTATAAATGTCCATAGGCACCTGGGTTGTCTCAATAAAACAGGAATAAAATAGGCGTGGTTTTGGATTTCTCATGCAAGCATCCTCACTCAGATGCATTCCATTTCATTCTTCGAGAATGCTTCTAGATCCTGATCCCCTAGTATTCTGTTCACATCCTGTGTTCCTTACCATTCTCCTAGATATATACTAGTCCCCACTGGTTGTATTGTCTGTCTTGATTAGACTGTAAGCTCTTATGAGCAGGGACTGCTCTTACATTTCTTTGTACAGAACAGCATACGCCTTGTAGTGCTATAGAAATGATAAGTAGTAGTAGTAGTAATAGTGGTATAGGCTAACAGATTATGCTGCAACTAATTGATTCATGATTTGTGCTAATTCCTTAAAATCAATTTAAAGTGTTGTTGTTGATAAGTGCCGTCAAGTCGGTGTCAACTCATGGTGACCCTCTGGATAGTGGTCCTAAATTGAGTTTGATCTTCAGTCAGGCGGCTCATTGTTGACAGATTGACACTCATAGCTGCTGTTATTGTCACGATCCATCTCATTGCTGGCCTTCCTCTTTTGCATTGACCTTCTACTTTGCCAAGCATGTCGTCTTTCTCTAATGATCTCTCTCTTCGCATGATGTGCCCAAAATATGAAAGTCGAAGTCTTGTCATCTGAGCTTCTAAAAAAAGCTTAGGTTTGATTTCCTCTAGTACTGACTGGTTTATTCTTTGGACAGTCAATGGTATACACAGTATTCGTCACCAGCACCATAATTGAAAGGCATGGATTTTCTTCCTGTCTACTGTATCTTTTTCAATGTTCAACTTTCACATCCATATGATGTTATTGAAAATACTATGGCATGAACAAGTCAGATCTTTGTATGAAGAGAGACATTTCTGCTCTTGAGAATCTTGTCTAGATCCTTCATACCCATTCTGCCAAGAGCAATGCATCATCAGATTTCTTGACTGCTTGTTGTTTCTTTATTGATAGTTGATCCAAGTAGGTTAAATTTGTCTACTATTTTGATTTCTTCTCCATCAACGATGAACTTATTGATTTTGCCAGTTATCAGGATCTTTGTCTTCTTTACATGAAGGTAAAGGCCCATTTTAAGACTATGTTCCTTGATCTTGAGAATCAAATGTTTCAAATCATCTTTATTTTCAGCCAGTAATGTGGTATCATCAGCATAGCAAAGGTTGTTGATGAGGCTTCCACCAATCTTCACACCTCGGTTGTCTTTATACAGACCCGCTTCTCTGATGATTTGTTCTGCATATAAATTAAACAGGTAGGGGGAAAGTATGCAACCTTGTCATACACATTTGCTGATTTTAAACCATTCTGTTTCTCCTTATTCCGTTCAAACTGTTGCTTCTTGATCAATGTAAAGTTTGTGCAAGAGAACGATCAGGTGTTCTGGTATACCCATGCTTCTTAATGTGGCCCAGAGTTTCTCATGGTTTACACAGTCAAAAGCCTTGATGTAGTCGATAAAGCACAAATAGATATCATTTTGGTATTCTTTAGACTTTTCAAGGATTCATCTCACATCTGCTATGATGTTTCTTGTTCCTCACCCTTTCCTGAACCCTGCTTGCATTTCAGGTAGTTCTTGTTCCAGATATAGGTGTATTCTCTGTTGAATAATCTTCAGTAGAATCTTGCTTGCATGTGGGATCAGAGCGATTGTGTGATAATTTCCACAGTCAGTTGGATCACCTTTCTTTAGTATTAGTATAAACACAGATCTTTCCCAGTCATTTGGCCATGATGTTGTCTTCCAAATTCCTTGGCAGAGCCTTATAAGTACAGTAACAGCTGCATCAGATTGCTGTAATACTTCTATGGGAATGCCATCAATGCCTGGTGCTTTGTTCTTTGATAAGGCTTTCAATGATGCTTCAACCTCTTCTGAAATAAAATTTTGCAAAGGATCTCAAGATATTACATTTAAAAGAACATTTCAACAACTAAATGAGATGCCCCCAGACAACAGGAAAACCACAGACACATACGCTACAACTACCACTTTCCCCACAACCACCCTTCACTTATCCCTGCCCCCCAGCCCAAACTATACATAAGTTTGAATTTGTAAATATTTTCTAAACTATAGACCATAGTTACCATTTGGAATCACAATGTTCAATGCTGTTAAGGATTTAGAAGTTCTATGTAAACCTGTTAACTTCTTGTTCCTTGTAAACCATCTTGATTCCCAGATAAAATAAATAAATAAATAGATAAATAAATAAATAAATAAATAAGTGCTAATTCCCTCCCACCCACCCCAGGCATAATCTTAGCTTTATAGACTCTTAGAGTTATTAAAGGGGGAGAGGTGGTCAAATTCACTTTCAGGTTCAGCTTCTTATCGTTGCCAGGAATAGATTAATTAAGGCCCTGAAATTAATTAATCTTGATGTGAACAAAGTCATTTAAACCTATCTGATATAGTTGTTTCAGTACAAGTATCCCGAGTAACTTAAAAAAACTTAAATATCAAAACCAAACTTAAAATTAAGATGCAGACAGCAGTACAGCAGTGAGATGAGGGCTATCCAGTCTTTTGCATTGAGTGCCACATGTACGATTTTCTCCCATTTGATGATTGGTCTTACATGTGCCTTAGTTGCAAGGGGCTTTTTTCCCTCAGTGAACGAAACTGATTGCTGAAGGCTAGAGTAGCAGATGAAGGAGATAAGGAAGACAGAGAGGTACATAATACAGAAGTTCCACCTTCAGTCTGGCAGCCTCTCGGTTGCCATGGAGGAGAGAGGTCACATGAAAAGACAGCATCATCTTGGTGTGGCAGGAAGTGATCCTGTAGCTAGGACCTGTCCACCAGTAGATGTAAAACCCTCTCACACTGAAGAGGTTTCTCAGGGCCATGTGCCCATGAGGGAATGGTTAGGATGGCCATTATTGTTGGTGATTTGATCATTGGGCATGTAGATAGCTGGCTGACTGGTGGACATGACAATTGCCTGGTAACATGCCTGCCTGGTGAAAAGGTAGCGGACCTCATGTGCCACCTAGGGAAGGTTTTAAATAGTGTTGGGGGAGTCTGATTTCTTAGTACAGGTCGGTACGAATGACATAGGAAAGTGTGGGAGGAAGGTTCTGGAGGCCAAATTTAGGCTTTTAGGTAGGAAGTTGAAATCCAGAACTTCCAGGGTAGCATTCTCTGAAATGCTTCTCATAGCACACTCCAGACCTAAAAGGCGGGCAGAGTTCCGGAGTCTCAACGCATAGATTAAATGATGGTGCAAAGAAGAGGGTATTGGATTTGTTAGGAACTGGGCGACATTCTGAGAAATAGAGGGGCTTTTCCAAAAGGATGGGATCCACCTTAAGCAGGATGGAACCAGACTAGTGACATTTAACCTTAAAAAGTCGATAGAACAGCTTTTAAACTAGATAATAGGGGAAAGTTGACAGCTGCCCAAGAGCGTATGGTTCGGAAGCAGGTATCCTTGAAGGATACTAGCAAAAGAAGGATGTTAGGACACCTTACAGAGAGATTCCAACAAAGATAAAAGTAATGCAGAGGCCCTTAAGTACAGAGCTGAAAGATTCCAAATTACTCCTATGAACTGATAACCAGATTAATATGAATAAAATACAACCTCTAAAACGTCTGTATGCAAATTCTAGAAGTCTAAAAAAAATAAGATGGGAGAGCTAGAATATATAGAACTAAATGAAAGGTTAGATATGATTGGAATCTCAGAGACCTAGTGGAAGGAGGACAGCCAATGGGACACTGTGATAGCTGGGTACAAACTATATCACAACATAAGGCAATCTGTGCATGGCGTTACAGTAGTCTTGTATACATTGAAGCCACCATCACACAACATCATGGCAATTGAACCTGGTGTGTGATCCCTGGCCAAGAAAATTGGGAATGAGGCCATGTCTCAGGGTGGAAGCAAATGTCAAAATTATTGGATTTCTAGGAATAGCCTAATGGTTATAGTAGTGAGCTGAGAAAATGGCAGCCAGGATTCAAATCCCATTGCTGTGATCATTCAAATTGTGCTGAGTACTGGGGATGATGGATCCTACAAAGAAAGATGAAGAAACTCAACAATAAAAGCAGGATAGAGAGCTCCCATATGTAGAGACTGAATGAGTTCTTTGCTTCAGTCTTTACTGAAGAAGATTTAGGGAAGTTACCCATGCCTGAAATAGTATATAAAGGTGATGTAGTGGAAGACTTGAAAGAAATGTTTGTTTGTTTATAAATTTGTTTACATTGAACAAATTTCAGTTTGTTCAATGTAAACCACACTGATGCAGAATAGCGCGGTATATAAGAGAATGTAAATAAAATAAATAAATAAATAAATAAATATTGATAAACCAGGAAGATCTATTATAACTATTTCATAAACTGAGGAGTAGCAAATCACCTGGACCAGATGGCATACATCTGAGGGTGTTGAAAGAACTGAAATATGGGATTGCAGACCTACTAGTATGAGGGGGGCTGATAAGTCTCTGGCCTTGTAACAAAGCAGAAAGCTACGGGCATACTTCAATTCAAGTGATCTGAATGATCTCTCTGCAGTTTCATTTTATTTCATACCAAATAAAACAAAATTGCAGAGAGATCATTTGGACCACGGAACTGAAGTGTGCCCATAGCTTTCTGTTTCATTACAAGGCCAGAGACTTATTAGCCCCCCGCCCCCCTCACCTTGTAATCTGTGAACAAGTATTCAAATCATCTGTAGTACCTGAAGACTGGAGGATGGCCAATGTAACACCAATTTTTAAAAAGGGTTCCAGGGGTGATACAGAAAACTATAGACCTATGAGACTGACATCGGCACCAGGCAAAAACCATTACAAAAAAACAAAAGTACTGAACATGTAGATATTCATGGTTTGATGGCAGAAACCATGGATTCAGGCAGGGAAAGTCTTGTCTTACTTATCTTTTATATTTTTTGAAAGTATGAATAAACAGGTAGACAAAGATGAACAAGCTGATATCATGTATCTGGGTTTCAGAAAGCCTTTGACAAGGCCCTTCATGAGAGACTTGGCAAAATTAAAAAGTCATGGGATTGGAGGTAGTATACTATTGTGGATCAGGAAATGGTTAAAAGATAGAAAGCAGAGAGTAGGACTAAATGGACAATTTTCTCAATTGAGGAAGGTGAATAGTGGAGTACTCCAGGGATCTGTGCTGGGCCCATTGTTTTTTAACATATTTATAAATGACCTGGAAATGAGAATAATGAGTGAGGTGATCAAATTTGCAGATGACACAAAATTATTCAAAGTTGTTAAAACACAAGAGAATTGTGAAAAATTGCTAGAGGACCTTAATAAATTGGATGACTGACGTTCAAATGACATGAAATTTAATGAGGACAAGTGCAAAGTTATACAACTAGGAAAGAACAACCCAAACTATGGTTACACGATGCAAGGTTCCACATTAGGGACCACCCAGGAAAATGATTTAGGTGTCATCATGAATAACACGTTGAAACCCTCCGCCCAGTGTTCAGTGGTGGACAAAAAGGCAAACAGAATGCTAGGAATCATAATGAAAGGAATGGAGAATAAAACCAAGGCTATTATAATGCCTCTGTATCATTCCATGGTTCGACTGCACCTTGAATATTGTGTGCAATTCAGGTTGCCATATCTTAAAAAGGATATAGCAGAATTAGAAAAGGTACAGAGAAGAGCCACCAAAATTGTAAAGGAGATGGAAGGATACCCCTTTGAGGAGAGGCTTAAAAGGTTAGGGCTCTTCAACTTGGAAAAGAGACAGTTGAGGGGCGATATGATAGAGGTCTATAAATTAATGAATGGAGTGGAACGGATAAACATAGATCATTTTGTTATGCCATCAAAAAGTAGAAATACTAGAGGACACACAATGAAGCTAAAATATTGATTTCCGAAAGGCGGTATATAAGTTAAATTAAATTAAATAAAATGTAACCTTTTTTATGATTTATTTATTTATTTAATCTTTATCATTTTACAATAAATCCAAGCATCAACATGCCTGCATAGAAATTAGGGTACAGAAAAAGAAAAAAAACACATTAATACCATCAATATTATTAGAAGAAAATTGAAAATAAATAGGAAAGGCACTAAGCCATTTCTGCCCCTATTATAGCACACTATACCAAGGGGAAACCCATCAATCATTTATTAAACAAAACCTGAGAAGAAAAACCTGACGGGTAAACCAGCAGTCAGGCCAAGACCTATTGCAGTGAAACCGGGACCGCCTCAGCTGGGCGGCAGGCACTCAGAAAAGCCAACAACTGTGATGGCTCAAAAAAATATATGAAACTGAATTCAACCTAACCATACATTTACAAGGAAATTTAAAAAAGAATTGCCCCCCCCCCCTAACATCAATTACCTGGACGAAGCAGTAGAAATTATTTCCTATGTTTCTGAGTCTCCTTGGATAACTCCGGGAAAACACATACAGTTAACCCTTGAAATATTACACTGTGCTTCCGAAAAAACATACGTAGAAACCTATCTCTATCAGAGGAAAGAGCAAACATTACAATCAAAGTAGAAGGAGAAACAGATTCAGTTAATAAAGTTTCCAAAATAGCAGAGACATCTAATGAATCACCCTGTTCTACTCCAGAGATTATCCCACCACCAACCACCTTTTTTCCTAAAGGAAGGTAATACAATTTAACCATAGGGGGATGGGATTCATTTGGAACTCCCAATACTTCCACCATATATTTCTTAAACATATCTTTTGCACTAAGACTTCGGAAAGTTTATAAAGCAAAGATTTGAATATCTTGATACATTATCCAACATTTCAATCCTTGTTTTTAAAGCCAGTGCATCCTTCTGATAAGAGAAACTGCCATCTTCAGACCGGGAAACCTTCTGCTGGAGATCAGTCACTGAAAATTGTAAAGCAGAAACTTCCAAAGTGTGTTGCTGAAGCAAATTAGTATGAGATTGAGACTGAGCCACCAAAGCAGACACCTGAGGAGCAAACATTCCCCAAGCTTCACAATGGCAGACCATATAGACTCCATATAGCTGATCTCCAAGACATCAAAAAGGTTAGATAGAATTTGTCACATGCCTCTTTGCTTCTCACCACCACCAAAATATTGTCTATTAGACAACTTTTTGGTGGTGGTAAGAATTGAGGAGGCATGTGACACATTCTATCTACCCTTTTGATGTCTAGGACATCTGCACCTTGCCCACTCACAATCTTAAAAGACAGAGGTGTAAGGCAGGGGTCTCCAAATCCAGCCCTAGAGGGCCACAAACCAGTCAGGTTGGCAGGATATCTCTAATGCATATATATCTCATGCATATTCATTAGGGCTATCCACTGCTTACCCCGAGATGAGCACTGTGGAACCTGTGTGCCTTTTTGGGAACCTTCCAGGTACTTGTGACCTGGATTGGCCACTTTTGGAAACAGAATATTGGGCTTAATGGTCCTTGGTCTGACCCATTATGACATTTCTTATGTTATGTTCTTAGTTAATGCAGACACAATAATACACTCCCGGTGTATTAACTGCATTTCAGAATATGCAAGTGTAGTTAATGTTACCCATTAAGGTGGTGTTATCCCGCGTGTTAATTATAAGACACAGGGCACACCCAATAATCCCACGTCATTCCATGCAGGCTCAGGTTAAGTGATTTTCTGTGTAAATTCTTGTGATAATTGCTTAGCTTAGCACATTTTAGCAAAGTGGTTTTATCTAATTAAAAAAGAACAGCCTGCCAATCTACTTCTGGTCACACTGCCAAGAAAACCCAGAAGCTGCTGGGCCACCAGTATTCAGCATTGGCTCGAAAGGGCACATTGCATTGCAATGAACAAATATATGGCTCAAAGATTCTGTGTATCTTAGAAAAAAATGAATAAAGTCTTTTTTTTTCCAAGAGTTTTAGGCCAGCCTTCATTGGAATTGTTTAATATATTGTCGTCATCATCATGATAGTAATTTGTATGACCTTAATAGATATGCAGTGTTTCTCTCTTGATGGCACCGACAGTTGCAGTTGTGCAGAGGAAGCAGCCTGAGCATGTCTCTACTGCAGGAATTTTTGACTCAATCCTTGGGACACAGCTAGTCCTTCAGATTCTCAGGAGAACCAGAATGAATATGCATGAGAGAGGTGTTCATGAAGTTCATCCACTGCATGCAAATCTCTCTCATGTATAATCATTGCGGTATTTTGGAAACCCGATTGGATAGGTGTGTCCCAAGGACTGGGTTGAGAGCACCTGCTATACTGTGATGTCAGTTCACACGAAGGGAAAGAAGCCAAAAATGCTTATCTGCATTTCTTGAGGATGAACTAATGAGAACTAGAAAACGTTTACTCACTGTGTGGAAGAACGCTCAAAATGAGTGACAAAGACCAAAATGTTATAGCGTATGAAAAAGTGTTAAAACTATTTGCGGTCCTTCCCGTATCACTGCTAAAGATAAAGAGAGAAGAAACAACAAGTTGCATGCAAGGAAATGACTCAGAACAGTGCCAGGCGAATCCTGTATATTATATTTCACAGACTTATCACTGGTTTCCTTCAGACAGTCTTAGATTTTAAGATCGTAGGAGTCCATCTTTTAAAGGAACTTTACCAGCTGCTGATAAATACATATCACTTCCTTATCTGTATATTTCCAGCATTACAGAGGTAGGGGCAGGCTGAAAATCAGTCTAACTGCTCTGCCACTATCTGCATAGTGGAGGGACAGATCAAGGGCAGCTTCAGGAAATTACTCATACTGAGGGTAATTATGTAAGGGCTGCCTACATTTATGTGCCTTGGCAATGAATGTAAATGATGATATTTAAGTAGTTTATGCATCTAAGCAATCACTTATACACATAGAGCCCGATTTCAAGAGGGCAAGGAAGACGGACCTGTTAGGACCCGATTCTGGACCATGGGAACTGAGCGTTCCTGCTGTACACAGAATTGGGCCTGCGGACAACCCAGCATGCCCTTGCCACCTGCGGAGACATCCTCCCCCAGGTGCCCTAACTCCCACGGCTTAGGCCCCCCACTTCCCTGCCACCCAATCCATGGCTGGTCAGCTGGAGCCTGGATCGGGTGGTGGCGACCCCCTTGCACCCAGGCCTGGCCCCGGCCCCAGGTGGATCCCTGGCCCAATTGCTGGGTCAATGCTGATGATTCCACCTTCATGGTGGAATAATCAGCATGTCCCCTCTGACCTGAGAGGACGTACATGGCTGTGACCTGAATCGGCCCTGCCGAGCTAGCCCACCCCCCGCTCCGCCCAGACCCCACCCCCCCCTGCTCCCTGCCAGCTCTCCCCATCCTGCTGCTCTGGACATGCGAGGAAAGTCGGAGGGGAAAATCGGGCCAGAACAGCTTGTGAGTCTGCACGCCCCGTCGGAACATTCAGCCCCATAACCCGTGTCTCTGCATTGGACTCACAATATAGTTGGTTGCAATTTTGCAAGTGCATGTGTCAGACTGATGGTGCATACTTTCACTGTGAGCACATAGATGGGTGGAGCATGGGCACAGTGCAAATTTATGTGCATAAATTAAAAAAATTGTTATAACTTACACGTACTCTTGAAAAATCTAGGGTCAGGCATTTAAACCAGCCAAAGAGCAGGCATAAGAGCTGGCACCTAATTTAATGCATGTTTTTGACTATTTACACCCTTATTTTATAAGGAAAATTGGCACAGACTTTACGTTATAAAATAAGTGTAACATGCACACATTGCAATGTGTGTTAATCTAGATGATTCTTATAAAAGATTGCCCTCATTGAGGTGCTATTTGAGCACTATATTGATAATTTCAGTCTTTAGTTTAGGCCTTCAGAATAAACTGACTGCACTAGACATATACTCAGCAGTGCTAAATATATGCAATCCTTTAAATGGCAGTGCCAGCACACAAATTCTTTCAGGTTCCTGTCGCCACCGAAAATTCACCCTTACTTTTCATTTCCCGGCAATGTTCCCTGGAAATGAAAAGTTACAGAGCAAACGTTTTGCTTTTCTCATATCCTTCCCCTTGAAGTCCTGTTGAGTCTCTCACTTTCTGTGCTTTTGAAGGCATTACCACAAAATGCTACCAATTTTAAGTTTAGGATAAACCAAGAAAAAATGGGCTATTAAAATGCAATATATGCCGTTATTTGATTATCCAGTTCTTCTGCTCTTTCTGCGTCGCTGTCTGCATTTGCTAGAGAAGCAGGTAGTGAGATGCAGCACTATTTTGTTTAGTCCCCCTGTGAAGGTGAGAGAAAGCAGTGGTTGCATTACATAAAGATAGATGAGCAACTGATTAGCATTTTTCATTTTGTTTTGTATTTGATTTTATTCATTTTAAAGTATATACACTGAGAGAGAGAGAGAGGGGGAGGGAGTGGAGAATACTGTCCCCTGTTCTAGTAAAATTTGGTAGAAGCCCAGTGCTTTGACAGTGCTTCCCGTGAGCTTTAAACCATGAAGGATATGGATTTTCTATATTATTTTATAAATTGAGAAGTCTATTGCAATGAGGGTTTTCCAAAAACTCCATAAAGGTAAAATATTAGACTGATCAAGATTGCTATTGAAAAGTATTTTGCTTCCATAGAGTTCTATGTGTTCATTTTCACTATTTTCTATTTGGAGTATTTCACCTGTTTCTGTCTTTAAAGCTGTTAATCCGACGGGCAGAAGGACACAGCAGACCGTTGCCACTGCCGCTGCAGAGTATCCTGCTGAAGATTACTGATCCTAGTTAGGTTGGAGCTCTGCTCCGCAGCGCCCAGCAGCTCCTGCTGGAGGGCCTGACCTTCGCAATGATGGGCAGTTAGTTGCTCAGAGGAGTGAGAAAAATGCGTCTACATCATTGCCAGCTGGTCCAGCACTCTCCAGCTGAGCATCAAACTGCTTACAGCTTCAATTCCACTGAGACCAACTTGCATCTGACCAATTCTAACCTAACCAGCAAGTATTACTGGTCCATGTCACACAGTCAGTGAGGCATTGCTAAAAGGCAGATCATAAAAATTCTGGAAAGACTTGACTTCAAGACAAAACCACTAAAAGCCAGACTAGAGGGAAAGTTCAAACGTTTTTGTGCCAGCAATATCTTTCAGAAGCACTGAAATACTGCTCAATGTCTCATAAAATACTTTTAGTAAGAATATATATTTTTTTGCCGGAATCTTCAGCATCTTACCCAATGTGCAATAACCGAGTTATATTTTTTTTAATCGATATGTTATCAAGTTCCTGGTCATAGAAATGAATTTGGGCAGGGTTTGTCAGACATATGTACAATATTAATCATAAGCTCTAAAACTGTGTGTGTGTGTGTGTGTGCGCATGTGTATATATATATATACACACACTATACACACACACTTATTTATTAAAAAGACCATTTATGTGGCTGTAGTGATGTGTAACCGAAATCATCAGAAAATCTGTCAATTTTAGTAGCGAGATGGGCACGTGTAGTTCTGATGTAAAATCCGCCCCTCAGTATGGATGTGTTTTAAATCATAGCAAGACGTGCATAAGAATGCGTGGGGGTGGACATCCACGTCAGCAGGAGGCACCACTTTACAAATGTACACATGGGACAAAAGTCCATGGAGAAATCCTGCAACTTGCACACGTAACTACCTGCATTTCACAGTGCACACAGGTAAGTGACCAGAGCCAGACATGCAGCTACTCTCACTCAGTAACAGAGGGCTTGATGCTCAATGTGGCATAGAAAATAAACATTGGGTGATTAAGGGAGATATCCTCCATAATGCATACTATGGATAAGCACCTTTTAAATGCCTGTTCGGGTCAAGAAGCAGGTGTAAATTTGGACAGGCTTCTAAAATGACCCTATATATAGATAGATAGATAGATAGATAGATATAGGACTAAAATAGGTGCTTTTTGACATCTTATATAGACATCCTGTTATAGAGTTGCCCCCTCACAAAAACAAACAAACGTGTATTTATGGTCATACTTGTATATGCTGCAACTGTGATTCATTTTTTATGTTGATTCCTTAAAAATTAAAGGTCAATATTCAGAGCCCTAGCTGTCACATAAAGATAACTTTTGGAAGTTCTGTTTCCTTCATTAGGTTATAAATATATATAAATAAGGTCATTAATATAAAAATATTTGTCTATCTATTCATATCTTATCTATATCTATAATACATAGCTTGGCTTGATAGAGATCAGCACTTATCCAGGTATCAGCACAGGCTAGTTGCTAAACTGCACTAAACAATGCCCCCCACAGTGTTGGTGGGTGGGAGGGAGGCACCATAATATGGCCAAGCCCTCAATAGGAGTGCTGAGGGGGGAGGGGGTGGAAGGAGAAAGGAGTTAGAGTAGGGTTGAGGTAGGGTCTGAGGTAAGGGTAGACCATAAGGGAGTGTGTGTGTGTGGGGGGGAGGTTAGTGTCAGTTAGGACTGGAGCAGCAAGGGGGAAGGGGAGGGGCAGTGAGCAGTGCAGGAAGCCAGGGCCATTGCATTTGTTGAGGGGTGAGGTGGTGGGATCAGGGATGCGCATTCTCTCAGCTCTCCCACCCTCCGATAGGGATTCAGGTGGTGTGGGACAGGGAGGATGGGTTCCGGTCACAGCTGGTGGGGTTTGAGGGGAGAGATAATTCTGGAACTGGTCAGAGCTGTGGGTAATTGGGCACTGGGAGGGGTAAGTAAGAGTATGGAAGCTGGCATGTGATACCGCCGAGAGCTTCAGGGGGCACAGCCTGACATTGCTGGTCGTGTAAGAGGTAGGGTTCAGTGGATCTTATCATGGCTAGTTTGGCACCGCTTAACCAGGTCACCGAGTGCGACTGTAGAAAAGGGGTGTGAAGAGTGAAAATTAGGAATTAAAATGCCATGTACTGTGTAAGACCCGATCTGGGAAGAGTTATAGTTTGTATATTTTTAATGACGTTCTGCTGTTGTTATGCCAAATGCAGGGCAATGTGTGCCTTTGAGTCAGTGCTGACTTCTGGAGACCCAGTAGCTTCTGGGTTTTCTTGGCAATATAACTGAAAGCTGATTGCCAGGCATTTCTTCTGAGGCAATGGAGGGTTAAGTGACTTGCCCAAGGCCATAAGGAGTGCTAGTGGGAATCAAACCCTGGTCTCTTGGTTACCAAGCCAATGCTCTAACCAATAGGCTACTCCTCCACTCCTCTGCTGGTAGAAGTTGAAATAAAGCTGCAGTCTTAGTTTCTGCCACAGAAAATGTATTGGAGTATTGACAGAATAGTCATTGGTTGAGGATGAAGAGCAAATGAAGGTGTGTATGCCTATGTTATGTTAACACAAGTTAATTCACCATGGCTTGTGTTATGTCAGTGCAGGTCTCAAAGGGACTAACAGTGAATTAACATGTGTTAACATTAACACCACACCTTAGTAACTAGGCCTCTGAACTGGATTGTGTGTATATGTGAGAAAACGTTATGCAGAAAGAGCAAATTGTCTCATGTTCTCCCAGATCCTCTCCCAGAAGAGGGACTGAAATGGAAAGCATTGAAATGGAAAGAACTGGAAAAAAACATCTAAAATGATCTGAATAGTTTGAAAAATAGTTATGTTCCCAGAGTTCTGAAAAAGGGAGCTTTGAAGACCAACAAGCTTTTATGCTTACAATCCACTTAAAATTAATTTAGCCAGATGGTTATTAGACACAAGTCTTGTAGGGCCTGATTCACAAAGAACTTAGTAAATTAAGCCCATGTTTTGATATATGCAAACAATTCTGCATTTGTGAAAGTCACAGTACTGCATACAATTTTGTGTGAGAGTGTTTTCACATTAGCAGGACCTTTAGATCAGATTTTTGAAGAAAGAATTTACTGTGATTAAGCACCGAATATTTCTTAATAAATTCTAGTATCGTTTTTGTTTTGTATGGAGTTATAGTATGAGATATCTTTTTGTAAAATCAATATTGTTTTTTAAAAAATGAAGCATTCAACAACCTGTAAAGTGTAAGATGTAAAAAAATGTTCTTTATTTGAGGGGGGGGAGATTGTGAATAATACAGTAATACTGATGGCATGAAAATTCTATTTGCCTCCCTGTTGAACTCGCTTATTAAATCTGTGAGTGTCTTAGGGCATATTTACTTACTGTAGCTATTAACGCCTGCTTGGGGGTGTGCTAATAGCTAGTGCTCACCTAGAACAGACAGCATGGGGTTAATGCCGCACTATCTGATTGGCACACAATGGGGAGGGAAATGGGTGGGATAGTGCCCGGGTTACTAATGCATGTGTATCATCAGTGTCAGTTAGTGCAGGTACACTTAACTTCACCCATTGACGTGGCAATAAGTTCATCCATGCTAAGTCCGAATGTCGCTGACATGTGTTAGGGTGGAAATCAACGCAGTATCTGCTGGGGCCATGCTCTACATGCCCCCAGCAACTAGCATGTGACTGCTGTATATATCTCACGTTGATCTTTACTCTTGATGTGTGATACCTACAAAAGATCAGCACAGCTTAGTAAGCATCCCCTTTAGACTCTGATAGCTCATAATGTCCTGCTGCTTTCGGGGTGGCGGAGGGGGGGGGTCCCCACTGGTTACCTTGTCTGGTACTGTAGAACCCCCAAAGCAACAGACAAATCACATTGTGCAGGACGCTAGAAAGCTGCACAGTATATAAAAATAGCCAATGACAAAGATCTTTACCAATGTCTGTGCTCTTGAGAAGTGTTGCAAGGGCACACATACCACAGAACATGTGAAGAGGCACATTCAGCTTTTTAAATGCAATCCACAGGTACTTTGTGAGGTATGAGGTCCAATAAGCCCAGAGTTTCTGCACCCGAAGCATTTTTACCACAAAACCTACTGTGCATTAAGTGCAAAGCCTCTGTGGTAACTGTCATGGGTGTGACAGTTAATGCACAGATGCATACACTAATATACAGTGTGAGTACCATGGGTGCACTTAATGCCGCCTATTGTGATGGCAACAAAGGCAGGGCACGATGTTCCCCCACTGTGATGCGCTCTCGACATCCCCTCTCCACTCCTACCCTGCCCTGCCCCTTCAGCATTCTCAACATGTGAGTCGCAGTTAGCGCCTGAATCAGTGCTCAGTAACTGTTATGCCCTTGTGGTAACAGTTATCGTGGTCTCGAGCACCCAGGTACCATCTACAAAAATGTGCATTAACTGCTTAGTGCACTTTAATAAACAGGACCCCTAAAATGCTTTCTTGTTAATGCACTTGTTACATATTTTGGGATTTTAAAAAGTTGATTTATTTCAACTTAAATTTTGCTTTTATTAATTGTCTGTCTATCTTTAAATGATGTAGCAATTTAAAAAAATATGCATACATGCAATACATGTTTATGTATAAGGCCAAAATATCTTTTAACCAACAATGAAGTGCTTTTTTCTGAAATGTTTGGCATAATTGCATGCCTTCTCTGTGTGCTACAGCTCTTTTGCACACACACATCAATTTTGCATGTATTAATTCATAGGTATATGCACACAAGTCATTTGCAGGTGCTATAGTGCCAAACAAACCTGAAACGAGCCTGAGATGCCTAATATTTATCTGGTTTTTTTCTCTGTCCCCTATGTCTGTGGCTATCTCAGTACATAGCTGTAGAAACAGTGATAGGAAATTAGATTTAGGGGTATGTATAGATATATAAATTTAAGAATATCTCTATAGCTATTAAATAGAAAGAAAACAGTTCTTCAGAAATGTGCATATGTTATTTATATCTCACTCATTGTGATACTAGCAATGAGTGAGTGTAAAGTCTGTGGCTTTGCTATCATGAGTGGTTGCCTTTCGTAGTACAGCACATTCCTATTGCAGTTTCAAAACAAATCTTCATTGAACTGCCAACTTCATCTGGCATGCCCTCAATACATTGCTCTGGAAATGAGAGGTTAGAAATGTGGCCAAAGGAAAGATATAGATAGGAGCTACCTCTTGCTGTTCAGTCAAAGTATGTTGATTCAGACCTGCAAAACCGCAGCCACTCTGGTTTCCTCAATGGAGCTGTGATCTCTATCGGCACTGAAATCAGTGTTGGTCTTGTACCGGGAGCCAAGTATTCAGTGACGACACAAAGGACAGCACAAAGCTTATTCCTTTTCAAAGATATAGTGGCAAGATTTCAATTCAACCTTTTAGAGCTGAATGACCTGCATTGGCTGGAGTGCACATGGTGCACCAATGTCCCAGACTCTATAGTTGCTGTGCATACATTTCATATGCTGTAAGAACATGAAAAATGTCTGTGGCTTAATGGGAAAAGGGTCTTATTTGACAGCTTTGCATCATGGTTCATTTATTATGGTGCTGGAACTGCAAAAAAGGCTGATGCATTAATCTACCACCATAACAGAAATTATTTATTGATCAACGCTGCAATTACTAAACATGAATTTTAACACTTAGACCAAACTATGGTAATGATCTGCCATGTATCAGCTCATAAGTGGTATCTTCTTTCATAAATCTGAGATGCTTCATAATTTGGAAGACTAGGTTGTATACATAGGAGCAGGACCATACCACACGAGAAATGTGCCCTGTGCGACTAATGAATCTGGCGCTCCCCTCCACCCCAGCCACGTATAATAATGAACTTTTTTTGAGCTTCCTGGAAGCGCAGTGATGAGATCAGTGCTCTTTCTATGCTTGCGCCATGTGCGGCCGCACCGCTCATACAGCCTTTGGTAAGGCCCTGCATAGGAGCCCTAATAATGAAATTCAGTTTACAGCCGTGATTTTCTCCTAATAAAAAAGCGCCAGTATTCATTCATATACAGGACTCTTTTGTTAAGACATGGGTCAATTTTAGCAGGCAATGAAAAAAGGAGTACTCAGTACCAACGAGTACCCCTCAGAAAAAGCTCTGATTTACGGTGTGCTGGCAGTTTCACGAGCTGAATGGCAATATAATTCTTTGCATGTTCAAAAATGATGTCATAAATATTTATTTATTTATTTTATTTATTTAACATTTCTTATATACCGCGCTATTTGTCATCAGTGCGGTTTACATTGTAACAATAAAACACATAGGCCAAATAACTGGCTTTCATTTACAGATAACAGGGAATTATAAATTATAAAAATATAACTTAAAATTATAAAAATATAACTTAAACCTGAAATTAAAAGCATTCTCTCCTTGTGCAACACACTGTTTTTATCTGTAAATTATACCTTTTAAATCTGTTTTAAGAAATCAGCATCCGGCACCCGTTTTTGAAGGCGTTCACTGAAAGGCACAGTATTAAGAACCCTACAGTCTAGCAGATGCTGCTGGAAGTCAACTGCTAGACAGAACGGCCCTTAACATACCATGGCTGAAACAATAAGGATGATAAGACAGGGAGCAGTATTTCACATTCTTTCTAAATTATTATGTTGTTAATTAATTTCAGTTTGCTTTTCAATTTAATCAATGTTGCCTTCTCAAATCCAGGATGCTGAATGCAGCTGCATACAGCGCCCTTACAAATAAAAAAGAAAAAGGCACATTTTCACGCAGCACCCACATGTTTGCTTCTTCTCATAGTAGCAGTCAAATATGGCCTTCGACATGCAACTGCATCAAAATGTGCCCTGCAGCAGAGCAATTCCATTATTTATTTATTTGTTTCCTGAGAACTGGCGCTGTTCGAGCTCTCGAGATTAATACCGTCCTGCACTGGAAATAGCATTTTTGTCTTCTTAAAAGACATTTCGGTGATGGTGCATAATTACATCCTTCCTGTTGTATGGGATGCTGTGTTTTTTTTTTTCCAGAAGACCTTATTTTCCAGGCTTCAGTGGTAATCTTGTTTTGCTCCTATAGCCAATGAATGCATTATGAAACCCGTCCCTTTTGGATACTCTGCAGTTCCGATGAAGGCACGCTGCCATTTTGTGCCTAGATAAATAGATCATGCTGAGTCCCAAGATGTGTCAGTCAAGATGAAGTCTTGGTAAAAGAAAACCAAACAAACAAGTATAGGACTTTTTTAAAAATCTTTAAAGACAGCCAAGTAAATCCTCAGAACAATATACAAAAATTATTAGCAGTTATGAATGCAGCTAGTTTATTACATAGAAAGCTAGAGGCCAGCAAACGTCTTTGGGTGTGCTCAAGAGACTGCAGTTTGAAGACTGGCGCCGGCAAGCAGGTTGGGAATTATAAATGTTGTAATTAGCAGTCAATCTAGAGCTCCTCTTGCCAGACTAGTGTAGGCTGATTCTTGGAGAAGGAGCCCCATGGGATAAGGGAAAAACAAAGAAAGGGAACTGAAGCCAGCATATAAATTGTTCGGCCAGCATTTAAGCATATTCCTTTGAACTAACAGTTTTGTTTTTAATTTAGAAAGACTTGTTAAAAGGTAATTTTATTTTTGTATTTAGTTTTAGCTGTATAATTTCCACTATGACAAGATACAATTGATAGTATGAATATCTATGGAATTCATTCCACTTTGAGGGGCATTGGACTTGATTCTGCCAAGTGTACACAAATGCATTCACTAGGTCTGATTTATTAAGCTTTTCCCTATAGACACAGATGGCCTATCTACGAAGCTGCATTAAATGTTTAAGGCATGTTTAAATGAGTATTAACAGTTAATGTGGAAGTAAAAAAAAAATTAGGGGCATATTCACGGGCTATTTGAAACTAGGTCCCATTGAATAACATGGTACCTCATTACAAATAGCACATGTAGGGGAGTGCCTGGTGGTTTTCCTGCTACAGCATTTAGCAGAGGTGTCGGCTGTCCTGCGGATCTCAACATTATGTTGGTGACATCAGCGGCTGTCTGGAAGGGCCTATAAAAGCTGAGGACACACTGTGAACAGTTGAGAGTGCCTGACTGTTTTCCTGCTACAGTTTTCTAGCAGAGGAGCCAGCTGTCCTTTGCTTCTTGCCATCATGTTGGTGACATCAGCAGCTGTCTAGAAGGGCCTATAAAAGCTGAGGCTCTACCACGGAACAAGGCTGCAGGCGCGGGCCCGCAAGTGTAAGCCCAAAGAGGCGTGTCCTAAGGTGCAGATTCTGTCTTTTGGAGCACGGAGGAGCATGGAGTATAGAGCAATAGGGTATGGTCCTTGTTGGCTCCTTTATGGGGAAGAGAAAGAAGAAAGGCCCCCACTCTGGTTCTGAGAAGGCTGTCGGGTTTTTCAGCCCAATGAATTCCCATGTGCAGAGGATTTCAAAGGAGGACGTTTCTTTAACCTCTGTGAGTACACCTTTCCTAAGTGACTCCTTGTTGACTTTGGGTTTTGAGATCCCACCCTCTCAGTCTGCTGCTCAACAGGTGGGAGTACCTGGGTCCCTCCCACTGGTGTGGGAGGCTGCTCAGATCTCACATAGCAGTCCCCGGGGGTAACATCCTCAGCTTAGTTAAACTGTAAAGAGTGGGTCAGGTGATGTGTTGATGCCCAAGGTGGTGGTTTTATCATCACCATCTTTGGGGCAATTCACATCTACTACTCTTCCACAGGATAAAGACGCTAGGCCATACTACAGGCTGTGTGAGTGGCGCGGCCGCACAGGGCGCAAGCACAGAAGGTGGCACTGTTGTCATCACTGGGCTTCCAGGAAGCTCAAAAAGAGGGAGTTACTGAACGTGGCTGGGTGGAAGGGGGGGGGTGAAACCAGATTCATTAGAAGCACAGGGTGCATTTCTAGCTTGGTACGGTCCTGTAAAGACCTTACCTTGAAAGACATTTGGCCGGTTGTAACTAGGACTGAGGCAGCTGTTCACAGATCCCTCCAACAATTATCTGTTTTTGCTCAGGAAACTTGCGAAGTTTGTCGCACATGATGTTAAATTCGTTGAGTTGAATTCCCAGGTAGAGAGGTTGTCCTCTCAGTTTGGCACTCTTTAGATTGCTATGTCTATTACTGTTACATATAGTTTTATAATCCATCAGCAATTAGAAATTATGGAGAATGTTTTTAGATCAAGGAACTTAAGATTTTTGAATTTCCCTTGCACGCGTTATGTGGCCCCCATTATACGTATTATTATCTTTTCCTGAAGTGGATGATCTTAAAGTGGTTAATATTTATTATTTGTCTAGGGGGCCATGGTTAAGAAAGCTGAAGAAGAGGGTCCTGATATTCTTTGGCAGATAATTTAGATGTTTTGGCATATACAGAATCCTCTCTAGATGAGATCCCAATGTGTGCTACTTTACTTTTTACCTTTTATTCTGTTAAAAGAGAGAAGAATGTGTTATTAAAATTATTTTTTCAGCACAAGGATAAACTATTTTGTGGTCAGAAGTTGAATCTTTTCCCAGATGTGGCCAGAGCTAGCCAGCTACGACGGAGGGCTTTTCTGGAGTTAAAGTCTAAGGTTGTGGTTTTGGGAGCTTTTTTTTTTCTTTAATTCCCATGTAAGTGTTTGGTACTACATCAGGGAAAGCAATATGTTTTTCTTGCTCCCTCTCAGCTGCAACTGTTTTTGCAAGGAAAATGATATACTGTCTTTATCTTTCCTGTCTTTTTTTTAATCTATTGATGTTAGATTTGGAATAGTTAAAAAGGGTCTAAAGTTATATTCTCCTCTGTGTTAAGTATTTGTGCTTTATCTTCCCATGATGTGGACTTGATGTTGTATTCTTTTTTCCTTTTCTTTTATTTTGGATGACAACTTTTTTCGTACATTGTCCTTTATTATTTCAGTGGACTGTTAAATTGAAATATTCAATAAATAAATGGAAAAAGAAATAGCATATGCCCCTAATGTGGCATGGTAAAAGCACATGCTAACTGTGGGATGAAAGACCTAGTACAGCAATTCTCATTAAAAGGTATGGAAGGGGCTGGGAGTGGGCAGAGAGTGTGACTCATTGTTCATGCGGGTGTTGTCGATAACTGCTAACATGGTAGGTAATGTGGAGCAGCCAACTACACCTCCACCTGCATTTTGTGCTAGCAGTCGTGCTGTTAATACTTGGTCATGATCATTGCCTCACATAAGCAAAATGGCTGCCTTCCTTAAAGTGCCGGAACTTCCCCCAACATTTACTGTGGAGCTATAGCAGCTGCTGCAGGTGAATGTTTGCTGTTAATGCATGCCAATGGCAAAGCCTTAACGTGGTATTTTAAATACAACCCAGGAGAATCTGAGAAGAACTTTAGTAAATCAGGCCCGTTGATGGCTTACGGATTTGGCGATTTTTTTTTATGTGTACAGCATATAAAGATATTTGAGCATGTTTTCCTGATATGTATTTACTGTTAGTTTACAAATATATGGCTTTCCTTCTAAACTCCCTCTTCGATCTGGAAATTTAGGAGCTTTTATATTAAACCTCTAGTGGACTATTGAGCACTGCACTTGTATCAGCAAGTGAAATATATTTATTTCTGCCTTACAGTTCCAGTCAAGATGATACAAACTGATTTTAACTTCCATTTCTCCCTCCTCTCAGCTGACGCTCCTGCCCTTCCTTTCCCTTTTTCTGCCATATTTTCCCATTCCTTGTTACTTTCTGATTTTTTCTTCTTTTCTCTTTCTATACGGCCTCCAAACATGGATCAGTCCCACCCTACATTGTTATACCCTTTGGGGCTAATTCTGACCTGTGAATAGCGGGGTTAGACATCCAACGCCCATTTGGGCCAGGGACCATATAAAGTACTTCTTGCTCCTTGCACATACAAGGCCATGGTGCGGGAAGCACTGGACGGTGGGGGGGGGGGGGGGTGGCACTGGGCCAGAGTAAGGGCAGGACAGAAGCATGACTATGCACCCAGACATACAGAGTCCATTCTAGTCAGATCTCTGTACATCCCTGGAGCTGCGCTGCATGCCTGCCTTATTCCACCCTGAAGGTGGAATAAGTGCTGGATGCGGGGTAGATTGGGCCCTGCAGTTCCCCCAACAACATTGCGCTACTGCAGAAAATGTCCCGCTGCTCGATCCAGGCCCTAGATGTCCCCGCTGAGGGTCAGACAGGAGGGAAAGGGGTTTTCTGTGCTGTTGGGTATTAGGCACTCTGGATGGACGTGCTGGTGCCATGGCGACGGGACACCACGGCACAAGCACAACAGCCAGAGCATTGGGTGGTGGGGACGGGCAGCCCGCTGTACGTCTCCCCGCTCTGAATGCTGTGCATGCTGGTCCATCCATTTATCCTGATTCTACAACTGCGGGGAAGTATAGCTCCCGCAGTTGCGGAATCGGGTGCAAATTGGCCCTGTTCATTTTCTGGACGTCCGGACAGCCCATATGTGCACAGGTTAGAATCAACCTCTTTGTGTTTTCTCTCTTTTCCCTTTTCATTTTCTTTTTGTTGTACCTTGTTTTTTTCTCTGTTTCTCTTCCTTGTTAATAACATAAGATGTGCCGTACTGGGTCAGACCAAGGTCCATCAAGCCCAGTATCCTGTTTCCAACAGTGGCCAATCTAGGTCATAAGTACCTAGCAGTTTCCCCACAAGACACAGGTTCCACAATGCTTGTACTGGGTCAAACAGTGATATCCCGTGTCCCTTTTAATAATGGTTTATAGACCTTTCCTCCAGAAATTTAGCCAAACCTTTTTTTAAACCCAGCTACGTTAACAGTTTTTACTACATCCTCCGGTAACAAATTCCAGAGTTTGATTACACGTTGAGTGAAAAAATATTTTCTCTTATTAGTCTTAAATAGTTTACCCTATAGCTTCATTGCATGTCCCCTAGTCTTTTTATATTCTGATGAAGGTAAACAATCGATTTACGTTTACCCGTTCCACTCCGTTCATTAATTTATAGACCTTTATCATATCTCCCCTCAGTCGTCTCTTTTCCAGGTCGAAAGGCCATAACCTTTTTAGCCTCTCTTCATAGGAGTATCCTTCCATCCCCTTTACCATTTTGGTGGCTCTTCTCTGTATCTTTTCTAATAACGCTATATCCTTTTTAAGATACGGTGACTAGAATTGCACACAATATTCAAGGTACCATGGAACGATACAGAGGCATTACTGTATAATATCTTTTGTTTTATTTTCCATTCCTTTCCTTATGATACATAGCATAGTTTTAAAATCGTTACTAAGATTGGAATTTTCAGGTATTTGAGGATGTCAAAATGGTCTTCTTCTTTAATCTCCCTCTTGTTTTTTCTTATTTTCTTTCTTTCCAGATTTATCTTCTTACCTAGTTCTTTGTCCTATATGATTCCCTCCTTTTACTTCAAATACATTTGGGTTTTGATTTCCAGACACATTCTCAAGGTGAATTACAAATTCTGGCACTTATACCAATGCAAAATAACAATTTTGGATTTTACATGGCACCTTGGCGTGAAAGCCTTACAATAAATATACAATATAAATAGAACATAAAAAGATGGGAAATTTAGAAACAAAACTGGGAAATTAAACACAAACAAATGTAATATGAAGACTTTGCTATCACCCTGGGTAAAATCCAAAGCCTAGTAGACGATAAGAATATCTCATTCTTCCTATACAGACCTGCCATGTCGAAGAAAGAGTGTATGGAACAAAGTGGCAGATCACATTGCAGAAGTACAAATAAAGACTTCATTGGAGTGTCAATTGGTCCCACCCTATATGTCTGTATTTTGGCAAAGAGCCTTTGTCAGGGGCAAAGGACATGCAGTTGGGAGGCAGGTCCAAGGTGATGTCTGCCAGCTCCTTCAGAATTTGCGAGTCTTAGTATGATGTCCGTGCACTGGAATACAGGGTCCCTCCTTTCCTCTGCAGAAGTATGGAGCCCGCCACTTTGGCCCCCAAGGGGAGGAGGCCAATACTCATATCCAGGCCCTGAACAAGCATCATGCATCTAGATCTGCCATGTCTACCCATTCCTCCCACCATCTCTTGCACACAGTATTTTGGAATCCCACTGTAAACATTGATTTACATGAATCCACAAACAGTCTGCTCATACTGTCCACATTACATAGTAAATGAGAGCAGATACACTTTAATTACAGAGTCACAAAGTTACCCAGTTGAAAGAGGGAGATTTTAGGCAGGTCTTAGATTTCAGATAACTCTAGCCTGATGCATTATGGGACCTGCAGCATTGATTTCAATGGGTAGGATCATGACTACCAATACCATACCATTTTGGGGGATGTAAATTCAAAACCAGGACTGGCAAACACATTTCCCTCCTGGAACTGGGTAATCGGCAGCTCTGATAATTAATAAATTACAGCAGATGTAAGCAAATCAACACCAGTTACCTTCCTCCCCATGTCCTTTACATCTCAAACTTTTTCCTACTATTGTCCTCCCTATCTAGCCAAAATATCTCCACATTTGCTATGATGTGGAGAAAAGGGATGGTATATTAACTATAAATCTGATGCAGGCCTCTATCACCTCTAGTAGTAGACCATTTCAGGCTTGTTCATTCATTTTCGTTGGGATTCTTACAGGATAAATACTTATTCCATGTCTTTTCACCTAATTTTTAAATAATCCACGATCACCAACATTATTGAAGTTGTTAGCCAAAATTCGGCAATATCATTGCTATTAGAGTCATAATTGAGGATTTATAGTCAGCTGGTTGCAAATCAGCTGCCTGCAGTATTGCTAGGTTGCGCTTCCATTTTTTCAACTTTATTAGGAATTTATGCATAGATATTACAAGAGAACCTTGAAAAAGTAACATAAGCATTCGCAACACCATCCTCAATGTTTGCTTCAGCATGAAAATCAGCTGACATTATAATGATGGCAAACATATGACTGCAGCTTTACTCAAACTTTAAATACTCTCACCTTTTCATAACAACAGTCTAACATTGCCCAGATCAGTTTGCTTCCTTCATTATATAACATTTCCAATGCATGCAATTACATCAATCCTTAACCCCACTTCCACAGCCGCACTTGACCAGCTAGTCTGTATTGATCTATCTGTGATGAAGTCCTAAGGACCCTGTGACACCACCATCCCCCGTTCCCATTGCATAGCTTGGAATAATGCCAAGCTATGCCCTGAAGCTTGTGGTGGTGTCACCCACTAGCTTCCATATCCTTCTCCTCCTTTTTCCACCCTATTCCCCAGATTCAGATGCCCAATGCCACTAGTCCCAGATGCACTCCTAGCCATTACTCCACAGCTCTCTTCTGGGTCCAGAAGAAAAAGGAATGCCCACACATCCAAACACTCACCTCAAGAGGCAGCAAACCTCCAACATAAATGGGCAAGAAAAGAAGAAGTGGGATAAATCTTCTCATGCTGACACATATAACTCAAATAACTAATGGAACACCAGTGCCTGATCATTGAATTAATACCGCTGAAAAAAAATAGCTGCATCAATACAGAAGGAATAACTATCATCATAATGTTGGTCACACCTGATTCAAGCCAGACTCCTCCTTAGCATCTCTGAAATCTGGGACATAGTCAATGTTGAACCTCCATGTGGATGAGCCAATACAGTCTACCCTTCAAGTTGCATGCATAAACATCTGCGCCCAGTCCACCAAGCATGTCACCAAGCCAGAAGAATACCTTGAGGCCACCCAAATGGTCTTCCCAACTTGATCTGTCTTTGACCTATGAATCTGCAAGTGTACTTTCAGGTTATCAACCCACGTTTCCTGTAGGAGCTCAGTAACACCACAGGCATGCTTAATGGGTACAGCCAACTTGCTGACTCTCAGAGTAGCATAGACAGCAAAACTGAATACCGCCTGGAAGTGTACCACCTTAAATGCTGAAAAGAAAACACGTGTAAGCACCTCCATCAGCTTTACCAAAAGCGCATGCATTATCAGGAGGTGATCTGTCTGTACCTTGATTTGGACAAGGCACATGTACCTCTGCACTAACCTTCTTACCAGAAAGTAAGCAATGGGGCCACTGAATCCTTGGACCTTATTACAAAATGTGTTGCTTGCAAATGAGGTAGCCATCGCTCCTGCAGACTTACCCATCTGCTTGGCATGCACCATGAGTTCTTCCAGTAGTTGTCTGTGAAAGGAAGGCCACTTTAGCACATCACAATGCCTCAGAAAAATTTTGAATTTTTCACCCAGCTTTATAAGCCTTCCAAGTATTGAATGTCAGTGCATTCCTTAATAAACTGCTGATGATTCTCTAAAAGCCTTCCACAGATCCTCTGCACCTTGGTAGGATTGTTGTCTGCCTTGGAGGCCGATGCTTGGAATCACACCCATTGAACCTGAGAAAGAGCAACCACAAAACGGGGTTACTTACCTGTAACTGGAGTTCTCCGTGGACAGCAGGATAAGTCAGCCACACCTGGTGTCGTCCTCCGGGCAGCACCAAGTACGGAAGTGCTCTCTAGAGCTCAGAAAGATGAGACTTTCTGAGCCCGCCCAGGTAGCCCAGGTAGCCCACCCTACCGCTCCGCCCCCTAGCCACCAGTATGTTCCAAGCAAGTTCAGCGGCTAAGGAGCGGTCTCTTCAGGTGGCCTCCTCCAGGGGAGGCGGGTGGGATTGTGTGGCTGACTTATCCTGCTGTCCACGGAGAACTCCAGTTACAGGTACGTAACCCCGTTTTCTCCATGGACAAGCAGGATTGCATCAGCCACACCTGGTGTCTCCCTAGCTGGATGTGCTGGGGGGAGGAGGCCCATGCATGGACCTGAATGGATAGATACTCGGTTCAAGTTAACAACACAAGTTTATTAAGGACAGTGAATAGTGCAATAGTACTACCGCAACGCCACTGGTAGCATACCGAGACGCGGGCAGCATAACGGTGCAGTGCAACAATAACCATAACAGTGCAAAACAGTGCAACAATAAGGAGCAACAGTGCAAACAGCAACTAGAGGCAGTGTAATCAGTGCAATAGTAACAGCAATAAAGGTGCAACAGTGCGAATCATTAACTAGAGGCAGTGTAAACAATGCAATAGTAATGTCATTTGCGGTCCAAGGCCGTGGCAAGGACGGCCGCTCCGAGTGCACAATCCTCCTGAGAGCGGAGGTCAAGGCAATAGTGTCTCTGAAAGGTGTGCGGTGAGGACCAGGTGGCTGCTCTGCAGACATCGGCTAGTGGCACTGCGTGGAGATTGGCAATTGACGTAGCCAGAGCCCTGAGATGGTGGGGGCCCACTCTTGGGTGTCCTCCACTTGATGGGTCAAGGCAATAGGCGACACAGGCGGAGACCCAGTGGGACAGTGTCCTCTTGTTAACCGGTCTTCCGGGTCTGTTCGGATCAAAAGAGACGAAGAGTTGCTCGCCCTGCCGGATGGCTTGCATTCTTTGCAGGTAGATCCGGAGAGCCCTGAGGCAGTCGAGGGTGTGCAGGCGTCATTCCTCGTCGGAAGAGTGAGGTTCCGGGAAAAACGATGGAAGCTCTATGGATTGGTTGACATGGAAGGCCGAAGACACTTTCGGCACAAATCTGGGATTAGTTCTCAAAGAAGCATGGCTGTGGTGCAGCTGTGTGTAGGGAGGATGTGAGACCAGTGCGTGCAACTTGCTAATCCTCCTTGCGGAAGTGATGGCCACAAGAAAGAGGGTCTTTCATGAGGCGAATTTCATGTCAGCAGACTGGAGAGGTTCAAAGGGTTCAGGCGTTGCAGGACCGTGTTGAGATCCCAAGGTGGCACAGGTCGCCTGATTGGGGGCTTCAGATTCGATAGGCCCTTCATAAAGCGTGACGTGAGGGGCAGTGCTGCGATGGAAGTGGCCCCTTCCGGTGGCGAATGGAAAGCAGCTTTCGCCGAGAGGTGGACTCGGATGGATTGAGTCTGCAGGCCCAGGTTGGACAGGGTCTTGAGGTAATGCAGGACGTGGGGAAGCGGGCATGTGGTGGGTTCCAGGCCTTGGTTCGCGCACCAGATGCTGAACCTTCTCCATTTAAGGCCATAGGATTTCCTGGTGGAGGGTCTCCTGGCCGCTAGTACCACATCTTGCACTTCGGTGGGCAGCTGGAGATTGGACAGGCTTATCCGCTCAACCTCCAGGCAGTGAGAGACAGGGCTCCCAGGTTGGGATGCTGTATTCTGCCCTCGTCCTGGGTCAGTAGGTCCGGTCTAAGGGGTAGTCGCTTCGGGTCTCCCTGTGCCAGGCGTAGTAGCAGGGCAAACCACATCTGGCGTGGCCAGTGAGGAACTACCAGGATGGCTTCCGCTTTGTCCTGAACAATCCTTTGTAAGGTCGCTGCGATAAGGGGTGTTGGAGGAAACGCATACACCAGTGACCACTCCCCCCAACACACGTCGAATGCATCCGCCGACAGCCTCCTGGCTGACGGATGTCTGGAGCAGAACAGGGGGCATTTGGCATTCCATTCTGTGGCGAAGAGGTCGATGTCCGGGGGCCCACAGAGCTGGAAGAGATTGTCGGAGACTGTCCGGTGCAGGGCTGGAGCTGTCTGCTCAGTCTGTCTGCCAGGGTATTCTGGTCCCCGGGGAGGTATGACGCCCGAAGGTGGCAATCGTTTCTCAAGGCCAGGGTCCATATCAGTGTGACCTCCTTGCAGAGGGGGCGTGAGCCGGTGCCTCCTTGCTTGTTGACATAGAACATGGCCACCTGGTTGTCCGTCTGGATGAGGATTGACTTTCCGCGCAATTGCGGGAGAAACGTTATCAGGGCATATCTCATGGCCCTCAGTTCGAGGAGTTTGATGTGCAGACGCCTCTCGTGTTTGGACCACTCCCCTTGAGTGCTTAGGGATGGTATGTGGGCGCCCCAGCCAGTGTTCGATGCATCTGTGGTTAGAACAACTTGATGATCGCGGGGGTGGATGTCTTTCCCCACCGATAGGTTGGCTTGCGCTGTCCACCAGCGAAGCTGGGTATGGATTTGTGGAGTCATTCCAATTGTGGTGGAGAGAGGTTGACAACTCTGGTTCCAATGAGTGCGTAAGTGCCATTGGAGTGGGCGCATCCATAGCCTCGCCGTGGGGAGGACGGAGGTGGCGGCCGACATATGCCCCAGAAGGCACAGGATGTCTTTCGCCGACGAGGTCTCTGCCTTGATCGCCTTGTCCGCTAGAGCTGTGATGGAGCACAGTCTGCATTCTGGTAGGTAGGCCTTCGAAGCCTTGGTGTCTATCACGGCTCCTATGAACTCTAGTCTCTGGGCTGGCGAGAGGTGTGACTTGCTGAGGTTGATGACGAATCCCAGGGAGGACAGCAGTCTCATGGAGGTCCGCATCGCCTTCCGCAGCTGTTGGGCTGATGGGGCCGTGAGGAGCCAGTCGTCGAGATATGGGAAAACCGCTATGTTCTGCCTGCGGAGGTGGGCCGCAGCTACTGCCACGCATTTCGTGAAGACCCGCGGAGCGGGGGACAGTCCGAAGGGGAGGACCCTGTACTGGTAGTGTTGGTCTAGCACTTGAAAACGTAGGTACTTCCTGTGCGACCTGTGAATGCGGATATGGGTGTATGCGTCCTGCAGGTCCAGGGACGCCATCCAGTCGCCGGTCTGAATCAGGGGAAGGATGGTGTTCAGGGAATACATCCTGAATTTTTCTTTGATGATGAATTTGTTGAGCCGGCGGAGGTCTAGGATGGGGCGGAAGCCGCCCGTTCGTTTGGCAATGAGAAAGTATCTGGAGTAAAACCCAGAGCCCTTCTCGGGAGGAGGAACCTCTATGGCCCGAGAGTGCAGTAGTCGCAACAATTCCGCGGCCATTGTCAGATGCAGATGCTGAGGGGTGTCGCTGGCTGGTGGGGAGTTCTGATGCGGAGGGGCTACGAAGCATATGCGGTAGCCTTCTCTGATGACTCGCAAGACCTAGGAGTCGGAAGATATTCGCTGCCACTCTGGTAAAAAATGGGTCAGGCGCCCCCCGGTTCGTAGGGTACGCCGCGATCTGGCGTCAAAAGGACGGGCCGCTTTTGTTAGTGGGCGTGCTCGTCTTCTTCTGTTTGCGGTCCCTCTGTGAGTTTCGCTGGTGGGACAGTCCTTGGTAAGAGTTGCTCTTGTACCTGTTGTTTTGCCATTTGTTGTTGGAAAGGTACCTCTTGTTGGAGGAGTAGTAAGGCTTCCTTTGAAACTTGTTCCTCTGGGCGCTGCTGTGGCGCTCGAAGCCGTCCTCTGCCAAGGTCTGAAGCGTGGTACAATGTTCTTTCATATCATTGACCGCGTCTTTCACCTTGTCGCCGAAGAGAGACTCGCCAGAGCAGGGCGTGTCCGCAATCTTGTCATGCGTGTCGTCCCGCAGGCCAGACGCCCTCAGCCATGCCCATCGCCTTGCTGAAATGGCGGTTCCGGCGGTTCTCAGCGCTGTATCAAAGGAATCAAAGGTTGCACTTGCGAGATGCTTGCTGCATTCAGCCATGTCCACGATTGCCGTTGATGCCAGGCTCTGAGATTCCTTTGGGAGACAAGACAAGGTGGCCTTCAGGTTAGCCATGCATGCATCCTGGAAGAGGACTTGCTGAAATTGATGGGCCGCAATCTTTGCGCTTAGCATGGCTTCTTGATACACCTTTCTCCCGATGTCGTCAAGGAGCTTGTGATCCCGACCGGGCGGGCTGTTGGCATGTGTGCGTGAAGACTTGACGCGCTTGAGGGCTGACGACACTACAATGGATTGATGTGGCAGTTGTGAGGCTGCAAATCCTGGAACAGGCTGCACCTGATATTTTGTTTCCAGCCTTCTGGGAAAAGGACGGCCAGAAGCCGGGGTCTGCCAGATCCTCCGGTGACTGTCCCGTAGTGTTTGGTGAATAGGCAAGGAGAATGCGGTCTTCGGGGTGGCTAGGTACTTCAACACCTCCGGTACCGGTTCCTTCTTGTCGTCCCGGCCTTGTAAGGACAGGGTGGACGCAAGTTTGAGGAGGAACTTGGGATAGGTGAGGTCCTCCGGAGGGGGAGCCTCCTCTGGCTCCGGGGAGACTGCCCTGTCAGGGGTCGCCTTTTCGCTCTTGCGGGCGTTAGACCCCACAACTTGCCTTCCAGGTTCGTCCCCTTCGGCTTCAAGGGGGGGGTCACCCAAGGGTCCGCTGCATGGTGAGGGTGCCCGGTACTCCCCTGCAGGCGGATCTGTCTCTCGGGGGGTTGGTTGAGAGTCTGCTGGTAGAGGGGTTTGCTGAGGCAGTTGTGCAGGAGCCGGCATGGATGACTGTCTTAAAAGCTGGGACAGCAGGCGTACCATGGAGCTGGATGTGGACTTGCTCCTATGGCTTTGGCTGGGGCTGGATGAGGTAGAAGGGCTCACCTGACTCCTCCTCCGCCTCTGGTGCCGATGCTTCCTGCGTCTGGAGGAATGGGAGCCTCTGCGCTTGCTGCGACGCTGACAGGGTGAGCTGCTGCTGCTGCTGCTAGAGCTGGGGCTGCGATGGCTCTTGCTTTTGTGTTTCCGGCTCCGTTTGTGGTGATTTGAGCGGTTGTTGCTAGCGCTGCTGCTGCTGCTGCTGGAAGTCCTTTTTCTGCGCTTGTCCTTTCCCCCGCGGCGAGATCTGTTCCGGTGTGCGGGGGATTCGGCTCCGAGGAGAGGAGAGTTTCCATGGCTCCCCTCCGACGCCGAACGACATCGAGGCTCGTGGGCGGAGCTGGAAGATCGGCGTTGACAGGCATCATTCGCAGTGTCAGCGTCAGGGACTACAGGCTTGCCGTAGGAGGGGGCGGAGCTGGAGGACTGCTTCCCTGCTGTGGAGGACCTGAGGCCGGCGTCATTTTCAGCCCCCGCATGGCTCTCACCGACCCGTCTCGTAGAGAGGGAGGTTGAAGGCCTTATTCCTCCTGGCAGGACCACCGCGGGCGACAGGCATGGCGGTGGGGGATCCGATGAGGCTATTTCTGCACCGCGGTCATGGATGGAGGCCGCACCGGGTGCATCCAGAGCCGGGGCATTCAGCAGATTTGCAGGAGCAGAAGCAGGAGCAGAAGCAGGTACCGGGAGGGTAGTACTTGTGTTTTCAGAGAAAAGCTCCTTCAGGTTGTGTCCGCGGATCTTCCGGGTTCTAGGGGACATTCTCCCGCATGGCTCACAGTCCTCGGTGTTATGATCCGGCCCCAGGCAGCGCAGGCAGCTGCCATGTGTGTCTGTGATGCTCATCTTTCCTTTGCAGAGCAGGCATTTTTTAAATCCCGGTTTAGCTAATACTCAATAAAAATAACAAAATGTGAGAGAGAGAGCAGTGTCCGTCTTGCTGGCAAGGTGGAAGGAAGAATACTGGTGGCTAGGGGGCGGAGCGGTAGGGTGGGCTACCTGGGCTACCTGGGCGGGCTCAGAAAGTCTCATCTTTCTGAGCTCTAGAGAGCACTTCCGTACTTGGCGCTGCCCGGAGGACGACACCAAGTGTGGCTGACGCAATCCTGCTTGTCCATGGAGAATCTTGTTACTAACACCTAGGATGAACGTTGTGCTAGGGCAGCAAAAACAACAGAAGGGTGGGGTTGCTGAAGAGTGCCATGGAAGCTTGCTTGTTTAATAGAGCAGGCAGTAAAAGTAACCTTCAATAGCAATCAGCACAGAACTACCAATCAGAGTACTTCGGCCAAAAATGAGCAACGGGCTGGCTGCTGGTTGATTGCCTAGACTTCAGCACTCTTTGATGGCCAAGCGATCACTCTATACTATCAATGCTACCCATACCAGAGACAACTTCAAGAAACTTCAATTCACTATGCCCAGCAAAAAAAGAGGCCAAACCTTTGTACCCTCAAGGCATCACAGAAAATCTCCAAGACCCAGTTCACCACTGAAGAAACCTGCCACACCCAGACTCCATTTAAATACTCCAAAAATGAACTCCACACATTCAGATTTTCATGCACCCCACACAACTGTACCAAGTAGTGTTTCCTAACAATCCCACATGTCAGTTGAATTAAGCAGCACAAACACCCAACCCATGGGGATCACACAACTAGCAAAGTTAATTTCTCTGTCAAGGACTGGACCTGCTGCAGTATATGTTTCTTATGGCCCTTCATTCTGAAATCACTGTCAGCAGAGCTACCACTTTGTCCCTAGTCAGCCTGGATTCCATGTGCTCCAAGTCCAACTAGATCCCCAGAAAAGTGAGTTGGGTACATGCCTATCAGGCTTCTCCTCATCCAACAGGATACCCAGCCCAATCATCATGCTATGCAAGGCCATGGCCAGCTGTGTGCAGTCATTGGACCTGGACAAACTCATAGAAAGAAAACAATCCAAGTAATGAATGATTGCGTCTCTAACCAATATCCTCTGTACCACCCAATGCATGAAAGTTTAAATGCCTTAAAGCAGGCCCTACTTGCAGGCACTTGTCAAAATAGAAGCCCCTGTGAAATGAGAAAACCTAGAAAGCAAAGAGACACTGGATTAACCCTTGGGGGGGGGGGCACTGTAACCCTCCCATGATTTTTCAAGATGGAAGCTTTGTGCTGTCACTTCAGTTCCTGCTGCAGGCCATACACTTTGGCTCCCACAGTGGGCCTTAAAGCACCTGGGTGAATGCGCAAACTCATGGCCTGCCACTCCTGCCCCCTCTGACTGGAAGTTGCATTGGAAGGGGCAGGAGCAGCAGGACATGAATGAGCACATATGTGGGTACTTTAGGGCCTGCTGCAAGCACCAAAGTCTGCCACCCTAGGCGGCCACTTAGTCCACTTAGTGTGCTACCTAGAAAGACTAAATAACAGATTTTCATTTATTTGTTCCACTTCACTCATTATTTTATAGACTTCTATCATATCTCCCCTCAGCTTCTGCAAGCCGAACAGCCCTAAAGTCATTACCATTTCCTCACAGGAGAGTTCTTTACCCTTTATCATTTTGGTTGCCCTTCTAATTCTGCTATATTTTTTTTTAAATGCAACTTGGCAGCAAAAGCATTTTGGAACAGCCATGTATTGACCTGTTTCCAAAATTTGATATACTGTAGTTCATCAATATTGGATGTCATCGGGGAGTCTGTTCCAGAATCACAGAGCAGTTCACTCTCTGCCTCATCTCCTTAAGGCAAGCCTCAGCTAACTCTGGAACAGGTAACAGTGTTTATTCTTCCCAACCCTACGGATGTTGGACAGAATTATACAAAAGGGTGCAGAATGCCTGTTTGTCTTTCTACCTCTTTGTCTGGAACCAAAATAATTCTGAAAATGGAATAGAATGGGATGTGATAAAACCTGGCAGGTGGGGAAAACTGGTAAAAAAATACTCACCGAGTTTGAAAATAGGTCAAATCAAACTAGAGGTTCCAGAAGAATAAGCCCTATCCCGTCTAAAATAACCCACTGCATTTCTCTGGGAGCAGGAGTTCCAGCTTCTACAGCATAAAAACATACATACAGTGAAACACAAAAAGGAACAATTCCCTATTCTTTACTCTCTTAACCTCAAATTGCCCCACCCTCAAAAACAGCTTTCCTCAATTTCCCCTACCCCCAACAAATACTCCCTTGCAACTGTCTACTAACCCACCAAATGTTCCCATCATGAAATAAAATCCACATGCTGCCCAGCAAACCACCTCCTGCAACTGCCCCAGCTTCCTACAAACTGCTCCATTCAAAACAAAATCCCCCACAACTGATTCACCAACCCGCAAACTGCCCCCCAAAACTACCCCTCCAACTCCCCCACCACCCCACAAACTGCTCTCACCAAAACAAATATCCCTCACAACTGATTCACCACCCCGCAAACTGCCCCCCAAAACTACCCCTCCAACTCCCCCACCACCCCACAAACTGCTCCCACCAAAACAAATATCCCCCACAACTGCCTCACCACCCTGTCAAATGCTCCACTAAATATTTGCCCACTACAACTGCTCCACCCCTAAACTTCTCCACCCCCAGAAACCTCCCTACGCAACTATTCTACTAATGCACACACTGCTCCTATGCTTAAAAACCACCCCATTGCAACTGCCCTTCCATCCCTAAAAAATATCTTCACAATTGTCTCTCCATTCTGCCCACTGCCTCCTACATCTGCCCCAGTACCCTGGAAACTTCCCATTCTCCACAAAAGTACCACCCCAGAATTCCCCCATTCCCAAAAACGATCACTTCACAACCACCCCACCAACTCGCACTCTGCCCCGATTCCTGAAGAAATTGAAAAGTGTAGACTTGCAGTATGACACAATGGTGCATTTCCCCATGCACAGATTTAGGTAGGTCTGCAGGGGTGTGGGGGTGTGTGGGGGGATTTGTCCTGTCTCAGTATGATAGAAGGGGTGAGTGAGTTGACACTGAGCACAGAGTGGGTAGTTGCTGAAGATATATGTGAGCTTTCTGGGAGTGTCTATATCAGTTGTGTGAACTGTGCAGTTCCTAGAAGGATGTCAGAGACTGGAAGAAACATGTGTATGTTTCTGTGTGTGGGGGGGGGTATTGATGTGGGTGTGTCTGTATGTGTGTGAATGCGATGTATGTGTATGTGTGTGGGGGGGGTATTGATGTGGGTGTGTCTGTATGTGTGTGAATGCGATGTTTGTGTACGTGTGTGGGGGGGTATTGATGTGGGTGTGTCTGTATGTGTGTGAATGCGATGTATGTGTATGTGTGTGGGGGGTATTGATGTGGGTGTGTCTGTATGTGTGTGTGTGATGTATGTGTATGTGTGTGGGGGGTATTGATGTGGGTGTGTCTGTATGTGTGTGAATGCGATGTATGTGTATGTGTGTGGGGTGGTTTGTGGATGTGGGTGTGTCTGTATGTGTGTGTGTGATGTATGTGTATGTGTGTGGATATGATGTGTGTGTATTATGAGGGGTGTGCCAAGTGGTGTGTGTGTGTGTGCACGCATGGCTGTGTTTGTGTAATGAGAGGTGTGCCGGGTGGTGCATATATATATATATATATATATATATGTGTGTGTGTGTAAAGGAGGTCAGATGTGTGGGTATGTGTCATGGGGAGTATTAGGGCTTTGTGTGTATGTGTGTCATAGGGGGCATCATGGCATTGCCTGTGTGTCTGTCATGGAGAGTGTTGGCGGTTCATGTGTGTGTGCATCTATGTATGTTGTGGAGATGATGTGTTGGAATGGAGTGGAAGAGTAGCCTAATGGTTAGAGCACTGGTTTGGGAACCAAAGAGACCAGGGTTCAATTCCCACTAGCACCCTTTGTGACCTTGGGCAAGTCACTCAATCCTCCATTGCCTCAGAAGAATCCAAGTTATCAATGTCCCTGTTTAATGTGCATTACCAAGTTTAAGTTACAATGTAAACCGCTTTGACTAAAATGATAAAGTGGTATAAAAAACCTTTTAAATGTGATGCATGCCCCAGCCTGTATCATAGGGGTGCATGCACGTGTGAGTATGTCTCATGGGGGACGTGTGTCATGGATTTTTTCTTCTCTATCCTTCAATATCCTCCCTCTTGCAATCTTCCTCCTTCATCCAGCCATGCCCTCTCCCCTCTGAACCAAATTTTCACTCTCCCTTCCCCACCTTTCACTCTCTCATTTATACTCTTTCTGAATTCTTGGGCCCTTCTCTAACCTTGCTCTACACAAATGCTTCAACTGTTTTTCTCCCTCCCTCCCTTCTAGCCACACCCTTCTCTTATGCTTTGCCTTCCTTTCTCCTCTACCCCCATTCCTTCTTTCCATGCTCTGCTCCTTATGCACTCCTTTTATCATGGTCTGCTCCTTCCTGCTTTGAGGCAGCCAGTCCCTCACTGGTGAGAACAGGACTCCCACTGGCTGGCTCTTCAAGCTGTTACTGGGATGTTTATGGGCAAACAGACAACCAGCAAACAAAATGATTGAAGCCTGCCCAATACGCATTATTGCTTACATGAAACATGCCTAAAAATACTCCCTTGCAACTGCCCTACCACTCCACAAACTGCCACCACCCTAAAAACTATCCCACAACTGTGGTACCACATCACAAACTACCACCACCCCCAAAACCTATCCCACAACTGTCCTACTATTTCACCAACTGCTCTCTGCATTTATACCACCACCTCACACATACTCCACTCTCTAAAACTACAACCCGACAATTTCCCTAGCCACAAAAAATCTTCCCACAATTGCTTCATTCTCAAAATTTCTCTGTGCAAATTCCCCACCCCTGAAACCTCCCCACCACTACTGACCCACCATCCTGAAAACTACCCCGCCTCTAATTTACTATCCTACTACTGTCCCCACACTCCCAAAATTACATAATGCAGAAGTGCCCTCCTATCCCCATCTACCCCACCACAGACACAACACATGCAAGGCACATACAGAATGCACAATAGAGATATACATAAAACACAAATATATGACCACCACATGCACACGCACACATAGGGATTGTAAATAATTCCCTAGCTGTGATGTACTGCATTTTACATTGTTGACATATATATTTCATTTCTTTACTGTTAACATAAGAGATGCCATACTGGGTCAGACCAAGAGTCCATCAAGCCTAGTTTCCAACAGTGGCCATTCCAGGTCTCTAGTGCCTGTCAGGTTCCCAAAAGTACACACATTCCATGCTGCTTGTCCCAGGGGTAAGCAGTGGATTTCCCCAGTCTTCTTTCATAATGATTTATAGACCTTCTTTAAACCCAGCTACACTAACAGCTTTTGCTACATCTTCTGTAACAAATTCCAGATTTTGATTACGTGCTGAGTGAAAAAAATATTGTCTCCGATTAGTCTTAAATGTGCCACATTGTAGTTTCATTGCATGTCCTCCAGTCTTTCTACTTTTTAAAGGAGTAAACAACTGATCTGTTTACCCATTCCACTCCATTCATTATTTATAGATCTCTATCTATCATATCTCCCCTCAGCCGTCTCTTTTCCAAGTTGAAGAGCCCTAACCTTTTAAGCCTTTCCTCATAGGGGTTGCATTCCATTCCTTTTACCATCTTGGTCACTCTTTTCTGTACCTTTTCCAATTCTGCTATATCCTTTTTAAGATATGGTGGCCAGAATTGCACACAATATTCAAGGTGCGACCAACCCGTGGAGCGATACAGAGGCATTATAATATCCTTGGTTATATTTTCTATTCCTTTCCTTATGATTCCTAGCATTCTATTTGATTTCTTAGCTGCCGCTGCACACTGGGCAGAGGATTTCAATGTACTATCCATGATGACTCCCAGATCGTTTTCCTGAATGGTGATTTCTAATGTGGAACATTGCATCATGTAACTGTAGTTTGGGATGTTCTTCTCTAAATACATGACTTTGCACTTGTCTACATTAAAGTTCTTCTGCCATTTGGATATGCAGCCTCCCAATTTTTCAAGGTTCTCTTGCAATTTTTCCACAATCCTTTTGCATTTTAACATCTACAAATTTGATCACCTCACTCGTTATTCCCATTTCTAGGCCATTTATAAATATATTAAAGAGCAGCGGGCTCAGCACAAATCACCTTTTATCTTTCTCCACTGAAAAAATTGTCCATTTGGCCCTATTCTTTGGGGTATGTCTACTAAGATGGCTAATGGTTTATCTGGGCTATTTGCATCTAAGTCCCATGGAATAACGTGGAACATAGTTGCAGATAGCCCGGGTTAACCATTAACCTGGCTTAGTAGACATACCCTTTTGTTTTCTTTTAACCAGTTCCTAATCCACAATAGTACACTGCTTCCTATCCTATGACTTTTTTTTTTAATATCCGCAAGAGTGTCTCATGAAGGACCTTGTTAAAGGCTTTTTGAAAATCCAGATATACTATATCGACCAGTTCAGCTTTATCTACCTATTTATTCACATCTTCGAAAAATATAACAGTTCAGTGTTATTGCTGTTATTTCTGCTGTGAAAACTACTTACTGAATTGTACTGCTTTCTTATTGGTTATGACTTATCTTTCATGAATAAAGGTTTCCTCCTCACATTTTGTATCATTAAAATGCAAGTAATCCTTTGGCAGTATAATCTCACATTTCACGGCTTTTGTCAATGCTAGACTTTCAGAAAGTTATGTATTTACTAGAGCATGCTAAGGGTTTCCAGTTATTACATGATAATAGCCCCAGATTAATGCTCGGTAACTGCAAAACCTTTATGTTAACTGCTGGGGCCTTTCCCCGCATTTTTGGAAAGAATGTCATGCAGTTAAGAAAATAGAAATTTTGCTACTACAAGTTAATTGTACGACTAATGTGTGTTGGAATTACTGTAGCTAAACCTCTTGAGCTGGCATTAATTGCTCTGCACTGTCTGCCACATTAACACTTAGGAGGTTAGTTACTATTGAGCATTGAGAGAATAATGCACTATGTTTGCTTCTTAACACATTACAGGGCAAAAATGTGTGCTATTTTATCTTTACACATTAATTTATGATGTGTGTTGCATCATAAGGAGAAGCAAAATATGTAAATGCATGGAAAACACCTCATTGTTGTGCAAATGGAATAAAGTAATTTGCATCAAACAACACAAGCCTCTTTATTCTTGGAAAATTAACGCCAGCTCAAAGCTGGGATTGTTCTTCCTTGTCAGGAGCATCAGGTTGTTAACATGTTGCCTGCTGCTCCAGGACATAATTTTACATGGGCCAGCAATGTTTAAATGTCTTCTGCTTTCACGACTGGCAAACACTCAGAGTCACCCCCACCCAGAAAAATACCTCCTTCCCACTAGGGTTGCCAACTGGCTCCAGATGCGTCCGACAGGCTTGATCCAGTCCTGGGTTTAACCCATTGCATGCAGGGACTTGTAATTTTCCTTTTCTTATGGAGTGCAATTGACAAATCAGTACTACATGTCCTTGGGGTAAACCCAAGATTGGATCGAGCCTGATGGGTGCATCTGGAGCCAGTAGGCAACCCTACTCCCCACATAGACCTCACCTACCCAAACCACAATTAAAGTTTTCCCTTAAAATTCCCCCACCCCAGATCCTGATTCAGCACCTCCCCATCCCCTGAAGACCTCCTTGAGCCTACCTTTACTCATCCCTAGTGGTCTAGAGAACCCAGACAAGAGCAATCCCTACTTGCTACTATCTGGGCTGTCACTAGGTCCAAAATGGCACAAATGACCCCTAGGGATAGTTCTGTGGTACTATTGCAAGGGGTCAATCCCAGTGGTAGTACCATGAGTATCACTAGGGGTCATGGATACCATTTTGGATCTGATGCTAGCCAACTGGAGCGACTGGAGATTGTTTTTGTCTGGATCCCACTAGATGAGTAAAGGTAGGCCTGAGGATACTTTTTTTTTTTTGGGGGGGGGGGGGGGTTAGGGGTAGCTTCTTTTCAGGGAGGCTGACTGAATGCTGATGCAAGGGTAAGGGAAGCCCTGGACCGTGGATTTTTAAAATCATTGCCAGTTCTTTTAAGAATGTGGCTTAGAGCATGGCTTAGAGAAGTTTTTCTGTCCAAGAATAATAATGCTAGCTTTGTGCTGGCTTTAGTATTCCCTTGGAATAAACACAGCTTGTGCTGTTCAACATAAGCTGTGGTATTCCTTTACTGTGGGAGTCAACATATGTCCCGTTTGATGCACTGGAGAGTCTGTAAGTGAAACTTCAACCCAATCTTCAAGATATTGAGAGAGTAATTTTATAACAAGGCATCTAGGTAAGATGGCCAATTAGGAGATTATTTAGGTGCTATTTCATTAAGAAACACAGGTTCCATGTACACATCTTTTATAAAGTACTCATTGGCTTAAAGATACTTGTGTTTTCCAAAAGGGGCATATTTTGCCAGTCGGCATAGCTGGGGGCATAGTCTGGGTGGAAAGTGGGCAGCATTCACAAGTATGTATATTGATTACAAAATACTCTAATCAATATGTTTCTTTGTGAGCTTCAGGTGTGAATATGCACACCTCTTCTTGAGCAGGTATAAATGTCTATGCCTGCAGTCAAGGCATGATTTCTGCAATTAATCTGTAAGGATAAAGTTAACAAGTAAGCATGCTGATTAAAGTATTTTATAGTGAACATATACATACACTTGTAAACTCCACCCATGCTCCATCAAGCTCACACCTCATGATGCCTCTACAGGCAAAGTACACCCTTTCTTGAAAAGGCGTATACCTTTAGGCCAGTTGATATTTTAGAAAAGACCTTTTAATATATTACATGGCTACTGTCATGAGGCTGGTGCTAATAAAGATGCAGAGTTGAAAAGAAACCCTGTTTCTCACAGAGCTCTAGATGTGCAATTACCTCAAAGCACAGCTAGAGGGGGCAAGAGTGATCCTACAGAGGCTAATGAGGGTAGGAGAGCTAACCAGTTGCACCTGGAAGTAAGCTCGGGAGATTCAAAGGAAAAATCCCTTTATAAACAGAAACTTAATGCCAGCAAAGGAGGAAGAACAGCAAGAAAAGCTGAAGCAGCGGGAGAAGCAGCAGATGGAAGAGAAGGAACAGAAAGCACGGCTGAAGAAGGAAGGAGAGTCCTGAAGGAAGGAATCCTTCCTGAGCAAGCCCAAAAAGACAGAATTCACAGAGGTAGAGTTCAGAGGGGCCATGCTACGGGAGCCACTGTTCAGAGGGAGTCTGCTAAGGAAAGCAGTCAGGCTGGAGGGTGTGCCACTCCCTGCTTAAGCAACATTCCTGAGTCCACTATACAGAGAGCCAGAGAGCCAGGCTTGGGGGAAAGCCTGCAGTCATTGGAGTACGCTGAACAAGCTTCACCAGGTACCAGAAAGAAAGGAGTTTCTAGCAAAGCAACTTTTTCACTGAAGTATAGGTCTGGTGAATCCTCGCCAGGTTTTCCTAAGCTTTCAGGAAGTCCAGCACTCCCCAGAAGCTACCGACAGAAAACCTGTTGTCAGAGGGACGTTCTTGAGAGAGAAGGCTCCAGAGCTTCAAGCTACAGGAACTCAAGGTATGGTGGCTTTATTCCTGTTAGAGAAAGCTTAACTCCTAAAAGCACTGCTAAAATTGAACCACAGTTTGTAAGAAGAGGAAAGAAACCAGAGCGGTTTAAAGAAATACCAAAAGACTTTAGAGCACAGTCTTATTGGAGCCGAGATACCAGAGACAGTCCATGTAAACTTGTAACATCCAGGGACAGCGTTTGCTCTGAGGGGGAAACTAGTGAAGCAGAATCTATAGAGATAGAAGGTGCAGATAGTATTCCCATTCCTCAGGAAGAGGTTATGGATTGCAGTTTGTGTATGGCTACTAGCCTGGAATCCATAGCAACATTGTAAATAAGAAGAAGCCTTGTTTAGTTGTTTTACCCTGGAATGAAAAGAATTCCTCCATTTATCCTTTGCACCTAATTGTGAAGATATCAACAGTTGGTTTGCCTGTTTATTACTGGGACCTTGATAAAAGGACATTCTTTGATTTCCATTGTCTTATTGAACCCTTGCACGGAGGGGAAATAAAAGCCTTGTTTCCCTACACTCGTGGCTTAATTATTGTGTGCTCACAAGGAGCAAAAATCCATAAGACCAATCTGCACTTGGCCTTACATACCCCATGCTCCTTGAAAAATAAGTGTGATGTGCAGCCGCCCCTTACCGCCATTGGCCATCAGGGGACGCTGTCATGACACTACATACATGCAAAAATGACTTTATAAAATTACCCCCGAGGATACAACTTTAATTTGAAAATACAGATAGTTGGCAGCAAAGAATCTCTTCATCACTCACATTTTGAAGAACATAAGTCAAAATTTACAACTGCACATTTTTTAAAGCTAAAACTTTAAAAATGCCAATCATGCATATGTGCAGATTTGTAAGCACTTTTCAACTAACTTTATTGTAAATGATCTCATCAGTCAATATTCAAAGAGGTTTGTCTCTGGCCAGTAGACAGAGAGATTGAACTAGACACTCTACACACATCTTTTTATGAATTAAAAATAAATAATAATTATAAACAGAAAACATATGGATGCATTTTTTTCATTGGAGTCATCAAGTAAACTTCTAGGTTACAGTAGTCAGAATAATCTTCAAAGCTATATCCATGGGTAAAACAGGGTTTTAAGGCCTACAGTATTTTAGAAAGGCTGTTTTTGTGGTGAGAGGGGTGTGGAAGTGAAAATGTCTTCAATCTATATCAATTTTAGAAAACGGTGTGTACATGTAAAATTGACATATCTTTGCCCTTTAAAAACAGATGTACTTGAGAACATTAGACTACAGAGAGAAGGAAGTGCAGAAACACATAGAAAGTGACAGCCATGTGCAGTGGGAGGGGCCACTTCAGAAATATACATGTGGGAAAAAACTATGGTAGAATCCCAGCACATACATGTATAAGGACCTGCCATTTTATACTGTTCATGTGCAAATGTTGGCACTTACATGTCTGCCTTGGTCATTTTGCAAACTTACACATACAGCCACTCTTAGGAACTTACTAAAGCCTCTAATTTTATCTTGTTTGAATTTGGAAGGGAAAATCAATATTGGGGGATTAAGGGAACTATCTCCCTTACTTCCTCTTGTAAGCGGCAGGCTGAAATGAGCACTTTTTAAATGACTTTTTGTATCGGGTGTAAATCCAGACTTAGAAACTGGCACATGCATCCTCTATACAAAATGAGAAATCAACATGTAGATTTTGATGCCATCCAGGCCATGCCCCCATGTACACTGGACATGCCATCGTCATCCATGTATAAAATGGCCCTTTTCTAAAATATTCACAAACCAAGGCTATCCAAGAGCCTAATTAGACAAACCAACAAAATCTCTTAGCTAAAATATACCTACCCAAAAAGGTTTTATATTAATCATGCAGTTCTCCTTAACGGCAGTTAACAACCTACATTCTATCAAGGGGTAAATGAGATCTCAGGATGGCTATATGCCCTACATATGGTGAAAAAAAATCACCATAGGGACTAGCAGACGCTCACATCACTGATCTCCAACCTCCCCCATTTTTAATTTATTTAATCCAAGTTATTTGCTTATTCAATATCCACTATATATAATGCTAACTTAAATCCTGATAAGTACTTCTCAGCATTCTAGATATCATAACAATTCCTCTCTCTACTAACTTCTTAGCATCCCAAACATTCACAAAATATCAGAATTGACTATTCTGAAATTACCCTTCATTTTTCTGTAAGCAAATGAGTGTCTTCTCCTGCAAACAGATAAGAGCCAGAAATCAACAATTTATCAGCCGAACATAAAGAATAATGTCATAATTACTTATCTTTCAAGCTATAGATTCCAGGCTTAAAAAAACACATATACTCCGCTTCATTTTTAAGGCTCAAAATATAGCAGTCTCTCTTCTTCGCAGAAACAGATACCCACACCCCATTCCTCAAACACCCAACAAAGATCTTCGTTTCACCAGTACAGGCTTCTTCAGGAGTTACTGTACAAAATTTCATCCACAACAGAACTCTTCAGTTCACCAATATAGGCTTCTTTCGGGGTTCTAACCACAAATGTTCCTTGCTACAAAATGGCGTTTGATGCAACTGATTTTAAAGAAGCTAACTACCAATCACATAATGACAAAACCTTTTTTTTTTAAAGACCACCACCACCAATCCTAACACTTTAAAAAAATGGCCTTTTCTAAAATGGCCATTTCCATGTAGATGTAATTCATAAATGACATGGCTGATCATACACTTTCAAATTGTGACTAGGGCTTCTAAAATACCCCCCTTTACCTGTGGAAAGGGACTTTTGCAAAACTGTCCTTCCAGGTAAGGGCATATGTGTTGGGACTTTATATATATATATGCATACATTTACCCACAGAGAACAGAGGTGTTCCCAGGGGTTGGATCTGCACTTAACACAAATATTTTTGGATTTTCAAAAGTATGTATATTTTTCCCCAAAACATTTATGAACACCAAATAACTGGAGGAAATAATTTTCCTGGAGTAATTTTCAAGGCAAAGTATTTACGTTCTTTCACTTTGAAAATCCAGCAGAATTCACATAGTGAAGCAAAACATGCAAGCCCTACTTTCCACTAATGCAGGCAATTATAAATTACCCCTTCTTGAATCTCTCTAACTAATTCAGTTTTATTTGTTGTGAATGTTTTGAGCATAATTCCGGAGTCTCTTAACATTTTGTTTTCTGTTATTACCTTAAACGATGTAAATTGATATACCTAAAATTGTCAAATAGAAGAATTTAGGGATCTGTTTACTAAGTGGCGCTAGCGGCTTCCGTGTGATATCGGAGCCATGGCTCCGATACTGCACAGAAGTCGCTAGCGCCGCTTAGCAAACAGACCACTTAGTGTTCCATATCTTCCAGGAAAAAAACACAATCTTGTGCCTACATCAATCCTGACAACATGTTGGCAAATCAGAGTTGTTTTATACAGCGCCCTTTAGAAGCACTTTCTGCATATTTTGTTTGACATAAATTTGATATGCTCCTTATCTAATACTGACTTGACTTCAACATAGCCACAGCACCTTCATTATGCCTTACTAAATTATTTTTGAATTTGGTGAATAGCAATATCTACTTTGATTTTAACAACATCTTCTTTATGAACACGGTATCTCTATCTCACTAATTTGCTGGCATTATATTTAAAGAGATAAATACTGTATTGTAGCCTGTAATTATTTAACAAGTCAATATTCAGCCACTTCAGTCAGTGTTTTGTTTTTAAATGCCAGCCGCGGTGCTTAACTAAAATACATAAAATCAGCACCACAATCCAGATAGCGGCCGGTACGGAATATGTGCCTAGTAAGTTAGTGCTTGCATTTCAGGCAGTTCTCCTTCCAGGTATGATTGTAGTCTCTGCTGAATAATCTTGAATAGAATTTTGCTGGCATGTGGGAACAGAGTGATTGTGCGATAATTTCCACCAACAGTTGGATTATCTCTCTTTAGTATTGGAATAAACACAGATCTTTTCCAGTCAGTTGGCCATGATGTTGTCTTCCAAATTTCCTGGCAAAGTCTTGTAAGTATGGTAACAGCTGCATCCGATTACTGTATTGCTTCAGTGGGAATGCCATCAATGCCCGGTGCTTTGTGCTTTGATAAATCTTTCAATGCTGCTTCAACTTCTTCTTTCATCACCAATGGTTCCTGATCCTAAGATACAGTTTGAAATAACTGTTGGTCCACTTGATCTTTATGGTATAATGACTCTGGGCCACAATAAGAAGCAGGGGTATACCAGGACATCTGATAGTTCTCTTGCACAACCTTTACATTGATCAAGAAGCAACAGTTTGAATAGAACAAGAAGAAACAGAATGGTTTAAAATCAGCAAAGGTGTATGACAAGCTGCATACTTTCCCCTACCTGTTTAATTTATATGCAGAACAAATCATCAGAAAAGCAGGACTGTATGAAGACAACTGAGGTGTGAAGACTGGTAAAGACTCATCAACAACCTTTGCTATCCTGATGATACCACATTACTGGCTGAAAGTGAAGACGATACGAAACATTTGCTTCTCAAGATCAAGATCTTAAAATGGGCCTGCCCCTTAATGTAAAGAAGACAAAGATCCTGACAACTTGCAAAATCAATTGCTTTTAGCAGAATGGCTATGAAGGACCTAGACATGTCTCTCTCCATACAAAGATTCAACTTGTTCAAGCCATGGTATTTTCAATAACATCATATGGATGCAAACGTTGGACAGTGAAAAAGATAGGAAGAAAATCAATGCCTTTGAATTATAGTGCTGGTGATGAATTCTGTGTATACCATGGATTGCCTGAAGACCAGATCAGTCAGTACTAGAGGAAATCATACCTAAGCTTTCTTTATAAGCTCAGGTGAGAAGACTTTGACTTTCATACTTTGGACACATCATGCGAAGAGAGAAATTGTTAGAGAAAGACATTATGCCTGGCAAGGTAGAAGATCAACACAAAAGAGGAAGGCCAGCAATGAGATGGATTGATACAGTAATAGCAGCTATTGGTGTTACTCTATCAGTAATGAGCCACCTGACTGAGGACCGAACACAGTTTAGGACAACTATCCACAGAGTTGCCATGAGTTGACTCAAGGGCACTTAACAACAAGTTAGTGCTGCAGTTATCTAGCTAGGCAATTTGGGTAACTTAGGGCAGGGATAGTGGCCTAACATTGCCGCTATTCAGATAATTCTCAGGATCATCCAGCTCTCCCCACACTCTGCCCTGGCGCTATCAGTATAGTACTGGGGCAATTAGTAAAGATTGTCCTGAGAACAGGTATGGATATCTGAATAAGAGATTTTAAATCTTAAGGCCTGATATTTAATTTCCTTATCACATTCATGCTCAGTAATTCATCTTGAATTTCAAAGAGATTTTTTTTATTTCATTCCTAAATTTATGGTATCTTCTCTGAGCTTCTTGCCCTAGATATAAATGTGGGTAATTTCCTCCCAAAGACAATGAATTATTTGGTATTTCCTTCTTTCTCTGTTAAAATATTTTCACAGCAGGGGACTTTTTATCTGTTGTGTCATCCTTACCTGGAATTCCAACACCAATGGCATTGTAACGTCAACCAAATTGGATGGTCATGCATTTTTGTATACCTGTTGGCATTTTGCAGCTGTCTGTTACAAACTAGAGTTCCATTCTTATTTTTCACATACCATTCCAAAGGATGATTAAATATCTAATTTCAAGGATATTTTAAATTGCAAAGACAATAATTTTTTAGCATGAGTCTTCAGACATAAAAAGGAGGACCCCGCTTCTTTGCAATAAATGGTTTTCCAGATCTATATGTTTATTTATTTTCAAAATTTTAAGTTTCTCGGTCTCTTATCAAGGCACAATTCTGGGACCTCAGTTCCAACTAATCAACACTTATGGTTTGAAGAGCTTTTGCTTTTGTAGCTTCTCCATCAGGCCTTAGTATCCAGTTCCAGTTCACAAGTCAATACTTCAGCTGTTAGGCACTTCACTAATATCTGCAACACTGCCAAGGGTCAGACTCATGAAGGCTAGTTCATGAAAATAGGCACAGACTATTTGTACTGCCCTAGAAGCCTTCCAATATATACTAGACAGAGAGCTTCCAAAACAACACAGATCAATTCATTTCTTTGATCTGTTTTTGTAAGAATTTGAAGTTTCTCTCTGAAATTTCATGAATGATTTTGTTTAGTCTATCCATACCTTATCACGTATGCTATGAAAACAGTCATCTTGAAAAGAAATAATTTTTGGTTTGTTCAAACTGTTTTAAAGGTTCTTTAAAGCTAGGGATGCTCTTAAGTCCCATCTGAGAGATCCTCACCTCTAAGTAAGTGCTTTTGTTCTTCATAATTCTGATATTGTTATAACCTTTACATAATCTCTTTTTTTATATTTTTGCAGCTATAGCAATGACATTATATATACTTCTGCCAGCCCTGGGCCAGGGCTGCTCGAGTATATACTTTCATGCTACTCCCATGATCACACTGCAACATCTATGGTCTCAAAAACCAAGTCTTAACCTCTCTCTTGATTGGGAAAACCTCCCAAAATGGTTTTAATCATAAAGGGTCTGATTCTGTCCTGCACGTCCATCCCCTTTGCACGTCCAGGCTGAGCCAGACGTACAAAGGGGATCGCGATTCTGATCCCGTGGGATCAGAATCGCAAACAGCAATGTATGTGCAGGCTGGGACTGCGATTCAATCTGGCCTTCATGTACATTAGTAGCCCGACTAACTCAGTCAGCGCTTTTAAATGGAGCTGCGGCGCCTTGGCGTCCTATTGTCATGGCACCGCAGCTTCATTTAAAAGCCGCAATGCCGGCTGCCAAGAAAAAGAGTTTATTTCCCACAATTTGACCGCAATCTGACCTCCTAAGGCCAGGGTCGGGCTGCAGGGAATAAACCCTGGCCCCCCTGCCCCATCCGAGTCCTGGGCTTTCCAAAAACAAATGTCCAGGGAAGTTATTCCACTTCAGAGGTGGAATAACTTCCCCGGACATTTTGCCAGCCCCAGACATACAAGGCTGACATTTAGAATTGACCCTGTACGTCCAGGGCCGGCAATCACCCATTATCTGCCCACTCTCTGCCCTCGTGCCACCCATTCCCCACCCCATCTAACTTTCCTGCACAACCAGCAGGGAAGTTACTTAGGGGCAGGTGAAGCCAAGAATAGTGGGGATGGACGTCAGAATAACCCCCTAAACGTTTAGCAACAATCATCTGTCTAAATGTCCAGTCCCAACCAGTAGCTATGTTATGATTAATGTTTAATATTTAAAATCACTTGATATACCGCCCCTCATTATACCGGGGCGGTTTACAATAAAACTTTAAAATACATAATTTAAGAAAGGGAAGGAAAAGTGACAATCATGTAAGAGGAAAAAAAAAAGAAAAAAGGACAGATTGTAAAAGGAAATACAGTAAAAACAGGGGTCATGGGGGAAGGTTGAAGGCAGAAGAAAAAAGATGAGTCTTAAGAAGAGAACGGAACTTGGGAAGGGACTGTTCTAGTCGGAGGTTAGTGGGGAGGGAGTTCCAGAGGGCAGGTCCAAGGTAAAAGAAAGCCGATTGCCGAGTTGAGTGAAGATGAGCCTGGGAGGGGGAGGGAAGGTGTAAATGATTGATATGAATTGATTGTAGGCTGCGAGTGGGAGTATGAAAAGTTAACAGGTTGAATAAATACTGAGGGATGTGAAGATAAATGGCCTGATGTACAAGAGTGAGAATTTTGAATTGAATCCAAAAATGTACTGGCAGCCAATGAAGGTGCTGAAGGATAGGAGTGATATGATCACGAGGGGAAGCATGCAGGATCATCTGAGCTGCGGTGTTCTGTAAGAGCTCTAACCGACGACGGTGATATTGGGGAAGACCAGCATAAACCAGATTACAGAAGTCCAATCGTGTGATAACTAAAGAAAGAAGAAGAGCGGAGAGAGCCTGAGGAGAAAGAAATGGTCTAATGGCCTGAATCTGTTGAAGACAATAGAAGGAGCACCGAGAGATATGGGAGATATGATCACGGAAGGTAAGGTTGCTGTCGAGAAAACACCCAAATAACGAAGCGTGGAAACTGAGGAAATTGGGACGCCAGAGAAAGAAGGAGTAAGTGACGGAATGTGGAACTATGAGGAAACCAAATGGAGGCAGTTTTTGAGATATTCAGAATGAGACAGTTTGATGAAAGCCAAGAAGAAACCAGGGATAAGCAGTTGTTGAGAGGAGCGATGTCAGGGTGAGAAGAGGATGTATGATACAGGAGGAAGATGTCATCTGTGTAATAATAGCCTGAAACACCCAAAAACCCATCATAATCATATAAAAATCCATAAACCAAAGATTCTGACAACTGTTTTTATATGATTCTGATGGGTTTTTGATTTTTGGATTCTGTTGAATATTTCTAAACCGTCAACATAATGTCTTCGGAGTAGCACTATATGCAAAAAATGATATTAAATCCAGAAAAGCTAAGGTAAATTGATAAAGGAGTCAAGAAATCAAATCATGGGAACAAGACTTTTTTTTAGGTATATTTCAGTCACCATGATGCTCCTCTGGTTTGGAACAGGTATCCCAGAATCATCTCCTGCCACCACAACATCTCTGTGCAATCACTCTGTCTCCAGAAAGTCTTCTAAAGGCCTCTACCTCTCCAAATCAGTTCACTTGACATCTCCAAGTGAGGCTAGGAGACTCTTCTTTAACAATCTCTAAGGTCTGTAAGGTCTGGGAGTCTATGTGGGATAGTCCCTGTACACTCAGGGTGAACATGATAAACTAACAGTTACATTCCCCAATACAGTTCAACAAAAGAGTTCCAACACTGTTCTCCTTGGAACCAGAGTCTGTACCTTCCTGGCTTCCTCCAAGTCTGGAGGAAACCCTCTGATATTGGTCCAGTGGTTATATGTAAATGAGGATGTCTCTCTTCACTGCCACACTTTGCCACCAAGTGGCTCTCTCCAGATCTCCTTAAGCACAGTTTCCATCATCTTTAACAGTTCCAAATCTCTCCAGGTAATATACTCAGGCCTCCAGTTGCCTAGTCAACCTGCCACCTTTCACATAGCAGTCAGTCACTTCCACCCCTTGGCAGGCCCCAACTTGTGTTGACCATGGAGATATCCCTGGCCTCGGATATCGAGTCCTCCCTTAGACATGGGCCTTCTCATTTCCACTACAGAGTCCTCTGGAGGGTGGTCCATTTCTATGTTCTGGTCGGAGGCAGGGGCTCCCTACCTGTACTATTTGCTCCATAGGCCTTATTTTTGGGGATTCCACTATCCCTTCATTTTGGTTCCATGGGGTTTTCCTCCTTCCTCCCACCATCCCAGGGACCAGAAACCCTCCCGTCAATATCGGGACCCTGAGTCTGGTGACAAGTTTGGGAACCTGTGTGTGGTCTCCTTCTCCTAACCTAGGGCTTTAGGATTTTCCCTATGATGGGACATATACCATCACAGTATGTCAGTTTAGTTTATAGTTTATTTACATTTTTGATATATCACCTACCTTTCCTTTTATAATAAAGCAGTTTACATAAAAATATTAAATATTTGGTACGCAGATTACAAAAAATTGTTAACGTATTCAATAATATCAAAAACAAAAGGAGAAATTACAAAAAAAAATTGAAGGAAAGAAAAGTTTTTAAATAGGTTCCAATATAACTTTGAAAGAAAAAGTGACAGGAGGAAGTCAAAGGCTGTATTATGAGACTCGAGGGTGAAGGACAGGAATACATAGAGGCTGATAAAGTGGAATTTCTTAATAAATAGTTTTGTTCTGTGATTGCGGATAAAGGGCTGGGAATGAGAACTTAGTAAACAAAAACAAATAGGAATGGAAGTGAGGTGGAATTTGAACTATTTTAAGAAGACTATGCTCATGAGGAACTAGCTAAACTAAAAATGAACAAAGTGATGTGGCCATACGGGATTCTTCTGAGGATATTGAAGGAACTTAGAGAAGTTCTGGTGGCTCTGATGGATGACCTTTTCAATGCTTCTTTAGATTCTGGAGTGATTGCAGAGGACTGAAGATGGACAAATGTGGTCCACAAAAGCAGAACTAAGGAAGATGTTGGTAACTACAGACCAGTTAGTCTATCCTCTGTGATGAGTAAATTAATGTAAATGCTGCTAAATCAGATGATCTGCTGTTTCTGGAAACCAAGGGATTACAGGATATGAGACAGCATGGCTTCACTAGAGGTAGGTCTTATCAGACAAATCTGAATTCTTTGACTGAGTGACCAGAGAATTGGATTAGAGGAGAGTGCTAGATGTGGTTTATTTAGTTTTCAGCAAGGCTAACACCATACTGCATAGGCAATCTATAAATAATCTGGGTGCCCTTGGGATGGACCCTAAAGTGACTGACTGGGTTATAAACTGGTTAAGTAAGAGGATTCACTCTGATGATGGGGTATTACCAGTGGCATATCGCAGGGATTAGTCCTTGGTCTTGTTTATTTTAGCATTTTTGTAATAGATATTGCTGAAGGTCTGTTGTGAAAAGTATTCCTCCTTGTGAATGATACCAAAATCTGCAGCAGGGGAGACATCTTGGAAAGTATGGATAATGTGGTGAGAGGTCTAGCAAAGCTTGAAAAATAGTCAAGAATTTGGCAGCTAAGATGAAATGCTAAAAATTGCAAGCTCATGCATTTGAGTTGCAAAAACGGAGAGGACACGGGCAGGGTCCCGGAGGATGACGGTAACCGGGTGATCGGCCCGGCGCCGGGACCCTGCTAGGGTAGAATTGGGTGGGGACGGGCAGAGGTGACGTTTTTGCGGTTGACGCGATTGGCGTCATTTGAATTCATTGGCTCCGCGGTACGTGAGGAGCAGAGCCAATGAGCAGAAGCCTCTGACCATAGGCTTTAAAAGCGGGGGTTGCCGGAAAACGGCCTTTTCTTGCGGCGGGAGTGTGGCGGACCAGCTTGCCAGCTTGTCTTTATCTGATGTGGGGGGCTTGAGCGGTGCGAGGATGATTTCGGCAGCGCACGGCAGGAGAGGCTTCATGAGGCAGTCGGGCTGTGAGGCGCAGAGACGGTGCGGTGTGCTTCAGCTGTGCGGCAAACATCGCCACGTGCTGAGGCCCTTGCCGGATACGTGGCGCAGGCTTCATCGGGGTTGACTGCGGCATGGTGAGTCTTGCGAGCGGGGCATACAGCGGCAATACAAGGGGTTTGCCTTGTGGTGAGTGGTGCGCGAGCCTGAGTATAAAAAAAAAAAAAAAAAAAGACCACCACACCTTTATTTCTTTTCTTCTCATTCTGTGCCTTGTGGTGAGGTCTGTGTTGGGGCTACAGTTTAGTCAGCTGGACAAAGGAAGTAGGGGTTTGAGGATGGCCCGTGGATGGGTGAGGGCTGGGACAAGGGGACCTGGGAATAAAAGGGGGGGGGGGGAGAACGGGATCAGGCTGCACAAGGCCGCATGGCAGCGGAGGAGCTGTCTGGGGTTGGGGGGGTTGCTTTGGATGGTGAGAGCCATTGTGTTGGGCGTGGGCGCCCCGGGACCTCACGTTCAGGTCGGCCGAGAGCAGATGGGTCTCTTAGCGGGCGGGGGCGGCCTCCGGCAGTGAGGGAAAAAAGGGGTTCCGGGCCTAGAGGGCGGGGGTCAAGAAGGCGGGGTCAGCGGAGGGCTGGCAGTACGGTAGGCAGGTCATATGTGGGGCCTGGGCTTGGGGCGGAGCATGGGGCTGGCACGGGGGGGGGGGCGAGGGGCTGTTGTGGACCAAGGGGCTGATCAGGCTTTCTTCACAGGTGCCCATGATAGATGGAGGGGAGAAGGAGGATTGGGGCCTATGGCGGGGTTAGCGAGTTCACACAATTCGGAGGGGAGCAACATGGGTTGGCAAACAGGCCATGGTGGCTTTGGGGCGTGGGGTGGGCAGCCGACCTGGGCACATTGGCTGGGAGGTGGTCAAGGTTCTTCCAGAGCTGAATGGTTGGATGCTTGGCAACCTGTACGGCCTCCTGCTGCTTCCCCCCCCCCCCCTCTTTTTCTGGTTATGTCTCCACAGGCTCCAGTGATGAATCTGCCGGCGACTGCTCGTGATACTGCTGCTTATGACGAAGCAGGCGTAAATCGGACAGCTGTACACGCGGAACCGGACAATGTGGTCGTGCAGAGGCGGCTGTCAGTTGGGATCGTATCAAGAGACGAGGATGGTCTGCGGCAGCATGATGAGCTCGGAGTGGCGGACAGGAGTCCTTCTGTGGTGGGGGCGTCGGCGGCAGGTGAGTTGCAGGAGGCTTCGGTGGAGGGGGTGGTTAAGGGGAAGGAAAAAAGGAAAGGAAAGAGGAGTAAGAAACGAAGGCATTCCTGTAGAAGGCGTCGTAGGTCGAGTTCGTCGTCCTCGGAGTCGTCATCATCGTCTGGGGAGGGTAGGCGGCCAGGTAAGCCTGGTACAGGTGTGCCGGGCACGAGGTACGTGCGAGAGGCTCCGGCAGTGGTGGCTATCTCGGAGTTATGGGAGGGTGTTCCGAAAAGGTTGCGGCAAAAAATTAAGAAGCGTCGTTATATTGATATTTTCTGACTTCTAGAGGGCCGGAAGCGTTCGGGGGAAAGTAGGAAGAAGAGGAAGGAGGACGAGAAAGCGGGGCGTGTCAAGAAAGTTTCTCGGAACGTAGTGAACTGGACCCGAGCCTTTTTGCGTCTGGCGAGTGTTTGGGGTCAGCATCATCCGGGACATTATGAGATGTTATTGTCGTATGCTGATGCCATTCTGGAAGCGTCACAGATGCATGAAGGGTGGGCATGGTTAAACTATGACGAAAAATTCAGGGACAAGATGGAGGAGAATAGGTGGGTGTCCTGGGGCACCTAAGACATTAACCTGTGGTTGACCCAGATGTCGGCCAGGGCGGGTGGGGGTGGCTTGGGTGGGGCAAAAGGTATGGCGAGTGTTAATGCCGGATTGGGTCGTTCCTTTCGTGGTGGAGGAAGCGGCTGGCAGCTGCGGGCGGTCGGAAATGGAGCTGGGGATGTCTGTTGGAGGTTCAACAAGACCGTGTGTCCTTTCCCAGATTGCAAATTTAGACACGTGTGCTCCATCTGTGGTGGAGCCCACCCTGCCACAAAGTGCCTTAAAAAAGGGGCCTCTCTGGCCCCAGCGACGGTCGCAAAGCAATGAGGTGCTGTTGGGTCTGGCACCCACGCCGATTAAGGTGGAGGTATTGCAGGGATGGTTGGCCCAATACCCTCGGAAAAGAGATAGGGTGGTTTTGTCCTCAGGTTTTCAGTTTGGTTTTGTGATTCTGGTTTGTGGACAGGTAGCAGGGACGCGGACGAGGAATTCGCCTTCAGTGCGGCGTCTCTCGCCTATTGTGCGGGAGAAGTTAGCAGGGGAGTTGCAGCGGGGTAGAATTGCGGGCCCATTTTCGGTGCCGCCATTCGCAGGGATGGTGGTTTCGCCATTGGGGATAATACCGAAAAAAGAGCCTGGGAAATTCCGGTTGATACATAACTTGTCATGTCCTCTAGGTGAGTCGGTCAATGACCTCATCCCGCGGGAATTGTGTACTGTAAGATACGCGTCATTCGATAAGGCGGTCGAGTTGGTGAGGAAAGCGGGTCCTAAGGCTGAAATGGCGAAGGTGGATATTGAATTCGCGTTTAGGTTGTTACCAGTGCACCGGACTCCTTTTATTTATTAGGTTTTCGTTTCGAAGAAGGCCTTTATTTTGATAAGTGCATGCCAATGGGCTGTTCAGTGTCTTGTGCCTACTTCGAGAAATTCAGTACCTTCCTACAGTGGGCGTTAGAGTGCAAGGTGGGTAATGCGAACGTTGTGCACTATCTGGATGATTTTCTGTTTGTGGGGTCGGCACACTCGGAGGACTGCCAGAAGTTGCTTGAGGGTTTTGTTGAATTATCACAAGAATTGGGTGTGCCGCTCGCAGAAGGCAAGTCGGAGGGCCCTACTACGAGGATCACGTTTCTAGGGGTGGAGCTGGATTCCGAGCTCATGGTGTCGCATCTTCCACTGGAGAAGGTCAGGCGGTTGCGCGTCTTGGTGGCCAATGTTTTGATGTCATCGAAATTGACTTTAAAGGAGATGTAAGTGTTGATAGGCTCATTAAATTTTGCTTGTAGGGTGATTCCGATGGGAAGGGTATTCTTGCGTCGTTTAGCGACAGCAACTGCTGGGGTTCGCCGGCCGCATCACCATATTAGGATCTCAGCGGCACTCAAGGCCGATTTGAAGATATGGGAGGTTTTTCTAGCGGAATTCAATGGGACTATAGTGTTGATGGAGACAGAGGTTACTAGTGTGGAGTTGCAATTGCATACTGATGCAGCAGGGGGCTTAGGTTTGGGTATTTATGTTGGTGGGTCATGGTGCGCAGAGCAGTGGCCGCAGGAATGGCATGAGTCGCGACTCACCAGTAACATAGCGTTCTTGGAGCTGTTTCCCATGTTAGTGGCGTTAGAGTTGTGGCCGGATAGATTTCGCAATCGAAAGGTGGTATGGTGGTGTGATAATGAGGCGGCGGTGAGTGTGGTGAATCATTACACACCATGTTGTGTTCAAGTAGCGAACTTGATGAGGGAAGTGGTGTTAGCATGCTTATGTTTGAATGTGTCGATAAGGGCTAGACATATACCGGGACACACTAACGAGATTGCCGATGCTCTTTCCCGTTTCAAGTGGGACCAATTTCGGAGACTGGCACCAGAAGCGGAAGCGGAAGGATGTGGGGTCCCTTGGAAGTTATGGAGTCTTGACCACCAGTGATGAAGGACTTGCTGCGGAGATCGATCGCTCCGGGAACGTGGGCAGCGTATCTGCGAGGTTGTTCACAAGTGGTGTCCTTTCTGGATAGCACTGGATGGAGAGGTGGGGCGGTGACCGCTCAGCTGCTTGGCCTGTATGTAGTTTGGGCTAAAGAGCGAGGGTTTGCTCGAGCTTCAGTGTGCAGCCACTTAGCGGGCTTTTCATTTTTTGCGAAAGCAGTGGGTTGGGACTTCCTGGTAGACGGATTCCTTGCCCATAAGCTTATGCAGGGGTGGGGGCGGGTGGAGCCGACGCCTCCGGATGCACGGTGGCCGATAACGCATGAGTTGTTGGTGCGTTTATGCAGAGCTTTGCCCGAAGTGGCTGTGTCCCCGTACGAGGCTGTGCTATTTCAGACGGTCTTTTGCTTGGCATTCTTTGGTGCCTTTAGGATGGGGGAATTTGTTCCAAACTCGAGCAAGTCTGGTGTGGTCGGAGTTGTTCAACGGCAACATGTTTGCCTTGAAGGGGGGTCAGCTATGAGTCTTATTGGGAAAGTCTAAGATGGATCCGCAAGGTAAAGGTTTGTGGGTGTGGCTGAGCGGGATTGGGGGTGTGTCCACGTGCCCGGTAGCTGTAATGCGGGAGTACTTACGAGAGCGCCCGGCCGTGGAAGGGGTGTTGTTCATCCATGAGAATGAACAAGTCTTGACCCGTTTTCAGGTCTCAGCTGTGTTGAGGATGGCGCTGAGGGTTGTGGGTGAATGCCCAGACCGGTTTGCTGGGCATTCTTTTCACATAGGTGTGGCCACCAGTGCCGCTGTGGCTGGATTGTTGGAGCAGGAAATACAGAATATTGGGAGATGGCGGTCACGGGCGTTCCGGGGTTATGTTCGCTTATGATAACTGGTGCGGGTTTTTCTGTGGGGGATTGACTGTTATTTTCTTTTGCAGATGTGGACAAGATTGTTCAGCGTTGTTGGCTGGTTGGGCATTCATTCGTTTTCTGGGCTGGTCAGCGAGCGGCTGTGCGGCCTTTGGGGCCTAATCTAGGACTTGATCCGGCTCGGGTGTCAATCCTATGGCTGGGCGAGCGAGGTCTGCGGTGGACGCAACTCCTGCCTTTGCTATGGCACCATGATCGAGTACAGCCCAGGCCGAGGTTGATACTGTTGCATTTAGGAGGCAATGACCTGACAGCATGGACATGCAAGCAGCTCATTAGAGCAGTGAAGAGGGATTTGGCGATGGTGCTTCGCATGTTCCCGGGGGTTGTCTTAATTTGGTACGATATTATTTCAAGGCCTGTTTGCTGGACCCAGCGGCGTTGGTCGTGGGGTCTTACAAAAATAAATCGTCAAATTGGGCGATGGATATGTGAGCAGGTTGGGATTCAGGTTTTACATCCCTGGGTTGAGGTTGCTTGTGCTGGGTTGTACTGGCAAGATGGTGTCCATCTGTCCCCTGTGGGTGTCGATTTGCTTTTAAATGACTGGCAAGAGGCCTTGGAAGGGGTAGTCCAGAGGAGGGCTGACTGGTTGCAGCTTGATGGTGGGGAGGCGGCACAGGGTCAGTAATTTGACCTGTGCCGGTGGCGGGATCCCGGAGGTCTCTGGGGTCCGGAGCCTTTAGGACATATGTGGGCGGGGGCGGGGTGCCCCCGACCCGGATAAGCCCTGGCTGGCCTTTGCTATTCACATGGCGAGGTCAGGGAAAGGGCGGTAGGAAGTGGCTGGTGGCAGGACATGGCCGAAGCGGATGCAAGGTCACTTTGCTAGTTGTATGGCTGGTGAGGAATTGCTCCGCTGTTGAGAGATTGTTAAGGGGATTGTTTTTGGTTTGTAATGTTCAATTGTTTACAAATATAATAAAGCTGCGACCAGTTGGTTTCCCATAAAGAAGTTCTTTGTGTATTTGTTGGGTGGATAAAAATGGGGGTGGTGGTTGAACTGAAAGGGTAGGCGCTGGGTCCGTTCTACCACGGTTACCCAAGGGAGTGGTATAGTACAGTATATGAAGTGAAGTACTTCAATGCTTGAAAGAAGAGAGGGCCTGGGAGTGATCATATCAGACATTCTTAAAGTGGCCAAGCAGGTAGATAAGGCGATGGCAAAAGACAGAAGGATGCTTGGGTGCATAGGGACAGGAATGGCCACAGGAAATGGGAAGTGACAATGCTTTTGTATAAGTCTCTAGTGATATCTCATTTGGAGTATTGTATACAATTCTGAGATTGCACCTTCAAAAGGATATAAACAAGATGGTGTCAGTCCAATGGGTGGCTACTAAAATGGTCAGTGGTCTTCATCAGAAGGCATATGGTAATAGACTTAAAGATCTCAGTATGTATACTTTGGAGGAAAGGCAAGAGAGAGGTGATATGAGAGAGGCATCAGCGTATGTTTTACATACATAAGGTTTCCATACTTACTACTCAACTGTTTACTAATTAATGGTTATAAATTCAATGGAACTATGTTTAGCTATTATTGTTATGTCAAAAAGCATTATATACAGATTTTTTATCCGAGATCTAGTTAGTTTAATAGGTATTCAAATTTTGCTGATTTTGACGGTACTGGCGGCTCAACATAAAAAGATCACAAAAAATAGTAAGTAGCTTATAATGCTGTAATAGCTACTATTTTGAAAATAAAAGTATTTGTAGACTTTGGAAAATAGGTTGAGGTAACTGTAAGTTACTTAGTGTCAGAGTTATTGGTGCGTATATCGGCCTTGTATGTTTTTCATATGCTGGGCTAATATGTTGTCGAAACTAATTGCTGTCAAGCATTCTGTTCTAGGTGTTTCAATGGTGCAATATCGATGCACTGCATCAGACGTGTTTTCACGTGTATCATATTCCACCATCAGAATGGACTGTTGACGAACTATATTATATATTAATAAAGTGTTTTAAATGAAAACTGCAGTTTCAATAGTATCATACAGTATGTTTATGTCAATGATAATTGAAACTGAATCCTATCTTTTCTGAAGATGGAGAATATACTATATTGGACCAGTGTATGAAAAACATACACTATGTGAAACTTCTATTTTCTGCAAAGTTTTAATATTTTTTATTATTGCCGGTATTTCATAGTTACTTGAGTGTAACAAATCTAATAAATCATCCAGAACAGAGAAAGAATATGCGAGCTGTCCAAAACGGGTTAATACCTCCATGGCACAAATGCACAGGAGGTGACCCTCTTCCAACTGAAAAGAAGCTCTGAAACAAGAGGTCATAGAATGAAAGTGAAAGGAGATATTTCCTCAGATTACTCCTGAGCCTATTTCTTTAAAGAAAGGGTAGTGTATGTATACATAGTCGCCCACTGGAGATAGTGAAGATGAGAACTGTATCTGAATTCAAGAAAGTATGGTCCAAGTATAGAGGATCTCTGAGGGAGAAGACAAGATTATAGATCTCAGTAGTTCTTATGGATGGGCAGACTGGATAGGCTGGATATGCTATCACTTTCTATATTTCTATGTTTATATGTTCCCAAGGAAAATGTAGCTCCTCCCCCAATCAATACTTCCTTGGGGATTTGCTGGGTCTTACTCTGTCTGAACTTCTAACTAAAATCCTGCCTTGCTTTACCCTCTGCATAACCTTAAAGCAATCTTTACGAAAAGATACAGGGATCATTTCATGATTACTCATTGCTTTCCTTTGACTTTCCTCACTACCATATATCATCTCCCTTCCGTTATTTATGAAGAAAGTCTCTGTCTTTGATCACCTTTCATAAAAATAATAAAGAAAAAACCTCCAAAAATGTGATGACACAAAATAATGCAACAATCAAAAAGTCAAAACATAAATGTAACCCGTGAGTCCGTTTACAAAAGAAACATCTTTTTCACATAAACATTTTTCTGTCGGGATCCGCCGACCTGAGACGGGGAGAGGAAAAGCTCCCCTCTCTGTGTCGGTAGAAGCCTTTTTTTCTTTTAAATTAAGAAACAAAAAATTTTTGAAACAGTGAAAACCACTTAGCTGATGGGAAACCAAATTCATTCAGCAAAAAGGGCAGCAAAATTTCAGACAGCCAGCGACATGCATGTTTCGAGCCCGAGAGGGCCCTGTGTCAAGCAGATTCCTTAAGTTTACGCGCCCTTGAAAAAACGCTGGACTCAGCAGAGAATTTGTAAAACCGCTAAACCGCTGAATGGCTGCTGAGCAGAAGCGTCACCAAAAAAGGAGGAGGAGCTAAAACAGCCCGTCATCAGGGAACCCCGAGGAGGGGAACACCTGAAAAAGGACAGCTCCAGATCCAGCTGTAAATTGAAATGTAACTCAAAGCAAACTCCACCAGTCATATTCCAAGTTTAGTTCAGTGGGAAGCACGTTTTTTAATTGGAAAATCCAACGCTGTTCACGACGTTGGAGTACTTGTTCCCGATCGCCTCCCCACGGATCCAAAGGAATTAAATCAATTACTCTCCAGCGGAGGTCTCCAAACGTATGTTGATAGGAAAGACAATGCTCATAGAGAGTGGCTTTTGGGGCGTTTTGAGTCTCCTTTTGGGTCTCCTTCTACATCCCCTTCCGATGCTCCTCAAAACGAAGATTCAGATACAGTGACGGGAGTTCTCCCTTTTACGCAATACACCTCTCGGGTTACAGCTCTTTTGAAGAGACATTGGGGTGTTTTACATGTACATTCTTGTTTCCAAAAGCCCCTCCGTTTGGCTTATACCAGGGGTAGGAATATCCGAGATTGTTTGGTTCAAGCGGCTCTCCCACCCATTCCTCCTGTGCTTGAAGGATGCTGTTTGGGTCATTGGTCTTGCCAAAATTGCAGATTTTGTGCCACCACCGAAGAGGGGGTCCACTGGACGCATTTGCTTTCAGGCAGATCTTTTTCGTTTACAGGTCATTCCACTTGTTTAACCTCTTTTGTGGTTTACATGATTACCTGCTCCTGCAATCTGTCTTACATTGGCAGGACTATTCGCCCGTTTAGGATTCGTCTGGGCGAACATGCTTCCCGATTGGCTACTAAGACCCTCTCAGCTCTGTTGGTTGAGCATTGTCTTTCCTATCAACATACGTTTGGAGACCTCCGCTGGAGAGTAATTGATTTAATTCCTTTGGATCCGCGGGGAGGCGATCGGGAACAAGTACTCCAACGTCGTGAACAGCGTTGGATTTTCCAATTAAAAACTGTGCTTCCCACTGGACTAAACTTGGAATATGACTGGTGGAGTTTGCTTTGAGTTACATTTCAATTTACAGCTGGATCTGGAGCTGGCCTTTTTCAGGCGTTCCCCTCCTCGGGGTTCCCTGATGACGGGCTGTTTTAGCTCCTCCTCCTTTTTTGGTGACACTTCTGCTCAGCAGCCATTCAGTGGTTTAGCGGTTTTACAAATTCTCTGCTGAGTCCGGCATTTTTTCAAGGGCGTGTAAACTTAAGGAATCCGCTTGACACAGGGCCCTCTCAGGCTTGAAACATGCATGTCGCTGGCTGCCTGAAATTTTGCTGCCCTTTTTGCTGAATGAATTTGGTTTCCCATCAGCTAAGTGGTTTTCACTGTTTCAAAAATTTTTTGTTTCTTAATTTAAAAGAAAAAAAGGCTTCTACCGACACAGAGAGGGGAGCTTTTCCTCTCCCCGTCTCAGGTCGGCGGATCCCGACAGAAAAATGTTTATGTGAAAAAGATGTTTCTTTTGTAAACGGACTCACGGGTTACATTTATGTTTTGACTTTTTGATTGTTGTTTGATCACCTTTCAACATTGTTATCTTTAACCTTTATAGTCTCACTGATCCAACTTTCTATATGGGCATTATCTAATGGTAGAGATCACCCTATCTATTTCTTAATGTAACAAGTATTTTTTTTCTACATGAGTTCACTGTTCTGCAAATCTTAAGGAATGTAAAGGGCTTGTGGAACTTGCATCAGGTGTATCAGCTTGAAGTCTGGTGGAGGTTTGAGTACTTGATGGTTCACACCAGAGATTTTTGCTGAATTAATTTGAGAAACCATAAAGTGTTTTCTGTGTCTGAAATTTTTTGATTAAACATTCATGCATGTCTAATGCATAACACCAATATGCAGTACTTTACTCATTTCCGTTAACTTGGGAGGGTAATTTTATAACAGGTTGCCTATTTATGAAGCCCAAAAAGGTGGTCATTTTTAGCTTATTTTATAAAGACACATAGGTGCCTACAGGGCTTTTTTTGCAGGGGTATGTGATGATATGACTACCAGCACCTTCTTCATTGCCTGCTAAAATTGACCCAATGGTCCTCATGTATTAATGAAAGAGCCCTACATATGAGTACTGGCACCTTTTTTGCTAGGACAAGTTTACTCGGTGCCTATGTATTTCTATAAAATACTAGGACCAAAACAGCAGACACTGTGGATAGACTGGAGCTGTAGGAGTTCATACCTGCTCAGGAATAGGCAAAATGTTAGCATGTAAAGTATGTCTGCGTGCCTCCCAAACTCAGCTCCAGATCGAACCTGCATGTGGCTCACATATATGCCAGTATATCTGCTTGAAGGACTCATAAAATTACCTCATGCATAAAAGCATACATAATGCAATGAGGCATGTACTCGTACATGACTTTACAGTAGGTTGGCTCTTGTCACCAGACATGCTTTTATATGCCTAAGTCTTGGAGTAATTCTATAAAAGCCCTTTAAGCCTGAGGAATCCTTTCTAAAAATACTTCCTAAATTCTTTTCTGATTGGCCCCTCAAGGTTCAGTTAAGTTACTGTAAATATTGTTTCACTCTGTGATAGTATTCCCTGAAGATGGCACATATTTGTCTTTATCAAACACTAGCACAAATCAGGCAGAAATAGGAACTAGACTGAAGCCACGCATATTTATATTTGCTCAGGAGCAGGTGTAAATATTAGCACATTAAGTATGTGTGCACATATACACATTTTTTATGAAATACATGCATAAATCCTGACTCCGCCCATATTCCACCCAAACTCCTCCTCTGAGCCAACCTACTGTAAAGTCATGTACGAGTATGTGCCTCATTGCATTATGGATACTTTTATGCATGAGGTAATTTTATGAGTCCTTCAAGCAGATATTCTAGCATATATGTGCAACTAATGTTTTCTGAAATTACTTCCAAAGCATTTTCTTAATTAGTCAAATGTTCATCCATCAGAGGAATTATTTCATTCTAACTCTCTTGTTCATTTTATATTTGCCTATTAATACAGTATTTGCTTTAACTGTGTAAATAAAATTAACAAACAACTAGGGACAGTCTAGGTTTTTTTTCATTTTTTTTTCATTTGTTATTTATAAGTATTGTGTTAATTTAATACAAAAGCAGCTCAGCAGGCAAAGTAAATGCAGAAAAGCAGAAAATAATAGACAATCATTGTCATTCCAAAATAAGTCAATAAAGATAAGAAAAGTGATAACAACTGCAATAATTCTAATCCACAATTTAGAGGAGGATCCATAAAAGAGTAAAAAGAGACAGCATCTTAACAAGAAATAAAAACTATACAAGTGCGGATGAGTGTTACAAATAAGAGTATAATTAAAGATGCTTTAAATGCAATTACTTAGTGTCCTCATCACCTTCACCACCCATCTAGCAATTTTTGGATCAATAAATCTTTTAAAATAGCCAAGTTCTATAAAAGTATGCCTATTATTATTAAACTTAGGGTACTGAAGAAACATCTCAGCACCAAGGGCGCCGACTTGCTATCTTAAGGAAATATATATTTTTCTTCTCTCCTGACAGCTACTGAATAAGTCAGGAAAGACTGGCATTTTTGACTTTAAAAAATGCTTATGCTTCTAGAGAGAAAGCACAGACAACATTGATTTATCATCCCAAAGGAAAGCTAGCAAGATCTACTCTGTCCATAGAGAGTTATCCTGTGTGAGCTTTCCGAGCCTCACTAGCCCTCACTACATTCTTCCCAGATGATAGATCAGAGATATTTACCAAAGGATACTCTCCTCGACAGAGAGCCTCTATACTTTGATCAGATAGTTCTTGAACCTCTATGTAGCTGGGACGAATGTTCAGCACAGGAACTACAGGAAGCATAAATTAATAAGCTTGGTATAAATTTCAGGATTCCCCATTTTATTATGACTAACACTTTTTTTCTTAAATTAAGGATAAATTTGAAACCTATAAGAGTTCAAATCTGTCATCTGAACCTGTCAGCCTGCCAAGACGTTCTCTCAATTTCTCTTCATATTTCATGGCTTTAGGAGGTGGCGTTTGAAGAGTCACTTTCTTTTCACACTTGTAAATAGTAGATGTATTCCTATAAATTGGAATCCACGTATAAGTACTGATTTTAGATAAAGGGCTACTTACACATAAATGCCACAGCCTGGTGAGATTTCAAGAAGGCGTGTCCTGAGTAAGGTTTGATCAGTCCTTCGAAGTATGCATGTATTCTGTATTTTAGAAAGGCATCACACTTATAGCCACAAATGTTTCACCATGAGGGTTTATACTTGCTTTGAGTCATGCCAAAATGTTGGCTAGCTTCTCATTTGGACCAGGGAGTTGAAGAAGAGCTTAAGGGGGAAATTACTCTTGACCATTATGAGTTTAATTTTATGAAGTCATGCCTACTTAAAATGCAGGTTGCCACACTTCAATCATGTCTATACTTAATTTTATAAATCAGGGCATAAGTAGTATAAACAGGAGTGGAGGAGTAGCCTAGTGGTTAGGGCAGCGGCCTGGTAGCCAACAGACCAGTGTTTGATTCCCACTGGCAATCCTTTTGACCTTGGGTAAATCATTTTATCCTCCATTGCTTCAGAAGAAAGACCTGGCAATCTACTTCTGGTCTCACCTTGCCATGAAAACTCAGGAGACTGCTGTCTCACTAGGAGTTAGCATTGTCTTGACAACATACATTCCATTGCAAGTGGTATATACTATGCATGGCAAATCTGAGCACAATCAGTTACATCAACCCTCGAGCTGGCATAAATGCTTACAGAGACTTTTAAGGAACACATGTAAGTTAGAGTATTTTATAATTTCTATGCATAGATTTGTGTTCTGCCTAAGCATACCCGAAGTGAAAGTATGCGCCATCAGCCTGACGCATGTACTTACAGAACAGTGACAGGCTAAAGGATGTGCATAAAGGCCCATTGACATGTCTAAGTCATTGAAAATACATCACTTACTCATGTAGATGGTGTGTATTTTACACAGCTCCTTATAAAATTACTTCCCATATGTTCAAAACCACCTCAAATGGCAAATGTTTGATTTTCAGAACTCAGCTCCTTAATAAATTCCCCCAGTCGTGCAGTTTTACAAAATCCACCACTTGACTAGCATAAGTAGCAAAATCACTGCTTATAAGTCTAACTAGTGGTACTTCTATATGCAAAGTATTCTCTTTTAACATTTTCTAAAATGGCTTCTCCAGATGTTCATTCCACAAATGCACATTTTTCTTTGGTGGAGTTCTACGCAAGTTTAGAAAAGATTTTGTGATCGCCAAGTCTTTTTTTTTTTTTTTCAATATTAAGGGCTTTTAAAACTCATGGATCTAAACTTTTATTTTACTACTTACATGTCTTATACAACGTTATCCTCCCTGTACACTAGTTATAAGACATTAAGGAAACATTCTCTGATAAAATGAAAATATCACTCTAAGATGACAAAAATCAGCCTTACCAAGGAACTTTGCCACTGTGTAAAAAGGTTTTGCTTGTGCTGACTGTCTGCACCAGTACTTAAGACTTTTCAGCAGGTGGATGTATAGATTCTAAGCTGACAGAGATATTTGAAATAGCAGCCACGGTGTCTGTTAGCTTAGAGCTGAAGAAAGCACTAAAATCGTGGGTCCAGGTAGGTGAGGGTTGGGCCAATCTTATGGTAGATTGGGGAGGTGAGGCCCTCATGCCCAGGGACAAATTCAGATGGGGGGAGGTAAACCAGTCAATGTTTATATGGCTGGATGGAGTCTCCCTCCCCATGGAACTAACACTGAATAATAAAGAGTTTACGGAGGATGAACCTGCTCCTTGCTCCATGGCGGCAATGGGTGGGGAACTCCCAAATTAAGGATCTACCTTTTCTTGAATATAAGCCTAGAAATGGAGCAGGTCATCATAGTAAGTAAGTTGTTGAACTCAGTCATGCTGTGGCCATATCATGTCTCTCAGTCACATGGACATGTGAAGGAAGGGAATATGGAGATGGATGGACAGGGGGCTCCAAGCTAGTGGGGTTGAGCACTATAACACCTCCAGGTGGGAAAAGGGATCAAGCTGAAATGCTACAGATCCCTACACAGAACCTACTTATTAGCAGAACCACTCACTTCTGTCACACATGCAAAATGAAGACAGACCATCATCTAGCAATGAGTAGGAGACTACAAATTAGAATAAAATATGAAGATGGAAATTAAATAGAAAACCTGAGAAACCAGACTGTGAGCCACGGGAGGCTGAAGAAAAAGGAGCACAAGTGCATTTCTTCCTGTACCGAGCAAAACACAAAAACAAAAGAAATGCACATTTCCAAAGCTCCAAATATGATAGCAGCTGATTGAGAATACAGGGCAGCAGGAGTGAAGGGTCAGACTTTGTCTGGTCTTTCTGTAAACGGCATCAAATTTGGTTGGGCCAGGGCCTGGGTGGCCACCATTCCCTGGAACCTCTGGCCGTTGCCTAAACTGGCAGCAGAAACTTCGGCTCGCTTCTGACAGAAGGAACAGTCCGTAGCCGAAGTCCATAGAGTTGGTGCAGAGATCAGTTAGGGGATGTAGGTAAAGGAAATGGTTTATAGGGAAAGTAAAAAAAAAACAAAAAACCCTGAATCCAAAGCTCAGCATCCTAGGTGTAGCTTTATCAACACCGTCTTTGATTCCTTTAGATGGACAATTTTCAGATTTTTGAAATATATTACTAATACAAGTTAAAAATACAGTGGGTTTTTGGCTAAGCATTAGCAAACATTATCCCGCTCCCCTTTTTCTGCACCTGTTTACTACAGTGTATGAAAGTTTTGCAGTTACTTTGTGCAAGCTGCAGGAATTAATGCATGGTGACTGAAAGGTCTGTATGTTGACTGTTGGTGGCATGGCCAGCATCTGTCCTGCAGCTGTCAGACATTTGCTGCATGGTAAATGCAACAGCAGACAGTGAGGTCTGTTCATCTGCATGATGTGCATGTGTTTGCCCTGGCCCAATGCATTAACAAAAGAAACATCGATCCCCCCAATCATTATTCCCATCCTTCTCTGATCATCAGCTACACCTTCCACAATCAGCATGTTTAACCATTCCTCCAATCAGCATCCTCATTGACTTCTCATCAACATGCTTAACCATTCCTCCAATCAGCATCCTCATTGACCCCTCATCAACATGCTTAACCATTCCTCCAATCAGCATCCTTATTGATTCCTCATCTTCCATTAGCATTTTTAACTCCTCTGATCACCCCCCCTCCTGAGCATTTTATTTATTTATTTATAAGTATTTGTTACTGCCTTTCGTGAATCAAAGCGGTTTACATAGAACTTAAAACTTACATTAAATTTGAGCATCCTTAACCATCTCTACTCCCGGATCAGAATTTTTACTCATCCCCCCCCCCTCAAACCCCCCCCCCCCCCCCCCCCCCCCAGGGAACACTCCTATAATTTTTATTACAGCAGGGATCAAGCTGCCAAATAAGGAGCCCACATCTGTAACAGCTGGCTTGACCCTAGTGATACTACCACAAGACTGGGCCAATGACGGGACTGGAATTTCCAAGGATCAATCCTTTAACACAACAGAAAAACATCACTAAGTGCAGGGGAGAAAATCAGGCGTAGGACTGGGTTAAGAATGTTCAAAGGAGGCTTGCTGGGGGTGGTTAAGGATGCTCAAATGGGGATCAGAGGAGTTGAGGAAGCTCATTGGAGGGGGGGAGGTGTAGATGAGGATGGCCATCAGAGAAAATTTAAAGCATTGTCCCAGCAAATGTTTGTAGAGGTGTTAAATGCACCTCTGCTATCTGTAGTAGAGTGACAGTGCTGCTGATGCCTAAAACCCACCTATTCTAAACCCTTCTCCCGCTCCCTCCTAGAGCAAACGTTACCGTGTGATTCAGCACATGCGAGTGTCATCGCTGTGCGATAATTCCCATGGTAACTGCTTACCGCACTTTAGTAAACTCATATACGAGCTACAAATTGTTCTTTCAAATTGTTTTCCATATGTAGTGTAGCTGAACTTGTTCTGAATGCTCTGCTGCTTTTCAATACCTACAGGAAATCTTTTTTTTTTTTTTTTAAATAAAACCCATTATGTTACAGTTCTTATGATTTTCAGTCTTCATCACAATTTTACTTGAAGTTAAATTGCATGTCAGATTTACACATTTCTCTGCAACACTCCTGTTAATTCAAGTCTTGACATCTTAAAGGCCTATCAGATTGACAAATGCCCATTATGAGAATGGAAATTATTCTGAGGGAAGAAATTTAAAAAAACAAACTTCATTATTATGACATTTTAACATCTTAAGTGATTAAGTGCTTGGTTTCACATGGATAGCAAGTGAAAATATTTAATTGCAACTGGTCAGCAGTTTGAATGATATGATTAGCGTATAAATTCAGCAGGTATCAACAAGTCAAACTGAAACTCTCTCTTTCTATATATCATATGCTTACTAGGAAATGGTGTCTGCCAGTTCCAGCAAGCAGCAAAGTGCTCAAGTGCATGCTAGCACAAATATGCACCCCCCGCCCCCAGAAAGCTGACCCTGCAATTCTGTGGGAGGGCTTACTAGCCACTTGGAGTGGAGGAGCTGCATAGTGGTTAAAGCAACAGCCTAGTATCCAATTTATTTTATTTATTTATTTAGCATACATTTGTATATCGCTACTTCCAGCGATCAGCAGCGGGTTTGATTACATATTGGAAACTGTCAAATCAGGACAGCAAAATTTGAAGTATATACAGGTTGATTTGTAAGGTAGGCACAACACACAATAATGGGTTCTTTTTGTAGAGGAGCAATAACTTACATATGTACATTTTACATAAATGCATCTCTGGCTCCCAAGGTGACATAGCTTAGACCACTTGGATTTAAATCAAGTTGTACTGACTCTGAAATAGGTGAGTCTTGAGTTTTTTTCTAAAGTCTATTAGGTCTTTGCTAGCTCGTAGCTCCGGCGGCAGTTGGTTCCAGAGTGTCGGTGCTGTGTATGAGTAAGCTCTGTTACAAGTACTGGCTTTGACAGATCTTATATCTGCTTTGACAGATCTTATATCCAAGAGATCTGATTTCCACTGGTGCACCTTGTGACCTTGAACAAGTCACTTAACCCTCCATTGCCTCAGGTACAAACTTAGATTGTAAGCTTTCTGGGGACAGGAAGATACCTGAATGTAACTTGCCTTGAACTACCACTGGAAAGGTATAAGCTACTGTAAATTCAAGTGCCATCGGCTCAATGGTGACCCTCTGGACAGTTGACCGACCTTGTTCGGTCTTCAGTCAAACAGCTCATTGTTGATGGAGTGGCACCCATAGCTGCTGTTATTATATCGATCCTTCTCATTGCTGGTCTTTCTCTTTTGGGTTAACCTTCTACCTTGCCAAGCATGATGTTTTTCTCTAACGATCTCTCTCTTCACATGATGTGTCCAAAGTACGAAAGTCAAAATCTTGTCATCTGAGCTTCTAAGGAAAGCTTTTTTTTTATGTCTTCTAGTACTGACTGGTTTGTTCTTCAGGTAAAGCGTAGTTATTCACCTGTAACAGGTGATCTCCGGGAACAGCAGGAATTTAGTCTTCACATATGGGTATCGTCGGTACTGACGGAGCCTGCGCAGGAATGCTCCCCAGCGTCCAATAGGAACGCTTTTGGGAGCATCCCTCAGCTCATGCGCCCTGCCTTCCCACCTTTCCAACTGTCCCTCTTCAGTTAAGTTTGTAGCTGAGTGAAAGGATAGAGGGAGAGAGGAAAGAGACAAAGAGATAGAGAGACAACTCCTAGGGGAGGTGGGTGGGTTGTGAAGACTAAATTCCTGCTGTTCCCGGAGATCACCTGTTACAGGTGAGTAACTATGCTATCTCCAGGAACAAGCAGGAATGTAGTCTTCACATATGGGGACTCCCTAGCTGAAGATGCCAAGGAGATAGCCCCAGGAAGGTGCAACCCCAGAAAGGTAGGCATCCTTCCTCCCATGGATCTCTGGCATTCCACCAGGGTTGGTGGGTAGGAGTTGAATTAGGTCTGAAAGAGATTTTGAAGAACAGCTTGGCCAAAGAAGGCATCCCAATGGGAGGCTTTATCCAGGCAGTAGTGGGCTGTGAATGTGTGTACCGAAGCCCAGGTGGCTGCTTGACAAATGTCATCGATAGACACAGAGTAGAGATTAGCCATCAAAGTTGCCATGGCTCTCACATTATGAGCTGTGACATGGCCTAGAAGAGGAAGACCCTTACTCTCATAAGCAAAGGATATGCATTGGGCAATCCATTTAGATAAAGTTCTTTTGGAGACTGGAAGTCCCAAATGACTAGAGTCAAAAGCTATAAAAAGTTGCGAGGACTTTCTATGTTTCTGTGTTCTCTGTAGGTAAAATGCTAAGGCTCTTTTACAATCCAAGGTATGAAGGTTTCTTTCTGCATTAGAGGCGTGAGACCTCAGAAAAAAATACAGGAAGATAAAATGATTGATTTAAATGAAAAGGCGAAACCACCTTTGGCATAAAGTGTGGATGAGTTCTAAGAACAACCTTATCATGATGAAACCTAGTATAAAGGAGGATCAGCCTCTAAAGCTTGCAGTTCACTAATGCAATGTGCAGAGGTGATTGCAATTAGGAAGATGACCTTCCAGGTCAAAAACATAAGGTTTGTGGTGGCTAAAGGCTCAAAAGGCGGCTTCATGAGCTGCCCGAGAACTAGATTTAGATCCTATGCCACCGGTGCTGGCTTAATGGGAGGTTTGATTAATAGAAGACCTCTCATAAATCTGGATATGAGTGGATGAGAGGAAATTGGTTGTCCATTCAGAGGCTTATAAGAAGCTGCAATTGCACTAAGATGGACTCTTACCGAATTGGTCTTTAGACCAGAATTCGATAAGTGAAGAAGATACTCTAGTATCGATTCTAAAGGTATGACAAGGGGGTTTAATCCCTTCTTGGAGCGCCATATAGTAAAATGTTTCCACTTGAAGGCATAAGATCTTCTTGTGGAAAGTTTCCTGGAAGTCTGAAGGATATCCTTTACCTGTTGGGACAGGTTGAAATCCTGGAGATCGAAGCCTTCAGCAACCAGGCTGTGAGATGCAGGGACTGGGGATTCGGGTGCCATAGCGTCCCGTCCTCTTGGGAAAGGAGATCTGGAGCATGCCCTAACTCCAGAGGTGCAGCTTGAGAGAGATGTAGAAGCAGGGGATACCACGCTTGGCGTGGCCATCGTGGCACTATGAGAATCATGCGACCCCTGTCTCTCTGAAGCTTGAAGAAGAGTGTTTTGGGGATGAGGGGAATGGGTGGGAAGGCATAAAGGAAGTCCTGACCCCAGTGAAGGAAGGCATCCCTTGCCTGACAATTGTGAGCCGGAATCCTGGAACAGAACCGGGGAAGTTTGGCATTCAGTGGACTTGCAAAGAGGTCTATGTCTGGAGTGCCCCAGAGATGAAATATCTTTGCCACCTGGTATAGGTGGAGGGACCACTCGTGAGGCAGCAGTACCCGATTGAGTTTGTCTGCCCAAAGGTTTTGAATGCCTGAAAGATATAACACTAGAAGGTGAATTTGATACTCTCTGGCGAGGGCCCACAGTCGTAAAGCTTCGTTGCATAACGACATAGAGCCTGTTCCGCCCTGCTTGTTCACATAGAACATGGCTACTTGATTGTCCGTCTGGACTAGGACTGTCTTGTAGCTGAGCTGGGCGTGGAATACTCGAAGAGCGAAATAGATTGCTCTTCATTCCAGGAGGTTTATGTGTAGACCAGCCTCCTGTGGAGTCCAGGTTCCATGGGTAGAGAGATGATTCAGGTGTGCTCCCCAACCCACCTGTGATGCATCCGTTGTTAGGGTGGCTTGGAAGAGGGGTTGATGAAAAGGAGACCCCACTGTCAGATTTTCTAGTGATTGCCACCATTGGAGGGACAAAATTAGTCATTGAGAGTTTATTATTTTGTCTGATAAATTACCTGTGGCCTGTGTCCACTGTGTGGATAGGGTCCACTGAGCTGCTCGCATATGGAGGTGAGCATATGGGATTACATGAACTGTGGATGCCATGTGTCCCAGTAACTGTAGTAGCTCTCGAGCAGTTAGGTAGGATTTCCCTGCTGCTTGAGAAGCTAGTTGCATTATGCGAGGACACTGGGCCTGTGGAGGGAAAGCCTTTGCCTGTCTGGTATCTAGACAGGCCCCTATGAATTCCAGGCATTGGGAAGGAATAAGTTGGGATTTTGGGAAGTTTATTACCAACCCCAAGTATTGGAGGATTCGCATTGTGCGAGACAGTGCAGTGCTGGCCTCTGCAACTGTAGGGGCTCGAATGAGCCAGTCGTCTAAATAAGGGAAGACGAATATCCCCAGGGTTCGCAGAAATGCAGCTACTACTGCCATGCATTTCATGAATACCCTTGGTGCTGAAGCCAGATTAAAGGGAAGAACCCTGTAGTGGAAATGTTTTCCCCTGAAAAGGAATCATAAGAATTTCCTGTGATCTGGATGGATCAGAATGTGAGCATCCTTTAAGTCTAGAGAGCAAAGCCAATCCTGGCTTTGAAGGTATGGCAGAAGAGTTCCTAGAGAAATCATTTTGAACTTCTCTCGAAACAGGTATTTTTTCAATTCTCTGAGGTCTAAAATAGGTCTGTGTCCTCCTGTTTTCTTTGGAATAAGAAAATAGGGGGAGTAGAACCCTGCACCCCATTGAAGAATAGGTACCTCCTCTATTGCCCCTTGGACCAGAAGTGTTGAGACCTCGTGATCTAGCAGATCGTCTGCAGAGGTTTGAGAATTGAATTGCTTTAGAATTGTAGGAGGGGGCATGCTATGAAAATAAAGCTTGTACCCTTCTCCTACAATGGACAGAGTCCAATCTTCTGCTGTTATTTGATACCATTTGTTGGCAAAGTGTCATAACCTGTCCCTCAGAAGCAGGAAGGCTAAGCTCTCTAGGAAGGAGTCAAAGCCCTTGAGGGGGCTGAACCTGCGGAGCTGGTTGGGCTCTCGGGCCTTTTGGCTTCTTTTGCTGTCTAGTTTGTCCCTTTTGGGCAACCTGACCCTGAGTCTGACTCTGCTGGGTATAGGAAGAATAAAATTTCCTCTTTTTGCTGAAAGAGGTTTTTTTAATAAGGCTTCTTTTGGGCTAGAGTGGCTGTAGATTTCGACAATCTATCTAGAGTAGTATTGTCAGCATCTAACTCGTTAGCCTTCTCCTGCCAGTTCTTGCCAAAGAGATTCTCTCCCATGCAAGGAATGTTGCCTAAGTTGTCCTGTACCCAAGTCTCCAAGTCTGATGCCTGAAGCCAGGCAATAGCAGAGGTTCTGCTGATGCATTCAAAGCAGTCAAAGGCTGCACGATTTACAAACTTGGAGACATCTTGAGCATGCTTAATTAGAGCAAGAAAGTCTTGTCTCTTGTCATCTGGGAGAAATGGGCTCATAAGCTCCAAGTCTCCTGTAACTTCCTTGAGGAACATTCCCATATATAGTATATATGAACTGGTCCTAGCTGAAAGCATCGAAGCCTGAAAAGTTTGGCGCCCAAAATCGTCCAGAGTCCTGCATTCATGACCTGGGGGATTGTATGCATGCCTCTTTGCACTTTTCATCCTACGCATGGCTGACTCCACCACCATTGAATGGTGTGGCAGCTGAGTCTTTTGAAATCCAGGACATGGGGGAACTCAGTAAATAGTATCAAGTCTCCTAGAGTGAGGAGATGTAGTCAGAGGTGTCTCCCACATTCTGAGCATCAAAAGTTATGCAGAATTTCATGGATGGGCAGAGTGTCTGCCTCCTTTGGGGCTTTAGGATATTGGAGAATTTCCAATTCCTTTGCTCTGGGTTCCTCTTCAGGAGCCACCGTAATTGAAAGGCCCTTGGCCATATTACAAATAAAATCCTGAAAACACATGCCCTCTGGAGGTGACATTCTGCGTTGGGGAGAAGAGGGATCTTCTGGGAGAAACCCTCTAGTACCAGCAGAATTGTCAGAGTCTTCGGAATTGGAGGATTCAAAGTATTCCTGACCACGATGCTCATGTACAGCACGGTTCCGGTATCGATCGAAGTCGGTACCGAGTTGATCCGGTACCGATCTGTCGATTCCAGCCAAAGATGGCATGGGAAGAATTCCCACCGGGGTTGGTATCGTCGGTACCGGTACCGGTGTCTGTACCGGTGTAGGTACCAGCATCGGTATCGATGTCGGTACCGGTGCCCGTTGGACCAATGGCACCGCAGCTGAGAGAAGAGCTGCAATGCTGCGTTCGATAGCGAGGAACCTCTGGTCTATCGACACTGTAGATGCCTGGGTGTCGGTACCGGTGAAAACGGCTGGGAACCCTGAGTATGGCACAGGTAGTTCTTGCGAGGTCGGGGCCTCGAGAACATCCTGGAGCCCCATTGATGCTTTGGAAGCCGCCAGGGCTGCTTTGCCGGTGTGATTCCCTCAAGGGCAATGCCAATGGCCTCTCGATGCTTAGCAGGAGAGCTACCCTTTGAGGACCGGCTTTTATGTTTAGTTACCTGAGATCCATGGGAGGAAGAGGAGGCCCTTGAAGATGTCGATGCAATGGATCTGGCATCCGAAGAAAAGAAGGGACCGAGCTTTGCAGCCCGGTTCTGTCTTCCTCTTTTAGTCATCCCCATACAGGAGAGACATTCAGATGGAGAATGTTCAGGCCCTTAACATTTAAGACCAATCATGGGTGTCAGTGACAGAAATGGTACCGCCACACTTAGTATATATTTTAAGACTACTAGTTGGTTTTTTCTATGTTTTAGGAATATGGGGCCTAGTGCTCAAAATGGCGCCTAGCACCAAAAAAGAAAAGTTTCTGAAGAGAAACAGTTCAAAGTATAAGCTTGTTTTTTGTTTTTTTTTTGGAAAAGAAAAGAACCGGTGATACCGGTAAGCGTCGTGCGGAGGCAAACGTGACCACAAGAAAACAATTTTAAAGACGTAATTTTCTGCGGTGACAGGGTATGGATCCTGTCGGCTCCGCGGAAAATGAAGAACTGAAGAGGGACAGTTGGAAAGGCGGGAAGGCAGCACGCATGTGCTGAGGGATGCTCCCAAAAGCGTTCCTATTGGACGCTGGGGAGCGTTCCTGCGCAGGCTCCGTCGGTACCGACAATACCCATATGTGAAGATTACATTCCTGCTTGTTCCTGGAGATTCCATGATATACGCAGGACGTGCTAACTGGATAAACCCTGGTGAGGCTAATATTCAGTGGCATTAAGAGCAGCCCATGGGGGGAATAGCAAGGCCGCGGGCCCCCAGGTGCACGTGGCCGGCACTAACCGGGGGGGGGGGGCGGCTGGTCGCGCACGCTCCCGGGCGCCGGCCGCGAGGGTTCGCGGGGGCGGGCCATTGGCTCCCGCGGTCCAGTGAAGGGCGCGGGAGCCAATGGGAGGTCGCTGACAGGTTGAGTGGGGATTCTGGGTAGGCGCGGCGGCGTCCTACGGCCTTTCCCTTGCGGGAGCCGTAGGAGCCGGACATGCCCGGTGGGTGTTAGAGGGAGTTCGCCGGTGGCTTGACATTGCGGTGGGGAGTTTTGTGTGGAGGAGCATTGGTGCTCAGGTTGCTGTTTGGGTCCCGGTTGTTCCCGGTTAGAAAGAATCTCCATCTCCTAGCATGCAGGAATCATAAGGACAAATCACAGCCAGTGTTGAGGTGCTGTGTGAGACTAGACCGTATTAAATTAATACTAGTCATGTGGGGAGCAGACACAGGGAGTCTTGGACGTGATATGTAAAACTGAAGGCTACATAAAGGGATGGCCGACTGTGTTGTCTGGAAGTTTCCCTGTATGGAAAAGTGATGGGGAATCTGGGGTGGCTGCGTGGGGCTTAGTAAGCTGGTGAAAACTTGGTTTTCCGCTGAATAAAGAATGAAGATTAGGGAGATGGGTCAGTAGCAAAGGGGTAGGAGAAAGTACATTGGTATTTGGCTTTGTGCTGTTACATGTTGATTTTTACAAATGTTTTCATGTAAATGGCAGTGAACAAGCAGTAATGCTAGTACTGGTGGTATATATGTCTTTAATAAAGATAAAGATAAGAATTCATTGTCAGGTGCACCGCTGTTTATTTTCTATAGGGCATGCAGCAAGGTTTATTTTTTCGGTAGTATTTCCATATCTCTCACAAACTACCCTTTACATATAATGAGATCATCCGCAAAAGGAAAGGAATATACGAAAAGACACTTTCGAGATTCTAAACCCATGCATTAAAGAGAAGTAGATACGCCTGCCCATTCATTTACTCTTTGTATAGGACAATATTTTCTTGTTTCAGGATTTTTATAGCATAACTGCTACGGACTCCTTAAGTGGCTGCTCAGAGATCTCTAAACCAGCTTGGAGGCCTTGTGTGCAGGCTGCCAGGCGGCTACTGGTGTGGATGATAATGTACGGGCCTGGAGTCTCTTCCCTGGGAGGCATGGACTTGCCAATGGCTTGCTGTGTCGGTGCTCTGTGGTCCTGCCTAGGGCGGAGCTGGTGGCAGTTGTCATGCCTGCCTCCCTCTGAGCTCTGAGTTTACCCTGCCAGGAATGTGGCGAGAGACTCTGGAAGGTCTGGTTGGGAGTGGAGGCTTGTCTGGTGGTGGGCCTGCATGGTTTGGAAAGCAGGGAGATTTTGTGGGTGAATCCCATGTGTTCCTGTGGGATGAGTCCATTGTAGCAGCAGTGCTGGCTTGTCGGTCTTTCCTTTCTCCAAGATTTGGGAGACGATTGCGATGAGAGATTCAGGAGCGGCGTTTGCATAGGTGTTTTTCGCTGTGGGAGGGTGGGAAGCGTTCGGGGGGACAGTCGGTGAGGATGGGGGGCGGATGAGAGGGCGGGCAGAGTACAGAGAGTCACGCGTATTGTGACCAACTGAACTAGGGTGTTCTTACGGCTGGCCTGTGTGTGAGACCATGCACATCCCGCGCACTACGGGATGTTGTTGGCATACACGGACTCCATTTTGGAAGCATCTCAGTCGCATGATGGTGGGGCTTGGCTCAACTCGGACGAGAAGTTCCGTGCCAAGATGGACGAGAACCGGTTGCTGCCTGGGCTACACAGGACATTAATCGGTGGCACGCAGCTGGCCGCTCGCCCGGCCAGTGGGACGGCCGGGGGTGCGAAGGGGGGGGTGGGTACGGCGCCTGGGACCCTGCGGCCCCTGTTGGGTTGGTGAGCCGGCGACGGGGCGAAAGGGGTCAGAGGGGGGGGGGGGCGCGGGGGACATTTGCTGGTGCTTTAACAAAAACGCGCGGCGTTTTCAGGCCAGAGAGCTCATTGTGAAAGGAGCAGGTTATGCGCGAACAACTGAAAATGAGAAAATAAAAAAAGATAAAAAGAAAAAAGGAGATACTGCAGTGAGCTATTGATGAAGCTCAACCCCTGAAGAAACATTCTGTGAAACGCGGAAGCGGTGCCGACAGACGGCGTCGGGGAAAGCCTAATCAAGGGCACAATTTACGCTTACAAAAGCATCTACAAGTTAAGTTCCATTTCTTCAGTCATACTTATATTAAAAGTAGAAGCTTTATGCTCACATGTATAAGATTAAGAGATTGATATAAAGAAAGGAACAAACTAAAGGACCGTGGTCATTGATGCAACTAGTACTACGGGGTTGAATCCCATTATAAGTACTGAAAATAGTCTGAGACCCGGTTCTAAATCAAGAATATAAGATGAAATAATATGTTGAAGAATTCACATCAGATATGATATTGCATCTAAGGTGGCATTTTGGGGAACGTTTGTATCATAAATAAGGTGCTTTAACAAAGCCACCTGCCGTTTCCCGGATGGCAAATATTCCGACATGCAGGGGGGGCCAGTCGGCACCGGCATGCCCCCCCCTTTTTAAACAGTAGGAGCTGGCGTGAGGTGGCACCGATCCCGATACGGCTCGATGCATTGCGGGGTGGTTGCGCCGGTTCCCAGGAAGGCAGATAGGGTGGTTTTGGAGGAGGGTTTTGTCAGGAGGTGTTTTAGGATTCCAGTTTCAGGTTCGGTTGCAGTATGGGCAGCCCCCAATGCGCCATCGGTTAGGCGGTTCGCTCCCATCGTGAGGGACTAATTGACGTCCTTCACTAGGGGGGTCGCGGTTAGCAAGCGGATCCCCACGGAGTTGGGCGCGGCCCGCAATGCTTCCTTCGATGCAGCCGAGGAGTGGTGAGCAGTTGCGGGCGGGGATGCTCGATGGAGAAGGCGGAAATTGAGTCGGCTGTCCGTTCGTTGCCGGTTCATCCATCGGCTTTCCCTTTGCTGGGGTTTTGCTTCGAGGTCAGTTTTTACTTCGACCGTGACATGCCTTTGGGGTGTACCATTTAGTGTGCATACTTTGAGCGATTTAGCACCTTCTCGTATTGGGGCCTGAGTTGCTCGGGGGTGTGCTCAGGGGGTACACTACTTGGCGGATTTCCGGGTCTTCTGGGGCCCTCAGTCGGGATAGTGCCCGGCTTTGCTTGAAGGTTCACCCAGATGACACGACAGTGGGGAGTTCCGCTGGTATTGAGTTGGCTTCGGTTACGGGAGATGCAGGTTTGATAGGTTATTTGCATTTTGCTTCCAGAATGATTCCCATGGGCCGCGTTTGCCGAGACGATTGGCTGCAGCCACAGCTGTTTTACAGATGTAGCTGGTGGGTTGGGCCAGGGGTGGACTTCGGTGGCTCCTGGTGTGCGGAGGCTTGGCCCGCTACATGGAAAGCGGCGGGCCTCACGACTAATGAGCTGTTCCGGAAGCTGGTGCCGGTAGGCCGATGAGGCGGGGAAGACGGCCCCCACGGAGTTCTGGCTGATTGGCCTTAGACCATGATCGAGCTCTGGCAGGCTTCGGTGTCCGAGGCTACCTGGTCGGCCTATCAACGGGGTTGCGACAGCGTGGTGGCGTTCCTGGTGGAGCGGGGATGGTGGCTGGTGCCGCCTCCGGATTACCTGGTGGGTCAGTATGTTTGGGTTGCATAGGCACCGGGATTGCCCGAGCCATGGGGAGTAGGCATTTGGCGGTGTACTCGGGGGATTTTTACCGCGCAGGCTGCTGCAGGGCTGGGAGCGTTCCCTTCCAGCGTGGAGGGGCGGGCGGCGGCCCATAACGCACGAGTTGCTACAGCGGCGGTGTGCGGCGTTGCCCGAGGTGGTTTTGTCCGGATACGAAGGTGTGCTTTTCCGGGCGGTGTTTTTCTCTGGCAATTTTCGAGGCGCTTCGTATTGGGGAGTTGATTGCAGAATCGGGTCGTGCTGCAGGGGGGAGGGCCTGCAGGTGCACCGGGTGAAGGGGGCGGGGGGAGATGTCGGGCTTTACTTGGCTCGAGCCAAGACGGATCAATTTGGGTGGGCGCTTGGGTGCGGCTGCGGGCGGTTCAGGAGTCTGCCACTTGCCCGGTGGGGCTACTTCGGGCGTACTTGCGGGTGCGGCCACCGGGTGAGGGTCATTTGTTTCTTCACGAGGATAGGTCGATGCTCACGCAGTTCCAATTTACTGCGGTTCTACGGCTGTCATTGCGCTTTATCAGGGAAGATCCTAGTTTGTTCGCTCTGCATTCCTTTCACATTGGGGCTGCGACTAGTGCTGCGGCGGTGGGTTTGCCTGACGTGGACATACGGCGGACCGGTTAGGTGGACGGCTGGGGCCATCCGCAGGTATGTGCGCCTATTGGCAGTGGGGGGGGGGGGCGGCCTAACCACGTGGTCTTGGTTTTGCAGAGGTCTTCCAGCTTCGTGTCGCGGTTGGGTGATCGGTCATTCTTTTGTCTTCTATGCCGGTTGGCGAGCAGCAACGCGCCCAGTGGGGGCAGCATATTCAGCCGGGACGCGCTCGAGGTGCCTGTCTCATGGCTGGGCGAGTGTGGGCTGCGCTGGATTCAGCTCGCGGCGCCCCGAGCGGATGCGTGAGACACCGGAGGCCTTGCTGATACACCTGGGTGGCAACAACCTGGTGTCCGGGACTGGTTGCAACGGATTCGGAACCTCGTGATGGACTTGCGAATGATATTGACAATGTTCCCTAGTGTGCATTTGTTGTGGTCGGACATCATTCCCAGGCCTGATTGCATCATTCCCAGGCCTGATTGCAGGGATCAGCGGCGCTGGTTGTGGGGTTTGACAAAGATTGGCTGGGTGCAGGGGGGGTGCCTGATTTTGCAACCGTGGGCCGATGTAGATTGTGCAGCCTATATAGGGTGGATGGAGCACACCTGTCCCCGGTTGGGATGGATTTGCTCTTAAACGGTTGGCAGGAGACCTTGGGAGATGTTTTGTGAGGGAAGGGTGCTGGTCACAGCTTTGCCGGGGGGGGGGGGGGGGCGGCTCGGGCTGGTTGGGGGCCGAGCCGGTGGCGGGATCCTGGAGGTTTCCGTGGTCCGGAGCCAGAGCCGGAGCCAAGCTGGAAGGCGGGGGTGGGGTACCCCTGACCCGGACAGTCCCTCAGGCTTTTGCTAATAATATGGCGAAGCCGGAATGAGGGAGGCGAGGCAAGTTGCCGGGGCTGAGACCTGGTGGAAGCGGATGCGGCGTCACTTTGCTACTCACATGGCTGGTGAGGGCTCGCTCTGCTGGGGGGGGGGGGGGGTGGGTAAAGTTAACTGTGTTGAATTGTTGGTTATTGTTATTGGTTAATAAAGCTGCGACCAGTTTAATTCCCAATATAGTGTGTTGTCTTTTGTGTAAGAAATGTCTGGGTACGGGGAGTTGTGGGGGGGGGGGGAGGGGGGAGAATTGGTAAGGGAGGGGGAGCGACCGGTCCGCCGTACCCGGTTATGGACATTTATCCAGATGGCAGGGATTTTCAGCACTGCTATCCGGATAACTTAGAAGAGGTAAAAAGCTTTTTAAGTGTACATGGATTGGCTATCCAGATAGCATCTCAAAAATCCTGGGTATCCACAGAGCTGCTGCCACTGACTGCTAAATTTGGATATTCAGTGGCAAATGCTAACTGGATACTGCCACTGAATAGCTGTATTTACTTTATCTGTGGTGGCTGGCACTTCAAAAAAAACACCAACTCCTGTTGGCTGAACTACCATTGTAGGTTATACCTGAGTCAATGGAGGATTAAGTGGCTTGCCAAAGATCACAAGGAGTAGCAGTGGGATTTGAACCTTGGTTTTCCCTGGTTCTTAGCCTACTGTTCTATTAGGTTAATTCTTATTCCTTCCCTTCCACCCATTCATGCACTTTCCCTCTTCTCCTTTCCCTGATGCTCTGTCTCCTTCCCCTTCTCTCTCCCTTCTTGCATGCTCACCTTCTCTTCTCCTTTCTTTCTCTAACCTGCCCTTTCATTATCTTCCACCCTCTGCTCTTTCCTCCTTCCTAACCATTCCCCTTGCCTTATGCCTTGGCTCTCTCTTCTTTCCTTCTCTCTAACCCTATCCCTTCTCTTATGATCCACCCCTCTCTTGTTTCACTCTACTACTAATTATCATTTGCTACAAGGTGGACACAGCGCTGTACAGACACATGTAAAAGACTGTCCCTGCTCATCAGAGCTTGCAATCTAGTCAAAACAGACAACACAACAGCTGAGGATAAGGATACATCTAGGGGCGTGCTAATGAAATAGATAGAAGACTAAGCAGATCAGGATCCAAAAGCGGCTTCGAAGAGGTGAGTTTTCAGTCTGGATGTGAAAGGGGCCACTGATGAATCCTAATGCACAGACTCAGTTTGTTCTCGGCATAAGAAGCAGCAAGGTGGAAGGATCAAAGTCTAGAGTTGGCAGTAGAAGAGAAGGATACAGATAAAAGGGATCTGCCAAAAGAGTGGAGTTCACAAGAAGGAGTGTAGGGAGAGAATGCACTTATAGGTCTGTTGGAGAAGTTTGAAGTAGATATGGAAATGGACAGGGAGCCAATGAAGCAAAGAGAAGAAGGGCTATATGAGCACATCGAGGCTGGCAGAAGATTAGTCACGCAGCTGAGTTCTGAACTGTTTAAAGGGGAGAGAGATGATTCAGAGGGAGACCAACAAGGAGGAGGTTGCAATAGTTTAGACAGGGGGTGATAAAGAGCGGATACTTATTTTAGTAATGTGTGTAGAAAGGAAGGGACAAATTTTGCCAATGTTATAGAGAGAGAAGCGACAGGTTTTAGCTATCTGTCGTGTGTGTGTAGAGAAAGAGAGAGTAGAGTCAAAGATGACCCCAAGGTTGTGAGCTGAGGAAACAGGGAGGAGTGTAATGTTATCCACAAAAATAGAGAAGGGAGGAAAAGGGGAGGTGGGTTTAGGGACTCAGTTTTGGCCATGTTCAATTTCAGATGGTGGTGAGACATCCAGGCAGACATCCTCCCACTACAGCTGATCACACCGAGGCTTCATTTAAAAGCAAGCAGCACTCTGGTGTGTAAGAGAGACCAGTTCTGCTAGCAGCTCTGATAACAGTAACTGTCACTCCCTCCTCCCACTACAGCTGATCACACTGGGGCTTCATTTAAAAACAAGCAGTACTCAGCGCGCCGCACCTGGCAAGACCATGCCTGAGGGCCTCGCCAGAGGGCCCTTTGGCATGGCCCTTAGGTGGGGACTTTAGACATAGGAAACTTGCACTCCTAGGCAAACAAGCTTAATAAGATATACTGGCAAGTTAACCCTTCCAGCAACTCTACATGTCTGACTACGATACTAATCTTTACAGCCTGTTTGTTTGCACAACTCCAGTTACATTTCTGCCTTAATTTCATTGTGCATATTACAACACATAATGACCTCCTTTGACATATTTTTTATGTTCCTCTGTTTCTCTTCATTTTTCCAAACATCTGTAGCACTGTCCCCCACGTACTCTTACATACCTGTTATTCACTCTCGACCCCATATAGTAGATCGCACTCATTACAGCAGCAATGTTAAACCACCTTGTCGCCTGATTAGGATTCAAACATTCCCATTGGTACCATCCTCCACCCTCAATAATCTCTTCTCAATAAGTGTCAACTGAAATGTTCACTTATCAATGCATGCTCAGCATGAAATAAAATCCAGGTTTTGTTTGATTACCTCTCTGATAATTACCTAGATATTCTTTGCATTACAGAATCTTGGTTCACAGAATGACAATATTTTAATTAATCAACTTGCAGCTTCCAACTATAACATTTTTAGCTGCCTGAGAGCCGAATGCAGGGGTGGTGGTGTCGTTATTCTCACAAAGAAAAACCTTAACTTTAGACTGCTAACTTCTTCCTCAAGTTTGGGTCTAGACACTATTGCAGTTAGTAACAACTCCATAACGATCCTTGTTATTTATAGGTCTCCTACTTCTAACCCAGAAAACTTAGACCTTCTATTGGAGCTAGTATGCAGATATGACTCCTCCACCAAATCCCTTGTACCCCTAAGTGATCTTAACCTCACCACAGTTCAACTTAGGGCTTCAATAGCTTTTATGAATGCTATGGAGATGCTAGGATATACACAAATCATGAATCACCCTACGTACATTAAAGGTAACATTAGCCATAATATTTGTCTCTAAACAATTCTTTTTATGTAATGCTTTATCAACATCCACCTTTCTAACTATCCCATGGTTGGATCATAAAATTATCACTTTCGACCTCTTACTTGAATCATTTACTCAATATCATTCACCCACAAAGCCCACTGCATGTAGATTATATTGCTTAGATAAAGATCCATTTTTAAGCAAGATTTTACCTCACTTCCACATTACTTTGGATGATCTTGATTCACTCGTACAGACCTGAAACAACTCTGTCAGGTAGCTATTTTTCCACAATCATCTGCTATCAACAAAGAGTGTAGATCAGCACCATGGTATAATTCTAAGCTAAGAATCATGAAGCAGAACCTTAGAGTCCAGGAAAGAAGATGGCTACACTCCAAGTCACCAGACGATCTCAAATCTTATATGATTGATCTTCATGCTTATCAGGCTACTACTACTAGAGTAAAAAAAGGACTACTACACCATGCTCATTCAGTCTTCTTTAAATTGTCCTAGAAAGCTTTTTAATCTGGTTAAGGCGTTCGTGAATGACCCCTTCAACAAATAGAAGAACCTGAAATTTCTCCTCAAATATTAGCTGACCACTTTCAGTCCTTAACCTCCACACAAGGTCAATGATCACAGCTTTCTGCTCCTCAACAAAATTTTGCGATTGTCAGCTGTCAAGCAACTTGGAAATCCTTGTCACCTGTTTCAATAGAACACCTTGAGAGAATCATCTTAGGAATTAATGCCACCAGTTCCCCTTTGGATCCTTGCCCAGTCAGCTGGATTCAATTAACCCTTAAGAATTTAATAGGGACACTGCTCAACATTACAAATCTCTCTTTATTGCTTGAGTACATGCCCACTGATCTAAAAATGGCATCTATTCGCCCAGTTAAAAATGGCTCAGCACTGGACACATCACAATCTAGCTCATACCACCCTATTGCTAGTTTACCCTTTCTAGCAAAAATTATAGAGACGGTTGTTTTAATTCAACTTCAGGACCACATTGACACCCATTTTCCACTTAACATTCAGCAATATGGCTTTAGGCCGCAGCACGGAATTGAAACATTGCCTGCTGCCCTTACAGACAATATTGTTAAAGGCCTTTGTTAAAGGCCTAGACAAACCTAAGTCAGGGCTTGTCCTAATCTTTTTGAATGTTAAAGTGGCTTTTGACTCTGTTCCTCATGATTTACTCATTCAGTGTCTACATCTACTTGGTCTAAGAGACGCCACTTTGGGAAGGTTTAAATCTTATCTTGAAAATCAACATTAATCACCCAGACATCTCTTCTGTAATGTTTCAGTGCTGTTACTATCTGGCTTATGGAGCAAAACTTAGCCATTATAAAAAGACTGAGGTTCTCTACATTTCTACGGATGTTAACTTCACTCCACCTCCTTACATTACTATTGATGGCACTGAGCTTCAAGTGAAATCGGAAATACGTTATCTTGGCATTATTATTGCTCAGCATTTCTCCCTTGCTACTCACATGGATCACATTGTAAGAAGCATCTACTATAAACTCAAAAACATTCAACACCTAAGGCCGCTTTTGGAGCCATATGATTTTCATTCTGTTCTTCAGGCCCTCATTATCCCACACATTGATTTTTGCAGTCTCTTGCTATAAGGCTTGCCTAACCATGCTATTCACCCTCTTCAGCTTGCGATGAACACAGCTGCTCGGCTCCTATGCAACGCTTCCAGATTTGAGCATGTTACACCTCTTTTTAAATAATTACACTGGCTCCCAATTTCTCAGCATATTAAATTCAAGACTCTGCTTACCATTTTTAAAGTTTATCATGGCTTGTCTGCTCTTTACCTTCAAACTCTCATTCAGAAAACACCTGATAATAAGAGTAGGAGGTCAATTTCCCTCAACTCTCTACATGTACCTTCGGCTTACTCCAAAGTCAGCTTTCCAACATCAAGAAGAGCTTTCTCTTTCTTTGCAACCACTCTTTAGAATATGCTCCCTTATGAGCTCCATGCCATCAATGATTTACTGGACTTTAAAAGAAATCTTAAGACATTCTTATGTAATGAAAACTTCTCAAATGTTTCAATTTAATTCTCAGATTAGATTTTTCTATTATGCCTTTACTGTAACTTTTGTTTTGTTTCTTTTTTCCTTTAATTTTTGTTCCATTTAAACCTTTTGGTATGTTGTTTACTGTAAACCGCTTAGACTCTTAGATTTGTGGTATATAAAATTATTTAAATAAATAAATAAATACATACATGTCGGATAAGCAGGCAGAGAACTGGGCCTGGATTCCTGGAGAGATTTCAGGCACAGAAAGGTAAATCTGACAGTTGTCAGCATAAAGATGGTACTGATGTAGGTCACGTCAGAGGAAGGAGGGACCAGACCAGCCATTCAAACGCGGAGTTGCAAAGATCAGTATTTGAATGGCTGGTCTGGTCCCTACCTCTTCTGATGCAACCTACATCAGAGAAGGGAGAGAGGAACCAGACCTGCCCACAAGCGTGGAGTCGAAGGACTGTGTGGGTGGCTGTTGTTGTTGTTTTTTTTTAAGTCAGATCTGCCTCACTGCTGCCACCACCGCCTCTGAGAAAACAAAAAGTGGTGACAGTAGAGCAAGGGCAGGCAGCTGGCTGGACATTGAGGACATGGAGGTATGAGTGAGATTTGGGGAGGAAGGGGGCACAAGTAGCACAGGGTGCAATTATGGCTTGGTACAGCCCTAACTGTATAAGTATTTTGCAGTTTCATTTACTTGAATATTCACAACTTTAGCTAGTTAGCTGCATCTAAATGCATAGACAGACTTAGCTAGATAAAGTTAACCAATTCATTTTGCCTTAGTGATACTTTGAATACCGTTCTTGTTTTGTGCAGTCACTACATAGTAAAAACAACTCATGATGTCAGCAGTAATTAACAATACCCTGTGACTACCCACAAGGAGAAATTGAGTAAATTCTTGGAAGAGGAGGAATAGACCATCTGGAAGATCCTGAATGATCTTCATTCCCAGTTTAGGGGTCTAGTTGCACAGATGTGCATAGATTAACATACATTACACTGGACAACAAATTTGTTCAAAAGTTTTGTTTTATATGAAGAGGAGGCAAAAAGATCTTATTTATGTTGACAAGTGGTTCATGTGCCATGTTTTTCTGTACTGGAACCAAATGCTTATGGAGCGGCCAATTCTTTTTAATGTAATGAGACTCTCTAGCATGGGAGTCCCATTCGTAAATGAAACAACAGTACTTGGTCTACCCGAGCTGCATTCCTAGTAGCAGTGCCACTACTTTTAGATCACTACAGATGTCCCAGTTGTAGTTGTACTATATGTGTTTCAACAACAATTCCATGTTTTCATAGGTTTCTTTCATGTGCGCTACATAGGCAATAGGTATTGAAGGGTAGACACTGCCATTGTGTAACAAGACAGCTTTCAGGATTAACAATGACAAATCAATAAAAAGATGCCTTTGTTGTGGGCCATGCTCACAACCCAAAGCCGCGAACAACCCATCAATGTCAGTGCAGAAACAGAGGTTGTCAGACGCAAAGACATTTTTCATATCTTCTTGACAAGTTTGAAAGACAGAAATTTTCGTACCTGGAGAAAGCAAACCCCATCCTTGCAATCCTGAACCAAGTAGTTCAGCTTTTGTTTTTGACAAATTTAAGTCCCTCACCAGGTCATTCAATTCTGACTATGTTATCAGATAAGGCACACCGGACATAAATGGTTTAAAATCTGGATTCATGTCTTTTGCCATGTCAGGCCCGTGTATTGTGGCATCTTCATCTGCCTCATCTAGGCTCCATATCTCTGGTGGCTTCAGTACTGGTATACTGTTGACATGTGGCACTAGTCTCGTGGCTGAAGGCAGACTGGGGTATTCAATAGATTTCTTCTTTTTAGCAGAGAAGCTGGATACATTGGTCAGACAGAAGTAATAGTTCATCATGTGATCCTTCTGTTCTCACCAAATCATCAGGACTGCAAATGGCATTGACTTCCGAGTACCTCTGAGCCATGCTCTGAGATGGATAGTGCATGTTGCACATCAAATGTGAGGAGCCCAGGATTTGACTTGATAACCAACTTTACAACCGAAGAAGAGCTCATACACTTTCTTAATAACTGCAGTCATGCTGTGTCTTTGAGGCTTAAGTGTATACTCACCACAAATGTAACAGAATGTATCGTGGCTGTTGCGACATTGACCAGACATTTCTGCTGTAATGAATCATCATTTAGACAAGAAGCTTACATGTCAATGCTATTGTTAAGTACATAAACTGATATCAACATCATGCATAGCATCTGTGTATGAAAGCTGCTTTTATAGCTTGTACTGCCAACATCCACCCCGACTAAGCATGCCCACGCATTCTTGAGCAATAGCATTTCCACTGCATGTTGTGAGCCTGTACCGAGTGCATGCCCAGACATGCTTACTTTCTAGGCAACATACGAGTAGACTTAAAATATGTGAGGAAATCACTAAAATAGCAATTGAAATTTTCCTATTATGCACCATGTTTTTGCAGAGTGATTTTCGTGATCAGCAACCCAAAATCCATAAGATATACCCCAAAGTATTCAGGAAGCAAAATCTTCATTGTCCAGTGTTATGTTAGCCGAGATCCCATGTTATTTACAATGGGACCTAGCTGCTAATCATGTGTGTTAATAGTGAATTAATGTGTTAATATTAGTGCAGCTTTGTAACCAGACCCCTTAGCAAGTCAAGAGCCGACAGGATAAAACAGTGATGCAAACAATGCATCATCTTTAGGTCTTCACATTGCATGAAGATGGCCTCTGCATAGTGTGATATCTCGCTGAGGCTAGCTCATGAGCTCTTAAATACAATTTGTAGTGTAAAGAAATATCACTTTGGATGATAGATAAGAGACAAAGAAGCAGATGCAATGGAAATTAAATTAAATATAATCTTGCATCTCACATATAAAGCAAGGAGCCGATATTCAGCTAAGGGCATTTAAAGCTCCTGGCTGTCACCACTGTAAGTAAAAGCAGATATTCCATCCTGAAACTTATCTGGAATCTACAGTATCTCTGAATATCTTGTTTTGCTGGACAGCACAGTCAGTATTTGGTTAGCAGCAATATACAGCCACCTAACCGGATAGCGAAAAACAGATGAAGTTAGGGCAGCCATTGACCTTTCCTCACTTTATCTGGTTTAGTTATCTGGTTAGTGACTGAAGATCACTGCTAACCAGAGAGCATCCAGGACCAACTCCAAAATGCCCACAAACGAACTCAGTTTTCCATGATCTGTGGGGGTATTCAGCATCACTATCCAGATAGTGCCGCTGAATATTGGGATGACTGTGGTTTAGCCAGTTAGCAGGATCTGCTGACTGGCTAAACCATTTTGAATATGACCCCCCAAGAGTCTCGATTTATCCAAATCGGGGACTTAGAAACATTTTTTATAAAAAGATACATGGAGGGTTTTCTGAATAAAAATAATTGGATTGAAGGAAGGGGAACTCAGAGAAAGTGTGTATATAGTAAAACGTTAGCTGAATTACTTTTTCATGGGGGGGGGGGGGGTTCATATAGCTCCATTAAGAATAGGGTAAGTTGCAGCCTCATTGCAAGAAGGGTAAGTTTCATTATTTCTTTTTCAATATATGCCTTCCTCAGAAATTCACATGGGGAGTGGCACTAAGCATGCTGAGCTGTTGGTTTAAAGAAGGACATGAAACAAAGAATAGATTCTGGATCATACCCTTTTGTTTACTTTTCAAAATGCAGGAATGGCTGAGTGACTTCCTAAGATAACTGGGAAAAAATACATAGAAACATGACGACAGAAAAAGACCACATGGCCTATCTAGTCTGCTCTTCCATATCAAAGACTAGTCTCTAGAGATCTTCTGTGTTTGTCCCATGCTTTTTTGTTTTGAGATACTGTCCTCTGCTACTTCCACTAGGAGACTATTCCACGCATCTACTACCGTTTCTGTACATACATATTTCCACATATTACTCACGAGTCTATCCCCTTCACCCTCATCCTATGTTACCTTGTAGCAGAGCTTGCATTTAATCGAAAGTGGTTCTTCTGTTGTATATTTATGCCACAGAGGTATTTTAACATCTCTATTATATCCCCTCTATCCCATCTTTCCTCTAACATATATATATTAAGATCTTTAAGTCTGTCCTCATATGCTTTATAACAAAGGCCACTAATCATTTTAATAGCCACCCTCTGCACTGACTTCATTCTATTTATGTCCTTTTGAAGGTCTGGTCTCCAAAATTGCACCCAATACTCCAAATGAGGTTGCACCAGAGACTTATACAGAGGCACTATCACCTCCTTTTATCTGCTGACCATTCCTTTCCCTATGCACCCAAGCATCCTTCCGGCTTTTGCCTTTGCCTTTTCTACCTGTCCAGCCATTTTAAGATAATCAAAAATAATCACGCCCAGGTCCCCCTCTTCTCTCGTGGACAGAAGTACTTTGCCCCTTGCACTTTACTGCTCCTTTGGATTTTTTTTCAGCCCAAATGCATGACTTTGACTTGATTAATCTATTCCCAAGACCTAATAACTTGCTTATGAAAATAATCAGTTAAACCTGAAAATGAGTGAGATCACTCCCTTCCCCTTTACTGGTTTAGGAGGCTATAAATCAAGGATTATGCCTGGGGTGGGTAGGAGGAAAAGGAAAAGTAACTGAAAACTGTCTTGTAATAGTAAGCCCTAACTGCCTTTGATTTTAATGAAAGTTGGCTTATTTTAGTATGCCCTAACTGACTTAACAAAAACACTGAATTTTAAAAATACATAAATTCTATCAGCTTTAACCCAAAGGATTCCATTTTCCCCAAGATTTAGAGAATTTCCCAAAAGTTAGATACTTACAAGTGTATATTTCTTCCCAGCAGTAGCGGTCCCTCTTATTTATTTATTTATTTAATTGGATTTCTATACCGCCTTATCATACAATCAAAGCGGTCTTACAAACAAAGATATTAAGAGTATTAGTGAGAAAATGTAAAGAAATAAAAGTTAAAGTTATGGTATAATGTGTTAGAGTGAGTTGCATTATCTACATAGTGAGCTATACTATAATGTGAGCTATTATACTCCAAAATGAACTCCATTTACTACTAATCAGTTTCTCACCCAGTAAGTCAGTTTGGGGTCCATCCCAAGGGCACTCAGTTTATTTATAAGTCACCAATGTGGAATGATGTTAAAGGCCTACTAAATTCATAGTATGCCACATCTAGCTCTCTTCCCTGATCCAGTTCTCTAGTCGCCCAGTCAAACAAATCAATCAGATTTGTCTGACAAGACCTACCCCTAGTAAAGCCATGCTGTCTCAGATCCTGCAGTCCCTTGGATTCCAGAAACATCCTATCTTTTAGTAGCATTTCCATTCATCTACTCACCACAGAGATCAGACTGACTGGTCAGTGGTTACTGACCTCTTCCTTACTTTCACCTTTGTAGACATAAAACACATTTTCCTATTTCCAGTTCTCTGAGATTTCTCCCAACTCTAAGAATCATTGAAACAGTTAGGTCAATACTCCCCTAAGTTATTTCAGTACCCATGGATGAATCTCATCCGGCCCCATTGTTTTGTCTTCTTTTAGTTTTGCTAGCTCCCCACAAACACAGCCTTCTGAAGATCATTCAAGTTCTACCTCACTCCTATTTCTTTTTGTGTTTGTTTTCTGGGGTCTCATTCCTGGCCCTTCATCTCTGAACATGCAACAGAAATATTTGTTAAGCAATTCTACTTTATCCTCATTAGCAGCCTTTACATATTCTATCCGTTCACACTTGAGTCTCACAATGCCACCCTTGCAGTGCCTCCTGTCACTAATATACGTAAACAAAAGTCTTATCCCTATGTTTTCCTGTATGGGCTATTTTTTCCTCTATTTGCATATTTGCTTTCCTGACTACTTTAACAGCTTCCTTTAGCTTCTCCAGATATTACTGTTTATCATCCTCTTTCTGTTTATTAAGGATAACCTTTTTTTGCTTACCTTTTTGGCTACTTCTTTTAAAAACCACAATGGCCTCCTTTTCCTCTTACTTCTATTTACTTTCTTAATAAACTAACTCCTTTCAGTTTTGCCTACTGTTGTTCTTCTTCCCTCAGATGTTCCATCCAACTAACAACAGCTTGAGGTATTCCCCCATCTTTACAAAGTTAGTTTTCTTTAAGTCTAGGATCCTTGCTTTTGAATGAACCATCTCCACCTGTATCCTAATATTGAAGCTCACCATCTGGTGATCACTGTATGGCAGATGATCACCCACTACAACATTATAAACACTTTAGTATTGCCCCCTCTCATGTGGGTTCTGCTATCAGTTGCCAGAACAGTTTTTCCTGTAGAGAATCCAGCGTCAACCTACTTCTATATGACAGTGCAGCTGGGATATCCCAATCAATATCTGGCAAATGGAAATCTCCTACCAATGGTTCCTGCCCTTTCATAGCAATATTGTGAATGTCTTCAGTTAAATCTCTGCCTATTTCTAATATACGTGAGGAAGGTCTGTATACTACACCAGTGTAAATAGATTTGCACCGCAAATACATGCTGCTGGTGCACCTTTTAATACCCAGGCCTCTTAGTGTGTCTAGCTGACTAAAAAATAAAAATCTGTTGTAATTATCAAAGTAACTTAATTTAAAAATATTTCTTAAGAAAAACTACTATGAATATCCATTTGAAAAATAATAATCTATTTCTAAAAAACAAATCATAAAGAAGTGCAAAGTAATAAATTCATAAATCAATGAATAAAAAAATTATTTCAGTAGATTATTGCAAAATTATAAAGCTTATAAGAAAGTAAATCTATACATACAATTATATCCATTTATTATATATATTTTAAATAAACAACATAAATCTTTATACAAGAAAACTGATTGTTACTCTAAGTACAAGATGCAGTAGAATTACATGGATGAATATCTGCCATTTGAAAACAAAAGAGAGCTATGTTTTTTATTTTAAAAAAGCATAGACACTTTAGTGGTAATTCTATACATGAGTGTAGGGGATGGAAGGATATCCCTTAGAGGAAAGGTTTAAAAGATTAGGCCTCTTCAACTTGGAAAAGAGACACCCGAGGGGAGAAATAATAGAGGTCTATAAAATAATGAATGAAGTGGAACAGGTAAATGTAGATCGGTTGTTTACTCCTTCAAAAAGTAGAAAGACTAGGGAATATGCAATGAAACTACAATGTAGCACATTTAAGACTAATCAGAAAACATATTTTTTCATTCAATAAATAATCAAACTCTGGAATTCATTACCAGAGGATGTAGTAAAAGCTGTTAGTGTAGCTGGATTTAAAAGAGGTTTAGACAAATTCCTGGAGGAAAAGTCCATAAATCAGTATTAAAGAGGACTGGGGAAATCTACTGCTTACCCATTGGACAAACAGCATGGAATATGGATATCTTTTGGGAACCCACCAGATTCTTGTGACCTGGACTGGCCACTATTGGAAACAGGATACTGGGCTTGATGGACCACTGGTCTGATCTTATGTTCTTATGCGCCTTTTCACACTGGGTGTAAATATTTTACAGGCCATGTTTTTGGCATTGACATGGATTCACAATAGAGATTTTGGTGATGGTGGACCTTTTGCATGGTCAAGTGGAAAAAAGGTTGGAACCTCTTATGAAGGAGGATGCTTATAAGCTAGCTGACCTCTGTGACCTGTGGAAGAAAGGAACTATTTTTGCAATGCAGATCACTGACTTATTGAAAGGAAAAGCTGGTGATTCAGGTAGAGGAAAGAAGCACCAGAGGGCAGTGATGGTGGTGGTGATGCAGAAAGGAAAATACCAGCATGCTGGCAAGCAGTATTGATAGCATGACTACAACCCTGTCATTTATCACTCTCCTTCCTTTTGGCTCTACATGCCCATGGCCCATTAACCTCAACCAGGGACAATTTTTTGTGACCCAAGCCCTAGCTACAATGCTAAACTGCAGAAATTAGTCTGTCATAAGTTATCGACTTCTACACAGATTTCAGTGATATGCTACCTTGTGGAGCCCATCTAGGTATGCAGACAGATTCCTTGGCATGCTGGGCACATTCAGTAAGTCAGCAGTCTGACTAGACCTGGCCAAGTTTGCACTGCATTTCCTGTCCTGTTCTCTAACCAGTGTGTCCAGTGAATGTATATTTTCCATGGTAGGGGATATTGTAGCTCTGCATCATTCATGAATAGCACCAGACGGTGGAAAAGCTGATGTTTCTGAAGGCAAACCTCCCCTTGCTTGGTTTCCCTTCAAGGTCTTGCAACTGGGAAGAGGAAGAAATGTAGAGCTATACTGAGGGAAGTTGTCCACACACTCTGCTTTTAGTGTGTTTACTAGCTGCATGCTTTGACAGCACTGCAGTTTCTTTGAGATGGTGCCAAAATGTATCATCAAAACACAAGACTATTACAATCAAAAAGATTTAGAGGGGTAAAAGATAACATGTGTGGCAAATTGCGGTTGGAGAGCTCTGGTGGACCTTTTGCATTCTGTAACTCTGCTGATCCCTCAGGCCTCATGCTCTGTAGACTTCCTGGTATTTCAGGTGGTGAGCCATAATGTTGGCCCATCGGATGAAGGCTACTGCTAAGTGACTGCAGAACATCATGTAAACCTGACCTTTTGGTACTCATCGTGCAACCACACATACTCTTTGCCCCTCTTCTGGTGGCCCTGGGAGAGTTTATGACACTCTTGACTTGCAGTGCTATTGCAGATGTCTGCCATCAAGTTTCAAGCAAGTTTGATTGAAAACACATAGCAGACTTGACTGTTTTATTACATAATAGCTTCCCCAATACACTCTAATGAAAGACTAACCAAATGGATATATTCTGTTGAAGAAAAACAAGTCCGAAAATCTTTGGCACACACATGCCTAGTAAGTAATGAGGAAGAGGAATAGATGAGTATTTTGTATTAGGATTTTTAAACTGTTAATAATATACAATTGCAGGAAAACTAGAAAACACATGGAGGGTAACTTTATAGCAGGATTCTTAGCTTGTGGGCAGATAGCATATACGTTACCTTTTTTATGAAGGGAACTTATTTATTTAAGCGTATTTTTATAGCACCTTTCTATAATTCAAAGCGGTTTACAATTAACAAATTGTAACAGGGCCGTAAAGCACTCTCTTGTACAATGAATTGAAATTGAAGTCAACAATAAATCAACAATATAACATATGTACAGAAGTGTCTTTATAAAATTACCTCCTCCCCCTTTAGAAAACTGCCACTCAAACTTATACCTCCTTTGAGGCATGCATACGTTTCCCATTATACCTTACACAGTTATGCATATATTTTATAAAATATGATATAAATTGAACCCCGCCCCAAACTCCAGCCCTGGAAGTGCCTTAGTGGAGTCAGTACAGATTAGACATATGTAGAGTATAAATTTACATGCATATATTCCAGATAATCTTATAAATGCCCATTTTTTCACATATAGCACTGTTTTACCCAAAGAAATGGCTTATCCAGTTACCTCCATAATCTGGCAGAATCACCCATGTGCAGCACTGAGAGAAAAGTAGGCACCAAGAATCCTTATGTAGCAAGCAGTGGCATTGTAAGGCAAAGGCAGAAAAGATTAAGAAAAGAACAGAGAGTACAGTATGTCTGGGTTCTGACATATACTGGATTCCTTAAGAGGAGGAAAGAGCATTTTGCTGGCTCTTTACACAGTTTTAAAATTAGGGAGATGTATGAACTAGTTAAAGTTAGGTTTCTGAAAAGAGTAAGAGACAAGGGGTTCATTCAAAAGGAAAGCAAAAATCTAGTTAAAAAGCCCTGAAACCAGCGGCATAGCTGCGGGCGAGCCTGAGTAGGCCATGGCCCCTGCACTTTGGCATCAGGCTCACCTAGTCGGTACCAGCAGAACAGTCAATGAAGAACTGAATGCTGTGTCAACATTCACAATGCCTTGTAATCACTCCTGCTAATCCCAGACCCCACCAAATAAAATCAATCCTGGCTATTCCACTGCCTGAAACTGAAACAAATGTCATCTGATGGAATTAGTCCTGGGTGTCGGACCAATGGGCAGATTTGAGGATAGGTGTATTTCTGATGGACATTACTCTGAGACATGAAATTAATATTTCTAATTGTTAGGTTTTATTTTTCCCTCAAAATTGGTTTTCACAATAGCTTATATTTGGCACAAACTGGAAGTGAAATACTGAGGTCCAAGATCCTTAACATCTGTTTTTGAGGGAGATATTAAAAAATTCAAACATTTTAAAATGATCATTTCTATTCCTAGTGAAGAGTATGATTCGGAAAGTACATTTCCCATTTATTGACTCTGTGCTGTAACTCAGCTGGAAGGAATAAGGAATACACAGCATCGGAGACTTCCTGCAGTTTGCAAGCTTCATCCAACATTTCTTCTGAACAATATCCAGATTAGTACCAGTGCTTGTAAAGTGCATTTAATAAAATGTTATTGAGGGTGGTTTTCTCTACATGCTACAGTAAGGTAATCACTTTAAGTCTCTGGGATCTAAAGAAATATCTGAGCATGAAAGAACAATTTAAGAGGACATATTTAGTAACCAGTGACTGTTGACATGTTTTTCTGAACCTGGTTCAGAAATTAAAAGAAAAGAAATAATGGTTGTCTGCAAAAATAGGATACAAGTAGTTTCAGTAGGTAGGTAGCGAGCCACATATTTACTTATTTTCCAATGAAGAGGTACACAAGGAGTTCTATGCACTAAGGAGGTAATATTTTGCATGTAAAAGAGCATTTGAAGCACAGAAACAGACATATAATTTCCCAAAGATATATGCACATAAATGTACATGCTGCCAGTGTGTAGCAGATGCTTTTATCGGGGAGGAAGTTGAACAGAACTGGCTTAGAGTAAAGTTGCAAGATATACATATATTTTATAACATATCTGTTTATCCGTGCAAACTTATGTGGGGTATTTGTGCTTATCTCAGAGCAAGTATAAATATCTGTGTCGCCTTTCTACTGGGGTAAGTCAATACAGTCACATAGGTGCATAGGTTAGCTTTAGAAAATAGATGTAATAAAGGCATGAGCATTAGTTTTTGTGCGAATGGAAAAAACAATGAAAATAGTTATTTTCTGTCCATCCAGGGGCCAACTAACTGACTGCAGATAGTTAGGAAAACTGAAGTTTCAAACATGCAGGTGCAACCAGATACATTAGAGACAATCTGAGAAGGAAAGAAGGTCAAGAAGGGTTCACCAGCAGCCAGCATGAAACACTTGAGCCAATCATGCTGCAAACACTTGAAAGGCAGCCAGAAAAACTTTTCCTGAGTTCTGCAGATCGTATGGGTGATGAGGTCATAACAGGGTTGCAACACATAGCTCAGCCCGAGATACTGAAAAAGGAAGGGGTACTAGGGTTTAGGATTACAAAGGAGAAAAAAAGCAGTAAAACCCCAGCAGCTTCAAGTCTGTCTCTGAAGGAATGGAGATGGGGTACTTGGAGCTTAGGACTTGAAAGCATAACCCCCCTCCCCCCCCCCCACACAAATTTAAAGTCTAACTTTGAGCCATTCAGGAAGGGGTGGTTGCTGATAGGGTTTGCTAGTCAAACACACACACAAAAATTATTAAGGAAAAACCTTCAAGGAGCAGTGTTTTTACTTCCTTTAGTGCTGCTGTGTCTGCCTCCTTTTATAGTTAGTAGATGAAAGTTTTGGTAGGCAGGAAGGTCTCTCTGGGGTGGAGAGAGGAGATCAACAAAAGCAGAGAAAGGCTACAAAATTTCTTCCTTTACAGATTTCCAATTGGGAATTGCTTTCACTGTCCGAAGCATTTGCTGGAAGGTGTGCAGTGTGCACACTTTATTTGCATAACACAGCCAGTGGCAGTTGGGAAAAACAGGTTACTGTATCTAACCTATCTATTTCATTGCACAATGAGAAGCTACAAAGAAATATATATAGTTTTTGTGACAATGTTGTTTACCTATTGTCTATATTAGCCACTTTGGGGGTGGGAGGGCACTGGACTGTATCTATTCCATCCCTTAATATGTAGCAGCAGATAAGCATGCAATAAATAAAGCCAGGAGTCGTTTCAAGGATCCAAGCCAGTTTAATGTGCACATGGCTCCAGCAATAATCAAATTCAAAATGGCTGAGCCATGGTTTCTAGCAAAACAACAGCTTTTATAGCGTTCTTCTCCATTCTAGGTATAGAGAAACTTTTCATTGGTCCCAGTACCCCTCTCACCCATCTATTGGTCCCGGTACTGATATGGCTACCCAATAGGGACTCCGGTCTGGGCCCAGCACCTGGTTGCCCCCCTTCTAGTCCCAATTACAATGGTCAGTGTCTCCAACTTGTTACTTCTCTCCTCCAAGGTCGCTGAGCTTGTTAAAACATATGGGGAGCAGAGGCACTGTGACCTTGCTCTCTGCAGAGTTAATTAATTCCATAGAAGCATAGCACACCTTATCAGTACCAATTAAACTTGTTTTTCTTCTATTTTCCAAGTTTCGTTTCTGCTTAGCTATGTTCAGTTAAACTGAGTTAAGTTTCGATTCTTATAGCTACAGTATTCACAAGTGGGGGTTGGGACTCAGGCCTCACTTATAGGCCTTTCACAATAGTAAACCATACTAGGCCATAGCCTACCATATTCCTAGGCCATAGCCTACCACATTCTCCCCTTTGATTATTCTCACCCGCAAGTGAGAAAGGGTGAGAATCAAATCACATAATACTAAGTAAAGGTATCACTCTGTGGTATAGGGTAGTAAGTTCACATAGCTAGCATCTTTGTAGCTGTCTTACGCTCTACAGTGTTATTAATAACTGAAGTGATCATTTGCAAGCAAAATGGCAAGAAACAAGGGAGCAACAAGCAGATAGTCAAAGTCCATAGTTTGGCAAGAGTGGGAAAAAGAACTAAAGGATTAGAAGGTTCAGTTGCATCTTTGTTGTGCTGTCGTAAAGCTTCTGATTTAGACAGACCAGCTGTCCATCCTTCGTAGTAGATTGTGGTCCAGTCTGAACAAAACACAAACTGTCAACAATGGGGTGGGCCAATACCCACTCACTAGTAGTATTATGTAAATCAGTCTGATTGTATAGGATAGAATAGTTCAGTTCTTGCGTCTCCCAGGGCCACTGATCTCCCATCTTAGTTCCTCCACAATAGAAACAGTCAGAAGTGTGGAAACTAGATGTTATTGCTCCAGCAAGTTCAAGAAACAAGTTCTGGTGGTGGTATGAGGAATTGCAACGGTGGCTTGCATAGCCTTGTAGAAAGTCAAGATCTAGAACAACTTTTGGATTGGAGAGTATACCAATGCAAGTATAGGAAGAATGATAAAACAAGGTCTGAGTGACCTTCGGTCCAGTTCATGTTGTACTTATACAGGCTGCCCAGGGAGATAAGGCAAAAGTCATTTCAAAGCACTCCAAGGCTGCTATCACGATGAAACAGTAGAGAATCATGATGAAAGTTCTCTGAAGAATTAGTGCAAGTCTTTGAAAAACCAGTGCAATCTGTTGATAATTCTTGACCACGAAGTCTTCTTCTTCTTTACTGTACGTTGACCTGTTTTGCTCTCAGTAGCATGCAACAGGTGTAGCGTTGATTGTAGATCCTCAAGCTTCCGCTGTACATGACCTTACCAATTTCATTGGTAGGAGTGTAGAGCTGTAGATTCCAGCGTATTTCAATAAACACAGTCCTTTTAGTTTGCACTGTCCTTGATCAAAATGGCACAAAGATTTTCAAATAATATAGTTCATAATACAGTCTCTTTCTGTTGATGATAATCTCTTCAGAATAAACAAATAGTCTCTTGAGATTCAGGAGTTCTATATTAGCACAGTCTCTCTTTTTGTTTTTAAAACTTCCTGAATTTTTTCAATTTGCTTGTCTTTGCAAAGTTAGCTGCAATGGAACTTCTGGATCTGTTCTGATGTTTACTGGTCTGGCTCTGGAGCTGCTGCTGATTTCACTCTGCTGTGATGAATCCAGGGTTCGAGTTCTGCAATTTTCACTGCTGTAGGGTTAACAAGATAACAACATAAGGTCCCTTCTAATGCGGTGTCAACGGTGTCTTTCTCCACTCTTTGATTCACACCGAGACTCCAGGCTTGAAAGGGTGCAGGCAAATTGATGGGTAATCGATTTTGTACCCAGGTATGAAGACTCTGCAAAACAGAACTTAAAACCAATAGTTTATGTCTAATAATTTCAGATCCTATCTGTCTCATATCTCCTTTTATTTCCTATACAATAGGCAGGGGTTGCGCATACAGAATTTCAAAAGGGAAAACTCCTAAAGACTTAGCAGGGGCTAAGTATATCCTAAGAAGGGCTATAGGAAGAACCTAGGGCCACTTCAGGTAAACCTCTTGGCAAAGTTTAGACAACTGAGATTTCAGGGTTCTATTCATACATTCTACTTTTCCTAAATTCTGAGATCTATAGGCAGTATGTATCTGTTAATATCAATATCTTGGGGCTATACTTAATGGACTTGCTTCCTAAGGTTATCCATCCTCATTCTTTGTACAGGGGCCCATATGCATGCAAGGTTGTAAGGGCATACTTGAAATCTGGGTACACATTTAGACAGGGCCTTTTCATATTGTTAGTGCTCTAGTGAGGACTATCAGTTCAGCTTTTTGTGGTCAAGTTTCTAGGGCCAGGGCTGAGGACTCAACTACCAAATCAGGGGTCACCACTGCATATCTAGCACAACAATGTCCATTGATGAGGAAACTGCCTTCAGCCACAAAGAAAGTCTGTTCAGAGAGACATCAGTCAAATCCAGGCGGCTTGAGAATACAGTGTCCATGATTTCTAAACAGTCATGATCAGGGGATCAAGACCAACTGATAACAACATAGCAGGATTGAAAGCTTAACTGACCCTTCAGTTGTATCTGGGGTTTTCACACAACATACTCTAATACTTCAACATTCATAGATTTGTTAGCTAGTAGTTTCCTTTGTATTTCATATTGGTTAGAACAGAGTGTGGTACAGTAACTTGAAGATTCTGTCTCAAAGGGATTTTTCTTTTAGTTTTTGCTCACTAGGAAGGCTGTAGCTGTACAGGAATTATCTGGCTTGATTGGAGATGTGCTATAGAACCGCCACTCCTCTTCTCCGGGAACAGTCAGCACCATCAATCCAGCAGGCTCTGGGTTCACAGTCATTTGCATTTCTCTCTCAGGCATATACAGGAACTGGTACATTATTATTTTCTTTTTTTCTAGTTCACACATGCGGTTCTGCAGAAAAGGCATTGTGGCCTTAGCCCCAGTAGCTCTGATAATGGTGCTGCATCTAGAAAAACACAGGGGCTACTGGCTTTAGTATTCTGCTCCTGTATCCCCCATAAAGTTCATATATTGGTCCCCTATTTTCAGACTGACTCCTGGGATACGGGCATTCACTTTTCTAATGTCCTTCTCCTCTGTACTGGACGCGCACTGACACGCTCCCAGTTTTATTTTTCCCACTTCCTCTGTTCCTTCGATCAGGTAAAACTCCTTTACATCATTCAACTATAATATCAGCAAAAAGATCTATTCTCTTTTCCCATCTCACATTTTCACTTTCTCTGTCACTCTACAACGTTTCATTTAACTATCAGGCCCGCAGTTTTTCAGTTCTAAACAAGTCTGGTCAGCTGACTTTCACTTCTGGTCCGGAGGGGGTGGACATTCCCCTGTTGCGGAGGTAGCTAGCAAACTACTTGGGAATCTGTAGGGAGAAGTCATCCCCCCCCTTGTTCCAGGCTCTGCCCGGGATGATGGCAGAGCTGAGGGAAATAAACAGGCAGGATTTTTTTTTTTTTTTTTTTAAACATTTAACCAAGAATCCTATGTAGGGGAACTATTCTCTGTACAATCTGATAAACACGGGAAACTACGGGGCCATGAAGTAACTCTGGAATCTGCATGGAGTCTGACCCCCCTTCCTCCCCCCATGGTGACGTAGTTAACAACAGACAGAAGGCGGTCTGTCAGGCTGCATTTTCCTGTGACTAGGCATAATAATCTCATTCTAAATAAGTACAATTTAGATAAATTCCTTCAAATATAAAACTATTTTTTGCAACATGTTATAAACAACAATCCCAACAGAGAGAACTATTACGTATGGCTGGAAGAAACTAGCTGCCAGCCGTAATCTGCACTTAAGGTGAATAACGTCTCTGCAAAAGATTACAGTTTAGGAAGGAGATATTCAAAAGACATTCCGGATACTTTTTTCAATAAAGCGGGTGGACATCTAGAACACAAATACACATTTTCCTTCCTAGTTCATTTTATTAACAATAAACATGTCTTCTATGAGGCGCTTGCTTTATCAGGAACGAAAAACTCATACACGATTAACCCCTCATTCACTCAGGATTCAAAGCACTTTTTAAGTTGCGATCTGCAAAGTCCTGTCAGTGTTCTTAACCACGGCTTTGTAGGGCAAAGGGAAAATACAAACATCCTTTCCTATTGAAACCGGAGACCTACATGATTTCTGCTCGCTTGATCTGTACAGGAATTCGAGCAGGAATTTAACCCTTTCCCGGCTAAGTACAATTTAAAGCAATCACTAGAAAACTAATTATAAATTCATCTCCTATCACACTTTGAATGAATCCTTTATTTTAAACAAGCAAGAAACTTTTCAATCGGGAACTGCGGTTTCATTTTTTTTTTCTTTTTTTTTTTTCTGTCCTCTTGCTGTGTGGCTCGTTGGAAACAGCTTAGCTGTTCACATACACACACACACACACACACACACACACACAGAGAGACATAGACATGCCGGCATTCCAGGCTAAGCCCCAAAACTATCGGGACCCACAATCCTGACTAAACATTCTTATTAAATGATATATAAATGATATATATTACATAACCACAGCAGAAGGAACATTATTATTAAACTAACAGCATTGAGATTTAAACCTGAACAGAGTTAGAAAGACACTGCACATTCTTTCCTTCAGACACGCCCCCTGTCAGTTTTTCACACTGTGCAGTAGGAAGGCAAACTGGGTCAGACCAGCTTTTGGATTTTTAAAATAACTCTAGATGTTTGCGTCTTCTTTCTGCTTTACTAATACAATTTCTTAATCAGTGAACTGTCACAAATTACTCAACAGAATACTCTCACATTTATAACAGAAGGGAAACTCGTGGTTTCAACAGAGAACAAAAAACATACAGGCAGACAATACACAAACGCTTCACAATCATGCTAGCAACGTATCTTAGAATGCATTCCTTTCTATCTATTCTGACTAGTCATATCCAATTTCCCAATTACAAAGAGACGGGAGTTTCACCCTGCTTTACTTACGCAGGGGTAGTCGGCCCGTCTTGGAGAGCTCTCTTACCAAATGCAAATTCAAATTCCAAATTCCAAAAAGGCAGTGGGTTCACCTCGCGCATACTTATGCAAGGTTAATTGGACCGCCTTTGAGAGGTGATCATGCTCTCTTACCAATTACCAATTTATCTCGAGATTACCAATTCCAAGTTCCAATGGCAGCGCTGCTCTTTCTATCTCTGTCTAGACATACCAAAAAAACCCAGTCCTGTCTGCTCTGACTAGGCTGAATCATGATTCTCTATAACAGCTGTACCTTGAGAATACTCATGCAAGGATTTTCAAACAAAGACTTAAGTCTTACCAAACACTGCAGTTCTAACTCATCTGTCTAGACAGGTTTTCAACACTATACTTACGGATCCGGTCCCTGATACCTCACCAGCTTCTGAGTTGGATCCTGGACTCCCCCGGGATCGGAAGTGTTGTTCCAGCTGGAACCAGTGCCTGCCGAGGCCAGGCAGAACTCCCTCCGATTCAAGAGGATCGGTGGGCCCAGGGAAATTCCCCTGCGTCGGATTGGCATGGTTCCAGCCGGTCCAAACCTCAAGGCGAATTACGTGGATTTATTCACTTGAACACTATCCACCACTCGCACTTCCCGGCCAAACGCACCAAGAATATGTAGCAGCAGATAAGCATGCAATAAATAAAGCCAGGAGTCGTTTCAAGGATCCAAGCCAGTTTAATGTGCACATGGCTCCAGCAATAATCAAATTCAAAATGGCTGAGCCATGGTTTCTAGCAAAACAACAGCTTTTATAGCGTTCTTCTCCATTCTAGGTATAGAGAAACTTTTCATTGGTCCCAGTACCCCTCTCACCCATCTATTGGTCCCGGTACTGATATGGCTACCCAATAGGGACTCTGGTCTGGGCCCAGCACCTGGTTGCCCCCCTTCTAGTCCCAATTACAATGGTCAGTGTCTCCAACTTGTTACTTCTCTCCTCCAAGGTCGCTGAGCTTGTTAAAACATATGGGAAGCAGAGGCACTGTGACCTTGCTCTCTGCAGAGTTAATTAATTCCATAGAAGCATAGCACACCTTATCAGTACCAATTAAACTTGTTTTTCTTCTATTTTCCAAGTTTCGTTTCTGCTTAGCTATGTTCAGTTAAACTGAGTTAAGTTTCGATTCTTATAGCTACAGTATTCACAAGTGGGGGTTGGGACTCAGGCCTCACTTATAGGCCTTTCACAATAGTAAACCATACTAGGCCATAGCCTACCATATTCCTAGGCCATAGCCTACCACAATTCATCAAATACTATTAAAACTAAAAGTTAAATAAAAACTAAAAGACAGACAGTACTTGCTTCCAAGAACTGGAAATCCAGACCAATGGAAGCATTAACCAAGTAAACACATTTCTCCCTAGTCCTTTGAAGCACATGAGTGGGCAGGCAGGGCAGCTGAGCATTGCAGGACATACCACAGGACAGTCAGGTGACCCTGCACACAATATCCAAGGCAGCACACTTGAGGTAATGGTATTCCAGGACTGCATAGGCCTGCTGAGTGATGCTGGGCATTAAAAGCCAGGGAATCCCTTCTCCAAGAGCAGGGATTCCAGTCTGATAGGAGCATTAGCCAGGCAAACAGATCCCTCATCTTCCTAGTCCCCTGAACAGTGTTAGCAGGCAGGGAGGGTAACTGGGCATTGTGACTTATCCAAGGCAACACATTTGGGGTGATGGTACTACAGGGCTGCACAGGCTTTATGGATGAGGCAGGGTGCTAAAAGATAGGCAGTCCCTGCTCCCAAGAGATGAGAATCCAGTATGAGCAAGTCATAATGCTTGGGAATTGTATGTTTGGAAAATTCAATGGTCAGAGAAGGAACATGAAGGAAAGTGAGAACAGTTCTGGCATGAGTGCACAGAAAAAGACAGGTCGTTCCCAGGGTATGATAATGGGTTCCTCTAGTCCATCAATAAAGTTAAAGAGAGAGATGTCTTTACAAGGATAGTAGAAAAAGCTATAGTTTCTAGTACAACTGTGAAAGAGCAAGTGTCCAGTGTAACCTCTACAGAGAGGGAAAAGGGAGGTTGGTATGGTAGAACTGCTACCCAGTGTTGCTTAGAACTGCTACCTATTGTTGCGTAGTACTGCTACCCATTGTTTGCTCAGGACTGCTACCTATTGTTGCTTAGAACTGCTACCTATTGTTGCGTAGTACTGCTACCCATTGTTTGCTCAGGACTGCTACCTATTGTTGCTTAGAACTGCTACCTATTGTTGCGTAGTACTGCTACCCATTGTTTGCTCAGACCTTGCTGCCCACCCCCATGGCCCCACATCTCATTGTCCTTCTCTCCCTCATCTTCCCCACCTGCCTCCCCTCCTATCAACACCCTCCCTCCTCTACCCCTACCCTCCTCACTTCTCCCTCCACTCTTTCCCCTAACCTAGCATCTACCTTCCTCACTTCTCCCTCCACTCTCCCCCCTAGCCTAGCAACTGATTTCAAGCCTCCCCACACTATCCCCCGCACTCACCCAGCCCCCTTCTCCACCTTCCTCCTTCTCCCTCCATTCTGCCCCTACCCTAGCACCTTGAGCTTCTCCACACCATCCCCCGCATTCAACCTGTCCCCCTCTCTTTAAGGCAACCCCACCCTGACTTCCGCCGTACTATCTCCACTTTACCTCGCTCTCTAATACTCATTCTCCTTCTCTCATCAGGTAATATCAACCCTAACCCTGGTCCCCCCAATTTCTCTCCCACTCTAAAGATAGTTCCTCACATACCCTATCTAATCTCATCCACATCCCACTCCTCCCTCCTTCCACCCCCTCCCAGTCATCCCACAATCACTCACCCATAAATATCAACTCCAACCCTACCCCCAAAAATAATCCCTCACATAACCTACCCGGCACCATCAAATTATCCCTCATTTCCTCCCCCCTCATACCCCTCTCAGGAAGCACATACACCCAAACATACCCACCCTCACCTTTCTCCATCTAAAGCTCACTACTACCCTAAAAATAGACCCCCGCGCTATTCTAATAAGAAATCCGCACACAACTTATCCAACCTTATCCATATCCCTCTCCTCTCCCCTCCGCTCTCCCGTTTACTTGCGCCCTATGGAACGCATGCACAGTCATTAAAAAAACCTCTTTTATTCATGATCTTTTCATCTCTTAATGCCCTACACCTCCTCGCCCTGACCGAGACCTGGCTCCCCCCAGACGACACCGCATCCATTGCCTCTCTCTGCTATGGGGGCTACCAATTCTCCCATACACCTCGATCTACTGGTCGCAGTGGTGGCGTTAGCCTCCTACTCTCTCCCTCTTGCCAATTCCAACCCCTCCTGCCACCCCAATCACACTCCCCCCTCTCCTTCAAAGTCCACTCCATTCGCTTCCTCACACCACTTCCCCTCCGAGTAGCGGTTATTTATCGCCCACCCGACTATTCCAAGTCAACCTTCTTCACCGACTTCGATTCCTGGCTCTCTGCCTTTATGGATCCCTCCTCCCCCACTCTTATTCTCGGTGACTTCAACATTCACGTCGACAACACTTCTGACCCCATGCCTCAAAGTTCCTCAATCTTACTGCCTCGATTGACCTCCAACTTTGCTCCATTGCCCCCAAACACCTACACGGCCACTGCCTTGACCTAATACTCTTCTCCAATTCCTCTCCCTCAAACTTCCGCAAATCAATCCTTCCCTTATCTGACCATCATCTCTTAACGTTTACTCTACAGCTCCCGCCATCCCAACCTCATCCTGTCTCTTCCAATCGATTTAGAAATCTGCATAATATTGATCCCCTGACTCTCTCCTCCACCATTTCTCCATCTCTTTCCTCCATTTTATCATCCGAGTCCATCAATGAGGCATTATCCTCATACAATGCTACACTATCCTCAGCCCTTGACACTCTTGCCCCTTCTACCCCACATCCTGTTAAACGATCTACTCCCCAACCCTGGCTTTCACCAACAATCCGTTACTTACAGATCTGCGCCCATTCTGCTGAACGAGCCTGGTCCAAATCTCGCTCCCCAGCAAACCTTCTACATTTCAAATTCATGCTTGGCTCCTTCCAATCAGCCTTAGCACTTGCCAAACAAGACTACTACATTCATCTAACTAATTCCCTTGCCTCTCATCCTCGCCGTCCCTTTAACACCCTCAATTCTCTCCTCAAGGTCCCCCCGCCCCCGATCCTGCCCTCCCTCTCTGCCCAAACCATAGCCAACTACTTCCACGACAAAATCCTCAAAATTACCCTCCAATTCTCTACCCCCTCATCTACCTCCCTCTCCTTCCCATTTCTCCTCCCCCATACATACATCCCCCGCCACCTGCTCCTCCTTCCCTTCGATCTCTGATGATGAAACCACACTCTTTCTTTTCTCCTCCAAACCCACCACCTGTTCTTCAGACCCTACCCCACCCATCTCCTACGTTCCATCTCCCTCACCATTGTCCCCTCCATCACTCATATCCTCAACCTTTCACTCTTCACTGCAACTGTCCCCGCTGACTTCAAACACGCTGTTGTCACACCCCTCCTCAAGAAACCCTCACTTGATCCCACATGCCCTTCTAACTATCGACCCATCTCCCTCCTTCCCTTCATATCCAAACTATTAGAACGAGCAGTCCACCATCGCTGCCTTGACTTCCTCACCTCCCAGGCCCTCTTGGACCCACTTCAATCCAGCTTCTGTCCCCTACATTCCACTGAAACGGCACACACTAAAGTCACAAATGACCTGTTCCTGGCTAAATCCAAGGGCCTCTACTCTATCCTCATCCTTCTTGACCTTTCTGCTGCCTTTGACACCGTCGACCACGACCTTCTCCTCATCACCCTCTCCTCACTTGGCTTCAAGGATTCCGTACTATCCTGGTTCTCCTCCTACCTCTCCCATCGCTCATCCAGTGTATGCTCTGGTGGCTCCTCCTCCTCCCCTACCTTACTCCATGTAGGAGTACCCCAGGGATCTGTCTTGGGCCCCCTCCTCTTCTCTCTCTATACCCAAGGCCTTGGTGTGCTCATCTCCTCCCATGGCTTTCAATACCATCTCTATGCTGATGACTCCCAAATCTACCTCTCTACACCTGATATTTCCCCGGCAACCCAGTCCAAGACCTCTGCCTGTCTTTCGGACATCGCTGCCTGGATGTCTCATCGCCAATTAAAATTGAACATGGCCAAGACTCAACTCCTTGTCTTTCCACCTAACTCCTCCCCCCCCCACTTCCCCCTCTCTCAATCCATGTGGATGGATCTACTATCCTTCCTGTTCCCTCGGCCCGCAATCTGGGGGTTATCTTTGACACCTCCCTCTCCTTTGCTGCTCACATCCAGCTTGTAGCTAAGACCTTCCGCTTCATTCTCTACAACATCAGCAAAATCCTCCCCTTCCTCTCTGAACACACTACCAAAATGCTTATCCACTCCTTAATCTCCTCTCACCTTGATTACTGCAACCTACTCCTCGCTGGTCTTCCCGCTAGCCACCTCCTTCCCCTCCAAGCTATACAAAATCGCGCCGCTCGACTAATCTTCTGCCAACCTCACCATGCCCACATTACTCCTCTTCTCAGGTCGCTTCACTGGCTCCCTGTCCAATCCCGCATCCAATTCAAGCTTCTCCTGCTAACCTATATGTGCATCCACTCTATGGCCCCTAACTACCTCTTATCTCTCCCTACATCCCCTCTCGAAATCTGTGCTCCACTAACAAATTACTTCTATCAATGCCTTTCACTTGCACTGCAAACTCCCGACTGCGCTCCTTTCACCTTGCTGTACCTTACGCCTGGAACAGCCTACTTGTGTCTGTGCACCTGGCATCCTCCTTGGACCTCTTCAAATCCAGATTGAAGACCCACCTCTTCACTGTTGCATTCAGATCCTGACTCCTTCCTCATCTAACCCTAACCCCGTCATCATTTATGACCAAACTACTGATCAAACCGTACCTTGCGCAGAACTAACTAATGCTCTACCTTGCGCAGAACTGACTAATGCCCTATACTGTTCTAACTTATGTTTGTTCTAACTAGATTGTAAGCTCCGATGAGCTTGACTCTGATGGGCAGTGACTGTCTCTTGTATGTTGGCTACCTCTTGTTAGGTCAGCTGTGCAGCGCTGCATGCATGGTGCTTTACAAGTGATGAATAGTAGTAGTAGGTATGGTGCAGGGTGAGGAGACACAGAAGCAACAGGTGAAGACAACTCAGCCTACTAGCAGGCACACTGCATTCCCTCCCGAAGAGTGTCTAGAGATAGTCCTCACAGATGCAGAGTCTGAGGGATCCACATGAGTGGAATTTACACTAAATCATCAGCTACTGGAAGTGTGCTGACTGAAGAGGGTGTCAAAGAGATGGTTGTTAGCATGCTAACTGGTGAGGAGATACTGGTAGTACCAAGGTCCAAAGCACTGCACATGCAGATAGGACAACTAAGAGTGGGAAGAATGCCGCTGGAATTTCATCCTCTCTTCCACCACCAGCTCAGATCTATCAGTGGTACAAAGGGGCAGTTTTCATTCCCCCCCCCCCCCCAAGAGAGTAGGGAAGAATCCTTGTGAAACCTCACATGTGTGGAAGCATTTTTAAAGAACTTGACAACCAATAGTATGGAGAATGAAATTATTTAGAAAGCACATTAGCATACTGTACCTGAATATAACTCGCCTTGATCTTCTCCTGGAAAGGCATGAGCTAAATACTAATACTACAAACAGTGGCATGCTGCATCATTTGTAATAACAACACCCTTTCCAGCTCAGTACAAATAAGGATGCTGATCGTAGGCTGGGGGCTCCATTCAGAAGTGGAAATAGCAGTGATAGGAAACTTGCAGGAAAAATGAAATCCTTTCCCAACAGAGCCCCTAGCCTCTTGCACCAGTCAGATGGCATGGCAATAGGCCCTATGTGCATCAAAGCAAGCCACCATGGAAGAGATGGAGTGGTATTTGGCAGTGCTGACACAGGGCAGGCAGCATCGAGGATGATGACCTGGTGCATCATGGAATTGATAGCTTTTGATCAATGCCCCTTAAAATGGTTGAGAACGTGGGGTTGAAGAGGTTATGGCATCCCTTTACTCCTGAATATGGGTACTTTGCAGGACAACTTTTAGTAGGCAGATGACCCTCAGCCTATATAATCAGTTGCACTGCCAGCTACAGACAGAATTGGCAAAAGCAAGGGCTAGTAGTAGTGTGTATTTTACCACCAATATCTGGACCAGTCAGAATTCTACACATGTCTACCTCTCCCTGAGAGCACACTGGGGGCAGCTGGATGAGGCAGGAAGTCTATATGTCTAATGGGGAAGCAACAGCAGGAGGATACAGATGAGTTGTGCTGCACAACCAAATAATGTATTACAGCCTTATGTGGACTATATCTTAGCAGAAAGAAGGGCAATGTTGCAGGGATGGCACATAAGGCAGGAACAGACTACCGTGCATTCAAGTTTCTTTGTAATAGATGGTGGAACAAACATGGTCAGGGCACTAAAGGAAGGGGCTTAGATGATTAGCACGCTTGCTGAACCTAATTGTTAGAGACTCACCTGGCCTGGGAAGCACAGCAAGTGGAAGCTTGGTCCTGAAGTAACTGAGAAATGGCAAAAAACAGCAGGGTGTATTCATTGGAGTGTGAAGGATAGAGGTGAGCTGCATGACAAGCAGGAGAGGGTTACCTGTGCACCAGCTTAAGCAGGATGTTGGCATGAGGTGGCAGTTCATATAACATGCTGGAGATGTTACTAGAGAAATGAGAGGCCCTGCAGCAGATGTCATTGGAGACCAAGATAGGCACCGACAGTTCTGAGTCATCAGGATTGGGCAAATATGACAGAAGTGACAGAAGTTCCAAAAGTCTTTAAGGACACCATGAAGGAACTGAGTTCCACAAGGGATACCCTGAACCTTGTTATCCTGGTAGGGAAAATTTTACAGCTGAAGTTAGAGGGTTTTTGGCAGTGATAGGGATTCAAAACATAGGTATTGGTGATGATGGACTTCTTGAATGGTCAAGTGGGAAAAAGGTTTAAACCCAATATGAAGGAGGATGCTTATATGCTAACTTTTTTGTTAAAAAGGTAAATAAATATAAAATAAAAAGGAGGCCAATATGGTTTTCAAAAGAAGTAGCTGAAAAGGTGAAAGAAAAGAGGGATGCTTTCATGAAATACAAGAGATCACAGGAGAGGAAGGCAGGCATCTATATTGGAAAAAACTTAAAGAAGCTAGTAAAGTAGTCAGGAAAGCAAAGGTGCAAAAAGAAGAAGAAATAGCCAATGCAATAAAAAGTGGGGATAAGATATTTTTCAGATACATTAGTCAGAGAAGGAAGGGCAAAAGTAGTATTGTCAGACTCAAGGGTGCATGGGAGAAATTTGCAGAAACTGATGAGGATACAGCAGAATTGCTTAATAAATATTTCAGTTCTGTGTTCACAGATGAAGGGCCAGGAGTAGGACCTCAGAAAACACCCACAAACAGGAACAGAAATGATGGGGATCTCAATATATTTTCAGAAGACTGTGTTCATGAGGAACTAGCTAAACTAAAAGTAGACAAAGCCATGGGTCCAGATGAGATACATACAAGAATACTGAAGCACGATCTAGCAGCTCTACTGTCTGACACTTTCAATGATTTTTTTGGAGCTGGGAGTGCTTCTAGAGGACTGGAGAAAGGCACATTTGTCCCTGTACACAAAAGCGGAAGAAAGGATGAGGTTGAATCAGACGCGTCATTTATACTCCACACTCACTTTCCTTACCTCCCTTCACCCTACTACTCCCGCCCAACCCACTCATCCTCTTCCCGCCCCTTCTCTTCTGGCTGCAGCCTTTTCTAACAAAATTTCTTGCCTAAGGGCCTCCCTGCCTCTCCATCCCCCACCTCTTTCCTCACCTCCTCCATCCCCTCCCCCTTCCTCCCCGCTATCTCATACCTGGTCCTCCTTCTCACCAACCTCTTCTACCGAACTTCACCATCTTATTTCCTCATCTAACAAGACTTTCTGCTCCCTTGACCCTATTCCATCCTCCTGGCTTCTTGTTCCATCTCTGTCTTTCCTTCCCCACCTTCAAACCATGATGAACTCTAGTCTTTCCTCTGGATCCTTCCCCGCCCCTGGAAACACGCTCTCATCCGGCCATTACTTAAGAAATCTACTTTAGACCCTCTTGATCCCAATAACTACCGTCCTGTCTCCAATCTTCCTTTCCTTTCTAAATTACTTGAGAAACTTGTTTTTGCACAACTCACTCACCATCTTGACTCCACCAATCTTCTTCACCCCCGTCAATCTGGTTTTCGCTCTGGGCATAGTGTCGAGACCATTCTTCTAGCTTTCACCAACTCCCTGCACACTGCTCATGACCGGGGTGACATCTCGGTGGCGGTGGCACTCGATCTCTCCGCTGCCTTTGACTTAGTTGACCACTCACTCCTCCTCTCTCATTTGCATGATATCGGCCTTCGTAGTACTGTCTTGCGTTGGTTTAATTCTTTCCTCTACTCTCGCTCTGCTGCAGTTCTCCCCTCATCCTCCTCTCAATCCCCTTCCGACTCCTTCTCCCTAGTCTGTGGGGTTCCTCAAGGTTCTGTATTAGCTCCTCTTCTTTTCAATATCTTTCTCACTTCTCTCACATTGCTTGTCCAACAGTTTGGGATCCAGCCTTTTACTACGCAGATGATATCCTTCTCCTCCACCACACCTACCCTGTCTCCCCTGACCTAACTCCCTTGAATGCCTGCTTAGCTGCTGTTTCCGATTGGTTAATTCAAAACTGTTTACATCTTAACCTTTCAAAAACCATTGCCATCTGGTTCTCTCCCGGTCACCAGCCCCCCTCTTTGGCTCCATCTTTCTCTAGTGCACCTGTCCCGTTAGTTACCACTTTTTGCTATCTTGGAGTTCTCTTTGACTCAGATCTTTCCTTCTCAGCACATGTCTCCCACGTTTCTAAACTCTCCTTCTTCCACTTACGACAGATTCGTGCTATTCGCCCCTTCCTCTCCTCCTCAGCTGTAACCACCTTACTATTCACCCTTGTCATCTCTCGTGTTGATTTCTCCAACTCCATTCTCTCTGGTATCTCCAAACTACAGCTCTCCCGGTTGCAACGCATTCAAAACACTGCCGCCCGTCTTGTCACCCACTCTTCTATCAGGGACCATGTCACCCCTCTCCTTTTCCAACTTCACTGGCTCCCTGTTTCCTATCGCATTCAATTCAAGCTCCTCACATTAGCTCACAAGGCACTACACACCTCTACCCCTCAATATCTGGCTGACTTACTCCACTTCCACACTCCTCGTCATACCCCTCGCTCTTTCCACCTCAACCGACTAGCTCTACCTTCACCTTCTCATGCACACCTTCAGACCACACGCTCCTCAGCCTTCTTCTTTGTAGCCCCTGCACTATGGAACTCTCTCCCCCCCCCCCTTCGGCTCGAACCCCATTACCCTACCTTAAAACACTCACTTAAAACTTATTTGTTCTCCCTTGCCTTCGACCTACCCCCTCCCTAGCCCCTACCCGCCATCTCTCCATCTGCCCGCCTTACTCATGTCTCTGTCTCTTTTTCTTCTTCAATTGTAACTTCCTTTCCAATTTTCTGGCTTATGCCATTCTGTATATATTTTTATTGTAAACCGCTCTGCCTATCCGTGAAGGGCGGTCAATCAAATAAATGAATATGAATATATGAATATGAAAACTACTGGCCGGTTAGTCTAATCTCTGCAGTTAGTAAATTATTGGAAAGGCTACTAAAAGAGAATAGTGAGGTTTCTGGAGCCAAATGGATTGTAGGATCTGAGGCAGCATGGACATACTAGAGGCAGGTCTTGTCAGACAACGCTGATTGATCTCTTTGACTAAGTGACTAGGGAGCTGGACGGAGGGAGAGCCCTAGATGTGGTTTACTTAGATTTCAGTAAAACCTTTGACACCATTCCACACAGGCAACTTATAAACAAACTGAACATCCTAGGGATGGACCTTAAAGTTACTGATTGGGTTACAAATTGTTTGAGTGTGAGTCGACAAAGGATACAATTAAATGGAGCTCACTCTGAGGAGAAAATCGTTACCAGTGGTGTGCCACAGGGATCTGTCCTTGGTCTGATTCTTAACACCTTTGTTAGTGATACTGCAGAAAGGCTGTTGGGTAAGGACTGCCTGTTTGCAGATGATACCAAAATCTATAATAGACACCCAGGAAGGAGTAGATAACATGAGGAGGGATCTAACTAAGCTTGAAGAATGGTTGAGCATTTGGCAGCTAACATTTAATGCTAAAAAATGCATGGTCATGCATTTGGGCTGCAAAAATCTAAAGGAATGGTACAGTGTAGGAGATGAGGTACTTCTTTCCAAGGAAGAAGAGCAAGACCTGGGTGTAATTGTGTCTGACGATCTTAAAGTAGCTAAACAGATAGAAAAGATAACTGCAAAAGCCATAAGGATACTTGGGTGTATAGGGAGAGGAATGGTCAGCAGAAAAAAGGTGGTGACAATACCTCTGTATAAGTCTCTGGTACGACCTCATTTGGAGTATAGAGTGCAGTTCTGGAGACCATACCTTCAAAAGGATATAAGTAAGTTGGAGTCAGTGCAGAGGGTGGCTACTAAAATGGTTAGTGGTCTTAATAACATAAGATATGCAATACTGGGTCAGACCAAGGTACATCAAGCCCAGTATCCTGTTTCCAACAGTGGCCAATCTAGGTCACAAATACCTAGCAGTTTCCCCAAAAGACACAGGTTCCAAAATGCTTGTATTGGGTCAAGCAGTGGATATTCTGGGGTCCACTTTAATAATGGTTTATGGATCTTTCCTCCAGGAACTTGTCCAAGCCTTTTTTAAACCCGGCTACACTAACAGTTTTTACTACATCCTCCGGTAGAAAATTCCAGAGTTTGATTACACGTTGAGTGAAAAAATATTTTCTCTTATTAATCTTAAATCAGTTACCCTGTAGCTTCATTGCATGCTCCCTAGTCTTTCTATATTTTGACAGCGTAAACAATCGATCTGCATTTACCCATTCCACTCCATTCATTAATTTATAGACCTATATCACATCTCTCCTCAGACATCTCTTTTCCAGGTTGAAGAGCCCTAACCTTTTTAGCCTCTCTTCATAGGGGTATCCTTCCATCCCCTTTACCATTTTAGTGGCCCTTCTCTGTACCTTTTCTAATAACACTATATCCTGTTTAATGTACGGTGACAAGAATTGCACACAATATTCAAGGTGAAGTTGCACCATGGAACGATAGAGAGTCATTATAATATCCTTTGTTTTATTTTGCATTCCTTTCCTTTCCTTATGATATCTAGCATTCTGTTTGCTCTCTTGGCCGCTGCTGCACACTAGGTGGAGGGTTTTAACATGTTATCCACGATGACACCTAAATCTTTTTCCTGGGTTGTAGTTCCTAATGTGGAACCTTGCATTGTGTAACCATAGTTTGGGTGTTCTTTCCTAGGTGCAGAACTTTGCACTTGTCCACATTAAATTTCATCTGGCATTTGGATGCCCAGTCTTCCAATTTATCAAGATCCTCTTGCAATTTTCCTCAATCCGCATGGGTTTTAACAACTTTAAATAGTTTTGTGTCATCTGCAATTTTGATAACCTCACTCGTTATTCCCTTTTTCAGGTCATTTATGAATATGTTAAAAAGCAGTGGACCCAGCACAGATCCCTGCGGTACTCCACAATTTACCTTTCTGCATTGGGAAAATTGGCCATTTAGCCCTCCTCTCTGCTTTCTGTCTTTTAACCAGTTCCTTATCCACAATAGTACACTGTCTCTTATCCCATGACTTTTTAATTTTGCCAAAAGTCTCTGATGAGGGACCTTGTCAAAGGCTTTCTGAAAGTCCAGATACACTATATTAACTGACTCACTTTTGTCTACCTTTTTATTCACACCTTTAAAAAAAACATAACAGATTATTAAGACAAGACTTTCCTTGGCTAAAGCCATGTTGGCTGTCTCCCATTAAACCATGACTATCTACATGTGCAGTAATTTTGTTCTTTATGATGGTTTCTACCATTTTTCCACAATACTGACGTCAGGCTCACTTGTCTGTAGTTTTCCGGATCACCCCTGGAACCCTTTTTAAAAATTGGCATTACATTGGCCATCCTCAAATCTTCAGGTATTATGTAGTATATGAGGACAGACTTAAAGATCTTAATATGTATACTTTAGAGAAAAGGAGAGATAGGGTGATATGATAGAGACATTTAAATACCTCTGTGGCATAATTGCACAGGAGGGTCTCTTTCAATTGAAGTCAAGCTCTGCTATGAGGGGAGATAGGATAAGAGTGAAAGGGGATAGACTCAGGAATAATATGCAGAAGTATTTCTTTATGAAAAGAGTGGTAGATTCATAGAAGTATCTCCCAGTGGAGATGGTAGACATGAGGACAGTATTACTATTCTACTACTACTATTCAGCACTTATATAGCGCCACGCATGCAGCGCTGTACAGCCAAAACATACAAGAGACAGTCCCTACTCATCAGAGTCATGCTCATCTGAGCTTACAATCTAGTCACAATAATACAGAGCATTAGGCAATTTGGTGCAAGGCCCAGTATAGTCTTTACAATTCGGTCATAAAACTTGATTGGGGTTAGGTTAGATAAGGATAGAGGTCAGTATCTGAATTTAAAAAAGCATGGGATAAACACAGAGGATTTCTAAAAGTAAAAGGGACTATTGTAATGGATATGGAAGGGCAGTTTAGATAGGCCATGTAGTCTTTTTCTGCCATCATTTTTCTATTTTTCTGAATAAAGACAAGCATCAATATTTGGAAAAACTTAAAGAAGCTAGGAAAGTAGTCAGGAAAGCAAAGATAGCAAAAGAAGAAAAAATAACCAAGGGACATTAATGTAGATTGGAATCTGTGTGATGAGGGTGTGGAGTTGGTAGTTGGCGCTTGGATATGGATGAAGGTGGCTGTGTGTTAGTGTGTGCACCATCAGGGACATGAGTTTGTCTGTTTTGGACTGTTTTGATAAAATAACTGAATATTTTGAATGAAAGGGTGAGTGAATGAAAAGGGCATGTATGGAAAAGAGAGTTTCTGAGTGGTTTTGAGAGAAGGGTATTGAAGGTGAAAAGAAGGTTAGATAATAAAGAATGAGAAGGTAAGGTGGATAAGGAATAGATTAGAGAGAGAGAAAGGTTAAGGGTTCATCAGAAGAAAATGAGGATTTAACTTTTTTATGGGATTCAGTGAGAAGTGGTTGGATTGAAACCTCTAAAGAGTAGTGCACTTTAACTGAGAGTAGTAGTTGACAAAAGACTAGTGGAAGTTGTGGTATTCATTAGGGACATATTGAAGTCAGTAACTAGAGACATAAGGAAAGAAACTTACCTGGTTGGGTGGAATTAAGGGAAAAGGGAGTGTGTGTAGTAGGTGAGAGTGGTTGAAGGAAGTGAGGGGAGAAAGTAAGACAGAGTGATAGTTGAGGCATGATTAACTATGAGAAATAGTTGTAAGGGCATTTGCAAGGGAAGCAATGAAAGAAGAATGTTTGAAAAAGCAATATATTTGAGTGGAAGAGAGGTAGAGGGGATTCTAGCAAACCTGCTGTTTTTCTAATTTTTGTATCCAGTACCTGGCTAGTAGTGATTGTAAACCACTCTGATGCCTTTCAACCTGGGCGGTATATCAAGAAATTGCATAAACATAAACATTTTTGGTTCCTGAGTAACGAATTCTGGATAGGTAAAGGTAAGGAAAGTGAAAGAGTTTTTTAGGTTGACGGAGGAGTATAAGTGGGTTTAGAGTTAGGATAGGATCAGTAGCGCTGAAGAACAAGACATCCCGAAAGAGTATTCCTGCAACATCGACGTGGAAGACAGCAGTGAACATCTGACGATACCAGAGGACCATCAGATGACCACAGAGAGGGGGGGAGAGAAATATCAACGGGCCCAAACTTGAATGTGATAAGTACAGATTTTGTGCACACACATTTTTAAATATTTGAGCTCACATATGAGTAGGAACAAAATATGATCAGAGTTTAGTAAGTATATTCCAGACTCTGATATCCTAGGAGAGTCTTTCTGAAGAAAATAACATTGTGTACCAACCAACAAAAGACACAGGGTTTCTTTTGTAAAAATTGTTTATTTAAACCATTTCTTCTTGATCAGAGTTGATTATCCAGACCATTTTAAACACTGAAGAACTTACCTAGGCTGTAATTGTTTAAATTTAAAATAAAATTCTAAATTCTTAGTTATAATTTTTTATTCTCCTATCTGTTGTTTTCCAAAACCCTCTAAGGGTGGGCAAGATCCAGCAGGACATAGGAGTATGTTTACTAAAGGGTGTTAAAGGAGTAAGTGTGCTGTTAACACCTGTTATCGACACACTTACGCCCTTAACACTGTAAAAAAGCTGCATTAATGGGCATTAAAGGCTCCTGCAGTGTTAAGGGCACAGTAGGTGGAGAGTGGAAGTTAATGGGGCAGAGAGTGGGTGTTAACAACAGGTGTTACCTTAACGCCTGTTGGGCTAACGTGTGTTAAAGCCCTTTAACTCTGGGAACCCTAACACCAAGTAAAACCTTGCGGAAAGGGTGTATTTTGAGGGGAGAGAACCTATTTAAACCTCTGCAATGTGATGCACAGACAGGGGAGCCCAAGATAGTGATAGCAGTGCTTCATTAGCAGCAACAGCATAGTGCCCAAGTATGAAAGAGCACCATGTTGATGGTGCAAATGGGACAAAGGAAAAGACATGTCAGTCATGCAGTGGGAGATTTCTGGGGCACAAAGCAGACCAGGCAACTGCTCAAGTGGCACATTTGTGATGTCAGTCATGATCCCACATCGACACTGGTGGCACACAGACATGCTGCTTCTTTGGAAAGATGATGCACCACATAGGGTGGGCCAAAGTTTCCTAGCACCCTTGACAGGGACCCCAGCCAGTTTCCCCCTATTGCCGCTGAAGCCAACTCCAGAGGAAGAGGACGATAGTGCCAGGAGCTGTAGTGTTACAGGGAGCTGCAAAATGCAGGCACCCTGGGAAATACCACAGCTGCGGCTGCCTGCCTCCCCCAAAGACATATCAGTAGCAGGCAATAATGGGGTTCTTCAGTGGCAGTTGTTTGGGGTGATGGTATGTCCATCAATGTGAGCCTCTGCCTCACCCATCTGGACCTGGCACCCTAGGCATATGCCAAAGCCACACGGTGGACAGGTCGGTACTGCGCACTACCTCCCCCGACAGCTTGCTGGTATGTCAGCATGGTGTGGGGGATCAGTGGCAGGTGCAGCAGAACCCACTTGCGGCAGACAAGACCCATGTCATGGTCCTGTGTGCTGATTGCATTGCAACATGTGTCCAGGTCTGCCTAATGGATAACATGTCATCCCCAGGGACTGGCATATCCATACGGCAGCTTTTGCAGCTCAACACACAAAGCCATTGTGATTATAAGTAGAGGGTCATGGGTTCAAGACCCTGCTGCAGATCATGTATTGCATGTCCCTGTGGGTAAACTTTAGCCTACAGTACAGGTACAGCACCAGCATGTGCAACTCTGAACAAATTGGCCAGCATGTGCAACTCCCGAATGAATTGTCCTCGAATGAATGCATTGCACAGTACCAACCATAAGCCATGCAGAGAGACTCCACTATCCACAGCTGCATGGAAAATCAGCCTGATAGCACCAGCACACTGAGCAGGTGTTAAAGTCAGAGGGCACTACTAGCAGCTGTACAATGAGCACACGTTAACAATGCTTGAGCTGATATGGAGACCAAAGTGGCAGGCAGGCATGAATGCCAACCATCCCCACTTTTGCACAGAGCGGCAATGTGAGTGTGTGTCTGTATGTCTTTCCAGAGTTCTGTGGCCTTCTGTACTACATTATGCCTCACATTGCCTAGGCTGATTCCAGCATTAGTCTGCAAATGTGCGTGATGAGGAGTAGAGAATTGTGGGTATGGCCATAAACAGAGTGGTTTGCCCAAGATGTGTCTGCATTGGAGGTAGGGTCAATGGATGAGACTTCATAGTGCCTATCTGTCATGTGCATGGCCTGGATGGCCACAGCAGTTCATGCTGTGAGGACACTCTCACTCTGACTGAGCTGTGGCCATGTCATGGCTATGTATCCACATAGCACTTATATAGTATACTACTCCAGTGATGTGGGTGTACTCCCTGTCCTGGGAAGCCAATCACTGTACCACATGCTGGGTGTCCATGCAGTTTGTCCCAAACCAGAATGTACATCCTTGCCTTGTGAACATGCAGTGTGTGCTGACCAGCAGACTGGCCTCATTTGGTGCTTGCGTGGCTGAGACAGCCCTGTGGTGGGCAGCAGGTGCAGTCTAACTGTGCTTGCTGTGGTGGATTGGTAGTTCCAGATGGCTGGGGCAGGAACCATTCCTGCCCTACTCACTGTGGTCATGGCGGGACCAGCAGTATGGTGACAGCAGCCCCATGCAGGCCTAGCCAGCCCCCACTGCAGTTGGCGTGCATGGCACCTGCTGCTGCAACACTGATATGCACTGTTCTAGGAGGGTCCCTGTCCAAAAGAGGCAGGACACAGGTCCCAGATGTGACAGCCACTTACAACATGCTGCAGTTCTGCAGTAAACAAGGTGAGTAACACACTACAGACAAAAGCTACCACACATTTACAGTGATGTGGATCTGCAGCACAGTCAGCAGAGATCATCTTTAGCAGTGCAAGCTCTGGGGACATCACCCTCAGGATGACCACAGAAACTGCTCAGTAGCATGGTTTGTAGCTGCTCTGTGCTTGTATCACACAATGCCAGTGCATCTTACTGAGCTGAGGTGATGGATCAGTGCATTATCCATTTGGTGATCAGCTGCAGACAGCTGTACTGGAGGGGCTAACCTATACCGGCACACACAGCAGACATTTTAGGCAGTGACCTGCAGTCTCTATGTATTCAGACATTGCTGTGCAGAGCAGTGTAGAGGTGTAGCCTACTGGTTAGTGCAATGCCTCCATAAGCAGGAAGCAGGCGTTCAATTCCTATTTGTTCTTTTTATGACTTTGTGCTACTCAGATCATTTTCATGCCTGTAACAGTCAGGGCTCTGCTGTGACTGGCAGACACACAGCCTTATAGTTTGTTATGCATTCTGCTCACAGTTTGGGCCAGCAAACAGACTATTCACCATCATGCCCTTCTGAGAGCATAGCTTTATTGGATGTGCTACAGCACATTGCAGGGGGTCATGCATGTTCACCCTGTAGATGTCTGGGAATTGCTTGGAGGTGTGGCATGGAACAGGCTTGGGACCCAGGATGCCAAGATTTGAGGCCCACCAGCACTCCTTTTGTGACACTTTGGAAGGTTTTACCGTGCAGTTTAATGTATGCAATACCCTTCATGGACTGCCCATACCTCCTGAGCTTGGCCATACCTCCATTGACTCAGCTGACCGCAGGTTCTTATAGCCCCTGTTTTTTATCAGACATTACAACTTTTTTGGTTATAGGTATCCCAGTGTGATGCACTGATGCAACAGTATACTAACAGGCAGTTACAGTACATGCATATAGCTGTAACCTGCTTCTGCAACATGAGTCATGTATGCCATAATGACTGTGACTGTAGCTTTGGCTCTATCACATTGTGTGCAGTACATGCACATACATCCTACCCCTTGGATAGCCACCTGCAAGCATCACCTCATATCTGTATATGCCCCATTTGCCCAGTTTGGATGACACCTGTCCAGTTGTTATCTGCACATTTGTCTGGGGTGAGAAAAGGTGTGAGACCCACATGTTTGGTATCAGGCCTTCCACGTGGCAGTGGTGCACATTTTTACACCAGTACAAATATGTTGGGGATGGCACCTAGGGCACATCAGTGCTGCCAGCCCATACCACCCTCTCCTCTGCTGCCATCCTTCCTTCAGCCCATCTATCCACCTCTGTTGGCTGTATGCAGTCAAATCTTCTTTTGCAGGCTGCCACACCATGGCCTATACTGGTACTATTTTCCACATTTAGGCTCTTCATGCATGCCTCTCCTGTGCCTGATCTGCATGTCACCACTCCTACTCTTTCCTCCTGTCGCTGCACACATCTGCCACTGCTGACTCTGCTGGGGAACACGTCTTCCCCATCCTATGCCACACACTGGCATTACACCACTTCACATTGACAACCCCCATACATTGGTACAGCTGCCTCCCACATGCTTGTCCAATTTACTGACTGCCACATAGGATGCCCATGGATCTAGCAGGTCCATCAACTCCCAACTGTCCTTCCATCCATCATCTTTACATTGACTTTCCTTGGTGCTCCTTTATCCAGCATTAGGATTATAGCCGTTTTCAGACGTTAATATACATGCTTGAAACCTTAATGCCCGATGTCCTATTAATGCACGTTAAATGGTCCATAGCGCTCTTTATGCTGGAATACCTCCTACCCATCCAGCGCCCATTACGCATGTAACACCCGTTATCACTGCCTTTTACCCCTTATCGCTGCCTGTTACCTTAGAACCCTTTAGTAAACATACCCCATAGTGTTAATGCTCCTTCTGCCCTCTGTAGAGATGAATCATTGTACCATCTTTTGGCTTAACTGTGTCACAATACTTTAAAGGGGAAACCATTGTGGTACGGTCTCCAGAGATAGCAGAGGTGGCTGTTGCATTATCATAATTGTTTGAGCATTCTAGCAGGGGAGCATAGCTACTATCACTTTTGAGTTCAACAAAGGTATTTCCTTTTTCAGGACGAATGAACATGGAGAAAGGGGACACCTGCCTATCCAGCTTGATAATCGAATCACCCCTAGCTATCACAGAGTGATAGATTGCTCTAACATCCACCATCCAATGTTACTGTACTTGTCAACTACACAGGTACACTACCAAAAAACTACCTCCAGTTTTGCAACTGATTCCTATAGATTTTGGGGTGCTGAATCCAGGAAAAATAGCCAAAATGTTCCATCACGTCACGTTTTCTTGCAAAATTAGATTTCTTACCCATATAAGGAATGTTCACATAATTTCTTTTTAGCCGACTGCAGTTTATTTTCTTGGCCCAAAATAGAGGTTGTAATGGTTAACTAACTAGAAACACTCCCTCATGATATTTTAGAGTGTTTTGTATTCATTTTATACATTAACAGGACAATTGGGAGGCGGGGGCTAAATCCAGTACTCGCGCTGGCGCATGTTCTTTCCTGTTCGCCTCGCCTCGTTCGCTCGCTCAAACACGGTGGTTGCGACATGAACGTTCCTGTCAAATTTCAGTTTCTTGCAAGTTCATTATTACCTTTTGTTTGCTCAGTCGTAATACAGCTTTATTCCGAAGTGGTTCACTACAGTTGTAGTTTGCAGTGCTGTGTATTTGTGATGGCTCACAGAGCCAGAGGTTGCGTCAACTCTCCGGACAGTTTTTGTTTTATTTGTGGGGAATATACCGTGAAAAAGCAGCAGAGGAACATTTCTGCATTTATTAAAAAAGTATATTTCGCCTATTTCGGTTTGAAGTTAGGCGATCAAGACAAACCGTGGGCTCCTCACAAAGTGTGCAAGACATGTGAGGAAGATCTACGCTTATGGATGAAAGGTAAAAAACAAGCATTTCGTTTCGGAATACCTATGATGTGGCGTGAACAAAGAGACCACAGCAGTGACTGCTATTTTTGCTCTTGCATTGTGAAGGGATACAACTTAAAAAATAAGAATGTAATAAGTTACCCCAACCTTCCCTCAGCAATTAGGCCTATGCCTCATAGCAACGAAGTACCTGTGCCTGAACCACCAAAATCTTTGGATCATATTTGTGTGGACGGTTCTGATCATGATGAGACTCATCAGATGGCTTTTCCCGATGAGTCCAGTACTTCCGAGTTTGAAACTGAACCAGATCCGAAACATGAACTTTTCTCTCAAGCTGAATTGAATGATTTAGTCCGGGATTTAGGACTCCCAAAAGATGCTGCCCAACTGCTAGGTTCTCGGCTTAAACAGAAAAATCTATTGTCACCAGGAACAACTTTTTATTGGTACCGCAACCGCGAGACACAATTTTTGAAGTATTTCAGCAAAGAGGAAGATTTGGTATTTTGCAACGATATATACGGAGTGATGGAAACGTTTAAACTCAAGTATGATCCTGCTGAATGGCGGCTGTTCATTGATTCGTCAAAAGACAGCATAAAAGATGTTCTTCTTCATAATGGCAACACATTCGCTTCAGTTCCTATTGCTCACTCTGTTATTCTCCAAGAAAAATACGAGAATTTGGCCCTGATTCTTCAGAAGATTCGTTATGATGAGCATAAGTGGATGATTTGTGGAGACTTTAAAATTCTATCCATGCTATTAGGGCAGCAATCCGGTTTCACCAAATATCCCTGCTTCCTTTGCTTGTGGGATAGCCGGGCCCGCGACCTACACTGGGGGAAAAAAGACTGGCCAATTCGGGAGTATTTGAGACCCGGTGAGAAAAATGTTCTTCATGAGAGCTTGGTACCTCGTGATAAAATTCTATTACCACCTCTCCACATTAAGTTGGGTCTCATTAAGCAATTCATCAAGTCCCTTCCAAAAGATGGTGAGTGCTTTCGGTACCTTTGCTCAAAGTTCCCCCGACTTTCTGAAGCAAAGCTAAAGGAAGGAGTGTTTGTTGGCCCTGATATAAGGAAACTCATTTCAGATGGAGCATTCGCTGAAACGATGTCTGAGAAGGAAAAAGAAGCCTGGGATTCCTTCAAGGATGTTGTTCTCAAATTCTTGGGGAACAGGCGGGATAAGAACTATAAGGATATTGTTGCCAGGATGCTCAATGCCTTCAAAGAACAAGGCTGTAACATGAGCCTGAAAGTCCATTTCTTGCACTCCCATGTGAACTACTTTCCCGAAAACTTGGGGGCGTACAGTGAAGAACAAGGTGAAAGGTTTCACCAGGACATCAAGGACACAGAGAGAAGATACCAAGGAAGATGGAACACCACTATGATGGCTGATTTCTGCTGGTTGCTGCTGTGGGAAACCCCAGATGAAAAATACGCCAAGCAGCGCACCAAGAGAAGCATTCGGGGGAAGAAGAAACGGGCCCACCAGGAGATTGATTGACCCAAGAATGACTTTAAAATCTAAACTGTGTTGACAAATATCGTGTTTTTACTAAACTTTGAAATAAAAATTATTAGAATTTTATTTTCACACCATCGGGTGTTTGTCTTCATGTATTGCAATGGTGCGGTTTGCGTTTTCTATTCTTACATACATACCTGTACAACATTTTTTGCACATTTCTTTGCTTTGCTTTGTGTCTAACCTCGCTCTTATATGCTCAATGTTTGTGCACATGTATGTGGCTGTTTTAAGTGCAGACAATTTTGCTACCATCACAGTGTGTTTTGTTGACATTACTCTATTCTTATGTGCTGCCTTGTTACAATTTTCTTTATTCTTATTTGAATAACTACTAAACAATTAGTATAAAGAATTCATCCAAGAAACTTTTATCTCGATCGCACTCAATCTGAAACGTTCACCTCAAACTGCTAACCCAATGTAGCAAAAAATCTGTACGTGATGGAGCAAATTGGTTACCAGATTTGGATTCAGCGCACCAAAAAACGTAAAAATCAATCGAAACATTAGAGGCAGTTAAAAAAAAAATTTTTTTTAGTGTACCTGTGCTATCCATCTTCTGCCACAAGAATTCATATTCATTATAAGGTCTTCTGGCCGACTTTGCTACCACATTGTTCTTCCTCAGCTCTTCTGTGCTATCGCTGCCAGTGCTGCAACTTCACTCCCACTGCTTTGGGGCCTTCACCAGAATGCATCCTCTTATTCTTATTTAAATCCCTCAGCATGTCATCTAAGCAGTCCATGAATGCTTCTTCCACCATGGAGGGCAGGGTGAGGGATCTTCTCTGTGCTGGGTTGAAAGTTCCCAGTGCCAGGACTCTACCTAGCTTAGATAAACCATTTCTAGACTTGTGCTGCCCCTTCTGTTGTTGTGTTGGCTCTCCTCTCATCTGGGTGCTGTGCTGGTCCACTGGCATGTTTAAGGCCTTGCAGCTGATCTGGGTGCTATGCTATGCTGGTATGCTTGGCATGCAGGCTCTCAGACCAATCCTTGAGACACACCTAGCCACTCAAGTTTTCAGGATAGCCACAATGAATATGCATGAAAGAGATTTTCATACAAAGGAGGCAGGGCATGCAAATCTCTTTGGTGTATATTGTCACCCGGTGAGGGTCCCCAGGGCTGGAGCCTGGGTAATTCACCGGGGCTACTTCAATACTCGCAAAAGTGGATAATTACAATGCCCTCTGGGAGTTGTAGTCCCAATTGCTGAATAAAGAAGGTGAGTCGTGGATGAATAGTAAGGCTTTCAAACAGGACTTTTAATTCCCCTTCCGGGTGGATTTTTAAAGCAATGGGAACAAAAGGCAAAACATCATGCTTCTGGTACAACAATCAAAAGGAACAAACTGGAACCAAAATATGCTTATCTTCAGCTGAACTCAAAAGTAACACAAACAGTCCGTTCAAAACAGGTAAGTTTTCCTCACTGCAGTTTGCTTATACTTTAACAGCTTCTTCAACAGAAAGAAGTAATGCTATCTGACATAATTAAAGTACAGTCCATGCATGTATCTGATATTGCTTCTTCATAATCATTACATTGCATTTCCTCTGGTTCCTCCTCTGAATAACATTCTTCAGGATTATAGAAAACGTTATCTTTAGGCAAACTCTGTTCTCGGTAATTACACTTCCCTTCTTCCTGGTTAAGAGAGTGCAGTGAATAATTACCACCCTCTCTTGAGAGCTCCCTTTGTGAGTCACACAACTCCTTATACATACAGGGCAAATCACTATATTCAAAGGCTCTTCTATTAGAAGGAATTGGCCTACATCCCAACTGCCTTTTCTCTGATCTCCTGCGCGTAAGTGAGTTATCAGGGCACTGCTGAGACGGAGACGTTTCTCTGCCTTTCTGTCTTGGCTTTTCCTTCAGCATAAAACTTTCCCCAGGACAGACTTTCCCTCTTGTGCTGTACCTGGTTTTAGGAAGATAAAACTCCTCAGCTTTCTTGAGCCTGGCTTCTGTACCGTAGCTTCTCCTAGCTTTCTGGTAAGTTTCACCGGGCACGTCCTTAGCTGGGCACTGCTCTCTGCAACAGGCAGCTGTGTTTCTTCCCGTATACCTTTCAGTTCTGCTGGCTTCTGAACTCTCTCTCACTCCTGTGTCTCTGCTTCTAGAACTGGAACTTGTTCTGCTCCTCGCCCTGCCTCTTCTTCTCCTCTCCTCACTAACCTCAGGTGAGCATGTTTTAACTACACGTGTCCCTGTGCTTGGTTGGGCTCCACCCCTTCTCAGCTGCCCTTCATTTCCTAATGAATCAGGAACCTGCTTGCTGCTCGGGCGTGTTCTCCCACCATGTGATAGTGTTTGTTTTGGTTGCCTATTGCAACTCTGCTCCATGTGCTGATCTGAGCTGTCATTTTCAGATCTGTTTTCATCTGTTCTACCTATTTCCATAGGCTCTGATGACTCTACCTCATGACAATATTCATTATAGTTATCCTGAAAACCTGACTGGCTAGGTGTGTCCCAAGGAATGGGTTGAGATCCTTTGCATCGGACCATATCCCTTTAAATGGAAAACTAACTCCATTCAGTATTTAGGGGTGAAATATGTAAGATCTATGGAAGAAAACACCAAAAAGAATATAAATGAGGTACTAACAGTATCAAAGCATTGGATGAGCAAATAGGCCCCTTATTTTGATCTTGGTGAGGTAGACTGGAGGCTATAGAGATGATGCTTATTCCTAAGATAAACTATGGTGGCGGAGGGGGAAGCAATTTCAAAGCATTTTAGCTGGTTAATAGAGCTGCTAACTGGTTAAAATGTAGTCATCCCAATATTCAGTGGCACTAACCAGAGTGGTCTGTAGGCAGACTGAGGGTGGTGATAGCTGCTATCTGGTTAGCAACAATATTCAGCCGCTAACCGGATAGCTAAACTGGTTTAAGTTCGGTCAACTGAATAGCTGTTCTAACTTTATCAAGCTTTTGCTATCTGGTTAGCATCTGAATGTCACCGCTAACCAGATAACAAGACCATTATCTGGCAAACCCAGATATTTAGGTGATGAAACTCAATATTTTCCACCACTGAATATCTGGTTTTAAACACTGTCATGGCGGCTTGGCATTTTTAGCTAGCCTAGCCGCCACTGTTGAATATGCTCCCTACGTATTTGCTATGATTCCTATATTATTTCCATACTGGGCGTATACAAATTTTGGCAACTTTTTTGATTTAAAAATAAGAACCCTAGAACTATGTTGTATAAGTTACAAGCAAGCAAGGCTAATGAGGGGGTCTTATTTCCAGATTTTAGGACGTATCACCTTGCAGGGGTACTGGTAGTTCTCTGATCTCTCAGAAAATGAGAAACCCAGGTGGTTATTGATGGAAGGAAAACTGGTTGCTCCTATCCCAATGGAAGTGTTACCAGGCATGCCTCTTCTCCCTGTCAGTCAAAATAATCTGGTGCCTATATCTACTCTACAGTCATCTAGGGAACTGGAACAGATATTTGATCTTGCAGACAGGTTTTCTTATAAAATTCCTTCATGGAATTGCTCTGATAAAGAATAAAGTGATCAATTGGAGGATATGGCAGGGTAAATAAGTTTGGACAAAAGGCCAATTATTGGATCATGGAGTCTTTCTGCCATATGTGGTTTTGGCTAGGGAATCTGAGCTCTCCAGTGCGCAATGGCTTTAGCTCTGTCATGGTATTAAGGCCAGTGAAATAGAGCTGATGAACACTTAGGAGGCCTGGTAACAGCAAACTCTATGCTTAAGGTGGTGATACTTTCCCAAGGCAGTTTTTCAATTGTATTAACTGCCTTAAAAGTTCTTAAAAATAAAAGTTCTGCATGGACAGCTTGCATATGGGAGGATGGGCTGCAAAGTGTTACTTCATTCCAGCAATAGAATATTTTTTTGAATAAAAACATGTTAGAATATCTCTGTCAGCATCATTTACCCAATCTTTTTATTTTATTGCTCACAGAGCCCTTTGGACCTCATAAAAGATAACCAAGATCCTTCTACTTCACTAATCCGGAGTAATATTGGAGGCAAGTATTTTATTTATTTATTTATATTTATTTATTTATTTAACATCTCTTATATACCGCACTATTCATAATCAGCGCGGTTTACATAGAACAACAAAACATCAGATAAGAAACATATTATCTGTTTTTTACATGGAACAGGGACAAAAACTTGGGTAACCGGGGTAATTATTTATAATGAATAATAGTAATAGAACTATTTACATATGGACGGCTTATTGTATGAAGAGAACTTTGTTAGGATGAGAGAGGGGTGAGAGGTGTTACTGGGTTGGCAGAGGTTACGTGTTAAGAACGGGATTGTTGCTATTTGAGTGAGCTTGTGTTTCGGTATTCTCTGGGAAGTATTTGATGAAAAGGTGATGCTTCAAGGCCTTTTTAAATTGGGAGAGATCAGCGATGGCCCTAATGTGTGGTGGGAGGGTGTTCCAAAGTTTTGGAGCGCATAAACTGAAGGATCGGTTTACAGTTGCGGAGCTGTATTTTAAGGACTCATATGGAACCTTTAGCATGTTTAATTCCGTGGTTCTTCTAAGCCTGTTGGAAGGGATTGGTTGGATCAACTCTGATAGTGATGAGGGAGCAAGTCCTTTGTGAGCTTTAAAGGCTAGTAGCAGGGTCTTGAAGGTGATTCTTGCTTGGATGGGGAGCCAGTGTAATTGTTTGAGGAGAGGTGTTACATGTTCTCTTTTAGGTACACCGAAAAGGACTCTTGCTGCGCTGTTTAATGCTAGTTGAAGCGGGTTAAGGGTAGATTGGGGGAGCCCCTGTAATATACAGTTTGCGAAGTCGAAGTGCGGGATAATTAGAGCCTGGTAGACCGTACAGAAATCATCTGGATCAATCAGTTGGCGGAGGTGTCTGAGGGAGCGAATCTTGAAATAAACTGCTCTAACAGTGTTGGCTATGTGGGTCTTCATATCTAGATTCTGATCCAGCGTCACTCCAAGGTATCGGATGTGGGATTTTACTTGCAGCTTGGCATCTTGAACCTCTAGAAAAGTGGGTGGTGTGAACTTAGAGTTCCTTGAGATAAAAAGAACCTCAGTTTTTTTGTTCTGGATTCTGAGATTTTGAGTCAGTAGCCAATTTGAGATGGTGTTAAAACAGTTGGTTATGGGGGTGAGGTTCATCTTCTCTATGCAGAACGGCATATATAGTAACACGTCATCAGCATAGATCATATAGTTGACGTTGAAGGACCTGATAATGTTGCATATAGGTTGCATGTAGATGTTGAATAATAGTGATGACAAAGAGGAACCTTGTGGGACTCCTTGTCCTTGGTGAAACGGATCTGATGTTTCACCATTTGATCGAACCTGTTGCCATCTCTCTGAGAGGTATGAGTTGCACCATTCGAGAGCATTTCCACAAAGGCCCTTCTCTCTTAGGCGGATAATAAGAAGATCGTGACAGACCGAGTCAAAAGCAGCCGCAATATCCAAAAAGATGAGAACAAAGCCCTGTTTGATGTTATCGATACCAGAGTTTAGGCTGTTGAGAAGTGAGGTGAGGAGCGTTTCGACCCCGTGGGATTCCCTGAATCCATGTTGACAGGTGTCCAAAGGCGCTTCAGTGTCGATATGGTCTTGCAGTTGTCTGTAGGCTATTTTTTCAATTATTTTAGCAAGAGTGGGTATGCTGGAGATGGGTCGGTAAGAGTCTGTTTTTTGTGGACCTAACTTGAGGTTTTTTAGTAGAGGTCTGATAGAAGTCTGTTTGAGGGCAGCAGGGAATGAGCCGGTGTCAAATGATAGCCTTATGATCTTGGAGATTATTGGAGCAAGCTCTTTGCGAAGGTCCTTTATCCAAAAGGCTGGACACGGATCAGTATGTGCTGTGGATAGGTTGAGAGATGAGATTATATCTTCAATTAGCTTCAAAGACGGGGTGGAGAATGAAGCTAAAGGAGCTGGGAGCCCATGAATATTCAGGGTAGGGGGTATTGTGATTTTATTTGTACAGCACATCTTGGATTGAATGTAAAGAGCATATTCTTGTGGGTTGATTTCACACTGGTGTTCCGGAGAAGGCTCCTTGGCTAATTTCTTGACAAGAGTAAATAGGTCATGGGGTTTATTTATAGCACGTTTCAGGGTGTCTGTATGATATAGTCTCATTTTTTCTGAGATGGCCTTGCGGTGGGCGTCAAGATGTTGCATGTATGCGGTCTGAGTGGTATTGGTGCGTGACCTCCTCCATTTTTTCTCGAGCTTTCGCAAAAGTTTTAGGGATTCTTTCAGATCTGATATATACCAAGGTGCCATCGCTTTTGTTCTTGAGGGCTTGTTTCTGGGTGGACGGGAAGAAATGCGGTTGAGTCTGTTGTTCCAAGAAGTGATAATCTCTTCCAGGTTTAGGGTAGAGTCTTTAGAGAGTGTGTCAGTTTCATCGAGGATCTGTTCCCTGTTAAAAGGTTGGAAGCTTCTGGATGTGGTATTTGCATATTTGTTTAGGTCCTTGTTATCAGAATATTGTTTCTTTTGAATGGGAATCTGGAATATAATGAGATTATGATCTGACCATGGGACATCTGTAATTGCTAGTATAATATTTTGAAGTTGATTGAGAGTGGATAGTGGGGCAAATATGAGATCAAGGATGTTACCTTTAGTATGTGTGGATTGTTGTACAACTTGCTTGTAACCTAGAGTTTCTAGAGCATCTATAAAGGCGTCAGATTGGTTGTCTTGAAGGGACGGTAGGTTAATGTCTCCTAAGATCCAGTTGGGTCTATTTGGATTCTGTGAGTTGGAGGCAAGGTTTATAATGGTTGACAGATCATCTGGGGAGGATGATGGCGCTCTGTATACTAAGTTTATAGAGCAAAGGTTGTTAGAGATAGAGACGGTTTCGAGGTGGTTGTTGCTAGAAGAGTCGACCATTTTAAGTTGGAGTTCAGTCTTGGCGAGGATAAGAACCCCTCCACCTCTTTTGCCTTGTCTGCTGCTGGTGAAGACTACGACGTTGTTGGGGAGGAGCTGGTTGAGAATTATATTATCTTCGGGAGATAGCCATGTTTCGGTGACCATAAGTATATCCAGGTTGTGAGATGTTATTATGTCTGTGACAGCTGGCCATTTTTTACGAAGAGAGCGAGCATTAATGAGGGCACATTTGAGAGGGCATGGTTGATTGTAATTTTCTGTATTTAACTTTGTAGTGTGCTGAAGAGGTATGTATAATAGATAATGGTGATGAGAACGGTGGTCCCAGTTTACATTGTGGTAATTAGTGCCTGCCCATTTTCGCCAGTTGTTATGCAAGATAGGTATGGAATTGCCAGGAGAAATTAGAGCTAGGATATCTGGTATCAAACCTATGAAGAGGAGGTATAGTATTGCAATATATAAGGAAATAATTATCGAATCAGGAACCACTGCCTTATAAATTAATAGTTTGTAAATCACTTCTATATAGTCTGACTTTCTGAAGGGGAACCAGAGGTTCTGGACTTTCTGCTATCAATAGCTTTGAAAATAATTTTTCTTCATTGGAAGGACAATGCGGCATTAAATCAAAGCTGATGGTGGAATAATGTATGTACTATGATGAAATATGAAAAAAAAAAAAACAATAGGAAAATCAAGGGTTTTCCAGATAAAGTGTAATATGTGGGCTTCGTTGGAGAAATATGTAACCAACCTGTGATTCTTTTTAGTTAAACAAAACAAAACGCACAGCTTCTGCTGGATGTTTCTGTTGTTATCCATTGATTGTATAATGATAAAAAGTTTTGGAACAAAATAAATGGAGCTGAGAAAAGTCCACACAGATCTTTTGTAGAAAGAGAGGTGGTGGCCATGTCTGTTCAAATTGCTTCCTACAGTTGGAACAGCGATTCTCAGACACAGTGGGTCCAAATGTCATCAAGGGTGAGCTGGTAGGTTATGTGCATTACCAAAACACATTTTGAAAGACAAAGCAGGAGTGCACGAATAATCCATGCAGTGCTGTCTTTCAGGCCCAAACTTGATTGCCAAGGTTATAGAAGATTGCAGATTTGACTGGGGGGAGATGTGGTGCAGCATCATTTGGGATGAGTGGTGGAAAACCTGGACTAGAATCTCCGAGGATGGCTGGGGATTTGATGGATTACTCGCATGTTTTGGAGCAGAGAGTTTCGGGGAACAAGTCTTGCTGTAAAGGAACCTAACTTTTCTGATGGAAGTTAGATGGTTGCATGTGCTGTAACTCTATGAGTTACAGATCTCTGTTTCTTTTTCTAGGACCAAGATATTTGAAGAAAACCTCTGCATCGATAGGTGTACAGGACTATGTCAGTCTATCCACAACTGCCCATTTCATGCTTGCTGAGGTTATCTTACCCATACAGTACCTCCCAATGACATTCAGACAGCAGAGTATATAGGGATAAAAAAATCAGATATCTTGACCCAAGCCGCATTGGAACAGGCATGGTTTCGATACCGCCAGGAATTTAACAGTTCAAAGTCTAGACACCACCATCTTGCGACATTTCACCTTCTATGAATATCTAGTAGTTTTGGGGCTTCCAATTTTTATAGAAAGTTCTCTTCATTGTTACAAAAAGAACTGGCAACCTGAATGGACTCCAGACAAGCCCAAACTGCTGTACTGACTCATATCTTGTAGGGGTTAATTTTATAAGGAGGTGCTTATTTTTACACATAGGGGCCTTAAAGGGTATATATGGTTTATAGTTTATTTAGTTGATATACTGCTGTAGTGGGAGACGAATCAATAGCAGTGGTGCTAAACAGAAAAAGGACGATTTCCTAGTTGATTTGTAATGTGATATGGCTGGGGAAGATATACATAAACGGTTACCATGCATTGAGCACAAGGATCGAGTGGGGCAATATGGAATGATTAAGGATGACAAATACAGTGGTTTATTTTGGTGGAGAACCTTGTAGTCTAATTTTAAGACTTTATATTGAATGCATTCCGCAACTGGTAACCAATGAAGTTGGATTAGAAGGGGGGGGGGGGAGGATACGTGATCCTGTCTCCTGGCAGAAGATAGAATATGTGCAGCAGTATTTTGGATAGACTGTAATCTTTTTAGTTTGTAGTTGGGTAGACCTGCCTAAGTGGTCTATACAGTATGAGTAATGACTAGGTTAAGGACAATGGTGACCTGGGCTGAATGGTTGAGTCATTTACACCTGTAAACTGCAGTTTACATGTGTAAATGGCATCATATAAATCATGCCCAACATTAAAGTATGCATGCAAATTTCACAGCACATACTTTTATTGTGGGTGTGCACAGGGGTGGAGTTTGGGCAGAACATGAGCCGTGTGAGCAAGAATGTACATTTAAAGTCACATTTTACAAAGGATGTCCAAGTGCAATCTGGGTTGTCCAAACCAGAACATCTGATAGAAAAGCAGGCACGTCTAATTTCAGGCACAGTTTTACAAACATGAACATGCCCAATATGGACGTCTCTGGGGAAGTCTACATGGATATCCCCGGAATAGTAACCCAGATGCGGGATCTCTAATAGCCTAATTGTGAGACTAATGTGCTGTGACCAGGGTTCAAATCCCACTGCTTCTCCTTGAGATTTGGGGCAAGTCACTTAACTCTATCTTTTCTAAGGCCAAAACAAGCACTTTCTCAAGCCAATTTGTGCATGCAGCAGGTCTAAACTTCGATGGGGTTGCAGATGTCCCTGACATTTTTGAAATTGAGTGGGATATCTAAGTCCATTGCACCCCCCCCTCCAGCCATGATTCCATCATGCCCCCTGCTTGCTTGGACATCCGCACACCACAGTTCTATTTGTAAAATAGATCTGGGGACATCTCCGTGGTTTAGACGTCTGCATGCACAGTTTTGGATGTCCAAATCACAACTAAAGCTTTTAAAATAACCCCCATCATATTCCTTAATAAGTGTACATATGTGCAGAAAATAGGAGTGGTCACTAGCCATTTACACGAGCCCGGGGGCTGGTGGAAGTGATCATGCCTTAATATTAGTTAGTGTTCTATTGTGCTTATGCTTTATTTCATAAAGTCAATAAAGTGTACACTTGACTTTAGAAACAGGCATGTAGAAATGCATGTTAACAAGGTGCCAATTTGTAACATCTTCTTAATACTTACAGGGCTCACTGGACAGACAACACTGCGTAGGCACAAACCTTGCACTTGCACATTAAAAACCCTGAGTGATAACGCTGCAAATTAGATATATATTTCCCCACATCTTTTAAAATGTTCTGCGTTCAGCAGGCCTCTTGTAAAATATTTGGGAAATCTTTCTTGGATGCTCCATTATATAAAATACCTTTAGCAGTGAAAAGATTTAACTATTTTTCATGTGTAAAGGCCTTTCGATGCGCATAAAAAGGACCCTTGTAAAACTACCCCAGGGTTACACACGTAAAAATATGTGTGGTGCCAAGAAGGTGTGTACTTTTACATGGCCCATATATAGGCATGTTCTGGGAGGAGTTTGTGTGGAACATAGGCAGAGTCATGATTGATATGCATTATTTATACAAATACGTATATGTGTACTTTATGCCTAAAAATGTATGCCCACTCCTGAGCCGACATAAATGCTCGCGACTTCATTCCAGGTGCAAATTAAGCCACTTTGCCCCTAGTATTTATGAAGACACGTAGGTGCCTAGGGGCCCTTTTACTAGAGTGTGGTAAGTTTTTTGCATTTACTGCATGTTAGGAGGAATCTCTAATATGCGATAAATACAAAAGCTGTGTGGTAACCGTTGAGGGTATTGCCAGCATTTCCCTTGCAGTTACTACACTGAAAAGTTGTTTACCATACATTAGGTTTGGGTGAAATTAGCATGGGTGTGGGGGGTGGTGTTAAGTATAGCCCTACTAACTGCATGACTGCACATGAGAATTAGTGCACGTTAACTGCGGTATGCCGTCCATACCAATTCTCCACCCATAACCTGCCTAGTCCCTGCTCCATCGCACAATGAGCAGCTGGCACTGGAATTAGTATGCACCGCCATGCTAATTTGCATGTTAACTGCTCACCACACTTTAGTAAAAGGGCTCCCATGTGTTTTAATAAAATAACATAGAAACAGATGGCAAAACTAAAGAAGAAAACCCAAATTTGGGGATTTTCCCATGTTAACAATAGTTCATCATATTGAGAAATAGGGTGTTTTACATAAGGTAGAAACACATTCTTGTGCTTTTATGTGTGTTGATCAAGCACTTTGGAAACAGTTACTACTGACAGCACTGTGTATACCTTGTAGTGCTATAAAAATGATAAATAGTCGTAGACGTTTAGAGCATTACCTTAGTTAGGTCCAAGGAGTGGAAGAGTGGCCTAGTGGTTGGGGCAAGGTACTTCAGGCCAGAAGGTCAGGGGTTCAAATCCCACTAGAGGACAGCAACCTTGGGCCGGAAGGACTGGGGTTTCTAGTCCCACAGGTGCTCCTTGTGGTCTTGGGCAAGCCACTTAACCCTCCATAGCCCATGTTCCCTGTAAAATAGTTATCGCCAAGTTATAATGCCCTGTTCAATGTAATTTCAGTTTGTTCAATGTAAATCACCTTGATATCATGAAAGGCAGTATATAAGAAATGTTAAATAAATAAGAAGTGTGTTAAAGCAATATTCTTTGAATATAAATTTGGTCACACACTGTAGCACTTATTTTAATTATTATTTTGTTTTGTTGAATATTTTGTGTTAATTGTCATGTTTTTATTTCTAAATTTGTATTGTTATTATTATATTCTTTATCTTTATTGTTATTTTGATATACCACCCTAGGCAGCAAGGCGTCAGAGTAGTTTACAATAATGAAAACATCAAGAAGAAAGGATATGTATTTGATTTTGTGAAACTTGTTTCTGAAGTTTTAATTGTAAGCTGCTAAGGATTTGTATGTTTGCAGCTTATCAGTTCTTTCAAATAAATGAATATGATGCACTACAGTGCAATAGTACACACTGATGGCATGCCCCCTGATATGAGAATACATTTAAAAAATCTAAATAAAATGAAAAATCTCTCAGTGTGGGAAACTAGACAAAATGAGCATTTTTGGCTTGTACAGCCCTAATATTAACATAGTTACAGGCCTAATGTGAGGCCTGTAACTATATTACATGCATGCCCCTATGCTTCCATGCCTATTCAAAATGGAAACCTTTTTTTCTCTGAATGTGCAAGTGGTGGGAGCTGCAAACCTAAGAATACTGAATGTGGTTATTAGATGTCTCAGGTCCTGCCATGGCTCCTTTAATCGTTGCACTCTCAATTTGTTGACCAATAAAGGGAATGTCTTTCATTATTTATTTATTTAGTAGGCTTGCTATACTGCTCTTTAGTCAGAGCAATGCCTGCTAGTTAAGTTCTTTTTTATCATATTTTCTCCTAAGCCCTCTACTCTGCCTCTTTCACACTTTTACCTTGACACACTTTCGCCAGCATAGCCATGCAAACAGGTTTACTAGGAGATGACTTTAATGCAGAAACCAAATTACAATAGAGATACTCACCATTTTCTGCCAACATTAAGGGGCTTGTTTACAAAGCCGCGGTAGCGATTCGCGTGGCTCCGATAATGATCGCAAACCGCTAATAACGATCGCAAACCGCTACCGCGGCTTTGTAAACAAGCCCCTATGAGTTGGTGGGATACGGGTGAAAAGGATAGGGAAGACAATCTTACAGCACAGTGCCATTTATGGTGACTAGTCAGTTGGTACCTAGGAACCTCATTGAAGTTCACTTTCTAAAAGGGTTCTTCCTAGGTGGTGCAGGCAAGGAGATGAAACTCATTCCTTGCGCTTCACCCCACTGCATTGTCCATTGCCACCACAGCCACTGCTGCCCTCTATCTGGGACCTGCAGCGGCAGCAATGGCTACAAACAGCCCTGTGGTGCTTACCTTGCATCTTTGCTACCATGGGGTTGTTTGCCTCTGTCCCCTCCAACATCCAATGCCAACTTCCTGTTTGCAAACAGGAAGTCCACATCAGGAGGTCAAAGGGGCAAAAGTAAACAGCCCCACATTACCAAAGACGTAAGGTAAGTGCCGTGGGGCTGCTTGCGGACATTTCTGATACTGCAGGCCCAGAGAGGGGCCACAGCGGCAGCACTGGATGCCCCTAGAGGGCCAGCACTCTAAGCATCCACCTATTTTGCCTAATGGTAGTGCCAGCTCTTGGTGCAAGATCTGAGCATTGACCATGGTTCCTCTTTCCAGTGACAGTTCCAAAGACAGATTAATCTCATAGTTCAATTAAAACATAATATAGTTAGACACGTGAAGTGAAATTTTAGAAAGGACATCCCAGTGTAATCTGGGACGTCCAGAGTGAAATGTACAGAAAAACGTTAGAATGCCTATGCTTCAGTCCAATTTTAGAAGCATAGACACTCCCACTATTGACTTTGGTGGCCCTATCCACGTAGATATCCCATCTACAGAATAATGGGGTGGGGATGTCTAGCACATGCAAGGTTACAAATGGGGATGTCCAAAAGGTGTGGCAAACTGGAAATTTGAGCCCCTATTCCATGACAGTTTATTATCAACACCAGAAGCAAATCCTGCTACTCCCTGTGGCCTTAGGGAAGTTATTTAACCTTCCATTGCCTCAGTTTTTAAGCTCTCTGGGGCAGGGGCAAAGGAACATCTTTTTGGTTGGAGGGGCCACACAAACCAATCTCCAGCCCTGATCCGAAGCTCTCTACTTGCTGATGTTGTGTTGGGCAAAATATTGGTGGAACCATGGCCCTCGTGGCCCAACCCATTCTGCTGCCTATGCTCCAGGGTGAGGGAAATAACCACAATATCTGAACGTAAGTTACCTTGAACTACTATATATTTTTTCATGTATTCCAAGACCATTTGCCTCCAGATATAGTAGATAGTCCCCTACTAAGTTTTTTATCTGAGGCAATGGAGGGTAAGTGCCTTGCCCAACACCACATGAAGAACTAATAGAGTTTGAACTTACTTTTACTTTTCTCCAACCCACTGCTCTAACTACTAGGCTACTCCTCCATTGGTTATTCATGGCTAACCAATTCTAAGCCCTCATGGAAGGAATAATTTTGCCATTCAATAGCTAAAAACTGAGAAAAATATGATAAGCAACAGGATACAGTAATTTATGTTCCAGTATGATTTCAGGAGACTATAAACACTAAATGCTAGAATCTATTCAAAAAGCATGCTGATAAACTAATAACTGCGTAGAAATGGTCTGTATGATGAGAATTATCAGTATCTAAATTGTGCTTCTTTGAATTTCAGAGGTAAAGACTTATGAAATGATGCTCACAACATTAAGGGGTTATTTTAGAAGCCCTATTCACATTTTCAACATGAATGTGGTGCCAGACATATGTACAAGTCGCAGTCACGTCTAAGATACGATTTTAGAAAGACCAGGCTTGAAACATTTTTGCCTTAGGCACATCTGTATAAAACTGTCCAGGAGACATTCTGGGGCATTTAGAGCAAAAGTTGGCACGTATATCTAATTCATATTGAGAATGAGCACGTACAAACAGAATTGCAGATGCCTGGAGTTATATCTGCCCCCTAACACAAACAGGTTTTGTGAATGTGCTCCTTTTGCCTATCGCCTTGTTTGATTCCCCTGCAAATCAAAAGAACATGAACTCCATTAGTGGCACCTATACACATCCAGGTTTCTGAAATGGCCAGGACGCATGGGTAGCTTCCAGTATTTACGCGTGCGTGCTCTGAAATGCTGGAATGTACATGTGGAGGCTGCCAGGGCTCCTACATCCCTTTTCCCCACACGTACATTCGCAAGATCTCTTATCGTGCTGCCTGTGCATCTGTATTTTAAAGCGGCTGCAGCTTCAGCAGAGCCTTTTCTAAAACAGAATCAGACTTGTAGACATTGTAATAGCCACATCTCCATCCTGACTTCCACGTTTTTTTTCTAAAATATGCCTTCATGGCAGCGGCATAATGAATATATTTTTGTGGAAGAATTTCTGTTGATCCTGCAGTTTCATTCACAGGAAATTCTTCTTGCAAAGGGCGTCTGAGGATTATTTTTGTTTCAGATTTTATATTTATAGTGCAGGGCAGAAAGTTCTGACCAAAGAGTATATCTTCTTGCCGTCTCTTTCAGTTTTTCAGCACTCTGCTTGGTAGTGCTTTTAAGCATAAAGCTATAATTTATCTTTTCTGATGGAACAAATACTGGGTGCTCTATAGAGCAGGGAATGGCCACACTATAGCCAGGCAAAGTGATGCAGGATATGGACAGACTGTATACTTCAGTTCTTGCATCAACATTTACAATGGCTGTATTCACTGTGCAATCATTCTAATATACAACTTAAACTTATTTGTGACAATAAAGGAAAATGATGTCCTGATATCAAGAAAAGAACTGAGATAAAACATTTTAAAATGTATATATTTGTGCCATAGCCAAGGAAGATATGCTAAGCCACTTTTTCTACTTTTGGTAATATATATATGTAGGGGGCAAATTTTTTCATAGGCTAACATAAGAACATAAGAAATGCCATACTGGGTCAGACCAAGGTCCATCAAGTTCAGTATCCTGTTTCCAATAGTGGCCAATCCAGGTCACAAGTACCTGGCAGGTTCCCAAAAAGGTACACACATTCCACAATGCTTATCTTGGAGTAAGAGGTGGATTTCCCGGATCCTCTTAAATAATAGTTTATGGACATTTCCTCCAGGAACTTGTCCAAACCTTTTTTAAAACTCAAGTACACTAAGTTTTTACTACATCCTCCGATAATAAAGAACATAAGAACATAAACTATTCATTGAGTGAAAAAAATATTTTCTCTTATTAGTCCTAAATAGATTACATTGTAGCTTCATTGAGTGTCCTCTAGTCTTTCTATTTTTGAAGGATTAAATAACCAAGCATTGTGGAACCAAGCATACAAGCATTGTGGAACTTGTGTCTTCTGGAGAAACTGCTAGGTACTTGTGACCTAGATTGGCCACTGTTGGAAACAGGATACTGGGCTTTGTGGACCTTGGTCTGACCCAGTATGGCATTTATGGCATTTGTTATATTGTGGTGAAGACTCCCCTCCAGAGGAAATGGAGATAGGGGAAAATCCTGATAGAAGGGATGACACACACAGGATTTCCAAAACTGACTTGGAAAAAACACAGTTATCGGCTGAGCTGAAAACAAGCCCCAGCCCAGGGGAAGAGTTAGGCTTCAGCACTGATTGGGCACGCCCAGGGGAACGACAGGGAGTGCCGGGAAATGAAGCCCTTTTTAAATCCTCAGACAGGATTGACAGAGAAGGCAGCAAGGCTGGCAAAAGAGGCAGCAAGGCTGGCAAGGCAGGCAGTAAGGCTGACAAGGAGAGCAGCAAGAAATGAAGCAGACGAGAAGCAGCTTCCAGTGCACGTTGGTCTTCAGGAGGAACTTGGAATCAAAGGGGAAAAATGCTAGAACCCTGGGAGAAGGCAGAACCCTGGAACAGTAAGACTTGGAGCCCAATATACTCTCGAGGAGATCCTTACTACACGGTAGAGCCTAAACGTGGGAAGGCTAGCAAACCCAGCTCTTGGAGGAAAGGTATTTTGTCCGGTGGCGAGCAGTGCTATAAAAGCCAGGAACCAAAACAGGAAAGACGTTTTTCTGAGAGAAATTCCCCTAGCAGAAGAACTAGCCATAAGGCTCCTGAGTTTCTAGAGAGGAGAGAGTCCTGGAAGAAAGGTGCCTGTTCTTATGCCAACATCTCTGATAAAGGTAAAGCTGAATTTCCTAATTTAATGCCTTGCTGGAGAAACCCTTTTATTGTGCAGGCAGGAGCATCGCAATATATATATATATTGTGATAAGGAGAGCTGTGTGGATCGAATGGAATGGGAGAAAAGTGAGGAATACACCTTTAAAAGCAGAGGTAAACAAGGTTCCCATAGAAACCACAAGCTACCGAAGCATGCAGTAGCTAGAGCTAAGCCCTGCCCTAGCATTGACGTAAGAGCTAGTTTGAGCCCTAACAAATCTCACATGTGCAGCAAGGAGGGTGTGGCTGGAGAGGAGCACCATTTTAAAGCTGCTTCAGAGTTTTGTAGAGAGGAGCCCGGCAGAGACACAGGTACAGTTTCTGAGCTTACCAGAGACATAGTGGAGAGAGAAGGAGAAGTGGAGACTGCTGATTCTTATTCTCAGAGAGCACTGGAACCAAAGCTGAAGCTTCTGCCAAAGCACCCCAGAGAGGAGAAACTGGAAAGGTTTGACTCCAGGTGGGGAAACAGCTCTGATAGCAAGGGAAGCAATATATGTTGGGAAGGTACGTTTGCTTCAGTTCCTAGCAGGGGCTGTGCTGAGGACGTTGTCAGGGAGCTGAGGTTAAGCGCTGAACAGAGTGCTGGCAGAAACGCAGTGAAAGCAGCTCCAAGCAGAAGTAAAAGGAATTCAAGTAAGTCCAATGAGACAGCACTGGAGGCTGTGGAAAAGCTGTTGCAAGAGAGAAAGGCTCATTCCCTAAGTAATGTGGGTGCTGACCAGAAAGAGCAGTTTTTAGGAAAACTTCAGAAGCTTCTGCACAATATTAAGTTTAAACCCTGTGATAAAGGCTTCCAGGAAGACAACCCAATTGAACCTTGTGAAGATATGCAAATAGATGTTTATGAGACACCTCTTGATAATGACGTAATTGAAATGGATTGCTCGTTTTGTAAAACAAACAGCTTGAACATGTGCTAGGCTCATGCTGTGAGAAGAGGTTTGCATAGCCTGTGTGTTAAGTTGAAAGGGAAAGAACTGTTGCTGAAAACTTTAAGTTTACCTTATGTAATAACCAGCAATAGCTGTGAAGGGCATTTATCTAGGAGGAGCCTGAGAACAGCTGCTGTATAAAGAATACTTCTAAGTTTGATGTTTCAGCCTGATTTGTTCCTGATATCCTTTACTTTGGAGAAAGAATCCTTGTCTTGTGTTGCGCTATGAATTTGATGCAAGGGGGAAACCCAGAATAAATATCTTTGTTTGCCTTGAACACCCCATGTGGTCAAACTACTTTGTCTGAAGAGTGATAGAAACTACAAGTCCCAGCATCCATTGCTGGAAACCAAGTCTTGGGACATTAATTAAAGGCGAATAAGGCAGCCCTTTTGCCTACCAGCCCTTGGCCTAGGCAGGGGGTCACGACAATATATATATATATATATATATATATATATATATAGTGATAAAGAAGCCTCTAGTGAGCATATGGAAGTAGAAGAAAAGAATGATTTTACCTTTAAGAAAAGTGACATCCCTGCAGTGCACATGTTTCAGCATTTGCCAAGGGAAAGCAAGCACAGAGAAACTAAAGTTAGGCTGCCACACCCAAGCTCTGCTGATACAATCTGCATTGAACCTTTTGTTTGGGGAATAAATTTTGTCATCTTTGCCTTTACCACTGGTTTCACGACTATTCCTTATTAGAGGGCAAAAGAACTACCATTCCCAGCAGGCTTAGCTGGAGCTAAATGGTTTATCCCACCTTCTATAAGGAGAACATAATGGCAACCCTAACCCTCTAAGCCTGAAGCAGAGGGCTGGGGCATGACAAGTGGCGTAGTTGTTGGATCATTTTTGTACATCAGGATTTACAAACACTTCAGGATATACGCCAAAAGTTTCTTCAAGCACCAAAACTGCTGAGCTGTACGGTGAATGACAGAGTGAAAAATCTCTGGCAGGGTCGGCCAGAGTGACTGAGGACCAGTGAAACACTCCTTTTCAAGGCATGAGTCAATGCCTATGCTCAGGTAGAGTATTTTGGCGTGGGTAATTAGGATTTAAGTGAAAAGGATAGACGTTTCCAAGCATTCACGCTAGAAGGTACTAGCAAAAGGTTGTAGTACCGCACTTGGTGGGCTTTGTTTGTCTTTTGTCCTTCCTGCAGAGAAGGCTGTGGAGATGGATCCTAGAAGAAGTTCTACAATGGATGGCATCCCAGTTTGAGAAGCAGCGCGAAATGGCTCATTGTGTGCAAGAACAGGTTGCGGCAGCTTTGCAAGCCCAACATAAGCCGGTAGTAGACTTAATGGAGGCGTTGCTCACCAGCCAGAAAGCGACAGTGGGAGCAATACCAACCCCATCAACTTTGGAGGCGACAACACATACCTGTGTGGTAGGACCACAGACTTGTGGGACTTTTTCATTTGGACAACTTGCAGTAGGTGATGATGTTGATGATTTCATAGAAGCATTTGAGAGAGTTGCCCATACTGTGGGGTGGCCAATGGAACAATGGGCAGTACAGCTGGCCACATCTCTCACGGGAGAGGCCTTAGCAGCCTACAGGGCCATGCCAGCGGCACTTGCTACAGATTATGGAGAGCTCAAAAAGGCTATCAGAGATCGCTTGGGTTTAACTCCAATGGTCTACCATCGCATGCTGAGAGCTACAAAGTTAAGAGCTGGTGAGACACCTAAGGCTCTGTGCCAAAGGGTCAGAAGCTTAACTTTGAAATGGCTAGCTCCAGAAGGAAAAACCCTGGAGTCAGTAATAGATACAATTGTGTTAGAGCAGTTCATGGCTGCGGTCCCTAAGAAAATTCAATCCTTTCTGATATTACAAAACTGCCGGACCACAGCAGAGGCAGCCCTGCTGACCGAGCAGCATTTAGAAGCCGAATTGGCTGGTCAGGCAAAAGGGGGCGCTCTGAGAGTATCAGCGGAGGCTAGTTTTGGAAAATCAGAAAAGGGACTGAGACAAAATGTGGAATGTATGAAAAGTTATTTGCCTAAGCAAGAGAGCAGGTGGGCAAAGAAAAAATGTTTCCAATGTAGAAAAGTAGGTCACATACAAAAGGAATGTCTAGCACGTACAGCATTGATAAGTGCCAATGTGAAACAGATACAAGAAGGTTTCCTTTTGAATGTGGAGATTCAAGGCATTTCAACTAACGCTCTACTCGACTCAGGTGCTGACCAGAGTATGATTTCTAGGAAACTCTGGCAGGCAATAGAAGCCTGGAGTAAGTCAGTCCCGAGCTGACCAGAAAGAAGGCTTAGAATCCAATGTATCCACGGAGCATCCTCCTTCTATCCAATGAACAAGCTATTAATAAAGGGGTTAGGAATACAGAGGGAAGTCCTGGTAGCTGTAGTCCCGAAGTTGCCCCATGACCTAGTGCTGGGTAGGGATTGGCCCCAGTTCAGAAGAGGGTTGGAGAAGGGCCTACATGCAAAAGTGGGTCTGGTGTCTACTCGATCCCAGTCAGCGACCCCAGAGAAAAAGGATGAACCCCCAGAGGAGTCACTAGGTGAACTACCAACACACAATGACCTAATAGCTTCCCCTTCTGATAGGACTAAAAAGGGAAAGGCTGAGAAACGCCGGGAAAGACAGCGTAGGGCTCAGGGGATAGCCGAGATGGAGGCCGGAAAAGGGTTACCTTGGGTTCCAGCCGAATTGGTTAAAAAGCTTCCGTCTTTCCCCAAGGAGCAGCAAGCAGATCCCGCGCTAAAACGGGCATTTGAATATGCCCAGGTTGAGAGGGATATCCTCCCAAGATTCCTTTTGGATAAGGGAGTATTATATAGGGAAAGTCTTGATCCACAGGAAGGGATGGTCAGGAAAAAGCTGGTGGTACCCATCGCTTTTAAGACAGTGGTTTTGAGGCTGGCCCATAATCACCCCGTAGGCGGTCACAAAGGAGTACAGGGGACTTTAGACCAGATTCTTGCCCATTTCTACTGGCCGGGGTTTTTTAAGGAAACCACCCGCTTCTGTGAGTCGTGCCCTTCGTGTCAGCGAGTTACCTCTGTTAGGCCACCAGGGGTGCCCATGATTCCGAATCCCATAATATCAGAACCCATCCGACGAATCGCAATGGATATAGTGGGACCTTTGCTGAAGACATCCCGAGGATTCCAGTATATTTTGGTTATAGTGGATCAGGCCACCAGGTTTCCGTGGGCCATTCCCTTAAGGAACATCTCCGCAAAAACAATAGCCTTAGAGGTAATAAAGCTATTTTGTGTGGTGGGATTTCCCCAGGAGGTGCTCACAGACCTGGGTAGCAATTTCATGTCAAAGTATTTGGCCCAAGTATGGGACGCTTTCGGGGTACAACATGTAAAGACAGCTGCCTATCACCCCCAGTCCAATGGACTAGTAGAAAGATTAAACCAGACACTGAAGCAAATGCTAAGGTGAGGCTTGGATGATAACATGTCCGAGTGGGATGTTATGCTCCCCTTTGTGCTATACGCCTGCCGAGAGCAGACATAGGCATCTTTAGGGGCATCCCGCTATGAGTTAATGTACGGACGTGCCCCACGAGGAATTTTAGACATATTATGGGAACAATGGGTTCAGCCCGAGATAGTAGTAATGGGAGTACCCCATTTTCTGCGAGATTTGAGGGGCCGGTTGCAAAGAACTTCCCAGGTGACAGAGGAAAACCTACAGGCCAGCCAGGATCACCAGAAGAAATATTATGATCGAGGTACAAAACCTCGCCAAATAGCCCTAGGAGAGAAGGTTATAGTAATGGTGGCGGACGCCGGGCCAAAATTTGAGGTCCAATGGAAAGGACCCTATAAAGTGGTCAAACAGGTGGGTCCGGTATCTTACGCGGTAGAGAATAATAGGGGACACCAGAAGGTTTACCACGTAAACGTCCTTAGGCCCTGGCATGAAAGAACAGCGGTAGCTAGTATATCCAGAGTGGAATACAAGGCAGGAAGGTTACACAAGATATTGAGGCCCTATTGAGGATTACGAGCTGTGCGGGTGAAATGTCGCTAGCCCATAATATCTTAAGGGGGGGATATGTGATAAAGAAGCCTCTAGTGAGCATATGGAAGTAGAAGAAAAGAATGATTTTACCTTTAAGAAAAGTGACATCCCTGCAGTACACATGTTTCAGCGTTTGCCAAGAGAAAGCAAGCACAGAGAAACTGAAGCTAGGCTGCCACACCCAAGCTCTGCTGACGTAGTAGCAAGCTTGGAACCTAATTACAGACACCTATCCAGAGAGGCAGAGACACGGCTCAGAGAGCAGGAATATAAACCCTGGCTAGAGAGAGAGTCAGGAGGAGGAGAAGGAGAACAAGGAAGAGACAGGATGACGACAGCACTCGAGAGGCAACACAGGAGGAGACACAGCTGGAGAAGTGGAGGTGAAGCAATCAGAGCAGAAGGGGAGAAGAGACGGAGCTGGAGAAGCGTGCTCAGAGTGAGAGAGCAGAGAAACCCTCAAACCCCAGTGCCGGATAGAAAGGTTCAGAGAGTTCAGAGGTGGGAGCCCAGGAGTCTACAAAGCCCAGCCTGGAACAGGGAACCGAGGCAGAGCTCCAGGGAGGAACTCAAACAAGGGAACCAGAGAGTGTTTCCCCAAAGCTGGAGAGAGATTGCTGAACAGAGCCAGAGAGGAGTCTGCACAACCTCAGGTACCTGTAATCCCTATCACATAGAGCTGTGCTCAAAGGAAACACAGGAAACCTTAGGGGGGAGTTACCCTAAGATGTATGATAGTAGCTTGAAGCAAAACACTGCAGTTCAGGAGTTGGAGGAAATGCAAGTGGACTTTAATGAGAATGATTAATCTGAAGTTCCTATGGACTGTACGCTGTGTTTAGCAGATGACATAGAATCCCTTTGCTAAATGTATATTGGAGAGCTGAGTGAAGACAAAGGAAAAGAGAATAGTTTTCTTTGTTGAAGAAAGTTGCTATGTTTTTTCTTTATCTGTTATACGTGATAAACAGTTGCATTTTTGAGTAAAGAATGTGAAGCTCAGCCAGCATATTTGTGTCAATAACCTTGAGCAAACAACTGAAAAATTATCCTGATACAATCTGCATTGAACCTTTTGTTTGGGGAATAAATTTTGTCATCTTTGCCTTTACCACTGGTTTCACGACTATTCCTTATTAGAGGGCAAAAGAACTACCATTCCCAGCAGGCTTAGCTGGAGCTAAATGGTTTATCCCACCTTCTATAAGGAGAACATAATGGCAACCCTAACCCTCTAAGCCTGAGGCGGAGGGCTGGGGCATGACAATATATATATACATACACACACACACACACACACACACTGGGTGGCCCAAAAAAAAGTGAGAACATCTTGTAAATTAAAAGCTTAAATATTTTACTTATTTACCTTTTTTAGCTGTATAACGTCTTTATTTTGACAATTTCTGGTCACCATCTTTTTTTTTTTTAAATTTGTCAATCGTTTACATCTGTCTTTTTGAATTTTTAGAAAACTTATATGCTACGAGATGTTCTCACTTTTTTGGGCCACCCTGTATGTATATGTATGGCTCAATATTCTAAAGGCATTTACATGGTATACTGACCTGTAAACCATGTAAATACCACTGAATGGGATGTTCAACAGCACTAACACAGCTAGCACTGCTGAATATCTCCAGCTAAAGCTTCTATATGCCCTAATGCTAACCGCTCAGAATTGGGTTGTGTCGTGGGCTTTCTCGGATGTGTCATGGGTTGCAACAGTCACTAACTGGGGAGCGGCGATATTGCATTGCTACCCAGCAGGGCCAGCCTGTCCATTGAGCGAGAATGTTTTTTGCACAGGGTACCACATTTCAGGGGGCCCCACGCAAAGAACATTCTGCTTTAAAAGTAAATTTAAAAAAAAAACTGGCTGCCCCCCCCCCCACCCCCGGTCTTCTCTCCCTGCATCAGTCCCTTCGGCGCGGCTTTCAGAGCCGCAAAGGGAGAGTTTCCCTTTCGCGACTCTGTTAAGCCCGCCAGGACTGATGGTAAACGGGAAATGCCCGTATCCCATCAGCCCCGGCAGGCTTAACAGAGCCGCGAGGGAGAAACTCTCCCTTCGCGGCTCTGAAAGCCGCACCGAAGGGACTGATGCAGGGAGGGAGGGCTCTGCCTGGCAGGGAAGAGGTTGAGGGACACTCAATTCTGCCACTGCCTTGGCGGCAGCAGCCAGTTTTTTTTTTAATTTTAAACTTTCCCGGGGCTGATGGGGGGGAGGGTGGTTAGGACTGGTAATGGGGGGGAGCTAAGACTGAAAATGGGGTGATGGGGTATTAGGACTGGAAATGGGCTGATGGGGGGTTAGGACTGGTAATGGACTATGAGGGGGACTAGGACTGGAAATGGGCTGATTGGGGGGTTAGAACTTGAAGTGGGCTGATGGGGTTAGGACTGGTAATGGGCTAGGGGGGTAAGACTGAAAATGGGGTGATGGGGATTAGGACAAAGTGGGCTGATGGTGGGCTTAGGACTGGTAATGTGCTTTGGGGGGGCTAGGACTGGTAATGGGTTGGGGGGGTTGCTAGGACTGGAAATGGGCTGAGTAGAAGGGGAGGTTTGAACTGCAAATAGCTGATGTGGATGGGGGCTTGGAATAGAAATGGGCTGATGGAGGGGCTAGGATAGGACTGGAAATGGGCTGTTGGGGAGCTAAGATTGGAAATGGGCTGTGGTGGGGGCTTGGATTGAAATGGACTCATGGAGGGGCTAGAACTGGAAGTAGGCTCATGGGGGGCTTGGATTGGAAATGGGCTGAGTGGAGGGGAGCTAGGATTTGACATGGGCTGACGGTGGGGCTAGGAAAGGACTAGATATGAGCTGATGGAGGGACTCGGATAGGACTGGAAATGGATGGGGGAGCTAGGGCTGGAAATTGGCTGATGGGGGGCTAGGACTAGAAATGGGCTGATGTGGGGACTAGAAGGGAGCAGATGCTGGGTGGGTACTGGAACTAGAAGGGAGCTGATATAGGGGGAGGATTAGAATGGGATGGGGCTGGGAGAGTGAAATGGAGAGGGGAAAAATATTTTGTGTGGGAGGAAAGAAAAATCTACAATTGGCTGAGTATTGGGAGAGTACGTGGGGATTGAGGATGGGGGGGTAAAATTTGAGTGGATGAAATAGGAATGAGGAAAGAGCAAAAGGAGACAGATTAGTATGTTAAAGCAGATGTAGAGAGAGAATGGAAAAAAACTAGAAGAGAGAAGAAAGGACAAATGGACAGCAGACGATGGAGAGTTAGCAGAAGACACAAAGAAAACAGAAGAAAGTAGCTGGAGCAATTGCAACTGAAAAAAAATGCACAAAAGGTAGAAAGATCTCTCTTTATTTTGAATTTATTAACTGGAATATGTCAGCTCTGGGAAATGTGCATCATTAACGTCTGCACTTTGTTTAGTACAAGAGGAAATTAATTTATAGTTTTATTTCTACAATGTTGTTGTACATTCCAAGTTTGGCTTTTGGGGTTCCCAGTTTAATTATTGTCTTCCTGTTTCTAAATTGTGATTCCTTGTTTGGTGATGGTCTATGTCAGTGATGGCTAACCTTTTTGAGCCCGAGTGCCCAAACTGCCGCACAAAACCAAAGAATTTCCTCAAAGTGCCAGCACGTCATTTGCATAAGTGGTCTTATTTGCATAAACATTTGCATAATGTTACCATACACTAACTTTTAGTAAACATGTCTCTTAATGAGTGTATGGATAAAGAAAGACTAAAAGATTTCTACATTACTATAATCCAGTGCCAACCGCCAGGCACATTAGGAACTACTACAAACGCTGCCCATTTAGAACCCATAGCAAACCCGCCGTATCCTGACAGCATTACCAGGACTCACAAAGCACCATACCCTACCTATCAAAAGGCAACACTGCAAATATTAAACCAATACATTTCAGAGAATACTGGGGAAAGAGAACAAGTGGCAACGTCAAATAGGAATTTCCTCTTGTACCAAACAAAGCGCAGATGTTAATGATGCACATTTCCCAGAGCTGACATATTCCAGTTAATAAATTCAAAATAAAGAGATATCTTTCTACCTTTTGTGCATTTTTTTTTCAGTTGCAATTGGTCCAGCCACCTTCTTCTGGTTTCTTCATGTTTTCTGCTAACTCTCCATCGTCTGCTGTCCATTTGTCCTTTCTTCTCTCTTCTAGTTTTTTTTCCATTCTCTCTCTCTCTCTCTCTCTACATCTGCTTTAACATACTAATCTTTCTCCTTTTGCTCTTTCCTCATTCCTATTTCATCCACACAAATTTTACCCCTCCATCCTCAATCCCCAATTACTCTCCCAATACCTGGCCAATTGTAGATTTTTCATCCCTCCTACACAAAATATTTTCCCCTCTCCATTTTACTCTCCCAGCCCCATCCCATTCTAATCCTCCCCCAACATCAGCTCCCTTCTAGTTCCAGTCTCACCCAGCATCCATTCCCTTCTAGTCCCTGCATCAGCCCATTTCCAGTCCAAGTCCCTTCATCAGCTCATTTTCAATCCTAGCCCCCCCATCAGCCCATTTCTACTCATTTCCTAGCCCCACCATCAGCCCATGTCAAATCATAGCTCCCCTCCACTCAGCCCAATTCCAGTCCAAGCCCCCCATGAGCCTACTTCCAGTTCTAGCCCCTCCATGAGTCCATTTCAATTCAAGCCCCCACCACAGCCCATTTCCAATCTTAGCTCCCCCCAACAGCCCATTTCCAGTCCTATCCTAGCTGTTCCATCAGCCCATTTTCAGTCCTAGCTCCCTTCCCTCACAGCCCATTTCCATTCCAAGCCCCCTCCCCATCAGCTATTTGCAGTTCAAGCCTCCCCTTCCACTCAGCCCATTTCCAGTCCTAGCAACACCCCAACCCATTACCAGTCCTAGCCCCCCGTCAATCAACTTCCAGTCCTAACCCCCATCACCCCATTTTTAGTTTAAGCCCCCCCCTATAACCCTTTACCAGTCCTAACCCCCCATCAGCCCATTTCCAGTCAGCCCCCCATAGCCCATTGCCAGTCCTAAACCCCCCCCATCAGCCCACAGCCCATTACCAGTCCTAACCACATCAGCCCACCTCAAGTCCTAGCCCCTCCCCATCAGCCCATTTCCTGTCCTAGCCCCCCCCATAACCCATTATCAGTCCTACACCCCCATCAGCCCACTACCAGTCTTAACCCCCCCCATAGCCCATTACCAGTCCTAACCCCCCATCACCCCATTTCCAGACAGCCCTCATCAGCTCATAGCCCATTGCCAGCCCTCATCAGCCCACAGCCCATTGCTAGTCTTAACTCCCCCCCATAGCCCACTGCGTCTTAACCCCCCTCCCCAGCCCACTGCCAGTCTTAACCCCCCCTCCCTAGCCCATTGCCAGTCTCAACCCCCCTCCCTCCCTCCCTCCCTAGCCCATTGCCAGTCTCAACCCCCCTCCCTCCCTAGCCCATTGCCAGTCTCAACCCCCCTCCCCCCCTCCCTAGCCCATTGCCAGTCTTAACCTCCCTCCCTCCCTAGCCCATTGCCAGTCTTAACCTCCCTCCCTCCCTCCCTAGCCCATTGCCAGTCTCAACCCCCTCCCTCCCTCCCTAGCCCATTGCCAGTCTCAACCCCCCTCCCTCCCTAGCCCATTGCCAGTCTCAACCACCTCCCTCCCTCCCTCCCTAGCCCATTGCCAGTCTCAACCCCCCTCCCTCCCTAGCCCATTGCCAGTCTTAACCTCCCTCCCTCCCTAGCCCATTGCCAGTCTTAACCTCCCTCCCTCCCTCCCTAGCCCATTGCCAGTCTCAACCCCCTCCCTCCCTCCCTAGCCCATTGCCAGTCTCAACCCCCTCCCTCCCTCCCTAGCCCATTGCCAGTCTCAACCCCCTCCCTCCCTCCCTCCCTAGCCCATTGCCAGTCTCAACCCCCCTCCCTCCCTAGCCCATTGCCAGTCTTAACCTCCCTCCCTCCCTAGCCCATTGCCAGTCTTAACCCCCCTCCCTCCCTCCCTAGCCCATTGCCAGTCTTAACCTCCCCTCTCTCCCTCCCTAGCCCATTGCCAGTCTTAACCCCCCTCCCTCGGCTCATGGCAATAAAAAAAAAAAAAAGCTGCCCGCTGCCGCCGCGGCGGCATGGAGTGTCCCGCGGGGCTCCCTCTGCCCGGCGGGACTCTCCCGGCGCTGCTCAGCCCCTCTCTGCCGGCTTGCAGAGACGCGAAGGGAGAGAGAGTGTCTCCCTCGCGTCTCTCTTAAGCCCGCAGGGGCAGATGGGAAATTTCCCATCAGCCCCTGCGGGCTTAACAGAGACGCGAGGGAGACTCTCCCTTCGCATCTCTGCAAGCCGGCAGAGAGGGGCTGAGCAGCGCCGGGAGAGTCCCGCCGGGCAGAGGGAGCCCCGCGGGACACTCCATGCCGCCGCGGCGGCAGCGGGCAGCTATTTTTTTTTTTTAATGTGCGACCTTCCCGCGTGCCAGCTGCAAGGCCTTCGCGTGCCACAGCTGGCACGCGTGTCATAGGTTCGCCATCGCTGGTCTATGTTCTGCATGTGTAACTGAGCTGAGGAATTCTGTTTATGTAATTCCTATTTGACATTGCCACTTGTTCTCTTTCCCCAGTAGGTCATGTATTGTTATTCTCTGAAATGTATTGGTTTAATATTTGCAGTGTTGCCTTTTGTTAGGTAGAGTATGGTGCTTTGTGAGTCCTGGTAGTGCTGTTATGATACGGCAAGTTTGCTATGGGTTCTAAGTGGGCAGTGTTTGTAGTAGTTCCTAATGTGCCTGGCGGTTGGCACTGGATTATAGTAATGTAGAAATCTTTTAGTCTTTTTTTTATCCATACACTCATTAAGAGGCATGTTTACTAAAAGTTAGTGTATGGTAACATTATACAAATATTTATGCAAATGAAGCCCCATATGCAAATGAGGCCCTGCACCGAGTCTCCGCATATGGCCGCGCACCCTCCTTGGGCCGCCCTTCTACCCGGCTAGCATCTGCAGGTAAAACTAGGCGAAGCAAAAGCTGCCCTAGTTTTACCCATGGGAACTAACTGGGTAGTGGTGCAATATTGATGCTACCTGGTTAGCTTCTGCAGTGGTGGAGGCTGTGCAGTGATCCTGGATATTCAATGCCATGGCCGCATATGACCCCGGCATTGAATGTCTGGTGATAGAGGTTGGCAGCAACAGCTATGTGCCGTAGCTTCATTTGTAACAAAAAATCAATCATACGTTCCGCCAACCCACATAACAATACAAAACCATGAAATCACAATAAAAAATGAAATAAGATACTTAGGTGTCATACTAGATACACACCTTACGATGAATACCCACATAAGAAACACGATAAAGAAAGTCTACTTCAAACTTAAAATACTCAAGCAACTACGTCCACTGGTATATTTTCAAGATTTCATTAATATAATACAGCAGGCAACCATAACCCCGCATTTTGACTTTTCCAATCTAATTCTCTTAGGCATAACGAAACAAAACATCAAAAGAATACAACTAGCACAGAACGCAGCAGCCAGAATTGTAATGAATGTAAATTCACTCCAGCATATTACCCCAATATTAGCATCCCTGCATTGGCTGCCAATACAAAGCAGGATAATATATAAGACTGTAATAACCACATTTAAAACCCAAAATGGCATGGCGCCAACCCCATTAAGCAAACTTATATGTAAGGAGACACAAAAAGTCTCCCACAGAAAAGGACACTCAAATAAATTAAAGACACCAAATGACTTTATAAAAGCAAACAAACAAACTAATAACAGAGCATTCTCACATGCGGCCCCCATCATTTGGAACTCCATCCCAGAGGACCTACGCTCATCAACAGAAATTATAGAACTCCGTAAAAAACTGAAAACCTGGGGGGCGGAGCCTGATGTCCAGCGGGATGGTCGCATAACGCTGAGGCTCCCGAGAGGCCTACGCAGAATCCTGAATTAACACCGGACATTTTTGAATTTCTGCTCTGATCTTGCCGGGTCACATTGGTGAGATGGCGGGGACCAAACCTACGCGCCTGGAATTTGGATCTCCAGCGGCTACTCACGGCAAACGCTCCAAAACTGAACCCCCGTCCCCGCAGAAGGGGCTGGCTCTATGCGAGGGCCCCGAAATGCAGCAGGAGATCCTCGCAGAGATCAGAGGGGTTAAAGACCTCGTGCAGTCAAACGGGGAAGCACTCCGAGCGCTGCGGGAAGACCTTGGTGTATTGCAAGGCAGGCTAGAGGGGCTCTCCTCGCGTCAGGACAAAATGGAGAGCATATTAGACTCCCATGCGGTCCGGCTGTCCAAACTCGACAAAGTAGAACGTCAGGTGCGGGCCTTGCAGAAAGAAGTGGAAGATGGCAATAATAGAGCGCGCCGCAATAACCTACGACTAGTGGGCATACCGGAGGGAGCGGAATCGGGAGACATGAAGGAGTTTCTATATAAAATCCTCCCTTCTCTGCTCCAAATCACCTTTACCAAGGAATTGGAGATCGATCGCGCTCATCGTGTACCCACCAACATAACGCTCAACAGGAAGACCCCGCGGCCTATCATCTTTCGACTTTTGAGATATCAACAAGTGGAGCAAATTCTCAGCGCCTCCCGGGCAAAGGGCCATATGGAGTTTGAGAGCCATAAGATCTCCTTCTATCCTGACTTGGCTAAACCCACGGTTGATCGCCGAAAGCGCTTTCTGGAATTCCGGCCGAGGCTTCAACAATTACAAGCACGCTATGGCCTGATGTACCCGGCCAAGCTCCGAGTCACGCTACACAATCAGACAAGAACATTTGAGGACCCTGATCTACTAGCGGAGTTTTTGGATGCTAAAGAAGCCGACTTGATGCGCTGATTTCCAGAGTGTTCCTACCAGCGTTCTCATATCCGCTGTACCCGCCATTTTAGATTTGCCACGGTTCAGCGAAGAGTCTGGCGAGGGCGGTTTGTTGCCTTATTTTGATGATATTTGTGACCCGACTCCATCTACCCAGAGTAGCTTCGATGAATATCAGAGACAGTGTTAATTATGGACTCTGGTGTTTCTTTCTTTTTTTTTTTTTCATGTCTTTATCTTCCTCTCTTGGGCCTCCTCCCGCAGACATATGGTCGCCATATTCATTGGGGGTTTTGCTTCTTCTCTAAGTTACTTTGATACAAGCTTTTCAATATGGGGTGTATTGGCCAGCATACTTGGTGATTATGTCATTGCTGTACAGATTCTGCTTCTGTTGTATGTTTTCAAGCGCCCTTACCTAAAATGTCTCTTACTGATTGATGGCACCATGTAAGATTTTATCATTGAACGTAAAAGGCATCAATAATCCGATAAAACGGAAGAAAATCCTGAGCTATCTAAGTCATGAAGCTGCGGACCTGATTTTCCTCCAAGAAACGCATTTAAATTCGAAGGAAACTCTTAAACTCAATGTTAAACCTTACATGGTGGCCGCCTATTCCCCAGCCGTTTCTAAGAAATGTGGGGTTGCCATACTGGTTAGGAAATCTCTGCATGCTACTATCATTGCGACTAGCTCAGATACAGCTGGCAGATGGTCCAGGGCTCACCTCAAGATAGGTAACCTGGAAATTACATGTATATGCCTTTATGCTCCTAATGTTGATGACCCTGCCATTTTTGCTACCATTGCTCAGGTTGCGCAGGCCTCTGCTAATACCTCATTGATAATCGGGGGGGATTTCAATTTAGTTCTTGATCCCCTGATTGACAAACAGCCGCCTAGGACGAGTGGTCCCCCCAAGAGTCACACTACGCTTACCTCTATGATCAAAGATCTTGCTTTAGTCGATTTATGGAGGTTACTACATCCCAATGAGCTTGACTTTACCTTCTTCTCTTCCCCTCATAAATCCCAGTCTCGCATAGATTTCTTTCTTATATCAAAACTGTTAGTTCCACAGGTAGACACTGCAAAGATTCACTCCCAACATATCTCAGATCACGCTGCTATTTCTTTTCAATTACACACCACTGCGCCCCAGGGGAATTCGGGGGCCTGGTTCTTTGATAGAGCTCTATTAACTCAACCAGAGTTCCAGTTAGAAATTCGAGCAGCCATACAGGACTACTTTCACTTTAATCTACCCCAGGACACTGCAAATTGGGCTTGGTGGGAGGGTTTTAAAGCGGCCATTCGGGCAACGATCACTAGTTATCAAATTCGCCTGCGGAAACAGCGTAAACAGCAACTCCTTATACTAGACCAACAAATCAAAGCAGGCGAACGAGTTCTAACTTCACGTAATGACCCATGCGTCTTAGTTCGCTTACAGCGTCTCCGTTTTCAATATAATGCAATCCTTTCAACTGCAGCTTCTCAGAGTATTGCACTTCAGCAAGGGACATACTACCGTGAAAGCAACCGAGCCGGTCGACTTTTAGCCAACGCCTTGAAAGGTCAAAAAGAAGCCAAACGCGTAGCGGCCCTTCGCGCCCCACAGGGAGGGGACATACTGACCACAGACTCCGATATCGTAGAACTTTTTCGGGATTTCTATACCCGTCTATATCAATCTGAATGTGAGTTCTCATCCGAGACCTTCGAGCGCTTGTTTTCTGGTATTCAGCGGCCGACCCTTTCTGAAGCTGATAGGGATGCGCTGGATGAACCCTTCTCTACTTCAGAGATCCATTCTGCCCTAAAACGAACAGCCTCGGGTCGAGCCGCTGGGCCTGATGGTCTCCCGACAGAATTCTACAGAACGTTCAGTGCAGATTTAGTTCCCTACTTAAAACTTTACTTTACTGCCCTTGCGGTAGATACATCCTCTTTGGGATCCTTTTCTGCAGCTAATGTGGTAGTTTTTGAGAAGAAAGAAGGCAGAGACCCGCTGCTAATCGCCAACTACCGTCCAATCTCCCTACTTAATGCCGATTATAAGATCTTCGCAACGATCTTGGCCACCCGGCTATCTGACAGGATGGCCACCTTAGTCCATCCCGACCAATGTGGTTTTATACCCGGCCGCTCCACCGCTGACAATGCTCGGACCTTGTGCCATGTGCTATTCAGTGCTGCCAATTTAGACCACCCATGGGTGGGTCTTTCTCTAGATGCTGAAAAAGCCTTTGATCGTTTGGAATGGCCCTTCTTATTTGCAGTTCTCCGATGGTATGGCTTTGGGGAGGGCTTCCTCCGATACCTCCAAGTCATGTATTCTCAACCCGTTGCCAGTATTTGTGTAAATGCCATTAAGTTTACCTTATCAGAATATAGAAAGACTAGGGGACATGCAATGAAGCTACAGGGTAAACTATTTAAGACTAATAAAAGAAAATATTTTTTCACTCAACGTGTAATCAAACTCTGGAATTTGTTACCGGAGGATGTAGTAAAGGCTGTTAGTGTAGCTGGGTTTAAAAAAGGTTTGGACAAGTTCCTGGAGGAAAGGTCCATAAACCATTATTAAGAAGGGACCCAGGATATCAATGCTTGAACCAATACAAGCATTGTGGAACCTGTGTCCCTTGGGGAAACTGCTAGGTACGTATGACCTAGATTGGCCACTGTTGGAAACAGAATACTGGGCTTGATGGACCTTGGTCTGACCCAGTATGGCATATCTTATGTTCTTATGTTCTTATAAGTCTCGGCCTTTTAATCTTCAAAGAGGCACGCGTCAAGGTTGCCCCCTATCACCAATGCTCTTTGATCTAGCTCTTGAACCCCTCGCCCTCCTTATTAGACAGTCCGCACGTATTCGAGGTGTCCCCTTCAGTCACAGAGAGATTAAACTCTCTGCATATGCAGATGACCTTATGCTCTTTGTATCCCTTGATTCGGTCCCGGCTGTCTTGGACCTGATTGACGGATACTCGCAATTATCGGGCTATAAAATAAACTGGACCAAATCCGTAGCATTCCCACTGAACCGCTGGGTACATGAGGCTGACATGCAGGCCTTTCCTTTCCTTTGGCAATCCCGCATGGTGAAATATCTTGGCGTCCACTACTGTTCTCCTTTAGAAGACACTATTAGTTTTAATGCCAAGGAGGTAGTCTCCAAAGTCCGTGAGCTCACAAATCGGTGGTCTCCCTTATCCCTTACATGGTGGGGCCGCCTAGAAACCGTCAAAATGATGATAGTCCCCAAAGTGAACTATATTTTAGAAATGCTGCCCTGTTTCCTCCCGCTACATACCTACAAAGACATAGAGGGCCTTCTCGTCCGTTATCTCTGGCAGGGAAAACCACCAAGAGTAGCTAAACAAAAACTACAGTCTGTGAAGGAACTAGGGGGTACCCGCTTCCTGATTTTCTTAGATATCATCAAGCCTTCCTACTTAAACAAGGTGCCCAATGGCTAGCTGCATCAACAGACAACAGACCAGTTTGGCTTGACATTGAAGAGGAGCTAAGTAGCCCAATTCCGTTGACCCATCTCCCCGGCATGTCCCATCAAGTAGACACACGCCATCCCCCAATGATTGTCGATACTCTTGCGGCCTTTAACACTCTCATTCGGTCACTGGGTCCCACTGTTTGTCCTCTAGACAGACTCCCGCTGTGGAATAACCCCAGAATTCAAGTCCTAAATAAAACGATCGCATGGAAACCCTGGTACTCTAGGGGGATCTGGACACCCCAACAACTCTTCTCTGCAGCTCGTTGGAAGACCTTTTCTGATTTACAGAAGGAATTTGCGTTGCCAGCGAAACATTACTTTCAATTGATGCAGCTCCAACACTGCCTCAAAAGTGCTCAAATCCTGCCGCCCTCTGCCCCTACTGAGGACGGGCTATTAGAACTAATTCACTCTTTTAGTAGTACGCAAGGGGTAGCCTCTAACTTCTATAAATTATTATGCCAGGGTACCGATACTGCTACCTGTAGAGCTCAACAAGCCTGGGAACGCGAACTGCAAACCACTTTAACCCCTGCGCAATGGAGCGTTTTCTGGAGCAAAGTGGTGCGGGTTTCCAGATCTGCCTCTGTAACCCAAACTCTCTTCTTTTTTGCACACAGATGCTTTTATACTCCAGAAAAAATAGCTAAATGGAACACAACTGCTAGGGCCCAGTGTTGGTCTTGCCATACTGCTGTGGGAACCCTCGCTCATGTTCTTTATGAATGTCCTCAACTGCAGGTTTACTGGGGGCGGGTCTGGGGTCGTATTCAATCTATCTTACACCTCCACGAGCCTCTTTCTTGGAAGATTGTGGGACTCCGCTCAGTGGCGGAGGTCCCCTCTCTTCCTAAGAGGGGTCGCTTTCTCCTTGATTTCATGCTGGGTATAGCCATATGTTTAATCACAAGGAATTGGAAGGATAGCTCTCGAATTACTGCCAATGAATGGTGGAACCTCGTCTGCTTATATAGTAAATATGAGCAGATATCTCGGAGAGCTATTCCCCATATCCAAACTCACTTTCGCCTGTCTAAATGGCAGATGCTCAATGATTATGTACACTCTGCTCACTGCTCAGACATGTCTGCTTAATGTATACTTATCATGTTTCAGATCACCGTTCGGTTTTATACCATAATAATGTCAGTACACGCCCGTTTTCGGGAATGATTAGTTTCTAGAGAAGAAGCAGGGGGGAGGGGGGTGGTAGGGGTTTACTTTGGTGTATGTATCACATTTTATGTATGTATTTGTCTTTTAAGCTGTATGTCTTCCTTTCCTTTGTTGTTATAAAACGTAAATAAAGCATTAAAAAAACAAACAAACTGAAAACCTATCTCTTCACCTTGCATTACAATACCATAGCTAATCCACTGATCATCCCAGAAAAAGGCTAAAACACGCTCAAACGAATAAAGCTAAACCTCATAACTCAACAGATACTACATTTACTTGTAAATAACGACGACTCAATCCAATAGAGCTTACAACTCTGAAATTGTAAATAGTTATTAACCTTTGTTCTTGTTCCATAATGTATCTATAATGTATTTGTTCTTGTTCCATAATGTATCTAACCATTATATTGTTCTGTTATGTATTTAAGCATTACACTGTTTATTGTCAAAAAATTGTTCCATGTAAAAACAAGCTCTTGCTTTGTTGACTGTTGTTCAATTGTGAACCGCACCTGAACTCCGGAAGATGCGGGATATAAATGATTGTTAAATAAATAAATAAATAGCCATCCCAATTGAATATAGGTCAGATACTACACATATATTAGCATTCTTAGAGGTGGAGAATTGGTGAAGCTGGGATGGTACTGGCACTTATATGTATATCTTACAAAATATATGCGTAAGCACTGATTTTTTCCAGCACATAATCACACAAAGTTACTCCTGCCTTGGAGGAGATATAACTTTGTGAGAGAACATTGATATAGGCTATTTTGTAAAGTCACATATGCACATATTTTGCCTTTATGAAACAGGTGTAATATCTGTGTCTATGAGGTGCCACATGCAGACTCTTAATCCTTCTGCCCCCTGGTCTCCCCTGCTCCTACCCCCATTGCCACCCCTCTCTTGCACCTGTAGTGGTTACAATACCATTAAAACAGCAACAAAGCATTTACTCAAAGTCTCTGATGCTGCGTTGCTGTTCATGCTCACTTTAAACATCCTCTTTTATCCCCCTTGATGCAGACTTCCTGTTTGCATGGGGACAGAAGCAATAGTAGCTCTGTTTTTAGAACATGCAATCTCCGATGCAAAATGCAATGTGTGCCTTTGAGTCAGTCCTGACTCCTGGCGACCCAGAAGCTCCTGGGTTTTCTTGGCAGTGTCACTGGAAGTAGATTGCCAGGCCTTTCTTCTGAGGTAATGGAGGGTTAAGTGACTTGCCCAAGGCCACAAGGAGTGCTAGTGAGAATTAAACCCTAGTTGCTTGGTTACCAAGACAGTGTTCTAACCACTAGGCTACTCCTCCACTCCTGCAATCTCCGATAAAGGTCTTGAAATGGACTCCAGCAAAGTTGCTGCTGAACTCAGGAGGTCCATACCAAGGGGCCTCAAGACTCGTCAGTGTTTCTTGGGCTTCATCAACTATTATAGGTGATTCATCCAGAACATTTCTAAGGCAACGGCTCCTCTTATGGTGCTGACACAGAAAGGTCCACAAGAACTGCTGGAACCTGAAGGTTCCTGAAGCCTTTGAGAAGTGTGAAAGGGATTTTCCCTCTGCAATTGTAGTAGGTGAGCTAAACCCATTCAAGCCATTCACTCCAGAGGTAGACACATCAAAAGCTGAAAATGGGGCAGTTTTATCATAAAGACGGGACGTCAAAGTTCTGTTCCACACTCTTGGCTACTTTTAATAGAAATTTCCCCTTATCAAGCGCAATTATGATTAGGGAAACTGTTAAATGATCATTTTCAAGAGGGCCTTGGAAGAGCTGAGGCATTTGCTAGAAGTTGTCACCTTTCCAATCACAGTCCTGACTACATGAATCTATTATTTTATATTGAGGTCACTCAACAGGCCCATTGGGCCATGTTTTTTTGTTTAAAGAACATCAAATCTGATGCACATTCTCAACTGTTCACCTCTGAGTCAACCAGGGGCCCATCATACCTTCTCTTAAGATTGTTGCAAATATTTGGAATTGTTGAATAAAATTTCCCAAGAATCCTATGGTGTGGGCTCTGGGGTCCTGTTCCTACTCATCATATCTTCATCCCTCGTGCTTGCCAAATAGGGACAAAATTCCAAGTTGTCCAGCCGTCCGAGGATTCATAAGGCTTCCGGTCTTTCTAGAGCATTCTGGAAGCCCTCATTGTAAAAAGAGAATGTGCATCTTTTGTTTTGGTCTGCCCTGTGTATACTAGAACTAAGATTCCTTGTTACCATACATGTGGCCTCTTGCAGCATCTTCCTGTGTCATTGAAGCTGTGGCTTCCTTTCCACTTGACAACAGTGATCATAACATTTGATTTAATAAATGAAGAAAGAACAGCAAGGAAATCTACTGCGCTAGCATTTAATTTGGGGGGGGGTTAATTTTGGTTTTTTTATATAATGTTGTGTTTCTTGTGCCAGTCATTCATTTTTAGCATTCTCAAGTTATCTTGATAACACTGATAAAATGTGATAGAAAAAAAAAGAAAAGAAAAAATATCATCTAGCTGAAACGTTAAAACCCAATTAAAGTGTCAGGTAAATTAAAATTTCTCTTCTTTATGAACTGCTTAAATCTGCTTTGTCTTTATTTCAAAAACTATATTTTTCTACCCTAAATACACATCTTCCAGGTGTGGCCTGGCTGTGTGTTGCCATGCGGAGCAGGATCTGACCTTGACTATGGGGCCCCCAATGTAGAGGATGCTGCAGAGGCAGCATTAAGAGGCCCTGGAGAGAGAAAAGCCCCAGACATCACCTAGTGGCAGCAGCTAGTGCATCAGTTCCATATTATTGCCATCCAGAGGCAGCTGCAATCTATGACCTCTTGTCTAAGGATTGTCGCTTGACAAAATTTCTTATGCGGTCCCTTACCAGAGCAGCAAATCTGTTGAAAGCATATGTTAAACGCTCCAATGCTAAACTGAGAGATTACGATATATGTAAGCAACAAGGTTTCAGACTGAAGTGGGGCTATGGGTCAGGCCTTAACATGCCTGATCCTTACGCACCCTTTTGCATCAATGACCTTTAAACATCGCTTTTACTCTGTTTCTTTAGAAATTACGAAACACAGCACATATAATCTGCAATCAGTGCATCCGAACGGTTTAAATGCACAAATAGACTGGAATGTATGTGCCTGATCTCAATTAGGCGAGATAGATATCCAAATGCATTGGGCAACGTCCCCGTGTTGAAGACTGCACCATTCCGACCAATGTTCTAGTAAGTGTTCACTATAACTTGTGGTGTTTGACCACTGATTAGTGAGATATATCCGTTGGAAGGTATCCTAGTGACGAATCGCATAAAGATATAATAATTGCTAAAAATAAGGACATACACAGTCAACCCACAAGAGCGGGGTTTATTTTGCGAAATTAGTGAGTTGTCACGTATGATTGGACTCGTGAAGTTCATTAAATGAAGACGTTTGTTCAGGTGCGTTACTCTGTTTCATAATTTCTAAAGAAACAGAGTAAAAGCGACGTTAAAAGGTCATTGATGCAAAAGGGTGTGTAAGGATCAGGCATGTTAAGGCCTGACCCATAGCCCCACTTCAGTCTGAGACCTTGTTGCTTACATATATCGTAATCTCTCAGTTTAGCATTGGAGCGTTTAACATATGTTTTCAAGGATTGTCGCTGACATGACTGGGCTAAATGAGTTGTGTGGGGATAGAAAACTGAGGGAAAACACCCTAGAAAGTCTGAAATGAGGGCTTATGGAGCTGCAGCCCTCAGGACGTTGGTTCCAGTTATGCTGGGCATTCAGAGGAACAAGAGGATACTGTCAAGCCAGAAAACTCTAAAACCTTCAAACCTATAAACCGTAACATACATATCTCTTCCCTAAAGCTACTAACCTACAAATCCAATTATGTCATTTTCAGGAGCAGTTGCAAATTGAAGGTAGAAAAAATTTGAACCACACTGTTTATAAATGACTTAGAGTGAATGCGGCTTACTTTATGCATATCTGTTTCTTGTAATTATATTTTGCTTTCCTCAAATATGCTTATCTGTTCCCTACAGCTGAAATAAATAGCTTTAGTATCTCTTGGGTAGGTTATGTCCAATATAAAAGCCTATGAGGAAAATTTTCAATTGGGCTCCTAACTGCAAATATACTCTGAAACTCTCAAACTGAAACTGAAACTCTGAAAACTTTTCCCTCATTGAGGGGACTGACACTAATGTGGGGGGAATTGTAGATACTCAGGTATTCAGGTTTGCTTGATGGGGATTGTGATGTGGCAATGTTGTTATGGTATTTTGTAAACCACCCAGAAAGCTGCTGCATATGGTGGGATAGACACATTTTAAAATCAATACATACATATATAGTTTAAAATATGCTCAAAACAGTGATTTTCATACATAAGACACTCGTGCACATTGAGTTTGACAAATGTGGGTAAATGCATCTTTGTACACGCAGCTGTAATAAAACGTGGATATAGAGGTAGGTATGTTAGTGACATTTTATTTATTTTATTTATTTATTTACATTCTCTTATATACCGCGCTATTCTGCATCAGTGCGGTTTACATTGAACAAACTGAAATTACATTGAACAGGGCATTATAAATTGGAGATAACTATTTTACAGGGAACATGGGCTATGGACATGCCCTCCATGTACATGCAGTTTGAAAATAGAACACCTCTTTTCTTGGGCTGACAATTTTGTACACGTTTTTTCACCTACTGAATGAGATGTGGGGGGTGAGCCCTGAGGGGCTCTCGCTTCTGTCTACAAGGGTTTCTCTGGTGACAGTGGCAGGTGGAGGGTTTGACTGGGGCAATACACTTGTCGAACCATAACGCATGTGTCGTAAGGCAGGCTCACGGAGAACAGAAACCTCCCATGGAGCAGAAGGTATAAATCTCTCTCGATCTTGATTTACAGTATGATTATAGACTGTGAAAGTGGGGCCTCACGATTCTTCTGATTTTTTGGGTTTTAAGCAGGACGTGTCAGAAAAGTTACCACAGGGATAAATGGCCTGTAGCGGCAAAGCGTTCATAACATCGCTTTTGATCCTACGATGTTGGCTTTTCCTATCATTGTGAAGCAGAATTCACATGCACACAGGACCAGCCCTAAGCATGATCAGGTGTGTTCTTTGCTCACTGTCCCGTGCTCCATATGGCCCCGCTCTTTCAAGGGGATCCCAAAGCTCCACCAGTAACGTGCACAGTGCTACCAGCCTCTCTCCTACAGACTTCCTTATCCCTCCCTGTGCTTACTCCAGCCACTACTGCCACATCTCCCATCTCTACAGCAGTGACGCTATGACAGCAATCATAATACATAAGTGCAGGGCCTCCGATATGTCCACCTCTGAGGCAATGTTCGTCATGCCTCTTGAGATGCATACTTTCCACGTTACAGGGCCTCAGAGACAGATGTGAGTATCGGAGGCCCTGCATTTAGGTATTGGGCCTAATTCCATTCAAGACGTAGATCTCCTTTGTACGTCCGGGTTGACACAGAGGTACAAAGGAGATCGCGATTCTGATCCCGCGGGGCACATCTAACCCTGCGGGATCAGAATCGCGAAAAGCACTATATGTGCAGGCCAGGACTGTGATTCAGTCTGTATGTACAGCACCAGCCCAGCTAACTCAGTCAGGGCTTTTAAATGGAGCTGCGGCGCCATGGCGTCCTGTTGCCATGGCACCACGGCTCCATTTAAAAGCCATGATAATGGCTGCTTCCCACAAAGTTAATTCCCCGCAGCCCAACCCCTGATCCGGCCTCCTGAGGCAAGAGTCAGGCTGCAGGGGATTAACGTTGCCCCCCCCAGCCTCTTCTGTGCCCCGATGCCATGAAAAAAAACATCCAGGGAAGTTATTCCACCCCAGGGATAGAATAACTTCCCCAGACATTTCCCCCAGCCCTGGACGTACAGAGACGACATTAGAATCGGTCCTGAACACCCAGGGCCGGTGACTGCCCACTGCCCGCCCACTCTCTGCCCCCGGGCAGCCTCTTCCCCACCCCCGACTAACTTCCCCGCATAACCGTGGTTGTGGTTTGGAATAACCCCCATTATGAATACTGAGGCAATGTGGCTGTAGAGATGGATGCCGAGGCCCCACTTAAATTATGGCTTCAATGCGGTTGTGTCAGTGTCCATGTGCTGGTAGTTCAGGCAGGGGGGCAAGAATCAAAAGAAAAAGTACTGCACTGGGGGAGTGTTAGATTGGAGTTGGAGGGTAAGGGCAGGAACAAATGGCAGGGGAGGGAAGAGAGAGGAGCCATTGGACATGGGGAAGGGGAATATGGAGAAAAAGGGAAGATACTTGCCATAGGGGAGGGAGGAAGTAGGGAGATAGAGGGAACATACTGGACCTGGACATAGGTGATCATAAGAAGATGAAAGGGGTATGCTAGGCACAGGGAAGAGAGTAATAGGGAGACTGAGGAGAGAAGCTCGATATAGGAGAAACAGGGGGATAGGGGATGGAGGAAACCTGCTGACACCAGGGGTCACAGGAAGGCAGAGAGGACATGTTAGACACAGAGGGGTCAGGGAGATGGTGAGAGGAAGGGGCATGTGGAGACAAAGGAGAGATGGAGCAGAGATGATGGATATGGGAGGAAATAGGGAGATAGATCAGAGATGGTGAATATGGGTGGAAAAAGGGAGAGAGGAGAGGGGAGGTGCTGGACATTCTGGGAGGGGAAATGGGACAGGTACTGGAGTGGGAAATGCTGGACCGTAGGGGGTGAGAGGCAGAAGCTGACACAGCAAGGAAGAGAGAAAGAGGAGAGTTAGTGAAAGACTGGGAGTAAGAGGCTGAGCAACGAGAGAGATGGGGAATGCCATTTGGATGTAGGGGGAGAAGTGAAGAAGATAGGAGGGGTGAGAAGAAGTAGCAGATGGACTTAAGAACCTGAAAATCTGAGAAAGCCGAAAGCAGACGTCGACACCAACATGATTAGAAACATAAAATATCAAGACAATAAAGGTAGAAAAAAAAATTTAATTTGCAATTTTGTATTTAGACTATGTTAGTTTCTGTCATTCACACCGGCCGTCTTTCTATGCATCTCTTCCTATCTCTCTGGTATCCCACTGCATGCAGAGTCTGGCTTCTTAGCATTTCGGCTTCATATTTTTACATAGTTCTATAGTTAGCTTATGATCACTTATGCTGTACTTGGTGAGGGTCTGCCTATATTCTAAGGGGCAAGCTTACTAAAGCTTAACGTGTGTTAATTGTGGCAAGGTCAGCCATCCAGAGCATGGGGGAGATGAAAAGCATAAGGAATTCACCTTAATCAAGGGGCCTCTGTTAGGTGTGCAGGGTCAGAAGGCCAGAGCCACATTTCAAAAGCAGTAAAAACCCAGCAGGAATAGGTTTCAGGAAATGCTTGATAGAGTAAGAAGGGGAGATTGCAAGCATGAGGACCAAAGCCCTTACTCTAACAAGTGCACTGATTATTGTAAGTTCAGAAGGCAGGGAGATTACGAACACCTGGGAGAGAAAGAGGTGGGGTTGGATCCCAGTGAGTATAAACCCTGGTTAGATTATGGAGAGCTAGATGAGCACCAGGAGGAGCAGCAGAGGAAGCAAGAGAAGTAGCAGATGCAGCAAATGGAGAGAGGAACAGAGTTCTGAGCAGCAAGGATGATGGAATGCTGGAGAAGCCAGAGCAGGTGATAACTCCTGAAGAAGGGCTGAACTACCCAGAGCTGAGAGAGGTGTTTTCCCTGAATCAGGTTGGCAACAGGGATGGAAGCCAGGAAGTGGAGAAGCTTTCAGATCACCAGAGAGATTGTCAGCTGAGCAGTCTGATCAAGTGAGTGAGTCAGAGCCCATGCAATTGGGAGAACCAGAGCCAGAGGTGGGGGAAGAAGATATGTTTATGGATTGTTCTTTATGTCAAGCTTTAGAATTGAAGTGTTAAAGAAAAGCCCAGCCTTGAAATGCAAAAGGCAAGGTGCAGTAAGTGTAAAACCCATGCGGGAGGTGTGCCTGACATTTGCCCTGCGTTTATCGCACAGAGCAAACACTTACCATATGGAAACTGTGTACCCTCCCTCAGCAGGCAGCAGCCCAAAAATGTAAAGTTCAATATCATGACTGAGGTCAAGATGATGCTGGGCCCCCCTGATTGGTTCCCCCCCCCACACACTTCTTTGCACTCCCCTGATCTAATAACACACCTACAGCACATCAAACCCCCCACATTCGATCCCCCCACACACACACACCTGCCTTGACAGCCTCCTTGCCTCTTTCAGAACCTCCTCCCCAGATAGCCACACATAGCAAAAACTGCAACTTCTGTACTGCCCTCCCTTCCAATTCCCATCCCCCAGACCAGAAGCAGCCCCCCCCCCCAAGAATGGCCCCAATTAGGCACTCCCACCATCCATCCCCCACATACCCAATCCATTCCCGGGACTTACCTGGGGAGGATTCCCTGATGTCTAGCATGGCTGGTGCAGAAATGGTCCCCTCCACTCCTACCCCAGCGACTCCAAGTTCCAAAATTGTGACTTTAACCCCTCGCAGTAGGCTAGCAGTACTAAAGCTGCAGGTCTTAAGGTGGCATTAAATGCAACTGCGTTATCTGCAGTCATGATGGCTAACGTGCAGTGCCATCCCACCCTGCTAGCTGCCAGTGGCCAATACCCCCTTTCTATGCCCCCATCTCACTTACATCCTGCCCCAAAGTCCTAAGAACAGTTAGCATGGGATTTTTTACTATGTCGGCCTCTCTTAGCACGTCATTTCATTTACCGCATTGTCATTACCACCCACTAAACCTTGCAGCAACCTAACCACATGCTAAAAGGTCACTAAGAGTATTTTCATGGGGGACTACCAGCAATCGGGGAATTTAAGGGTTTTTTTACTGAACTCCACTAACCTATTAAAGTGTGCTTTAGAGTGTGGGAGTGAAGAGCATGAGGGAATTGCTATATGCTCAGTGCACGGTGGCAATTAGCATGAGTGCACATTACAACGATACCTCTCTGGGTGCTGTTAGGTGTACCCGCAGTAATTGCACTGCATGTTAGCATTTGCAGTCATGCATTAACTGCCAGGAACTCCGACAGCTAGCACGTGATGAGTGCACTCACAGTATGGCACATTAGTTTTGCTGCTGAAAATCACACAGGAAGTGCACACCTTTAGTAAAAGAGCCCCTTAGAGCAATCCACCCTTGCAGATAACTCAAGCATGCCCTCATGGGCTAAGTGCTGTCGACAGTCAGGACCTGTAGTGCTGCTGTGAAGAGAAAGAAAATTGTGGAACCTCTGAGCTGCTACAGGCCCCCGGCCCCCTCTTTCAGCACAGAAGGCTTTGCTCAGTGCACTTTTAATTTGCTGCAAGCTAGGTTGTGGAGATCCTTCTGGTGAGGTGAGGAGATGGATCGGTAAGAAAAATATCCCCTAGGCCAGTGTTTTTGATACAGTCCAACCCTGGTTACCTGGACTGTAAGATCAATGTATCTAAAACTAAAACTCTAGAAACTAGGCTGGGCTGTTTAACTTAATAAGAAATTAAGGAGGGCTTCTTATTCAAGTTTCACCCTTACCATATTAAGTACCAGGGTGCCAGATTCCTAACAGGGTAGATATGTTCACCCTTTAACCTCCAACTTCTTATGAAAGCAATAAAGCAAGATCTGACAATTTGAGCTCCATTTTCTATTTCATAGGTATGGTGTCTATTATAAAAATGAATGTTCTACCTAGGATACTATTTCTCCTAGACATAGTAACATAGTAGATGATGGCCCATAAAGACCAGTACGGTCCATCTAGTCTGCCCAGTAAAGTGGCTACAGTGATTGTACCTACTGCTCCAAGCTGATCACCCCTTCTCTATGCTTTTGTTTAGGGTTGTACCTGCTGCTCTGTGCAAATCACCCCCTACATTTGTTGAAGTATAAAAGATATCCTCTTGCTATATAGGGATCCACTGTGTCTGTCCCCATGCCATTTTAAATTCAGTCATTGTTTTTGCCCCCACTACCCCTAAATTACCAGTCAGGATCCCAACCTCAGTTTTAGCAATATTAGACTCAGTATCACTGAGGGCTTTTTTTGAGGGAGCACTCCCTGGTACTGAATACTGACACCTTTTTTCTTGCCTGCTAAAATTGACCCATGGTCCTATTGTATTAAATGAAGAAGCCCAACATATGAGTATCGGCAACTTTTTTCCTAGGAAAAATGCACTAGTATTGCCCATATTAATTTGTCTGGGAAAAAGTCCAAGAATTAAATTAGAGATTTTATTTCCCCCCCATGTTTAGTTTAATAATTTATTATACCACCTCTCATTTGGCATAGCAAATTTCTGCTTGAAGGGATGTCCTATCATTTAATGATAAAACAAAGCAACTGTTCACGGTCACATATGTAAAATAATATAGAGATGCACAGACTTTCAGAAAAAAAAAGAAATGGCTGCAAGAGCCAAACTACAGATAAGTACAGAGAACAAACAAACCACAGCCTGCTAACATGAGAGGATGTAAATATGACAAAGGCAACCAATTCGGAACAAACAGTCAGAGTCCAATAACATCCTTGGAGGGAGGTCTTACAATCCTCAACTTGTCGATAAAGCCGGCAGGAATTATACATAACAGGATTGGGGCCGTATTTAAGACTGATGCCCATAGGTAAGAACAGACAGCAGATCCCAGAGGGTGGGAGGTGGGGAGCAGGAGGTGTCAGAGATTTTAAAGATTGGAAAGTCAGAAGAAGAGTAGAGGAAGCCAATAGTGCCTCATCGGTACCCTTTGAAATAGCACATGCACTCAGCATAGAGTAAGTGCCATCAGGGGCTCTTTTGGCCTGGGTATTTATTTTATTTATTTATTTGAACATATTTTTATACTACCCCTTCCAGAGATCAGGGGCAGTTTACAATATAACAAACCAAACTTTTACATGGAACAGTATTAATGAACTTATACAAAGAACAAAGTAAATGAAGTACAACCTCTAAGCATTTACATAGAGTGGTACTGATAAAGTACAACTTCTAACTATTTACAACAAGCTATGTATAGGTGGATTTAAGTTCATAAATGGCATTCTTATCAGTGTGACCATCGAATGAGATCAGCAATTAAATCCACAGATTCAAATCTAAAACCGTTGGGAGTTAGAGTCGTAACTGGGGTAAGGAGTGGAGCAGGGCGGGGGGGGGGGGGAGGGAAGGGTAAGGAGAAGAAAGGGGAATGGCGGAAAGGGAGGGGGAAACATGTGCCGTTGGTGTTGGGGCTGGTATAATGTTCTTTGAATAGGTGTGTTTTTTTAAAATTCTTTACGGAATGATTGCAGGTCTTTTATTCCTCTTAGTGCTTCGGGGAGGGAGTTCCATTGCGAGGGTGCTATGTATGCAAATGCCCTTTTGCTAGTGAATTGATTGGTTTTGCATATTGTAGGGGGTACCTTTAGAGAGTCTTGTTGTAGATGTACTTATTCATTTACTTCTGCAATCTCAAACAAAGATAGCCCTATGAGATGTACAAGCAAAATCATAAAACAAAAGGGTAAAACAAATTTACTAAGTTGCGGTAAGCAGTTACAGAGGGTTTAATGTGTGTTAACCTCCCATGGTAATAGCTACCATAGGCCGACTGCAGACAGCATGTGCCAAAAACTGCACTTCCTGCACTTTCTGAAGGTGTGGGGATCAGGACCCAAAGAGGGCATGTCAGCCGAGGACAGCTAGCATGCTCCACAATGGCAAGTGCTAGCTGTCACAACTGTTGATAGTGTGGCTGCAATTACTGCAACCCAAAGAAGTGGTGGTATGTGCAGCCAGAGCCAGCCCAAGGGTTTCTGTCACCCAAGCAGGAGCCCTGGCTATGCTGCCCCTGCTGACACCGCCACCAACGATTTCATCTTCTGGGGGGGCCAGAAGCGGCAGTGGCAGCAGCAGCAATTTAAAAACAGCAGTGCTTTGGTGCTTTGGCACACATGGCCTGACACTTCTGATCCTCTTCTGACAGGAAGTTGTGTCAGAGAAGGATCAGAGGTGGCAGGCCATGTGTGTCGAAGCATATGGCCTGCCGTAGGCACCAAAGCAGTAGCACAAAGCCACCGTACCACCCACCAAGGTCTGCCATTATAGGCAGCTGCCTAGCTTGGCTAGTGGACTGGCTTACCCTGCCAACAGCACAATAGCATGCCTGCAGCTGGTGCCTGGCTGCCGATCAGCCTCCTGCAATCTCTCCTTCCCCACTGCCTCTGTCCCACGCTGTGTCCCCCCCAACATTTCACCCTCAAATCAGGATGCCTTTTCAGGACCACCATGGCCAGTTGGGCACCAAGTAAGTGCAAGGTGAGGGGGAGAGGGTCCAGGTGTTTTGGGGGAGGGGAGCTTGCTTCCAGGCACTTGTTGGGCCCCTTTGCAGTGTCTCCATGGCTAGATCACTTTCCGGTCATGGTGGTCCTGAAAAGGGGTCCCAATTGAGAGGGGGTATCAGTAGGGACACATTGAGAGGATGTCAGGGGCAGATACAGTAGGGGAGGATGGATCACAGGGGGCCAATTATTGGGGGGGGGGGATGATCGGTCCGGGGGTCTGTGTTGTTTGCCTTGGCAGGGACCATGGGTGATCCCACACTACCTGCCAAGGACCACGCATGAGCCATCCCGTGCTCCCTGACAGAGCAGAGTTTATGGGCCCCTACACTATTTGGCAGCCCTGTGCACTAAATGCAGGGCATGCACTCTGTATTTACTGCACACACTTTGTACCTATCGTGAAATTTTTCGCATGAAACACCCGCAGTAGCTGCAGAGCCTTACCGCCCTTTAGTAAAAGGGGCCCAAAGTTAGATGATACAAGATAAAAAATAAAATTAAACAGCAAAAAGAATAAATACAAATGGATAACTATACAACCAATGAACAACATGTTCATCATGGCAACCACAACATTAAAAAGCATCATAAGATATAAGAAGAGACAAGTCTTGTCCTGTTTTCTAAAACTTAGGAAACTGGTTCCTCCTTGAATTCTCACAGAAAGCTTGCTCCAAAGAACCAGAACAGTGAATGAGAAGACCCTTGAACCATGCATAGTCTTCCCCATAAAATCCAAATTTGAGATCGCCAACAGAACACCTGGAACAATCTCAATGAGTGCCCCTATACATACCAGGAGAGATATCCCTGCAAATAGCAAAGTTTATCATCACAGACTGCTCTATGGACAAGTGATAGAATGGGTTGGCATCATACCATCCTATTAGTTATACTGGTGACCAAGGGTGACATGGTGTTCATGAAGTCCATATTGAGGAAAATTGGGTTCAGCCCAAATTTTATGAAATGAATAGTGGCTCTCTTCTCAACACCTCAAGCTGAAATAAGTTGAATGAGAGCTATTCTGCACTTCTCTTTTTATAGGTGTAACAGACAGGGGTGTCCTCTATCTCCCTTATTGTTTGTCCTAGAAATTGAGGATCAGTGCAAAGATAAAAGGGTGAAACTGGACAACAAAGTTTTCAAGGTGTCTCTATTTGCAGATGACATTATGCTGACATTTACACAACCTTTATGATCTTTGCAAACTCTCCTGCGGGAATCTGAGGCATAGAACAGCTTCTCCAGATTCAAAGTTAACCTTACAAAATCAGAATTGCTTAACATATCAACTCCTCTGAAAAAGTTAAGCTTGACGGTGAGAGCACTTCCCTTTAGAGAAGCAAAGTTATTCCTGAGTTTTCTTGGAGTCCAGATAGGAAAGGATCTTAAAATAATGACCAAATTAAATTTTCCAGTTAAGAGGCAAGCTGGTTACTGCCAGCAAATCCAGGCATCTGGTCAGGAGGTTGGGTCCTGATCCTGGCGGAAGTAGAAGCTGAGGAGACCGGTGGACTCAGGGAGTCAACGCCACCTCTTGTGAAATCTTCTGTTGAACTCTACAATCAACAAACTGCTCTGCAGTGTATGACTTCAGGTATGCAATAAAATAAGCAGGACCAAAAGGGCTGGTCTGCCTTTTGATGCCTCTTCAGTGCCAATTTGGTGCCTATTAGGTGCTGGTTTGATCTTATTAGCTGTTGATGATCATAAGGAAATAAAAGAATCAGATCTGGGTGTGGACATGAAAGAACAAACTCTGGCTTTCAGCTGGAGCAGGTAACTGTCCCTCCCACTGCCTCTGGAGCATCTTTGAGCCCCATAGGGAACTCCTCAAACCTTTCCATTTTAGTCGAAGGTGCAGCTGCTTTGGAGATTGTTTGAGAGGCAGTTTTTGCACTTTCAGCTTCAGTATCAAGCAGTCCTCAACTTATTTCCATTAGGCGTGAGATGCCCTCCTCCAGCCCCTATTAGTGATATCCAACAAGAAGTTGGAGCTTTTAAGATCAATTAGGGGCACTTTGATGGTGGTGTCTTCTGCTGACTCATTCTTGAAAGCTTTCTCCAGTTGTATTCAAGTTTTTCTCAAACTGTTTCTAAACTGAAGGAGCAGGATACTATAATCAGTATAGCGGAGCAAATTTACTCTAAACTGAGGCCTCAGATGTCCATTTTACAGACATCTGGTTCTTCTGGCTTAAAATATAGCCTATTACATCATAGGAATATTGAATTGATTAACAATAATTTACGCTGTAGAAATTTACATTTTTTAATTTCCCTAAAACTCATTTTTTTGCGCCTAAATTCTTGCTTTGAAAGTATTTCAAGAGGAAATTCTGAAGTTACCTACTGCTGAGTCTACACCTATTTTTAATTTGCAACTAGAGCTACTTAACTTTGAACAATCAGGAGGAGGGAGGGGGTACAGACTTGCTGTCTCCAGCAAGTCCGCATCTCTCTGAAATTTTTGAATCTTCTAATAAGGAAATAACTACAAGATCTATCTTCCTTGTAATTTTTCAAAATGAATAGATAAGAATATAATTCTTCAGCACTTTCTTCTTAAGGAGACCATAGTTTTTTGTGGCCAGAGAATTAAAGTTTTCCCGGATGTCTGTAAGGGCACTCAGGCATGGAGATGAGTGGGCTTTTTTTTTCTACCATTGAAGACCAGAGTTTTGACCCCGGGGATACATTTTTTCTTATATTTCCAGAGGAACTATATATTCTCTAACCCTTGTCAATTGGATATTTTCTTGACAGGAAAAACCCGAGAGGTTGTACTTTTCCCTGTATCTAGAACAAATTGTGCTTTTCTTTTTTAGAGGGATGAGAGATGAAATGAAGGATATCGAATTTAATTAATTTACCAATTACTCATTCCCCTTGATCTGGGCTATTTTCTTAAATTTTTGTTTTCATTTTCATTTGTAATATTTGTATATCTTTGCCTGAATTATGCTTGGTATAATTATATTAAAATCTACAATAAAATTCAAATGTCCTCCTTTATTTAAAACGTTAAGCAGAAACATGGAGGGTTAGCTCAGGCTTATGCATTCTTGGATGGGATGCATTACAGGTATAAGGATGTCACTTTTACCTAAGTTTTATCCCTATGTCAGATTCTTCCACTCTCAATACCAACTAAAGACCAAAGGGATTTCAATAAGAAACTTTTTTTTTCTGCATATGGAAGCGTAGACCCCCAAGGGTACTGTGAAAGATACTAATGAGATCAAAGCTGGATGGGGGAATGGAAATATCAGATTTGGGCGCATGTTTACAAAAGGGTAGCATGGGGTTATGCTGTTTTGGCATGGCACTTAAAAGTAGCATGGGGCCTCATGCCAAAAATCCCTTTGCTACCCTTCTGGCACTTGTCAGGGTGGTGATTGGGCAGGATGAGAGTCTTCTTGGGACAGCACAGCTAGTATGGGGAGTTGTGGTCCATGTTACTTATGCTCTGCACAGGTAGCATGGGTACAACTAATGCCACACCAATTGGTGGCATTAGTTGCACCTGTGGCCAGATGTACCCGCCCCCTGCAATTAGACTGAAGCCCTGTGCTGGTAACGCCACCCACACACATGTTACAAGAGCAGGGCTTAGTAAACATGCCCCCTAGTTAGATATTACAGAGCAGCACAGCATAGAGCTGTCTTTGGAATCCATCAAAACAGTGGGTGAAGCTGAATCAGCAAATGGTGGGGGGTTTTGCACCTTGAAGTGTGTTTACAGCAGAGGGAGACCCAACTTAAGTATGCTAAGAAGCCCCCTGCAAGCTCTGTTTAAACTTGCACACCCGGGTGAAAGTATATATGATGCTAATAGGAGATAACATTGTCTCTCATTGGACGTCAACAAAGTATTTACCAGGGATACCTGGAGGAATTGCCTGATGGGAGTTAAAAGATAGGATTCTTGTGGATTATGACTGATTGCTCAGGCTTATGAAGGGAACATCATACATTAATTTTCTCCTTTATGATAATTTTCAGGGATATCACAGAAGGGCTTCTTGTATATATACAGGCACATCTTAATATCTTGCTGATATGAGAGCACATAGAAAAGGAAGCTATGCCCTTTGAAGTTTTATTGAAAGTGGGGGCAGGTCAGCATACCGTTTACTTTCTAAATTTTATAAAATGCTAGATATAGCTGGTAACGAGAAACCAAAACATATACTGGCTTGGGAGGGGAATTTGAAGGAGAATTTAGACCTTAACACTTGGGAGAACATCTGCCAAGCAACTAATCAAATCTCAGTATCTGACAATCTAATAGAAAATGGCTTTAAAATCTCTATATTGATATTTGACCTCTCAGCATCTTCACAGAATTTTTCCCACTATTGGTACTGCCTGTTGACATAACTGTGGATATCCAGGTGCCTTCATTCATATTTGGTGGCATTGCTCAAAGGTATGTGAGTTTTGGAAGATGTCTGCAGATTTGCTCCCTGATATCAATGGGATTCGTTTATCTAGGTCACCTAGGACCTTTTAATTGCAAGCTCTTCTCGGGGGCAATGAGAGAGGGAGTGCAGGTGTATGGTGAAAGCCCTTATTGCTGCTGCCAGAAGAGAAGTTATCAGGATGAACTATTCTCAAAAAGATTTGCAGACTGTCTTCTTTATGAGCAAGATTCTGCTAATTCGTCATGAGAAGTAGCAGCAGTTTGAAATAACCTGGGCTCTGTTTATTGGTTAGATGAAGTGTAATATGCCAAGTACTTTCGCAAACATGCGTGGTTGCTATTGATCAGACTGATGTAGGAGACCTTTTAGTTGTTACATTACATTATAATATGCTTATGATTCTGCACAAGCAAGGGGTGAGGGGATTGGGGAGGGATCCAGGTTTGAGGTTAGGTAGGTGAGAGGACATACCTGTTAGGGATATGAGTACACGCTATATATATGGTTCAATGAGCATGGTTACATTTTTCTTTTTAAGTTCATGTATTTTTACCATTTCAGTTTTATAATCACAAAAAAACTGTTAAATGAAGGTCCATGATACATAAAGCATAAAGGAAATAGAACATAATGAAAGATCCAATATGTATGAAGTAAAAAGTGAAAAACAATTACAAAAAGCGATAATAGCTGAAGGACAAACAGCCACAATCAAAAAAGCTGCTTCAATCCTCATCGATCCTTGGTTGTAAAAAGACTTTCAGTTGGTCAGGTTTCAGAAAGATAGGAGTATTACCACAATATTATACCTTACCTTTACAAAGGTATTGCAAACTGAAACTACCCCAAACCTGATGATGCAAAGCAAGAAACGGAGGTCTACGAAGTCGTGTGGTATATATACATCAAGGTATATTCTTATAATACAACAGGACATTTATTATCATGAGAAGGGAAAACATCTGAAAGAGCCAGTCCTTGTCAGAGTCCAAAAGCACAGTAACCAGTAAAGTAGCCTTTTAACCACAGACTGAGGAACTAAAATCAGAGATGTTATGTACAGACAAATCATTAACAGATTAATTCTTTTCAAGAGAATCAGCAATACTAGGCAAAGGATTGTTAACAAGCAAATAATATGCGGATGGAACTGGTGTCTCAGACATTTCTAAAACCTCCCTCATGTAACTTTTAAACAAATTAGCTACAGATATCTAAGGTAGGAAAATGAATTGGCCAAATATTCTAGAGTTTTAGAATATCATCCACAGTTTCTAGCTTGCGAGTCTTTGACATCGCTGATTTCAAGGTTTCATCAGAGACCAAATCAACATGCATAGGGACATACCATTCTAAACACTAGTCTATCATCAGGCCAGATTCCAGACATCTGGAAGAAAGCTTTGATAAAGCCCGTCCTAAAGAATCATCATGAAAACCCATCTCTGCAAACTACACAGGTCTGCAACTAAAAAGCTGTTTGATTATTTTCATCTAATTTCCATGTATTTTGGTGTGCTGAAAACAAATAAAATACTGAAAAAACTCCTAGACGTCAAGATTTGCCACAACATGAAAAATTGTCTTCAAATTTATCAAATTTTTTCAAATTACTATTAATTAATTCAAATTACTATTAATTAATTCACATAAGTGCATTTAAGACATAAAATGCCAAAAAAACCTTAAAGGGGTTGTCCGAGTTATGCAAAAAAAAATATAGCACTGTAAATCTGATGGTCAGCAATATATACATAAGCTAAGCAAGTTTTAAGTCTGTGCTTCTAATGGTAGAAGGGGTTAATCTTTCCTGAAGAATCCAGTGGGAGGGAGAAACAGGGCAGATAGCAGCAGCTCCGGTCAGTGCAGGGGGGCGTGGCCAACACTGTGACATCTCGTGTACAGACACAGAGCTGCTCTCTCCTGCATGCCACACTTGTGCACGAATCATCATCAGGTTCTTGGTTCTAGGCTGTTCACACTTTTTCATCGCAATTCGTGTTAGCTCGTCATTCTTCAACCGTTATGTTATGGCTCCGCGAAAGTGTATTAATTCGCCAGACAGTTTCTGTTTCATCTGTGGTGAATATACAGTGTTGAAGCAACATCAGAATATTACAGACTTTGTGAAAAAAGTATATTTTGCATATTTTGGACTAAAAATTGGAGATCAAGATAAAGTCTGGGCGCCTCATAAAGTGTGCAAACGGTGTGTTGAGGACCTCCGAAACTGGTTCAAGGGTAAGAAAAAATCTTTCCGTTATGGGATTCCTATGGTATGGCGAAAGCAAAAGAACCATAGTGACAACTGTTACTTTTGTTCATGCGATGTGAAAGGGTTTAATTCCAAATGGAAGCATTCCATTTCATACCCCAATCTTCACTCGGCAATTCGTCCCATCCCCCATGGCACAGATATACCAGTACCCAAGCCCCCTGCTACCTTGGAAGAGATACCTAGCTCCGATGAAGGTGAAGTCATACCTGAACCAGATGACGAATCAAGTTCTGACTTTGAAGATGATACAAGATCAAAATTGTTTTCTCAGGAGGAGATGAATGATTTGGTAAGAGACTTGAATCTTCCCAAAGATGCCGCTGAGTTACTCGGATCGAGGCTGAAAAGCAGGAATTTATTGTTGCCAGGAGTGTCATCTTCATGGTTCAGACATTGTGAAAAGGAGTTCGTTCCTTACTTCGACCAGGAAGACAAGTTGGTTTATTGCATCAATGTCGAAGGTCTGATGGGTCAATTTAAAATCCAATATGATTCAGAGCAATGGCGTCTTTTTATAGATTCTTTAAAAAGAAGTCTCAAAGCAGTTTTACTCCACAACGGTTTTTACGCTTCCATACCTGTAGGTCATTCCGTACACTTGAAGGAAACCTATGAGAACTTGGAATTGGTTCTTCGTAAACTTAAATATGAAGACCATAGTTGGCAGGTGTGTGGGGACTTGAAGGTCTTGTGCATGCTGCTCGGGCAACAAGCTGGGTATACCAAATATCCTTGTTTTCTGTCTATGGGACAGTCGAGACCGACAAAATCACTGGACCAAGAAGAGTTGGCAGCCGAGGGTGCTAACAGTCGGTGAAAAAAATGTCCTCCGAGAAACTTTGGTACCTTCCCATAAAGTTCTTCTACCACCTCTCCACATAAAATTGGGATTGATGAAGCAATTCGTAAAATCACTTCCAAGAGATGGAGAATGCTTCAAATACTTGGTCACCAAGTTTCCAGGCCTGTCGGAGGCAAAATTGAAGGAAGGTGTGTTTGTCAATACCATGACGGATCCTCAAAAAGAAGGGTGGATTGCATTTAAAGAAGTCGTACAGAAATTTTTAGGCAATAACAAAGATCCTCACTACAAAATGATCGTCGGACGAATGCTGAAAGCATTTCAAGCTTTAGGTTGCCTGATGAGTTTGAAAGTGCATTCCCGCCTGGCAGCATGGGTGCAGGATGTCTAGATGTTTCCCACCCATCCCACCCTTTTTGTGGTGTAGGAGATGGTTTGTAGCAGGTCATGATTATTGCGGCTAGTGGGGGTGGGGAGACTGATGCTCAAGCCAATTGGTTATGAAGAAGCCTGGGATTTATGCCAGTGGGCGGGATCAGGAGATCTCAGCTAGGAATAAAAACAGCTGGATGAGGGGAAACCTGGCTCGGGGGCACTCACCTGGGGGTTCTAGCCTTTGCTAGTAAAATGGCAAGGCCGGCAGTGGGGGCAGCAGAGTGTTGCTGTGGTTTAGTGGAGGGGGAGGGGACAGTGTGTCACCTTACTAGTAATATGGCGGGAAGGTAATATTGTCCAGTATTGGAGATTCAGATGGTCAAACAATTTGTTCAAGGCATTGTTTTGTTACCTCGGGCTGTCAATGTTGATTGTTGTAAATGTTCAATAAAGCTGTGACCAAAGTGTTACCGTAACTGGTTGTGGCATTTCAATCTGTTGGTGATGTGTGGAAGGAAATTCTTGTGGGCAGATGGCTCCTCATCCTGACCATTGGAAGGCATGTCTTTAGACTACTGGCTCATGAGCAGGTGCCGATATTTCCACTACTGAACATTGATCAGGGAGCTGCAACCAAGCTAGCCATTTTTCTCTCCCATATCCCCTTGCCTAGGTGATGAGGCATTCCACAGACTTGGGGAGCTCACTAGCAAGGATATTGTACCAAATGTATACGGTGAGTGACAAAGAGGGATCCCAAACCCTAGTAACCTGTCCACTTCATCCTATGCAATCGGGCACCCTAGGTGCCTTAAGATGAGAGGTGTTCATATGCCCATTCTACATGGCAGGCACTGCTGACAACCCTGCCTACACCCATACAGGCCCCTGCTCATTTGGATGCTGCATTTGTACCCTATCTCCCACAGACAGGGTCACAGCATGGTCTCCTATGCATGTGTTTGCTCTCCTGATTTGCATGTTGTGCCCCCTTGTACTTGGCCCATTGCTCTGAGCTGTGCAGCAGGATGTGCCTATTTCCAGATCAGCCATCTCTCTCCTTCACTGCCCACTTGCTATGTGCACTGTTAGTGGGGTAGGTGGCCATGTATTGCTTTCTGATCTCTCTGCAGGGGTTTAGTAGCCTACTGCTCCTCATAAAATTTTATTGGTAGCAAGTAATGCAGGACATACATAGTGAGTGCCTCTATAGTGCACATGTGCTCTGGCCAGATGTTCGCTACTACTACGCTAGTGATGCACTTAGCACGACAGTACTTTGCTATTGTGGTCACAGACCCTACATCTATCATGGCTGCTAGGTCCCCATTGCAGTAAAAATGCATACAAACTATGCGTTTGTCCCATGCTTCCTACAGCAGATGGGGAAAGGAGGACAGTGGCAGTTGCCTTAGATTGTTATTGCTGCCAAGCATGTTTGTCGGAGAAGCTTCTATTGGTTTAAAGGCACACTTTACAAAGGACATTCAAGTGCAATCTAGGACATCAAAGTTAGAACGTCTGAAAAACAAAACAAAACAGGCACATGCAAGTTCAGGCATGATTTCTGAAACATGGGCGTGCCTAATATGGATGGCTATGGAGACATCTACATAGACATCCACAGAATAGCATTTCCAAATTGGGATATCTAATAGCCTAATGGTTAAATTAGTGGAGTAGGAGCAGAATAGAATTTCCAAACAGTGATGTCTAGCTAGGGTTCAAATCCCAATGTAGGCCTTTATGATCAATTTTATTTATTTGACAGGTTTTCTATACTACCTTCTCCTATATCAAAACAGTTTACATGTCAACTCAAAGGCAATTACATGGAATTTCAACTCATTACATAGTGAGACAGGAAGGGGAGACATGTTGGGTGTGTTTGGTAATAACTTATTTACAAAGATGAATATTTACAGTATTTACAGGGGAATGTCATGGGGTAGGAGGGTGCAACTGTCATAGTGGACTGATTGTGAAATCTGCGGCAGAGGAGTGCTATGCATTAGGATAGTCTCTTAATTTTCTATCTTCTCTACACCCTTTGGATGTTTAAAGGCCACAAGAAGCACATTTTTTATGCCTGTTTATGCCTAGAGCAGGTTCTGCAGATGTCTTGACCACTGTTCCCTCTAAGCTGTGCGCGTGTGCGCGCGCACACACCTCGCCGAGTGAGCGCGCATACTTTACAACAGAGCGCACAAAAATTACGGTTCTGATTCTGATAGAAAACAACACAGACGTCTTAAAATTTAAAAGTTGTTTTGTATTTACGGTTTTCACAAGTTCTACAATATTTTCTAGTGCAATCAATGTGGTGTACATACTGTATTCTGAAGTGTAGTCAAATTTTAAAGTATTTAACTCCGAGTGTCGTTATGTGGCGCACAAAAATTTAACCTTCCTTCCAAAGCTGCACAGCTGATATTTTATGCGCACACAGCCTACAGAAAATTAGAGGGAACATTGGTCTTGACATTTCTGAAATCAAATGGAGATATCCCCAAACATGCCTCCACTATTCCCACTGCCTACTTGGATATCCTTGCACCAGAGATGACTCTAGAAGTCATTTGTGAAATGGCTCCTGAGACATCGCCATGATTTTGACGTCTATGTGCACATCTTTGTACATCTAATCATGACTAAGACTTTTAAAATGACTCCTAGTCTCTGAATGGGGAATAGGAGAGGATGGAAGGGTTGTATATTATTATTATACTTTAAGAGTCTGATATTCAAAGGAAGTACTCCATTTATCCGGGATATTCAACGGCACTAACACAGTGCCACTGAATATCCACATGCATCACTGCTGCATGCCCCAATGCTAACTGATTAGCACTGGAGCGTTCAGGGGGCAGCACCTGGACATGATTGGGCAACAGCTCAATATCACCACTACCCTGTTATGGCTACACAGTGAAACTAAGGTGCAGCAAAGTCTGGCCCATACTTTCACCACAGTAGCTAACCAGGCAGCAGCTAAATATTGCTGGGCCGGACATGACATCTGGCACTGCATATCTGGGTTTAAAGTTCAGCAGTGGTGATTACCCACGTAAGATCGGCTAGCTGCCACCTCTGAATATTGGGCCCTAAGAGGTGCATTCCAATCCGTGAGTAACGGGGTTGGACATGCGGGCTGGACATCCAATCTGCATTCAGCTCCTTACCCCTATTCTGCTGCCAGTGCTCCCTGTGCGTACATAGCATTTGGGCAGGAGGGGGCGGTGCAAGGGCAGAGCAGGGGTGGAGTGGGGGAGTGGCCAGCTGCCAGAATGTACAGAGCCTATTCAGGGCAGGCACTTGTACATTCCCCGGCACAAAGCTGCACGTCTGGCTTATTCCACCCCAACAGTGGAGTAAGTCCCATGGTCCCCTCCATACAAGCATTGTACCCCCCCGCTCACCCTGCCACCAGCTGTGCTGTGCACCTGCGGCCACAATCCAGGCCATAGGGGCCTCAGGTGTCGCCAGTACAGTCATCTCAGTCATCTGCAAGTGCCAATGTGGTGCATAGCATTCCAAGCCATCATGTAGATAGCTCATTGCCATGGTGCCAGGACACCACTGCTCCCTCACACCAGCAGTGGCATTCTGGCATGGGGACGGGCAGCTTCCTGTATGCCAATCACTACAGCATAAAGGGAGCACCTGGATGTGCATCTCCCTGATTCTGCCATCTCGGGTACGTCCGGGCCCCACTGTGGCAGAATTGGGTCTATTTCGGGCACGTCTATGATTTGGGTGGGCAGGGCAGCCAGACATGTGGGAAGCTGAATCAGCTTCCATCCTCCAAACAGCAAGAATTCATATGTTAAATCAGAATGTTGATATTCACCAACCACATTGGATGGATTATTGTAATAATAGTTTATGCATTGAACAAATGATAAAGGAGAAAAAATCCCTCTTGCCAAGGAATACAGGCTTCGGAAGAATTTTAATAAACTAGAAACATACTTATATAGTTCTAGCCATGGTACAGCTGGAAACCATGAAAAGTTTAAGACATGCAGGGCCTGATATTCAAAGGGAAGTTACGCAGTTTACAGACTTGTAAACCGTGTAAGTGAAGCTGAGAGGGATATTAACACGGTTAGTGCCATTGAATATTTCAGATTATAGCCCTTATACATTCTGATGCTAAACGCTTAATATTGGGGTGTGTCAGGGGCATTCCAGGGAGGAGAGAAGGTGAAGATGATTGATAACTGACCAGTAGTGTTATTGCATGCTGCCTAGTTAGCAACCTACAGCTAAAAGATAGGTGAGGGAAAAACCTGGCCTATCTTTTAGGTGAAGACGTTAACCGGGCAGCATGCAATATTGCTGCTGAGGCAGCGTGCGGTGTGATCCCCGGATATTCAATGCCGGGGCCACATATGATCCCGGTACTGAATATCCGGGGTTAAGGATCGGGCCTTTAAATTACAACACACTGTATTTTCCAGTGCTTCAACCTTTCTGTGAATGACTCTAGAGTCCATTATTATAGCATCCTTTCTATCCTGAGATACAGATATATCTTTTCTTTCACCAATTGCACTTTGTTTAATACCTGCAATTTCTTATTACAGTTCCTTCATTTGAGATAACAGGCCCTCAAGTTTCTTAAATGCATTCTGCAGTTGTCCTGATAGGGATCTCTCTTTTATCATAAAACCATCCCATAGAGTCTGAAAATTAAATTCTTCTGGTCTCACCACTGCTGTTCCCATTAGAGAGACTGCCACAGCTCCATTCCCTCCAGGTCTGAGTCCTGTCCTCAATGGGCTATCCATACGGGATTCAAGCAAATGCTTGCCACCCAGTTCCTTCACTGCCTCACTTCTCTGTCCTCTCTAAGCTGCTCGACTCTGTTTTCCTAGCACACCCCTTTTCTCTTGCGTGGGAGTGGACACTGCCAAACTAGCCCTAGGTGCACCAGTTGAGGCCATTGCTGACTCGGTATCTTGCAGGCTTCCTTGCAGCCTCTTGGGGGAAATTCACATTGCTGGTCTTTGTGCAGCATTAAGCTGAGGGAAGAGCAGTAGGCCTTCTTCCATCTCTGCAGCTCTCAGTGATATTCTTAACTAAGGTTGAGGACATCACTACCAGTTCACTGATAAACTGTATCCATCAGTTTCCACTGCTTCGGGTTTGTTGCGAACTAGTGTTATGCAGTTTAACCTTCCTCTTACAACCCATCAGGTAAGGAATAACTCCATGAGGTAAAATGAGTTGGAGCGTAGCACCACCCTTGTTACCTTGTCACTGTCTTGGATCCCTGGCTCCATGTTAACAGTTAATAAGGCATGTTTCCTAAACCATGCTAACAGGGTTTACCAGGTACTAAGCCTGCCATGGTAACCATTACTGTGAGCTAAAAATGCAGCCACGCTAAAAATCTCATACAAACCACTTAGCATGGATTGGGGAAGAGACCAAGCGGGTTAGAGGTGAAGTTGGGTGGTGACTGCATTGCAGTTAGCGCAGGCATCCTTAGTGTGCACTTACTGTCAATGCATGAGCGCACTACCACCACCTCAATGGGCGTCTAACTACACCTGCAGCAATCATGGCAAATGGCTTAGTATGGGGGTGGTGAGGTGCCATGCTGTGTATGTCTCCATTCATTAGCATAGGTCTGGCGCCATCCCATGCTGTGTTTTGGGGCTGAAAATGTGGTAAAATTACCATGTTTTAGTAATTATACCCCAATATGTTTTAAAACCCCTATTAAACACCTAGTATGTAAATAGGATCCATAGTTTTGAAAATGCAAAAATACATGTGTTCTTGCTTTCCGGAACTAGCCACACTTTAGGGGCACCTCGATGAAAATGCATTTAAAAGCACATATTGTGAAAGAGTGCACGTGCTTTCACCTGTATGCATGGGGATCAATTTCTAAATCGCTTTTTCACTCATGTAAGAATCCATTTACCTAGGTAAAAAGGTTCAGAAAATTGCCCTCCTAAGATATATCACTTGTTTGACCTATTACTTTATAAGAATGAAGCTTTCATATTAAGGTGTTTTGAAAAAAATCATATTTTTCTGTAAAATATCTTCCCTAAAACATTTTGTACATTTGTTGTTGCAAACTAGATTTGTATGGAACAGAGGAGTGTCTCATCCTGTGGTTGGCAGGATCACATGAAATGATCAACCTTTCCTTAGGGAACAAAGCACGCTAGCGTTCAAGCTATGATAATATCTGTTTGAATGACACATCAAACATACTAAGTCTCGTATCAGAAACGATCTACCATAAGATTACGTACTTTTCACAAGGCTTACTGCCATAAACTGAACCTGACAAACTAGTCGCTTTTTAAATATTTATTCCGAAGCCTGGGAATGTCTCTCTCACATATGTATATTAATGTTTATGTCTTTTTCCTACTAGGTAGCAAACGTTTCTTTAAAAAGCAGATGAACATATAAGATGAAGATTATTAAAATGAAAATGGCTTTTTTACAATAAATATGAGCTTCATTCGGCTATGGGGATTTTTTTCTATGCTGTACTTTTTTTCCCCCAAACATACTGTACCACAAAGAGAATATTTTTCTAGACAAATAATTATCTTTTTTTTTTTTGAACAAAACCTATGCTCATAAAAAGGAATTTGAGCATGTACATTACCTATGAACATTTCCACATATAAATTATTTTATCATATCCTCATAGACCCTGCATGCTAGATATGACATTCTTCTCTTCACAAAATTAATCATTATTGATATTTGACATATGTAGTGCTGAAATGTTGGTACTGATCTCAGGATAACTTTGCAAAGATTGAACACTGCTTATGAAGATGGAGCTATTATCCCTTATACAAACAGCTCTGTAATGTCCAATTAATGCAAATCAACAAGATATATGGCATATTGCCTGTATTCTGCAATTCACATGAGTTAAACAGTGTGGAATCAATCTTCTTTTCCTGACTGATTTCTTCAGTGGATTTATGATCTATGCTCTGTGACATTAGTCATCTGAAAGATAAGAACATCAGAAGACGAGAAATGTAATGGTCTATGAAGCCCAGCATCATCTCTCAGACAGCGGCCAGGCTGGGTCACTTGCATGTCCCTGACAGACGCTAATGGGCAGATTCATTTCCTGTTGCTTAATCCCTGGCTCGTCGACTTGGCTCAGTTTCTAATGGCCTTATCCTCCCGAAACTTGTCAAAATCTTTTTTTTTTAAACTACATCCTCTGGCAACAAATTCCACAGTGTCATTGACTTTGACTGAATTTTTGTTTTAATTTATTTGTCAGTTTTCCAAATGCATATCAACACAGACTTGATATAATGAAAAATGATTTTGTTATATCATACAGCACATTAGAAAAGATATTTTAACAAGGGGGAAAAGGCCGAATATGTAGCTAAAACTACTTAGCCCATAATAGGGAGAGGGCCAAGATGCTAAACCATAGGACGGTGAATTGGGGAAAAGTCTAAAAGGGATGATATTCAGGATCTTTAGCTGGTCAGTCAATAAGAGGCCTTGGACAAAGGTGCTGACTGCAATACCTCTAGAGAGCTGATGAGTACCTCAACAGATCATCATGGCATTACCCGGTTATGTAGGAACAAATTGTGGGCAGACTGAGGGTGCAGGTGATATCTGCGTAAGTGACAGCACTTATTCCGTCACTGTGATATTCAGCTGACTCCTATCTGGACAACTTGGGCCAAATGAAAAGCAGGCCTAAGTTGCCATCCGGATAATTGGCGGCTGAGTAACATGCTACCAGGATAAATGCTAGCCCTTATCTGGATAGTGCTACTCAGCCCAGATATCCAGCGGGAATTCCTATATGAATACTTCTTCTGAATATCCCGATGATATTTAAGCACCACAGCTGACTACCATAACATTTGAATATCACCTTTTTTTTTTTTAATATTGGGCCTTAAGAAACCAGGAAAATAAAGGCAAAACTTTACCTAATTTCAATCTATCACTTGAGAACTCATCATCAGAAGCCTCCCGGGACTCATGGCTCTAGTGTCTAGGAATAATGAAAACTGGGAAGGTTCATGAAAGATATAAGCATTTTTCTGGAACTTCATACGGCATTTACATGGAAACGATAGAACAAGAGTGAAAATGTCCTGTTGTTGCATGGCCAGGAATTGTTTCCTTCTCTCTTGGGTCTTCTTACAAACATCTGGATATAGTTGAACCTTAGATCTCTGAAGTATAACATTCTTGTTGCAAAAAATATACAGGAAACATAGCAGAAAGAAATCTGTTACCGGTTAGTCTCCTGGTCCTAATACTATAAATAACAATTCCCTATTTTCTTCTTCCACCTCAGTCATAATTGTATAAATTCCTATTGTATCCGTGTTTATTCATCTCTTTTCAGAAATGAAAAGCCCTGAACTGCTTATGCCTTCTTCATAAGGGAGCCATGTAGGGTTTGCATTTGTTAATGTGCATTCAGTTTGTTGCAAATTGCAACAAATTGAATGCAGACTTTAAAAAGTTCTCTGTGTGCTAAATTGATTTAATGCACGTTAATCAACTTCACACACATTTTTCATTAGTTAATGGAATGTTAAATCAATTACGCCACACTAAAATTCCATCGTAAAGTGAATGCGCAAAAACAGAAAAAAACTGTGAAAAAGCAAAAACTAACTGAGTTTTTCCTTTCTGCATACATCCCTAGAGCTGTGTCATTCCTTTTATCACGTCTTTCCCTTTTCTAGTTTTACTTGGAGGCTATTTCTCCAAATGGGTTAATTTTGTACATACAATGACAGTCATGAACCGCAGGGTATGCCAGGGTTTGTGGAGTAGGATCTTAGTCTCTCAAATATTTATTTTTTTATTTATTTAACAGGTTTTCTATACTGCTTTTTCCTTCAATCAAATATGTTTCAGTTGGGGCAGTTTTGTGCATATCATGACTGTCATAAACTTCACTCCTAAACCAGGGTATGTGGAGTATGACCTCAGTCTCTCAAATTTTCTGCTAATATTCAGCGTAGAACTTGCATTATGCCAAAAAGAGCTTCCTTCTGGAGTTTGTAAGATGTAACACGTATGGGTAGTTTGTCAAGATGTGCTTGGAAATTGTTCTTTATCAAGCCTGTGGCTCTCAATTTGATAGGAAATATTTCTTTATCTTTCTGTCACATTTCCTTGGTCTCTGACTGCATTTCTTGGTACTTCAGGATCTGCCTCTCCATGCAATTTACAGAATAATCACTTGGAACCAACATTTTTATTGTCAATGCTGCTCTGGTATTTTTCTCCTTTACCACTATGTCGGGTTTCTTCGCATCCAGTTTCTTATCTATCGGAATGGAAATGTCCCAGATGATGATAACCTTTCCATTCTCTGGGATAAGTGCTACTAAATATTGATCTATTGTTGTGCAGAAGAAAAGAATTAAGATATGAGATATACATGTAGGTGTTACCAGGACAGAGTGGGGATGAGGTTGTGATGTTGTTGTTGTTGTTGTTAAGTGCCGTCGAGTCGGTGTCGACTCATGGCGACCCTCTGAATAGTTTTCCTAAATTGTGTTCGGTCTTTAGTCAGGCGGCTCATTGTTGACAGACTGGTACCCATAGCTACTGTTATTGTATCGATCCATCTCATTGCTGGCCTTCCTCTTTTGCGTTGACCTTCTATCTTGAGGTTGGTTTGCAGCTTGTCGTGCTGTGAGGGCTTGTATGCATCAGTGATGCTGAGAGCTAAGCTATCAGTAATTTAACTACTGGCAGGGTCTCCCAAGATGGATAGGTCTCAGCTGAGGTGCCAGACCAAGACAAACCACCCATCTGGGCAGCAGCAGAATGGGATAGTGTTGATGGCGGAGGATCACATTTCTGTGACAACGGCAACAACACTAAACTTAAACTGCACGGAGGAAAGGCCTGGCAGTCTACTTCTGTATCTTGCCATGAAAACCCAATGGAAAGAGGCTGTGGTACATATTAATAATTTATAAAATACATTTATGGATGTATATAGAGCACATGCACATATTTGTACATATCTCAGAACAATTGTAAATGTGTGGAAGAGCATTTCTGAACTATTTGATAAAGGTACATAAAGGTTCATTTTTGTTAGTGTTGAGATCGCAAAGATGTCCAGGCTGGGATGTGTTCAGTTTCCCCTAAGTTTTACAAAAGGCCTTGCCAAATGTGGAGCCAATTTTAACATATGTAGGAGGCCAGCAAATAAATGGGCATTTTATTTGTTTAAATATTTATTTGATGGTTCACATATAACAATAATCATTTTCAAACATTACATAGAACAATTAATAAGAACATGTTGAAGAGATTAACGGGTTACATTAAAATTATTAAGCTTCACATAACGCATGATGCATTTAGTTTTTGAGTATTAGCCACAGTCCTTGCTTGTGTCACAAGGGAAGTAATTAAGAGACATGTTTATTGGTTACTAGACATATTGTAAGGCTATTGTTTGCTCATTGTCATGCATAACATGCTATGTTTGATTTTAAAAATGTTCATTGAACAGTACTGTTTTTAGTTCCTTGCAAAATGTTGGAAGGTCTGATATGGCTCTAGGTTTTTTTGGGAGAGCATTCCAAATTCCTGGTGCATATAATGAGAAAGTCAGTAAGCAGGCAGCCTAGCTGCTCCTGGTCTTTTTGAGTGATACTGTGAAGGTGTTCAGTGTACAACTTCTCCCGAGTCTGTTGTCTGCTGGCTTCTGCAGGATGGATTGCAGGTACTGTGAGGATAGTTTATGCAATATTTTGAAAATGGTTATCAGGACTTTCTATTTGATTTGGCTTAGTAGTGGAAGCCAGTGGTTGTTTCAAAATGGGTATAATATGGTAAGTTTTAGATATGCACTGAAAGATTCGAGCTGCTGTATGCTGGGCTATTTGTAAAGCAGGTAGAGCGGTCTTGGGTAGTCCATGGTAAATAATGTTGCCGTATTCTAGGTGTGGAGATATCATGGCCTGGAACACTGTTCTAAAATTATGCGCTTCGAGTAGGGGACGTAAGTGTTGGAGAATACCAATTTTACTGTTGATCGCTCTTGCAGTTTCACTAATGTGAGAATTTAAGGAATGGCATAGATCAAGAGTTACTCCTAAGTATTGCACTTCAGGTTTAACCTCTAATTCTGAATCCTTGACCTTTAGGATTGTTGGTGGCAGGAAGCTCTGGTTCCTTGCAATGTAATGTAGAACACTTCCGTTTTCTTATAATTTATTTTAAGTCGGTGATCCATACACCAGAGAGAGATTGCATTAAAGCAATTTCTTATTGTTGAGGAATTTGGTTTTGTAGGGAAAAAAAGAGTGTAAATCATGATGCTGTCTGCCTATATATGACAGAAGACATTATGAGTCTGAATGATATTGCAAATTGGTTGGATGTATTAAAAAGCAGTGACGATAATGTAGAGCCCTGGGAAATACCTTGTTTTTGTATGTAAGGTGCAGATTTAGTTGGGACTATCTTCACCTGCTGATATCATCCAGTTAGGTACAATCAGAACCACTCTAGGGCAGTATTTTGAATTCCTATAGCTTCTAGTCATGAAGGAAGAATGTCATGGTGTACTGAACCAAACACAGCTGTAATATCCAAGAAGATAAGAATAAAGCCCTACTTGGATTTTTCAATGCCTTTTATAAGTTGGTCCATAAGTGAGGTTAATAGAGTTTCATCTCCATGGTATGGCCTGAATCCATGTTGCTGTGGCTGTAATGGAGCGTGAGAATTAATATGATCCTGTAATTGGTGCTAGACGACTTTTTTGATTATTTTTATTAAGAAGGGTAGGCTGGAAATGGGTCTATCTGAACTTAGGTTGTTTGTCAGCCCATTCAATGGAGCAGTACTTTTAATCATAAAAAAGATGAAAAGAGTATCCCAATCACATAAGTTTGCATTGCTGCAGCCAGGAGTATCATGGGTTCCTTGCTGCAGTAATACAGATAGCGGGTCCCCAATCAGGCCTTTTATCTCTTAAAGGAGTTAGTGGTGCAATATAGTAACCTATCCCTGAGTGGCAGAAGATAACCCCTGACATCTCCCTCACAGCATAAGATCACCTCTGATCTCCCCATTCAGTCCTCTCACCCCCAAATCCTCTGACCTCCAAAAGATATCCCCTCCACCTTCTGAACCCCTCAAAATCCAGCAGACATTCTCACATTTCCCTGACATCCAGCAGACATCTTCCCTCTCCTGCCCGGCTTTTACAAAGTGGTTTCTGAGGTGAGGGGGCAAAGGAGTTATCCTTGGACTCTCCTGCCCCTTTTAGTACCTGACTTCCTACAGGTGTGTGACTGTGAGTGTGCCTTTGAGTCAATGCTGATTCCGCTGCCAAATAAGAGGTGTGATAAAGGGATCAATGATGTTTTTATAACATAAGCATAGAATAGGCCCTTTTTTAACATTTTCTTGGTATCCTCTTATAAAATTATCCCCTTTAGGGTGCATTTCGTGCCACAAATAGCAGGATTGGACATGTGGGCTAGATGTCCAACCTGTGCTCAGTCCCTGACCCCGAGTCCATTGCCAGCACTCCCCGCACATATACAGCATTTGTACAGGGAGCATTGTACGTGAGCAAGAGGAGGCAGAGCTGGGGCAGAGTGGGGGAAGGGCCAGGCGACAAGATGTAGAGAGGCCATTCAGGAAAGGCCTCTGTATGTACCCCGGCGCTGACATGGACTGCCAGCTTATTCCACCCTAGGATAGAATAAGTGCTCGCCGCAGCTCTGTTGGTGGGCTGCAACTCCCTACACACCACGGCAATGGGCCAGGACTGAATCTGCCGGCACAGCACGGCATGCCCATGTAGACCCTCACTGATGGGCGGACAGTGTTCTGCGGGGGCCGGGGTCAGGCATGCTATTCTGTGAGGCCGGCTGGACATGTCGGTGCCATGGTGACAAGACACCACTGCACCAGCATGCCAGCTGGAGCATGATGTGCTGGGGACAGACAGACTCAAGGAGGTCTCACAGCTCAGCATATGGTGCACACTGGTCATCTATCTGCCCAATTTCACAATTGCGGGTGCATACAGCTCCCATGGTTGCAGAATCGGGTCCAACTTGGCCCCATCCAAGTTATAGGCATTCAGACTTTCCAGATGTACACACTTTGGAATCGGCCTTCACGTGCATAGTAAATCAATTAAACCCTAGTAGTGGTAGGGTCATTTGCAAAGTGAAAGTATCCATGTTCTTTCCCTTTAAAAATGGGTGTAATGTGTGAATACTTACAGCACAAGTTAGGCACCCTGTTACAAAATTGCCCTCTGTGTACACAGTGGGGTTAGGTGGCAGTGCATTAACTCCCCATCATCTAAAATTTCTCTCTCAGACACAAGGTCAAAAAAGGGTCATCCTCAGTATAGGCAGAGATGAGTTTAGAGAGGATGAAGAGGAAAAATATTGACCAAACAATCAAACTATACCAGCCATCTGGTCCTGAACAAATCTCTTTAAAATTTGCAAGCCAGGAAAGCTAATTTCATGATGTATGAGAAAAACCATGAATTTTAAAAGTACTGGCTGAATCAGACATTCTATAGCAGCCAATATTGCCAGATGCATTCCTACAAAGGCACACCTCTGGACTTTCAGCAGTCAGTTCTATGAGATAAAATTTTTACAAGGTTGCCTCGCCTCTTTTCTGCTTTGGTGGTGGTTGAAAGTTGGACTTTGCTGTCCACTCTGTTCCTTATATGTCCTCTTTAGTGGTGAGTGTTATGGGATGGGCTCAGTGCATCTTGCCTCTTCTTCTTTCAGAAGCCAACAGGATGGACCATTCCGTTCCTGCTTCATCTTGTGGTGACTAACACCATAGAACTGGCTCTATCAAGACCATTTTTGCTCTCTTTAGAAGCCTTTGGTATGGACTTTCCCCTGTGACTCTGTCTAAGGGAGAAAAAAATTGGTTAAGTGGCAGGACCTCCTGTGAATATCTGTCCCTTACTCGCCTATTGAGGGAGCTTGTACAGTTCCAGTACCACTACTGTAGTACTCTAGACCTCTTTTGCTACCCCCTATGCCTATGGTCCTTGTGTTATTGCCTTCTTCTTTCTGGCTGGCTTTGTCTCATTGATTCTGGCAAGTAATTACATGCACAGCACCCTTCAACCTTTTCTTGCCCTGCCAATGTTTCTTTCCACTGCTGCTCCATGCTACACTGGTTCAACAGCATTCCCAGTCCTGCACCAGTCAGATCTGGGTGCACAATAGTGCTGACTAGTACCGTATATGGCTTTTTGTTTCAGACTTTTCTGCTTCAGGAAAATTATTTTTGAAAGCCTTAGGGGCTTGTTTACAAAGCCGCGGTAGTGGTTCGCGATCGCGATCGCAGCCGCGGCCCCATTGAAATCAATGGGGCCGCGGCTCCGATTACGATCGCAAACCGCTACCGCGGCTTTGTAAACAAGCCCCTTAGTCTCTTCGAGTCTCTTATATGTGCTTTTCATCATCTTCAGTTGATAGCTCAGACTTTTGAATTGAAGTTTAGCCAAAAAAAAAAAGGCCAAGAAACAACTTGTTTTTCTTTAGCAGGGGGGGAAATGCTTCTACTTTGGTGATAGCCGTAAAATGCAATGGGTTTGGGTGGCAGGGTTTAATGCACATTAGGTCCTCAATCCCAGTTAAAAGGCCACCATTTAGTATATAGCTCAGACCCTGAGCTTGGATATTAACCAAAAAGCATCTGAGAAATTAGAAGCAACATCATTCACCCTACATGCAAGCAGATAACTTTAATTTCCAGTGCGTACTTTACAAATTCACATTCCTAGTTGCAGTATATGTGCTTATTTTTTCAATAAAGTTATTAAACTCCCTTGTTCATTCAGCAACGAACATGCGCACTGATTATTCCGTTCATTGAGAAAGATCTTTCTCCATCAATTGGAGACAGAAGCACAAGCTCTTTATGTGCACCCAATTTAAACAAAATGAATGATCTAGTACGTGCCTCTTCCACCCAAGTTCATTGCTTTTTAAGTTGTCATCGGCTGCTGATCCTGCTTGTTTTAGGATTAACAATGACTGTGTACACTCTTTAGAAAAATTACTATCGCCATTGACTACCGAGCACTTTTATTGTCTCCTTTGACTTGTGACTAGTGCTGCTAATGAGAACATTTTTATTTCATTATTTTGATGCTGTAATCTATTGCAGCACATAATGGAGCACAGTGCAGTCCTTCATTTTATAATTGTTACTGGAATGCTGGGTAAACAAATAAAACCCTTTCACCTTTATTTAATTATTAATACTGTATCTTGAACTCTGCATCTGCTCTATCAATTTCCTACAGTAAATATTTTATTTCATTACATGATATAGTAGCACTTAAAGCAGCTGTCCATATCACTAATATTTTTTGTTTTTCAGATCTTGATCAGCGGATAACTCTTGCCCTCTTTGTCAAGTTCTTGGGACTTTATTTTAAATTTCTTCTTTCAGTCATTCAGTCACAAGTTTAATATTATTCAGTATCCTATGAACTGATAACATGATAGTGAAAGATACCAAACTAATGGCACTGTAAACTGATGTCTTCGTTCCTGCCACAAAATGGTTACCTCCTGGCAAACAACATTCATAGCTTTTCCAAAGCAACTTCTCTCTGTGCATGGACTTGTCGAACTGTGCTTACTTGCAGTGGAAACAGATAACTCTGGGGACCTTTTATAAATCTCATTAAGCCTGAGCACTTAAAGCGTGTTTTTAAATGCATGGTGTCAAAGTCTCCGTATTAACTGTTAGGGATGTGACAAGCATGCTCTTGGCAGTTAGTGTGTGGATGTGCAATTAATGCTGCATCTAATGATACCTACAGAGATACCATTAGATGCACTCACATTAACTGTTTTATTCATGGTGAGCAGGCACTAATGATGCCCATGCTAACTGCAATGTGCAATAAACACCAAAATTCACCCCTGACCCACCCAGTCTCTGCCCCATTGTGTTTTGGTCGATAAACAAGCATTTTGCAACTACTCAATAACAGGCCCACACTTTAGGTATCACTGCAGACAGCAAGCTCATGTTAAAATACATGTTAACCACCTAGCAAGCTTTATTAAAAGGGTCCCTCTTAGTGCCTCACCTCCCAGACTGAGGCTGGAAAACAGAATGTTCAAGTGTGCCGTTTGCGATGGTGGCTTTAGTGCATCCATTGGCAATCTGAATGAAACTATCAACCCAGGATTATCAAATATCTAGATATACTGTACAGTATTTCAACTAGAAATTTAGAAGTGAGAGATATAGCCCTCTAATTAGTATTAACGGGTCAAAAAACTCATGTCAGAAATGAGTTGTTTGTTAGGGGGAGGGACCTAGAACCAATAATGAGTCAAAGATCGGTAATACTGATAATCATCTCTTTGGTGGGGAACATAGCAGAGTCTTTTTTCCATCTGAAGTTGAACTGCTTAAAAAATACTCTAAAAGGTACTTTACTATGAGAGGTCCCTCATCAGAGACTTTTGGCAAAACTAAAAAGTCATGGGATAAGAGTCAGTGTACTAGTGTGGATCAGGAACTGGTTAAAAGATAAAAAACAGAGGACAGCTAAATGGCCAATTTTCTCAGTGGAGAAAGATGAATAGTGGAGAACCCCAGGGATATGTGCTGGATCCGCTGCTTTTTGACATATTCATAAATGACCTGGAAATGGGAATAACGAGTGAGGCTATCAAATTTGCAGATGACACAAAACTATTTAAAGTTGTTAAACCCATGAGGATTGCGGAAAATTGCAAGAGGATCCTGATAAATTGGAAGACTGGGCATCCAAATGGCAGATGAAATTTAATGTGGACAAGTGCAAAGTTATGCACCTAGGAAAGCACAACCCAAACTATGGTTATGCGATGCAAGGTTCCACATTAGGAACCACCACGCAGGAAAAAGATTTAGGAGTCATCATGGATAATATGTTAAAACCCTCGGCCCAGTCTGCAGCGACGGATAAGAGAGCAAATAGAATGCTAGGTATGATAAGGAAAGGAATGGAGAATAAAACAAAGGATATTATAATGCCTCTGTATCATTCCATGGTGCGATCGCACCTTGAATATTGTGAGCAATTCTGGATATAGCATTAAAAAGGATATAGCATTATTAGAAAAGGTACAGAAAAGAGCCACCAAAATGGTAAAGGGGATGGAAAGATACCCTATGAAGAGAGGCTAAAAAGGTTAGGGCTCTTCAACCTTGAAAAGAGACGACTGAGGGAAGATATGATAGAGGTCTACAAATTAATGAATGGAGTGGAACGGATAAACCTAGATGTATTATTTACGCCATGAAAATATAGAAAGACTAGGGGGCATGCAATGAAGCTACAGGGTAACCTATTTAAAACTAATAAGAGAAAATATTTTTTTCACTCAATGTGTAATCAAACTCTGGAATTTGCTACCAGAGGATGTAGTAAAAGCTGTTAGTGTAGCCGGGTTTAAAAAATGTTTGGACAAGTTCCTGGAGGAAAGGTCCATAAACCATTATTAATGTGGGCCCAGAATATCTACTGCTTACCCCAGGACAAGCATTGTCAAACCGGTGTCTTTTGGGGAAACTGCTAGGTACTTCTGACCTAGATTGGCCACTGTTGGAAACTGGATACTGTGCTTGATGGACCTTGGTCTGACCCAGTATGGCATATTTTATGTTCTTATGTTCTAACTTAATTTGTACTGAGATTGAAACTACTTATGTTGGAACCAAGGTATTCTTGTCATCAGCCTGCATCAACAATTTGGAGACTGGTTGGTGGTGGACCCAGGTTGCAATTGATGGTCCTTTAAGCTTGATGCTCTAGTGGTAGTGCCCAACAACATGTTTTATTCAAATGCACATTGATTAGCAGTGGTCCATAGTGGATTGAAGCTTTGGTGACATTTGATTTGCTACCTTTATGACTGTGCAATTAGAGCAGAACTTCCATCAGGCGTAAAACGTTGAATGTGCAGCAAAATAGCGGGGTTTAATTGGTAACTCTACTGATTTTCAACAATTTTTATGTCTTCCTGGTTACTTAATTGCCCTAAATGGTGCATGCAGTATTTGATCTAATATTTCTGCTTCTCTTTGGTCTTGAGAAAGAGTGCCATTTGGCTTGGAATAGAAACATAGAAAAATGATGACAGAAAAAGACCACATGGCCTATGTAGTCTGTCCTTCCATATCAACAACTACAACAGTCCCCTTTTTTCCTTTAGAGATCCTCTGTTTGTCCCATGCGTTTTTGCATGTTTATTTTTACTGATTTCCTGGCTTCTTCAAGTCCCTGCATTAGAAATTCTGGAACATATTTACTCTAAAAACATAGAAGTTATATATTTTCTAGAAGCGCATTTGAGTGGGTGGTTAAGTTGTGCAAATAGTTGAATGGGTATTGGATTAATGTATGGAATATCTGAACTGTTACAGTTTGTTAGCAACATTAAATGATTATCAATTTTACTGACATTGGTCTTTAAGAGATTTGATTGCATATCATTTGCTTTTGGAATATGGAGGGTAAATGTACATTTAATTTAATTTCCTCTGATTATAATGGATTTTTCAGTAGGACTCCATGGATCATTACCTCCTAAAATCACTCTCATGTAAAGTGTTGGCACTTTTGGGTGGCCTCTTGGCATTGAAGGTATGCTAGAAGCCTCTGCTAGAGTTGAATGTAATTTAAAACAAATATTTTTCAAATTCATAATTAGGAAATTGTAAAATTCATTAAATAAAACTTGTACCATACAAAACAGACTGGAGACATATTAAAGAAATGTAAATGGACATTTTAAAAAGGCTGAATTTGCATGTGAATGTCACTACATAGAAATTGCAAGGGAAGCATGTCAGGGGTGTGCTTGTGGAGTAAACTGGGTAGATCAAAATTCTACATGGGTATTCCCTTACTCCTTGGCACATTTAGGTTTTTAAAAAGTGCTCATTTTGGCCAAACCTTTACAGAAAGGATTAAGGGCATAATCCCCCCCCCCCCCCCTTTGTAGTTAATTGCTGCACCCACAATTGAAATTTGTTAAATGCCATATTTGATGTGTAAGCATCAGTACTTACATGTATAAGTTGTCATGTTTCCTCATGATTTTTCCTATGGGCAGATCCTTAAAATGGCTCCTTCAACTCCACATATTTGCACATATTCGTACAGTCCTACACCCCCTTATTTGTATTTTAGAAAAGGTGCCATGTTTGGTGGAGCCTTTTCTAAAATACTGCTAGAATCATGTTCCTCATGAACCTGATCTCTCATTTCTGTTCTCCACATACTATCTAAAATGTGCCTTGATGGCGTTTTTTTTTCATATTCTGTTTATGGTAAAAATGATCACTACATAGCCCCCTAAGATCCATCTAAGGGGCATGTTTAGTAAACCACAATGACGTTATGCAGCTATTGCGATGTGATAGCTGCAAAAGGCCCATGGTTAAGGCCCAACCCTCTATGGTATGTGTAGGGGTGTTCCAAAGAGACCCACGATACCTGTGGTAAATCAGTGGGAAGGACGGGTAGGGATTGGGTACAAAGATCTCTCACAAGCTTTGTGTCCTGATCGTTGATGATCCCCACCAAAAACATTGATTGCCCGCCCCTCTCCTTCAGATCATTGTCACTGCCTCTGATCTAGAGATCCGAGGCACTGACAATGACAAAAGCCTGACTCTTCCTTCAACATTGATTCCCCCCAAACAGCTCTCGATCCCCATCAGGAACTATCCAGGGCAACTGGTGCACCCCCAGGCAACAGAAACCATCCTAGCTAGTCAGTCAGATGTGCAAAGCCGCTTTCTCCCTTTCCACTCCTGTAAAATCTTGTGGCTAGCCAGTCATGTTCCCCCTCCCTCCTTCCCCTTCTAAACACAGACATCTGGCTAGCCAATCGGCATGTCCCCCCTCCCCCAGAGTCCATACCTCAATTCCCTGGTGGCCCAGTGGGGCAGGAGCTCCTGGCACCATAATTGCTGCCCTCTGGCCTTATGCTAGGGGACAGCACTGTGAGGCCATTTTGGTAAGTACTATTGAAGAGGGCAGGAGTGATAATGGGGGTCGGTGCTGAAGGGGGAGGCCGGCTAGGTTCATTGTCATTTTTGGTGCCCTTATGTTTAATTGCTAACTCAAGAATGAGCAGGGCCGGATTTAGCTAGAGTGAGGCCCTACGCCAAGAAAAATTGTGGCCCCCCCCATGTCCCCGTGCAGTCCTGGGCCCCCCCTGTGCAGTCCTGGGCCCCCCCGTGTCCCCCCCCCCGTGCCTCCGTGCAGTCCTGGGCCCGCCTCCGTGCAGTCCTGGGCCCCCCCCGTGCCCCCGTGCAGTCCTGGCCCGCCCCGTGCAGTCCTGGGCCCCCCCATGCAGTCCTGGCCCCCCGGACAGCATCGCGGCTGTCTGAGGGGCTTCAGAGGGAGCCGGGGAAGCCCGCGCGAGGCCCCGGCTCCCTCTGTACAGCCGCCAGCGTGAAGAGCCTTTTCCTTCACGCTGGCGGCTGTTTCTGTGAAGCCGGGAATGCTGGGAAAGGTTAAAGGGCAACCTTTAACCTTTCCCAGCATTCGCGGCTTCACAGAAACAGCCGCCAGCGTGAAGGAAAAGGCTCTTCACGCTGGCGGCTGTACAGAGGGAGCCGGGGCCTCGCGCGGGCTTCCCCGGCTCCCTCTAAAGCCCTCCGGTAGGCCCAGGGGCGGCCCAAGGGGGGTGCGGGGCCATGTGCGGAGACTCGGTGCGGGGCCTCATTTGCATAAGGTGTCTCATTTGCATAAATATTTGCATAATGTTACCATACACCAGAGCTACTCAATTCCAGTCCTGGTGGTCCACAATCCTGCAGGTTTTCGGGATATCCCTAATAAATATGCATGAGATATATATGCATTGGAGGTATCCTGCCAACCTGACTGGTTTGTGGCCCTCCAGGGCTGGATTTGGAGACCCCTGCTTTACATCTCTGTCATTTAAGATTGTGAGTGAACAAGGTACAGATATCCTAGACATCAAAAGGGTAGATAGAATGTGTCACATTCCTCCTCGATTCTCACCACCACCAAAAAGTTGTCTAATAGATAATATTTTGGTGGTGGTGAGAAGCAAGGAGGAATGTGACAAATGCTATCTAACTTTTTTGATGTCTTGGACATCTGCACCTTGCCCACTCACAATCGTAAATGACAGAGATGTAAGGCAGGGGTCTCCAAATCCAGCCCTGGAGGGCCACAAACCAGTCAGGTTGGCAGGATATCTCCAATGCATATATATCTCATGCATATTTATTAGGGATATCCTGAAAACCTGCAGGATTGTGGACCACCAGGACTGGAATTGAGTAGCTCTGCCATACACTAACTTTTAGTAAACATGCCTCTTAATGAGTATATGGATAAAGAAAGACTAAAAGGTTTCTACATTACTATAATCCAGTACCAACCGCCAGGCACATTAGGAACTACTACAAACACTGCCCATTTAGAACCCATAGCAAACCCGCCATATCCTAACAGCACTACCAGGACTCACAAAGCACCATACCCTAACTATCAAAAGGCAACACTGCAAATATTAAACCAATACATTTCAGAGAACAACAATACATGACCTACTGGGGAAAGAACAAGTGGCAATGTCAAATAGGAATTATATAAACAGAATACCTCAGCTCAGTTACACATGCACAACATAGACCATCACCAAACAAGGAATCACAATTTAGAAACAGGAAGACAATAATTAAACTGGGAACCCCAAAAGCCAAACTTGGAATATACAACAACACTGTAGAAATAAAACTATAAATTTCCTCTTGTACTAAACAAAGCGCAAAAATTAATGATGCACATTTCCCAGAGCTGACATATTCCAGTTAATAAATTCAAAATAAAGAGATATTTTTCTACCTTTTGTGCATTTTTTTTCAGTTGCAATTGTGCCAGCCACTTTCTTCTGGTTTCTTCGTGTCTTCTGCTAACTCTCCATCTGCTGTCCATTTGTCCTTTCTTCTGTCTTCTTGGTTTTTTTTTTCCATTCTCTCTCTACATCTGCTTTAACATACTAATCTTTCTCCTTTTGCTCTTTCCTCATTCCTATTTCATCTACTCAAAATTTACTCCTCCATCCTCAATCCCCACTTACTCTCCCAATACCCGGCCAATTGTAGATTTTTTATCCCTCCCACACAAAATATTTTCCCCTCTCCATTTTACTCTCCCAGCCCCATCCCATTCTAATCCTCCCCCAACACCAGCTCCCTTCTAGTTCCAGCCTCACCCAGCATCCATTCCCTTCTAGTCCCTGCATCAGCCCATTTCCAGTCCTAGCCCCCCATTAGCCCATTTCCAGTCCTAGCCCCTCCCATCAACCCAATACCAGTCCTAGCCCCCCCATCAACCCACTTCCAGTCCTAACCCCCCCATCAACCCACTTATAGTCCTAACCCCCCATCACCCCATTTTCAGTTTAAGCCCCCCCTATAACCCATTACCAGTCCTAACCCCCCATCAGCCCACTTCCAGTCCTAACCCCCCATCAGCCCACTTCCAGTCCTAACCCCCATCAACCCATTTCCAGTCAGCCCCCCATAGCCCATTGCCAGTCCTAACCCCCCCCATCAGCCCACAGTCCATTACCAGTCCTAACCCCATCAGCCCACCTGAAGTCCTAACCCCTCCCCATCAGCCCATTTCCTGTCCTAGCCCCCCCCCCATAGTCCATTATCAGTCCTAACCCCCCATAGCCCATTACCAGACAGCCCCCATCAGCCAACAGCCCATTACCAGTCTTAACCCCCCCATAGCCCATTGCCAGTCCTAACCCCCCCATCAGCCCACAGTCCATTACCAGTCCTAACCCCATCAGCCCACCTCAAGTCCTAACCCCTTCCCATCAGCCCATTTCCTGTCCTAGCCCCCCATAGCCCATTACCAGTCCTAACCCCCCAACAGCCCACAGCCCATTACCAGTCCTAACTCCATCAGCCCACCTCCAGTCTTAATCCCCCAACCCATTACCAGTCCTAGCCCCCCATAGCCCACTCCCAGTCCTAATCCCACCAGCCCATTTCCAGTCCTAATCCCCATCACCCAATTTTTAGTTTAAGCCCCCCCACCATAGCCCATTACCAGTCCTAAGCCCCCATCAACCCACTTCCAGTCCTAATCCCATCAGCCCATATAGACTTAGCTCCCCCATAGCCCATAGCCCCCCCATAGCCCATCACCACTCCTAACCCCCCCATAGCCCATTACCAGTCCTAACCCCCCCCAACAGCCCACAGCCATTACCACTCCTAACCCCCCCAGCCCATCACCAGTCCTAACCCCCCCAACAGCCCACAGCCATTACCACTCCTAACCCCCCCAGCCCATCACCAGTCCTAACCCACCAGCAGCCCACAGCCATTACCACTCCTAACCCCCCAGCCCATCACCACTCCTAACCCCCCCAACATCCCACACCCATTACCACTCCTACTCCCCCCCAGCCCATCACCAGTCCTAACCCCCCCAACCGCCCACCGCCATTACCACTCCTAACCCCCCCAGCCCATCACCAGTCCTAACCCCCCCAGCCCACCCCAGCCCAGCGAATTTTTTTTTACAAAACAAGCTGTCGCTGCCGGGGCTGGGGCCGCCGCGGCAGAATCGAGTGTGCCGCGGGGCCCCCCCCTGCCCAGCAGAGCCTGGCCTGCCCTCCCCGGTATCACCTCTCGAGTCTCAGCTGCCTCCCTCCAGTCACACGCGCCGGCTTTCAGAGCGCGAGGGAAGAGTTTTTCCCTCGCTGCTCTGTTTAAGCCCGCGGGGGCTGATGGGACTTCCTATCAGCCCTCGCGGGCTTAACAGAGCAGCGAGGGAGAAACTCACCTCGCGCTCTGAAAGCCGGCGGGTGTGACTGGAGGGAGGCAGCTGAGACTCGAGAGGTGATACCGGGGAGGGCAGGCCAGGCTCTGCTGGGCAGGGGGGGCCCCGCGGCACACTCGATTCTGCCGCGGCGGCCCCGGCAGAGGCAGCGACAGCTTTTTTTTTTTTTTTTTAAATTTTAATGATGGATCAGAATGTTTTTTGCGCGGGGCCCCCTGAAACGCGGGGCCCTGTGCAAAAAACATTCCCGGTGGGCCCTTGCCAGCTGTGGGCCCTACGCCACGGCGTACGTGGCGTATAGGCAAATCCGGCCCTGAGAATGAGGCAGCAAATACAAAAATATTGAGGACCTAAGCCTATGCCTGAAAAAGATTTATGCAAATCCATTAACAATGAACTAATATAATGAAAGTGTGTGAAAATTTGGAAGGGAATTTTAGAAGAGTCAACTAAGTGCAATCTGGGATGTCTAAGCCAGAACAATTGGAAAAAAAGCAGGCATGTCCAGGCGCAGACATGATTTTACAAACATAGACGTGCTTGATATGGACGTCTGCAAGGGTATCTACACAGACATCCCCAGAGCCATATTTCAGAACCTGGATGTCAAGGTAGCTTAATGGTTAGAGTAGTGGGTTAGGAACAGGGCACTTAGGCTCAGATCCCACAGCTGCTGTCGTTGACATTGTGCTGAGTACTGGGGGTGACGCAGTGCTATCCTCTCTACACCCTCTGAATGTTTCCAGTTAAAAAACAAGTGCTTTTCAGTGTCTGGAGCACATCCATGATCAGGTGGGGGCCTCCAGGATCCTGGGAACGCCCTGACCACGTCTCCTTTATGCTTCAGTTCAGACTTGGATGCCCTCACGCTGGGGACATCTGCAGAGCTGGCTTCTAAAATGGCTCTGGAGACGTCCCTGTGCTTTGGATGTCTCTAAGCCTTTTTCTGGACATCCAAAAGCAGGAACAGGGCTTCTAAAATGGCCCCCACACTGTTTTATGTTAAAAACAAAATAACACAAAAAACCCCTACACTACCAGAGGCATAGTTTTCTTAATGACTGGGTTCGTACCTGTCATTTTTCTACGCTCTTATTTAGATCTATAGACAGATTCCAGACTAAAAAGTCACGTAAAGACATCCTGAAGTTTAATGCATCAGCCTCATTTGTAAATGAGGTATGTTAAACTGAGATACGGACTCTTCCGCCTATTACAACGATACTTACTGTAGCTGAATGTAACCTTCCTTGAAAAGGTCTGAACTAAGTCCAAATAATAAAACGTGTTTTTACCCTCGAAAGTTATACAGCAATCGTCCTACGGCCTGATATTGCAAGGCATTTACATGGTTTATGGTGTACATGCCCCTAAGTGGGATATTCAGTGGCACTAACACAGTTAGTGCCTATGAATTTCCCCAAGTAACACCAATATAGACCCTGAATTTAGCCATTTAGTATCGGGGCGTTCCAGGGGTAGTACCCAGAGATAACCAGAGAGTGGCGCTATTTAGCCGCTGACCGCATATCTCTCAGCAGCAAAGATTAGGCGCAGCAAAAGCTGTCCTAACTTTTGCTGCCAAAGCTATTTGGGCAGCAGCTGAATATCACCACTTCCCAGTTAGCTTCTGCACTGTGCACAGCTGTGTGGCAAACCCACCTATTCAATACCAATGGCTGAATATGGTTTCGGCTTTGAATATCCGGGTTAACTCTTCAGAGGCAACGGCTAGGCTCTGTACTCGAGCTAGCCAATGCCGCCGAATATCGGGTCCCCTAGCAAAAGTCTCACGGTACTATCACTAGGGGTCATGGGTGCCATTCTGAACGGGATTAGCACGAGTGGTCAGCAAAGCTTCACAGCCTGCTGGAAGTTTAGTTAAATCACACTAATTTTCCTAGGAAAACAGGGCGTGGGAAGGAATTATACCTATCACCTGGGTTTCTTTCTGCCTCTCCACTACTATGCTAACATAGGTGCTAAGAAAGGCCCGCAGTGAGTGAAGATGGGGTCCACATCCTTTCACAGGTGTAGTTTTACTAACATGGGCCCACTAAGGTCTTCTTACTTCTTGAGTCTGCTATCACCTTATCTTGAGTTACCACAGACAACTCAAGCAAACCATCAGTGGACCTTTCTTTCCATAAATACACTAGCAAAAAACAGCTCTCTAAAGCTACAATCCATATAGAAACAATCTCTTTCTCACAATACCCCAGAATTCTATAAGTAAAACATACCCCTTATCCAAAGGCTGCTCTTTCAGCTTTATCAGCTACTCTGCTGTTCTGTTCGAGATACACTAGATGTACTCCTGATATTTTGGTACCTATGTACTATTCTATAAAAGCTATCACTGAATTATATTCATAGATGACCATCACTATACATATTCTTACACATTGAGGAATGCTGTATCAAGGAACTGCTCAATCAGAAATAATTCTGCCACCTTGGTCTTCAGTCCCCAACCTACCCATTTCTCAAATAGGGATGTGCATTCATTGGTAGACATTCCAATTAAGGTGCCTTAAAAATGTTAGTGTTCACAAAATTAATATAATGTGCCTTCACTTTTGAATTCACACATGTACAATTGGGTTCCATGCATCAAAAATTTCTAACATGTTAAACTGTGTTTATTAACACAAATGAGTGAAAAGAAGAAAAAAAGAAAGATTAATGAAAATCAGGGAAAACCCCCACATTTTCTAAAGAAAAATTGTCTATCTTTATCTTTATTAAAACACTTGATAAACCGCTATGGCCAAAGCATTAAGTGGTGTACAATAAAACAAAATAAAAGTCAACACTGCAAAGTAAGGAAAAGAACGCCATAAATAACAGGAAAGCAAAAAGTCAAAAAAGGACATAAAAGGTAGACATGAAAGAGAACCAAAACAGAAGGCAGTACAGGTTAAAACTATTAAAATTAATATGAAGACCAAACACATACTTTAAACAGAGACCAAAAAGACAGACAAAATGACATGGACAACATATCTTAGGAATGGGAGTCAGAGGGGAGGTCAAAGGCTTGTTTAAACAGGTGAGTTTTGAGTAGTGATTTGAAGTCTATGCACATCTCGTCTTTCAAATATGGAGAACCGGACAGACATTCCAGAACATCCTTCTCTAATATTTCTTAGCAGGCTGAGATGGTTAATGATGGTAACTTTGACCTTCCTATTGCCATGGGCCTCTTGATTACTAATGACGTGACACACGTGAGGGGCACGGACCTCAATGATAAACTTTCCTGATGCATTCTGCAGACATCTACCATATTATATACGCCATATATCTCCTTTTCTTAACTGCAACCTTTGAAGAAAATGTACAGTACATAAATAAAATATAAACAAAATGCATTATTCTATTCTGCCTTAGCACAACAGTACTTAGGTTTCATTCAATATGTCTTTTTACCATCATTTTAAAATGGAAGAATTATTATTGCAAAGAAAACTTCTATTTGAAATCAATATATTTTAAATATTAAGTACTAATTTGTATTTAAAAATTACAGGGTCGATATTCTAAAGTACTCATGTGGTCAGAATTGGGTGCCGACCATATAAGTGCTTTAATTTAAGTTTCCTAGCATGCTAAATGCATACATTTTGGCTTTAGATGTCAATATATGGCCAAAAGTATGCAACTTTAGGAGGGGCCAGGAGCAGTATGGGAATTGAACCTACATTTGTCTGCAGAGCAGAGATTTTATTTATTTATTTATTTACTTACAGTTTCTTCTATACCGCACAATTCAGTATTAGCGCGGTTTACATGGAACATAACAATCAGACAGGGTACATAAGTCTGATATTACAAATAACAGGAGAACCAACCTGGATAACAATATAACTATTTACACAAAAGTGTCAATAACGAGATATAGCAAAGAGGTGAATTTAATGGTCGGGGACTCCTTGCATGGTGTAGTCACCTAACTGATAGTGTGTGGAGGCATAGCTGAACATATTTGGTTGGTGATTAGATTCATTACTCTCAGGGAAGAATTTTATGAAAATGAAGTGTTTAAGGGCTTTCCTAAACTGGGTTATGCTAGTGATTGCCCTGATGTTAGATGGTAATGAGTTCCAGAATCTTGGTGCACAGAGTCTGAAGGCTCTGTTTGCAGTTGTCGAGGTGATCACTAATCATAAGTGGACCACATAAATACTTCAGGAAGCAGCTCAAAACTACGCTCTTCATTGAACACTATAGTGGCATCACATAAACTGACCAATGGCCCCACGGGCTACCTACCAATCTGCCTGACCCCCTCTGTACACGCCCCTACCCTCCCAGTATATAACTCCTTGTACATAGCTCACTCTGTAAATAGCTCACCAAGAAATCATCACCATCACACACACAAATACTCACCCGTGTTAACACTGCATGCCTACACCTACTGACATTGAACTTCAATTGGTTGAAGTGTAAACCGCTTTGATTTCAGGACAAAGCAGTATATAAATCCTTTTAAATAAATAAATAAATAAATAAATAAATAAAATATATGGATAACTTGTCTGCATAAATTTAAGACTGCATATTCAGTGGTCCATCTTACACATGTTGGCTGAATATATGTAAACAGATTATAAAATCGGGTACTCCAAAGACACTAATAATTCAATATAATCAAATTCTTTAGGCAGAAAAAATAACTCACTTTTTAAGGAGAAAAAAGATCTCAGTAACCCAGACAAACATATGTAGTATCAATTTGGCATCCACCCAACATCATAGATCCTAAAAAAAAATTTTCATTTTTCTTTTTTTAGAAATATTTTATATAAAAAATATTGTATATATTTCTTATTTTTATATAAAACATTTCTAACAAAAAAGAAAAATAATGTAAATTGATACTCCATATGATTGTATGTAAATATGACCTTGAGAATATACCACCGGAATTAAAAGACTGCCTGCAAAATCGATTTGCTGCTTTAGATACAAATAGTGGAGCTCCAAAAGAATTATGGGATGACATCAAGAAAGGTCTGTTGGAAGAAAGCGAGAAGTCTCTACAAAAGGTGAAAAAGCAAAAACGGCCAAAATGGATGACCGAAGAAACTCTGAAAATTGCCCAGAAATGCAGAGAAGCTAACGCCAGAGGAGAAAGAGAGGCAATCTGAGAACTCAATAGAGATTTTCAGCATGCAGCAAGACAAGACAAGGAGAAGTACTACAATGACACATGCAAGGAAATAGAAGCAGAAACTATTAGAGGAAGAACAAGATCGGCTTTCCTAAAGCTACGAGAGTTAAAGAAAAAATTCCAACCTTGAATTGGAATGTTACAAGATGCTCAAGGATCTATGTATATCTATGTATGCCTCCCAATGTCTTGTTGAAGGATAAGGTGGTATACAAAACTGTCTAAATAAATAAATAAATGTTGAATGATGCTGAAAGGATCAAGAAAAGGAGGAAAGAATATACAGAGTTTTTATATGATAAAGATCAAGTGGAGCAACAGCCATTTCAACTGTATCTTATAATCTGGAACTATTAGTGATGAAAGAAGAAGTCGAAGCAGCATTCAAAACCTTATCAAAGAACAAATCACCGGGCATTAATGGCATTCCAATAGTACTACAGCAATTTGATGCAGCTGTTACCAAACTTACAAGGCTCTGCCAGGAAATTTGAAAGACAACATCATAGCCAACTGACTAGAAAAGATCTGTGTTTATACCAATACTAAAGAAAGGTGATCCAACTGACTGTGGAAATTATCGCACAATCGCTCTGATCCCACATGCCAGCAAGATTCTACTGAAGATTATTCAACAGAGACTACAATCATACCTGGAATGAGAACTACCTGAAGTGCAAGCAGGTTTCAGCAAAGAGCGAGGGACAAGAGACATTATCGCGGACGTGACATGGATCCTTGAAAAGACAAAAGAATACCAAAAGGATATCTATTTGTGATTTATTGACTACAGCAAGAGTTTTGACTGTGTAAACTATGAGAAACTCTGGACCACGTTAAGAAGCATGGGTATACCAGAACACCCGATCGTTCTCTTGCACAATCTTTACATTGATCAAGAGGCAACAATTTGAACGTAACAAGGAGAAACAGAATGGTTTAAAATCAGCAAAGGTGTACAACAAGGCTGCATACTTTCCCCCTACCTGTTTAATTTATATGGAGAACAAATGATCAGAGAAGCAGGATTATATGAAGACAACAGAGGTGTGAAGATTGGTGTAAGACTCATCAACAACATTTGCTATGCTGATACCACATTATTGGCTGAAAGTGAAGATTATCTGAAACATTTGCTTCTCAAGATCAAGGAACAGTCTTAAAATGGGCTTGCACCTTAATGTAAAGAAGACAAAGATCATGACAACTGGCAAAATCAATAAGTTCATTGTTGATGGAGAAGAAATTGAAATGGTGGACAACTTTAACCTACTTGGATCAAATATTAATAAAGAAGCAACAAGCAGTCAAGAAATCTGACGAAGCATTGCTCTTGCAGAATGACTATGAAGGACCTAGACAAGATTCTCAAGAGCAGAGATGTCTCTCTTCATACAAAGATTTGACTTGTTCAAGCCATGGTATTTTCATTAAGTGCAAGGCCACAGGACAGTTTCCCGGCGGCCGCCCGTAACTGGGTGATCGGCCGGGTGCTGGGACGCTGCGTACGGCTGTAGGGCGGATGTCGGTGGCGTCGCGTACCTCATTGGCTCCGCTGCTTGCAGGAGGGCGGGAGCCAATGAGAGGAACAGCAGCGAAGCGGGAGGGTTAAGGAGCTGGCACCAGCAGCAGGTGCAGTCGGGGCTTAGGGTGCCAGCTTCGGGTGAGCGTGTGGCGTTCGGAGGACTGGAGGATGAGAGGAGCTTCGGCGGTGGTGCGTGAGTGATCATTGGGTCAGGCCCGCGGCAGGAGGGAACACCTTTGGGGGGAACTGGGGCCTGGAGGAGCACTCGCCGCTAGTTGAGGAGCTGGGGATGCCTTTGGTTTCATCGGGCAGAGTGCTGGATGGGACCTGCGGCGGATTGGCGTGGTGGGCGGCCAGGGTGCCAGCGGGAGCTCCGTGGTCAAGGGCTTCATGGGATGGTGGAGTCCTCTCCTGTTCGGGGTTTCCCAAGGTGTTCAGGGCCGCATCTGTCGGTGTGGTGTGGTGTGGTGTGGCGTGGCGTGGCGCCACGCCCAACCCCTTGGGGGGCGGAGTGACTTGCGGACGGTATTTGTGAAGGCATTGGGTCAGGCCCGCAGCAGGAAGGGGCCGCCTTCGGGGAAACGGGGCATGGAGGAGTGCATGCCATTCATTGATGATCTGGGGATGCCGTGGCTCACCCGGGCAGAGCGGTGGCTGGGACCTGAGTCAAATGGGCATAGTGGGCAGCCAGGGTGCCAATGGGAGCTCTGGGATCGAGGGCTTCGTGGACCAGGGGTCCTCTTCTGTCCAGGGTTTCCCAGGGCGTTTGTCGGGCCGCATCATTGGCATGGTGTGGCGTGGTGCCATGCCTGACCCCCTTCGGGGGCAGGACAACCCACGGGCGGTTAAGGGACATGCTACGGCCCTGCTGCGCTGTCCGCCTGGGGACGGGGGCAGGAATGGGACTCTGCTGATGCTTGCTTGGCGCAGGGGTCGGCGGGAGCCGAAGGGAAGAAGTGCTGCTGCTTGATTCCTGTTCGTGAATCCACGAGAAGAGAAGCGTCAGACTGGGAACAGTGGTGTGGCGGAACCGCGGGTTTGCCTCCTTACTGGGGGAAGCAGCTCCCATCCTCTGGGATGGAGCTCCTTGCTGTAAGGCTACTGAAGGTATGCAATGCTTTATGGAAATACGCTTGTTTTCAGGCATTATAAGCTGTGGATTAACCCTTAAAGTGGCTTAAGGGGGTGGGGGTGGCTTTTAATTGTGTTGGCTTGGTTTCGGACACTAGGCTTTTATAATGCATGGAAGGCGGCTAGCTTCTTGCAACTCAGGGTTTCAAGACATTGCGTGGGTTGCTGCTTTTGTCTTGAAGGGACTGCAAACTGAAAAAAAAAAAATGGGCAGGGTTAGATTGGAGTCTGTGGGTTTCTAAGTGTGGGCGACTAGACCTGCAGTGGGAGTGAGACTGTTGAGATTCCCTAGGGGGATTCTGGATAGGGTGGAAAGTAGGAGGTCAGCAGGGGGCGGGCCCCTGTTTATTCCAGTTATCTCCGCAGGTGCCGTCCGGGGGTGCGAGGAGGATGGGGGCTAAGCTGGAACCGGGACTTGGCGGGGGGTGGGGGGGGGGAGGAACAGCGGGGCCGGAGTGTGAGGGAGCCGGCTTCATATGCAAGGAGAGAGGAACTGCAGGTGGTTTGTGACGGTCTGTGACTGGTGCTACGGCGGACGTAGCGATTGATACGGAGGCGGCAGGTGAGTGGCCGGCAAAACAAGGAAAGGTGCCAGAGGGGATCGGCTTGTTGGGGGGACTTGGGGGGGGGGGGTTAAAGCGTGCGGGAAACTGGAGGCCTTCCTGTTGGCGGCGGCACGGGGCAAAAAATTCATCCTCCTCATTGTCATCTGATTCTTAGGCATTTTCACCGGGAGGGGGTGGTGCGGTGCAGGGGGCAGCATTGGTGCAGCAGGGGAGAGCAAGCCGGGGTTGAGTTCCTACAGTAGCATCCTTTTCGGGGAGTGGGGGAAGGCATATCGAGAAAGTGGTGCAGTACGATTCGGATGCACGGATTCCACGAGCTGGAAGGCAGGCAGTGGTCGGGGGATGGAGACAAAAATAAATAGATAAATAAATAAAAAATAAATAAAATAAATTGAAAATTAATAAATACATAAATAAAGAGTGGGCGAGAAAGTGGGCAGAATTAAGAGGGTATCCTGTAAGGGGGAAATAGGGTGAGAGCTTTGGTGCGGCTAGCGGGGGTTGGTGGTTATATCCATCCGGGGCAGTAGGGATGATGCGGGCATACGCAAATTCCATTCGGGAGGCACCTCAGACCCAAGAGGGAGGGGCCTGTTTATCCTGACGAGAAGTTTGTGAAAAAATGGCGAAGAATAACTCTTCATCTTGGGGCCCGACGGATATTTATCTTTGGCCGACGCAAAGGTCGGCCTGGGAAGGGTGAGGGAGCAGGGGAATGAGGGGGGATGGTGGCTAACCTACTGGCCATTTTGTCTGACTGGAAATTCTCACATGGGGTGCTCTGTCAGTAGTGGGGGGAAGTCAGTGGAATAAATGAATAAAAAACAAAAAAGGGGGCCTCAGTGGCCCCTGGGCCGGGGCCCAAGCAATGGTGATGTATTCATTAATGCCCATACACCAATATGGATAGGGGATTTACGACTGGGCTTCGGCAGGGCACTGCAAGTGGCAGGGCAATAAGGAGGTTCAGAGTTTAGGGTTCAGTTGGGTTCGTTATAACTGTCTTTGGAAATGTGTTACCGGCTAAGGGGCGCACTTTGACCTCGGTGAGGCAGTTGCAAACATAGGAGGGACGCGTGGTCGGTCGAGTTGGATTTAAGTGTAGGGCGGGCCACCTGTTAAGGAGCAGCCTTAAGAAGCAAGGAAGTTCCAGCTGATTCATAATTGGTCGTATCTGGGAGGGGCAGCGGAATAAGATCACATGTGTTCATTTTGGTATTCGTCCTTGGTTCAGGAGATTGAGTGGGTTCCTAAGGTGGTTTGCAAGGCGAGGATAACCAAAGGGGATATTGAGTGAGCTTGTCGTTTGCTATCAGGGCACCCGTATGCTTTACATGGATAGGTGTCCATGTGAGGAGAGTATTAAGTTTGACAAAGGTAGGCTAAGGGGTTGCTCAATTTGTTGGGTGTACTTTAGAAATATGGTACTCTCCTGCAGTGGCGGTTGGTCTGGAACGGGGCTGTGGACATTGTGCAGTATCTAGATGTCTTCTGGTTCCTGGGAACGGCAGGGGCAGCAGGGTGCCAGGGGATGTTGGAGGGTTTTGGGGAAATTCTTTCGTGACGGGGTGGCCTTTGGCTGCGGGTAAGCTGAAGGACCGGTGCCGGGGATCACTTGAGAATGTGTCGGCTTCTTCTAAGTTGACATTGCAGGAGATGCAGGGTTTGATAGGCTCGCTCACTTTAGCCAGAAGGGTCATATCAGTGACCGGGTATGGTTGAGGCAGCTGGCGGCGTCATCAGCGGGTGTGCATAGCCTGCCTCACATTATTAGCTGCCAGTGTGAGAGGTAATTTGAAGGAAGTTAACGGGATGTTATTGAGGAAAGGGGCCGAGATATCCAAAGGAAACTTGCAGCGTTACCCGGAAGCAGCGGGGAGTATGGGTTTGGGAATTTGCTTTAGGGGTCTGGTGTGCGGATAGCTGGTTGCAATCGTGGCAAGGTTGGCTTCCCTGCAACATCACTTTCTTGGAATTGTTTCCCATATCATTGGCTTGGGAGGGGAAGTGGGATTGAATGTTGGCTGGTGAATGTGTTTGTCAGGGCGCAGCATAGTACGGGTTGTGCTTGCGAGACTGCAGATATGCTGTCTCGTTTGCAAGGGGAGCGGTGTCAGAAGTTGGCTCCAGGAGCGGATACAGAGGGAGTTGTTGTCTCAGAGACATTTAAATGCTGCAGCTATGGAGGAGTTCCGTGTCGGCTGCGACATGATCAGCGTATCGGCGGGGTGGTGGAACTGATCGTCGGTGCATACCCACTTAGCGGGATTTGTCAGTTACTGGAGCACTAGTAGGGGGCCCCTCAAATGGGGGATTCCTAGTAGGTTGTCACAAGGTTGGGTGCGGTTGCAGCCTACTCCAAGGGCTCCAGGTGACCGATTACGCATGAATGGTTGTGTAGCCTCAGGGCTGCTTTGCCCATGGTTGCGGTTGCGTGGTATGAAGCCACTTAGGTCCAGGTAGTTTTGGCGGGCATTGTTTCGGTGGTCACAGTGACAGCATGTCCAGCTGGAAGGAGTGAGGTGGAGGGCCCTTCTAGTGCAATCCAAGATGATCCAGCAAGGAAAAGGTTGGTGGGGGGTTTTGACGGAAATGGAGGGCATGTCCACCTGTCCATTAGGCACATTCGGGTGCGTCCAGGAGTGGAGGGCATGCTTGGTATGCTTGACGATGCCCGGCAGTTGACTCGTTTGCAGGTTATAGCAGGGCTGCGGAGGGCGATGCGGCAAGTTAGAGCAGTGTGGCTGATGGGGCTGCGTACATGGGCACAGACTTGAGCCGGTTTGCTTCGCATTCCTTCCGCATCGGTGCAGCAGCCGGTGAAGAGGTGGCAGGATTGCTGGTACAGGGATATGAAGCATTGGCAGATGATGTCTTGAGCCTTGTTGGGAGGTTAGTTTGTGAGGGGGGGTTGGAAAGATTAAAAAAAAACCCTATGGGGCTCCTAATGGCAGTTTCTTTGTCAGATGGGGGGCGGAGTAATCGCGGCTGCTTGGGCAGTCTTTCGTTCAAAGGGAAGGTCAGCAAGCAGCGATGTGTCCGTTGGGTCCTAATTGGGCCTTAATCCTGCTGTGGTGTCCATTTGATTGTGGGGCAGGTGCGGTCAATGGGAACACAGCGTATGTTCCCATTGCTTCAGCACCATGAGTGAGTACGGAGTAAACAAGGAGGGTACCAACTCGGGCATTCCGGGGGGTCAATGGAGTGGCCGGGCCTCTATAGGTGTAATGGGGGCACTTATCTCCAAAGGGTATGGACTTGCTATTGAATGACTGGCAGGAGGCCTGGGAGTGTGTGGTGCAGCAGGATGCTCGCTGGTCGCAGCTTGGTAGTGGGGGTGGTGGGGCGGCACGGGGACATTAATGTCACCTTTGCCGGTGGCAGGATCCTGGAGGTTTCCGGAGTCCGGAGCCTTGGCTGTACTTGGGCTGGGGGTGGGGTGCCCCTGACCTGGACAACCCCTGCTGACTTTTGCTAATTACATGGCGAGGTTGGGGAAAGGGGTAGGAGGCTGGCCGGTGGCCTGACCACGGCAGAAGTGGAGATGTCACCTTGCTAATTGTATGGCTGGTGATGCATGGTCCGCTATGGGGGTGTTAAGATGATTATTCTTGGAATGTAATGTTTAACATGTTAAAATGTTAATAAAGCTGCGACCAGTGGTTTTGCTATTAACATGTGTGTGTGTAGTTTTTGGGCAGAGGGTATCGGGGCGGAATGGTGGGGAAGGGTTGGGGGGGGGGTGGAAGGTTGTGGATGGTGGAAAGGGGTCTGGAAGCACCGGGTCCGATCTACCTCAGTTACATCATATGGATGCAAAAGTTGGACAGTGAAAAGGATCAACAGTAAGAAAATTGATGCCTTTGAATTATGGTGCTGGCGACGAATGCTGTGTATACCATGGACTGCCCAAAGAACAAACCAGTCAGTACTAGAGGAGATCAAACCTAAGCTTTCTTTAGAAGCTCAGATGACAAGACTTTGACTTTTGTACTTTGGACACATCATGCAAAGAGAGAGATCATTGGAGAAAGACAATGCTTGCCAAGGTAGAACTCCAACGCAAAAGAGGAAGGCCGGCAATGAGATAGATCAATACCATAACAGCAGCTATGGGTGCCAGTCTGTCAACAATGAGCCGCCTGACTGAAGACTGAACACAATTTAGGACAACTATCCAGAGGGTCGCCATGAGTCGACAGCAATTCGATGGCACTTAACAACAACATATATTTCTTTCCAAATAATTTCATCAATTTTGAAAAACCTCTACTGGCGTAACTCAGTGATTGACTTCCATCATTTAAAGTGCATATAGCTATTTATAGCATGTTCATCACAGTCCTTAGATCTCCATTGTGCATATTCCAATATTGCCAAAAGCAATTGCCATTAGAAATTTTTTTTCTTGTTTAAACTTGTCTGAAAAGTGAAGTTCATGCCATTCTCAGGCAGTTGCCTTCCACCGCCCGACAAAGGCCTTTTTTTCACCATATCTTTGCTGTTTCAGGGACTTTCCATAATTACATTCAAATTCTCCATTCCTTTATATTGAAGCAAAATGTTATCCAATTCCTTTATAATGAAGCAAAACACTCTCCAAAATTAAACAATTTGGCATCCAGAAGCTGAATATATGTACCCTAAATGGATATTCTGATACATTGAGCATCTGACAGGATATTCTCTACATGATCAGCAGGTTAAATGATGACCAGACGTCCATCCAGTGGAATCTCCTTTAATTAACAACTACCTCTACACGGAAATTCAGAAGAAAGAGAAAAAGAATCCACTATGCATCATATGTGCATTGTGCAACAAAAATTGTCTCTTGACCCTCGCCCCATTCATAGTGATCAGTTTAATCCTCCGTATTCATGTTTTTCCTTAGAATCTAGTTGCATTTTCATACTAATGCCTTTTTTTCTTCTAAAAACGTCAATTTTTTAGAGCCTTATTTACTAACCTGCATTCATGTATTAACCTCAGAGGAGTCTGTTAGCTATACACTTACCTCAAATTAATATGTTTTAATATGCATTAATGCATGCAAACTCAACATGTGTTAGTAAATGAGGCTCTTAGGTTGTAGTTATGATTATATCCACTGGTGAAATCGTTCATAATCCAATATATGTACCATAACTAAATCCCCTTTTATTTATCTTTTGTGTAAAGAAAATAATACCTTGAACAATCTTAAAGCACAGTTGAATTTTATAGTAAAGACCACTATGAAATAGTAGGAGCTTCTGCCAATCAGAGATTCATAAACTGTGCATTCAGGTTATAACCAGCAGGCATATGCCCAAGCGAGGTTACCGCTGGCATGGTTCTATTATAATACAGTAGAACTGGCAGAGCAATCTCAGCCATTTCTAATCTCAGTAAATAACTTTAGTATCATCATTCCTAAATTAGAATGCCAACTAGACATGTGCAGGGACAAAAAAAAAAAAGTTTTCAACTGAAAATGGAGCAAAGTATTTTTTTGTATTTGTTGTGATTGTGTACCTACTATGAACATGTTTACTTATGAATGAACACATTGTGATTGGGTATATGAGAAGCTCCCCATACCCCATACTGATATACCTTCCACCAGACTAAGGACATGCCCCTTTAAGCACTAGAAGCTGGGTCCCTTTAAGGAACCCGGCTTGAATATGCCTGGGAAGGGTGTGGTGGGGACGATCCTTTTAACAGGGAGGGAAGAGACAGAGAAGGAGAGAGAAGAGCCCGAGATGTTCCAGAGTACGGAATGACCATCTACCTCTAAGGAGATACTACGGGAAGATAGGAGCTGGGGTGTTTCCACGTTGGTCAGCAGGCTTGTGGTAGTAATGCTGTAAAATCCAGAATGAAGGAACTTTGGGGGAGGGGAGAACTGTTTCTCTGCTACTGCTGTGGAACCCAGAGTGAAGAACTTTGGAAGATGGCAGAATTGTTTCTCTGATACTGTTGTGGAATGTAGAATGAAGGAACTTTGGGGGGGGGGGGGAGAACTGTTTCTCTGCTACTGCTGTGAACTCTCTGTAAATAAAAGCATTTTCCTTTAACCCTCCACCTGGCTCCATGGGGGTTTGTGTCCTGCCTGCTTGCAGCATACCATACACACACACAATCATTATAGGTGCACAAAAGCAATTTTTAAGCACCCAGACAAATGGCCAAACAAGCCCAACATGCACATGCCTAATGTAACTCTGAGTTATGTCCCAAGCCTATAACATGTACCTGAGTGAAAAGCATTTGTAGTTAAATGTCACTTAAGATTTAATGTGCCATATTATGATATCTATGGTTATGTCTATTTGATTAACCATTTTTGAATCACACGGTGGAGTACAATACTGTGTATATCTGTATCTATATATTTATCTATGTATCTATATACAGGGTGGCCCAAAAAAAGTAAGAACATCTTGTAGCATATAAGTTATCTAAAAATTCAAAAAGACAGATGTAAATGATTGACAAATTAAAAAAATAAAGATGGTGACAGGAAATTGTCGAAATAAAGACGTTATATAGCTAAAAAAAGGTAAATAAGTAAACTATTTAAGCTTTTAATTTACAAGATATTCTCACTTTTTTTGGGCCATCCTGTATATCTAAATCTATATCTACTAGAGAGGTCCACACCCCAATGCAAAAAGTTAATGTTTATAGAATCACTTCTCCACAAGGCTTTTGTCCATTAGGGATAGCTTGCTCACCTGTGAAATTTCAGCCTGATTGTGAAACATTTAGAGGTTGCCCCATTCCGAACATTTTTTGGATAGGAAAAGGCATTTATGTATTGAAAATATTCCTTTTTAAGGCTCAGTTCAGGATGACTGTACATGAGTCTAAGAATATCACAGACGTAAACATGATTGACAAACAGAGAATGGCTCTGTTTGTCAATCTTGTTTACGTCAGACAATGGAATGAAGCACCATTTGCAATCTAAGCTCCTCTCAATGACATCAAATTTTATCAGTTCTTAAGACTTAGCCAGACCAGGCTGTTGCATTTTCAAGGCACCTCTGGTTTGTGTCTGAATATTTGATAGGCTTAGAAACAAAGTAAAAGATGGTGCAGAACCTTCAGCGGCCACCGTTACCAGACATTCCAGCTGTCTGCTGTTCAGATGACATAAAAATTGTTAAATGGGGTGACCTCTAAATATCGTTTATTTTCAATAAAATTTTGAGTGTTTGTTATACATATGATAAAGAACAAACCCAGCCTTGTGGAGTACCAATATCAGTTTTTTTTTTGGGGGGGGGGGGGGTTTGGACTATCCTAATATATACAGAAAAGTGAATATAAAAAGATAAGCTAAGATAAAAACAAAAGTTACATCTAAAATAACAAAGGTTAATGAAGAAAATTACAAAATAAAAGGGATGGGAGAAGGAGAAAGGTGGTGACAATGGTAGATTCTCTCCTATTCCATAGGATCACCAAAAGCTTGCTCAAGGAAAAGAGCCTTATGGCCTTTACCTTTTGTAAGAGACGTTTCTGGTGTAAGGTAGCATGACAAGGCATTCCGGAGATCTGGAGCCTGACAGAAAAAAGCGGAGCAGCATGTTGTCTTGTATCAAACTAAGGGACTAGGTGAAAGAAAGAAGTTCTCATTCAGTGAGCACAAAGCTTTAGATGGAACGTAATATATGAGTATGTCTGAAAGGTATTCCGGAGACCTTTTTTGTGAGATCATTGTGTGGCGTGTTTACTAAAGGCTAACAAGCGTTACGTAAAGTTAATGCGTGTTAAGTGCTGCCACTGCCCCATTCATTTCTATGGGTCACTGCAGCACTTAACGTGCATTGACTTTACTTAACACATGTTAACCTTTAGTAAACATGCCCCTAAATGTATGCGATACATTTTTAAATCGAGCACAAAAATTAATAGGAAGCCAGTGCTCAGAAATGAATAGTGGAGTTGTAGTGTTTTGAAGAAGATGAAGTCTCTTTATTAATACCATATTTTGACTGATGTATATGAATTATAGTAATCAATCCATGAGAGGTTCACTGCATGAGTGAGTGCCCTAAGATCACTGGTGTCCAAAATTGTGTGTATACTAAGAATTTGCTTTGAGGAGAAATAAGAATGTGTCACTGCTGAAATATGAGTCGGTGCAGAATTGAAATGACAACCTAAAATCTTTAATGAGGTTTGGAGCATTAGTGAGGGGCCTACTAGAATGAGAGCACACTCTGTCTGATGATCTGTACTCGTAATCCACAAATCCATATAATAGCCAACGTTCAGTGGCAGCCAGCGATCCACTTGAGCCACTAAATGAATGTCATAGGCCTAGTAATAACCGATGACTATAAGGTTGAATTAGTGTGGCAAGAGGACTAAGAAATATATTAAATAAGAAGGGTGAGAGGATCGGGTCTTGAAGGACCCCACAATTAAGTGGTCGTGACATAGAAGAACCCAGTTCAGTCACAACCCAACAGTATAAGTATGTTTAGTTAAAAATGAGATTAACCAGACTAGAACCTGTCCACCGATGTTTACTGTATGTACAATTAAGTTAGGCATGAGAGCAAAAGCTGATGGTTCACTACATCAAAAGCTGAGGGCAGGTCAAAGCACAGAAGCCTTGGTTGAACAATCCATTTACATTATTTTGAAATGACAGTAAAAGTCTCTATTATGTTTACTGCAAAATCCAGCTTGCCTTCAATGCGGAATAAGTGAGTAGTCCAAGAAAATAAATCAGAGAGTACAAAATTTTCAGCAAATTTGGATAAAAAAGAGGTTAGAGATGGAGTTGTAATTAGTGACCAAAGAAACAGATAGGAATGATTTTTAAGTAGGGTCTAATAAAGGCCTGTTCCCTTAATTTTCATTTGTTTCATTTGCAGGTTTTTTTCATTTTATTTTGTTTTCCTTTAATACATTTTTATTTCAGAACCATTTTGTTAATTACAGAGATAGCTATTGCTGCGGGGGAAGGTCTCAAACCAGTGACCTTTTAGTTACAAGGCAGGCAGGCATCTTGTACACGAGCCACCATCATATCTCTGTGGGGTATTGCTCTAGTCAACATTGCTGCATTACTGGCTATTTTTCTTCCTGTTTCCCGATTGGCCCAAATGTTTGCTGGTCTGCAGCTCTTTAGCAAATTCTAATTGGATTTTTTTGCCTTGTGAACCTAGTTTATGTTTATTTAAAATTTGTTATACCACCCACACCATAGGTATCTGGGTGGTTTACAATTGTAAAAATTACATAGCTGCAGAAAGAGAAAGGAACACCATTATTTAAAAACAGTAAAGAGAAAGAAAGAGAACAGAGAAGAACTAATCTGAGCATAACAACATACTACATCAGCAGGGAAGCAGAGGAAAGGGTAGGGACTACAGGGGGAGGTCAAATGCTAGGCTAAACAGATGAGTCTTGAGTTTTGTTTTGAAAAGCTGGAAAGACATCTCGGATTGTAGGGAAAGGGGAAGCGAGGTCCAAAGCCTAGGGCCTAAAAAATAAAAAGCGGAGGAACGAGTGGATTCTAGGTAAGCGTGTGAGGGAGGGGGGAGGAACACACGATTGACATGGATAGAGCGAAGCGAACGGTGAGGAGTATGAAAGTGAACCAGATCTGCAAGATAAAGGGGAATACCTGTGTGGAGAGCCCTGTGAACAAAGGTGAGGATTTTATACTGAATACGGAAGGATACTGGCAACCAATGTTGATGTAAAAGAAGAGGGGTGACATGTTCATACCGGGAAGCATGAGTTAGGAGATGGACCGCAGTGTTCTGAATACGCTGAAGACGGGAAAGTTGTGACTGTGGGAGACCAGCTAGAACAATATTACAGTAGTCGAGTCAGGACACCACTAGAGAGAGTAAAAGTGTAGCCAAGGCAGAGGGGGAAAGAAAGGGGCGAACAGCCCATAACTGCTTAAGGGAAAAGAATGACCGCTGGACAACTGAGGAGATATGTTCCTTAAAAGAGAGGGAAGAATCAAGAACCACACCTAAATAACGAAAAGAAGAAACCAGGGGAATAGAGTGAGAAGAAAAAGAGGGAGCACATGTGGGAGAAGGGCTCCCTAATGTAAACCAGGTGGCAAAAGACTTAGAGGGGTTTCCATGAAGAAAGTTAGAGGAAAACCAGGAGGCAACAGCAGAAAGACAACGGTTAAGAGGGGAGATGTCTGGAGTGAGAGAATCAGTGTGATGCAGAAAAAGTATGTCAGCCGCATAATAATATGCGGAGATACCAAACAGTTGAACGATAAGAGCGAGGGGAGCCAGAAAAACATTGAAGAGAAGTGGGGCGAGGACCGACCCTTGGGGTACACCACAGGAAAGAGGGGTTGGAGCTGAAGAAGAAGACCCGGAGACAACGGAGAAAGAGCGATTAAAGAGGAAAGAATGAAACCACCGGAAAACCGTGTCTGAGATACCAGCTTCCCGGAGACGGATAAGAAGTCTCCTGCTGTAGAGATTTACTCCAAAGATTTTTCTTTTGCCATATTCTTGTTCCAGAAATTATGTGATAACATCATTGATAGTATACTTAGATATGGTAACTAAGCCTAAAGCCGACAGTCGCCCAGGAGCGCATGGTTCGGACGAAGATATCCTTGAAGGATACTACCAAAAGCAGTGAGGCTCCAAAAAAGAGTATAGTAGCCCAAATGCCCTTGAGTAAGGTGCAGACAGAGTGTAAAGATTCCAAATTACCCATGCCTACCAATAGCCAGATTAATATTAATAAAATACAGTCTCTAAAATGCTTGTATGCAAATGCTAGAAGTCTAAACAATAAGATGGGAGAGTTAGAATATATAGCACTAAATGAGAGGTTAGATATGATTGCAATCTCAGAGACATGGTGGAAGGAGGATAACCAGTGGGACACTGTGATACCTGCTTACAAACTATATCGTAATGATAGAACTGATCAAATTGGTGGAGGGGTTGCACTCTATGTTAGAGAGGGCATTGAGTCAGAAAGGATTAAAATTTTGCAGGAAACAAAATTTGCTGTAGAATCTCTATGGATTGAAATTCCATGTAAAAAGGGGAAGGCGATGGCAGTGGGGGTGTACTATCGACCGCCTGGCCAGAATGAACAAATGGATGATGAAATGCTCAGAGAAATCAAGGAAGCTAACAAAAGTCACAGCAGAGTAATAATAATGGGTGATTTCAATTACCCTGGTATCGACTGGGTCAGTGTTACGGCAGGACAAGCTAGGGAGATAAAGTTTCTAGATGAAATAAATGACTGCTTCTTGGAGCAGCTGGTTCATGAACCGACCAGAGGGGAAGCCATACTGGACCTAGTCCTTAGTGGAACGCCAGATCTGGTGCAAGAAATAAGGGTGTTGGGACCACTTGGCAATAGTGATCATAGCATGATCATGTTTGATTTAATTAGTGGAGGAGGGATAGTAAAGAAATCCACAGTACTACCTTTTAACTTTCAAAAGGGAGACTATGATAAAATGAGGAATATAGTTAAGAAAAAACTAAAAGGAGCGGTTGCAAAGGTTAAAGACTTACAGCAAGCTTGGGTGTTGTTTAAAAATACTATCCTCGAAGCCCAGACCAGCTGTATTCCACGCATTAAGAAAAGTGGAAGAAAGTCCAAAAAACTGCTAGCATGGTTTAAAGGTGAGATCAGAGAGGCTGTTGTTGCCAAAAAAGCATCCTTTAGGAAATGGAAAAAAGAGTCAAATGAAGAAAACTGGAAACAGCACAAGCACTGGCAAGTTAAATGCAAAGCATTGATAAGGCACGCAAAGCGAGAATTTGAGAAGGAACTTGCTACGGAAGCAAAAAACACGAAATAAAGACTTTTTCAAGTACATTCGTAGCAAAAGGCCTGTGAGAGAGTCCGTTGGGCCATTAGATGATAGAGGGGTAAAAGGGGCAGTAAGAGGAGACAAGGCTATAGCAGAGAGACTGAATGAATTCTTTGCTTTGGTCTTTACTGAGGAAGATGTAGGGATGTTACCCAAGACTGAAGTGGAATTTAAAGATGATACTGCAGAGGAATTGAGAGAAATATCGCTACACCGGGAAGATATATTACAACTATTTGATAAACTGAATAGTAGCAAATCACCTGGACCGGATGGTATACATCCAAGAGTGTTGAAAGAACTGAAATATGAGACTGCGGACCTGCTATTGGTAATCTGTGAACTTTCATTAAAATCATCTGTAATACCTGAAGATTGGAGGGTCACCAACGTAACACCAATCTTTAAAAAGGGTTCCAGGGGTGACCCGGGAAATTACAGACCGGTGAATCTGACGTCAGTACCGGGGAAAAATGGTAGAAACCATCATAAAGAACAAAATTACACAGCATGTAGATAGTCATGGCCTAATGGGAGACAGCCAACATGGCTTTAGACAAGGAAGATCTTGTCTTATTAATCTGATATGTTTTTTTGAAGGTGTGCATAAACAGGTAGACAAAGGTGAGTCGGTTGATATAGTGTATCTGGACTTTCAGAAAGCTTTTGATAAGGTCCCTCATCAGAGACTTTTTGCAAAACTAAAAAGTCATGGGATAGGAGGCATTGTACTATTGTGGATCGGGAACTGGTTAAAAGATAGAAAGCAGAGGGTAGGGCTAAATGGCCAATATTCCCAATGGAAAAAGATGAATAGTGGAGTACCCCAGGGATCTGTACTGGGTCCGCTACTTTTTGACATATTCATAAATGACCTGGAAAAGGGAATAACGAGTGAGGTTATCAAATTTGCAGATGATACAAAACTGTTTTAAAGTTGTTAATACCCAAGAGGATTGTGGAAAACTGCAGGAGGATCTGGATAAATTGGAAGACTGGGCATCCAAATGGCAGATGAAATTTAATGTGGACAAGTGCAAAGTTATGCACCTAGGAAAGAACAACCCACACTATAGTTACACAATGCAAGGTTCCACATTGGGAACCACCACCCAGGAAAAAGATTTAGGAGTCATCATGGATAACATGTTAAAACCCTCTGCCCAGTGTGCAGCGGCAGCCAAGAAAGCAAATAGAAAGCTAGTATCATAAAGAAAGGGATGGAAAATAAAACAAAGGATATTATAATGCCTCTGTATCGTTCCATGGTACGACCGCACCTTGAATATTGTGTGCAGTTCTGGTCACCGTATCTTAAAAAGGACATAGCATTATTAGAAAAAGTACAGAGAAGAGCCACCAAAATGGTGAAGGGGATGGAAGGCTACTCCTATGAAGAGAAGCTACAAAGGTTGGGGCTCTTCAACCTGGAAAAGAGACGGCTGAAGGGAGATATGATAGAGGTCTATAAATTAATGAATGGAGTGGAGCATGTAAACGTGGATCAATTGTTTACGCTATCAGAATATAGAAAGACTAGGGGACATGCAATGAAGCTACAGGGTAAACTATTTAAGACAAATAAGAGAAAATATTTTTCACTCAACGTGTAATCAAACTCTGGAATTTGTTACCGGAGGATGTGGTAAGGGCTGTTAGTGTAACTGGGTTTAAAAAAGGTTTGGACAAGTTCCTGGAGGAAAGGTCCATAAACCACTATTAAAAAGGGACCCAGGATAATCAGTGCTTGACCCAGTACAAGCATTGTGGAACCTGTGTCTTTTGGGGATACTGCTAGGTACGTATGACCTAGATTGGCCACTGTTGGAAACAGGATACTGGGCTTGATGGACCTCGGTCTGACCCAGTATGGCATATCTTATGTTCTTATGTTCTTATCTTGGTTGATCATTGGACAACCAGGATCTGCATTAGGCTTGGTAAATGTCTATAATAAACGTACTTAGACATGGTTCGTGGAATTTCTGAAAATCAGCAAAAAGCACTAAAAGATTATGAATCTCAGTTCTCGACTCCCAAATCACCTTAAAATTCTCCTGCAGCAGTGATTTCATCCCTTGGAGCTCAGCCTGCATCAGCTAAAGGAAGGCCTACCACATGCAGGCCATTCTGGACATTTTTTTTTTTTAATTGATATTTTTTAAATTTTCATATAAAACCATCACACCACAACAAAATACACATGATTATACAATAACAAAAACCAAAACCAAACATATCCCACCCCCCCTCCCCCCGGCTCTCTACCAAGGGTAAAAATCAATAAGCAATATGACGCTTCGTTCTTGAGCTACTTCCGTTTACAGTATTAATCCGGCAACATATTCATCTAACATTTCCCATTTCTTGGCATTGTACATTAAATTTCCGCTACAATGCACTTTACTATATGTTTTTTCAAGATTGACACATATACATAACTTGTTCCACCAAATGTTCCAATCCAAAGTAAGAATAGACTTCCAATTATCAAAAATAAGCTTCAAGGCAATCGCCATCATATAGTTCAATAAAAAGCGCTTTTCCTTATGTAGCTGCGGAATAGATGCAACAGATCGTAAGGTGACAATTTTCCAAGTCAAAGGGAAAGAAAATTTCAAAATCCTCTGGATTCTATTCCAAACTGGTATCCAGAATTTTTGGACTCCAGGGCACTCCAGGATCATGTGGTATAAGGTGCCCGCCTGCTCGCCGCACGTCCAACACTGGCCATTAGACTGCTTATCCCATTTGGCTAGTTTAATTGGAGTTATATGAGCATGGTGTAAGAAAAAAAATAAAGATTGCGTAAGTGCTGCTGACCTAGAAACTCTGGTTACATACCGCCAGAGCTTCACCCACTTTTCAGTAGACACAGCAGTACCCACATCTCTTTCCCAGACCTTTACAAGGCCTAATAATGGACGGGAGGAGCAATCCCTAAAGAAGGCATACAATGCCGAGATTGCTTTAGGCTGCGTTGCAATACTACTAATTAACCCAGTTAAATATCCAGAATCTGGCAGGTTGGCAAGATCAGCAATAACTGATGTAACACAATGTTTTATTTGAAGCCATTGGAAAAAACATACCTTCGGCAAGGAAAATTCTTTCCGCAAGACAGCATAATCCTTCCAATGTCTCCCCTCAGGCAACTGCCCTAACACCCATATACCACAATTCTGCCACCTCCTCCAAGCAATGGTGTTATTCCTCATCTTAAACAAAGGGTTTCGCCACAAAGGTGAAGCTTTAGAGGGAGGATTGTCTTTCCCTACCCATGCAGCCACGGTTAGATAAATTTCCTGAGTGGCCCTAATTACCTGAAGCGCACCCACTGGATCTATGATCCTGGATCCCAGAAGCCCTTGCAAAGGGTAAGGAGAGGCCAGCCTAGCTTCAACCTCTAACCAAACAGGCTTTTGCAACAATTCCTCATGCACTAGCCATAAAGCCCCTTGCCACAGAATAGAGGCCATATGATAGTGATAGAAATCAGGGAATGATACCCCCCCCCCTTTATCTCTGGTTAGCTTCAACTTGTGTGCGGCAATTCTAGGGCACTTCCCAGCCCACAAAAAGTCAAGCACCAATCTTTCTAAAGATTTATAAACTGCTGGAGGTAACTCTAAAGGGAGCATACCAAAAATATAATTTATTTTAGGAGTGATTGTCATTTTTATTGTTTCTAGCCTGCCCCACCAAGTGAGGTGTAGGGGCGACCAGTTCAAAACCAGGTTCTGCACCGTTTCCTTTAAAATTCTACAATTAACTTGCAAGGTTCCTCCATTGAAGCACAATATCGTACCCCTAAGTATTTTACCGGGCCTGTCTCCAACTGAAACGGAAACTCTGCCATCGAGGCCGCTGTGCACAGTCTGTTTAGAGGAAAAGCTATTGATTTACTCCAGTTTATTTTATATCCAGAAACAATCGAATAGTTCTCTATCAATTTTAAAACTGCAGCTACCGAAGAAGGCTGAGTAAAAAGCAGTAGGTCATCAGCATAGGCCGAAAGTTTAATCTGGATGTCACCGACCTCTATCCCCTTAATGGCCACAGATTGTCTAATGGCCATATTTAGAGGCTCTAAAGCTAAGTTAAAAAGAAGGGGAGAGAGAGGGCACCCCTGCTGTGTACCTCTACACAATACAAAAGGGGGGGAAAGCAGGCCATTCGCTAAAATACGAGCAGTCGGATTTGCATATAAGACTTGCAACAAGTGTAGAAAACGTGGACCAAAACCAAACCATTCCAAAACTTTAAACAAAAAAGGCCATTCTAACCTATCAAATGCCTTCTCAGCATCTAGGGACAAACCCACTATCGGAAAATCCAATGTACTTGCTTTGAGAATCAGGTTACAAAGTAACCTTGCATTATCTGCAGTTGAGCGGCCCGGAATAAACCCACACTGGTCGGCATGTATCAACCCCGGCAGGACCCGCGTCATGCGTCCCGCCAACACTGTTGCATATATCTTATAATCCGCATTCAAAAGCGAGATGGGCCGATAGTTACCGACCAGCGTAGGATCCCTGCCCGGCTTCTGAAGGACCACAATCGTGGCATCAGATAAGCGCCCAGTGCCCCCCGGAGACACCTGCAACAATTGAAAATATTGCAGTAACCGTGGAGTGAGATCCTGGAGGAAGGTCTTATAAAACTCATTAGGAATACCGTCAGGTCCGGCGGCCTTTCCCGATGCTAAAGAGCGTATAGCCTGCTGGATCTCCTCTTCTCCCAGGGGCTCTTCTAATTCTTTAATCTGGTCAGCTGTTAAAACCGGGTGCTCTAGTTGACTAAGAAACCCTTCTATACATGCACTAGGAGTGGATATTTCAGAGTCATATAACTTAGCATAAAAGTTTGAAAAAGCCTCTAAGATTTGCCCACTCTTTTTTAACACAACCCGATTATCACTGGCTAAGCTAGTTATGTGAGTTCTATTTCGTCTACCTTTTTTTTTTTTATTGAAGTTTTTCAGTCACATACAATAACCAAATTAAATACAGGACACATTGCTGATATACAATACAGGAAACTCAGCATACAAGAACAAAAAACAGCATATGTAGACCACATCATGGGAGCCAACTACAACCATCACAGCAAGGAAATAATAATTAAAACAGGAAAACAAGCCAACAAGGCCACATATCAGGAGGAACTAGTATCAATGATGTCTAACCCTGCTGAGCCCTACCTTTTAAAGCAGAAGCCAATGTTTTACCTGCCCTATTCTGCTCAATATAATAACGAGATTGTTGCAAACGCATGACTTGCTCCACCTCTGAGCTTAAAATAGAATTGTATTGTCCCCGCAGCCTTTGCAATCTCACCAACATCTGCTTCTCTGCGGTTTTATACCAGAGACGCTCCCCCGCTTTAATTTGTTCTTCTAACAGATTAAGTTGTGCAGCCTTCAACTTAGCCTCCTTAATAGAATAGCTCGTAATCACCGCTCTCATTGTCGCTTTGCATGCCTCCCACCATGCCCAACCCGCTGTATCTGAGGGAGCGTTAATCTTAAAATACTCGGCAAGAGCCACCTTAATAGTTTCCTGGAAGTCCACCTCCACTAGGAGCGACTTTCTAAAAGACCACATCTCTGAACTTGCTTCGCCTTCCAACGACTGAAGCCCTAAAGTGATAGCTGCGTGATCCAAAACATGACGAGCCTTAATGTCAGCATTTTTCGTTTCAGTGACCAAACTTTTAGAAATTAAAAAGTAATCAATGCGGGACTGTGAATTATGAGGAGGTGAAAAGAACGTAAAATCTTTTTCAGTAGGGTGAAGCAACCTCCAAATATCCACAAGCCCTAGGGACACTATACCAGCTTTCAAAACAATACTAGCCCGAGAGTGGGCTTCTTTTTTACTCGGACAGCGATCCAAAATGGGGTCAAGTGTCAAATTAAAATCTCCACCAATTACTAAGGGCCACTGCGCCTCTTCTTGCGCCTTTGCAACTAATAACTGAAAAAATCCAGGATCATCTATAGTTGGGGCGTATACATTAAATATCACCAATTTCGACCCATTGATAAGCAACCTTGTCATAGTCCACCTGCCCTCAATATCATTACTAGTTACCTCTATCACGGCGCCTAGCGCACTGCGAACCAGGATAGCCACCCCGTTTTTCTTATGTGCTGCCGGAGCATGACCAGCCAGCACATAATACCCTCCTCCCAATTTCCTTGATTCCAAGGTATTCAAATGAGTTTCTTGTAGCAACAAGATGTCAGCTCGCTGCTTTTTGCCATAACTCAAAATCTTTTTCCTTTGCCAGATACATGATAACCAGAACACCAGAGCCCAATGGTCCTAACCCCTACAGTAGAGAGCCTTACCCAACCCCAAAAAGGGGAATCACCCTCCCCCAGGTGAGACAGCCCGGAACATATGGCCCCCGCCGACCCGAACCCATTACCCTATTATACATAATACACATGATAATAAAACAATAAACCCCACTTGTTATCAAAACAGAAAGGGGGTCACCTACTAAACCGCATCAGAGCATCTGGAAGCGATGTAAGCTAAACAAGTCTCTCTATAATAACAATAGAATCTCTAGAAATACAGCTTCCAGGTCATCCAGCCATCCTTAGTATACACTCCCTCACGGGAAGGTAAGCGATCAAGACATTTGAAGGCACTCTTGTTCTTCAATGAACCTCTCCAAAGATCTGGGATCCTCAAATGTCTTTGTGGAGTTTTGCAAAGTGACCTTGAGGCATGCCGGATAGAAAAGGCCGTAGCGGGCCTGTAATTTTTGCAGTCTGGGTCGCAGTACCAAAAACTGCTTCCTCCTCTCAGCCATGCTCTTGCTGTAATCTGGGTAGAAAAATAATCTTTGCCCTTCGAATTGTAGCTGCGTCGAAGCCCTGGCCACTGTCATAATTCGAGATACTTGCAGTAACGTAACACACACAGAATCATAGGTCTGGGCTTTCCATCACGCATACCTCTCTGAGATGGGACTCTATGTGCCCGTTCTATTTCAAACGGCTTCTGAAAGTCAATTTTAAGAAGACGGGGTATCAACCCCTGCAAAAACAATATTGGGTCATTTCCTTCCACACCTTCAGGGAGCCCAATTATGCGAATATTATTTCTGCGAGAACGATTATTATGTCTTCCACCAGCCGCTCCAATTTCTCCATGCGTTTTGTGGCCTGTTTGACCTCCATGACGCAGTCCTCCTGCTTAGCCACCCTCTCTTCCAACTTATCTATTCGGAGAGTTAAGGCTTCCAGTGCACTTCGTACCTCCTTCAGGTCTGCTTGTACTGACGTGAGTGTTTCTCCACTATTCTCAACAAGCGCCCGCACAGATCTAATTTCGCTTAGAAGTTCTTGAAATCCCTCTGAATGTTCTTTTTGCGCCGCCATCTTGAGAGGAGACGGGGGATCTGATTTTGCTCTTTTCGAGCTCGCGCCCGTCCCCCCGGCAAAGTCCAAGCGCGTTTGTTTGGAACAAGACATGTCTAGCTTTACCAACTAGGCAGTACGTCGGGTTAGTAGGCTTAATTTGGATGGTGGAATACAAAAACAGCACGGGTCCGCGGGAGAAGCGATTCACGCGGCCATCCTTGTTCGCAGCTTGCTCCGCCTCTCCCTCCTGCTTTGATCTTTTAATATCACTTGTAGTTGTATAAGATGTCTCATCTTGAATTGCTTGGATCCAGACATGCTGAGCTGACAAAAGCCAACATAAGGAACCAATTATGTCCATTGACTAACTGGAGCAGCAATCATAGGTGGCCATCTTCTGCTGAATCCAGGTTCCACCCCTTCCACCCCCTCACCCCCCTGTTCATGCTAAATTGATGCAAAGGCACATGTAAAGAAATGTAGAAGTCAAAATTGAGATGTGGAAGCCATCACCTTTATGATTCTGACAATATTTTGGTAATGGCTCTGTTAAACCCGAACCAACAGGTAGGCAGTACTCACGTTAGTAGCACAAACACAGTCCAAGACGTGAGGAATGTGGAAGACAAATTTATTGACTCACAGACCTAGGCAACCCGACACAGGCCGTGTTTCGTAACCTTCGTCAGGGGTTGTAAGGCAAAATTATTGTCTTGTCTTCAAAAACGCCAGCGTGTGTGCTTCTGTCAGCCTCCCAAGCGGGAAACTGTAGTTTCTGGAAAGTGCTTTTGTCGTTTTTCAACTCCTGTGAAATTCCAAGATAAAAAAGCTTTTTGAAGAGCAATCGCAAATGCTCTTATCTGCAATCAGCTGTTAAACCCGAAGCCATTTCTAAAATACATATCCATGTGCAGCAGGAGAAGCAGTTTTACAAATATGGATAGAGGAAGCTCAGCAGCCTGCATGTGTAGGTTCTTTTATTTCACAATGTGCATGTGTAAATATTGGTACATACACATCTATCTCAGCCAAATTCTAGATGTATAGAAGCTGCTAAACTACAGGGGAGTCTTTATTCAAATAATTTCTATTTAGATGGTGAAACAAACACTGGAAGGGACTAAGAGGGATATCTCCTTTAATCTTTCCTGTAACTAGATTGTCAAAAGAAGCACTTATGAAATACCTGTGCATATCAGGGAGCAGATTTTAACTTCATATGTGGGCTATTTCGGACTTACACTTGTATACTTGTGGTAGTGTGAAAGCACAAAGAAGGCCTCTTAATGTGCACTACTTGCATGCCTTAATAGTCCCCTTAATGTGCATTAATTGCATGCCTTAATTTGTCTGCTGGTGTGCATTAAATTAATTTAGAATACAGTAAAAGTCTCTATTAAAACTGAAAAAAAAAACACTCAAAAACTGTGAAAAAGATGAAACTAAACAAAAACTAAACAAATCGTTTTTTGTGTGCACATTCTAGTGCATGCATCATCAATTTTACATATGCTGAGGAGGGCAGTTTTCAGACAGACCCATATGCTCATATAGATTGCTATTTACCCAGATAAATGGCTTTGAAAATTGCCTTCATGACACTATGTAAATCAGTATAGTTTGATGCCACATTTTCTTCATCTAATAATTAAATTATTGTACAAAAGAGTTATGCATTATATGAAATGAAGATTGTTGGCAAAAATGTGAGGTAGAAGTCTAGTTAAAATGATTGTGTGGGTAAATTACTCAGAGTATTCACATATTTTTCATTTTGTTTTACTTTGGGGTTTTTTTCATTTTTTGTTTGCTATGAAAAATAAACAAACTGGGCTGTAGTTACTAAAGTGTGCTTCTGCTAATGTGCATGATTTTAATGCAACTTGCGTTATTTTCTCTCAGATCATATTTCATTCAATGGGTCCTACTAACTAATAAGTCACATTCATTGTAAAATAATACACACTAGCGCAACCTTGAAACTAAAGCCCAATGTTGGTTTCTTGTTGCCACTTTAAACATTTCAAACCTCCCCAGGTCTTTCTCCTATCAGGGGCGGCCCAAGGGGGGTGCGGGGCCATGTGCGGAGACTCGGTGCGGGCCTCATTTGCATAAGGTGCCTCATTTGCATAAATATTTGCATAATGTTACCATACACTAACTTTTAGTAAACATGCCTCTTAATGAGTATATGGATAAAGAAAGACTAAAAGGTTACTACATTACTATAATCCAGTACCAACCGCCAGGCACATTAGGAACTACTACAAACACTGCCCATTTAGAACCCATAGCAAACCCGCCGTATCCTAACAGCACTACCAAGACTCACAAAGCACCATACCCTAACTATCAAAAGGCAACACTGCAAATATTAAACCAATACATTTCAGAGAACAACAATACATGACCTACTGGGGAAAGAACAAGTGGCAATGTCAAATAGGAATTATATAAACAGAATACCTCAGCTCAGTTACACATGCAGAACATAGACCATCACCAAACAAAGAATCACAATTTAGAAACAGGAAGACAATAATTAAACTGGGAACCCCAAAAGCCAAACTTGGAATATACAACAACACTGTAGAAATAAAACTATAAATTAATTTCCTCTTGTACTAAACAAAGCGCAAAAATTAATGATGCACATTTCCCAGAGCTGACATCTTCCAGTTAATAAATTCAAAATAAAGAGAGATTTTTCTACCTTTTGTGCATTTTTTTTCAGTTGCAATTGTTCCAGCCACTTTCTTCTGGTTTCTTCGTGTCTTCTGCTAACTCTCCATCTGCTGTCCATTTGTCCTTTCTTCTGTCTTCTTGGTTTTTTCCATTCTCTCTCTACATCTGCTTTAACATACTAATCTTTCTCCTTTTGCTCTTTCCTCATTCCTATTTCATCCACTCAAATTTTACCCCTCCATCCTCAATCCCCACTTACTCTCCCAATATCCGGCCAATTGTAGATTTGTCTTCCCTCCCACGCAAAATATTTTTCCCTCTCCATTTCACTCTCCCAGCTCCATCCAATTCTAATCCTCCCCCAACATCAGCTCCTTTCTAGTTCCAGCCCCACCCAGCATCTGCTCCCTTCTTGTCCCTGCATCAGCCCATTTCCAGTCCTAGTCCCCCATCAGCCCATTTCCAATCCTATCCTAGCCCCACCATCAGCCCATTTCCAGTCCTAGCTCCCCCATCCATTTCCAGTCCTATCAGTTCCTCCATCAGCTCATTTCCAATCCCAGCCCCCCATCAGCTCATTTCTATTCCTTTCCTAGCCCCACCATCAGCCCATGTCAAATCCTAGCTCCCCTCCACTCAGCCCATTTCCAATCCAAGCCCCCCATGAGCCTACTTCCAGTTCTAGCCCCTCCATGAGTCCATTTCAATTCAAGCCCCGACCACAGCCTATTTCCAACCTTAGCACCCCCAACAGCCCATTTCCAGTCCTATCCTGGCCCCTCCAGCAGCCCATTTCCTGTCCTAGCCCCCCCCCACTCAGCCCATTTCCAGTCCTAGCTCCCTCTCCTCACAGCCCATTTCCATACCAAGCCCCCCTCCCCATCAGCTATTTGCAGTTCAAGCCCCCTTTCCACTCAGCCCATTTCCATTCCAAGCCCCTGTCCCCATCAGCTATTTGCCGTTCAAGCCCCCCTTCCACTCAGCCCATTTCCAGTCCTAGCAACCCCCCATCCCATTACCAGTCCTAGCTCCCCCATCAGCCCACTTCCAGTCCGAACCCCCTATAGCCCATTACCAGTCCTAACCCCCCCATCAGCCCACTTCTAGTCCTTACCCTCCCATCAGCCCATTTTCAGTCTTACCCCCCATCAACCCATTACCAGTCCTAACCCCCCATCAGCCCATTACCAGTCCTAACCCCCCATCAGCCCACTTGTAGTCTTAGCCCCCCCATAGCCCATTACCTGTTGTAACCCCCCATCAGCCCATTACCTGTCCTAACCCCCCCATAGCCCATTTCCAGTCCTAATCCCCCCATCAGCCCACTTGTAGTTGTAGCTCCCCATAGCCCATTACCTGTTATAACCCCCCATAGCCCAGTACCAGTCCTAACCCCCCCCAGCCCATTACCAGTCCTAACGCCCCCCACAGCCCATTACCAGTCCTAACCCCCTATCAGCCTAATTGTAGTCTTAGCCCCCCCATAGCCCATTACCTGTTGTAACCCCCCATCAGCCCATTACCTGTCCTATACCCCCCCATAGCCCATTTCCAGTCCTAATCCCCCCATCATCCCACGTAGTCATAGCTCCCCATAGCCCATTACCTGTTGTAACCCCCCCCCCATAGCCCAGTACCAGTCATACCCCCCCCCATATCACATTTCCAGTCCTAATCCCCAGCCAACTTGAAGTCGTAGCTCCCCATAGCCCATTACCTGTTGTAACCCCCCCCCCTATAGCCCATTACCAGTCCTAACGCCCCCCACAGCCCATTACCAGTCCTAACCCCCTATCAGCCTACTTGTAGTCTTAGCCCCCCCATAGCCCATTACCTGTTGTAACCCCCCATCAGTCCATTACCTGTCCTAACCCCCCCATAGCCCATTTCCAGTCCTAATCCCATCAGCCCACTTGAAGTCGTAGCTCCCCATAGCCCATTACCTGTTGTAACCCCCCCCATAGCCCATTACCAGTCCTAATGCCCCCCACAGCCCATTACCAGTCCTAACACCCCCCATCAGCCCATTTCCAGTCTTAGCCCACCGCCCCATAGCCCGTTTCCAGTCCTAATCCCCCCATCAGCCCACTTGTAGTCATAGCACCCCATAGCCCATTACCTGTCATAACTTCCCCCATCAGCCCATTTCCAGTCTTAGCCCCTCCATAGTCTATTACCTGTCCTAACCCCCCATAGCCCATTCCCAGTCTTAACCCCCCCCATCAACCCACTTCCAGTCCGAACCCCCTATAGCCCATTACAGTCCTAACCCCATCAGCCCAGTTCCAGTCCATACCCCCTCCCTCCCTCCCCCCTCCCCATCAGCCCATTTACAGTCCTTACCCCCCCCCCCCCCATTAGCCCAGCTAAGTTTAAAAAAAAAAACCCAGAAACCGGCTGCTGCTGCCGCTGCCGCCGTGGCAGCGGCAGAATCGAGAATCCCGTGGGGCCCCCCTGTCCTGCAGTCTTCTATGCGGCCTCAGCGCGGGCTTTTCAGAGCCGCGCGAAGGGAGAGTTTCCCTTTCTCGCAGCTCTGTTAATCCCCTCGCGGGGCTGATGGGATTTCCCATCAGCCCTGCGGCGTGATTAACAGAGCTGCGAGAGGAGAAGCTCTCTCTCTTCGCGCAGCTCTGACAGCCGACGCTGAGGCCGCATAGAAGACTGCAGGACAGGGGGGCCCTGCGGGATTCTCGATTCTGCCGCTGCCACGGCGGCAGCGGCAGCAGCAGCCGGTTTCTGGGTTTTTTTTTTTTAAACTTAGCTGGGCTGATGGGGGGGGTGGTAAGGACTGTAAATGGGCTGATTCTCGATTCTGCCGCTGCCACGGCGGCAGCGGCAGCGGCAGCCGCAGCCGGTTTCTGATTTTTTTAAACTTTGCTGGGATGCAAGATGTTTTTTGCGCGGGGCCCCCTGAAACGCGGGGCCCTGTGCAAAAAACATTCTTGCTCAATGGACGGGCCGGCCCTGTCTCCTATAACCCCTCCTCCCCAAGGTCCCAATTAGCTATTTCTCTCTTTTCATCATAAAGTAGTATGATTGCCATGTTAGTTGACTTTAATGGTAGCTAGAAAAAAACAAAAAAGAAAAATGATACCTTTTTATTGGACTAACTTTATACATTCTTTGACTAGCTTTTGAAGGTCAACGATTTTTACCTCTGAAAGCTAGTCCAAGAATGTATTTAGTCCAATAAAAAGGTATCACGTTATTTTCCTGTTTTGATTCTTTTTTTTTTAATTTTCAATGCACTTTGCAAGAAAACTTACATTTCCTAAAAGGCATAGGAAATAAAGCAAACAAAAGAAGAAAATACACAATACATCATTGTACAGCCCTCATTAGGGGGAAATCTAGATCATATAAACAAAATAGGAAAAGCCTATACAAGGCAAAGGCTCTATGCCTAAAATGTGTGGAACTACTCATACAGTCTCACTTATTTACATCTCTACTATCCTTCCATTCAAACAAAAACCTTTCCATTTGGATGCTTTCTTGAAACAAGTTAGTATTGCCTAAATAGGTAACAATACATTTGCATGGAAAACAGAGATAGAAAGCTGCTCCAAGGGTCAACAGCTGTGGCCCCAAGGCAAGAAATGTTTCCTGAAAAGCTGAGTATTTCTAGTTACATCAAGGAATTCCAATAGTTTACCTCTACAGAAAACAGACTCTCTGTTCTTAAAATAATCTTTGAGGACCTTTACCTTATCATTCTCTAAGGTAAAGCTTACCAATGGGTGGTCCTATTTTTTATCCTATCAAATGTTCCCTCTAAGCAGCTTGAAGCTGTGCTGAAGTCCTCTACCATCGGTGAGGGGAGGTGCAAAACAATCACACTTAGGATTGTGTGACCTGCCTATGACCCGTGGATGGCTTTGCACCTCCCCACATTGGCAGGAATGCCGGCAGAGGATTCCAGAACAGCTTCAAGCTGCTTAGAGGGAACATTGATCCTATCTGTAGAATCCTCTTAAAAAAAGCGGTAAGATCCTGAAAAGCTTTAGACTGTAACATATATCTTGCACTTCTCAGGAAGGTAAAGCACAGTTACTTACCTGTAACAGGTGATCTCTGGGAACAGCAGGAATAAGTCTTCACATATGGGTACGTCGGTACCGATGGAGTCTGTGCGGGAACGCTCCCCAGAGTCCATCAGAACGCTTTTGGAAGCATCCCAACACGTCTGCGTGCTGCCTTCCCGCCTTTCCCAACTGCCTCTCCTCAGTTAAGTTTTAAAGCTGAGGCAAAGAGAGAGAGAGAGCAAGGAAGGGAAAGATAGAGATAGAGAAATGCAACTCCTAGGGGAGGTGGGTGGGTTGTGAAGACTTATTCCTGCTGTTCTCAGAGATCACCTGTTACAGGTAAGTAACTGTGCTATCTCCAGGAACAAGCAGTAATGAGTCTTCACATATGGGGACTCCCAAGCTGAGATGCCAAGAGGGAGTCCTAGCATGTTGCGAATCTAGAAAGAGCCATGCTACTCCTCAGAACCTCAGGCATCCTGGGGATGGAGGGTAGGAGTTGAATTACAGAAAAGGTGCTGTGGAACAGCTGGACTAGACCAGGACTTCTAGAGAAAGACTCTGTATAGAGGGCAATTAGTAGTAAAATATTGGGTGCAATATTCTAATATGGGCCTCCCTTGGTGGCATTGTAAAAAGTCTATTGAGGTTCATATGGATCTGTTAGAAGAGCCAGTAGAAGATCCTCAAGGAGTACCTCACTGAGAAGTAGAGGTAATAACTGTAAAAAAAAACAAGTGGACGCCAGAACCCCTCAGGGTGAGAAATAGCCCCAGGGGAAACTGGGGTAGTATAAAGAGGTAGGGTTTCAGCGGAAAACGCAGAAGGTACTATTATATAAAGCTTAAGCTCTTTTGGTCCAAGAACAGTACAATCCTAGGACCAAAAGGAAAAATGAGTCTGACCCAACTGGACTGGCACTGGAATTAGTCCATGTAGGAGAGAAAGAGTATGGAGACCCCTGTATCTGATAAGAAAGTAAGGACAGACTTAGGAAGCGTTAAGCTTTAGATTAACTGAAGTTCCGCAATGTCTTTCTTAAATGGGGTCAATTAGGAAAGAAAAAAGGTACATGGAGAGCTTCAGAGGTACCTAAACCTGAAAGATTATGGTAAGAAAAAAGTTTGCTAATTATCACAGGGAGTGGTTGTATGTGTAGAACCCTAAACATGCTGGCACAGCATGGATAGGGGTAGTGCCCATCTGTCAGGGTCATATAGGAATATATGGATATCTGAACCTAATAGACAGATAGATAAGTATGTGGATACATATCTACCTAAAAGATATATCTCAACAGATATATATATATATAAATATATAAATATGTAGGCATATAGACACATGTCTCCAGGTATGTGGATGGAGAGATGCCTATATAACTAGATCCCCCTAGGAATATGGGGAGAGAAAGATTCATCTAATAACAAGAAGGGTGATACCTGCTTGAATAGATGGATAGAGAATCTTCTTTCCCTGATTATGACTGACAGAGTCAGAGGAAAGGTCTCCCTGACAAGAAGGAGTCTAGATTACTTTCAGAATTCGAGCTCTTGAATAACCAGGATGGCCTACGTGAAAAATGCAGAGGATAACTTCAGTCTGCAGGCAGCAAGTCTAGATCTCTCCAGAACTGCAGTATGGTGATTGGATGGAGGGCGCCAGTGGAATAAGATACCATGGTGACCTGCCTATAAGGGCAAGATGGGTATCAGGTGTCCTTGAGCTGCCACTGAAAGAAAACTATCTCTGGCGAGAGGTCCAAAGGAGATATGGGCCAAGCCAGGGAATTGGCCATTCTTTAGGTTTTCACGTGATGGAAGGCCTGTGTCTTATGTCTCAAAAGAGTTTTTAGATGAGATGGTAAGGGTAGGGAACACCTACCAGTCATGAGAACATAACTGGGGAAACCACTCCTAACCATCTGGGGTTATCTGCTAGGCAAGATACTAATGCTCTCTAGCAAGGGCCCATAGTGCAAAGCTACTCTGTAGTTGCAGAGAGCATGCTGCAGGTTGGTTAGAAGAAAAAACTGGCTGTTTAAAGCCAGTGGGTAACTTAAACTATTCTGCCAAGGACAAGGGGGCGAAGAATAGAAGTTAACCAACCAGTCTGTGATAATTGGCTTTCCAAACAAGGTTGATAACCTGTTTGGGGTTTAGCACTGAAGCTAGAAGGATTGCTAGTGGAGGAGAAACCCTGGTTGTGTGGTGAACAGAACCAGTGGCTTAACCACTAGGAATTGCTGCATCTGCAGCAACTACCAGGGCAGCGGAAAAACATTTCTTTTCCCCTTTTTTTTTTTTTTAGATTGGGAAAAAGAAACAACAGACATAATAGGAGTGGTAAGACTTCCTATTGTCTGATGAGCTGCCCTAAGGTAATAAAAGGGGGAGACAACTCTGGAAGGGAGAATCCCCCCTGTGGAATAGGTAGAGGACCATAGGGGCTTACCAGTGTAATAGAGCCACTCTTACAAACCGAATGTTGTATTAAGAGAGAGGTAAGAGAGCTGAAGGAGACTGACTACGCAGTAAGTCTCTGAAAGGTAAGATGATACATGCCAGTGCAGGGAAACAACTGTCTTATTGATAGTTGTCATTTCTCTTTTCCCAGAAGAGGAAGAGAAACCTGTTAACTATGGGCATGATAATCATAAACACTCTTAGAGCAAAAGAAAATATGTCTCGTGAAGAGAGATCCAGGAAAAGTTAGAAAGAAATTAGTGCAGATGCTTCAAGTGAAAAGAAGCAGACTGCAACTCTAACCACCAACCAGGAGAGGTAATGATGATCTATCTGAAACCCTGCGACTGCTGGGTTTGCTGAACCTATTGAAGTTGTGGTTTCTTTAGACCAGGGCGATGTTTCCCCTGTTTGGGAACATCTGTATGATGGGCAGAAGATGGATAAAACCTTTTCCCCCTAGGGGAAGAAAGTTTGGTAGGACATTTCCTACCAACTGGGAAAGAGGAAGGCGTAGAACAGCCTCTGGAAACAGGAATGTCAGTGGTTAACTGAGCAACTTGGAGAAAAGACTCCTTGTTAAAGGGATTTTCTCCAGTGCAAGGAGTATTTCCCAGTCTTTCTTGTGCCCATTTGTCCAAGTCTGAAACTTGGAGCCAGGCTTTACGTCGTGCCCCTATAGCTATAGCAGACGTTCTGCTAACAGACTCAAAGGAGTCTAGGGAAGCACGAGTAAAGAACCTAGAGATATTTTGAGCATGACTAACCAGTAAGGAATAGTCTGCTCTCTTGGGCTCTTGAAGAAAAGGAGTCAAAAACAGTAATTTCTTTGTGACCTCTTCAAGAGATAATCCCATATAGAAAATATATGAGAGAATTCTTGCTGAAAGCATGGATGCCTGGAAGGTTTGGCGTCCAAAGGCATCTAAAGTATTAAACTCACGACCTGGTGGATAAGAAGAGTGCTTTTTAGTACTCTTAATACGCCTCATTGCTGATTCTACAACAATGGAATGATGAGGAAGTTGAGTCCTTTGAAAACCTGGAGAGGGGGGCACCTGATATAGAAGATCAGTTGCCCTAGAAGGTGGGGGTACCGTTAAAGGAGCTTCCCACATTCGTAAGAGGAGATCCTGCAAGGACTGATGCAAAGGAAGCATGATGTTCTCCTTTGCACTCCCAGGAATATACAGGGATTCTGTATTCCCTTGTGTAGGATCCTGTCCAGGTACAGAAATGGCAAGTGATTTTGCCATATCCAGCAGAAAAGCTTGAAAAGAAAAATCCCCAGAGGGAAATCCTCTTGGAAGAGGAGGACAGGCTAGATCTGTTGAAGAACTAGCATTGGCACCCAGGGATCTATCCAATTTTAGAGGAGTAGAAGATCCTAAAGGGTGGAGTATAGGATCCTTAGAGGATGGTTGCTGGTACCATAGGAAGTCGGGACCAGCAACAGTCGGTAGAGCATCGTCCATGCCAGGGATCGATTCCAGACTCGGTACCGAGGGAAGCGAGCCTGATGAAAGAAGCATGGAAGGTACTGACAGCGATAGTAAAATGGATACCGGTAACGACTCCCGGTACCGTATCCAATACCGGTGGAAGAGGGCCAGCCAGTGACGGCTCTAACGGTATCGAAAGAACCGAGAGTGCCGAACATGGATCATTGGAACTGTGCCTTCGGTACCGTCCGGTGTCGGTACCAAGGCGAGTCGGTACCCAGTCCTCCAGACTGGAGATCGATTTCAGACTCGGCATCAAAGGAAGCGAGTCTATCGATGCACATCTGGAGGGTACCAACGTCGGTACCAGTACTGGTACCGGGATCGATACCAGTACTGGTACCGGGATCGATACCGATACTGGAAGATCGGTCTGCAGCATATCCAACGGCCCCATAGGTATCGAGGATGCCAGACTACGATCCTTGGTGAGGAATGTTTCATCCAACACCATTGCCAATGCCGAGGTATCGGTACCGCTCGAAGCGGAAGCCACCACCGAGCATGGCTCAGGAATGTTCAGAGAGGGGTGAACCTCAGGAACAACCTGAAACCCCACACAGGATTTGGAGGCTGAAGACTCCCACCGGAGTTCTAAAGCCAGTGTGTTCTCGAGGGCAAGGCCAGAGGCATCTCTATGCTGTGCATGAGATCTACCACTCGAGGACTGGCTAGTCTTAACAGACTGTTTTTGGGTTACCTGATCCTGTGAAGAAGAAGAGGTGGTCGGTGCCCTAAAGTTGAATGGGGACCGCGTATCGAGGTGAACTCGATGCTGAAGACTTCTTCCTACTATACTGTTACAGGAGGGACACTCCAGAGGAAAATGGTCAGGACCCAAGCAGGGTAGACACCAATTATGAGTGTCTAAAATAAATTTTGTACCGCCACAGTTTAAACATTTCTTAGGAATAGTGGCTGGCGCTTCCATGAGGAAAAAAGGGTAGGCCTAGCAGGCCTGGAAAAAACCCCGTCAGGCACTAAGAGGGAAAAATATTCCCTAACAGGAATAAGTTGAAGAAAAAAGAAACGAAACACTGGTGGTTCCAGTGGCGTCGGGGAAGGCAGCCGCGACCACAAGAAAACTAAAAAATAAAAGAAGAATTTTCTGCGGTGACAGAAGGACGTCCTGTCGGCTCCGCGGAAAAATGAAAACTGAGGAGAGGCAGTTGGGAAAGGCGGGAAGGCAGCACGCAGGTGTGTTGGGATGCTTCCAAAAGCGTTCTGATTGGACGCTGGGGAGCGTTCCTGCACAGACTCCGTTGGTACCGACGTACCCATATGTGAAGACTCATTCCTGCTTGTTCCTGGAGATTAACATTTTTCAAAGAAAATAGCCAAAGAAACCCTTAAAACTTCACTTAGATACTTCTTAACAAGTATCTCAGGAAAAAGGAAGTGAGTTTGAGGAAAATTCAAAATAATGCAAGTTTGTAGGCCTAGACATGTTTTACAGCATATCTAGCTTACTGTGCAACAACATAGAGTCCTTAATAGCAGATGAATGTGCTGAATAATAACTATCAAGCTTCTTAAGGGATTTATCAAACTCTAATAAAGTAATATCTACCTCCTCAGACTTAGCAACAGACTCTTGTGAGAACACACATAAAGCAGCAACAGTACTTGTGAGTCTAATCTCAATGCGAGACAAGGACTCCCCAAAGACCCTTTAAAGTCACCTCCTGCTCAGTCTGAGGCCACGTTAGCTCCACAGGAGTCGGCAGATATACTGGCCATGATAATTTACTCAAAACATCCTGGGGTGAAGAAGTATCCACAAAAAAAGTCTGAGGAAACCACAGTAGAGGTTTAGGTGGAGGGGACTGAGATAGATCTTGAAGGGCTGCTAAGTTCTTATCCATCTTTACTCACTGTGCCTGCCTGGGAAGGTAGTTGACCTTTCTTCTTCTTCTTCTTCTTTTGCCCTATCACAGCGCTCAAAATGAACAGCAAGCAAATAGCTCCGACTAAACGTCACCACCGTAGCACCTCGTGTCTGTCCAGATGGCGGCTTTCGGCCCCATGGAGCAAGAGCGTCTCAATGACATCAGCGATTGGTCTCAGCATGCCTGCATTCCTCCTCCACACAAGCAGACAGCTCTCACCTCCTGCCGCTGGAAACCCATATTGGGCCCTCAAATGCTCCCTTTTAATTTTTTTTTTATTCTTTTCACGAGAACAGGAGTGACCTCCCTATCACTTGTGCTTCAGTAGTGCACTCATTATAAATAGTGCCAGCAGACCAGACCGGTGCCAATATTAAATATTAAAATCTCAGGTTCTACCAGAATGCAATATCTACCCACTCCACTATCAAGAGAAGTTGCAACTCCTCCATGCATTATTTTGAAATATTTTCAAAAGCTGATGCAAAGCTTACATATAAAAAAGAAGATACCCTGCAGACACATTCTAGAACATATATGCTTGATCCTTAACACTGTGCGGGTATTTGAACTGGGGTAGTTAGGAAGGGATTTAATTGTTTTATTAAATTAATCTCATGCCTTACCAGTCAGATATAATCAAATACATAAACTATGCATCCTGATAGACCGGGGGCTAAACTGAGCTCAGCAAAAGCTGGAGTCACTAAGCTATTTTTCCCTCTTAGGATATGGTAAAAAAGCAGCCCCCAAATATAGACATGCATAAACCTTAAAATTGTAAGTTTAATGGAATAAGTTCAACATTGTCATGGGGCTTGCTTCTTTGTACCATAAAAGCTTCCTAAACCAAATGATTAGTGGTTACAGGCATACTATTTACTGTACTTCTTGGTGTTAATTTTAAAAATCTTTTTGCACATAATAGATATTTTGGGATAATTTTGTAAAACATTTCAACACTGAAAATGCTGATTTATGCATAAAAAAGTCTCTTATAAAATTAAGCCATGCCTAACAGTAGGTTCCGTGCTAGATGGTGCATACATGTGGAACAGGCATTTTCAAGGGAGGAGTTCAGGCGAGCCATGGCTGGAATCAGGATTTGCATGCATCTTTTATAAAATGCATGTAGAACAGTATGTACCCTGTTGTAAAATTCCCCTACACATGTGCAAAAGTAAGCACTAATATGTACACGTGTTAGGTAATCTTATAAACTGGCGCCTAGTTACTATATGTTTCTATGTGTCTATTTTGCACAGTTATGTGCATACTTGACTTTCTGAAAAATTGTGTATAGGCTAAGGCACAATCCCTTACCCAAGCCCTCCAGCAGGGGCAAACGATGACCTATGTTTGGCAAATGCATGTATAGTAAGGAGTTTTATAGCCAATGTGCATACTTCCTTGGGCTCTGCCCAAACCCCACCTCTGTGTATGCCCACAGTGAAAGTACATGTCATGAAACGAATGCATGTACTTTTATGGGCGGCACGATTTTATAGGAGTCCATTGATGTGAGTAACTTGCCGTTTGTGCACCTAAATGATTAAGCTATCCTTTTTAAATGCAAAGTGTATACTTTTATGTGTGGGTGATCTGGGGGAGAAGGATAAGCAGAGCAGGGGTGAGGTTGGGAGATAACATGCTTATGTTATAAAATAAGAACATAAGATATGCCAAACTGGATCAGACCAAGGTTCATCAAGCCCAGTATCCTGTTTCCAACAGTGGCCAACCTAGCTCACAAGTATCTAGCAGTTTCCCCAAAAGACACAAGTTCCACAATGCTTGTATTGGGTCAAGCAGTGAATATGCTGGGTCTACTTTAATAATGGTTTATAGAACGTTCCTCCAGGAACTTGTCCAAACCTTTTTTAAACCTGGTTACGCTAACAGCTTTTACTACATCTTCCAGTAGCAAATTCCAGAGTTTGATTACACGTTGAGTGAAAAAATATTTTCTCTTATTAGTCTTAAATAGTTTACCCTGTAGCTTCATTGCATGCCCCCTAGTCTTTCTATATTTTGATGACGTAAACAATCGATCTACATTTACCCGTTCCACTCCATTCATTAATTTATAGACCTCTATCATATCTCCCCTCAGCCATCTCTTTTCCAGATTGAACAGCCCTAACCTTTTTAGCCTCTCTTCATAGGGGTATCCTTCTATCCCCTTTACCATTTTGGTGGCTCTTCTCATCACAGTGCAAACTTAGGAAGAAAGGTTATGTCTAAACTTATAAAAATGTGGTTGGAAAGTTTTAGGGAGACAATTTTATGAAAAGACATATGTTGCACCTATTTTAATAAAAGGCAACATTTGTATCCAAGTGCTTTCTCAGCCGAGATGCCCAGTTATAAAATGACCCTCCTTTTATACAAAATAACAGAGTGAACAGTATTGATGGGGTTAATATTTAAGGTTTTCCAATACTCTTCCTATTCCTTTTATCTGTTTATTCTGCTATTTGTTTGGTACGGAGAATTAGGGCTGTCATTGATTCTGAGCGTGCAGGGCTTTTAGTTTTGTTTTAATGCATAAGGCTATTGATCCAAGCAAGCAGATCACCATTAGGTTCATTATGAGTACCATGCTTATGTAGAAAACCATTGTAAATCATTTGATAAAATGAGTTTTTTTTTAATGTACTGTTCCTCTTATTTCAAAAGGCTAAAGCGAAATAGCCTGAAATGACACATGGGCTATATGCAATGGTTAATAATGAGGACAATGTTCATGGGTTTTTGCATGGGAATGGGAAGACGATTTAGCTCATACCTCTTCTCAGAAGTTCAAGGAAAGTTGCATTCAGATACTGTAGGCATTGTTTTCCTATTCCCAGAGAGTTTATAACCTAAGAGGTCTGGCTACTAAGGTGCTTTAGCTGTTAACGTGGAGATAGCTATTAGCATGGCACGCTGTTCCCGTGCTAACAGGGGGCAACCACAGATAGACACCTGAGTGGGTGGGTTGTGGGTGCATTTGCAATAGCAGTTGCTGCAAGTGTCTGCAATGCACAGTAAATGCTGGTTTTGCAGACATCACGGGTGTAACTCATGCCATCTCAATGAATGGCTTTATCGGCAGCCACTGCGCTGCCACAGTATGATTACTGCTCATTATCTGCTCTAGAAATGTTGGGTATGCCCCCAACAGATAACACAGGGATTCTGCAGCTATAGAAGCACTATTTGCCTATCGCAGCTTAGTAGACAGACTCCTAAGTTTAAACCAGAGGCAATGGAGGGTTAAGTGAGTTGCACAAAAACTCTCTGTAGGATTTGAAACCTGACTTCCCTGCTTCTAATCTGCTGCTCTAACCATTAGGCAACTCCTCCACTCCAGGAGTTCCCCCCAGGGCCAGCCTGTCCATTCTGTGGGAATGTAGCTCGCACATGGCTACGCACCTCAGGGGGCCCTGCACCTGACTGGCTGCAGGGAGGCCCAAAGCCCTGGCTGGCCTCTGAACAGTCACAAGAGTACAAATTGGTGTTTGCCTTCTTTCCCACAGCTGTGATAAAAAGGAGCCCAATGGTGCACTGAGTGCAGAGAGGTCAAATGGGGGCACGTCCGGCGGGTTTCTTTTCACCACAGCTGCGGGATAGAAGGAAAACACCTCTCTTTACTCCCGCAACTGTTCAGAGGTCAGCAAGGACTTTGGGCCTCCCTGGCTCCCTCTGAAGCCGATCAGGCAAAGGGCCTCATTTGGTGTGTAGCTGGAGGGTGTGTGTGTGTGGGGGGGGGGGGGGGGTAGGTACCTGGGGGCTAGAACGGGAATGGGGGAACTGAGGGCTAGAATGGAACAGTGGGGAGACCTAGGAGCTAGAATGGAATGGGGGGGGGGGGAAGTCCTAGGGACTAGACCGGGAATGGGAATGGTGGTTTAGAACGGGAATGGGAATGGGGGTTTAGGACTGGAAATGGGCTGATGCTAGCAGATGGGGGACTTGGACTGGAAGAGAGTGGATGCTGGGAGAGACTGGAGGAGGACTAATACTGGGGGGCTAGAACTGGAAATGGGTTAATGTGGGGGGATGGGTGAATGGGACTGGAAGGGAGTGGGATGCTGGGAGGGGATGGAACTAGAAGGGAGCTGGTTCATTTTCAAAGCTGGGAGGGACTGGGGGTTAGGACTAGAAATGGGCTGGGAATGGAGGACTGAGATTAGAAGTGAACTGATGCTGAGAGGGACTGGAGGAAAACTGATACTGGGGGTTAGGACTTGAAATGTTCTGGGATGGGGAACTGGGACTAGAAGGAAACTGATATGGGGAGGGGGAGTTAGGACTCAAAATGGGCTGATGCTGGGGGACTGGGAAGGAGCTGATGCTGGGAGGGACTGGAGGAGGACTGATTTTGGGGGTTAGGACTGGAAATGGCTGGGAGATGGGGGACTGGGACTGGAAGGAAACTGATGCTGGGAAGGACTGGAGGAGGACTGGAAATGGCTGTTGCTGGCAAATAGGGGACTGGGACTGGAAGAGAGTGGATGCTGGGAGAGACTGGAGGAGGACTGATACTGGGGGGCTTGGACTGGAAATGGGCTGATGTGGGGGGAGGGTGAATGGCACTGGAAGAGAGTAGATGCTGGGAGGGGCTGGAACTAGAAGGGAGCTGGTTCATTTTCAAATCTGGGAGGGATCGGGGAGTTAGGACTGGAAATAGCCTGGGGATGGAGGACTGGGACTAGAAGGAAACTGATACTGGGGGGTTAGGATTCAAAATGGGCTGATGCTGAGGGACTGGAAAGGAGCTGTTCCTGGGAGGGACTGGTGGAGGACTGATACTGGGGGATTAGGACTGGAAATGGGCTGATGCTGGCAGATGGGGGACTGGGACTGGGAGAGAGTGGATGCTAAGAGGGACTGGAGGAGGATTGTTACTGGGGGCTAGGACTGGAAATGGGCTGATGCGGGGAAATGGGTGAATTGGAGTGGGAGGAAATGGATGCTGGGAGGGGCTGGAACTAGAAGGGAGCTGATGATGGGGGAGGACCAGAAGGGGCTGGGGCTGGCAGGAAAAAGAAAGAAGCTGGGGGAGTAAGGATTGACAGATATTTTGTGTGGGAGGGAAGAAAAATCTATGATTGGATGAGTACTGGGAGAGTAAGTGGGGATTGAGGATGGAAGGGTGAAATTTGAGTAGATGAAAAAGGAATAAAGAAAGAAATGAAGGAAAGTGCTAAAGGGAAAGGATCAGTATGTCAGAGGTAAAATTAGAGAGAATGAAAAAAACTAGAAGAGAGAAATAAGGACAAATGAACAGCAGACTGGAGTTAGCAGAAGACATGAAGAAAGCAGAAGAAAGCAACCGGAGCAATTGCAACTGAAAAATAAAATGCCCAAACAACAAAAGGTAGAAAAAAACCCTATTTTATTTTGAATTTATTAACTGGGAAATGTGCATCACTAACATCTTTGCGGTTTTTATTTAGTACAAGAGGAAATTAGTTTATAGTTCTATTCTGCCAATGTTGTACATTCCAAGTTTGGCTTTGGGTTTCCCAGTTTAATTATTGTCTTCATATTTCTAAATTGTGATCCCTTGTTCTATGTTTGCTGATGGACTATGTTTTGCATGTGTAACCGAGCCGAGGTATTCTGTTCATGTTGTTTCTATGTGACAGTGCCACTTGTTCTCTTTCCCCAGTAGATGTATTGGTATTCTCTGAGATGTATTGATTTAATATTTGCAGTGTTGCCTTTTGATAGGTAGGGTTTGGTGCTTTGTGAGTCCTGGTAGCGCTGTTATGATATGGAGTTTGCTATAGATTCTAAACGATCAGGTTGTATAATACTTCCCAATGTGCCTGGCAGTTGACATTGGATTACAGTAATGTAGAAATCTGGTACTCTCTTTATCCTCACTGCTCATGCAAATGGTATTGTATCACTCATTAAAAGGCGTGTTTACTAAAAGTTAATGTGCATTCACAACACTAATTTATTTCTATTGGTGCAGTGGCACTTAACACACACTAATATTTAGCAAACATGCCCCTAAGTCATTGCTAGGACAAATAAAAGAGGCTTGTGAAGGGCTCCTTTAAAAGCCACCTAAAATTTTAGATCGACAACATATAAGTTTTAAAATAAAATACATTAAAGTTATGCAAATGAGGTCCAGTGGCTATGCAAATGAGGTCCCACAATGAGTCTCCGCACAAGGCCCCCCATCACCTTTGGGCTGCCCCTGGTTTCCCCTATAAAAATGCCTTTTGAAATTTGTTTCCTCTCCCTTCTGTGCTCCCCCTAGTGTGGATAAAAGTGCACATATCTTCCTATGAAAAAAAAATAGATTTTTAATTTGAGGGAGGGAAAATGCATGCCAAAATGTCATTTGTTCATGCTGCAGTACACATTGGTAGTTTTTGTACCTGCAGAATATACTCTGGTTCGTTTTCAAAGGAAAACCTCTCATGGACTTTCCGTTTTTGAAATGAGCTTTCAGGTTGTCCTTGCAGACCTGCAGTCTATACTGTACAGTAAGACTGAAGACCACTTTTACATAGTTATTTTTCAAGTCATTAAGGTCAATGCAATCTATCTATCTTCTGAGACAGCTCTTACCTCCAGAAGAATAAAGTTTTGGCAATGATTTTCAAGTTCTTTTTTTAAAAAACCCTAAAAATCCTTCAGTGAGGCATATTCAAATCACAAGAGATAGAGCACCCATTAGCAGCTGAAGAATACAGCTGTAGATTGGGCATTTACTGTAATTTGGAATTCAATTGTACTCTGTTTTTATAAATGACATGACCTCAAAAATCTTTCACCTGGAGATAAATCTGTGTGATTAGGAAATCCAGTAAGAGGATCATCTAATTGAATTTGCCTGGGATGAGATCAACCACTGATGAATTCATGTTGTGATAAGGTAGTTTGAAATGTGCTTATCTTATGGGAGGCGATGGTGTTAATTAGTGAATTGATACTGAAGACAAGCTCCTGTTCCTCAAGGAATGCTTTTCTTTTTTATATAGAGTCTGTTAAGGTGAGGCAATGGGGATTTATGTTCTCATCATGCAAAAGGTGGCTTCATTTCTTTTGTGTTTCAGAAGCACTCAGTGAGCAATATCTAGGGATGCACACAAGTTTGAAATGACATAAGCAATGTCAATATTTTATATATCATTTCATGCTGTTTTTGATCTGAAATGGAGATTAAAAAATCATGTTCCATCTATTATGATTAGTGTGCACTCTTGGCGAAAAGTATGAACTGACACTCAATAGTACACTCTATGGGTGGATGGTGCACACTATTCAGCGATTATACATGTAGACTATTGAGAGTTAATGCATATTATTAATATTTTCTCCAAAACAAAAATTTAAAAAAAGAAAAAGAAAAATCCCACAAATGACTCAGGAAACTAAACAAAATGGAAGGTTTCGGTCTGTTTGCCCCTAGTAATATCATTGTGTATCATGAACATTTATGCAGCAGTTAGATGTACAAAGAGCAAGTGAACTTGTCCTAAAGACTGCTAGCTCGTTTTGTTGTTTCTTTAATACTGCTTCAAAATCTTACATTTAGATGGTTCTATTTTGCTTTTTAACATATAAGAACATAGGCATGGAGTTTCAGATTTTTCTTAACATAAAATTACAGGATATACTTAGCTCCGGTGTTTATCCAACACACATCATCAGTGAAGCATGCTCTACATTAATTCCATCATAGGGATATGCATAGGTAAGAGGGCTTTTTTCATACTTTTTCCAGATTTTTTGGTGTGTTTTTGGTAAGTTTGACACATTCATTTTCATAGAGAATTTTCAGTGCATGCTACATTGATTTAAATGTGCACTAATGCATGAATTAAGGCATGCAAAGTTGATTAGTATGCATTAAAGGGGTTATTTTGGGGGCTGTTTCCTTTCATCTGCTGATCCGGAGGACCTGCGAGTACTTAGAACATAAGAACATAAGATATGCCATACTGGGTCAGACCAAGGTCCATCAAGCCCAGTATTCTGTTTCCAACAGTGGCCAATCTAGGTCATATGTACCTAGCAGTTTCCCCAAGGGACACAAGTTCCACAATGCTTGTATTGGTTCAAGCATTGATATCCTGGGTCCCTTCTTAATAATGGCTTATGGACCTTTCCTCCAGGAACTTGTCCAAACCTTTTTTAAACCCAGCTACACTAACAGCCTTTACTACATCCTCCGGTAACAAATTCCAGAGTTTGATTACACGTTGAGTGAAAAAATATTTTCTTTTATTAGGCTTAAATAGTTTACCCTGTAGCTTCATTGCATGTCCCCTAGTCTTTCTATATTCTGATAAGGTAAACAATCGATCTACATTTACCCGTTCCACTCCGCTCATTAATTTATAGACTTCTATCATATCTCCCCTCAGCCGTCTCTTTTCCAGCTTAAAGAGCTCTAACCTTTTTAGCCTTTCTTCATAGGAGTATCCTTCCATCCCCTTTACCATTTTGGTGGCTCTTCTCTGAACCTTTTCTAATAACTCTATATCCTTTTTAAGATACGGCGACCAGAATTGCACACAATATTCAAGGTGCGGTCTCACCATGGAACGATATAGAGGCATTATAATATCCTTTGTTTTATTTTCCATTCCATTCCTTATCATACCTAGCATTCTATTTGCTCTCTTGGCCGCCGCTGCACACTGGGCCGAGGGTTTTAACATGGTATCCACAATGACGCCTAAATCTTTTTCCTGGGTGGTGGTTCCTAATGTGGAACCTTGCATCGTGTAACCATAGTTTGGGTTGTTCTTCCCTAGGTGCATAACCTTGCACTTGTCCACATTAAATTTCATCTGCCATTTTGATGCCCAGTCTTCCAATTTATCAAGATCCTCTTGCAATTTTCCACAATCCTCTTGGGTTTTAACAACTTTAAATAGTTTTGTGTCATCTGCAAATTTGATAACCTCACTCGTTATTCTTCTTTCCAGGTCATTTATGAATATGTCAAAAAGCAGCGGACCCAGCACAGATCCCTGGGGTACACCACTATTCACCTTTCTCCATTGGGAAAATTGGCCATTTAGCCCTACCCTCTGCTTTCTATCTTTTAACCAGTTCCTGATCCACAATAGTACACTGCCTCCTATCCCATAACTCTTTAGTTTTTCCAAACGTCTCTCATGAGGGACCTTGTCAAAGGCTTTCTGAAAGTCCAGATATACAATATCAACCGACTCACCTTTGTCCACCTGATTATTCACTCCTTCAAAAAAACATAACAGATTAGTAAGACAAGATCTTCCTTGTCTAAAGCCATGTTGGCTGTCTCTCATTAGTTCATGACTATCTACATGCTGAGTAATTTTATTCTTTATGATGGTTTCTATCATTTTTCCTGGTATTGATGTCAGGCTCACCGGTCTGTAGTTTCCAGGATCACCCCTGGAACCCTTTTTAAAAATTGGTGTTACATTGGCGATCCTCCAATCTTCAGGTATTAGAGATGATTTTAATGATAGTTCACAGATTACTAATAGCAGGTCTGCAATCTCATATTTCAGTTCTTTCAATACCCTTGGATGTATACCATCCGGCCCAGGTGATTTGCTACTCTTCAGCTTATCTAATAGTTGTAATACATCTTCTCGATGTATCGATATTTCCTTCAATTCTTCTGCACCTTTAAATACCACTTCAGTCATGGGTAACATCCCTACATCTTCCTCAGTAAAGACTGAAGCAAAGAATTTGTTCAGTCTCTCCGCTATCGCCTTGTCGCCTCTTAGTGCTCCTTTAACCCCTTTATCATCTAATGGACCAACTGACTCTCTCACAGGTTTTTTGCTACCAATGTACTTGAAAAGGTCTTTACTTCGCGTTTTTGCTTAGGTGCTGTTGTGGCCAACACTCGGGGACCTATAAAAGCAAGGTTCCAGTCGCTGTATGAACCGGGCTGTTGCCTTTCATCTGCTGTTCTGGAGGACCTGCGGACACTTAGGCGCTGTTGTGGCCAACACTCGGGGACCTATAAAAGCAAGGTCCCAGCCATGGGACATGGCCATGGGTGTGTCCTTCTGGCATGTCTAAGGAAGCTGAGGAAACTTGGAGGTTCATTTGAGGTATAGGGAAATGGAAAAAGAAGATGACGCCAGTGAGTACTGTAAATCCTGCAAGATCTGTTAAAGTGATAGGACCTATGAACAGACATTTGTCAGTGACCCAGGTGTTAGAGACTTCTTCTGGGAAGGATTTTTTGTTCTTGCCAGTGGCCTCATCCTTGGTTTTGGGGGAGCTTACCCCAGCCCCACCTACTGGTTTCAATGCTGCCTTGAGCCAAGTAGCTACGACGGAGGAGGTCAGTCAAGGCTTGCCTGCCGTTGCAACTATGGAGAGTTCTGTGACAGATACGACCCCCCACCCCACCCCCTTGGGTATCGGTTCCTTGTCTGGTGGTAATGTGGTCTCTGCTGGGGTTTCTGAGGTTTGGACACCTTGGGCAGGGGCAGGGGAGGTCTCATTAAAAGATCTTTGGGACCTTATTTCTCGCCTTGAGGTGACATTAACTGGCTCATTACAGCAGCTTTCTACATTCACTGTTGACTCTGTTGCAAAGTTAAATCAATATGATGTTCAATTGACTAAGCATGAGGTTCATGGTGTTAAAGTTGATGGTCAGATTGCTGTTTTATAATCCATAGCTACTTCGTCTGTTAAGGATAGCTTACTGATTCACCGCTGGTTGGAGGCATTAGAAAATGCATCCAGGGCGTGTAATCTCAGGTGTTTAAATTTTCCTGTACTCATCTGCTGTCGCCTCTGATTTTATTTAAGAAATTTCTAAAGGAGGTATTATCCTTTCCTGGTGCAGACAGTTTTCAAGCCAATAATATCTATTCTCCATGGATAAGCAGGATTCGTCAGCCATACCTGGTGATGTCCTCCAATGGCGCCATACAGAAATGCTTTCCTGAGCTCAGAAAGGTAAACCTTTCTGAGCATGAGTCAGTAGCCCAACCCATCAGCCCATCCCTAGCCAGCCAGTCAGTCTTGTTTCTTCTGCCGTGCTTACACATGGAATCCTGCTCTCCTTTCCATCTTTACCATCCGGAAGGAAGGAAACAAAGAAATAGCTTTAGATTCAATACAAGGACACTACTTACAGGTCAGAAGATGCCCAAATTGGCGAAACAGCAAGACAGGGCCACAACTTGCAAGAGCGGACATTGCGTCGGCGATGCCACAGAGGACTCGACATTGGATTCACCATCCTCTCTCAGTGGGGGAGAAGAGGAGGAAGGGACAGCCCCACTGGGCTCAGTCTCCCCAGCTAAGGACCCTGACTCTGTAACCCCGAGTGACTCAACGAGGGAGTCCACCATGGTTTCAGGCATGGGCTCTGACCTGCCCCCATCAGCTCTACCCCTGAAGACCTTACCTACCCTAAGTTCTTGCACAAGGTGGTGACTATTTTGGCCCTGACGCCCTCTGACCTCCCAGACCAAGCAGAACTCGAGGTCCTCATGTACTTGAACGCACCAAAAAAAAACAGTGACCCTGCCAATTCACCAACGCCTTTTAGATGTGCAATCCAAGCTCTGGCAGACCCCAGCATTGATCCTTGCAGGCCCCCAACTTCACTAAGAGCCAGCTCCTTCACCACTCCATCATCGTATCCTACACCCTGAAGAGAGTTAAATCTTCATGCAACCATGCCAACTCCCCACCTGGGAGAGACCCAAAACTTTTGAAACAATGTGGGAAAGAAGGTGTTCCAAGGAGCGATACTCAATGCAAAGATGCACACCAGTTCCAGCATATCCTCTTGCAGGACACACTATTGGGAACCTTAAAGGACACCATCGCCTCTCTACCACAGGAAGTTCAAGCAACGACTATGGCCACTCTTGGAGACCTGAAAGAATGCGGGAAAACACCTGATCAGTACAGTGTACGATGCTTTCAAGATTGCCATATACACTGCCAGTACTGACATCTCCACGAGGTGCCTAGCATGGCTACATGCATAGGGGCTGGGTGAAAATACCCACAAATGCATCACTGATGCCCTCTGCAATGGTGAATCCCTATTCGGCGAAAAGGTCACCCATACGGTCAATGACATGAAAGATCATTGTACCACTCTCCAGACCCTCGCTGAGGACGGTTTGGAGTGTAGCTCCGAAACGCAAAAAGGAAGCTACAACCGCAAGCCCTATTCTATGCACAGGAAGTACAACTCCTACGACAAATGGCAGCCCCTGCGGTATACAAATTTGCATACCAATTTTCATATGGAACATCTCATCATCAAAAACACCAAAGGGACAGGAAGCAAAAGAAACAGGCTCCCCCGGCCCCAGGGAAGAGTGGCCCATCCTTCTGACAAACAGCATACAGTCATGCAGGCATTACTCCAAGTAGGGGCAGATTGTCGGCCTTCTGAAAGTCCTGGTGGCTCATCTCTATGGATGAATGGGTCTTGCAGATTATACAAGAGAGGTACAGCTTACGGTTCCTCTCCCCACCCTGCCAGAGCTCAGCACCTACCCACGTTGTCCCCACGGACACTGTCCTGCAAAAGCACACAGAATTGATACATCTCCTGACAGCACAAACGATTGAGCTTGTTCCCACTGACCAGATCAACAGCGGCTTCTACTCCAGATTCTTCCTAGTTCCCAAGACGTCGGAAGGTATGTGACCCATTCTCGACCTCCAGAAACTGAACAAATTCATCTACAAGGAGAGATTCTGTATGTACTCACTGGGCTCGATCTTACCTCTCCTCCAAGCCACAGACTGGATAACTTCCCTGGACCTACAGGACACCTACACTCATGTCCCAATCCACCCGGCAAACAGGAAATATCTATGATTTCAAGCTCTGGGCAATCACTACCAGTACTGAGTCCTACCATGCGGCCTCTCCCCGGCCCCACGGGTATTCACCAAATGTGTAGCAGTTGCAGCGGCACACCTGTGCAAACAGGGCATCCACGTCTTCCCATACTTGGATGACTGGCTTCTATCATCACCCTCAGCACGGGAAACACAGGCAGCAGTCAAGGAAACAATCCACCTTCTCACCTCACTTGGATTCCTGGTGAACTACCAGAAGTTGCACCTCTCCCCAACTCAACGCCTGGAGTTCATCGGAGCCTACATAGACACCGTAGCAGCAAAGGCTTTCCTTCCTGCCCAACAGGGGGAGAAGATCTCCACACTAACCTGGGTGGTTGCCTTGCAGACAGCCACAATGGCTCGGATTCTCCTGTGGCTTCTGGCCACATGGCTGCTACCACTCAAGTACTGCCACTGGCGTGACTACACATGCACACGCTACAGTGGTGCCTGCAGTCATGCTGAAACCAATGCATTCAAACTCCTGTCCATGCGTGTCACACTCGATGAACAAACCAGACAAAGCCTTTACTGGTGAATTACTAAATGGAATCTCACAGTGGGAAGGAGCCTCCATCAACCCTGCCACCAGGTCACCATCACCACCGATGCATCCAAGACAGGCTGGGGAGCCCACCTGCTACATCTACGCACCTAGGTAGCCTGGACATCAGTGGGGGAACCTCGCCACATAAACCTACTGGAACTCAGGGCTATCCGATACACCCTACAAGCCTTCCAGCAACACATCAAACACAAATCGATTCTCATACAGACAGACAACCAGGTGGCCATGCTCTATAGCAACAAACAAGGAGGCAAAGGATCACAGACCCTGTGCAGGGAGGCACTCACCATCTGGTCTCTAGCCCTACAGAATCACTGCTGGCTGCAAGCATCCTATCTCCCCAGCGAACAGAACTCTCCAGCGGACAGGCTGAGCCAACAACTGAGCCCTCACGAGTGGACACTGGACCCTGAGGTTTCATAAGCTATCTTCCTCTGCTGGGGTCGCCCTCAAGTTGACCTGTTCGCCATGGAGCAGAAGAAGTGCCGCCTCTTCTGTTCCAAGCACCCGTCAGCCCACAATATAGCCTTGGATGCCTTTGACGTGTGCTGGGGGGAGGGGTTGGTCTCTTGTGTACACCTTCCCCTCACTCCCCTGATCTCCAGAACACTGCAGAAAGTGGTCCAGGACAAGGCAAACATCATCCTGGTGGTTCCACACTGGCCTCACCAGATGTGGTTCCCAACCCTTTACCGTCTCTCGCAGGACCAGCCACTCAGCCTCCCCCTCCACCCATCCCTCTTTACGCAGGACAATGGATGCACACTTCACCCCAACCTGAGGACACTAGCACTGACAGCTTAGAGGTTGAGCGGATGACCCTTTCCTCACTCAGTATACTAGAAGAGGTCCAGTGTGTCATCCTGGTGGCCAGGCATCCATCCACCATAAAATTGTATGGGTTCAAATGGAAAAGGTTTAGTATATGGTGTGCCATGAAGGAGACAGGCCCGGTCTCCTGCCTGGTAACCGCTGTTCTACAATACCTCACCTCCCTCTTCGACCAAGGACTCAAGACGGCTTCCATCTGAGTATACATCTCCACCATCGCCGCCTTCCACAACCGTGTAGGTAGCGACTCCATCGCCTTGTTATCCCTGGTGGCAAGCTTCATGAAGGGACTCAACAACTTGTGACCCACAGTGCGACCCCCTGTTCCACCATGGGACCTCAACATTGTTCTGCAGCACCTGATGCAGAACCCCTTTGAGCCCATGCTCTCCGCCTCCATGAAACATCTTTCCTGGAAGACACTCTTCCTAATTGCCATCACATCTGCTCGTCAGATCAGTGAACTCCAGGACCTCATGGCGCACCCTCCATACATGCAGTTCCTCCAGGACTGGGCATCCCGGGGTATGCACCCCAAGTTTATCCCCAAAGTGGCATCCGTCTTCCATATCAATTAAACCATTGAGCTACCCACCTTCTATCCAGAACCACACTCCTCTGCCGAAGAATCAGAGACTCCACACTCTGGACTTACTAGAGCTCTCTGCATCTACCTCCTGAAGACAGCACCCTAGGGTTTGCACTCTAATGTGACTGACTGGGTTAGAAATTGGTTGAATGGGAGGCAGCAAAGGGTACAAATAAATTGTGCTCACTCTGAGAAGGATGCTACCACTGGTGTGGTGAAAAAATCTGCCTTTGGTACGATTTTTTTCTAACATTTTTATAAGTGATATTGTGGAAGGACTATTGGGTAAGATTTGTCCCTTTGAGGATGATACCAAAATCTACAATACAGTAGACACCCAGGAAAGTGTAGATAATATGAGGAGAGGGATCTAGCAAAGCTGAGAATTTGGCAACTGAGATTTAATGCTAAAAAATGCAAGGCCATGTATTTGGGCTGCAAAATTCCAATGGAGCAGGACACTAAGGCGGCAACGTGCTTCTGTCCATGAAAGAAGAGCATAACCTAGGGGTGATTGTTTCTGATGATCTTAAGGTCACTAAACAGGTAGGAAAGGTGACATCAAAAGTCAGAAAGATGCATAGGGAGAGGAATAGTCAGCAGTAAAAGGAGGAGATAATGCCTCTGTTGAGACCTAATTTAGAGTATTGTGTGCAATTCTAGAGACCGCACATTCAAAAGGATATAAACTGAAGTCAGTGCAGCAGGTGGCTACCAGAATGGTTAGTGGGCTTCACCGTAAGGCATATGGGAACACCCTTAAAGATCTCAATAAATATACTATGGAAGAAAGACAGGAGAGGGAGGATATGTTTAAATACCTCCATGGAATAAATGCACAAGAGGAGAGCCTCTTTTGATTAAAATTAAGCTCTGCAATGGAGGGGGCATAGGATAAAAGTGAAAGGGGATGGACTCAGGAATAATTTGCAGAAATATTTCTTTAGAGAAAGAGTGGTAGATGCATGGAATAGGGTCCCAGCGGAGGTGGTAGAGACAAAAACTGTATCTGAATTCAAGAACGCATGGGACAAACACAAAGGCTCTCTAAAGGGAAAATGGGACTGTAGAGTTTAGTGGTTGGTTTAGAAGTGCAGAGGCCATTTGGCCTTTATCTGCCATCATGTTTCTGTGTTTGTTTCCTTTAAGGAAATAGCCTTCTTAATCCCACAATGTTTATTTTCCTCTCCAAATTGCAATGAGCTTTCACAATCATAGAGCAGCATGTATAAGTGCCAAGATTCACACGCATTTGTTGTGAATTGCCAAGACTTTTACATGGAAGCTGCTGGGTTTCCTCCAGTGATTTTTAGGGATGTGCTTTTGTTTGAAATGATAAGACGGGATCGCATGAAATAGAAAATTATAATGCTGTCATCATTTCCTGGTTCCTATCAAGAGTGTGCACTCTTTTGCAAGTGTGCATGCTCTTTCACAAGAGTGAGCACTATTACATAATAGCATGCGTTATTTGTGCATGCAAAAATAGTGTGTGCTATTGCATACTGGTGTGCACTCTAGAGAAAGAGAGTGCACTATTGCTCAATAGTGTGCACTCCTGTAAAAGTACTACTCCTACTACTTATAATTCATATAATGCTATAAGGCATACACAGTGTAGATGTACAAATAAGAGAGACAGTCCCTGCTCGGAGATTGCAATCCAGTCAAGCCAAATCACACAATAACTGGGGACTAGGAGAAAGGCAAGAGATGGGTGATGAGGGGATCATAATCCACAAGCAACCTTGAAGAGGTGGGGTTTTTAGCCTGGATTTGAATAGAGCTAGAGCTGGAGCTTGACGTAATAACTCGGGTAGTTTGTTTCAGGCGTACTGCGCAGCAAGATGGAACAAACAAAGTCTGGAGCTGCCAGTAGCAGAGAAGGGCACAGATGAAAGGGATCTGCCAGAGGAGTGGGTGTAGGGAGTAATAATATACCTAAAAGAATTCCGGAATGACCTAAAAACCTATCTATACCAGGAATACTATAACCTGTCCTAATGTAACAACGCACCCGGCTTTGTAAATAACCATGAAACGCTTGTAAATATGTTTCTAACGCTAGGCTATGTTAATACCCATGAAACATATGTAAATATGCATATAATCCTACAATCATCTTCTATAAAATCCAAATTTTTGTTATCCATATGTAAGCAAATTAGAACATTGTTATATGTAAAAGGATTGCTGTGTTAAAAGTTCAATGTAAAACCGCTACTGATCGCTGGAAGAAGCGGTATACAAATGTAACCAAATAAATAAATAGAGGAAAGGTAGTGAGGAACTGCAGAATCGATGCACTTATAGGTCAGTAGGAGAAATTTGAACTGAATGCGGAAACGGAAGGGAGCCAGTGACATGACGTGAGAAGAGGGGTTATGTGATCTTACAGTAGGGAGACTGGCAGAAGATCAGCTGTGTGGCTGAGTTTTGAACAGACTGAAGGAGAGAGAGATGATTCTGAGGGAGACCAGAAAGCAGTAGGTTGCAACAGTCTCGATGGAAGGTTACTAGAGAATGGATAAGGGTCTTAGTAGTCTGTTCCGAAAGGAAGGAGCACATTTTGTTCATGTTATAGAGAAAGAAACAACAGGATCTAGTTATCTCTTGAATGTATGCAGAGTATGAGAGAGAAGAATAAAAGATAACTTCAAGGTTGCGAGCTGAAAGAATATGTACTCTTATAAAAGAGTGCACACTATTGAGGAAAAATTATACAAGACAAAAAAAAAAGTCCTGCACCCTCCTATCAATTTTCCCCACATGTACATTTCTGGAATGGCACCTCCTGCTGCATACAGATGTCTATCACTGTGTTTTCCTGCACTTTCTTCTATGAATTACAAAACATTTTGACGGGTGGAGATAAGTTGAGTGTATATCAGCCTCTCATCTACACACCTTCTCTTCTAAAATTGAGATAGATTTGAAGACATTTTTGTGTCCACATCTCTTCCACTGCATAAACAGCCGTTCTAAAGCGTGCCTTTAATCAATTTATCCAACATTCATATTCTTTTTAGTTCAAATTGCAATTTAAGAAAATTATGAACAATCAAAGAAAATAATAGTCAAAACCTAAATATGCAAGGAAAGTACAAAGCTATCCAACCATTGTGACAAAAAAATGCACACAATTTTACTGGCTCAGAAAAGGTTATTTAAAGTTTCCCAAATCTTATATGATTTTAAACAAACTTTTCAGATGCCACTAACTCATATCTAGCAAATGGGCACACTAAATTCCACCAGAAATTATAAACGACCATGGAGGCATTCTTTCAATTAGAGAGAATAAGATGCAAGGCCAAGCAAGAAGAATATCAAATAATAGTTTCTAAGGCTTAGTGAGCTCTTGTATTGCAAAAGACCATTAAATTAGTAGTTTGAAAGATATGGGTTCCTTGATATTCAAAAACTCCACAATCGTCTCTCAGACTTCTGCCCAACAAATCTGAATATAGCACAAAGTAAAAAGCACATTGGAAAGTGTGTCCAATTCTGCAAGACCAAACAAATACTTCTCATCAGCCATGGCAGACAGAATTGCTACTTTACGAGGCGTCCATATTGCTCTGTGAGTTATAAAAAAGCGGTGACTGTGTTAAAGAGATTGATAATGAGATTTGCGAAGAGTCACTCCAACACATGGCCTAGAGCCTGCATAGTGCTCTGCAGTGAATTTTTCCTAGAAAAAAAGGTGCCAGGGCTCTTTCATTAATACATAAAGAGCACGAGTCTACTTTAGCAGGCAATGAAAAAATTACCAGTACTCCTTATCACTGCATACCCCCTCAAAAAAGTCCCAGTGCTGTGTTAGTATTTTTCCCAAACCCTCTCAATCCCAAAGTTGGTTGTAAAGTGGGAGTGTTGAAAAAATGTATACAAATTAAACACAGTCCCTTGAAGAGTGAGGAATCACATTCAGATAAATTAGAAGCAGCCCCTGGAAGGATGAGAAACCTCATAGATAATGATTCCATTGGGTTCATTCTCCAGGGACAGTAGATCCAACTTGGCAGATTGAATGCAATCTCATAACCATACCCATTGAAAGAACTGTTTCTAGTAGATTATAGTTCCCTTTCAGTTTTTCAAAAGTCATAAGTGAACTTCCCTCCAGAATATGAGCTAAGCCAGCTGATCGCCTTCCGGTGTCTTTTAAAGAGATCATTATACCACAAAGGCATGCAGCTGGACTGAGACCGATAATCTCTGAAATAAAGTCTGTCAGCGTAGAGGCTCTTCTAAAAGACTTGCATTGAACCTCCATAAATTCAACCTCATGGTAACTAGAGCATGATTAGAGACTATTATAGTCCCGATATCTGCCTCAATTTTACAGAAGGCATCAAGGTGATAGACACTAAGAAGAACTTAATCTGGAAGGAGGAGGCAATTGGTGAGGGGAGAAAAAATTAAAATCATACCTGGATGGATGCAGAATGTGCCATGGGTCCATCAAGTTCACTTAGAGAGCCTCTCAAGCTTTAGATTCCCTCTTTTTATTTGGAATGTCTATCAAGTATGGGCTTGATAACTGATTAAAGTCCCCTCCCCCCTCCAATGGGCAAAGGAGTACTACTCTCCTTTAAAATTATTGGAAGCAGCTGTTGACAGAAATGAGGGATCAGTCATAGGGGCATAAAGATTTACCATACAATATTGCTGTTGAACATCAATATAGATCTTAACCCATCAGTCTACATTATTGGATATCACAGCTTTTCTAATCAATGTTGACTCCATTTCTCTTCTGAGCTGCAGGCAAGAAAGCAGTATGCACCATCCAGCCTGCAGTAATGTTAGATTCTTGAAATGACAAATGGGTTTCCTGAAAGTAAAACAATATTAGGGGTATTCCATTTTACATAGGCAAACATCTTCTTATGTTTCATTACATTATTTAAGCCCTGAACATTCAGAGTCAGTATTTTAAGTGATAAGTCATTATATATTTATTATTTATTTATTTTCATTTCTTATATACCGCGCTCTTTTAATCAGTGCGGTGTACATATGAACAAAAAACAAACAAACACAATGTAAAGGCAACATTGTTTTTTTACAATGAACAATGATTTCGCCAATTCAATTCTACAAGGTCTCCCACAATCCACCCTAAGTTCACTTCAACTTGCCATGAATACTGCTGCAAGGGTTCTACAAGGAGCGTCCAGGAGTGATCATGTGACACCAATCCTCAAACAGCTTCACTGGCTCCCGATACAAGGCAGACTCATATTCAAAACCCTAATTCTCACATACAAGGCCATCCATGGTTTGTCTGCAAACTCACTAACTGATCTCACACAAACAGTACCACCAACTAGATCCAGAAGACAAATAGCGATAAACACCCTAATAATGCCGAAGGCCATGACGACTTGTAGCCGATCAACGGCGAACAGAGCCTTCATGTTTTGCGCCCCAAAACACTGGAACTCCCTACCACCCGAAATTCGTGCCATGGCTGACATAGTCCAATTCAGAAAGGCCCTCAAACATAACCTATTCACCAAATACTACCCTACATAAAGAGCAAACTACTCACTACAAACTTAACCGCATTCCCTCCTTTCCCAATCGCTATTGATAATTTTACGTAAATACCGCTCTCATGTGATCGAATTAACAGATCTATATTCTATGTATATAGTTTTATCCCCATATTATCCAAGTTTATCATATCCAAGTTTATCTTCCTGTTTTATGTAAAACCGAGCAGCCTGTTGTTCTGGTCTTTGGTTCTCTGTAAACCGCGCTGATTGTAAATAGCGCGGTATATAAAAAATTGAAATAAATAAATAAATAAATAAAAACAGGGTAAACTAACATGGAGATAACTGGGGGAACTATATACATGGCATGATAATTAATTACATGGTTGTAGCAAATACATTACGAGTGCAAGGGCTGAGTATCAAAGGGGTAAAGACAGGGTGAGGTGAGCGTAGGGTCATGTCGATTAACCGTTTTCTGAAGGGGTCATAGAAATGGAGTTGCCTGGGGAGCAGTGCTCACTGGGTGTAGATTCTGAATAATATATTAGAAACAGGTGGTATTTAAGAGCTTTCCTGAATGATGTTAAGTTTGTGATGGCTCTGATTTCAGGTGGGAGGGCATTCCAGGCTCTGGGTGCAAAAAGGGAGAATGCTCTGCAGGCTGTTGTTTATATACATATATTGTGATGGGGTCTGTAAGATAGACCTCCCTTGAGCCCTATTAGGCAGCTGCCTAGGGCTTTGAAGTTCACGATGCCTTTCTACCAAAAAGAGTCTTGCAGTCAAATGGTAAGGCAAAAGAATGTCAGGGCTTTATTCCCCTTCCCAAACGGATATTCTTTGGATACAACACAAACAAAACAGCAGAAAAACAAAAAGAAACTGCTACAAAGAAAAATATCTTCTTTTCCTTTGACACTAGCACATGGCTGCTTTCCACCAGCTTAACATAAAGATATGACATCATCTGAAAAACATATTGCGCAATCCATAGGGACTGGGTCAGGAGTACAGCTGTTATTCTCCCGCTGCATCAATTCGGATTCACTCCCGATAGCATAAGGGTCACACTCTCTACATGTGCTGGCTTCCTGAAAACCCTCCTGTGGTGCATGGACTACTTTTCCCAAAAGGTGCTTTTCAACCTAGGGCTCTGAATGCCTGGTATGGTGATAGCTTCTTTCTGGCTTTCCTTTCTCTTCCAACCTGGTGGAATCACTGGATATCTTTCAACATCAAAGTCACTTCCAGTGCCATGCCTTTGCCCTTTAAAACACACAGAGCTTTTAGCCTTTTCCTCAGAAAAGCAAGGTTCCCACCTTTTAACTGTGTTTCTGGTTCTTGTTTCTGGGCTCCTGACAGCTCTCTCCCGGACTCTCCAACCACCATCAAACCTAGCAGGCTCCTGGCCACGTCCCTGGCTGCTTCCTGCTCTGGGGTCAGACCTACTGTTTCCTTCTCCTGGCAAACTTCCTTCAGAATGACACGTGCTCACTGGTTGCTTGCTCAGTCCTCCTGAGTCGCTGCCCCTGCTGGCCTTTCCTGGTTCTAGCCAGCAACTTATATGCTTCCCTTCTCTGCATGCTACGTGGGTCTTTGTGAACAGGTGTTCCTGATGAGGCTTTCTGTTTCTAACCATGTCAGGACTATCACCATGAAAATTCATTCTAATGCCTTTTGGCTTCTCCTCTGCTGAATGTATTTGCTGCTCAGCTGTTCCTACGTGTACTGAGTTTATTTGCTGCTCAGCTAAATCTGAGGTAAGTTCCTCATTTTCTCTTACCTCCATGTGCTCTATACTGCCTACTGTGTCACAATATATATATATATATGTTTAAATGTTCTATATATAATGTTCCAAGTTTAATTGTTTTATGTATTTTGCATCCAAGTTTAACTGTTCTATGTAAAATGTTTCAAGTTATAATGTAAACCACATTGAGTGAAGGACAAAGCGGTATAGAAAAATGTTTAAATAAATAAATATAGAAGAAATTAAATACTCAAATATCCAACAATAGAGCACTGTGGACCCTATTAAACTCTAAGTACATATATATATCCTGATCCAGTCCAAATATTATTACATACTGGCTCTCATTCAAGAAAGCGGGTTGCGTGACTGCCCCGCAATCCGCCTTGACTCTATTCCCCCACCAGCTCTCCCCATACATCCTGTGCTTCAGGACGGGGAGAACAGGCGGGGGCAGAGCAGGGGCGGGCCTCCCAGAAGCATGTACAAGGCCAATTAAGGTCACAGCCCTGTAGTGCTGCTGGGCCATACTGCTTATATCACCTCAGAGGTGGTATAAGCAGTTTTTTGGATGGAATTGGGGCATGGCAGCCACCAACAGAGCCAGGGCCAGGGCTAGGGCTAGGGCTGGGGCTGGGTGAGGGGGGTCACTGCTGCCCAACCCAGACTGTGGGAGGCCAATCGTGGGTCTGGTGGCGAGGTTTTGGGTGGCTGGGAACATGGCAGTTTGGGGCACCTTCGGGGAGGACGTCCCCACAGGCAGGAGAGGCATGTCGGGCTGTCCACTGGTCCGATTCTGGCTCCTTTGGGAATGTTTTGTTCCCACGGATGAGAATCGGGTCCTTATGGCCCGGTCTTCAGCAGGGATGACCGTATGGCCTGGATATCCCACTCCTAGAATCGGGCTCACTATGTACTATGCCTTGCCACTATAACAGTACCCCCCCCCCCCCCAATAACAGACAATAAACTATGTCCATGGCTTAAAGAACTCAGACAGTGGCCAACCATGAGACTCTATTGTGCAGAGTTTGAAATACAGACTACCCAGGTACTACAATCAAACATCATACAAGCACACACACATTCACACTACCCATTGAATCCATGCATTAGCATATGATAGTCTAAAAATACTTTAAAATAAATAACTAAATATTTCAAGTCCTGTACCAAAAAAAGTCACAAGAGCAATGGCTATCGAAAAAATATGCATAGAGAAAATGTTATCATGGAATGTGACCCAAACTTAACACATTTCTAGAGTAGTCAGAAAAGCCTGATCCTGCACATTCCTAAGAACATAAGATATGCCATACTGGGTCAGACCAAGGTCCATCAAGCCTACAGAGAGCATCACATAGGACATTGACGATCACCATTTTGGCTCATCACGATCATACCTAGTTACATACATTTCATACAATCAAGCCACCCCATCCATCCATTCAGACTCACATCCCTTAATACCACAGCTATCATGGGCCAAAAAAAATAATTTCCTGATCTAGCATAACAGCAGTTACAAAAGTCAAGATAAAACATCCACAGTCAGGACTCAAGACTTGTGAAAGGGTCTCCCTCAAGTTAATAAGAATACAAATCATGAGGCCTACCATTATGCAGCCAGAATTAGCCTTGAATGGGTATTAAATGTGCATATAACCACTAGATATTTCACAAATATATTCTTGGATTCAAGCTGCATCAAAGGTCTGCATTGAGTTCTTTCATGTGACCCTTATCTGATCAGGGACAAGACCCCAAAGTGGGCATTCAACTTTTTCAAGGGTTCATGTAGAGACAATAGTTTTCTTCCGACTATCGAACAGATCTGGAAAGATCATTATTGTGCCACCCTCATGCTTTAATGATCCCAATAACTTGACCTTCTAGAGGATTGCTGCTATTTGCAATGTGGGCAGAGGTTTCACATACGTGGGTAGATTATAAAATACCTTTATCTACAAGCATATATGTGTAAAGTAGTTACAACCATTTACACCTTGATCACTAGTAGGTAAAAGAGATTGTGCCATCTTAAGGAGAGTTTGGGGACTACACACTCTAGAAAAACAATGCCCAAGTTCCAGGCTAAGAACAACAGCATTGCTCTTTGATTGATCATACACTTCAAAGATAGCAATGACCCTAACAATGAGGGCAGTCACCAGGGGGTATCCCTTCACACAGTACTTTTATAGTCCTTGCTTTAGATACTCATCCTATTGTCCTAGATCCTTATTAAAATGGTATTATAATTTTAGTAAATGTTTTCATTAATAGACTTAATGATCTATTACCACAGCCTGTACAGAAAAATCAGACTTCATTAAGAGTTGACAGAGACCTGATAATATAAAGAGGACTGTTAATTTATTCCATACATCAAACATGAAGCCGATGGATATGATTTTAGTCATGTTAGATGCCAAAAAAGGTGCTTGAGTGGTATATAATTTGTTCTTTGCATTAGCAAGCCTGGATCTGTGACAATTTCCAAAAATGAATAAGAAGCATTTACAGTGAGCCTAGGGCCAGGTTTCAGAACAGTTTTTCCTTGGAAGAGGAACAAGACAGGGGCGCCCCCCTTGTTCTTAGACTTTTTGTAATAGCCATTGAACCTTTAGCAGAAGAGATCAGAGACTTGTCAAATATGAAAGGTATTACTATTAAAGATGGTATAACGAATGCAAGTGCTCTCTTTGCACATGATGTACTAGTTTATGTCAAAGAACTGCTTCTCTCTCTTCAGGCCATATTGAAAACAATTCAGGACGTTAGCTGCTTTTCCAGTTAGATTAACAGAACCAAATTGTAAAACCTATAAATAAAATTTGACTCATTAACAAATACAGAAATAGTAACAGGGATCTCCATTTAAATTGGCCCTTGATTATATAAAATATCTAGGAGTTCAAGTTATTTTAATTGTATTTCCTTAATTATGAACCTCTCCTAAAGAATACTAAGCAAGTTGCCCTATTCTTGGATCAGAAGTATTGCCACCATAAAGATACATTTATTTTATTTATTTATTTAACCATTTTTTTATACCGCTTTGTCCTTCACTCAGAGTGGTTTACATTGGAACTCAACATAGTACATAGAACGAGAAACAATATAAAGTATACAGCATACAAAAAACAAAATACAAGAATATTCAAACAATGGAGGAGAGAGGGAGGTAGCAGGATTAACTATGTACAGGGTTATACTTGCATGACAGCATTATCTACATTTTGGTAAGTTGTATTTTTCAGGCTAGTTGTGCATGGCTATGAGTTCATTTTGGAGGACTGTGTCATGCCTTCATTCAGGTGGTTAGGTTATATGTCCCAGATGATCTGTGTATAGAAATGTTTTCAGTTTCTTTCTGAAATCCATAATGTCTGTAGTTGCTCGCCTGTCATCTGGGAGTGAGTTCCATAGTGATGGAGCAGAAAGTGAAAGTGCCCTTCCAGATGTAGTTTGTATGGTCTTATGGTATCTAGAGGGTATAATGATTGTATGTTTGTTATTGTTCCTCCTGGGCCGGGTACTTGTGTCTCTTATTATGATGTCTTGTAGGCTATAAGCCAATAGTTGGTGTATGATTTTGAAGATGACTAAGATTGCTTTGTATTTGATACGGGATTGGATTGGTAGCCAGTGTAGGTGATTGAGTATGGGGGTGATGTGTTCATGCTTATTTGTTCCCGAGATGAGTCGTGCTGCAGTATTTTGTGCAATTTGAAGTGATACGATTGTATGCTTTGGAAGCCCTTGATAAAGTGTGTTACAGTAGTCCACTAACCAGAATTTACATGGTTTGCAGGTCTGTAAACCATGTAAATGCCTTTCAATATTTGCCCCCAATATGTACAGTTGGAAGTTGTGAAATACAGTCCACCAGGTGTAAGTATCAGCACCTATGTGGAAAATGCAGAATTCCCCCTTTGATTTTTCTCATGTGAAGATTTGGAAAAATGGTCTTCCAGTTCCACAGATTGGCACACACACATGTATTCCTGCATTATTTCAGAATAGGCTCCACATATAGCAGAGCCTTTTCTAAAATACTGCTGAAATGTGTATGCCGAGACTGTGACGTCTGAATTCTAATCACCACTTACTATCTAAAATATGCTTTCACGTGTATATGAGCACTCCTGGGGTAACTTTATAAACAGAGCTGGAATGTTGCTTGCCATCTACATGCATAAATCACAGATTTTTAGTGATTAATGCACATTAATGGGTCTTTACACACATACTTTAGGCCAGGGCTGGAACAAGGGTTTCTGCCGCCCTAGAAGCCACAGCCATGCTGCCCCCCATGAGCCATGCCACCAACCTACGCCCCTCCTGTGCCTAGCCGTGCTACCACCAATTCCAGTGGCAGAATCGAGGGGGCGATATGGCTCGGCATGGCGATATGCCATATGCTTCAGCACACATGGCCTGCTGCTTCTGACCCACCTCCGACATAACTTCAGGGGTTCATGAGCAGCAGTCCATGTGTACCAAAGCACATGGTCTGCTGTGAAGCCTAGCCATCCCCCCTTCCACTGCAATCAGCAGCAATGGGCATCAGAAGCGTGGCTTGAATCAGCATGTGGGGGGGGGGGGATGGTATGCTCAGTGCATGAGAGGTGAGCAGCAGGCCATGTGTGCTGAAGTACATGGCCTGCTGCCCATAGAGATCTGTCACTCTAGGTGGCTGCCTAGCAGATGGGCCACCCTGCTTTAGGCAGCCACTATTCTACAAGTATGCATGTAAAGCCATGGGTGTGTCCTTTCACTGTGGGCATTCACATGGGCAGAACATGGGTGGAGCATACATTTACATCTGTAATTTATAAAATACAGGCTTAGGTATGTGCAAATATGCTTTGAATATGTGCAAATCTTTATACTAGACATATGGCTGCTTTAAGCACTCATGACTAGATTTAGGGAGTCTTTTACTAAAGGGTGTGTTCTGGTGCATGCTGAGTGCACACTAGGACAGGTTACCAGCTAGCGCAGGGCCATGACACTGTCTAACTCATGTTAGTGTTGAAGGAGGACAGGGTGGGGGGGGGGGGGGAGAGTGGGCATGGTATGCTCCATGCAATTAGAGCTGGGTTCACCCTGTGAACTAACTGCATTAGCGCGGGACAGTGAAAAAGATAGGAAGAAAATTGATGCCTTTGAATTATGGTGCTGGTAGTGAATACTGCGTATACCATGGACTGCCCGAAGAACAAACCAGTCAGTACTAGAGGAAACCAAACCTAAGGTTTCTTTAGAAGCTCAGATGACTTCGACTTTCATACTTTGGACACATCATGCGAAGAGAGAGATCATTAGAGAAAGACATCATGCTTGGCAAGATAGAAGGTCAGCGCAAAAGAGGAGGGCCAGCAATGAGATGGATCGATACAATGACAGCAGCTATGGGTACTAGTCTGTCAGCAATGAGCCACCTGACTGAAGCCCGAACACAATTTAGGACAACACCGACTCGACGGCACTTAACAACAACAACAACCTCAACAGGTGGCTTTAAGTGCATCTGTGCTAAATCTGAACATAAGAACATAAGATAAGAGCATAAGATATGCCATACTGGGTCAGACCAAAGTTCATCAAGCCCAGTATCCTGTTTGCAAACAGTGGTCATAAGTACCTAGCAGTTTCTCCAAAAGATACAGGTTCCACAATGCTTGTATTTGGTCAAGCAGTGGATATTCTGGGTCCCCTTTAATAATGGTTTATGGACCTTTCCTCCAGGAACTTGTCCAAACCTTTTTTAAACCCAGCTACACTAACAGCTTTTACTACATCCTCCGGTAACAAATTCCAGAGTTTGATTACATGTTGAGTGAAAAAATATTTTCTCTTATTAGTCTTAAATAGGTTACCCTGTAGCTTCATTGCATGCCCCCTAATCTTTTTATATTCTGATGACGTAAACAATCAATCTACATTTACCCGTTCCACTCCATTCATGTGCATGCACTAAAGGACACGGCTCCATGTTAACTGCCGAGGAAATGCTTTCCATGCCAAACAGTTATGTTGCACCTAATGTACTGTATTTTTGGTGCTGTGTTGGCACATTCGGTGCAATACCCTAGTGCCTTTTAGTAAAAGGATCCTTAATGTACATTTCAACCACTTATGACACTATTTTATAAAATGAAGTATGCTGAGGGAAGCTGGGGAAGCAAGATGGCGGCGGTGTGATTTCCCCGGATGGAGGCTTGAACTCTGCGGTGTGAACGAGTCGTGCTTGGAGTTTATCCGGAGCCAGTATGGGCAGGAGGAAACGTAAGCAGGCATACCTACCCTCAGGGGAAGCCTGTTTCAGCAGCACAGCTCAAAAGACACTGCAGATTTGTGGCTTTTCATTGCCGGGGGAGCAAGTGACGTCTTTGGCAGGTCCGGAGGGGTCTCCGGACCTGAGCACATCCGGGGTTTTTTTTATCCCCGGAGCAGCGGGACCCCCCCCCCCCCACCCACCGCCTTGCCCCGGATGTGGATTCTCAGGCAGTGGAGAGGCGCCTGCCGGCATGACGACCAGTACACTGAGGTAGGCTGCTGTGGAGGGCTCTTCTGCCGTCGGGAACGCTCTGTGTGGGTCCCCTGGAGCAGTGGGAAGTTCGGCGAGTGAGAGGAGGAGTGTTTCCAGCTCTGCCCAGGAGAGTGTTGCACCAATAGACTATTCTGGTGTCGGCGGTTTGGTGAGGCCTGCAGTAGTAACTCTTGAGGTGCTTTGGGATGTGGTGTCAGCAATGAATTCCTCTTTGAAAATAATTGCTGCTTCTTTGAATACTGAAGTTAAATCCTTAAGGACTGATTTACAGGAGACTGTACAAGTCCAAAAGGAACAGGAGGGAAGGCTGGCTGTGCTCTGTGGAGATCTGGAGCAACTTCAGGAATCGAATCTTGCCCATATGAAAAACTGGAATGTAAATACCAGGAGAGTGGAATATCTGGAAAATCAGGACCGGAAGAACAATTTAAGACTGGTTAATTTCCCTAGGTCTCCTGTGCTCTCTCCTTTGGAAATGGTGCGCAGGTACTTCCAGGAGGTGTTGAAAATCTCCAGGGATGACCTCCCTCCATTAACAAGAGTCCAGTATTTGTCTATGGGTAGGGGGGTTCAGAAGTTAATAGTGTCTCTCTTGGGGCCCCTGGAGACCTTACGGGTTTTCTAGAGAGCTCCTTAGAGGTGGTTACTGCTCGTACTACTCTCCTTATTACATTGGCACTTGAAACCGATAAAGCGTTAATTCTTCGGTTGTATTTTCGGAATTTCAGTGAGCAGTTTTTGGGTTCCTGTGTGCGTATTTTTCCTGATTTAGCTAGAGGTACCCAGCTGAGGAGGAAGGAATTCCTAGGGAATAAGCCCAGGGTACTTTCCCTCGGAGGGACCTTTTTGTTGAAATTTCCTGCTAGGTGCTGTGTATCATATAAAGAGCAGGTATATATGTTTTTTGAACCTAGCCAGCTGCTGGATTTTCTGAATGCTAGAGAGGAGCCTGTTGTTGTTGTACCATCTCATACGGCTGACGTATAAGTCTTGCACTGCTTTGAATTTCAATTTTTCCTTACATTGAATTTACTATTTCCTGTTGCCTCCCCAGTATAGTGGACTGAGTTTGGTAATGTATTGTTTTATTTGATTTTCCTTGTATTAGAATTTTAACTTATTGTTATTTACCAGTTTTTCCTTCATTCTTGTTTGAATGTATTATTAAAAAATAAAAATTAAAATAAAAAAAATGAAGATTGTGCACATTACTGTATGAAATACTTGTGAAACATGCATATTAAAAACACACATTCACTTAGAATCCCCTTATATATCCTTCACAGGTCTAGACACACTTTAAATGTATTATTTGCTCCTAAAGAGAGGTATTCTAGATATCCTTAATTTTCAAATCTATCCAAAAACTATTCACTTAAAACAATTTAGGGGCTTGTTTACAAAGCCGCGGTAGCGGTTTGCGATCGTAATCGGAGCCGCGGCCCCATTGATTTCAAAGGGGCCGCGGTTGCGATCGCGATCGCGAACCACTACCGCGGCTTTATAAACAAGCCCCTTAATTTCTTGATGCAATGAAGTTAGCAATAAGTATTGGATTAGCTTAGAGAAAAATGAAATTAATTTTCAAGAATGCATCCTATCTCTGTGTATACCCATACTCCTAACTCATAGTAACAGTATATGATGGCAGATAAAGACCAGTATGGTCCATCTAATCTTGCCCAGTAAGGTATCTATATAGTGTGCACATATAGCTATTCAGCATTTTTTTTAATAGTTACAATTTGACTATCTGGAAGAAAACTATTTTTGAAATAAAATTCCAAGGGCATCTAGGTTGGAAAAGGATTTAGACATAGACCAACTCAGATCAACGATAGTCTTTAACAACCCACCAGACATACTGCTACAACTGAAACCGCAGCTCCAAACAGCCATCACACGTTCCGCTGCAACCTGGACAATACCCCAAGCATAAACAAACAGAGCTACAGATTCCTCCCTACGCCTGCATTGCCCGAAGAAAGCGGCACCACGTTAAGGAACTGCACCAACTGAAATTCAAACTGTTACCATACCACCCCACCCCTATAATCCACATACTACACACTACTCACTATCACTCCAATACTCAATCAGCTCATCACCCTCCCCCGTCCCCCGCACATACTCACTCACCCACCACCCGTCCCATTTACACACCCACAAACAACCACCACTCACACATCAAACACCACAATTAATCATGCCTCATAAAAATACCATGAAATAACAACTACGCTCAAATACAATTGACCCCTCCATTGACAGCATTGACACTATGATGCACACTAATAAATGACCGCTCTGTACAAAATAAAGTACCTATCATAAAAGACCACTTCACAACACATCAACTGGACATTCTCTGTATTATGGAAACATGGCTTATAGACACAGACATGGTCCTTATAAATCAACTTCTACCAAACAGATTATCCATCTTCTACTGTTCTCGAACTGCTCAAAGGGAAGAAGGGGTACTAATCATATCACAGTCTCAACACCACTCCCACTGCCTCTCTACAGAAAGCACTGAAGAAGCAGACATTTTAACCATAACAAATAAAAACCCGACAATCTGCCTCATCTACATACCCCATACCACCACCACCTCTGACCTATCCAGCCTTACCGGCAATTTTCTAGAGCTCACCAGAGCAGAAAAAGACCTCCTCATACTAGGGGATTCACAACCTCCCCTCAGCACAACCCAAACACACAGCAACCTTCCTACAAGTCATGACAGATATGGAATTCGGCCAGGTCATTCAATCCCCTCCCCCACACAAAAAAGGCAACAACCTTGACCTGATCTTCACCAACACCTAAAAAATCCACCTGAAAACACCACACACAATACTGCTGCACACCATACCCTGGTCAGAACCCAGCTTGATTACCTTTCTTCACCCACTTAACACCCCAACAAAACACACCAACCGCCCACAACAATACAGAAGTTTCAAGCACTTCCACAAGGAACCCATCCTTGAAAACATCCTACCACAGCTAGAAGATAACAGAACCGACCTTCATATCCTTATAACTCACTGGAACTCCATCATCGAGAGAGCAGCAATATCCACCTCAAAAACTACCTCCATGACAAACAGAAAAGTCAAGGCACCATGGTACACCTTGGACCTCCAGAAGCTTAAAACTCAACTCCGAAAACTTGAAAGCAAATGGAGAAAAACCACCGTCAAATTAGATAAATGCCTCTATTTGACCCTGATGACTACATACTGCAACACTACTGACAATGCCAAATGGTCCTATCATACAAAACTAATCACCAGCTCACTAAACAAACCGAGAGATTTATTTGACATCGTCAACAACTTATGAACCCCCCTCCAATGTATCTTCCGATACTGCCATAAACCATCAACACTGGTGCAACACTACAAGCAACTCCACACTCAACTCAACACTATGCTCTCCTCCACCCCCTCCCCCCAACCAAACCCACCCACTCTGTATCCCTGGTCAAACTTTGCCCCCATCAGCAAGGATAACATCATAGCAATAATCACCGCATTCAACACCACAACATCCCCCCTTGACCCTTGCCCAGTCACCTGGATCAGATCCAAACAAGAACTCAGCCCCACTATCACAAAACTCACTTGATCCATACTATAACAAGGATATATGCCAGATTGCCTGAAACTGTCCTCCATCCATCCGACTCTCAATAAACCCAATCTTGACCCAACAGACCCTGCATCCAAAGGCCCATCACCAGTTTCCCATTCATAATGAAAGTCATTGAGAAAACAGTTCAGCAGCAGCTCCAGGAACATATTAATAACAGCAACCAACTCAACCCCCCAGAAACATGACTTTCACCCACGTCATGGAGTAGAAATGCTAATGATCTCACTCATGAACATGCTGATAAAGGGGACTCAGAACAAGACTCAGGGATACATCATTATATTCCTGAATTCATGGCATTTTACACAGTAAATCATGACATATTCCTCCTACGCCTTCAGACCGCTAGGATCCAACACACCGTATGGCAATGATTCAAATCCTACCTCACCAACAGGCAACAGTAAATAAAAATTGGACACAACATATCTACCCCTTACCGACAGACACAAGGAGTACCAGAAGGATCCCCATATCCCCACTACTCTTCAAAATCTACCTTCAACCCAAAGTCAAATATCTAGGGATCATGCTAGACTAACACCTCTCCCTCAGATCACATATACAAAAATCCCACAAAAACAGTATACTATAAGATAAGAACTCTTCAATGACTGTCCCCTCCTCGAACCACTGGACTTTCACTCTGCATGCCAAGCCTTAATCCTTCCCCATATGGATTATTGCAACTCCATTTATCAAGGACTTCCCCATTCCACCCTACTCCCTCTCCAAACAGGTCTATACATCGCAGCTCGCACCCTTATGGAAACTTCAAGATATGGCCACATCACACCTACTCTGAAATTGCTGCACTGGCTTCGACTATCCAGCCGGAACAAGTACAAGATGCTCTTGCTAGTCCACAAAGTTCTCAACTGCAACCCTGTATCACGCCTACGGTCTGAGTTCCAGACCCCCCCTTCACAACCGTGTAAGACGTCAAGCTACCAAGAACACCTTAATCATCCCTTACGCAAAAACAAAAGCATCTCAACAAGTCTGCACATGATCTTTTGAACTGTACACACCATCAACATGGAACACACTCCCAGACTTACTACGAGCAGTCACAGACTTACTAACTTTCAGAAAACACCTGAAAACTCACCTGTTCCACCTACCTAACTTCAGCAACTAAGAGAAATCCTAAACCTGCCTACTCCAGGTCGCACATAGAAACTGGTATTCCCCAGCATGCCAATAACAGACAACAAGAAAAAATATTAAATAACCTTCCTGACTGTACATAGGTTTCAATCTGTTATTTGTACATACGTTTAATATGTTACTTGTTATCTGTACATGAGTTCAAACTGTTCAATGTAATTGCTTATCAGCTGTTCTATGTAAACCGCTTTGACCATGGTGAAAAGTGGTATATAAGCAATGCTAAATAAATAAATACATTTAAAATGTGGCTAAGTTTTAAAAAGGCATGCTTTTCTTTAGTTATGCCTTTGTATATATTGAACTGTTATTTTCAAGACTGTTTTGTGTTTTAGTTTTGTTTTTCGATTGTATTATGTTGCTTTGGGCCCAAGTCAATAAAGTGATTCACCACGTATAAATAAATAAAATATATAGTACAACCAGAATAGCAGTGCTTCAATTTTTGCATCGAAAGGAGGTTACTCACTTAGAGGCATACTTACTAAATGTCCCTGCACCAACCCCCCCACCCCCCGCCACACTACCTTACTGATGTGTGTTAGGGTAGCAGCTGGACAGATGTGGCATTCCTGCCATGGCACAACTAGCGCTGATGTTTCTAGCCTGTGCCACCTGCAGTCAGCACAAGTAGCATGAGTGCAACTAGTACCCCCTCAATGGGTGGCATGAGTTCCTCCCACAGCCTGTTTGCTATGCTGAAGTACAGCAACTGCAGTGGGTTGGATGTATACCCCCCTCCCCATCAGTTAACACAAAGCCCTGTACAGGTAATACTGTCCACATGCATATTACTGGTGCAAGGCTTAGAAAGCATGCTCCTAAGAAGGTAATTTTATAACAGGCTGTTTATGTGAATGTCAAATGGGTGTCTATTTTTCCTTGCAAAACTGAATGAAATCACAAGAATGAGGTTGTGGACATGTATACCTGCTTAGGAGCATGTGGAAATGTTCATGTGTGAATATGTGTGTATTTGTGCATTTTATTAAATACTCATACTGCAGTAAGTCTTCCCTGAACATGCCTCTGAGCTGTGTAAAAGTAGGGGCACTTGCCATTGCCCATACTTTTAAGTGTGGGCTATTTTTATAAGTGGCATCTTACACTCAGAAAAAGCCTTTACAAAATTACCCCCTTTGGGACCTATTTACTAAACCATGTTAGGTGTATAGTGTGGACTTTAATGCACATTGACAAAATTCTTAATGCACGGTAAAAACTGTTAGCGTGTGTTAAAATCCATATTAAACACTTAACACAGAACTTTTTTTACATGTAGGGAAGGTGATGGGAAAGGGGCAGGGAGGTGAATGTGCTTTTGGTAACATGCATTAACTGTAAGGCAGGTAGAAATATTATTTACATATCAAGAGGTGTTGCTAATTGCTTCAGGGGTAACAGTTGCTATGGTAACACTATGTACAGCCTCTTTTCCTAAAAACATTATTGCAGAAGGTTTGCAGGCAATGTACATTATTACATTTTGCCTTTTAACATGCATTACTGGCATACCCTTACAACAGGTTAGTAAATAGGTCCGCTATAAAAACTATAAAACTCAGTGTGGGAAATGTCTCAAATTTTGAAAAACTGACTTAAAGCCCTTTCATTTATACAGCTCTTATTTTCAGACTGTAACAATCTTTAGGGGTTAATTTAAAGGAATATTTGAATAAAGTAACACTTCTATGAGCAAAGGATACTGAATGCGAGATTTCAGAGATAACTGATTATAGATTTCAAGTGAAAAAGTAAAGGCAATGGCCTGTGCATCCCCACTCAAAAAAATTGAAGTTGTTGTATCACGGGTCGTATACTTTGGGGTATGTTTATTATGCAGGGCTAACAGCCCATGCTATTTCCAACTAGGTCCCATGTTATTTAATGGGACCTAGTTGTACAAATATCACCGGTTAACCATTGGCCTGGAGTAGCCTAGTAGTTAGAACTGCCTTGTACCCAAAAGATCAAGGGTTCAATTCCCGCTGGTGCTCCTTGTGACCCTGGGCAAGACACTTAACCCTCTATTGCCTCAGAAGAAAAGGCCTGGTAATCTACTTTCAGTTCTATGTTGCCAAGAAAACCCAGAGGCTGCTGTGTAGCTGGAAGTCAGCACTAACTTGACAGCTCTTAAAAAAACCCCACAAAACCTTAGCCTCATTTAGTAAACACACCCCTTTGATTGACTGCTGAAAATTGGTATAGCTCTTCATGATAGATATTGGCATAAATTTGGGGGATGTATTCATTCTTCTATTTCCAAACATCAAGCAATATTGTTTTATTTCATTTCTTATCATTTTCAAACAAAAACAATAGAGGAAATGTTGTCACTTCTGAGCTTTCATCAATAGGGAGCACCAGGGGCTGCAGAATGCCTATCTTTATGAGCTGGCTCCAAGCTCCTCCCCCCAAACCCCAACTCCTCCCTAACTCCCTCCCCACATCCACCCTAACTCCACCCCATCTCTTCCCCTATCCTCCCCTGGCCAGACAACCTGCATCAAGGCCACAATCGTGGCCTTCCCCTCCTGTTTTGCCTGTGGGAATCTGATCCCCCGCAGGTAGACTGAAATCTTTGCGGCGATCATGGCACAGAAATATCGGTAGGGCCAGGGCCTGAATGGCCCACTCCATTCGGATGGCTATGAGGAGCACTATTGCTAAAAAAACCCCCCACAGAACAAAGGCAAAACAAGATGAAAGCTTTAGCACTTTTATCGTAAAATTAAATTACATGAAATGTTTTTACCTGCATATCCTTATTATATACTTCCTCGTGCCGAGCAAATAAAGGGGCATGCTTAATAAAATTGTGGTAGCCAATTGGGATCTTGATTCCCCCTCCCTCCCATCTCAATTAAAACAATTAATCCGAGCTAGCTGGTCAGCCAGGAAGTAACACCATGAAATTGTGGCCCTTTTTGTTAGTACTATGGTGGAGGCCAGGAGTGTGAGGCTAGAGGACAGGACCACATGATTGTGGCGATTTTGAGCAGGCTTGATGATGGGGGCAGGAGTGGGGAGGACCACTCCTGCCCTCATTGATCACCAGGGATTAAACAACATGGCCTGGGGGTGGGTAGGTGAGGGTGGGGACCTGGGGAGGTGTCCCCCAAGCTGACTGGCTAGCCAGGAGTAACTGTTTTAATTGGGGGGGGGGGGGGAGAGGATTAGGACCCCAACTTGCTAGCCGGGTTTCTTGAAAGGATTGTGAAGGGTGGGCCGTGATCTGTGCCAGAGGGTATACCAATCACCCTGGACATTGTGATTTAGATCAGCAGTTGTCTAGGGAGGATCATGTTCTTAAGGGGGGAAGGCCAGTTTTGTTTTGGTTTTTTTTATATTTTTGGTGCCGCGGATCTCTACAAGAATATTCTCTGATTGGGGGTGGCAATCAGGGAAGGGGTGTAGCTTGGCTCCAGGGCAGATGGCTGTGATGCCTGGGCCAGATGCTCACCGGCAGATAGCACCACCACTTAAGCATCACCATTTGAAACTGTGATGGGGCCCGATTTTGGCAGTCACTGCCTGAAAACGTTTTGCAAGATGGCTGCCAACAATCAACATGCCTACTCCCCACCCCTATCCCATCCCCCCATCTTGCCATATCTGCTTTTCTCATGCATTAGCTGCTATTGCTGGGCAGGATTTCTGCATTAGCCTTGTGGTAGCAGCTAAAGTGGTTTAATAAACATGCTCCAAAAGGCGGTTTGCCACTGGAAATCCCCAAACCCCCTCACGATAATTTCCTGGAATGCCAACTGCTTAATATGCTGGAGGCTTCACACATGGCTTAGCATGGCGTCTGTGTACAATTTTCTGCACTATTTATTTATGGATATCTGCTATACTGCTTTCCAAAACTTTATCAAAGCAGTTTACAGTTAAAAAATTCAAAATACGAATAAAATATACAAATGGATTAAAAGGAAACAAAATTGGGACAAGATGGTAATGGGGATGAAAAATAGTGATGGGGCAGGGAAATAATATGGGGAGAACAAGAAGCGTTTTTCAAATATTGACAGGGGAGGACGTTTATGAGAAGGTACTCTAGCTCAGCTGATTGCCAAAGGTTTGTATAAAAAAAAAAAGGATTTAAGTTTGGATTTAAATTTTACATAGTTTGATTTAGAACGGAGCTGGGGGGAGGGATGGGGGGAGAATTCCAAAGTGATGGAACTGCAGAGTAGACAGCAGAGAGTTGGGTGGTAGTATTGCACCCGGTCTATAGGAGGGAGATACAATGTGTTTACCTGTTGAGAATTAGTAGGCTAGGCTGGGAAGACGAGGGAGTAAGATAAGAAGACAAAATAGGAAGGGAGAATGCTATAGAAAGACTTGCGCATGATAAGTACAATTTTGAATTTTTTCTGCTATGCTACAGGAAGCAAATGGTGATGTACGGGGGGTGTCCGATATTAAACGTACAGGCCAAAATTACACTAACATTTGTATTTAAAGAACTTATTCAATACAGTCCACCAAAAACTATATACTTTTGTTTACTTCTCCAAATAATCACCGTAAACATTGAGACATTTATCCCAGCATGACACTAGTTTGAACATCCCTTCACGGTACAGTTGCGTGTCAAGTTTCTTGAAGTAGTCCATAACAGTGTCTTGCAATTCCTCCTGATCGCAAAGCATTTCCCCACCAAGAATTTCTTCAAAGGTCCGAATAAATGAAAACCCGAAAGGGCTAAGTCCGGACTATACGTATTGCATATGCGCAGTCGGTATGATTGCCACCTGTACCTTTAATATCGGACGCCCCTAGTATATACAGTGTGGTGAAATTATTCAATTCCTGGGCACCATGGATGAGTTTGATGGAGATGTTCTGTATGTTTTGCAGGCGTGCTGAGGAAGACCATAATAGACTATGTTAGCACAATCAAGTCTAGAGAGAATGAGCGCATGGCGAGAGTATCTTGAGTGTGATAAGATCATATGGAGAAGAGTTGACAGAAATAAAAGAAACAAGAATATACCGTGGAGGAGATTTGTGAGTCAAAGGAGAGAGAGGGGCCGAATAAACAGCCAAGAATATTAAGCAAGTCAGAAACCGTGAGATCCTGGTCAGAAAGGCTGGGTGCACTTGCGAGATGAATGTCACATCCTGTGATCTACATGATATGAAACTTAACGACATTAAACGTCAGTTTATGTGAAGAGATATAAGAGGCAATAGCATTAAGACAGCTATTTAAGGGGGACACGATTAAAAAGTTCAAAAATTGATGGGGTGAACAAGTTATATGTCATCAGCATAGAAGTAATCATTGGTATCGAGAGATTGTGTGAGGGTGGCTAAGGAATTAATAAAAAGATTGAACAGAGGAGGTGAAAGAATTGCACCTTGAGGAACTCCAAAGTTTAACAGGTAACTGGAGGAAGCGGTGGAATTAAAGAAGACCACAAAGCTTCTATGTGTGAGGAAGAAGGTGAACCAATCAAACATCATACCCGAACGGTGGAGGAGAGGTGAGTGATCAGCAAGGTCAAAAGCAGCAGTCCTATGCTCAGAGTAGTTTTGAGCATTAGCAAACCATGCAGAAAGACTGGTGTAGACATCGGTGCACAGCTCATTTAAATCCCATGGCAATGAAGGTATTAGTTCTCAAATTGGACACAAAGCAATGCACAAAAGACTTAAAGGCTAAGCACAGGGTTAAATGCTAGCATGTTCTTCCACGGCTAGTGTTAGTGAGCATAAAAGAACAGCAACGTTTTTCTTTTTTTATTGAAGGGTATGGTTGACAAAATAGAAATGGCATGGGGATGAGAAACTGAGGGAGCTGGGTGAGAGAGAGGTGAGTCTGTGAAACGATGGGCAATGCATTCAACTGCAGCTGTTCCCATGATCTCTTTATACATGGAATATAGATTTCTAGCACTCTAGATACACATTTCTATATGCATGCTCCTTCAGCCACTGGTACAATCTCTGTACAAAATCATGATTCTGCTGCTAACACACTCCATGGGGGTTATTTTAGGAGCATCCCCACATCTAAAATAATAGCATTTGCACATGTCGATTGCCATATGAACATGGATTTTTGAACCAGGGGATACTTACGCCATGTACATTTGCTAGACATGTGGTGAGGGCAGTAAGAGGGAGTGGTTTGGGCAGGTCTACAACATAGACACGGATTCCTCATTTCACACAGGGAATCCACATCTCCTGGGAAAGTTATAGGCGTCAGCATTTACAGCTGCCACAAGGCAGGAATAAATGCTTGCATACCCCCCCCCCCCCCCCAATAACCCAATCCCTATCCTTGAACTTACCATAGATCCCTGGCATCTAGTGAGGTATTTACTCCTGTGTGGCTGGTTGCAGGTTCGAAAATGGTGCCCAAGACCCTGTGACCTCTGGCAATAATCTCACAGTACTACCACTAAGGGTCAGACTGCCAAATAAGCCCTGGAAATTGGGCTGCTGCTAGTCACTAATGTCTCCATCACTGCACAGGGCCGTGCAGTGGAGATCCTGAGGGATAAAATTATATCAAGTGGCAAACAGAAGGTTGCACTACCACTGGACACAGGACCTTCCAAGGAGTGAACTTCTGATGCCCTGCCATTCACTCTCTGAAAGATTACTAAACTTTGGATATTTCCAAAGACATGAAACAATGCGCTTCTGAATTAGATGGTAGAATGTCTGCATCACCACATCCACTGGACCAGGAAGCATCCAAACAGATATTTTTGCGCACCAGAGGGATATGCTACTTCAGGGTGACTGGCAAAAAATTTCATACTAAAGCATCTTATAACTTAAACAAAAGTACATTGATTGTAAATACATACAAGGTAATAGGAATCACAGTCACCATCTTCCCTGCTCTAAGGACTCGGCAGTAATTTGTGTCTTGCATGGGAGTGTGTTATTGCTGGAGTCCAAAGTGCATAGCTAAATAAATCCCTACTTGTAGTCATTTTCACCAAATGTTGCGTCTAATTTCAGACATAAATGTTGTCATATTCTCTTGGAAATCAGCAAATTGAGTCTAAAAAGTAGTTAGCATTGATTTTGATTTCACCATAGTAAAATACTATATAAAATTGTTCTTTCAATCTATTTGCCACTCTCCTGGTATTATTGATAATTAAAAGTCAGAGTGTGTGAGGCTTAGAAATGGGAAGGGTAGTTCTTTTTTTATTGGATTGGGACACTATAGTAGTGGAAGTTGACTGTCTCTCAATCAGTGGAGATGAAATGGGGGATGCTTCAAGGGTCTTGACGTTTGCCACTGTTTTACCTGTGGTTTTTCTTTTCACGTTAAGTGCTTATTGCACCTTAAAAACAATGTAAAATACCTAACACAGCTTAATAAATAGGTCTCTGTGTGCATAAAAATTGTTTATATATTCTGTGTAGATTGCAGACCTTGATTTTATATAGCCTTATAATGATGGTTGTACAATATTTAGGCACACCAGTATAAGGACCTGACAGCCAAGAAAAACACACGTAGGGTTTCTTTTACTAAAGCCTGTTAACCAGTTATCGTGTGTTTTGCACAACTGGTAGTAGGGAACACTCAAGTATGAACATGTCTACCACCATATGCTAAAATGCACATTAATTGGCTATTGTGGTCTGGGACAGGAAATGGGCAGAGTGTAGGCATGGAGAGCATATTACCACTAGTGCAAGGGCTATTACTATATGCTCGGTGGCAACGCGGCTCATAATGCAAATTCACCTAATGATTCCTCTATGGGAGTCATTAAATAAATCCACTTTGGCTGATCACATATTAGCTGCCGGGACCATACTGGTCACGCCCCTGATAGCTACTGCGGAGGCTTTGCAAGTAACATATGTTTGGCACGTAAATTGCAAATCCTTAGTGATTTAGAATATTTCTAAGGAAAGCTTTCTATTGGGATTAAGGTTGCCAACTGGATCCATGTCATAAGGAACAAGATAATCCAGTTCAGGCTTTACCTAAAACATACATTGAATCATAGTTCTGACTTTCTTTAGGCAAATCACTTGGAAAATTGGCCTTGCAAGTTCATATGTACAACGGAATAAATATCAGAAGCTAATTAGCATGTGTCTTAGGACATAGTGACCGTTCACTACCTTAACGAGAAAATGTTAGGAGAATAAATATGACATATGATCTCAACTAGTCTATTTTCATTTGTGTGCACCTAATAAAACAATTATAATTAAATGTGACTTTATAAAGCTTTATCTAATGAACAGTATGTACCAGATGGTACTGTAACATTCAGGGAGCCATGGAGTTTCCTGATTGGATATAGAAGCAGGCAGTAATTATCCAGGAATTACTCATTTTTGTAAGCAAATGAAAATCTCCATGGTAACAGCTGAATCCGGCAGCTTTCCAAGTAAAAGAAAAATAAATTTAAAAAGTGTTGTTACCTTAAATATTCTATTTCTCCGAGGACATGCTATGTTCCAGATTTCATGATCTTACGAATGGGATAGGAACCTCCTTGACTCTTTAGACCTGCTGCTCTCCCCCTTTCTCCATGCCTTCCATGAGCTATCTGTTCTGAAGTTATTCTGCATATTAAGATGGCCTGTTTAGTATTCAGAAAAGAATTAACTACTGGTTTCACAACTTTTATATGGATTGGGCAAGATTTAGCTAATAACTTATCCTGTCACTCCATACGGACATGCTATGTTTCGTGTTTTCATGCACTTATTAAAATGTATACACCATCTCCCTTATTTTACCAGAATGTTCAAAGTGGTTTGTAAAATTACTACAAATATGTTAACACGTTATTATAACAATTTTAGCACTGGCATGCCAGCATGTAGTATGTCACATGCTAACTGTATAGCATGTATGGGGCAGGACATGGGCAGATAATGGCTGTGAGCGCGAGCTGCTCATTGCCGATATGGCACGTTACCTACCACGTGCCACATGGCACAGTTAGCACAGATTTATTTTCTTTGTTTAAGGGCATTTGGTAAACTGCTATTTGAAATGAACTATCACCATGGCAGTTTACATTATATACCAAAAGACACACCAAGATAATGACAATCACTCAAAAAAGAGGGAGTGGAACGCAGTAGCAAAATATCATCTTCCAACCATATGAAGGGTGGGGAGGGGATGAAAGATGCCTCAAAGCTAGCTAGCAGAAATAAAATATAAATAATCAGCATAAAAACAATGGAATAACCAAATCTTTTCATGGCAAGGGCATTCACACTAGCTATCAATACACAGAAGATCTCTAAAGGAAAAAAGGGATATAGAAGGGCAGACTGGATAGGCCTGCATGGTCTTTATCTAGTCATTTTTCTATGTTTCTATTAAAAGGTCTGTGCTGTAGGCAAACACACACCACAGCAGTAAGATGCAGCCATTTGCTGCACCGAGAGTAAACATCTTCCTTCCTGCTAGTGCATGAGTGGGGCACTAGCAGAAAGAGAGATAAAAAGAAAAAACTGCCAAACCTTTCCCACTCCTGCCTTGATCCACAAACAATATTCAAATGAACATTCCTCCAATTTTCCTTAAGGCTGAATAGTTATCAAATGGTTATTTTTTTATTTTATATATGAACCTAGAGGTCTCAGACTCTCCTCAGCATTAATTTACAGAGCTTATCTTTTGCTCCGTGCCGTTATTGCATCAATGACCTCATTGTTCAAATAAAATTATCACGTTTGAAAACATTTCTTCAAAAGTCGAAAAAGGTGCTTATCTTGATTATCTTGAATGTGCCCCAACGCTACTTTCTGGCACCGTGTCTGCGTTTCACCTCGATGAGTTTCCTCAGGGGATTCCTTCCATTCAAGCACTATTAATAAAATAATTCTATTGTAACTCTTCCTCCCTTGCCTTTATTCTTGTGGTTATACAACATAGCTATTTGTATACTAACGTATACAAAAAAACGCCGCACATGTGGACTAATGGGATGTTCTCCTTTTAAATATTCCTCCTATAAAATTGGGGCTGTGTAGCATCAAAATCACTTCTATACATTTCATTCAAAAAGGATCATTTAAAAGGAGAACATCCCATCAGTCCGCATGTGCGGCGTTTTTTTTGAAGCTCGAGGGCTCAAGGTAACATGCCAAACAGCGGAGAATTAACTGGTGGCATTTCACAATAAAGGTATGGCGATACGTTAGTATACAAATAGCTATGTTGTATAACCACAAGAATAAAGGCAAGGGAGGAAGAGTTATAATAGAATTCTTTTATTAATAGTGCTTGATTGGAAGGAACCCCCCTGAGGAAACTCATCGAGGTGAAATGCAGAAACGGGGCCAGAAAGTAGCGTCGGGGCACATTCAAGATAATCAAGATAAGCACCTTCCTGATCGTGTCCCCTGTCTAGTCCCGAAACCTCTGGGTTCCCAATCTTATCTAGCAGCTTGGAGACTGAGAAACTCCACCTTTTTTGTGACATCATCAGTATAACTCTCCGGTGCCCGCCTCATGCCACCAGTTACCTCAGTCTCCAAGCATCTGGATAGTTGGAAGCCCGGAGGTTCCGGGCTCACTGGAGAAACAATTGGGGCTTCTTTAGTGAAGTGTAGTTATTTTATTAGAGGTTTTTGCTTTTAAGGTCTGTTTCTTTAAGTTTTGGAGCACTCCAGCTCTCTAGCTCTGGGTCCTCCTCCTCCCCCTCCCCCCCTTTTTTCTCTTCGGGCCTCTGTAGAATGGCGCATTAAACCGGGACCAGCTGCTTCAGAAGTTTTGCCTGAGGCGCAGCAGAGTCCCGGTTCAGATCAGGGGGTGCAGGGCTGCATACAGAGCTTGCCGGCGCCGTGCAGAGGACTCTGCCTGCCAGCGCGCCCGGCTGCTCCTTCCCGCCAAACGGAACCTGTGTGGTGAGTGTTCTTTGTGGGGTGATTTTTCTGCTCGGGGGACTCAGGGGCTGAGACAGGCCCTTCTCAATGGACCGGACAGGGCCTTTTCCTGCGCTCGCTTTGGCAGTAGGCTTTTCAGGGACCGCGGCTCCGTTTTTTCCCTGTCAGCGCGCTTTCGTGCCTTTTTTGTCTCGCGGCCCTGCCACGTGGCGGTGGCGTGGCTGCACCGCGGGCCCGGGAATTTAGTTTTCCTTGCCGTTCCAACTGTGCTCCTAAATTACTACAACGTTTAAAAAAAAAAAAAAAAAGAAAAAAGATCAGAGTAGGACGAACAGTAATTTTTAAGTTCAAAGGGGGCAATTGCGAACGGCTTAAGGACAGAGAAACTTTCAGCTTATCTGTGTTCTCTGCTTGTCTCTCTGCAGCTCCGACTTAGAGCCCGTAATAAGTTTTGGTGTTTAAAGCGTCCCAGGGCCGCTCAGCGCAAGCACCCGGGCTAGTCTTTAGGCAGGCAGAGTGTTCAGTACAATGCCCTCCAAACCCCTTTGCATCGTGTGCGGGGCGCGGAAGGGCACGGACACAGGGGTCTGCAAGGAATGTGTGGGAGAGGCCCGGGAAACAGACAAACTTTCCCCGCAGGCAGTCAAGGCTCCGGGGTCCTCGCCAGAAGCCTCGGCTCCCCTGATGCCGGAACTAGCGCAAGAGGAGCCAGTGCCAGGGCCATCTTCAGGCTCAGGCGTCCCCTCTTCTCCTGCAGTATTTCCCAAGGAGCTTTCCGCCATCTTCTCACAACAGTTTGTAGCGCTGCTTCAGCATTCGGCTTTCAGTAATATTTTGCAACAGAATCTGCCGGGCGAATCCAGCGGAGCCAGGAAGCGTCCGGCATCTCCACGGATGCCGAGTTCCCCGAGTAGGAGCAAGAAGCCTCGCGGAGACGGGGACCTGGGAGACACCTCTGGATTGTCGGAGGGCCCTCTGTCGGATGAGGACAGTCGTAGTGTAGGTTTAGAGGAAGAGTTAGAAGAGGGAGAGATTTCAGAAAAAGAGGATCAGGCTAGGGTTGTGAGAGTGTTCAGGAGAGAAGAGCTGCCGGCTCTCATTGTGGAGATGAGGCGTTGGAGGATCCGTTGTTGCAGGTTTTCAGGAAGACTCAAAGAGCATTCCCTGTGCACAGGGTATTTCAAGAGATGATTCAGGAGGAATGGAACGTCCCTGAAGCGCCTTTGAAAGGCGCGAGGGTGATGAGCCGGTTGTACCCCTTATTAGACCGGGACAAAAAGGTTTTCAAGCCTCTCAGGGTGGACGCGGCGGTCTCAGTAGTAACCAAGAAAACGACCATCCCTGTAGAGGGTAGTGCGGCCCTCAAGGACATTCAGGATAGAAAGCTGGATGTCTTGCTAAGGAAAGTTTTCGATGTCAATGCCATCTCCCTGCAGGCGGCCATTTGCGGAGCTTGGGTTTCTAGAGCTTGTCTGCGTTGGGCTCAGCAAGTCCAGGAGGGCCAGCCGTCTCCTTTGGCGGGGGAAGCGGCACGACTGGAGTCAGGGGCAGCCTACCTGTCAGATATCCATTATGACCTTATGCGGGGGCTGTCCAAGAGTATGGCGTCGGCGGTGGCTGCGAGACGATATCTATGGTTACGTAATTGGGCAGCCGATAATTCGTCGAAGTCTAGGTTGAGTAAGTTGCCCTTTAAGGGGCGTCTGCTCTTCGGCGAGGATTTGGACAAACTGGTCAAGGACCTCGGGGAGTCCAAAGGCGGAAGGTTGCCGGAGGATAAGCCCAAGGTTGCTCGAGGGGCGCCGGGGGCCCGCGGTCAGTTTCGAGATTTTCGCCGCTTTCGGTCCCAAAGGGCTCCTTTAGGTCAAAGGGGGTGTTTCCCCTACAGAAACCAGGGTTTCAGGGGATTCCAAGGAGCGGGCAGAGGTTTCGGTTTTACTTTCTCCTCCTCCTCCTCCCTTAGCCTTAAGAAGTCACAATGAAATGAGGGGGGCCCAGTCGCCCACCATTCCCATGGGAGGGCATTTGCAGGAGTTTTATCCCGCCTGGGCCCACATTACATTGGATCAGTGGGTGTTAGAGGTTGTTCGGGAAGGCTATGCTCTCGAGTTCTTGTGACCAGTGCGGGAAGCCTTCGTGCAGTCTCCCGGCAGGGGAGTGGCAAAGTGTGCGGCACTGCGTGAGATGGTGCAAAGGTTACTGGACCTCAGGGCGATAGCGCCCGTGCCCGTAGAACAGTCTGGGTGCGGTCGATACTCCATTTACTTTATTGTCCCAAAGAAGGACGGGGGAGTTCGGCCGATCCTGGACCTCAAAGGAGTCAACCGCTGCCTCCGGGTTTCACATTTTCACATGGAAACGCTACGCTCCGTCATAGTGGCGGTGTGGAAAGGAGAGTATCTCACCTCTCTGGATTTGTCGGAGGCTTACCTTCATATTCCCATACGGCCGGAACATCACAGGTTCCTCAGGTTTGCAGTTCCGTTCGGGCATTTTCAGTTTCAAGCGTTGCCCTTCGGTCTGGCGACTGCTCCAAGGGTCTTTACCAAGGTCATGGTAGTGGTGGCAGCGGCTCTGAGAAAGGAAGGTATTCTCGTGCATCCTTATCTGGATGATTGGTTGATCCGGGCGAAGTCACAGGACGAGAGCGAGCGGGCCACGGCCTGGGTAGTAAGCTTTTTGGAGAGTCTAGGTTGGATAGTCAATATGTCCAAGAGTCGCTTGCAGCCTTCCCAGAATCTGGAATACCTAGGGGCGCAGTTCGATACGTGGCTCGGGAAGGTATTTCTCACCGAAAAGAGGGCGCTAGACTTGCGGAATCGGGTGCAGAGGTTTCTCAAGCTCAAGACTCCCTCAGCGTGGCATTACTTGCAGTTGTTGGGCACCATGGCGGAAACGATAGAGACGGTGCCATGGGCAAGAGCTCATATGAGACCCTTACAGAGGGCTTTGCTATGCCAGTGGTCGCATCAGCGAGACTCTCTCTCCCGGAGACTGGTCTGCCCGGAGGAGGCCCATCAAGCCTTGCTCTGGTGGTAGCTTCCCGAATCGCTGGAGAGGGGGAAGCTCCTGGAAGCTCCAACTTGGGTGGCCGTGATGACAGATGCCAGCCTACTGGGTTGGGGAGCCCATTGTCAGGGCAACTTCGCGCAGGGGCACTGGGACACTCAAGAAAGGACATGGGCGATCAACCGGTTGGAGCTAAGAGTGGTGTCGCTGGCCTTACAGGAGTTTCGGCAGTTTCTTGGAGGGAAAGCGGTCCGAGTGTTGTCGGACAATGCGATGGCGGTGGCCTACATCAACAAGCAAGGCGGCACCAGCAGCGTGTCTTTAGAGGCCGAGGCCGAAGCTCTTTGTGCCTGGGCAGAGGCCAACCTTCTGGACCTGTTGGCAGCCCATGTAGCGGGGGTAGACAATGTGGAGGCCGATTTCCTCAGCCGGGTGAAAGTGGATCCCGGAGAGTGGGTCCTGCATCCCGAGGTGTTCGAGATGGTGGTTCACAGGTGGGGCGTGCCAGTGATGGATCTCATGACAACCTTCGAGTCGGCAAAGTGCAGTCGTTTCTTCAGCAGGCGCAGGGAAAGAATGTCCGAAGGCTTGGATGCCCTCTTGCAAGTCTGGCCGGCGGAGCAGCTACTATATGTCTTTCCGCCGTGGGTGCTGGTCGGCCGGGTCCTGCAAAGGGTAGAGGGATTCTGGGGTCACGTAATCCTGATTGCGCCGGAATGGCCACGTCGCCCCTAGTACGAGGACCTGGTGAGGTTGTTGGTGGCAAAGTCCTGGCGTCTCCCCGACAGAGCAGATCTGTTGTCTCAGGGGCCGCTAGTCATGCCTCACGTGGGTCGGTTCTCTCTTATGGCCTGGCTCTTGAGAGGGCGCGGTTCACCACCCGGGGGTATTCTTCGGTGGTCGTCTCTACCTTACTGAAGACCAGAAGGTGTTCGACTTCGTTGGCGTATGTTCGCATCTGGAGGATCTTTGAGGCTTGGTGTAGTGATCGGCAGTACCAAGCACTGCGGGCTTCTCTTCTGCAGATTCTGGAATTTTTACAGAATGGCTTTGAGAAAGGCTTGGCGGCGGCTTCATTGTGAGTCCAAGTGGCTGCTTTATCTTGTTTCAGAGGCAGACTGGCGGGTCAATCTCTGGGTGTCCAGCGTGATGTGAAACGATTTTTGAGAGCGGTGTCTCTGGTTCGGCCTCCGGCTCGGCAAGTCTTTCCCAAATGGAGTCTTCCCTTTGTTTTGGAGGCATTAGAAGGGGAGCCTTTTGAGCCGCTGGCTCGAGCGTCACTCAAGGACCTTACTCTGAAGGTCATATTTCTGTTCGGCAGTCTGTTTGGCTAGACGAGTTTCCGAATTACAGGCACTTTCCTGCAGAGAGCCCTATCTTTCCTTCTTTGCGTCTAAGGTCATGTTGCGACCGGTGGCGGCTTTTCTACCGAAGGTGGTTTCGGCGTTTCATGTCAACCAAGAAATTTCCTTGCCGGTGTTGACCAGGGATAAGAGTGATTCTTCGGCGGACAATCTGCATCTTTTGGATGTCCGGCAGGCTTTAAAGAAATATCTCAGATGGACGGAGTCTTTTCGGAAGTCAGACAGGCTCTTTGTGCTTTTCGCAGGGCAGAGAAAGGGCGAAGCGGCCTCAAAGGCATCTATTGCATGTTGGATTAGAGAGGCCATTGAGTTGTCTTATGTGTTGAAGGGCAGAGTAGTGCCGGACGGTGTGAGAGCACATTCCACGAGGGCGCAGGCTACTTCCTGGGCGGAGGTTCGTTTGGTCTCGCCGGTGGAGATCTGTAGGGCGGCGACTTGGTCGTCCCTCAATACCTTTGTTAAGCACTACCGTCTGAATGTGCAAAGGGCGGAGGAGACCTCATTCGGATCAGCAGTTCTTCAGGCTGGTTTGCCAGGTCCCTCCCCGTGGTTGAGTGTGTTTCACTGCTCTGGTATGGACCCAGAGGTTTCGGGACTAGACTGGGGACACGATCAGGAAGGTGAAATTAGACTTACCTGCTAAATGTTGTTCCTGGAGTGGAACCAGTCTAGTCCCGTATCCCTCCCGGAGTTTCTTGGCAAACGGATGTCTGGACTTTCGCTCAGTTTCACAGGTAAGCTGTGTTTTCTCCATTATTGCTGTTGGGGCTGAATCTCCTTCCTTGGGGCAAGAGGTTGGACTGCTCCGACTTTTCTTTTAGGCACAGTAATGAAGAGGGTGCTAGCTTAGTCACAGTTGGTATATTCCTATAATTGGTTTAGTTTACTGTAGTTTGCATATTGTCTTACTTGTTTCTCCGGTGAGTCTACTTTGTCAATAGGTTACTGGTGGCATGAGGCGGGCACCAGAGAGTTATACTGATGATGTCACAAAAAAGGTGGAGTTTCTCAGTCTCCAAGCTGCTAGATAAGATTGGGAACCCAGATGTTTCGGGACTAAACTGGTTCCACTCCAGAAACAACAATTAGCAGGTAAGTCTAATTTCACCTTTTTCAACTTTTTAAGAGATGTTTTCAAATGTGTTAATTTTATTTGAACAATGAGGTCATTGATGCAATAACGGCACAGAGCAAAGGATAAGCTCTGCAAATTAATGCCGAGGAGAGTCTGAGACCTCTAGGTTCATATATAAAATAAAAAAATAACCATTTGGTAACTATTTAGCCTTAAGGAAAATTGGAGGAATGTTCATTTGAATATTGTTAGTCTAAATCCTCTATAAACAGACCAGTACTTACAGTTGATCCACAAACAGGCATAGTGCTTGTCCAAGTGGGTCCCCAACCCTATAACCCCTAACCTTTGATCCACAAGGAAATTCATTGGTTGCCCAAGTGGACCCTCTCACTCCCTCAGATCCAAAACACTGTCCTGGATACCACTTCCCTGGGCCTCCCCGCTCACCAGGTTCTGGGTGTCTGCCAGAACCCAACCCCTGATCCCCCACTGACTATGGTGATGCAAGTAGGCTCCCCTCAAATACCTTATTACACCTGCTCCCCCATTCCACCCCCTACTCACTCCTGCCTTAGTGTTATCATCCTGAAAATGGCAGCACTTGGCACCACAAAGAGGATTCCAGGATGCGATGCACCACACAATGTCAGTCTGCCCAATGGCATTTTCAAGATGGCAGCATGGAGACAGGAGCAACTGAGCATCTATATTCCCCACTTCAGAGCTTCATGACAGAATGGGAGTACAGGAGAGACTTATTTGCACCACCACAGTTAATGGTAGAATCGAGGAACCAGGGGGAAAGAGTGCCCAATTTGGCCACCAATAAATTTGCTTGTATGTCAAGGAGTGAAGGGTGGGAGTTGGGAGATCTAGTGATCTGAGGTAAAGAGTTTTACCCTCTATTCCCACACAGAATCTTTACAACAGTCTTGAAATGAGAAAGATACAGTGCTACATAAAGAGTAACTGGTAACTGGCAGCTGGTAATAGAACCCACATGTGAAGGGGACATACTGGACTTGGTGCTACTAACGGGGAAAGTGTTTCAGATGTCATAGTAGGACATCATCTCATATCCAGAGATCAACGGATGCTGTGGTTCAATATTAGGACTAAAGCTGATAAAATCTATTCAGAAGAGAGAGTCTTAGACTTTAGGAAAATTAACTTTGTAAGATGGGACAATACCTCAAGGAGTCGTTAGCGGGAGGAGAACAGCTGTGGGATGTAGAAAAACAGTGGGCAAAACTGAAAGGGGATATTTTAAGGGCAACAAACCTTATTGTTAGAAAGGTAAATAAATGTAAAAGGAAAAGGAGGCCACTCTATTTCTCATAAGAAGTAGCTGAAAACGTGAAGAAAAAGAAGGAGGACTTCAGGAAATACAAGGGATCACAGAGACAGGAAGACAGGCACCTATATTTTGAAAAACTTAGAGAAGCTAGCAAAGTAGTCAGGAAAGCAAAGATATAAAAAGAAGACGAAATAGCCACTACAATAAAATAAGAACATAAGAACATAAGATATGCCATACTGGGTCAGACCAAGGTCCATCAAGTCCAGTATCCTGTTTCCAACAGTGGCCAATCTAGGTCATACGTACCTAGCAGTTTCCCCAAAAGACACAGGTTCCACAATGCTTGTACTGGGTCAAGCATTGATATCCTGGGTCCCTTCTTAATAATGGTTTATGGACCTTTCCTCCAGGAACTTGTCCAAACCTTTTTTAAACCCAACTAAACTAACAGCCTTTACTACATCCTCCGGTAACAAATTCCAGAGTTTGATTACACGTTGAGTGAAAAAATATTTTCTTTTATTAGTCTTAAATAGTTTACCCTGTAGCTTTATCGCATGTCCCCTAGTCTTTCTATATTCTGATAACGTAAACAATCGATCTGCGTTTACCTGTTCCACTCCATTCATTAATTTATAGACTTCTATCATATCTTCCCTCAGTTGTCTCTTTTCCAGGTTAAAGAGCCCTAACCTTTTTAGCCTTTCTTCATAGGAGTAGCCTTACATCCCCTTTACCATTTTGGTGGCTCTTCTCTGAGCCTTTTCTAATATCGCTTTATACTTTTTAAGATACGGCGACCAGAATTGCACACAATATTCAAGGTGCGGTCTCACCATAGAACGATATAGAGGCATTATAATATCTTTTGTTTTATTTTCCATTCCTTTTTATGATACCTAGCATTCTATTTGCTCTCTTGGCCGCCGCTGCACACTGGGCTGAGGGTTTTAACATGTTATCCACAATGACGCCTAAATCCTTTTCCTGGGTAGTGGTTCCTAATGTGGAACCTTGCATCGTGTAACCATAGTTTGGGTTGTTCTTCCCTAGGTGCATAACTTTGCACTTGTCCACATTAAATTTCATCTGCCATTTTGATGCCCAGTCTTCCAATTTATCAAGATCCTCTTGCAATTTTCCACAATCCTCTTGGGTTTTAACAACTTTAAATAGTTTTGTGTCATCTGCAAATTTGATAACCTCACTCGTTATTCCCTTCTCCAGGTCATTTATGAATATGTCAAAAAGCAGCAGACCCAGCACAGATCCCTGGGGGGATAAGACATTTTTCAGATATGTTAGTGAGAGGAGGAAGGCAAAAATGGTATTGTCAGGCTCAAGGGTGAAGAGGAGGAATATGTAGAAGCTGATGAGGATAAAGCGGAATTGCTTAACAAATATTTCTGTTCTCTGCTCACAGGTGAAGGGTCAGGAACAGGACCTCAGAAAACACCCACAAATAGGACTAGAAGTGATGGGGATCTCAAACAATTTTCAGAATACTGTGTTCGTGAGGAACTAACTAGATTAAAAGTAGATAAAGTGATAGGACCGGATGGGATACATCCAAGAATACTGAAAGATCTCTAGCAGCTTCACTGACTGACCTTTTCAATGTTTCTTTGGAGTCGGGAGTGGTCCCAGAGGACTGGAGAAGGCACATATGGCCCCTTTACACAAAACTGGAGTAAGAATGAGGTTGAAAACTACAAGCCAGTTAGTATAACCTCTATGGTAGTGAGGTTTCTGGAGTCCAATGGATTGCAGAATCTGAGGCAGCATGGATTTACCAGAGGCAGGTCTTATCAGACAAATTTCATGGATTTCTTTGACTGGGTGACCAGGGAGTTGGACAGAGGAAGAGCCCTGATGTGACACACTTATATTTCAGTAAAACCTTTCAGGTGACTTGTAAACAAACTGAGCACCCTAGGGAGGGACCCTAAAGTTACTGATTGGGTTATAAATTGTTTGAATGGGAGGCAGCAAAATGTACAGGTAAATGGAGCTCACTCTGAGGAGAAGATGGTTACCAATGGTGTACCATAAGAATCTGTCCTTGGTCCGATTCTTTTTAACATCTTTGTTAGTGATATTTCAGAAGGGCTGTTGGGTAAGATTTGCCTGTTTTGCGGATGATATCAAGATCTGAATAGAGTAGACACCCAGGATGGTGTAGATATCATGAGGAGGGATCCAGCTAAGCTTGAAGAATGGTTGAGGATTTGACAGCTGAGATTAAATGCTAAAAAATGCAGGGTCATGCATTTGGGCTGCAGCAATCCAAGGGAGCGATGCAGTATAGGGGGTAAAGTACTTCTGTCCACAAAAGAAGAGCAGGACTTGGGCGTGATTGTGTCAGACGATCTCAAAGCAGTTAAACAGGTAGAAAAGGCAACAGTGAAAGCCAGAAGGATGCTTGGGTGCATAGCGAAAGGAATGGCCAGCAGAAGAAAGGAGGTGATAGTACCTCTGTATAAGTCTCTGGTGCGACCACATTTGCAGTATTGTGTGAAATTCTGGAGACCACACCTTCAAAGGATATAAACAGTGTGGAGTCCATACAGAGTGTAGCTACTGAAATGCTTAGTGCTCTTCATTATAAAACACACGAGGACAGACTTAAAGATATTAATATGTATACTTTAGAGGAAAGGCAGGATAGAGGACATATGATAAAGATGTTTAAATACCTCCATGGCATAAATGCACAGAAGGAGAGTCTCTTTTGATTGAAAGAAAGCTCTGCTATGAGGGGACAAAGGATGAGGGTGAAAGGAGATAGACTCAAGAGTAATATGCGGAAATATTTCTTTAGGGAAAGAGTGGTAGATGCATGGAATAGTCTCCCAGTGGAGGTGGTAGAGACAAGGACAGTATCTGAATTCAAAAAAGCATGGAACAAACACAGTGGATCTCTAAAGGGAAAAGGGGACTATTGTAGTTGATACGGAATGGCAGACAATGTGTCTTTTTCTGCCGTCATGTTTCTATCTAAAACACTGTGCTATATTTCACTGCAGTTTTTTGTTTTGGTTTGTTTTTTAACATTGGGATCAATTGATTTGCATGCATTTTGCATGCCCACCGCTCTACACTTTAGTGCAGTGGTTTTAAGTTGATTTTCCAACTGTACTCTTTCTTCCTAATTCGGCAGTAAGGTTAACAAAGGAAAATCAAGCGTAAACTGCTGCATTAATGGATAGCACTGCTTCTTGCATCGTCCCTAAGTTGTATGCCCTGCTCTGATCATAATCATTAGCCAGATCCTTCCAGTAATAAAGCCATTCTCTAGATCACTGAGTAAGTAACAAAAGTCACTTTGTAAATGTCTTTGAGCAACTACCGTCTAGCCCAACTTCCTGAAATATACTACATTGTTGTGAATAAATAAATATTCTCAGTAAACATCCTTGTGTAGACTGATGTTATAATTTTAATACTTACTACTCCAATCTTGTAGTCAAACAGGGCTTATTCTGTATTCAAACATGACAAGTTACAGCAAGGAGTTAGAACTTAGTTCTTGCTATGAGTGAAGTTAGTGTAGCTGCCAAAGTAGCTGTTACTCTCCAGCTGCTACATACTACTACTGACAATTACTACTACTGAACATTTGTATAGTGCTACAAGGCATACGTAGCACTGCACAGACACATGTAAACGACAGTCCCTGCTCATCAGAGATTACAATCTAGTCGAGACAATGTCTATAGTAGCTGTAGACATTGGATACAGCTGGGGGAATGGTAAGAAAACACAAAGGAGATCAGGGGAGTCAAGATCTGAAAGTGGCAGCGAAGAGATGGGCTTTCAGTCTGGATTTGAAGAGTCAGAGAAGGTGCCTGACATATAGACTCAGAGAGTTTGTTCCAGGCATAAGTAACAGCAAAGTGAAAGGAGTGATCTGGAGTTAGCAATAGAAGAAAAGAGCACAGATAGAAGTGATTTGCCAGAAGAGCAGAGTTCCCATAGAGGGGTGTAGAGAGAGATAACAGAGGAAAGGTAATCAATGCACTTATAGGTCAGCAGGAGAAGTTTGAACTGGATGTGGAAATGGATAGGAAGCTAATGAAGAGACTTGTGAAGAGGGGTAATACAAGCAGAAGATTAGCTGCACAGTAGAATGTTGAACAGATTGAAGGGGAGAAAGAAACTCAGAGGGAAGACCAGCAAGGAGTAGGTTACAATAGTCCAGATGGGACGTGATTAAGGAATGGATAAGTGTCTTAGTAGTGTGTTCAGAAAGGAATGGGCAAATTTTGTTGATGTTGTAGAGAAAGAAACAGCAGGTTATAGCTATCAGTTGGATGTGTGTGGAGAAGGAGAGAGAGGAGTCAAAAATGACCCCAAGGTTGTGAGCTGAGGAGATAGGGAGGAGTAGAGGGTTAATCACAGAGACTGAGAAAGGAGGAAGGGGAGAGGAGAGTTTAGGAGGAAGAATATTAAGCTCAGTTTTGGCCATGTTCAATTTCAAGTGGCGGTGAGACATCCAAGCCGCAATGTCAGAAAGGCAGACAGGGATCCTGGCCTGGATTGCCAGAGAGATTTCAGGTGTAGAGAGGTAGATCTGGGAGTCATTAGCATAGAGATGGTACTGAAAGCCATGGGAAGAGATGCGTGCATCAAGGGACTGCATATATAGAGAGAAAAGGAGTGGACCCAAGACTGATCCTTGGGGTACACCAACTGAGAATGGGATAGCAGTAGAGAGGATACTCCAGAACAAACACTGAAAGAGTGATGGGAGAGATAAGAAGAGAACCAGGATAGCACAGAGCCCTTAAAACCAAGCGAGGACAAGGCATCAAGGAGAAGGTTGTGGTCAACAGTGTCAAAAGCAGCAGAAATGTTAAGAATAATGAGGATCAATTAAAGACCCTTGGATTTTTCCAAGAACAGGTCACTGGAGACTTTGGCAAGAGCTGTTTCATTCGAATGTAAAGGACAAAAGCCAGATTGTAGAGGATCCAGAAAGGCTTCAGAGGAGAGAAAGTTGAGGCAACGGCGGAGAATCACATGTTTAAGTAGTTTAGAAATGAAGAGAAGGAGGGAGATGAATTGATAGAAGGACAGGTAGGGTCTTAGTGAGGGTTTCTTGAGGAGAGGTGTGCCAGAGCATGCTTGAAAGCTGCAAGGAAAGTTGCAGTGGAGACGATAGCTTGAGAATATGAGAGATGGAAGGGACTACAGTGGAGGAGATGGACCTAAGGAGATGGGTGGGAATAGGATCAGAAGAGCAGGTATTGAGTTTGGATGAGGAAAGAAGGTGAGTGGTTTCCTCCTCAGAGATTGTAGAAAAGGAAAAAAGAGTAGCAGAGGTAGAGGCGTAAAGTTGGGAGTGAAGAGGGGGAGGAAGGGGAGTAGCTGACCTCGTGGGGAATTGGAGTGTGGTCTTGAGGATTTTGTCATGGAAGTAGTCAGCCAGGGATTGGGCAGAAAGAGAGGGAGGGAGGGGTCGGAGGCGGAGGCACCTTGAGTAGAGAGTTGAGAGTTGTAAAGAGACGGCGAAGGTCAGAGGCAAGAGAGTTAGTCAGATGGACATAATAGTCTTGTTTGGTGAGTTCTATGGCTGACTGGAAAGAGAAAAACATGAATTTGAAGTGTAGAAAGTCCGCAAGGTTGCGGGATTTGATCCAAGCATGTTCAGCTGAGTGGGCACAGGAACATAGATAGCAGGTAGTGGAAGACAGCCAGGGTTGAGATACAGTACGCCTCACAGGATGTGGCATGGGCAGAGCAAGAGCATCTAGAGCATTCTGCAAAATTTTCTATTTGTGAATAAATTTTGATGTTAAGCCAACATGCAGCACATTGCATTAATCAATTATACTAATTGAAAACTAATACATGTTTTCATAAAGTATAATAATCAAAGAATGGCATTAGTTTGGCTTTCTCTCCCCTCAACTATCCTGGTTATAAATAAACAAACATGAGAATCCAAAATTGGATTAAGATCCAACCTGACACTTACGATCCTGATGTCTCTAGTCAGAGGTGTACCACCACTATTCATTAAGGGAATTTGAGTCCATGTTTACATTACAACATGACCAAAACACAAAGGAGGTTATTCTGAGCCACGAATAGTGGGGATGGATGGCCCAATGGGACATCCATCCCTGCTATTTGTGGCTTCACCTGGCCCAGAATAACTTCCCTGCCGATTGTGTTCAGTAGTAGTAGTAGTAGAGGTAGTAGTAGCAGCTTCTTGCTCCCATTTTGCAGTATTCGGGCCCAATTTTTAAGTAGCATAATGCAAGCAGAGCTGTCTTTCCTATCCAACTAAGACATTCCAGAAAGCTAACTGAAGTTTTAGATCCATATTGACCCTTGGTGCTCTGATTAGTCATTTTACTTGACTCTTAGTATTACAATTTTTGGAAAGTCTCCCTTTACTATGGTTATTCTGAAAATGTTCCTAAGATCTATTGTTTGAACTGAGACACTGAATTATTTGTGGTAATTTCACTTTTAAAGAATGTTAAAAAAAATCATGCTTACTTTACCAACTTCATGGTTTTCAACTTGGACATTGAATCAGGCCAGAACCTATCAAGCATGGTATGTTGCAGTCAAGTCAACCCTAATCTATGAGAGAAATGAGGAATATTTCCAAGTACAGGAAGTTGTTACACTAGTACTCCCTATAATCCATCTCAAACTAATATATCTAAAGGTTAAAAATAGGCCCACTTGGTGTTTTCTGTCAGTTAGAATTTAAATATGAAAGAGGGCCTTCCTAGTCCAAAGTTGGGTAGCCTTCAGGGACTGGCATTGTAAATGGTAGATTTTATAGAGAAAGCAACTGCAAGAGGTTAATCCATATTGAAGTTGGATATGCCATTGTTCAGGAAAAATCAATCTGTGATCTCTTTAATATCATAATTCAATGATAATAAACAGCCACCATCCCTTTTCTCTTATGCCTCCAAGCCTTCATCATGGTCTGCATTGCTACCAAATTCAGGATGCATTGAGTCAATGTTCAGGAAAATGTAAAGCCCTGACTCAGCTTTACTTATGTTTCATGATGAAGTCTGAGTTCATGATGTCTGGTGGACTTTTAAATTGAAGTATTCTACTCAGGAGTATCCCAGTACTCCTGAAGGTACATCATAAACAAATCTGAGAAGACATCTTCAATCTTCTTATTTCTTTCATTGGAGGTCTTCAGAGTCTTAAGACAGCCAGATCAAACAGGAAAGGCCAGACTTTTTAACCTTCTGGTGCCCCCAGGTCTTGTGCTTTGCCAAGTAGGATATCCAAAACCCAAAGTGACAGAGCTGAATTTGGGAACAGGAACACCACTTTGGTCTTCATAATTTCCATATCTAATGTCAAGCACTGGTCTGAAGTTCAGTTCAGGTACACACTAACAGTGATGCGTTGGTGAATCTTAAGAGCCTAGACATCCTCTTTTGTGCCAAGTGTTATCTACTTTTAAATATGCATACTTGCTTTCCTGACATCTCCAACGTTGGAAACTGGGTAGAAGCATTCCAAACATACTCACACTGATATCAACGTGAATTAGAAGACAATGGGCCTGATATTGAGTTAGTGAAAGTGCAGCCCTGGCATTGAATATCCAGGATTGCTGCACTGCCTCTCAGCCGCAGTCGATAACCGGGCAGCAGCAATATTGCATGCTGCCCAGTTAGCTCCTGCGGCTTAAAGATAGGATATTGCTGCTGCCTGGTTATCGATTGTCGCCACCTCTGCTCCTCCCTGGAACGCCCCAATGCTAAGTGGTTAGCATCAGAGCGTGTAAGGGAGAAGAGAGGGACTATTCAATGGCATTAACCATGTTAGTACCATTGAATATCCTAGATAGCAGCATCTACATGGTTTACAGGGCTGTAAACCATGTAAATGCCTTTCAGATATCAGGTCCAATATGTATTTGAGTCCAGTTCTTACTGCTATTAAGCAGGCTAGGGTTGCCTGTCATGTTTATGCAGATCACATCCCTTGGGTACTTTGTAGAAGAGGATAAGATAGCAGCTTGGTTGTATTTTCAAGCATGTTCGGAACGGAAGCATTACGTTTTTTCACAATAAACTTAAATTAAATCAAGACAAATTAGAATTTTTATGGATAAGGGCTACTACTACTATTACTGAGCATTTGTATAGCTCTACAAGTCGTATGCAACGCTGCACAGACATGTAAGAGACAGTCCCTGCTCATCAGAGCTTACAATCTAGTCAAGACAGACAACACAGAAGGTATAGACAGGGATATCCGAATTCCTATGCACCTCCACTACCAATAACCCTATTGTTCTATTAGGTGATCTCATTCTGCCATCCTTATCACAAAATCACAGGTCTAATTTTCTCACATCCATATCTGAAATGGATTACCGCCAGATAATCAACACCCACACACATGTTAAAGGCAATGCACTAGACCTAGTGTTCCCATCCAATGATCTATTTAATGCATACAACCCAGCTACCTTGTAAATACATCCATTCTATCCCCTTGTCTGACCATTATTTAATAAAATTTCAAACTTCCATACTATGATAACACAACCTCAAATCCCACATATTCCCACTATCCCAAAAGATATAAACATTTGATAAAGTCAACTTTCTGAAACAAATCACTCAGCATCTCACCCAGGACCACTGATCTCGATGAAGCCATAATCTCATGGAACACCACCATATCTGATGCTGCTGCTCTACAATCACAATACACATACACATCAAAAAGACAAAATGCACCATGGTTCAGCATTGAACTAAAACAAAGCTGCGCAAATGCAAACTAAAATGGTGCATTACGAAATCTAAAACCCACCAAACAGAATATCTAAACACACTCAAATACTAAAGAGATATCTTAAATACTACTAAAAAGAACCACTACTATAGTTTGCTATCCAAATCTCTAAACTGACCAAGGGAACTATTTGAAATAGTGAAATCTCTTACTAATCAACCCATCAGCAATGACTCAGCAGAACCCACCATATCAGCACAAACCTTAGCTGATTTTTAAAAGGATAAACTTAAATGTCAGCACCTACCCACAGACAACCAAAATATACTCGACTCTACACAAAACTCCTCCTGGACTACTTTCTCCCCCATTTCAAAAGACACACTCAGAAATGTCATCATTAATCTCAACACCACAACTTCATATCTTGACCCTTCTCCAGTAAGCTGGATTAAGTCAACAAAAATTGAGCTATTGTCATTCATTCACCCCATTATCAATCTCTCGCTACTCAATAGTCGCCTCCCTGCTGACTTGAAATATGCACAAATCCACCCTATCCTAAAAAACAACTCCCTCGATAAAACATCCCCTAGGTCATACAGACCTATTTCCAGCCTTCCTTTCCTAGCTAAAATTATTGAAAAAAATAGTCCAAATTCAACTCCAAGACCACATTGACTCATTTTCCCCCCTGGACGAACACCAATATGGCTTTCGTCCATATCATGGAATAGAAACACTCCTCACGGTACTATTTGACAAACTCACTCGTGGCATCGATGATGCCAAACAGGCATTCCCCCGTATTTTCAATGACATCACTGCAGCTTTTAACAGCATCAATCATCACATCATGCTCAATAGACTACAGCATATAATCGTGAAGGATATAGTTCTAAAATGGTTCACATCTTACCTATCTGGTAGAATACAAGTCAAAATTGGTCAGCAAACATCTGAATCTTACAAACAGGAACAAGGCCTACCCCAGGGTTCTGCCCTATCAGCCCTCCTCTTTAACATTTATCTTCAACCCATCTGCTCCATCTTTAAAAAATTCCAGTTAAATTATCACATATATGTGGATGACATAATGTTGTACCTCCCGTTTAACATCCACAACCCGTCTTTACAACAAGTCACAGATTGTTTTACAGAATTATCAACATGGCTAAACAAATCACAACCTTAAGATCAACATTAATAAAACTGAAGCACTGTATGTAACAAGAAACCAGATCTTCAGTCCCCCCACAACCATCAAGATCAACACCACCAACATTTCAGTCAAAAGCAAGGTAAAGTATCTTGGTGTAATCATCGACCACACCCTCAATATGACTTCACACATCAGACAAAACAAAATGGAATATTTTCTTCAAACTCAAATTGTTGAAGCAGCTTCGCCCTTTGCTGCACAACACGATTTTAAATTGGTTATAAATACAATTATCACACCACACTTTGACTTTGCCAACACAATCCTACAAGGTTCTATTAAACAAACATGAAGACACCTTCAATTAGCCCAACACGCTGTAGCTAGGACAACCAGGAATAGCAACCCCTTTGACCACATTACCCCCATATTGTATACCCTCCACTGGCTCCCTATACAAAGCCATATCATCTATAAAATACTAGTCACAACTTTCAAACTAATCAGAGAAATCTCCCCATCTTACCTCTCCACACTCATCAGCACGGACACTTGTCACTCGCTCTCAGCATGGCTGCAATAAAAACAAACTAGCAATACCAACTGACTTCAGGAAATCGAGGAAAATTACAAACAAGAAAGCATTCCCCCACTTCGCCCCTAACCTCTGGAATAACCTCCCAGAACACCTAAGAGAGGCAAATGACCTCCTCACCTTCCGAAAAAAAACCCTCAAAACCCATCTATTCACCCTTCACTTTGGATCCTCTACTAACCTCAATGCCATTGATCCTCCTCACTCCTCCACCTAAACCCTTCTACATAAGTCGCTGCTCACCCCTCCGTATAACCCCCAAGAATGCCTCATTACTTTACACTGTATCGGTCTACACCCCTACCAACAAAATTATACATAGCTCAATGTAATTGTATATAGTTCTATGTAAATCAGCCTTTAGAGTTAATGTATATAGTTAAAGAGTTCTTTGTAATTCAAGATGCACTTTTCACTGTACTAGTCAAATTGTTGTTCATTGTAAACCACATTTGATCTTTAGGAAAATGCGGTATAGAAATTTGTAATAAATAAATAAATAAAACAAGGGGGGAAAGGTAAAGAAACAAGATCAAGTGAGTCAAGATCCAAAAGCAGCAGTGAAGAGGTGAGTTTTCAGTCTGGATTTGGAAAGGGTCAGAGAAGGTGCCTGGCACAAAGAAGACCGTGGAAACCCCTGCAGCATCTGCTTCAAACTGGGAGTGTGGCTCTCCAAGATAATAGGAAGGTGCGTGGTCTGCGGATTGTACTGGATAAGAAGCTTGCTTTTGAAAAACAGATTTCAGTGGTAATATGAATTTCTTTTTTTTTCCCTCCAGTTACTATTCTGGGTTTGTCGCATTAGCAAGAATCTGTGGCATTTAATCAGGGCTTTTTTTGAGAGGGTATGCAATAGTACAGAGTACCGGCACCATTTTCATTGCCTGCTAAAATTGACCCATGGTCCTCATGCATTGATGAAAGAGCTCTGCATATGAGCACTGGCATGTTTTTTCTAGAAAAACGCACTGCATTTATCCATGCCTTAGTGGCATCTGGATGTGACGATTGTAACAGTCTGCCTAAATATCAGCTTAGGTGGTTATGCTTGGTGCAGAATACTGCTGCATGGATGCTGGTAGGGAGAGAAGATTGGGGGAATGTAACGCCGTTATTGGTTACTCTACACTGCTTAACTGTAGAGCTGAGAATCCAATTCCAGACAGTTTGTTTGATTTTTAGAGCCCTCTACTTAGATGGCCTTGTTGGATTTACCGTTGCTGCATGGGTCTGGATGGCTTTATGATCATCATAGCAACAGCTGTTGTGCATCCCTGATCGGATCATATTGCAGTGTACAACGTGGCAAGTTTTTATGTGCTTTGGCCCTATTTTGTGGAATTCAATGCTCTTGCTGCGACAGCAATAAAGAAATTATTTGGTGTTCAGTAAAGGGGCAAAACCATTACTTTTTGAGCAGACAGGATGAATGGAGGGGGGTTAGAACGCAGTGTTTGTCTTAAGTTTTACTATACTTGTTTAATTTTAATGTTTACTATTATATTTAATTAACCGAGGTACGCGTACGCGGTGCTCCCATTTCCGCACTGCCCCCCAACCCCCCTGCGCCCACACCCCCTTTTCCAATAACAACACTACCACAACATTGGGAATTAAACTGGTCCCAGCTTTATTAACCATTTAAAGTTATCCAAAAACAACTCCAATAACCTTCATCATGATGATCCTGTCAACGGAACGATGCCTCACCAGCCATGTGAGTAGCAAGGTGACTTCATTTCCGCTTCCGCCGTGTACTGGCCCAAGGCTATTTCCATCCCCCCCCCCTCTTCCGGCTTCACTATATCATTAGCAAAAGCCCCGAGGGGTTGTCCGGGTCGGGGGTACCCCACCCCCGCCCTGAATATTGCCTACGGCTCCAGACCCTGGACCTCTGTGATCCCGCCACCAGCTCAGGCGACACACGGCTCTGTGCCGCCCCCCCCTCCAAAACCAAGCTGCGACCAGCCAGCCTCCCTTTAGTAACATACTCCAAAGCCTCTTGCCAGTCATTCAGGAGCAAATCCACCCCCATCGGGGATAAGTGTACTCCATCCGGCCTATATAAACCGGCACAGCCTACCTCCACCCAAGGATGCAAAATTTGGCACCCACCATGCTCAACCACCCAGCGTCCAATTTGCCGATTAATTTTAATCAACCCTCATGACCACTTCCGGTGGTCCCAGCAAGCAGGCCTTGGAATTATATCTGACCATAACAAAACTACATCATTAAACATTAACAGCACTTCAGCCAAATCCTTTTTTGCTGCTCTGATCAGCTGCTTACAAGTCCACAACCCGAGGTCATTGCCTCCCAAATGCAACAATAGAAACTCCGGCGGTCCTTTGTCACGCTCATGGTGCCGAAGCAAAGGCAAGAGCTGCATCCAGCGAAGCCCGCGCTCGCCCAGCCATGATACGGTCACCTCCGAGGCTTCCAGTCTGATATTTGGCTCGTTGACCAGCCCAATACACAAACGAATGGCCGACCATCCAGCAGAGACTTGGACTCCGCCCGACATCTAAAAGAGAATTGGCAGTTAGCAGCCGTCGTGAGCTCCCCACATCAGAAGTGCACATACCCCTGGAATCCCCGTGACCGCCATCTGTCTATCCTGATCGGGTAGCCCTACCTCAGCAGCACTAGTAGCTGCACAGATTCGAAATGAGTGGGGGGCGAAACTGCGAGGATCCACGCCCAACTGCTGCAGCGTCAGCCGCAAAACCGCTGCAAGCTGAAACTGCGTGAACAAGTGTGCATCCCCATGTAGAGAGAGATAGCCATAACCCCTGGGCCTCACTCGCAAGTAGGCTTTCAGAGCTGCCACCGGACATGTCGAGGAACCACCAATCACTTTCAGACGCACCCAAGCTCCCCTTCCCCTCTGATCCGTCTTGGATCTTTCCAGCCTTATGCATAATTCATCCCCCAACATGTTTACCTGCTGCATTAGCAGGCCACTTCCCCCTCTGGCCCTGCTGGACGCGGCTACCAACTCTCCCACTCAGAACGCACCAAAAAAGGCCACACAATATACTGCCTGAAACAGTGTGGCTTCATAAGGGGACGCTGCCACCTGGGGTAACGCTGTGCACTACCTCCTCAGCAAGTCATGCGTAATAGGCTTCGTACTGTCGCCTAGAGAGGAGAGAGAACGCTCCCACCCCTGCAAAAGCTGACGAGTCAAGAATCCCCCGCTCAGTGGGCCCCAACCAACTGCCCTAGAAAACAAAAGCAAACCCTGCCAAATGCGTCCAAACAGTTGATCTCGACGCACTTGCCGCCTTCACAGAAATGACATATTGGGCCATCAGCTGATCGGATACTGGTCCTTTCTGCCATCCGTGAACCACCAGGAAGTCCACCATACTGCCGCAACCTCGACAATATGCCAGCCACGTCACCAATGACACTGAACTCCGCAGCAGGTTCAGCATTTCCTGAAGCCAATTTGCCATAATTGTTCCAGGACCGACGCTCTCTCGTTGTCCGCCTCTGGTGCCAACCTCCGAAACAGGTCCCACTTGAAACGGGAAAGAGCATCGGCAATCTTGTTAGTACTCCCTGGGAGATGATGGGCCCTCACCAACACATTCCGTCACAAGCATGCTAGAACCACATCCCTCATTAGTGCCGCTACTAGCATTCAGTGTCTGCGTGAGTGCCCCTGTGAGCAACAGCGACCATCACACAGTGTGGTTTGAGATAAAAGCCATGGTACAGGCCAATCATAGCAAGCTCAAAGTCCTAAACTTCAAATACACTGACTTCAATAAAATGGCAGAGTACTTAAAGGAGGAGATGACGGGGTGGAAGGAGATAAAGGAAGTGGAATTGCAATGGGCTAAACTAAAGAAGGCAATAAATGGGGCAACAGATAAATATGTAGGAAAAGTAAGTAAAAACAAGAGGAGAAGGAAACCTATTTGGTTTTCCAAAGAGGTGGCTGCTCAAATAAAGGCAAAAAACACAACTTTCGCAAAATTCAAAAGCTTGCAAACAGAAGAACACAGAAATGAATACAGGATCCAACTCAAAGAGTCTAAAAGAGTAATAAGGATAGCAAAATCAAAGGCAGAGGAAAGGATGGCTAAAGATGTTAAGGGTAGCAACAAAACTTTCTTCAGGTATATTCGGGAAAGGAAGACGATCAGAGTTGGAATTGCAGGACTCAGAAGTGCTGGGAAAGGACTCGTGGAAAGTGACACTGAAAAAGTGGAATTGCTAAATAAATACTTCTGCTCTATTTTTACTAAAGAAGATCCTTGAGATGGACCAGCTGTGACTCCCAAATATAAAAATGGGAATGAAGTAGATACCACACCATTCACAGAAGACGAGGTGTTAGAACAACTTGCTAAACTGAAAGTGGACAAAGCCATGGGACCGGATGGGATACTTCCTAGGATACTGAAAGAGCTCAGAGAGGTTCTTGCAGGACCATTAAAGGATGTCTTCAACAGATCCTTGGAAACAGGAGAGGTTCCTCAGGACTGGAGAATGGCTGATGTCGTACCTCTACACAAAAGTGGTGACAGGGAAGAAGTGTCAAACTACAGGCCCGTGAGCCTTACCTCGGTGGCAGGAAAAATAATGGAGGCGCTCCTGAAACAGCGAATAGTGAACTTTCTCAAAACCAACAGGATGTAAGATCCGAGGCAACATGGTTTTACCGAAGGACGGCCTTGCCAAACAAATCTGATTGAGTTCTTTGACTGGGTGACTAAGGAACTAGATCAGGGGCATGCGATGGATGTCATCTACCTGGATTTCAGCAAAGCCTTTGATACTGTTCCTCATAGGAGGCTTGTCAACAAACTCAGTAGCTTGGGGATGGGTCCCAAGATGGTAAACTGGATTAGAAATTGGTTGACTGACAGACGACAGAAGGTGATTGTACATGGAGCTCACTCGGATGAGAGGAAGGTAATTAGCGGGGTGCCCCAGGGTTCGGTCCTGGGTCCGGCACTGTTCAATGTATTTGTGAGTGATATTGCTGAAGGACTGAATGGAAAAGTCTGTCTTTTTGCAGACGACACAAAAATTTGCAACACAGTGGACTCCCCCGAGAGAGTGGTTAACATGAGGAAAGATCTACAAAAGCTGGAAGACTGGTCTAATGCTTGGCAATTACGATTTAATGCGAAAAAGTGCAGTGTCATGCACTTGGGTAGCAGAAATCCAAGGGAAATGTACACGATAGGGGGCAAGAGGTTGGTATGCACGGCTCAGGAGAAAGACCTTGGTGTGATTATCTCTGATGATCTCAAGGTGGCAAAACAGTGCGACAAGGCGGTGGCAAAAGCCAGGAGGATGTTGGGCTGCATACAGAGAGGGATTACCAGCAGAAAGGAAGAGGTACTTATGCCACTGTATAAGTCACTGGTGAGGCCTCACTTGGAACACAGTGTTCAGTTTTGGAGACCATATCTTGCAAAAGATGTAAAAAGACTGGAAACTGTTCAGAGGAAAGCGACCGAAATGATTTGGAGCCTGCGTCAGAAGCCTTATGAGAAGAGACTTGAAGACCTAAATATGTACACTTTGGAGGAGAGGAGGGACAGGGGAGATATGATTCAGACCTTTAAATACTTAAAGAGAAATGATGAACAAACAAACCTCTTCCAAAGACGGGGAAGCTGTAAAACTAGAGGGCATAACATGAAGCTGCAAGGTGGTAAATTGAAAGGCAATATTAGGAAATATTTTTTCACTGAAAGGGTGGTGGATGCTTGGAATGCCCTCCCGAAGGAAGTGGTGGGGGCAAACACGGTGACGGAATTCAAAACAGCATGGGACAAACACAGTGGATCCCTTTACAGCAATAGGATAAAAACAAAATAAACGGTACCATCTAACTTCTGAACCATATAACGTCTCAACAAATAGGGGTGTCCTACATGGAGTGGTGGGTTTACCCCTAAACAAAGACATGCGGGGGGGGGGGGTTGCCTGCACAGAGTGACAGGTGCACCTACTCTTGCCATCTTGCTGGGCAGACTAGATGGACAATGCTGGTCTTTATCTGCCGTCATTTATTATGTTACTATGTTACTATGTAATGGTTAATCACACTGACCACTGCCGCATTATCGCACCACCACACCAATCTGCGATTGCGAAGCCTGTCTGGCCACAATTCCAATACCACCAAGATTGGAAACAACTCTAAGAAGGCTATATTACTGGTTATACCTACCTCACGCCAGGCTTGTAGCCAGCCATCTGCACACCAGGAGCTCCCAAAATAGATGCCCAACCCCAAACCACCCGCTGCATCCGTCAATAGTTGCAAGTCAAAACTGGAAATTTCAGCCTCCATCAACACTGAGGTTCCATTGAAGTCTTTCAGAAACTCATCCCAAACCCCTAAATTGGCCCTCATACTCCTCGACACCCTAATCCGGTGATGCGGTTTATGTACCCCCGATGTAGCAGCCGACAATCCCCGCAAAAACACCCGCCCCATCGGAATAACCCTGTACCCAAAATTCAGTGAGCCTATCAAGGCCTGCACCTCTTTCAAGGTTATTTTACTCGATCCCATCACATTTGCCACTAGCACGGGCAGCCATCAGACTTTATCTACCGGCAAGCGTGCCACCATCTCCTCAGTATGCAGCTCCACACCTAAAAATGTGATGCACATCGCAGGGCCATCCGTTTTCCCTGCAGCCAACGGGACGCCCCATGCCCGGGCCAATTGCACAAATCCATCCAGTAGCTCCCGGCACCGCCCGGACTGCGCCGAGCCTACGAACAGGAAGTCGTCCAGATAGAGCACCACATTCGCACATCCTACTTGCTCCACCAAAGCCCAATGCATAAACATACTAAACTTCTCAAAATAAGCACAAGAAACTGAGCAACCCATTGGCATGCATTTATCAAAATAACTGTTACCTTCAAAACAAAACCCTAACAAATGAAATGCGGACGGATGCATAGGCAGCAAACGAAACGCTGATTCAATGTCCACCTTTGACATCAAACTCCCTTTTCCGCATCTCCTCAATAAAGCCACCGCTTCATCAAAGGATGCATACCTGCCCCGCGCACAGCTCTTTTGGGATACGATCGTTGACCGACGATCCCATAGGGAAGGACAGGTTATGAATTAACCGGTACTTCCCAGGCTCTTTCTTTGGTATGATTCCCAACGGGGAAACCACAAAGGTCGCAAATGGCTGCTCAGAAAAGGGGCCGGCTATCCTACCCAATTCAACTGCACTGTCAGTTTATCTCTCACAATGTGTGCAAAACGCTTAACTGAGGGGGAATTCCGAACTTTCGCCGATCCGACTTTACCGGTATAGTGAATCCATACTGAAAACCCACTTCGAGTACCTCCCTATCCCTTCGCCTCGTGTACTGCCTCAGCCAGGGCCTCAAAGCTTCGATCCGTATTGGCATCGATGCTAGGCCCAATAAGTCCCTACTGCTTGGGTACTGGGAAGGTACCACTGGCAGCCCCTTTTTTGACACATTTGAGAGCTGAGTGTCGCCCATTACATATGGAACAGGCATGTCGGAACTCGCAATCGGGTAACGGACACGACAACTTGTTAAATTGCCAACAAATGTCTCCTGCTCCCCTGCCAACTGTTCTCTGCATTGTGGACGCCCCTCCCGCCCAAAATGGCCGCACCATCCCTGCCATATTCGCTAATCCCCCTCTTTCTCCGCTTGACCCACCTGCACCCAATCTAGCTGCCATCTGTGTCAACCATAAATTGATATCTTGCATCCCCAGGACAAGTTGGCTCTCCTGTTAATTGTAAACTCAGACTTATGTACCCGTCTGATTGTTATGTTCCATGTAAACCGCGCTGATGCCAAATAGTGCGGTATAGAAGAAATTGTAAATAAATAAATAAATAAACTTATTCTCCTCTATCTTATCTCGGAACTTCTCGTCGTAGTTGAGCCACGCCCAACCTTCATGAGCCTGTGCCGCTTCCAAAATAGAATCTGCATATGATAACAACATCCCGTATTCTTCTGGGTACTGATGTCCCCATACACTAGCTAGCCGCAAGAAGGCTCTTGTCCAATTTATAACATTTCGCGAAACCTTCCTGACCCTCCCCGCCTTCTCATCCTCCTTCCTTCTTTTATTTTTTACTGTCACCCGACCGCTTCCTACCCTCCAGAAGCCTAAAAATGTCTATATAGCATCTCTTCCGGATCTTCCAGCGCAACTTCCTTGGCACCCCTTCCCATAATTCAGAAAAGGAAGCCAGCGTGGGTGTTACACTGTGGCAATACCAACCCTTGTGCGCTCGCTCTTCTCCCTCTCTGACAACAATGACGAAGAATCCGTTGACGACGATGAGGAGGACCCTGACCTACGACGCTGCTGACAGGAATGCCTTCATTTTTTCTTTGCCTTGCCCCCAACCCTTTTGTACGTATCCCTCCCTTTGTCCAGCCCTTCCCATTGCCCCGCTAGTAACTCACCTGCCACAGCCGTCCTGGGCCTTGACACCCATGCACTGCAGTCCAGCTCCAGCTGATCCCCGTCCATCTGATGTGCCACCTCCTGCTCCACTGCCATCCCTTCAGCTGGATCACTTTGCACAGCTCCATCCTCGATGTAATCCCATCGCACCAGACTTCTTTCTCCTTGTCCCACTGGGTGCTGCCCTCCAAGTGGTATCTGTGAAGGTAAGATAGAAAACGCCGAGGGGGAACCTGCCATGGCCCAGGAAGACTGCCATGCCCCCAACCATTCTGCCCTGGATGAGTCTTGCCCCCCCCCCCTGCACCAATGCTCCCAGGCTACTGGATAATAGCCACCAGGGACCATAGGCCTGCCCCATCGGCTCGCTAGACCCTGCCCCTCTAATCTGGCATGCTCGTCTGCCCCACCCTCCATCCCCTGAGGAAGAGACCTTGATGCAGAAGGTCCCAGGTCTGCCCTCCATTCTCCGGGAATCCCTCCTCTCCCTTGTGCCCTAGCCTCACCCCTGGCCTCCTCGTCAGCCCTGCCAACCACCCCCTCTCTGAGCTCCCTAACTCCTTGAATCCGAGCACCCCCCCCCTGCCCCTTGTCGGTGGCCATGATGTCTCTGCACCCCCCCCCCTCCTGGGTCTCCCCACCCGACCTGTTCGCCTACCAGACACCCCATCCTTCCTCCCCCTTTCGCCCCCCCCCCGGCTCCTTGCCCTCCTGGCTGAGCACCCCCTCTCCAACTGTCCCCTATGTGCAGAGGCTGCCCCCCCTACCTAATGCATCTAACCCCCATCCTACCCCTCTCCTCCGGCAATCCCCAGCCTTCACGGGAAGGCATGATAATAACTTGACTGAGCTCCCTTTATTTTATGTATTTATTTAATTTAATTAAATTTTTTTATGAGCCTTTTCCGCTAACACTTGCCTGTGAAGTAAACTCTCTTTGCACCTCGCCTCTCACACTATGGCTGGCGCTCCACTGGCCCCACACATCACCTCATCAGCCGCTGAGCCTCCACCGCATGTCTAGTGTGCTGGACCTGCTCCGGACTGACGCACACTCCTCCACCTGCTCCCGAATGCTGCCTTCTTCTCCGTCTCCCGATAGATGGCCTCCACAGCCTCTCTCTGTACTCACCGATCGAAGCACCGACTGCTGCCTTCTCCTCAGACCGCCGCTCCAAGGCCTCCACTGTCTCTCTCGCTGCACTCTCGATTGGAGCTGCACACGCCAGTCGTCTTCTTCGCTCCATCCTTCCCGACGACTGCCGTCCTGCCGGCTTTTGCCCCTTCGAACCGCCTCCTTTCCTGCCCCTGGCTCCTTATTGGCTCCTGCGTCCTTCAATCACCCGTGGGAGCCAATACATTCAAAAGACACCGACCTTCCTGCCCTCCCTCCTCAGGGCCTGGACCACGAACCGCGCCGCCCACCCGGTTAACGGCGGCCCTCAGGTACATGGCCCCGCGGCCTTTTCGTTACGGTAACTTTCTTCAAACTTTTGTACTGAAAGGTTTAATCAAATGTACGATTCAATGACTACTTACACACATATCTGAAAAGGCTAAGGGAGGCTAATAAAAAGCATGTATACATTTGCATGAATAAGTATTTGTGAGTGGGTGTGCAGACTCTATAGAGGATGTTAATGAAGCATCTCTGGCAATCCCTTCTTTTATATGCCCTGAATGTATTTTTTCAGCCCATTTTTTTTCTCTGTCAAACATGTTGTGAATATTTCCTTTCCTGATACTTTCTTTTCAGGGGCCAAAATGAACCGGGGTGCTTCAAATCCTGTGTAATTAAGTGGAACTTGCACAGAATGAAGGAATTGTCAGGGCTAGTTTAATTTACTTGGTCTGTAAAACTAAAGAAAATCTAGAAGCCAATTGAGAAGCATCTGATTAAATAATAACTGCTGTCGCTCTCTCTGCCTCTCTCTTAGACTCTCTGCATCCCTAATTACCAATCAGATGGCAACAGAAGGTCCAGTTGGTGCACAGCTTCATGACAGGATAAAGAGAGAGAGGAGCCTATACCCAAAGTACAATGGAACGCTTCAGTCTTCTTTTTGTACAGTGTGAATGCCCGACTTAATTATTTTGTCCCAGATTGCATGTACTGTATGCAGTTCTGTTACCTTAAAACCACATTGTTCTAAATTTTTGGCAAGTCTTTCACTTGATTCACTTTCTTTTAGGAAAATATCTTCTTAAAGAAAATATCCGCTCATTTGTTACCCCAACATTGTCCCAGTCGGCAGCGTGAGATCTGCTCTGGAAGATTGGCTTCACCCGGTTTCAGCAAACAGTTCCTGAAATCGACTAGAAACATTTTCTAGCATAAAGAAAGATGTACTCTTTCACAACTACGCATTTTGATATCCAGTATGAAATGTATTGCACTGCCGTAACAGCATTCAAATGACATTGTTATCTCATCCGAACTTAAAACTTCGCTAAATAGTGCTATCAACAAATATGTAATGTAAGGGTATTCAAATTTTTCTTAAACAATTAAAATTCAGATTGCTTCTGTATTATGTAGTTTGCTAAAAGGCTTCAAAAAGATCTGTCAACTGGAGCAGTGCCACTAGCTTTGACAGAGTATTTGTAAATGCACTTGCTCTTTATGAATACTTTTCAACTAGCAAAAGTGATACACACAAAAGGAATACACTGTCATTTTCTAAAAATATGCTAATTATCTAATAAATTAAACTCAAAATCATTAATTGACAGCTGAATTGAATCATAGACCTAATTTTATTCATTAAACTGAACTGATTTTCACAAATACATTTTCATTTCACTGATTTTTAATAGAATTTGTAGCAATTTGCATTTCATAAAGGGTGATCTACAATTTAACTAACTAATATTTGTTAGTCTGTATTTTAATTGATTCCTTTCTTTCTTCTTCCCCTTTACCCTGGAGATTCTCCTCCTTAATCCTTGGGTTGCTTCCATCATCCAAAGGTGTCTAAATTAGTGATGTGGGTTTACATTCATGTCCACCTGGTGGTTTCATCTTCTTTGACTCTCTGCTATCTAAGTCAGCTACAAACAAGACAGTCATCTGACTGGAGGACAAGGATGGAGTTCCCTCCAGATCATAGCACAAGTGTGCTTTAAAGGAGTCCCAGATTTAAACATAGGCAGCTGCCTACAACCCTGAATTTAAGGCACCAAGTCCTTGGGCAAAAGAAGAGCCTGATTCTGCTTGCTTTATGATTTCTGGGGGAGAATCCTCCGCTCCTCAACCACCCTCCAGTCCTACCCATGGGCACCAGCATTTTAAATCAGACTCCACTTTAAAGTGGACCACTAGTTGCCATCTTCTCCCCTTTCCCTTGCTGTGAATACTGTCTTTTATACTGTCCAAAGCATCTGCTAGACTGAGAAGTAGTACTTTGGTCCAGGATTCAAATCCAAATTCTTTTCACTGCTTCTGGCCACTGAACAAGTCCAGTTGCCTTTGCAAATTAGATTCCCTTGTGCTCTGAAAAACATTTTGAAACATTATTTGGAATAGAAAATGCTAACATACTAAAAAGTGTTACAGTTGAAACACTTGTGTATTAATCCACATTAATGTGAATACAGAGTTAACATGAGATGACAAAATAAAAATAATAATGAGCTGCTCTTCATGAAAATTCATAAAAAGCAGTTCATTAGTAATTAAGATGTGCTAACAGAAATCATATTGAGTAGCACAATTTGCATTAACTCTTTCATAATGCAAAAATACGTCAACAGTGGTTCGTATAAGGACCAAAGTGGGCTGCAATCATTCTCCCTCAGAATATAACATCCAGATCCAAAGTAGAGCTCCATCCCACCAGAAGGGGACAAAGGCTTCCCCTGGGATAAAAATACTTGGTGCACATAAGGTTAGCCCCTATCATTTTTTTTTAATTCACTGTCATCCTGACAAGAGTCCATACAACAAAATAGCACCACTCTGAGGGCGGAGCTTGCCACTGATCAAGGTGGCCACTTGAATTCTTGCTCCGTCAGCATTTGCAGACTCCTTGTTCCCTCCCTATACTCCTGCTCAACTTGTTGATCCTAGTGGGATTGACCCCTTCCCCAGCTAAGTTGGACTACTCAGTAGCAGTGGTACAAGGCATAAAGCGATCCAAATCGCAGCCCCCTTCACCGAACAAAATGGTGATGGTCAAAGAGTCAGAGGTCGGCCTAAAGAAATATTGCGCTAGATATATCAGGAGAAGGAGCTTGTATTGGCAAACAGTGAAGTGCTCAATAATTTGAAAAGGAAAGACAACCTGTGAGGAGCCCGCCCCCATGACATCACTTCCTCTGGCTCTGCGATGACCGGAGGGCTCCTCACACAGTTTATCTTTAGTTTTCAATGTAAGTGTATTGCAGCCGCTGCTCTGTACAAAGCAGAAGCAGCGGCTGCACTGCTATTGGGAATCGTGTTCGCGTTTGCGCCGCGGACTTCGGCACAAAAGCCGTTTTTTTGCTCTGGCCGCTCCCGATCTTGCGGCCAGAGCAAAAAACCGGCTTTTCAATGGCCGGTTTTACATCTGTGCCGGCAGCCGGCCTGGCCATGGTAAAACCGGCCAGGCCGGCTGAAAACCGGCCGGTTGGCAACCCTATGCCTGGGTCCTTCTTGGGCCTTCGTGCAGTTATCAACTGTATTTCAAAGGCACAAAACAAAAGCTAGTGTTCCACAGTTTTCTCACTCTGGCCAGCACAACTCAGTTCATACACTTGTCAGTTTCTCAGCAGCAAGGAAACATACATATAAACCAGAAAACAGCAGCTTTCAGCTGGTACTGTTCCTACCTTCTTACAGATAAGTCGTCAGCATGTAACCCATAGAAACCTGGGTTTCTCTCTCCCCCTCCAGGTCTCCTGCTTCCTGGTTGTTTAGGGCCAGGTTACACTCTCCCCAGGCATTTTCCAGCCTAGTTTCTTAAAGCAGCAGGGGTTTGGACTCTTACAGGGAAAATATCTCACCAGTTCTGAGCTTGACTGGAGGATGTCCCTGTGAGGGATGGGGAGTTTCCTATACACTGCATCACATACCCTCCCTCTCAGCTCAACCCTAGGAGGTTGAGTATCTATTATCCCCGGGATCTCCACGTGGGACAAGAAATCAGCGTTTTGGTGTGCCTTACCAGCCCAATGTCAGACCTCATACAGAAAAGGTTGGAGGCTGAGGAACCAGTGCATGATCCATCTATGGTCTCCTTATTCTGTGTCAACTACATGAGTGGCTGATGATCCATTAGCAACATAAAAGGGCAGCCAATCAGGTAATACTGGAAAGTCTCTAGAGCCCACTTGACTGCCAGGGCTTCCTTTTCAATCATGGCATAATGCTGTTCCTGGGGCAGTAATTTTCTGCTAATAAAAGCTACTGGATGCTCTTCTCCCTCCATGTCCTGGGCTGATGGCCCCAAGACCAACAGCTGAGGCATTCGTCTGAAGAATGAATTGCCGTGTGAAGTCCGGAATGACCAGGACCAGTTCAGAACACAAGGCTTTTTTAAATTTCCTAAAGGCCTCCAACTCAGCTGTCCAGAGGATTTTGTCTGGGGCTTTCTTCTGGAGGGGCCGGGTTAAGGGCTCGGCTATTATTGCCAGATGCAGAATGAATGAGCAATAATAATCAATCATTCCCCAAAAAATATATATCTGTTGCTTAGTTTTAGGAACTGGTACCTGGGAAATGGCCTCTACATTCTTAAGTTGAGGCCATACTTGACTATACCCAACTGAATATCCCAGGTATTGGGTCTCTTGCCCTCCCAGGAAACATTTTCATGGGTTGGCAGTCAAACCGGTCTTCCTCAAACTCATCAATATAGCTTCAAGATGAGACAGGTGGGTTTTCCAGTTGTGACTATGAATCACAATATCATCCAGGTAGGCTTCCACATACCCCCATGGGGTCTCAGTAGGTGGTCGACCAGGCGCTGAAATGTAGCGGGAGCCCCATGCAGTCCAAAAGGCAGCACCGTGAAGTAGAATAGTCCTTGGGGCATAGAGAATGCGGTCCTCTCCCTGTCCACAGGAGTTAGATGGATCTGCCAATATCCCTTCATCAAGTCCTACATTGAAATAACCGGGCTCCCCTGATGCATTCAATAAGGTCATCTACTCTGGGTATGGGGTAGGCATCACACTTAGAAACTGCATTCACCTTCCTAAAGTTGATGCAAAACTGGATATTCCCATCTTGCTTAGGCACCAGTATACTCCCAATTTAAGCATGCAAGCTACTTCCTTTGCACAGCCTGTCTTCGCACTTCTAGAAGTCGGTAGGGCTGTTGAAACACCGTCACCGCAGGATCTGTGACAATGTCATGTTAGGCAAGATGGGTACACCCCGGAACATTGGAGAACACATCCCTATTCCATTGAAGAAGATGTTCTAGCAGAATCTCCCAAGATGGACAGGTCTCAACTGAGGTGCCAGACCAAGATAAATCACCCATCTGGGCAACAGCAGAATGGGACAGTGTTGACAGCGGAGGATCACATTTCTGTGACGGCAACAACACTAAACTTAAACTGCACGGAGGAAAGGCCTGGCAATCTACTTCTGTATCTTGCCATGAAAACCCAATGGATAGTCACAACAAAACAAATTGCACTATAGTGCTGGAAGATGAGACCCCAAGGTCAGAAGGCACTCAACTAGCTACTGGGGAAGAGCTGAAGACTTTTCAGTGTAAAGTCAGCATTTATGATGTGGTTGGATCAAAGCCCTTGGGATGTCTGACTGCTGATGTAGCTGCACATGAAATGAGAGTCAGAAGATGTAAAGATGTCTTACATATTGGAACATGGAACGTACGAAGCATGAACCAAGGGAAGTTGGAGGTGGTCAAGAATGAAATGGAACGTGTAGAACTTGATCCGTTGGGTGTCAGCGAATGAAATGGACTGGCATCGGGCACTTTGCATCAGATGATCACATGGTCTGCTATGCTGGAAATGAAAGACAAAGAAGAAATGGTGTTGCATTTATAATAAAGAAGAAACTTGCAGGAACTGTAATGAAATACAATGCAGTCAGTGAATGCTTCATCTCTATTTGTCTACGGGGAATGCCTATCAACACAACTTTAATTCAAGTATATGCCCCAACAACAGCTGCAGAAGAGGTTGAAATTGAAGAGTTCTATGAACAAGCTCAAGCTGAAATTGACAGAACACGCAAACAGGATATCAACACAACCTCGTCTGAGGCCTCACCCACTGGAAAAACTTAATTCGGAAGTTATCATCAGTGGTGGAATACAATATGTACGTACCAAAGATGTGAAACAGCCTACATTTCCTCATCATGTTCATCCTCAGGCTCTGCTGTTAAGTGGAAGATTTTGGACGATTTTGTGACATCAGCAGTGCCTTCAGTTCCCTATAGAAGCCAGGGAGGGAGGGACAGGGGTTGTTATGGTTGATGTTCATTGTACTGTTTCTAAAACTTAAATAAAGATTAAAAAAAAAAAAAACAGCACCTCTCTCAGGTCAGTCTGTGACATTGTGAAATACAGCCTTGGCCTGGGAGGGAAGAAGGAAATGGGGATCACTCCTGCCCAGTGGTGGGATTCAGCCGGCTCGCACTGGTTCACGTGACCCGGTTCCTAGCATTTCCCTCATTCGCCAAACCAGTGCTTATAGGTTGTGTCACTGTCGCAGTGTCACTGGTGGGAATCAAAGCACTCGAAAGTATGGGGGGATCGCAGCATCGGGCAAAACCCCTGAAGCCATCAGCATTCCTTTGGGTGCTTTGAAGCCTGCCAGTGCGACCCAGCAGATTTCTGCCGCAGACCAAACCAGTTCCTGACAGGAATTGAATCCCACAATGCTCCTGCCCCCTAGGAAAGTCTCATGGATATGATGGAGTAGAGGTGGGGACGGAGGGACCAGAGGGTGAGGAGATGACCACAGATAAGGAATGGACTTTTTGACATGCTGACAGCGGGCATCATGCCTAAAGGTGGAGTTTGCAGTTTCAAATGAAGCTAAAGAAAAAATGAGCTACGTTTTCTCGTTTATTTCATTTACCAAACAAAATGAAAACAGGAAATTTCCTGTTTCATTTTAAATGAAAACACAACCCTACCAATAGCCGTCTCCTGCCAAACCATAGAAAATAGCTGGTCCCATGTGTTTTCCTCAGTGACTAAACTGCAGCCAGAGATGTTACATGTGACCATAGAACAGTGACAGCCAAAACTGGAGCCACACTTTTTCTCATTCTCGTTCAAAAGGCAAGGTCACCCACGATTCCAGTCCCTTCAATTCATGTGAAAATAAAATTGAGTATCTGATTTAAGTCCAAGCAAGAGAGAGAGGACTGCTTCTCAGCACCTCAAGAGAGAAAACTCACTTTGTCTGTGTTTAAGGAGACTCAGGCACCAAGGTGAATCCAAAAAGGCTGAAGGGGTGTTTACAATCAAAAGTAGATACTGTAAATCAATTTTCAGTAAAACAACTGGGAAAAGTTCTAATCGAGGCACGTTAAATTATTCATGTATTCAGCAGCATTATACATATACTATATTGCCAGGTGACTTATCAACAAACTGAGCACTAAAGTTACTAATTGGGTTTGAAATTGCTTGAGGGGGAGGCGACAAAGGGTACAGGTAAATGGAGCTCACTCTGAGGAGAAGGAGGTTGCCAGTGGTGTGCCGCAGGGATCTGTCCTTGGTCTGATTCTTTTTAACATCTTTGTTAGTGATATAGCAGAAGGGCTGTCGGGTAAGGTTTGCCTCTTTGCAAATGATACCAAAATCTGCACTAGAGTAGACACCCAGGAAGGAGTAGATAACATGAGGTGGGATCTAGCTAAGCTTGAAGAATGGTCTACAATTTGGCAGCTGAGATTTAATGCTAAAAAATGCAGGGACCTGCATCTGGGCTGCAAACAAAAATCCAAAGGAGCAGTACAGTGTGTGTGTGGGGGGGGAGTGCTTCTGTCCACAAAAGATGATAGGGACCTGGATGTGATTGTGTCTGATCATCTTAAAGTAGCTAAACAGCTAGAAAAGGCAACGGCTAAAGCTAGAAGGATGCTTGGGTGCATAGGGAGAGGAATGGCCAGCAGAAAAAAGGAGGTGATAGTACCTCTGTATAAGTCTTTGGTGCGACCACATTTGGAGTATTGTGTGCAATTCTGGAGACCACACCTTCAAAAGAATATAAACAGGTTGGAGTCGGTGCAGAGGGTGGCTACTAAAATGGTTAGTGGTCTTCATTATAAAGCATATGAGGACAGACTTAAGGATCTTAATATGTATACTTTAGAGGAAAGGCAGGATAGAGGAGATATGATAGAGATGTTTAAATATCTCTGTGGCATAAATGCACAGGAGAGCCTCTTTCAATTGAAAGCAAGCTCTGCTTTGAGGGGACATAGGATGAGGGTGAAAGAGGATATGTAGTAATATTTCTTTACGGAAAGAGTGATAGACGTGTGGAATAGTCTCCCAGTAGAGGTGGTGGAGATGAGGAAAGTATCTGAATTCAAAAAAGTATGGGACAAACCCAGAGGATCTCTAAAGGAAAAGAGGGGACTATTGTAGTAGTTGATATGGAAGGGCAGACTAGATAGGCCATATGGTCTTTTTCTGCCATCATGTTTCTGTGTTCTATATTGAGTGGTGCTAGATATTAATTATGGGAGTTATTTTAGAAGCCTTAATCATATTTAAAAGTGGATGTGACAGCATTAAAATGTGCAAGGCACAAAAAGTGTGCTTTTAGAAAGAACATGATATACACGTTTTTACTCTGGGCATGCCTATCTATAAACATCTGTCCAGGAGGCATTCTAGGAGTGTTCCAGAGTGTGGGCTGGGCAGGACAAAAATCTTCACATGTATCGCTCATTTCATATAGGGAATGCATGTGAAATTCGAAATTTAAACCTGCTCCCTGACATGAACAGGTATTCAAAAAGTACTCTTTTTGGCCCAACTGAAATGAGTTGAAGAAAGAGTTCTCTATAGTCAATTAGTGGCATCAACACATCTAAGGAATAGATTTGCTAAACGGTGGCAGAGGACTCCATATATCGTAGCCGCGGCCCAATTGAAGTCAGTGGAGCCACGGCTCCGATATTGCACAGAGTCCGCTACCATCATTTAGTAAACATACCCTTAAGTTTCCAAAATTGCTAGAATATACATGCAAGCTGTCCTATTTACACATTTGCATTGCGAAATGTAGGTTGTCCGGGTTCCTTCATCCATTTTTCCCCAAGTGCGTATTTGTTAAATGAGTCCTTACGCTGCCATGGATATGTGTTTTAGAAATGGCTGCAGGTGTAACAGAGCCGTTTCTGAAATACCATCAGAATTATAAACATGGAGGACTCCACATTTCAATTCTGACTTCTATGGTTTTTCTAAAATGTGCCTTTACATGTATAAGTATACTTATATGTGGAAACACCGCATATCGTGGTTTCTATCTATAAGCTATAAGTATAAGCCGCACATATTGAGAATCTATGTATAAATTACAGGTTTGGCTCAGATGGCCCAAGTTATAATCTATGGGACTGATATTCAGTGATGGCAGCTAGCTGTCACGCTGAACTAAAGACCCAGATATTCAATGCCAGGGCCATATCTGGCCACCGGCATTGAATACTAAGTCAGCTGGATAGATAGAAACTAACCAGGAAGTGGTGATCCTCAGCTGCCCCGGTGAGTTGTCACCCTATCAGGTGCCTAACGTTTGCTGCTGAGCAATAACCGGGTAGCAGCTCAATATTGTAGCTGCCTGGTTAAGTGCCACCTCTGTCACACCCCTGGAACACCCTGATGCTGGTCGCCTAGCAACGAGGTGTTCGGGGGTGGCACCCACAGATATTCAGCAGTACTAACTGCATTAGTGCCGCTGAAAATACCAGTGACCACGATTGGTGCAGTTAGTGGTCTGCTCATTGTATTAATCACATTGAAGGGGGACCAGTTCATATAATCTAGTGTGATGCAGCAAGGGGCACACAGCCCAGGGAAAATAAGATAAAAGAAAGACTTACCTCAGAGTCAGCTGTAGAAAGCAGCACTAGGCACCATGATTCACTGCAGCAAGGGAAATTCTTGCTACGTAGCAAACAAAAGTCCCATCAGGAACACCTGAGTGAGAGTCCCCAGGTCACGTGTAGAGCTAGGGATTATTTAGGGCAGGGTTCCAGTCAGTTAGGGAGGAGAATCAGAAGCAGGATCACCACGGGAAGCAGTAGGAGAGAGAGGAGCAGGAGGTGTGTCCCAGGTCAGCTGAACAGAAGCCCCAGGGGATTGCTGGGAGGAAATTCTTCTCACGAGGAGTCAGGAAGTGAGTCTGTCTCCAGCTCTCGAGAAGGAAGGTTCAAGGCAAGCTGCACTAAGGGAAGACCTGCTACCAGGAATAGCTTTGGAGAGAAGCCAGGATTACCTCACTACCCCAGAGGCCAGTATTTGCCAGCTCAAGGCAGAGGTCACGGTGAGAGGGAAGTGTTGGGGGATGGGCACTCCATGCATGGCTACAGCTTAAGAAATAGGTGTAAAGTTAGGAACAAATATTCCTGTTCAACCAGCCCGGGAGGCTAGAAGCAAAGGCTATAGAGAGCCAAGCATAAAGACAAGCCCTGCAGAGAGAAGGAAACTTCCCTATAGTAACAAAGAGAAGTTTAAAGCTTATAACTGCAAAGGGCAGGGTTCTGATTACAGACATAAGAAGCAAGATGTTTCAGAGCTAATGTTCTGGGAGGCAAGCCCAGGCAGAACCAGCTACCGAGAGAGATATAGACCCAAAGGGGGAAAAGCCTCCAGTGACTGTTATAGTGAAGTGTCACAAGACGCTATAGCTGAATACCGTTCTCAAGAAGGGTCTGATACCAGCAGTGTGAGTAGTGCTGGGGAAATGATATGGGAAGACGCTGCTAGTCTGCAAGAGGATATTCCTATGGATTGCAGTGTCTGTGTTAAATGCAACCGTATGATGTAAATACTGGATGAAGAGAACTCTGTGAATATAACAAGAGAATATACGTGTGTCACCACTTTTGTTGCTAAGCTTATCTGATTTAAAGTTTCTGTTTCCTTTGACAAAGTCCGAGCGGGACGGGGAATAAAACCCACTTTTCATTTCAAGTTGCTCTGAAAGACTTTTTATTTACAAGGCCAGAGCAATTACTTGTGCATACGCCCTAGGCAACCGCCTATGTAGGGCTAAACAGGCCTCTAACCACAGGCCCCATCACACTAGGCATATTTGTGTCTCTCTCCTGGAACATCCAATCCAGCCCTCCCCACTCTACATGTAGAGATCGAGGTTTGGATGTACTCAGTACAGATGGAATTATGAAACAGCTCTACTAAACATGAAGCTAAACACACACCCTATAGAAGCTAAACACACACCCTATAGAAAAAAATGCGGGAATGCCTATGATTGGCATTTATGTGCAATGGGAGGAGTCATTTTACAAATTTACACATGGGAAAAATCAGCACATGAAACCCAGCAAGTTTCACATTTAAGTACCAGCATTTCACAACTTGCACATGTAAATGTTGGCACTTACACATGCAGGTGAGACGTTTTGCAAACTTAGACATGCAGCTACTATTATCCCTCTTAATCCTTCCACCACTGAACTTTATATTTGGATATTCAATATGCCTGTCGGATTGCCATGAAGCTAACAGGCAGCGGCACTATGCCACTGCTACCCGGTTAGCTTCAGCACCAAAGGTTAGGCCAGCCTTTACTGTGCTTGACTTTCTCTACATTGCAATAACCTGGCAGCAGCTCAATATCGCCACTGCCTGCGTATCACTGGGTGCCGCACCCGGAATGCCCAATGTTAACTGGTTAGCATCGGGTCATGCAGTGGCCGTACCTGCAGATATTCAGCAGCACTAATCATGTCAGTGCCACTGATTAATCCAGTCAAGGGGACTAACCACATTAATCTGCTAACCACGTTAATCCCTTTGACTATCAGGCCCTAAGGAGCTAAGAAGGGATTCAGAGTTGTAGGAGATATTATCAGTAGCAGATAAATACACATGCATAAATACGCGATCTGTCTAGGGGAAAAAACTGCTACACTCCTTTCCCAGGATTCCATAGGCCCACCTGGCAAACAAATCACGTGATAAAACAAGAACCAGCCCGTTTGTATGAAAATTAGATTTTATTTCTGATAACAAAAATAGAGGAAATATTAGAATAAATTAGCTTACTGAGGTAGTATGCTATTCAGCTCTATGTTACAATTACCAAGAGATCTAATTTATGTTTTAGGAACCATTGTCACTGATTCACATGCACTCTGACATACAGTAAATTATCTGTCTGTCTAAGCTAGCCCCATCCTCTGGAGAAATTAAAGACCAGTACCTTAGCTCATGCCAAAACACCTGGGGCTGTGATCCGGATCTCAGGAATGGAACAAAGTCAAGGTATGGCAGAGGTCCAACGTCAGCTGAAATGAAATGCGTGGTCACACACTGAGCTGCCAGTCTGTGGGAGAAATTCACTCCATCTTGAGGCTTTGGCCTTGAACACTATCAGACCTTTTCAGCGAGAGAGAAAAGGCAGGCAAACAAACAGTCTGTATCAGAAGTTAAGAGTTCCCTACTCTTGTTCTTCCTTTTCAGAGTTCTTTCTTTCTGAGTTCTCTCTCTGCCCTCTGGGTTCTGCGTACTGGGTTCTGGTGTATAGCTGTATAATTCTTTGTCCTGAAGACCTGGTGATTGGCTGGACGTGAACCCTGTATGTCATCTTCAGCAAATCCGGTAACAGCTAATAGGTGGTCCTTCTGCAAACAAAGGTCCATTGTGCTAAAGTTGATGAGGTGCCGGTTCATACATTGTTGCAAATGCTAGCATAATGAAGGTCTCAGCCATGTTCTTCTGCACATAGTCAGCTGGAAAAATACTTATAAAATGGCAGAATTACTTGATCTGCAAGTTTTAATGCTGAGTTGTAACAAAATAGAAATCCATCTTGTTTAATTCAATCTTTGGTTCAGAGCAGGCTCCATGGTTCAGGCTTTGGTTCAGAGCAGGCCCCATTTTGTAACAGGAAGCCATGTTATTGATTCAGACATTAGTTTCTGAACAGGTACCAAGCCCTACAGAGTTGGTGTGACAGTGAGGGCAAAGCAGAGGGGGAATGGATTGATTGGAGAGGAGAAAAAGATGGAAAGTTAGTAATTGATAAGAGGTGAAAAAAGGAAGCTTGAGAACTGGAAGGTAGAGAGAGAGAATGAAAGCAGAGGTAAAATCTGGCTATGAATGGATAGAGAGCACACATGAGAGAAATGGAGAAAAAGATGAAAAGGATAGATCATTGTCAGAGGCAGATGTAGGGAAGTAAGGGAGAAAACAGAGAAGACCGATAAAAGAAGAGTGGAAAGAGAGAGGGACCAATCCAACTAAAAAAAATGCCCATACAACCGTGGTAAAAATAAATAAATATACAATTTTATTTAGTTTTTAGTGACTGGAAAAATATCAGTTTGGGGAATGTGCATTTTAACTTTTTTGTATTTTGCTCAGTATAGGAAGAAATACATTTTAGGTGCATTTTGCTCAAGTGAGAGCACCTACTGGGGGGGCGGGGGGAGTTCATGTGTCTGTCCATCCAACTGTATGCCTGGGTTTGTTTGCGTTTGGACAAGCTTGTGCATTCCCATGAAGACAGGTGCTGCCACTGCAGTGTATATTGGCAGGCAAAACTCTTGGCTCCTGCAGGTGCAGTGGTGAAGAATTTGCAGCTTCTGCCAATGGGGATTCCAATCCCCCACCGGCACCAGAAGAGTAGCCACAGCAGCTCTATATGCCAACCGCTGTCAGAAATTAGGAGAAATGCCATAACACTGAAGATTTGCAGCCTCTGCCTGCAGGGGCTGGACCATAGGGAATTTGCCATGTGTCTTCCTTCAGGAGAGACACCTTGGCTATAAAAAGAGGACATAGAGAGAAAAAAAGATTAGCAATAGGGATGGGAAGGAAGTGTAAGTGAAGAGGGGGACAGGATTGAAAGGAAAGGGAAGGAGAGAGAAAGGGGAAGGTATAGTAGGGACAGGACTCTCAAGTACACACACTCTCCCCCCCAGACCCTTTATCCCCACCTGTCATTTATACCCCTCCCTCACTGCCACATCATACAGACACACACGCACATGCAATCCCTCACAGACACATACACACTCCCTGCTCCCACCTCTCTCTCTTTCTCACTTACATACTCTCCCACCCACTATTATATTTTTCAATAGACAAATATGCACACAATACTACTCACATACATAACCCTCATATAGCCCCCCATACACACAGTCATACAGCTCAGCACCAGTGCCACCCTTAAGAGATGCACTTCCACCATGTCCCCTGCCCAGAAATGTATGTCTGCAAATGGACAAAGAGGAAATGCTCCATTCTATTATGCATTGTGTACTTTTCAAGTCCACAAGGAGCAGAGGAGAATAAGGCCACACCCACAAACGTCAAAAAAATCAAGTTTTATTTAATCAGTAAACAAAAAAAGACTCGACTAGGCCATGTTTTGGCGGTGAGCCTGCATCAGGGGTCTAAAAACATACAAGTAAAAAACAAATAATCGTATGAAGGCACAATCATAAAAGTTATAAACAATAAGTTAAAATACATAATATTGATAGAAAAATCAAATACCAGCATAAATTATCATAAAAGTATCTTCCAATAATCTTGTCCAAATTCACAAGGGTACAGTGCAATCCTAAAGAGATAATTAAGAACAGAAAAGGAAACTAAAATGTTATGTTAATTGTTTTACAATTATCACACTTGCCTGGTAAATAAGTTATTCTGATGTTATAATGTAAAGTTCCTGCTTTGTTCTTTTTTTATTTTATTCTTACATTTATTTTTATATTTTATTTATACATTTAAACATGCATAACAGGAAAGTGGAAGTGGCAGTATATAAATACCAACAAATAAATTAATAAATAAAATTATATGATAAGATATCAGTTCAAGATAAAAAGCTAAAGCCATATAGAACATAAAAAGCATTGACATATGTATTAAAAAATACAATAAAAAATAAAAGCCACTAAAACTATATGTCCAAAAGTAAAAAATGTGCTAAAAAGAATATATAGTAAAAGAGGTACCGTGACTATACTTAATTGATACACTACTTGAAACGAGGTAACAGTGGTACCTAATTAGGGTATAGTAGCAGTAGCTTGTATATCCAAATGAAAACAAGCTGCATTGAAAGGTAAACGACTGCAAGGATACAGAAGAAATCATCCATACTGATCGATGGATCGATCTTATTCGCACAAAGAAAGTGGTTATCTGCTATGAACTACACTACGCAGGCCTCCTACAGTACTGCAGAATCAGGCAGATTTCTAGAGGTCTCAGGATTTCTAAAGAACCAATGATGTTTCGTGATGATAAAAAGCTTCATTGATAAATAGTGTGCAATATTGAACAAATGAAACATAGAAATATGATGACAGAAAAATATCACATGGCCTATCTATTCTGTTCTTCCATATCAACAACTACAAGAGTCCCCTTTTTACCTTTAGAGATCTTCTGTGTTTGTCCCATGTTTTTTTGAATTCAGTTACTGTCCTCATCTCTACCACTTCCACTGGGAGACTGTTCCACAGATCCACCACTCTTTCCGTAAAGAAATATTTCCGCATATCACTCCTGAATCTATCCCCCTTTACCCTCATCCCATGTCCCCTCATAGCAGAACTTGCTTTTTCAATTGAAAGAGGCTCTCTCCCTGAACATTTATGCCACGAAGGTATTTAAACATCTCAATCATATCACCTCTATCTCGCCTTTTCTCTAAGGTGTACATAAGATCCTTAAGTCTGTCCTCATAAGTTTTATAATGAAGACCACTAATCATTTTAGTAGCCACCCTCTGCACCGACTCCATCCTGTTCACATCCTTTTGAAGGTTCGGTCTCCAGAAGGTGCGGTCTCCAGAATTGCACACTGCAAATGTTCGCTAGACCTTATTGTTCTGCTTGCCAAGACCTCAAAAAAGAAAGCTGAGATTTTGAGAATTGATGTATATGTAAAATGGATGTACTCAAAAAGGAAGATAAATGTTTTGATAAGTTGTTAAATGATTATAAGAAATTAGATGAATATCACAAAGAAATTAAGAAAGGCAAATTAGAGAAAGCGAAACGTAATGATTTAGAGTATAAAAATGGTAACATTTGGCTTAGATCAAACCCCTTAACTAGAACTTTGAAACATGTCTCATTTTCGTCAAAGCAAGCAGACTGTAGGCCTAGGACTTTAGGAAAAGATAATGAGATGGAAAGACAGGATGATAGTCTTCAAGAAAGGAGTAAAAAACGTGCTAGAAGTGATTCAGAAGAACATTTGCTTCCCCTATCTCTATCCCTCTGCCAGCCACCCCGAGCACCTTAAATGATTTTTTATTTGACGACCTTTGGGAGAAGGAAGCCACGAGACTGAAAACCTTTTTACAAGTGTGTTCCACCTGGTAGAATGGAGTTCCGTGGCAGGGAGAGAGCCAAATGTCATGAGACAAGCTGGTACGAGAACCAGTATTATTAGCCTCTTGTGATATTCCTATTATCAGTCTTTCCAAGATTACACTCTCACAGTCAGAATGTGACCTGTCGAAGAAAGGTCTGTCTTTTGTCCCTTCAGATTTTTATGACACTTTTCAAACTAGGATTGATATTTACAAATTCAGTCACAAGTTACAAATCACTAATTTCTTTTTCAGCAAGTCCAGTTCTGATCCTTCAGTACTACGGAATAAATCACGGTGGGTTCCATCTGGTCCAGTTGATCCTGTAATACAGGCCTTTCTCAGATGTGTGTTATGTGACATTGAAATGGTAGAGAATAAATATTCATTGAGGTTTGAAAATCTTAGATATACAGAATGAGAGACAATCAAAACCCTCACCAGTCATAATGATATTGTTTTAAAAATCAGCCAATAAAGGTAGTGGCATTGTCGTCCTCGATCATGAGTATTATGTGAATAAAATTAAGAGGCAAATGAATGACGCACAGTTTTATCAGGTATTGGCCAATGATCCTACTTCTGAAATTAAAATTGAGATAGTAGATAGTGGGCTCTACTGCTGGATATATCACTTCCCAAAAACTAGCTTTCTTATAGGTTAAATCATCCTCTCGTCCCAAAAAATATACAGCCTGCCGAAAGTTCATAAATCTATGACTGCTCCCCAGAGTAGACCCATCGTTTTGGGGATAGATTCTGTTTTAGATCCTCTTTCTAAATTTATTGATTTCTTCTTGCGACCCTCTGTCCACAGATATTTTCATATGTACGAGATTCAATGGATATGATCAACTTTTTGGACTCCTTTAATGGTGATATGTCTGATCTGTATCTTGTTACTCTCGACATAGAATTGTTATATATTAACAGGAAGGTGCCATTGAGGTTGAACGCAAATATCTGAACCTCTATACTGGTCATTCCCGAGTACCAACGGAGTTTTGAGATGGACAGAATAGCTCTAACTCATAACTAATTCCTTTTTGAAGGTTGCTTTTATCAGCAGATTAAAGGCACGGCTATGAGGGCGGCAATGGCCCCTGACATAGAGATTTGCTATGTGGCTTAGTTTGAGCTCTCCCATCTGGCAACCTTCCCTTTCTTTAAGGAGGTGGTTACTTGGAAACATTACATTGATGATTTCTACATTTTGTGGAGAGGGGATCCCTCCTTGCTCCTTCAGTTTTTAAATGGATTAAACACTAGGGATGCTAATTTAAGGTTTCAGATACATTTTGATCCTGACAGATACTCTTCCTGGACATTCTTGTCAAAATGGAGGAGTGGCCTAGTGGTTGGGGCAAGGTACTTCAGGCCGGAAGGTCGGGGGTTCAAATCCCACTAGAGGACAGCAACCTTGGGCCGGAAGGACTGGGGTTTCTAGTCCCACAGGTGCTCCTTGTGGTCTTGGGCAAGCCACTTAACCCTCCATAGCCCATGTTGCCTGTAAAATAGTTATCTCCAAGTTATAATACCCTGTTCAATGTAATTTCAGTTTCTTCAATGTAAACCGCACTGATGCAGAATAGCGCGGTATATAAGAGAATGTTAAATAAATAAAAAAGTCAAGTTATGGGTTTAGCACTATCATTTAAAGATCTACAGACAAAAATAAGTTACTACATTTCAATAGCTTTCACAATACTAGCCTCAAAAGAAACCTACCTGTTTTGCAATTTTTACACCGACATAGGCTCCGTACTACCATAGAGGAATTTGACATACAATCAAAGGATATGGCTGAAAGGTTTTTAGAATGTGGGTATCCCTCTGAATGTATTCGTGAGGATTACCAGGCACAAATTGCTAAAAGTAAAGCAGACTAATCGACAATAGATATGTCTGCACAATGCAGTTTTCACATTTATCCTCTCATATAAGGAACATTATGAATCATCACTGGCATATTTTACAGACACTGCCATGTTTCCAGCACCAAGATTTGACCATCGCCTATAACAGAGGATGAAATCTTGGCGATTTTCTAGCATCCTCTTTTATGCCTGACAGCAATAAAGAATTAAATACCTCTTTAGACCATATGAAGCATGGTAGATATTATGTTTGTTCTATCCCCATGACTTTAAAAATATATTCACATCCAAGGACAGGAAAATTATACCTATCACAGCATCCCTCTAACCGCAATTCTCCAAATGTCATTTATGTCATTATATGCCCATGCAGTTTGATATACATCAGAAAAACGATACGTGCAATAAAATAATAAGAGCACATCAGTTGCATCAAATGGAAGGTCCTATTGGCACCGCTTGTGGAACATTTTATTTATTTTTATTTAACAGTATTTCTAAACCGCCTTATCTTAATAATCAAGGTGGTATCACAGCAAACAATCAGGTCAAGTGAGTGTGTTATACATGCAGTGGGGGGGAAATTGAGTGTGTGTTGTGTTGTGTGCTAGATTGGTATGAGCTATGTACAGAGTGGGCTATATACAGTGGTGCAAAAACATATTCGATACATACATTGGTTAGGCGGAATCATGTGCTGTTATTCATTCTCTGAAGTTATGAGATGTGTCCATTGTGTTCTATGAACTGCATGGTTTTCAGCTGTTTTCTAAAGTCTTTGAGGTCTGTAGCGGCCCTCAATTCGTCCGGGAGTTTGTTCCATATTGTTGGAGCGGCCATTGAGAGTGCTCTGTCTGTTGTGTCCTTGCGTGTGTGTTTGTATTCACTTGGGGTGCTGACTCGGTTGTGGGTTTGTTTTCTTCTGGGACGCGTACTGGTGTCTGATTGTATGAGGGTGTGTAGGCTGTTGGCTGATGTGTGGTGTTTTATCTTGAATAGGTTTATGATAGTTTTGTATTTGATGCGTGCACCGATTGGAAGCCAGTGTAAGTCCTTTAAGGTGGGTGTGATGTGCTCCTGTCTTGCAGTTCCTGATATGATTCGTGCAGCAGTGTTTTGTGCTAGTTGTAGAGGCTTGAGGGCTTGTTTCAGTAGTCCAAGGTATATTGGATTGCAGAAGTCCAGTAGTGGGGTTATCAGTGCTTGACAGACGGTACGGAAGTGTTCCGGGGCAAGGAGCAGCTTCAGTCTCCTGATGATTCGCATCTTGTAGTAGGCTTTTTGGATTGTTTTGTCTATGTGTGGTTTGAGATTGAGTTTATTGTCCAGAGTAACTCCGAGGTATCTCACTTCTGATCTTATTGGTATAGTGGTGCTTTGTATCTTTAAATTTGGTGGGTGTATGAAGCTTTGGTTCCGGGTGATGAATAAGGCTTCGGTCTTGTTGTAGTTTATTGCTAGGTTGTTGTTTTGACACCAACTCTCCATTTGGGTGAGGCAGTCTGTTATCTTAGTGAAGTCCGGGTTGTCGATTGATATCGGGGTGTATATCATTATGTCGTCTGCATATATTGTGTATTGAATGTTGTTCTTTTTCATGATGTTGCATATTGGTTGTATGTAGATGTTAAATAGGAGTGCTGAGAGTGCGGATCCTTGAGGTACTCCCTGTCGGACGATTATGGGTCGGGAGGTGTTGTGTCCCGATTTGACCTGTAGCTGTCTTTCGGTTAGGTACGAGTGGAACCATTTTAATGTGATACCGTGTATACCGGTGTTCTTTAGTCTTTCCAGGAGGGTGTTGTGGTCCACTGTGTCGAAGGCTGAGGAGATGTCGATGAAGATCATTATGATTCCATTCTTGGTGTTGTCGATTATTCTTAGGATGCTGTCGAAGAGGTAGATCAGTAGCATTTCAACTCCATGATTGGGACGAAATCCGTGTTGGTTGTCATCGAGTGTTTCTTGTTTGTCGATGTGTTCCTGAAGTTGTAGTTGAACCGTTTTTTCGATGATTTTTGCAAGGAAGGGTATGCTGGAGATTGGTCGGTATGCTGCTGGATCTTTTTTGTCGAGATTTGTTTTCTTTATGATTGGTCTTACTGAGGCAAGCTTTAGTTGCTTTGGCATTAGTCCTTGAGTGAGTGAGTTGTGTACCATTTTATGTATGGTGGGGATGAAGCAGGATTTGGTGGCTTTGACCCATGACACCGGGCACGGGTCTGTAGGGGCAGTGCTTGTATTGATTGTAGAGATGATGTGGGATATCTGTTCTGTTGAGGGTGAGTAGAATGTGCCCCAGGTTTTGGGGTGTACGTCCGACCTGGTGGGCCCACTAGTTGTTGTTCGCTCTGTGGAGTGAAATTTGTCTGTGATGTGATCGGCGAAATCCTGTGGATCAACTTGTACTTCGCCTTCTGTTGTTTGCTCTTTTGTGAGGATCTTTACTATTTCGAAAAGCTCTCTGGGTTTGTTGATGGAAGTATTTATCATGTTTGTGTGGAATTCCCTCTTTGATTGGTTGATGTGTTCATTGTATTGTTTTTGCTTTGTTAGGTAAAGATGCTGGTCGGCGGTTGCTTTGTTTTTTCTCCATCTCCGTTCAATCTTCCTGAGCTCTCTCTTTTCCTGTCGTATTTTTGCTGAGTACCATGGCTTGTTTTGTCTCTTGTTATGGTGATGTATCTTGAACACGTCACCAGATGGTTTTGGCGGCGTTAGCTAGAATGCTGTTCCAGCTGGAAACTTGTTCCTCCAGGTCGTCTGTGGTAACGTTCAGGTGTTGTATTGTGTCCTGTATGAATTCGTCCCTGTCGAAATGCTTGAATCGTCTTTGTGTGTGTGAGATGTTAGCTCTTTCGTTCGTCTGGTCCTCTTGATATCGTAGCTTGGTCTCGATTAAGTAATGGTCAGACCATGGCACTGGGGTAATGGTGGGTGGAGAAATTAGGTCTCTTGATGTTAGGTAATTGGATGCAAAGATGAGGTCTGGGGATGATCCATGTCTGTGTGTTGGTGCATTGATTATCTGTGTGAATTGAAGTGAGGTCATTGCTTGAAGGAAGGCCTCTGCGTCTTTGGCATTGGTGGACTTGAGGTTGAAGTCTCCAATCATTAGCGCTGGTTTGTTGTTTGTTGTTATGGCACAGGCTTCTTCGAGAGTGAGGGCTAGTTCATCGGGTGGAGCTCTGGGTGCTCTGTAGGTTAGGCAGATTGCAATGTTCTTGTTTTTGATGCTAATTGTGTTACATTGCTGTGTATCGGTGAAGTTCTGTGTCTTGAACTTTAGCTTTGTTTTCGCTATTATCAGGACTCCTCCTCCTCGCTTGTGGGTGCGTGGGCAGTTGTACGCTGAGTAGTTGTCCGGTACTAGTTGGTTGAGTAGTAGGTTGTCGGTAGGGTTGAGCCATGTCTCTGTGATGCATATTATGTCGGGCTGTCGCTCTTCTATGTGGTCTACAATAGTGTGTATCTTGTTGCAGACGGATCTGGCGTTTATGAGCTCAATCGTTGTTGTTTTCGTTGCTGAGGTTGCTGTTCCATGAGTTTCCTTTGTGCATGTGTGGGAGTTTGATTTGTGTCTGTTTGGTCGCTTTGCCTGGTAAGCCCTGAGTGTCTCTTTGTGTGTGTGCTGTGGTTCTGAATATGGTAATGCAGTTGGTGGATGCCATATTGTGTTTGCTTGTGGGTAGTGGAGGTGTGTGGTTGGTGGGAGGAGTTGTGTGACTAGTAGGTAGAGTGGTAGGAAGTATGTGGCGTGCATGTTTTTTTCCCCTTGTGATGTTCTGTTAGGGTGAAGCCTGTTTTCTTGAGACTTCGTCTGTTGTCTGTTTGGGGAGAGTTGAACTTGGTGCGTGAGCTTGTTCCGTGGCGGGAGGGCCGGATCTGCGTAGGGTGCCTTGGTGCAGGAGCCTGTCCCGTGGATGGAGGGCCGGATCTGCGTAGGGTGGTGCGGGAGCCTGTCCCGTGGAGGGAGCCTGTCCCGTGGATGGAGAGCCGGATCTGCGTAGGGTGCCTTGGTGCGGGAGCCTGTCCCGTGGAGGGAGCCTGTCCCGTGGATGGAGAGCCGGATCTGCGTAGGGTGCCTTGGTGCGGGAGCCTGTCCCGTGGAGGGAGCCTGTCCCATGGATGGAGAGCCGGATCTGTGTAGGGTGCCTTGGTGCGGGAGCCTGACCCGTGTAGGGAGAGCTGGATCTGCTACGGTGTGGGTGGTGGAAGTGGGAGTTTGTAGGTGTGGAGTGTGTGAGGTTCTGTGTGAATTCTACTTGCGGTTCTGACGTCCTTCGTCTCGGTCTGCTCCTCGTTTGATTCTGCGGTGATGCTGTCGGCGCTGCTGTGTCTGTTGTTGTTCCCTTCTGCTCGCCTTCGTGCCGCGCCTAAGGGCCACGCCAAAGGGCCCTCTGGCGAGGCCCTCAGGCGCGGGCCCGCCAGGCGCGGGCGCGCCCTGCAGGGGCGCTGCTTTTAAGGTGCTCTGCCGGCGGCTCCCACTGCCCGATTGGGCAGGAGCTGGAACGGGCTCCCACTGCCTGATTGGGCAGGAGCAGAGGAGGGGCGGTGTTCAGTCCCGGCAGCGGCGCTCCTAGTGCAGGGGCGCCGCTTTTAAGGTGCTCTGCCAGCGGCTCCCACTGCCCGATTGGGCAGGAGCTGGAACGGGCTCCCACTGCCCGATTGGGCAGGAGCAGAGGAGGGGCGGTGTTCAGTCCCGGCAGCATTGGATAAAACATACTCATTCACCTAGAGACTTGGCATTTTTTGTATTTAAAAAGCCCGATATTGATATAGGCAGGCTATGCGCCGCCATGGCACATAGCCTGCCTACCAAACCCCTTAACCCGGATTTTCATTTCCATGCCAATTTTCAGTGCTACCCGTATAGCCTCTGCGTCTTAAAGCTAGGTGAGGAAAAACCTCACCTATCATTAAGGCGCATTGGGCTACGCAGGTAGCATCGAAAATCGCTGCTATCCATGTAGCCCCTTCTTCCGCACCTGCTCCCCTAGATGTGTTCCAGTTTCAGACTTAATGCGGGAGGTGGTACTAGCTTGTTTACGATTGAATGTTGAAATCAAAGCACGGCATATACTGAGATTTATTAATGAGATAGCAGATGCTCTCTCATTTTCAGTGGGACAGGTTCTGGAAACTGGCGCCTGGAGCGGATGAGATAGGATTGCTGGTCCCAGAGCATTTATGGCAGACTGGCCTGAAGAGATGCTGAGTTTGCTAAGAAGCTCGGTGGCAAGAGCAACATGGTTGGCTTACCAGCGGGGCTGTGACAAGGTGGAAGAGTTCTTATGGGTGCAGGGATGGCGGCCGGATGCGGTGTCCGATTGGATGTTAGCAACATATGTTGCGGAGGCCAAGGAAAAGAGGATGTCCAGAGCAGCTGTCCGTTCGCATTTAGCAGGGTTCTCCTTTTTTTTGCAAAAGCGGTTGGATGGGTTCCGGTAGGGGGTGGGTTTTTAACCCAGTGGCTACTGCAAGGGTGGGGACGAGTGCAACCAATGCCTAGGGATAGTAGACGGCCAATTATACATGACTTGCTGGTGCGGCTATGCGCTGCTCTCCCTGTGGTGGTGTCGTCGGCGTATGAAGTAGCATTATTTAAGGCATTTTTTTGCTTGGCGTTTTTCGGGGCCTTCCGTATCGGGGAACTGGTAGCAGATTCCAGATGGGCGGGTAGTGTCAACGGCATGCTGCTCCAGCATGTGTAAGTGGAGAGAGGGCATGTGCGTGTGCTTTTGGCGCGCTCTAAGACTGATCAGCAGGGGCGTGGCTGCTGGGTAGTCCTAAAAGAGATGTTGGGTGTGTCAACATGCACAGTGGCTGCATTAAAGGAGTACTTGCACAGGCGACTGGCAGTTGAGGGCTTATTATTCATTCATGCGGATGCATTTTTGTTGATGCAGTTCCAGGTGACGGCGGTCTTAAGAATGGCCCTTCAGCAGATAGGGGAAGAGCCGCATCTGTTCACGGCACACTCTTTCCACATTGGGGCGGCGACTAGTGCAGCGGAGGCGGGTTTGTCTGACCAAGAGGTCCAACGCATCAGCCGATGGTGCTCAAAGTTTTTCTCTGGATATGTCCGACTGTAAAGGTGGTCGGGAAGGATATGGTTTGGCCAATTCTGTTTTTCTTTTGCAGATAGAGGGCGAGGTCCTCATGGCTGTTGACTGATAGGCTATTAGTTTGTGCATTGGGAAGCTCGGCTAGCGGCTGTGCGGCCTATGGGTGATAATCTTGGCCTGGATCCAGAGGTGGTGTCCGTATTATGGCTGGGTGAGCGATGTCTCCGTTGGACTCAGTTGCTCCCTTCGCTTCGGCACCACGGGCGGCTGTGGAGTGCACCAGACTTGATGCTAATACATTTGGGGGGGGGGCAACGATCTGTCAGCCTGGACCTGCAAGCAACTGATCCAAGCGGTGCAAAAGGATTTGGAGGTGGTGCTTCAGTTGTTTCCAGGTGTAATAATAATGTGGTCGGATATTATACCGCGGCCAGTCTGCCGGGATCAGCGGTGCTGGTCCAGAGGTCTGACGAAAATCAATCGCCAGATTGGCCATTGGGTTTGTGCCCATGGGGGGTATCAGGTAATGCATTCGTGGGTGGAAGTAGGCTGTGCGGGATTATACGGGCGGGATGGGATACACTTATCCCCGGTGGGGTGGGATTTGCATTGAATGACTGGCAGGAGGCAGTGGAGTGGGTGGTGCTGAGGGATGCTCGCTGGTCGCAGATTTTGGGGGGGATGGGGTGGCACAGGGGTAGTGAGGTCACCTGTGCCATTGGCGGGATCCCAGAGGTTTACGGGGTCCGGAGCCTTTGGATAAGCTTGGGACGGGGGTGGGGTACCTCCGACCCGGACAACCCCTAGGCTGGCTTTTGCTAATTATATGGCAAAGTCGGGGGCCAAGTGGGGGAGGCAATTTGGGAAAAGCGGAGGCGTGCGCACCTTGCTATTGACATGGCTGGTGAGGCCTCATTCCGCTGGGGTATGCAAAGGATTGTTGTTGATGTGGATTGTTAAACTGTTTAATGGTGAATAAAGCTGTGACCAGAAGTTTTCAATAAATATTGTGTCAAAGTGTTTGTGGAAGTGGGGGGGGGGGCGAGGGGGAAGCATTGTGTCCGACCTACTCCGGTTTATGGAGGCCGCGTAGCCGGGGTCCAAGCCGGCCGCCCATAAAAGGGTGGCTCGGCGAGAGGTGGAACCCCGGTTTCGGGTGCACAGGGGGAGGGGGGGAAGAGGACAGGAGGGTGGGGGAAGAGGACAGCAAGCAGTGATGCTGTGGTGTCATTTGAAAATATTGGCTCCCCCTATCACGTGGTGCGAGAGGAGAGCCAATAGGAAGAGCAGAAGAGTCGGGCCCCAGTGGGGAGAATTACCAGATGGGGAGAGTTGGCAAGAGGTCCAGTGGACGTCGGCCCACCGGCCCTCCCGTTAAGGGTGGTAAGGTGAGGAGTGTCGCAGCGTGGGGTGGTAGGCAGGATCCCAGAGGTTTCTGGGGTCCGGAGCCTTTGGATAAGCTTGGGACATGGGTAGGGTTCCCCCAACCCGGACAACCCCTAGGCTGGCTTTTGCTAATTATATGGCGAAGTCGGGGGCCAAGTGGTGGAGGCAATTTTGGAAAAGCGGAGGCGTGCGCACCTTGCTAGTGACATGGCTGGTGAAGCCTCATTCCACTGGGGTATGCAAAGGATTGTTGTTGATGTGGATTGTTAAACTGTTTAATGGTGAATAAAGCTGCGACCAGAAGTTTCCAATAAATATTGTGTCAGAGTGTTTCTGGAAGTGGGAGGGGGGGTTCGAGGGGGTAAGGGGGAAGCATTGAGTCCGACCTACTTCAGTTACTTCCCATCCCCATCTTTCCTATCCAGGGGCGGCACAAGGGGGGTGCGGGGCCATGTGCGGAGACTCGGTGTGGGGCCTCATTTGCATAAGGTGCTCATTTGCATAAATATTTGCATAATGTTACCATACACTAACTTTTAGTAAACATGCCTCTTAATGAGTATATGGATAGAGAAAGACTAAAAGATTTCTACATTACTATAATCCAGTACCAACCGCCAGGCACATTAGGAACTACTATAAACACTGCCCATTTAAAACCCTTAGCAAACCCGCCGTATCCTAACAGCACTACCAGAACTCACAAAGCACCATACCCTACCTATCAAAAGGCAACACTGCAAATATTAAACCAATACATTTCAGAGAACAACAATACATAACCTACTGGGGAACGAGAACAAGTGGCAATGTCAAATGGGAATTATATAAACAGAATACCTCAGCTCAGTTACACATGCAGAACAGAGACCAACACCAAACAAGGAATCACAATTTAGAAATAGGAAGACAATACTTAAACTGAGAACCCCAAAAGCCAAACTTGGAATGTACAATACTGTAGAAATAAAACTATAAATTAATTTCCTCTTGTACTAAACAAAGTGCAGACGTTAATGATGCACATTTCCAAGAGCTGACATATTCCAGTTAAAAAATTCAAAATAAAGAGATATTTTTCTACCTTTTGTGCATTTTTTTTCAGTGGCAATTGCTCCAGCCACTTTCTTCTGGTTTCTTTGTGTCTTCTGCTAACTCTCCATCGTCTGCTGTCCATTTGTCCTTTCTTCTCTCTTCTAGTTTTTTTCCCATTCTCTCTCTACATCTGCTTTAACATACTAATCTTTCTCCTTTTGCTCTTTCCTCATTCCTATTTCATCCACTCAATTTTTAACCATCCATCCTCAATCCCCACTTACTCTCCCAATATCCGGACAATTGTAGGTTTGTCTTCCCTCCCACACAAAATATTTTTCCCTCTCCATTTCACTATCCCAGCTCCATCCCATTCTAATCCTCCCCCAACATCAGCTCCCTTCTAGTTCCAGCCCCACCCAGCATCCACTCCCTTCTAGTCCCTGCATCAGCCCATTTCCAGTCCTAGCCCCCCATCAGCCCATTTCCAATCCTATCCTAGGCCCACCATCAGCCCATTTCCAGTCCTAGCTCCCCATCCATTTCCAGTCCTATCCGAGTCCCTCCATCAGCTCATTTCCAATCCCAGCCCCCCCATCAGCTCATTTCTAGTCCTTTCCTAGCCCCACCATCAGCTCATGTCAAATCCTAGCTCCCCTCCATTCAGCCCATTTCCAATCCAAGCCCCCCATGAGCCTACTTCCAGTTCTAGCCCCTCCATGAGTCCATTTCAATTCAAGCCCCCACCACAGCCCATGTCCAATCTTGGCACCCCCCAACAGCCCATTTCCAGTCCTATCCTAGCCCCTCCATCAGCCCATTTCCTGACCTAGCCCCCCCCCCCCACTCAGCCCATTTCCAATTTTAACTCTCTCCCCTCACAGCCCATTTCCATTTCAAGCCCCCCTCCCCATCAGCTATTTGCAGTTCAAGCCCCCTTCCACTCAGCCCATTTCCATTCCAAGCCCCTGTGCCCATCAGCTATTTGCAGTTCAAGCCCCCCTTCCACTCAGCCCATTTCCAGTCCTAGCAACCCCCCTAGCCCATTACCAGTCCTAGTCCCCCATAGCCCATTACCAGTCCTAAGCCCCCCATAGCCCATTACTAGTCCTAACCCCCCCATCAGCCCATTTCCAGTCCTAGCCCCCACCATAACCCATTAGTAGTCCTAAGCCCCCCATCAGCCCACTTCCAGTCCTAATCCCCCATCACCCCATTTTCAGTCTTAGGCCCCCTCATAGCCTATTACCAGTCCTAACGCCCCCATCAGCCCACTTGTAGTCTTTGCCCCCCATAGGCCCCCCCATAGCCCATTACCTGTCCTAACCCCCCCATCAGCCCAATTCCAGTCTTAGCCCCCCCCATAGCCCATTACCAGTCATAACCCCCCATCAGTCCACTTGTAGTCTTAGCCCCCCCATAGCCCATTACCTTCCCTAACCCCCTCCATCAGCCCACTTCCAGTCTTAGCCCCCATAGCCCATTACCAGTCCTAACCCCCTCCCCCATCAGCCCACTTCCAGTCTTAGCCCCCCCCCCATAGCCCATTTCCAGTCCTAACCCCCTCCCCCCATCAGCCCAGCTAGGTTAAAAAAAACAAAAACCGGCTGCTGCTGCCGCCGTGGCAGCAGCAGAATCGAGCATCCCGCGTGCCCACCCTGCTCTGCAGAGTCCTCCATGCGGCCTCAGCGCGGGCTTTTCAGAGCCGCGCAAAGGGAGAGTTTCCCTTTCTCGCGGCTCTGTTAATCCGGCCGCGTGGCTGATGGGAAATCCCATCAGCCCCACGGTGGGATTAACAGCCGCGAGAGGAGAAGCTCTCTCTCTTTGTGCGGCTCTGACAGCCAACACTGAGGCTGCATGGAGGACTCTGCAGGGCAGGGGGCCCCGCGGGATGCTCGATTCTGCCGCTGCCACGACGGCAGCGGCAGCAGCAGCCGGTTTGTATATTTTTAACCTAGCTGGGCTGATGCAAAATGTTTTTGCACGGGGCACCCTGAAACGTGGGGCCCTGTGCAAAAAACATTCTTGCTCAATGGACGGGCCGGCCCTGTTCCTATCCCTCCCTTCCCCCCATTCCCCCTCCTCCCTTTTTTCCCTTTCCTTTTTGTTAGTCTCTGCTAATACTGTTGATTCATGCAGCCTATCTGCAACTCTGATACTTTTGCACTCTTTTCAAAGTATAATTTTTTACATTTTTCTCATTTCATCTATACGATCTACTTCCACTTAAACTTTGCAAAATAGCCATTTTTTGTATTTCCCAATTCTCTTTACTTCCTATGACACATAGGTGCATCTTTTACTTTCACTTTTTATGGTGGTGATTGTTTGCTTATCCTAGGAAATTCTCCCCCCCCCCCCTTTTTTTAAAATTCAATTATAAAAAAAAAATAGGTTCTGTGATCTTTATGATTCACCTTAACGAAAGTTTAGATGAAACGGCATTTAAAGGGCCCATATGCATGGCTTTTCCTTTCCTACCTGTGCTTGATGTACGCTTCAGGTATGCCATGCATTCTACACTTCCTGGCTCCTTTGAAAGTTGATTTTGTCTGTAATTTCCTTTCTACACTGTTATATGTTGTATTTTGATTATGCACCACCATTCTCAACCTCTACATACTCTATTGTTCTTAATTCGGCTTACTAAACACGTTCTTTTATAGTCGCAGCAGTGTTCTAAGTTTGCTTATGGCTTCTTAATACTAGGTTGTTGTCTTTCCCAATTTTTATTTATTTATTTTTTTCTCAGGCATTTTTTTTGAAAGAAATCCAGCTTACACCAAGGACCCGATTCTGTATGGTGACTAGCGGGAATGCATGCCCTGGTGAGACCTGCAACCCCTGAATTCCGCAGCCCCTCTCCCCGCATGCACTGAGCCGCTGTGCAAGGAGAGAAGGACAGGGGCAGTACTGGGAGTGGAGCATAGGTGGGCCAGGCACCTGGACATAGAGGGGTGATTCATGTCACGGCCCTATACATCCGAGGAGCACCAGGGGGATGCACAGCTTATTCCATCTCGGAGGTGAAATTCCTTGAAGATGGAATTCTCAGAGGTGGAATAAGCGCTGTGCACCTGTGGGCCTCAGTCCAGCAGCCCCGGCAATGCAACAGAGCCACTGAAGGTACTGCCATGCCTCCCAATCCCAGCCCCGGCAAACCTGCCAAGGGTCGAGCGGTGGGAAAACCAGTCTGGGGGGCATTGGGTTATTAGCGAATCAGCGGAGCAGGGGGGCCTGGTTGTGCTGCTTTCAGGATGCCCCCGTGGCTGCTGCAGGGGTACGACAGGCCATCCCATTGCCTGATCCTGCATCCGTGGGAGCATCTAGCTCCCACGGTTCAGAATCGGGTACAACGGAGCCCATCCTGTTCTTAGATGTCTGGATGGCCTGGATGTGCCCCTTCCTGGTTCAGGATCCATGTGTTCCTTAAAGCATAGCATAGTGCTCAACCTTTTGTTAGCCAGGACAGCATATGGCCAAAACTCAATACATTTATTTTTTCCATGTTCTACTGTGTTTGTTTCATTTTTATCATTATATATTTTCTTTGGCATAGGTGTATATGTGGATTCCGATCTGCTGTTCTACAACTGGTAGGACTGAGGCTATTATGTCTTATTCACAGCATTTTCTAATTTATCCGTTTAGTTTTTAGACATTTCCTGTTTAAGTGCACCCAATCGTTTTACCATTTGGTGTATGAAACGTTTACCTCAGCTGGATTTATTTTTTACAAGATCCTCTGCAATTTTATCATAACCGCTAAAGCTTTAAAGCATAGGTCTCAACTTTTAAGAACATTAGTTCCACTTTAATAGAGCTGCTCTCCGTTTTGAAACCAGATGCATTTACTAACAATAAGTAGATTTATATTTTAGCCGACAGTATTGAAGGGCATTGAGCAATTTTTATTCGGTTGGATAAAATATGCTTAAGATAATAGTATCCTTGCAGTCGTTTACCTTTCAATGCAGCTTGTTTTAATTTGAACACACAAGCTACTGCTGCTATACGCTAATTAGGTATTACTGTTACCTCGTTTCAAGTAGTGTATCAATTAATATCATCACAGTACCTCTTTTTACTATCTTAGGTTTTTATTATATTTTTTAATACAAATGTCAATGCTTTTTTATGTTCTCTATGGTTTTAGTTTTTTATCTTGAATTGATGTCTTATCATATGATTTTAGTTTCCTTTTCTGTCTTAAGAGTTGTATTGTATCCTTGTGAATTCAGACAAGATTATTGGATGACACTTTTATAATAATGTATGCTGGTATTTGATTTTTCTATTGATATTATGCATTATTCTAATTTGTTATTCATAATTTTTATGATTATATCTTCATACGTTTATTTGTTTATTTTTTACTTGTATGTTGTTAGATCCCTGATACAGGCTCACCACAGAAACTTGGCCAAGTCAGGTCTTTTTCCATTTACTGATTAAATAAAACCTGATTTTTTTACATTTGGATGTGATCTCATCCTCCTCTGCTCCTGGTAGGCTTGCACATACAACTGCAGAGCTTCTCCTCCTCTTCTGTTCCAGTGTGTACTTTTCAATTTGTTTTTATTTATCCTTTGTTTTACCCCTCAGAGACTATGTGGAATGTTTACCAAGTCTCGTGCTGGTAGCGTGCACGCGGGCCTCGCTACTAGTGTGGGACTTCTAACTGCAAGGAAAGCATGTATATCTAGCTCCTGCAGTTAGTGCAGACAAGCTGTTCTTTAATGCGGTGAATGGGCCACAGGTACAACAAATGGCATTCACTGAGGTAGCATTAGTTGCACTTGTGCTACCTACATGAAGTGCGATTAGCATGGGCAACTAACACCCGTGCTAACTACATTCTACAAGAATGCCTCTGTCCCACCCAATCTCCGCCCTATGCATGCTACCAAAGTACTGATAGATTTTTAGCAGGGGGGCCTGCGCTGCTTTTTAGCATGGAACCAGAACATGCTACCCTGGTAGTGCGGATTAGTAAACATGCCTCTATGGCTTCTTGGGCTTTTTAGTTCTAATTTTTTCTCTTTTCTTCTGTAACTGGTGAGGGTTGATTTGTGTTCTGTGTTCTGAGGTGAGGTATTCTGCAGGTACGTAGTTTCTGTGCAAGGATCTTTTCCAATAAGAGTATAGTAGTGTACTGTATCTGCTCCACCTCCTTTTCAAAGTTACAGTTTTTGCTACTGGTTTCCTGAGAGTTAGTCCTGTTTGATATGGAAAGTTATCTAGGTAGCGTATTTGCATAGCTTTTAGTAGCGTATTTGCATAGCTTTGTGTTACTTTACAAAGAATCTGTCAGTGAAAGGGTTTTGTACGGTGTATGTTACTAATCACATAATTTAGATATTTGGGGTTTTTTTCATAGCAAGCTGAAAGAAGAAACATTCTAACTCTGTTCTGTAAAAGACTCCAAAATAGGTAAAACAAAATCTTGATGTTGATATTAAGTTTGGTGTGTATTTGTCTACCATTGAACCACTTGACGCCACATTTTACAAATGCGTCCAAGTGCAATCTGGGGCATCCAAGCCAGAATGTCAGAAGAAAAGGCAGGCATGTCCAAGTTCCGACACAATTTCACAAACATGGATGTGCCCAATATGGACATCTACGGGACCCTCTACATCGATGTCCCTGGAATCGTATCCAAGATAGGGGACATCTAAGAGACTTTCGGTGGTAGTTCAAACTCAAAACAAGCTTCCTAATTGCACAAAAAAATAGCATTGCAATTGTGGAGCATATTGGGGATGATGCAGTTCCATCCTTTCTACATCCTCCACATGTTTTAACGGCCGAAATGAAAAGTTTCCTGATGCCTATTGTCGCGTCCACCCCTTATATAGGTGGCTGCCTAGTGGGAGTGGCGCGACCACATATTTATTTGTATCCCTTTAAGTGCTGCAGTTTCTGTTCCCTTGTAGTTGTGGCACAGATGAGTCAGCAAGGAATAGGGTTAACAATAAGTTTTATTGTTATTGTCGCACAATGGTTCACCTACTATCCCAATAACAGAAATAAAGGATACTTCTCCAAAGCAAAGTCTCTTTAACTGAAACAGGATTATTCAGCTTCTACACATACAGGCATGTTCCTTTCACAGCACTGTCTTCCAGCTTCTTCCTGATATAAACATTTACTGCTTTCTCCTTCAGCAATAAAAAAAATGCTTCCTTAAAACACCAAAAGCAGTAGGGCTCTTTTCTTCCAGGTTTTGCCTAATTGGCCTGGCTTTTACACTCCAGCAGCTCTCTGCCTCTTCCCGTGTAAAATCCTCCTGGCTCAATGTCAGGCTTCTTCCAGCACTTACTATTAGTATCACAGTTCATAGATTTTACCCTCTCTGGCAAAATGCACAATCAGTTTCCATATCAGATTCCTCACTAGCAGCACCAGCTTCTTCAAACTGCATGGGCTCTCCCTCTGAGTCTGATATGCTTTCTTTAAATACAGGCTTCTCTTGAACAGGCTTCCACTGATCTAATAAAGCCTTTAACTGTTTCAAACGGGACTCTTCTTTAGTCTGAGCTGTGGGGGAGGAACTTAGAACACAAGTCTCTTTGAGTACTGCCTTAACAGATTCAAAAGGGCTCACCTTTTTCCTGGCCTTCTGTACCCTTTCTGGCAAGTTTACAGGCAACCTCTTGTCCCCAGACTGCTTCCTCTGCTCCCGGCTGTTCTCCTGCTCAACAGGGTCTGACTCTGACTCCTGTCTCCAGAGCTTCCAATCAGCCACTTGCTCATATGCAGCTGTGCTTCTCTCTGAACTAGAGCTACTCACACGTTGCCTGCAATCAGAGTGTCTGTGCAGCCTTTCCCTTGGAACTTTGCTCCTGCTTAAATTCTCATCTCGGTTCCTCTCACAGGTCCCCTCAGAACTCCTTTCAAGGTCTCTTCCAGAACTCTTACAGCTCCTTGCTGCCGACGTTCTTCCTGTTCCTGACCTTCCTGTTCTTGCTCCTACTCTCTCTTTAACTGTTTCCTCGTGGCTAAATGTTTGGGGCTGTCCTATGGGCTTTGACTCCGCCCCCCTATCCCTTACGTCAGCTCCCCTGGTTGTCATGGAGCTGAGGTGTGGCTCATTCTCCTGCTTTCTGAGCAGAGGGTTTTCTCCATTAGTTGAAGGTTTAACCCTTTCTCTCCCTGCACTGCTCTTAGCTACAGGGGAAAAAGAGTGATTTCTGCACCTTTCACTAGTGTTAAACCCAGCTGTGCCATCACACTATTCGTGCCTAGAGCAGGTCTAAACCTGGGCAAGGTCTCAGACATCAAAGTTTCTACAATTGAGTGAGGGCATCTAAGTCCATCGCCCCACTCCAGACATGCCTCCAACATACCCCTTGTTTGTTTGTAAAATGGCTTCGGGAAAGGTCTTCATGATTTGGACATCTAAATCTCAAAAAAGGCTTCTAAAATGACCACCAGATTAAAAAAACATGTACAGCACATCAGTCCCAGATTTCTCACTGATGAAGTAAGCAAGGTTTAAAACTTCTATGGAGGACAAAATATACCTTAGTTACATTTCAATTAAAAACAATTTATATTTTGCTTGCATCATTTTAAACTACAATAAAATATTTGGGTTCCTTTTTAGTTCAGCCACAGACTGCAACATTGGTACTGTATGTTATGCACATGAACATACTGTAGTCTGCCAGGTATATCACAACAGAATAAAGGTTGAGAACCACAGCTTTATGGATATCGCCAGAAAAAAGTGTGTTTTCCGTCAGTTATCAGTATCCATCAACTTACCTGCCAATCAACTCTTTCTTTACAGCCTCAAATTCTGGCATAGATTGTCATTATTTCAAGACTACTGAAGTGTCACAATAGTCCTATGGGCTCTGAAGCTCTGCTTCCCCCTGGTAGAAGAATCCCACGGAGTCACATGGCGTGCACCATGATACAACTCCAAGACGTGCATCCCTGTGCACAAATGCATTGAAAGATGAATATCATTTTGTCATTTAGTCAAAAAGAAAAAAAAAACGCTATCAAAGTCTCTGGCATTCCACTTACACTAGTGTTTCATAAAAACAAGTTATGTTTATAAAACAGTGTTAGCATAGGCATCTTGGAGGAGTAGCTTAGTGGTTAGAGCACTGGCTTGATAACCAAAAGATCAGGGTTCAATTCCCACTAGCACTCCTTACTGCCTTGGGCAAGTCACTTAACCCTCTATAGCCTCAGAAGAAAGACCCGGCAATCTACTTCCGGTCACACTGCCAAGAAAACCCAGGAGCTGCTGGGTCACCAGGAGTCAGCACTGACTCCAAGGCACACATTGCATTTGCAACTAGGTGCCCCCTTTACATCAAGCAAGAAACAACTTCACCCCACACGCCATCATGTAAGGATTGTAAAGAGAGCTATGAATGGCATGGTGTGCCTCACTTCAGCATCCTGAAATTACACCCTGGGCAGGACGTCTTTCATTACCATCTTGTCACTTTTCTGCCCCTTGTAATACACCTTGGTTAGGAATACCTTAGCCCAGAACTTGGCACTGCAACTACTGCTCCATATCACTTCACTTATGGAATGGCCTAAAGCGTCATTGTATATCTAACACCCTTGACCCACTCCACAACACGTGCAGCCACTGCTAGTGTGTGTGCCTATTATTCGGACGTCAAGGAGGCATTTGGCAGCTGGCTGAATATGGATTTCTATATTACAATGAATTGTCAAATATCGCCTATTTTTCTATAAGCTAAAAAATAACAACGGTTTATAAAACTCAGTTTGTTGAAGAGCTTCTGAGAAGTTAAATGATGTTGTAATGACCTTCTGTTACTCTTTTTAATAATCCTCAAGAGGTAATAAACTGTGAGTGAACAGTTGGCAAATAAAGTAAGCTCCCCTCTCAGGTTCAAAGGAATGCATTTTATTCCTGGTAAATATTCCGAGCATAAACACTACAGGAAATGTTGGTACTCGGGATGGTAAAGGGAGAGGTGGTAGATTAGTTTTCGTATATAAAATACATGAGGGAATGCAAGGGACAAGTGATTAAAGCTTCAAAGGCAAAAATGTTTCTTCTTATTAATTAGTATTCACAGGAATATATTAATACTACTGAAGTTTTGCTCTACTAGGACCAGGTCAGGATTTATAGGTCCCATGTCACTAGATGAAGGGGGGGGGGGGGGAAGTGTCTTCAAAGATTTCCAACACAAATGCCTCTCTTTTCCCTCTGACCAGCATCCCCTCCCCCTACCTCCTTTCTTGCAGCATCCCATTCCCCCCTCCCCTTCTCAGCATTCTTCTTCTTTCTATCAAATCCCACCTCCGCTCAGCATTTCCCCTCTGTCTTTCTTCTCCTCCCAATCAAGAAGTATCCTTCCTCCTTGCTCATTCTTTCCCCTCTCTTCCCTTATGTATCCAAGGAAGGCCTCCTTTCTCCTACTTCTGGTTGCTCAGCTCTCTGGCGCAGCACTCTCCTCTGATATAATGCTACTCTCTGCTTCATCAGCAACTCCAGGGCAGGAGGCACAGTGATTGCATGATGTTCCAATATTCTGCAGCAAACATCAGTTACTGCAGCACGGTGTCCCAGGAAGACGCACACAATGCTATTACTGGTCAGTGCGACGATGGTCATTATCATATATTGTGCTGCACCCGCTTTGACATGCTTTTTTGACAGGTGCAATGGTGATGCATGACAATGCCTGCGTAGCACTTTACAGGAAGTGCTAGATCCTGAATGCTGATGGCTTAATACCCCATCAAATGCAGCACCAACTGCAGGTATCTACTCTAATAATAATACACAATAGCCCTACTAGAATAAGATGTTTAGGACAATCTATAAGGATTAATTAAGCAGCATAAAATATACTATAACACAGAACAATGGTGACGTGTCTGGTAAGATTGTAAGTTCTTCCGGAAAGGAATCAAACTAAGGAAATACCTGAGCCAACAGGAGAAAGTGATTTTTTTCAAGTCACAAGATGTATGTTTGGAAGAAGCAGTGATTTGAGCCCTGAATTTCCATCTACTGCTCTAACCATTAGACCTTCTTTCTTAAAATATGAGGAGGATCATAAGCAATGCTGCCATAGCCTAGGGGAGGTAGCACAGCACCCCCCAAAGACCAGACATGGAGGTGCTAGCCTTCCTATGCAGAAATGGAAAGAGAGATGGGAAATGGATACTAACCAATCTTTTTCCTGTATTGAGGGGATATAGAGTTAAGGTGAAAGGGGATTGACTCAGGAGTAATTTGAGAACATATTTCTTAAAAGAAAGAATGATATATGTATGGATTAGCCTCCAAGTGGAGGTGGTAGAGACGAGGACTGTATCTGAATTCAAGAAAGCATAGGACAAACACAGAAGCTTAGTAGTTAGTACAGACTGGACAGGTCTTTATCTGCTGTCATTTTTCTATGTTTCTGTGTAAAGAGACTCACATTCTTAATCACCTGATCCAAGTCACATGCCATATCTATTAGGTCACACAATCAATACCAGAAAAGATAGCCCTTTTATTTAAGCCAATACCACCGAAGATAGAGGACATTGTATCAGTTTAAAACCATCTGTTAATGATTTAAATTTAATGCAGGTACTCAGAGGAAGACAATGAAAACTAGCGACGGCCTGTGATAGAATCCCTTAGTTTGATCATTCCAAATTATGAGGTGAAACCCCTTTTCCTATGCATGCCCATATAAGTAGTTCATCCATTTCTTGATTTATGTGGACAAGAAGGTTTTCACAGAAGAGGCAGAGCAGTGGTTCAGCTTGTAAGATCATGCATACTGCTTTAACAAAAATGATGTCACACAGTGTTCCTGTCAAAACCGAAGACATGAGATAAGGAACGCTTCACAAAGCAGCATTGAAATAGAAGAGAAAGCTTTTACTCATGCTTAATTGAGGCTTCAATTATCTCTCCTCTTCACTGAGGAGACAAGGAAAGAGAGGTGGGAACAGAAGGCAGTTAAAGCTAATAAATTATTATGCAATTGTATATTTATGAAGAAACCTAAGAGTTTAATATTTGCAAGGACATGCCTCAAAATCAATTGACATGTGACTAAATGCCTCCTTATTCTATTCAAGCTTTAACCTCAGACCTATAATTGCAGGAACCTGTTACCAGCAACCTGTTATCTCTTGAAAATGTAAAATATGTTTTTCCCTTATATAAAACTTGTTCTGAAGTGAAGTCTCCTGAGAAAATACGAGTAAAACGTGAGTTAAGACTTATCATAGAAATATGATGGCAGAAAAAGACCACATGGCCTATCTAGTCTGCCCTTCCATATCAACTACAATAATCCCTTTTTATCTTTAGAGATCTTCTGTGTTTGTCCCATGTTTTCTTGAATTCAGACACTGTCCTCATCTCTACTACCTCCACTGGGAGACTATTCCAAGCATCTACCATTCTTTCCATAAAAAAATATTTCCGCATATTACTCCTTAGTCTACCCCTTTCACCCCTCATCCTATGTCTCCCTTTCAATTGAAAGAAGCTCTCCTCTTGTGCATTTTATGCCATGGAGATATTTAAACATCTCTATCATATCTCCTCTATCCCGCCTTTCCTCCTACATATACATACTAAGATCTTTAAATCTGTTCTCATATGCTTTATAACAAAAACCAGTAACCATTTTAGTAGCAATCCTCTGCACCATCTCCATCCTGTTTAAATCCTTTTGAAGGTGTGGGCTCCACCATTGCACACAATATATGTGCTCCAAATGAGGTTGCACAGGAGACTTATACAGAAGCACTATCACCTCTTTTTTTCTGCTGGCCATTCTGCTCTCTATCACCTCATAAGCAGCAGAGTAGACACCCTGGAATGTGCAGATAACAGAAGGAGGGATTTAGCAAAGCTTGAAGAATGATCCAGAATTTTGCAGCTTCAATTTAATGGTAAAACATTCAAGGTCATGCATTTGGGCTGCAAAATCCCAAGGGGGCAGTAAAGTATGCAGGGAGAAATACTTCAATACATGAAAGAGTGGGACCTGGGGGAAATCGTACTGGATAATCTTGGTGGATAACAGCACAAACCAGAAGGAAGCTTGGGTGAATAGGAAGAGGAATGGCCTGTAGTAAAAAGGAGGTGATAGTGCATTTGTATAAGTCTCTCGTGCAGAGGGTGCCTACTGAAATGGCCAGTTGTCTATCATCATAAAGCATAAGAGGATAGAGGATAGAGGTAAATATCTCAATATGCACTTTGGAGGAAAAACAGGAGAGGGGAGATACTGTATGTTATAGACATTTAAATACCTCCATGATATAAATGCATCGAAGGTGTCTCTCTTTCAGTTGAAGGAAAGCTCTGGAACAAGGTGTCAAAGGTGAAAGGTGTTAGACAGGAAAAATCTGAATAAAATACTTCTTTATAGTAAGGGTTCTGGTTATGTGGGACAGCCACCCAGTGGAGATGGTGGTGTTAAGAAACTTATCTGAATTCAAGAAAGTATGGGACAAGTACAGAGGGACAGGAAGGAATTGTGAAGATTAATATTTCTTCTGGATGGGCAGACTTTACTAAGGGCTCGATTCTGGGACTTGGGATGTGCAGCCCTGCAAGTCGTTCAGGCCAGATTCTCCCTCCGGCTAACAGCGTACGCCCTGATGCTCAGGATAGGTAGAGCCAGCAGGGGGTGGGAGGGGGCGGGATCGGGGTGGAGCAGGGGCAGGCCAGGCCAGCCAGTCTAGCAAGCAAAATATAAATTGTTTTTAACAAAATTTACTATTTTATAAACTGTTATTGAAATCCTGCTGTGCTGTGGGGACGCACTGCTTATTCCACCTCAAAGGTGGAATAAGCAACAAAAGCCCAGAGATCAGGCCTAGGGACACTCCCCCCCCCCCCCCCCCGGGGCCGGGTGCAGGGGGTACCTGCTACCCAATCCAGATCATAGCAGGCCAGCCTTGGATTAGGCAGTGAGGAAAAGGGGGGCTGAGGACATGGGGCACCTGTGGGGAGGACGTCCCCGCAGGCGACTGGCACACACCGGGCCATCATCGGGCCCGATTCTGGCCATCATGAGAACATTTTGTTCCCAAGGTCCAGAATCAGGTCCAAATGGGCCCATCTTGCTTGGGGCTGTCCAGACAGCTCGGACGTGCCCCTCTCTGAATAGGGCTCCACATGTTTTCTCTTTACTTAGGAGTGACAAAGTACTAGAGTTCTTCTGTCATCACATTCAAATTTCTTGTAAAGTAAACAGTGTGTCATTCAATATATCACATCTATTCAACTCCAATATCTGCCAACATGTTACTACTCTTGTAGTCAAGATATTGTTTATTTAAATGAAATTCTCAAAAACACAATGCTAACATGACAAACAATATATCATTTGTATTGAGGAGAACAAAGACTACCCATTTTTGCAGAGCTCATGTGGATACCTGGTATGTTTACTCATAATCATCTTGCTTTGATGTAAATCACATCTTCCTTTCTCACTTACATGCTATCGGTGTCTATGGCAAAGTACATGCCTGGTTCACTTTTGTTCCTAATTATTCTTTTCTAGTGTCAGCTGTTTACACTTCAACCCCATTACCTTAAAGTTGCAGCATCCCCGAGAGAGCCGTCCTAGTTCCTCTTCTTTTTAATATTTCCCTCAGTCTTCTGGCAACACCAATCCAAGAATTCAGTATCAACACATATTATGCTGATGACATCCTTCCTATTTCCTATGTTGATCCCCAATCTTCTGGCTTAACTGCCATCTCAAAGGTTCCCCCACCAAACTTGTACCCACATCTGATTACCTGGGATACTACTTGACTCTGAACTTTCCGTACATGACCAAATCAGTACCGTAACCACAAGTGCCTTCCTCACCTTGAGAGAATTCTATGCCATTTTGGCACTTTCCTTGACACCACAGCTCAAATAATGTTGATCATATTCACTGATCAAGAAACATCATTTCGAATGGAACAAGGAGAAACAGAATGGTTTATAATCAGCAAAGGTGTATGATAAGGCTGCATACTTTCCCCCTAGCTGTTTAATTTATATTGTCATGGGGAGCACCCCCTACGCCTATGGGCAATCCACGGCAAAGATTATTTTTAGAGAGCCACAGGGAACGTAAGGTTCATCGACGTAGTAAAATGGCCTTACCAATTCCGGCTGCCTAAAAGAACTCAGTAACAAGACCAAGTGGAGGGAATTAAGGCTTTTATTCCCCGTCAATGCAAGGGTTCAAAATTAAGAGATGGATAATGAAACAGAAAGTCCTTTGTAGCAAAAGGTACCAGTATTCATAAACATGTGCTTAATTGTTATACTTCACAATTAATGTAGAGGTTGGGTAACAGGAATTCAGTTCATTCCAAAAGCATAAACATTCTATAAACTCTTCTACGTTATTCAGAAACTACAGACTCTTGACATGAGGCTGTGCACAGGTCACACTCCATCTGTTCTGGTGGAGATAGGGAAACTGTATTTGTGCATTCTGTTTCCATGCATTCTTCTTCACTAGAATCAACAGGGGAATAAACACTGTCCCTGTCTGACTTGGGTCGGTGTGCTATGCCTCTAGGGCCTTGTCTCCAATAACAGTCTGTTCTCAGGGCTTTAGGGATTTTATTAAACCAGTATGGTTTCTCCTTCTTTGTAGAGTGAGGACTTATTTTAACAGGGACTTTAGGATTCAAACATTCAATATCATCCATAAAGGTTCCATACCTGGAGCTTTGCTGGCTTGAATCAACAGTGTTTTCCCTTTTAGCAATTTTCCTGCTGTAACAATTTCTCTGCCTGTCAGCATTAGGCAGGGCTGTGCTTCTTGGAAGTTTAGTGAAACCTGGTATGAATTCTCTTCTCTCCTTTGGTAAGAACTCAGGTTTATTATAAAATGCCTTTCCTTTCTTGCTTGATAAAACTGGATAATTATTTCTCAGAGACTCTAAGCTTCTCCCCAAACCATTCCCTTTGGCTCCTTGCTTAGGTCTCTCTGTTCTGGAGTCAGGAACGGTGTGAGAACAGGGCGTGGCACAGCCTCTAACTTCAGAGCTGGCTCTAACAAACTTTCTTGGGAGAGCTGCAGAGTCAGCCTGGCCCTTCTGGATTTCACCCCTGTGAACCCTGTACCTGTGGGCTTGCTCCTCTAGGATTTCTCCAGTTACTCCTTCTCTTGGAGATGAACCTCTTGATAGAGCTGTTCCCCCTTGGGAAGACGTCCCTCTGTCTCTGTTCCTTCTCAGGTCCTTTTCTTTCTTTGGTGAAGCCGTGCTCCCCTGTGTAGCCGTGCTTCTCCTCTCTAATGCAGCCGTGCACCTCTTCCTTAATACAGCTGGACACTCCTTCCTTGCTGCAGCTGGACACCCCTGTGTAGCCGTGCACCTCTTCTCTGATGAATCTGGACCTCCTTGTGTATGCGTGCACCTCTTCCTTAATGCAGCTGGACCTTCTTTGCAAGCATTCAGTTCTGGCTTATAAGGAAATCTTTCCTGCCTGACTTCCGGGGTCATTTCCAGGTGCAAGTCATTAGGCTTCTCAAGCTCATTAGCTCCTGAATATTCCTTCCTGCTCCCTCTAGCTGTGCCTGGAGGTAATTGCACATCTAGACTCTTAAAAGAAACAGGATTTATTTTCAAGTTTTCAACTTTATCAATACCCACATCATGACAATATGCAGAACAAATCATCAGAGAAGCAGGACTGTATGAAGACAACCGATGTGTGAAGATTGGTGGAAGACTCAACAACCTTCGCTATGCTGATGATACCACATTACTGGCTGAAGATAAAGATGATCTGAAACATTTGCTTCTCAAGATCAAGGAACATAGTCTTAAAATGGGTCTTCACCTTAACGTTAAGAAGGTAAAGATCTTGACAACTGCCAAAATCAATAAATTCATCATTGATGGAGAAAAAATTGAAATAATTGACAACTTTAACCTGCTTGGATCAACAATCAATAAAGAAAGGACACATTCAAGAAATCTGAAGACACATTGCTCTTGGCTGAATGGCTATGAAGGCCCTAAACAAGATTTTCAAGAGCAGAGATGTCTCTTTCCATACAAAGATCAGACTTGTTCAAGCCATGGTGGTTTCAATAATATCAAATGGATGCAAAAGTTGAACAGTGAAAAAGATAGACAGAAAGAAAATTGATGTCTTTAAATTATGGTGCTGGAGACGAATACTGTGTATATCATGGACTGCCCAAAGAACAAACCAGTCAGTACTAGAGGAAATCAAATCTAAGCTTTCCTTAGGAGCACATATGGCAAGACTTTGACTGTCATACTTTAGACACATCAAGAGAGAGATCGTTAGAGAAAGACATAATGCTTGGCAAGGTAGAAGGTCAATGTAAAAGAGGAAGGCCAGCAATGAGATGGTTTGATTCAACAACAGCAGCTATGGGTGCCACTCTTTGAACAATGAGCTGCCTCACTGAAGACCAAACACAGTTAGGTCAATTGTCCAGAGTCAACATGAGTCAACACTGACTCGATGGCATTTAACAACAACAACATTCTTTGTCATCTCTTGGCTAGATTACTGCAATGCCATCTATGCTGGTCTCCTCACATCACAATTAAAATATCTACAAACCAGTCAGGATCTTATCTTATACCTGCAAATATTATAGCATCACTCCCTCCTGATACATCACCTCCAGCTTCCAGTCTCCTTCTGGATACAATTTAAACTCCTGACACTGACACAAAGTATTGCATAGTAGTATACCAGCCTATTTATCCTCTCTTATCACCCTACAGACCCCTCTTTATGCACTTTGGTTAATTCATGCAAATCAACTACATATCCCCCCTCTTCTACAGCTAGATTAGAATCTACCCATCAATCTGCTTTCTTTTATTAGGCCCCCATTTAGTGGAACAGCTTGTCTTCACAGTTGTGCTTCACTTCATCCTACAAAAAATTCAGAACCAGTCTAAAAACCCATCTCTAAACAGATATTCAGTGATTCTTGTGGACTAGCAGCCGGGAGGAAGTGGTCAACATAAAAGACAAAAGCCAGCAATGAGATGGATTGATACAACAAAAGCAGCTTTTGGTGCCTGGGAAGATACTAAGACTATTGTCTTCTTTTACACCTCTTCTTTTCTTCTTTGCTATCCCAAATGCTAGAATTCCTTTCTTCTCTTCATAATTTTAGAATTGTACACCACTTTGCTTTACCGTTAAAGGTGGTATAGTAAGTACAATTAAACCATAAATCATTTTCCCCTCACAAAAGGGCATGTTTATCAAGTGTGCTATACAGTTAATGTATGCTTTAGCACAGACTAAGCAGTTAGTGTAAGCCTATGGTAATGGCTATCACATGCTAAATACAGTCAGCATAGTAAAAAATCCTTCACTAACTGCTTAGAATGGGATGGGATGGGATGGGGAATGGGGGATAAAGGGTAGAGAACGAGTGTTGACTGCACATTGTAGTTAGTGCAAGAGGTAATTAACATGCACTAACTGTGAATGCTGCAATTAGCATGGGTGCACTTAATGCCACCTCAATGCATGGCATTAAGTGCATCCATGTCAATTGTGACTGTTGCAGTTGCTGCTGCATGTTAGGGAGCTTTTCAGTATGGTAGCTGCTGGAAACATGTTAGACATGCTCCCAACAGTTAGTGAAGGGCCATTGAATTTACTGCACATCATCTTTTGCTCCTAATGCCTGGTAGTTGCAAAAGCTTACTGAACTTCAGTAAACATGCCCCAAAAGTTTTCTTATCCACAAGTCTTTCTGAACTGGGGCAAAGCAGTAACAAGATTTATTTAAAACATATGTATCCCACTATACCTAAAATTCTAAGCAGTTTACTCATACACACAATAAGAAATATGTAAAACAAGCTAACATACAAAATCTAAAAAAAACATAAATAAAAATAAAACAAAACAGCAAAAAAAATAATTATACACTTAAACCAAAAACATAAATTAGCACAACATAACCATTCAGGTCATCAACTCATATGTCTGCTATTTCTATTCTTATGTTTGTTCAATTAATCATATTTAAAAAGAAAAAAAGCCTGTCAGAAGTGTGCCTTCATCTTTATCCTAAAACTTAGGAAATTCTCTATTAATATGAGTTCTAATGACGATGCATTTCATAGCATTGCACCAACAACTGATAAAGTAGACTCCTGAGTCTCTCTTAATCAAGTCAATGTAATGGAAGGAACATCAAGAAGGTATTAGCCTTCCAATCTAAGTATTTGGATGCAATGATTGATTCGTACATTTGTAGCAAAAAATCTGTGAGAGAGTCAGTTGGACCATTAGATGATAGAGGAGTTAAAGGGGCACTAAGAAGCGACAAGGCAATAGCGGAGAGACTGAATGAATTCTTTGCTTCAGTCTTTACTGAGGAAGATGTAGGGATGTTACCCATGACTGAAGTGGTATTTAAAGGTGTGGAAGAAATGAAGGAAATATTGATACATCGGGAAGATGTATTACAACTATTAGATAAACTGAAGAGTAGCAAATCACCTGGGCCGGATGGTATACATCCAAGGGTGTTGAAAGAACTGAAATATGAGATTGCAGTCCTGCTATTAGTAATCTGTGAACTATCATTAAAATCATCTCTAATACCTGAAGATTGGCGGATCGCCAATGTAACACCAATTTTTAAAAAGGGTTTGAGGGGTTATCCGGGAAACTACAGACCGATGAGCCTCACGTCAGTACCGGGAAAAATGGTAGAAACCATCATAAAGAATAAAATTACTCAGCATGTAGACAGTCATGGCCTAATGGGAGACAGCCAACATGGCTTTAGACAAGGAAGATCTTGTCTTACTAATCTGTTATGTTTTTTGAAAGTGTGAATAAACAGGTGGACAAAGGTGAGACAGTTGATTTAGTGTATCTGGACTTTCAGAAAGCCTTTGACAAGGTCCCTCATCAGAGACTTTAGCAAAACTAAAGAGTCATGGGATAGGAGGCAGTGTACTACTGTGGATCAGGAACTGGTTAAAAGATAGAAAGCAGAGGGTTGGGCTAAATGGCCAATTTTCCCAATGGAGAAAGGTGAATAGTGGTGTACCCCAGGGATCTGTGCTGGGTCCGCTGCTTTTTGACATATTCATAAATGACCTGGAAAGTGGAATAACGAGTGAGGTTATCAAATTTGCAGATGACACAAAACTATTTAAAGTTGTTAAAACCCAAGAGGATGGTGGAAAATTGCAAGAGGATCTTGATAAATTGGAAGACTGGGCATCAAAATGGCAGATGAAATTTAATTTGGACAAGTGCAAAGTTATGCACCTAGGGAAGAACAACCCAAACTATGGTTACACAATGCAAGGTTCCACATTAGGAACCACCACCCAGGAAAAAGATTTAGGCGTCATTGTGGATAACATGTTAAAACCCTCGGCCCAGTGTGCAGCGGCAGTCAAGAGAGCAAATAGAATGCTAGGTATCATAAGGAAAGGAATGGAAAATAAAACAAAAGATTTTATAATGCCTCTATATCGTTCCATGGTGAGACTGCACCTTGAATATTGTGTGCAATTCTGGTCGCCGTATCTTAAAAAGGATATAGCGTTATTAGAAAAGGTTCAGAGAAGAGCCAACAAAATGGTAAAGGGGATGGAAGAATACTCCTATGAAGAAAGGCTAAAAAGGTTAGGGCTCTTTAAGCTGGAAAAGAGACGGCTGAGGGAAGATATGATAGAAGTCTATAAATTAATGAATGGAGTGGAACGGTTAAACGTAGATCGCTTGTTTACGTTATCAGAATATAGAAAGACTAGGGGACATGCAATGAAGCTACAGGGTAAACTATTTAAGACTAATAAAAGAAAATATTTTTTCACTCAACGTGTAATCAAACTCTGGAATTTGTTACCGGAGGATGTAGTAAAGGCTGTTAGTGTAGCTGGGTTTAAAAAAGGTTTGGACAAGTTCCTGGAGGAAAGGTCCATAAACCATTATTAAGAAGGGACCCAGGATATCAATGTTTGACTCAGTACAAGCATTGTGGAACCTGTGTCTTTTGGGGAAACTGCTAGGTACATATGACCTAGATTGGCCACTGCTGGAAACAGGATACTGGGCTTGATGGACCTTGGTCTGACCCAGTATGGCTTATCTTAGATTCTTATGTTCTTATTCTCTGCAAAGCTGAGATAATTCATGAAGCTTTGAGTCATGCGATTGGAAGTCAATGTAGGGAATAAAACAGTAGAGATATATTTATACAGTACTTGCTCACACTGCACAAGATGCAGGTTGCAGTATCCAAAACAGCACTTAAAAGAACAATTCAGGTTAAAGAATTTGTGTAAAACAAACTTTTTGCACAAATCCACTCCAGGGGAAGATGCTTTCTAAGGAACTACAGATTCATCTGTGAAAAACTCACTTCTTTGGATTTATATTTTAGATCTAAATTATTATCTTTTTCAAAATCTGAGCTCAAGATGCATTACAGTCAGGTACAGCTGGTATGTTCCCTGCCCAAGTGGGTTTATAATCTAAGTTGTACCTGCATTTAAATTCTGTACTTCTGTTCTTGGAAGGATGTGGCTCTAGGATTTTACAAGATAATTTTGTTTTAGACAATTCATTTGGGCCTGTTGCATTACTGTGTTTTTTTCTATGGCATCGGTATGCATTAACCTAGGGCATCCTACCAGCCTCAAACTATATAATTTTGCCTACTGTACATTCTGTATATACCTTTTAATGCAATGTTGCACTATTAAGTGTTTCTTGCATCCCCCACAGTTTTTTTTCTATTTGCTATATAACTCCTGTTTAGTTCCAATGTAAACCGCTTTGATTAAAGAAAAGGTGGTACAGAAAACCTGTTAAACAAATCAATCAATCAATAAATTAAAGACTACTAATACTATTTATAATTCTGTTGTACTCAGACATATACGCAATGCTGTATTTTACCTAAATCAGTAAATCATTGGGAATATAAGAACATAAGATTGCCGTACTGGGTCAAACCAATGGTGCATCAAGCCCAAAGCCCAAGTAGTAGATTTCCCCCCAAGAGGTGTCCATACCATGTGATTATTTTTATTTAGTTAGTTTTACATTACATTCAGGTCTGGTGGTGATTTCCCTTTTCTAGAAAGGCGTACCTGAGGCAATGGAGAGTTAAGTGACTTGCCCAAGGCCATAAGGAGCAGCAACAGGATTTGAACCCTGGTTTTCTCGAACTTCTCCAAGAACTCACGCACCATCTCTATACTCTTCTCACTTCACCACAACCCCAGACTAATTCTCCTCTTGTCCCGGGAGAGAAAGCCAATGGCCCTGGATTGGAGACAGCGTAGCAAGCCACCCAGCTTTTAGGTAAGCTTGATGAGCTGCCACGGAAGTATGGGCCTGGCAGTGGGGCACCTCCTCCCGGCCTACACTCAGGACGGGATGCGCTCACTGCCCCACCCTTAGTATTCCACTGCTCCTCCCCTATTCCGTCTCAAGCATTTTAGGGTATGTTTCCTAAAGCATGTTAGCTGTCTTTGTGAAGCCAATGCCGTATTGTCATGCCACGGAGACAGCTAGCGTGTGAGAAATACAGACACTGCTGCATTTCCCGCACTGCCTGCAAAAGTGGGAGGGCATAGGGTGGAGAGTGGGCATGCCACATTGGAGCGGATACTGCAGGCGTTGACAATGCACGTTTTTGCTTCTTGCAGGCTTTATGGATGCAGCTTCTGCCACCTAAATGGATGGCAATGGTTGCATCTGTGAAGCTGGCCTCCCACAAAGCCTGCGTTTTCTCCATGGTATCTTCAGGGGGAAAGCGGGGAACACCCCTTGCAGATCCCATGGTACTCTTACAGCTAATATTGGGCTTTTGCAGCTATCGGCTGACATTAGCCTCAAAAAGTCCTTTGCAGTTTAGTGAAAATAACTCTTCGTCTCCATAACAATCTACTCCTCCTAATTCTCTCTGCCCACCTATCTGAGTACAACTACTTCTCCCTATCATTTGTACAGTGCTATAGGACATACCTAGTTCTGTACTTACAGACGTAAGAGACAGTCTCTGCTCATTAGAGCTTACATTTTAATCAAGATGAACAACATCACAAAACTGGGGACTAGGATATGGTAAGAAACACACAAGTGGTGAACAAGAGAGTGAGGGGTACCAGGAGCCAGAAGCAATCTCAAAGAGGTGGGTTTTTAGCCTGGATTTGAATAGGGGTACAGAAGGAGCCCGACGTACTGACTCAGGTGGTTTGTTCCAGAGAAAATAGTTTGCAGAAGAGTTATTGAGAAGGGTGACACACAGCAGAGGAATTAGTTGCAAAGGAGGAGCCACATACACATAGCATCCGGTACTTCCATGCCTTTGGTGATGGGCAGAGTCTGGGGAACCCCAATACACCTGCTGCTCGACCAGTCATCACAATTATGTTCCTGAATTCTTCATATGCCCTCTAGAATCCCCCTGGTGTCAGGTGTCAAACAGATGGATATACAGAGGGTAAAACTAAAAATAAATGGCATGTTTACTAAAGGTTAACGTGCGTTAACTGCAACTGCACCCATAGAAATAAAAGGACTGTGTATACTTAACGCACATTGTTTTTATTAATGAGCATTAAAATCTTAAAAAAAAGTCCCTAAGTGTTTTTTCATTTCACAAAAAACTAAAAGAGATTTTGTTTACCTTCATCCTAATTGATTTTTGAAACTCATGCAGCTCAGTCATGTCACTGTAGTTACAATATTCTCAAAGAATTTCATAACACATATGGATTGGCCACTTTTGGAAACAGGATACTGGGCTTGATGGATAGGCAGCAGTGGGTTTTTCATGATGTCAGAAAGGTGTCATGTAAGCGTCCTTAAATAGACAATCTAGAATCATCATAACATATCTCTTTGGTGTGAAGAAAGGCAGCTCCTACTGTACATACAGTATAAACAGATACTTTAGGTAAGAGGAGGGAGAAAGAACAAAAATTATAGAGCAGTAGTTCCCAACCCAATCTTTGGGACACACCTAGCCAGTCAGGGTACCAGGATAACCACAATGAATATGCATGAGATAAATAGGCATTTGTTTCCCCAATTGCCTACAAATCTTTATCATGCATATTCATTGCAGTTATCTTGAAATCCTGACTGGCTAGATGTGTTCCCAGAAGTGTGTTGAGAGCCCCTGTGATAGAGATTAGGCATGTGCAGGCTCAAAAAAAAAAAAGTCTTCATTTTAAACCAAGTTTTAGGAATTTTTTTTTTTTGCATTTTTTTTAAATTGTGCCTACTATGTTCACTATGCAAATCGATTGTATGCGTGATCATTTATAGGTACATTTGCACACAAGCAACTTGTGTGCACTTTTATTTTTTTTAGGTGCCCAAAATGAGCCTGAAATACACGTGTAATAAAGACATTAAGGGGTATGTTTACTAAAGGTTAACGTGCCTTAAGACAAGTTAACGTGCATTAACCTTTAGTAAACATGCCCTAAAATACCTCAGAAGCAGTGTTTCCAAACTGTTATTCAATATGACGACATTTTCAGACATGGAAATTCACAGAACAGATCCATATAGCAGAATTTCTCCATTTTGCTCCACGCCATTCACCCAGGAGAACTTTTTCCATGTCCCCTTTCCCTCACCGGATCTTCATTCACCTCCCCTATCAAGCCTCCACATCCCCTCTCTCTCTCTTCATGGATCCCCAAAACCCACTTCCTCCTCACACCTTTTGGAAGAAGCAGTGGTGGTGGCGGTAGCAACAGCAATGGGATCAGGTTGGGGCCTATGAACCAGTGTACACTCAGAGGCAACATACTACCAGAAGGATTTTTGGACTAAAAATAAGCCTTGACGCTGACTTACACATACTGCACTAACTACTACTGCAGCTCTGTTTCTTGTGATCCCATCTGAGATCATGACCTGCAGTTTGGAAACTGCTACACAAAAATGCACAAAAGTCAAGTATTTTTCATGGAAAGAACGTTCTAGAAGAAGGGATCATAGTGATCTGAAAAGGAGTAAACTCAGGAGAAATGTAAGAAAATAATACTTCACATAAAATGCGGTAGATACATGGAGCTACCTTCCAGTAATGGCGCTGCAGGATACAAATAGAAAAAAACATGCTGTATTAGAATAAGGAACTTGTGTGGTCCTATAAGCTCACATAACATATTTATTCTTGGCCCAATACATTTCCTCAGATGGCAATGTGTATTCATTCTTAGACAAATGATAACAAGCAAACAATAAGGCCATTTTTGGGTTCTAATGTTGTTTTAGTGCCGTCAAGTCAGTGCTGACTCCTGGTGACCCAGCTGCCTCTGGGTTTTCAAACCAAATGGATCCCCAAAGACTCTGGAAGGCTCCATTGTCCTATACTTTCACTGCCGTAATACTATTGGGTTTCTTAACTGGTCAGTAGCCTAATTGTGTACTCACTGTGTTACTGTACATCATTCTCTTGTTTTATTTCTTGTTACAGTTTACATTGGATTATAAAACACATAGATGTAAACTTGTGTTTATCACTAACATTATACCAAATGATCTGCATAAATAAATAAAATTAAAACATTTCTTTTGGCACCCACTACAGTCTATAGTGGCCAGAAAAAGTACCCTTGCTTTTGCTTGGTCAGTGGGATCAAACACATGAGCCTTGGAAAAAGGCAGTAAGAAACTTACAGCTGAAGCCATATAATCAGAATGGAAGCCAGTGAATAGTTATTCTCTGGACAGCAGCCCCTGGAAGAGCCCATTGAACAGGCCTTTGGTTTCTAATCAAAGACACACTCCATGCTAGTCCAATTGGCTCCTCTGGGGGAATGTCTTGCCATTCGCTGCTCAAAGTTTAACTATTCACTGGTTTCTACCTTGTCTATGCGCTCCTGTGATATCAGTTGTAAGTCTTTGGCTGTGGCCCCTAGGGGTCAAGGTTCAGACCCCACCGAATCACAAAAACAGAGTAGAACTACCTTGGGAAAAGGTAAGAAAGAAGCAGGAGTCACTTGACCTAACATGCTGAAACTTTGACAGGCTTATCCCAGCCTTACTTCAAAATCCCATGGCTGAAGATGTCATCATGGGTCTGTGACCAGCATCATTTCCTTGCCATTTCTCTTTTGGATTTCAGACAGAGAAAAGCCTGTGTTAGAAAGAGGCTTCAATTGTAAAAGGGGTGAAAATGATCATGCTTAGAGATAGAGATTGCAAAGAGCACACAAAGGATTCCTGTACTGAGGAGTAAAAACAATTATCAAGTTTGTGTGTCAGAGATAAGTCGGGTTCTGTGGTAAAGAGTAGACAAACTACACAGAGAAGCTTGATGCAGAATAAACCTAAAAGAACATAGTCAATGCCAGTGCTGCTCTGCCCCTGTCCTGGCGCCTCGGGGTCTTCCAGCCAGTGCCGGTGCTGCTTTGCCCCTGTCCTGGCTCCTCGGGGTCTTCCAGCCAGTGCCGGTGCTGCTTTGCCCCTGTCCTGGCGCCTCGGGGTCTTCCAGCCAGTGCCGGTGCTTCTTTGCCCCTGTCCTGGCGCCTCGGGGTCTTCCAGCCAGTGCCGGTGCTGTTTTGCCCCTTTCTCAATATCAGAGTAAGACAGTTGCAATCATACTGATTTAGGGGAAAAATTGTAAATTTTTCATAAATGCAAGATACACTATATCAACCGACTCACCTTTGTCTACCTTTTTATTCACACCTTCAAAAAAACATATCAGATTAGTAAGACAAGATCTTCCTTGTCTAAAGCCATGTTGGCTGTCTCCCATTAGGCCATGACTATCTATATGCTGTGTAATTTTGTTCTTTATGATGGTTTCTACCATTTTCCCTGGTACTGATGTCAGGCTCACCGTTCTGTAATTTCCCGGATCACCCCTGGAACCCTTTTTAAAAATTGGCATTACATTGGCAACCCTCCAATCTTCAGGTATTACAGATGATTTTAATGAACGTTCACAGATTACTAATAGCAGGTCTGCAATCTCATATTTCAGTTCTTTGCTTCGGTCTTTACTGAGAAAGTTACTCATGGCAGAAAGGGTATTTAATGATGATGCTTCAGAAAAACTGAATGAAATCGTGGTAAACCTGAAACACGTAGTAGAACAAATTGTTAAAGAGCAGCAAATCACCTGGACCAGATGGTAGACACTCAAGGGTTCTGAGATAACTCAAAGTTAAAATTGCAAAGCTACTATTATTGATTTATAATTTATCATTAAAATTGTCTATGATACCAGAAGATTGGGGGGTGGCCAACCTAATACCTATTTTCCAGGTAAGTAGAGGTGTTCCATAGGTATTCCAGGAAACTACAGACCAATGGTAAAAATCATTATTAAGAACCAAGGGGGCATAGTCAAAGACATTTATGTATTTTGCAAATCTGCAAAGCGCATAAATACCTCTCATCAGGATATTCAGTGGCACTTATCCAGTTAGTGCTGCTGAATATCCCTTCCTAACCCATCTAAACACCCTGATACTTACCAGCTAGCATTGTGGCATTCTGGGGGTAGAGCAGGATGGCATCCAAAGATAACCGGTTATCTGTGCTATTCAGTCGATAACCAGTTATTCTTAACCGAGTAAGATTAGGGAGAAAAAAAGGCTGGCCTGACTTTACCTGATTAAAATAACTAGTTATCGACTGAATATCACAGATAACCAGTTATCTAAATCACTAACTGGGCAATCCAGATATTCAATGGCCAGATATGACCATAACATTGCACGTCCGGGTTTAAGTTAAAACAGCGATAGCTAGCCACTTTAAAAGCGCTGGTCGCCACCATTGAATACCAACCCCCAAATTACTAGACACATGGACAGACATGGTTTAAATGGGACCAAGTCAACATGGTTTAGCCAAGGGTAGTCTTGCCTCACCAATTTGATCCATTTCCTTAAATGCATGAATAAATATAAGGATAAAGGTGAGCCAGTTGATATAGGGGATCATTTTAGAAGCTCTGTTCATTCTTTAGACATCCCAAAATAGGCATAGAGACATTTGAAGAACACAGACGTCTCCAGAGACATTTTAGAAGTCGGCTCTGGGGACATCCCCAGCATGAGGACATCCAAATCTGGATGGGGGCATGGAGCAGGAGTCGCCAGGACATTCCCAGGAACCTGTCCCACCTGATTACAGAAACATTATTAACATCCGGCATCTGGTCTAATTTGAGATCTGCTCGAAGGCATAAACAGTGATGAACAAGCATCTGAAAAGTGCTCGTTTTAGCTGAAAAACATCCAGAGTTTCCTATGAGGAAAGGCCTAAGGATTCTGCAGCCTGGAGAAGAGACATCTGAGGGGAGATATGATAGAGGTCTATAAAATCCTGAGTGGAGTGGAACTGGTAGATGCAGATTGATTGTTATTTTTTTCAAAAAACACAAGGGCTAGGGGACACGCCATGAGGCTATAAAGTAGCATATTTTAAACAGGAGAAAATATGTTTTTTTCTCAAAGTATAATTAGACTTTGGAGCTTATAACTGGCAAAGCAGGTGGAGCTGAGTTTAAAAAAAGATTTGAACAAATTCCTGGAGGAAAAGTCCATAAACCATCATTAAGGTAGTCCAAGAGAAAACCACTGCTTATCACTGGGCACAAGCAGCGTGGAACTAGCTACTTTCAGGATATGTCAGGGACTTGTGATCTGGATTGACCGCTTTTGGAAACAGGACACTGGGTTTGATGGACCTTTGGTCTGACTCAATATGGCAGTTCTTATGTTCCCATTTTGCCTATGGGAAAAGACAGGTTAATAAACGACCCTTAGTTTCCCTTACCATTCTTGTCACCTTAACTAGCATCAGATTACAGTGTGGCATCACAGTTTAGTTTTGTTTGTTCAATAACTTGATATACTGCTTTTTGTATGGAAGCAAAAAGCGTTTTACATAGTAATTACGGGAGTAGGGAGCAAGAAAGAAGGAAAGAACCAAATAACTATAGGGGTGAGAGACAACAGAGGGGAAGAAAAGATAAGGATTTATAAGACAGTAAATGAAGAAGATTAGCAACCTGCGACCCAGGCCAGGAGGCACAGAGGACACACTTCATTTAAAAGCCTGGTCCCTAGTTTAGACTGTACTGGAGTCACGTAGAAGACACAAGTGTGACCATTTCATGTGCAAATGATATTAGGACGAGGTAGCTATGTCAGAGAACATAAAAGAGAGTACCAGGAGCTTTATGTCACGAACCTCCCCTGTAACATGAGCCCAAGGCAGCATGAAAACCTGTTCTCAGAGTATAAGCCAAAGAACAACTACACACACGTTGAATATTTAACAAATTAAAGTTTAGTTTTAGCTGCCATTGGTTAAAAACATGAAAAGACAAAAGTTCCCGGAATGTTGGCAGTTTGGCAAAGGAAAGTTCTATAAATATTCAGGATTTGGAACATGTAGTGTTTATTCTGATGTTAGCACAAGAATCCTAGCAGATTTTTGAAGATCTGCCAGATCAACTGCTTTTTGCCATATCTAAAGCAAAATGATCAGGTTGCAGTGTTTGAAGCACTGTAAAACTGTAGCAAGGTTGTAGGTATGCTGTATCTGAAACATACATATCTCATTCTTACACATCAGCATGTTTGTTAAAGATGTATTGCATTTTCGTAGAACTGTTCTGATATGACTCATTGACCATTTACCTACTATATTCGAGATGTATGAACATGCAGCAGATTGCTTCATTAATATTTTAAGCTAAAACTAATTTTGAAATTGCTAAATAATGATTAGACCATAATTAAGGACTAATAAGTTATTTCAAAGGGAATATTTTTAACTTTCCAGTTTCTCATGTTGTCCTATCCTGGTACACCTCTGAAACAGGGGACATACTCAGTGTCAGAGCTAAGTCCCACAGACCGCCTGTAAACCTTGCAGTGCATCTTCTGTGAAGGTGAACACACTTCTTTCAGTGCCCAAGGTGTCTAACTTAGGGGTGGCTTGGTTTGGGTAAAACTTGGTTTGTGCTTGTTTAAAATGTATTTTTCCAAATTTTGCTGCATTTTTTTTCTTGTTTTATTTAACCTATTCAGTTTTTTAGGCGTGCCTTGTATGCACTCAAGAACTTAAAGCTGTGAACACTCTATCATGCTTGTGCTAATTCATAGGTACTTCAAAAGACACCAAGATTATCCACAAAACTAACAAACAATCTCAAGCATTGTGGAAAAGACAATTTGTAACATATTGTATTTTGCAGTGATCTTGATTGTCTTTTTACGTGGACGATTACCTACTGTATAAGTGCATATAATGTGCCTAATATTTATTAGTCCCCCAAAAATATTCAAAATTACTCCTTAAATTCAAACTCAATCAATGTGAGTTTTTTTCTTTTCATTTGGGAAAATACAGTGTGCTATAAGGTTCAACAGTCGGTCCTAATAACCTAACGTGATTTCTTTGGCTTGCCGATCTCTTTACATTATCATTGCCCCTTTTAATAACATGCTCCTGATTCACCAATCACATTATAGTAATGTTTTTTTATGTGTTCCAAGTCCTTTCAAATATTATTTTTTTTCAACATATAAACTTTTTAACTCTTTAAGAATTTATCTGCTCTCTGGCTAATGCATAGAATTGTTTCTTCCTTTCCTGTTGTTAGCAATGACCATTCTTCAATTCATCCAGCTCTAACCATCTCCTAGCAATGACCGATGGTTTCAGCGACCAACAGTCGGCTTATTCAGGGATTAGTCACACTTTCATTTGTTTCAGCGGCCTCATAAGTATACACACATGCAAGCACTTTGCACACACTGGTGTTGCCCTAAAGCACCATGAATTTGCATATTATTGGCGCGTTTGGGATAATACCACAGCACCCTTTATTAAAAGGCCTCCATGGTCTTTCAGCTAAGGGCTAGCTTTACAAACATAGGTTAATGTTTTGTCGTGCATTAGTGCAAAGTAATCCCCATTAATGTAACATAATGTGCATTATTTAATGCATATCCCATTACTGATACATTCATATCAACAAATGTTAATGTGGAACAACATGTGTTTACACGTTCATGCACGTTAGTAAACCTAGTCCTAAGTCTTTTCTAGGAAAACAAACAAACAATTTTCTTCCCAAGCAAAACTGTTCAAATTATTTATTAGTTATCATTGCAAGGGTGGAAGCTGGGCAAAGCCAGAACAGTATTTTGAGATACACACACATTATAAAATGACATCTGTGTAAACAAAGGAGGAAAGGTTATGGCAGTCTCAGAGAAGGGGTAACTTTGTGCGGTAGCTTTTGGGGAGGCCATTTTATAAAGGCACATGAGTGCATCTATTGCCTTTATAAAATACACCCGCCCTATGCACCTATTTGCTCTTTTATAAAACCCTCTTAATTTGCATTTTCAACAGCCCCAAAACAAGAGCTTCTAGTTGGGCAAAATGTGTGGGCTTCATAATCCTTATCTGCTATCATATCTATATAGTCAACTTAGATGCATAAAAGAAGAAAATATATGCACAAGTTCCAACTTGGCTTTACACTTCTCAACAAATACTTAGAAAATACTCTATTCTTCAAAATTTTCCAAGGGGGTCGGGGGCGCTTGCGAGCCCAAGCAATATGGCCACATAAGATCAGAACTCGTTCTCCCTCCAGCCCTTCTTGCAGTTTTTACAGCATACAGCATCTGCCATCTATATGCACCAGATACCTGGAGTGCTCATCCTGCATTAAGGACCCCATCGGTATGAGTTTCACTATGTGATCACCCCTGCAACTCACTCACCCGATATTGAATCGGTAGATCATTAGTGATTACCGACTCCCCTGTACATCAGTCAGAAATGGCACAAATCCGACCTCTTGCCGATTCACCCACTCTCCTTCATGGTGCTCATCACTCTGGCTGCTCCCCTGGTCGACAGGCTTCTATTTCTGGGAGTCACAACCCTCTGATGATCTCAAGATGGATGTTGAGATGAATGGCAGGATCGAGTTGCCTTCCTCGGGTTGCACAATCTGCCCGGCTTTGGATAGGGGCAGGCTGTGTTACCCCACAACAACTGGGATTCAGATGACCCATTGCCAGGCAAAGGAGGTATTCAATTAAGCCCAGTGAGGGCTGTGGAGGTCGTGCAAAGATTAAGAAAAGCCACAGCTTCCAGGTCTCTTGCGCAACATGTGCTTTAAAGAGGCCTGCAACAGTCTAGCAGCCAGTGCCTGTCAGAAATCGGCAGTAGGGGAGAGCAAGCACCTCAAGGTAACTTCTTGTTGATCTTAGGTGCAGCTGTAAGGAAGATCAAGAAACGGGAAAAGAGATAGAATTGAGAGCAGGGAGGCAATAGAGGAGAAGGGGAGAGGAGAGTATAAACAAAAGTGTAGTCATTAAATTTAAGAGGGAAGAGAGCACAAGTGAGCAGTTCAAGCAGCACTCTACTCCAACCATTCGATCTCCATAGCCCCACTGTAGAGTGGATGCTATAGTAGCACTTTCCTACACATGGCTATCTGGGGTCGACTGGAAACACTTGGGTTCACCATGATGGACAATGGGTCATATGCTGTGGTCCTGTCAAAATTCACATGTACTGCTGAACCAGCAACCAGAGACACACCAGCACCAGACTCAGCCAAAGACTTGGGCACAAACACCGAGGAACCCCACTCCCCTCTCACTGGTCACCAAAGCAGACCTCTTGGAAATCTTGCATGAACTTAAGCAATTCAGGCTGGATTTCTCCAAGGTGATGAGTGATATAAAAGCAGAAATGAAGTCCCTGGATGATTGTGTTATGCAGAATAAAAACATTAGTGAACAAATAGATGTGACAGCTCTCTTCCAATCAAAAATTCGTAAACTCGACCTGCTCACCAAGGGACTTAAAAATGTGTCAGGATGACCTAAAAAACCAGCAAAGGTGGAACAACATTAGAGTCTTGGGAGTCCCAGAGCATCAGGAGATAAAGAGGACACTGAAGAACTTATAGGGCATCTATATTTATTTAATTGGATTTCTATACCGCTTTACCATAAGCAGTTAAAACAAACAAAAATACAAAAAGTGAAGGTGAAAATGATCAATGATAATATATACATAGTTTGCTGAAAATAGGATATAGTGTAATAGAAACAACTGTACTATCTACATTGTGAGCTATATTAAAGTGTGAGCTATTATACAACATATATATGATTGGTCTTTCTAAAAACCGTAGTATTCAGTAAACAGAACAGTTTTTAGTTGCTTCCTAAAGTCGTTTAGGTCTTGATTTGCTCTTAAGTCACTTGGTAGAGAGTTCCAAATGTTAGGCGCCGCAAAAGAAAATGCCCTCTCTGATGTCTCCTTACGAGATTTTCTAAAATCATTTGATGTGCTGAATCTATTGGAAGAACCTCTTCTTCTTGGTCTATTGCTTATATCTGACTGAATAAGAGAAGTCAGGCATTCTGCAGAACAGTTCTGCTTGATCTTAAAAATATAAATTATTGTTTTATATTTGATACGAGACGCTATGGGTAACCAATGAAGCTCTTTCATGATGGGAGTAATGTGCTCACTACTTGATAATCCAAAAATAATCCATGCAGCAGTGTTTTGTGCGAGTTGTAAAGGCTTAATAGATTGTTTAGTTAAACCCAGGTATATGGGATTGCAGAAGTCAAGTAATGGGGTGATTAATGCTTGACAAACATTTCGGAAATGAACTGTCTCAAGAAGAGGCCTTAGTCTTCTGATAATCTTCATTCTGTAATAGGCACTTCTGATTGTTTTATTTATATGCGATTTTAGACTCAATTCAGTGTCCAGTGTCACACCAAGATATTTTACTTCAGATCTGATAGGAATAACTGAACTTTTTATCCTGATGTCAGGTGGATGTTCAAAAGCATGATTACGAGATACCTTGTGTGTCCCTGGGTAACCTGGGCCAGTCAAACTTGAGAGAGCCCACCGAAGCCTTGGGCCCAAAGTGGGTTCTGGATTCCGGCCTTACCCCTTTACAGCATGTTTCCACTCTTTCGTGGACAAAATAAGACTTCTGTGCAGTTTTAGGGGGAAGCAATCCATTATTTTTCAGGGTCAAGAGATCAAGATATTTCAGGATTTATCTTAACACATGCTGGAGCGGAGGAAGAACTTCAAGCCCCTAACCCGGTTGCTACAAAAGAGATCCATCAAATATAGACTGCCTCGCCATGATGGACTTGCTACAAAATAGAGAGAGGAGTACCTCAAACCAGCCCAAAGAACAACATGACTAACACGCCTGAACCTCGAAGAGGCACAAGATCCCAGGGACACAAAGTCATCTTGATTATCTTGTAGAGGACTCTCAGGACCGAGAAATGGATACTGCAAAACCTCCCCGACTCTACTAAGGAATGTTTGTCTGTCCTTCCTTTATGCCTCTTCATGGCACTTATGCTCTTCTTTCCTATTGTTCACTGCACAGATACTTCTCATTCTGTCTGAGAAGGCTTTGTTAACTTGTGATTACTGTTTGAATCTGCCTTATTATCCATAATCGACAAATTCAGGTGGGCCCTCTGACAGACCTCCTGAGGGTTCAGATTCACAGGTCCGACTAGCTGGGCAGCACAGATGCTGGCACAGTGGCAGTGACCCCAGCCTAGGATGTGGGTTATAGGTCACAGCCAGGCTGAGGATTGTGGATGGATATCCCTGACTGGGCCTGACCTGACAGGTTCTTGTGAGGGGTGGCACCCCAATATGAGTGGATAGGGTTGGAGAGGATGCTCCCATCTCATTTATTTTATTTTAGGCATTTCTATATCACCCATCTGCAGTAATACATTCTAGGCAGTTTACAATCAGGTACCGTATATATTCCCTCTTCCCCAAAAGGCTCACAATCTATGCATACCTGAGGCAACAGATGGTTAAGTAGCTTGCCCAAAGCCACAAAGAGTGGGACTCAAACCCCCGGCCTTCCGGCCTCAGGTGACTTGCCCCAACCACTAGGTTATCCCCTATCTTGGCAGACCCAATGCCAAATTGGATATCACAAGCTCATCTCAAAGAGTATCCGCCCTTACTTAGGACCATTGTAAAGGGGAGGGTTGGGGGTGGGGAGGGGTAGATTATCTAGGGTGGAGAAATGGGGGGAGGGCACAGGGCAAACCTTGTTCTGCTTTGGTGAGCAATGCGGCCCAGCAGGCTGATATAAGAGTGGAATACCCCTTGGAGAATCATGGTTAGGCTCATCTCATGGAATGTAAGAAACCTCCACAGCCCTATTAAGCACAGGTGGTTACTGAACCAACTCAGAAGGGAGAAGCCTGATATAATCTTCCTACAGGTATCCCACTTGTCTGGACAGGACCACCTACAATTGCAATCCCTATTGGTTCCTGAAGATTTTCACCTCCAATTTCTCCTCGCACAAGAGGGAGCTTGTGACCCTCATTTCCCAAAACTGTTCCTTCCAGCTGACTTTTCAGTTTAAATGATCCCAGGGGTAGATTCCTAATCCTGACCGGGACCTTAAAAGACAATTTATTCATGCCCATCAATGTCTACATTCCTCCCTTCCAAATTGGGGACACATTGGCTGAGCTTATGAAGATGGCACAAACCCACCAGCAGAGTGAGGTGCAGATTTGGGGATCCCTAAACTGCATCTTCTCAGGCATCAACAGAACTGGGATGGGGAGCCAAGCCTCCATGAACCCAAAGTATCCTTTGATAGCTGATCTCTCATTTGGACCTCTGTGATGCCTTGAGAGTCACCCATGGGGGGTGAGCGGGATTACACATACTATTCCCTGGCCCACCAGAGCCACTCTAGGATCGACCTCTGACTTATTTCACGCAGCTTGCTTTCCATACTTTCCACCACCACTATTAGCACTATGGGGACCTCCGACAATGCCATCATCTCCTTAGAATTGCACGAGGAGGACCTAGAGACCTCCCCTCATATATGGGCTTTACGCAGGGGCTTTCTTAAAAATAAGGAGTTTGTACTTGATTTACAGACGGGTTGGCGAGAATATTCATCTTTCAATGACATTGATGATGCATGTGCCTTTATCCTATGAGAGGTCGTGAAAGTGGTTCTTAGGGGGCAATTGATGTCCCTTTCCTGTGGATACAAAAAGAGAACTTGCCAGACAGGAGGATCTCCAAAGAGCCATTGCAGAATTTGAGCATCTTCGCCGCAAGAATGGGAATTCCAAAGTTTGGCAATGTTTGGTACAGGCTAGGGAAGAACTATCCACTCTGGAAATAAGAGGCCATAGCCTCAACAATGCTCCAAACCAAGTATCATTCTTATGAGCATGGGGACAAGGTGAATCAGCTTCTTCTTTGGCAGTTAAAGTGGCAGAGGACCAAATGAAAAGTGCATGCACTTGCCTCAGCTAAGGACTCTATGACATATTTTTCCCCAGAGATAGTGAAGATGTTTGCCACTTTTTATAACAACCTATATTCTTCACATCTAGGGGCGGAAGGTGTAGAGATATGGGAGTGGCTGGTGGTCTCAGACATCCCTCAACTCTCCCTGGAGGCCCGAGAGGCACTGGTGTGACCCTTCTCACTAAAAGAGGTGCAATTGGTGATTCGCAGACTAAAGGCCACCAAGGCTTCCGGACCTGATCTGTTACCAGCTGCAATATACAAGACTTTACCCAAGCTCTTCACCCCTGTTCTTGTCTGAGTTTTCAGTGATATCCTAACCTTGAAGGCACTCCCCGCATCATTCTATCAGGCCATCATTATGGTAATTCTCAAAGACAACAAAGATCAGTTAGTATGCAGCAGCTATAGGTCCATCTCACTCCTAAACATCAATTACAAACTTTTCACTAAAATTCTCTGTGCCCACTTAGAAGTGAAGATACATATCCTTGTTCACCCAGACCTGACAAGGTTTATAAAACACAGAAATGGATTTGAGCATGTCTGGTGGTTGACTGACATCCTTCATGGAGTGAGAGGGAGATTGGAATATTATGCGATCCTCTCGCTGGACGTTGAAAATGCTTTTGATAAGGTTGAGTGGTCCTACTTGTTGGAAGCCCTGAGACAGTTTGGATTTGGACCCAATTGATGCGGCTGGATAGAGTCCATGTATGCTAATCCCTTAGCTACTGTGTTAGTTATTGGGTATCATTCCAACCCTTTTCTACTCGGGCGTGGAACCCGACAAGGCTGCCCCTTATTGTCCCCACTTTTCGCACTCGCCATAGAACCCCTAGCTTGTCATATTTGGAAGAGAGTGATTGACATAGGTATTAGCCTTGAAGGGTGCTCACAAGTCATATCTTTGTATGAAGATGATATCCTCATTTACCTTTGCTACCCGGCATCAATGCTTCTGGAAATTGTAGATACTCTAGAATGTTTCTCTGGAGTTTCTGGCTTCTCAATAAACAGGCAGAAGTCAGCCCTACTTCTCTGCATGACTGACACCAGGTTCCCTCCTCCTGAGCTGCCGGGAAGCTTTCTCAAGGTTGACCACTTCTGGTACCTCAGCATACACATTCGCCCGAGTCCTATCCTGACTTTTCTCACTTGGCAAGGAATTAAAATTCTTGAGTTCTTCTTGGTAACTTGGCTCAGTTGCATTAACACAGTTAAAATGCTCATCCTCCCCAAGCTCCTATTCTTATTCATGCAACTCCCTATTCAGTTCCCACATGGCTTCTTTAAGGTGATCCGTAGAACTCTCTCAGACTTTATATGGCAGAGTGAGTGAGTCAGTTGGTCTGCTCTCACCTTACCCAAATGCAATGGAGGCACAGGCTTCCCTGACCCCAAATTGTACTATTGGTGCTCATGCCTGAGAGCTACTTACTTTTGGATGACTAGCGCAAGTTCTGCCTGGTTGAGACTGGAAAGAGCATGGTTACCATGGTAGTGCGGGAGGAATGGCCTAGTGGTTGGGGCAAGTTACCTCAGGCCAGAAGGTCAGGGGTTCAAATCACACTAGAGGACAGCAACCTTGGGCCAGAAGGACTGAGGTTTCTAGTCCCACAGGTGCTCCTTGTGGTCTTGGGCAAGCCACTTAACCCTCCATTGCCCATGTTCCCTGTAAGCATTAGTGTATGTGTTTCATATTCCCTCATGTTAAAATGTATCCTCCAATTGTGCTGCAGCCACCTTGATTGAAGGATAAGGTGGTATACAAAACTGTCTAAATAAATAAAAATAAGTGCCTCACACACCTCTTTGATATCCAAGTTCTTGGAGTGGAGATAGCAGGGACGGGGGTAAGGTATATAGGGGAGGATACTTCCATGGAGATATATAAGGGATGGAGGGGCAGGGGTTCCTCTAGCACAGGTGACAACCTTCACAACCCAGGACTTGGTGCCATCCCAACCTCTAGCTCCTGATTCCTGTTAAGAAGTGGATCTAATGATAATTCACTTTTTACATCCTCTACAGTTTTGTCCCTATTTCTCCGTCCCTGATGAGTTATGAGTTTGGTAATTGTTGGGGGGGGGGGGGAGGGGAGGGATGTGGAAGGGAGAGGGAGGGTGGGGAGGAGAGATGGAGAGGGCGAGGGAGGGCACAGTATACTTTTTTTTTATGCTATGAAGGATGTACCATGAAAGGGCCTGTTTATGTGTTCTTCTCTGTTGAGCAAGATGGTTACTCTCACACCTATATCTTTAAATGACTGTGTACAACTACACTAGTTGCAGCCTAGTTTGTTAGGTACTCTGGAACTGTTGTGATTTCCAATGCTTACAGCTGTAATCATTCTCTATTCGATTAATACAAAATTGTTTACATACAACAAAAAAAATTAAGGGTGTAAAAAATTAAACATAGGATAACTCATATATCCCCCATGACACTCTTGAATATTGATTTTCACAGTCCAAAGAAATTCCATAGGATGCATAATTCCCAATATTTAATAATTCCCATAGCTAAAAAATTGTCCATTGTTTTCTGGAATAAAAGTAAATACTGCAATTTTGCTCATTAACTTGGTGTATGGCAGATCTCTCTACTATAAATGACCAAATGAGCTTCTTCACTTTCACACCTCAAGAGTGCTTGGATCCCAGTATTCACACTCTATGACGCCGCTTCTTCTTAGAGCTCTCTGCAGTACAGCTGTGGTCTTATTTGCAAAATGCTCAGGGATTCTGTCTGGGTATAAGACACTGTACAAATCAGCGCATAATCATAATAATCTTGTAAATGTTGGTTGAGAGGTTGCCCAAAACAATTTCTGGCCTTTATGAGCTCATGATCATATTAAACTTACACCCACAAATCTATAAAGCATTTGGAAGAAAAGCTTTTGTTTATACTGCTACAGATGGCTGGAATAAATTACTGGACTCAGTAAACAACATTTCAATCTGTCTAGTTTTAAAAATCCAGTTGGGCTTCTCTCTGAAATTACAATGTAAATGCACAATTCAATTCATTTCTGTATTTTGATGTAGGATCTTATGTATGGAGCCAAACTAATATTGGAAATAGTGCCAAGAGCTCATTTCTTTAGTGGTCTCAAGAGGTGACCTCACTGACTACGCAAAGCCTAAAAGAGAAGGGTCAAGCATCTTCCTCTATAGACTTCTGACTCATTCACATATGACTATAAAGTTACATTTTAATTTTCATCTAATAAAACTGCACTACCAAATTCTCAAAGGAACCAAATCAGATGTTGATGACTTCATTGTGTTTTTACTTTAAGAAAAAAACTAAAGAAAAGGAATGTATGATGTCACCAGCTACAGTATGCAGTAGTTTCTTCCATGATCAGAGTATGACAAAATAATTTACATTTCGGAGCTCCTATGCTTCACATATTCCATTACAATGAACCAAGCAGAACTGCAATAAAAACTCCGGGCCCAATATTCAAAGGCATTTACACGATTTACTAAACTGTAAACCGCGTAAATGCCCCAAAGCGGAATATTCAGCAGCACTGACATGGTTAATGCTGCTGAATATCCATGAGACATGCCGCTATATGCCCCGATGCTAACCTCTTAGTATCGGGGCATATTGGGGGCGTTCCAGAGGTGTTACCCTGGAATAACCGTGCAGCAGCAATATTCAGCCACTGCTTGGTTATCCCTCAGCGGCGAAAATTAGACACAGCAAAAGCTTTCACCACTGGAGCAAACTGGGCAGTGGCTGAATATTTCCGCTGCATGGTTAGTTTCCGCACCGTGTGTGGTTGTGTAGCAGCCCTGGATATTCAATGCCGGTGGCCGGATATGGCCTCGGATTGACTATCTGGGGTTAAAGTTCTGCGGCGGTGTCTATGTGCCTTAGAAGCACAGAGCCATCACAAATGAGTATCGGGCCTTCCTTGTCTTTTAAAATTGCAACTTCCTTTTTATTTTTATTTTCATTAAAGATGCAATTAAGATACAAGTGGTTTGTTACAGGAAATTAACATGATGTGTTAAACCTTATTTTAGTTTATTAGTATCATTCTAATTTAACTCTTTCTTTAGGAATAGAGGTCTGTTAGGGTGATTTGGGATCTAGTTAGGAACAGGGACTGAGTGAGTGAGTGGATGGGTGGGTGGTGTTGGGTGGAATTCTCTCATGCAGTCTTTAATATGACCTTGAGCTGATAAAAAGCAGAAATTGTTTGAGGTTGCTCTAATCAACATTTACAAGATTATTTTGATTATGCGATGGTTTGTACAGTGTTTTATAGCCAGACAGAATCCCTGAGCATTTTGCAAATAAGACCACAGCTGTACTGCAGAGAGCTCTAACAGGAAGCAGTCTCAGAGTGTGGATAATGGGATCTAAGCAGTCTTGGGGTATGAAAGTGAATAAGGACATTGGTCATTGGTAGTACAGAGATATACCATAAACCAAGGGGGTCATTTTAGAAGCCCTGTTCATGCTTTGGTTATCTGAAAATAGGTACAAAGATGTCTAAAATACAGAGATGTCTCCAAAGCCACTTTAGAAGCCGGCTCTGAGGATGTCCCCAGCATGAGGACATCCGAATATGAACAGAGGTGTGGAGGATGCATGGCCATGGCATTCCAAGGATCCTGGAGGAATGGCTAGGGTGTTTCCAAGAACCAGCATGTCTCTACCTGACCACAGAAACATCAAGGACATCTGACATCACATCTAACTTTAGACCTGCTCCGAGGCATGAACAGTGATGAACAAGCATCTGAAAAGTGCTCATTTTAGCTGAAGAACATTAAGGGTGTAGAGAAGGCCGCACTCCAACATCCCAAGAACTCAGCAAAATGTCAACGACTGTAGCAGTGGGACATGAACCCTAGCCGCCTTGTTCCTGGCCCATTCTAGCCATTCTGCTATCCTAGATGTACAGGTAGAGGTTCTGTAATACCATTATGGGGATATCTAGGTAAACGCCCCACAGATATCCATATCTGGCACATCCAGATTTGTGCAATCACGTCTGCACCTGGATGTGCCTGCATTTTTTTCAGACTTTCTGGCTAAGACATCCTAGATTGCACTTGGACAGTTCTTCTAAAATTCCCCTAAAATTAATAAGCAACATTGCAGCCTTTACTTTTTATTCAAAAAAGAAAATGGATGATTCTTTATGCACTTATTAAATATTGGGAATTATGCACCTTATGGGATTTCTTATATTGGAGATATATACATTTTGTCATTTTAATATTTTTGTTATAAAGGTTTATAAGATTTTACATCATGCTCTGTAGCCTTGATTGCTAGGAGAACAATATAGAAGGAATACATAAAATAAAAAAAGAAATAGCCTTCTTCTTGCATAGTTTTATAACGAAGGCAAGTCATAAAACTGCTGCTAAAACTCTCAGGCAATATCTAGCCTGCTAAGGTCTTATCTCACCAAGAAGTCAGCTATTGGTCCATGCTGTCTAGTTGAGTATCAAAATGATGAGTGTGAGTAGTCACTGATCTCCCTTCTCCTGGGTTTTTCCCACTCTGTATTGTCTTGGTATGATCTGATCTGTGCATATTTTAGTGCCCTCTTTTCACAGCTCTGGGTGGGACTGATAGAGGGTGCCTAGCAAAAAGTGGCACCTAATTGGCTGAGATGACACAAGAGAATTACTTGCTACGTCAATGATGCAACTGTCAAATGCATAGTAGTTGTATGTTGATATGACTGACTGTCTTATCTCAGTTCTTCTATGGTGTTCATGATCTTTGCTGTTTACCTAAGTCCTACAGACTCATAACCATACATGGGACCTCTTGCCAAACTGTTCCCTACCCTCACTATTCAAAGTCAAAGCTTTCTTCATGGTTTCTTCTGAACCTAAGATGTGTCATACTAGGTCAACCAAAGGTCCATCAAGGCCAGTATCTTGCTTCAAACAATGGCCAATACAATTGGCAAATATCCAGTAGGATATCAAGGAGTAGAATCATTCCTTACTTCTCAAACTTAGAGATAAGCATTGCTATCCTAACCATTGTGATCACATCTTCTGGCAACACATTCCTCAGTTTAATTGTAATCTGAGTAAAATAATAGTTTTCCCAATTTGTACTAGGTTTGTGGACTCTTTACTAGTCTTAGTACTATTTGAAAGGATAAATAACCATTCTTTATTTATCCATTCCATCCTACTCATGATTTTATAGACCTCTATCATTTCTTATTTCTGCTATCTCTTCGCTAAGCTAAAGATCCCTAATCTATTTAGTCTCTCTCTTCATAGGGGTGATGTTCTATCCTCTTTATCATGTTGGAGGCCCTTCTCTGTACCTTTTCTAAATCTGTGATATCACTTTTGAGATGGAGTCACCAGAACTGTACAGAGTAATCAAGATGTGGTCATATCATGGATCGATACAGAAGTATTGTGATATTTTCCATTTTTTTTATTTCTATCCTTTCCAAATATTTCTTATATTCTATTTTCTTTGTTTAAAATGGCCGTGCACTGAACTGAGATTTCAGTATATTGTCACAATGACTGTTTTACTTAAAACAAGCTCTATGGTACCTAAAACAAGCTCTAAAAGCCAGTCAGGGCACTGTGTAGCAAGCTAGCTTTTACTTAGGGGCATGTTTACTAAACTGCGGTAATGTCATTCGTGTTAGGTTCTGCAGTAAAGGTACAGATGCCCATATAAAGGCGTGGGCAGGCATCATTATGGCAAGCCATGTCAGGTAACACGCGTTATAAGGCACGTTACAAGGTATGTGCCTTGAACTGTGCCTAATAAGGTGCCTTGTAACGTGCCCAATAAAGTGCCTTGTAACGTGCCCCAATAAGGTGCCTTGTAACATGCCTTGTACTGTGCCTAATTAGGAGCCTTATAACACCTTATAAGGATTGCTGGCAACTGTGGTGAGGGTACTATGGGCTGGCAGCACCGATCTGCAAAGATATGACTGTCACAGGCAAGCAAAATATCTGCCTTGGACAGGAGGGAACAATGAGGAATCAAACCCATGACCTCCACCTAGAATGTCAATGTACTAACCAGTAGGCTATACCTCTATGGCCTGTTGCACAGCAATGGCTGGGTACAGAAGGACTGCAGGGCACTGCACAAACTGTCTGCTCTGTGTGCCAGGATAGGGTAACCCCACCAGCACCCATGATGCATTGCACATGCAGAACAGCAGCCTACATCTGACCACCAAATGGGGTCTGCACCTCTCCGGTACTGACAGTGTGTGATACTGGCACAAAGTAGCTACAGACCATGCCATTGTGCAGGTTCCGTGTTCACCCTGAGGGATAGGATGGGCGCCCAGCACTAGGTCCACAGTACATGTGGTGCTAGAGATAGGTCCTGCTGCACATCCCCAGCACTGCCAGTATGTGACAGGTATTCCCAGCAGTGCAACCGAAGGTACATCTGTTCCAGCTGTGTTCTGCAGTCACATGTGGCCCTGTGGGACCGGACACCACCTAGATTAGTGCGTATGCGGTGTTAAGGTCTAACTGCCATGGGTACTTGTTATCACAGCAGTGGGGTCTCTAGAGGGCTATGGCACTGTCACTATGGGTCTAAGTGGTATGTGCTATATACTATATACCCCAAGGGGCCTCAATCACCCCTGTTGTAGATGAGGGTGTGGTGGGACAGGTGCTTGCACCCTGCAGAATGTCTGCAGTACCAGCAACCACAGTCCTGCTGGCGGATGACAGCCCTCCACTGCTGCTGGGCCCGTACCATACCTGTGACCATTGCAGACCAGCAGTGATGCTTGGGGTAGGCAGGGGAAGGTTCAACTGCCCCATGCCACCGTCTGCCATTCATCAACAGACAGCACAGTCAGACTGCACCTGCAGCATCCTACGAGGTGTTCCCACCAGGCACAGGCGAACTGCAGACAGCCCACTAACCAGTCCATAGTGCATGCTCACAGGGGAACCCTGTGCACCCAGAGATGGCATGCACAGCACAGACACCAAGCAGGTATATCCGTGATTGGGCCCCAAAACTGGGAACACACAGGTATTACTGGTATCACTGGTCACTGCTCAGTCAGAGTGAGAGAGTGACCCCCCCCCCAAGCGTGACATGCTGTGGTCACCCTGTCCATGCAGGTGGTGGTCGAGCACTACAGTGTCCCAGCCATTGCCCTCCACCCTGTGCAGATGCATCTTGGCCAATCCGCCCTGTCTGGGCCATACCCACAATACCTTGTTCCTCATTATGCACATTTGCAGGCTAACGCTAGAAGCAGTGTGAGCAATGTGGGCTCAGTGAGGTGTTGGCAGACACAAAACAATGGAAAGACATACGCACACTCCCACACCTATCTCAGCATTGTGCAGAGATGGAGGTGATTGACAACCCTACCCGCTGCACTGGTCCTGATCACAGTGCCGACATTGCTAATCTGTGCAGGGGGTAGTAGTAGTGCTCTGGTGATAACTGCAGCTCTGTGCTGGGGCCAACAGCCTGACACTCCATGAAGCTGTGGATAGTGGAGCCCTTGTGAGTGTGTGTCCATACCCCTGTGCACCACTGCATTGGGGTTTGCCCATGTTGTTGTTGGGGCTGCATTGTGGGCTTAAACTATGAGGAGATGCTCTGCAGGATCCACAGATGGGACCTGAACCTCTGACCCTCTGCTCTTGGACATGCTGGCTGAGTGTACTGCACCACACTGTTGCCACAGCAGCATAGTGGTCCCTGGGGCTACCCTTATGTTCCTCAGCCAGACCTCTTCTGTTGCACTGCACACCACGTACTGATACAGGGCATGGCCTAGGTCCACTGCAGGCGGGTGCCACTGCTCCCTCCAGCACAATCACCCACCCCCTCTGCCATGCCACCATGACCATATGCTGTCGGTGCCGGTGGTGCGCCATCCCAGGCCATCCAGGGGGCAGGTAGGTGGCTGCCTAAGGTGGGGGTGCCTACATAGATGTCCACACTTCCCCAGGCACCACCTGTCAATGTTATGCGCCCCTTGTGGTGACTGCTGGGTAATGTCTCCTGGATGTGACACTGTGGGCCACAGACTCATGGGCATGTCTGACCCTGGTCAGCTGCTGTCTTGCTGGTTTCCATTTTCTGCATTCCTATGTGCCACCTCGGCAACCGCCTAGTCCACCCTGTGCCCCAGTAGCCCCCACTGCATGTTCCGCCTGTAGCCCCCATGCCCCATTTACGCCATCACCATAGTGGCCTTTCATACCAGGGCACTATGCTGTTTCTGCAAATGGAGCACCACTATCATCTTTCTTGGGCTCCCTGCCTATGCTGTATATTGCTGATACTGAAATGGTTTCTCTCTCTTGCAAATGTGTGCTAACACCAGGTTTTCAGTTGCGTTAGGATTCAGCCCTTAATTTCTCCGTGTTAGTGTGGAAGGGGCCTCTCCCCGCCCATTGACTCCTTCTGTCTGCCCTCTTTCCACCCTCTGCGGGACTTACTGCGGCCGGGAACGTTAAGGCATGTTACCTTTACGTTACGTTAACGCGCCTTAACATTACATAACACGCCTTAATGTAGCCGCTGCTACGTTACCGCAGTTTAGTAAACACGCCCCTTAGTGTTTCTTTCTCTCCCACCTAGCCCATGTATAATCTTAGATTTATAGTCTCTTAAACCTATTAAAAGGGAAAGAGGTGATCAAATTCACTTTTAGGTTTGGTCAATGTTCCCTCTAATTTTCTGTAGGCTGTGTGCGCATAAAATATCAGCTGTGCTGCTTTTGAAGGAAGGTTAAATTTTTGTGCGCCACATAACGATGCTCGGAGTTATATACTTTTTAAAATTTGACTACACATAAGAATAAAGTATGTACACCACATTGATTTTAATCAAATTAAATGAAAATAGACGATTACTAAATGAAGTGGAAAATTTCTAGTAATTACAATCACAACTTTTAAATTTTAAGATGTCTGTGTTGTTTTCTATCAGAATCAGAACAATAATTTTGTGCGCTCTGTTGTAAAGTATGTGCGCTCGCTCGGCGAGGTGTGTGCGCGCGCACACATGCACAGCTTAGAGCTGGGGTCACCAACCTCCAGAGGGCCGCGGGCCGCACAGCCGACTACCAGGAGCCTCGCGGGCCGCACCCCCCTTCTCCCCGCCCCCGCGAAAAAAAACAACAAACCCAAAATTATGAAAACAATGGCTGATCACCTTTATTGAATTTAATGAGATGGCTGATGATTCATGCTAGCAGACAAATGCTTAAAGTCCGGCTTCACAGATGACGATGACACTGACAGGAGAAGGGACGCTTACAGGTGGTCGTCGGTGAGCTGCGAGCGCGTGGATACAATGGCGGGAATCCTTGGCGGGCCGCACATAATGTTAACCGGGGTAGAGCCTCGCGGGCCGCACGAATGCGGCCCACGGGCCGCAGGTTGGTGACCCCTGGCTTAGAGGGAACAGTGGGTTTGGTTGGGTATCCTCATCAGGAATAGATTCATTAATCAAGGCCCTAAAAGAGGGGAAGGCAATGGCAGTGCGGGTGTACTACCATTTGCCTGGCTTGAATGAACAAACGGATAATGAATAAAAAAAAAAATCATGAAAATTAACAAAAGTTCTGACACAGTAATGGGTGATTTCAATTAGATGCAAGGCATCGATAAGGTAGACAAATAGATAATTTGAAAAAAAGCTTGCCATGGAAGCAAAGACACACAATAAAAACTTTTTCAAGTACATCCATAGCAAAACAACTGTGAGAGAATCAGTTGGACCATTAGACAATAAAGGGGTAAAAGGAGCACTAAGGGAGGACAAGGCTCTTATGGAGAGACTGAATGAATGCTTTTTTTCGGTCTTTACTGAAGACGATTTAGGGAAGTTATTCATGCCTGAAATGATATTTAAAGGTGATATATCAGAAGAACTGACACAATTTTTGATAAACCGGGATGATGTATTAGAACTATTTGATAATCTAAAGAGTAGCAAATCACCTGGACTGGATGATATACATCTGAGGGTGCTGAAATATGTGAATGCATACCTAATATTTTAATGAGTCATTATAATATCCTTGGTTTTATTCTCTATTCCTTTCCTTATGATTCATAGCATTCTATATGCTTTCTCGGCCGTGGCTGCACACTGGGCAGAGGATTTTAACATATTACCCATGATAATGCCTGGACCTAGAGGTGGAGGCAGCTCAGATGTCCCCAGTCACCTGAGCTGCCTCCACCTCTGGAGCTACTTCCAAAGGGCTTGTAGAATGATGCCCGACACTGGTGACAGGGTTCTCAAAATAGTTTGAACTATCATTAAAATCATCTGTAGTACCTGAAGACTAGAGAATGGCCAATATAATGCCAATTTTCAAAAAGGGTTGCAGGGGTGATCCGGGAAAACAACAGATTGGTGAGCCTGACATCAGTACCAGGCAAAATGGTATCCACTATAAAGAATAAAATTACGGAACATGTAGAAAATCATAGCTTAATGGGAGAAAGCCAACATGGATTTAGACTAGGAAGGTCTTGTCTTACTAATTTAAACATAGAAACATGATGGCAGAAAAAGATCACATGGCCTATCGAGTCTGCCCTTCCATATCACCCACTACAGGAGTCCCCTTTTTTCCTTTAGACAGCCTCTGTGTTTGTCCCATGCTTTTATTGAATTTAGATACTATCCTCATCTCTACTACCTCCACTGGGAAACTGTTCCACGCATCTACTACTCTTTCCGTAAAGACATATTTCCACATATTACTCCTGAATCTATCCCCTTTCATCCTCATCCTATGTCCCCTCATAGCAGAGTTTTCATTCAATCGAAAGAGGCTCTCTTATTGTGCATTTATGCCACAGATGTATTTAAATGTCTCAATCATATCTCCTCTATCCCACCTTTCCTCTAAAGTATACATATTAAGGCCCTTAAGTCTGTCGTCATATGCTTTATAATGAAGACCATTAACCATTTCAGTAGCCACCCTCTGCACTGACTCCAACTTGTTTATATACGAAGGTGTAGTCTCCAGAATTGCACACAATACTCCAAATGAGGTCACACCAAAGACTTATACAGAGGCACTATCATCACCTTTCTTCTGCTGGCCATTTCTCTTCCTATGCACCCAAGCATCCTTCTAGCTTTTGCCATTGCCTTTTCTACCTGTTTAGCTACTTTGAGATTGTCAGACATAATCACGTCTAGGTCCCGTTCTTCTTTCGTGGACAGAAGTACATCACCCCCGATACTGTACCACTCCCTTGGATTGTTGCAGCCCAAATGCATGGCCCTACATTCGTTAGCATTAAGTCTCAACTGCCAAATTCTAGACCATTCTTCAAGCTTAGCTAGATCCTCCTCATGTTATCTATACCTTCTTGGGTGTCTACTCTTTTGCAGATTTTAGTATCACCCGCAAAGAGACAAACCTTACACGACAGCCCTTCCGCTATATCACTAACAAAGATGTTAAAAAGAATCGGACCAAGGACAGATCCCTGCGGCACTCCACTGGTAACCTCCTTCTCCTCAGTGTGAACTCCATTTACCTATACCCTTTGTCACCAACCAGTTTCTAACCCAAGCAGTAAGGGTGCTTAGTTTGTTCATAAGTCGCCTGTGCGGAACAGTATCAAAAGCTTTACTGAAATCTCAATGCACCACATCTAGTGCTCTCCCTCGGTCCAACTCCCTGGTCACCCAGACAAAGAAATCAATAAGATTTGTCTGACAAGACCTGCCCATCATGAATCCATGCTGGCTCAGATTTGAAATCCGTTGGACTCCAGAAATCTCACTATTTTCTCTTTCAGCAGAAAATAGTGAGATTTCTGGAGTTCAATGTTTTTGAAGGTGTAAATAAACAGATAGATAAAAGTGAACCAGTTGATATAGTGTATCTGGATTTTCAGAAAGCCTTTAGCAAGGTTCCTCATGAGAGACTCTTGCAGAAATTAAAAAGTCACTGGATAGGAGGCAGTTTACTATTGTAGATTAGGAACTGGTTAAAAGACAGAAAGCAGAGAGTAGAGCTAAATGGCCAATTTAATGTGGACAAGTGCAAAGTTTTTCACTTAGGGAAAAACAACCCAAACTACGGTTACACAATAAAAGGTTCCACATTAGGAACCACCACCCAGGAAAAGGATCTAGGCATCACCATGTATAATATATTGAAATCCTCTGCCCAGTGTGCAGTCACACCTAAGAAAGCATATAGAATGCTATGAATCATAAGGAAAGGAATGGAGAATAAAACCAAAGATATTATAATGACTCTGTATCATCAGAATTAGAAAGGTTACAGAGAATAGCCATTAAAATGGTAAAGTGGATGGAAGGATACCCCTATGAGGAAAGGCTTAAAAGGCTAGGGCTCTTCAACTTGGGGGGAAAAAAAACCGGCTGAGGAGAGATATTATAGAGATCTATAAACTAATGAATGGAATGGAGTGGAATGGGTAAACGTAGATCGGTTCTTTACTCCTTCAAAAAGTATGAGAACTAGGGGACATGCAATGAAGCTACAATGTAACCCATTTAAGAGTAATAGGAGAACATATTTTTTCACCAAATGCATAATCAAAATCTGGAATTCATTAACAGAGGATGTGGTAAAAACTGTTAGTGTAGCTGGGTTTAAAAAAGGTTTGGACAAGTTCCTGGAGGAAAAGTTCACAAATCATTATTAAGGAAAACCAGGGAAATCCACTGCTTACCTTAGGATAAGCATTGTGGAATCTGTGTACTTGTTTGGGAACCTGCCAGGTATTTGTGACCTGGATTGGCCACTGTTGGAAAGAGGATACTGTACTTGATGGACCTTGGTCTGACCCAGTATGACATTTCTTATGACTGTATCAATCCTGCGTAATAAGTACTAATATGGAACTCAGCATCACAGATCTCTATTTAGGATTATGTTTCCCTATATCCATCAATTTGCACTTGTGCACATTAAATTTAATTTGACATTTAGACACCCATTCACGCAAGGTCTTCCTGCAACTCCTCATGCTGAACTTATGATTTAACAACTTTAAATCGTACGTACTCTGCAAATTCAAGCATCTCAGTCTTGTTTCCTTTTCCAGATCTGGTATACTGTAAGAATGTTAAAACACTGTAGTCTTAGGGCTTATCTCACTGCTATCTAAAAAGCACTTTGTTTTATTCAATTCATCAGCTTATACGCAATTGACCAGCTCTCATAATGAAGAAATATAAAGTAAAAAAAGGAGACTACAAAAAGGACTTGGTACCTACTTTGATGTGATCTCTGATGATTCTTTTGTCACACTTGGTGCCCAGGATGAGGCTTCTGGAACAGGCATGGAGGATTTGGAAGGATGGCCTGCAGGAGTGGTCATAGAGGCCTCTCTGAGTTCTGAAAGGTTGTCCACCTCACAGTAGCTGTGTTTTCCTCCAACTCCACAACTTTGTTGCTAATTGCAGATAGATTTGGAGGAAATGCTAGTACTTCTGGCCAGCACTTTGTAACTGAAGGAGAGTCCTGGAGTTTTGAAGATGAGTGGTGGAGAGATCCAAACATCATTGTTGAGCAACTTGGCACAGCTGGTGTGAAATCCTGAGATATGGCAGCTGGAGGAAGAGGGGACTATAGATCCACAGTTGGAGGGATGGGTGTGCTCAAGTCTTCTTGGTTAATCTGTCATGTCAGTATTTAAACTCTATGGTCAGGATCCTTTATGCCAGTTGTGGCATTTAAATAAAATAAATATCTTGGGTGGAGTGCCTCTCTCTGGTAAGCTCTGGTAGTGTCCCCAGTCACCTGAGCTGCCTCCGTCTCTGGAATTGCTTCCAAAGGGCTTGTGGGATGATGCCAGACACTGGCGACAGGGCTCTCAAAGTTCTTCATATTTCAGAATTGAACATTTTAAGCAATCCGTTTGCTGTGATTTAACCATCTTGCCATCTACAGGCTACCATCATTGCCAAGGTTCATGACAAACAGTTGTAACCCTATAAACCCAGTCCCATTCCTGACTCCAGTCAGGCAGAACTCTGACTGCTTACCAGACAGTAAATTCATTCATTTTTCAAATGTTTCAGTAAGCAACACAGGCATAGCTAGTGCAACAATCCCCTCCAGGTTTGTTTTTCAACGCATCCCAGTCTGGTCCTTTCTTATTCCAGCAGACACTGAAAGTATTACTGGTCTGACAATCCAGCACAGGTTTTCCTTTCAGCTCCCATTTCAGCATTATCTTTCAAGCAGGGCTGAACCCTTTCCCCACTTGATTTCAGAGCCAAGGCTTGTTATGCCCATAGTTCTCAGCACATCCACAGTAACCACACGACTGCTAGCCACTCACAATCATCTAGTGAGACTACTAAACTTCCACCATCATGCCTTTCATGGCTAGAATAGACAGAAACTTAAACAGCACACAGACCTGCAGTCTCTAACCTGCATATCTTTTCTCTGGATGTGTACACAAACCTCTTTGGTAGGACTGGGGAGAAACCTCTTCCTACTTGGCAATAGCCACATCTTAAGAAACAACCACAGTCACTTGTAATTTGGAGTCATTACTCTTAATGAGCACACTTGCCTTTGTTCCAGTTCCACCTACCAGATGACTCTCCCTAACCTTGCCCCAAGGCCTCATGGGAGATGTAGTCCCCCCTGGTAGAAGATTTGCTCAGAACCCCCTTAAACAGTTTCCCTCCTCTTAAAGGGTATCTATCAGGTTCTGTCTCCTCCTTTCAGGTTGCTTTTTTGCTACAATGCAACCCACAGAATAGTAGAAGCTAGCCAGGTAAAGTCTTTTACCTGGATGCAGTTCAATATTTAGTCAGCAATATGCATAATTATTGGATACAGTTACAGTTTTAAGGAACTTTATATACCGCCTATAGCGAGGCAACTATCTTTTTACTCTCCTAAATTTATCTGGATGGTTACTAGGTATGCACATGCAGAAAAAAGTAATTTGCTTAGTTCCCTGTGTCATTTGCTTTTTGTTTGTTTGTTTGTTTGTTTTGTTTTGCTTCATTTTGGTTTTATAAATTTTAATTTCAGGGCAATTTTGTTAATTAAGAAACGGCTATGGCTGCTTCCTGAAAGCCTCCAGTGGAAAGGTTACTGGAGGCTTTCAGAAAAATAAAAAAAAAACATATTTTGTGGAAGGTTTTCTACTTTTCTTAAGAGCTTTTATGGATTGGCCTCACATTAGTGACCTTTGAGTTAGAAAGCAGTGGTTTTTCAAAACAAGCGGTTTCATCATCTATAAGGCTCTTTTTAGCCACCCTGCTCTTAACTGTCTTGTATTTCTGGTGATCCTTGTTCCAGTTTTCTGATTGCCCCAGAACTTGATTGTTCTTGAGCTTGGTGAAAAACTTTTACTGCAATTTTTTTTGTCTTGTGAATCTATTGACTCCGTCTCTAGAGGTTTACTCCGAAATTCAGGGAAGCCATGTCTAAGTATACTATTGCAGTTGTCAAAAGCGAGCCTTCTTATCACCAAGCCTAGACCCAGCCCAGAGCCTTGCTTGGCCTTCTGGGATATGTAGTTAAATAAGCAGTTGTGGCACCGAGGTAAGGCTTCAAAAAGGTTTTATTTCCCCTTCCAAGAGGTTTCTTTTGGGTGAGTCAAACCAAACATAAACAGCTCCACTTGGGCAAAAACAAAGCAAGAACAGGAACAAAAATTGCTTACTTTCAGCTTTTAAACAAGTAAATAAAAAGTACTCAAAAACGGCTCTCTTCAGCAAACAAAGGCATTTTCTTTGTGGCTTTCAAGCTTTGGCAATTCTACTCACTTATCTTAGAGACAACACGTTATCTGAGACAGAGAGCGTACAGTCCATGTAATCACTGCTTACATTATCCCCCTGTAGCTCATATTGCATCTCTTCAGGCTCTTCTCTTAAGAAGTCATCTCTTGCAGCATGTGAAACGTTGCTAAACAGTCTCCCCTTGCTCTGCAGGAAGTCGCTTTTCCTCTGGGTAAGAATGTTAGCTAAGTTGCTACCGTATTCCTTGGAGTGTCTTTCTTGGGAGCTTCTTAAATGTGGAGGGAGATAGAGAGAATTCTTAGTTTCCCTTTTCCCTCTACTAGAAACATTAGGGTTGGGCTTGAACAGTCTCTGCCTCAAGCTATGCTCAGTTGCTATCGACGCTGGAATAAAATCACGTAAAAACTTCTCCTGGCTTCTGCCTTAAAAACCTCTTCCAGATACAGGCTTATGCTCAGGTATAAAAGCTTTACTGTTTTTCTGCCAGTTGTTTGTATAAAAACTTTCCTCTGGCTTCCTCCAGCTAACTTCACCATTAAATGTTTGGTTACCTTTTTGATAGCATTTGTTGGGCTTTGACGCTTTCAGAGTTCTGCTCTCAGCTCCCTTCCAATTAGAATTTCTCCGTTTATATCTCTGGCTTCCAGCCACACAGCTGCCTGCTCCCGTACTCCAACAGGGTTCTAATTCACTCCTGCTGTGTCCTGCGTGTGTTTTCTCTCTCTCACCTCCACTCTCACTCTCACTTTCACTCCTGCTCCCACGCTCACTCCATCTGTTGCTTGGACTCTCAAGCTGGCTCCGTCGCTCTCTTGCACACGCTGGCTCTCTCCAGCCCCACGTTGGCTCTGTCTAACCCCACGTGCAGTGAGCTTTTCTATGTGCATGTCAGCTCCACCCACACCCAGCTGGCTTCCATTAGCTCCTAATTCCTTAGCCTTTCTGTTGTTTGGGCGTGTTTCCTTTACACGTGAGCTGCTTTGTTTAGGTTGCCTATGGCAACATCCTACCCTGTGTTCCTCTGAACTGTCATGATCAGTCCTACTTCCTGCATTTCTGCTGGTTTTCAAGGGCTCTATAAAAACTGCCCCGTGACAGATTCCCCCCCTTAAAATATTACGGGCTGCCGCAACACCTGGCAGACAGCACGTAATCCACTTCTGGGTACTACTGTGCCACTCCTTATAGACTAAATTGGCAGTGGCTGACCTTTCCTTCCAAGGCTTGAGTACGTTAAGGTGGTACACCTGCCTACGTCCTCTCTCATTCTCAATGAGGTAGGAAACAGGTCCAACCCTTTTGACTACTGTATTCGGCTCTTTCCAGTGGGATTCGAATTTGGGACCTGGGTCCGCTACTTGGACCATAACTTTATCCCCTTCTGCCAATTGCCTGGGCTTTGTGCCCCTGTCGTAGTATTTTTTCTGACGTAGCTGACTACTCTTCAAATTCTCCACTGAGGCTTTGGACGTTTTCTCCAAACACGTCCTCAAGTCTTTTAAAAATTGAGGTACCCCTACCTCTGGTATCTCGGGCTCTACCCATTCCTCCTGTAATATGTCCAAAATACCCCTTGGGGCCCTACCAAATAGGAGTTCAAATGGGGACGCCCCCAAGGATGCCTGAATTCACTCCCTGCATGCATACATAACACATGGGAGTAAAGTGTCCCATTCTTGCATTTCCCCTTTCCGTAAACCCCTCCTTAACAGGTGTTTTATTGACTGGTTCATGTGCTCTACCAGCCCGTTCGACTGGGGGTGGTACGCCGCAGTCTTAATATGGCATATGCCAAATGCCTCCCAAACTCTAGCTAAATACCTGGATGTAAAGTTGCTCCCCTGATCAGACAATATTTCTTGGGGAAACCCCACTTCACAAAATAGCTTAACTAGTTCTTGTGCTATTATCTTGGCGGATGTGTTCCTAAGGGGAATAGCCCACGGGAACCATGTGGCATGGTCCACGACCACTAAGATATACTGAAAGCCTCGTGGTGTTCTAATTAAAGGACCCACAATGTCCATCCCCATGCGCCGGATTGGCACCGATATGGTGGGCAAAGGTACCATGGGTACAGCCTTTGGTCTCGCCACTGAGACCCTCTGGCAGGTGGGACATGACTCACAGTATTGCTTGGTCTCCTTATACACTCCTGGCCAGTAGAATCGCGCAAGTATTTGGTCAAGTGTTCCTTGAACACCTTTATGGCTACCTATCGGGTGGTCATGTGCCAGGCGTAAAACAATGGACCTAAAAGTCACTGGCACCACCAGTTGCTTTCGCACCACATCTGTATAGGGATCTATACTTTCCCTATAGAGAATGTCTCCATCTAATAGGAATCGGGGAAGTACATGCCTATCCTCTTGGACCCATTCAAATGCTCTTTTGAGCGACTGGTCTGCCCTCTGTTCCATAGGAAATTAAGGGAATTTTTGCACTAGGGCTGCGGGCACCCACGGTAACCCTTCTCCTGCCTCTAGTTCCGCCCTCCCCCGGGTTCTCTTATATCTCTCCTGGCGCTTCATGGCCTTTGTCTTTTTATCTGCCTTAGCTGGAGCTTGAATTAGCTCATCATGGTTAGGAAGTATATTTTCCTCATTATCTTCTACCTCCTCCTCAGGGAATACTTCAGCCTCCTCCCTCTCAGGCTCCTCTGTTCTCTCTACAGAAGGTTCTCTGTCCTTTGAGGTTCCGGCCTGTGACCGGGTTGAGACTAGGCTCGTCCTAGTGTCTAAACCCTCTCTCAATCCTCCCCTAAATGGAGGCCAATCTCACCCAAGGATAAGCTCTTGTGACAGTTTAGGGACCACTGCCACTTGTATTTCCTTCTCTATTCCCATACCTCTTACATGTATTTGTATAGGGGATAGTGGGAGTGTGTGCCATGCACGCATTTTATTCGTACCTTGTTTCCTACTCGATTTGGAGCTGATGAGCGAGGCGGATCCATGGCCTCCCAAAACTCCTGAGAGACCATGCTTTGCTTTGCTCCCGAATCGAGTAATGCCAACGCATCTACTCCATTTACCATAACCTGTAGAAAGAGGCCTTTCGGGACTGGTTTTCCTGCTTCAGAGATTAGGACTGTACGCTCCTTACAATCTCGCTGGAAGTGACCTGTCCTTCCACAGCCATAACATTTTCCTTTAACAGGATATGAAACATCATTGTTAGCACCATCATATTTATATACATTAGACATTTTTGCTCTATCAGACTGTCTCACGCTACCAGGATTTACCATATCAGCCACCTTTAAAATCCCAATACCTGAGGTATCAGCCCTTTTGGCCTCATAAAATCTATCGGCTGTATTGGCTGCCTCCTCCGTGCTGTGGCAATCCTGTAGGGTGAGATATGTCCTCAATTCTGGGGACACTGCTTGTAAAAATTGCTCCAACACTATTTCATCCGAAATGGACTCCAGTGACCTTCTCTCTGGGGTAAGCCATTTATATGCCAAACTCTTGAGCCTCTGGTATAGAGCTCTAGGAGTTTCCTTAGGGTTAATCTTTGCTTCCCTGAACATACGTTTATAGTGCCTCGGGGTAAGACCTAACCTGTCTTTCACCGCTTTCTTTATTTCTACATAATCTGCGGCGAGACTAGCCGGCATAGCCTTAAATGCGGATAGAGCCTCCCCTGTAAGTGTCATGGTGAACCTAATCGCCCATTGCTCTATCGGCCATTTAAGGGTCTCCGCTATTCTCTCGAAAGCATCGATATAGTCATCTAAATTGTCTTGTTGTGTCAACTGTCCTAACGAAAATACATTGCAACTGTCCATTCCTGCTTGCGGAAACATATGGAAACCTGTTCCTCCTGTTGTCTGTGACTTCTTCAAGAGGGCTTCCATAGTCTCTAACAGAGGCCGTTGTTGCTCATTCAGTATCTCTGCTTGGTGTGTCTGGAGTTGGTGGACAAGCTCCGCCTGCTTATCCCATTGCGTCTGCATCCACATCATCACGTCACGTGGCTCCATGTCTCCTCTGGAGTCTGCTGCACCTGTAGATAAAAGAAAAAGAAAGACCCACCAAGTGCGGTACTTTTCTTTTAAAATCCCCCACTGTGAGCAACAGTACCCCTTTCTCACTGTTATCCTATCCTTTCACCCAGGCTACTTTTACCTCAGGTTTCAGGTAGATCTCAGCATGTGAGAAAGGTCTTTTCCACCTCCCTGGCCGACCTGCCAGCGAAAGCTCTGCTCACCAGTGCTCTTTGGTACCATCAGTCTTCCAGATATCTTCTTATTTACTTTGCCTTCCTTTTCTTCTTCAAAAATCACTCCCCCCCAAAAAAATCCTCAATTCTACGCCATCTGTCAAAAGCGAGCCTTCTTATCACCAAGCCTAGACCCAGCCCAGAGCCTTGCTTGGCCTTCTGGGATATGTAGTTAAATAAGCAGTTGTGGCACCGAGGTAAGGCTTCAAAAAGGTTTTATTTCCCCTTCCAAGAGGTTTCTTTTGGGTGAGTCAAACCAAACATAAACAGCTCCACTCGAGCAAAAACAAAGCAAGAACAGGAACAAAAATTGCTTACTTTCAGCTTTTAAACAAGTAAATGAAAAGTACTCAAAAACGGCTCTCTTCAGCAAACAAAGGCATTTTCTTTGTGGCTTTCAAACTTTGGCAATTCTACTCACTTATCTTAGAGACAACACGTTATCTGAGACAGAGAGCGTACAGTCCATGTAATCACTGCTTACATTATCCCCCTGTAGCTCATATTGCATCTCTTCAGGCTCTTCTCTTAAGAAGTCATCTCTTGCAGCATGTGAAACATTGCTAAACAGTCTCCCCTTGCTCTGCAGGAAGTCTCTTTCCCTCTGGGTAAGAATGTTAGCTAAGCTGCTACCGTATTCCTTGGAGTGTCTTTCTTGGGAGCTTCTTAAATGTGGAGGGAGATAGAGAGAATTCTTAGTTTCTCTTTTCCCTCTACTAGAAACATTAGGGTTGGGCTTGAACAGTCTCTGCCTCAAGCTATGCTCAGTTGCTATCGACGCTGGAATAAAATCACGTAAAAACTTCTCCTGGCTTCTGCCTTTAAAACCTCTTCCAGATACAGGCTTATGCTCAGGTATAAAAGCTTTACTGTTTTTCTGCCAGTTGTTTGTATAAAAACTTTCCTCTGGCTTCCTCCAGCTAACTTCACCAATAAATGTTTGGTTACCTTTTTGATAGCATTTGTTGGGCTTTGACGCTTTCAGAGTTCTGCTCTCAGCTCCCTTCCAATTAGAATTTCTCCGTTTATATCTCTGGCTTCCAGCCACACAGCTGCCTGCTCCCGTGCTCCAACCGGGTTCTAATTCACTCCTGCTGTGTCCTGCGTGTGTTTTCTCTCTCTCTCTCACCTCCACTCTCACTCTCACTTTCACTCCTGCTCCCACGCTCACTCCATCTGTTGCTTGGACTCTCAAGCTGGCTCCGTCTCTCTCTAGCCCCACGTTGGCTCTCTTGCACACGCTGGCTCTCTCCAGCCCCACGTTGGCTCTGTCTAACCCCACGTGCAGTGAGCTTTTCTATGTGCGTGTGAGCTCCACCCACACCCAGCTGGCTTCCATTAGCTCCTAATTCCTTAGCCTTTCTGTTGTTTGGGCGTGTTTCCTTTACACGTGAGCTGCTTTGTTTAGGTTGCCTATGGCAACATCCTACCCTGTGTTCCTCTGAACTGTCATGATCAGTCCTACTTCCTGCATTTCTGCTGGTTTTCAAGGGCTCTATAAAAGCTGCCCCGTGACACAGTTCACTACTTGGACGACCAAGATCTGGATTAGGCTTGGCAAATATCTCTTTCTTTCTTACCCTTCTCCTGACAAAGCTCCACAAAAACTTCTTGGAGACAGCCTAACATTTGCAAGGACATCTTTGACAGCTTCCATTTTGTTTAACTAAAAGTCAATGTCAGATCATTTTATATTGTATGTCCAACTGTTTGGTTTTTTCTGAACTTTTGAAACTTCTATTGAATTTCCATTGAACAGGCCTTTTAACCATTTCTCACCTCTTACCTAGATATATACAGGGTGGCCCCAAAAAAGTGAGAACATCTCGTAAATTAAAAGCCTAAATAGTTTACTTATTTACCTTTTTTAGCTATATAACGTCTTTATTTCGACAATTTCCTGTCGCCATCTTTTTTTTTTTAATTTGTCAATCGTTTACATCTGTCTTTTTGAATTTTTAAATAACTTATATGCTACGAGATGTTCTCACTTTTTTTAGGCCACCCTGTATATAGTTTAAAGTCAATAGGAATCTTTTGAGCCCAGTTTTGAATTTGTATTTGAGCTTAGTTTAGTTGTTAGTGATATCTATATCCATATAGATAGATATATAGATATACATATAGTAGTACAGTAGGGGCCTCTGAGCTATTCAAAGGGTTTATCTGATTAAATTAGCAGCTAGCTGGAAAAACCCTGGTGTTTTAAGTTATGACTCTATTTCCTCTTCCAGGCTAAATTTTGCCTGGGCAAATTGTTACCTGGAGAAAATTCACCCCCACAAAAAACGGGTAGTGCTGGGGGTCTTCCTTGGGTGCAGGTTTGTTTTCCCCAAGCAATGCTGACATCCAGCAATGTCTGGACAAAATTATCCAAGTAACTCTGTTCAGGTAAATAGCTTTCCTAAAGCTATCTAGTCAACTGGCAAAAGATGTCCAGTTAACTTTATCGAGGGAGCAACAGTTCAATATTGACCTCTAAAGGTTCTCCCATTTGGGGTCTAAGGGGAAACTGCTTTTGTAGACAGAGCCCTTGGTGAAATATGTTAACAAGAAAAATTAAATTATGACCCTGGAAGAATTGCTGATGTATTATTCGGGGTTTCTAGCCAGGATACAGTTTGCTTGAATAGCTATTAATGCAACACAAATAAAATTTAAATTGTTTAGAAATAAATAACTTATCTAATGAATAAGAAAATATATTGCAGTTATGGAAGGAAATAAATGCAAGAAAGAAAAACCAATATTTTATCTTATTAAATACAACCCACCACCCTCACACACAATTTTTTAAATTCTCCTAAGACATGATTGTGTTATCGATTCTGACAATGTATTTTGTATTTCTGCTCCCATGATGCTAGTGAAGTAAAGCCAATACCTGATGCTGGGCCGCCGGGAAGAATAAAATCACACACATAATTGAATACTCAGGATAGGGCTGTTTAGATTCTGGGATCGTCTTACAAAAGGAGGCAACAAAAGATTACCAGAATATACAAATTTAACAAGGCTAGCATGACTAAATTGTTGGTTGTTTAATAAGGGGGACAAATTAAGAGAAATAAGCTTGAAGCTAATATGTACAGATTAGGTAGCCATCTTTTGAACATAAGTTTAAGTTTAAAGCACAATATTTTCAAACAATAAAGACTGTGTATCACAGAAGATATTTAATGGAGGGGGGGGGGGATTTATTCTAGTAGTGATTTACCTGGGTAAAATGGCCTGACTAAAAATTGCCCTCAAATGCAGCTAAACATAAATGGGTTTCAGGATCTCACACACTTACGAGGGTTTTAAGCACCTCCCAATGTCTTCCACATGGAATATGTTTTTGTAGCTCAGAGAAGGAATAACATTTTGGTCTCTAACGACTTAAGAATGAAAAAGCCCTCATTTTGAAGCAGTCGCTGTTATCTTTTCTGAAAATGAATTAGTTACAATTATTTTCTTCCATGCAAATTGTGGGTTTGAGTTTGTACCCCTTAAATAGTAATTGGTATGTGAGAGGCACCAGGGAGATTAGGAGAGGATCAGGGAGGCAGGTCTGGTTTTAGGCAATGTCCAAGGTGCCAGACATTGAAAGCACCAAATACTCAGACTAAAAAGGAATTTTTACCCACTTACTATAGGCCCAGTCCTCCAGTACCACCTCAAAGAGATATCTCCCTGTCCAGCACCTCCATCCAGAGGAACTCCCCCTCACCCAGTTCTGCAAGCCCTAAGGGAGAATCCCTGTCCTCACCTTCCAGTCTGGCCAATGGGCAACACAATCTTAAATCCATCTGTGCCAGGAGAGAGTTTTGAGATAGTTTCAAGTGGGGTTGGTCTGTTCTGACCTCAGTAACGTCTAATGGGCATGCAAAGTAATGCATTTTATGGTCTTCAAGCCCAGTCTGAGCAAAACCAGTTGATTTTCAGTACATTTTCAACAGCCTATCCAGCTGGCAGCTGCTTGTCATGTAGTCAGGAATTTTATTTTTAACTAAATGTGAAACAGTGAATACTTTGAGCAGTGACCTTATTGTTCAGACATTTCTCAGCTGACTCTCAGAGATGGAAGGCAGAGATTTCTGAAGCTCCTTCCTTCATAGGGAAAGAGATTCATAGTTATATTAGGAAATGTACTGCTACTTTAGAGAATCATTCGACACTGTTCCAGTTGCTGTGTTGTGTATCAAGAGGAAGTGGGGCTATAACTTACACACTGCCCCAGTGGCTGATTAGTAGGGATGAGCATTTGGTAGCATACATCAGGTTTGTTAGCATACATAAACATTTTTATCTAAATCTCAAGTATGCTACCATGTTTGTGTATGCTAAGACTTGTCAGACGGCTGCCTGGGTGAGAATCTTCACAGTCTTGGCAAGTGCATATCTCTATATGATTTGCAAGGGATTGTGGGCAATGTAGTTCATTCACACCAGACACAGCTGCTGACAATAATTTAGTTGTGCTCTTGGGTAAAGCCAATAAGATATTTATTTATGGGGTTATTTCTCCCAACACAGATATGCTTGGTAGCATATAAATCAGGTAACTTGCTTTCAGTGTTAACTTGGAAAAACAAAGTCAAAATCAGGAAACAACAAATGAAAAGCCACAAAGCAAGAAACAAACTGTTCTTTTCAGGTTAACTTCTGATTACGTCCCACATAGATTCAGAAGTGATTCTCTCCTAGCTCACAACAATTAGGTAAGGCTTAATTGCTAGCAGTTATCCAGCTGAAACCCCTTTAGCTGGCTTGCTTTCTACTGTGTGGGTCAAATCCTGCTTCAGGAGCTTTTCTGAGTAGATTAAAGAACAAATTTGTATTTCTTTGTGATGGTTGCTGTACTTTATAACAGAAAGTTACCAAAGGAGTTTAGATAGAGAGCAATCCATATAAACACATTCTTCATCTGCAATCATTCCCCCATCTTCAACAAGCATAGGTTCAATATCATGGATTGGCACAGATGAATCTCTCAATGGAGCACTTTCAGGAGAATACTTGTTTCCCTGCTGTCTTTCAAGGTTATAGCTAGGGCATAGATCAGTGTTCATACCTGAGCTTCCATTGCTGCTAGAATTCCTCTCTATATAGCCTGGCCAGTATGTAGTCCAGTTCTTATGTCCAGCCTTCCAATCCAGATCCCTGGACACTGGATCTCTCTTCACATACCTTCTGGCACGGGTCTTAGGGTCCCTTCCACGTGCAGCCGTCTCCCTCACAGGTAGCCTCTGGTGATTCCTAGCTCTGCAGCACCATTCCTCTGGTTTTCCCCAGTTCAATGGTGTATGCTGGCCCTTGGAATACCTCCCAGTATACGTACTGCTTTGGACTCTTCTAGACCTCTCAAAGGCTTTTCTCCTCTTTCTTCCAGAGGGTCTCTTTCCCTCTCTGTTCGTCCGGTTTGGCTTCTGCTTCTGATGATCCTTCAGATGAAACTGATGATCATTCTCTGGATATCCAAGGTGATCATGAAGATGGTCATCTGTAGAATAAATTCTACTCTTATTCTGCCTTGATGAGTGCTCCTCCCTAACACAGCGCAGCTGTGCTGAATCAGGCCCTGCCCTTTGAGATGAGTGCTTAGGGAAAACCTCATAGCCCTCCTGATTGAACACACGTTTCCCCACTTCAGCTCCTCTAATGGCTGTTGGAAACCTGGTGCATTCTGGGACTGGTAGTCTTTTATGGCAAAATTCTGTTTTCTTATTTCTACCAGAACTGACAGGTTGCTTGTTCAGAGTCACTTCACCTTTTCTATAGCTCCTTCCTGAGCTATGATAAGCTTCCTTATCACAGACTGCTATTCAATGGGACCTCGGCACATATACCACACATGTACTGAACCACTAGCACCGCTTCGTAAACCCACCCTTTAATGTGTATTATTAGGGGACCTGTGCTATATTAGGGTGCAGTAATACGTTAGCACCTTTAAGCATATCTAACTCTTAGCGCTCACTAACGACGTTATTTTAGAAGCATCTCCACATGTAGAATGGAATACACGCATAAATGACCTCTTACACCGGCAAAAAAGTCTGCGCTTTGGTATCAAGGTGTGCCAGTGGGTGTTACCAGTGGGTGTGCACGAGTGGAGTTTGGGCAGAGAATGGTCAGAACATACATGCACATTTGTAGATTATGAAAAGTTATAGTACTTGAAAAATATAAGTGTGGGATGGGGTAAATGTCTGTGTCTGCATGCCAGCTTGTTCTTATAGAATAGGCTCAACATAACTGCTTTAAAGTGTGCTTTATCTAGGCTCTGTTTTATAAATTATTCTTATGTCTTGAATGTCTGCAAAGTTTATTAAAATGTTAAAAAGTTCTAAAGTAGATAAAAAAAATATTATTAATATGAATGTGTGAAACAAAGTGAAACAAAGTCCAAAAATCAGGAAAATATTATGAAAATGAACTGAAAATTAACCAAATATTTCTTCATATCCCTACTGGCAGGGTTTGGTAACATTGCAGTCTGGTCAGAAAGATAGGTTGTTTCTTTGCTGTAGTATCACAGTCTGTGTTGAGTGAGGATGTGAAGTGTTAGAGCTTCATACACAGAGGCAGTCTGTCACAGTGGCAGTGTCTTCCTTTGTGTGACAATTGGGCTAATTATGTGAAGGTAAATTTTAGATAGTACATGGAGATTGGGATTCATAGGTCAAGACTAGGATGTACTCAGTTCTGCTGGTATTTTAAGAACAGTTGAAGCTGTTTCTAAAATACACAGAAGGCAGTAGAAGAATGCATGGGAGTTGATATTCACATTCAGTAGGAGGGGCCGTTTCACAACTATAGAGGTGAGGAAAATCTATGGAGGAAACTCTGCAGCTTACATGTTCAAGTGCTGGCATTGCACAGTGTGCACATGTACATGTCACACCTTACACGTGTATCCGAGACATTTTGCAAACCTAGATGTGCAAATACAGAGGGCTCTGTGGGGCATGCCTGCTAAAGGGGTTTAACGCACATTAACAAAATTAATGCACATTAAGTGGCACCGCAGTAACACTTAGCGTGCATTAACTTTATTGATGTGCGTTAATGTTTAGTAAACATGCCCCTGTATTTACCTCATTTCAGTTTGGAGGGGAAAGGAAACACTGGGGAATTAAGGCAGATATCCCCACCAATCTCTCCTATAAAGGAGAGGAAGGGCAAAAGTGGTATTGTCAAACTCAACTTAAAGTAGACAAAGCGATGGGACCGGATGGGATACACCCTAGAATACTGAGGGAACTTGGGGACGTTCTAGCAGCTCCACTGACTGACCTTTTCAATGCCTCGTTGGAGTCGGGAGTGGTGCCAAAGGACTGGAGAGAGGCTCATATGGTGCCTTTACACAAAAGCGGAAGTAAGGATGTGGTTAAAAACTACAGGCCGGTTAGTTTAATTTCGGTGGTGAGTAAATTATTGGAAACGCTGCTGAAAGAGAAAATAGTGAGGTTTCTGGAGTCCAGTGGATTACAGGATCCGAGGCAGCATGGATTCACCAGAGGCAGGTCTTGTCAGACAAATCTGATTGCTTTCTTTGACTGGGTGACCAGGGAGTTGGACCGAGGGAGAGCCCTAGATGTGGTGTATTCAGATTTCAGTAAAGCCTTTAACACTGTTCCTCACAGGCGACTTATAAACAAACTGAGCACCCTAGGGAATGACCTTAAAGTTACTGCTTGGGTTAGAAATTGGTTGGGTGGGAGGCGGCAAAGAGTACAGGTAAATGGATGAGGAGAAGGATGTTACCAGTGGTGTGCCCCAGGGATCTGTCCTTGGTCTGATTCTTTTTAACATCTTTGTTAGTGATATAGTGGAAGGGCTGTCGGGTAAGGTTTGCCTTTTTGCGGATGATACCAAAATCTGCAATAGAGTAGCAACCCAGGAAGGTGTAGATAACATGAGGAGGGATCTAGCTAAGCTTGAAGAATGGACTAGAATTTGGCAGCTGGGATTTAATGTTAAAAAATGTAAGGTCATGCATTTGGGCTGCAGCAATCCAAGAAAGCAATATAGTATAGGGGGTGAAGTACTTTTGTCCACTAAAGAAGAGCAGGACCTAGGCGTGGTTGTGTCTGATGATCTTAAAGTAGCTAAACAGGTAGAAAAGGTGACGGCAAAAGCTAGAAGGATGCTTGGGTGCATACGGAGAGGCATGGCTAGCAGAAAAAAGGAGGTGATAGTGCCTCTGTATGTCTTTGGTGCGACCTCATTTGGAGTATAGTGTGCAATTCTGGAGACTGCACCTTCAAAAGGATGTGAACAGGATGGAGTCGGTGCAGAGGGTGGCTACTAAAATGGTTATGTATGAGGACAGCATATGAGGACAGACTTAGGGATCTTAATATGTACACCTTAGAGGAAAGGCGGGATAGAGGTGATATGATAGAGATGTTTAAATACCTCTGTGGCATAAATGTTCAGGGGGAGAGCCTCTTTCAATTGAAAGCAAGTTCTGCTATGAGGGGACATGGGATGAGGGTGAAGGGAGATAGATTCAGGAGTGATATGCGGAAATATTTCTTTATGGAAAGAGTAGTGGATCCGTGGAATAGTCTCCCAGTGGAGGTGGTAGAGATGAGGACAGTAACTGAATTCAAAAAAGCATGGGACAAACACAGAGGATCTCTAAAGGAAAAAAGAGGACTGTTGTAGTTGTTGATATGGAAGGACAGACTAGATAGGCCATGTGGTCTTTTTCTGTTGTCATATTTCTATGTTTCTGTGTTTCTATGTTATACCTGCTGAAACGTGGAATAAGGGTTGGACTTAGAAAAAATCCTACCCTGAACTCCAGCTCATCCCATAGAGATAAATGGCTATGACATGTCTGTATTTATCCAGTGCGTCTGCTGTCTGGGGGAGCAGAAGATGCAGTGGTAATGAATACAATGCACAGGTGAGGGATGTTTGTAAGGTAAAGTAGCAGTAAGAAACACCCTGACAGAAATGTGCAGCACCTCAATAGTAATCATTCTGGCATGTGCTGGATGTGCCGAAGGGCCTATGCAAGGCCTCCCCAACAAAGTCCTTGGACAAATGGGAACATAGCTTTAGGGATGGTATGTGTTTGGCTGGGAAATGCAGATCAGATGTGTAGTCCTGAGACGCCATACAAATATGCAGTAGCAACAGTTGTGTATAGGTGCAGGGCATGGTCATGGCAGAGATGTGTTATCTGTGACTGCAAACAAGAGTCTATGTGTGTGTGTGTGTGCACGTGTGTGTTTGTATTGGGGGCCTAATTCTGATCACGATGTACAACTCCTTTGTATGTCCGGGCAGAATCAGAATTGCAGGATCAGAATCGCAAACAGGCCTGTATGAGCAGGCCGGGACTGAGATTCAGTCCCGGCCTACATGTACAGAGATAGCCTGCTAACTCAGCCAGGGTTTTTAAATGGAGCCGCGGCACCATGGCGTCCCATTGCCATGGCATTGCGGCTCCATTTAAAAGCCGCAATGCTGGCTGCTGCCCAAAAACGTTAATTCCTTGCAGCCTGACCCCTGATCCGGCCTCCTAAGGCCTGGGTCTGGCTTGAGAGCATTAACTTTACCCCCAACCCCTTCCGCACTCTGACTAAAAAAAAAATGCCCAGGGGAGTTATTCCACCTCAGAGGTGGAATAACTTCCCCGGGCAATTCTCCGGCTCAGGACGTACAGGGCTGACATCAGAATCAGCCCTGTACATCCAGGATCAGTGACCGCCCACTGCCTGCTCACTCTCTGCCCCCGTGCCGCCCCTTCCCCACCCCCCGTCTAACTTCCCCACACAACCAGTGGGGAAGTTATACAGGGGAAGGAGCCAGCATGAATAGCAGGGATGGACATCCCGTTGGGACATCCATCCCCACTATTCGTGCCTCAGAATGACCCCTGGATGTATGAGGGCTGCAGGAGAGGCACAGGTGTGCTGCTCCTCAAATCTGGGGGGGACCTACCTGGACCATAGGACCATAGGACTGACCGCAGCATCGGCAATGCCGGTGTGAATGGGCATTACCGATGGGCATATCCTGACAAGCTGCTGTGCAGCAACATAGCAGGGCATGTCCCTGGCTATGGTGCGGGGACCCTCAGAGTGAGGACCTGCTGCAGTGCACACAGCACAAATACATATCCAAATGTACCATCTGAGGTCTCTAACATTTTGCACATCTGGAAGGAAATTTGATGGTGCATATGGGCCTGTATTGCTCATGTTTTCACTGTTGCATGTTCCCATCCTGATGGGTCCCTGTTATTGACAGGGATATGTATTGACATGTAGCAGTAGGGACACATTTTGGTCTTTTCTGGCCCATACTTGGCATTGCAAATACTATTGGCAGTGATCTCCACTGCAGGACTACCTAAGGTGTTCTGCAAATGCCATGTATATTTTGCAGACAGGACAGAATCAACCAAAAGATTGTTGTGCAAGCAGAATAGATGTATATTACATCAGAGTTTTAGTCGGGTCTCACAAGACAGGGGGAAAGTCATTGTTCAACCATACCCAATGCAAGTGGGACCCTTTTAATCAATGGGATTTCACACACGGTGGTTGTGGATTCTGGACTCTTGAAGCTAAGTGTAGCTATTTCAAGTTTTGTTCGCATTGTTTGTTTCACTATTAAATCACATTGATTAAAATGGATCTCACTTGCATTGGGTATGATTGTACAATGACTTTCCCCCTGTCTTGTGAGACCCGACAAAAAATCTGATGTAATATACATCTATTCTGCTTGCACAACAGACAATCTTTTGGTTGATTCTATTTAGATTAGTGGTTGTTCTGCATCTTTGGGTTTCTTTATTTTTGATTACAAACAGGACAAACATCTCACATTCCACTTGCTGTTACAGTAGCCTTGGTGCATTTGGATAACCTGAGCATCTAACAGACAAGTGTACATAGTCTCCTTTAGCATGCATATACCTATTTCTGCAGTATTCATGTCTTGTTTGCATGGATATAACATTGCCAGTGTTAGCATCAGCTTAGGAAATGCATGTTTTACCAGTGGAGGCGTGGCTTCATGGAGATGGGCAGCATTGGAAATGTATAACATTTCAGAATACAGTGGGTGTGGGACTGCCCAAACTGTTTATCCGCATCCGAGGCACAGGGTGGTCTGGATAGTGCTTGCATGTACCCACCAAACATGGCTATCTCCCTGATTCTGGGCACATCCAGACCCACAGATGTGGAATTAGATTCAAAGGGGGGCACGTTTTTGCTTTAGATGTGACCACGGCCAGGACGTGCACGTTACAGAATTGGGTTCCACATGTACTGCACTATCACAACCACTGCCTATGCTTCCTATTTGTGTTGATCCATACCAGGGTGCACAAATATTTGTACTACTAAAATTTCCTATGTACTACTGATTTGATCTATTTTAATAAATAAATATGTTACCAGACCAAGTACCATACAAAGGAGGAGAGGCACCTTAGACACCATTGATACCCCCAAAGCATTCACCAAAGCAAGGCAAGACACCTCAAGAAGAGCACTATCCCTGGCTGCGCCCACTCTCTGGAACTCCCTCCCAGATGACCTACGATCAACTATGGACCTCAAGGACTTCAGGAAGCAGTTCAAAACTATGCTCTTCATTGAACACTATAATGGTATCACATGAACTGACCAACAGCCCCACGGTCTACCTCCAAATCCTCCTGACCCCCTCTGTATCCCCCTACCCTCCCTGTATATAACTCCTTGTACATAGCTCACTCTGTAAATAGCTCACCAAGAAATCATCGCCATCACACACACAAATACTCACTCACGTTAACACTGCATGCCTACACCTACTGACATTGAACTTTGATTTGGTTGAAGTGTAAAGCACTTTGATTTCAGGATAAAGCAGTATATAAATCCTTTTAAATAAAATAAATTAAAAATAAATTATCCAATATATAGAAAGGGGAGAGGTAATAAAGGAAGACTAGCCTTCTTTGAGAGAGAACTGCTGTGAGCACAAGCAGCAGCAGTGATGATAAAAGAACTAAGATAATGGGAATCAGGAGCCTACATGCTAAAATGGAGCTGTTTTTATGGTGGAGGAAAGCAGCTAGAGAAGCAGAGCTGGGTAAGGAGGTGCAAGAGCTTCCAATTTCATCTGCTCGGAAAATAGTTAAGAAAAAACTAAAAGGAGCAGTTGCAAAGGTTAAAGACTTACATCAAGCTTGGGTGTTGTTGAAAAATACTATCTTGGAAGCCCAGACCAGCTGTATTCCACACTTTAAGAAAAGTGTAAGAAAGTCCAAAAAACTGCCAGCATGGTTTAAAAGTGAGGTCAGAGAGGCTGTTGTTGTCAAGAAAGCATCTTTCAGGAAATGGAAAAAAGAGCCAAACAATGAAACCTGGAAACAGCACAAGCATTGACAGGTCAAATGCAAGGCATTGATAAAGCAGGCAAAGAGAGAATTTGAGAAGAAGCTTGCTGCGGAAGCAAAAACGCGAAATAAAGATTTTTTCAAGTACATTCGTAGCAAAAAAACCCGTGAGAGAGTCAGTTGGACCATTAGATGATAGAGGAGTTAAAGGGGCACTAAGAGGCAAAAAGGCGATAGCGGAGAGACTGAATGAATTCTTTGCTTCAGTCTTTACTGAGGAAGATGTAGGGATGTTACCCATGACTGAAGTGGTGTTTAAAAGTGCGGAAGAATTGAAGGAAATATCGATACATCGGGAAGATGTATTACAACTATTAGATAAACTGAAGAGCAGCAGATCACTTGGGCCGGATGGTATACATCCAAGGGTGTTGAAAGAACTGAAATATGAGATTGCAGACCTGCTATTAGTAATCTGTGAACTATCATTAAAATCATCTCTAATACCTGAAGATTGGCGGATCGCCAATGTAACACCAATTTTTAAAAAGGGTTCAAGGGGTGATCCGGGAAACTACAGACCGGTGAGCCTCACGTCAGTACCGGGAAAAATGGTAGAAACCATCATAATGAATAAAATTACTCAGCATGTAGATAGTCATGGCCTAATGGGAAACAGCCAACATGGCTTTAGACCAGGGCTCACCAACCTGCGGCCCGCGGGCCGCATGCGGCCCATGAGGTCCCTTCGTGCGGCCCGCGAGGCTCTACCCCGGTTAACATTACGTGCGGCCCGCCAAGGATTCCCGCCATTGTATCCACGCGCTCGCAGCTCACCGACGACCACCTGCAAGCGTCCCTTCTCCTGTCAGTGTCATCTGTGAAGCCGGACTTTAAGCGTTTGTCTGCTAGCATGAATCATCAGCCATCTCATTAAATTCAATAAAGGTGATCAGCCATTGTTTTCATAATTTTGTGTTTGTTGTTTTTTTTCGCGGGGGCGGGGAGAAGGGGGGTGTGGCCCGCGAGGCTCCCGGTAGTCGACTGTACGGCCCGCGGCCCTCTGGAGGTTGGTGACCCCAGCTTTAGACAAAGAAGATCTTGTCTTACTAATCTGTTATGTTCTTTTTGAAAGTGTGAATAAACAGGTGGACCAAGGTGAGTCGGTTGATATAGTGTATCTGGACTTTCAGAAAGCCTTTGACAAGGTCCCTCATCAGAGATTTTTGGCAAAACTAAAGAATCATGGGATAGGAGGCAGTGTACTACTGTGGATCAAGAACTGGTTAAAAGATAGAAAGCAGAGGGTTGGGCTAAATGGCCAATTTTCCCAATGGAGAAAGGTGAATAGTGGTGTACCCCAGGGATCTGTGCTGGGTCTGCTGCTTTTTGACATATTCATAAATGACCTGGAAAGTGGAATAATGAGTGAGGTTATCAAATTTGCAGATGACACAAAACTATTTAAAGTTGTTAAAACCCAAGAGGATTGTGGAAAATTGCAAGAGGATCTTGATAAATTGGAAGACTGGGCATCAAAATGGCAGATGAAATTTAATGTGGACAAGTGCAAAGTTATGCACCTAGGGAAGAACAATCCAAACTATGGTTACACGATGCAAGGTTCCACATTAGAAACCACCACCAAGGAAAAAGATTTAGGCGTCATTGTGGATAACATTTTAAAACCCTCGGCCCAGTGTGCAGCGGCGGCCAAGAGAGCAAATAGAATGCTAGGTATCATAAGGAAAGGAATGGAAAATAAAACAAAAGATATTATAATGCCTCTATACCGATCCATGGTGAGACCGCACCTTAAATATTGTGTGCAATTCTGGTCGCCGCATCTTAAAAAGGATATAGCGTTATTAGAAAAGGTTCAGAGAAGAGCCACCAAAATGGTAAAGGGGATGGAAGGATACTCCTATGAAGAAAGGCTAAAAAGGTTAGGACTCTTTAACCTTGAAAAGAGATGGCTGAGGGGAGATATGATAGAAGTCTATAAATTAATGAACGGAGTGGAACGGTTAAATGTAGATCGACTGTTTACATTATCAGAATATAGGAAGACTAGGGGACATGCAATGAAGCTACAGGGTAAACTATTTAAGACTAATAAAAGAAAATATTTTTTCACTCAATGTGTAATCAAACTCTGGAATTTGTTACCGGAGGATGTAGTAAAGGCTGTTAGTGTAGCTGGGTTTAAAAAAGGTTTGGACAAGTTCCTGGAGGAAAGGTCCATAAACCATTATTAAGAAGGGACCCAGGATATCAATGCTTGACCTAGTACAAGCATTGCAGAACCTGTGTCTTTTGGGGAAACTGCTAGGTACGTATGACCTAGATTGGCCACTGTTGGAAACAGGATACTGGGCTTGATGGACCTTGGTCTGACCCAGTATGGCATATATTATGTTCTTATGTTCTTATGTTGTATTGTTTGCATGGTGAAAGGGAAGAAAAGAATGAGTAAGAGAAGGATCACAGCAATGGTGGGAGGCATCAACAAAATCCTGAACAGCAGTCTCTATTTGAATCTGATCAATGTCTAATAAAAAAAGAGATACCCAGGGCCAGCCCTTCCAAAAGATAAAGTAGGCATCCGCTTGGAGTGGAAGACATTGGGGTGTCATGGCCCCTGCACTAATGGCAAGGCAGCAGCAGAACAAAAATCCACTCCCTTCTAGTCCCATTCTCCCATGCCCCCACGTCAGCCCATTTCCAGTCCTAGCCCCCATATGCTCCTTTGCCATCGTATTCCAGCCCCACATCAGTCCATTTCCAGTCCAAGCTCCCCCATCAGACAAGTTTTACAGGTTTTAGGGTTTAACCAATTAATTAAAGATCCAACCCATGTTAAAGGTGGCATATTAGACCTAATATTTACAACTGAAACAACTGTCAACTCACCATCCATCTTGGATCTATCAATCAACCCAGTTCCATGGTCAGATCACAAACTAATTATATTCAAAGTTCCCCTTCCCAGATGTAACCAAAAGGAAGAAAATGGAGTGAATGGCATTACCAGTCCCACCCTGAGAAGATTTAAGCCATTTGACAAAGACTTAATCCTAAAAACAACACTTCCACTAACCAACTTACCAGAGTGCAGCCTTGATGATTTAGTTTCTAATTGGAATAATACGCTCAGTTCAATTGCCACATGTCCATCGACTAACAAATCTCAAAGCAAACGACACTCTGCTATCTGGTATTCATCTGAGCTGAAAGCCTCTCGCACAATCCTAAGGAAACTTGAGAGACGATGGCGATGCTTACACTCAGAAGTAGACAGAACTGCATATATCCTACATCTCACATCTCATCGCACAGCGGTTACTGACTCAATGAGACATTACCATGCGGTCACGTTAAAAAGATCTCTAAACAAGCCTCATGACCTGTTTGCCATAGTTAAGCGTTTGACAAATGAACCCGCTTCGCAACTCAAATACGAAATCCACCCTCAATTATTTGCTAACTATCTACAATCCAAAATTTGCCAAACTGACAATATCTCAGCTCCTAACATAGTTCTAGATCCAGTAGATCAAGCTCTACTTACTATCTTCTCAATACCACCTAAACGACAAATCGAGGACACCATTGCTAGCTTAAACATGACCACCGCTCATACTGATCCATGCCCTGCATTCTGGATCAAAGATTTACGAGCTGACCTCAGTCCCATCATATCCAGACTCATGATTCAATCATTTACAACAGGAACTTTCCCACGTATCCTTAAGCAAACATCCATAAGGCCATTACTAAAAAACAACAAGCTCGACCCTCTTAAACCAGAATCATATAGACCAATAGCAAGCATTCCTTTACTAGCAAAAATATTGGAAAAAGAAGTACAAAAACAAATTCAGGATCATATTGAAATTAACGCTCCACTAGACCCATGCCAGCACGGCTTCAGAGAATCCCACGGTGTGGAGACGCTTCTAACTACACTGTTCAGCAGCTTATTATCAGGTATTGATAACATCCGCCAAGGGTTTGTCCTTGTCTTCCTAGATATCGCAGCCGCTTTCGATTCTGTGAGCCATGAACGCCTCCTAGAACGTCTCAAAGGGAAGGGAATTACCGATAAAGCACTCGAGTGGTGTAAATCCTACCTTTCGGACAGATGGCAACAGGTACGATCCAACGATACTTCATCAGATCAGTTTCATCAAAAACAAGGTGTCCCTCAAGGCTCCTCCCTCTCCGCCCTTATGTTCAATATATACATGCAGCCTATATGCAACCTGATACGATCCTTTAGAGTCAACTGCATGATATACGCGGATGATGTACTATTATATTTTCCTTTTACAACAGAGAACCCCGACCTCACTCCTTTAACAAACTCCATAAATGAAGTATCCAACTGGCTACAATCTCAAAATCTAAGGATCCAACACAAAAAAACAGAGGTGTTATTCATTACACGGAACCGAAATTTCACTGCTCCGTCCTTTTTGAAAGTAAAGGATGCTAACCTCCAGACCAAGACCACCATCAGGTACCTTGGTGTCACTTTAGACCAGAACTTGGATATGAAAGCACACATAGGAAATATTGTAAGAGCAGTATACCACAAAATACGTTCCCTTAGACATCTACGATCCTTGCTAGAGCCAGACGATTTTAGAACCATCTATCAGGTGCTAATCATACCTCATTTTGATTATGCGAACTCAATATTACAAGGTCTCCCTCAAGCCACATTACATCCACTTCAATTGGCAATGAATGCCGCAGCAAGAGTCCTTCATGGAGCATCCCGGAAAGAACATATTTCACCTATTCTAAAACATCTTCATTGGCTCCCGATACGAAATAGACTCACTTTCAAAACTTTACTAATTACATTCAAAGCCATCAAAGAGCTCTCATCTGCATCATTATCAGATATGATCCAAACAACACCCCTCAATAGGGATAGAAGGTCAGTATCACTCAATTCTCTGTTAGTCCCTAAATCAATAACACAATACACCAAAACTACTACTGACAGGGCTTTCTTTTTCTGTGCACCAAGGTGTTGGAACAGCCTTCCTCAAAACATCCGATCAATACCAGACCTTTTGCAGTTTCGAAAAGCTTTGAAACACTACCTCTTCCTCTTGTCTTATCCATTAAACAATCCAGATAACACAACCTACCCACAGACCTTCCAAACATACAAATTCAATACAGACACCCCACAGACCTCCCATACACAATACTGAAGCCAGGATGAGATCATGTCTGTTATATTAATTAATTACCCTGTTATCCGAGTTGTATTTCCTGTTTTTTCTGTAAACACAAAGTACCGTTGAATTGTGTAACTCCTTGTTTATTGTAAACCGCGCTGATGCTGAATAGTGCGGTATATAAGAGACTATAAATAAATAAATAAATAAATATCCAATTCCATCAGCCCATTTCCAGTACTAGACCCCCATCAGCCATTTCCAGTCCTATTCCATCCCCCATCAGCCCATTTGCAGTCCAAGATCCCCCCCATCAGCCCATTTCCAAGCCTGGCCCTCTCCATCAGCTCATTTCTAGTCCTAGCCTCCCATCAGCTTATTTCCAGTCCTATTCCAGCCCCTATCAGCCTGTTTCCAGTCCAAGTTCCCCCATCATCCAATTTTCAATCCTAGCCCCATCAGCCCATTTCCAGTCCAAGCTCCCCCCCATTATCCCATTTCCAGTCCTATTCCAGCACGCCATCAGCCCATTTCCAGTCCCAGCTTACCTTCCCATCAGCTCATTTCCAGTCCTAGCCCCCTCCCCCATGCTAGACTCCCGCCTGCCCACTGAAGAGGCCTATAAGGGGCTTCAGAGGTGAGTCAGGGACACCACACGAGGCCCAGGTTCCCTCTGCACAGCCACCAGCATGAACAGTGTTTCCCTTACGCTGGCGGCTGTTACTCTAAAGTGCATTGAATGCTGGGAAAGGTTAAAGGGCATTTCCTGGCACTCGCACGCTTCACAGTAATAGCTGCTAGCATAAGGGAAAACTCTTCACGCTAGTGGCTGTGCACAGGGAGCCGGGGCCTCACACGGGCTTTCCCAGCTCCTTCTGAAGTCATCTATTTCTCCAAGAATGAAGTTCATGCGGGGCCCCCTGAAGTGTGGGGTCCTGTGCGAACAACATTCTCGCACAATGGATAGGCCAGCCCTGCCACTATGCTGACAGTGATTTGCTTTGGTGCTGTCTTGTCAGACACTTGGGTGAGGGGGAAGAAAAGGACAGATGCTGTATACCTGGGATACAGGATAGGGAAGGGAGACTGGATATTTGGTTGAGGGGAAAGGAAGGAGAGGTGCTGGACCTCAGGATCAAACAGGATAAAAGTTTTTCAGGAAACAAAATACATCATAGAATCTCTATGGATAGAAATTCCATACAAAAAGGGAATAGCAGTTGGGGTATACTATCATCCACCAGGCAAGAATGAGCAGATGGATGATGAAATCCTAACAGAAATAATGGAATTCAAAAAGCCTTTGACAAGGTCCCTTATCAGAGACTTTTGGCAAAGCTAAAGAGTCATGGGATAGGAGGCAGTGTACTATTGTGGATCAGGAAATAGTTAAAAGATAGAAAGCAGAGGGTAGGGCTAAATGGCCAATTTTCCCAATGGAGAAAGGTGAATAGTGGTGTACCCCAGGGATCTGTGCTGGGTCCACTGCTTTTTGACATTCATAAATTTCCTGGAAAAGGGAATAACGAGTGAGGTTATCAAATTTGTAGATGACACAAAACTATTTAAAGTTGTTAAAACCCATGAAGATTGTGAAAAATTGCAAGAGGATTTTGATAAATTGGAAAACTGGGCATCAAAATGGCAGATGAAATTTAATGTGGACAAGTGCAAAGTTATGCACCTAGGGAAGAACAACCCAAACTATGGTTATACAATGCAAGGTTCCAAGTTAGGAACCACCACCCAGGAAAAAGATTTAGGTGTCATTGTGGATAACATGTTAAAACCCTCAGCCCAGTGTGCAGTGGCGGCCAAGAGAGCAAATATAATGCAAAGTATCATAAGGAAAGGAATGGAAAATAAAACAAAGGATTTTATAATGCCTCTATATCATTCCATGGTGAGACCGCACCTTAAATATCGTGTGCACTTTTGGTCGCCGTATCTTAAAAAGGATATAGTGTTATTAGAAAAGGTTCAGAGAAGAGCCACCAAAATGGTAGAGGATGGAAGGATACCCCTATGAAGAAAGGCTAAAAAAGGTTAGGGCTCTTTAACCTGGAAAAGAGACAGCTGAGGGGAGATATGATAGAAGTCTATAAATTAATGAACAGAGTGGAACGGGTAAACGTAGATCGATTGTTTACGTTATCAGAATATAGAAAGACTAGGGGACATGCAATGAAGCTACAGGGTAAACTATTTAAGACTAATAAAAGAAAATATTTTTTCACTCAACATGTAATCAAACTCTGGAATTTGCCATCAGAGGATGTAGTAAAGGCTGAAACTGACTGTTCCATGGATCAGCTACTTCAGGAACCAACATAACAGGAAGCTATTTTGGACCTAGTCCTTACTACTATTACTACTACTACTACTACTACTGATCATTTATATAGCGCTACAAGGCATACGCAGTGCACTATAGACATGGAAGAGATGGTTCCTTCTCATTAAAGTTTATAATCTAGTCAAGCAGACAATACAACAGCTAGGGACTAGGAGGAAACTGCAGGATCAGGATCCAAAAGTAGCCACAAAGAGGTGAGTTTTTTGCCTAGATTTGAAAAGTGGTGGAAATGATACCTGACGTACGAACTCAGGTAGAATGTTCCAGGCATAAGGAGCAGAAAGATGGAAAGATCAAAATCTGGAATTAGCAGTGAAACAGAAGGGTACAGCTAGAAGTGATCTGCCAGAGGAACAGAGTCCCTGAGGAGGGGTGAAGGGATAGATAAGAGAGCAAAAGTAACAAGGAGCAGCAGAATGAATGTACTTATAGGTCAGTAGGAGAAGTTTGAACTGCAGACAGATATGGATAGGGAGCCTATGAATCTACTTGAGAAGAGAGGTTACATGACCATAGCGAGACTGGTGCAAGATTAGCCTCACAGCTGAATTTTGAGCAGATAGAAGAGGAGAAAGATGATTCAGAGGGAGACAAGCAAGGAGAGGCTGCAATAGTCTAGACAGGAGATAACTAAAGAGTAGATAAGGGTCCTAGCAGTGTGTTCAGAAAGAAAACCTTAGTGGAATGCAGGATCTAGTGCAACAGGTAATTGTGTTAGGGGTCACTTGATTTAATAGATAGAGACCAGTTCTAACAGGGGCACATCCAGGCTGTACTGACGTCCAGAAAATGGACGGGCCCAAATAGTACCTGATGTGGGAGCTAGACATTCCTGAGGTTGCAGGATCAGGCACATAGATGGCCCAGCATGCCCCTAATTCTACCATGCGAGACATCCTCTATGCTGCACAGTCAGCCTGCCCTATGCTCTTGCTGCCATCACCATGGCACCAGGATGCCCAGCAGGAGCGTTGAAAGCCTGATCACATTACAATATTCCTTTCCCTGCCGCCTGATCTTCAGAGGGGGCAGCCAGGGGTGGGCTCGGGCGGCAGGAGCTCATTGCACTGGCCCCATTGTCCTGGGGGAGTGGACGGCCCCGATAGCAAGGGCACCTGGTATTTATACCACCTTGGAGCTGGTATACGCTGGGCGTCCAGAGTGTGACAGCAGGACTTACAGGGCCCTGACCTGAATAGGCCCTGTATGTCCAGGTACTTTGGCCCTCCCCCTCTCCACTTCTGGCCCTCCCCATCCCGCCCCTGTCCAGCACTCCCTGCACTAACCTTCTGTACGTGCGGGGAGGGCTGGATTCAGAATCGGGCACCAGGCCAAAACGGGAGTTGCACATCCAAGCAGGACATCCAACCCCACTATTCACATCTCTGCATCGGGCCCATAGCGGAAGGACATCAAGAAAATCCAGTACACTATCATTTAACTTTCAAAAGGGAGACTTGATAAAATGAGGAAAATGGTTAAAAAAAACCCTAAAAGGCTCAACTACAAAGGTTAAGAGTTTATATCAGGCCAGACAAGATGTAGTCCACACTTTAAAAAAGTCAAAGGAAGGTCAAATGATTGTCAGCATGTTTTAAAGGTGAGGTCAGAGAGGCTATTATAGCCATAAAATCATCTTTAAGAAAATGGAAAAAGGAGCCAAATGATGGAAACAGGAAACAATATAAGCACTGGCAAGTTAGATGCAAATCTAAATCATAAACCCTGATGTGCTTAAGGAAAAGCCTCCATTTTAATCACTACTTTTTGTCGGAACCTTCTATCAAAAGGGGGAGGAATCAGTTCCTACCCGTCGCCGTGATTGTTCCTTTTGTTAAGTTTCAAAAATTAATGTGATTTTAAAACACTTAGCTGCAGAATGAATTCAACAGCTTTAAACTCCTCCTTCTTCTTCATGAGCTGAAATACACAGAATCCAAGATGGTATACGACGTGGCATGTCTCGGGTCAGAATGCCAAGACCCTGCATCAGGTTACAAAAGATGCCTTTGGTAGTAACATTGCAGTGATATTGCAGCTGTTACTACCATAGGCATCTTTTGTAACCTGATGCAGGGTCATGACATTCTGACCCGAGACGTACCAAGTCGTATACCATCTTGGATTCTGTGGATTTCAGCTCATGAAGAAGAAGGAGGAGTTTAAAGCAGTTGAATTCATTCTGCAGCTAAGTGTTTTAAAATCACATTGGTTTTTGAAAATTAACAAAAGGAATAATCACGGCGAGGGGTAGGAGCTGATTCCTCCGCCTTTTGATTGAAGGTTCCGACAAAAAGTAGTGATTAAAAAGGAGGCTTTTCCTTAAGCACATCAGGGTTTATGACTTAGATTTGTTTCTTCACTCTGAGGGAGGTTATTTTTTGTAAGTTAGATGCAAGGCATTGATAAGTCAGGCAAAGAGAATTTGACAAAAAAACTTGCCATGGAAGCAAAAACTCATAATAAAAGCTATTTCAGGTACATTCATAGCAAAAATTCTGTGAGATAGTTAATTTCACAATTAGGTGGTAAATGTGATAATAAGGGAGAACAAGACCATAGTGAAGAAACTGAAAGAAGTCCTGGCTTTGATCTTTACTGAAGAAGATGTAGGGAAATATCACATGTCAGAAATGATAAAGGTGATGAATAGGAGGAATTGAAACTAATCTCAATAAACCTGGAAGATGTAATACAACAATTTTATTTTTTTAGTGCTATCAAGTCAGTGTTGACTCCTGGTGATCCAGCTGCCTCTGTTTTTTTTTTGGCAATGTATCACTGAAAGTAGATTGCCAGACCTTTTCTTCCAAGGAAATGGAGGGCAAAGTGACTTACCCAAGGTCACAAGGAGTGCTAATGGGGATTGAACCATTGATCTTCAGGGTACTAGGTAGCTGTTCTAACTACTAGGCTACTCCTCCACAATTTGATAAAGTGTAGCAAATCACCTGGACCAGATGATATACATCCTAGGATGCTGAAAGAATTCAAAAATAAAACTGCAAACCTAAAATTAGTAATTTGTAAACTAACATTAAATACATCTATAGTGCCATAAGATTAGAGAGTTTCCAACATAATACCAATTTTTCAAAAAGGTTCCAGGGGTGATCCAAAAAACTAGATTGGTGAGCTGCACATCAGTGTTGGGCAAAATGGTAGAAACCATGGCCTGGTTGAGGGTGCTCCGTGTTTTGAAAGCCACCGCGAGGCATAATGCTGGACCTTTGAATGTCGAAGATATTCTTAGCAGTTTTGACAATACAGGAAACATATGTACTGGCTGCATTCCCTCCTTCCTGGTTCCTCCCACCGGAAGTGACGCGGGGGCTCACCGTGAATAAGATCAGCTCCGGTGCGGCGTCCTGACTGCTGTTCACCTGCTAGTGCTGTTACCTGCTGTTCCTGTTTGCTGTTGTCTGTCTGCTGCTTGCTTTGATACCCTGCAGTATCTCCATTGTGCCTCCCTGTCTCCCCAGGTACTGGCTGCATTCCCTCCTTCCTGGTTCCTCCCACCGGAAGTGACGCGGGGGCTCACCGTGAATAAGATCAGCTCCGGTGCGGCGTCCTGACTGCTGTTCACCTGCTAGTGCTGTTACCTGCTGTTCCTGCTTGCTGTTGTCTGTCTGCTGCTTGCTTTGATACCCTGCAGTATCTCCATTGTGCCTCCCTGTCTCCCCAGGTACTGGCTGCATTCCCTCCTTCCTGGTTCCTCCCACCGGAAGTGACGCGGGGGCTCACCGTGAATAAGATCAGCTCCGGTGCGGCGTCCTGACTGCTGTTCACCTGCTAGTGCTGTTACCTGCTGTTCCTGCTTGCTGTTGTCTGTCTGCTGCTTGCTTTGATACCCTGCAGTATCTCCATTGTGCCTCCCTGTCTCCCCAGGTACTGGCTGCATTCCCTCCTTCCTGGTTCCTCCCACCGGAAGTGACGCGGGGGCTCACCGTGAATAAGATCAGCTCCGGTGCGGCGTCCTGACTGCTGTTCACCTGCTAGTGCTGTTACCTGCTGTTCCTGCTTGCTGTTGTCTGTCTGCTGCTTGCTTTGATACCCTGCAGTATCTCCATTGTGCCTCCCTGTCTCCCCAGGTACTGGCTGCATTCCCTCCTTCCTGGTTCCTCCCACCGGAAGTGACGCGGGGGCTCACCGTGAATAAGATCAGCTCCGGTGCGGCGTCCTGACTGCTGTTCACCTGCTAGTGCTGTTACCTGCTGTTCCTGCTTGCTGTTGTCTGTCTGCTGCTTGCTTTGATACCCTGCAGTATCTCCATTGTGCCTCCCTGTCTCCCCAGGTACTGGCTGCATTCCCTCCTTCCTGGTTCCTCCCACCGGAAGTGACGCGGGGGCTCACCGTGAATAAGATCAGCTCCGGTGCGGCGTCCCGCGCCGCAGAGGCGCGCGCCGCTGGCGCGCGCCGAAGGAGCGCGCACAAGGAGCACAGCCTGCTCCTTGGGCGAGCTCCTTGGGGCGAGGGACGGGGCGTGAAGTCTAGGTCCCTTGGCTGCCTAGCGCTCCGTAGACTGTGCTCTTCGACTTTGTCTGCTAACTCTTTCCGTTTTGGCTGCCTTTTTTCCTCCCCGTGTATTTCCTCCTGCGGGGGGGGCTCTAAAGGTTCTCAGGTGCGTTGGTTTCCCTTGTTATTGCTCCTCCTTTGTTTTATTATGTCAGCTATCCCCGTCCACTGGGGTTGGCGTCCTGTTATGCCTCCTGCTACTCTTTCTGGTACTATGACTCGACAGCTTTCTAATCTCACATACTGTTCACTAACACATCTACGTCCATCAGCTTCTGTTTCCTCTCACTCTCCTTCCTCCCTTATGTTGTTACAGCTCGCTTTGCTAAACTGCCGGTCTCTCCGGTCTAAGACTCTTCTGATTAATGACTTTCTTTCTGACCATAACCTGGACCTTTTTTTCCTCACCGAGACCTGGCTGAGAGAAGGTGAGGAATCTTTTCTCAACCGATGTCTCCCTCCTGGCTACTCTTTCTTATCTACTTCTCGCCGGGGGAGGAGCGGAGGGGAGTAGCGGTGATATATCGCTCCTCTCTCCTCCTCTCGGAAGTTCCCGCCTCTTCTTCTCTTCTCTATCCTGAATCTCTGCTTCTACGTCTACACTCATCTCCTCTCCCTTGTTATTTCCTTCTCATATACGCTCCCCCTTCCTTATCTGCATCTCTATGGGATTCTTTACTTGCTACTATTTCAGAGGCATCACTCCTATATTCGAATCTCCTAATTTTGGGAGATTTTAACGTCCATATCGACTTACCCTCCTCAACAAGGGACCTCTCCTTTCTCACCTTTCTTTCTGATCTATCTCTGCGCCAATTTGTTTCTTTCCCCACCCATGCTGCTGGTCACTCCTTGGATCTTCTCATTGCGTCTGAGTCTTCCTCTATATCCCCTTCCTCTCTCTCCTCACTGTCTCTCCCGTGGTCTGACCATTTGTGTCTTCTTTTTACTATCCCTGCTCAGTCCTCTTTGTCAGGTTCTTTTGACTCTACACTATCATCTTCTCACTGTGCTTCTGGTTCTTGTTCTCTCCCTATTCCACCAACCCGTAAGCTTACTGCTGACACACTTCATCAGTTTCCTTCCCCAGCGTCTTTATTCCCTAGTGATTTTGCGTTTCTTCCCGTTGATACCCAAGCCCATCTTTGGCACTTTTCTCTGTCTGCTGCTCTTAATGATATCGCCCCTCCTCGTTCTCACCAATCTTCTCATCACTACCCTCAGCACCCTTGGTTTCATTCTGGTCTTTTCCTGCACCGAAAGTATCTTCGTAGGGCGGAACGCCTTTGGCGCAAGCACCCTTCCTCTTCCTCTCTTCACAATTTTCGTTCCTGTCATGATCATTACCGCACTCTCCTTCACTCTGCAAAGCGAGATTACTATTCTAAGCTTATTTCTTCTTCCTCTAACTCCTCTCGGAGACTCTATACTATCTTTCGTTCTCTTACAGCATCTCACTCTGCTTTTCCTCCCCTTCCTCCCTCCTCCTCGGCCTCCCCTGATCCCTCCTCCCTTGCTTCCTTCTTTGCTTCTAAAGTAAAGACCCTCCGTCAGTCTTTCCCCTCCTGTCCTCCCCCTCTTTCCCCTGTTGCAGGGCCTTTTCTGCTCGCTCCACTGTCTCCTTTATCCTCTTTATCCCCCACTCCTACCTTATCCCACTCTTGGTCTTCATTCGAGTTGATTTCCCCAGCTGTCCTTCAATCTACTTTCCTTTCTATCCGAAAGACCACATGTCCTGCTGATCCTATTCCCTCTCACTGGCTTCTGGAATCTTCTCTGTCTCTTTCCCCCTATATTCTCTCTCTCTTTAATGCTAGCTTATCTTCTGGTTTCTTTCCTACATCTTGGAAACACGCTATTGTTCGTCCTATTCTGAAATCCCGCACATCTGACCCCACAGCTCTTTCAAACTGGCGTCCTGTTTCTAATCTCCCTTTTCTTTCTAAATTTCTTGAGAAACTTGTCTTCCTTCAGCTATCTGCTCACCTTGAAATCTCTCTTGTTCTTCACCCTCGGCAGTCTGGTTTTCGTCCTGGTCACAGTACTGAATCTATCCTTCTTTCCCTTCTTAATGAGGTGCATGCTGCTCACGATCACGGTCTTTTTACTCTTGCTGTTTCTCTTGATCTTTCTGCAGCTTTCGATCTGGTGGACCACAGCACCCTTCTCACTCGTCTTCAAAATGCTGGTCTCTCTGGGACTGTCCTTCACTGGTTTCGTTCTTTTCTTTCTTGCCGTTCGTTCTCAGTGGTTGCTGGGTCCGCTTCTTCACCCTCCACTCCTCTTACTTGTGGTGTGCCACAGGGTTCTGTCCTTGCCCCTCTCCTTTTCAATGTCTTCTTGGCTCCCCTTGCACTTGTGGTTCAGCAGTTTGGTATCTCCGCATACTATTACGCGGATGATATCATTCTGCTGCACCACACTGATTCACATATCCCTGATATCTCTCCTCTTAATCTCTGTCTTTCTGCTGTAGCTTCTTGGTTCACTTCTAATTTTCTTCAGGTTAATCCCACTAAATCATTTGCCATTTGGTTTACCCTTGGAAGCCCTTCCCCCACCTGCGCCCCTTCCCTCTCTTCCCAGCCCATTCCTCTCGTCTCATCCCTTAAGTATCTTGGTGTTATTCTTGATTCCTCTCTTTCTTTTAAAGAACACATCACTTCCATAGTTCAACGTTCTTTTCTATCCCTCAAACAACTTCGTCCTGTGCGTCCTTTTCTCTCACCCTCTGCTTTTGCTACTCTTATTCTCTCCTTTGCAATTTCCCGTCTCGACTACTGTAATGTTTCTCTTGCTGGTCTACCCCAATCTCAACTCTCCCGTCTACAACGTATTCAGAACGCAGCTGTCCGTCTCCTTTCCTGTGCTTCTCGCTATGACCATGTCACTCCCTTACTTCTGCATCATCACTGGTTACCGGTTTCTTTTCGTATACAATATAAGGTCCTCACTTTTGTGCACAGGGTGACTCACACTGGTACCCCTCTCTATCTTGCAGATCTTCTTCAATTTCGTACTTCCCATCGTCTGCTCCGTTCTATCCACGTTAATCGGTTGGCCCTTCCTTCTCCTTCTCAAGCTCACTTGGAGTCTACACGCTCTTCGGCTTTTTACTTCTTGGGTCCTAGGCTCTGGAATTCACTTCCCCCCCCTCTCCGTGCAGAGCAATCATATCAAGCCTTCAAACGACAGCTAAAAACCCACTTGTTTTGTTTGGCGTTTGACCTCCCTCCCTCGTCCGTGTCTCCCTCCCCCTCCTCTTGTTGATGTTTCTTCTTATACTTTGCTGTTTCTATTATCTGTCTCTCTGCTGTCCTTTTTAAGATTTTAACTGGCGTTCTTTTTAACTTTTCTGACAGCCTATGTTGTAACTGTTTTAATTTTTGTTTGTAAACCGCCCAGACGCCATTGGTATGGGGCGGTATAGAAAGCATTTTAAATAAACATAAACATAAACATAAACATATCTTTATCTTTATTCCCAAACTTAATATACCGCTTTGGTCGAAACATGTAAGCGGTTTACAATAATAAAAAAGACCACGCTCCCTAACTATAGAAAAAGAACGCCATAATAAAAATAGGATAGAGGGAAAAAGGAAAGTGCAGACAGACAGTAGAATACCACAAACATAACAAGACCAAACTCAGGAGGGGACGGTAATGGGCAGATCAAAAGCTTGTTGAAATAAATGGGTTTTGGGGAGAGAGCAGAGAGGCGGCGCAGAGGTCCGGTGATGCAGGCACCTGCTCCGGCAGTCCCGACGTCATCGGGGGCCTCGTGAAGTACCGGAGCAGTGGGAGAGTTTGCCTGGGAGAGAGCAGAGAGGCGGCGCAGAGGTCCGGTGAGGCAGGCACCTGCTCCGGCGGTCCCGACGTCATCGGGGGCCTCGTGAAATACCGGAGCAGCGGGAGAGTTTGCCTGGGAGAGAGCAGAGAGGCGGCGCAGAGGTCCGATGAGGCAGGCACCTGCTCCGGCGGTCCCGACGTCATCGGGGGCCTCGTGAAATACCGGAGCAGTGGGAGAGTTTGCCTGGGAGAGAGCAGAGAGGCGGCGCAGAGGTCCGGTGAGGCAGGCACCTGCTCCGGCGGTCCCGACGTCATCCGGGGCCTGTTAAAAGGCTCCTTGGGTTGGCGCAGCCGGAGGCGCTAGATGGGGCAGCGATAGAAGGGGCTAGATACAAGGGGCAGTTCAGGCCCCTTGGGAGCCCCTTGGAGCAACGAAGGAGCAAGGAGCCTGGTTCATCATCCTTTGGCGGTAGGAATTGTGATGGGAAAGCGTAAGAAGAAGATTGAACCAGCTGCGGCAACTGAGCCTGCGGTGGGCCCCATGGATAAGCATGTTAAGGTACTATCTGGTGCGGATGCTACGCTTGACCCTGACTTTCTCGTGCTCCGGCCCTCTCCGGTGTCCTTGAGCTCTCCTGACCGGACACCACCCTCCCCCCCAGTCTATGCTTCTCCTCCTTTGTCCACTTCAGAGGTTATGCAATTTCAGCAGAGTACCCCTGTGACAATTGGGGAAAAACTGAAGCCTGTGGTATGGGTACCCGTCCCAAAGGAAGCCAGTTTAGTACCTGCTGAGCAGGTGACCCTGGCTGATATTTGCCTACTGTGATTCAACTTTGCAGTTTCTCTTCGGAGATTACTGCTAAGTTGTCTGAATTGGATAATAAGGTGGAGATTGTTTCAAAGCAGATTTCCAATTGTGAAAATCAGTGTCAGGCTCTTAAAGATGTGAATGTTTCTCATATAAAAGATAGTTTAGTCTTACACCACAAAATGGAACAGTATGAGAATCTGTCTCGTGCAAAAAATGTTAGGATGTTGAATTTTCCTTATTGTAGGTTGCTTTCAGCTGAAATACTTCTGCGAAAATATTTTAGAGAGGTTTTGGGACTGGCTACGGCTGATTCCATTTGTCTCTCTAAATTATATTACTTGACGGGTAGAGCTCTGTCCCAGGACTCCTCTGGGGGGTTTGATGAGGTTCGAGGTGGGACTGACCTGGATCTCACCAAATTCCTGGAGGACTCTCAGGATAATATTTCTTCTAGAGCCACTTTGGTGGTTTCTTTTCTTTCGGACCAGGATAGAGCTCCAGTATTTCGTAGTTATTTCAAGAACATGTCTGTACTATTTTGTGGTATGAAAGTACAAATATTTCCAGATGTCTGTAGGGCGACTCAAACTAGGAGGAAGGGGTTTTTGGCCCTTAAACCTAGAGTGATTGCCCTGCCGGCCACTTTTTTTCTCCGTTATCCCTGTAAGTGCTTGTTAACTTTTCAGGGATCTCGGTATGTTTTCCTGGATCTTTCTCAACTTGAGTCATTTCTTGGTGATAAAGAGGGGCTTGGCTCTAAGCGGCTGGGATAGGTGGGTTAGTTAATTTAGCTGTCTAGGAATTCAGGAGGTTAACTCTTGGTTTTTTTTTTTAGTTTATTATGGTTATTATATTCTCCCCTTATTGTGGGCTAGGTTTGATGTATTGTTATTTTGTGTATTTTTATATATTTTCTTTGTTTTTTCTTTTAATGTATCATCAGAATGTTTCTTTGTGCTTACTTTGTAAGTTTTGTGAAAATTTCAATAAAAAAAAAAAAAGAAATAAATGGGTTTTTAATAGCTCTTTGAATTTTGAATAAGAGGGTTCCAGACGGAGGGAAGTAGGAAGGGCGTTCCAAAGAACCGGGCTAAGAAAAAAGAAAGCTGTGTGACGGGTTTGATCGAGATGGGCCTGGGACGGTGACGGCAAAGACAAACGATTAACATGTAAGGAACGCAAGTGACGATACGGTGTATGGAGGGAAATGAGGTTACGTAAGTACAGTGGGGTAGATGTATGAATAGCTCTATGCGTCAGAATGAGAAATTTATATCGAAACCGGAAACGAAGAGGCAACCAGTGAAGATGATAGAGAATAGGGGAGACATGGTCAAAGCGACGAGCAAACGTAATTAAGCGAGCAGCGGTATTCTGTATGAGCTGAAGACGTTGCAGCTGATAAGCTGGCAGATTAGCCATGAAGATGTTACAATAGTCCAGCCTGCTAGTGATTAAGGCCAACACCAGAGTGATCAAGGAACTAGTGGGAAGGAGGGAGCGAACAGCTCTGATCCGACGTAGTGCGGCAAAAGAATGGCGGGTAATAGTTGAAATATGAGCATGAAAGGAAAGAGAGGAATCTAAGACCACTCCCAGATAACGGAAAGAGGTGACAAGAGGGATCAGCATCTGATCAATCGAGGGTGCTATTGATGGACAAGAGCCACTTAGAGAAACCCACATTGCAGTGGACTTAGAGGGATTTAAGTGCAAGAAGTTAGAAGAGAGTCAAGACGCAACATGAGAAAGACATTGGTTGAGCCCAGAAAGGTCCAACTGAGCAGGTGAAGTGTGAAAAAGAAAATGATGTCATCAGCATATATGTAAGTAGAAACAGGGAACTGTTGGGTCAGGAGTGGAAGTGGAGAGAGAAAAACGTTAAACAGCAGTGGAGAAAGAACAGAGCCCTGTGGGACTCCACAGGGAAGAGACAAAGAAGAGGAAGACTGATTATTGGCATGAACAGTAAAAGAATGGGCTGTGAGGAAAGAACGGAACCAGTCCCACACCACACCACGAACACCAGAATCATGCAAGCGGGAAAGAAGAGTTTGATGATCTACTAAGTCAAATGCAGCGGACAGATCTAAAGACACAATTAGAATGATATTTCCTCAGTCATGAGCCACATGAATTTCATTTAGCACGGCCAGAAGAACTGTCTCGGTGCTATGTCCTGGATGGAAACCCGCTTGTCGGGGATGAAGAGTGTTAGTTGCTTCAACATGCGAAGTGAGTTGCAGAAAAACAAAACGTTAAAGCAGTTTGGCCAAAAAAGGGAGATTTGATACAGGCCGCCAGTGAGCAGGTACAGAGGGATTCAAAGAGGGCTGTTTTAAGAGAGGGTGGACTATAGCGGACTTCCAAACAGAGGGAAAGATACCCGTAGATAAATTAGTTTTTATAATTGTAACCATAATAGGAATAAGTTCTAAGGCTGGCTTAGCCAGCCAGTGTGATGAAATAGGGTCCAACCGGCAAGTTGTCTTTCTAGATTTAGAGAGAATTTATAACAGCTCAGCAGAGGAAATAGGGGAGAAGGAGGACCAGACATGGGCAAGGGCCCGATTGGGAGGGGGGGGGGCGGTGATTCAATGTGCCCTGGGCAAGACAACTTGTCAGGAAAAGCTGAGGCAGAGGAAGAATCAGACAGTGATGTCAGAGGTGAGGGGGGAGGGCTAGGGAATGAGGAGCGGAGGTTCAGAATTTTGTCAACAAAAAAAAATAGCCAGCGTTTACGGCGCTGGGGCTTTAGTAGACAAATGGGAAGATACAGAGGTAGAAGAAAGCTGACGCAAGATTGTAAAGAGTTGCCCGGAGGAATGAGCTGCCTCGGCAATGGCTGTAGAGTAAAAGGAACGCTTGGCAGTCTGGACAGCTGCACGATAGGTGGCATAGAGCTGTTTAAACTGACTGAGCCTCTCCTGCGATGAATGTTTGGACCAGCGACGCTCCGCCTGTCTGAGTTGAGTACGCTGAAGGTGTAAACCGAAATGATACCAGGGAGCGTGTATCTGATGAGGGGCCCTGGAGCTGAGGCAGAGAGGAGCTAAATTATCCAGAGCTCCGGCAAGAACCGAATTCCATAGAGAAGCTTGGGTGTCAGGTGAAGAGGAAGCAAAATTGGAAGGAAAGAGGGAATGGTCAGGTGGGAAGGCACTAAGAAAACAATAGCTGAACATATAGATAGTCATGGGTTAATGGAACAAAGCCAATATGAATTTAGCCAAGGAAAGTCTTCTCTCATTAATCTGCTATAATTTTAGAAGGTGTGCATAAATAAGTAGATAAAGGTGAGCTGATGATATAGTATATCTGAATCTTCAGAAAGCCTTTATCAAGGTCCCAAATGAAAGACTCTTGAGGAAATTCAAAAGTCATGGGTTAGGAGGCAGTATACAGTACTATTGACTAGTGGAGAGGCTTTCTTTAAGCTTCATATGGTGACAACCAGGGTCGTACCGAGTGTAAATCGCGCCCTGTGCGACTTGCACATCGGGCACACCTCCCCCCCCATGAAGGGAGAGAAGAGGCGTACCTGATGTGCAAGTCGCTGGCATGGGGAGGGACGGATCTGCTCAGCATGCCGTCGAGAAGGCTTAAAGGGTGCATTTTAGCTGTCTGTCATTGCCTGCTGCTGCTGAGAGAAGAAAAAGTGGCGGCAGCAGGCAACAGCAGACAGCTAAAATGCGCCCCTTAATCCTTTGCGCCCTGTGCGGCTGCACCGCTCGCACAGGGCTAGGTACAGGCCTGGTGACAACTATGAAATTGCAAATAGGTATTGTGGTCTGTAGGTTTCCAAAATAAGGCAGTCTGACAAGAGACCTCCTGTTTAATAATCAGAACATTCAAAATCTCCAAATAAACAGGTGAACATCTGATGATAAACTGAAGATGCAAATCCAAAGTATTAAGTCATTGGGCAAAGTTCAGGAGAGCTGCTTCTGTACTGGGCCAAAACATAAAAATGTCGTCCAAATAGCGTTTCCAAAAAAGAACATTTGTAAACTGGCTAGAAAATTATCCTCAAACCTCGATACATAAAGTTAAGCTACTGATAGGGCAAGAGTAGACCCCATCGCTACACCACAAACTTGTTTGTTAAATGGTCGCAAACCAAAAATAGTTCTTGGTGAGTTTTTGGATGTTCTGATTGTTAAACAGACTACCTTATTTCTGAAAGCTACGGATCGCAATACCTATTTGCAGTTTTGTAGTTGTCAACCTATGAAACTTGAAGAAAGCCTCCTCACTAGTCAATTTTTGTGTCTTTGCAGAATATGTTCCTCAGATTTGGACTTCAGTATGCATCTCGTATGTTACAACATAGGTTTGTGGAGCATGGTTAGCCTTAGTACTCCCTTCATAGAGCCTTTAAACGGGTGAAATTTGGAAACCAGAATCTGCTTCTAAGCTATAACCAAGTTGAGCTGTTAGTGCCCTCCTGTATATTTTACTATCATCCTGTATAGTGCAAATGATATGGTCCCATTGGCACATCCTGTCCTTGGATCTAGTGCTGAAGGATCTCCCCTTATTTGCTTATCTTCGTGGAAAAATGTTGGAGAGAATGTGTCTAGATTTATTCATCATGAACCTGCATTGGAAGATAGGGGGCACTTCTCATGTGGCCATTGCTCTTTGTGTGACCCCTCTGTGCAAGGGGGGGGGGAGTGGTACCATCCTCTGACTAATCATATTTTTAGAGCCAATACACGATCAGACTGTGATTCAATGTATGCCATCTATGCAATTGCATGCCCATGTAATCTACTTTATATTGGGAGGACAAGGCACAATGTATGCCTACAGCTTAATGAACACAAAAGTAGGATTACTGCTAAGACCATGTCGGCCCCCCTGGTGGAACACTGAGCTTCAGCTAATCATACGGTGGAGGATCTCTGTTTGGAGGGTTATTTGGTCTTGGTATGGTGGTGATTTGAATAGTTTGTTCAACAATAAAGAGCAAGCCTGGATATCCCGCCTTGATTGCATTTCCCCTAAGGGGCTGAATATGAAGATTGACTGGATGATGTTGATATGAATATTCTTGCAGGAGGAGTGGTTGTTGGGACTCTTTCCTTTCCCTGCCTCTATCTATTGATTGGAGGATGTGGGTCATCTGGAAATTTTGAAAACTGGTGTGAAGGAGCCTGGTGGTTACAGACCTTCCCTGTTGCAAATTAGTATTTAGGTCATACCTTTCCAGTAGTAGTTCAAGGTAAGTTACATTCAGGTACAGTAGGGCTTAAATCTAAGTTCATACCTGAGGCAGTGGAGGGTTAAGGTCACATGTTTTGGTTCTTCATCGAAACGTAGCAGCATGCTATGGGCTATGTCAGAGCTGGAATAGGCTGCAGCAGCTTGGTCTTCAGCAAGTTAAGTGCATATTGAGTTCTATGAGTTCTTGTTTTTTTACATATGAGGATAATGGATTTTTCTACATGGGGGTGTATAAACATTCTTTATATTAAAAGGACTATTTAGGTGAAGGGGCCTTTGTCAGTATACAACGGTATCCATTTTATGATAAGTCCGACAAAAACTATTTTTGAGTGGTCCAACTCTCTGGTTGCCCAGTCAAAGAAATTAATCATATTTGTCTGACAAAATCTGCCTCTAGTAAAACAATGCTACCTTGGATCTTTTTGGCAGAAGTATGTTTTTGTGACTGCATGTGAGAGTGTTTGTGTGTGTGGTTTCAGTGTTGCACGGAAGGATCTGGTGTGCTCATCCGCAATTCTGGGGGGACATGAATGCCTGGCCAGTTCCTGAATCCATTGGACTCCAGAAATTTAACTATCCTCTGTTTTAGCAGCGTTTCCATTAATTTACTCACCTCAGAGGTCAGACTAATGGTCCTGTGGTTCTCAGCCTCATCTTTACTTCTGCTTTTGTGTAAATGGACCACATGCACCTTTCTCCCATCCTCTGGGACCACTCCCGACTTTAAAGAAGCATTTAGTATGTCAAGGCCTTATTGCAATTTAAGTGTTTGTGTTATGTCTTTAAACAGTAGATAAGGTTGTGATGTCTGATGTTTGCTCTCTTATGTACCCAGTCGGACTTTATATTCTGCTTCCCAAGGTCTTTTAAGTGTACCCCGTATTTCAATAGTTCATTAGAAGAGTTTGAGGTCAAGGATGTTTTCGGTTGCTGGTCCAATATTATGGAATTCCTTGATGCTGGCTGTTCATAGTATAGGTGACTATTGAGATTTCAGGAAGAATTTTAAAGCACATTTTTTCGCACTTGCTTATGCTTGACTTTTCTGCTGTGATAATTTGTTCTTTAGAAGATATATTCTATTCTGGTCTGTCTTTTGTTTACGTGTGTTCTTTTGTGAACCCAGAAATACATTGATGGGAGGGTGATAAATGCTGTAAATAATAAATAAATGGCATTTTCTGCATATGTAAAATGGTTTTAACACACAAGGTAAACTTAATTGTGTAGACCTCTATAATCATCATGACATCGGCAACTGACTGGCAGCTATCTGCCTTCTTTTATGCCTCAGTAATACTGAGATCTCCAGCTCTATGATCTCCTCACACATTTTATCCTCAAATACAAATGCATTACAGAAGAAATGAGTAAGTAATATGATTGGTTTGCTTATGTGGAGAGTAAAAACCACTCAGGAACTAGTCATATGTATTGATGTACATTACATGGGAACAGGGATTTCAAATGCATGCAGTTTAATCTGCAAGTCAGGAAGAGCAAGTAAGGACAAAAGAACGCATCCCACAAAGGCATGTTGCTCAATAAAATGTGCATAAAACTTTAGACAAAAATGTTTAGAAGAAACTGAGCAATAGATCCCACCATAACATGGCCCCAAAGAGAGAAAATTCTGCCTCGTGAGTTGTGTCCTTTTAGGGAAAAGTTGGTTCTTCATTTCATCTTCTAGTCTGCAGCTACACTTCATTTTTATTTGTTTACTCTACAGGGAGAAACAAAGGAAATATTAGAAGAAAATTGGGACACCATGTTTGCCAAAGGGAAGAAAGCAAATGGAAAGCTTATATAGGCCATCACTAATACAATGACAATTGAGTTTAGGGGGATTCCCTTATGAGCAGAAGTGGAATATGAATTAAAATAGCAATTCAATGTGACTTAAATATATAGTTTGAAAATGACTGAAATGTGCACTGGGAGGATGGTAGGTCAATTACAAGAGGTAAGCAACAACGTCTGATAGAGTGAAGATGACAAAGTAAAGAAGAAGGCTGTTTCATGCCTTCTTAAAGCCGAACAAATGTCCAGGTCCTGATTGTTACTGAAATCTGCTGAGACTGCAGCAGTAAGCACCTATTGCTCATAAGAATTACATTTTGTTCTTTGGAATCTATACTACAATGAATGCAAGTAGCAATTTTCAAATAGCCCACCTAGCCACCGAATTTTCAAAGGGAAACTACAGGAGAGGTTTATATTTCTTTTCTCTTTTGATTCACAATCTCTTCCCGCTTCTTTATACTTCCAAGCTCGGTTTGTGATGGCTACCTGCGGACATTTTTTTTACCTATTTTATATTCGGCCCAGTGCATCTAATCTGGCCACTGCAGTGATGATCCTCAGCAATGGGCCATGCAATCATGGGTCATGAATCAGGCCACTCGGTGCTATCTTTAAGCAGTGTCCATGACCAATGTTCCCTCTAATTTTCTGTAGGCTGTGTGCGCATAAAATATCAGCTGTGCAGCTTTTGAAAGAATGTTAAATTTTTGTGCGCCACATAACGACACTCGGAGTTATATACTTTAAAATTTGACTACACGTCAGAATACAGTACATACACCACATTGATTTTAATCAAATTAAATGAAAATAGATGATTACTAAATGAAGCGGGAAATTTTTTGTAATTACAATCATAACTTTTAAATTTTAAGATGTCTGTGTTGTTTTCTATCAGAATCAGAGCCGTAAATTTTGTGCGCTCTGTTGTAAAGTATGTGCGCTCGCTCGGTGAGGTGTGTGCGCGCGCACATGCGCACAGCTTAGAGGGAACAGTGTCCATGACCCCTTCTCCCCGAGAGCACTGTGAACGCTGTCTCCAGGAACGTGCCTTTGAAAAGAAAATGAAAAAGGCCGTTTCATTTCCAAATGAAACAATTAAGACAATGAAATATTTGTTTTGTTTTTATTTTTATTTTGTTTCATTTGCTATTCAGTTCTATGGACTATTAAGTCTATAGGGAAACAGAAGCGCTGCATGTTTACTATTCAACTCAGACAACCTGAAGTTAGTGGGGGATAGAGAAAGGAAGTTCCTAATCGGTCAATCCCAGTTTATTTCAAAGTGATACTATAAGAGAAGTAATCATATATTAGACATCATTTTGTAGCCAGTCAGGTGGGAGAGCTTCCAGTGAGTAAAGAAGCAGATTGAGAGGTTCTTTTCTTTTCATAGTTTAGAAAGAGAGGGACACATTTTAAGAAGAAGTCAGGGTGCTGCCTTTACATGTGCATGGGGCATTATATACAGTGCTACTAGACGTTTGAGCCCTAAGCTTGGCTTGCAGCTTGGTTACTTTGGACTGAGAGCATATCAGCAGGGAGCTGAGAGGACACAGATCTTGTCAGACATTTCTATCATCTGTCTTCGGGGGGGGGGGGGGAAACTATAATATCTGATAGAGATTGTGTTTGTTTTGAGTATGCATGGCAGCAGCTTGCTTGACCTCTTTCTATAAAAATCTTAGAAAAAGCACAGTGGTAGATCGCTTTGAATATTCTGAGTTACTAGTCAACAGCGTACCATTGTTTCACTAACAAAAGTGGCTATGGGGGTCATTCCAGAACACGAATAAGGGTTTTGTGCATGCAGCGGGGATGTTTATCTGCCGAAAATGTCCCTGACCATATTCTGAAACACTGCTGACATGCATATTCACGGCGCAAGCATGGGGATCTCAGAACGCTCCCAGAAGGGGCATTATGGGGGCATGGTCAGCTGTGGTGATATATATATAGTGTATTCAGGAAAGGCCCATATATGTTTTCAGTGTTTCCCCGAAGATGTCCTTGTTATTCCTGCAGAAATGTGGAATAAGGACAGGACTTTAAAAAAAAAATCTGTTCTGCTCTTCAGTACGTCCCATATTGAAGAATGTTATGACAAGTATGTTTTGAACTAGAGTGTCTGCAGTTTGGAAAAACCCAAGATGCCATTTTAAAGAACAGAAAGCAGAGATGAGGGAAGGTTGTAAGGTAAAGAAACATTAATAAACACCCCTATAAAAATATTAAGAAGAGCAATAGTGTTTATACTGGCTATGCTGACATTTGCTGTTTGTGCTAAAGGAACTAATCTAGGGTTCCTTAACAATTCCTATGTTCTGAAAAAATGGGACTATTGATATAGAGACAGTATGTGAGTGAGTATGGAAAAGATTCTTGTTTGGGTGAGAAAGACATATCAGCTGTTCTTGATAGGTGCAGGGCATCTTTTTGGCAAAAGTATGATTTTTGTGACTGCAAGTGAGAGTGTTTGTGTGTGAGTGGTTTCAGTGTTACACGGAAGGATCTGGTGTGCTCATCCACAATTCTGGGGGGACATGAATGCCTGGCCAGTACCTGGACCATAGGGATGACCGCATCGTCACCAGGTGCCAGTATGATGGGGCAGAAAATATCAACAAAGGTTCTCTATAACAAAATGCAAAATATATCCCTGTTAATAATAAGGGACCCTCAGAATGAGAGCATGCAGTAGTGCAAACAGCACTAATACATGCCCAAAAGCACCATCACCGGTCTCCAAAAATGTGCACATTTGTAGAGACCGATGATGGTGTTTTTGGACATGTATTAGTGTTGTTTGCACTGTTGCATGCTCTCATTTTATTGACAGGGATATTTTTTGCATTTTGCTATAGAGACCTTTGCTGAGTTCTACTGGTCCATACTTAGCATTGTAAATACTGTTATCAGAGATGTCCAGTGCAAGCATAACTAAGGAGTTCTTCTATTGCCATGTATGCTTCGATGCAAGCTGTGTCAGGCCAGACAAATGACCTTCTACTTGCTTTTATATCTTTGTGTGCAGTGAGATTATTTTGCAGTGTTCTGGGCATGCAACAGACTAGTATATATTGTCTGGTTGGCATCACCTTTATGTATCATCATGTGTAATTTGCATGAGCACAACACTGTCAGTTAGAGGAAAACCTCATCTATCTTTAAGGTGCAGAGGACTAAGCAGGTACTATTGAAAATTGCTACTACCCGTATAGCCCTGGTAGCTGCTGGTGCATCCAGACAAACCCAGAGTTTCACTTCTGCTGCCACGGAAGTGAAAATCTGGGTTAAGGGGGTTGGCGCGCAGGCTATGCGCCGTTGTGGCACACTGCCTGCCTAATTGAAAATCGGGCCCCACGGGTATATACTGTAACACTATAAATCTATGGCCCCTACCCATTGGTGATTTTTTTTTTTTTGCTTTGTTTTCAGAAAGACCATCATGGTAAAATACAGATGTGGGGTTAGGAAAGCATTAAGGTCTACACCAGGAATAACTACTATGCATTTGACTTTAAGTAGTAACCTTTTCCAAACCAAGCTATAAATGAGCTATTTGTACAGATAGAGCAGATACTGCCCTGCACAAAAGACTTACTATCTAAGTTATTCCTTAAGTAATGGATGGTGAAGTGACTTGTCCAAGGTCATTGGGAGAAAAGGAGTTTGAACTTCATTTCCCTGATTCTTCCTCTGATTTTATAACCACTAGGCTACGATTTCACAGAGGTAGTGAAGGTAAGGATGCCTAATGCCTCTCACTCTCTTGTTCACCAATTATGTGTATCTTACCATACTCTAGTCCCCAGTTTTGTGATGTCTTTTCACCTTGATTAGATTGTAAACTCTGATGATCAGGTACTGTCTCTTACATTTTTATAGCACTATACAAATGACGTGGTAGTAGTAGTAGCAGGATAGTCAAAGTTCAAGCATGATTTTTTTGAAGTGTGGAAATTAATGGTTAGATATGCAAGATTGGATGAAAGACAGAAAGAGCAGACATCTACGTCCATCTCTAATATTATTGTGCAGGACCAGGAAGAGGCATACTCGATGCAGGATGCTATCAGCTGGAAGGGGCACCAGGACAACACACGCTCTCTTTAGTTCTGAACACATTTGTAAAGAATCTATGCAATAAGAGGAATCATGTTTGGAAAATTTAGAAGAATGGGTTAGTTCAAGTCTGGTAAGTACAAAAGATTTACAAAAGCTGGTTAGTAGCATGATAAATAGGAAGCCTGGATGCCCAAATGCCAGATGAAATTTAATGTGGACAAGTGCAAAGTTATGCACTTAGGGAAGAACAAACAAACAGTGACATTTTATTACCATATAATGTCCTTTCCTCAAGTCCTGCTAGTCCTGTCCAGACAAGTAGGTTGTGTTCCCCTAACAGCAGATTGGTGGAGACAAAAACCAATGAAAAGCCCAGGTTTCAATGACATCACTGCCATGCCTCCATCCTGCTCAGTCACCAGAGACCCCTTCGCTATTCGTCTCAAAGCATATGGGAAATACAGAGCAAGCCTCACACAACCTCAATGTGGGCAACAATGAGTACTCCACAGCAGTGAACTATGTACAGAAAGGCAGAACAGAAGGCTGTCAGTAGAAGAAGAGCCAAGTATAAAATCATTGCAGACCCAAAGGACATTATCTGGTAAGTAAAATGTCACCTTCCATATTGTCCTACTAGACCAGTCCAGACACGTGGGATGTAGCAAAGCTACAACACCACTGGGCTGGAAGAAGATACAGCAGCTCACAAAACTCTTCAGCTGAAGGCCGTGTCTACCTGCATGTGGACATCTAAGCAGTAATGCTTGACAAAAAGATGCCCACGTCGCTCCCCGACAAATACCTATGAGGATGCTTGTGCTCAGGCAGAATGGGCATGCAACCCCTCTGGAATCATCCAGTTCTGTAACAGATAAGCAGAGGCAATAGCCTCCTTAATCCAGCACCACAAGGTCGATTTGGCTGCTGCCTCACCTTTGCGCAGGCCAGAAACAGCAAAAAAAGATGGTCAGACTTATGAAAGGAATTCAAAACCTCCAAATACTAGAGCAGCACCCTCCGGACATCCACAAAGTGAAGATCCTTCCCCTGACACTGCTTTTTAGAGAAGGAGGGCAGGCAGACCACCTGGTTCACATGAAAGGGAGACAACACCTTAGGCAAGAAGGAAGGCACAGGCCTAATGGAAATGGCCTCATCTGAAAAGAACAGATAAGGATTTTGGCAAGACAGAGGCTGCAGCTCGAAGATCCACCTTGCAGAACAAATTATGACCAAGAAAATAGTCTTAAGTGCCAAATCCTTCAAGATAGCACATCTCAGTGGCTCAAAGGGGGCCACCATCAAGGCCCTGAGCACCAGCAACAGATCCCAGGAAGAGATCACGGACCGAAGGAGAGGATGCAGACATCTAACCCATTGGAGAAAATGTGAGATGTCTGGGTGCGGGGTCAAAGACTTGCCAGCCACTGGACCATAGAAATAGGTCAAAGCTGCCACCTGAACCTTCAGGGTGTTAAATAAGAGGCCCTTCTCTAGGCCATCCTGCAGAAAGACCAATGAGCTCCTAGAAACTCTAGGGACTGGGAAGGCAAAAACTGGCTCTTTCCCGGATTGATCACCCAACCGAGGTTTTCCAAGGAGGACACCACTCGAGAAGTCACCCGAGATGCTTCTGACAGAGAATAGGCCCAGATGAGCCAGTCATCCAGATAGGGATGGACACAGATCCCTTGGCACCATAGCTCTGCAGCTGCCACCACCATGACTTTGGAGAATGCCCTTGGGGTGGTGGAGAGTCCAAAAGGAAGGATGGCAAACTGATAGTGAGAGCCAAGCATGCCAAAATGCAGAAACTTCTGATGATCTGCCTGGATCAGGATATGAATATATGACTTGGCCAGATCCAGAGAAGCCAAGAATTCTCCTTGGCGCACTGCTTGAATCACGGAGAGTAAACTTTCCATCCGAAAGCGCAGGATGTGCAAGTGCTTGTTAATCCCTTGAGGACCAGGATGGGTCAAAAGGAACCGTCCTTCTTTGGTACTACGAAGTAGGTGGGGTTCCTGCCCTTGTCCTGCTCCTCTGGGGAAACGGGCACCACCGCCTTCAAGCGAAGCAACTTGTCCAAGGTGATCTTCAGCACAGCACTTTTGATTACAGACCCATAGGGGGAGATGATAAAGGCATCGGGAATCAACTCCTTGCTTTCCAGGACATAGCCAAATTGAATGGTGTCTTGCACCCAGCAATTCTTGGTAACCCAGACCCATTCCTGAAATAACAGGTGAAGCCTGCCTCCATTAGATGTACCAGGGAAGGGGCCCCCAAACCTTCACTGCATGGCCTCTGGAGAAGGATCATGTCATTGGGTCCACGTGCTCCATAAAAGGACTGAGAATGAGTCTGAGGTTCTGAAGCAGAGGGGAAAAGGCTTTCCAGGTCAGTAGTGATGATAGTTTCGAGATCTCCGAGAATTTGGCCAGTGTGCCCTTGGCAGTTAGGTGGAGGCTGACACGAAAGGGGCACTCACCCACTTCAAGGGCTCCCTGGGCCCGTCTTCTGGGAGGCAGTAAGATTTTGTTTCAGCTAGGTCCTTTACCAATTTCTCCAAATCTGTTCCACACAGGAGCATCCCCTTAAAGACCAGGATTTGGAGGATGTGTCTGTCACCCAGTGATGGAGCCAAATCCAACTCCATGACACAGTAGTCAAGGCACCATCCCTGGCCGCCAGGTGCACCAGGCCATACATGGCATCAGAAAGGAAGGTCATAGTCAACTCCAAGAGAGAAATAGTATCATTAGCAGAAGAGACTGAATCCACTGGAATAGGGCTCGAGAAGTCAAGCTGGTGCATAGGATCTCTAAAATAGCCACCAACTTGGCAAACTGGCTCTTCAGCAAAGAATCAACCTTGCAGTCCAAGACATCTTTTAAGGCCGATCTGCCTTCTACAGGAATAGTGGTCTGTCTAGTAATCACCATCATCTGTGCATCCACCTTGGTTAAACCACTCATTGTGCTCCTCCTCCAGGAGGGCAAAGAGCTTCTTACAGACCCTTAACCCTTTAAGCAGGGAGTTGGGAGAGTCCCACTCGGACCGGATCATATCTTTGATCACTTCTGGGAACTGGAAGACAGCAGTGGATTTCCGTACCCCTTGAAGAAATGGATGTATGTTCTGCTCCTTCTCCATACTGGAAGCAACTGCCAAGTTCAAGGCAGATGAGAACCTGGAAATCAAAGCCACCAGCTCCTCATCTGGAACACATGGATCATGCTGGCCTCTTCATGGTCTTATGAAGGTGATAGGAGGACCTCCTCTACATCAGAATCCAATAATGGGATATCCAAGTCCTATCATCAAGACCGCATATAGACGAGCATTATACAACGATCGTAATTGGCTGATGAGACCTTCAGTGAGACAGATGTCAGATCAAGATCAAGATCATGTTAATTTAATTACGAAGTTCTCCCCGCTGAGCAATACAATTCAGAAGATAATTGCCAGACACACTAATCTTTTACAAACAATTCCTGGTCTATCGGACAAAAGCGTACGGTGTGTCTGGCAACGTAATAGTAACTTTAAAGAATATCTTAGCCCTGCAGTTTTGTGGCCTCTCACAGGTAGTACTTCCCCTGTATTAGAATGGGGCCATAAACCATGTGGAGAATGTTTGATTTGTCACGTGTCAGAGACGATCAATGAATTCACTTATTTAGAGAAAACTTACATTATGCGGCACTCAACCTCTTGTAACACCACCTCCGTGATTTATGTCATAAGGTGTCCTTGCAGCAAATTATACATTGGCAAAACCAATAGATCTTTCAAGATTCGCCTCTTAGAGCACAAAAGTCGAATACGCTGTCAAGTATTAACAGCTCCGATCGTTCAACATTGCATTGAGAACCATCATACCTTTGATCAATTGCGCTGCTTTTGTATTGACCTTATCTGTTTAGATGAAACCCTGTTATTTTTTAAACAACGTTGGATCTTTTTAGTGAACACTCTACAGCCCTTTGGACTTAATTCTACTATAGATTGGCAAGTGTGCCTTTAATTTTAGAACATTGAATGGTGAGCTCTAATAGGCTGCCTTGATTTCTTGGGAGGAGCTCCAATACCTAGGATAAAAACGGCTTCAGTTTGCAAGTCCGCATGCGCGGCGTTCTTCCATACTCTCAGAATATAACTTGGATAAACATGGGCAGCAACATTTTCCTGTAAGTAATCAAGGGTTTTATTCCTGATATTTTGTATGAGTGATGTTCTTCCGATTTTAGTGGAGTAGTTAGAGCTATTGCTATGTCCATATTTACAGACCCTCCTGAAGAAACTCTAACATGGAGTGAAACGCTATGAGGGCGCCGGTTGAAGCGTAGAGGCAATGAAATGAACGACAAGCAGCTGGCTATTCTTTGAGAAGATAAGATTTCAGAATTTTTAAGCTACGCAAAGCTTCTTGTTGAAATATAGGTTTTAAGAAGTTTTCTGTGCAATAGTCTTTTGGACATTTGGTAAAAGAAGATTGGTGTTTACATTGGGACAACAGAGAAATATGAGGCCACAAATTGAGCACGAATAGTGCATTTGAAGAAGTTCAACATAAAATGTTCCTTATTGTGGTAGTAAAATTGAGATCCTCTCAGTAGTTCCTTAATTTATTTGGTGACGGAGAACGGGTGTTTATTCTGAAAAAAGTTCGCATATTCCAGGGTGGTTGCTGATGTTATCTATGTGCTGATGCTTAAAAAATCTTTTGAAAGGGGGGGCGCTCGTGAGCCCACAGCGTGATGGCCGCACTCTAACTGAGCTCCCGCTCCAATTACCACAAATCCTAGGCTAACATGCGCTAACTGCAGCAATTCTCCCCACCTTTGCCTGCCCCGGATCAGCTCACGCCCGCGGTGTCCATCGAAGCCCGGGTAAGCCGCCCGATAAGCTCTTTGAAGGCCAAGAAGTCGAGGGGTCCATCCTCAAGAGCGTGGCCTGCTGTGTGCCTCGTGGCGACGCCTGCCTTGGGCCCGAATATCCCCGCAGCTACCTTTTCGCACTCTGAGGGACTCGGGCGGCTTTTGGGCAGGCCCTCTCTGGGCAGCGCTTCAAGTCCTTCTGTGCCGGACCGGAGAGTGTGTCGCTAAACTCAGCTGAGCGGAACAACATCCCCAAGGTAGGGGCATTTGGCTGCGGTACTATAATTCTGCCTCCGAGGCTGCGACGAAGGCCTGGACTCCTCGTAGCAACCGCTAACGTTCAGCATCCTATTTTGCCAGCACTAATCCTCCTGAGGGGGCAAGCACGCAGGCTAATTCTCATTGCTCATACCTTCTGGAGCTCAACTGGCCCCGCGACGGTGGCAGCCTGCCAGCAATCTCTAAACGAGACACTTGTTCTTTCAACATGGCACCCATGTACCTTATTGGACTGCTTCTGCATGCTCCTGGGCTCCAGAAATCTAAATGATATATGTCACCCGGCAGCTGTGGGCACCTTGTGATTTACCTCTGCCTTTCTGCAGTGCAATTTGAGCACTCTCTCTGACGGTTTGCTTCTCCGGGAGGACCAGGAGCAGCTCTCCCCACATCACTCAGCAGTTTCCCAGGGGCCTTGGACCTGGCTGGCATTGATGAAATTTATCTCCTTACACTGTGTGGTGGCGACTGCATTGTGGGCTAGTGTGGCCCTGTGAGCGGCTCTCTACCTGAGGTCTCTACCCTTGCTGACATTGGTTATTCTCCTCTCCTAACACTGTGTGGTCCTGGTAGCTTCGTGGGATGGCTGCTAAAGCCAAAAGCTCTGAAACTCGGGAGGGGATGCGCTCCTCACAACGATTGCAGAACAAGTCCGGGCCCCCAAGTAGCCCGCGTGAACAGCTTTCCCCAGCAGGCACTGAGGATGATGAGACAGTAAGTGAAGATGAACTGGATCCTCATAAACAACTCTCCTCTGCTCAACTTAAACAAGAACTTCGCAGGGGTTTTGCGGAGCTACCTAACGAGTTTCGCTCGCTCCGTGAGGAGCTGCTGAAAGATGTTGCAGAACTACGGACTGATGTTAAAGAGCTGGGAGCCCGAGTAGAGGATGTGGAGACTAAACTGGTTGATCAGGATGGGACTCTGATGGATCTACAATGTGCGCTTGATCGGCAACATGCGCAAGCAATGGAGCTGACTTATAAACTTGATGACATTGAAAACCGCTCCCGCCGCAATAATGTGCGTTTCCGCGGAATTCCAGAAGCGGATGGGGGCGGTGAAGATTTACCAACTGTGCTTAAAATGTTGATGGCGGAGTTGCTCCCGGCGGAGAAATTGGCAACGCATGCTTCTGGGATGGAAATCGAGCGAGTCCACCGCGCCTTGGGAAAACCTCCCAACAATCAACCTCGCGATGTTATTGCGAGGTTTTTGCGATATTCTGATGCTGAGCTTCTCATACGGCGAGGCCGGGAGAAAAAGACAGTTCGCTTCCAAGATGCAACAGTGTCCGTCTACCAAGACCTTTCGACATTCACCCTGGTGCGTCGGAGAGAGATGAAACCAGTAACAGCAGTCCTGAACAACAAGGGGATTCGCTACACTTGGTCTTTTCCATTTCGAATAAACTTTCTTTTGGGCAATAAAAAAATTTCAGCAAAGGACTATACTGAAGCCTGGCGAGCCCTCCGCCAGGCGGGTCTAGTTGATGATAATGCTCAGCCTCATCCGCCGCCCCCTAAGCCTCAGCACTCCAAGTGGACTCGAGTGGGTAAGCCTGCTTGAGTTTTGTGTGGAATGGGAGAGCTTCTTTTATCTTTTTAGGGAGCCCTATTTTGCGGATCTCCTGTCTTTTTGATATGGGGTGACATGCCCGGCCCTTGGTGACCGGTTGTTATTTGCCTTTTTCACCCTTTTTTTTTTTTGCGCAATATTTTTTATTGAGTTATTAGCCCATGGCACAGGTCAGCCTGGGCTTCCATTATACTATACATTGGGGGTGGCGGCTGACATACAAATGCTTCGATGATGATATTGTTTTGATTGTGGAGGCATGGTGGGCTGGGTGGTCCGGGGTGGTTGGGGGAGTAGTGGGGGACTGTGATAATATGCCTAAGCTATATCGCTGCTTTGTGGGGGTTGGGGGGGAGTGGGGCTTGTGGTCAATTTACCGTGTCCTGTATTAACCTTGACAGGCAGGTGGTATTGACAGGAAGGGGGGAGGGGGTCTTGGGCTTGGGGGAGGGCCTCTCGATCTGGGGCTGGTGGGGGGAGATGGGTGGGTGGGGGGGTTCTTTTTCAATATGGAATTGGGGGGTGTGCTTGGGCTTGGGAGGAGGGACTATGGCTCTTGTTCTTGGAAGGTGGAATGGGTGGGCCCGACTAACTAACTCCCTGGGCTTGATGGGGGGGAGCGGACATTGGGACCTTCTGGGTAGAGGGCGGCTGCGAGGGATTGGATTGTAACTGCTAATGGTGCGCTTTATTTCTTTGAATGTTAAGGGCCTTAATTCCCCGAGGAAGCGGTCCCTGCTGTTCTCAGAACTGCGCACTTTGCAGGGGGACATTGTTTACTTACAGGAGACCCATCTTCAGAATAGTAAGCAGGGCTGGCTGAGGAGGTCTCCGTATACTGAGGTGCGGGTGGCCTCGGATGCACAGGGACGGAAGAAGCGGGGAGTGGCCTTACTATTTCATCAGAGCCTCTCTCTACAGATAGAGGAGATAAAGCAAGATACTCTGGGGAGGTGGCTTTTTTTGAATATTCATTTAGAAGGGCACTTGCTAACCTTGGCTAATGTTTATGCGCCCAACACAGGTCAAGGGGCCTTTTTTGCAGTTTGAAAGCCTTACTGGCGGATTTTGCAAGGGGTCCTATTGTTCTGGGGGGGGGGACTGTAACACGCACCTGGTACCTCACCTGGATTCCACAAGTCGCGCTGGGGGGCGAGTGGGGGGGTCGGCAAGAGCCCTGCAATGCTTTATGCTAGACTTAGGTTTGCGGGACGTCTGGAGGGACACCCATGGGGGGGAGAGAGGCTATACGTACTACTCTCCGGTCCATCAGGTTCACACTCGCATTGACTATTTTTTATTGGATCAGCGCCTGATGGACGGGAGAGTGAAGGCTGGACATGGAACGCTGACTTGGTCAGATCATGCCCCGTGCTGGCTTGCCCTTCCGGCCGGATTGTAGAGTGAGCATCAACGGCTTTTGCGCTTAGACGTGAGCTTCCTACAGCAGCAGGGTGCAGTGCAGGACCATGTCCGCTTTATCGCTGAATTCTTTGAGCTTAACAACTCTGGGGATGTTCCCCTCCCCACGGTGTGGGATGCTTATAAGGCTACGGCTCGAGGTCAACTCATGGCTGAGGCGGCCCGCACGCGCAAAATGTGGACGCGTGCCCACGACCAGTTGGTGGAGGAGGCTACCCGCCTAGGTTTGGAACACGCCCGAACTGGTTCGCGTCAGGTCCTGCGCCAGTGGCGGGCAGCTCGAGCCAACTTGGATGCGTGTTTGCAGAAAGAATTAGATAATAAAAGCCGGAAACTACGGCAAACTTTTTATGAGCATGGGAAAAAAACAGGCCGCTTCCTAGCCCTACGTCTTCAACAACAACAATCTACGAGAGTGGTTCGTGAACTGCGCGACTCTGGGGGACGGAGGAGGGTTATTTCCCGGGAGATACGTGATCTCTTTGCTGACTATCCGGAGCAGCTCTATAAGGCGGAGCCCTTTGAGCGGGATCGTGTACAGGATTATCTGCGGGGGATTGGTCTGCCGCATCTCTCCGACCCCGACCGGGCTCTGCTAGAATCTGAATTAACGATAGACGAAGTGGAAACCGCAATCCGGCGATTGAAAACTGGCAGTGCGCCGGGTAGTGATGGCTTCCCAGCAGAATACTATAAGAAGTTTCGAGCACAATTAGCGCCAACCTTGACTATCTTGTTCAATGAGATTTTTTGGGGGGGGGGTATCTTTACCAGCGTCCCAGCGCGAGGCATTGATCGCGATGATACCCAAACCTGGTAAGCCGCTGCATGACGCGGCGTCATACCGCCCCATCTCCCTGTTAAATGTTGACGTTAAAATATTTGCCTCTGTGCTGGTGGCGCGTCTGAATCGGGTCCTTCCGGGCTTGGTCCATCCAGATCAGGTTGGCTTTGTGCCAGGTCGCCAGGCTGCAGACAACATTAGGCGTATGTTGCAGGTCATTCACGTAGCCCAGCGGGAACCACAACCAGCCCTGCTGGTGGGGATCGATGCAGAAAAAGCTTTTGATCGGGTCGATTGGGAATACCTATGGTGTGTTCTGGAGACAATGGGCTTTGGCTCTAATTATATCTGTTGGGTTCGTAGTCTTTATCAGATGCCCCAGGCGTGTGTTCGGATTAATGGGGGACACTCGAGACACTTCTTGCTGGAACGAGGCACGCGACAGGGTTGCCCTCTTTCGCCCCTGCTTTTTGCGCTCGCGATGGAACCCCTGGCTCAGAGCTTTTGAGAACATTTAGGCTTGCGAGGGGTCCATATTGGCCCTGCGGAATATAGGATAGCACTCTTTGCGGATGACATCATACTGTCCCTGGTGGATCCGTCCACTTCCCTTCCAATTGCGACGCAATTGTTCGACAACTATTCTCGGGTATCCGGTTTTAAAATTAACTACACTAAATCGGAGATCTTGAATGTTGGGGTCCCCGGGGTGGTTTGTGCGGAGCTTCAAGCGGCTTATCCTCTTCGCTGGGTGTCCGGAGCCCTACGTTATTTAGGGGTTCATTTGACTGTGGAGCGGGCAGACCTCTTTAAAGCCAACTATGATCCCTTGCTTCGTCAGATTCGGCGGGACCTAGAGGTTTGGAATGGCCTACTCCTTTCCTGGTTCGGGCGTATAGCCGTGGTCAAGATGGTGGTTGTTCCCCGCTTTCTTTACTTTTTTCAGGTTCTACCGATTCCCATTCCGCGGGCCACTTTGGCAACCTGGCAGCAGTTGCTTATGAAATTCATCTGGCATTATCGTCGCCCGCACTTGGCGCGACAGGTTCTTTATGCCCGTACGCGCTCTGGAGGTATGGGCATGCCCAATTTACACTGGTACTACGCGGCGGCGCAATGTCGGGCAGGGGTGGAGTGGATGATGGCTGATAGCACTAAGCGATGGGTACAACTGGAAATGAACTTGGCGGGGGGAGCCAGCTTGGGAGACTGGCTGTGGCTTGGTCCCAAATTCCGCCGTGGTAAACGCACTAGCAACCCTTATGTTCTTCATACCCTCCGTTGTTGGGACCAGCACTTTCGGTCTCGTGACATGGACTTAACCCCTTTAGCCCCTATAGTAGATAACGCCTCTTTCCCACCGGGGTTAAGTGACATAGTCTTTCGGCAGTGGGGACATCACGGCCTTAGTCGGGTCGGACAACTTTTTTTTTTTTTTTTTTTTAATTCTTTATTTTCGTTTTATAACAACAAAGGAAAAGGAAGACATACAGCTAAAAGACAGATACATAACGTGTAGTACATACACCAAAGTAAACCCCTACCACCCCCCTCCCCCCTGCTTCTTCTCTAGAAAACTAAGCATTCCCGAAGCGGGCGTGTACAACATTATTGTGTTACAAAACCTAACGGTGATCTAAAACATGATGAGTGCACATTATACAGGCATGTTAGAACAATGAGCAGATTGTACATAATCATTAAGCATCTGCCATTTAGACAAGCGAGAGTGAGTTTGGACATGGGGAATAGCTCTCCGAGGTATCTGCTCATATTTACTATATAAGCAGACGAGGTTCCACCATTCATTGACAGTAAGTCGAGAGCTATCCTTCCAATTCCTCGTGATTAAGCATATAGCTATACCCAGCATGAGATCAAGGAGAAAGCGACCCTTCTTGGGAAGAGAGGGGACCTCCGCCACAGAGCGGAGTCCCACGACCTTCCAAGAGAGAGGTTCATGAAAGTGTAAGATAAATTGAATACGACCCCAGACCCGCCCCCAATAGACCTGTAGTTGAGGACATTCATAAATAACATGAGCGAAGGTTCCCACAGCAGTATGGCAAGACCAACACAGGTCCCTAGCATTTGGGTTCCATTTGGCTATTTTTTCTGGGGTATAAAAAGTCTATGCGAGACTGAGATTTATGAGGGGAGGAGAAGAAGGTGAAGTCAAGCTCATTGGGGTGTAGTAACCTCCATAGATCAACTAAAGCAAGATCCTTGATCAGGGAGGTAAGCGTGGCGTGACTCTTGGGGGGACCACTCGTCCTAGGCGGCTGTTTGTCAATCAGGGGATCAAGGACTAGATTGAAATCCCCCCCAATGATCAATGAAGTATTAGCAGAAGCCTGCGCAATCTGAGCAATGGTAGCAAAAAAGGCAGGGTCATCCACATTAGGAGCATAAAGGCATAGACATGTAACTTCAAGGCTACCTATCTTGAGGTGAACTCTAGACCATCTACCTTCTGTATCTGAACTAGTCGCAATAATAGTAGCATGCAAAGTTTTCCTAACCAGTATGGCAACCCCACATTTCTTAGAAACGGCTGGGGAATAGGCGGCCACCATGTAAGGTTTAATATTGAGTTTAAGAGTTTCCTTCGAATTTAAATGCGTTTCTTGGAGAAAAATCAGATCCGCTGCTTCCTGACTTAGGTAGCTTAGGATTTTCTTCCGTTTTATCGGATTATTGATTCCTTTTACGTTCAATGAGAAAATCTTACATGGTGCCATCAATCGGTAATAGACATTTTAGGTAAGGGCGCTTGATAACATACAACATAATCAGAATCTGTACAACAATGACATAATCACCGAGTATTCTGGCTAATACACCCCATATTGAAAAGTATGTACCAACGTATCTTAGAGAAGAAGCAAAACCCCCAAAGAATATGGCGACCATATGTCTGCGGGAGGAGGCCCTAGAGAGGAATTAGAAAGACATATAAAAAAAAAGAAAAGAAACACCAGAGTCCATAATTAACACTGTCTCTGATACTCATCGAGGCTACTGTGGGTAGATGGAGTCGGGTCACAGATACCATCAAGAGTCAGGCAACAGACTGCCCACGCCAGACTCTTTGCTGGGCTGCGGCAGATCCAATATGGCAGGTACAGCGGATATGAGGAGACTTGCAGGAATATTCTGGAAGTCAGCGCATCAAGTCGGCTTCTTTGGAATCCAAAAACTCCGCTAGTAGATCAGGGTCCTCAAATGTTCTTGTCTGATTGTGAAGCGTGACTCGGAGCTTGGCCGGGTACATCAGACCATAACGTGCTTGTAGTTGTTGAAGGCTCGGCCGGAATTCCAGAAAGCGCTTTCGGCGGTCGACCGTGGGTTTAGCCAAGTCGGGATAGAAGGAGATCTTGTGGCTCTCAAACTCCATATGGCCCTTTGCCCGAGAGGCACTTAGAATTTGCTCCACGTGTTGATATCTCAAAAGTCGAAAAATGATAGGCCGCGGGGTCTTCCTGTTGAGCGTTATGCTTGTGGGTACACGATGAGCGCGATCAATCTCCAAATCTTTGGTAAAGGTGATTTGGAGCAGGGAAGGGAGGATTTTGCATAAAAACTCTTTCATGTCTCCCGATTCCGCTCCCTCCGGTATGCCCACGAGTCGTATGTTGTTGCGGCGCGCTCTATTATTGCCATCTTCCACCTCTTTCTGCAAGGCCCGCACCTGGCGTTCAACTTTGTCGAGTTTGGACAACCGGGCCGCATGGGAGTCCAATATGCTCTCCATTTTGTCCTGACGCGAAGAAAGCCCTTCTAGCTTGCTTTGCAGCACACCAAAATCTTCCCGCAGCGCTCGGAGTGCTTCACCGTTTGCCTGCACGAGGTTTTTGACCCCTCTAATCTCTATGAGGATTTCCTGCTGCATTTCGGGGCCCTCGCACAAGGCCGGCCCCTTCTGCGGGGACGGAGGTTCAGTTTTGGAACGTTTGCCGTGAGAAGCCGCTGGAGATCCAAATTCCAGGCGCGTCGGTTTGGTCCCCGCCATCTCACCAATGTGCCCCGGCAGGATCAGAGTAGAAGTTCCAAGTATGTGAGGTGTTAATTCAGGATTCTGAGTAGGCCTCTCGGGAGCCTCAGCGTTATGCGACCATCCCGCTGGACATCAGGCTCCGCCCCCCCCGGGTCGGACAACTTTTTGAGGACGGTCAATTACAATCTTTTCGTGCGTTAGAAGATGAATTTGACATCCCGGCCAGGCATCACTATCAATATATGCAGGTGACACACTGGGTCCGATCCAAGATTGTTCGGCCCCAGGTTGCTCGGGCCCTGACAGATCTGGAACGTTACTGTGAGGGGTGCACTACCACTAAGGGACTTGTGGCGACCTTGTATGCCCACTTGCAGGGATCTCAATCGTGTTCTACTAGACACAGGGAACTTTGGAACTCTGACTTGAACCTCTCCTATACTGAGCAGCAGTGGGAATGGGCGGAAACTCACTTGTGGAAGAGTGCGGTAGCGATTAATGCCCGTGAAACCAATTATAAAATACTGTACCGTTGGTACATGACCCCGGCGCGGATCGCACGTATATATCCTGGGGCGGTGGACCAGTGTTGGCGTAACTGTGAGCAACGGGGTACCCTAGGGCACATTTGGTGGGATTGCCCCCGCATTCGCGCCTTTTGGAGAGGTATACAATTCCGGCTGCAATTGCTTCTGGGAGTGAGTGTCCCTTGGGATCCAGGGATTTTCCTGTTTGGGGCCTCGGTGCCGGGTGCATGGGCTCTGCAGCTTGCCCTACTATGCCATGACTTGAATGCAGCTAGATTATCCCTTGCAGCAGCCTGGAAGCGTGCCCTGGCTCCCTCCTTTCAGGGTTGGCTGGAACGGATGTGGGATATGTATGCCATGGAGCGAGGGGTAGCGGTCAGTAGGATGCGCTTAGCGCACTTTGAGTTGGTGTGGGCACCCTTTGTTTCTCGTTATGGGGCGTGACTGTGCTGGATAAGAGGGGGGGAATACGCAAACTTTAAAGGGAGCTTGCCCCCTGAGCGTGTCTCTGGCTCACCACCTTCCCGTGCTTAAACACTTGCGAGTCGTAGTTGGGGGGATTGGGAGGTTGGGTAGGAGGGGGGTCCTGGGCTAGGGAGGTTTTGGGGGGGGGGGAAGGGAGGTTGGGGGGTTATTGTTCCCCGTTTCCTTATTTTAAAAACTGCAAAAATGAAGGCATATTGTTGAATGTTGTTGTGATCTGAAGTTATGTTCTTATTGTTGCACCTTTTTTGACGACCTCTGTGGTTTATGACTCTATGTATTCTCTGGAAGCCTTTCAATAAAAAAAAAAAAAAAAAAAAAAAAAAATCTTTTGAAAAGCATTTTAAAGCGCTATATGGAGCTGAAACCCCCTGGGTTGTTAATAATACTAACTACTAACAAAAGTTTTAAACACCGATGTTAATATTTACCTCAGTATTTACACCACTTAGATTTTGATATCAAATTTATTTTCCACTAAAGAAATTTGTTGGATTGGAGTGATTTTTATTAGTTGAAAATTGTAATTCACCCCGTAAGGACCAAAACCTTTTTGTATTGATAGCAAAGTCAATTGAGCAGGGCTTCTTCTTCCAGCCTGCCTGGTATGAGACTATGTCCAGGGGCACCTAGAGGCTGCAGAGCCTGAATTTCCATGCCAGAAGGAACAAACCTATTGCAAAAAGGAAAGAGAATTCTGGGGAGGACAATCCGGACTCTGGAAGCTCTCCTCTCGGGAAAGACTCCCTGACACCAGGGGGCATAGCCACCATGGATTCCCTAGAGGATGAAGAGTGGCTCATAGCATGGTCATCAGAGCCTCCGGCTGGTTGAGCATCCTTATCCTTAGCATTATCATGCATCTCTTGACCTAAGGCAGGAAGGGATGGGCTAACTGTCCCCCCAGCTGAGATGGGGAAAACATTCCCTCCAGGGGCAACTCAGAAGCTGCCATTCAGGAAAGGCAAAGTTCACAATCCAATGATGAGACTCCTCGCTTTCCAAAGATCAAACAACATTTCCTGGAAGAAGATATAGTGAGTTAGGGCAAGTATCACCGGAGTGTGCATTAAAGCTGCATCAACCCGCTAGTGTGCATTAACTGCACTTCTAAAGAATGCACGTTAAAGGTGCTGGGGAAGGAGCACATGTTGGAGCCGCTTGGGTGGAACACACATTGGGACCACGTGATCTGCAGGCGTATATTACTAACACATGCAGAAAATGGCAGGTCAGCCAGCACCAATGGTCCCTAGCAGTACAACCTGAATTGCATCCCTCAGAGACGGGTCAGGGAGTCCCTAGCAAGGACAATGACAAGGTCAAGCCTTGGTACTCACCCCTTGAGAGTCCTGGGCATAGGCTCCATGCCAGGTTCAGCTCTACTCCCTAAAACTGCTTCATTGGCTGGGTTTATATTTCAGTGGCACTGTGTGAAAGGTCACTGTCAGGCAGATCCCTCTGAGAGCCTTCTGTAATCTTTGGGAGAGATCAGAGGGGAAAGGAGGAGAAGGAAGGGGATGATGAGGTTGTGTGAAGCTGCTGTACTCTTACAGATTCTTCCAAATTCTTCCAATTTGTGGCTGCTTAACAGGCCCTCATCATGATAAGGATGTGGAACTGAACCATTTTTCCTTCCTCTTATGGCTACCAAAAAAGACCACAGTCCCAGTGGTGGGATTCGATCCGATCAGGAAATGGGTTGGATGGATCCCACCACTGAAGGAGCTGAGCGGGTGGCAGAATGGCATGCAATTGCATTGCTGGTGCTGCACACTTGCCTGCTGGAAGCCACTGCAGGGCAGAAACAACCTGGTGGTCCAGCGGCCCGATCCCCCCACCTGCCAGTGGTTTGACGGCATCGGGAGCTTCCCCCTCTGCCACAGTCTAATGATGTCATCAAATCACTGGCGAGTGGGGGATTCCTGCCAGTGCAGTGCCAGCATTGGGAGACTGTTTTCGGCCTGGTTCGATGAACCCGCCTTGTAGAAGGAAATGATTCGCTGAACTGGGCTGAACCGGATGGATCCCACCATTGGAGTCACCTCTTTAGAGCTTGAGGTGGTCGTTCATGAATGATTAATCAATCTCTTTTCCTCTCAATCTTCAGATTTTTTTCAGAGAGAAGAAAATCTATCCACCATCTGCTGAAGATAAAGAAATACTGAAGGACCTCTGGTGGCTGAGCCAGATAGAGACATGGGAATGATGTCATTGAAACCTGGACTTTTTATTGGGCTTTGTCTCCATCAGTCGGTTGGTAGGGAAACACAACCCACTTGTCTGGACTGGTCTAGCAGGACAATATAGAATTATGGTTACATGATGCAAAGTTTCACATTAGGAACCACCACCCAGGAAAAGGATTTGGGTGCCATTGTGGATAATACATTGAAACCTTCTGCCCATGGTACAGCAGTAGCCAAGAAAGCAAATAGAATGCTAGGAATCATAAGGAAAGGATACTATAATGTCTCTGTATCTTTCCATGGAATGACCTCATCTTGAATATTGTGTATAATTCTGGTTGCCATATCTTAAAAAGGATATAACAAAAAAACTAAAACTAAAAATTAGAAAAGGCACAGAGAAGAGCCATCAAAATGATAAAGGGGATGGAAGGATACCCCTATGAGGAGAGGCGTAAAAGGTTAGAGCTCTTCAACTTGGAAGAGATGGCTGAGGGGAGATATGATAGAGGTCTATAAATTAATGAATTGAGTGGAACGAGGAACGTGGATCGGTTGTTTACTCCTTCAAAAAGTAGAAAGACTAAGGGACTTATGAAGCTACAATGTAGTCCATTTAGGGCTAATAAGAGAAAAAAATCACTCAAAGACTAATCAAACTCTGGAATTTAGTATCGGAGGATGTACAGTAGCAAAAGCTGGGTTTAAAAAAGGTTTGGACAAGTTCCTGGAGGAAACGTCTATTAACCATTATTAAAGAGGACCAGGAAAATCCACTGCTTACCCCGTGATAAGCATTGTGGAATCTGTGTATCTTTTTGTGAACCTGCCAGGTACTTGTGACCTGGATTTGCCACTGTTGGAAACAGGATACTGGGTTTGATGGACCTTGGTCTGACCCAGTATGTCCATTCTTATATTCTTATGATTATATGCTGAGCTGCCAAACTCAGGTATCATTTTCATAGAGGTAATGTCTGATACTATTAGGGCCAAGAGACATGCCCTCCCCCCCCCTCAAAAAAAAAGAAGGTAGTTGAGAGCCTTTTTAACTCCTTATCCTTCTTCAACCCCAGTTCCAGGTAGCACACAGAACCATCAGTGCTGGAGTGGGAACCTTTCACATTCTGCCCTGTTCTTATAGAGGCTTCAGGGATATACATCTCCATTGTGTTGCCTTGGCTCTGGTGCTTTCTCCTTTCCTTGCTGTTGGGTGTTGCTGTTTGGCCCTGCACTACCTGGGGCTGCTCCCAAGGATCCACAGGTAAATTAAAACTTCCACAGCTAAATTAAAACTTTTCTTTCCAACTAGTTGCAATATTATTTGCAAAATCAACATCCTTAATTAATGGTTTCAGGGGAAGACCTCATCCTGAAATAGCAGGGAAATTCATCAGTTTGGAAAAGAGACACGGGGATATGATAGAAGCTTATAAAATCATAAACGAGGTGGAATAAGAACACAAGAACATATGATATGCCATGCTGGGTCAGACCAAGGGTCCATCAAGCCCAGTATCCTGTTTCCAATAGTAGCCAATCCAGGTCAAAAATACCTGTCATATTCCCAAAAAGGTACACAGATTCCATGTTGCTTATCCCAGGGGTTAGTAATGGATTTCCCTGGTCCTCTTTAATAATGGTTTATGGACTTTTCCTCCAGGAACATTTCCAATAGGAGGTGGTTGCTTAACCTTTCAAATGGCACTAAAACAAGAAGAGACATTATGATATAAGTGATCATGCCTTAAATTAATGACTTAGGGGTCATTCTGTGCCATGAACAGCGGGGATGTATGTCCAGGCAGGATGTACATCCCCGGTGTTCATCCCCCTGCTGCTTCCAGCACAAAGGTTCCCCATACAAACAGTTCTGTTATATGGGGAGCCTTAGATAGAGGCGGGAGAGAGTGATCCAGAGGCGGAGCGAGGGCAGGACATAGGCAAGCCCTGTACATTCGGGGCCTTCAAAGTAGATGGGAAACTTATTCCACCTCGAAGGTGGAATGAGTCCCCCTGGATGGCAGCGGATCACGGCGCAGGACCCGGAGGAGCAGGTGAAGGAGTACAGGGGGGTTCCCCACAGCCCAATCCAGGCCTTAGAAGGCCCGATCGGGGGTCGGGTTGCGGGGAAGCACAGCACCATGTATCGGCCAGTGATCACGGCTCCTGAATGGAAGCAACAAGATACCATGACACTGCCACTACATTCAGAAACCTGGCTGAGTTATCCAGGTATGTGGCTGGGCATGCGGCTGATCAGAATTGGGGCCGGCCTGCATGTCCAGACCAGTACACCCAACTCTGATCCCACGGGCACATCTAGCCCCAGCGGGATCAGAATCAGGTGCTTCTGCTGCATGCCTCAATTCTGCTTGACCTTACAGGGGTAGAACCTGCAGGATGGAATTAGCCTTTTAGGGGACATTTCATACAGTCGGAGAAGATTTTGTGATATATTGTGACCAAAATGGATTATATTTTAGGGATACTTTACAATAATGGAGATAAAGGTTTTTGGTGAAGACTGAGGGGAAAAAGGATGATTCAAGCAAGGAAAATTTGGAGGAAAATCTGTTCCAGTTAGTCACAGAGCATCATGGTTTTAGTCTCCTGTGAGCTCTTCACATGTTTCCTACAGTCCCAGCGGTTTCCTGTATCAGCTCTCCCTCCGCAAATAGGAACAGTGTGCACATGGATGTCATAACCCATGCACACGCTATATATAGTAAACACATGTATATTCACCCGCATACTAGCATTTAATAACGTTTACTTCATTTATAAGTTTTTTTTCTTCTATTTAGCACTGTTCTGACATTTTTCATGTGGCTGTCACTTTGTTTTCCGTTTCATTTTCAGCCTCTTTCCTTTTAAAACTGCCGCTGAGGGTCAAACTTGTCTCTCCAACCTAATTCAGGTCAAAACGAGTCATTCCAAGTCTTATTTTTCATTTAATTTGCTTTTATTTCTTTCCAAGGCTCTCTGCTCCCTACCCAGAGTTCATCGCGCATATGCAGGCACTTACGGGTTCGGGCCAGGAATGTAAAACTTTAAATCTTTCACTTGTGGCACTTTTGGGGCACAATGGGACCCCAGTGCTTCACTTCCCTGAGGCTGCCCGATGCCTGCGAGATCCGAGCTGGGTCCACCGATGACCACCGCGATCACAGGGCTTCCGCGATTGTAGAGGCCATGCCCCTCAGCCATTTCCCAATGCCATGGGAGACCCTGGGAGCCAGGAAACAGCAGCACTCTCTGCAGCACTGAAATAACCGTGAATCCTATAAAAAACAAAAAAGCCATTGTCAGACAGCCGGGTACTTTTATTTCACACTTCCATTACATGAGTCTTAGTAGCTTCATTGCTCATCCCCTAGTCTTTGTACTTTTTGAAGAAGTAAACAAGAAATTTATATTTACCTATTCCACTCCACTCTTTATTTTATAGACCTCTATCATATCTCCCTTCAGCTATCTCTTCTACAAGCTTAAGCCTTTCCTCGGGGGTATCCTTCCTTCCCTCTTAGCATTTTAGTCACCTTTCTCTGCACCTTTTCTAATTCTGCTGTATCTTTTTTTAGACATAGTGACTATTACTACTACTGATCATTTGTATAGCACTACAAGGCATACACAGTACTGTACAGAGACACGTAAAAGACGGTCCCTGCTCACAAGAGCTTACAATCTAGTAAAGATAGACAATACAACAGCTGGGCACAAGGATATGTCTAGGGGAATGGTAAGGAAACACAGAGTTGGAGAGCAGGAAACTAGGAACAGAACTAAACATAATTCTCAAGGCATGATCGCATCATAGAGAGATACCGAGGTATTATGATAATCTCACTTTATTCTCCATTCCTGTCCTTATCAGTCCCAGCATTCTCTTTGAGGATTTCAATGTGTTATCCATAATGATGCCTAGATCCTTCTCCTGTGTGGTGATTTCTAATTTGGAACCTTGCATCATGTAACTCTAGTTTGGGTCGTTCTTCCCTAAGAGGCCAATTCTGTTCTGGGCTTCTCCTGCCTGTCTGGGCACCCAGAAGCTGGCCGTGCCCCGGTTGCACCCGATTCTAATTCCGCAGGGGCTAGACGTGCCCACGGGATCAGAATCAGATGCAACCGGCCGGACGTGCAGGCTGTGCCCCGATTATGGGCACCTGGACATCCAGCCCACTACCCGACTAGCCCAGCCAGGCTCCTGCATGCTGGAGCCACGATCCTTGGCAGCTCAGAAATGTTCTTTTCCCCACCAACCGACCCTTGATCGGACCTGCTGTGGCTAGGGTCGGGCCACAGGGAACCCCCTCACCTTCCTTTCCGGGCTCAGGTCTTCCATCTTCTACTGTCCAGGGGGATGTATTCCACCTCTGAGGTGGGACAAATTCCCCATGCAAATGGCTGTCCCTGGACATACAGAGCCGACCTCGGAATTGGCCCTGTAAAAGTATACGTCATGTTCCTGCCCACTCCCCGCCCTTGCTCCTCCTCTGACCCACCCCCTTCCACCCGTGAACAGAGCTCCCTGTACAACTTGCCTATAGGTGTGGGGAGCTCTATCTTCCAGACCGGCAACCCGGCATTTAGCAGGTCTGGACGTCTGGATCAGACGTCCAGACCCGTTAAACACTGTTCAGAATAGACCCCAAAGTGGATAACTTTGTATTCGTCCACATTACATTTCATCTGCCATTTGAATGCCCAGAAACCCAGTTTCTGAAATCAATTTAATGCACATTAAATTCAATTGGTTAACACGTGTTAATGCAAATTTAATGCACGCTAGGACGTTTTGAGGGTAATTTTATAAACTCCCATGCAGGCCATGCATGTTTTCATGTGTGTATGGAAGGCCTATTTTATAAAGTGAAACATGTGCATGCTTTATTTCAGAAATATACCAGTGCCTAGTTGCAGCAGTTATCCCTGTCCAAGAGCAGTAATAGCTGGCTGTGCTTAGATTGAGGCAAACAGGCACGTAGGCACAGTATTCTATAACAGATATGCATGCATGCACACATTGCGGCCCTGCCTGCGTTCTGCCCAAGCTCTGTTGCTGTGCACATCCCAACTGAGAGAACAGACAATGGGACAACACGTGTGCTTTAGTTGGGTGCTATTCTGTAAATGCACGTCCTAGTGCCCATTCAAACATGTGGAGTTACCTAGTGGTTGGAGCAAGTTGCCTTGGGCTGGAGGGTGGGGGTTTGAATCCCATGGGAGAACAGCAAGCTTGGGCTGGAGGAACTGTGGTTTCTAGTCCCACAGGTTCTCCCTGTGGCCTTGGGCAAACTACTTAACCCTCTGTTGCCTCAGGTACCAAAAAAACCCATAGAATATGGGACAAGGGAAAATATATATTGTACCTTAGTGTACACTGCTTTGACTCAGTGAAACGTGATATATAAGCATTGCCAAATAAAATAGGGACTTACCTGTGTTTTTCACATGCAACTTCCCATGCACCCTATATAGTATCAGTCCCTTTAAAACAAATGGAAGAAAAAGTCTAAAAACGGTGAACCAAAAAATGTCCTATGTACATCCCCATTCTCCTGGCTCAGCTTCTAAATTCTATCTTCCCCTCTTGCTCCCAACAACTCTGCTGCTCAACTCCTGGCTCAGCCCAGGGCCAGCTCTCAGGATAGATGATGTGTATGGTAGCACAGAGCAGCACTATTTAGGGGATACTGCCATGCCTAGTGTTGGACAGAGAGTGAGGAGAAAAAGAAGGGAATTCTTGTTGAAGGAAAGAGAGATGAAGGCTGTGCTAGAGTCACCACTATTACTAAAGGAGGGGGTAGTGTGCCAAAGCTGTCACTGCCAAAGTGGTTGCTGATTTCTGGTTTTGCACAGGGCAATGGTTAGGTTAGCTCCAGACTTGTCTACGCTTCTCAGGCCAGCTGCTCACTCTGTGGCCATTAGAGTTGTATCAGGTGGGCTGGCATGCAGTGACTTTTCTATGGCCAGGATTGCTGCATTGTATCTAGATCTCCCATTCAGCATGCGATTTCTGAGGTTTTCAGGCTGAGGGCAGGAGCATCATTTGCAGTCATCGCCCTGAAGCTATGGAACTGCTGACTGTGGAGCTTCCAATGCTTGAGCTTGCAGGCGGTGGAGCAGCTCATAGGGACCCTCTGTGCATGGAAATGCCACCGTTATGAAATGTATGAGTTCTGGGAGAGGAGCAGCAGAGGATGGGAAGACAGGAAGGACTTCAAGGAATAAATATGGTGGGGCACTAGGAAGAGGGAACAGGAAAATGATCCATGCTTGGAGGTAAGATAGCTCACTTTATGTTTCTGTGAGATGGATCTCCTGGGGAGGGATGAAGGAAGAGATTAGTCTAGTGGGAAGGAGCTGGGTCTGGAAGGGTGAGAAACAGGAAGTGAAGGAGCAGAACAGGTCAGATCAGGACTAAGCAAGCAGGGAGCAGAGAAGTTTACAATAGTGGAGTGGAACAGTTAAGGAGGAAAGCACTAAGCACCCCGCCCTAAAGATGAATCAGAGTATGCATAGGAAGCAGGGGTGTTGCAAAGATAGGGTTGCCAACTGGCTCCAGATGCACCCGACAGGCTTGATCCAGTCCTGTGCTTAACCCATTGCATTCAGGGACTTGTAGTTTTCCTTTTCTTATGGAGTGCAATAGAGAAATCAGAACTATGTATCCCTACATGGAATAGAGTGAAGCCAGGACTAGATCAAGCTTGTCGGGCGCATCTGGAGCCAGTTGGCAACTCTATGCAAAGACATGGCCGCTCTAGGCAATGGGCATTCTTCACACCCCTTCTCCCTTCCCTTACTGCTACTTCCATCGCTATGCCATATTTCCGAGATCCAGTGGCAACAGCAAAACAGCAATAAACAAGCATGAGCACTGCATGTTCCTGTAACTGGGTAACTTGGCAACTCTGTACGTTAGGAACACTTAGGACTGAAATAATGTATTTTTATAAATGTGGGGCGCCTCAACTGTTGGCTATTTCACAGCTCACACCTTGTGTGCTGCTATTAGGGTTCCCAACTGGCTCCAGATGCGCCCGACAGGCTTGATCCAGTCCTGGGTTTACCCCATTGCATGCAGGGACATTTAGTTCTACTTTCTCCATTGCACTCCATAGGAAATGGAAAACTGCAAGTCCCTGTATGCAATGGGGTAAATGCAGGACTGGATCAAGCCTGTCGGGCAATTCTGGAGCCAGTTGGCAACCCTAGCTGCTATCAATGCCACAGTGATACTATCCCAGCTGTTATGTAAACCGCTGGGCAGCTAGAAATCTACCAAATACCAGTGCAGCATACGCTGCCTTCAATCATAGCCTCCCCACCTGTTTCTTTTATTTATTTTGAAGTACCTTTTTTTAAATATATAAAACAGCCTTTAATGTCCATTAGTTATAAGTACACTCTATCCCTAAAATGCAGAATTGCCAAGTTAACCTGGTTCCAGGAGTGAGATTTTAAGCCGACCCTGGATTTCTGACAATCTCATTCTGATGCATCATGGGACCTGCAACACTGATGTCAATGGATAAAATCAGGGACTACAAATACCATACTTCATTGCAAGGCAAATTTAAAACCAGAACTGGCCAAAAGTCTTACTCCTAGAACTAAGTAACTTGGCAGCTCTGAAAATGTCTACATATCCTACAAAATTTTAAAAAAGTACTCTATATTACATTCACTCTTTCACATGTATCTGGATGCAATTGAAGTTAAAGATAAGAGACTGTCAAACTTATCCCCTTGCTCTCCAGATTTCATTGTAGTCTGGGTCCTCCAAACAAATCTCTCAAACAGAGCTAAAGTGCTGTTTACTAAGGTGGGCTGTTAGTACCTGTTATTTATAACTAGGTCCCATGTTATTCAAAGGGACCCAGATACAATGTGCTGATAGCCCAGTTTAGAAAAGGTGTCCCTAAGTTTCTTTGTTATCGGCTAAGATAATGAGGGAAAAGGATCTCCATCCCCTTCCCACTAGTTAAAGTTTCAGCCTTGTGAGAGGCGACTCCACCCCTAAGGAGGGTTGGGACCTGCCAGCAGCCATAAGGAACTAATTATAGAAACTGCTCTCTGCTGTTGTAAACATCCACTTTTCCAGAGAAGCTGCTTTCAGACCGTACTCACTGGCTGTAACATTTTGCTGTTACTGTGGTGTCAAGATCTTTCACTCTTTGCCAGCACAAATATACCATAAATAAAGGTGACATGGCTCGTATGCTTAGCAAGGACACCTTGGACATTGAGGTACATAGATTTATAGTCGTCTTAAATGTTAATAACATTTTCCTCTGACTCTGCAAACCTGTATGCACCCAATGCTGGTTTTGACAGAAATTCTTGAGAGGCAGAAAATTGTTCTAATATTGATAAAAAAAAAGTAATGAGACAAGACTATAAATTGCTCTGATTTCCATTTCCATATACCTTGAAAAGAGTGGAAAAGCATTTTTCAGTAACTGAATGGAGATAGTGAATTAAGGAGACTGGGTCCTTCTATAAGGTTGTATAAAAAGAAGACAGAGATATTGTATCTTCATTTTATCTCTTTATTCCTCTTGATTTCTTTTGATTTCTATAATTTTACTACATTCTTTTGTTCATGAGCCCAAGAATATGTGTCTGTGTATTGTGACTGACTTTAAAAATTAAATATATATTTGAGCCTCTAACGTGCAACTTAAATACCTGTATTTGCAGATTTATTTCTCAGTCCTTGCAGTTCCATGTTCATCTTTGGAATTTAGATCAAGCATGATCTGTAGTTTTTATTATGTGTCGATTTTTCCTATGTTTGGAAGGTGCTGATCTCCGGAGCCTGGTTATTTGGAAACATAAGTTGGTAGATAGCTCCAATTAGCTTTTAAAGTGTTAGCAGTTCCATGGAAAAGAGTTTATTTTATTTATTTATTTATTTATACATCTCTTCTATACCGCCACTTCCAGCGATCAGTGGCGGTTTACAAGTAAACAAAGTTTAATAATAGACTGCTATTATTTTACATAGAACAGGTTTAGAAACTAATTTACATAGAACAGGTTTAGAACTATTTTACATAGAACAGGTTTTTACATAGAACAACTTTATAAAAGTAAAAGTAAAAGTTTAAAAGATTAAAAGTAAAAGTTTAAAAGATTAGCAGATAACTTTCATTTTCCTTGGGCCTCTTGAGCTTTGTACAGGAGCTTTCGCAATAAGCACAACTTCCTGTTACAAGTTAACCATTTAGACTAATTGCACTGTTAGATGATATCTATAAAATTATCCGGAGCCTTTTTACTAACAGTTAGCTCAAGCCCCTCTGCTGCATGGCACATTTTATTCCTATGGGCTATGTAGCAGAGAGTTTGAGCTAAGTGTTAGACAGGCCCCTAAGGGTCCCTTGTACTATTAAGTGGTGGTGGTGGGTTTTTTTTTTCCTTATTTTGTGCCTATGGGGAAAATGCTTAGTAGGCAGGCCCCTTCGTTTCCTAAATGGTCAGTAGAACTCCTGAAGAGAGAGAGAGAGAGAGGCAATGAGGGAGGTAAGGCAGGGAACACTAACCAATGTACATATTAAACAGAGGTAGACATAATTAAAAAATAAACATGAGCTCCCTTTCATCTGGGATTTTGGATAAGATTTTTATTCAGCCTATCCTAGCAACTATGTCTCTCAGCTGGCATTTGTATAAATAGAATTAAGCTATTCTTTAAGATGCAATGAGATCTTTAACATCATGGAGCCCTGAATTATGAAAACAAACCAAAACTCTCTTTAGCGGAACCACGGTATTTAGAGTTTTTAGAAGTTAAGTGAGTAAACGTTTTATTTTTTCCTGGGCTGTTGTGTGTTTAACTGTTAACCAAAGAGCTTGTTTGGTTAAAATTTAAGCAGTTTAGTAAAGGAGGGATAGGGATTGAGGTGCATGCTGGATATGTGGCTAGGGGCCCTTTGACTAACACTTAGCTCAAGCTATCTGCCACACAGCCCATAGGAATAACATGGGCTATGCAGCAGATAGCTTGAGTTAAGGGTTAGTAAAATGGGCTCTAAATGTTTAGTGCATAGCGATGATATTCAATGCAAATAATTTAAATGGTGAAGGGGCCTGTTTTACTAAAGAGTGGTAAGCTTCTGCACTTTCTGCCCTTCTGTTTTTTTTTTTAATTTATTGCAATTTTCCAAATATGCCAGCAAGCGCCTAAGGAAAATTACAGCTGAATCGCAATTAAAAAATACATGCTGTACATAAGAAAAAGCAAATCCAAAATATAAAAAAAAGAGCATGATCCACCTGAATTTTAATCCACAATCCTGAAGAGTGAACTGCAGATAAATAATGGAGCAATATTAAAGGAAAATATGTCATCAAAATATCAAAAGCCTGAAGTCCAAACTGGCAAAGATTAAGAGGGTCCTTTACTAAAGGTCATTAGCTGTCGGTGCATGCTCTGGCAAACGCTGAAGGCGCACCGACACACATATTGACAACTAGCGTGAGTCGACCATAATTACTGCAGGCCAATTTCCATGCTAACTGTAAATGGTGTGTTGGATTGGGCATAGTGAGCCTTGTAAATTAGCACCAGGGTAAATGCTAATTGCAAGGATAACAGCTGGTGCACAGCATGGGTTTGTCTAATGCCATCTCAATAGGTGGAGTTAAGAGCACCCGTGCTATTTCTATGCTATGCTAGGGCACAGGGCTCATTGTTAACTGCTTTCCACATGCCACAACAGTTAAGATGGTGGTGTTGCACGTTGTTGATCCAATATGCCATGGTTTTGTTATTATTGATGTGTTAGGTGCAACACCATGATGACCTTTAGTCAAAGGTCCCCTAAATCTATGAAAATTAATTAACCATCTTCCCCCTACCACACCCTACTACAGAAGACTGCTTAGCATCCAGAAAAGATCTATGTTTTAAAGGGTCAAAACATTTTCTTTACATCCATATATTCACAAATAGATTTCAAGGAAATCATAACATAAATGAGGTGCCTAGATTCCTCATTTCCTGGTGTAGAGCAAAAAAATGTTTCCTTCTCTTTTATATTGCTTTCACAAGGTCCTGAAAAATTCGAACACTTTGGGGCCCTTTTACTAAAGTGTAGTAAGCAGTTAACATGAGTTTAGCACTCATAATCCCTCATGGCAACTGCTACCAGGAAGCAAGTGCACAAGTGCAGAGTGTGCATTGAAAAAATTGCCCTGTCTACACTTGAGAGGGTGGGATTGGGGTGGGTTCAGAGCACCAAGGGGGCATGTCGCCAGTGACAGCTAACACACATGACAATACTGTGTGCTAGCTGTCACAACTGTCAGTAGTGCAGTTGCAATCACTTCCATCCATACAGGTAGCAGTAATTGCAGCCACACCACCAATAGCCTGGTAGGGTGGCCACAGTCAATTCAATGGTGATGGCCTTCCCTCTCCAAGCAAGAATCCACAGATGGTTACCCCCCCCCCCCCCAGCACATTGTGATCAGGACCACCAATGCCATTGTTGAAAAGCCCTATCCCCCCACCCACCTATCTCCCTGCACCTTCCTCTTCCTTGACACCTCCCTGACATCCAACTAGGTCCTCCCTGATGGTCTAGGGGTGATCAGAGCAGGAGTGGTCCCCCTTCCGCTCCTGCCCCAGCTTTGACAGTCTTCACAATGATGCTGGGACACCTCATGGTTCTACTACTAGGGATCACAAGACTAGCATAAGGTGATCCCAGCACCATTTTAAAGAATGCTGGAGCCAGGGAAGGATAGGAAGGAAACCTTCGGGCCATGGTGGTCCTGAAGAGGGTACCACTTGGGGGAGGTGATTTGGGGTGAGTGTCTCTAGGGGGTTGATCACCAATGAGTTTGTGTTTGGGAGGGGGCTGGATTGGCTTGAGGTTGCCTGATCAGCTTCAGGTCTGTATTCCCTCCCTTGCCAGGGAACACACATGCTCCCTGCTGTGACTGAGAACTCAAGTGCTCCCCTACTCCCTGCCAAGGCAGAGAACAAAGAGCTACGTAGCATTTATCTGCCCTGTGTACTAAATGCAGGCCAGATGATGGGCATATATCACAACAGCTTTGCACCTATCATGTGGTCTTTCCAGTGATAAATCCCTGGTAGATGCAAAGCCATTCTGCACTTTAGTAAAAGGTCCCCTTCGACCCAGAAATAACATTTGGGCATTCTGAAAATACAGTCAACAAACCATATTTAGAGTGGAGTGGAGGAGTAGCCTAATGGTTAGAGCGCTGGCTTGGGACCCAAGAGACCAGGGTTTGATTTCCACTAGCACTCCTTGTGGCCTTGGGAAAATCACTTAACATTGCCTCAGAAGAACCCAAGTTATCAATGTCCCTCTTTAATGCACATTACCAAGTTTAAGTTACAATGTAAACCGCTTTGACTGAAATGATATAAATAAAACCCTGTCGAATAAGGTGTTTAGGGGCTGATTTTGCAACTTACATGTGTAAGTGCAAGCCAATACATCGAGCTGAACCGAATTCTAAATCTTGGATTTTTGTGGGGTTTTTTTTAGTTGCTTTTAAAGATAAAGAGAGAAGCAATATTGTATCCTCACTCACCCCTTGAAACCAAGGTCCAAACGAGCATTTTACAAACAGTCTGCTCACACTTATGCATGCTTCAGAGGAGACTTAAATGCCGCCTAGAAATCTGTGTGTGCTGCGGATATACGCACGTAAGCAGTGGCTTCTCTAAAATCTTCTCTTGCGTATAAGCCCATTTACAGGTGTCAACTAATTTTGTAGCACATGTAAATGTTGCCTCGCCCTTCTAAAAGGACCTTTCATGAGTATTCATCTCACTAGTCAATCAATGTGTCATAATTTTGGGAGGGGTCTGGATTGGACTGTATGCAAAGTGTTCCCTTTTACATGTTTTATACATTTTGTTATATCTAAAAGTCCTTAAACACACTCATCTGAATCATCGGAAAAAATTCACTGTATAATAGTGAAGAGGAACGTTTACCTTGATATGGATTTGTGTTTCAGTAATGTGCTTCAGAGGATGGTGCTTTCTTGGGTCATCTCCCCAAAGTGCATCCTTGACGGTTAATAAAATTTACAGATGGACTTCATAGAGTCCGGAATTAGCAAACCAAAGGCTACAATCAATGCACTGAGAAATGATACATATCTGCGGGAGGGTACCTCTATAAACTCCTGTGCATTTATCGTGCATACTTTAGTTAATAGAATAGGAGCATACTAACATGCCTAAACCTAGGTGCATCAGTTGGGCCTGCTCTAGAACTGCACCTAGATTTGGAGAAAACTCATATAAGTTATAATAATCTATAACTTGCATGCATAAATTTAAGGCCCTGTCTATGCTCCACTCCTCTGCACACCTTAATCAAAAGTATGTACGATGGGACTTACAAGCTGTGCTTACAAAGTTGCAACTGTCTAAAGTGTGCACATAAGAACCCATTCATATTGGTGTCTCCTTTAGACTAGGGGCATGCACACTACTAAGGGCCCCTTTTACTAAAGCCTCTTAAGGATTTGCAATTAACATGCCAAACAAACACACTTTACTTGCATAGCCTCTGTGATAACTGTCAGGGGCATGATCAATATGGTCTCAGCAGCTAACGCACCTTCTCAGCCCCCGGCAGCTCTCCCAGACCGGGATTGAGCAGCCGGGGCTGCATCAGACCAGCTGATTCCCACCGCCGCTCGGCTGCCCAATCGGGGCAGAGGCTCAGCATTTAAAAGAAGCGCCATCTGGTGCACCCGCGCATGAGGGCCTCGCCAGAGGGCCCTTGGATGTGGCCCTTAGGCGGAGTCTAAAACCGGAGGCCACATTTCACCAAGCTGTCAAAGGAGCATCCAGAAATGGAGCCGTAAAGACTGACAAGACAAAACACAAGTAAAACCTAACACTCCACCCGGTCCAAAGAGGTTACAACTCTAAGCCACAACTATTGGACCTAATTCTAAAGGGTTCTCGTTACACTGTCATATGTAGGATCTGATACCAGATAGTATACTGTCTAATATAATACTAGCTGCCTGTTCTGTTCCTAATATACCATAAGTCGCCTGTTGTTAGTTTAATGCCTGTAATACCTGCTTTGCTGTGCATGGTTTGCCGTGGTAAATGCCTGTAATACCTGCTTTGAACTTACTGCATTGTTAGGATAAATGTACATGCATGCATGTGATACTTGCTTTGTTTAGCTTAGTCTGCCTGCTGTATTGACACACCTAGACACCTGTAGGTCCGCCAATCTGGGTAGCTGCTTAACCGTGCACCGGCCTGAGTCAACCTAATCCTCCAGCCCATCCACTGTCCATCCCGTCTAGACCCTGACCACACACAACAGGTTAGATACCTAGAATGGCCCTGTCAAGCATCGCCATAGTTGCCCTCTATCTCCTTTTCCATAGGGCTAAGTTGTGTTACAGACTCAAATCAGAGGGAGCTTCCTGCACGCTTCACCACCACCTATTACACGTCGCAATACAACACAATAAGAAAGCAAAGCATGAAGAAAGCTCCCCACTCCCAAATTCTGAGTTGCGCTCTCATAAACGCCCGCTCAATACGCAAGAAATGGCCAGTTATCTCCGACTTGATTTCACTCCATGACCTTGACATACTCCTGATCACAGAGACATGGCTTTCCAGTGATGATAATGTCCTCCTCAACCAGCTCCTGCCTACCAATTTCTCAATTCACACATGCCATAGAAGCGGCAAAGGAGGGGGAGGAGTACTCGCCATCACCAAGACAGACCTCCATTTCCACCTAAGCAATGCAACCAGCACAACACTCCTCAACACAATCACGATAGCCAATAAGCACTGCTCTATCAGCCTACTATACAGGGCCCCATCAACGGACCCAGATATCCTCTCAACAATAATTGACCTTGCCTCCAATACCCAGAACCGATACACACCAAGCTGGGTCCTAGGAGATTTCAACCTGCCTTCCCTGCAAGATTCTCATGTGTCAGCCTTTCTGAAAGCTCTTAAGGAATTAGGATATAGGCAACTGGTCAAGGAACCCACTCATGCGAAAGGAGGCATTTTGGGCCTAGTATTCGCCCCACAGACAACTTTCAATTCAACCAACATCCCCAACTTGTCCATTACCACAGTCCCCTGGTCTGACCACAAACTGATCGTATTCCAACTACCCTTGCACAGCAACAGTCAAAAGGAAGCCAGAAGACTGAGCAGGACCACCAAGGCACTACCACGAAGATTCCAGGCCTTCAACAAGGACTTGATTCTAAGTATGACTCATCCACTACTCACCTCGACTCACCTCAACAGCACACAATCCTGAGAATCTGGTCTCCGACTGGAATAAAACCTTCAGGACGATTGCTCTACGTCCACCATCTAACAAGCCTCCAGGGAAGCGAACCACTGCAGCTTGGTACTCCACTGAGTTGAGATCCTCACTCACCCTCCTAAGGAAGCTGGAAAGACGCTGGCATCGATCACACTCTGCAGACGATCAAAGGGCATATAACTCCCATCTGGCAACACACCGTGAAGCAGTAACGGAGAACATGAGACAATTCCACACAGACACTCTAAAACGATCACTGAACAAACTGCATGACTTGTTCGCTCTCATCAAGAACCTAACAAAGGAACCAGCCCCTGACCAACCAAGCGAGATCCACCCCCAAGAATTTGCGGACTACCTGCAATCAAAGCTATGCCAGACCAACAAGTCCCCCAGCACCTGCCGTCCCACTCGAGCCAAGCTATCTAACACCCCTAACCATCTTCCCCACACCACCCAAGAAGCACATCGAAGACACTATTACTACTATCAACACGACCACTGCTCAAACCGACCCCTGCCCTGCCTTCTGGATAAAAGAGTTACGGTCTGACTTTAGCCCTTTTATAGCCAAGCTCATTTTCTTTATTTATTTACATTCTCCTATATACAGTGCTATTCTGCATCATGGACCGATCCTTCTCAACAGGTGCATTCCCTCAATCCCACAAACACACGTCCATCAGACCATTGCTAAAAAACAGCAAGCTTGACCCCCAGAAGGTTGACTCGTACAGACCGATATCAAGCATACCACTGCTGGCCAAAATTGAAAAAGAAGTCCAAAGACAAATCCAAGAACACATCGAAGCATCCACACCACTGGACCCCTGCCAACATGGCTTTAGAGAGTCTCACGGTGTTGAAACGCTTCTCGCCACACTCATCAATAACATAATAGCGGGAATTGACAACATTTGTCAAGGGTTTGTCCTCATTTTCATGGACATAGCAGCTGCCTTCGACTCAGTAAGCCACGAGCTCCTCCTGGAGCGTCTCAAGGAGAAGGGGATCACTGACAAAGCACTAGATTGGTGCAAGACTTACCTTTCTGACAGATGGCAGCACTTACGATCAGGGGCTACAACATCGGATCTATTCCACCAGAAGCAAGGTGTCCCACAAGGATCCTCCTCCTCCGCCCTGATGTTCAACTTATGGATGCAGCCCATCTGTAACCTTATCCGGTCTTTCAGTGTTAACTGCTTAATATATGCAGACAGTGTGCTACTTTACATGCCTTTCTCGACAGAGAGCCTGGACCTCTCCCCACTGACAAACTATTTTAATGCAGTATCCAACTGGCTCCAAACCCAAAACCTCCGAATTCAGCACAAGAAAACAGAGGTCCTATTCATCACAAGGAACCAGAACTTCACCACGCCGCCCTTTCTAAAGGTCAAGGAAGCAGAACTACAGTCCAAATCAATGATCAAGTACCTAGGAGTCACTTTAGACCAGCGCCTGGACATGAAGGTGCACATAAGCAACATAGTGAAAGATGTGTACCATAAGATCTGAACCCTCGGGCACCTAAGCTTCCTGCTAGACCCAGACGACTTCTGGAAAATTTATTAAGCACTGATCATACCACATTTTGATTATGCAAATTCAATTCTGCAGGGACTCCCTCAAACCACCCTAAACCCACTGCAACTCACGATGAACACCTCAGCGAGAGCATCTAGGAAAGACCACATAACGCCCATCCTGAAACATCTCCACTGGCTCCCAATACATGCTAGACTCACATACAAAACCTTACTGCTGACTTTCAAAGCCACCAATGGGCTCTCCTCCACAACACTAGAAGAGCTGATCCAGACTGTGCCACCTAACAGGTCCAGAAGATCGGTAGCGGTCAATACACTGGTAGTCCCGAAATCAATAACCCAATGCACCCAGGCAACAGCAAACAGGGCATTCAAATTCTGTGCGCCCAGATGCTGGAACACCCTACCTCCCAGCATCCGGGCAATCCCTGACCTAGCCCAGTTTAGGAAAGCATTGAAGCACCATCTCTTCCTCCTGTACTACCTGGCAGATAGTGCTACAATAGCCCCTCCCACTACCTAGTCTATGCAGTACAATTGAACCTTATCACACAAAACACCCATGACTATGACTATGACTAGTGAAATACGACTTGCCATGTCGCCTAAATGTAAATAGTTACCCCTAGTTATCCAAGTTTTAGTACCTGTTCCTTGTAAACACAGATCAGTCAATGAAATGTGTAAATTTCTATGTTCCATGTAAACCGCACTGATGTTGAATAGCGCGGTATAAAAGAGACTGTAAATAAATAAATAAAATGATGGGCCAGTCTAATGTACATTCTACCAAAGTGAGTTGGCATTAAGAGCCACATTGCCACTGAGCATGTGGCAATAGCCCTGATGTTAGTGATGATTCTTCCTCTCCGCCCACACTTCACCCATCCCATGATTGCCCATTTAACATACGTTTTAGCATGTGGTGGTAGACACGCTCTCATGTTAGTGTCCCCAACTGCCCCTTGCCACTCATTAAAACAAATGTTAACCGGCTAATAGGCTTTAAAAGAGTCCCTAAGGTGTGCTATTGTTAACTATGTCTCATTTTAATATGGGATCTGCACTAAAATAACGCATGTTTAATGGTGAATTAATGGGTGTTCATCTTAGTGTACCTTAGTAAATTGCCCGCTTAGATAGTTTCTGTAACTACACTACTCAGTTCATCTATTTGAAGAGGGAAAGTTACCTTGAAAATGGTGCAGAAGTGCCTCCTGTGCTGCTCGAAGAAGAATACAATTCGGTTGTTCTGTGGACAACATTGGTATCGGATGGTTCTAGCTGTTGGCTGACTAGAGGTTGTAGAAGAGAGGTTTCAGTTCCTGTCCAATTTTCAGGGATGTGCATTTGTTCAAATGCATTGAATTCATTAAGATACCTTAAATTATGCAGAAACATCATTAAAATAACCTACAAATTAGTGTGTGTACAATGGCTTTCTGCATGTTTAGAGTTTATTTGGAGGAGTAGCCTAGTGGTTAGAGCAACTGCCTAGTACCCAGAAGATCAAGGGTTCAATTCCCACTGGCACTCCTTGTAACTTTGGGCAAGTCACTTTACCCATTTGCTGTGCAAATCCCTACCACTTTATTCTAGAGCAGGGATTCTCAACTCCAGTCCTATAAGGATACCCTGAAATTTAGATTCATTTGTAAAAGTTTCTATAAACTAGTTTTCTTCTTAACCCTGAAATTACCAAGATTTTTTGCACACACTGAATACTGTTGGGGTCATAAATGACCCCACGACAAATTTTAATTGTTAACTATGAAAAATTTAAACTAAACAGACACAATATTATTCTGAATTAATTATTTATTATATGAAGGTTAAATGTTTTGAAATTTTAATGCTTTATCATAAAATTACATGAAGAAGAGTTGCCATGAAAGCAGTTTTTGCATGCACTTGATGAACACAGTAAAGTACTACAGTCATTTGCATGAGACACAGACAATTTCTGAATGATCTTTCCAAACACTGCGCTTGCAGGAGGTGCAAACTATGTTGCTTTTCTTGTCTTTTTCTCTGGAACCTCAGTGACACCTTGCCCTTTTCTTTGGGATCCTGACATTACAAACAGCATCAGTGGCTTCTTCAATGCTGGAAGAAACCTCACTGCAATTACTCTGAAGCAGCTGCTTTCCTAATTCCAAGAGGAATAGATGACGTCTGTGCTTTGACTTGGAATGCCATTCTGGATTTAGTGACATCCAAACAATGAAGGCGTTCAAAGCACTGATGTCCAACATGTTGTAGAAGATTGTTACTGGCCAGCGTCTTGTCATTCGTTTTGTGGTATATTTGCGCAATATTTGATCTGCCGTATCTACTCCACCTTTACTAGAATTATAGTCCAAGATCATGTGTGTTTTTTTTTTTTGTCTGGACATGTTTTATCTACTTCTTCTTGATCGTGCAAACTGCTCAGAAGAACAACCACTTTTACTTTATTCTGGCAATAGGAAACCAGAGTGGTGTCATTGTGAAAGGCAAACAGTGAAGTGAATACCTCTCGGCCCTTTGCTGTTACAATTTCTGTTACAAAAGTGTCATTTTTTTTCTAGCAATTTCCATGACAGGGATAAACTGCAGAATAAATTGTCAACAGTAACATTTCTGCCAGATCGTGTCAATCCTTCAGTGAGTTGCAGCACAACTCTTTCACCCTGATTCTGTTCCCTGTTTTGTCTGAGTTCCCTTCCTGTATATACTTGAAGACGCAGAACATATGATGTTGCACTTTCACACAACATCCATAGCTTTATGCCATATTTCCCAGGTTTGCTGGGAATATATTGTCTGAATGGAACATGGCCACAAAATATAAGCAGTTGCTCATCCACGGTAACATTTTCACCAGGAACAAAGGTGTCACTTAGAGTTGCTTCCCAGGTATCAAAAATGTGTCTGATTGGAGCAAGCTTATCCACGCCTCATTGTTCACATCTGTTGGTTGCATCATCAAATCTGAGAGCACAAGAAATTTGCTGAAAACAGTTAAGGGCCATATTTTTGCCGAAAACAGAACTATGGATTCATTTTGTGACTTGTACACGCCTGAGAGGATCAGAAGTCCAAGAAAACGTTGAAATTCTCCGTCTGTCAAATCTTTCCAGGTGTCGTCATAAATGCGTCTTCCTTGTTTGCTCGTCCACATCATGATTTCATTCAATAAGTTCTTCCTCATGAACAAGTGGAATGCTGCGAGAGGGCCATCGACATTTCGTATAGCATACCTTGTAGGACCTTGTTGTACGGGCATGACATTAGCTCTGGCATATCTTCCAGCAGCTTGCTTTATAGGTTTCCTGTTCCATGATGTGGCATCCTTAGATACATAGGCTTCAATGGCAACATTTGTGCTTATAATTGATGACCTCTTAGCTCCTCTACGACCACAACTAAGATTCCTCACAGATGATACTGACACCGAGGACTACTGCCTTCTTCCCCATCCAGCACAGCCTCGACCTTTGCCTTGACCTGTAACTTGACTCTTTGCTGCAGGTGATGTTACCGGCTCAACATCAGTCTCACATTCACTTGGCGACCAACTGTTGTCGCCATCTGAATCATGACTGACATCATCAGATTTATCGCCCGAACTTGGCTGATATGCTTCTTCGCTTGCTGAATATGGTGCATCATCAGACGACTCAGAGCCGTCACTATCAGCATCTCGTTGCAATATTTCTCTTACTTGGACAGCTGAATACTTTTTGTTTTGACATCATAAACAATAACCTAAAATAAATAAACAAAGATAAAGTTGAATAAAACGCAAAGCAGTTTTACTATAGGTTTACAATAATCGTGATGAACGAACTGAAAGCCTTTAGATTTCATCGGAAATAATGAAGGAACATATGATATCAATTACAGAAAATGTGTAATTTTCATAAAATAAGAGTACAAAAAATAAATGATACATAATTAGTGATAAATACCTTTTGTCAGATCAAAAAATTCACAAAACTGCAAATTGTATCACGATCCAAACTGGACGTAAGCAACTGGGGTCAAAAATGACCCCACTGGTACTCTGTGCTGCAATTCATCACTAGCGTCACCTAGCGGATGAAAATTATTCCTCTCATGGCACAACATAAAGAGAATATTGACATGTGAAAAGTCATAAAAAGATTGCATTCTTGAACAACTAGTTTCCGAGATACGCGTTGTGAAACTTGCACTGGGGTCACTTTTGACCCCATCGGTACTCCCAGGGTTAAACCATATTTATTGTAGGATAAGGTGGTATAGAAAACCGGTTAAATAGATAAATATTTATATGTGCAGATTCACATGGTGAATATTCATTTTGGATATCCTGAATGCCAGAACTATTTGTGTAGCCCTCTGTTAAAAACGCTATCTGAAAATGGAAGCTACTGACTTAGGCACTATTGTGGCATGGAGTGCCTCAGTGCTGGTTTATATTCATACCAGGCTATAACATAAAGAGAACTTTGCTTAAAGTACTGCAGGTATATAGGATATATAGTGTAAGTTAGATTGCAAATGCTTACTGTATGAAGCTTAGCTCCAATCCAGTCCATCCATCCTGATAAGGCTGAGAAATCCTGTCTCAATTGGTTACAATGGTGACATGCCAGATGTGAGGCCTTTCAAGATAGTCTTTTAGAAAATGCTACTTATACTGTGTTGTAATGCGCCTAAATGTATGACTAGTTTCTGCAAAAAGCCTCTGCAACTCTATTTTCAGGTGCTTTTATTTACTTGGAGGAATATCCAAAAGATCTGGGTTCAATTCCCACTGGCATTCCTTGTGACTTTGGGCAAGTCACTTTACCCTCCATTGCCTCAGAAGAAAAGGCCGGCAATCTACTCCCGGTCCTACCTTGCCAAGAAAACCCAGGGGCTGCTGGGTCGCCAGGACTTGGCATTGACTTAACAGCACTTAAAAAAAAAGAAAAAAAAAAAGAGGAATGTCAGAATATACAGTCTGACTGATAATCTGACGTGAAAATTTACAAAAACAAGTGAGCCGTCTTCATGGAAAATGACTAAAGCACAGTTACTTACCTGTAACAGGTGATCTCTGGGAACAGCAGGAATAAGTCTTCACATATGGGGTACGTCGGTACCGATGGAGCCTGCGCGGGAACGCTCCCCAGCTTCCCAAAAAGGAAAACTTTTGGGAGCATCCCACAGCGCCTGCGCGCTGCCTTCCTGCCTTCCCTAACCGCCTCTCCCCAGTTTGAGTTTTAAAGCTGAGACAAACAGAGAGAGGAAAGGAAAGATAGATAGAGAGATACAACTCCTAGGGGAGGTGGGTGGGTTGTGAAGACTTATTCCTGCTATTCCCAGAGATCACCTGTTACAGGTAAGTAACTGTGCTATCTCCAGGAACAAGCAGGAATGAGTCTTCACATATGGGGACTCCTTAGCTAGAGATGCCTGGGAGATCCCCAAGGTTATGAGACCCTGACAAGGGCTCTACCTCCTCTTATGGATCTCGGGCATCCAACCAGGGAAGGAGGGCAGGAGTTGATTAAGAATGGAACAGGTGTTTGAGAACAGCCTGACCAAACAAGGCATCCCAGCGGGAGTCCTTGTCCAAACAGTAATGGGCTGTGAAGGTATGAACCGAGGCCCAGGTGGCCGCTCGACAGATCTGGTCAATGGATGCAGAATTTAGATGAGCCATAGAGGTGGCCATGGCCCTCACATTATGAGCTGTGACATGGCCCTCCAGAGAAAGATTCTTACTCTGGTAGGCGAAAGAAATACACTGAGCAATCCAATTGGACAGTGTCCTCTTAGAGACTGGAAGTCCCAAATGAGAGGGATCAAAGGCAACAAAGAGTTGAGAAGTCTTTCTATGTTGCTGTGTCCTTTGTATGTAAAAGGCAAGAGCCCTCTTACAATCCAGGGTATGAAGGTTCCTCTCTGCACTTGATGCATGAGGTCCTGGAAAAAAGACAGGTAAATACACCTCTTGATTAAGATGAAAAGGTGAGACTACTTTAGGCATAAAGTGTGGATTGGTCCTAAGGACTACCTTATCTTGATGGAACCTTGTATAAGGTGGATTAGCCACTAAGGCCTGCAGTTCACTGATGCGGCGAGCTGAGGTGACTGCAATGAGGAAAATAACCTTCCAGGAAAGAAATTTCAAGGAGGTGGGGGCTAAGGGATCAAAAGGAGGCTTCATAAGCTGACCAAGAACCAGATTTAAGTCCCATGCCACCGGAGGACGCCTAATGGGAGGTTTAGTTAAAGTTAGGCCTCTCATGAATCTTGCAATAAGAGGATGAGAGGAAATAGGCTGTCCATTGATAGGCTTAAGGGATGCTGCAATAGCACTCAAATGGACCCTTACTGAATTTGTCTTAAGGCCTGCATTGGAGAGATGCAGGAGATATTCCAATAGAGAATTCAAAGGTAGTGCTAGAGGGTCAAGACCCTTCTCAGTACACCAAATGGAAAACCTTTTCCATTTAAAAGCATAGGAATGTCTAGTGGAAGGTTTTCTGGAAGCATGGAGGATATCCTTCACCTGCTGGGAAAGATTCCAACCTTGAACATTCCACTCCTATGCACTGATACCCTACTTGTATATAGTTGCAACTGATATGATCTGCCTATGCGGTAGAGTCAGTACTTTGTTTAAATTGTTACACAATCTGTGTTAGTTGAATTATTCTGCTTAGTTTTTAAACCCTATGTGTGCATGTTAAGATGTTCTATGTAAAAAGTTATATTGTTCCATGTAAAACAAGCTCTGCATTGTTAACTGTTGTTAATTGTACATCGCAACTGATCGCTGGAAGATGCGGTATATAAATAAGTGTTAAATAAATAAATAAATAAGCCTTCAGCAACCAAGCTCTGAGGTGAAGGGACTTGGGGTTTGGGTGCCACAAAGTCCCTTCCTCCTGGGACAGAAGGTCTGGAGCAGCTCCCAAGTCTAGGGAGGGAGCTTGAGAGAGATGCAGAAGTAGAGGGTATCACACTTGGCGTGGCCAGCGTGGAGCTATGAGGATCATGGATCCTTGATCCCTCTGGAGCTTGAACAGAGTCTTGGGAATTAAGGGAATGGGTGGAAAGGCATACAGGAAGTCTTGACCCCAGTGAAGGAGGAAGGCATCCTTGTCCTGAACTCCCTGACACGGAATTCTGGAACAGAACCGGGGAAGTTTGGCATTCCACGGACTTGCAAAGAGGTCTATGTCCGGGGTTCCCCACTCTTGAAAGATTCTGAGTACCTGGTCCGTGTGCAGGGACCATTCGTGTGGAAACAGAACTCGACTGAGTCTGTCTGCCCAAGAGTTTTGGATTCCTGGAAGGTATACGGCCAGGAGATGGATTTGATGCTCTCTGGCGAAGGCCCACAATCTTAAAGCTTCGTTGCAAAGCGACAGAGAGCCAGTTCCTCCTTGCTTGTTTATGTAAAACATGGCTACCTGATTGTCCATATGAATGAGGACTGTCTTGTAGCTGAGCAGGGTATGGAAGACCTTGAGAGCTAGAAAAACTGCTCGGAGCTCCAAGTTGTTGATATGTAGAGAGGTCTCCTGTGGAGACCAAGTGCCTTGAGTGGAGAGGTCTTGCAGATGAGCTCCCCAACCTGTATGGGAGGCATCTGTTGTGAGGGTTGCCTGGGGCAACAACTGTTGGAAGGGGGACCCCAGCAACAGATTTTGGGTAGACCTCCACCACTGGAGAGAGCAAAAGAGGTGCTTGGAGGTTGCTATTTTGTCTGAGAGAGCCCCTGATGCTTGAGTCCACTGGGTGGACAAAGTCCATTGAGCTGCTCTCATGTGAAGGCGAGCATAGGGTACCACATGCACTGTGGATGCCATGTGGCCTAGCAGTTGTAGCATCTCCTGGGCAGTTAAATGGCTCCTTGACTGAATCTGGGAGGCTAACTGCACTAGGCGTAGGCAACGGGCCTGAGGAAGATAGGCCCTTGCAGTGGTAGTATCTAGCCAGGCCCCTATGAACTCTAGGGACTGAGTAGGGGTGAGCTGGGACTTTGGGAGGTTTACCACAAGTCCCAGATACTGTAGAATGCGCCTTGTGCAGTCCAAGGAAGTCTGGGCCTCTGATTGAGATGGAGCTCGGATGAGCCAGTCGTCCAGGTATGGGAATACAAATATTCCCAGGAGTGCGTAGAAATGCAGCTACTACTGCCATGCATTTGGTGAACACTCTTGGAGCAGAGGCCAGACCGAAAGGAAGCACCCTGTATTGGTAATGTTTTCCTTGGAAAAGAAAACGGAGGAACCTTCTGTGAGATGGATGGATGAGGACATGTGTGTACGCATCCTTGAGATCTAGAGAACAAAGCCAATCCTGACTCTGAAGGTATGGAAGGAGAGTGCCCAGAGAAAGCATCTTGAATTTCTCCTTGCATAGAAATTTGTTCAATTCTCTGAGGTCTAATATGGGTCTGTAGCCCCCTGTTTTCTTTGGGATCAGAAAGTAGGGGGAGTAAAACCCTGACCCCTGTTGAAGAAGGGGTACTTCTTCTATTGCCCCTTGGGCAAGAAGGGTGGCCACCTCCTGACCTAGAAGGTCGCGGAGCAATGTTCCCTCTAATTTTCTGTAGGCTGTGTGCGCATAAAATATCAGCTGTGTGCAGCTTTTGAAGGAAGGTTAAATTTTTGTGCGCCACATAATGACACTCGGAGTTATATACTTTAAAATTTGACTACACGTCAGAATACAGTATGTACACCACATTGATTTTAATCAAATTAAACGAAAATAGACGATTACTAAATGAAGCGGGAAATTTCTAGTAATTACAATCATAACTTTTAAATTTTAAGACGTCTGTGCTGTTTTCTATCAGAATCAGAGCTGTAATTTTTGTGCGCTCTGTTTTAAAGTATGTGCGCTCGATCGACGAGGTGTGTGCGCACGCACACGCGCACAGCTTAGAGGGAACAGTGTCGAGGAGAGATGTTGGAGAATTGAAATGTCTCACCATGGTGTGGGGAGGAAGGTTTGAGAAATGAAGTTTGTAGCCCTCTCTTATGATGGAGAGGGTCCACTGCTCTGCTGTAATTTGCTCCCATCTGGGAGCAAAATGAGCTAACCTTCCTGGAATGGTGAGAGGCTCTGGCTGTTTTAGAGCCAGAAAGGCTAAGTTCTCTAGCATTAAGTCAAAAACCCTGAGGAGGCTGAGTCTGCTGAGATGCAGCAGCCCCTGTAGGCTTAGGCCTGGCCTGTTTAGGTTGCTGACATTTAGCAGCAAAACGACCTGTAGATGATTGTTGGCCAGAAGCAGGATGGAATCTGCCTTTCTTGAAAAAAGACTTCTTGAAAGGCTTTTTCTTGGCAGGAATGGAGGTTGACTTTGAAAGTCTATCCAAAGCAGAATTTTCTGCATCCATTTGAGGGGCTTTTATTTGCCAATCTTTGCCAAACAGGTTTTCACCTGTACAGGGAAGATTTCCCAAGCCATCCTGGACCCAAGATTCTAGATCAGAAGCCTGGAGCCAAGCAATTCTGTGAGCAGCTATGGCAATGGCCGAAGCTCTGCTAGCACCCTCAAAGGAGTCAAAAGCTGCACGGTTGGGAAAACTTTGAAATATCCTGAGTATGCTTAAGCCAAATAAGAAATTCTTCCCTTTTATCCTCTGGAAGAAAAGGGAGGAAAGTGTGCAGCTTATCTGCAACTTCTTTCAGAAACATACCCATATAAAGACTATAGGAGTTGATTCTGGCAATGAGCATATTGGCTTGGAAGATTTTCCTACCAAAAGCATCCAAGGTCCTGCATTCTCTTCCTGGAGGAGCAGAGGAGTGTCTTTTTGCACTCTTTATCTTTTTCATAGCTGACTCCACCACAATAGAATGGTGAGAAAGCTGTGTTTTATGAAACCCAGGACAAGGAGGGACACGGTACATAGTGTCCAATCTACGAGAATGAGGAGAGATAGTGAGAGGAGTCTCCCATAAGTCAATCATGTGATCATAAAGAATCTCATGAATTGGCAAGGTGATTGCCTCCTTAGGAGCCTTAGAATAACCTAAAATATCCAATTTTTTAGCTCTAGGCTCTGATTCAGAGGTTACTGAAATAGAAAGTCCTTTAGCCACTTCTCTTATGAAGTCTTGAAAGGACAAGTCCTCTGGAGGAGACATTCTTCTTTTTGGAGAAGAAGGCTCTTCAGGAAGGGCTATGGATACTTCAGCAGACTCCTCCGATGCATCAGAATCTTCGGAGGAATCAAAGTATCGACTGTCAGGGTGCTCTTCCAAAGCTCGATACGCGTATCGAGCGGTATCGACATCGGGCGTCATTGGTACTGGTTCGGTACCGATGGGCATCCCTGGACAGGGAACTGCTGCAGTCGGCATCCTGGTTGATGTCGATGCAGTCGGTACCGGTACCGACACTAGTGCCGGTACCGGAGCTGATACCGACAACGGAGCTTGTTGTGGTATCAGCAGCGTCGCAGCTTGGATGAAGGCCGTGATAGCCTGCTGCATGGATAGGACATTCTGATCCATCGACGCCATGAATGCCTGGAATTCGGTACCGGAAGGTTGCGCCGGTACCCCAGAGCATTCTAACAGGTGATCGGTCGAGGCCGTGCCATCGATGTCAACCTGTAACCCCATAGGTGGAGCTTTGGAAGCCGGAGCTTCCCGCCGGGGTTGTTTTGCCGGTGCGGAATCCTCGAGGGCAAGCCCGGAGGCATCTCGATGCTTGGAGGGAGATCTACCCTTCGAGGACCGGCTGGATATATGTTTGGTTACCTGAGATCCATGGGAAGAAGAAGAGGCCCTGGAAGACGTCGATGCCTCTGAAGCTGCATCAGAGGGAAACAGCACATGGAGCTTGGCTGCTCGGTTCTGTAAACCTCGTTTAGACATCAAGGAGCAGGACGAACAATCCAAAATGGAATGGTCAGGACCCAAACATTTGAGACACCATTCATGGGTGTCGGTAACAGAAATAGTACCGCTGCACTTAGTGCATTTTTTAAACCCGGAGGCTGGTTTTTCCATGAGGAAAATTTCCCGTGAGGCCTAAGGCCCAAAAGAGGAAAAACACACTAAGTGAGGGAAAAATATGTTCTGTTTTTTGTTTTTTTGTTTTTATAAGAAAAGAAAGACCGGCGGTATCGGTCCAACGTTGGGGAAGGCAGATGCGCGACCAAACAAATAAAATAAAACAAAGTACTTCTTCAGCTGTGACAGGAACATGACCTGCTGGCTCCGCGGAAAAGAAGAACTGGGGAGAGGCGGTTAGGAAAGGCAGGAAGGCAGCGCGCAGGCGCTGTGGGATGCTCCCAAAAGTTTTTCCTTTTTGGGAAGCTGGGGAGCGTTCCCGTGCAGGCTCCGTCGGTACCGACGTACCCCATATGTGAAGACTCATTCCTGCTTGTTCCTGGAGATAGCAAGTATCATGCTAACATGCCTGACTGTTCCTGTGGACTTCCAGTTCCTTGGGACTAGCATGGTGCCATGAACCTTCATTAATACTCGCCCAGGAATTCCCTCCATTAAACTCCCTTCCCATCTGTTCCAGTAGTAGTAATCCACACAGGGAACCAGAAACTACAGTTTCCTCAATAAGCTGGCACTTGTGCAACCTGTGTCTAGCCGGTGGCACTACTGACTGAACTTTGTCTCACAGCATCCATAATCTCAAGGAATAGAAAGCAGGCTGGGAAATCAACTCCAGATTTCCCATGTGGCAGCATGTAGTTCTGCTACTCAGCCATTTAGCCTATGTAAGTTTTGCATCATTAAGAGTTGTACAAAAAAGCTACAGGAAGGCATGTGTAAGTTAAATGAGAAAAAATGCTTTGAAGGTTAACAGTCTGAGACTGATGTACTAGGATGTGAAACATTACCACAAGAGGAATTTCACTCGGTAAAAAGGAGCACTAAAAATATCAGCAAATGTACAGAACTGCTGCGGTGTGAAATTCCTTTTGTGAAAATTATGGCTAACTTTTTGTTATGAACTATATGCAAGCATTTATGCAAACTCCACACTAACGAGCTGTTGCAATGCAAATGCGTACATAACAGTTCATCCATGATGCATTCAGTGAAAAGCAGGCACATGCAAAGGGACTTGTGGGTCCATTCTCACAAAAGTAACTAGACCTCACTGGGTCAGTATTGCTGCCTGTTGTTGGCTAAAGGCGCAAGAGCTGATTGCGCAACATTGGGGATTAGTCATATGTACAGAGTGATTGTTTTTCAGGTTCATTTTCAGTTCATTTTTTTTCCTGATTTTCAAATTTATTGTGGTTCATTTCATATATTCATGTTAATAAGAACAATTTAAAGTCACATTTTAACATGAACTAGTTAACCTACAAATTAACACGTTAAGTCAATACGTTAAATTGATTTAGTGCTCACTAAATATTATACAGTAAGACACACACTAACAAAACTAATATGCACTACTGACTGCATGTCTTGGAATGGGAATCACTAGGCCCTGCAAGCTGGAAGGCAGACACAATTTTCCAGCCTAACTCTAGCCTCTGGTTGCCAACTGTGTTCTTTTGGGTAGTTGGCAACCCTAGAGGTGAGAGGAGAGAGAGAGCAAGAGATCCCGGTGCAACACTCTCCTCTCCATTTATGTGGGTGAGGGAAGGTGTAATATTGGGAGCTTTCAAACTTCCGTGATCTCTTGTGGGAAGAGGAGAGCATCTGCTTCTTAAGTGGTCCACAAGCATCAGTCTGTAATTTTTATTTATTTATTTACATTCTCTTATATACCGCGCTATTCTGCATCAGTGCGGTTTACATTGAACAAACTGAAATTACATTGAACAGGGCATTATAACTTGGAGATAACTATTTTACAGGGAACATGGGCTATGGAGGGTTAAGTGGCTTGCCCAAGACCACAAGGAGCACCTGTGGGACTAGAAACCCCAGTCCTTCCGGCCCAAGGTTGTTGTCCTCTAGTGGGATTTGAACCTACGACTTCCGGCCTGAAGTACCTTGCCCCAACCACTAGGCCACTCCTCCTTCATTTGTTTCTGGTCTTTATATTTTCTGCGACTTTAAGCAATGCTATAAGAATGCAGGCTTCCAATGATGCTCTTCTGCTGGGTGGGGCTGAGTCCAAGAAGGGTGAAGAAGGTTTACGGATGTAAAGAGGTCTGACTTCTTTTGTATTTTTCCAGTGGGTGGTGTATTGATGTTTTCTAGCACCTGTTGTAATGCTTGAGATGTTGACTTTTCATAGGCACGGTTATTGTTGTTTGAGTTTTTTGGTGGGTAGTACTGTTTTGGTCTGGCAGGATGTGCATTTGTTTAAAGAACAGGTAGAAATACAAGAGCACATGGAAATGGCCATTCACGTGCAGTAGGAGGCACCATTTTGTAAATGAACAGGTGGGAAATATGGACAGAACTTGACAAGTTATATGTATAAGTGTCAGCATCCCATAACTGCATAATGGGACATGCAGATACTCTTGATTAATTAGAGGACTCGATCTTTATCTCATCTCAGTTGGGATGGGGAATAAACATTAAGGGATTAGTAGGGGGACAGTGGCGTACTAAGGGCGAGGTGATAGGTGCGGCCCACCCTGGGTACCGTCTGGGAGGGGGGTGCACCCCTGCTGGGCCCACGGAGGCAACACACTACACTTACTGCTAAGCTGACTTGCCACAATGCCTCGTGCTCCAGGGCCAACTGCTTGTCTCTCCTGGCTGAAGTTTTTTGAATTGCGAGACTTCAACCAAGAGAGACGAGCAGCTGGTCCTGGAGTTAGAGGCACCATGGCAAGTCAGCTTTGTAAGTTTGTCGTGCTGCCTTCATAGGCCTGGCCAGGAGGGTGGGGGGTGCATGGCAGTTTGAGGGGGCAAGGAACGCCACTGATGGGGGATTTCTTCCTTAATCCCTCCTATAAAGGAATGGCCAAAAGAAACACTTTTGAGAAACCTATTCCTGCTAGGGAGCAAGCGTAAATCCAAACATGTACAATTTCAGCCTTACACGTGTTTTCTTTATATGAAATAGGAGATACACGAGTATCTTTGCCACACCTCCTACATGCCCCTGTGCAACCTAAATGTGATTGAGCCAGCCACATGTAAAGTCAGACCTTTCTAAAATGGCTTCTTGCATGCTGACTTAGTTTGCATGTATATGTGCCAGCACTCACACATGAAACATGTGAATAAGGCTTCAAAAATAACCCTTTAGCTAACCAACTCCTGAAGTACAGAGGATTTTCAGGCGGAGGGATTACATCTAAAATTTCACTTCTATCTAGACATCGTAAACAAGTCTTCAAGGGTTGAAACGTTCTACAGTAGATTTTAAGATGTGTAAAAAGTCAAATACTTAACATTTTATAACAAATCAGAAATGTTTGCCTTGTGTCAAATTCCCTATAAATTCTGACAATATAAACAGTTCTGGGTTCAGTCAGACTATGTGAATTACTGTTAATGTACTGGAACCAAAAAGAGAATGATTTCAAATGTTGGAGCGGTTCAGTAAAAGGAAAATTAGTCTGGAAGCTAGGATGGGAAAGGTACTTTTGATGGCGCAAGTGGGAGCGAGTGAACATAATCAACTTACTATGCAAAAGAGCAGACTGCAGGTTAGAAAGTCATATTAGCTTGTGTTGATCTTTACTCAAATGAGTTCAAAAGTCATTGAAATAAGTTGATTCATGTTACATATTTTCTTATCAGTGAAAATACCATGGGGTCAGTATTCTTCTTTTTTTTTTTTTTTAATTTTATATTTATTAGATTAAATATAAACATCAAGAACAATTCTTGAAATAGACAGTGATACAAAGGTATAATAACCACAAGATATATAAAATAAAGCAAGAAATATAAACCTAAGACCTCTGATAGTCCACATAATACAAGGAGAGAGAGAGAAACATTGGTTACCAGAGCAGGAGAAACTCTGGCAGCCCAAAAAGAAAATTCTTAACACATCAGCATAAAAGGAATACAAGATCAACCCTGAGTACACAGGCTCTAACATGAGAGAATTTGGTCAATTATCATGAGGTATGGACCTTATCCTGCAATTTAGCATTAATAAAAGATGCAAGATCAGCCGGTTGAAAGAATATATATTGTGGTAAGGAGAGTGTAGCACAGCCCTGGGAAATAGAGGAAAAAGGAAATTTTGCTTCTTTAAGGGGGATGGGCTCACCTAAACACATGTGCAAAAGTAAAAGCAGTGAAAGAAACCACGCTTGCAGAGCTAGGCTGAAGTCACACCCAGACTCCATGTCAACCCAAAGTAAGGATAAGGGACACCTGTGGGTGGAGCCAGAAGGGGAGGCACACTGCCCAGCATTTAAGGTTAAGCAAACAGAAAGTGATAGACTCGGTAGAACTGTTTTTTGAATTGCCTTGGAGGTGTTGGAAGCCACGGGAACAGCTTGAGAAGCAGCAGCTGGGGAAAGGCCAGAGGACAGCCTGAGTACTATCCTTCTAGGAGAGAGAAGGGAAAAAGGCTGGCTGTAAGAAAGCTAGAACAGGAAGGCTCAGCTTCTTCTGAAGAAAGACAAATCTTCAGGCTGAGAAAGCCCAGGAAAGCTGGAAGAAAATCCTGCAGTGATTCCCTGAGCAGCTCTGACTCAGAGGACACTACCTCCAACAGATGTCACAGCTGTGAAACTCCCACAGTTAAACTCCAAGGTAGGAGAGGAAAGTTGGAAAGAGTTAATGCTTATAACTCTGACTCAGATACTGAGGAGATAATTATACCTGCTAGCATGCAGAACAGGAAGAAGGGTTTTGTAGATAAAGCCAAGCAAACAAAGCCTGTTAATGTTTTACCAAGAGAAAGAAAGGCAGTTCAATGGGAGAAACTGTTTAAGCTGTTAAAGCATATAAACCTTAAAGTACCTGAACGTATTCAAGTTCCACAATCAGGCAGTGCAGAGGAAGAAATGGAGGTGGATTATAAGGAAGATGACCCTGATTCCACTTGTTCTGAAATGAAATGTGCTCTATGTGTTACTGCTGATTTGAAAGAAGTAAAATACTAGGAAGAATCTCAGGAAGCAGTTCTCAGGTTCATGATAGCTGAAAGCTTTGAAAAAAAGAGAAAGGAAATCTCTTAGTCTAAAACTTGAAAAGCTCTGTCTGTTGAAGAGAAGTAGATGATGCAATTGAGTTCTGTGCTGACCAGCTGAGAAATATTTTAAACTGAAGCAGCTAAAGGGAGCCGACAGAATTACTGAGTTCCGTTGTGTGCTTTAACTGCAAATAAAGCTGTTTCTGAGATGAGAAATGTCCTAATGAAAGAAGTAAAGACATTTACTTGTAAATAATACCACTGAAACACACGGTTTGTAAAGAACTTTATTTGGGAGAAAATATCCTTGTTTTCTGTTGCTGAGTTTGGAATCTTCTACAAAGGACTGTTACTAAACTGCACCAAGTTAAAAATAAATAAAAATTCCTGTGTTGCTTTAAAACCACTTGGACTGCTTTTATACACAACTACACGTTTAAAGCTAAAAGATACAAGATGGGAGCCCGTCTTCACTAGGCGACCGCCTAGTGGAGGCGCGCCCGCCACAATATCTAACCGACTTATAAATCACTAAACACAGGGAAATCTTAAGAAGAATGAACCCCCAATCTGCTGTACCCCAGATTTATGAAGAAGAAAAAGCCGTCTCCTCTTCTGTGTTTCCTTAGAAATATCAGGAAACATTGATATGGATAGGCCATAGAAGGTCTCCAACCTCTTTTTAAAGAACATTTTTAACAGCCATTCCTTATCGGTGATAAATGAAGGCCGCGTGGCCCCGTCCATGCCGGCTTCCCGTAACCGGGCAGAGTGGCGTGGAGTGACGAGGAGGCCCATGGGAAGAGATGGGGGTGGGTGGGGGGGGGGAGGAGTAGCTAGGCAAGGGCATATTTTAAACCTATTGGCTCCTCATCCTGCAGGAGGCAGGAGGGGAGCCAATGGGGAGAGGATGTAAGAGATGGGTCTGAGTCTGCCCCGGCAGCCCTGAACTAGCAGGCGAGGAGCCTGGAGGCCGGTTGTCCCGCCTGCCCGCCCTAGGGGTGGTGGCGAAGAGGGGGTGTATTTTAGGGGTGTCGCAGTTGGAGGGGGGGTAAGCGGGATCCCGGAGGTTTCCGGGGTCCGGACGCGTAAGATAAGCTTGGGACGGGGGTGGGGTACCCCCAACCAGGACAACCCCCTGGCTGGACTTTTGCTACTAACGTGACGAAGTCGGGGGCTAAGGTGGGAAAAGAAGAGGCAAGCGGAGGCGCTATCATTTTGCTAGTGATATGGCTGGTGATGCATCATTCCGCCGTTATATGTATATTCGATTTGATTGTGCATGTGTTAATGGTTAATAAAGCTGTGACCAGTTGTTTTTACCAAACGTTGGAATTGTGTCAGATTTTTGGGGGTTCCGTGAGAAGGGGAGGAGGTGCAAAAGGGGAAGAAAGGGAGGACTTAGGAAAGGTGAGGAGCGATGAGTCCGCTCTCCCTCGGTTAGTGCACATGTCACCAACAAAGTAGCTGGGATACATGACCCAAAGTCAGAATCCTTTAACAAATCTGAAATATTTAAAACATCCATATTTGCAGGTTCTTCAGAGTCCGCTGGTTCTTTCTTCCCCTGAGGTAGATAATATACCCTAGACAAGGGTGGCATTAGTTCCACTGGCACTTTAAGGATTTCCTGTAGATATTGTTTGAACATATCCAGGGCGGAAATGCCCTTCATTTTGGGAAAATTTAAAATCCTTAAATTCACAGCTCAAGCAGTGTTTTCCAAGGTTTCCAACGTACTCCTAAGTGCCACATTATCTTTAACCAGAGTAGAAGTCAAATCAGATATTATTGCCGGTTGACTGTTGTGTTCTTCTATCTTAGATTTAACAGCCACATTCACATTCTCCAAGACTGAAATCTTTTCAGAGCTATCATGCATTTGAAGAGAACTTCTTTATCGATGGCGGTTCAAAGTCAGACTAGAGCTTTATCTCTTCAAATGCATGGGGTCAGTATTAAAAAGGATGATCTGATTAGCAGGTGGTGCTGAATGTTCTCTGAATGGCTCAACATGATCTGGATAGTGCTAAGGCAGCCCATGGGCGCGGCAGAGGCGGGATTTACAGTATGTGACACGTATACAGTATAGTGGCAGCTTTCACCACTGCTGTCCAGGTGACAATCCCATGTAATCCTCTTCGGATCGCACCAGAATATGACATGGCTAGTAGGGTAACTGTAGTGACTGGTGTTTTAAAAAGAACACTGATCGCCGTGGTTTCAATATTGCTTCCCATATATCTTTAAATGAGGCAGAAAGCAGAAGAAAGGGAGTTGATTATCATTTAGGGGCCTATTTATTGAGTGCTAACAACCTTGATACTTAACACATGCTAATTCCTGCATTAAACAGCTAATAGGGAAGGGAACATGAAATGTGTGTGTGGAAGGCGAGAACTTTGCTTTGCTGCTAACACAGGGATAGTTCTGCGCATTAGCTACATGGCAGCAATAGCACAGAACTAGCTGCGACACTTGAGATGGTGTTAATTATTCCACATTCATGTGTTGCCAAATAGATTTCTTTGGATGAAAGGAATCATTAACTGTTGTGGCATTGCCAGCGTTTATCTGTGCATTAATTTGGGCAGATTCTAAAACTTCACCACATTTTAGTAAATATGCCCTTAATGATGCTCGGGTCAGAACAGCAGCAATTGATCCTGCTTCAAATATGAATGCCACGCCTTCATTTTAGTAGGTTTGGATAAGAGGAAGCCAGCTAAGAGCCAGCAGAGAGCCCCTACATAAAGAACTACTCCTGGGACTCCCTGATCACTCTGCTCACCAATTTCCTATGGGTCCTCCGAGACCAGCACAAAGACACTTCTCAGTAACTGCTTGGGCCTTTGCTGTCTTAACAACCCAGGGGGACGAGTCCTCTATTTGGAATCTGTTGCGTCTGCTTGCAGCCCGCTCTCACTTAACGTCTCCATCTTCTTTGTCACTTTCTCTTGGACCACCGCTTGCATTATTGACATTAGCGTGGTTTTCTAAGCTCAACTTGTTTCCCAGAAAGGCATACTTTTTCCTGCTCTCAGTGCTTGAGGTAGCATCTCTGTGGGACTTAATGCTTTTGTGTTAGCTTTCTTTTCTCCTCCTTAGACTTTGAGTCCAACATGAGTCCTCATGTCTTCTAGGTATGTTTATATTTTCTACCCCACAGAGTCACATCCATATCCTTACGAAAATGCTTGTTTCTAGCAAGGGAATATCTATTATATATGTTAATTGCATTAACTTATCCATTTCTTCTTTTTTAGATAAAATAGTATGGTTGTCATATTTTGTCCATTACTTTTGATTAAGTTTGATAAAAGGATATTACGGTCATGAAAGCACATTTCTATTTAAGCATATTTTAAAAGGCTTAAAGTCATGGTAATAATAGCATTAGATGAGATAATATAATGTCTATTGCATAACAGATGTAAATGCATTCTGGTTTATGTATTGTATGCCCTCTGTTAATGCTATTTGCATTCATCTTGATGACACCTTGACAGGGTTTCCAGTACCATAAATAGCTTAAGAGCTCATTTTGGATCTGTCTTCCAAAGTAGTTCACAAATGACAAAAATCTTGTAGAAAATACATTTTCTTTTGTTGGTAGAAAATTATAGTACATTGCCTACCTGCTGTGTTTCGCTCTGTATTTTACTACATTTCCATTTTATGGGGATATTTTGCAAGTGGCTGCTGAAGTGTATAAGAATATTTTTTGAAATATTTTCACCATTTTAAAGAACTGGAACATATGAAATGGAATTTTAGAAGGGATGTCTAGGAAGAATCTAGGATGTCCAGAGCACAGCGTTCAAACATCTGGGGGTGAGGCCGAAGTGAAAAGAAGCACATATAAGTGTCATCTAAAATTGCTCCATGTCTGCTCTGAAAGATGACCATCCCAGTAACCAGTTCTGGTGATGGGCTCTCGCAGATAGCAAGGCTGGGTACATACACTGGTGTAGGCCATTTTACAAATGCAGACATTCCCAAATTGCACAGCTGCAGAACTGGGTACATGGACATGCTGACGGGGGGAACTATGTTATGAAACTAGCATGTCCTAGCTGGCTATGTCAGACAATCAGATATGTAGCGGTGGGCCAGTAATATGTTTTGGGGTATGCATTTACATGCTGGTTTCTTCAACCAGGAAATATTAACTGTGCAGATGAAAGCACTTTTTGCTCTTCTGCCCTGGAAGCATTGCAGCCATGAAATCAGCACCTTTTTTTGCACCTAAGAAACACACCTTGCTGTGAAGAGCAAAGCGGCCTTAGAGGTGAATAACGCAACAAATATTTAGGGCTAACCCGATTCAAACATCTAAACTCAATGGCACTTCACCAAGTTTAGTGTAATATGATTTCTTACTCCTAACTGTGTTAATAATCTGGCTGCTGCATTCTGAATAAATTGAAGGCAGTATTATAGAAACTTTGACAAGCCATAATACAAAGAATTACAGTAATCTACTTTTCTAATTACAAAGACATGCACAATAGGTACAAAATCTTGCCTTGATAAATAATGGCATAACTGTCTAAGCTGTTACAGGCTACAAAAAGTTGAATGAGACCTGCAAAGCAAAAGTGAGGTTTGAGTGAAGAAGCACATCAAAACTGCAAACCAGCGTTTTGGTTTAATTATCATATCTGCAACAATAGGAGTCAAAAGTGCTCTCTTCTTCCTGTAACTCCATAATGGATATATCTGTATTGAATTCAGCTTCAACAAGTGAACTTTTAGCCAGATGTTCATCCATTTCATACATCCAGGCCTTATTTGGCAGCTTGAACCCTAGCCATAGTGTGGCAGGTGCAGGCCTGTGATCCACGGTGTCTGACATAAGCAGGCAGGCCTAGCTAGCTTGACCTGTAAATGAAGCCTGTGGAGAGGCTCATAGGAATTGCACATCCCCCAACATGCTGCTATTGTAGGATAGAACTCTGCAAGAGTTCTAAACTAACTTAGGTAAGCAAAACTGAGAGATGGAAAAATACAGAAAAATATGTTTAAAAGTTACTGATAAGAAAAGTACATCTGCAAGGAATATAATTGGGAGTGCTGACGGATGAGTTGCAGAGCCCTGCTCCCCTGCATGCACAAATTGACTCTATGGCCTTGAGAGTGTGAAAGTAACAAGTTGATGAACTGGCCATTGTAATTGGGACTAGAAGGGGGGTATGCAGGTGTCGAGCCCACTGAAGGAACATAATTGGATAATCTTATCAGTACCGGGACCAATGGGAGAGGTACGGGAGGTACGGGAGAGTACCGGGACCAATGAAATGTTTTTCTATACCTAGAATGGAACAGAAATCTATAAAAGTTGTTGTAATGCTAGAAAACTTTGCTCAGCCATTTTGAATTTGATCGTGCTTGAGACTTGTGCACAAATAAATGATTTGGACCTTCTGAACAGACTCCTGGTATTATTTGTTTGTCTGCGCTTTGCTGCTACAAAAGTAGTATAAGATTACCACTAGGAATCAGAGGCACCATGTTGATGCTGGTCACTTGATGGAACAGGGACAATTAGGGAGCAAGAATAATCCCCAACAGACCATCAGGGAAATCACAAGTAAGATCTGGGGGTGTTGGCAGGATGTTAGAGGTAGGGAGGTTCTGGTGATTTTGGGGATGTCTGGGGAACTAAGAGGGGGGTTATAGTGGATGTCAGGAGGTGGGAGGGGGGACTTGATACTACCATAGACTCCTTTGACTCAGAGCTCCCTATCTGGGTTGAAGCAGCCAGGAATTTGCTACAGCAAGTCAAAGATATGAAATGGGTATGATTTTTTTTTATTCAGTGTCTCCATTTCTGAAGTAGTTAAATAAAAACAAAAAAAGGAAAATAAGGTGATACATTTTTGGACTAGATCTTGAAAGTTAAAACCTTCTTCATGTCAGAACAGTATGAACAACAAATGACAATAGCATAATATATAAGTGAATTACAAAAGCATTACATTGACGGTATCGGGGAAAGGATTGGTGGGGGGGGGGGAGGGGGGATAGAGATAGATGATTGATCAGAGGCTGACCGGGCTGTGAATATTCATAGTTTATTATGTGATTATTTTTTTTTAAGTGCCATCAAGCCAATGCTGAATCCTGGTGACCCAACAGCTCCTGGGCTTTCTTGGCAAAATATGACCAGAGGTAGAATACCAGGCCATTTCTTCAGAGGCAATGGAGGGTAAATTGACTTGCTCAAGATCACAAGGAGTACCAGTGGGATGTGAACCCTTATCTCTTGGGTACTAAGCTGTTACTCTAACCTCTAGAGGACTTTGGGCTTTCTATCTAGTCCAATTGAAAGTGTATTATCTTAAGTTCTTGGACGAGTTTGAACCTTCCTTTTAGTATTCTCACCATGAAATCATTGATGCTGTGTTCTGATCCTGAGAAGTACTCTAAGATCGCCAAGGTGACAAGTGATACCTTGGTATGCTCTGTGTGAATTCATTATTGTCTTTAACACTTGACCTGTCTTTCCAACATCATCTGTAGTGAATAATATATAGCACATTAGAGGAAGACCATGAGTAAAATGCCCTTTTGTTGAGAGATTTTTTCCATGTGGATAACTGTGCAGTCCTCTGATATGCATTAACATAGCTTGCAACTTGGTATATTGCAGGGATTTGTGTCATTCTCTTCATTTGGGGCTTCTATGCAAGTCTGCTTCTCACTAGGTTTTGCATCAGATTCAGTGGTTGTCTGAAGGACATTTGGTGGAGCAGGGAACTTCTTTCTCAGTAATTCATCTTCCTGGAGTAGTGGTTGAAAGGCTTAGACTTTCTCAGTTTTCCAGCTCTGGATCGTATATCACTACAAGGGGGACTGTCTTTTGAGTTTTCCTTTTCTTTGTATTGTAGTAGACTTTCCCTGGGTGTGGGCGTATTTTTATTTTTATTTTTTATTTATGCAATTTATTACACATATACAAGAATTAAATTTGCAAGAAAAGAGCAATATCCGAGAGTAATGCAGTCGGGCAAAGGAAAAAACCTATCGGGTATTGTGGTGGCGAGACTGTAGTGGAACCCAGGGAAATGGATAGAAAACAGACATTTACCCCTAAGCAGAAGAATAGTTCAGGGAGTTTTAACTTTGAAACTCCAGCCAAGGAAAAAAAACACACACATATAGTTGCTGAGTGCAAGCCACGCCCTAGCTCCAAGACAACCAGGGTAGGTAATGGGGAACACCCGGGGGCGGAGTTTGAAGCCATAGGGCAGCCCCAGTCATTTAAGCCGGAGGAACCAGGAAGAGAGGAGACAACCGGGGAACCAGGAAGGGAAGGGACCACCGAGGAACCAGGAGGAGAAGGGGAAGGTTCTTGCAAGGAAGCTGAGAGAGTGAGGTTTTCTAGAAGCAGCCTCAGGAAAGGTTCTTGTTGCAGCCAGCACACAGGAAACTACAGCTCTGAAGAAAGCCCATGTTGTAGGAGCATTACAGCAGGCCCTGAAGACAGGAGCATTTATCCTGAGGAAAGTGCTGTCTTTGAGCAGGGCACAGGCATGGTCCTGCCAGAACCTGAGGAAAGAGCTGCACCTTGAGGAAGGTCTGTAAAGAGCTCTGTTACTAGAAGTAAGGTGAGCCCATTTGAAACCTTGCATAGTTTATTGAAGGATAAGAATTCCCTCAGCCCTTCCAACATTCCTCAACATAGAAAGAGGTCTCATTGGGAGAAGGTTTTAAAGTTATTAGCAGAAATACAACCTGAAATCCCACAAGCTGGTTCCAGCCAGATGCTAACTGACCCCGAGTATGAGAGCATGCAGGTAGATAATTATGATTCTGATAATAGTTCTGCCGACTCTCAAATGGACTGTTCTTTGTGTGTAAAGCAAAGGTGAAGAAGCTGTAAGGTTTAAAACTGAGAAAACCCAGAAGCTTTGTACTTGCCTGTTCTGCTAGAAATGTTTGGAATGAAGTTGCTAACATTTTAAAGCTGGCAGAGAAGGTTCAGAAGTGCTGGATTGAATGCTTAAGAAGTCTCTACCCAAACGTATAAAAAGCCAGAAGTAAAGTGGGTTGTGCTTTGCATAGTGCTCAGTTTGGAAGAGCAGTTATTTGGGCTAAACTGAGCAAGGAACCCTTAAGCTGTATTTTTGAACTCTGGAAAAGATATACTACTGGTATAACAAGCTGAGTGAAGCAGTTGCTACCGGTGTTACTGTGGAAGTTCCTTTTTCTTTATTTGGAGAAGTATCCTACTTTTGTTGCTGTATGTTTAAAAGGGCAAAAGAAGAAAAGAATAAATTTTTCCTGTATTTGCCTTCCACCCTCGGCTACTCTTTTTTTTCACAACTACAATCCCCAGAAGCCTTGGCTCTGGGGAACCCACACTACCAAGGGACAATAGGAGGTACGCCCACTGCCTATAGGCAACTGCCTAGCCAGCAGGGGGCATGACAGTATGCACACTAGTCCCCAAATCCCTGGGTGTTGAAAGACGAAGCAATCTTCTTGGAGATGATTTTGAGATTGTAGCCCTTTTTGTTTGAAGGCTTCAGCAAGGATTTGGTGGTGTTTATCCCTTTCTTTTCGGTCAGAGCATATGCAGTAATACCATGTTGCTTGACTGTATATAATAGCCTTTCTGTATGTGAAGGGTGAAAGCTGGTATTATGAAGGTAGCCACATCTGCCAGAGGCTTTCTTGTATATAGATGTCTGTATATAGCCATTACAGATAACTTCTTGGACAATACAGACTCTAACTTTTTCTGTGGCGTTGTCAATTTTGAATCTGATTGAGGGATGGAATGTATTAAAAGAAAATTGTAATATTGTTTAAAGGATTCTTCTCGCTCAGTCAAAATCATGAAAATGTTATCAATAAACCTGTGCTTGGGGCATGTTTCTTACTGTCCATAGTGAATCTGAAGTCAACAGCTGCCCTAACATCATGCTTGTAGCATTCATTTTCCTGACACATGTTACAACCACACGCATGTGCTATGGCCACACATTCCCTATTACTGCACTAGTGATATCACTAGTGCTGTGGTAGTAGCATATTGCAGCCATATCCCCTGCATCTGCCATGGCTGCTAAGCCCTGGTGCAGTAAAAACCATGTAATTTCCAGGCATTAACTTTGAACTACTCGTAGCACTTTAGTAAACATGCTCCTAAGTTTTATCTGTGAGAGGGAAATACTAGTAGATGGGCCTGAGAGGACCTTAATTGTTGCTGTTGTGGGCAATATGGAATTAAAAGAGAAGAAAGATATAATGGAAACCCAGTATGAAATGCTTAATGAACCATTATCAAAATCTTTATTTTTTTTTTCTCCCACCCACCCCAGGCACAATCCTATATAGGGTCTTACACCTATTAAAGGGGGAATGGTATTCACATTTCTTTCTAGGTTCATCAGGAATAGACCCTAAAGTAATACATCTTGAGGTGAACAAAGTCCCTTAAACTTATTTGGTATAGTGGTATTGGCACAAGTATCCCTAGTATTGACTCGATGGCACTTAACAACAACGTATTCCTAGTAACTAAACAAAACTTTAAAACTAAGATACAGACATCAGTCCAGCAGTGAGATGGGGGTTATCAAGTGTTTTTGTTTTTGTATTGAGTGTCACATGTATGATTTTCTTCCAATTGGTGAGAGGTCTTACATGTGCACTAGGTGCAAGGAGCTCTTTGCTCTCAATGAATGAGTGTGATCTTTGGAGGCTAGAGTAACAGACTTGGAAAACATAAGGAAGTCCAAGAGATACAAAGATGAGATCTACAGGGACGTAGTATTGAAGCCCCACCTCTCAGCTGCCATGGAGGAGAGAAGTCTCGTGAAAGGAGAGCATCACCTTGGTGAGGTAGGAAGTGACCTGACCCTGTAGCTAGGACCTGTCCACCAGGAGATGTAACACCTTCTTGCACCAAGGAGGATTCTTCAGGGCCATGTGCCCATGAGGGAAAGGCTAGGATGGCCGTTATAGTGGATGATTCAATCATTAGCCATGTAGATAGCTGGGTGGCTGGTGGATGTAAGGATCGCCTGGTAACATGCCTATTTGATGCAAAGGTAGTGGATCTCACGCACCATATATACAAGGTTTTAGATAACACTGGGGAGGAGTCTGTTGTCTTGGTACATTTTGGTACCCATGACTTAGGAAAATGTGGGAGGGAAGTTCTAGAGGCCAAATTTAGGCTTTTGAGTAGGAAGTTGAAATCCAGAACTTCCAGGGTAGCATTCTCTGAAATGCTTCACATGCCACTTTTCAGGGCCCAAAAGGCAGGCAGAGACGATAGTAAAATGAAGAGAGTTTTGGATTTGTTAGAAACTGGACAACATTCTGGGGAAGGGAGGGGTTCTTCCAAAGGGATGGGGCTCCAACTTAACCAAGATGGAGCCAGGCTGCTGGCATTAACATTTAAAAAAGAGAGAGAGCAGCTTTTAAACTAGATAATAGGGGAAAGCCGGCAGTCGTCCAGGAGTTCATGATTCAGAAGAACGTATCCTTGAAGGATACTAACAAAAGAGGGAAGTTAGGACATACAAACTGAAACATTCCAATAAAGACATGTTTTTCAGATGCCCTTAAGTACAGAGCTGAAAGATTCCAAATTACCCCTATCAACTGATAATCGAATTAATATGATTGAACTACAACCTCTAAAATGACTGTATGCAAATGGTAGAAGTTTAAAAAATAAGATGAAAAAGTTTAGAATATAAAACTCTATATGAGAGGTTAGATATGATTGGTGGAAGGAGGACAACCAATGGGACACTGATACCTGCAGTGATATAAATCAAATTGGTGGAGGGGTTGCACTCTTAGAGAGGGCATTGATTCATGTAGGATTAAAGTTTTACAGGAAACAAAATATGCTGTAGAATCTCTATGGAAAGAAATTCAGCGTAACAAGAGGAAGGCAATGGCTGTGGGGGTGTACAACTGATCACCTGGCCAGAATGAACAGATGGATAATGAAATGCTGAAAGAAATCGGGGAAGTTAACAAAAGTTACAATACAGTAATAATGGGTGATTTCTATTACCAGAGTATCGACTGGGTCAGTGTCACAGCAGGACATGCTAGGGAGATAAAGATTCTAGATGAAATAAATGATGGCTTCTTGGAGCAGTTGGTTCACGAACCAACAAAAGGGGAAACTATTTTGGACCTAGTCCTTAGTGGCATGCAGAATCTGGTGGAAGATATAAGGGTGTTAGGGCCACTTGGCAATAGCGATCATAGCTTTATCACATTTAATTTAAGAAATGAAAGAAGGATGGCAAGGAAATCAACAGTATTCCCATTTAACTTTCAAAAGGGAGATTATGATTAAAATGAAGAAAATAGTTAACAAAAGACTAAAAGTAGCAGCTGCAAAGGCTAAAGATTTGTATAAAGTGTGACCATTGTTTAAAAATACTTACTTGGCAGCCCAGAACAGATGTATTCCTTGCTTTAAGAAAAATGGAAGGAAGGCCATAAAACTGCCAACATGGTTTAAAGGCAAGGTCAGAGAGGCTGTTGCGGCCAAAAAAGCATCTTTCAGGAAATTGGGAAAAGGAGCCAAATGACAAAACGAGAAACATAACCATTGCCAAGTTAAATGCAAGGCATTGATAAGACAGGCAAAGAGAGAATTTGAAAAAAAGCTTGCCATAGAAACAAAAATGTATAGAAAACTTGTAAGACAGTCAGTTGGACCACTGGATGATAGAGGAGTGAAAGGGATGCTAAGTGAAGACAAGGCCATAGCAGAGAGACTGATTTATGCTTCGGTCTTTACTGAAGAAGATGTTGGGAATTTACCCATACCTGAAAAGGTGATTTATCAGAAGAATTGAAAGAAATAGAGAGAAACTGGGAAGATGTATTACAGTTTGATAAACTGAAGAGTACTAAATCACCTGGACCGGATGGCATACATCCAAGGGTGTTGAAAGAACTGAAATAAGAGATTGCAGACATACTATTAGTAATCTTTGGACTATCATTAAAATCAACTGTAGTACCTGAAAAGAGGAGAATGGCCATTGTAACGCCAATTTTTATAAAGTGTTCCATGATTGATCTGGGAAACTACAGACCTGTGACATCAGTACTAGGCAAAATGGTAGAAACCATTATAAAGAATAAAATTACTGATCATGTATATCGTCATGGTTTTAATGGGAGAAAGCCAACATGGATTTAGCCAAGGAAAGTCTTGTTTTACTAATCGGTTATATTTTTTTAAAGGTATGAATAAACAGGTAGACAAATGTGAACCAGTTGATATAGTGTATCTGGATTTTCAGAAAGCCTTTGACAAGGTCCCTCATGAGAGACTTTTGTTGAAATTAAAAAGTTATGGGATTGGAGGCAGTGTGGTATTTTGGATCAGAAACTGGTTAAAAGATAGAAGGCAGAGATTAGGGGCTAAATGACCAATTTTCTCAATGGAGAAAAGTAAATAGTGGAGTACCCCAGGGATCTATGCTAGGCCCGCTGCTTTTTAACATATTCATAAATGACCTGGAAATGGGAATTATTTATTTATTTATTTAAACAATCATTTATATACTGCACCTTCCATAGATCAGTTGCGGTTTACAGAGAACAAGAACTGCACATATCGGGTCTGTTTTACATGGAACATCGAATTACAAGGAACAATATAAGTGATGACATGATAACAGTATAATAGTAACGATAACAATAACAATAACAACAACAATATGATAAATATATAACAATATGATAAATAATGAGATGGGATCAAATTTGCAGATGACACAAAATTATTCAAAGTTGTTAAAACCCAAGAGGATTGTGAAAAATTGCAAGAAGGAACTTGTTACGTTGAAAGACTGGGCGTTCAAATGGCAGATGAAATTTAATGTGGACAAGTGCAAAGTTATGCACCTAGGAAAGAACAACCCAAACTTTGGCTACATGATGCAAGGTACCACCTTAGAAACCACCACCCAGGAAAAAGATTTAGGTGTCATCGTGAAACCCTCTGCCCAGTGTGCAACGGCAGCCAAGAAAGCTAACAGAATGCTAGGAATCATAAGGAAAGAAATGGAGAATAAAACAAAGGATATTATAATGCTTCTGTAACATAGTAACATAGTATATGATGGCAGATAAAGACCACTTTACCATTCCATGGTTCGACTGCACCTTGAATATTGTGTGCAATTCTGGTTGCCATATCTTAAAAAGGATATAGTGGAATTAGAAAAGGTACAGAGACGAGTTACCAAAATGGTAAAGGGTATGGAAGGATACCCCTATGAGGAGAGGCTTAAAAGGTAAGGCTCTAAACCATTATTAAAGAGGACCCAGGGAATCCACTGCTTACCCCAGGATGAGCATTGTGGAAACTGTGGACTTTGGGTACCTGTCAGGTACTTATGACCTGGATTGGCCATTGTTGGAAACAGGATGCTGGGTATGATGGACCTTGGTCTGCCTCAGTATGGCATTTCTTATGTTCTTGTGTGACATGAGATGGGTAGCCAGTGCTCTTCAATCAATAGTGGTGTTACATGATCTGCCTGATGTACATTGTGAATTAATTTAAACACAGTATTTTGAATAAATTAGAGATGCTTAATAGAGTATTGTGGGAGAGTCACCAACAAGATGTTAAGTAATCCAAATCAACTACAACCAATGCATGAAATACTGACTTAAGAGAGTTCCTGTCTAAGAGTTGTTTGACCTAATCATCCTGAGAATGTAAAATGATGTCCTTACTAAAGAGGAGATACAGTATATGAAAGGAAAGGCAATTGTGATCGAGTCTATAGAGTATTGCCTGTCCCTCTCCAGAGGGATTATCAACAGGCCCCTTTTAAGAGAGCCTGCAGCCCAGAGTTCAAGGCTGGGAGGGCGTGGCTCACAAGGAGAGGTTAAAAACCCAGCAGGGTGCAGGAGGGAGAGAGGCCCATGGAGTCAGATGTTTTTTCAAGGCAAGCCCTATAAGATAGGAGCTTTAGCTGGGCAAGGAAAGAACTTTAACTGAGCTGCAGGAAGGGCTGGGAGGCCAACTTTGTGCAGGTATAACAAACTAGGTCTGAATAAAATCAAGGGTTTTTTTTTGTTTTCCCTGAACTGTTTAATGTTTGAAGAGATAATCCCTTCCCACCTCATGCTGCACTACCACATATGGTAGCAGCTTGGGGATTTTCTCTACCATGTGACTGAGGACAAAGCCACTTTTCTCCAGGGTATTATTTTATTTATTTATTTATTTATTTACATTCTCTTATATACCGCGCTATTCTGCATCAGTGCGGTTTACATTGAACAAACTGAAATTACATTGAACAGGGCATTATAACTTGGAGATAACTATTTTACAGGAAACATTATTGTTTGCTTGTGTGGGTTAAGAGGACTCACACTAGCTCTGGAGCTTTCAGAAGGTTTAGTCTGTGTCGGCTTTGTTTTAGCAACTAGAGGCTGCCAAAAATTTGTTGGGACTGGCATACTGCAGGGTTAACTCGGCTGCAGAAGGAAAGGTTGTGGTGGGGTTGCAAATGAACAGTGACAAGCCAGGATGGAGCGGCTCCTCCAAATTCTGTCAGAAGGTCAGCAGCAACAGTAATAGTACCAGCAGCAATTTTAAAACCCTCTTCTGGAAGGGCAGCAGATACAGAATCTTATTTGACTGCAGGAGGAGCTACAAAAGAGTTCCCTAGCTCAGATGATCCAGGCCCTTTAGAGGCTACAACTACACTCTCTAGGGCAATCGCTTCTTAAAATGATGGCAGAAGATGAACCGGACCATTTCCTGGTGAACTTTGAATGAATCTCCCACCTGACTGGGTGGCCGGAGGCAACATGGGAAATCTTCTGATGGCAGCAGTCAGGCTGCATTCCAGGACACCAACCCAGATGGATGAGCTATGCATGCAGCTGTCAAGGCTGCCATATTGGAATGGGCTGATTGTACCCCAGAGGCCTACTGCCAGCAATTCAGAAGGAGGGGGGGGGGGGACTCCCAGATAAAGGAACCTCCTAAGGCTCTCTTTTATCAGTTGAAGGATCTCACATAAAAGTGACTGCAACCGAAGGAAAAAACTGGGCCAGAGATAGCCATGATTGTGCTGTTAAAGCATTTTTCTGAGTGCTTGACCATCCCAATGAACAGTGGGTATGTTGGCACCCTAAGCTTGCATTAGAAGTATCTGAGAGGTATTATGAAGTCTAGCCAGTGACTTAAGCGGATAGCGAGAGGAGGAAGAAATCACTCGTCGGTCAAGGAGGACTGAAGGGAGAGCAAACGTCTGTTCCGACTTCCATGTTCCAACCCCCAAAGTCACCTGCTAAGTGAGGGCATGGCCCCAGCCATGACCAATTCATATGCTTTAGGTATAGAGTCTGAGGACACTTTGCTCAGGATTGTCCCTGGGTGCGGAAGAGTCCATGGAACTCAGCCTGAGCGCCCCTTCCACTTGTGTTTTGTGGACAGTCCCAATCCAGGGGCACAGAACTTTGATTCCTGTGGAGCTCAGGGGGACCCAACCTCAGGTCTTGATAGACTCCGGAAGTGTGCGGACCCTTATTCACCGAGAAACCTTTGTTTTTGCATAGTCAGTTTGAAACCGGATTAATACTGACCTGTGTGCATGGAGACCAGAGGCAGTATCCAACAGCACAGATCTCACTTAAAACTTCAGCAGGGAAAGCCATGGTCAAGTCGTGCTGCTGCCCTGGCTGCTGTATCCAGTGGTGATCGGCCGAGAGTACCCAAACTTCTGAGAGATGTGGACCTCCATTCCAGAGTATTCCAGACCAGGAAGATTTCCCAGAGATCTTCCCTCTGTAATACTCTGATCTATATGTCAAGACTCTCAAGCTTGCTAAATCCCCAAATCAGCATCACCAGGAAAAGCTGTGCTTCCTACAGAATCTGGGGGTGGCTACGTGAAAGGGACTGCAAAGGGAAGAAACCCCTGGGAAAACTCAATGCTCCATGGTAGTGACTCAAATTCAACTGTTCCCATCTCAGAATAGGGGCTGGGTGAAGACCCAGGGAGCTTTAGGAGGGCCATGAAGAAGATGAGTCCCTTAAACATGCCCAAGAGTGGTTTAGGAGGTGGATGGGGTTCCAGCAGGTAACAGAGATCCCCTTGCATGAACCTTCCCTTATTTTGTGCTAAAGTATACTGAGTAGCCAAGGGGACCCCAGAAGGAAAGGAGGTAGAACAAATGATAGGGATGGAAAACTATCATCAGCAGGTGTTATTGTTGGCTCATAGTCATTTATTAGGAGGGCATCTAGTAGTGGAGAAAACACTAGACCATGATTTAGCCCAATTTTTTCCGGGCTGAGGTCCATAAACAGGTATAATTGTATTGCCAGTCATGCCCCAGCTGCTAACTTCTTAAGCACATAATGGACCAATATAAGAAAAATCAAATCCAACTATGTGATACAAACAGTCTTTTATACTAACAAATGCTCCTTCAAATGTATATTTTTTTGTCGGACTGTAAATCAAAGTTGCTGCAAAAAGCTTCCTCTGTTTTAGTCCTTTTATTCTTTAATGATCATGTATCTACAAACATAATAAAAATTGCCACAAACATGCCAACACATTTCAAACCGCTGGGCATAATTTGGCAAAGTATGTTTTTACTGACTGAGAAAACAGTGGAGGGCAGAGACCACGGCCAAACACTATGAGGTTTATCAGAAAAAACTTTATACAAATGATGTTGGATTGTTCTCCGAGCTTGATAGGTCATGTGGTTTGTTTCTGCAGTCAGGTTTCTATCTAGTCTGCCCTTCCATATCAATCACTAGAACAGTCTCCTTTTTTCCTTTAGAGATCCTCTGTGTTTGTCCCATGCCTTTTTGAATTCAGACACTGTCCTCATCTCTACCACCTCCACTGGGAGACTATTCCATGGATCTATCACTCTTTCCATAAAAAACTTATTTCCACATATTACTCCTGAGTCTATCCCCTTTCACCCTCATCCTATGTCCCCTCATAGCAGAACTTGCTTTTCATTGAAAGAGGCTCTCCTCCTGTGCATTTATGCCATGGAGGTATTTAAATGTCTAAATCATATCATCTCTATCCCGCCTTTCCTCTAAAGTATACGTATTAAGATCCTTAAGTCTGTCCTCATTTGCTTTGTAATGAAGACCACTAACCATTTCAGTAGCCACCCTCTGTACTGACTCCAGCCTGTTTATATCCTTTTGAAGGTGCAGTCTCCAGAATTGCACACAATATTCCAAATGAGTTCGCACCAAAGGCTTATACAGAGGCACTATTGCCTCCTTTCTGCTGCTGGTCATTCCTCTCCCTATGCACCCAAGCATCCTTCTAGCTTTTGTCATCGCCTTTTCTACCTGTTTAGCTACTTTAAGATCATAGGTCACAATCATGCCTAGGTCCCACTCTTTCCTTGTGGACACAGAAGTACTTCACCCCTATACTATATCGCTCCCTTGGATTGCTGCAGCCCAAATGCATGACCTTGCATTTTTTAACATTAAATCTCAGCTGCCAAATTCTAGACCATTCTTCAAGCTTAGCTAGATCCCTCCTCATGTTATCTACACCTTCCTGGGTGTCTACTGTATGGCAGATTTTGGTATCATTCGCAAAGAGGAAAACCCTACCTGACAGCTCTTCTGCAGTATCACTAAGAAAGATGTTTAAAAAATCAGACCAAGGACAGATCCCTGGGGCACACCACTGGTAACTTCCTTCTCCTCAGAGTCAACTCCATTTACCTACCTCCTTTATCACCTCCCACTCAATCAATTTCTAACCCAAACAGTAACTTCAGGGTCCATCCCTAGGGTGCTCAGTTTGTTTATAAGTCACCTGTGTGGAACGGTGTCAAGGCTTTACTGAAATCGAAATACACCATATCTAGTGCTCTCCCTTGGTCCAACTCCCTGGTCACCCGGTCAAAGAAATCAATCAGATTTGTCTGACAAGATCTGCCTCTAGTGAATCCATGCTGCCTCGAATCCGGTAATCCACCGGACCCCAGAAACCTCACTATTTTCTCTTTCAGCATTGCTTCCAATAATTTACTCACCATTGAGGTTAAACTAACCAGCCTGTAGTTTTCAACCACATCCTTACTTCTGCTTTTGTGTAAAAGGACAACTTATGCCTCTCTCCAGTCCTCTGGCACCACTCCTGACTCCAACAAGGCATTGAAAAGGTCAGTCAGTGGAGCTGCTAGAATGTCCCCAAGTTCCCTCTGTATTCTTGGGTGCATCCCATCTGGTCTCATCACTTTGTCTACTTTAAGTTTAGCTAGCTTCTCACAAACACAGTCTTCTGAAAATTGTTCAAGATGCCCTTCGCTTCTTTTCCTGTTTGTGGGTGTTTTCTGAAGTTCTGCTCCTTGTTCTTCATCTGTGAACACAGAACAGAAACATTTGTTGAGTAATTCAACATTATCCTCATCAGCTTATACATATTTCTCCCCTTGAGTCTGACAATACCACTTTTGCCCTTCCTCTTCTCACTAACATATCTTAGCCAATACAATAAAATTGGGGGGATATTTTCTCCTCTTTTTGAGTCTTTGCTTTTCTGACTACTTTCCTAACAACTGTTTTTCAAAATATAGATGCCTGTCTTCCTCTCTCTGTGATCTCTTGTATTTCATGAAAGCCGCCTCTTTTTTTCACCTTTTCAACTACTTCTTTCAAAAACCATAGTGGTCTCCTTTTCCTTTTGCCTTTATTTACCATTTTAACAAAAAGGTTGGTTGCCTTTAAAATATCCCCTTTCAGTTTTGCCCACTGTTTTTCTACATCCCCCAGCTGTTCCCATCCTGCTAACGACTCCCTGAAGTATTGGCCCATCTTGACAAAGTTAGTGTTCCTAAAGTCTAAGACCCTTGCTTTTGAATAGATTTTAGCAGCCCTAGTCCTAATACTGAATTACACCATCTGGTGATCACTGGATGCATAATGATCTCCCACTATAACATCAGACACACTTTCACCATTGGTAAGCACCAAGTCCATTATGGTCCCTTCTTGTGTGGGTGCTGTTACCAGTTGCCTGAATAGTTCTCCTTGTAGAGAATCCAGATCTCCTTACTTCTGGATGATACTGCAGCAGGGATGTGCCAATCAACATCTGGCATATTGAAATCCCCTATTAACACTTCCCCTTTCTGACAATGCTGCGTATATCTTCAATTAACTCTCTGTCCACCTCCTCTCCTGATAAGGGATGTCTGTATATTATGCCAATGCAAATAGATGTCTCTTTTCCTCTTTCAAGTTTAACCGATAGCACCTCGTCTCTCCCTTTTAAGCTCTGTAGTTCCATAGCTTTAATATTATTTTTTACATATAGTGCCACTCCTCCTCCCCTTCTTCCTATCCTGTCCTTTCTGAATAAAGTATAGCCTAGTATAGTTACATCCCAGTCATTGTTGTCTGTGAACCATGTCTCTGTTATTGCCATTAAATCCAAGTCAGCCTCTCCCTTTAAAGCCTCAACATCTGGGATCTTATTTCCCATCCTCCGGGCATTTATACACACTGCTTTCCATATGTTGTCTCTTTTACCCATTTCTATAAAGATATTTAATGTTTCACTTACCTGGGGCTTTCTTCACCCATCCCCAATGAATCTAGTTTAAAGCCCTCTTCAGTAGGTTAGCCAGTCTGCTACTGAAGACACGTCGACCCTTCTTGGACAGATGGACACCAACTCTGCTTTGCAACCCTTGGAAGAGCATCCCATGGTCCAGGAAACAAAACTCTCTCGATGTTACCATCCATGCAGCCAAGTATTTATCTCTAGGATGTGAGCTTCTCTGCCTTGGCCTTTATGCTCAATAGGGAGGATCGACGAGAACACTACTTGTGCCCCTATCTGCTTCACCCTCTGTCCCAGAGTCATGAAGTCACTTTTGATTCGCTCAGTTGGATACCTGGCAGTATCATTTATGCCGACATGGATGAGTATGTTGGGTAATAGTCAGTGGGCTTGAGTCTCAGCAAACTCTCCATAACATCTCTGATTTTGGCACCTGGCAGACAGAATACCTCTCTGGACATCAAGTATGGTCAGCAGATGGATGCCCGAGTACCCCTCAGAAGAGAGTCACCAACCACCATTACTCTTTGTGTCCTTGTGGTCACTGATTCTGCAACATTGGGGTGCTCAAGCTCTGGTTATTCCCTTCCAGGGATGCTTTCACCTCCTCCACTTTCAGGGTTGTATAATGGTTCTTCAATTCAAGGGCTGGAGGAGTTGGATTGGTGATTCTGCAGGTCCTGGTGACTCATGTCCAACTTTAGTCATTCCATAGGCTCTGATCTTCTCCTTTCCTAGAGATTTTGAATGTTTCAAGAAGCTTCTCATCAATGTACTTCTCACTGTCTTGAATGCTCTTCAGCCTCGCCACTTCTTCTCTGAGCTCCTCCACTTGTTTCCTGAGATTTTCAGCATGCAGGCATCCTGCACATGGAACCAGACCTTCAACTGTCATTGGAACCTCTGTCTGGACTGAGGCAGAAGCTGTAATGGGGGCAACAGCTTTGGAGATATGATTTTTCCCAGCCGTTGTTCAGTTGGTGGAGCTTATATACCTGTTGAAGCGAAAGAGAGACCTACCAAATTACCAGCTGGTTTCCCAGCTGTCCTTTCAGAGAAAAAGCAGTTCAATCTCTTTTACTTGTGTTCTAAATATGCTGTTCCAGGTCCCTGTGTATAGCTAATTGGGGAGGTGCCCTATAAAGCAAGAATGCTTACATGGGGTGGGTGGAAGTTGTGGGGTAGGGAGGGAACTAACACATGATGAGGCGCCAGTAGCTTCAAAGAGCTGAGACAGATACTAAAAGCAGAGTTTTAAACCTGTATCACTACCTTTGCTTGAAATTTAGAGCTCCTGTTAAGAATGATTGCAGACATTTCATCGTCATTTGAGGCAACGTTATCTGTGTAGGGTTCCTGAATGCTTGTGTTTGTACTTAAATTGGGGTTGGTGGTGACTCAGCACTTTGGTTCACATGGATTGATTGGTTGGTTTCCTTGCGGGTTGTTTGGGGGGGTGGGTTGCTCTTCCTGGGCATTGGTGTTGTCGCCTCCAGCTCTTTGATCTGCAGGGATTGGTAGATCGAGTCTGTGTTGATTATTTATTTATTTATTTATTTGTGTTTTTTCTATACCGCCCCTTCCAGAGATCAGGGGCGGTTTACAAGGAACTTAAAAACAATATAACAAACAGTGAAATATTGTATTACATAGAACATTAATGGAAATATAATAACTGTTACAAAGAAAACAGTGTGTAAATTAATTACATGGTTAAAACAAAACTATTTACAATAGTTATTTGTAATCGTATGTACAGTGTTGGGAGGGGGGCTGTTCGGAATAGTTAATAAGGAGTTAGTTAGGATTTACCTGGTTAGAAGTATCAGAAATGGTGATAAGCAGAAGCTAATTGGATTGAGTCTTGGATTAGGTGGGGTAGAGTTGTGTTTGGTTAGTTGTGTATTCTTGCGTATTATATTTGATTGTAGGTTGCTGTAATGTTGACTAAACAGGTAGGTTTTAAGTTCCTTCCTGAAGGAGATATGTCTATCAAGTTTGTGGTGGAAAACCAGACTTTCAGAAATTCTCTCTTTTTGTTTGTGCTCGTGCTATGATTTCAGTTGTGTTCCAGTTGAATTTGTGTCCTTACCCATTTTCATGGCTTGAGACCAGGGAGAGTGAGTCATGTCTTTCTTTGGTTGGCTAGTTGGTGTTCATGTAGTCTGGATAATTTTCTTCCTGTTTAGCCGACGTAGTTCTTGTCACAGTCACCGCATTGAATTTTATACACGACGTTCGTCCTTTGATCTTTCTCTGGTTGTCCTTTCGGTTTTGACAAGATCCTTCTCATGGTCACAGTTGGTTTGTGGGCTATTGTAATGCCGTGTCCTCTTAGTAGCCTCAAGGTTATTTTGGAGGAGGTCTGGATGTAAGGCAGGGTGAATTGTCGGGGTGCACTTTTGTTCTAGACGTTTGGGCTTTTTGGCTGCAGGCATCTGCAGATGAAGTTCTGTGGGTATCCGTTCCTTGTTAAATGCCTTGTGTAGGTGCTTCTCTTCTTCCATTGTAGCTTCTATCATGTTGCAGTGGGATTCTACTCTTACAAATAACATTTTTTATGCAACTTTGTGGCACTTTGGGTGGTTAATGTAGAAGTTCAGGATTTGGTCTGTGTGTGTTGCTTTCCTGTAGACTAACTGTGTGAAATTTGTTGGTTTTGGTTCTCATAACAAGAACATCCAGGAATGGGAATTTGTTGTCTTTGGCTGTCTCCACTGTGAATCAGAAGTCCTCAAAGATGCTGTTCAGGAGTTGGAATGTTTCTTTGATTTGGTTGCATTTTATGATGACGAAGGTGTCATCGACATACCGTACCCACAGTTTTGGGTTTTCTTGTGGGAGTATCTTTATATTTCTTTATTGCCAGACTTGATTAACCCCCCTTCGTAACATCAGGGCGGTGTACATAGTTGCAAATAGTAGAGGCCGAGGCTGAGAAGGAAAAGGAACACAATATCGACAGGAAAGGAGCACAAAAACACCAAGAAGAAGAGAGAAACAGTAGAGGAGGGTAGCCTTATATATCAAGAGAAGGAAGGTCAAAAGCCAGACTGAAGAGGTGTGTCTTGAGGAGAGGCTTGAATTTAGAGTATGATTGATCTTGGAAAATGGGGAGGGAGTTCCTAAGGGAGGGGGCCCGAAAAAAGAATACAGTATGGCGGGTCCATTCCAGATGAGCCAGGGTAGGGGATGGGAGATGGAGGTGGTGGTTATGAATAGAATGAAGGGTGTGGGGCACTGAATGGTAATGATGCTTTTGCGTTTTTTGCATCACAATCTCAGCAACTAGGCCAGATATGGAGGTCCCATTGGTGATCCTTTCGGTTGTTCATAGATTTGTCCATCGAATTCAAAGTAAGTTGATAGGCACAGCTCAAGGAATTCACATATGCATTGTGTTGTGAGTGACCATGTTCATGTCATTTGGTCATTGAGTATATCTGAGATTATACTGACTGACAGTTTTGGTCAATGGATGTGAATAGTGCTGTGACATTGAACGATACCAAAAGACACACACCCCACTATAAGTACAAATGCAAGCATTCAGACACATTACCATCTGGAACCCCGCATTGATGATGTCCACTCGAATGGTGATGAAACATCTGCAATCAAACTATCAAGCTCTGAGAACAATCCAACATCATGATCACCAACCTGAGCTACCAATATTCACAAATATCTCTAATGTTATACAAATTGTGGTGGAGAAGCAGGCTCAGAATGCAGAGAAAGAAAGAAAAAGCAGCCTTTTTTTTCTTTTCCCAAAGAAACTGCTGGCACAGGAAGGGTTAACACCCAAACTAAAGACAGAGATTCCACGCAGAGGAGTGCAGACCTAGAAACACGCCCTGTTCCCATGGAGACAGAGGGAGGAGATGGGAGTAGTTTGGGGGCGGAGTCAAGAGCCATAGGACAGCCCCAAACATTTAGGCAGGGAAGTTGCACTCACAATCAGAAAGAGGAACAGGAAAGGCAAAGGCAAGGAAACGTGGAGAGGGAAGGAGAGAGAAAGAGACGGAGTCACAGACACAGACACGAGAGAAACAGGAGACACAGAAGCAGCTTGCACAGAAGCAGTTTGAAAGCAGGAACAGAGAGCTGAGAAGGCCAGTGGAGAGCTCAGGGGAGGATGCCTCAGAAGAGGAGATATTCTCCAGGAACTCATGGCCTAGCCCTTCCCACTGTAAGAAGCCACCAGGAAGGAAAAGCACTACTAGCAAGGTGGGCCCTTTACAAGCTTTAAAAGAGCTGCTTAACAGGGAAACCTTTTCCTGCCCTTCCCCCACAAGCTCACGTTCTGCAAAGCATGGCTGGAAGCAAGTCTTGAAGGTTTTACAACCTACAAAAGCTTCTCAGGCAGATACTAAGGAAAGCAGATATCTGAAGGAGCCTAGCGAGGAAGAGATGGACCTGGGGGACAGTTTGGATGCAAGCAGTGTTTCAGATATGGAGATAGACTGTGCTGTCTGTGCCAAGGAAGAGTAAAAGAACTGAATAGGGATTTTAATGAGCTGGAGGAAAACCCAGGAGTTCTTGATTACTGAATGTGTTATCTGTGCTAGAGGAATAAGAACTGAATAGGGTTTGTTAGCTGGAGAAAACCCAGAAGTTCTTAACAAGAATATTTTATGAAAAGCCCATAACTTTTAGCTAGGCTTTTAATGGTAGCTTGGCTGATAAAAGCTGCATGGATAAAAAGCCAGGAAGAAGCTAAAAGTTCATATTGTAACTGGAAGAAATACTACTGCATTTGGAAAGTCTCTTGGTGGACCAGGGAATATTGCTATACCTTGCTGTGAAAGTAACAGTGGAGATTTATAGTGCCTCCTGGGGACCAGAAAGCAGACTGCTGTTGTAAAAAGGAGTTTTGACATGTGGAACAAAAGGTTTAAACTAAACCAAGCCAAGGACTGTTCAATAGGCTTGAGTTTATATGGAGAAGTATCCTGAACTTTATGTTTGTAAGCTTCAAACTATTCTTGACAAAGAATTCAATTTGGTTAGGAAATCCTTATTTCTCAAATAAAGAAATATTCCTGCGACCTTTGCACTTGGCTCTAATCCTTTAAAGGACACAACTACATGCTATTTGGGCTGAATTTATACAAAGGACAATCGGAACCCTCTCGTACCACTAGGCAACTGCCTGGCCACACGGGGGAGCTCCGACAAAATGCAAGACTGGATAAGGAAAGCCAGAGAGGTGGCCAAACTCTGGAAATAGCCCAAGCCAAGCAGGCTAGGGGCCACAATCGGGCAGCCGTGCACCACTCCTTCCACCCGGGAGACAGAGTTTAGACTTGCTCCCTAATCTGAAAGCAAGTTACTTTGTAAATGGCAGGGACACTTTGAGGTTGAAGAGAAAGTAGGGTCTGTTAACTACAAGATTGCCCAGCCAGATAAATGAGAGAGACACAATTTACCATATTAGCCTGTTGAAAAAGTGGACTTCAGTGATTGCTATGGTTGTACTTGGAGATGATTTTGGACCAAAAATTTCAGCCCCGTCTGATCCAGCTGAAGTCCCAACTGGAGATCAGCTCTCTGCTGCCCAGAGAAGAGAAATAGAAGGGTTGATCCACTGGAACATGAAAGCCTTCTTCACTCACCCAGGATGAACCCACCTCATTTGTCACAATATCACTACTGATCCTGGGCTGGTTATCCAGCACTGACCCTATCAGATTCTGGAGGCTTGGCAACAGGCTATCACCAAGGATCTGTAAGAGATGCTTAACCCGAGAGTTATAAAAGCCCACAAATGACTGGTCCATCACCCATCATCTTGGTTCTTAAACTGATGGAAGTATCAGATTCTGCATAAACTTCTGGAGCGTCAGTGCAGCTTCTAAACTGGAAGCATATCCCATGCTGATTGTAGATGAACTAATCGGGTGACTTGGTTGAGCATGCTTTATATCAACCTTGGATCTGACCAAGGGATACTGGCAGATACCCTTAACTCCGACTGCCAGGGAGAATTCTACTTCTTTGACACCAAAAGATCTGTTCCAGTGTATAATGATGCCCTTTAGATTACATGGGCTTCTGCTACATTTCAACACCTAGTCGACTTTCTACTGAGACCGCACAAGAAGTATGTGGCTGCCTACTTTGATGACATTGTCATCTACAGCAGAGTCTGGACCACCCATCTAACCCAAGTACAAGCTATGTTGACCAGCCTGTGGAAGACTAGGCTGACGGCCAACCTCAAGAAATATTTTCTCAGAGGTCAGTACATTCAGTGCTTGGGATATTTAATCAGGAATGGACAGATAAGACCTCAACTGCAGAACGTGGATGTCATTTCCCAGTTCCCCACCCCAAACTCGAAGAAAGTGGTTCATGCATTCCTTGGACTGATTGGTTAAAGGCTCTGCCACCTCTGCAAAATTTAGGATGAACCAGGGGTAAAAGCCAATCTCCTCTTGATGAGTTTCCAAGTGGATCCAGTGGTCATTGAATATGGACCTGGACCTGGCCTTCCAGCGTTTCAAGAAGACTGTGTGCTCTGAACCTGTCCTGAGTAGCCCTGATTTCTCTCTACTGTTTATTCTGCAAACTGATGCCTCTGAGGTGGGCCTAGGAGTCGTTCTGGCTCAGGAAGTCAGTAGTGAAGAACATCCCATTGCATTCATCAGCAGGAAACTGCTTCCTCAGGAGAAAGCATTATGCTGTGATAGAGGAGGAGGCCTTCACCGTCAAGTGGGCACTCAAAGCTTTTAAATACTACCTGCTCGGTCATCCATTTATGCTAATAACTGACCATCAATTCGTTAAGTGCCTAGCTCAGCATAAAGAGTCTAGGCACTGCACCTAGCCCTAGCCCTAGCACCTAGCCGCACCTAGCCCTAGCACCGCACCTAGCCGCACCGTACCTAGCCCTGGCCAGTACCGCACCTAGCCCTGTGTGAGTGGTACAGCTGCACAGGGCGCAAAAGCTTAAGGGGCGCATTTTGGCTGCCTGCTGTTGCCCTGCTGTTGCCACTTTTTCTTCTCTCGGTGGCCGTAGGGCAACAGCAGGCAGCCGAAATGCGCCCCTAAGCCTTTTCGTGAAACTTTAAGCAGGTCAGTCCCTTCTTCCTCTGACACGATGTCAGAGCTGGGAGGGACAGATCTGCTTAAAGTGCCGGCAACTTGCACATCAGGCATGCATTCCCTCTTCCACCTCCATCCAGCCACTTTCTGCTCTTGCCCTTTTGCTGGTTCTGCTGTGGAGAAATGAGAGGATGACAGCAGCAAGATAAGAGCAGAAAGTGGCTGGATGGAGGTGCGGGGGTGGGGGAGGGGCATGTGTCTGATGTGCAATTCACACAGAGCGTGATTCTGGCTCAGCACGACCCTGCTAATGGCCATATTATGCCATGGTTCTTGAATCTCCAACCCTACCAGTTCTAGGCTCACCATAGGGCTAATTGGATTCGCTTGAATGCAGACTTCCTTTGTTGAGTGGAGGTCTCGAGTGATGCAAGCGTTCAACAGGGTATGGTTGAGATGAGTAGGAGGGTGTGTTATGGGGTCTATAGAGTGTTGCCCATCCCTCTGCAGAGGGATTATCAACAGGTCCCTTTAAGAGTTCAAGGCTGGGAGGGTGTGGCTCATAAGGAGAGGTTAAAAACCCAGCAGGCTACAGAAGGGAGAGAGACCGTGGAGCCAGCAATCTTTTCAAGGCAAGCCATACAAAGGAAGGAACTTTAACTGGAGGAAGGGTCGAGAGACCAGTTTTGTGAAGATGTAACAAAATGGCTCTGAATAAAAACAGGTTTTGTTTTCCCTGAAATGCTGTCTATTGGATGTCTGAACAGAAAACCCCTTCCCGCTGCATGCCACACTATCACAGCAATCAAATCATGATCCCCAATGCAGTGATAGTCTCGCTTATGGGAATTGGAGTCCAGGCAATTTGTAGGGTATAGTTGCAAATAAAGTTATCCTTAGAAAATCAAATAACAAATGATTTGTTAATATTGAAGGAAAGTTTAGATAATGTTATCCAATGAGCCATGTAATCTAATAGTTGATTGGAACTCACTAATCAACCATGAAACATGGGATTATTTTTTGAATATCATTTGCATTCTATATTTCTTACAATGTATCTCTTATTTGACGACATGCTGCATATGAAGGGAAAAGTAGAGCCTGGGCCATGCATCGTCCTGTCAGAAAATGTCATCATGAAGGCAGAAATGACTGGGGATTAATCTTGTCCCCATTAGGCCACCAGAGATTTCTAGGTATACCTTGGGTAGAGTTCAGTGAGAATAGAAGGCTAGGAAGGAAACAAAGGAAGTCTTCTGATAGGAGTGTAACTAAAGCGAGTTTATACTTGTTTTGTTTTAACCTCCAGGAGAGGTTTAATGGTGGGACAAGGGTGTGGGGTAAGGCCCACTAAGACACTGGAAGCTTCTAAGTAGCCTTGTGGTTCCTTTAAAACATGGTGGTCTTGAGGTGGAGGGCCATCATATCAATTAGAAACATGCAGATATCCTGGCTGTAGTGATGTATGGAAAATGATCATGTGCTTTACTAAATTGCAGTACTTGGGTGCCACAGTTTAGACAATCCTGTAGCAATTTTCCCAATGTAAGACTGTATAGTTACATGCCATTTAGTAAATAGTGTCGTGACCCCAGCCCCGGCCGAGGGCCTAGAGGCATAGGACTGCCAATTTTAGTCCTCTAATAAAGGAATTAAACACTATTGTCCACAGTGAGGCATTCTGGGACTTGTAGTTTTTCCTCGTTCAAGGATAGTCGTGTAAGCCAAGGGTTAAAGGCAAAGACAAAAGTTTATTTTTTCCCCCAAAAAGCACTAAGGTTCAAACATGCAACGTCAGGATATTCTTCTCCAAGCAATACTTCAGAAGTTATACATAAGCTGGAACTGAGGAAGCTTTATAAGCTTTTAAAACATGTGCAGTTGTTTTCATAAGGTAATCAGCAAAACAAAATACAACTTCTCTGTTTAAGCAAAGTTAAATGACCTCATTTACCTTCTGCTCCTTTAAACACAAAAATGTAGAAGCTGGCAACGTTCTCTTGAGTTAGTAGGTATTTCTTAGCAAAATAAAACTAGGTTCATTCACACTGCTTCTCAAGACCTTTCTTTATCAAGCATTTCTTATCAACAGACTTTCATAGCTTCTGTCTGGCATAATGTACAATCCATTGGCAATTCACCTGATATGGAGTTTTGCTCTGCACAGTCCATTTGCATATCCTCTTGTTCTAAAGCATATATGTCTGGCTCTGAACTCCCACAATCTTCTCCTCGGTGAATGCTCTGGGGAAATCCCTGGACCTCCCTCCAGCACTGGTTTCCCCGGTAAGGAATGTCTGTACCTCTAGTATGGGATATCTCTCCCTGGTTCAGTTGCCTTGGTTCCTCTCCGCTGTTCAGCCACGGTTCTTTGCTCCAGACTGGGTTCTGGTTGCTTCTAGCTATAGCCTTGTTCACCCACCTTTGAGCAGCTTGAAACCTTCGGTCCGAGACCCGAGGTAGAAGACTTCCCTGCTTTCTTTCTCTAAGCAAAGCACACGTGGTTTCTTGGCTCTCAGGCTCCTTCCACGTCCTTCTCCTTCCCCTGATGTTTCCTCCTCTGAGTTCCTCTCCCTGAACTCCTGGAACAGCTGAAACACGCTGAACTCGCTGAACCTGCCCACGATTCTGGACTGGAACTGGAACACAAACAGTTTGAACCGCAACCTGATCCTGAAACCCCTTCTCCCCTTCTGAGCAGGGTTTATAAGGCTGCTTCTTAGCTAGCCTTTCTCTGTCTCTGCACAGGTGTTTGCCGTTACCCCCTAACTTGCACTTATGTCAGCAGAGCTTGGGTGTGGCAAACTGGCTCTATCAACTCCGTGCTTTCTTTGATTACAGTCTCTTTCAGGAATGTCTCTTTCCTTAAAGGTATATTCACTATCTTTTCCTATTTTCATCGGTTCAGCAGGGCTCTCCTCATCACAATAGGCACCATAAAATAACACAAAAGAGTGACAAGGTAATAAGTTACATTTATTGCTGGGATGTTTCTAAGGAAATACTTGGATGTAATCTACATATATGATCAAGTCTAGTATTCCCTCTAAGCTTATTCTGAAGTGATAATTTTTTAATGGAGAAATTCAATTTGGTTTGATCCATTACCCCTCTTTCCCCCCCCCCAAAAAAAAAGAAGTAATTCACTTTTATTTATAGTACATTACTGAATAACAGGCTTCATGAATAACACGATAAGTTATTCATGTGATCTCTTGAGCAATCTTTGCTGAAGGAAGAGCCTTTGAACTTTGTATGCTGAGCAAAGAAAAAAGTGCATCTATTGTACAATATCTGTGCAAAACAGTAATGTGATTTGAAAGCACAAAGGTACCTAGTTCATAAAGACTAGGCACCTCTCTACCTTTTCAAATTGCTACAAACTGGCAATTGTGCATAAAGGGGGTGATTTTATATATGTCATTTAGATATGCAAGTCCACCCATTAAAAATAGGCTGATATGAAATACAAAAGTGAACGACTGCTGAGATTTTTTTCTTAATTCATATATATATGTAGTGGGGATTTCCATATATAGTGTTCTACACATAAAGGGAAGGGCCATTATACATGCACAAAAATGAGTGCTGACCTTGATCCTTGATTTGGACACGTGTGCCTTCTTGGATCTGGGTGAGAGTCGAATCTTCCACTGCACTCTCTCTCTTGCTTTCAGGGTCATACTGGAAGACCCAAGTCTCGTCTCCTTTGATGACTCGGCCAACGAACTCTGGATCTTCTTCGCAAGTCTCGACAAACATTGACCCGGTGCTCCTTCTGGTCATCCGATAAAAGCTTGGGCGCCATCTTGGCGCACACCTGCCACATCCCCAGCTCCTGCATCAAGATGGTCTGCACTGACTCCCTGTTCAGGCTGAGCTCCTCAGCTATCATCTGCACCGTCAATCTGCAATCACTCCACACCAGCTGGTTCACTCTGTCATTGTTCTCAGCCGTCTTTGTCGTGGAAGGCCATCCTGACTTAGTGACATCCTCCACCTCCTCACAGCCAGTCTTGAAGCATCTGTGCCACTCGAAGACTCACGGCCTTGACATTGCATCTTCTCCGTAAGCCTTTTGGAGAGGTTGGAGACACTCAGTTGGGCCCTTCTCCAACTTAACCAGAAATTTCAAGTTGATTCTTTGCTCCATATTTCTTCCATCTCCAGTTGTATGACAAAGCGATGGAGCAGTGTGCTACAAAAAAAACCTGAAAAAGAAAAGCAGAGTGAGAGAGATGAAAAATATTATAGCAGAACAGTGGCGAGATGTTGCACAACACAGTGACATAAGCAATTAGCCAATTGACATTGAGTCATGGACGTGGCTGCCACAGTCTCATTTCTTTTTTGTCACACCTTGTAGTAAAAGATGGCAGAAAAAGACCAGATGGTCCATCTAGTCCACCCAGCAAAGTAGGTAAGAGTGTAAGTAGGAATTGCACAGAGTTGGCTGATTATTCATATTTTTCAAAATGTTTCCAGTTTTTATGTTTTTAATGGATTTTTTTTACACATTCATTTTAAATCCATGCCACAAAAACTTTTTGTAAACATTCAAAATAATTATATGCATGTTAATATATATATGAAGATGTGTGCACAAAAATGTTGTAGTCACTCACAAATGCATGCACCTTGTGGTAACTGCCACTTCGTGCAGGTTGCTTCTCCCCATGATTTCATTTAGGGTTATAACTGTCACTTCATGCAGGTTATCATCCCCCCCCCCCCCCCATACTTTGAAGGCATGCAGGAAGCTATTTGGATTCTGTCCTCAAGCCATTTATAGATTCTTTGTTTATCCAATGGCTTTTTTTTTAATTCTATCAATTTTTGTCCTCACTGCCTCCAGCGAAAGGGCATTCCAGACATCCACCATACCTACAGAACTGAAATGATATATGCCAGAAATGAAAGGCAAAGAAGAAATGGTATCACATTCATAATTAAGAAAAATCTTGCAAGAACTGTAATGAAACGCAATGCAATCAGTGAACACTTCATTTCTATTTGCCTTCAAGGAATACCCATCAAAACAACTATTATTAAGGTATATGCACCAACCATAGATGAAGAAGAGGACACTGTTGATCAGTTCAATGAACAAATTGAAACGGAAATTGATAGAACATGCAAACAAGATATACTGATTATCGAGGAAAAATTGGAAGATCCAAGATGGCAGTTTCTAGGCATGGGTGAGCTGCCGGTGTTTTCCTAATGGGAAGGGAAAGAGAGCTAGTTTCCCTTTGCTGCCTCCCTTGACCTCCACTCCATTACTGCAGGTCTTTGGACCCCTTGATCCTTCTTACTCCAATCAGCTCATCAACCAGTCCAAGCAGTGGAGTATCGACCAGCTTCGCTGGCTCCAGAGTCGGGTGGCTTGGAGCTGACGTCGGTCAGTGACTCTGTCTCCCCTGTAGCATGGCGCATGGCAAAGGAGCTTTGCACACAGGAGTCCCCGGATGAGCCACAGAGTGTTGACACTGTCAATGTTGGCATTGCCGGCAGCCTAGGGGCTCTCCTGGGTTCTCCAGTTGAGGGATCGGTGATCTCTCCAGATCATCATATTGGTGCAGCTCATCCCATTCAGACAGTTGGTGACTGGGCAGCAGTTGTGGCTGCTCTACAGAGTCTGGATTCATCATTGGGAGTACAAGAGGTTTTCTCTGGGGCAATGGAGGAGTTCCTTTTGAACTTTACTCTTCTAAGATTGGAGACTGTCACGTTGGAATCAATTTGGAATGCTATTGAACAGTTGGGGTCTGCTTTGCTACTTCAGGTAACTTTGTTGTCTCAAAGTTCAACAACATGCAGAGGCTTTGGAGGAATCTTCTGCAAAGGTATTGTCACTTCAATCTTCAGTAGCTATGGTTCAAGCTCAAGATGCTATTTTGGAGGAGCAGTCTGACTATCATATTAAGGAGTCTTCTGCTATTAGAGTTAAGTTGGAGGCTTTAGAGAACTCAGCAAGAGCTGCAAATCTACAGCTGGTGAACTTTCCTTGGGCTGCATTAGTACCTCCTAGAGATATGCTCTATAGTTAGCTGACTGATATTTTAGGCATTCCTCCTGAAATTCATCCACCATTAGTGAGGGTTTACTGTCTTCTTTCCTCTAAAAAAGGAGGTGGTAAAGAATGGTGTCCCTGAGTTGGGTTCAGCTGATATCCTAAATATTACTGGAGTTTTGGAACAGTCTCTTAATGATGTAGTTAAACCTGCTACACTTTTGATTACCCTAGCTTTATTATCAGACAAAAGATTGGTTAATTAAGATTTTTTTTTTTAAAAGAGAAATGTTTGTTTTAAAGGTTTACTGGTTCGAATGTATCCTGATCTTGCTCGTGAAACTCAGAAAAGGAGGAGAGAGTTTCTCTTCCTACGTCCTGGTGTACAATGGTTGGGAATCTTTTTCCTTATGTATCCTCGTGTTTTATTAAATATCGATAGTATTCCTATATTTTTTTGAGCCCTCCCAACTTTTGACCTTCTTGAACTCCTACCATCTGGAAGTCTCGACTGGGCCTTCTTCTGATCCACTGTGAATTTTATGTAGTAGTGGTTGTTTAGCCTGTGCTACTTTTTCCTTTGACTTTGGTATGGGTGATTATCTCTTCTTGGGTCTTTCTTTATTGTGTGCTAGAGTGGGATTGAGTGTATTTTGTTTTTCCTGTAATATGTTTCTTCTTTTTGGATTTTGTTTATTTCTCATATCCCATATTCTGTGCAAGATTATATTCTTGGATGTATTGTTAAATTTGCATAAAGATAAAATAAAAAAAAGATATACCGTATCATGGGTGATTGGAAAGCAAATGTTGGCCACAAAGTCATTGGAAATATGGGCTTGGCAATATAAATGAATCTGGAGAAATACTGATAAAAGTTTGCAAGGTCAACAATCCTATTCGTCTCAAACATCTTCTTCCAACAATATAAGTGGTGGCTGTACATGTGGACTTTGTACAAAAATAAAATTGAGTACATCTATAGAAATCAATGACAATGGAAAAGCTCAAGAACATCAATGAAGACAAAACCTGGAGCTCACTGTGGCACAGATCACCAACTACTAGTATGCAAACTCAAACTAAAGCAGAAACAGAGCATGCCACTCATGAATGTAGCAAAGTATGGTCTTGAAAATATACCACCGGAATTCAAAGACTGCTTGAAAAATCAATTCACCACTTTGGATAAAATGACAAAGCACCAGAAGAACTATGGGATGGCCTCAGAAAGGTTGTGCTCAAAGAACGTGAAAAACCTCTGCAAAAGGTAAAAATCGAAACTGCCAAAATGAATAACTGAATAAACTTTGAAAATTGCTCAGCAATGCAGAGAAGCTAAAGCCAGAGGAGGAAGAAAGGTAATTACAGAACTTAATAAAACATTTCCAACATTCAGCACGACAAGACAGAGAATTACTACAATGATGCATGCAAGGAAATTGAATCATAAACATTCAGAGGAAGAACAAAATCAGCTTTCCTAAAATTATGAGAGTTAAAAAGAAAATTCCAGCCTCAAATTGGAATGCTAAAAACACTCAAAAATCCATGTTGAATGATGCTGAGAAGATTAAGAAAAGGTGGAAATAATAAATATATCAGGGTCATTATAATCTAAAGATCGTGTATCAATGGCCATTTCAGCTTGTATCTTATGATCAGGAACCATTGGTGATTAACACTAGAAGCCCCAAATATGTCAATTGACAGAAATGCATCTTCAAAGTTGTATACCAGCACCACTGCTAGAACCATGTCAGTTATGTTCCATGACTTTGTTAGCGAGGTCAAGATGTTCATATATGTGCATCGAAAATTAATAACAGATGCGCCACCTAGCGGGAAAATGAATTTATACCTAGAAGCCCCAAAGTACGTCAATTGATGCAACCAAGAAAATTGAGTGGTTTTCGCAAGTTTTCTTACGACTAACATAAGAACAGTGTTAACTAAATTTTAAAAGTAACTGCAAATTCAAAAGTAACTGCAAAGTCCATGTCCGTTAATGAATGAACAGGATAAGCATGTACGGTTTGCTATTGTACATTTGGAGTCTATGCGCAACTGGCGCAGATTGTCGACAGACACTGTCTGCAAACTGAATGCTTGCTTTTATCACACAGTGTGACAGTGCGATTTCATTTGCAGTTGGCCTTGACTGCACACGTTACTCGCTTTGCCAGTTTGTTTGTTGCAACAGTGGCTGGCATTGACTCGGAGTACGAACGTCGAGCAGCACAAGTTTGTCGCAGCTGCTCCAACAGTGTGTGAAGAAGCTGTCTCCTTGACATGGTGACACCGGTTTGCTTGCAGAAAATAATCCAGGCATTGATGGCCACCAAGTTAAAAATATTGAAAAAAACGGCTAGTGTCCATCTAAGACATGCAGATTTGGTGGACATTTGACGGCACATTGAGTCCAGCATGTCGACACCGCATTTATTCTTGTTGTAGTACAACACACTTTCAGGCTTCAGCTTGCCGCTGGTTTCACATATAGCACCTTTGTGCAAAGTTGACAAAAGGGCAACAGTCTTCTTCTGTTTCATCTGGTACTGTACTACGATCATTGATCCATTGGTGTAGAACTTAGATTGGTACAGTTCGAGTTTTGTAAGTGATGGTAGTTCTCTGTGATTCAGATGAATGGTCCCGACCAACAAAGTGCGCTTCTCCAATAGTTTCTCAGCGAGGTCACGGCTCGTAAAAAAATTATCGACCATAATGTCATATCCTCGCTGATAATATGGCTGCATTAGAGTCATGATCACATGTATTCCTAAACTGCCAACTCTTTCATCATCTTTCCCAGTATACGGTTTTACATTCAAACAGTATTTGGACTGCAATTCTGCCAACATCCAGAACTTTATTCCAAATTTATCTGGCTTATTTGGCATGTACTGCGTGAATTTGCATCTGCTTTCATTGGGAATAGTTGTTCATCTACAGTAAGTGATTCTTCTGGTACGTAACGCTTTTGACTGTTATTAACAAATCTGGATAACACCCATGTCATTAGGCCAAATTTGTCACATTTCACTCTTTCCTGCCTTGAAGCTCTGACATCAAATCGCATGAATTTCTTTACTACTTTGTATCTGTTTCGTGACATTGTTTGCCTAAATGCTGCATAGCCATACGTTTCAGACCACAACAAATCAATTGGAAAGTTTTTGGCATTCATGAAACCTCTTAGATATGCCAGTCCCAGAAATGCTTCTATTTCATCTTCATGATGGGTCTGATAAACAGGCATACTCCACAGTGCAGCTCCTGATGTGACTCACAAAACCGGGGTCAACAATCAATCTAAATGCATCCACAACAATATATAGTAACCCACTTTTAGCAGTGAATACATTTTTGGCCTTCAATCTGCCACTGCTTTCACCTTGTGACATGATCTTCCATTCAGTCCCCTCTTTTGCTACCACTGTTGACCCTGTCGTCCTGCTCTTGTTTTCAGCGATTATTGGATAATGAGCATCATCATCACTTTCATCAGTGTTTCTGCTTTAGTCAGAACCAGTCAAATCCTCTACGCCTGCACAGCCTGTAACATGTAGGTCAACGTTTGAATCTGATTCAGTCGAATCAGAACCACTGTCAATTTCCAAAATATCTTGCAACTTGGCAAGTGCTTGTGCTGCTGTGCTGCGTTGTGGATGCAGTTCTCTCGTTTTCTGCATCGAAGCGGTAGTCGCAGCTGGCAACAGATCAACTGATTTTGCACCAGCACATCTAGGCACTGCTGTTTTCTTATGAGGTCTGGGCATTCTGTACATAGAATCGTAGAAAAAAAATGAATAAAATTTCAGGGAGGAAACGATATGCTAAAAGTTCTGGAGTGTTGGCCTGTTCTAGGGCGTGTCCGAAAGTTACAACATTGTACATACCTGTGTATCAGAGTAAATTTTGGTTTTAAATCAATCACTGTTTCCAGCTTTACTCCGAAATTACAAACCAATAAACACACGATGACATCATGTAATGACATCACATACTGCACGTATTAAACAAATAAGTAACTTCAAATTAATTCACATCTGCATTTCATGCTAAATGCAGTCGTCATGATAATGCGTCAATTGATGCACTTTGGGGTTTCTAGGTAAAATGCCTTTTGGGGCTTCTAGTGTTAAAAGAAGTTGAAATGGCATTGAACGCATTATCACAAAATAAATCACTGGGCATTGATGGCATTCCCATTTGGAGACATTGCCCCCCAGACTACCCTATAAATCATAGAATATAATGTATGTGTGAGGGATATGAACATCAAGCCTTGCAATGTCTTACTGCAAAAACATATTCCACTTGCAAAAGTTCTATATAGGCTTTTAAGTCCTTTAACCACACTTTTTCTACCACTCATTATAACCAGTAATTACCTTCCTGAAACTGATTCACAAAGCCATGTTAGAGGATGCTAGCACCTTTTAACAAGTTTTAAAATTTTCTGACATATCTTGCAATGAATGGATATCAATTTCCTCTGCTAATATACCATGTTTCAGCTGAAGCTATTTAAACCTTTGAGAACTTGTTAGATACAATTTCATTCTTATCTCTTGAAAGGTCATAGATCTTTTTTTCTTTTAATAACTCATTCATTGTCTATATGCCCTTTCGTTGCCATCTTAGCCAATTAATGCCAGAAGTGTTAATTTAAGTATCTTTCCCTTTAGTTTTCAATGAATTATCCATTTTCCAAAATGCATCCCTACTTGCTATTTATACCACATTTCTGTTATCAATTTTTTTGGGAGCAATCCTTGGAATATAGCATAAAGGAGGAGAAAAGATTCATTCTTTTTGCAACTCCAACCAATCATTATTCTTTTCTCTCTAATTTTATAGCCACAATCTAACTTGTCGCATCACATGTACATAGTCATAACAAAAGTAAATTTGGAAAGTTGATCCTTCTTTTCTTTTATTCATGGTGGACGCTATTTGCTAAAGTGCAGTCAGGTTTTGCAAATCACCATGTGCTAATTGCCAGCATTATGCACGGTGACTGTAAAACCTCTGTGTTAACAGTTGAGGGCATTCCTAGCAATACCCTTGGCATGCTCCCCATTATCTGCAATCCAGTTAATGTAATTAAAGCCACGTAACATGGCGCAGTTATTGCTACCGCGATATCTGTTGTGTTAGTTACCACACATTAACTTCTCACCACGTTACCGCTAAGGCACATTAATTGCCCATTCTGCACTCCATTCCATGTAAGGCACTTAACATGTTAATTGTCAAGCTGCTAAACTGTCAACAACCAGTGTTTTATTCAATCTGGTGAGTGCCATGCAGGCTCTTGGTAGCTATGCTACCCCCCCCCCCCCCCGCCTCTCCCCTTTTGAGCCCCTTGGACATTGTACTGATGCCATCCTTTTCACCAATATAGATTTCTTTATTGAACATAATTGGAACAGTGTTAGCCACAGCATAACTGTAAAACATTAAACAAAATTGGTACATTATAACTTTATAAACTTTACACTTTGTAACCTTTACAACCCTGCACATTACCTAAACTCAATTTGCCCTCACCCCGAGAGGCACAGCCTGTACTTTCCAGAATAAGGGAAAGGGGGGGTGGTGCAGTCAAAACCTGCCCACCAGTTTCCATAAAACCTTCGTAACACTGTGGGTCATACTGATACCCAATTGTCATGTGCAGTGAGGGGGCAGCACGCCGTTAAAGCGTGCACTATATCCCAGCCACAGCAGTGTCACCTGCTCGGTCTATGACTCATCCCGTCTAAGGCCCGTGTCAGCAACTTAGTGAATGGCAATGAGGTGTATCCCTCCGTCTACCTCCCCCGCCGTCAAAGCGTGGGGAGGCCCATTACCCGCTGATTCAATGTGACTGTCGACTCTCTCAGGGGGAGGACAAAATTCCTTGTGGCCATTCCCCCCATTACTCAACTCTATGGCTGTGCACGCTACCCTATGGACTCTAATATTCTGGCCAACACCCCCCCCCCCCCCACAGCAACTCCTCGCTTGTCCGGGGGACCCCACTCTTCCTCTCAGCTGCGGACAACACACAACTTGTCCCATAGCATTTCCACCGTGTCCTGTATTGCACATAGGAACACATCAATGCCATTATTTGACAGGTGTAACTCATTGGTACAATACAGGCCAGGGCAATTCTCATCAATGAAATCGTGTCCAATGCTGTGCCCTCAATCATCTCCATGAAGCGAGACATCCATCTGTTCACCTTTCACTTGGTCCTTTTGACTGCCCAGTGTGACCATTCACCTCTCCAAAAGCCCCGAGGTATGATGTGGGACCACACCAGCCAAGTTACAGGGAACACATCAGCCAGCGTCAGCAGGTCCTGTTGCATTTTCTTGGTCAATTCGATGCTGCATGTACCGGCCAAATCATTTCCCTCAAGATGCACCACTATGACCCGCTGGTACCCCCCTGCTCTTTTCCTGTGCATGAGAGACAGTACAAGCTGTCCCATATCATACTCCATACACCCATCCAGACGACTGACACCTCTGCAGAATTCAGGCATAAGAACATAAGATATGCCATATTGGGTCAGACCAAGGTTCGTCAAGCCCAGTATCCTGTTTCCAAGAGTGGCCAATCTAGGTCATAAGTACCTAGCAGTTTCCCCCAAAAGACACAGGTTCCACAACGCTTGTATTGGGTCAAGCAGTGATATCCTGGGTCCCTTTTAATAATGGTTTGTGGTGCTTTTCCTCTAGGAACATGTCCCAGGTTAAGACTCTGTGGTCTGCTTCTTGTTCTCCTTTGCACCCAGTGGACAAAGGAATGGCCACATATCCATGCCTCCTGGGTCCCAGGGAGCACCTGCGCCTAGGACAAATCATTGACAAGAAATACAAGGAAAGTATTTGTTAGTCAAGGAAAGTGCATTTGAGTCAGCAATGCATGTACAATTTGCGCTCCCTCTTTGGAAAGATCATTTACAAACCATTGACAGACATATCCAGGAAAGCTACATGTAAGTCGATACAAGGTAAGGAAACAGTGTGGTCACAATTCGTTACATCAACATGCGTATTACATCAACAATGCAGGTACAATGCACATTCAGTTAGCTCCCTGATAAACTAAGTTCATATCGGGTGAACATACAATATATACCAGTCTGAACGCCACCTGATGGTCCTGATTTGTTCTTTTTTTATTCCTAACCCTGCCACCATAGTAGTGGTCCTGATGCAAAGGAGTGAGTGCCATAAAAGCAAACCTCCAAACCCACCTATGCCAGGACTAGTTTGAGTACCTTGACAAACTGGAAACAGGAGAGGGGGCACCATTAGCATGAACCAGCTTCCCAGGGGCATAGTTGCCTATACTCCTCAAAATTCCACATCAGGCAAGGATACTCTGGTACTCCTCCCCGCTGGATCCATCTTAGATCGGTGGTGTGCAGCACCAGCATGCCCCCATGCAATGCGACATCCTCCTGCCTGAGGTCCCCGACTGCCATTGTGCGACTTAAGGAGGCCACCAGCTATCCTATCCTGAATGCCCTGAAGAACACCCAGAAGAAGGTGCATCGAAAAAGACGGGCCTCAAAGGTGCCATAATAGACCCTGTCCATAACTGCCAGCAACTTCTTTAATACGTCGTGTGTGATCGGGCATCATTGATCCGGTATGCAGCAATGTCCGGCCAACCATCTCTTCATTACCCTCCTAATGACATTCAGCCACTGGGTTCTTCTCCCCCTTTGCTCTGGTGAAGAAAGTGACTGCTGCCAAACGCGTCTGCACCGCCAATTTCTTTACGCCTCTGCCCTTGCAGGATAGAATCCATTGCAGAGTGGAACCCATCTTAAACTGGTCCCTGTCCCCAATCCTATTGCATAGAAAAGCGCCCAAGCTGCTACATATTTGCGCCTGGTGCATTTGGCAAATGAACTTAGCAGGAGCTCCCAATTTCTGTGGGCCAAATGCTCAGATTTCTTCCGGAACAGCCATCTTGACCTTGTCCGCATCGGGGGCGATTGCCTGGAAGAGTGGGATCTTCAAATGAGAGAGGGCATCAGCAATGTGATTATAATGCCCCAAGATATGCTCTGCCTTAATGGTAATATTATGGACAAGGCATAGCATCCCTAATGGTAATATTATGGACAAGGCATAGCATCCCTGTAAAATAGTTATCTCCAAGTTATAATGCCTTGTTCAATGTAACTTCAGTTTGTTCAATGTAAACCGCACTGATGCAGAATAGCACGGTGTATATAAGAGAATGTAAATAAATAAAAAATAAAAAATAGCATCACAGTTTCCCTTAGCAGTGCTACCACCCCTGGCATCCTAGCATACATTCCATTTACCACATAGACTACCACCAAGTTGTCGGTGCGGAAGGTAATCACTTTGTTGGCCAATCGTGAGGCCCAGATGAAAAGGGACACCATTATGGGGAATAACTCCAGGAATGTGATATCCTTGGTAACCCCAAGGGAATGCCGCTCACATGGCCAATGTTTGGCTCACCATGCCCCTTTGAAGTATATCCCAAAACGGACTCCCCTGATGTCAGTAAACAGTTCCAAATCTATGTTTGAAATGGGGGGTGTCTTGCTAGAATGCCAAGCCATTAAATGTCTGCAGGAAATGTTCCCCTACCCGCAGGTCTTTGCATATTTCCTTACTAACTCTGATGCCATGATGCTTCTTTTTGACCCCTCTCATTTCTAGCGCCAGCCAGCAATAAAAGACCCGTCCCATAGGCATATCTTTACAGGCAAAGCAAATCGAGCCAAGATTGGAATTGTTCCATTGTAGCCTTATCTGACAAATATTTCTTCTTAATTTCTCAAGTTTTTCTCCGGGCAGTCGAGGCAACTGCGCCAGTATGTCAAGCTTGATTGCAAGAAATGTGATTGTTCTGGCAGTACCCGCGGTCTTCCCTGCTGCTAGATGTATGCTGAACGTCTGGGTGATATGCTCATAAATGCCCTGGATCCTTTTGCACTCCTCAAAACTTGTCCCCATGAAAAGAAAATTGTCGAGGTAGTGCAACATTGTGTTAGGTCCGGCAATTTCTTCTACCACGCAGTGGAGGAATGAACTGAACTGCTCAAATTAGGCACAGGAAATTGAGCAGTCTGTCAGCATACATTTGTCGTAATAGTATTCCCCTTCGAAAGTGAAGCCAAGTAAAGGAAATTACTCCAGATATACCGGGAGCAACTGGAAGGCAGATTCTACATAGGCCTTGGTCAGCTGTGCCTCCCAGCCTAAATTCCGTATGAGTGCTTGTCCACATATCTCACCGAGCACTGCACTGGATCGATGTGGTCATTGATTGACTGGCCGCCTGAATATGAAAGATTGTGTATCAAACAGAATTTACCTGACTCTTTTTTTGGCACTATCCCCAGAGGGGACAATACCAAACCTGGGAAGATGGGTCCTTAAATGGACCCGCAATCCGTCCCGTGCTGATTTCTTTCACCATTTTCTGCAAATTTTGATATTGTTTGCTTCTCTTCTTCACCCTTACAAAAATATTTTAGGGTTCTGGGCCTAGTGTTTATTCTTGTAGCACCCCACTCATTTTCCTTTACCAAAATGGACCTCGATGATTATTGAGAGCTGTTGTATAATCAACCTCTCACTAATTTAAAACTTCTTTTCCATCTCTCACACTGGCTATCTTGCTTACCAGTTTTTTAGGAGGAATAATATGACAAGCTTCAAGGAATTTTGGATAGTGCTTACCTGGATTGGTGTTTACTACTTCAAAAAGTACAAAGACTAGGGGACATGCAAGGAAGCAACAAAGTTGTGCATTTTAGACTAATTGGAGAAAATATTTCTTCACTCAGCATTTAATTAAGCTCTGGAATTCATTGCTGGATGATGTAGTAAAACCTGTTGGTGTAGATGGGCTTAAAATTCTAATATAGACTGCTGTACTACTAATCTCCCATGCAAAGTGGTTCAGTGCAGTTTGACAGAAGATTAATAAATCACATTAACCGGGTAGCCGGACCCGATGCTCCTCCCTTCCCCCCATCACACACCCCATTTCCTTCCCAATACCCCCCTCACCCCCCCTTGTTCCCCACAAACTTCACAAATAACTGTTCTTGGAAGCAACTGGTCGCAGCTTTATTACCAATTAACAAATTGAACATTATGAACAGTAATAAACATCAAACAAACCCCCAGTGGAGCAATCCGTCACCAGCCATGTAATTAGCAAGGTGACCTCGCCTCTGCCCCTGCCACGGTCAAGCCACCGGCAAAGTTCCTACCACCCCTATCTGACTTCACCATATCACTAGCAAAAGTCTGCCAGGGTTTATCCGGGTCGTGGGCACCCTGCCCCTACCCAAGTAGCCTAAGGCTCCAGAACCCGTAAACCTCCGGGATCCCGCCACCGGCACAGGCCCATTGAAGCTCCTGTGCCGCCCCCCCCCCCCCCCAATATCAAGCTGCGACCAGCGGGTATCCTCATGCACCACACGCTCCAATGCCTCCTGCCAGTCATTGAAAAGCAAGTCCACCCCCACCGGAGATAGATGAACCCCATCACTCGTATACAATCTGGCACAAGCCACCTCAACCTATGAATGCCGCATCTGATACCCCCCCGTGCTCACATACCCACTGCCTGATCTGCCGATTGATTTTCATCAGACCCCTAGACCACCGACGTTGTCCCCAACATGCCGGTCTTGGAATAATATCTGACCATAGCAACACAACTATAGTTTTGGACCCGCTATTCTACCTAACTTCAACTCGACAGCCAACTTCTCCCTTGCAATGGACGCAAAGCGTCACACCGATGGGGAATTTCTCACCACCACGGCTGCCATCACACCTTGAACTGGAATAACAAAACCCAACTGAAACCCCAACTGTAACACTTCCTTATCCCTTTTCTTTGAGTAGTGGGAAAGTCACCTGCTTAACACCTCCACCCTTATTGGTGTAGGGGTCAAGCCTAAATCTGCCCCACTACTTGGGGGCCGGCAAGGGGGGCAACGCAGTACCTTTTTTAAGGCATTTTGCTGTTGAATGTCCCCCGCTGCAGGCCGAGCAAACATGCCGGAACTTGCATTCCGGGAAAGGGCATGAGGACTTATTAAACCTCCAGCATAAGTCCCCCACTCCGCCTGCGGCCAGTTTAGTCTGCGATATGACTCTCCCACCACGAAAGGAATGGCTAACCCATGTATTGGTCACTGGCCCACCCCTCACCCAGCAGTCGCTCGGACTGACATCTGGGTGAGCCACAAGTTAATATCCTGTGTGCCCCAAGTTAAGAACTTTTTCTCCTCCATTTTATCCCTAAACGTTTCATCATAATTTAGCCATGACCAACTCTCATGGGACTGTGATGCATCTAGTATCGAGTCCGCGTATGCCAGCAACATCCCGTACTGCTCAGGATAGTGCTGACCCCACACACTAGCCAAACGTAAAAAAGCCCGCACCCAGTTCACGACATTCCTAGAAACCTTCCTAATCTGGCCCACCTTCTCGTCGTCCTTGCGCTTCTTTTTGCTCTCCCCAGTCCGCTTCCGACCCTCCAGCAAGCGGAAGATGTCCATATATTTCCACTTGCGAATTCTCCATCGCAACTTCCTTGGAACCCCTTCCCACAACTCCGATAAGGTTGCTAAAGTCGGAGTCCCGCTCACAGCGTTACTTGCCGGCGCCCACAGCCTTCTGCCCTCATCCCCCGAGGATGCCCTTGAAGAACCGGAAGACGAAGAGGACGATGACTCCGAACTCTGCCTTTTCTGGCACATGTGCTTCCTCTTCCTGCTCACTTTCCCCGACCGTTCCACCTGAGAGCCACTCCCATCGCCCACTGCTACCTGCTCAGCTTGTAACTCACCCATCTCAGCCACAGGCACCGTCTCCATCACTGCTGGGTGAAGCACCTCCTGTGGTGGATCCTCCATCAACCACTGCTCACCGACCCCCTGTGCAGCCGCTCCTGCCACCGAGACTCCTTGCGGAGCCATGGATGGTGTGTCCCGATGTTCCCACGGTTGTCCCCTTGCTCCATGCACTAGTCCTGGAGACATCATAAACAGCACCTGTGGAGAAACAAAAGGAAAAGCAGGAAGGAGAAAAACCCCCGACCATGCCGGTTGTCAAGCCTCACCCACTCTGCCCTAGATGGGCCTTGTCCTCCCCCCCCCCCCCCCCATCCAATGATCCCATGCATACTGACGGCCGACCGAACCGAAATCCATCAGCTATACTGGCCCGCTCCCTGAGGGAAACACCCCTCCTGTCCCCACACTGGACTCCCCATAACCAAACCCATCCCCCAGACCCCTTCTCCCCTCCATCCCTAAGGAAACTGGAGCCCCAACTCCCTGCCCTGGAGCTGCCCCTACCCCCTTCCATATGGGCCGCAAACCCCATATTGAGACCTCCCTGTCCACTTCCCACAGTGGACTGAACTGCGTCCTCCCCCACTAGGCCCTCTGTCCTCGGCCGTCCCCCCGTGTCTCATCCCCAAGCTCAGCGGCTCCCCCCAGCCCTCTTTGCCAAAACAGGAGACTCACCCTGCCCCCATGCAGACTGTCTGGCCCTGACCACCCCCTGTCGTGAGGCTGGGATCCCTGCCCGACCCCACTGGCCCACTGGCCTCCCCCTTTCCACCCCCCAACCTCTTGGACCCCCAACCGGCCTGTCCATGTCTGCCCTGCTGGCCCCTTGCCCCCTGCCCTGGAGTGGAGGAGTGGCCTAGTGGTTGGGCAAGGTACTTCAGGCCGGAAGGTCGGGGGTTCAAATCCCACTAGAGGACAGCAACCTTGGGCCGGAAGGACTGGGGTTTCTAGTCTCACAGGTGCTCCTTGTGGTCTTGGGCAAGCCACTTAACCCTCCCTAGCCCATGTTCCCTGTAAAATAGTTATCTCCAAGTTATAATGCCCTGTTCAATGTAATTTCAGTTTGTTTAATGTAAACCGCACTGATGCAGAATAGCGCGGTATATAAGAGAATGTAAATAAATAAATAAATAATCCTTTCCTTCCAGGCATCTTTTCCTAACTGTGAGCCTTGCCTCCTGCCCACCTATTACTTCTTCTAATTGTATTTATTTATTTATCAAAAACAGCCCTACTCGCCTGCACTGAAGGCTTCGGGCACTGCGTGCTCAGCCCAGCATGATGAGGCAAGGTCCCCGCAATGGCCTTCTCTGCTCCCACCAGCAGAACACCTCCACTGCTCCTCTGCTCACCGGCACCGCTGCCGCACGATTCACCGCACGCTGCCAGCAAGCATCCCGATCTACTGGTTCTCCTCCGCACCCTCCGCTCGCACCGGCCACGCCGCCGAAGAAGCCCAAAATCCACATCCAGCTCCAAGAAGCGCCCGAGAAGCCTCCCTCACATGTGCTCAGGCCACCGCTGCAGCCCTGAGCACATGCCGATCACCGATCTGATTGGCTCCCCCCCGCTTGCTCCCGTGGGCAGAGCCAATTAGTTTAAAGGACGCATCCCGCGTCCTCTGCTCCTATGCGCCCCCACTCAAACAGCAAGGCGCGCACAGGGTGCCGCACCGGGCTGAGCACCCGGTTACCTACGGGCGCCAGGATCCTGCCTACGCCCTTTCACATGTAAAATTAGATTAAAGGAAAAACTGTATTTAAAATGAAATTTAAGATTTAAGATACACTGCTTTTATTGTTCTATGTAAACCGTTTTGATTCGTAGAAAAAATGTTAGATAAATAAATAAGATTAAAGCAACCATGATTTTCAATTGTTCCTATAAGAACCTTTATCCTCACAGGTAACTTAGCCCATAATTCAGCTGCTTTGTAAGGTAGTGTTAGTGTAAATCTTGTCTACAACTCATTCCTTTACTAGAAGGGAACAAAAAGAAAGAATCCAGATGCCTGCAACTGTGTAGACTTTGTCATTAACATTGGTATTAAAAGGGAAGAAAACAGAAATGGAACAAAATCATTTATGCAGCAACACAAAACTTAAAAATAATCCTTTGAGGGATCCTAAACCAATATACTTTATAAAATAATAGGAGTGGCTTAGTGGTTGGGGCAAGTTGCCTCAGGCCAGAGGGCCAGGGGTTTGAATCCCACTAGAGGACAGCAACCTTGGTCTGGAAGGACTGGGGTTTCTAGTCCCACAGGTGCTCCTTGTGGCCTTGGGCAAGCCACTTAACCCTTCATTGCCTCAGGCACAAAGCACAGATTGTGAGCCCTCTGGGGACAAGGGAAAAATATGTATACAGTACCTGAATGCACACCACTTTGACTGATAGAAAATAAATACCTTGAAACTCCAGAAATCAATCAAGCTGCTGTATTCTGGCATTATTGTAGCCTCTGTAGATGATATTTAGAGCAATTAATTAATACTAACTATAATCTAAAAGTACTAAAAGAGTGCTCTGTACTAAAACGCGAAAATATTCATAAGAAAAATAAGGCCAACATAATTTTAATTGCTTCATCCTAAAAAAGGATTTAGAAATCATCGCATTCACTTGTACCCCAAAGTTTAAATTCCCATCCATTAGTACCCTCAATTCCCACAAAACGTGTTCAGTATTACGATTTAGCTGAGCTAAAGCCTCAGTTAGTAAAATGGGAACTGGTTTATCATTATTTTAGACAAAGAACCTTTGTTTTTGATACATGTAACTGTAAATAAAGAGTATTTGCCCATCCACCCAATTTATCAAGGATATCATTTATGACTGCATAAAAACCTGTGGTTTGTGGAGTAAAAGACAAAAGTATAGTAAAATTGGCAAACTGCTGAGCCAACAGAGAGGGATCTGGACATAATTTTACCTTATCCCACAATAATGAAACTGTTATGTTAAGTAATGATTGTGACTGTGATGATGCCTGAGAAATCACTCTCCTATAATATTCCCTTCTAAATTGATAAATAAACACCTTGTATTTTTGATATTTCAACCTCCATTTCATTATCTCTTGCACATGCAATTTCTCTCTACACTCATTCTAATCTTCTGCGCTCCCTTTTCATTAATATCAACTCCTGTGTAAACCAAGGAAGTTTCCTTCTAACCTTCAACCTTCTTTTATTACTACTGCTACTACTGATCATTTGTATAAACACTACAAGGCATATGTAGCTCTGTACAAGCACATGTAAAAGACAGTCGCTGCTCATCAGAACTTACAATCTAGTCAGCATAACAGCTGAGCTCTAGGATACATCTAGGGGAATGGTAAGGAAGCACATTGGAGAACAAGCGGATCAGGATTCAAAAGCAGCTTCGAAGAGGTGAGTTTTCAGCCTGGATTTGAAAAGGGCCAGAGAATAAAGCCTGACGCACAGACTCGGGTAGTTTGTTCCAGGCATATGCAGCAGCAAGATGAAAGGATCGAAGGCTGCAGTTTTGCAGTAGAAGAGAAGGGCATGGATAGATGTTCTCTGCCAAAAGAGCAGCGTTCACGTACAGGGGTGTAGGGAGAGATAAGAGAAGAAAAGTAGTGAGGAGCTGCAGAATGAGTGCACTTATAGGTCAGTAGGAGGTTTACTTACCAATGGGGTTATGTTCTCCAAGATTTTACTTGTTGTCAATCCAATCCATCAAAGACTAAGATGTTACTTCTGTAGCTAAAATACCCCCTTCCATTCTGTAGTTTACCCCAGTAATCATCAGGAGAAAAATGCACACGCACATTTTCATATTTCATATGCATATACAGATAGGAAGAAAACTGATGCCTTTGAATTATGATGCAGGCAATGAATACTATGCATATTATGGACTGCCCAAAGAACAAACTAGTCAGTACTAGAGGAGATCAAACCTAAACTTTCCTTAGAAGCTCAGATGACAAGACTGATGACTTTCATACTTTGGACACATCATGAAAAAAAGAGAGATCGTTAGAAAAAGACATAATGCTTGGCAAGGTAGAAGGTCACCGTAAAAGAGGAAGGCAGGCAATAAGATGGAGTGATACAATAACAATAGCTATGGATACCACTCTATCAACAATGAGCTGCTTGGCTGAAGACTGAACACAGTTTAGGTCAACTATCCAGAGGGTCCCCAGCATCGACACCGACTCGATGTCACTTAACAACAAAATACAGCATTTAACTTCTGTTGAATAGAGGGAAAATGAAATACAAATTCCATCAGATAATGGTTGGACCAAATAGTTGGAAATGCGCTTACTTCATAAATATAACAATGTGATGACGATGTAAAACAGTAGGCACATTGGTCTAAATAGTGACCAGAATCATGAGTTGATTGTAACAAAGTAACTATAAAATCTGGTGCGCATATGGAAGCCGAGTAATCCTGGGTCTGTGTATTATGAGTTTTCTAAATGTAAATTAATGTCGCCCAGAAGCAAGCAATTTCCTGGCTCTCATTATTTTTTAGATCCTTCTTCACCTTCTGTCATTCTTTGTGATTTTAATTTTCATGTTGATAACTCCTCTGACCCATATGCACAGATACGCCCAATAATCAAAAATGGTTCCCTTGACAAAACATCTCCCAACTCCTATCGACCCATATCGAGCATACCTTTCATGGCTAAACTAATTGAAAAAGTAGTGCAAATCCAAACCCAAGAATACATTGATACCTCAGCACCTCTTAATGAACAACAATACGGTTTCCGTCCATATCATGGTGTAGAAACACTACTTACAGTAATGCTAGACACTCTTGTAAAAGGAATTGATAACAATAAACAAGCGTTTATCCTACTATAATCGAGGTAGTTCGGACCCGGTGCTCCAGGCCCCTCTAACCCTCCTTTTCCCCCACCCCTATATTACGCCCTCCTATTACCCACAAACTAGACACACACAGCCCATCTTGGAAAAACCACTGGTCGCAGCTTTATTAACGTTATAACATATTGAACATTACAGTCCAAAAATAATCCTCTTAACAATCCAAACAGCGGAACAATGCATCACCAGCCATACTATTAGCAAGGTGACACCACCTCCGCTTCCGCCGCGGTCGTGCCAACGGCAATCTTCCTAACCCCTTTTCCCCGACCTCGCCATGTAATTAGCAAAAGTCAGCAAGGGGTTGTCCGGATCAGGGGGAACCCCGCCCCTGGCCCAAGTATAGCCTAAGGCTCCGGACCCCGGAAACCTCTGGGATCCCGCCACCGGCACAGGAGACATTAATGTCCCTATGCCGCCCCCCCCCCCAAGCTGCGACCAGCAAGCACCCGCTTGACCACACAGTCAACAACCGCCACACCCCGTCTCGTAACATTCGCCGAACCATAGCCCGATCATGCTTTGCTGCTCTTATCACCGGCTTGCAGATTCACGAAACCAACCCATTGCTCCCCGAAATGTCACCGTATCGATGCAGGCCTGCTCCTTAATCACTCAGGGTGTCGAAGCAAAGGCATGAGCTGTGTCAAACTGAGACAGCACTCGCCTAGCCATACCCAGACCAAGACGCAAAATCTCGACCCTAATTAAGCCCCACCGGCCGCACAACAACTGGCTGACCAGCACCACAACTGTCTGACCAGCTCCCATACATTCGGAATTGCCAATCAGCCCGGGGAGACCCTAATCCTCGTCCCCCCAATTGACCAAGAGAATACCCGTCAGTATCCACCAAGGGCTTGAACATCGCCCAAAAGGCCCAAGACCACCATCTGCCGATGGTTTGCATCACCCGCTCCGGCAACCCTCTGTGGGCCGTACTGGTTGCTGCGCCGAGGCGGAATGAGTGTGCGTCAAACTGACTCAGGTCTTCACCCACCTGCTGCACCACCATCCTCAACCCCGCTGATACAAGAAATGCAACAATGACCGTGCCCCTCCTGCATGCAGCGTCCTCAGTCCCGCACTGGATGCAACCACCCCTAAGCCCTCAATGCACTCACCGGACATGCCACAAAGGCAACCACCTCTTGCAAGACCACCCCCAATCCCTTCCCCCTGCTTGTCAGTCCCTGATTTAGCTAGGAGGACCCATAGTGGCCCCTTCCCTACCCCTACATACTGTTCCGGCCTACTGCCCCAAACCCCAGATGGGCCAGATTCGCTACTAACACACCGATATGGACAGCGCCGAAAATTGCCAAGCCCTAAACCAGCCGGAATATGGTGGCCTCATATCTTGACATTGCTGCCTGGTGTAAGGAAGCGCAGAGCCTCACCCGCAACTCAAGTGCAATCGGCCGCCTGGAGCCAGTAGGTGATGGCCGCGAATGCCCCCAACCCTGTAGCCACCTGGGGGCCAAACCTCCCCCCTGATGAGCCCCCTCCCCACTGCTCTGTCAGAAAAGCAATGCCAGCTAAGTGGGTATGCACTGACGAACCAGAGAACTCCTCTTGGCCTCCACTCTCTAGTGTCTCATCCACTGATCCGCTAATTCCAATAGGCGGCCATCCAGGGTCCACAAGGAAGACTACCACCTTGTCGCAACCACGCCGACCTACTGCCCATGTCACTGTCGACACCAAGCTCCCCAGCCAATTCGACATTTCTCCTGGCCAACCTTTGATAATTCCTCTGGGAACACGAATCCTTCTCTATCCGCTTCTAGAGCCAACGCCCGAAACCAATCCACTTGAAACAAGACGAACTTCGGCACTCATGTCAATACATCCCGAGCTATGACGGGCCCATATTTGGACATTCTGAAGCAAACATGCTAATACCCCTTCCTTCATTAAGGCTGCTGCCTAAATACAGCATGTATTATCACTATTACTCACACTAACCACTGCTGCATTGTCGCACCACCACCTTACCATGCGATTGCAAGACATATCGGGCCAAAACTCTCAATCACTAAAATGGGAAACTGTTCCCGTAGGGTTATATGGCTAGTTAGACTGGATTCACTCCGAACATGTAGCCAGTTCTCCACATACCCTGTTCCCCGAAATACCTTTCCAAACCCACACCCCCTGCTGCATCCGTGTACATCTGCCACTCTACCTGGAGTTCTCGGCTTCCCTCATCACCGGCGTCCCATTTAAATCTTCCAAAAGACACCCCAGATCCGCCATCGGCACACTTAAACTTTGTGAGCCCAATTAACGCACTCCAACTGTGGACGCCGCCAGCTGACAAGGCAACACCCGACCCCGCTAATAACCCTGCACGCGACCTTCAGAGAGCCTCTCAGAGCCCACCGCTCCCTCATTGTGCCTTTAGCTGAAGCCAAAATGTCGGCTACCAACCCCCACAATCACGCCACCGTCTCCAGGAGCAGATAAGCCACCATCTCCCCGGCACCCCTCTCACAGTCCACAAGGTAATCCTCGTCACTGGGTCGTCTCCTTACCCGCCACCCACTGCACCCCCAATCCGCAAAAAACCAAAAGCCTTCTAGTAGCTCCAGACGCCCCACTGATTGTGCTGCCCCCACGAACAACATCATCTAAATATGACCAACATTGCTCAGCCTACTTCCTGCGCCAACGTCCTTTGCCAAAAGGTACTAAAATGTTCAACAGGAAACGCAAGAAACTGAGCAGTCGATAGGCATGCCCTTTCCACTCTAACTTCCATTTTCAAACTGAAACTAAGGAACTGAACACTGAACGGTTTACTGGCAACTCCACAGAAATCTGACTTGAGATCCCCTTTCGCCATCAACGCCCTGTGTCCCGATCCTCAGCTCCACTCCCCTCCCGCCCAAAGGACGCGTAGCTAACCTACACCACTCCCGAGGAATGTGATCATTCACTACTGTTCCTGATGGAAAAGACAAATTATGAATCCTCTGGAACTTCCTTGAATTCTTCTTTAGGTATGAAACCCGAAGACGCCCACCTACTTCGGAAACGGAATCCGTAAAGGGACCCGCCATTACACCTTGCATGCCCCAAGCCAAACGGAGGGCGAAATTATCGCCTTGAATGCCCCGCCTTTCCGTATACTAGTATAACAAAACTCTCCTTATCTCCCTGCTCTGTATAATGCTGCTGCCGTGCCCTTCAGGCCTCACCCGTATTGGTGTAGGGTGAGGCCACCTATATGCTTATTGCTTGGGGCCGGCCTGAGGCCCGAGGGGCCCCTTTTTAACACACCACAGCTGGAGCCATGAAAAGGAATGACCCCTACCCGCGTATAATCACCTTGCCCGCACTCGGCTCCCCCTCCCTTGAAGTTGCGCGCTGCTTGTGCTTAGCAGTAGCATCTGCCGCTACCCCATCGGTCCCTGATGCATGACCCCTGGCCCACAAAAAGCAAGGATGCGGCCCCTTCTCCCCTCTAGGTCATCCCCCCTGTCTTAGAGCCCGTTCCTCCTGAGCCCTACCCCCACTCGTACCCGTCCTGCATACTGCTGCAGGCCCCAGTCGCCCCTTTTTCAGGCCCAAATTTATTTTATTTATTTATTTTATTTATTTAACTGCATTTATATACCGCTTTTCACCGGGTCAAATGGACCCTCAACACAAATGCCTGGCTAATTGCCCTGCCAAATGCCACGGTGTTATTAGGCGTTGCCCCAATCCATGCCCCTGCTCTAACCCCAGGACTGCACCACAGCCAGAGCCGAGAAATTATCCCCCCACTGACTAAGCCACCAGACACTGCCCGCCAACCCAACTACCAACCCCCATTAACACTGAATAACGTTAATAATATGTAAGATTGTTTGTTCTTTTTTTTTTTGACCCATGTATCCCAGACTTGCCTCTCCTGCGTCCTCCTTGCTCTCTCCTGCAGCCCAATGGAATGCCGGAAATGAGGCATCTCCCCAGTCACCATTTGCTGGCCCCGAACTGGCTCCACCTCACGGCACTCCGACTTGACCTCGCCGGCCCCCAAACTGGATCACCCGCTCCGGCACAGTCCCATCGGTTCCGTGCTGCCAACCCATTACTCCTCTGCGTCCCTGCTCACCCTGTCCATGAGCGATAGCCGCACAACAACGGGGAAGCAGGCAAGCAGGCACCGACATCCAGAGGCAGCACAGGAGTGACGGCAACTGTTGCTGACTCCTGGCTCCTCCCCCTCAACGTCCCGCCGCCTTCCCATCCCATTGGCTCCGCCGCACTCCTGCATGCGGGCGGAAACAATGGGTTCATAGCTGCCCCATCGCGTCCTCCCGCCTCTGCCACCACCAGCAATGGCCGCGTGGCCAGGTCCCCGCACCGGCCGAACACCCGGTTACGGGCGGCCGCCGGGACCCTGCCCCGCGGCCTTGTCATTTCCTGGACATCTCAGCTGCATTTGATAGTGTAAATCACTCAATAATGCTTAATAGACTTAAACATATTGGAATAAATTCAACAGTACATAAATGGTTCTCATCATATTTAAGCAACAGAACACAAACGGTAGGAATCAATATTCAAACATCTAATACATACAATCAGGAAATTGGCCTCCCACAAGGATCAGCACTATCGGCACTTCTATTTAATATTTATCTCCAACCAGTATGCAACATCTTTAAACAGTTCAATCTATGCGGATGATATAATGTTATACATCCCATTCATGATCCCTAACACTCCAATACAATTAATATCTGAGTTCTTCAATGATATGGCTAAAAGAACACAATCTTCACATCAACTACTCAAAAACAGACATTTTATTTGTAACAAAAAAACAATCATATACTCCCCCAACATCTATTACCCTACAGAATCATGAGATCAAAACTAAAAACGAAGTGAAGTATCTAGGTATGATTCTAGATAAAAATCTCAGTATGGATTCCCACATTAAAAACATAACAAAAAAATCCACTACAAGCTCAAAATACTCAAACAACTTCGCCCACTAGTACATCTACATGACTTAATGAGCATAATACAAGCAATCATCATACCACACTTCGACTTTGCAAATATAGTTCTTCTAGGAATAACAAAACAGAACCTAAAAAAACTCCAGTTAGCACAAAATGTAGCTGCCAGAACCATCATGAAGACTCATACATTCAAACACATAACATCCATTCTAGCCAACTTGCACTGGCTCCCCATCTACTGTAGGATAAATTACAAAATACTAATAACCACATTCAAAGCATTAAACAATATGGCTCCTCCGACACTGGCTAAGCTCATTAATATGGAAATAGCAAAAACTGCTCATAGGAGAGGCAAAACAAATAAAATTAAGTTTCCGAATGACTTTATAAAAGCCAAAAAGTCAACCAACAACAAGGCTTTTTCACATTCGGCTCCCATCATATAGAATACACTACCTGAAGAATTAGAACCCTAACTGATATCAAAGAATTTCATAAGAAAATAAAACCCCATCTATTCATGTCACACTATGGCTTTCAAGCTACTTCCATCTCCCTTAATGACAATGGATAACAGAAGGAATTATAGATATCAAACCAAGCAACAACACATGAAAAGTTAATTATTTTCTCCCGCACACGGTAACAATAAGTCTACATGATGGCTGTTCTGCTACTGCACTACAATGTATATAATCCAAACACAATGTTTCTGATGTCATGTACATAGTCTCAATGTACTCTACTAAAAGTATCTTGTATATAGTAGTTCGACCTTTTTGTTCTTGTTATATGTATTAAGGCACAAGCCTACTGCACATAGTTTATTGATGTTCCATGTAAGAAGAACAGACTCTGTATTTGTTTCTGTTTATTCAAATTGTTCTTTATAAACCGCACCTTCCAATAGATCAGGTGTGGTATATAAGTGTTTGTTAAAATTAAATTCAAATTAAAATAAATATGCTTCTTAGCTCCTTTCACTTACCTCCTCATATAACCTCCTTCTCTGCTCCTCCTCACCTGCTCATCAGCTTGGTCACTGTCTCAATCTTATCTTTTACTTTAATTGTTTACCCTCTTATTTCTTCTCTCTGTTCTTCCTTTATCCAACCACCATCTCTTAAGCTTCAATCTCCATTACTCCCCACCTCAATCTCGGCCTATTTCTTCCCTTCATTTTAGGAATCTACATGTATTGACCCATTAACTCTATCATCTACTGTCGTTTCGCTTCTTCATTCCACTTTGCCCTCTAATTCTATTGAGAAGGCTATTCACTATAATACTGCTCTCTCCTCTGCTCTTGATTCCATTGCTCCACCCATAGCTCATCCTGTGAGGCATACCTCTCCTCAGCCCTGGCTTTCTCCTACTTCCTGCTATCTCCATTCTTGTGCCTGTGCAGCTGAATTCAGTTAGTCTAAATCATGCTCCCTTTCTGACTTCCTTCACTTTAAAATCATATTTCTCTCTTACAAGTCTGTCCTTGCCCTCACTAAGCTAAACAATTTTATTGATATGACTGACCATCTTGCCTGCAGTCTCTGTCATCTATTCTCTACCCTCAATTCACTTCTTATGCCTCCACTGCCACTAATCCTTCCTTCCCTCTCTGCTCAAACCCTAGCTAACGTTTTCCATGACAAAGTCTCTAAGTTTACTCTTCGATTCCCTCCTATTTCTTCCTCACCTCCCCTTCCATCTCTCCATAATCAGCTTTTACCTTCATCTTCATCTTCCACTACCATTTCTTCTTTTTCCATAATCTTGGACAAATAAACTTCCCTTCTTCTTTCAACCTCCAAACCCACCACCTCTTCTGATCCTATCCCTACCCATCTCCGCAATTCAGTCTCCTCCTCTGTTACCCCTTCCATCTCATATATTGTTAATCTTTCATTCTCTACTGCAACCTTCCCTGCAGCCTTCAAACATGCTGTGATCACTCCTATCCTCAAAAATCCTTCTCTCGACCCTTCAATTCCTTCTAGTTATTATCCTATTTCACTTCTTCCTTTTATTTCTAAACTTCTTGGCGAGCTGTCCTCTGTCATTGCCTTGAATTTCTCACCTCTCATGCATTCCAGGATCTACTCCAGTCTGGCTTTTGTCCTTTTTATTCCACTGAAATGGCTCTTACCAAAGTCCAACAGCCTCTATTCTGTCCTTGTTCTTCTTGACCTCTCCGCAGCTTTTGATACTGTTGAACACTCTCTCCTCCTTGACACATTATCTTCTCTGGGTTTTAGAGACTCTGTACTGTCTTGGTTTGCTTGTTATCTTTCTAATTGCTCTTGGTATTTGTTCACATGGTTCCTCCTCTACTGCATTCCCCTCTTAGTTGGGGTACCTCAAGGGTCTGTTCTGGAACCTCTCCTTTTCTTTCTCTATACTCAGTCCCTTGGTGCCCTCATCTCTTCACTATCATTTTTATGCTGATGATTCTGAAATCTACATTTTCTCACTTGATATTTCTCCTGTACTCCAGTCCCATATCTCTACTTGTTTGTCTGACTTTGCTGCATGGATGCCTTTCCACCATCTGAAATTGAACATGGATAAAACTGAGCTTCTTATCTTTCCTCCTAAGCCCTTTTCCCCCTTCTTTCTTTCTTTATCGCTGTCTATAATACTATACTACAACCTGTCTTTTAAGCCTATAACTTTGAAGTCATTTTCAACTCCTCACTCCCCTCCTCCTCTCACATTCAACAGATTGCTAAAACCTGCCATTTCTTTTTGTTTAACATTAGCAAAATTTGGTCCCCCTTCTCTGAAGACACTACTAGGACCCTTATTCACTCCTCAATTACCTCCCGTCTTGACTATTGCAACCTCCTCCTTGCTGGTCTCCCTCAGTCCCACCTGTTTCCTCTTCGGAACTCTGTGGCATGATTGATTTTCTGCCATCTACATTACTCTCATGTGACCACTCTATTGAAATCGCTTCATTGACTTCCCTTTTGGTTCAGTATTCATTTCAAACTACTTCTCCTAACCTTTAAATGCTTTCACTCTATGGTCCCTCATTATCTTTCTTCCCTCCTCTCTCCATAGTCCCTCCCCCCCCCCCCCCCCATGAACTCCACTTCTCTGGTCTCCTCCTCTCTATGCCCTACTCTTCTAATGCTAACTCCAGACTTCGATCCTTTCACATTGCTGCTCCTTATGTCTGGAACAAGCTTCCCCTATTTCTGCATCAAGTTTTTTCTCTCTCCTTTTCAAATCCTTGCTAAAAACGTGCCTCTTAGAGACCACTTTTGGGCCATGATCTTTGTTTTCTTTGTGTCTCCTCTTCCCTTTGACCTCATGCTTCTTGTATTTAAACATCTGTTTGTCTTTTAGATTGAGAGTTCTTTGAGCAGGGACTGTTTTTCTTTGTATTTGCAAGCACTGCTTATGCCTTGTAGCACTTAATAAATGAATAATAATAATAATTACACAGTCTAGGTTTCCTCAATCTGGAAACTAAAACTTCTATGGGGGATACAAGATTGGATTGTATGACAAACCCTGACCATTGTTGTTCTTTAAATAACAACCTATCATTTCCTAAAGCACACTAAGCAGAATTAACAACATTAAAGATTCCCTGGGTACAAGTTCCTGGAGGAAAGGTTTGTTAAGTGCCGTCGAGTCGGTGTTGACTTCTGGTGACCCTCTAGTTCGGAGGTTCCCAACTCCAGTCCTGGAGGGCCAAACACTATTAAGGTTTTCAGGCTGTCCCTAATAAATATGCATGAGATGCATTTGCAAGCCCTGCCTCCATTGTATTGAAATGTATCTCATGCATATTCATTAGGGACAGCCTGAAAACCTGAATTGTGTTTGGCTCACCAGGACTGGAGTTGGGAACCTCTGTTCTAGATAGTTGACCTAAAGTTTGTTCGGTTTTCAGCCAAGCTGTTCATTGTTGATAGAGTGGTATCCATAAATGCTGTTATTGAATCTATCCATCTCATTGCCAGCCTTCCTCTTTTATGGTGACCTTCTACCTTGCCAAGCATTATTTCTTTCTCCAGTGATCTCTCTCTTCGCATGATGTGCCCAAAGTATGAAAGTCAAAGTCTTGTCATCTGAGTTTTCTAAGGAAAGATTAGGTTTGATCTCCTCTAGTACTGACTGGTTTGTTCTTCAGGCAATTCATAATATACACAGTATTAATCACCAGTACCATAATTCAAAGGCATCAATTTTCTTCCTGTCTGTCTTTTGCACCGTCCAACTTTTGCATCCATATGACGTTATTGAAAATACCATGGCATGAACAAGTCAAATCTTTTTATAGAGAGAGACATCTCGGTTCTTGAGAATCTTGTTTAGGTCCTTCATAGTCATTCTACCATGAGCAATACATCATCGGATTTCTTGACTGCTAGTCCTTTCTTTATTGATTGTTGATCTAAGTAAATTAAAGCTGTCAACTATTTCAAGTTCTTCTCCATCAATGATGAACTTAATGATTTTGCCAGTTGTCAGGATCTTTGTCTTCTTAACATTAACATACAGACCCATTTTAAGACTATATTCCTTGAAAAGTTTATAAACCATTATTAAAGTGCAAGTCCACTGGGATAAGTAGCATGGAATCTGTCTACCTTTTTGGGATCCTGCCAGTTACTTGTGACCTGAATTGGCCACTGTTGGAAACAGGATACCTGGATCTTTGGTCTGACAGAGTATGGCAAATTTTATGTTCTTTTAGCAGTGCCTTCCTTAACTTGCCTGTCACTCAGGTTAACCTAACTGGTCTATAGTTTTGTTTTGTTTTTTATTATTCCTTCTGGTTGTCCCTATTGTGAGGAGGTATTACATTTATTCTTCTCTGTTGTCCTAGAACTTCTTCAATTTCAAATGATAAATTGAACAGAGCACTGATGAGTACAATCAGCACCTTATTCAGCCCCTTCAGTATTCTGAGACTACCCTTTTGGGTTCCATAACTTTGTTTGCTTTGTTATAGTGCTACTTTCCATATCACCCCACAATTCTTTATGTCCAAGTTCTTTGCCTTTTGTCTGTCACCCTCTCCCTCTGTTGTAAATATTAAGCAAACTACGATATAGTTTCTTCTGATCTCTTTCTTCACTAAACTTACTCTGACCTTTTACTCTGGGTATTACCCTCTGAGTCTTTTTTTTTCCACATTATTTGTCTAAATAAAATTATATTCCTATTTTTATTGAGCGGGTAATGTACTCCTCCCTTTCTAATTGTCCTTTCCACCTCTTTTTGGTTTTCCTGGTAATTTTGCTTGTCCTTCTGTGTTTTTATCTCCTGAATGTTGATCTCTGTGTTTTTACTTTTCATTCTGCTTTTTTAGTGAATCATGGTGGTTCTTTCCTCTTTTCCCATGCTGGTATGGCTGACACATTTGTTTTGTTGCCATTTCATTCCTCCTTTTTATTGCTGTCCATAAATTCCTTGGTATCTATCAGATCCTCTATGCTTTAGGGCCATAATTTTATGACAGGCTGACTAGATTGGGGGGGGGGGGCAAGCTGGTGCCTGGGTTGGATGCTTTGTGTCCCTATGGAAATGCTCCATAAAATCTGCAGAAATTGAGGCTAAAATGAAGCTGCAGACATTTATATCTGCTCAACAGCAGGTGTAATTATTTGTATATAAAGTACATGCAAATACACACATTTTATAAAGCATGTAGATAAATCATGGCTTACAATGACCAAAATACCTAGATTTGCATGCTTGGTTTCTACATAAATCTAGGTGGCTTTTTTATAAAATGACTCCCTTTATTATAAGCACCTATGTGAAAGCATAGATGCTTCTTTGATATATGCATATATGTTGTCTTTTTTTTTAAGTGCTTTCAAGTCAGTGCTGACTCCTGGTGACCCAGCAGCCCCTGGGTTTCTTGGCAAGGTATGGCAATGGAGGATAAAGAGACTTGTCCAAAGCCACAAGGAGTACCAGTGGGAATTGAAGCTAGATCTTTTGGGTTGTAGGCTATTGCTCTAACCACTAGGCTACTCCTCCACTAGATTGTCTGTCTGTTTGTCTCCACACCTTCATAAAGTAACCCCAGAGAAAGTCAGTGTAGAACTTTAAACCTGTTCTGAAACATGCAAGTAGGCATAAACAGTTTGCCTAATTTTGCTTGGATGCATGTGTAGTTTATAGCATATGTACATATCTTGCAACTCTATCTCAACTCTTCCCAACTTATGCCTAAAGGAATCCAGTAACTGCATGGAGTGGCAGTTACAACCCAAAGTAAAAGCACCCTACTGGGCAGACTGGATGGACCATCTTGGTCTTTATCGGCCATCATTTGCTATGTTATATGTTTGTTCCTCAAAAAGTAGACATTGCACATTGGTAACCTCTATTTTGATGTACATATCCACATGAGCAATTTTATAAGCTCCAATTTCTTTGGGTAAAATGCAAACAATCTTTATTGAATTCTCCCATAAAAGGCACAAGTTTTCTGAGTTATTTTATGTGCACATGCACATATTTTCAAATATATGCAAATAAATGCAAGCTTGTTCCCAACTCTCAGGGACATCTTCACTCAGTTGTAATGTACTTTATTTACATATTGGGTGAACAGAGTTCGATGCCGAGCTGGCATAGTTGCCGTTCTAACTTAAGTGCTGACACTGGTGCTTAATCCTTGTATGTAAATTCAGTGCCTTTATCCATATAGGTAGCAATGCAGATTATATGGACAGTGCAGTCATCATGCCAGCACTATTATTTAGTTTAGGCCTATACCTATAAGTTATCTGCATGGTGGCAGAATTTTCAGCTAGTCCTTGATTTGCCACAAACTTGGTCCCTTCTTATATGGATAATATTGGCCTGACACTATAGGTATAATTTTTTAAAAAGCTATAAAGACTGAAGTTATGCATTTGCCAGCTGCCTGTGAACCTATAAAATCTTCTGAATATCGGACTGACAAGTTTTGCACCTCTTTATGCACATGTAACATTGCTTTACATGCAGTAATGGCTTTTAAAATTTCCCTCCCTGAGATTTATTGACCTTCCAGACTACAAGAGTCCACTTCGCCACATGCAAGACCATTGTTCTTGAAACCATATGTCTCAATAAACCTGTTAGAGCCTGATTTACTAAGCCTTTTCTCACAGACACAGAATGACAAAAAAAGCCTTAGTAAATGAAGTCTTCAGACTGTTTGACATTTTGCTCAATAATTCTCTCTGTTTGTCACTGCCAGGTGTGGTGTCGCCTTCCTAAATGTGGGTTCCTCAACTAGTTGCTTTCAAATGACTTCTTGCAAGAATTAGAATTAGAACACAGAAAAAAGTTCCACTTTGCTGTCATATCATTTTTTGATTTCTGTTTAATTTTCCGACACTGTGGGGTGATTTTATAAGGGAGTCATGCCAAGCCTTCAGATAGTTACTAGTCAACACCTTATCTAACTTATTGGATCCAGAGTAGTGTTGAGCATTAATAGAAAATACTTCCTGCTTTGCTGACGGAGACAACATAATATTGTATTGATACTTAAGCTTCTGGAGCTTTAATAGCAATGAAGCATTTTGATAACACATATATGTTGAGTTTCTAAATACTGGATCTTAGATAAAAGAAGACTGAGTGCTTTCTTTTTCTGCCTTGAGATCCCTGCAACATAACTGGCAGTAATTCCATGTGGGTAGGCCTTAAATGCATTCCAGGTGATTGAAGATGATTGTTCTCCCATATCATTTAACTCAAATTAGAAGTGGTCAAAATGTTGAGTCAAAGCACCATGGGAGGAGTGGCCTAGTGGTTAGGACAAGGTACTTCAGGCCAGAGGGCCAGGGGTTCAAGTCCCACCTGGGGCCAGCAATCTCAGGCTGGAGGGACTGGTGTTTCTAATCCTATAAGCACTCCTTGTGGCCTTGGGCAAGCCACTTAACCCTCCATTGCCTCAGGTAAACATACATTGTGAGGGAATATATCCAGTACTTGTTTGCAGGCTTCTTTTCGAATCAATATAATATAAACCACTTTGATTGAAGGATAAGGTGGTATAGAAAACTGGTTCAATAAATAAATAAATGGCTGACATCCTTCCCTGATGGAACCACCCTCAGTGACAATGTCATAACCAAGCAATGAGAACTATCTTTTGAGGAGATGTACACATTCTCTGGAGAACTTACAAAAGGCCCAGAGAGGAGAAATTAGTAAACTCAAGAGTTTGTATTGTGGGCTGATAAGCAAAAAGTATAGTTATTTTCAGTAGGGTGTTTCACGTGCCAAGGATCAACCAGTTTTAATTCATGATAATAAAGTTCTGCAGAACCCTCACTACTTAGACAATTTAACATGACCAGCTGTTTGGTGATCCAAATAAGAATCCAACAGGATAAGAATAACACGTAAATCCCCTACCAGCACCATCTGATTGGCAAGCATTTAAAAAAACTTGGGTCATCTAGTACAACCACAATCCAGCGAGCCTCCTAGTCCACATAGTGAGATAACATTTTTATTCTAGAACGCCTGGAAACAGGTATGACAACTTTGCATTTTGTTCCCTTTAGCAGGTGAAAAAAATTATATCCTCGGTCCACTCAGAGTTCAATTTTAAGGACTCAAGAGAAAACAAATGAGTCTCCTTAAGCAAGGCTATAGTCGGTTAAAACATTTAAATGGGTTAACGCCTTTTTCCACTTTATGACATGATTAAAACCATTAACAATCAATTTAATCATCTATCAAGTTTTAATTAAAGGACTATAAAAGTCCCAACGATCCAGAACCCCTAACCTGGGCTCATCCCATTTGAAGTATATCCAGAAAGTCCCTCTTAAGGCTAGTATCTTTTAGAAACTAACCCCACAATCGGGCAGAAAATGCAATTTTTGGTGCCCATACACAGTAACGACTCATCCGCAACACCAACAGCATAGGCTGTGACCTCTCACGAGGGAGGAATGATAGCATACATAGCCCCCACCAATAGGTACTGAACATATATTCCACAGAACCCCCATACACACATTGGACCAAACCTTTCAAAAGGATGAACACTGTTAGTGCCGCTGAATATCCATGGGTACCCTCTTCATGATCCATGTTTGCTCTTTTCCTGCCGATGCAGCTATTTTAATGGCATCTGCAGAGAGGCTGGTGACATTGTTACTTTCTTCCATATTTTTTATATAAGAATGCTTTATTATTTTGATTTCCTTTTTCTTTCATTTTGTTTGTTGCTTGGGTATATTTTTATTTTTTCATTTTAAATAAATGAAAAGAAACAAAATAAGAAAGTTAGTAACAAAAAAATCCCCTAAAAACCCCTAAACTAAACATAAAATGGTGTCGGCGCACCTCCTTAATATAGGATAAATTTCTAGTAAAGAACTGCAGTGACTGACACATTCCTTGCTAACATCATGCAAATACAAGTATTTGGTGGTAGGTTCAAGTTAACAAGGCTCTTGTCCAAATACTTTTCCTCCACTTTCCCTCCGCTTGCTTAATTAGGTTGTTAAACACATATCAGACAGGCCCCCGCACCAAGGCGCTCTCCGCAGATCCGGCTCCCCCTCCACGGGACAGGCTCCCTCCATGGGACAGGCTCCCGCACCAAGGCGCCCTCTGCAGATCCGGCTATCACTCCACGGGACAGGCTCCCTCCACGGGACAGGCTCCCGCACCAAGGCGCCCTCCGCAGATCCGGCTCCCCCTCCACGGGACAGGCTCCCGCACCAAGGCGCCCTCCGCAGATCCGGCTATCACTCCGCAGGACAGGCTCCCTCACCAAGTTCAGCTCTCCTCAAACAGTCAACAGACGAAGACCTAAGAAAACAGACATCACCCTAACAGAACATCACAAAAAAACCAACATGCACGCCACATACTTCCTCCCCCTCTACCTACTCGTCACACAACTCCTCCCACCAACCACACACCTACACTTCCCACAAGCAAACACAACATGGCACCCCCCAACTGCGTTACAATATTTAGTACCACAGCACACACACAAAGAGACACTCAGAACATCCCAGACAAAGCGACCAATCAGACACAAATCAAACCCCCACACCTGCACAAAGGAAGCACAGGTAACAGCAACCTCCTCAACAAAGACAACAACGATTGAGCTCATAAACGCCAGATCCATCCGCAACAAGATACACACTCTTGTAGACCACATAGAAGAGCGACAGCCCGACATAATATGCATCACAGAGACATGGCTCAACCCTACCGACAATGTACTACTCAACCAACTTGTACCGGACAACTACTCAGCATACAACTGCCCACGCACCCACAAGCGTGGAGGAGGAGTCCTGATAATAGCGAAAACAAAACTAAAGTTCAAGACACAGAACCTCACCGATACACAGCAATGTATCAATCAGCATCAAGAACAAGAACATTGCAATCTGCCTAACCTACAGAGCACCCAGAGCTCCACCCGACGAACTAGCCTTCGCACTCGAAGAAGCCTGTGCCATAACAACAAACAACAAACCAGCACTACTGATTGGAGACTTCAACCTCAAGTCCACCAATGCCAAAGACGCAGAGGCCTTCCTGCAAGCAATGACCTCACTTCAATTCACACAGATAATCAATGCACCAATGCATAGACATGGATCATCCCCAGACCTCATCTTCGCATCCAATTACCTAACATCAAGAGACCTAATTTCTCCCCCCACCATCACCCCAGTGCCATGGTCTGACCATTACTTAATCGAGACAAAGCTGCGATCACAAGAGGATCAGACAAGCAAAAGAGCAAATTTCTCATACACACAAAGACGATTCAAGCATTTCGACAGGGACGAATTCATACAGGACACAATACAACACCTGAACATTACTACAGACGACCTGGAGGAACAAGTTTCCAGCTGGAACAGCATTTTAGTGAACGCCGCCAAACCGTCTGATGGCAGGACCGGGAAACAGCATCACAACAAGAGACAAAACAAACCATGGTACTCAGCAAAAATACGACAGGAAAAGAGGGAGCTCAGGAAGATCGAACGGAGATGGAGAAAAAACAAAGCAACCGCCGACCAGCATCTTTACCTAACAAAGCAAAAACAATACAATGACCACATCAACCAATCAAAGAGGGAATACCACACAAACATGATAAATACTTCCATCAACAAACCCAGAGAGCTTTTCAAAATAGTAAAGATCCTCACAAAAGAGCAAACAACAGAAGGGGAAGTACAAGTTGATCCACAGGAATTCGCCAACCACATCAAAGAAAAATTTCACTCCACAGAGCGAACAACACCTAGTGGGACCACCCGGACGGACATACACTCCAAAACCTGGGGCACATTCTACTCACCCTCAACAGAACAGATATCCCACATCATCTCTACAATCAACACAAGCACTGCTCCTACAGACCCGTGCCCAGTGTCATGGGTCAAAGCCACCAAATCAAGCTTCATCCCCACCATACATAAAATGGTACACAACTCACTCACTCAAGGACTCAGCAACTAAAACTTGCCTCGGTAAGACCAATCGCAAAGAAAACAACACTCGACAAAAAGATCCAGCAGCATACCGACCAATCTCCAGCATACCCTTCCTCGCAAAAATCATCGAAAAGACGGTTCAACTTCAGGAACACATCGACAAACACGAAACACTTGACGACAACCAACACGGATTTCGTCCCAACCATGGAGTCGAAACGCTACTGATATACCTCTTCGACAGCATCCTGAGAATAATTGACAACACCAGGAATGGAATCATAATGATCTTCGACATCTCCTCCGCTTTCGACACAGTGGACCACAACACGCTCCTGGAAAGACTAAAGAGCACCAGTATACATGGTATCACACTGAAATGGTTCCGCTCGTACCTAACGGAAAGACAGCTGCAGGTCAAGGTGGGACACAACACCTCCCGACCCATAAATGTCCGACAAGGAGTACCTCAAGAATCCGCACTCTCAGCACTCCTATTTAACATCTACATCCAACCAATATGCAACATCATGAAAGAGAACAACATCCAATACACAATATATGCAGACGACATCATGATATACACCCCAATGTCAATCGACAACCCGGACTTCTCTAAGATAACAGACTGCCTCACCCAGATGACGAGTTGGTGTCAAAACAACAACCTCGCAATAAACTACAACAAGACCGAAACTTTAATCATCACCCGGAACCAAAGCTTCATACACCCACCAAATATAACGATACAAAGCACCACAATACCAATAAGGTCAGAAGTGAGATACCTCGGAGTTACTCTGGACAATCAACTCAATCTCAAGCCACACATAGACAAAACAATCCAGAAGGCCTACTACAAGATGCGAATCATCAGGAGACTGAAACCACTCCTCGCCCCAGATCACTTCCGAACCGTTTGTCAAGCCCTGATAGCCCCACTACTGGACTTCTGCAATCCAATATACCTTGAACTACCGAAACAAGCCCTCAAAGCACTCCAACTGGCACAAAACACCGCAGCACGAATCATATCCGGAACCGCAAGACAGGAACACATCACACCCACCTTAAAGGACTTACACTGGCTCCCAATCGGTGCACGCATCAGATACAAAACTATCATAAACCTATTTAAGATAAAACAGCACACATCAGCCAACAGCCTGCACACCCTCATACAACCAGACACCAGCACTCGTCCTAGAAGAAAACAAACACACAACCGAGTCAGCACCCCGAGTGAATACAAAAACACACGCAAAGACACAACGGACAGAGCACTCTCCATGGCTGCTCCAATGATATGGAACAAACTACCAGACGATTTGAGGGCAACCACAGACCTCAAAGACTTTAGAAAACAGTTGAAAACCATGCTGTTCATAGAACACTATGGACACATCACATAACCCCAGAGAATGTATAACAGCACATGACCCCGCCTAAACAATGTATGTATGGAAAATGTATTTAGAACCACTGTATATAGCCCACTTTGTACATAGCTCATACCAATCTAGCACACAATACAACACCCACCCAACTAAATTTCACCCTCACTGCATGTATAACACACTCACCTTACCCGATTGTTTGCTGTGATACCACCTTGATTATTAAGATAAGGCGGTTTAGAAATACTGTTAAATAAATAAAATAAATAAATTTGTGTTGAAAGGTTGCTTCCTCAACAAACAGTAAAGTGGTTTCTATGTTAGTGGCATAGAAATATAATGATCAACAAACAAGGTGTAATATTTTTATTGATCAAACTGGATATTCTTTTTTGATTAGTATTAAAGAATTGGACTCTTTGACTTAAACTGCTAGTCAAAAATCTATTAAGTTAGTGTCACAGCATGTTTGCTAACTTTACTTCTACACAAAAGGACAGAATAGAGAATGATAAAAATTACCTTTAAGCATATATACAAACAGGTGCTGAGAAACATATCATGAAAGCATCATATCTTGAAACAATCAAGATTCAGCCCAAGCAAATAGTCAAGCGATGAGAGTATTGAACAAAGCACATTTACATCAAAACTATCTTGGAAGAAAGACAGATTGAAGGTTAGTTTATTTAACGTCAGCAGACAGTAAGGAAATCTGTCGTCCTATCCTTCTAGGCTTCTAGTGAGCATTTTGGTAAATTTGATACAGTAAGAATGATGCTAGGCAGTTTCATTCCATGTCAAACTGCAATGGATCAAAACAATGATGGTAAAGACGGTGACATCCATTTCGTTAAGTATGGAATTGGTAGCTTACCGTTGGCATTATTTCTTAAAGAAATCAAGATTTCTTTTTACTCGAGGCTGTCATAAATCAGCATGCTCAGTCATTTGCCATGTCACTCTGGAAGGAAAGATGTCATCAGAACATGGAAGAAATATAGTTTTCTAAAAAAGAAAAAGGGGCTGTAGCAAGAACCAAAGATTGTGTGTGGCAGCAGTTATTACTGTATTTGGATCACTTTCTGCCCACTAGCAAAGAGAGAATACCTCATTACACAGTTTTCTTGGTAGTTTCTTTCCAAATTAAGATTGTTTCATGAGATTAGAAAGGTCAGACTAATTTATTGCATGCTGGTAGCAAATATCGATTAGAAAAGGAGACTGCAAGTGACTTTTCTTTTTCCTTCTCTCCTAATAGGCACAGTCATTAAAAATCTAATCACTGCAATGTTAACATGGCTGAACAGATGTATTGGTTCTATGATATCTACCTATGTTTTTTTTCCTTTGTCCTTTAGTATTAAATAAACATATGTATATGTAATCCAGCTTATTACTTGCAAGAATGTTGCTGTGAGTCGTCTTACATTTATGCACATTTCACATATTGTCTCCTGCTAAGTACAGGTAAATTGTGTTTACTTTTTGCCTCCACACATGCTTGTAGGAGCCAATATGTTTTTCATTTCTATTCACTCTAGTATGTTTTGGTAATTTAATATTTGTGATCCGGCAATTACCCTAAATAATTCAAGCTGGAAGAGTGGTATCAGAAGTAAGCACTCATCAAGTATTGCTGGCATCCGTGCTGTCAGCAAAAATAAATTAATGTAGATTACTACAAGATATCCCTTGCTTCCTTGGTTAAAAAAAAAAAAAGCAATTAACTTTTTTTCTACAAGATTTTGACAAGCCTGTTCATGATGGGGCATAAGCCTAACATGGCTGCGTTAAGCTTAACATGGCTGTGTTAAATTGCCAGGATTAAGTTTTATGCACTCGAAATGGAATGTTATGTTAAAATTCCTTAGTTATAGCGCCAAGGCACTTAGGGCGGCAATGATATGCAAATTAGGGCAAAGAGATGCTAAGGGGCACATGGCATTGGGCATAGTGTTTGTAAATAAAGCCTTAGACTTAGCACAAAACTTTTACTCATTCCTCTGAAGGATTAAGTAATTTGATTTTGGAGTAATTTGGGTGCTTTACTATAAGAAAATAACACACTAGTATTAGTAGGAGAGTTGTGCATGCTCATATAAGACACAACTCTTGCCATCTTCAGAAGATTTTTTTTCTCTAGAGCAGGGGTTCTCAAGGACACAACTAGCCAGTCAGGTTTTCAGAATAACCACAATGAATATGCATGAGAGATGTTTGCATACAATCGGGCCCAGATTTATGCATAGACAATAGAGGCATTTGACTCCGGCAACAAGAGTGCTAATTATTTAATCATCCCTCGTAAAACAGTGGCAATAGAAAGAAGAGCTTACTTTCTTCTTGACACAAACACATCTCTCCCCATCTCCCTCACCACATTACTTGTTTCAGTCTAAGGTGGCTAGAGTTGCATCTGATGCTCCCTGTAGACTGGCCCCCTCTATGCTCCCCACCCCCCCCCCCCTTGACAAAAACAATTGTTTCTTAATTTTGTGCCTATGGGAGCCAAGAGCTTAAATTCAGCCCTGCATACAATGGAAACAGTGCATGAAAATTATCTCATACATATTCATTGTGGTTATCATCAAAGCCTGACTGACTAGGTATGTTTTGAGGACTGGGCTGAGAACCATTGCTCTAGAACAGCGGTTCTCAACTTGTGGGTCGTGACCCCCATGGGGGTCACCACAGGATTTAGCGGGGGTCGCCTCACTCTGCCAAGTTAAAAAATAAATAAAAAAATACAAAAAAGCACACAAGTTGCTGCCTCTGCCGAGTCCACTTCTCGGCAGCGGCAAACTCACCGCCTCCCTTCCAATGCAGCCATGGCTCCCTGCCTCTTAGGGAACCATGTCTGAGCCTGTAAAACCGTTGCGGAGCCTTCCTGTCTCTCGACGGGTTCCGTGCAGCATTGTCCCGCCTGCAAAGGAAGTTGTTTCAAGCTCAAAACCGTTTATTTCCGGCACACGTTTGATATCTAGTATTACTGTTATGAGGTGCAATCAAAAAGTATCAAGACTTGTACAATAACACAAGAAGTATAACACTGACAGTTATTGCACTCAAGTCTCCCTCAAAGTAGTCCCCTTCTGATAAAACACAATTTCTGTAGCATTCCTGCCCTTCCTGGAAACAATTTTTAAATGCCTCTTTTGTTATGCTATGAAGCTGCTGTGTCGAATTTTGTTTAATGATCTTCAAGTAGTCCTTTCTTTAAGTGGTAATTTCAGTTTTGGAAATAAGAAAAAGTCACAGTGTGAGGTTAGGTGAGTACGGAGACTGACTGACTTGCTTGATTTGGTGTTTGGCCAAGAACTGCTGGACAAGATTTTATGCATGAGCTGGGGCTTTATTGTGATAAAGCAACCATTCGCTATTCCTGTACAGCTCTGGCCTCTTAGAACGAACTGCATCTTTCAAATGAGTCAGAACTTGGGTGTAGTACTCCCTATTGATGGTTTGTCCTTTTGGAGAATACTCATGATGAACAATATCCTGCTAATCAAAGACTGACCTTGACATTGCTCCTCACCTGATGGGCTTTCTTGGGTCTGTGAGAATTTAGAGTCTTCCATTGTGAGGATTGAGCCTTAATTTCCGGGTCATAACCATAAACACAGCAATAATCTTTTTGATGAAATATGAGTCATTTCCACACATTCCAACTATTCCCTGGCTGCAGACAGTCTATCTTCTTTTTGGTAAGGGGTCAGGAGTTTCGGCAAGAATTTTGTGGACACATACCTCATCTACAAATCAACAGTAGGAACGGACTGTACCAAGTCAAAACGGATGTCCATGTTCTCAGCAAACTCCCTGATTGTCAATTGATTCATCACCAGTAATCTTTTTGATGAAATCTGAGTAATTTTCAATGCATTCCAACAACTCCCTGGCTGCAGAGAGTCGATCTTTTTGGTCAGGGAGACAGGAGTTTTAGCAGACACATGTCTCATTCCCAAATCAACAACAAGAATGGACTGAACCAACCCAAAACCGATGTCCTCAGCAAGCTCCCTGATTGTCAAGTGATGTTTTAAGCATTTTGCAGCAGAACATACTACTTCAACTTTGTCTTCATTTCTGTTTGAGGTGGCCTTCCAGAACATTGGTCACTGTCAACACTTTGGCGGCCCTCTTGGAAACATCTGTACCAGTCATAAACTCAAGCATGAATCGTGCAATCACCATCACTTGCTATAACTTATCATAAGTCTCTTTGCATGAGTTTCCAAGTTTCTGGCAGAATTTAATGCAAATTTGCTGTTCAATTTTTTCACTCATCATAAATCTGATGAACTGCTTTTACATGATACCAAACATCACATGATTAAAAAAAGTACAGGTATTTTGCAGCCACGCTACACTCTGCACATGCAGAGCACATTACTAGACCACTGCATGCTTAAAAGCATCGTGGTGCGACATATTGCTATATAGCTACACGTCTTGATACTTTTTGATAACACCTTGTATTAGCACAATGGCCCCGTAAAGCTTCTAGACTGTCTCGGATCTTCTACCTATACTACTAATGCTCTACATACTGTATATATAGGATTTTATCTATCCTTCTGTCTTCCCTCCCTCCCAATTCACTAACTGTATCTACCACACTATCTTTTTTTTATTTGATACCTTTATATATATTTTATCTTTAAACTATTGAAACTGCTTTGATGCTTTTAATAAGGCGGTATATCAAATGACATAATAAACTGTTGTCCACATTAGATTTCATCTGCCATTTAGATGCCCGGTCTCCTTGTCTAACTACTTTGAATAATTTTGCATAATTTTGAAAATGTGATCACCAAACTCCTATATCCAGATCATTTATGAATGTACTAAACAATATAGGTCACAGTACAGACCCTTGGGACATTCCACTGGTGACCATTTGCCATATGGCTGTGACCATTTAGTGCTACTCTCGTTTCCTGTTTTTTTACCCCCGCTTGCAGTCCACTAAAGGACATGGCCTTCTATCCCATGAACCTTTAATTTCCTAAGGAGTCCCTCATGATGGACTTTGTAAAATGCTTTCTGAAAATCCAAATACATTGCACCACCATTCTAACTATTTTCCTCTTTTATTAGTTTTTGTTTATATTTTTAAGAAATTGCTAAAGCAAGACTTACCATTGCTGACTTATTTCCATTAAGCTGTGTCTATCTATATGGTAAGTAATTTTGATTTTTAGTATAGCTTCAACCACATTACTACCTTTTAACTTTCGAAAGGGAGACTATGATAAAATGAGGAAAATAGTTAAGAAAAAACTAAAAGGAGCAGTTGCAAAGGTTAAAGACTTACATCAAGCTTGGGTGTTGTTGAAAAATACTATCTTGGAAGCCCAGACCAGCTGTATTCCATGCTTTAAGAAAAGTGGAAGGAAGTCCAAAAAACTGCCAGCATGGTTTAAAGGTGAGGTCAGAGAGGCTGTTGCCAAAAAAGCATCTTTCAGGAAATGGAAAAAATAGCCAAACGACGAAACCTGGAAACAGCATAAGCACTGGCAAATCAAATGCAAGGCATTGATAAAGCAGGCAAAGGGAGAATTTGAGAAGAAGCTTGCTGCGGAAGCAAAAACACGAAATAAAGGTTTTTTCAAGTACATTCGTAGCAAAAAACCTGTGAGAGAGTCAGTTGGTCCATTAGAAGATAAAGGAGTTAAAGGGGCACTAAGAGGCGACAAGACGATAGTGGAGAGACTGAATGAATTCTTTGCTTCAGTCTTTACTGAGGAAGATGTAGGGATGTTACCCATGACTGAAGTGGTATTTAAAGGTGCAGAAGAATTGAAGGAAATATCGATACATCGGGAAGATGTATTGCAACTATTAGATAAACTGAAGAGTAGCAAATCACCTGGGTCGGATGGTATACATTCAAGTGTGTTGAAGGAACTGAAATATGAAATTGCAGACCTGCTATTAGTAATCTGTGAACTATCATTAAAATCATCTCTAATACCTGAAGATTGGAGGATCGCCAATGTAACACCAATTTTTAAAAAGGGTTCCAGGGGTGATCCGGGAAACTACAGACCTGTGAGCCTCACGTCAGTACTGGGAAAAATGGTAGAAACCATCATAAAGAATAAAATTACTCAGCATGTATAGTCATGGCCTAATGGGAGACAGCCAACATGGCTTTAGACAAGGAAGATCTTGTCTTACTAATCTGTTATATTTTTTTGAAAGTGTGAATAAACAGGTGGGCAAAGGTGAGTTGGTTGATATAGTGTATCTGGACTTTCAGAAAGCCTTTGACAAGGTCTCTCATCAGAGACCTTTGGCAAAACTAAAGAGTCATGGGATAGGAGGCAGTGTACTATTGTGGATCAGGAGCTGGTTAAAAGATAGAAAGCAGAAGGTTGGGCTAAATGGCCGATTTTCCCAATGGAGAAAGGTGAATAGTGGTGTACCCCAAGGATCTGTGCTGGGTCTGCTGCTTTTTGACATATTCATAAATGACCTGGAAAGTGGAATAACGAGTGAAGTTATCAAATTTGCAGATGACACAAAACTATTTAAAGTTGTTAAAACCCAAGAGGATTGTGGAAAATTGCAAGAGGATCTTGATAAATTGGAAGACTGGGCATCAAAATGGCAGATGAAATTTAATGTGGACAAGTGCAAAGTTAGGCACCTACGGAAGAACAACCCAAACTATGGTTACACGATGCAAGGTTCCACATTAGGAACCACCACCCAGGAAAAAGATTTAGGCGTCATTGTGGATAACATGTTAAAACCCTCGGCCCAGTGTACAGCGGCAGCCAAGAGAGCAAATAGAATGCTAGGTATCATAAGGAAAGGAATGGAAAATAAATCAAAAGATATTATAATGCCTCTATATCGTTCCATGGTGAGACTGCACCTTGAATATTGTGTGCAATTCTGGTTGCCGTATCTTAAAAAGGATATAGCGATATTAGAAAAGGTTCAGAGAAGAGCCACGAAAATGGTAAAGGGGATGGAAGGATACTCCTATGAAGAAAGGCTAAAAAGGTTAGGGCTCTTTAACCTGGAAAAGAGACGGCTGAGGGGAGATATGATAGAAGTCTATAAATTAATGAACGAAGTGGAACAGGTAAACGTAGATTGATTGTTTACGTTATCAGAATATAGAAAGACTAGGGGACATGCAATGAAGCTACAGGGTAAACTATTTAAGACTAATAAAAGAAAATATTTTTTCACTCAATGTGTAATCAAACTCTGGAATTTGTTACCGGAGGATGTAGTAAAGGCTGTTAGTGTAGCTGGGTTTAAAAAAGGTTTGGACAAATTCCTAGAGGAAAGGTCCATAAACCATTATTAAGAAGGGACCCAGGATATCAATGCTTGACCCAGTGCAGGCATTGAGGAACCTGTGTCTTTTGGGGAAACTGCTAGGTACATATGACCTAGATTGGCCACTGCTGGAAACAGGATACTGGGCTTGATGGACCTTGGTCTGACCCAATGTGGCATATCTTATGTTCATTTTTCCCAGCACTGATGACAGGTTCTCCAATCTACAGTTTCCTGGATCATGACTGGAGCCTTTATTTAAAATTAGCATTGCATTAGCCACTTTTTAGCCTCGGTAGCACAGTTGTTTTGAATGTTTAAATATTAGTAGTACAATGTTAACAGTTTCATGTCTGAGCTTTTTCAGGACTCTGGGGTGAATACTTAATTTGTTCTGAATCATCAACAAAGGTTTCTGACATAGGTATGACTCCTTCTCGATTAAATACTGAGGCAAAGAAATTTTTAAATTTTTCTGCTATTATCGTATCCTCCCTGAATATTCCTTTTACTCATTGGCCATCCAGTAGTCCAACTGACTTTCTCTCGGGGGGGGGGGGGGGCATATTAAGTGGAAGATAGGCTAAATAAAGCAGTTACTGTGCAAATTAGTATGTGATAAGTACTACAGCCATGCAGTAACTGTTACCACATTCTAGTTCACACATTCTTTTTATTTCTTTTTGTGCTTTAGCATGCTGGGCAGCTTTCTCTTTTAACCTGTTTTGCATCTTTATATTTTTCACTACAATGCATTTCTGACATAGCCAAAACTAATCAGTGCCTATAGTGTTGGTCACAATGTAAAGCTCTAATTTCAAAGCTGTAAAGAGAAACTAAAAGATTAAACAAGAGAAAGGAGAGTAAGGCCAATGACTTTGGGCATTGTATACAAAGGGCCATCTGTGCATAAGGGGTTTTATCTTTTTCTGTCAATGAGAAAATTCTCAGTGCATATGGCCCAGCCATACAATTGGGAAGAATTTGGCAGAGTCTGAAATAAGTGATACTGAGGTTTATTTGGATATTCAACCTTGATTTCAGTAATGCACATATAGGAGTCTATTCTATAACACGAATAACGGGGATGGACGTCCTGTTGGGACATCCATCCTCGCTATTCGTCCCCCTTTCCCATCCCTGATGAAGCCTCCCTGTATGAACAAGGAGTTTGTATGGGGAGGCTAGATAGGGGCAGGAAAGGGGTGGTGTGCAGGTGGAGTTAGGGTGGGCAGTGGTGAGGATCACAACCCCAGACATACAGTGCCAATGCTGATGTTGGCCCTGTATGTCCAGGGCCGGCAGACTAGAAGAGGGACTTATTCCACCCCAGAGCTGAAATAAGTCCCCCTAGACATCGGGGGGATGGCAGGCCCAGGGAACAGCAAAGGTAGGAGGGGTGCAGGAGATTCCCCGCAGCCCGACCCTGGTCTTGGGAGGCCAAATTGGGGTTCAGGCTGCAGGGAAAGAACAAAGTTGGCAGTGGCTGGGCATCACGGCTCCTGAATGGAGCCATGGTGCCATGGCAACTGGACACCATGGCATCTCGGCTCCATTCAGGAGCTTGACTGAGTTAGGCAGGCAGTAGCCTGTATGTGCAGGCTGACTGGAATCGGGTCCCAGCCTTCATGTACAGGCTTAGATGCGATTCTAATCCTGTGGGGGCTAGATGTGCCCTGCAGGATCAGAATCACGTCTACCACTATGTGTCTGGTTCCGACCGGATGCACAGTGGCCCTAGACGTAGTCATTGGAATAGGCCTCATAATTCAGATGAATGTATATATAGTCATCTGACTGGCCTAATAAGCCTAAAATATCATAAAATGTATCTGTGGTTCAAATACAGTAAATACAAGAAACTGCACCAAATGACTTCAGAAGAATGCAGTCACACGATAGGCAAACAGAGGCCTAGATTGCAGAATTGAGATATTGAAGTTGTGATGTACAGTACATAGTTCTGACAGGATGCTGGAAAAGACTCTTCTAAGCCTGAAGGCTGCTCTAAAATAGTACTGGAGTGCACACACATTTACTAATAAATGGAGCAAATCCACACATGGGAAAAATCAGTGGGTAAAGCTCGTCAGCTTTCACGTGTATGGCCTACATGTATAAATGTGGCTAATTAACTATCAATACCACTGTCTTTATCTTATTTCATGTTTAAGGGTGAAATAAAGAACAGGAGATAGCCCCTGTAATCCCCCCTGTATAGGGCTGGCTGAAACGAGCTGTTTTTAAAATATATATATGCTAGAAAGTGGCTGTAAATCCCGATGTGGACAATTGCAGTCATACATGTGTAGTCCCTGTATGAAATGTGAAATACATATATAGATTTTTACCAATCCAGACCACTCAATAACCATGCCCCCAACACACCTTCTTGCAATTTCAGTGTAGTAAGAACATCTTTGTGTAAATTTGGCACTTTAAATTTGCCATTTACATTTGGATGTCATTTCCATGGGCAAATGCCTGATTTTATACATGGAAATTGTGAAACTAGTCTCAGAAAAATGTCAAAAATTGTTCCGCTATTATGGTTAGTTGATGAGTCTTGTAGTACTTGTAGACAAGTTGTGCGAGTGTGCTATTTAAAACCTAAGCATGAACATAATATAAAATACAAATTATGAAAATGAAAAACACAATACAGTAAGGGAAGATTAATGTCTTTGACACATTTACCTTAGAATATAAAAGGGAGCTGGTACTGTATCATAAATTGCAAGAGTTGTTTAGCTGGAAATCAATAGAAATGAAGAACACTTACCTTTTTTTGACTAGCTAAAAAGAATTATTAATGGGACTTTGATTATAATAATATAAAAGATTGCATAGCATGGAAAATTTGAAACGGAACATGAAAAGTAAAGAACAAAATATATGGAAATGGAAATGAATGCTGAGGGGACAGAAAACAGAGAATGAACAGATAGGTTTCAAATGTTGAAAGAACAAGAGATGACAGACAGCTCAATGCAGATAGGTGTGGAATGATTGCGACTTTTGAGGTTTCATTTGTGCATGATAAAATGAAAAGAATAATTAAGAGTCAAAAGGTAAGTCTGTATTCATGATTGATGAATGATTAGAAATAAAGAGACAAATCCATATGTGCGGAGTGGTAGCAAATCTGCTTATATGCCATAAACGTTTGTGTCATTCAGAATTATGAGGGATCTTTTTTAAGGAAGAAAATTAAGTCCTTAGTAAAGACTCCATTTTGTGCCTACTTATGCTGCAGATCTTGTATGTGTTAACTGAATGTGTTATTTAAAACAGCTCTCTGGTCTAGAACTATTGAGGAATTGTGGGGTCAATCTTCAAATATTAATATGCCATTGAAAGAAAAAAAGGTTTATGCTGTCAACTTTAAGAGTTATGTTCCTAACTTGGCCTCTCTGAAACTTTTCTAGAGCTAAGTGCCTTAAATGTTTTCTTAAAATTTCATTTTCATTAAATTCTTAAATTTTGGAGCATAAAGAGTGGGTGGCAACATGTGCAGATTAATGGAGAGGGGGGGGGGGCATAGAAGTTAGGACCTTAACACTGATTTTCGGCACTAGACACTTAAATTAGGTTCATACATCAAGGCAAATGAATGACAGGCCTATATTTAGGAGCATAAATTATAAGCTCCTAAAATGGGATGAATTTTCAACTGAAAATGTAGGCTTCTAAGTGTAACTGAAAATAGGGCACTAATTTAGGGACTTTATTAGGAGCCTAAATTAGGAGCTCAGGGGGTTTTTTTTTGTTTGTTTTTTAATATCAGACCCAAAGATTTTAAGTGAATAACTCTTAGAAATGTACAAAATATTCAGAGGGACACACGTTATACATATATGCAGTAGTCACTAAATGCTGGCAGGTAAATAGCTAAAAACAGGGGCATTTCAGGATGTTTCTTGGGTATGGCCAAAACATTTCATTTCCTTTCATATTATATTTCTTAATTGCTTTAATAAGTAATCTCAAAGCAATGTGAAATAAAATCCATATACATCCATATAGATCTGAATCACATATTAAACTGTTTCAAAGACCTGGTTCAGTGGTTAACAAACCACATGCTTTAAATCAACATAAATAAGGCCGAAGTACTATACATCTCCAGGAACAAAGCATTCACTCCACCAAAAACAATTACAATCGACATCGCAAACCTAGAGATCAAAAAAGAGGTATGATATTTAGGCATAACATTCTCCAAGCATCATACAATGGCTCAACCAGCAGTATGCAGATCTAAAATGAACAATTCAAGGAATTTCCTATCCAAACTGGAGTCCACCATGGAGATGTTGCCTCGCCCCTGCTTTTCAATATCGTGATCAATGTCATAATCGACTTATAAACAAACCGAGCATCCTAGGGATGGGCCCTAAAGTTGCTGCTTGGGTTAGAAATTGGTTGAGTGGGAGGCAGCAAAGAGTACAGGTAAATGGAGCTAAACTCTGAGGAGAAGGAAGTTACCAGTGTTGTGCACCAGGGATCTGTCCTTGGTCCGATTCTTTTCAACATCTTTGTTAGTGATATAGCAGAAGGGCTGTCAGGTAAGGTTTGCCTATTTGTGGATGATATCAAAATCTGCAATAGAGTAGACACCCAGGAAGGTGTAGATAACATGAGGAGGGATCTTGCTAAGCTTGAAAAATGGTCTAGAATATGGCAGCTGGGATTAAATGTTAAAAAATGCAAGGCCATGCATTTGGGCTGCAGCAATTCAAGGGAGCAATATAGTATAGGGGGTGAAGTACTTTTGTCCACTAAAGAAGAATGGTACCTAGGCGTGGTTGTGTCTGATGATCTTAAAGTAGTTAAAGAGGTAGAAAAGGCTACAGAAAAAGCTAGAGGAATCTTGGGTGCATACTGAGAGGAATGGCTAGCAGAAAAAAGGAGACAATAGTGCTCCTATATAAGCCTTTGGTGTGACCTCATTTTGAGTATTGTGTGCAATTCTGGAGACCGCACCTTCAAAAGGATGTGAACAGGATGGAGTCAGTACAGAGGGTAGCTACTAAAATGCTTAGTGGTCTTCATTATAAAGCATACGAGGACAGACTTAAGGATCTTAATATGTACACCTTAGAGGAAAGGCGGGATGGGGTGATATGACTGAGACATTTAAATACCTCCATGGCATAAATGCACAGGGAGAGAGCCTCTTTTGATTGAAAGTAAGTTCTGCTCTGAGGGGACATGGGATGAGGGTGAAAGGGGATAGATTCAGGAGTTATGTGCAGAAATATGTCTTTACAGAAAGAGTGGTGGATCCATGGAATAGTCTCCCAGTGGAGTTAGTGGAGATGAGGACAGTATCTGAATTAAAAAAAAGCATGGGACAAACACACAGGATCTCTAAAGGGAAAAAGGGGACTGTTATAGTTGTTGATATGGAAGGACAGGCTAGATAGGCCATATGATCTTTTTCTGTCGTAATTTTTCTATGTTTCTATTATGAGGAAAAGAATCGAGGACGGATGTGGGGTCCAGTAAGACGTGAACAACTTCCTGACCAACTTGATGTTCACAGACAACAATGTCATATTTGCTGACACAGATGCAGAGGCCATCAACATCCTTTACCACATCGCCCACACTGCCCAGTCTTACGGCCTAAGAATCAATGCAGGCAAGACCAAAGTTTTGACCAAAGATGGATCACAGGCCATGTTCACCTCGATGGAATCTGAATCGAGCAGGTCCCAGAATTCAAATACTTCACATCACTGGTGTAGGAGAAGAAGGTGGCTTACACCACCGATGTCCACAGCAAGATTGGCCAGGCAACAGTAGTGTTCTTCCAAAAGTACCATTTGAGCAAGGCGAACGCAAATATCTCCACCAAGACCAAAATTTGCGTTTTCCAAACACTGATTGTGCCAATTCTCCTGTGTGGATTGTAAACATGGACTCTGCTCAAACCTGAGCATGAACAAGCTGGAGATCCTTCAAATGCGATGCCACAGACAGATTTTGGGTGTCTCTCTTTGTGATCGCAATTGAAGTGAGACAATTCAGACAAGGTGCTACCATCAACCTTCAGGCGAAGAACAAATCCAAAAATGCAGATTTGTTGGTTTGGCCACATTTACTTACATTCTCTTATATACCGCGCTATTCTGCATCAGTGCGGTTTACATTGAACAAACTGAAATTACATTGAACAGGGCATTATAACATGCAGTTAACTATTTTACAGGGAACATGGGCTATGGAGGGTTAAGTGGCTTGCCCAAGACCACAAGGAGCATCTGTGGGACTAGAAACCCCAGTCCTTCCAGCCCAAGGGTGCTGTCCTCTAGTGGGATTTGAACCCCCGACCTTCCGGCCTGAAGTACCTTGCCCCAACCACTAGGCCACTACTCCACTCCATTTGCAGACTGAACACCAATTGACTGCCATACAAACTCCTCTGGCAAGAACAGCTTGTCCACTGGAGGATTCAACGAGCAGCACCAAAGAAAACATGGGTCAAACACATTGATGAGACCAGAAATGTCACCACCGATTGCCAGGGTTGGAAGTGTATTATAAACAACACACAGAATCCAGCATTGCCTACAGCAGCATATTGGTTGAGAGGATGACCTGCTCCCCAAACACCAGCTAAGGATTAAAGAAGAAGAAGAAGGCATAACATTAGACCAGCATGTAAGCTTCAACTTGTACATCAGCAATATCACAAAAGCAATATATCAGGGGGGAGGAGTGGCTCAGTGGTTGGGACAGGTTCCCTCAGGCCAGAAGACCAGGGGTTCAATTCCCACATGGTGATAAGCAACCTCAGGTCAGAGGGACTGGAGTCTCTAGTCCCATGGCCACTCCTTGTGGCCTTGGGCAAGCCACTTAACCCTCCATTGCCTCAGGTACACTTAGATTGTGAGCCCTTCAGGGACAAGGGAATAAAAAGTACCTGTTGGTATACATGTAAACTACACTGATTCTAGAGAGCACAGTATAAAAAAGAAAGAAAGAAAATAAAAAATAAATCATAAAATAAGAGTTCTAAAAAATCTCTGACCTCTCATCAATGAAGAAGATTTCAGAACTGTATTCCAAGCAATTACAGTTCCTCACCTAGATTTTTGTAACAACGCACTTCAAGGTCTCCCCAAACAGTCACTGCATCAACTTCAACTTGCACAACACACAGCAGTCAGAATCATATTGGGAGCAAAAAGATCCGACTATATCACACTCATACTTAAATAGCAACATTGGCTGCCACTGCCTTGCCAGATAAGATACAAAGCAATAATAATTTTCAAAAGTATTCAGAATATCTCAGCACCCTGCATGGAGTCTACAATACAAAGAGCTGCAAGGGACAGAGAAACGCAGAAATGCCAGAAAAATAAGTAACCGAGGTATCCGGATGCCCGACCCGGGCCACAGCCCCCCCCCCTCCACCCGCAGAACCACACCACCCCTGACAGAGCACACAGACTTCAGGTATTGGTGCAAACTATGCTTGGTCGCAGCTTTTATTATTATTAACGGTAAAACACCGGCCCAACATGGGCCCACTCAATAATCAGAACAATACAGAATACCTCACACACCCCCCCACCCGTCCTCCGGATGGTGTCCCCCCCCACCAGCCATATTAGCAAAGCGGGGGCACCATCCAACCCACCCACCCCCCCCCCGCATACCCCTTGGCGCCCGCCTCGCCGTATTAGCAAAGGCTGGCTGAAGGGGTTGCCTATATCCGGGTTGAGACCCCAGCCGGGACATCTCCCCCCAACCTGAAGAGCCGAGCCGCTCACCTGGGAAGCGGCATAAAGCTGAAATGAGCCACCGGGTCGACGAGCACCAGCTCGCCACCCCGCTCACCTTCCCTCCACACGCCCCCCCACCCCCAGCTGCAACAGACACACGCCCCCCCCCAACCCTGCTAAAGGAAGGGAGGGAGGGCGGGAACCTTCTCGCAGGCACGAGCAAGGAGGAAGAGGGAGATCGCCAGCCGGCGATCCCTCCTTGCTCGCACAGGCCACGCCCCCACGACCGCCTATGCGGACCAATCCGCAGACGCCACGGGGAGGACGTGAGGGGCCCGCAGGCACGCAAGCCTGCCCGTGCCCCCCCTCCCCCCCCCGGCCCACCGCCGCGAAGAGGGCTGCCATGTGGTCGGGCCCCGGGAACCCGGTTACCCGGCCAGCCGCGGGACCGGGGCCCGTCGGCTCAGCCATCATAACCGAGGTATCCGGATGCCCGACCCGGGCCACAGCCCCCCCCCCCCTCCACCCGCAGAACCACACCACCCCCGACAGAGCACACAGACTTCAGGTATTGGTGCAAACTATGCTTGGTCGCAGCTTTTATTATTATTAACGGTAAAACACCGGCCCAACATGGGCCCACTCAATAATCAGAACAATACAGAATACCTCACACCCCCCCCACCCGTCCTCCGGATGGTGTCCCCCCCACCAGCCATATTAGCAAAGCGGGGGCACCATCCAACCCCCCCCCCCCGCATACCCCTTGGCGCCCGCCTCGCCGTATTAGCAAAGGCTGGCTGAAGGGGTTGCCTATATCCGGGTTGAGACCCCAGCCGGGACGTCTTCCCCCAACCTGAAGAGCCGAGCCGCTCACCTGGGAAGCGGCATAAAGCTGAAATGAGCCACCGGGTCGACGAGCACCAGCTCGCCACCCCGCCACCGGCGCTAGGTAGCGCGCTATCCTAGCGCCGCCCCCCCCCCCCGAAAGCTGCGACCAGCACCAATACTCCAAGGCCTCCTGCCAGTCGTTCAGAAGTAAATCCTGCCCCACCGGGGAAAGGTGGACCCCATCAAGACGGTACAGGCCCGCACAAGCGAGGTCCGCCCAAGGGTGACGAACCTGGAACCCACCCGTCAGCTCTACCCAGCGCCCAATCTGACGATTGATTTTGCACAGACCCCTCGACCAGCGCCGCTGGGTCCGGCAGGCCGGGCGGGGTATAATGTCCGACCAGATGATGGCCACTCCGGGGAGGACCACACGCAACTGGGCAATGTCACTCTGAACCGTCATGATGAGGTGCCAGCAGGGCCAGCAGGCGACGTCATTGCCCCCCAGGTGGAGCAGCAGCCCGACCGGCCGCCGCCGCCGACTCATCTCCGTGCGAACGCAGTCCAGGAGCTGTCCCCAATGCATGCCGCGGCGACCCAGCCAGGACAGATGCACTCCATGCGCGGCGAGGCCAAGGTGGGTACCCAACGGCTGAACCGCCGCTCGACGCTCAGCCCAGTAAACAAAGGAGTATCGGATGATCCACCAATCACCCACCGACACACCATCTGAAAGCAGAAAAGAGCGGACTACCACCAGCCCGCCACTCTGGAAAAGGAAGACAAAAGGTTAGTACCCCCCCCGACCCCCCCCTTTCTTCCCACAGCACGACTCAAACGAGCCACCGACCAAGGGCATCGGCACCAGGGCGCTCAGTTAGGGGCAGATGGGCGAACGTACCCCACGTAGGCCCCCGAACGCCATCGGCTGATGCGCTGAATCACCCGTGAGTCCAAACCTGCAGCCGCCGCACTAGTAGCCGCTCCTATCCGGAACGAGTGCGAAGCATAACTACGCTTGCGGTAACCCAAAGTACGCAGAACAAGGCGTAACACAGCCGTGAACTGGAACTGGGTCACCGGACGGCCATCCGCATGGACGAAGAACTGGCCACCAGCCTCCGGACGCTGGCTCACGTATGCGCGCAAAGCACGAACGGGACAAGACAAGAGGGGGGAAATGGCACATAGGAGGACCCAACCCCCTAGTCCGGACTGATCCGTCTTGGACCGCGAAAGGAAGATCCAGACACGCGCTGGATCGACCCGGACGTGCCCCGCGTCAAGCCCCCCAAAAGCCCCCCGCCTCGCCGACCGAGGAACCAGCTCGGACACCCGAAAGGCGCCGAAAAAGGCCGTCGTAAACAGCGCCTGAAACAACACTGCTTCGAAGCTCGAGGACGCCACCCGCGGCAACAGCGCACAGATCCGCACCAAAAGCTTGTGAGATACCGGCAACCGCCAATCCCGCGACTGTGGCGTCCCACGGGCCCAACCGGCGAGGAGCCGCCCGACTAAAAAGGAGACCCGGGGGTTCCCCCACCCCGCAGCCTTGCAAAAGAAAGAAAAACCCGCCAACGCACCAGTGACCGCCGACCGAGCCCACCCCTCCTTTCTCGCCCATAACACGAAACGGCCAACTAGACCGTCCGAAACCGCCCCCCCAGACCAGCCGTGCGTTCCCAGAAAATCACTCACCTGAGAGTAGCCCCGGCGATAAGACACCCAGGTACTGCGCGCCACCGACGCCGCAAGCAGAGCCATTAGGTCAGGGTCCCAATCGTCCAGAGATTCTCCGGAACCCGAGAGGGCCACTCGTCCGCCCCTGGAGCCAACCGCCGAAACTGAACCCACTGAAAACGGGATAAAGCGTCAGCAATGGCATTCTGAGAGCCCGGCACATGCCGGGCCCGGGCAGTGACATTTAGGCGCAAGCAGGCAAGCACAAAGACCCTCATCAAAGACGCCACCCTGGGGCACCGAGGAGCATGTCGATTAATGACCTCGACGACCGCAGCATTATCACACCAGAAGACCACCCGTCGATCCCGCAAACGGTCCGGCCATACCCAGAGGGCCACAACGATGGGGAAGAGCTCCAGGAAAGCAATATTCCGGACCAACCCGGAGCTCACCCAAGCCGCGGGCCAAGGCTCAGCACACCAGGAACCATGACAAAAGGCCCCAAAACCAGAACCGCCCGCCGCGTCAGTGAACAACTGAAGGTCAAGATTGGAGAGCTCCGGCAACTGAAGGACGGAGCACCTGTCAAAGCCAGCCAGAAAAGCGTCCCATACCCGCAGATCCTCCCGCATCCCCGCGGAGACCCGGATCCGATGGTGAGGCAGCCGCAGACCAGCCATAGCCAAGGATAAACGCCTCGTGAAGGGGCGCCCCATGGGAAGGACTCGGCAAGCGAAGTTGAGATGACCAACCAGCGACTGCAGGACGCGGAGGGAGGCCTTCGAGGCAGAGCCGACGGCGGCCACCAACTCCCGAAGGCGCCGAACCTTCGGCGGCGGCAAACGAACCACCATGGCAGCCGTGTCAATCTCAATGCCAAGGAAGGTGAGGCAAGTGCCCGGGCCGACCGTTTTATCCCCAGCGATGGGGACACCGAAGGCGGCAGCTACACGTTGAAAGGTGCTCAAGAGGGCGGAACAGGTGGGGGTCCGCTCAGGCCCGACAAAAAGAAAATCATCGAGGTAGTGGACAATACTCGAGGCTCCCGACTGCCGTTCAACCACCCAATGCAAGAAGGTACTGAAAGCCTCGAAATACGCACAAGAAATAGCACAGCCCATGGGCATGCACATGTCGAAGTAGTACCGCGCCTCGAAGCAAAACCCGAGCAAAGGGAAGGCCGAGTGATGCACCGGCAACAGACGGAAAGCCGATTCAATGTCCACCTTGGCCAGGAGGGCACCGTGCCCACACTGCCGTACCAGGGCGACGGCAGCATCGAAAGAGGAGTAGCGCACGGTGCAGAGCTCGCGGGGGATAAGGTCATTTACCGAAGTGCCCGGCGGGCAAGGAAGATTGTGTATCAATCGAAACTTGCCCGGCTCCTTTTTGGGAACCACCCCCAACGGCGAGACCGTGAATGGGGAAAAGGGGGGTTCCAGGAACGGACCCGCGATACGGCCAAGCGCACACTCTTCCGAGAGCTTTTGCCGCACAATCTCCCGGTGCTGCCGAACGGAGGCGGCATTGCGGGCTCCACCGTGCCCGGACGCCCCCAGAACGGGGATGCGGAAACCCCGGGAAAACCCCCCAAGAAGCAAACCGGCCGCCCTGCCCCGACGGGATCGCCCGTATAAGAGGAGCCACGGACGCATAGCCTCAACCCGTACCGGGGTCCGGGCCGAGACCGCCGCAGCCTCACTTACCCCCCGCAGGGGCCCCCGCGGGACCCTTGCGGGTGCACTTAGCAGCCGGGTGCGCACCCCCACACAAGGAGCAAGCGTGTTTGAACTTGCAGTCGGGAAAGGGGCAGGACGCCTTGTTGAAGCGCCAGCAAACGTCCCCCCGATGGCGCCCCCCCTTTGCTGCGGCAAAACGGGGGCGGGGACACGAAAGGAGCGCCCACCAGCCCCCAACGGGGATGGCCCAGCCTTGGCGACCGTCGAGCCAGACCCCCCAACCCGACCCCTTACAGACATCTGAGTCAGCCACAGATTGATGTCCTTCGTTCCCCACTGCAACTGACAGTTCTCTTCCATTTGATCACGAAACTCCTCGTCATAATTCAACCAGGCCCACCCCTCGTGGGCCTGGGACGCTGCCAATATATTGTCAGCATGGGCCAGCAAGGCCCCGTACTGCTCCGGGAAGTAGTGCCCCCACACACTCGCCAAACGCAGGAAAGCGCGGGTCCAGTTGACGGTGTTGCGAGAAACCTTACGCACCCTGCCCGCTTTCTCGTCTTCCTTGCGCTTCCGCCGGCTCTCCCCGGAGTGCTTCCGACCATCGAGCAAACGGAAGATGTCAATATATTTACGGCGCTTAATCCGCCGGCGCAACTTCCGCGGCACGGACTCCCACAGTTTGGAACAACATATAACGGGGGCGCCACCGGACGCCCCACCATCCGCCGCCCCCGGAACTGAGCCGCGCGAAGAAGCCGAGGAGGAGGAGGAGGAGGAGGAGGAGGAGGACGACGACGACGACGACACTCGCCCGCTTGCGCTTCCCTTTGGCTTTGCCCACCCCAGCGGAGCCCGAAGCGGAGTCCCCCCCCCCCCTCGGCCCCTCCAATATACTCACCAGGCGTCCCAGAAGAGGCAGCGAGAGTACCCCCGGAGGACCCACCGGGCACCGGAGGACCCAGCTCAGCCGTGGAGACCGCAGGACCCGCACCGGCCAGCCTGTCCTCAGAAGCCATGGAGATGGTCGGTGTCGAAGTCGTCGGGACCTGCGGAGGAAAGGGAGAAAAACAAGCAGCAGAGACCCCAGGGGTACCGGGAGCCACCGGCGAGCCGGCCCCCCACACACGAGCCGAAGGCCCCAACCCTCCAGCCTCCCAGGTCGCCGCTCCCGCAGCCGCACCACGTCCCTCGCCAAACCAGCCCCCCCCCCAACCCCCCCCACGGCCCTACACCCCCCCACGGGACCGCACCATAAGCCCAGGAGGCCGCAGGGGGGAAGAAGCCGTGCGGTGGAAGGGGAACCGAGGGATTGGGGGTAGGACCCCTCTCCCCAGAGGGAGAGGAGGCGAGTGGAGGGTAGCCCGCACCCACCTCCCAGGGCCGGTTGGGAATCGGGGCCCCCGATGACCCAGGCTCGCCAACACCCGGACTATCTGTACCTTCGGGCTCTGCTAGCACAGCCGGCGAGGGAACCCCACGGGATGCCCCCCCAGGAGGGACCAACTCAACCTGGGAGGCACACTCAACCCCGATGATGGGCGCAGGACACTCGCCCGCTCTGCCACGGCCCCGAGCCCCGCCCACCCGGCTGTGCCCTCGCCCCTGCCGGACCCCCGAGAGGACCCTGGCCGTCGAGGTCGTAGAACGCGGGGCCCGACCACGGCCCGTGGGCCGCGCCACACCGCGCCCCCTAGTAGTGCCACGCGCCCCTTGGGCCGCCCCCCGTGACCCCTTGGCCGCCCCCCGCGATGGGACCCTTCGGGCCATGAGCAAGGGGTACCCCAGGCAAAAGAAGCCCACCCCCACAGGGCACGTGCAGCTCGGGACCCTCTAACTGCTGCAGCCGCAGCAGCCTGGAGGTGTGTGGTCTCTTTCTTTTTTTTTTTTTTTTTTAAGCAGCAAACGGGGCCCCCCCAGAAGTGGCAGGGACAAAGGGTGACCCAGCAAGAGGGGACCCAGCACCCCGCTAGAAGAACCGGCCGCCGAGGAAGACCGGGAAGCCCCCCTCCTCTCCCCTACCCACGTGCTAAGCGGCAGGCACACGCAAGGTGCGCCGCGAGAATTTTAAACGGCCGGCGACCGAGCCTCGGAGCGAACCCGGCCAAGACCAGCGCTCGGGGGCAGAGGGGAGACCAAAAAACCCGCCCCAGAAGAACAAGGCCCCGAAGCCAAGGCCCAACTCACCAGCTCTCCTCCGCGGCGCACCTTCTCGCAGGCACGAGCAAGGAGGAAGAGGGAGATCCCTCCTTGCTCGCACAGGCCACGCCCCCACGACCGCCTATGCGGACCAATCCGCAGACGCCACGGGGAGGACGTGAGGGGCCCGCAGGCACGCAAGCCTGCCCGTGCCCCCCCCCCCGGCCCACCGCCGCGAAGAGGGCTGCCATGTGGTCGGGCCCCGGGAACCCGGTTACCCGGCCAGCCGCGGGACCGGGGCCCGTCGGCTCAGCCATCATTAGCTCTACTACCCAAGTTAACAAAATGCAATTGGGAAATGTGTGAGAGAGCATTCTCACTTTACACCCCAGACCTCTGGAACCTATTCTCCACAGAACTGAGAATAATATCAGAACTCTCAGAATTCCGCAAGAAACTAAAAACTCAGTTATTCAAAGAACTCTTTAAGGACTAACAATATTCCCCTCTACAATACAAGATACCTTCCACTTAGCTGTATATATATTAACATAATTATAACAACAATTTACATTTTTCTGTTATGCTAAGCCCTGTTCTATGTAAAGTTAAAGTTCCCCATTACATGTAAACGGCTTTGATTTCATCATTAAGTGGTATAGAACAACAGTTAAATAAATAACTAAATATCAACAGCTGCTCCCTGGCATGTATAGGTATTCAAAAAGTGCTTGTTTTGGCCAGTCGTTTGTAGGAGGGATTAAGGGGATTATCCTCTTTTATCCCTCACTATTTTCCCCTCCAAACTGAAATGAAATAAAGATAGTGGCCTCTGTAGTTAATTGGTGGCAGCGTTTGTGCGTATAGATTTACAAAATACCAACCTTCATATACAAGTGCTGACGCCTACTGTAATCTGTAAATTACCAAGTTGTGGTGTTGCCTCCATTGATTTTATTTTTTCCAATGTGTAAATTTGTAAAATGCTTCCTCTGGATTTTTATATTTGCAAATATTTGCGCACTGCTGCATGTCCTTATGCATTTCAAGGCTCCACGTGCTGCAGATCCTTTTCTAAAATGCCTCCAGAACTTTGTATGTCCCAACCACAGCCTCTCAGTATGCGGAGATCAGAATGATCTAAAATTTGCCTTTATGTATTGAGAAACCTTTAAGGCCTATGGGCCAAATGTGCTTAATTTAACAAAAGCCTTATTTTAAAACCAACATGAAAAGAAAGCAAACCAACCTTAGATATCAGTTCCCTCCGCAAAGGACCCAACAGCTGTATTGCTCTGACTAAAAAATGTGGTTATGTGTCATAGCAAGCCAAGTGCTAGTTACTAATCTGCAGTAGAATTTCACATTTTACCGCAGCTTAATTTTCCATGAAAGTCGTTCACATGTGGTAATTCAATTCCTCAGGTTGTTCACTCCTGTGGTGAAAGAATGAGAAAGCTTGTGATCAATCGTGCAAACTGCATTATTCTGTTCCTTTTGGAATATCGTGCCAGCACTCACGTACAAGAAAGATGGGCTGGGGAGTCCTCTCCCACAGCCTCATGCAGAGTCAGTTCCCCCTTTAAGAGATCCCCCTAGTCCCCCCCAAACAATATGGCAAGTATCCACCCTCCCCCAGAACACACATACACACACTCCTTGAAGGCTACCTGGGCCTCAATTTAACAATCATTGGTGCTCTGGGAGCCAGACAGGAACAGTCCTCACTCACTCCCGTTCGTCCAGGTTCAAAATGGTACCCGTGAACCCTAGCAGCAGTCTCATGAGACTGAACCATGAGATTAGCCAGAACATTCTCCACCTCGTGGCTGAAGCTGTTTGCAGAGAGCTGATTGCAGCAGAAAGGGTAGTGCAATGTTTTCACTCCAGCATGGCACAAACTACACCTTCAGGGATATGAAATCACAGGCACTAGGGTGAAATTTCTGAACACCATGGTGACCTGGTAACCGAGATTTGTCAAGCCCTGTTTTACGGTTTATGAAGTCTGAGCTCTTCCCCCCCCCCCCCCTTACTTTTCAAGCTACTTTTGAAAACCATAGTGGCCTCCTTTTCAACTTACTTTGATTTACCTTCCTAACAAAAAGATTCATTGTCCTTAAAGTCTCCTTTCACTTTTGCCCACAATTGTTCTACTTCCCCTAGATATTTCCATCCAGTTAATGACTCTTTGAGGTATTCCTCCATCTTTGCAAAGTTAGTTTGTCTGATGTCTAAGGCACTTGCTTTTGAATCAAATATCTGCACCCATGTCCTAATATTGAAGTTCATAATCCAGGGCTCACTGCATGTCAGATGATCACACACTTTAACATCAGAAACACTTATTTTCTATACTATTGACATTAGTACATGCAGCTTTCCTGATTATTGCACTTTTTTCCCTTTTCAGTACTGTTTTATGTATAGTTTTTATTCAATGCTCAGTGCACAAAGGTGTACATTTAAAGTGTGTAAATGCATTATTACCAGAATGGCCTTTAGTAACTTACTCCTCCCCAAGTCTGTTAAACTGAATGAAAAGCTAACATCCCTGCCTGCTGTAATTATAGTTCTTGGGTTTGTATATATGCCTACGACTAACTCTAGTACTACATAATTGCTTGCCCTAATATTAAGCAGGATCAATCCACATTGACACTGAGTAACTGGCAACCAGTGAAGTCCCCCAAAACTGGAATCGCATGTGTATAAGGCAAAGTTGCAGCACCACCGCAGCTAGCTGATGATATATCTGTACTTGTTTTCAGGACCAGGCCTTTCAAAATTCATATATGAAATTGCCCTCTCATATGGCAAATTTCTAACAGTACGACTATTTTAAGGCAGCCAAAATGTGCATATTTTATTTAAAAAAAATAAAAAGTGGGCCTTTTCTTTTCTAAAGTACTAGCCATGCAGGATATTTATTAACTGTCTGTATTTAAGTACTAGTGAAGTTGTGTATGATGTTGATGACAACCTGGAAACTGTTCACGGAGTGACATTTTTGTGAACTGTATATGTAAGGCAATATTTGACAAAGGTTATTAAGATGAATTGTTTCCCTGTTTTACAGAAAAGCAAAATATATAGGATAAAAGTAGAACTGCACACAAGCATTTACAGTCTGTTGTGATCAATCATGCAAACTGCATTATTCTGCTCCTTTGGAATATCGTGCTGGCACTCACGTACAAGAAAGATGGGCTGGGGAGTCCTCTCCCACAGCCCCATGCAGAGTCAGTCCTGTTGAATTAACACCCCATAAGACACGGATGATCACCAGCAATTTACAAATAGGCCCACATAACAGATAGACCTTTACCTGGTGATGCCTTCAAACCCAACTTTAGCCACTCTGAGTTTTGTCACTATATGGTATTGAATTAGGCCTTAGAAACACCAAACACTAAAAAGAACAAGTGCAGATCTATTTCCAGCTGTAGCAGTCCCTTTTGGTAGCCCTTCAAGACTCAAAACTGCCCTCCATGATGTAACAGCAAGGAGAAAGTAGAATTGGTGCTGCCCAAGCAGGCTGGCGACATTTAGAACTTCTGTTAACTTGGGAGGTAAAGGACATTGTGGAAAAGGATAGCAACAGAGTGTGTTCCGAGGAGAATATGATATAGGGAGGATAGGCTGTTAGTGGTGCTTTATAAGAGGGATCTATTATAGGGATGTGGTAACTCTGCACATTGTTTTGATACTCGGAACACACTCTGCTATCCTTTTCCACAATGTCCTTTACCTCCCAAGTTAACAGAAGTTCTAAATGTCGCCAGCCTGCTTGGGCAGCACCAATTCTACTTTCTCCTTGCTGTTACATCATGGAGGGCAGTTTTGAGTCTTGAAGGGCTACCAAAAGGGACTGCTACAGCTGGAAATAGATCTGCAGTTGTAAGTATTTATCTAATGGAATATATTCTAAATCTTGGGGGAAAGGGGAATTATTTGGGTTAAAGCTGATTTATATGTGTATTTTAGAATTTAGTGTTTCTGCTTAGTCAGGTCTAGGTACCACCAGAGAGCTTTTCCTTTTAAAACAAATCGGAGTATAGCTTAGCATAGAAAGTAAAATAGAGTAAATAGTTACTAAAATAAATTTGTTTCTAGCGAGCCTTTTTATTTAAATCAAATTAGAGTAGATTAGTATACAAGTAGAATAGTCTCCGAGTAGAAAGAAATAAACTTGTTTCTAGTGACCTTTTATTTATGTATGTATGTATGTATGTGTGTGTGTCTTTTATACCGCCCTTTCGGGTAACCAGAGTGGTTTACATTTGGTACAACTGTTTTACATGATAACATTTTAAACAATTACAGGTAATAGGTGAGGATAAATATAATACAATCACTGATATATGTAAGATTAATATTTAACTCTTTTTACACTTATTTACAATATTCTTAAGCAATTATGAGTTTCAGGTGTGTATTCTTAAGCATTTGATGTTTACATTCTTAGCACTTTGTTACTTAGCATACAGTGAAGAGGGAAGGGGTAAAGGGGTTGAATTTGGGAGAGGTAAATTAATTCCTGGCTTTTACGTTGGGTCAGTGATGTCATATTCTTCATTGCCACCAAAGTACTCTATGAAAAAAAATGTTTTGAGTTGTGTCTGGAAGGTAGCCAGGTCGGTTATAGCTCTAATTCTATCTGGTAACATGTTCCATAATGATGGAGATAAAGGTTGTATTGCTGGTTTGCTGTTTGGTTTTGCGATAGTCAGATGGAATTACAAGTGTATTTGTCATTTGGCCTCTTCATTGGCGATCATTAGGGGTAGTCCTGATTAACTGTGATAAGGTTGTGAGGGCTATATGTCTGATAATTATGAATGTGGTCATTATTATTTTGTATTTGATTCTGCTATGGACTGGTAACCAGTGAAGTGTATGTAGTATAGGTGTTCTGTTTTGATTGAATTGTAGATAATGCAATGTTGAGCTATTTGAAGGTTGTATAGTGTTTGTTTGGGAAATTTGTGTAGTAGACTATTACAGTAGTCTATGCGAGGGAAAATCATGGCCTGTAGCACAGCTATAAATTTGTTAATCTGCAGTAGTGGTTTCAGGTATTGTAGCATTCTAATTTTGTTGTATATTGCCCTAGTGATGAGTTTAATATAGGATTTGAAGCTAAGGGTTTTGTCAATTGTAACACCCATATATTTAACTACTTCTTTAATTTGTAGCATTGCTTCATTTACATCAATGGTGGTGGGTGGTGTGAAGGTTTGATTTATTTTATAAAGAGTACTTCCATTTTTTATAGTTAATATTGAGGTCATGAGCTTTCAGCCATTGATCTATTTCATTGAAGCGTTCTATGATGGGTTTCAGTATGGGTCCAGCTGTGTTGAATGAGAGGTATAGCATAATGGCATATCCTACTTGGAATTTTTTTATTTGATATAGCGGTTGGATATATATGTTAAACAAGAGTGCAGATAGGGCTGATCCTTATGAGAGACTTTCCTTCGGGTATAGGTACAGGAGCATTGGTGATCAATTCTTACTTGTTGTGACTGGTCTGTTAAATATGATGTGAACAAATTTAGTGTAGTGCCAGATAAACCAATTTTGTTTTAGTCCTTGGAGTAGTAGGAAATGGTTTACTCAATCAAAGGCTGCTGCGATGTCGAGAAATATTAATATAAATGCTTAATTTATATTGTCTATTCCTTTTATGACATTATTAAGTAATACCAGTAACAGAGTTTCTATACCATGTGATATGGCCTAAAGCCATATTGATGATTGTCTAGAGGAGCTTTCTGTTCTATATGGTCTTGGAGTTGATTACTTTGTACATGTTTTTCAATTATTTTGGCCAGGAAAGGTAAGCTGGATATTGGTCTGTAGGATGAAGGGCATTTTTTTGTCGCGTGTTTTTTGCTTTAGTATAGGGCAAATTACTGCTTTTTTGAGGTCTTTAGAGATGTGAATTTGGGTGATGGATAGGTTTACCATTATTAAAATGATGGGAGCTAGTTCCTCATGTGAGGCTTTGATCCATGCTTCTGGGCAAGGATCGAGGCATGATGTTACTGTGTTTAAGTTTGCAATTATTTATTTTGAGTGGGTCAATGGCAGCCAGATGGAACTCTGACCATTTTCCAGTGGGCGTGGTCATATTGAGTGGTTCATTGGAGGCCTGATGGAACTCTAACCATTTTCCCATGGGAGTGGTCATACTGAGAGAGGGCTTTAGAGTGGAATCATTCAGGGAGTTTATTTTCATAATATAATGGCCAGCTAAAGCCTGTGGAGAGATGGTTTGTGACTCATTTATGACTTTTGGTTGTTTAGTTAGGGATTTAACATTTGCAAATAGCTCCCTTGATTTATTTAGGGATTTCTTCAGTAGATTAGTATGATATTCTTTCTATAAGCTGTTTATATGCTGATGGTAATTTGATAGGACTACTAAGTACTTTTTTTCTATTTTCTGTCATTTTTGCAGATTGCCAGATGCGTTCTCATTTTCTCAATTGTCTCTTTAGTATTTAGATGTCTTGTGTGTACCATTGTTATGAATTTATCTTTCATGTATTGTGTTGATTGGTGTCTGAAAGCTATTTTAGAGATACTGGTATTCCAATTTTGTAGTAGTTCCTCCATATATTTTGTGTTTGTGTCAACACATTTTAGATGGTCTTTTGTGAATGCAACTTTTTCAAAATATCTAAATTTTGAGTATTGCTTTTGTCAAGTATTTGTAGTGGTGATTTTTTTGCTTCAATTTTGAATTCAATAAGATGATTGTTTGACCATGGTCCAGGATTTATTCGTGGGAAGCTATCATACTGCTTATCTATTTCTGGTGAGAGAAAGATAAGGTCGAGTTTATTCCCTTTGTTGTGGGTGGGGTCCTTTATTATTTGTGTAATGTGAAGATGTTCTATAGCATTTAGAAAAGATGCTGTTTGAACAACTTGCAGAGATGTTAGGTTAAAGTCCCCCAATAGGATTACCTTTTTCTTGCAAGCCATGGTACAAACGGTTTCTAGTATATTAGTTAGGCCGTTGGGATTAGTATTTGGTGGTCTATAGAGAAAGCAAAATGCTAAGGGGCTCATTCCATCAGAGAAGTACAGCCCCTCTGTTTGTCCGGTCTGAGCCAGATGTACAGAGAGGTTCACGATTCTGATCCCGCGGGGCACATCTAGCCCCGTGGGATCAGAATCGCAAACAGGCCTGTATGTCCCTGGCTAACTCAGTCAGGGCTCTACAATGGAGCTGCGACACCATGGCGTCCAATTATCATGGCACCGTGGCTCCATTGTAAAGCCATGATCCCTGGCACCAGCACAGAAAAATGCTTTCTCCACAGCCGGACCCCTCCCCCCAATCCGGCCTTCCAAGGCCAGGGTCAGACTGTGAGGAATTTCCTCTGCCCCCTGCCAAGATCAGGGAACTTATTCCACCTCAAAGGTGCAATAAGTTTCCCGTCTAAGCTGTCGGACCTGGATATAGAGGGCTGACATTGGAATCGGCCCTGTACATCCAGGGCCAAGGATCACCCACTGCCCGCCCTACCTCTGCCCCCAAAAAAACCCTTCCCTGCCCACATCTAACCTTCCTGTACAACCGGCAGAGAGGTTAGACGCCGGTGGGAAGGGCATGAATAGCAGGGATGGATGTCCTGTTTGGATGTCCATCCACGCTATTCGTGGAACAGAATTAACCCCCTAAGGGCCAGAGAAATGGCTGGAGATGTTATTCTACCTCGAAGATGGAATAACACCCCTGGACTTTTTTTTTTTTTTTTAACATTCGTTGCACAGAAGGGGCTGTGGGGGGCAAGGGGACATTCCCCGCAGCCCGATCCTGGCCTTTGGAGGCTGGATCGGGATCAGGCTGCGGGGAATGTACCATTTTGGTCAGCGGCCAGCATCACAGCTTTTAAATGGAGCTGTGGTGCCATGGGAACATGACGCCATGGCTTCATTTAAAGCCTTGATTGAGTTAGCCGGGTGCAGTCCTGCACGTGCAGGCCAGACAGAATTGCTGTCCTGGCCTGCATGTGCAGGACTATTAGCAATTCTGATCCCACAGGGCTAGATGTTGAGACCGAACGTACAGAGGGGGATCTACATCCGGGACAGAATCGGGCCCTAAGTGTCTATTCTAAATGATCAGTTGATCTATGTCTTCTACTATGTTGGAGAGTGTTAGCCTTGCATTTAGAGATTTATTTACAATGGTAAGGACCCCTCCATCACGTTTATTAGTTTGGGGTGTGTGGTATACCTCATAGTTGGCTGTTCTTAGGTGGTTCAAGAGAACATTGTCTACTTCTGTAAGCCAGGTTTCAATTATAAAAATTATATCTGGATTGCTATATAGATGGTCTAGAATGATTGGGATTTTCTTCTTTATGGATCTTGCATTTACATATGAGCATTTTAGGACTATGTGTTCATTATTGTTTTGCGGTTTATAAGATTTGATAGGGCCTATAGGAGTGATATGGATTAATCTGTGGGAGTTATTGTTCTTATGGGCTCTATAGATCGGATTATATGGTGAAAATACTTTCTTCTCCATTGTGTAACTGTATTACCAGTATGGGCTGGTTAGAGACATGGGTAGATAGTTGGGCATTATGTTTGAGAGTTAGGAAAGATAGGAACAGTGTGTAGAGTATTAGGTTTACAATAGTATGAGGGTACATCTCAGCTGTGTTCTAGTAATGTTAACAACTTGTTTGCTTATGCAATGGTTCCAATTAAGTAGGTGCTTCAGCTATTGCAATATAGTTTGAGTTGAATGGTTTGGCAACAATGTTTCCAAAATGATTCAATGAAAAGATACAATATAATCAGAAGAGGATATCGTAAGATACAATGTAGATGCTATGTTGTAACAGGTATAAAGGAATCTGCAGGTTATATAGAGACTTTAAGCGTTGATATATGGTATCCTATGAGAAACCAGCAGTATTTCAGTTGATTTAACCTCAGTAACGACTACTTTTACAGTGTCTTACTTGATTCCTGTGCTCTGTTCTGGGTGCACCTAATGACCAAGCCTAAAGGCCATGCCAGAGGACCCTTCAGAGAGGCCCTCAGTAGTTGGCCGCCAGGTGTGGGCATGCCTGATCCAATGCTGATTTTTAAAATGTAGCAAGCTGCCCGATTGGTCGTGGTGCTGGGGGAGGGGAGGGGTCTCCCAGCCCATTTATCTTGCTGATGCTGAATTGGGAGCCTGGGGCTTTCCAGTTACATTAACTTCCTTTGGGGGTGGAATGCAGCTACACAGGTTCCTTCACAGATGTGGGAAGGCTCCACACTGATTTCACATTTATTTAAACTGAATTCCCTAGCACAACTACGGCTCTGAGGGGGGAGCTGTGGTTGCCAAGGAAAATAAAGGGTGAGTCTGCAAGGGAGCTAACACGGAGGAAGGTGAGGGCTGACATGGGGCAGGAGAGCAAGGGGCTGGAAGGAAGCTGACATGAGGGGAAGGTGGGGTCTGGCTGACATGGTGGAGGAGGGGGCTGGAAGGGAACTGACATGAAAAGGTGAGGTTCTGCAAGGGAGTTAACATGGGGTAAGGTGGGGGCTGGAAGGGGGCTGACATGGGGAGGGGGGCTGACATGGGTGAAGGAGAGGGCTGACATGGGAGGAGGAGGGGGCTGGAAGGGAATTGATGCAGGAAGGTGGGGTCTGCAAGGAAGCTGACATGGGGGAAGGTGGGAACTTGAAGAGAGCTGACATGGGGGGAGGAGAGAGATGGATAGGAGTTGATACCTGGGGATGGGACTGGAAGGGAGCTGACACTTAGGGATGGGACTGGTAGGTGGCTGGGTAATGGGAGTTGGGGCTGGAAGGAAGGGGGCACTGGCACTGGGATGGTATTTGGAATAGAAAGGGCTGGACAGTGGGGAACGAAGGGGACTGGGACTGGAAGGGAATGGACACCAATAGCAGTCCTGGGAATGCAAGGGGGTTAAAATTGGAAGGTACTGGGAGGGGAGAACTGGAAAAGGGGGCTGATACTGTGGAGAGTTACTAGAACTGGTAATAGGCTGATGGAAGGAAATGAAGAAAAGAAGAGACAAGAAATGGTAGACTATAGACCATAGAAAGAGAGCTAAGAGAAGACAGGAAAGCAGAAGCCTCAAATCCGGACCAGCATGATCCAAGAATAAAATGGTCAGACAACAAAGGTAAACAAAATAATTTTATTTTCAATATAGTGTTGGGGTGGGGAGGGGCCTCTCTGTCCATTCCTCTCACTGATGCTGTATCAGGAGCCAGTGCTGATTTTAAAGTTGTAGCAGGCTGCCCGATTGGTCTTTGTGTTGGGGGCAGGCTGGGGCTTCTCTGCCCATTCCTCTCACCGATGCTGAATTGCATGATCTTTATGAGGAACTGCATCTCTTATTTATCTGATGTTACACTGCATGTGGAGTCTGGCTTCACAGGGATTCAGTTTAATTTTTGTCTGCATATTTTTATTTTCTCTTTAGGTTGTAGTCACTTATTCTGTACTTCTGTACTTGGTGAGGGTCTGTATTCTGAGTATGTGAGTCCATGTGTTCTGTTAACATGGAGTTTGAACATAGGGATCTATATTGTACTGTAGTAATTTGACTTTTTCAGTTTTTCAAATAGGTGTATGGATGTTCTAGGGATTACAGCAGTATTTATAGTGTGTCAGTTTTCTGGGTAGGAGGTGGAGGAAAGCAGAAACCTCAGACTGGGACCAGCATGATTAAGAATAAAATGGTCAGACAACAAAGGTAGAAAATAATTTTATTTTCAATTTAATGAACAGTCTTGATGCTATCTTTATATTTTATAAAGTACAGGGAAATACATTTCTTTCTATTTCTCTAGTGTTGCATTATATGCAGATTCTGACTTTTTAGGTTTTCAGTTTAATTTTTATCTACATTTATTATTAGGTTATGGTCACTTCTGTACTTTGGTGAGGGTCTGTGTTCTGAGTTTGTGGCAAAGGCCAGGTGTCCTGTTTACATGGAGCTTGTACGTAGGGATCTGTACTGTAGTAATCTGAATTGTTCAGCTTTTCAATAGGTGTTTGGATTTTCAGGGGCCCACTGCAGTCATGCTTTACAGTATATGCTTTTTTGGGGGGTAGGCTACTTTTATGAGTTCTGGAAGTTGAGCAGGTATGGTATGGTAGGTTTGCTCTACAGATCCTCAGCGACTTTGTTGTTGTTGTTGTTAAGTGCCGTCGAGTTGGAGTCGACTCATGGCGACCTTCTGGATAGCTATCCTAAATTGTGTTCGGTCTTCAGTCAGGCAGCTCATTGTTGACAGACTGGTACCCGTAGCTGCTGTTATTGTATCGATCCATCTCATTGCTGGCCTTCCTCTTTTGCGTTGACATTCTGTCTTGCCAAGCATAATGTCTTTCTCTAATGATTTCTCTCATCGCATGATGTGTCCAAAGTATGAAAGTCGAAGTCTTGTCATCTGAGCTTCTAAAGAAAGCTTAGGTTTGATCTCCTCTAGTACCGACTGGTTTGTTCTTCGGGCAGTCCATGGTATACACAGTATTCGCCGCCAACACCATAATTCAAAGGCATCAATTTTCTTCCTGTCTGTCTTTTTCACTGTCCAGCTTTCACATCCATATGATGTTATTGAAAATACCATGGCTTGAACAAGTCGAATCTTTGTATGGAGAGAGACATCTCTGCTCTTGAGAATCTTATTTAGGTCTTTCATAGCCATTCTGCCAAGAGCAATGCGTCATCTGATTTCTTGACTGCTTGTTGCTTCTTTATTGATAGTTGATCCAAGTAGGTTAAAGTTGTTCACAATTTCAATTTCTTCTCCTTCAACGATGAACCTGTTGATTATGCCAGTTGTCATGATCTTTGTCTTCTTTACATTAAGGTGCAGACCCATTTTGAGACTATGTTCTTTGATTGTGAGAAGCAAATGTTTCAGATCATCTTCACTTTCAGCCAGTAATGTGGTATCATCAGCATAGCGAAGGTTGTTGATGAGTCTTCCACCAATCTTCACACCTTTGTTGTCTTCATACAATCCTGCTTCTCTGATGATTTGTTCTGCATATAAATTAAACAGGTAGGGGGAAAGTATGCAGCCTTGTCTTACACCTTTGCTTATTTTAAACCATTCTGTTTCTCCTTGTTCCGTTCGAACTGTTGCTTCTTGATCAATGTACAGATTGCGCAAGAGAACGATCAGGTGTTCTGGTATACCCATGCTTCTTAATGTGGTCCAGAGTTTCTCATGGGTTACACAGTCAAAAGCCTTGCTATAGTCGATAAAGCACAAATAGATATCCTTTTGGTATCCTTTAGTCTTTTCAAGGATCCATCTCACATCTGCAATGATGTCTCTCGTTCCTCGCCCTTTCCTGAACACTGCTTGCACTTCAGGTAGTTCTTGTTCCAGGTATGGTTGTAGCCTCTTTTGAATAATCTTTAGTAGAATCTTGCTGGCATGTGGGATCAGAGCGATTGTGCGATAATTTCCACAGTCAGTTGGATCACCTTTCTTTAGTATTGGTATAAACACAGATCTTTTCCAGTCAGTTGGCCATGATGTTGTCTTCCATATTTCTTGGCAGAGCCTTGTGAGTACGGTAACAGCTGCATCAGATTGCTGCAATACTTCTATGGGAATGCTATCAATGCCTGGTGCTTTGTCCTTTGATAAGTCTTTCAATGCTGCTTCAACTTCTTCTTTCATCACCAATGGTTCCCGATCATAAGGTACAGGTTGAAATGGCTGTTGGTCCACTTGATCTTTATCATATAAAAGCTCTGTATATTCCTTCCACCTTTTCTTGATCTTCTCAGCATCATTCAACATAGAACCTTGAGCATCTTGTAACATTCCAATTCGAGGCTAGAACTTTTTCTTTAACTCTTGTAGCTTTAGGAAAGCCGATCTTGTTCTTCCTCTAATAGTTTCTGCTTCTATTTCCTTGCAAGTGTCATTGTAGTACTTTTCCTTGTCCTGTCTTGCTGCACGTTGGAAATCTCTGTTGAGTTCTGCGATTGTCTTTCTTTCTCCTCTGGCTTTAGCTTCTCTGCGTTTCTGGGCAATTTTCAGAGTTTCTTCCGTCATCCATTTTGGCCGTTTTTTGCTTTTTCACCTTTTGTAGAGACTTCTCGCTTTCTTCCAACACAACCTTCTTGATGTCATTCCATAACTCTTCTGGAGCTCTGTCATTTGTATCTAAAGCAGCAAATAGATTTTGCAGGCAGTCTTTAAATTCCAGTGGTATATTCTCAAGGTCATATTTTGCTGCATTCATGAGTGGTTTGCTCTTTTTCAACTTTAGCTTGAGTTTGCATTCTAGTAGTTGATGATCTGTACCACAATCAGCTCCAGGTTTTGTTTTTGTTGACGTTACAGAGCTTTTCCATCATTGACTTCCACAGATGTAGTCAATTTGATTTTTATACAATCCATTGGGTGAAGTCCATGTGTACAGTCGCCGCTTGTGTTGCTGGAAGAAGGTGTTTGATAGAATTCTGCAAGACCAATGATCTATTCATCTCAGTCTTTCTCCAGCTTCATTTCTGTTGCCAAGTCCATATTTTCCAACTACTTTGCCTTCTTCTTTGTTGCCAACTTCTGTACTTGGTATGGTAGGTTTGCTCTACAGATCCTCAGCGACTTTGTTGTAGGATTTTGTATTAGTTCACAATATGCCTGGTACTGGAGAATATTTGTTGCTGTTAGTGAGATGGTCGGAATCAGATTTTTTTTTCTTTTAAGATATTGAGTTCTGTGGATGAATGTCCTAGTTCTGCTCTGCAGCCATTGTTGAGGACGTGAGTTCTGTGGATGCACAAAATATGTTCAAAAAGAAAAAAGCAAGAAAATAATGCAGTTTATGACAACAAAATAAAAATCGGTTATAGTTGAGTGTTATAAACAGTAAGCCAGTTAAAATGGAGCTTTTAGTTCCTTGGTGTGCAAATATCTTGCATTTCCTCCACATTATATAATTGGTTTTTGGTTTGGTTCAGTCCCTGACTGGTGTTTTGAGAAAGACTCCCCCCTCCCTGCTCCAGGGTGTGTGTGTGGGGGGGGGGGAGGGGGAGGACACCATCTCATCCCTTGCCTCAGGCAGCAGATTGCCTTGAGCCACCCCTGCCTACCGATAACCAGATTAGTATAAATAAAATACAACTTCTAAAATGGTTGTATGCAAATGCTAGAAGTCTAAAAAATAAGATGGGAGAGTTAGAATATATAGCATGACGTGGGAGGCTAGATATGATTGGTATCTCAGATACCTGGTGGAAGGTGGACAACAAGTGGGACACTGTGATAACTGGGTACAAATTATATTGCAATGATAGAGTGCAACCCCTCCACTGATTTGATCTCTCTATGTTAGAGAGGGCATTGAGTCACACAGGATTAAAGTTTTGCAGGAAACAAAAAAACACTGTAGAATCTCTATGGATTGAAATTCCATGTAAAAAGGGGAAGGCAATGGCAATGGATGTGTACTACTGACCACCTGGCCAAAATGTATAAATGGATGCTCAAAGAAATCAGGGAAGCTAACAAAGGTTTCAGCACAGTAATAATAATGGGAGATTTCAATTACCCCGGTATTGACAGAGTCAGTGTCACAGCAGGGCATGGTAGGGAGATAACGTTTCTAAATGACATAAATGACTGCTTCTTTGAGTAGCTGGTTCGTGAACTGACAAGATGGGAAGACATTTTGGACCTAGTCTTTAGTGAAACACAAGATCTGGTAAAAGAGATAAGGGTACTGGGGCCACTTGGCAATGGTGATCATAGCATAATCACATTTGATTTAATAAATGGAGGAAGGACGGCAAGGAAATACACAGTACTACCTTTTAACTTTCAAAAGGGGGACTATGATAAAATGAAAATAGTTTGGAAAAAAATTAAATGAGCAGCTGCAAAGGTTAAAGATTTACATCAAATATGGATGTTTATAACTACTCTCTTGGAAACCCAGACAAGCTGTAATCCACATTTAAGTAAAGTGAAAGTCAGTCCAAAAACCTCCAGCATGATTTAAAGGTGAGGTAAGAGAGGCTGTTGTAGCCAAAAAAATGTGTTTCAGGAAATTTATTTAACTAGGTTTATATATTGTTTTCTACCAGTGAAAGTGGTGTGTATTCAGGTACTGTATGTATATTTTTCCCTTGTCTCCAACAGACAACAGAGGGTAAATGGCTTGCCCAAGGCTACAAGGAGCACCTGTGGGACTAGAAACCCCAGTCCTTCTAGCCCAAGGTTGCTGTTCTTGAGTGGGATTTGAAATGCTGACCCTCTGGCCTGAGATAACTTGCCCCAACCACTTGGCCACTTCTCCTTCTAAATGGAAAAAGGGGCCAAATGTTGAAAACTGGAAATAAGCACTGGTAAGTTAAATGGAAGACATTGATATGACAGGCAAAGAGAGAATTTGAAAAAAAAGCTTGCTGTGGAAGCAAAACATACAATAAAAACTTTCTGAAGTACATTCATATCATAAAAAACCTGTGAAAGAGTCAGTTGGACCATTGGATGATAGAGGGGTAAAAGGAGCACTAAATGGGGACAAGGCCATAGTGGAGAGACTGAATAGATTCTTTGCTTCAGTCTTTACCAAAGAAGATGTAGGGAAGTTGACTGAAATAGTATTTAAAAGTGATGCATTGGAAGATTTGAAAGAAATATCAATAAACCAGGAAGATGTATTACAACTATTTGATAAATTAAAGAGTAGCAAATCACCAGGATGTGATGGTATACATGAGAGGGCGTTGAAAGAACTGAAATATAAGATTGCAGACCTATTATTAGTAATCTGTGAACTAATCATTAAAATTACACAGGTACACTAAAAAATTTTTTTTTTAAACTGCCTCTAATGTTTCGATTGATTTTTACGTTTTTTGGTGCGCTGAATCCAAATCTGGTAACCAATTTGCTCCATCACGTACAGATTTTTTGTTACATTGGGTTAGCAGTTTGAGGTGAACGTTTCAGATTGAGTGCGATCGAGATAAAAGTTTCTTGGATGAATTCTTTATACTAATTGTTTAGTAGTTATTCAAATAAGAATAAAGAAAATTGTAACAAGGCAGCACATAAGAATAGAGTAATGTCAACAAAACACACTGTGATGGTAGCAAAATTGTCTGCACTTAAAACAGCCACATACATGTGCACAAAATTGAGCATATAAGAGCGAGGTTAGACACAAAGCAAAGCAAAGAAATGTGCAAAAAATGTTGTACAGGTATGTATGTAAGAATAGAAAACGCAAACCGCACCATTGCAATACATGAAGACAAACACCCGATGGTGTGAAAATAAAATTCTAATAAATGAGATCCGACACTGTGGTAATAACTAGCAAATTTTTATTTCAAAGTTTAGTAAAAACACGATATTTGTCAACACAGTTTAGATTTTAAAGTCATTCTTGGGTCAATCAATCTCCTGGTGGGCCCGTTTCTTCTTCCCCCGAATGCTTCTCTTGGTGTGCTGCTTGGCGTATTTTTCATCTGGGGTTTCCCGCAGCAGCAGCCAGCAGAAATCAGCCATCATAGTGGTGTTCCATCTTCCTTGGTACCTTCTCTCTGCGTCCTTGATGTCCTGGTGAAACCTTTCACCTTGTTCTTCACTGTACGCCCCCAAGTTTTCGGGAATGTAGTTCACATGGGAGTGCAAGAAATGGACTTTCAGGCTCATGTTACAGCCTTGTTCTTTGAAGGCATTGAGCATCCTGGCAACAATATCCTTATAGTTCTCATCCCGCCTGTTCCCCAAGAATTTGAGAACAACATCCTTGAAGGAATCCCAGGCTTCTTTTTCCTTCTCAGACATCGTTTCAGCGAATGCTCCATCTGAAATGAGTTTCCTTATATCAGGGCCAACAAACACTCCTTCCTTTAGCTTTGCTTCAGAAAGTCAGGGGAACTTTGAGCAAAGGTACCGAAAGCACTCACCATCTTTTGGAAGGGACTTGATGAATTGCTTAATGAGACCCAACTTAATGTGGAGAGGTGGTAATAGAATTTTATCACGAGGTACCAAGCTCTCATGAAGAACATTTTTCTCACCGGGTCTCAAATACTCCCGAATTGGCCAGTCTTTTTTCCCCCCAGTGTAGGTCGCGGGCCCGGCTATCCCACAAGCAAAGGAAGCAGGGATATTTGGTGAAACCGGATTGCTGCCCTAATAGCATGGATAGAATTTTAAAGTCTCCACAAATCATCCACTTATGCTCATCATAACGAATCTTCTGAAGAATCAGGGCCAAATTCTCGTATTTTTCTTGGAGAATAACAGAGTGAGCAATAGGAACTGAAGCGAATGTGTTGCCATTATGAAGAAGAACACCTTTTATGCTGTCTTTTGATGAATCAATGAACAGCCGCCATTCAGCAGGATCATACTTGAGTTTAAACTTTTCCATCACTCCGTATATATCGTTGCAAAATACCAAATCTTCCTCTTTGCTGAAATACTTCAAAAATTGTGTCTCGCGGTTGCGGTACCAATAAAAAGTTGTTCCTGGTGACAATAGATTTTTCTGTTTAAGCCGAGAACCTAGCAGTTGGGCAGCATCTTTTGGGAGTCCTAAATCCCGGACTAAATCATTCAATTCAGCTTGAGAGAAAAGTTCAGGTTTCGGATCTGGTTCAGTTTCAAACTCGGAAGTACTGGACTCATCGGGAAAAGCCATCTGATGAGTCTCATCATGATCAGAACCGTCCACACAAATATGATCCAAAGATTTTGGTGGTTCAGGCACAGGTACTTCGTTGCTATGAGGCATAGGCCTAATTGCTGAGGGAAGGTTGGGGTAACTTATTACGTTCTTATTTTTTAAGTTGTATCCCTTCACAATGCAAGAGCAAAAATAGCAGTCACTGCTGTGGTCTCTTTGTTCATGCCACGTCATAGGTATTCCGAAACGAAATGCTTGTTTTTTACCTTTCATCCATAAGCGTAGATCTTCCTCACATGTCTTGCACACTTTGTGAGGAGCCCACGGTTTGTCTTGATCGCCTAACTTCAAACCGAAATAGGCGAAATATACTTTTTTAATAAATGCAGAAATGTTCCTCTGCCGCTTTTTCACGGTATATTCCCCACAAATAAAACAAAAACTGTCCGGAGAGTTGACGCAACCTCTGGCTCTGTGAGCCATCACAAATACATAGCACTGCAAACTACAACTGTAGTGAACCACTTCGGAATAAAGCTGAATTACGACTGAGCAAACAAAAGGTAATAATGAACTTGCAAGAAACTGAAATTTGACAGGAACGTTCATGTCGCAACCACCGTGTTTGAGCGAGCGAACGAGGCGAGGCGAACAGGAAAGAACATGCGCCAGCGCGAGTACTGGATTTAGCCCCCCGCCTCCCAATTATCCTGTTAATGTATAAAATGAATACAAAATACTCTAAAATATCATGAGGGAGTGTTTCTAGTTAGTTAACCATTACAACCTCTATTTTGGGCCAAGAAAATAAACTGCAGTCGGCTAAAAAGAAATTATGTGAACATTCCTTATATGGGTAAGAAATCTAATTTTGCAAGAAAACGTGACGTGATGGAACATTTTGGCTATTTTTCCTGGATTCAGCACCCCAAAATCTATAGGAATCAGTTGCAAAACTGGAGGCAGTTTTTTGGTAGTGTACCTGTGTTATCTGTAATACCAGAAAATTAGTGAATGGCCAATGTAACACCAATTTTTAAAAAAGGTTCCAGGGGTGATCTGGGAAACTACAGGCCAGCGAGTTTGACATCAGTACTGGGTAGAATGGTAGGAACCATTATAAAGAACAAAATTACTGAACATATAGATTGTCATGGTTTAATGGGAGGAAGCCAACATGGCTTTAGTCAAGGAATCTTTTATCTGTCTACCTGTTTATTCACACCTTAAAAAAATGTAACAGATTAGTTAAAGGTGAGCCGTTCGATGTAGTGTACCTGGATTTTCGGAAAGCCTTTGACAAGGTCCCTCATAAGAGCCTCTTGGTGAAATTAAAAAGTTATGGGATAGGAAGCAGTTTACTATTGTGAATCAGGAACTGGTTAAAAGATAGAAAGCAGAGGATAGGGCTAAATAGCTAATTTATCCAATGGAGAAAGGTATATAGTGAAATTACCCCAGGGATCTGTGCTGGGTCCCCTGATTTTTTAACATATTCGTAAATGACCTGGAAATGGGAATAAGTGAGGTAATCAAATTTACAGATGACAGAAAATTATTCAAAGTTGTTACAACGCAAGAGGATTATGAAAAATTGCAAGAGGAACTTGCTAAAATAGAAAACTGTCAAATGTATAAGAATCACCAAAATTATGTGAATGAACTTATCTTTTTGTCGGAGTCAGCCGTAGGAGGGAAAGTACCAAGGTCCGTCCCTCACCAAGCGGCAGGCTTCTTTTATTCTTTATTTAATATCATCCAATCCTCTTACGATAATCTTCTCGATTTTCAAAAGCACCAATAATTTCATATCTTTAAATTTCAAACCATGTCGCTGCTCTTGAGAAAAGTAATCAGCACGACGTGCACGTTTCGGGCTGGATGCCCTGTATCAAGTGCTCTTCCTCGAAGATAGAAATGGCAACAACAGAAAAACGCCATCTCTGCGGCCAGAATCTCGCTCATCATCAGAGATGGCGTTTTTCTGTTGTTGCCATTTCTATCTTCGAGGAAGAGCACTTGATACAGGGCATCCAGCCCGAAACGTGCACGTCGTGCTGATTACTTTTCTCAAGAGCAGCGACATGGTTTGAAATTTAAAGATATGAAATTATTGGTGCTTTTGAAAATCGAGAAGATTATCGTAAGAGGATTGGATGATATTAAATAAAGAATAAAAGAAGCCTGCCGCTTGGTGAGGGACGGACCTTGGTACTTTCCCTCCTACGGCTGACTCCGACAAAAAGATAAGTTCATTCACATAATTTTGGTGATTCTTAGATATTTGACTGCTTGATTTGTTTCACGAAGGGGATAATTTTTTTGGAAAATAGAAAACTGGACATTCAAATGGCAGATAAAATTGAATGTAGACAAGTGCAAAGTTATGCACCTTGGAAAGAACAACCTAAACTGTTGTTACATGATGCAGGTTCCACATTAGAACCACCACCCAGAAAAAAGATTTAGGCGTCATTGTGGATAATATGTTGAAACCCTCCCCAGTGTGCAGCAGCGGCCAAGAAGGCAAATATAATGCTAGGAATCATAAGGAAAGGAATGGAGAATAAAACCAAGGATATTATAATGCCTCTGTATCATTCCATGGTGCGACCACACCTTGAATATTGTGTGCAATTCTGGTCACCATATCTTAAAAAGGATATAGCAGAATTAGAAAAAGTACAGAGAAGAGCCACCAAAATGGTAAAGGGAATGAAAGGATACCCCTATGAGAAGAGACTTAAAAGGTTAGGGCTCTTCAACCTGGAAAAGTGATGGCTGAAGGGAGATATGATAGAACTCTATAAATTAATAAATGGAGTGGAAAGGGGAAATATAGATCAATTGTTTATGTCGTCAAATAGAAAAAAGACTAGGGTACATGCAATGAAGCTGCAGTGTAACCTATTTAAGACTAGTAAAAAAATATATTTTTTCACTCACCACATAATTAAACTCTGGAATTCATTACTGGAGGATGTAGTAAAAGCTGTTAGTGTAGCTGGAGGAAAAGTCCATAAACCATTATTAAAGATTACTCTGGAAATTGATTGCTTGCCCCAATACAAGGTTTGTGGAACCTTTGTGTGTTTTTGGAAAGCTGCTAATTAATTACTTGTGACCTAGATTGGCCACTGTTGAAAACAAGATACTGGGCGGCGAGTTGGTGCCTTCCAAGGGGATGGGCTACAGAGAAAAAAAATGATATCCCAAGTAGAGAAAAATATAGAAACTAGAAACTAAAAAGAATTTGACCAGATCAATAGATGTTACAAGATCTATACTCTTAGACATAAGCATCAATAAATATATTAGAATTCCTGAATGTACTTCCTCACCCCTCCTGAACCCCTTTGTACCCCCTTATTAAGCTGTATTTATATCCCGCTTTTCACCGGGTCAAAGCGGTCAATTGGGGGATACATTTAACACAAGGGGATATGAGACACATACGCTAATACTTACAGGGAACATGGGCAATGGAGGGTTAAGTGGCTTGCCCAAGACCACAAGAAGTGCCTATAGGATTAGAAATCCCAGTACCTCCGGCCTGAGATTGCTGTCCCCAGGTGGGACTTGAACCCCCGGCCTCTGGCCTGAAGTACCTTGTCCTAACCAATAGACCATGCCTCCCTTTGTTCCTTTAGAAATTTATTTTTACTTACTTTTAACCCCTCGTGAAATCGCCAGATAAATAAGCTCCAAAATTCCTTAAAATGCCCACTGGAGCTTTTTCAGCACTCTTCTGACCCTCCTCTCACTCTCTTCTCCTTTCTCCTTTCATTAAATTAAATTTATTTAAATTGAGCTGTTTCAGTCATTTAAATGAAGGACCATCTCCTGCGGTGATTGGGGACAACTGCGGTGATTTTGCGGCTTCCCAATCACAGCCCCCGTCTCCACGCTCCCCACAGGCCTGCAGTCAATGGCAGTACTCACAGCTGATCAGAGATCTGATCTATAGTCTGCCACAGCCTCTTCCTCTCATTTTTATTTTAAAACCAGCAGATGCCAGGCTCATAGCTGCTGTGGGCATGATGTTCATTTTTTTTTTTAAACATGGCTCTCTTCTCTTCTTCCTCGCAGCCGCGGTGAAAACACAAACTGGTTGCCACCTATAGCACCTGGACCAGCCCCGATCCCCGTAAAAAAAACTTCCCAGGTATTTTTTTTCTTTACCACCTAGTTACGTAAAGGAATAAGCAATGGTGATTTCCAAACCTTCATGAGGGTTGACTCTGTCCTTGCAGATCTCAAGCTCTGCTCTTGCCTCATAGTTTGTCCTAAGTGCAATAGTTTTCTGGAAATCCCCATTGTTTTGACTGTAAGCCATCATGGAGTCTAAGATCCAGAGGCAAGAACAAAGTTTACTTTTTGTATCGTGAAAAGAAGTAAAAGACCACCTTTCTACATTTTCATTTCTTCAGGGACTACGTGACTACCAAGAGCCCATCCTCTCAGGAGACCTTATGCTCACTTGAGCTTCACAGAAATGGAGGCAAAAGATATGAATGCATTTTTAGGAAGGACTTGTATATACCTCTATGGCATTACTTACACTCTTCCTATATAGGGAGGTCATTTGCATACTCACTCCCACATTATTACATCACACAGCTACAGTACCTAGGCAGGTGGTACTTGGACAGCACAACATTATACAGTCCCACCAACATTGAGATAATACTAAATCACATACATTGAGTCACAAGGGATTTTAGTGACCAGGGTCATATATCCATATGAATACAAATTATCTGTGTTCAAATATATATAGTTGAGATACGTGATATAGTCAAAGATGTGCGGATAAAGTCCACATGTAAGCACAAAATTCAAATACATCCAGATCCCTCAATATCCTTTTGGGTCACATAAACGTATTTCTCCACAGAGCTTCTCAGCCGCATATATACATATATTCAAGTTTATACAGATAAGTAGCCCCATGTTTGACTATTTGTCTCCTTTGGTTATTTGTCCAAATCTATATGGATATCTTACTGCTTGATATTTTACTGAATATTAACCACAATGTGAATGAATGTGTTTGTTTTTTTTCCTGCCCGCTGAGTTAGCCTCTAAATATTGGTCTGAATTAAAGTGCAGAGCTGAAAAAGAAGATGAGAAAAAGAGAAAAAGCAACCTGTTTAAAAAAAAAAAAAAAACACACTCTGAGAACATGTTCCCATCCCCCATCCCCAAATAAATAAAATAGTGGCATGCTGATTAAAGTTGATTAGGGCACACATTTCTCCTCGTCTGCTTTTCTTTCCACCTCCCAATTACAGAATTGGGAGAAAAGCAGTTACTCAGTTTCTAATTAATACTGAGTAATCCCTCTAGACTTCTCTCAGCAGTCGTATGCAAATATACTCACCGTTGTACTAAAAACACACCAATCATTTAAATACAATATTAAAGTTATCAGTAATGCCAAGAAACAGAAATGTACAAGGGTACAGCTTAAATTTAAAGCAGCAATGGTTTCGCTTACAGCAAAATGAAAATGTTGTCACAAGCAGGAAATTAGACATTAATACTGGGGAATGGAGGGAAGAATGATGGAGATTTGTATTTTTTTATTTGTTTTTCAAGGTATATTTAAAATATAACTAGGAGCTGACTGGGGAATCGGTTGAATCTTTCCTATTCCTATTTATCCATCCCTTCTCAGCAGGACTCTGACAAGTAATTGGGTGCTACATCAAAAGTATCAATTAGTGGCCAGGACAGCAGCAATGCAACTCCCCTGCTGCATTAAGGATTACCCTTCTACTCATGGGAGAATTACATTTTACCATAATTAGGATGCACTGCTTTTTTAAAATGTAATGATTATTTAATAATAATCTCTTAAAGAACAGATTTATCTTATTCTTCAGCTTCACACAATCGGTCGACTAGGTGGGAAACTATTAAGGGAAGAGAAGTTGTTGTTGGCTCTACGAGGGAGTTGCGCGTTCTTCCTCTTGCTGGCCCATTCTCTGATATTCTTTTGAGGTACTGTAAGCCAGTGTAGCTTCATGGTCTCACTAATTTAATAGAGTTTCAGTCTGATAGAAAAAAATATTTCATGAAGATTATGGAGAGGAGACAAATGCAAACAGGTAAAATCACATTTTATGTGGTTTAAAATTTGGCTTCTCTGAACAGTTACATTTTATTTGATAAATTTCATGGATCACACAAATTTAGCTGGACAAAAATGATGCTAGCTAGAGATATTCTTGGCGTGTGTTTTCAGAATTAAGTGGATATTCCATGCTGACTACTTCTACTGCTATCTGCCATTTGTATAACACTACAAGATGTACATAGCACTGTTAGGACTAGACAATTCTAGTCTTGCAATATAGGTCTTAAATCTGTCCTGCCACCACTCAACGACACCCCCCCCCCCCCCTAGCTCTCATGCCCATAACAGAAAGCATCTTGAACTATTACTCTTCCCAGGCACATGATAGATAAATAATTTAAATGCCCTGATTTGCAATCCTCCTTCACTTACCGATCTAAAAAATTGTATCCCCTATGCCCACCCCTACCTCACCAATCAGAATTCCCCAAAGCTATCTCAAAGAGGACGGGTGGATTCATACTTATCTCCTGCCTGCTCTGTGCCCAGTATTGCTCTGACAATACAGCAAGCAACCCAATTGCCATTGAGCTGTTATAAAAGGCAGCCAGTCAAATTTTTGGCAGGCAAGATTAGCTCTGATATTAAATTGAAAAACGAATTGGGTCGAGTGGCAATGCTTCCTATTAACCAGGTAACTTTTCTATTCAGTGAATTTCTGAAAATTGAACCTACATTTATTTTTTTTATTTCATTTTTCCAGACTAATGTGCTAAAAAATGAATGTTTTCAAGGGCTGCAAACCATGTAAATGCCTTTCGAATATCGGGCCCATTATCACTTTTGCAAATGTGACAAAAAATGAATATGATCTGAAGTAACAAATTAAAATGTATTGCCCAGTTCATTACAGGAAAGAAAAAGAGGACAATATATGCAAATGTACATTTTTTTTGAAAGGGGGGGGGGATGGATAATAACTTTACAGCGCTAGTTCAAGACACGTTACATTCAGGTACAGTTACACCAATTCATTAGGAAGTCATTTACCCATTGGTAGCTTGCACTAACACCATTAATATGTGTTATCTATTGCAGGGCCGATTTTTGTGCAATGGGCCATACAGTAGATAAGAGCCAACAGTGTTAGCACATGCAGTTAGTAAATGACCCCTTTCATAAGCTGCTGTGAAACAATATCAAACAAAGTAGCTCATAAAGAGGTTGGTTGACTAAAGCCGACTTAGTGCCATTTTTCACTAAGTAGTTAGAATACAAATTAGCGTGCTGTTAGCACATGAACACAGTAACTGTGATCATGTGGGAAAGAGTGCAGACCAGTTTACAGGCAAACTGTTGTGTTGTGAGCCTTCCATTCTCACCCTATGAAAAAAGGCTGCGTGCATAACTTACCTCTCAACACTAGACATTTTTCACTCCAAATCACTAGACTGTGTTATTTATTTAATAGGTTTTATATACTGCTTTATCATTTCAGTCAAAGCAGTTTACATTGTAACTTAAACTTGGTAATATACATTAAACTGGGACACTGATAAGCTGTTTTTTTCTAAGGCAATGGAGAGTTAAGTGACTTACTTAAGGCTACAAGGAGTGCTAGGGGGAATCAAACCATGGTCTCTTGCTTCCCAAGCCAGTGTTCTAATTATTAGGCTATTCCACCACTCCCAAATTCTCCAGGAACAAGCAGAAATCAGTCCTTTGGGAATGCTACCAAGCATGCGTGATCCCCTTCCTGCTCAAGGGTGCCATCTTGCTCAGTCTTCTTTTTTCTGTGGAGCCCAATGGACATGGTCCTCTGCTTTCCCTGAAAAGGTTCTTTAATGCCTCCTTTTGTCCAGTTTGCGTACCGGTTCCCTTCCGGCATCGGATCTGAGGCCTTCGGTGTCCACGCCGAGTGCTACACAGCCATTGGGCCTCAAATCGCACATGATGACTAAGGAGCAGATCCTCTCCTCCATCTTGGCCTTCAGCGGGCATTGATGTCTGGCTATCCAGCATCATAGGCCCCGAGACTGGGTTCCCTGGCCTCGGGGAGCCTATGGGCATCAAACTTGGCACTGAGTGCCACCAGCCTCTGGTAAATCCTTGGCGTTGATCGAAGTCTTGATTATGCTCCTTAGTGTTCCAGTCCTCTCTGGTGAGTTTCTGGGAGTCTGACCCCAGGTCCTCTGGGGGGGCCCAGTTCCTTGGAGCTGCCCTTGGGGCTGACTCTTCAACTCCCTTGGGTTCTGACTGGAAGACAGAGGATGAGGCCTCCCTCGTGACCTCCTGACACTGGGACATCCCCTCTGAGCCTTAGTGGAACACCAGATCTAGTGCAAGAGGTAAGGTTGTTGGGGCCACTTGGCAATAGTGATCATAGCATGATCACCTTTGATTTAATTAGTGGAGGAGGGATAGTAAGGAAATCCACAGTACTACCTTTTAACTTTCGAAAGGGAGACTATGATAAAATGAGGAAAACAGTCAAGAAAAAACTAAAAGGAGCAGTTGCAAAGGTTAAAGACGTACATCAGGCTTGGCTGTTGTTGAAAAATACTATCTTGGAAGCCCAGAACAGCTGTATTCCACGCTTTAAGAAAAGTGGAAAGAAGTCCAAAAAACTGCCAGCATGGTTTAAAGTTGAGGTCAGAGAGGCTGTTGTTGCCAAAAAAAGCATCTTTCAGGAAATGGAAAAAAGAGCCAAACGATGAAACCTGGAAACAGCACAAGCACTGGCAAGTCAAATGCAAGGCATTGATAAGGCAGGCAAAGGGAGAATTTGAGAAGAAGCTTGCTGCGGAAGCAAAAACGCGCAGTAAAGACCTTTTCAAGTACATTCGTAGCAAAAAACCTGTGAGAGAGTCAGTTGGTCCATTAGATGATAAAGGGGTAAAGGAGCACTAAGAGGAGACAAGGCGATAGCGGAGAGACTGAACGAATTCTTTGCTTCAGTCTTTACTGAGGAAGATGTAGGGATGTTACCCATGACTGAAGTGGTATTTAAAGGTGCAGAAGAATTGAAGGAAATATCGATACATCAAGAAGATGTATTACAACTATTAGATAAGCTGAAGAGTAGCAAATCACCTGGGCCGGATGGTATACATCCAAGGGTATTGAAAGAACTGAAATATGAGATTGCAGACCTGCTATTAGTAATCTGTGAACTATCATTAAAATCATCTCTAATACCTGAAGATTGGAGGATCGCCAATGTAACACCAATTTTTAAAAAGGGTTCCAGGGGTGATCCGGGAAACTACAGACCGGTGAGCCTGACGTCAATACCGGGAAAAATGATAGAAACCATCATAAAGAATAAAATTACTCAGCATGTAGATAGTCATGACCTAATGGGAGACAGCCAACATGGCTTTAGACAAGGAAGATCTTGTCTTACTAATCTGTTATGTTTTTTTTAAGGAGTGAATAATCAGGTGGACAAAGGTGAGTCAGTTGATATTGTGTATCTGGACTTTCAGAAAGCCTTTGACAAGGTCCCTCATGAGAGACTTTTGGCAAAACTAAAGAGTCATGGGATAGGAGGCAGTGTACTATTGTGGATCAGGAACTGGTTAAAAGATAGAAAGCAGAGGGTAGGGCTAAATGGCCAATTTTCCCAATGGAGAAAGGTGAATAGTGGTGTACCCCAGGGATCTGTGCTGGGTCCACTGCTTTTTGACATATTCATAAATGACCTGGAAAGTGGAATAACGAGTGAGGTTATCAAATTTGCAGATGACACAAAACTATTTAAAGTTGTTAAAACCCAAGAGGATTGTGGAAAATTGCAAGAGGATCTTGATAAATTGGAAGACTGGGCATCAAAATGTCAGATGAAATTTAATGTGGACAAGTGCAAGGTTATGCACCTAGGGAAGAACAACCCAAACTATGGTTACACGATGCAAGGTTCCACATTAGGAACCACCACCCAGGAAAAAGATTTAGGCGGCATTGTGGATACCATGTTAAAACCCTCGGCCCAGTGTGCAGCGGCGGCCAAGAGAGCAAATAGAATGCTAGGTATGATAAGGAAAGGAATGGAAAATAAAACAAAGGATATTATAATGCCTCTATATCGTTCCATGGTGAGACCGCACCTTGAATATTGTGTGCAATTCTGGTCGCCGTATCTTAAAAAGGATATAGAGTTATTAGAAAAGGTTCAGAGAAGAGCCACCAAAATGGTAAAGGGGATGGAAGGATACTCCTATGAAGAAAGGCTAAAAAGGTTAGGGCTCTTTAACCTGGAAAAGAGACGGCTGAGGGGAGATATGATAGAAGTCTATAAATTAATGAGCGGAGTGGAACGGGTAAACGTAGATCGATTGTTTACCTTATCAGAATATAGAAAGACTAGGGGACATGCAATGAAGCTACAGGGTAAACTATATAAGACTAATAAAAGAAAATATTTTTTCACTCAACGTGTAATCAAACTCTGGAATTTGTTACCGGAGGATGTAGTAAAGGCTGTTAGTGTAGCTGGGTTTAAAAAAGGTTTGGACAAGTTCCTGGAGGAAAGGTCCATAAGCCATTATTAAGAAGGGACCCAGGATATCAATGCTTGAACCAATACAAGCATTGTGGAACCTGTGTCCCTTGGGGAAACTGCTAGGTACATATGACCTAGATTGGCCACTGTTGGAAACAGAATACTGGGCTTGATGGACCTTGGTCTGACCCAGTATGGCATATCTTATGATCTTATGATCTTATGATCTTATGAGCCCTTTCCCCTGGAGCTTCAGTGCCATTCCCCACCTGAGGACATGGCCTTTCATGACTTCGTTCATGACATGTCCCGGAATCTCTCAATCCAGACTGAGTCAGAGGAGGACCCACATACTGAGGAGCTCAAGATCCTACAATATGAGTCCCCTCACAAGGAAACTCTCATGCTGTCAGTTCCACCCATCCTTGAGAGATTGCTTTTCCAGATGTGTGAGTCCCCAGCTTCGGTGCCAGTGGTCAGTCAGCACCTGGACACCATCTATCTCATCCGGAAGGGTCCCGGGTTCCATAAGCCACAACTCCCCCACAACTCAACGGTGGTTGAGTCCTCCATGCAAAAACTGAAGAGTCAAAGGACCTACTCCTCAATTTCCCCCAGTAGGGAAACCCGGGCCCTCGATGCCATGCGCACAAGTGCTACCAAGGCGCCATGCTTGGGTGCTGAATACAGGCATATGAATTGTGCATTGGAATGTACCTTAAGTGCCTGATACAGAAATTCTCGGGGTTTTTGGCAGGCCTCACCGGAGAGCCTCTGCAAAGGTTCCAGTCCCTAGTAGCAGCCGTCCGGGATTATTCCAAATTCTTCCCCTGGGCTGCCGATGATGGCTTCAAGTCTGCAGCCAGGGTTGCAGCTGCAGGCAAGTGCCCGGCTTCAGGCAAGACTATAGACCTCAGACCTGGAGCAGTGGGTACAGGAAAAGCTCCTGGATATCCCCTGCAGTGGTGATAAGGCTGCAGAGATTGAGTCCGAGATAGTGACTCACCAAGGCTGTCCAAAAAGACCTTGGCCCTCCCCAGAAAAAAATCCACTGGGGGAAAAAGGGATATTCCCAGGCCTACCAGCCTTACTTGGGGCAGCCTCACCAGGCCTCACAGCCAAAAGGCCAGGGACACGGTCCTAGGAAGTCCAAGGCCCCCGAGCCCTAGACACCAGCTCCCACCCAACCGGCTCCCCCCCCCCCAGGAGTCCCACCTCAGTCCACAGGGAGTTGACTGGCCTCTTTTGCCACAAATGTGCCAGCATCATCACAGACCAGTGGGGTTGTACAGGTGGTACAGGAGAAGGGGTACTTCCTCCATCTGCAGTAGAACCCTCCAGACTTCTTCCTAGGAGAGCCACCAGGTCCTCTCCTCCACCAAATCTTGCTTGCCACAGACCTCGCAGATTTGCTCAGGGACAGGGCGGTGGAACCTGTACCCCATCACCTCTGGGGAAAGGGGTTCTACTCAAGGCATTTCCTTGTCCCAAAAAGAACAGGGGGCCTCCAGCCCATCCTGGACCTGTGCAGCTTGAATAAGTTCCTGGTGTGGGAGACATTCAAGATGCTCTCCCTTGGAACACTGCTGCCCTACCTACCTCTGGCCAGGGAGGCTGGCTCTGCTCCTTGGATCTCAAGGATGCTTACACCTACATCCTGATCCACCCCTCCCACAGGTATTACCTTAGATTTGTGATTGGGGGGGGGGGGAGCACTACCAGTACAGGGTGCTGCGGTTCAGCCTCACCTCCTCTCCAAGGGTCTTTACAAAATGCTTGGCAGTAGTAGCCAGCCATGTGCGCCTCCAAGAGGCTCATGTCTTTCCTTACCTGGATGACTGGCTCATCAGAGACAGTGCACCTCTCGAGGCCTGGCGGGCCACAAGGCTCACCATTCACACCCTGCGGCACTTGGGGCTCATCAACTACCCGAAGTCCAACTCTGCAGGTCAGGGCCTTTCTCCCTGTGGAGAGAATCCACTGCCTGATGCAGCTGGCAAGGGAAGTGCAGAGCTCCAGTTCGGTGCCAGTTTACCTACTCCTCTGTCGGTTAGGCCACATGGCCTCAACAGTTCACATTACGCCTCTGGCCTGCCTGAATCTGCAGGCAGCCTAGTGGTGCCTCTGTTCCCAGTGGATGCAGTCAACAGGCAGACTGAGGGACAGAGTCAAGGTCACCCACCAGCTGGCAGCCTCTTACCTGGTGGCAGTCCGTACATCACCTCAAGGCAGGGATGTCCTTTCAGGCACCGACCCCTCAGAGGGTCCTGATGACAGACGCCTCCCTTGTGGGCTGGGGTGTACATTGTGAGGGCCAGGGCACCTGGTCCTCAGAGGCATCCCTCCTGCAAATCAATCTCCTCGAGCTCAGGGCCATCTTCCTGGCCCTTCAGGCCTTCCGCCACCTACTGAGTGACCTTCTGGTCCTCATACAGACAGAAATCAGGTTGCCATGAACAAGCAGGGGGGATGGGCTCCTACTCCCTCTGTCAGGAGGCAGTGGCCCTCCACTCCTTTGCAGTGCACAGCAATATCCTTCTGAGGGCATTGTACTTACCGGGCCAGGACAACTGCCTGGTGGATAAACTCATCAGGGTCTTTTGGCCTCACAAGTGGCATCTGGACCCAAAGGTGGTCCAGAGGCTTTTCCACCTCTGGTAAAGACCCTGGCTGGACCTGTTAGCCTCCCCGGACACCTCACAGCTGCCCAAATTCTTCTCTCCTCAGCCACACTACAGGAGGGTGGCGGAAGATGCATTCCTGATCTCCTGGTCTCAGGGCCTGCTTTATGCATTCCCACCAATGTCTCTGATAGCCAAGTGCCTTTTCAAGATCCAGAGCGAGCATGCTTCACTAATTCTGATTGCGTCCAGATGGCCCAGGCAGCCCTAGTTCCCCCTGCTGCTCTCCCTGTCGGTGGCAACCCCAGTACTACTGGGTTGGGAAAGAGACCTCCTTTCCGAGGAGGGGGGCTCCCTGCTACACTGAACCTGGGGTCCCTAACACTGACAGTGTGGCTGCTGAAAGGGTAGCACTGCCCCTTTCAACCTCCCCGGTGAGGTCGAGGAGATCCTCCTGGCTTCCCAGAAGCCATCCACCAGAAGGGCTTATACCTTCAAGTGGAGGAGGTTTTCTGTCTGGTGTGCAGAGAGGAATGAGAACCCATTCTCCAGTCAAGTTAAGCTCATGCTGCAGTACTTGCTGCACCTCTCTCACTCAGGCTTGAAATCTAACTCAGTGAGGATGCATCTCAGTGCCATATTGGCTAACCGTCATCCTACAGAAGGTAAGCCCCTCTCAGGCCAGCCTCTGGACTCCAGATTCTTCAGGGGCCTGCTGCTATCCAAACCCGCTCTCTGTCATCCAGCAGCGGAATGGGAACTCAATGTGGTGCTTTCCCAGCTCACTAGTCCTTTGGCCACCTGCCACCTGAGATACCTCTCCTGGAAGGAGGCCTTTTTTGTGGCATTGACATCCGCTGACAGAGTAAGCAAGCTGCAGGTCCCGGTGGCAGACCCGTCCTATAGCGGATTCTATATGAACAGGGTGGTGCTTCGTAGGCACCCCAAATTCCTCCCAATGGTGGTGTCCGCTTTTCACCTCAATCAGGAGGTAGTCCCCCCCCCCCTCACCTTCTTCCCAAGGCCTTACGCCGGCAGGGAGAAGGTGGTTTTGCATTCTCTGGATTGAAAGAGGGCCCTGTCCTTTTATCTACAGAGTACCAAGGCCCATTGTAAAGCTCCTCAGCTTTTTTATATACTATGACCCCAGCAGGCTTGGGCTACCTGTAACCAAGCAAACCCTGTCCATCTGTGTGGCAGACTGCACTGCCATCGCTTATGAGTGAGCTGGCCTCTCTCTGGAGTGCCAGACCACTGCTCATCGCGTGAGGGCTATGGCCACGTTGGTGCCAATCTATGTGCAGTGCCAGTGCAAGAAATCTGTAAGGCCGCTATATGGTCTTCAGTTCATAAGTTTTCAGCTCACTACTGCCTTGAGAGTAAGTTTCGGAGGGACAGTGCCTTTGGTCAGACAAGTGATCAGAAGCATTCTCAGTGTATAGGCAACTCCTGTCCTCCAACCCTTCAGTGTTCAGGCTTCCAGAGTTCTGGTGATGCTGGACGCTGGGATCTGCAGAGTCTCTTGGTAGGAACTCACCTGCTGTAACTCACGACCTCCCTTGGTTGCTGCTGCTGCTGTCATGATTCAGGCCCCGGCAGCCTGGAGCTACAGAGTCTCATATGTGATGACTAACTTCCTGTTTGTTCGTGGAGAAAGCATATTTACTGACCTATGGCAGGTGTTCTCCAGGGATAGCAGGAATCAGTCCTCACAACCCTCCCTCCTCCCCTTGGAGTTGCCTCCTTTACCTTTTTGTCTTTTGCCTAAGCTATGTCATCTGACTGAGCAAGATTGCACCCTTGGGCAGGAATGGGACCACATGTGTGGTAGCATTTTCAAAGGCTTTCTTTGAAAGCTGGGGAAATGCTCTGCATGGGCTCTCTCAGCGCAGACGTCACCCATATGTGAGGACTGATTCCTGCTGTCCATGGAGAGAGAACACCTCTTACAGGTGAGTAACTACGTTTTACTGTAAACCCCTTTAGTCACTGCTATACTTATGTTGCATTTACCATGTAGAATATTTGTTTCATCCTATGTTATAGTATTGTTATCTTATATCACATATGAGGTGCGATCAAAAAAATATCGGGAATTGTTGTTTAGCAATATAAAATGCGTCTTACCATGATGCTATTAAGCATAAAGTGATCTAGTTATATGTTTTGCATTTGCAGAGTGCAGACTTTTTTTAATCACATGATGATTGGTATTGTGTAAAAGCAGTTTGTCAGATTTACAATGAGTGAAAAAATTGAACAGCGAATTTGCATTAAATTCTGCAAGAAACTTGGGAATTCATGCAAAGAGACTTATGGCAAGTTAGAGCAAATGCATGGCAATGAATACATGAGTCATGATCAAGATTGACTGGTACAAACATTTCCAAGAGGGCACTCAATGTGTTGACAGAGATGAACATTCTGGAAGGCAATCCAGAAGTAGGAATTTATTTATTTATTTATTTATTTATTTAGTAAACACTTGTATACCGCTGCTTCCTACGATCAGCAGCGGTTTACTTTACAGAATCATAATGTATTGTATAGTACATTGAGATTTTCAGTTTACATTTTGATTAGTCAATGATTATGTAACACGGGATAAGCATTTGGATACGATACACATTTGATTATAGTACACAGATCAGGGTATACATTTGATTTCAATAGGTTGGGAGGGGCCCTATATATACAATTTGTACAGAGTTAATTGCCAAGGAGTACAGGCTATATATGACTATATGCTATTAGATTATATGCTGCCGTGGGCGGCAGAGGGGATCTAGTTGAGGTAGGGTATTGCAGTTATATCACGTTGTAGTGGGTTTGAAACAGATAGGTTTTAAGTTTTCGTCTAAATTCACTCAGGTTGTTTGCGCGCCTTAATTCATGCGGTAGTTGGTTCCATTGGATTGGCGCTGAGTATGTGAACGACCTATTGCTTGTTTCGGCCTTGACAGATCTTATGCTGGTCGGGATACATAAGGTGTTGAGATTCATAGTTCTCCTGCTCCTGTTGCATGGTTGTATAGTGATTAGGTTATTGAGGTAGGATGGTGCGATGCCATTGATGAGCTTAAATGTTGTGATGAGTAGTTTGTAGAGGATGCGGGCGGCTACTGGGAGCCAGTGCAGTTCCATTAGAACTGGGGTTATGTGGTCAATGAAGACAAAGTTAAAGCAGTGTGTGCCGCAATATGTTCAAATCATTGATTGGCTATTGGGGAGCTTGCTGAGGATATGAATATCAGTTTCAGGTCTGTACAGTCCATTCTTACTGTCGATTTGAGGACGAGACGTGTGTCTGCAAAATTCTTGCTGAAATTCCTGTCCCCTGTCCAAAAAGATTGACTGTCTGCAGCCAGGGAGTTATTGAAAATGACTCTGATTTCATCAAAAAGATTATTACTGGTGATGAATCATGGGTTTATGGTTATGACCCAGAAACTAAGGCTCAATCCTCATAATGGAAGACTCCAAACTCTCACAGACCCAAGAAAGCCCCTCAGGTAAGGAGCAATGTCAAGGTCATGATCAGTTTTCTTTAACTACCAGAGTATTGTTCATCATGAGTATGCTTCAAAAGGCCAAACCATCAATACTATGTCCAAGTTTTGACTTGTTTGAGAGATGCAGTTTGTCGTAAGAGGCCAGAGTTGCAGAGGAATGGTGAATGGTTGCTTCATCATGATAACTCCCCAGCTAATGCATCACATCTTGTCCAGCAGTTCTTGGCCAAACACCAAATCGAGCAAGTCCATCAGCCACCATACTCTCCTGACCTCACACTATGTGACTTTTTCTTATTTCCAAAACTGAAATTACCACTGAAAGGAAGGAGATTCGACTATTTGGAGACCATTAAGCAAAATTCAAGCCAGCAGCTTCACAGCATAACGAAAGAGGCATTTAAAAATTGTTTCCAGCAATGACACAAATGCTGGAGGAAGTGTGTTTTATCGTAAGGGGACTACTTTGAAGGAGACTGAGTGCAATAACTGTCAGTGTTATACATCTTGTGTTATACAAGTCTCAATTTTTGATCGCAGCTCGTATCCTATGTAAAAAGGTTATCCTCTATTCACATTAGCACATATTCCTTGTGATAAGTTTGCTCAGTTTAAACCACTTTGATTCATAGATAAAGCGGTATATAAGAATGAATGAATAAAATAAATAAATACCATCACAGTTGCCGATTCCATGGTTGTATTTAATGCCTCCTCAAAAGACTTTATTAAATACTCCACACTAACGGTAGGTCTTATCACAGCCCTGATCGCCACTTATTAGGCACACGATGTACCTGTAATCCCTATGATAAGGCATCTAACACCCCGAAGAGGCATTTGATCACATCCCATTCCCCCTGATGTGGCACCAGACCCTCATCCTAGCTCCCAATCCCCCTGGCACTTACCAGGGTCATCCCTGGTGGGTTAGAGGAAACAGAAGACATCCCCAAATGTTCTGTTCTATTTCCAGCCTGGATTCAAAATGCCAGCTCAGACCCATGCTTGTGATTAACTAGTGCTAGGAGTCTGGACTACTATTTTGACACCCTTCAAGGAGGAAGGGAGGAGGGTTGCTAATCAGGAAATGAGGGGAAGTCTTGAGCCGCCTCCTTTTTTTTTTTTTCTTTTCTTTTTTTCAGTGGGCTACAGTAACTCCATCAACTGATAGTACAGATGAACCTCCCATACTGCAGGCCAATACATTTGCCATGTGGTAAGTGTCTGCTGATGCTGGCCACATCCTCAAGTTACCACACAGGCTTTGCATTTAGCACATGTTCATTTTTGTATCTAACATGCAAGAAGTACAAAAATGTAATGCACTTTAGTAAACTGACCCCTAATTCTTAGGTTGGTGTGCTGGTTTTCACCAGATTATTTTCAATTTTTCTTATTTTTTGTAGGACAATTTTACAAGAACGTTTGCTGCAAACCACATTTGCATACACAGAAAACTTTTGTACGCAATTGACAATCTGCCTCAGGAAATCCGATAAGTTAATGAACAGTCCTCTGAGCTCAGAAAAAAGTCATAACTGCCAAATTCATTTCATATATGAAATTTACACTGTCAGATCAACCAACATATATAACAGTAGTGAGACCAACAATATATGCAACATAAACAATAAACGACCCCAAAAGGGTTTAAAAGAGTGGGCATCTACCGATTTCTATGAAAGAAAATTAGCTTGTAAAAACCAAGACTTTTATATTTCCTTTTTTGTATAGAAACATAGAAATATGATGACAGAAGACGACCACATGGCCTATCTAGTCTGTCCTTCCATATCAACAACTATAATAGTCCCCTTTTTTCCTTTAGAGATCCTCTGTGTTTGTCCCATGCTTTTTTAATTAAGATACTGTTCTCATCTCTACCACCTGCACTGGGAGACTATTCCACAGATCCACAACTCTTTCTGTAAAGAAATATTTCTGCATATCACTCCTGAATCTATCCCCCTTCACCCTCATCCCATGTCCCCTCGTAGCAGAACTTGCTTTCAATCGAAAGAGGCTCTCCCCCTGTACATGGATGTATTTAAACATCTCAATCATATCACCTCTATCCCACCTTTCCTCTAAGGTGTACATATTAAGATCCTTAAGTCTGTCCTCATATGCTTTATAATGAAAACCACTAACCATTTTAGTAGCCACCCTCTGTACTGACTCCATCCTGTTTATATCCTTTTGAAGGTGCGGTCTCCAGAATTGCACACTATACTCCAAATGAGGCTGCATCAAAGACTTATAAAGAGGCACTATCACCTCCTTTTTTTCGGCTAGCCATTCCTCTCCATATGCACCCAAGCATACTGTACTAAATATATTTCCTGGTTTTTACATATCCTTGATATTTAGGAAAAGTTGCTAGGGCTGAGTTTCTAAATTTATGCACAAAATTTTGCAAAACTCAAATTTAGGATCTTACAAGGCATGTGGAACTAGAGGTGGACTTGGGGCAAGGAAAAAAGTCCCCGATGTCCAAAGTCAAGTCCCTCGAACCCCTCTTTTTGATGCTCCATGACCAGCGGGGCCTACCTCGCTAGTCCCTGGTGGTCTAGTGGCATAGGTTGGCAGGAGTAATACTTTCTTGCTCCTGCCAGCTCTAGTTCTGGGTGAAAAATGGCTCCTGGGATGATCTAGTGGTATTCTTCATTACTCCTACTGCTAGTGGCACAAGACTACTGCTAGGAGATCCCATGCACCATTTTGCACCAAGATTCATAACCGGCAGGAGCAAGAAAGGATCTCTCCTGCTGTGGCCTTGTCCACTAGACCACCAGGAACTGAAGAGATTAGGCTCCAGTTGCGAAAGGGGCATCAGGAAGGGGAGACTGTGATGAGGCTTGGGAGCACTGAGGAATGCAGTTATTTTCCTTTTTTTTGGGGGGGGGGGGAGGGGATCTCCGGAACACCTGTTCTATTATTAGGCCTTTATTTTTTTAAGTTCCGTCAAGTCAATGCTTACTCCTGAGAACTATGCTTCCTTCATTGGATCAAAAGAAGAGAGTGTATCCCTTGACAGTGTGTCACAAATATATTAAGTATGGCCCATAAAAAAGTATCACCTAAAACATGTTTAATGACCTTTTAGTTTTATGTACCCTGGTGGACTAACATAGCAACCACTATACTTTAATCCCTATTCTGCAGAAATTAGAGTATTACAGACTAAATAGAATGGATTTATTTAACAGGTTTTATATACCGCTTTATCATTTCAATCAAAGCGGTTTACCTTGTAACTTAAACTTAGCAATGTACTTTAACTTGGATTTTTCTGAGGCATGTCCCATTGGGGGGAGGTTACCCTTAAGGATCTATGGGTGCAATTAAAGATATTGATCAGGAGTAGTCTAATACTTATAGCATTGGCTTGGGAACCAAGAGACCAGGGTTCAATTCCCGCTAGCGCTCCTTGTGGTCTTGAGCAAGTCACTTAACCCTCCATTGCCTCAGAAAAATCCAAGCTATCGATGCTCCTGTTTAATGTACATTACCCAAGTTTAACTTACAATGTAAACTGCTTCGAATGAAATGATAAAGTGGTATAAAAAGCATGTTAAATATCTTCTCTATGTTGGTTTACACAAGAATCTGTGGACAAACTGCAAGATTTTGATATTAAAGTACTTTCTTTGGATAGGTCTTCGGCTAGAGTTGATTTTCAAGTCCAGTCCATCCTTTTTTCTAATGTGGTACAGATTAAAGACCCATGTGCTGTGCATGCTAGGTTGGAAGCACTTGAGAATACTTCTTGAGCGAAAAGTCTACGTTGCCTTAATTTTCCTATTACTTATATGCTTTCTGTGGAAATTCTGTTAAATTTCGAAATATAAAATGCTGTTACATTTCCTACAGAAGCAGTTAAGGTGACTGTTCTCAAATTATATTTTAAATACAAAGATGTCTCTTTCTGAGGGCAGAAACTGAACATCTTTTCTGATGCGACACCGTCTATGCATATCCGTAGGAAACAATTCTTGGAATTGAGACCTCAGGTTCTGGCACATGGGACTACGGTTTATCTGTAGTTCCCTTGCAGGAGGAGGCTTATATTTTTCAGGATATCTCCCACTTGGAACGTTTCTGAATGATAAGACGGAAGTAATGATGTTTTCCCATGGCTACATGTAGATAAATAATCCAGTATACAGCGGAATATATTTAGCCTCATTTCTTATAGAATGTTTCCTTTGCTGACAGCTTCACCCACTGATGTGGGCTTTACCATACTTTTTTAAATGTATTTCATTTTTATTTGTGTATTTATTCTTGTGATGGTTTTCTGTTATTGTGTGGAATGTATATTTCAAAATTCTGATAAAGAAAAAAAAAATCTCCAAAAATATACCAATATTATGCCTATTTCAAAAGGCAGCATAGTCTATGCACCTTTATAAAACAGGCTCCAAGAATAGTCATCCTCTCCCCCCGCCCCAGTAGTGTACAAATGCTCAGTAGCTCTGAGGCAGACGTAAATGTGTACATGTACTCCATGCAAGCGTATTTTGCAAAGTGTGCTCATATATCGCAACACCACCCCTGCTCTACCCAAACTGTGCTCCTGGGAATGCCGATAGGCATGTCATGTAAAAGTACACATGCTGTTCTTTGCATGCACTTATTAGCAGCTTGACTCCTTAGAGAGAGTACTGTGAGACTACCGCTAGGGGTCAGAGCAGTCATTTGGAACCTGAGCATCTAGTTGAGACTACGAGATAAAGCTCCTAAGTGGAGGGTCTTGGGGGACAGGATAGTCATGCTGTTTGGAGGATTGGGGCATGGAAGTATTGATTATGTTGGGAGAGGGTGAAGAGTTTATGGATTATGTTGGGAGAGGGTGAAAGGTTTATGGATTATGTTGGGAGGGGTTTCAGGGATAGAGAGATATGGAGTATTGTCAGGAGGCTGGTGTGGGGGATTGTTCATGGAGTTATATCTGGGGTGAGGGAGTTGAAATATGCTTTGGGTATAGATGTTAAGGATGATGTAAATGGAAACAACAGTACTTCCCTATTCTTTACAAAATTATTCAGAAGAAAGTAATGTGCATTTGTTCGAAATGACATAGGAAATTTTGTTGATATTTTCTATTTAATTTCATATAATTTTTAATTTGAAGAAGACACTGAACAATCCAAAATTATTTCCCCCCTCCAGTTTCATCACAGACTGGCCTTAAACTAGTAACATTGGGTTGGAAGGCAGGCATCTTGCAGAAGAGCCATCACTTCTCCATAGGGACTAGTTCTAGCCAGTCTCCTCTTAACTCTGTTGACAATCTTTCTTCCTATTCCTTGGTCCAAAGTTTGTCTGGTCTGCAGCTTTTTGGAAAATACTAACTGGATATTTTGACTTGTGAATGTATTGACTCTTCCTATAAAGATTTACTTCAAATATTTGTCTTTTGGATGGTCATCATAACTGGACAGAAAAAAATTGGGCCAATCAGGAAACAGGAAGGAAGATCACTAGCAATACCAGAACAAGCTGGCTAAAGCTAGCCCCTATGGAGATGTGTTAGCTCTTCCATAAGATGTTTCCCTTATAAAACAAATGTTACTGGTTCAAGACAAACTTCTAACTGTGAGAGAAAAAATTCAGCTGAGTGTTTTTATTTGCCTGAAACCTCTAATAACCTTTCAGCAATATATTTTTTTTTCATTTGGGCAGCAGCAACAGCTACCTCTTTAATAATGAAACAAAATACAATGAAATGATAAAGGAAAATGAAATGAAACACATTTTTTTTGCCTGCACACCCTTGCAGAGAGAGAAAATTTCTTCAGATATCAAACTAATATAAGAGAAGGCATTCTGAGTTTAGGAGAATTGAAACAATGATTCAAACTATTTACTTTGCCAACATGGGCCAAATTTCTAACTAGCTAATGTTGCTCCATTTTTGACTCTTAGCCCCAGAATAGTAGATGTTCAATCTGGGTTTTATAATAGTATTAGCAAACATCAAAAGACAGTAGTGTCTTTCTTATGTGCATATACTTGCAGATAGTGCTTAACTATAGCTAAGGTAGGGTGTAAACATATTGTGAAATCAGAGATCCATGTGGCTCTTTCTGATGCCACACCAGACATGCCTTCACCATGCCCCCCTGCAACATAGACATGGTCCCACTGGATACATGTAAATTTGGAGCTTTTTAAAATGACTCCTGGGATGTGGAAGTGATTTGCAAGTGTGACTGGGCATTTACAGACATGCAAATCATGAAAACAACTTCTAAAATGATCCCCTTAATGCTAGCTATATTGCTTTTTGTAGTTATCAGCAAAAGAGGTTTACAATAAAATCAATGAAACCAAAAGACAATTTTAACATGTTAAAACAGTACTACAAAGCCAGTATACTAGAAAAGGGAAAAACTGAACTTGAGAGGCCTCATATCCCCAACTGCACACGGCAATACCCGACCCACCCCAGAATGGCCAAAATGCAAAACAGTTATAATGCATTTTCAGGGCAGATTTGAACTTTCTGTAAACAGTCTCAAGACAAAGGCAATGAGTTCCATAGTGTGGAAGCACAAAAGTAAGAAGCCACATTTCTGGTGCTATCTTGTTATGCCCTTACTAGAGCAGAACGTATAAGAAGATTCTCATTCTCAGAGTGAAGCAAATGCTATGGCATATATGAAGTTAGAGATAAGAACATAAGAAATGCCATACTGGGTCAAAACAAGGTCCATCAAAGCCAGCATCCTGTTCCCAAGAGTGGCCAATCCAAGTCACAAGTACCTGGCAGGTTCCCAAAAGGAATATAGGTTCCACAATACTTGTGTCAGGGTGAGCAGTGGATTTCCTGGATCCTCTTTAATAATGGTTTATGGACCTTTCCTCCAGGATCTTGTCCAAATCTTCTTTAAACCCAGCTATACTAACAGCTTTTACTACATCCTCCAGTAACAAATACCAGAGTTTGATTATGCATTGAGTGAAAAAATATTTTCTCTTATTGTCTTAAATGGGCTATGTTGTAGCTTCATTGCATGTCCCCTAGTCTTTCTAATTTTTGATGGCATAAACAACCCATCTATGTTTACCTATTCCATTCCATTCATTAATCTATAGACCTCTATCAGAACTACCCCCAGTCATCTCTTTTCCAAATCCTTCCTCCATTTATTAAATCAAACACGATAATGCTATCATCACCATTGCCAAGTGGCCCCAACACCATTATCTCTTGCACCAGACCTTGTGTTCCACTGAGGACTAGGTCCAAGAAGGCTTCCCCTCTTATTACTTCATGAACCAGTTGCTCCAAGAAGCAATCGTTTATTTCATCTAGAAACTTTATCTCCCTAGCATGTCCTGCTGTGACACTAACCCAGTCAATATTAGGGTGATTGATATCACCCATTATTATTATTGTGTTGTAACTTTGTGAGCTTCCCTGATTTCTTTAAACATTTCATCATCCGTTTGTTCTTTCTGACCAGGCGGTCGATCATACACCCACACTGTCATTGCCTTCCCCTTTTTACATGGAATTTTGATCCATAGAGATTCTATAGTGTATTTTGTTTCCTGCAAAACTTTAATCCTATGTGACTCAATACCCTCTCTGACATAGAGTGCAACCCCTCCACCAATTTGATCTACTCTATCATTGTGATATAATTTGTACACTTCTTCCAGCAGGTCTCTGAGATATCAATCATAGCTAACTTCTCATTTAGTGCTATATATTTTTACTCTCCTATTTTATTTTTTTTAGACTTCTAGCATTTGTATACAAGCATTTTAGAGGTTGTATTTTATTCGTATTAACCTGGTTATCAGTAGACCAGAGTAGTTTGGAATCTTTTAAGCTCTGTCTGTTCTGTACTTAAGGGCATTTGGGTTACTTCTGTCAATATGCCCTAACTTCAGTTTTTTGCTAGTATCCTTCAAGGATAGATCCTTCCGAATCATACTCTCTTGGGTGACTGTTGACTCCCTCTAGTTTAAAAAGCTCTCTATCTTCATTTTGAAGGTTAAAGTCAGCAGCCTGATTCCATCCCAGTTAAGATGGAGCACATCCCTTCAGAAAAGCCCCTCCTTTGCCCAGAATATTGGCCCATTCCAAACAAATCCAAAACCCTCTTGCTTGCACCATTGTCTCATCCACGCATTGAGACTCTGGAGCTCTGCCTGCCTTTTGGGTCCTATGTGTGGAATTGAAAGCATTTCTGAGAACACTATTCTGGAAGTTCTGGATTTCAACTTCCTCCTTAAAGCCTAAATTTGGCCTCTAGAACCTCCCTCTCACTCATTCCTATGTCACTGGTACCAACATGTACCAAGGTCCGCTACCTTCGCACCAGGCAGGCAGGTTACCTGGTGATCCTCACATCCACCAGTCACCCAGCTATCTAACCATTCCCTCATGGGCACATGGCCCTGGAGAAACCTCCTCAGTGCAAGAGTGTTTTGCATCGCCTGGAGGACAGGTCCTGACTACAGGACCTCTTCCTGCCACACCAGTATGATGCTCTCCTGTCACATGATCTCTCTCCTTCATGGCAACAGGGAGGCTGCCAGACTGGAGGTGGGACTTCAGTACTACGTCCCTGTAGGTCTCACCTATGTACCTCTCTGTCTCCGTTATGTCCTCCAAATCTGCTACTCTGCTCTCAGAGAATGAGTCTGATCTCTGGAGGCTAAAGTGCTCCTGGGCACCTAGTGCACATGTAAGACTCCTCACCAATTGGGAGAAAATCATACATGTGACACTCAATGCAAAAGACTTGAAAGCCCCCATCTCGCTGCTGGACTGCTGTCTGCCTCTTAGATTTAAGGTTTTATTTAAGTATTTAAGTTGTTTACTTACTTAGGTTTGCTGGGGATAATTATACTAAAACAATTATACCTATTACAGTTAATGGACTTTGTTCACCTCAAGATTAATTAATCTCAGGTCCTTAATTAATCTATTCCTAATGAGGATAACTAGCCACACCTGAAAGTGAATGTGGACACCTTCTTCCCCTTAATAGGTTTAAGAGACTATAAAGCTAAGATTATCCCTGGGGTGGGTAGGAGGGAAAGAAGACTTAATAAAAGTTAGTTTGCTACACAGTACCCTGACTGGTGCTTCTAAGGTAATGGCGTTCCAATTTTCTGGGTGATTCACACAGCCCTTGGTTTGATAGAGGGGGCCTTTCAAATTGCCCCTTTGATCTGTCGCTTGGCTTTAACATAATTTCACAGATCTTTTTCCTCCTAACTGGAAGGCCTCTTTGTAAAGATCGCTAGAAAGAAAATTATTTTTTTCTACTCGGAGTCTATTTATTCTTCTTGTATGCTGAGCTATACTCTGATTTGATTAAAAAACAAACAAACAAACAACCCCCCCCCCCTTGTCTGGTGGTACTTAAGACCTGACTGACTCAGCAAAAACACCGGATTCTAAAATACACAGATTTATCAGCTTTAACCCAAAGAATTCCCTTTTCCCCCAATATTTAGAGTATATTCCAGAAGATAAATACTTATACATGCAGATCATTTTCCAGCTGTTGCAGTACCTTTTGATAGAAGTCCCTTTTGGGGTTAACTTGCATGACACATTAGGTTTGCAATTAGGAGGGTTAGAGGTGTAGAATTGGCAGGGTGAGCACTCCATAGGCAGCATACCTGTGCTACTTGCGTGGCAGGCTAGTAACATGGGTGCACTCAGCGCCACCTCTGTAGGTAGGGTTGAGTGCACCCACGCTCTTCTAGTGCTGCAGCAGGGCCACATACACTGTGATAACTGCCATAAGAATGCTTTGCTTGCTACTGGTAGTTAATGATCTGGTGCTGCCCTAATGCATCATGGCTTCTCATCTTATAGGCATGTTAGGTACAACACCACAGTGCCCTGCAGTAAAAGGGCCCCTTAGAAATGTTATAAGACTCCTTTTCTCAAAAGAAAATCAATGATTCGGTAAAATGATCCATGGATTGCTTTAAACATGATCCAGACCAGAACATCAGCCAGTGGTCTGTGCTTGCCCAAAACTCCTAGATCAAATGGCTTAGGAATTTCAAAAGGAAGACCAAAAATAATTAGATCATTAATGAAAAGTAAGAAAATTGGATAAGGTAAAGCTTACAACAGACCAACAGAGTGAGAAATACAAAGAAATAACACATGAGAGGTGAGACTTGATGAAAATCCACCTGGTCAAAGAATTCTAATCTAAGATAGTGAAAAAACAGAGCAATAAAAACCTTCCCTATTATTGGTTTGCTAAGGTGTGAAATAATAGCACATACACCAAATGGCCGCAAACCACAATATGCTACATTATAATTTGAACTCTCAGACATTGTGCGTTTCTAGAAGTACAGAGAAAGAAGCATCATGGACAATATTACAAATATGTCACCTTTGTTGTCATAGTAACTGCAAAAAAACATCTGTGGCAGTTTGCACCCCTCTATGCCATCACAATATCTCAGGAAATTGAGATGTGCAAGTAGTAACATGGGAGCATCCCTTAGCTTTTCTGTTCCTGAAGCTTATAGGCAAGAGAGATATTTTTTTTGTATTAGTTTTTAAATGAAATGCAACATCAATACAAGTAAAATAATTCTGAAATACATATATGAAAGGTGGCAACTTGAAATTGTTCATTTAGTTTGTTTGCATTATCATAGAGATCAGAAAATATATTCTTATTATGTCTCTAGCATCCTAGTCTCAGCACTTTATAATATATTTCTGGCTTATAGCTATGACACATGAGGAGTTAAGTACTTTCTGAACTGCTTACAACAGAATTTTTTGTATTGTCCGTAGTTCTTGTATTTCTTGTCTAAAATATTTGTTTAAAGTGGAAATTGAGTCTGATCTTTCTTACAAAAAAAAGTCAAAACATATTTGTTTTCCTTGGCATTTTTATCTTTTTCTTAGTTTGTTTTCATGTTTTGTTTTCTATATCAAATGATACTACATTGCTTTTTTTTTTGTTTTGTTGTAACGTTCCATGTTTGTTGCTCTCTGCTCAGATTATAAGATGATCATAATATGAATAAATAAATATATATTTGTTTAAAAATATCATGAGGGTACTAGAAAGCATAGTTACTCACCTGTAATAGGTGATCTCCGGGAACAGCAGGAATTGAGTCTTCACATATGGGTGACGTCAGCACTGACGGAGCCCGCGTGGGAACGCTCCCCAGCGTCCTATAGGAAAGCCTTTGGGAGGATCCCACTGTGTCTGCATAGCTGCCTTCTCGCCTTTCCAACTCTCCCTCCAACAGTTGGGTATGTAGCTGAGATAAAAGGAGAGAAAGACAGAGACAGAAATACACTCCTAGGGGAGGAGGGTGGGTTGTGAAGACTCAATTCCTGTTGTCCCCGGAGATCACCTGCTACAGGTAAGCAACTACGCTATCTCCAGGAACAAGCAGGAATGTAGTCTTCACATATGGGACTCCCCTAGCTTGGAGATGCCAGGAAGATGACCACAGAGAGAGCTGTGAAACACAGGCCCAAGTGGGTCATATATCCTCCAAGGATGTCTGGTATCGAAACCCAGGATGGGGGATAGGAGTTGATATAAGTCTGAAAGTGATGCTGCAGAACAGCCTGGCCAAACGAGGCATCCCGGCGGGAGTCCTTGTCTAAGCAATAAGGGGCCGCAAAAGTGTGGACACAGGACTGGGCTCCTGCTTTGCATATTTCATCAATCGCCACTCAGCGTAGATTTGCCATGGAGGCAGCCATGGTTCGCACATTCAGTGCTGTGACATGACCTTCAAGGGAAAGTCCCACACTCTTGTATGCAAAAGATGTACAGTCTGCAATGCATTTGGAGAGTGTTCTCTTGGAAACTAGTAGACCTAGATGACTGGAATCAAAAGCAACAAAAAGCTGTGAAGTTTTCCTGTGCTGCCTAGTTCTTTATAGATAAAAGGCCAAGGCATGCTTGCAATCCAGAGTATGTAGGGTTTTTTTGCTCTAGAGGAATGAGGTCTAGGGAAGAAAACAGGAAGGTAAATTGACTGGTTTAAATGAAAAGGTGAAACCACCTTTGGCATAAAGTGAGGATGAGTCCTAAGGACTACTTTATCATGATGAAATCGTGTATAAGGAGGGTCAGCCACTAAAGACTGGAGCTCACTGATGTGTCTTGCAGAAGTGAGGGCAATTTGGAAGGTAACTTTCCAAGAAAAACTTCAGAGACGTTGTGGCTAGGGGATTGAAGGGTGGCTTCATTAGCTATCCGAGGACAATATTGAGGTCCCTTGCCACTGGAGGTGGTCTAATGGGAGGTTTAGTTAAGAGTAGGCCCCTCATGAAGTGCGCTATAAATGGCTGAGGAGAGACAGGTTGTCCATCTAAGGGCATAAATGCACAGGGGGTAGCCTCTTTCGATTGAAAGCAAGCTTTGATATGAGGGGACATGGGATGAGGATGAAAGGGGATAGATTCAGGAGTGATATGTGGAAATATTTCTTTATGGAAAGAGTGGTGGATCCATGGAATAGTCTCCCAGTGGAGGTGGTAGAGATGAGGACAGTATCTGAATTCAAAAAAGCATGGGGCAAACACAGAGGATCTCTAAAGGAAAAAAGGGGACTGATGCAGTTGTTGATATGGAAGGACAGACTAGATAGGCCATGTGGTCTTTTTCTGTCGTCTTTTTTCTATGTTTCTATGTGAGATGCTGCAATGTCACTTAGGTGGACCCTTACTGAATTGGTTTTGAGTCCAGAGGACGAGAGGTGGAGGAGATACTCAAGTAACGCTTCCATGGGAATGGAAAAAGGATTAAGATCCTTTTTTGAACACCAGATTGAAAATCTTTGCCACTTGAAGGCATAAGAATGCCTTGTGGAAGGCTTCCTTGAAGCCAATAGGATATCTCTAACCTTTTGAGAGAGGTTGATGTCCTGGAGTTCTCTCAGCAGCCATGTTGTCAGATGTAAGGATTGCGGGTATGGATGCAGCAGCATCCTGTCCTCTTGAGGTTTGGCTTGAGAGAGATGTAGAAGTAGTGGATACCATGTTTCTCATGGCCAACATGGGGCTATGAGGATCATGTAGCCCCTGTCTCTCTGGAGTTTGAAAAGAGTTTTGGGGATAAGGGGAATGGGAGGGTAGGCATATAGGAAGTCCTGACCCCAGTGGAGGTGGAAAGCATCCTTCATCTGAGCAGGTGTTCTGGAATACAAGCAGGGAGGTTTGGCATTCTGAGGACTTGCAAACAGATCTATATCTGGAGTTCCCCAGATATGAAAAATTTGAGCAATCTGAACCGCATGGAAAGACCACTCATGTGGCAGTTGTACTCAACTGAGCTTTTCTGCCAGGAGATTTTGTTTTCCAGAGAGATGTATCACTAGTAGGTGTATCTGATGGCATATGGCAAAAGACCATAGATGTAGGGCTTCATTGCACAATGCTTGAGAACCTGTTCCATCTTGCTTGTTCACGTAGATCATGGCTACCTGATTGTCTGTCTGGACTAGAACTGTTTTGGAGCGAAGGTGGTCTTGGAACACTCAGTGCATTGTGGATGGCTCCGAGTTCCAATGGATTTATGTGAAGTCATGCCTCTTGCTTAGTCCAAAGACCCTGAGTGGAGAAATTGTCCAGATGAGCTCCCAACCCAATTTGGATGCATCCATCGTCAGAATAGATTGGTGTGGTGGCATCTGAAAAGATGACCCTATGAGAAGGTTTTCTGGTGACTGCCACCATTGGAGAGATTAAATCAGATGTGCAGAGATCCTGATTCTGTCCCCCAAACGACCTGATACTTGAGTCCACTGCAAAGCCAGGGTCAATTGAGCTGCACGCATATGCAGACGAGTATAGGGAACCATATGTACAGTGGAAGCCATATGGCCCAGCAACTGAAGCATTTCTCAAGCAGTTAGGAAAGTTTTCATACCTGCCTGAGAAATTAGCTGAATGATTCAAGCGCAGAGGGCATGTGGTAGAAAAGCCCTTGACTGTTCCATGTCTATGAGAGCCCCTATGAACTCTAAGATTTGAGAAGGAGTGAGTTGGGATTTTGGAAGATTTATTACAAATCCCAAGTGTTAAAGAACCTGCATTGTGTAGGAGAGAGCAGAGCTGGCCTCTAGAGCTGTCGTTGCTCAGATGAGTCAGTCGTCTAAGTAAGGGAAGACAAATATCCCTAGAGATCTTAGGAATACTGCCAATATTGCCATGCATTTTGTAAAGACTCTTGGGGCAGAGGCCAGGCTGAAGGGTAGAACCCTGTATTGGTAATGTCCTCCTTGAAAGAGGAATCGTAGAAACCTCCTGTGTTCTGCGTGGATATGGGTATATGCATCCTTTAGATCTAGAGAACAAAGCCAGTCCTGACTCTGGAAATAAGGGAGAAGAGGTCTTGAATTTCTCTCGGAACAGATACTTGTTCAATTCTCTGAGGTCCAGAATGGGCCTGTATCCTCCTGTCTTCTTTGGGATAAGGAAATAGGGGGGAGTAGAAGCCCAGGCCTTCCTGAGAGAGTGGCACCTCCTCTATTGTGCCCTGAGAGAGAAGGGTGGTAATCTCTTGGAACATGAGTGGTGAGAGGAGGCTGAGAGCTGAACTGTCTTGGAGTAGAAGGAGGGGGCATACTTTGGAAATAAAGTTTGTACCACTCTGCTACTATGGAGAGAGTCCAATGTTCTGATGTTATCTGATGCCACCTTTGGGCAAAGTAACATAGTCTGCCTGGAATGTTGACTGGCTCTGGAACCTCTAGAGGTAGGACAGCTAAGTTCTCTAGGAAGAAGTCAAAGACCTTGAGGAGGCTGGGTCTGTTGAGTTGGCTGAACTCTGGGGGTCTGAGCCTTCCTTTTTTTCTTCGGTTGTTGCTGTCCCTTCTGGGAGGCATGGACCGAACAGTGCACAGCATGGGTTTAATAAGGATAAAACTTCTTTTTCTTGTTGAAAAAAGGCTTCTTTATAGTCTTTTTCTTAGCTAGGTTGGCGGTGGTTCTAGAAAGCCTATTGAGAGTGGTATTCTCAGATTCCAGCTGAGAAGCCTTGTCCTGCCAATCCTTGCCAAAAAAGGTTTTCCCCTGTGCAAGGTATGTTTCCAGCTTATTCTGCACCCACTGTTCAAGATCGGATGCTTGTAACCAAGCAATCCGACATGCACCGATGCAAATAGAAGACATTCTGCTAATACACTCAAAGCAGACAAAGGTTGCCCTGTTCATAAATTTGGAAAGATTTTGGGCATGTTTTACAAGTTTCAAGTAATCAGCCCTCTTGTCATCAGGGAGAAGAGGAGCCATTATTTCTAAATCCTTAGCAACCTCCTGAAGGAAAATACCCATGTAGAGTATGTAAGAACTTATTATGGCCGATAACATGGAGACCTGAAAACATCGACGACCGAAGGCATCGAGAGTTCTTGCCTCCTGGCTTGGAGGATTTGAGGAATGTGTCTTGGCACTTTTAATTTGACGCATTGCCAATTCCACTACCATGGAGTGGTGTGGTAACTGCATCTTCTGGAAACTGGGATACTGCGATACCTGGTATATGGTATCGAGCCTCTGAGAATGTGGAGCGACAGTTAAGTGTGTCTCCCACATCCTATGCATGAGGTCATTCAATATCCGGTGAATAGGTAGGGTAGCAGCCTCCTTTGGGGCTGCTGGATACTGAAGAATTTCAAGTTCCTCAGTTCTTTCTCCGAGGTCACCATAATGGAGAGGCCCCGAGCTATGTCCTGTATAAAGTCTTGAAAAGATGTCCTCTGGAGGAGACATACAGCACTGAGGGGAAGAAGAAGGATCTCCCGGAAGAGCCTCCCTTTCCCTGGTACCTATCAATTCATTGGACGAGTTGGAATCGGAGGACTTGAAGTATCAGCAGGCTGGGTTCTCCCGCCCAGCCTGTCGATGGTACCGATCAAAGTCTGCATTGGAAAACCTTGGTACCAGACCCTCGATGCTGGATACTGATTCTACAGTAGGGCTGGTATGGGTGGTAGCGAGGAGAGCGGCACAATGGTCGATGCAGACACCTTCTGTACTGGTGTCGGTACCGATGGCTGCAGAACTGATTGCTGAGGTTTTAGCAGTACCAAAGCTGCTAGCAAGGCTGCTAAACTCTGCTAAATGTCCAGAATATGTTGATCCATGGAGCCAGCCGAAGCCTGGGTATGGTACCTGAACAGCAGGCCATGACCCTGGAGCATGGCACCAAGAACTCTCCAGAGGTGGAGGCCTCAGGAGCATCTTGGGACCCCTTTAATGCTTTGGAGGCAAGGCTGGTGTATTCCCCTCCAGGGCAACGCCTAAGGCATCTTGATGCTTAGAAGGAGATCTACCCTTGGAAGACCGACCAGGCTTCGAAGAAGACTTGGGTTTCAATACCAGAGATCCATGGAAGGAAGATAAAGCTCTCAACGATGTCTATGCAACAGACATTGCATCAGTGGCAAAGAGGGTGCCGAGTTTCACAGCTCTAATCTGCAGGCCCCTCTTTGTCATCTTCCTGCAGAGAAGGCATTCCAATAGCAGATGGTCTAGTCCCAAACATGTGAGACACCAGTCATGGGTGTCAGTAGCATTGATGGTACTGCTACATTTGGAACACTTTTTGAAACCACCAGCTGGTTTATCCATCTTAAAAAGAAAAAGGGGCCTAAGGACCAAAATGGCATCTAAGCATCTAGAGGGCAAGGTACCCTCAGGGAAAAAAACCAGAAGTTTTTCTTTTTTTTTTTTTTAAAGGAAAGAAAATAGAAGAAACACCGACTGTGTCGGTGCTAGCGTAGTCGGGAAGGCAGATGCGACCACAAAAGAATTAAATTCCTGTGATGACAGGAATTGCTCCCTGTTGGCTCCGCGGAAAATGAAAAACTGAGGAGGGAGAGTTGGAAAGACGGGAAAGTAGCTACACAGGTGCAGTGGGATGTTCCCAAAGGCTTTCCTATAGGATGTTGGGGAGCGTTCCCATGCGGGCTCCATCGGTGCCGACGTCACCCATATGTGAAGATTACATTCTTGCTTGTTCCTGGAGATAGCAATTTTCATGTGTCCTTCCTGAAAGCAAAATTAATGGCACATGCTAAATAATGAACTTCAATCCTTAGTAAAAGTGTGAAACATTTTATCATATGCATAAGCTATTAATGTTGCTTTGACAAGTGACAGCACCATATTTGGAATACTTCAATGGATGCTGTGGTGGGTAGTACTTGAATAAATATTTTGGAAAATTTGGAATTTTTGTACTATGATGTCTGAAATTGCAGGGCCATAGGTGAAATGATGAAGGCTTTCAGTGTCAAGTTGTTTCCTGGTGTTAGATGGGCCTATTATAATGAACAGCTTTAGTTGATGAAAGACTGGCAGACACTATCTCCATGTGACGGCAAGAGACTGAAAGCGTACCCTGCCTTTTGATGATAGATTATACCTGCTAGAAGCAGGAAGGTAAAAATGGGCATTTAAACTGCTTCGATGTACAGGTCTGCTGTACTTCAAGAAATATAAAGCCACAGAAAGTACCAATGAAAAGAGAAAAAGATGACATAGCCCTTTGGGATCTGAAACTGAGCTACAGTATCTGACATACAGTAACAAGCCTGGCAACCTTCAGATATGAATTCTTTAATGGTATGTATAATGAAAGAATATAAGCATGGACCTCTAGTCATAATTATCCATTCCTATGTTTCATATGTCTGTGCAAATGTTACAAAGTATTCTAGTACTGACTGCAAAGGGGCTTTTTTATCTCCTCGTTGGAATCCATTTCTAGTCTGTAGGTTTGGATTTCGCTAACACCTCTTCAGAAGTGGCTCAGGGTGCGTGACATCCAGGTACAGTAGGTATTTTCCCGGATGCAAGAGGGCTGATCATCTAAGTTTGCACCTGAGATAAGGGGTTAAATGACTTACTCTGGTTCACAAGGAGCATGAGTGGAATTTGAACTCTGGTTTTTATGTTTCTTAACCTTATTTAATATGACAAGCCCATCTAATCACGAGGTAGGGTAAAACTAGGATGTGAATAGTCTGTTCTTTCTGGTATGCAGCCAGGTGGTTACTCTATTAAAGAGGTTGCTGAGGAATCCTTTTTATGCTAAGTACAGCAACCTTGAAAACAAAGATAGGAGAGATTTTGGCTGAGAGAGAATGGCTAGCCTGGATTGGAGACAGCAAGGCAAGCCATTCATCTTTCGGGTACGTTTGCCATGCTGCCTCCAAAGTTTGGGCCTGGTGGGGCGGATTGCAGAGCAGTGTGCCAGTTGCAAAGTGGGGCACCCACCCCGGGTACAAAAGGGACTAAGAATGCCACTACACTTCAGTAGCAGCAACACAGATTCCCTTCACTGCCAGTCAGGGCTGGCCCGTCCATTGTGCGATAATGTTGTTTGCACAGGGCCCCATGTGAACACCATTATGGCACACTGGACGGCTTCAGAGGGAGCTGGGGAAGCCCGCGTGAGGCCCCTGCTCCCTCTATACAACTGCCAGCGTGAAGATCCTTTTCCTTCACGCTGGCGGCTGTTTCTGTGAAGCAGCGATTGCTGGGAAAGGTTAAAGGCAATGCAGGTTCTACTGTCTATTTTTCTCTCCTCTCCTTCACTACAATTTTCAATGTGTCCTTTCCCTCATTCTTCAGGGCTCCATTCTCCCCCAGCCCTCCCCCCAAATTCCTAAATTCATGCTAATCCCTAGTCAAAACTCCCAGACCCCATGCTTTATTCCCTCTGGTATGGGGCTCGCTCTCCCTTCCACCCGTCATTAGCAACTGCTCTCTCTCCCTTTCCCAACCAACACCTACTCTCTTCCCCTCTGCTCTTCCATCCATTTGCCTTCTTTTTTTTCTCCTTTTTCCCCATCCCATCCAGCTTCTATCCTCTTGTTCTATTCTCTTCAAATCGGCATTTTCCCTCTCTCCTTTTTTCCCTTTCCTGTTCCCCATCAGCACATGCCCTTTCTGAACTTATTTAGCCTTAAAATGATTGTTTTTATGAAAAATAGGAAATGATAAAAAACAAAGAACAAAATGGAAAATAATTACCAGAAAGTCTAGTTTGTCTCTGTTCTCCCTATTTATCTGCTTTTACTAGAAGTTGGATGGGTAAATTGGCCTGAAAATAAATTATACTCTGTTTAATGACTATTCAGAGTCACTATGAGTCGGCACTGACTCTATGGTATTTAACAACACCATCTGATGCTTTCAGACATCCTTAGCACGCTTCCTTTAGTGGGTTACTACTACTACTACTGCTACTTGAGTAGTTTCTCATTGAAAATAAGCTACAAAATAAGTATCTTTAAAGCATGTGTATGCTTTGCATTTACATGGGCTACGAAAAATTGCCCCTTTGAGGTAAAATTAAGTAACTTTGTTCTGGAATGTACCTAAAGTTCCTCCTCTTGATTCACCTGGTGGGTCAAACTGTGTTAAAAAGAAAACTGCCTATAAGGAGCTAATTCACAGAAATCGGTTGATCTTCTTGGCTCCTTTAGATTTATCTTCTTGGGCCCAATTTAAATTGATTACCATGTCTGAGTGAATTGGGATGTAATTATACCGGGTTATAATTTGAGGAAAGACAGGGTAGGAAGAAGGGGAGGAGGAGTGGCACTATATGGTAAAAAAAAAAATATATATATATATATATTTTTTTTTTTTTTTTTGTGCCATCAAGTCAGTGTTGACTCTTAGCAACCCAGCTACCTCTGGGTTTTCTTAGCAATGTATCACCGGAAGTAGATTGCCAACCTTTTCTTCCGAGGCAATGGAGGGTAAAGTGACTTGCCCAAGGTCACAAGGAGTGCCAGTGGGAATTAAACCCTTGATCTTCTGGTTACTAGGCGGTTGCTCTAACCACTAGGCTACTCCTCTACTCACATATGTATATATTAAAGCTATAGAATTACCGAGAAGGAGGAGGGACTGTGGGTTAAACTTGAAAAAGGAAATGGAGCATCTATTTGCATTGATGTGATTATATAGACCTCCTTCATGGGCAAAAGAACCGGGCACAGATTTAATTGAAGACATTCACAGTATTGTTATGAAAGAAGAAGTGCTGCTGATAAGCGATTTCAATATGCTGGATGATGACTGGCACATTCCTTCTGCAGTGTCATTTAGAAGTGAGGGAGAGCTGTTCTGAGAACTGGTAACAGAACCCACACATGAAAGTGCCATACTGGATCTGTTGCTTACCAATGGTGAGAGTGTGTTTCTTAAAGTGGGTGATCCTCTTGCTTCCAGTCATCACCAGAAGGTATGGTTTAGTATTAGAACTAGAGCTGATAAAGTCCTGTCAAAAGTGAGAGTCATAGACTTTAGGAAAACTGACTTTTCTAAGATACAACAATATCGCAAGGAGTCATTAGCAGTGTTTGAACAGATGGGGGATACTGAAAAGCAATGGACAAAACCGAAAGAGGATATTTTAAGGGCAACAAACCTTTTTATTAGGAAAGTAAATACAACTACAGTAAAAGGAAAAGTAGGCCACTATGGTTCTCAAAAGAAGTTTCGAAAAGGTAGAAACGTGATGGCAGAAAAAGACCATATGGCCTATCCATTCTGCCCTTCTATATCAACTACCACCATCCCTTTTTTTTTTCCTTTAGAGAGATTTTGTATTCCATGCTTTCTTGAATTCAGATACTGTCCTGGTCTCTACTATCTCCATTAGACTATTCCATGCATATACCATTCTTTCCATAAAGACATACTTCCACATATTACTCCTTAATCTATTCCCTTTCACCTTGATCTTATGCCCCCTCATTACAGAACTTTCTTTAAAATGAAAAATGCTTTTCTCCTGTGCATTTATGCCACAGAGGTATTTAAACATCACTCTGTCTTCTCTCTCCCACCTTTCCTCCAAAGTGTATATATATTGAAATCTTTGTCTGTCCCCATATGCCTTATGATGAAGCCCATTGACCATTTTGGTAGCCATCTTCTGCACCAACTCATCCTGTTTGTATCCTTTTGAAGGTCTCCCTCCTTTACTCCTTCTTTGTCGTGTTTGTCTTGATTAGATTGTAAGTTCTAATGAGCAGGGCCTGTCTCACTGAGCAGAAGAATACTACCAGTGGTGTGCCACAGGGATCTGTCCTTGGTCCAATTCTTTTTAACATTTTTGTTGGTGATATGGCAGAAGGTCTGTCGGGTAAGGTTTCCCTTTGATGATGATACTAAGATCTGCAATATAGACACCCAGGAAGGAGTAGATAACATGATGAGGGATTTTGCTAAGCTTAAAGAATGGTTGAGATTTGGAAGCTCAGATTTAATGCAAAAAAGCCAGAGTCATGCATTTGGGCTGCAAAAATCCAAGTGAGCATTATAGTATAAGGGACAAAGTACTTCTGTCCATGAAAGAAGAGCAGGACCTGGGCGTGATTGTTTCTGATGATCTTAAGGTGGCTAAACAGGTAGAAAAGGTGACAGCAAAGGCCAGAAGGATGAAAGGGGATAGACTCAAGAATAATTTGAAGAAATATTTCTTTATGGAAAGAGTGGTAGATACATGGAATAGCCTCCCAGTGGAGGTAGTAGAGATGAGAACAGTATCTGAACTCAGGAAAGCATGAAACAAATACAAAAGATCTAAAGGAAAAAAAAGGATGATATTAGTTGATATGGAAGAGCAGACTGGATAGGACATATGTTTTTTATCTGCCATTAGGCTTCTATTTTTTCTGTTTCTTCTGAAATTCAGATTTTGCCTCTAGATAAAACAATATTTTATTCAAGATCATTCATCAGAGACTACATTCATATCTGGAATGAACTCTGCCTGAAGTGCAATCAGAATTCAGGAAAGGGTGAGGAACGAGAGACATCATTGTGGATGTGAGATGGATCCTTGAAAGGACAAAAGAATACCAAAAGGACATCCATGTGTGTTTTGACTACAGCAAGGCTTTTGGCTGTGAAAACCATGTGAAACTCTGGGCCACATTAAGAAGCATGCGTATACCAGAACAGCTGATATTTCTCTTGCACAACCTTTACATTGATCAAGAAGCAAAAGTTTGAATGGAACTAGGAGAAACAGAGCGGTTTAAAATCAGCAAAGGTATATAACAAGGCTGCATACTTTCCCCCTACTTGTTTAATTTATATGCAGAACAAATCATCAGAGAAGCAGGACTGTATGAAGACAACTGAGGTGTAAAGACTGGTGGAAGGACTCATCAACAACCTTCGCTATGCTGATGATACTACATTACTGGCTGAAAGTGAAGACGATCTGAAATATTTGCTTCTCAAGATCATGGAACATAGTCTTAAAATGGGTATGCACCTTAAGATTAAGAAGATCCTGACAACTGGCAAAATAAATAAGTTCATCATTGATGGAGAAGAAATTGAAATAGTTGACAACTTTAAGTTACTTGTATCAACGATCAATAAAGAAAGGGCTAGCAGTCAAGAAATCTGATGACATATTGCTCTTGGTAGAATGGCTATGAAGGACCTAGATAGTATTCTCAAGGGCAGTGATGTCTCTCTCCACACAAAGATTCAATTTGTCCAGGCCATGGTATTTTCAATAATGTCATATGAATGCAAAAATTGAATAGTGAAAAAGATAGACAGGAAGAAATTTGATGCCTTTGAATTATGGTGCTGGCGACGAATACTGTGTATATCATAGACTGCCTGAAGAACAAACCAGTCAGTACTAGAGGAGATCAAACCTAAGCTTTCCTTGAAAGCTCAGATGACAAGACTTCGACTTTCAGAAGGCTGGCAATGAGATGGATTGATACAATAAGAGTAGCTATGGATACCACTCGATCAATAATGAGCCGCTTGGCAGAAGACCAAACTAAATTTAGGTCAACTATCCAGAGGGTCACCAGGAATCGACACTGAATCAACGGCACTTAACAATAATACCTTCCTTGGCTAAAGCATGACAAGACCTTCCTTGGCAAAGCCATGTTGACTTTCTCCCATCAAACCAAGACTATCTACTTATTCAGTAATTTTGTTCTTTATAATTGTTTCTACCATTTTGCCTGATACTGATGTCAGGCGCACCATCCTGTAGTTTCCCGGATCGTCCTTGGAACCCTTTTTAAAAATTGGCGATACATTGGCCATTCGCCAATCTTCAGGTACTACAGATGATTTTAATGATAGTTCACAGATTACTAATAGTAGGTCTGAAATCTCAGACACCCTCATGTGTATACCGTCCAGTCCAGGTGATTTGCTATTGTTTAGTTTATCAAATACTTGTAATATATCTTCCATGCCACTGTTTCCAGTTTTTTCTTACAGAATAGAAATATGAGTACGTCTGTTTTGCCAGTTTTTTCAATGCTCGCCATAAACCACCTTGTCCGTAATCCACTGTCCTGGGCCACAACTATCAAACTTTCATCCTTCGGTTTCAGTTCACCTCTCCTTGACCATTCATGTGTCCATTCTTGATCGACAAAAGGTTCTTGGAGTAACACTGTATTTTCCACTGTATTTGTCCATTTGCTGCTTGCTTATTCTTTGAAGAGGAGTTTTCTCTTTTTTTGGAAACTCTGTTGCTTCCTTTCCCATGCATATCTATGGATTGTCACTCATTCCTTCTAATCATCAGAATGTTTGTCCAAGTTTGATGATGGAGACAGATTCTGGACATTTACGTTCATATTTCAGCACTTTTTGTGTATTTGGATCCGATGATGCTGTCAGGTAGGCTTCGAGGCCTATGATGATAGCTCTGTAGGTGTAATTAATCTCTATAAGTTGTAGACCTCCTTCAGCTCTACGAATGTACAGTCTTGGCATACACTGATTCTTATAAAAAAAACTTCATTAGCATGGAGGTTTCAGGAAAGGGTGAGGAACGAGAGACATCATCACAGATGTGAGGTGGATCCTTGAAAAGACTAAAGAATACAAAAAGGATATCTATTTATGCTTTACTGACTACAGCAAGGCTTTTGACTATGTAAACCATGAGAAACTCTGGGCCACATTAAAAAGCATGGGTATACCAGAACACCTAATCATTCTCTTACACAACCTTTACATGGATCAAGAAGCAACAGTTTGAACAGAATAAGGAGAAACAGAATAGTTTAAAATCAGCAAAGGTATATGACAAGGCTCCATACTTCCCCCCTACCTGTTTAATTTAACATAGAAACATAGAAACATGATGACAGAAAAAGACCACATGGCCTATCTAGTCTGTCCTTCCATATCAACAACTACAACAGTCCCCTTTTTACCTTTAGAGATCCTCTGTGTTTGTCCCATGCTTTTTTGAATTCAGTTACTGTCCTCATCTCTACCACTTCCACTGGGAGACTATTCCACGGATCCACTACTCTTTCCATAAAGAAATATTTCTGCATATCACTCCTGAATCTATCCCCTTTCACCCTCATCCCATGTCCCCTCGTAGCAGAACTTGCTTTCAATTGAAAGAGGCTCTCTCCCTGAACATTTATGCCATGGAGGTATTTAAACATCTCAATAATATCACCTCTATCCCGCCTTTCCTCTAAGGTGTACATATTAAGATCCTTCAGTCTGTCCTGACATACTTTATAATGAAGACCACTAATCATTTTAGTAGCCACCCTCTGCACCGACTCCATCCTGTTCACATCCTTTTGAAGGTGCGGTCTCCAGAATTGCACACTATACTCCAAATGAGGTGGCACCAAAGACTTATACAGAGGCATTATCACCTCCTTTTTTCTGCTAGCCATTCCTCTCCGTATGCCCCCAAGCATCCTTTTAGCTTTTGCCGTCACCTTTTCTACCTGTTTAGCTACTTTAAGATCATCAGACACAACCATGCCTAGGTCCTGCTCTTCTTTAGTGGACAAAAGTACTTCACCCCTTATACTATATTGCTCCCTTGGATTGCTGCAGCCCAAATGCATGACCTTACATTTTTTAACATTAAATCCCAGCTGCCAAATTCTAGACCATTCTTCAAGCTTAGTTAGATCCCTCCTCATGTTATCCACACCTTCCTGGGTATCTACTCTATTGCAGATTTTGGTGTCATCTGCAAAGAGGCAAACCTTACCCGACAGCCCTTCTGCTATATCACTAACAAAGATGTTAAAAAGAATCGGACCAAGGACGGATCCCTGGGGCACACCACTGGTAAAATCCCTCTCTTCAGAGTGAGCTCCATTTACCTGTACTCTGTCACCTCCCACCCAACCAATTTCTAACCCAAGCAGTAAATTTAGGGTCCATCCCTAGGGTGCTCAGTTTGTTTATAGGTCGCCTGTGAGGAACAGTGTCAAAGGCTTTACTGAAATCTAAATACACCACATCTAGGGCTCTCCCTCAGTCCAACTCCCTGGTCACCCAGTCAAAGAAATCAATCAGATTTGTCTGACAAGACCTGCCTCTGGTGAATCCATGCTGCCTTGGATCCTGTAATCCGCTGGACTCCAGAAACCTCACTATTTTCTCTTTCAGCAGCATTTCCAATAATTTACTCACCACCGAAGTTAAACTAACCAGCCTGTAGTTTTCAACCACATCCTTACTTCCGCTTTTGTGTAAAGGCACCACATGAGCCTCTCTCCAGTCCTTTGGCACCACTCCCGACTCCAACGAGGCATTGAAAAGGTCAGTCAGTGGAGCTGATAGAACGTCCCCAAGTTCCCTCAGTATTCTAGAGTGTATCCCATCCGGTCCCATCGCTTTGTCTACTTTAAGTTGATCTAGTTTCTCGCGAACACATTTATATGCAGAACAAATCATCGGAGAAGCAGGGTTGCATGAAGACAACAGAGGTGTGAAATTGGTGGAAGACTCATCAGTAACCTTCACTATGCTGATACTACATTACTGGCTAAAAGTGAAGATGATCTGAAATACTTATTTATTTATTTTTATTTAACAAACACTTATATACCGCACTTTCCCATGGATCAGGTGCGGTTTTCAAAGAACAATGGTATGAACAGGTGAAACGGTTATAGATACCTATTCATCTTACATGGAACATCTTTGAACTTTATACAATGAACTTAGACCTTATTACATAGAACTTATTACCAATAGTCTAACAACTGTGTGCATTACAACATTTGCACAGAGCTTAGTAACTATGTACATTACAACTAGTACATTGGACTTGGACTATGTACATTACAGGGCATTTGGCAGTCTGGCCTTCTTATGTTCTCATTATTACAATGAGCAGAAAAACAGAATTAGTGTTTCTTTGCTTGCAATTTAAGTATATTAAGCTTTTTCTTTGTTTTAACAGTTATGTTGTTTTCCATTATCCTTTGCCGGTTTGGGTAACAGTGCTTGTCTCTACACCATAGTGTGTCGTAAATAGGTGTGTTTTTAGTTTTTTATGAAATTTCCTGATATCAGTTAGGTTTCTGATTTCTTCAGGTAGTGCATTCCAGAGGATTGGGGCCAAGTGTGAGAAGGTCTTGTTAGTGGATTTTTTTGGCTTTTGTAAAGTCTTTCGGAATCATAATTTTGTTTGTATTATCTCTCCTTTGCGTGCTTTTTGGTGTTTCCTTGTTAATTAGCATGCTCAATACCGATGGTGCTAGGTTGTTTATTATTTTGAATGTGGTTATTAGGATTTTGTAGCTTATTTGGCAGTAGATTGGTAGCCAGTGAAGGTTAGCTAATATGGGTGTTATGTGTTCGATTGTGCAGACCTTCATGATGGTTCTGGCGGCTACATTTTGTGCCAGCTGAAGTCTTTTAAGGTTCTATTTTGCTATTTCTTGGAGTACTGTATTCGCAAAGTCAAAGTGGGGTGTAATGATTGCTTGTATTATGCTCATGAAGTCATGTAGGTGAACCAGCAGGCGGAGTTGTTTAAGTATCTTAAGTTTGTAGTGAATTTTTTTTGTTTTATTTTTCTCAAGATCAAAGAACATAGTCTTAAAATGGGCCTGCACCTTAATGTAAAGAAAACAAAGATCATGACAACTGGCAAAATCAATAAGTTCGTTGATAGAGAAGAAATTGTAATAGTTGACAACTTTAACCTATTTGGATCAACTATCAATAAAGAAGCAACAAGCAGTCAAGAAATCTGATGACACATTGCTCTTGACAGAATGGCTATGAAGGACCTAGATAAGATTCTCAAGAGTAGAGATATCTCTCTCCCCATACAAAGATTCGACTTGTTCAAGCCATGGCTTTTTCAATAATGTCATATGGATACAAAAGTTGGACAGTGCAAAAGAGATAGACAGGAAGAAAATTGATGCCTTTGAATTATGGTTCTGGCAACGAATACTTTGTATATCATGGACTGCCCAAAGAAGAAACCAGTCAGTACTACAGGAGATCAAACCTAAGCTTTCTTTAGAAGCTCAGATGACAAGACTTCAACTTTCATATTTTGGACACATCATGCGAAGAGAGAGATCATTAGAAAAAAGACGACATATTTCTCAAGGTAGAAGGTCAACACAAAAGAGGAAGGCCAGCAATGAGATGGATTGATTACAATAATAGCAGCTATGGACACCACTCTATAAACAATAAGCTGCTTGGCTGAAGACCGAACAAAGTTTAGGTCAACTATCGAGAGGGTCACCATGAGTCGACACTGACTCGATGGTACTTAACACAATAAAAATATAATATTCTTTACTGATCTTCTCTCTCGATAGTTTCTGCTTGAGTGTCATTCTTTCCTTTATTCCGAGATACTTATATATATGCCTTCCTGTTCAAGGTCATTGATGTCACAGAGAGATGTGTTTGGTTTTGCTCAATTTTCTTCTGAAAAAGGTTACCTTAGCACACTTGTCAAGGCCAAAAGTCATCCTGATGTCATCAGAAAAGCTTTTCACCACACAAAGTATCTCTGCTAATTGTTAGTTGCTAGAACTGTAGAGCTTCCGATCATCTATAAATAGTAGATAGGAAGTTGCTTCTGGGTTGTTAACATCTTTAGGATTCATGCTAAATCCATATCCCAAAGAGTTGATGAGAGCACTCATTGGATTAAGCACCAAACAAAACAGAAGTGGCAACAGGGTATTTCCTTGAAATATTGCTGGATCTTAATGTTAGGAATGATGTACTGACCATCTTCATATCTCAAAAAGAGTGTGGATTGCCACTTTGTCATAGTGAACTTAATGTACTCTGTTAAACCAGTACTTATTTTGTTTTTTTCTGTAGTAATCTGGTTTGTTCAGTTTTCTGAATAGGTGTAAGGATGTTCTAACACCCACTGCAATATTTATGGTACTGCTTTTTTTCTGGGTAGGCTCCTTATTGTGCTGATTTTAGAAGCTGGTAGTGTTATTGCATGGTAGATTTGCATTATAGGTCTTCAGTGACTTTTCTAGGGTTTTGTTAGTTCACAATCTGCCTGGTACTAGAGAGGCTGTTAATGAGAAGACACTGGAATCTGATTTTCTTTTCTTCTATGTTGGTTCTATGGTGAGATATCCTAGTTCTGCTCTGCACCTACTGTTGGAGGAGACATTTCGTTGAACACAAAATAGATGTTGAAAAATAAAAAAGGGAGGCATAGAACAGTTTCTAAAGCCAAAGTAAATTTAGTTTAATTTATTTCGCTGTTAAAAATTGTGCTGTGGTTCGGGGTTTGTTTGTTTTTTGGGTTTTGTTTTTTTTGTTTCCTCGACGAGTGAGTACCTTATCTCCATAGTTTGCAGAATATATGTTTACAGGTGTCAAGTTTTTTAAAATCTTAGAATGTCAGACTAAATAATTATACAGCTACAATTTTTGCTGTATTTTAATTATATAGACTGTGAATAGGTTGCTTTCCTATTTATTTTTGGCAAGCCCACTTAATGAGAACCTTTGCTCTCTTTGAGTATCTTGGGAGTGCTAGCTCATTCCTTGCCTTTTTGACATGCTGGCTTCCTGTCCATCTAATTTTATTTATTTATATGCAAAACTTTAATAATATTTTTATTAATATTTTTCTTACGATAACCATAATGTATATGCAAATGTGTGACCCCACTCGTTGCCCTCCCCCAAATGAAGCAGTCAAACTATGCCCATGTGCCAAACTAGTAGACAAAGGGGATCATTTTAAAAATCTTAGACAGGATTTGGGCATCCGAAGACATGCATGTGGACGTCTAAATCACAGAGACCTCTCCGGAGCCATTCTGCAAATGATGTTTAGAGATGTCTCCAGCATGGGGAGATCCAATTAGGCATAGGGGATATGGAGGCATGTCTGGGGAGACACAATGAACTTAGACAGCCCTGTTTGGTTTCAGAAATGACTGGGTACATCTGTAGGCACCTCCACATTTAGATCTGCTACAGGCATGAACAGACATCAGGAAAGTACTTGTTTGGCTTTAAAAAAATACAAAGGGTGTAGAGGAGATGGAGAATTAAGTGACTAGCCTAAGATCAGAAAGGCCCACATTTGCATTTGAATCCTGCCACCCTGCTCCTACCCCACTACTTTAACCATTATGCTATTAGACGTCCATATTCTATAATGCTTTTCTGCCCTGTTTTCTTTGTCTCTGATTACATTTCATAGTATTTCAGGATCTTTTTCCTTTTCTCTTGATCCACAGAATAATTGCTTAAAACAGACACATCTGTCATCATTGCCGATCTCCCAGGAACAAGCAGGAATGTAGTCTTCACATATGGGTGACATTGGTACCCAGGGGTGGCTCAAGGCAATTTGCTGCCTGAGACGAAGGATGAGATGGCACCCCCTCCCCCTGTACTGTGGGGGAAGGACGCCTTCTCAAAACTCAAGTCAGGGACTGAACCAAACCAAAAAGCTGATTAGATAATATGGAGGAAATGCAAGATGTTTGCATACCAAGGAACTAAAAGAAGGAGCGAAAACCACAGCACACTTTATAAAACTAAATTATAACTCAATTTTATTTAGTTATAAACTGCATTATGGTTCTTGCTTTGTCTTTTTTTTTAAGTTTAAATCCTCTTTATTAAGGAAAAACAAGGAAATTCAATAAAACAATCATTATACAATAAGTATATCACACATATATTAAACTCCCAGCCCACAAAATGGAGTGTGAAATAAACTGATAATTAAAGTATCCCAATACAGAGTGGAGTCAACTAATTAAACAAACCCCATATACTAAGCAAGAGCTCCACATTAAAGTCACTTCAAGATCGATCCCTTCAAAAAGGTCTCCAACTGTGATGAATCTAAGAAAATATACAATTTACCTTAAAAAGCAACAATACATTTACACGGGTATTTCAGCACAAAGGAAGCCGCTAGTGCCAACAGAACTCAATATCTTAAAAATAAAAAAATAAAAAAATAAAATATATATATATATAATTCTGATCATCTCGCTAACAAATATTCTCCAGTACCAGGAATATTGGGAACAAATATAAAACCTTACAAAAGTCACCAAAGTTCTAGAAGGCCAAATCTACCATACCATTACTAGCATAAACCTCCAAAGCTCATACAAAAAAAGTAGCACTATAAATAATGCAGCGGGCCCTAGAACATCTAACACCTATTTGAAAAGCTGAACAAGGCAAATTGTTACAGTACAGATCCCTACGTACAGATTTCATGTTAACAGAACACACAGCCTTGGTCACACACCCAGAACACAGACTCTCATGAAGTACAGAATAAGTGATCACAACCTAAAGTAAAAATAAAATATTTAGACAAAAATTAAACCAAAATCCCAAGAAGCCAGACTCCGCATGCAGTGCAACATCAGATAGAGATGCAGTTCCCCATACTGTGCAATCTATAAAGATAACACAAAGTCCAATCACTAAATTGAAAATAAAATTATTTTTTTCTACCTTTATTTTCTGACCATTTTATTCTCTGGTTATGCCGGTCCTGATCTGAGGCTCTCTATCTTGCTGACTAGGTTCACCTTCACATCCCTCACCGGTCCCTTAGGTCCATTCACTCTAATCATATGTCTCTTCCTTCCCCATCCCAGGCCCATCTAGAATCCACTCGCTCTTCAGCCTTCTTTTTCCTGGGTCCCCAGCTCTGGAACTCACTCTCCTCCGCTCTCCGTCTGGAACCCTCCTTCAGCACCTTTAAGGCCAGACTAAAAACCCACCTTTTCTGCTCTGCATTTGACCTCCCCCCATCCCCCTCCCCTGCTGCAGTTGGGAATTTTCATATTCCTGACTGCAGCATCAAAGAGAATGGGCCTCAAGTCCAGCCTGCTATCATTCAAAGGACTGGGTCAGTATTTAGTCAAAAGTATCTCTACTCTTTAATTTCTCATTAACTTCCAAAATACCACACACACATACACACACCCATCCCCTTTCAAAATATCCTTGGACCCCATACCCAGCACCTCCTATCATGGGATAGGAGGCAATCTAATATTGTATATTAGGAACTGGTTAAAAGAGAAAACGGAGAGTAGGGCTAAATGGACAATTTTCTCAATGGAGAAAGGTAAGTAGTGGAGTTCCCCAGGGATCTGGGCAGAGCCCACTGCTTTTTAGCATATTTATAAATGTATTCAACAATGCTTATAAACTGCTTTTCACTGGGTCAAAGCAGTGTGCATTCAGGTATGAATTATATTTCCCTTGTCCCCGAAGGGCTCACAATCTACATTTTGTACCTAAGGCAACGGAGGGTTAAGTGGCTTGCCCAAGGCCACAAGGAGTGCCTGTGGGACTAGAAACCCCAGTCCCTCCAGCCTGAGGTTGCTGTCCTCTAGTGGGATTTGAAACTGCCACTAGGCTACTCCTCCCTCTAATGAGCTGTAAATGGGAATAAAGAGTGAGGTGATCAAATTTGCAGGTGACGCAAAATTATTCAAATGTGTTAAAACACAAGAAGATTGTGAAAAATTGCAAGAGGTCCTTGACAAATCGCAAGAATGCGAGTCCAAATGGCAGAAATTTAATGTGGAAAAGTGCAAAGTTATGCACTTAGGGAAGAAGAACCTAAATTACAATTACACAATGCAGGGTTCCACATCGGGAATCCCCACCTAGGAAAAGCATCTGGGCATCACTGTGGATAATATGTTGAAACCCTCTGCTCAGTGTGCAGCAGTGGCCAAGAAAGCAAATAGAATATTAGGAATCATAAGGAAAGGAATGGAGAATAAAATCAAAGATGATATAATGCATCTCTATATCTCCATAGTGTGACCGCACCTCAAATATTGTGTGCAGTTCTGGTCATCATATCTTAAAAAGGATTGCAGAATTAGAAAAGGTATGGAGAAGAGCAACCAAAATGGTAAAGGGGATGGAAGGATACCCCTATGAGGAAATGCTTAAAAGGTTAATGCTCTTCAACTTTGAAAAGATATGGTTGAGGGAAGATCTGATAGAGGTCTATAAAATATTGAATGAAGTGGAACAGGTAAATGTAGATTGGTTGTTTACTTCTTCACAAAGTAGCAAGACTTGTGAGCATGCAATGAAAGTGCAATGTAGCACATTTAAGACTAATCAGAGAAAATATTTGTTCACATAACCCATAATCAAACTCTTGAATTCGCTACCAGAGGATGTAGTAAAGGTATAGCTGGTTTTAAGAGGTCTGGAAGAGTTCCTGGAGGAAAAGTCCATAAACCATTATTGAAGAGAATTGGGGACAAGCAGCATGGAATCTGTATACCTTCTGAGAACCTGACAGATATTTGTGACCTGAATTGGCCACTGTTGGAAACCTGGATATTGGGTTGATGGACCCTTGGTCTGACCCGGTAGGCATATCTTATGTTCTTACCTATTGGGGGTCTTCCTTGTTGATGATGGTGCCATCTTTGGCCATTTAATTAAAATGTAGGTTTCTGCCCCCTCTGTGTGGTAATCTCACAATAGAGAGCTGAATGAGCACCCAGGGATGCTCTCGTGCCCACTGTTCACCAGAGGGACTCTTGGTAGTATTGAAACCATAAGGGTGTTTGGAAGAGTATTTTGCAACTGGATTAGTATTGGGAGGATCAGGGCATTCTTGTGGTATTTTTTTTAGTGAGCACAGTTCCTTTAAGTTGCTTCCTGGGAGCATCAGGCCATGTTTTAGCGACCTGATGCTCTTGAGGAGGAAAGATAACAATACGTCTTGAGTTATTATCTTTCCATGAATAACACAGCTTATAAGGTTTAACACAAGCTGTGTTAATATTTTTCATAGTACTCTATTCTTGATTATCTTTGGAACTCAGCATGCTGTGCAGCTCATTATTAAATAACATGCTTTACGGTAAAATAGTTCTGCATTAAGCTGCATATTTGCCAATTAATGCACATTAATTAGCAAATAACATGTGCTATTGCCTTAGGACAGTTTAGTGAACAAACTCCATATATTGCATTGTCAAATCAAAGCCCATAATTTTGCGAAAAAATTGTCTCCAAAGCAGTAGCAAGTGCAAAATTCCACCAGTACTTTGTGTTCATAGCAAAATCCTTTGGGAAAGTACCTTGGGTGGGCTGTTTGAAAAATGCCCACATTATGTAGCTATTATGGTCTGCAGCTCTGCCGATTGTGCAGATTTTTCTTTTGCAAATAGAAATATTAGTACATGTTTATACTAGACAAAAACCGCCCAGCATGTTTTTAGATGAAGCTTGTATGTGTAACTGACTAGTGCTGTAGATTGGCGATAAATGGCGCTTCCACCCACAGTAGCCTCTGAAATGCTCTGAACAGCTGTACTAAGTTCAGCCTTAAACTGGAGACATCAGTTTGTTGTTCTCTTAAATCAGCTGGTGCCGGGCTTCCTCTATTTGCTTGTATATAGCTATTTTCTTAATTCATTTTGAAGCACTGGCTAACCCTTTCCCTTTCCCTCCTGGGAGCAGTCAGGTTGGCAGAAATGTTATTTATGTTGCTTGCTGTATTAGGACTGTGTGTGTCTGACTGTGAACTGGGTTCTTTTGTACAAGTCTGTTATGATTTCTTTGTTATTTTTTAATCTCAATCAGCTGAAAATGATTGTTACTGCTGTGCAACAAATCCAGTTTTTAACATTAAGAACATCCTTTATATCATACTTGTCTTTTCTTGTAATTTTCAATTTCTTTTTTCACTTCTACAAATCAGCACCGATATTCAGCGGTGACGGTCAGCATTTTTAAAGTGTCTGGCTGCCGCCAGAGAAACTGAAACTGGATATTCAGGTCCGGATGCCTTTCCAGTATCTGGTGCTGAATATTCACGTTTGCCGTCCACAGTTCTGCTCTCCGGTTAGCAGCGATTCAGCCAATGCAGTTTGTATTTCCATTGAATATTGCCACAGATCCCCCAAATTAAACCACAGATTCTTAAGCCGGTCTGTGGTTATATTTAATGGCACTAACCTGTTAGTGGTCATTTGGAACTTTAAAACATCCGACTCGTGTAGAGAAGATGGCACTCCACTATCTTCAGTGCACTCCACGATTGTGATGTTATTTTTTGTGTAATAAAATGATCCCACTTGTTAGCATGGCAAAATTCTGAACAGAACAGATAGTGGGGGGGGGGGGGGGGAGGTTGTTATTGAATTTCTGAAACAGTCATTCCTGAAGCTTGTCAGGGCGTGACATAACAAGGGTAATTTTATCAGAGGGCAACTAGTCAAAACATATATTAATGCTTTGCAATTAAGCCTATTCCATAAGAACAAGTAGGCACCTACCTGTCTTTATAAAATACTAGCCTAAGTGACTGCTTGCACGCACATTTGCTTCATGCGTATTCATTGTGGATGTCCTAAAGATTAGACTGGCTAGAGGATATGCCAGGGTCAGCTTGAGAAACACTGATTCAGGAGGTTATTCATTAATGGATAGCACATGCTACCTGCTTCATGGTCTATAGGAATAAAATGGGCCCTGTGACAGATAACATGCAGTGATGCTGTTAGCAAATGGTAACAGCATCACTGTGTTTTTATAGAATTTTCATGCATTATTAGAAGTTACTCTATGAAGATAATGCTTTGGAAGTCATTTTAGAGTCCAGAACAATTTCATATCAGCTACAGCAAGATGGAAGCCCTCCTTGTCGCATGAAACACAGCCTTTGCCCCCCCTCCCCCCACACACGCGGTCAAGCTGAACAACTTGACCAAACCATTAAAAATAAAATAAGATGCCTTGGAGTTACATTGGACCACAATCTGAATCTACAATCCCACATCAACTGGATTTCCAGAAATGGCTACCACAACATGAATATAATCATAAGGCTTAAATCTCTACTTAGCCAAGAATACATTCCGCAGTTTGCCAAGTGATAATCACATCCATCCTGCACTACTGCAACCCCATATATCTTGGTCTATCTAAACAGACACTCCGCTCACATCATCACTGCCTCAGCAAAACACAAACATATCACCCCTTCTCTCCTGAACCAACTTCCCTAGTTCATCCCGCATCAAGTGCAAAACTGCCCTAAACATATTCAAAATAAGTGCACCAGTTCAGATACCATCGCCACCCCCAGCACCGTCACAAAATCCAAGCAGTCTACATCTGGAAGGGCTATTTTCCTGGTGGTACCTGCACTCTGGAACTTCCTCCCAGATGATCTAAGAGCCACCTCTGATACCAAAGACTTCCAGAAGAAACTGAAAACCTTTCTTTATATTGAACACTTCAGGGGCATTACTTAATATGGATTACTCTCCCCCTCCCCTGCTACTCGCTGGCCCCTCTGACACAACTCTCCCCCAATCCTCCGCAAACCACCCTAGCTCCAACCCCCTCGAACATACCGTATATAAGATGCTATGATGTACATAGGTTACCGCAGATTAAGGTCATGGATGTCACTATACATTCATATTGTACATAGATTTCTTTGTATAGAAGTTATCCTGAAACAATCTCCCACATGCTCCCCTTTACCCATTGTTCTATGTAAACTACTCAAGTTGTTCTGTAAACCAATTTGATTGAAGGATAAGATGGTATATAAAACCTGTTAAATAAATAGATAAATAAAATATTTATTTGGACATCCGGAAACACGCATGCAGATGTCCATACCATGAAAACATCCCCAGAGCCATAGTAGAAACCATGTTTAGAGATGTCCCCAGTGTAGGGTTGCCAACTGGCTCCAGATGCGCCCGACAGGCTCGATCCAGTCCTGGGTTTACCCCATTGCATGCAGGGACATGTAGTCTTGCTTTTCTTATGGAATGCAATGGAAAAATCAGAACTACATGTCCCTGCATGCAGTGGGGTAAACCTAGGACTGGATCAAGTGTGTCGGGCGCATCTGGAGCCAGTTGGCAACCCTACCCCAGTGTGGGGATGTCCAAGTAAGCAAAGGGTGTGCTGGAGATATGTTTGTGACAAGGCGAAGGACATAGATGTCCCCAGTCAATTTCAGAAACTTTGGGGACATCTGCGACCTCGTCAAACTTGCACCAAATATGAATAAGCATTGGGAAAGTGCTCATTTGGGCTATACAACATTTGACTGGGGTACAGAAGATGACACACCATTATCTTCAGTATGCTCCACAATTGTGTTGATGCTTTTTATGTAATAAATAAGTGCTTTATGTTTTCACCACGCTGAACACCTCTTAGGTGTCCCCCGGTCTTGCATACTATGCTGGGAATGTCCATGTAGACGCCCCACAGTTGTCAATATCAGACTTGTTCACATTTGTGCAACACAGCCTTGATTTTCTTTTTCAGATGTTCTGGTTTCAATGTCCAGATTGGATTAGGATGTCCTTTGTAAAATGTGTCTTAACATATGCAAGTAGTATAGTGATGTATCTGCAGACTAAAACTGCTCACGTTTTGTCGTGTTATGAAAGATATGTATTGAATTAAATTTGCAAATAGCCCACTGGAGCCCTTATTTAACAAAGTATCCCAAGGTTTTGCAGTTATTGCATGGTTAAAAAAAAAAAGCCCAAATAAACCCATGGTAATTGCAAATCCTCTGGATTAAATTCTCAACATTCTTGGAGGCTGCCACGCAGGTAACTGAGAAATATTTTCTATATGCATTAATGGCATGGCTGATATAACATAATACAGTTAGTTACATCTCTATGTGGCATTAACTGTCCTGCATTATCTGCTTGTTTTAACAATTAGGAGCATACTTACTATAAACAATGTTAGGCTTTTTCAGCTAGCGCACCCAAAAAGTGCAAATAGCACCACATGAGCTGCAAAAGCCGCATGTTATCTATTGGGGGCGTGCACAGCAGTTCCCCAGCACACAGTGTACTGAAAGTGCGGAGAATATGGTCAGGCAGCCTTGTGGATGCAGAGAATGCTACCCATTGAGGTGGCATTAGCTGCACACTCGCTGTCTGCAAATTTGACAGTTAACTGCATGCTGTTGAGGCCTGTGCTAACCATGCATTGCAGACATACCCACTCTCTGCCCTAATCCCACCCATTCCTACAGATAACATGCTTTCTGAAAATAATGCAGAAAATTGCTGCATTATCTACAGTTGTCCCACATTGCCTGACCAAGTGTCCAGATAGCTACTAACGCAGCAGATAGCATATGCTAGCGGAGTTTAGTAAACCCCAGATCCTTAAAGTGCAGTAACAACCTCTGCATTGACTGCAGTCCCAGCCCATTCCCCACCCCAACATGACATTTTCAGTATTAGCTTTTAACGTTAGTAGTTGGTGCATACCAATAGATAATTCGCTGCACTAACAGCAGGAGCTAAAAGCCACATTAAACAGCTAATGCAGGTTAATGTAAAGACTCTCAGTTGCAAATCATGGGGACAATATGCAAAAGTATTTATCTCTGTAGAAGCATCTGCTACCTGCATAAATACCACTGAGGCCGATATTCGGGGTGCCATCTGGATTCTGGGGTGAAGAAAAGAATTATCTTGTTAGCGGTGATTTTCAGTCGCTATCCAGATAAGTTATCCAGATAACCGTGGACGGGTGAAAAGATTACCTAAATGCTATCTGGATAACAAAAAGAGATAGTGACTGAAAATCACCGCTATTCAGGTAATGGCAGTAATTATTCGGATAGTGGCCACAAAATCTGGATATTCATCAACACCCACTCTCCACATAGTGCTGCTGAATATCTGGCATTTTTTGCTTCTGGGGCCTGCATTTACAATAAATAAATAAATAAATCTAACTTCAATGGACTCGATATTACCTCCTGTGTTCTTTTTTTAACATGAGTTCTTATATACATTTTCAAAGGCAAAGAACCCATGTCCATTTCCCTTTGAAAGCTGTAAGCTAAAGAGACAATCAAAACCCGAGTGTACTTCACCTTGTAGACCCAAATATGTCAATCATTTGACTGTCCAATTTTTAAATGTATCTTTTTAATTTATTGTGCACATAAAAATACAGTCCAATAAATAGTCCCATGCATCAAATCCTGCAGTTCTATCGACACAGTGATGCAGCATTAGTTCAACCTCACTCGCATAACTTTTAAACTTCAATGCAGTAATTGCCCAAACTTGCTTTTCAATGAAGGTTGAGTGTAACCACACTTTCCAGAGTTCTCTTCTAATTCAATAACACAACATATAATTACATTTAATTTTGTTATTTCATACCATTAGCAGGAGTATGACATTTCATCATCCAATCCCTTGCATTAATGGTAGCTGGACAGCTTTGATTTTTTTTTTTTAAATGGATGCTCTATTTGTGGTATTTGACTAAAATATTCCACCTGTATTATGAGCCAAATTGTACAGTACCTGGTAACCTGCTCAACTTTATTTTTCACATCGCCCAGTCTTTGGGAACACTGTTCATTCATTTGTGCATTGACTTGTCCTATAAAAACTGCAAGACAGGCCTGAAACACATTTATTCAGCCTAGAATTTGAAGGCCAAGAGTTTGGTCAACTGTTTGCTAGCAGCGCAATATCTATGTAGTTCTTTTCTGTTTCATGGTTTTAATCTATGTAAACCACTTTGTTATGCGTGCTGAAAGTGTGGTATACTCATTGACCCTTGATGCAGAAGAATGACAAAATTAATGCAGAGTCATAAGATAAATTGTCAGCGTTTATTGAATTACATGTTATGTTATAGAAGATTGAGAGGGAGAAAGTGTGGTTACATCCAGCCTTTTCTGAAGGCGAATTTGGGCAATTACTGCTGTCATGGTAAAAAGTAGTGACAGTGAGTGATCTAGCCTTGTTTTACCGAATCACCAGACTCAGCTGCAATATTTGGTGTATGGGACAATTTAATGGACTGTGTTTTAATGTGCATATTACATTAAAAATAGATTTCAGCTTAAATAAGGGAATTAAGCCAATTATTTATTGGATGTCTGAGTACATAATTGTCAATGTTTGAATTATAAACCATCTAGAACATTCATATTTATAGTCGATAAGAATCTTTAAAAAAAAAAGGATAATACATATATAAAAAATGGACATTCACGTAAATGGGACTACAGATTGAACTATTGGGCTGTACACGCACGCATGTCTGAATATTGTGTATTCAGGTACATTCAGGGTTTTGATGATCCCTTTAACTTATGGAAGGATAGTATTTTAGGTGCTATAGCCAGGACTGGTGCTACCATTAGGCAAACTAGGAAGTTACCTAGAGTGCCGTTTCTCTGGGGCTGCCCATTGCCACCGCTGTCGTCTCTTGGAACCTGCATAAGAACATAAAAACATAAGATATGCCATACTGGGTAAAACCAAGGCCCATCAAGCCCAGTATTCTGTTTCCAATAGTGACCAATCTAGGTCACAAGTACCTAGCAGTTTCCCCAAACGACACAGGTTCCACAATGCTTGTACTGGGGCAAGCAGTGGATATTCTGGGTCAACTTTAATAATGGTTTATGGACCTTTTCTGCAGAAATTGTCCAAACCTTTTTTAAACCTAGCTACACTAACAGCTTTTACTACATCCTCGGGTAGCAAATTCCAGAATTTGATTACACGTTGAATGAAAACATATTTTCTCTTAAGTCTTAAATAGGTTACCCTGTAGCTTCATTGCATGTCCCCTAGTCTTTCTATATTTTGATGGTGTAAACAATCGATCTACTTTTACCCATTCCACTCCACTCATTAATTTATAGACTTCCCCCCTCAGCCGTCTCTTTTCCAGGTTGAAGAGCCCTAACCTTTTTAGCCTCTCTTCATAGGGGTATCATTCCATCCCCTTTATCATTTTGCTGGCTCTTCTCTGTACCTTTTATAATAATGCTATATCCTTTTTAAGATACGGCGACCAGAATTGCATACAATATTGAAGGTGTGGTCGCACCATGGAATGTTATAGAGGCATTATAATATCCTTTGTTTTATTCTCCATTCCTTTCCTTATGATACCTAGCATTCTATTTGCTCTCTTGGCTGCTGCTGCACATTGGGTGGGGGGTTTTAACATGTTATCCACAATGACGCCTAAATCTTTTTCCTGGGTGGTGGTTCCTATTGTGGAACCTTGCATCGTGTAATCATAGTTTGGTTGTTCTTTCCTAGGTGCATAACTTTGCACTTGCCCACATTCAATTTCATCTGCCATTTGGATGCCCAGTCTTCCAATTTATCAACATCCTCTTGCAAGTTTCCACAATCCTCATGGGTTTAACAACTTTAAATAGTTTTGTGTCATCTGCAAATTTGATTACCTCACTCGTTATTCCCATTTCCAGGTCAATTATGAATATGTTAAAAAGCAGAAGACCCAGCACAGATCCCTAGGGTACTCCACTATTCACCTTTTTCCATTGGGAAAATTGGCTATTTAGTCCTACCCTCTGCTTTCTTTTAACCATTTCCTGATCTACAATAGTACACTGCTTCCTATCCCATGACTTTTTAATTTCACCAAGAGTCTCTCATGAGGGACCTTGTCAAAGGCTTTCTGGAAGTCCAGAAACACCATATCAACTGACTCACCTTTGTCTACCTGTTTATTCACACCTTCAAAAAACATAATAGATTAGCAAGACAAGATCTTCTTTGGCTAAAGACACATTGGCCGTCTCCCATTAAGCCATGACTATCTACATGTTCAGTAATTTTGTTCTTTATGATGTTTTCCACCATTTTTTCCTGGTACTGACGTCAGGCTCACTAGTCTGTAGTTTCCTGGATCATCACTGGAACCCTTTTTAAAAATGGGCGTTACATCGGCCATCCTCCATTCTTCATGTATTACAGATGATTTTAATGATAGTTCACAGATTACTAATAGTAGGTCTGCAATCTGATATTTCAATTCTTTCAACACCCTTGGATGTATACCATCAAGTCTGGGTAATTTGCTACTCTTTCGTTTTTCAAATAGTTCTAATACATCTTCCTGGTGTATCAATATTTCTTTCAATTCTTCTGCAGCATCTCCTTTAAATACCATTTCAGCCATGGGTAACATTCCTACATCTTCCTCAATAAAGACCAAAGCAAAGAATTCATTCAGTGTCTCCGCAATGCCCATGGCCCCTCTTTGTGTCCCTTTTACTCCTCTATCACCTAATGATCCAACTGACTCTCACAGGTTTTTTGCTATGAATGTACTTGAAAAAAGTCTTTATTATGCATTTCAGCTTCCACAGCAAACCTCTTCTCAAATTCTCTCTTTGCCTGCCTTATCAATTCCTTACATCTAACTTGCCCGTGTTTGTATTGTTTCCAGTCTTCATCATTTGGCTCCTTTTTCCATTTCCTGAAAAATGTTTTTTTGAAAACAGCATCTCTGACCTCACCTTTAAAGCAAGCTGGCAAGTTTTTGGACTTCCTTCCATTTTTCTTAAAGCGTGGAATACAGCTGTCTGGGCTTCCAAGATAGTATTTTTAAACAATACCCAAGCTTGATGTAAATCTTTAAGCTTTGCAACTTCTCCTTTTAGTTTTTTCTTAACTATTTTCCTCATTTTATCATAGTCTCCCTTTTGAAAGTTAAAAGGTAGTACAGTAGATTAACTTACCCTTCTTCCTTCATTTATTTAATCAAATGTGATCATGCTATGATCACTATTGTCAAGTAGCCCCAACATCTTTATCTCTTGCACCAGATCTTGTGTTCCTCTAAGGAATAGGTCCAAAATGACCTCCCCTCTGGTCGGTTCATGAACTAGCTGGTCCAAGAAGTAGTCATTTATTTCATCTAGAAATGTCATCTCCCTAGCATGTCCTGCTGTGACACTGACCCAGTCGATACTGGGGTAATTGAAAACACCCATTATTATTACTATGTTGTAACGTTTGTTAGCTTCCCTGATTTCTTTGAGCATTTCCTCATCCATTTGTTCATTTTGGCCAGGTGGTCGATAGCACACCTCCACTTCCATCACCTTCCCCTTCCCCTTTTTACATGGAATTTCAAACCATAGAGATTCTAAGTGAATTTTGTTTCCTGCAAAACTTTAATCCTTTGTAACTCAATTCCCTCTCTAACAGAGAGTGCAACCCCTCTACCATTTTGATCTTCTTTATCACTACGATATAGTTTGTACCCAGGTATCACAGTGTCCCACTGGTTGTCCTCCTTCCACCATGTCTCTGAGATACGAATCATATCTGACCTCTCATTTAGTGCTATATATTCTAACTCTCCCATCTTATTTTTTAGACTTCTAGCATTTGCATACAAGCATTTTAGAAGGAGGTATTTTATTTATATTAATTTGGCTATTGGTAGGCAGGGGATAATTTGGAATCTTTAAGCTCTGTCTGCACTGTATTCAAGGACATTTGGGCTAGTTTTGTCTTTATTGGAACCTCTCTACTGATATGCCCTAACTTCAGTCTTTTGCTAGAATCCTTCAAGGATACATTGTTCCAAACCATGTGCTCTTGGGCGACTGTTGCTTTTCCCCTATTATCTAGTTTAAAAGCTGTTCTTTCTCCTTTTTAAAGGTTAATGCCAGCAGCCTGGTTCCATTCCAATTAAGGTGAAGCCCATCCCTTCAGAAGAGCCCCTCCTTTCACCAGAATCTTCCCCAGGTCCTAACAAATCCACTACCCTCATCCTTGCACCATTGTCTCATCCACACATTGAGACTCCAGAGCTCTGCCTGCCTTTTGAGTCCTGCGCATGGCATAGGAAGCATTTCGGAGAATGCTACCCTGGAAGTTCTGGATTTCAAACTTCCTGCCTAAAAGCCTAAATTTAGCCTCCAGAATCTCCCTACCACACTTTCCTATGTCATTGGTACTGACATGTACCAAGACAGCAGACTCCTCCTCAGCACTATCTAAGACCTTGTCTAGGTGGCACGAGAGGTCCGCTACCTTCGTACAAGGCAGGCATGTTATCAGGCGATCCTCATGTCCACCAGCCACCCAGCTATCTACATGGTTTTTTTTTGTTTGTTTTTTAAAATTGTTTATTTATAGAATTTAAACAAGACAGCAAGAAAATAGATTGTTACAATCTTGCAAGAAAATAAGAGTAATACAAGTGAAAAATAAAACCAAGAAACAGTCAATAGAAACATACCTAGTTAACTCTACCATAATCCACACTCGGGGGGGGGGGGGGCGGGGAGGAAAAAGTAATCCAGGGCAGGAGCACCCTGGTATATGTAAAGACAACTCTTTAAGATCATTTAACAAGAAAACCAAGTGGCCGTGAGAAACACCAAACAAATAACAAATGTACAGAGACTATACATTATTCTGGAACATCATTAAGCGATATCTTGGCATTAATGAAAGTAACTAGATCAACGGGATTAGTGAAAAAATATCTAATCGACTTATATATAACCAAGCATCTACATGGAAATTGTAAAAAGAAGGATCCTCCTAATTGCAACATTCCTGCCTTTTGTAGCAAAAACTGTTTTCGCCGCTTCTGTTTTTTTTAGTAAGGTCAGGAGACATAGAAATAGATAGACCAAAAAAGGTCTCCAAGCGTTTCTTGAAAAACATCTTCAAAAGCCATTCTTTGTCCGAGACTAGGGCACATTGAACTAGCAAAGTAGATGGTGTACAAGTTCCTCCACCCATATCTTCAAGAAGGCCTGAAACATTCAGGATTTCAAAGTCAACATTGGACACTTCCATAGGAACCACAGAATCCTTCTTCCCACGAGGGAGATAGTATACGTTAGTCAATGGCGGAATCAATTCTACAGGGACCTTCAAAATCTCCTGCAAATATTTCTTAAACATATCCAGTGCTGTTACCCCCTGAATTGGTGGAAAATTTAAGACCCACAAATTAGCGGCCCTAGCAGCATTTTCCAACACTTCTAGCTTATATCTAAGAATCACATTATCGTTAATCAAAGCAGAAGACGTATCTGATAAAGTGTTTAACTGGGTTCCATGATCATTTACAGATGTTTTCAAGTGCTCATAAGCAGAAACAACTGTCTAAATCTTACCAATATTCTCCTGAATGTGTATCGCATTCTCTTGGATACGCGATGATAAAGCCCCAGACTGGAACTGAACAGCCTCGGAGAGACTAGCAATGGCTTCCCAGATAGACTCCAGTATGAATACCTTTGGTCTAACCAGAAGAGGAGATGCTATCAATAAAGGAGTGGAAGCAAACTGTGGAGCGAGCCTTCCTTCTAATAATGGTGGAACCAGAACATCTTCCATTGATGACATGCCAGAAACCTCCCTGAGAGGATCAGGGGTCAGCAAGGCCAAGCCGTCGGCAAGCTCCCCTCGGATGACACCCACAGCCCCCACTTCGGGAGACAATAGTGTTGAAGCAGCTGGGGCTTGACTTGAAGCAGCAGGGCGTTCCAGTGGCATCCTCTGCACAGGAGAGAGAGATGTCTCCACATCTGACAGAAGCACCAAGGGCTCCTCTCCCAGCACTGCCAAGTCGGCTCGAACCTCCCATCTCTGGTCTGGGGTAAGATGCACAAAGCAATCCATAGGACCGACAGACGGGGGTTGGGGCACTGAGGGGAAGTCCCTCAACTTCCCTTTGCATTTTGGCATCCAAACAGAAAAAGCAGCCATCTTATTTATTTATTTAGCTGTATTTATATACCGCTTTTCACCGGGTCAAAGCGGTGTTACATAGGGGGGGGGGGAATTAAGTACAAGGGCGGGGCCATCACAGGGGAGGCAACATTGATGATTATGACATAGGACAGACGTTGGACATAGGACAGACGTTGGACATAGACAGGTTAGAGTAGCTTTGAGTTAGAGGTGAGATCAGGGGTTTGTGGGGTTTTCGGTGGGATTCGAGTTGAAGTATTCCTGGAAAAGGATGGTTTTTAGCTGTTTTCTGAAAGATAGTAGGTCGGCATTGTTTCTGAGATAGCTCGGTAGAGAGTTCCATAAGGATGGAGCATAAAGTTCAAAGGCTCGATTGCAGGTCCGTTGCGAGCATTTGGTTCTTTTGTGAGGGAAATGCTGGAGGCTTGTCCAGTAGATCTGCCGTGGGCTGGACGAGCCAGTAGGGTGCGAAGCTGGGTGTCCTGTGTTTGATGGATAGCTTTGTGGGTGAGTAGGATGGCTTTGTATTTTGTCCGTGCTTCAAGGGGGAGAATGTGTAGTTCTTTCAGAATTGGGGTGATATGGTCGGTTTTCTTTGCGCTCTGAATGATTCTTGCAGTGGTGTTTAATGCAGTTCAGAGGGGGTTGGTGTGTGTGGCTGGAAGGCCATGGTAGATTATATTGCAGTAGTCCAGATGTGGGAGTGTCATGGCTTGCATCACTGTTCGGAAGTCTTGATGTTCCAGGAGGGGTCTGAGACATTGCACTGTTCTTGCCTTATGTAATATAGTTCCGGAGGTTTTAGTGATCTGTTGCTTTAAGGTGAGGGCTTGGTCAATAATAATGCCCAGGTATCTTATCTGTGGTTGAATTTGGATGCTTGTAGTTCCTATGTTGAGGTGTGTGGGTGTTGTGAAGTCTGGGTCCTTTGTCACTATGAGGGCTTCAGTTTTCTTTATGTTGATGGATAGGTTGGTTATTTGTAACCAGTCAGATACTGCGGTGAAGCATGCTGATAGGTGGGTGTTTGTTGGGTTTGTGGTTGTAATGGGGGCGTAGAGCATGATATCGTCAGCATAGATGTGGAAGCTGATGTTGTGGGAGCGTATGACTGTGCAGAGTGGCTGGAGGTAAATATTGAAGAGCATGGCTGATAGTGTGGATCCTTGGGGTACTCCCTGGTGGTGTTGGAATGGGGGGGAGGTTGAGGTGCTGGTGCGGATTAGTTGTTGTCTGTTAGGTAGGATTGAAACCACTTCAGCACGGTGTCCTTGATCCCAATAGTCTGTAGTCTGTGAAATCTCCACCCCCCTATCTACATGTTTAATGATTGAATCATCAACTTTAATGGCTGTCCTAAACCTTTCCTCATGGGCACATGGCCCTGGAGAAACCTCAGTGTGAGAGGGTTTTACATTACCTGGAGGACAAGTCCTAGCTACAGGATAACTTCCTGCCACACCAAGGTGATGCTCTCCTGTCACGTGACCTCCCTCCTCCTTGGTAACAGGGATGCTGCTAGAATGGCCACAAACAGCCCCGTAGTGCTTACTTTTAAACTTTGTCACTGCATTACTGTTTGCTTCCACCCCCTCAGACCATCCAATGCCAACTTCCTATCTGCAAACAGTCCAGCTTAGTAACCATACCCCATAGACCTCTATGCTGCTTTATACAAAGACATCCAGAATTATCCCCAATAGCATGCAAATGCTTTCATACAAATTTACATTTGTTCTGAGGTAGGTTTACTTCTGTTTAAGGGCCCCTAATGCACAAGTGTGTCTTCCATTGCATGCTAAAATGCACATTAATTGGTGACCGTGGGATGGGGTGGGGAATGGGTGGATCTTGGGTGTGAAGAGTGTATTGCCTCCAGTACCAGGGCAATTATCAGTGGCAATGCAGCTCTTAACATGATTTCATCTGACTCCTTTGTTGGAGTTAAGTGAACCTACCTTAGTGGAGCGCACATTCGAGTGGCTCATCATGCGTTAGCCGCCAGAAACATACTGATTACTCCCCTGACATCTAACTCAGAGGCTTTGCAATTTACGTGAATTTTTTGGCATGTTAATTGCAGTTCCTTAGTATACTTTAGTGAAAGGGCCCCGAAGTGTGAACGCTAAGTGTACTAATGAGAATTGTGCATTTTTACTGTGATCACCTTGTTTAATTAAAACTAATCTTTTCTTAAATAAGAGTATAAATGTCCGAAAGGTTTTGTTTGATTTTCACCTTAAACATTAGTAGGAATTCATCCTGTCATGATGAACAGAAATTTCAGAGGACCTACAAAAAAAAAAAGCAGATGATGCTCTCGTATTGGCCTTGACAGGGTTACAAGACCATTTTCTAAATATTTGGACCTTCATCCATCCGATGTCAGACAGATGATAGTGTATAGTTGTTTTAAAACAGTATGAATGTAGCAATTATTTTAATAATGATAAATTCTTGTAATGGTATTTTTAATATGGTTTGTTAATAGGAAATTATATAAATTGATATCATGTGCTTTAAAGTTTGCATTCTTGTAATTAGTTCCTTTTGTACTAGAACTCAGTTAGTATCAACACTAACAAAGATAACATGGATTTATACTGGCTAACCTAAACATGGCCTCTGTACGCCCAATACCAAAGAACTCAATGATGGATAAAACCCCACCTCTTACAGATCTATATCACAGCAAAAATAATTGGAAAAAAAATAGTACAATAGCAACTAGATGAACACATCAACACACATGCACCGCTGTCCCACAACAAGGCTTCAGATCAAACCATGGGGTCAAAACATCACTAATCTTCCTCATCGACAGACTCATAAAAGGTATCAAAAAATCTAAACGGGGATTCATACTACTTACTATTCCCTGACATAACAGCTGCATTTGACTTAGTCTGCTATAATATACTCTTGTCATGCCTACAAGCAATTGGAATATAGAGCAATATATTTGAATGGTTTCATCCATACCTAGCTGATCACAAGCAGCAGGTGAAAAGAGGAACAAACAAATCTGCCCTGTGTATTCAACAGAAAGGAGGTCCCCAAAGGATCAGCACTATCTGCACTTGTGTGTGTGTGTTCTGATCCTTGGTGGAACTCCTACACACACACACACACATTGTGCACAATCATACAGTCTCAAAGTGTACGATCTGTGAGACTATACCCGCCTTAGGCGCCCGCCTAGACATGGGGTATAGCCTGGGTTGTTAAAGGAAAACTCTGTAGTCGTGTCCAAAGTGTAAATTAAAGCTGGGTTTTATTCTCCTTCCCTTGAGGATTGCCTTCTGAATACATCAAACGAGGATAACACAAATAAACTGTTGCTTCACAGATAAATAAAAGTTTTTCAAAATGATACTAATGCTTCTTCTTGCTTCTTTTTAACAAAGAGATTCTATCTCATCCGAAATGCATAAAGCAAACTCCATTGGTTCTGGAATGACCTCTGGGTTTGAACTTTCCCACTGCATAACATCAGGACCTGGTCCTGTATATGGGCACCATGTTTCTGTATTACTGCTTTCAGAACCTTGCCCTCGGGAGACCTCAGCTTCTAGGAGAGGAGACTGCTTTGTGCAGTCAGAGATACAAGGAGCTGTGCTTGGGGTTTCTTCCCACCACCTATAGGGGTTTTCTATCACCCTGTAAGCTTCGCTTTTTACAAAAGGACCCACTTCTTTCCCTCCATAGAAGACAGGGTACTTATCTTTCTTCTGGGTGAAGATTCTTTCCAGCCCTTCTTCCGTTAGCCAAGGCTTCTTCTCTGTGGTGCAAACTGCCTTTCTCCGGGAGTACGAGACACTAGGCTTAGCTGAGCTGAAATCACTTCCTGGTTTCAGTGAGTTTTCCTGGGTGTGACTTTTGCTCTCTACCTGCTTGGGTGTTTTCCTCGGCACGAGGACCCCTCTGGCTTGGAAGTCTTTTGTACTGTTTTTCCCAGCCCTCTCGGGTTCAACAGCCTGCTTCCATTCAGCCTTGTTTCTCCAAGACAGCGTGTCTCTCTGTGTTTGCTCCTGAGTCCTTGTCTCCTGAGTCCTTGTTTGCTTTTCTCTGATCAGAGAAGGGCTGTACTTTTACAGAGCTCTGCTAGTGAGTGGATATTTGCCTCCTGGGACATCTTACTGTGAGTTCTAGCTGTTTATTTAATTATTTACTGTTTGTCTAACTGTTTGTTTAATTATTTATTGTTTGTCTTAGTGGTGTGCTAGTTCAGCCTTCTCAGCTGTACTTACCTTGCCTCTCTCAACTAACTGGGCTTTGTGTGGTAGCCATTTTGAATTAAATCTCTCTCCCCAGAACCTGCTGTTTGTTAAACTTTTTTCCTGTCCTTGCCTGCCTGAGTGAATCCTGCCCCTCCCCCCCCTCCCCCTGAGGTATTGTGTAGCCTTCTTCCTGTTTTCTCCACGTGTGCATAGTCTGTTTTAGTTTGCTTTTCTCTGATCAGAGAAGGGCTGTACTTTTACAGAACTCTGCTAGTGAGTGGATATTTGCCTCCTGGGACATCTTACTGTGAGTTCTAGCTGTTTATTTAATTATTTACTGTTTGTCTAACTGTTTGTTTAATTATTTATTGTTTGTCTTAATGGTGTGCTAGTTCAGCCTTCTCAGCTGTACTTATCTTGCCTCTCTCAACTAACTGGGCTTTGTGTGGTACCCCCATCCCCCTGCTTGAGGGTTCAGGACAGGGTACCTTGTAACTGCCCTCTTTAATAGGACTTATCTCCCTCCCTCCCTCCCCAGCACCCACCCACCCCTGGGGTAATTGTAGTTTTATAGGTACTTGCACATCTTAGAGGAAAGGGGCTGCTCTCAGGTGCAGCTCTTAATCCAAATCAGTCATACACAGAGGACCTGAGATTAATTAAGCTTCAGGTACACAGGGTGTATTAGGAGGATTAGATACACTTTTATTAGTATAAGCATCTACACCAATCCTTATTATATACCGAATTTAAAAGACCTAAACACAAGCTTTAAACTAAGATGCAGACAGAGGTCCAGCAACGAGATGGGGGTTCTCCGGTCTTTTGCATTGAGTGTCACATGTATGATTTTCTCCCAGTTGGTGAGAGGTCCTACATATGCACTAAGTGCAGGGAGCTCTTTGCTCTCAGGGAACGAGTCCGTTCTCTAGAGGCTAGAGTAGCAGACCTGGAAGACATAAGAAAGACAGAGAAGTACATGGACGAGACCTACAGGGATATAGTCCTGAAGTCCCACCTCCAGTCTGGCAGCATCCCTGTTGCCATGGAGGAGAGAGGTCACGTGACAGGAGAGCATCACCCTGGTGTGGCAGGAAGTGATCCTGTAACTAGGACCTGTCCTCCAGGTGATGTAAAACCCTCTCGCACCGAGGACGTTTCTCCAGGGCCATGTCCCCATGAGGGGAGGGTCAGGACAGCTGTTATAGTTAGTGATTCAATCATTAGGAATGTAGATAGCTGGGTGGCTGGTGGACGTGAGGATCGCCTGGTAACATGCCTGCCTGGTGCGAAGGTAGCAGATCTCATGCACCGCCTAGATAGGATCATAGATAGTGCTGGGGGGGAGTCTGCTGTCTTGGTACATGTTGGTACCAATGACATAGGAAAATGTGGTAGGGAAGTTCTGGAGGCTAAATTTAAGCTTTTAGGTAGGAAGTTGAAATCCAGAACTTCCAGGATAGCGTTCTCCGAAATGCTTCCTGTTCCACGTGCAGGACCCAAAAGACAGGCAGAGCTCCGGAGTCTTAATGCGTGGATGAGACAATGGTGCAAGGATGAGGGTTTTGGATTTGTTAGGAACTGGGGAACATTCTGGGGAAAGGGGGGGCTCTTCCGAAGGGATGGGCTTCACCTTAATCAGGTTGGGACCAGACTGCTGGCATTAACCTTTAAAAAAGAGATAGAGAAGCTTTTAAACTAGAAAATAGGGGAAAGCTGACAGTCACCCAAGAGCGCATGGTTCGGACAAAGGTATCCTTGAAGGATACTACCAAAAGCAGTGAGGTTCCAAAAGGGAGTATAGTAGCCCAAATGCCCTTGAGTAAGGAGCAGACAGAGCATAAAGATTCCCAATTACCCATGCCTACCAATAGCCAGATTAATATTAATAAAATACAGTCTCTAAAATGCTTGTATGCCAATGCTAGAAGTCTAAACAATAAGATGGGAGAATTAGAATATATAGCACTAAATGAGAGGTTAGATATGATTGCACTCTCAGAGACATGGTGGAAGGAGGATAACCAGTGGGACACTGTGATACCTGGATACAAACTATATCGTAATGATAGAGCTGAACAAATTGGTGGAGGGGTTGCGCTCTATGTTAGAGAGGGCATTGAGTCAGAAAGGATTAAAGTTTTGCAGGGAACAAAATTTGCTGTAGAATCTCTATGGATTGAAATTCCATTTATGAAGGGGAAGGTGATGGCAGTGGGAGTATACTATCGACCGCCTGGCCAGAATGAACAAATGGATGATGAAATGCTCAAAGAAATCAAGGAAGCTAACAAAAGCCACAACAGAGTAGTAATAATGGGTGATTTCAATTACCCCGGTATCGACTGGGACAGTGTCACAGCAGGACAAGCTAACGAGATAAAGTTTCTAGATGAAATAAATGACTGCTTCTTGGAGCAGCTGATTCATGAACCAACCAGAGGGGAAGCCATACTGGACCTAGTCCTTAGTGGAACGCCAGATCTGGTGCAAGAAATAAGGGTGTTGGGACCACTTGGCAATAGTGATCATAGTATGATCATGTTTGATTTAATCAGTGGAGGACAGATAGTAAAGGAATCCACAGTACTACCTTTTAACTTTCAAAAGGGAGACTATGATAGAATGAGGAATATAGTTCGGAAAAAACTTAAAGGAGCGGTTCCAAAGGTTAAAGACTTACAGCAAGCTTGGGTGTTATTTAAAAATACTATCCTCGAAGCCCAGACCAGCTGTATTCCACGCATTAAGAAAAGTGGAAGAAAGTCCAAAAAATTGCCAGCATGGTTTAAAGGTGAGGTCAGAGAGGCTGTTGCTGCCAAAAGAGCAACCTTCAGGAAATGGAAAAAAGAGCCAAATGATGAAAACTGGAAACAGCACAAGCACTGGCAAGTTAAATGCAAAGCATTGATAAGGCAGGCAAAGCGGGAATTTGAGAAGAAACTTGCTGCGGAAGCAAAAACACGAAATAATGACTTTTTCAAGTACATTCGTAGCAAAAGGCCTGTGAGAGAGTCAATTGGACCGTTAGATGATAGAGGGGTAAAAGGGGCAGTAAGAGGAGACAAGGCTATAGCAGAGAGACTGAATGAATTCTTTGCTTCAGTCTTTACTGAGGAAGATGTAGGGATGTTACCCAAGATTGAAGTGGTATTTAAAGGTGATACTGCAGAGGAATTGAGAGAAATATCGCTACACCGGGAAGATATATTACAACTATTTGATAAACTGAATAGTAGCAAATCACCTGGACCGGATGGTATACATCCCAGAGTGTTGAAAGAACTGAAATATGAGATTGCAGACCTGCTATTGGTAATCTGTGAACTTTCATTAAAATCATCTGTAATACCTGAAGATTGGAGGGTCGCCAACGTAACACCAATTTTTAAAAAGGGTTCCAGGGGTGACCCGGGAAATTACAGACCAGTGAGCCTGACGTCAGTACCAGGGAAAATGGTAGAAACCATCATAAAGAACAAAATTACACAGCATGTAGATCAGGGGTCTCAAACACGCGGCCCGCGAGAGACCTTTGTGCGGCCCGCGATGCAGACGAAACAAAAAAACCCCCGGCTTCTGCTGCTGCTGCCGTTCATGTTTGTAAAGCAGGGACTGTCCCTTACATCTGCGGCTCCAGCATCAGCTCTTCGAGCCCTGCACACTCTGATTAGCAGCAGAACCGTGCATGGGTGGCTCCGGCACGAGCCTCGTTCCAGGCTAGCGGCGCCCGTTAGGGGGCTGGCTCCGGGCCCCCGATCCGCCCCTAGGCAGGGGCAGGAAGTGTCCTGCACCGCGGCCAATGGCTTTCCACGCCACGCACGGCCGGGCAGGATGTGCCGCTCTTCCTCGTCGCTCGCAGCTCGGCCCCTGCCTCTGTCGGGCAAGCGGCGGCCCCGATCCCCGTTGCTATGTGGCCTGAGGCTGCGGGCAGGCGGGTGTGAGCGCGGACGCAGGTGAGTCCCGGGGGCGCGGCGGGGCTCCTTAGGGGCATCTGCTGGGAGAGGCTCTTACCTTCTTCCCCCTCCGGAATGGATGTCAGCAGCCACCCCCACCCCCCCCCCCCCCGGCAGCAGCGACTGGGAAAAATGCCCCTCCTCCCCGATCTCATGACTTTCTATCCAGGATCAGCATCCTCTATCAGGGGCTTTAACTATTTTTACTTGGGCTGATGGGGGGGAGGGGGGGTTGGGACTAGTAATGGGGGGGGCTAGGACTAGTAATGGGGGGGGTTAGGACTGAAAATGGGGTGATGGGGGGATAGTACTGAAAATGGGGTGATGGGAGGTTTGGACTAGTAATGGACAGATGGGGGTTAGGACTGGAGGTGGTCTGATTGGGGGGCTAAGACTGAAAATGGGGTTATGGGGGGGGCTAAGAATGCAGATGGGGTGATGGAAGGGTTAGGACTGGAAGTGGGCTGTTGGGGGGCTTAGGACTGGTAATGGGCTATGGGGGGGGCTAGAACTGGTAATGGACTGGGGGGGGGGGCTAGGACTGGAAATGGGCCAAGTAGACGGGGGAGCTTGAACTGCAAATAGCTGATGGGGACAGGGTCTTGGAATGGAAAGGGGCTGAGTGGAAGGGGGCTTGGAATGGAAATGGGCTGATGGGGATGGGGCGGGGCAAGGAAATGGGCTGATGAGGGGGGGGGCTACGACTGGAAATGGGCCGAGTAAAAGGGGGAGCTTGAACTGCAAATAGCTGATGGGGACAGGGTCTTGGAATGGAAAGGGGCTGAGTGGAAGGGGGCTTGGAATGGAAATGGGCTGATGGGGAGGGGGGCTTGGAAAGGAAATGGGCTGTGAGGGGAGGGAGCTAGGACTGGAAATGGGCTGATGATGCGGGGACTAGAAGGGAGCGGATGCTGGGTGGGGCAGGAGCTAGAAGGGAGTTGATGTTGGGGGACGATTAGAATGGGATGGGGCTGGGAGAGTGAAATGGAGAGGGGAAATATATTTTGTGTGGGAGGGAAGAAAAATCTACAATTGGCCGGGTATTGGGAGAGTAAGTGGGATTGAGGATGGAGGGGTAAAATTTGAGTGGATGAAATAGGAATGAGGAAAGAGCAAAAGGAGAATGATTAGTATGTTAAAGCAGATGTAGAGAGAATGGAAAAAAACTAGGAAAGAAGAAAGGACAAATGGACAGCAGACAATGGAGCGTTAGCAAAAGACACGAAGAAACCAGAAGAAAGTGGCTGGAACAATTACAACTGAAAAAAAAATGCACAAAAGGTAGAAAAATATCTCTTTATTTTGAATTTATTAACTGAAATATGTCAGCTCTTGGAAATGTGCATCTTTAACGTCTGCACTTTATTTAATACAAGAAGAAATCAATTTATAGTTTTATTTCTACAGTGTTGTACATTCTAAGTTTGGCTTTTGGGGTTCCCAGTTTAATTGTCTTCCTGTTTCTAAATTGTGATTCCTTGTTTGGTGATGGTGTATGTTCTGCATGTTTACTAAAAGTTAGTGTATGGTAACATTATGCAAATATTTATGCAAATGATGCACTTATGCAAATGATGCCCTTATGCAAATGAGGCCTGCGTCTTGTGCGGCCCCCGGGTTACTCTACAAGTACTCATTTGGCCCTCAAAGCAATTTGAGTTTGAGACCCCTGATGTAGATAGTCATGGCCTAATGGGAGACAGCCAACATGGCTTTAGACAAGGAAGATCTTGTCTTACTAATCTGATCTGTTTTTTGAAGGTGTGCATAAACAGGTAGACAAAGGTGAGTCGGTTGATATAGTGTATCTGGACTTTCAGAAAGCTTTTGACAAGGTCCCCCATCAGAGACTTTTGGCAAAGCTAAAAAGTCATGGGATAGGAGGCAGTGTACTATTGTGGATCGGGAACTGGTTAAAAGATAGAAAGCAGAGGGTAGGGCTAAATGGCCAATATTCCCAATGGAAAAAGGTGAATAGTGGAGTACCCCAGGGATCTGTACTGGGTCCGCTACTTTTTGACATATTCATAAATGATCTGGAAAAGGGAATAACTAGTGAGGTTATCAAATTTGCAGATGACACAAAACTGTTTAAAGTTGTTAAAACCCAAGAGGATTGTGGAAAACTGCAGGAAGATCTGGATAAATTGGAAGACTGGGCATCCAAATGGCAGATGAAATTTAATGTGGACAAGTGCAAAGTTATGCACCTAGGAAAGAACAACCCACACTATAGTTACACGATGCAAGGCTCCACATTAGAAACCACCACCCAGGAAAAAGATTTAGGAGTCATCGTGGATAACATGTTAAAACCCTCCGCCCAGTGTGCAGCGGCGGCCAAGAAAGCAAATAGAATGCTAGGTATCATAAGGAAAGGGATGGAGAATAAAACAAAGGATATTATAATGCCTCTGTATCGCTCCATGGTACGACCGCACCTTGAATATTGTGTGCAATTCTGGTCACCGTATCTTAAAAAAGACATAGAGTTATTAGAAAAAGTACAGAGAAGAGCCACCAAATTGGTGAAGGGGATGGAAGGCTACTCCTATGAAGAGAGGCTAAAAAGGTTAGGGCTCTTTAACCTGGAAAAGAGACGGCTGAGGGGAGATATGATAGAGGTCTATAAATTAATGAATGGAGTGGAACGGATAAACGTGGATCAATTGTTTACGCTATCAGAATATAGAAGGACTAGGGGACATGTAATGAAGCTATGGGGTAAACTATTTAAGACAAATAAGAGAAAATATTTCTTCACTCAACGTGTAATCAAACTCTGGAATCTGTTACCGGAGGATGTAGTAAGGGCTATTAGTATAGCTGGGTTTAAAAAAGGTTTGGACAAGTTCCTGGAGGAAAGGTCCATAAACCACTATTAAAAAGGGACCCAGGATATCAATGCTTGACCTAGTACAAGCACTGCAGAACCTGTGTCTTTTGGGGAAACTGCTAGGTACGTATGACCTAGATTGGCCACTGTTGGAAACAGGATACTGGGCTTGATGGACCTCGGTCTGACCCAGTATGGCATTTCTTATGTTCTTATGTTCTTATGTCTCCTTCTCTCTCCTCCTCCTGATCTCCCTGATTTCCCCCTGTGGGATTTCCCACCTGGTTTTATTTCCCTGCTTGTTGGACGTAGTATGTGCCTCTTCCCTCAGGTGAGCCTGATTAGGACTCTTAATTTCTACTGCGTCACTAATGTCATGAGGAAAGTTTGTTTCTCCATTCCTTGCTTCCCTGCAACGTGAATGTATCAACTGCACATGTGGCTGTGAGGTAAGCTCTTCTTTTTCATTTCCCTTTATTATCCCAGGCTCAGGGCTGTCTACCTCATGACAGATCACATCATGCTATATATGCAATTTGATACAGAAACACCATGGATACATGGTACTAATAAACTGATTTAATGCACTGTCTACCAATATGTTACAAAAAGACGGAGATACTGCCACCGATGTCTGTGAGGGCAAGATAATTATGGTATTCCCCTTTCTACGTTGTCACACAGTAGGCTGGGGTGATACAATTATTTGCCTTTCCAGAGCATGGCTGAAGAAAGCATAGTTACTCACCTGTAACAGGTGATCTCCACGAACAGCAGGAATTTAGTCTTCACATATGGGTATCGTCGGTACCGACGGAGCCTGCGTGGGAATGCTCCCCAGCGTCCAATTAGAAAGCTTTTGGGAGCATCCCACAGTGCCTGCATGCTGCCTTCCCACCTTTCCCAACTGCCTCTCTCCAGTTGAGTTTAAAGCTGAGACAAAGAGAGAGAGACAGAGAGAAAGAGAAAGAGATAGATAGAGAGATACAACTCCTAGGGGAGGTGGGTGGGTTGTGAAGACTAAATTCCTGCTGTTCCCGGAGATCACAGGTTACAGGTGAGTAACTATGCTATCTCCAGGAACAAGCAGGAATGTAGTCTTCACATATGGGGACTACCTAGCTTTAGATGCCAGGGAGAGACCCCAGAAATTGTGTGTCCCTGTGAAAGGGCTCCACTTCCCCTCATGGATCTCTGGCATCCAACCAGGGATGGTGGGTAGAAGTTGATTAGGTATAGAAGAGGTGTTGGAGAACAGCCTGACCAAACAAGGCATCCCGGCAGGAGTCCTTGTCCAAGCAGTAAGGGGCTGTGAAGGTATGAACCGAGGCCCAGGTGGCTGCTCGACAGATTTCGTCGATAGACACAGAGTGCAGATGAGCCATTGAAGCTGCCATGGCTCTCACATTGTGAGCTGTGACATGGCCCTCCAGAGGAAGATTCTTACTCTGATAGGCAAAGGAAACACACTGAGCAATCCAGTTAGACAGTGTTCTCCTGGAGACTGGAAGTCCCAAATGAGAAGGATCAAAAGCAATAAAGAGTTGAGAGGACTTTCTATGTTGCTGTGTTCTTTGTAAGTAAAAGGCTAAAGCTCTTTTACAGTCCAAAGTATGAAGATTCCTTTCTGCATTTGATGCATGAGGCCTTGGAAAAAACACAGGCAGGTAGACCGCTTGGTTTAGATGAAAAGATGAGACCACCTTTGGCATAAAGTGTGGATGAGTCCTAAGGACTACCTTGTCATGATGGAACCTTGTATAAGGTGGATCATCTACTAGTGCCTGCAACTCACTGATGCGACGTGCTGATGTGATTGCAATGAGAAAGATAACCTTCCAAGAAAGGAATTTCAATGAGGTAGTAGCTAAGGGTTCGAAAGGTGGCTTCATGAGCTGACCAAGAACCAGATTTAAGTCCCATGCCACCGGTGGTGGCTTAATGGGAGGCTTAGTTAGAAGAAGGCCTCTCATAAATCTTGCTATAAGAGGATGGGAGGAAATAGGTTGTCCATTTAGAGGCTTGAAAGAACCTTAATAGCACTCAAGTGGACTCTTACTGAGTTAGTTTTAAGTTCTGCATTGGATAAATGAAGGAGATACTCCAGTAATGATTCTAGAAGTATCACAAGGGGGTTAAGACCCTTCTGAGAACACCATATAGTAAACCTTTTCCACTTGAAAGCTGTCGCGCCCTCGCCACTCGCCTCTAGCTTAGAAGGGCGTGGTTGCAAGAGGAACTTTCCCCTTTCAGCCTTAACTGACTAATTCCCCGCAATGTTTTCTGGGAAATGTAGTTTAATTGCACTATATATGGGCTTCAGTTAGAAAGCTGTAGTCGGGCTCCTTGGGGTAAGGCAATGACAGAAATTTATTGAGCACAAATAAGGTTCATAAATACCACATTCAGGCATACTTCTCCAGGCTTCTTCAAAGTACAACAGGTTATAAGCAAAACAAAAACCCAAAACCAAAGTGACAGCTTAAAGTATTCTTCAGCTTAGAAAAACATAGCCTTTTAACAGCAAGGCTACCAGCTTCCTTTAGCCTTGCTGGTTAAAGCACAAAGCACAAAACACAAAACAGGCTTTCTTATGTGGCAGTTTGCCTTTTCCAGTCTCCAACCCTTCCAGGCTGTTTTCCAATTAACAAGCAAAACAAAAAAACTCCAAACAGGAACAAACTTTCAACGTGCAAGCAAAGTTCTATTCAGGTTTTCTCAGGAAAAATTCAAGAGTAAAAAGAAAGCTTTTTCCTCACAGTTAATTTGGCTTCTTGCCGTCTCACTTCACAGGTAGCAGGTGGTTAACAAGCACAATTCACAACTCCAGCTTGTTCTTACGTCTTAGTAAAACTTCCCCTCTTTACCACGTGGGAATTTACAATCCATCTACCTGCTTCTTATGGTTACCTTTCTCTAGAAGGCTTTCTCTCAGGGCTGGCTTTCCTTCAACCCCTCTGTGGCTAAGGCTTGGCACAAAGAGCAATCTATGGGGATGTCTTCCTCATTCAGCTCAGCATCAGACTTTCTTAGCTGCATAGACTCTGACTCTCCTTCTGGCTCACCGGGCTCGGCTGACAGCCTCTCGTTAGAGCTGAGAGTGTCTCCTGCTCCTCTGCACTGGCCAGCATTAGTCAGGCTTCTCCTGCTCTGTTCAGCATTAATCAGGCTTCTTAGGCTCGTACCTGTGCCTCAGCTTCTATCAACTTCTCTCCCTCTTTCTCCTCTTCTTGCCTTTGCCTCTGCCCTTGTTTCTGGCATTCCTTCCACCCTCTCTCTTTCTCCTTTACTATAATCTAGCATAGGCTTATATCTCCAGGGTTCTAGCCCCACCTCCTCTCTTCCCAGGTGACGGAGATCACTGTGCTTTCTGGCACCTGAGTAATCAGGGAGCTTACTGACGTAAGGGTCTTGGACTCTCCCTTATTTCACTAAGGGAAACATGAAACCTGTTCCAGCTGGGGGCTTTCTGGTTCCTAGGTGAGGTTGTGGTTTTGTAACCCTGACCTTGCAAAAGGGGCCCTTTTGCTAGGGTGAACTCTTTGCCTTTTTCCCTTTCCCCTAACTCAGGATAGGCTTCCTTACCACAAAGCATAAGAGCATCTTGTGGAAGGCTTCCTGGAAGCATAAAGGATATCCTTTACTTGCTGAGGGAGGTTAAGATCATGGAGATCTAGGCCTTCAGCAACCAAGCCCTGAGATGCAAAGACTGGTGATTGGCACGCCATAACATTCCGTCCTCCTGAGACAGGAGATCTGGAGCAGATCCTAACTCCAGAGAGGGAGCTTGAGAGAGATGTAGAAGCAGAGGGTACCACACTTGCCGTGGCCAATGTGGAGCTATGAGAATCATACGGCCTCTGTCTCTCTGAAGCTTGAACAGGGTTTTGGGAATTAGGGGAATGGGTGGAAAGGCATAAATGAAGTCTTGACCCCAGTGAAGGAGGAAAGCATCCCTGGCCTGAAACCCCTGAGCCGGAATTCTGGAACAGAATCGGGGAAGTTTGGCATTCAACAGACTTGCAAAGAGGTCTATGTCCGGGGTTCCCCAAATTTGAAAAATCTTGGCCACCTGGTCTGGATGCAGAGACCATTCATGTGGAAGCAGAACTCGACTGAGTCTGTCTGCCCAAGAGTTTTGTTTGCCTGGAAGATACACTGCCAGGAGATGAATCTGATGCTTTCTGGCGAGGGCCCATAGTCGCAAAGCTTCATTGTAAAGTGACAGAGAGCCTGTTCCCACCTGCTTGTTCACGTAGAACATGGCTACTTGATTGTCCGTATAAATGAGGACTGTCTTGTAGCTGAGCAGGGTGTGGAACACTCAAAGAGCAAGGAAGATTGCTCTGAGCTCCAAGAGATTGATATGTAGATGAGTCTCCTGTGGAGTCCAAGTGCCTTGGGTGGAGAGGTCTTGCAGATGAGCTCCCCAACCCAATGGTGAAGCATCTGTAGTGAGAGTTGCCTGGGGTAAAGGTTGTTGAAATGGTGACCCCAGCAACAGGTTTTGAGTGGGCTGCCACCAATGGAGGGACAAAATTAAGTGATTTGTGTTTGCTATTTTGTCTGACAGTCACCCTGATGCCTGGGTCCATTGAGTGGATAAAGTCATATGGAGGTGAGCATAGGGAACCACATGCACGGTAGAAGCCATGTGGCCTAGTAGTTGTAACATCTCTCGAGCAGTGAGATGAGGTTTTAGCACTGCTTGAGAAGCTAACTGCACCATGTGAAGGCAACGGGTCTGAGGAAGATAGGCCCTTGCTTTTCTGGTATCCAGAAAAGCTCCTATGAACTCTAAAGACTGAGTGGGAGTTAGACTGGATTTTGGGACATTTATGACCAGACCCAAATACTGAAGGATACGTATTGTGCAAGATAGAGAAATCCTGGCCTCTGACTCTGATGGGGCTCGAATGAGCCAGTTGTCTAAGTAAGGGAAGATGAATACTCCTAGAGTGCAAAGAAATGCTGCTACCACAGGCATGCATTTCGTGAACACCCTTGGTGCAGAGGCCAGGCCAAAAGGAAGCACCCTGTACTGGTAGTGCTTTCCTTGAAAAAGGAACCAAAGGAACTTCCTGTGAGTTGGATGGATGAGAACATGAGTATACGCATCCTTGAGATCTACAGAACAAAGCCAATCCTGACCCTGAAGGTATGGCAGCAGAGTTCCCAGAGAAATCCTCTTGAATTTCTCATTGAACAGGAATTTGTTCAATTCTCTGAGGTCTAAAATAGGCCTGTGTCCCCCTGTTTTCTTTGGAATAAGGAAATAGGGGGAGTAGAACCCTGTACCCTGTTGATAAATGGGTACTTCTTCTATTGCCCCTTGGGCAAGAAGCATAGTGACCTCTTTATCTAACAGGTTGATGAGAGAGGTCTGAGAATTGAACTGTCTTACTATTGTGGGAGGGGGCATGCATGAAAAGTGAAGCTTGTACCCCTCCTTTATGATGGAGAGTGTCCAATGTTCTGCTGTTATCTGCCCCCATCTGGGGGCAAAGTGACACAACCTTCCTGGAATGGTGGAAGGCTCTGGTCCATTGAGAGCCAGGAAGGCTAAGTTCTCTAGATGAAAGTCAAAGGCCTTGTGGAGGCTGAGACTGTTGAGACGGTTGAGGCTTAGCAGTCTTTGCTTTCCTTTGTTTAGGTGGTTGCTGACTCTTTCAGACAGATTGACCTGCAGAACGTCCCTGCTGGGAATAAGAGGGATAAAACCTCTTCTTGGAGAAGAATGGTTTCTTGAAAGATTTCTGTCTTGCAGGATCAGCTGTAGCCTTGGATAATCTATCCAAAGTAGAGTTGTCAGCATCTAATTCATTTGCTTTCTCTTGCCAATTCTTGCCAAATAGATTCTCACCTGTACAAGGGATATTGCCCAGTTTGTCCTGCACCCAGAGCTCCAAATTGGATGCCTGGAGCAAAGCAATTCTACGTGCACCTATGGCAATGGCAGAGGTTCTGCTTATGCACTCAAAACAGTCAAAAGCTGCACGGTTGATGAACTTAGAAACATCCTGGGCATGTTTGACTAGTGTGAGAAAATCCTGCCTTCTATCCTCAGGAAGAAGAGGGCTCAAAACCTCTAAATCACCTGTGACTTCCTTAAGGAATATTCCCATATATAAAATAGAGGAACTGGTCCTGGCAGAAAGCATAGAAGCCTGGAAAGTACAACATACAAAGGCATCCAAAGTTCTACACTCACGTCCTGGAGGATTAGAGGCATGCCTCTTTGCACTCCTGATCCTTCTCATAGCTGATTCCACTACAATAGAGTGGTAAGGAAGCTGATTCTTCTGGAAACCAGGACAAGGAGGGACTCGATACATGGTATCCAGTCTACGAGAGTGAGGAGAGGTGGTAAGAGGTGTTTCCCACATTCTTAGCATGAGATCATGTAAGGATATCCTTTATCAGATAACCCTGCATTGTATTTAGTTTCCCCTATTTCGCCAAGTTATACTTCCTGTTAAATGTAACGACCAGACATATGTAAACTGTCGGATGTTTTCTGTTCAATGTAAACCGCGCTGATGTCTAATAGTGCGGTATATAAGAATTGTTAATAAATAAATAAATAAATAATCTAATGGATAGGCAAAGCAGCCGCTTCTTTAGGAGCCTTGGGATATTGTAGAATCTCCAACTCCTTTGCCCTGGGCTCTGTTTCGGGAGCCACAGTAATGGAAAGACCTCGAGCCACCTCCCTGATAAAATCCTGAAAGGAGATATCTTCTGGAGGAGACATCCTGCGTTTAGGAGAGGAAGGCTCCTCCTGGAGAAGTATTCCGGTACCGACAGAGCTGTCAGAATCCTCAGAGTCCTCCGAGGATTCAAAGTACCTTCTGTCCGGATGCTCTTGTAGAGCCCAATACCCGTACCAACCGAAGTCGGTACCGGTACCGGTTGAACTATCTGACGCGGTTCCGAGGGTGTTGATGCCTCAAGGAGAGCCACCAGACTGCGTTCAATAGCCAGAAACCTCTGGTCTATCGATGCTGCCAATGTCTGGGTATCGGTACTGGAGAAATCAGCCGGTACCCCAGAGCATGGCACCAGTAGTTCTGCCGAGGTTGAGGCCTCGAACATTCTAGAACCCCGATAATGCTTTGGAGGCCGAAGCCTCCTGCCAGAGAAATTTTGCTGGTACAGAAACCTCAAGGGCAACGCCAGAGGCATCTCGATGCTTGGAAGGAGAGCTACCCTTTGAGGACTGGCTAGATTTATGTTTAGTTACCTGAGATCCATGGGAGGAAGACAAAGCCCTGGAAGACGTCGATGCCACAGAAGCTGCATCGAAGGGAAAAATGGTGCTGAGCTTAGCAGCCCAGTTTTGTCGACCCCTCTTAGACATCATGGCACAAGCCATACACTCGGAGATGGAGTGGTCAGGACCTAAACATTTAAGACACCACTCATGGGTGTCGGTGACGGAGATGGTACCGCCACACTTGGTGCACTTTTTGAAACCCGAAGCGGGTTTTTCCATAGTGGAGGAAATTTTGGGCCTAAGGCGCATGCACCTGGAAAAGAAAAGTTTGGAAAAAAAATACTATCTATTTTTTTTTTTTTTTTAAAGAAAGAAAAGAGAACCGGCGGTACCGGTAAAGCATCGAGGAAGGCAGATGCGACCACAAAAAAGAAAACATTTTCTGCGGTGACAGGAACAATGACCTGCTCGCTCCGCGGAAAATGAAGAACTGGAGAGAGGCAGTTGGGAAAGGCAGGAAGGCAGCACGCAGGCGCTGTGGGATGCTCCCAAAAGCTTTCTAATTGGATGCTGGAGAGCGTTCCCATGCAGGCTCCGTTGGTACCGACGATACCCATATGTGAAGACTACATTCCTGCTTGTTCCTGGAGATTAAGAAACCTAAGTTCTTCTGAAATTACTCTTTTCCCCTCCCAGGAGCAAGGGAACAGGATATAAAATATAACTAAAGGGTTTAAGCTTTGGGCGCTCAGATGGTGCAAAAGTAATTTTATTTACTCGGGTAGATGTTCTAAAAGGTTAAGTATGAACTTTCCCAAATTGTGTTGGAAGATGTTACAATTACTCAAATAGAAATCTAAAAAGAAACATGTGTGAACAATGTTTCCAATTACTTCACTGGCTACAAATGAAACTATTCCCAATGAAATCTTGCTACTCTCCTTCAGAGTCAATACTCACTTTATCAGATTCTGATTAATATCTGAGCTCAAAAATAACATGTGTTGTGTACATGGAAAGTTGTTTACTTAACCCAGTTGTCTTCAAACGTTGGGGCCATGATTCTGCTTCTGCTTCATCTAGTCTTCGAATTTTCTCTATCTCCTCCAAGAATTTCAGGACATTTTCTGTCTTCTCCAGCAACTCTCTGAATGTCTGACTTCAGTTGCACTAACACGAACTCTGGTCTATCTCGTACACTTCACAAGAAAAATGCCTAACCAAGTTATTCTGAATAAAAATGTATTTAGTAATTTAAAAAAATATATATTATTACAAGCTTGCAATTGATAAAATAAGTCTTTCTTTAGCCCTTTCCCTCTACTTTTCCATCCAAACTTTACCCACACTATCTGTCTCATTCATTCATTCATTCAAAATTTTCTCTCAAACCCTCATTCCCAATCATATGTGTTTGCAGTCACTCTCCTGGAAAATCACACCACTCATACATCTTCCCTTCCTCTCTCACGCCTCTGTCAATCGTTGGGAATTCTTTACCTGGACACCCTAATCTTAAACATCAGACGTGACTATTCAGGAAAATTAATCTTAAACTTTCTTAAATCCTTAGGACAATTTGTCCTGTTCTTTATAGGCATACCATACATCCCAGCAGGTTGTCTTTTGACTTTCTAAGTTCTCCTCACCAAACTCTCTCTGAACTTGGGAAAAAAATTAAAAACCCTAAACATGAAACAATCTCTTTCCCTTTCTCACTTAGTTACTCTGTCTACAATCACATTTCTCTCTCTATCTCTCTCTTGTCCTGAAACTCAACTCTCAGCTCACTTTTGAAGGAAAATCATTCAAAACCACTTGCTCATAATCACTCTTCCCCAACCACTCTCTCAATCACCATAACATCAAAACTTTCAACAAGTCATGCAAATATAGGGCCCTGCCACCACACACACCAACGCGCATCTATTCACTTCAACATTTAATCTCTCTGTCACTGCAGCACTAACATTCTAAATCCCTTACTCACGGTGTCCTTGCACCTGTTTATGTCAGCAAACAGTACTGGACCTCTGTCATAAAAAAAAAACACTATATCTCTAAATCTAAAAAAAAAAAAAAAAAAAATCTTGTTTAACTCTTGTGAGGATATCAACAGACGATTTTCCATGCTGTCCCTTTAAACCTTTCTGTATGTAGATTGTGAGCTTTTCGGGGACGTACCTGCTTGTAGTGTCTGCAAACCGCTCTGATGCCCTTAAGCCTGGGCGGTATATCAAGAAATTGCATAAACATAAACATAGCAGGAGAGCTTTTCCTGAATTTGCATTACTACTCTGATCCTCTCAGCTGTGTCTTGCTGCAACACTGTTTCCAAAAGGCTCCCTCCCTCCTTCCTCAACATCCAGATAATTTTACAGGTTTATAACATACATTTTTAACTTTTAAACAGCACTTTTTATCTCAAATTCATATACTTATAACACCAGCACATGTTTTGGATGCCTTTGGACACTTTAAAGTCACTCTTGGTTTTAATTAAGAATTGCTGTAAATTGTGACTTTAAAGAGCCTTAAAACTCCACAAAAAGCATTTTCAAGGAGTCACCAGCCCTCATATACACCACCAGGATGCCTTTCACACTTTAAAACTTCAAAATTAGACTTTTATAAATTGGGCTATTTTGATCTAGGCTACACTCCCTCAAAGTCCTCTTCACCTAAAACACAGCGGATTGCAGCAAAATAAACTTTTAAAGTTAGAACAACCACTTGTTAGGGCTCCCCAAATTTTGCCCAATCCATTTGGACATCCAAAACAATTAAAAATCAATTTTATTTTTTGGATCATTTTTTGGCTTATGCACAAAATTCTTTGGCATGCTCCACTTTCAAATGCCATGATTCACAGATGAAATAAACATTTAAAATTAAAATTAAATATATTTTAGCCCCCCCCCCCCAAGCCCTTGGCCAGTCCTTCCAGACTGCCAAAACTCTTAAATTTTTATTTTAATATTCGTGCCATTTTTTACCGGGCTACGGCCTCTTTAAGGCTGGCTCCTCCCACTTTATAGGCCTCAGCCAGGCCCAACAATATTGCATCCACCTCTGAAGACCTCCCTCACAACTCTGTCCTCTTCCGGTGCCCAACAGTGTAATAGTTGCCCCATAGAGACAGCTTACACACCCCTTAGACTTCTCAAACAAATCCAGGCAGGAATCAGGGATGGCCAAACGTACCCAGCAGCCCAGATCTCAAAGTCACTCTCTTGTTTTTATTTTTATTTTTTTATTTTAAAGAAAAACCCTTCCAGCATCAGTGAGAGGCCCAATACTGATGTCAGATCACCCCTGGAACCCTTTTTAAAAATTGGCCTTACATTGGCTCTTTGCCAATTTTCAGGTATTACACATGATTTCAGTGATTAGTTCACAGATTACTAATAGTAGGTCTGCAATCTCATATTTCAATTCTTTCAACACCCTCCAATGTATGCCATCTGGTCCAGGTGATTTTGCTTTAGTTTATCAAATAGCTGTAATACAACTTCCCAGTTTATCAATCTTTCTTTCACTTCTTCTGATGCATCACCTTTAAATACCATTTCAATCATGGGTATCTTCCCTACATCTTCGTATGTAAAGACCGAAGCAAAGAATTCATTCAGTGTCTCCACTATGGCCATGTCCCCTCTTAGTGCCCCTTTTACCCCTATCATCTAATGGTCCAACTGACTTTCTCACAGGTTATTTGCTATGAATGTACTTGAACAAGTTTTTATTATGCATTTTTGCTTCCACAGTAAGCTATTGTGTTAAATTATCTCTTTCCCTGCCCTATTAATGCCTTGAATCTAACTTTCCAGTGCTTATGTTTCCAGTTTTCATCATCAGGTTCCTGTTTCCATTTTCGGGAAGATACTTTTTTGGCTTCAACAGCCTCTCTAACCTTACCTTGAAACCATGCTGGCAGCTTGGACTGGAAATTGGCTGTTGGATGGATGGGCGTGCTTAGATAGGACTGGAAATGGGCTGAGGGGGGTGTCTTAGACTGGAAATAGCTAATAGGGAGGGGGGCTTGGACTGGAAATTGGCTGAGTGGGGGTGGGTTTGGACTGGAAATGGGCTGAGTGGGAGGGGAAGCTAGGACTGGAAATTGGCTGATGCAGAGGGGGGCTTGGACTGGAAATGGGCTGAGTGGGTGGGGGAGCTACAACTGGAAATGGGCTGATGGTGGAGCTAGGATAGAACTGGAAATGGGCTGATGGCCTAGGATTGAAAACGGGCTGTCGGTGAGCTTGGATTGGAAATGGACTGATGGAGGGGCTAGGACTAGAAATGAGCTCATTAGGGGGCTTGGATTGGACTTTTAGCGTTTGCATACAAGCATTTTAGAGGGTTTTTTTTATTCATGTTAATCTGGATATCGGTAGGCAGAGGTAATTTGGAATCGTTGCTCTGCCTGCTCTGTACTTAAGGGCATTTGGGATACCTTTGTCTTTATTGGAACCTCTCTGTCGATAGCTTCAGGTTTTTGCTAGTATCCTTCAAGGATTCATTGTTCTTTTTTCTTTCTAAAAAAAAAAAAAAAGCTGCTACTCCTTTGCAGCCACTCTCTACTTCTGAAGCAGCCTCTTCTTTTTTTTTTTTTTTTTAATTTTAAATATGGAAAGTCTTTTACTTTTCCCAGTTGTCTTCAAACATTGGGCCCAGCTTCTGCTTCATCTAGTCTTCATATTTCCTGTCTTCTCTAGGAACGTCTGGATGTCTGACTTCAGTTGCACTAACATTAACTCTAGTTTATCTCTTATATTAAACAAGAAAAATGCCTAACCTAGATATTCTGAATAAAAATGTATTTTTCTTTAAATATTGCCGCCATCACAGCCGCCTCCCTTGGTTCCCCTAGAACTGCAAAACACATTGATTAAAAGAAAACCCTGCTGCTTCTTCGCACCACTGCACTGGAGCTCCCCAAGTATTTTTTTATTTTTACTTTTTCTTTTCTTTTACCCATTGGGTTACAGTACTATGCATCACAAAAATGAAACATTCACCTCACCAACAACCATAAAGTCTAATAATGCTGAACTAGAAGTAAAACCAGATGTGCACCACCTAGGAATGACTCTTGACCAATATCTAAACCTAAACTCTCATATCAACAAAAATGTTAAGACAATATACAAAAAACAATTCTTCACCACCTACATCCACTTCTAAACCACATGACTTTCACACAGTATTCCAGGCAAAAATCTTTATTGACTTTGATTACTGTAATATCATCTGTCACAGAATGCCAAAGTATGCACTAACTACACCCATTATAGATGGCTCCAAATACAGCAGCACATTTCATCTTGGCAAAATCAAGATCTGAATATATCACATCAGTATTAAAAAAGCTACATTGGTTACCCATAAAGAGTTGAATCAACCTTAAAATCAGGTTGTGAGAGAGATTTAATATTATTAGCATACCATCCTACTATCTGAAGTTTCACTTACATATAACAGGGAACAACAGAGCCGAATGGGAAAAACACACAAAATATGCTAACTGTGCCAATTGAAAAAACAAAAAGCAGTCAATTTGCCTATGCCTGAGCATTCTCATTATATGCCCCAGGACTTTGCAATACACTACCTGAAAAGATACAAACTACTGCCGAACTCGCAAACTTCCAAAAAGAGCTAAAAATGCATTTATTCGTTGAACACTATAGAGAAAGGCCATCAGGTTGCCTGTGTTTTATCTCCATCAACATAAGATCTAACGAAGTTTAATACACTAGTGATGAGACAATAAGTCTGATCCCTAGAGTTGTTCAAAGATTCCTGCCCCTTTGAGTAAAACAGTTGTATAACCATACAGTTGGTAATATACTGAATAAAATAGTAACCGAGGCAGCTCGGACCCGGTGCTCCCCTTGTTCCCCACCCCCCTCTCTCAGCCGCACCTGCGCCCCATTTATCAGCCCCCCCCCCTCTGCCTCTCCTCTTACAAAATTACAGCAGACACAAATTGGGAATTAACTGGTCGCAGCTTTATTAACTTATATAACATTCCAGAACACGTGCGGGACCGGATAAACTGCTGTTTTTGGTTTGCTTACCGCAGCGATCGGGACAGTGGAGGGATGTCGTCGGCATCGCAGGCTGGAAGCGAGAGCTTTGCCTCATCTCCTGCTTCAATCAAGTACATCCAGGCAGCAGCGGTTTATAAGCAGCCATTATGGTCAAGTCTGTCTGGAAGGACTGAGCTGTAGTGGTACAATATTCTACCTCTCTGGATGTTATAATGAGTCTTTCCTCTTGTCTCTTCTATTTCTTTGACTATCATTGTATCTCTTACTCTGTCCTATCTTATCAATGGCGTTCTTTTCATATTTTCAGTATCATTTATGTAATATTGTAAACCGCTCTGATGCTTTGGCCTGAGCGGTATATCAAGTGTAATAAACATAAACATAAACATCAACTTTGTAATTATCCAACCAGCGAAACGGGCCTTCACCCGCCGTGCTATTAGCAAGGTGACCCCGTTCCACTTCCGCCACAGCTGAGCCAGTGGCAAACTTCCAACCCCCCTTTTAGCTGGCCTCACCATATTATTAGCAAAAGCCGGCCAGGGGTTATCCGGGTTGGGGGCAACCGACCCCCACCCCAATTCTAGTTTAAGGCTCCGGACCCCAGAAACCTCCGGGATCCCCCCCTCCAGCTGCGACACCCCTTTTCTACCCCCCATTCTTACCCATAAAGAGCGGGCAGGAGGGCAGGAAGCCAGAGGCACGACACCTCTTCCACCTTCAGCTCCAGCTGCCGAAAGACCGGACCACCATGCGCATCGGCACGCAGACCCAGTCTACTCCCCACTCATTGGCTCTCCATGCCGTCACTCACCGGAGAGCCAATGGGTTCAAAAGATGCCCCACCCTCACATTGCGCTGATGCCACCGGCCACGCGCAGGGTCCACGCAACAGGCTGCGTGCCCAGTTACCAGCAGCCAGCGTGGACCCTGCCCCGCGGCGTTGCAAATTACTTTTGTATAGCTGTTATACACCTTTATACCTGTACTTCCAGTTAAAACAGCCTGCTCATAGTTCAGTGTAATACTCTAAATTTATTATTGTTAATTGTAAACCACTTTCACTCGGTGAAAAATAGCATTAAAAATAGTCCAAATAAATAAACTGTAAAAGATGAAGACCAGATTTACTCTGACTAATTCCTTAGTTGATGCTGTTCCTCCTTTTATATGTTAAAAGCTGGCAGAATGCCTTTGTTAAACTTTTTTTTTTTAGATCTGATAAACAGCAGCCTGGTCCATGGGGAAGTCCTTTTCCCTTGGAATCATTCTATCACTCATCTACTCTTGAAGAAACATGATTTGGATTTGTCTTTACCAGACAGTTACTGTCCTATTTCCAGCTTACCTTTTCTAGCCAAATTACTAGAGAAAGTAGTCCTCAAGCAAGTCTCAAAATTATGGGAAGCAAATAGCTCCTTTCAGCCATGTAAATCTGCCTTCCATTCTTGTCATAGTATGAGGACCACACTTACAGCCCTTCTAAATGAGGTTAGCCTACACCTTCAAAGTTTTCAGAGAGATATTAATAATCCAGCTTGATCCAAGTTCTGGAACCCTAATCATTGACCATTCCCTCCTCCTTGACTGCTTGGACAATTCTGGAATGCTAGATTCTACCCTAAACTGGCTTTGTTCTTACCTTTCAAATCAATCCTTTCAAACTGCCATTGATAGCTCACTGTCAGACCCTCATCCACATATCTTTGGTGTCTCACAGGGCTCCATATTAACCCCTCCCCTTACCAATCTCTTCATCTCTCTACTGGCCTTTCTGATTCAAGACCTCAATGTTAGCTCATACTTTAACATAGATGATGTCCAACTAGTCATTGCCCATGGCAGTTGAGATTCCTTATGTCAAGCTGTTCTACAATTTAAAAAACAAAGAAAAAAACAGAAGTCTTATGAATTTCCAATAATTAGAGACCACTCCATTTTAATTCTTGCGTCTCCTTCCACCCTATACAAATTCAAAAGTCTATTTACCACTTGGGTGTAATAATTGATGATCAGCTCCCTTTTAGACATCACATATTTAAGACAGCGAAAAGTTGCTTATTTTCCCTGCAAAGGATTAAATCTGTTAGGCCTTATCTTGACTTTAGAGCAGAGGGTCTCCAAACCCATCCTGGAGGGCTGAATCCTGCCAAGTTGTCAGGATATCCCTAATGAATATGCATGCACTGCCTTCATTGTATATGATCAAGGCCACAGGGCCGGGTCCCGAGGCCGCCAATAACCGGGTTCCCGGGGCCTGGCCCTCAGTCTCGTGCTCGGCGCGTTGGAGGGGGGTAAGGAGCACAGGCATCTTTTGAAATCGCCCCACGTTGGTGGCGTGGGGTGATTTCATTGGTTGTAGTGTGGTGGGCAGGGATGGCGGAGCCTGCTGGTAACCACGGAGAGTGTCTCTCATACAGTTCAGTGGGCAGCAGTGGCAAGTCCCTCCCGCCCTCCCTGTCTTGTGGTGCTATGTACGAAGGGTTGTTGCAGCTGGGGGTGGGGTATAAAGCTAGCCCTCGCCAAGACGGTGGGGCTTAAACAGATTAAGGTGCATTGGGGGGGGGGGTGGTGAAGTGCTCCCCAGGTTGGTATAGGGTAGTGGGGGACTACCTTTGCTACTAACATGGCAAGGCAGGCGGTGGGGTAGGGGGGAGGATGATGCACCACCTTGCTAATAATATGGCGGGTGGGGGGCATCATCTGGAGTGGTGGGCGAGGTTATGTTTAAGATGTTTATAAATGTTTGAACCCATGTTGTGGGCCAGTATTTTTATATGGATAATAAAGCTGCGACTACGGTTGTTCCAGAATTGGTTTGCGTGTCTTTTGTTATGGAGGGCAGGGGGGGAGGGTTATGGTGTTAAGGTTTGTGTGGCTTGTAGAGGTGGTATACTTATGGTGAGGGGAGAGGCCTCCGGGATACCCTGGTTATTGAATTTATCTCATGCATTTTCATTAGGCATATCCTGAAAACCTAATTGGTTTGTGGCCCTCCAGAACTGGATTTGGAGACTCCTGCTCTAGAGCACTAGAAATGGTAATCCACTCGCTTATAATGAACAAATTAGACATTGGAACTCTTTATTTGCAGGCATTTGATAATCCCAATTAAAACAACTTCAGTTTATGCAGAATACTACTGTTAAACTCATCTATACTGTGAAGAAATCAGACCATGTAACCCTACTTTTATTTGAGCAACACTGGTTTCCTGTTCCTTTCCAGATCCAGTACAAAACTCCCCTACCTATTTACCATGCTTTTTACATTTGTCTTCCTTGCTACCTTTATTCACAACTCATCCCTTATTGTTTGACCCATGCTTTGTGGTCTGCTAACCAGAACCTTTGTGTTCTTTGAAATCTACTCTGTAGCCCGAGACTTACCTTTCCATTGCATTTGGTGTTTCTGTCCCTTGGCTTTGGAATGCTCTTCCATCCAATCTCTGCCTTGAATCTTCATACAAGAAATTCAAAGTTAAATTGAAAACCTTGTTCTTTGAACATGCTTTTCAGTGATGCCTCTTAGTATTTATTTATTTTTATTTATTTATTTAGCATACATTTGTATACCGCTACTTCCAGCGATCAGTAGCGGTTTGATTAACGAAAAACGGATTTGTACCATCATGTCAAAATTTAGAAATATACACACATTGAATTGGAGGAGCAAGCACAGCACACGTGGGGAGGACATATGGGGATGATTCAGACATTACATATTTACATATTTACTTATTTACATAAACTGTCTAATTTATTAGCTTACTCATTTTACCCCTATGTATTTTGGCCATACGTTGCACTTGTCTTTGCTTGATTTTGTTGCCCAATAACACCCTGTCCCTATGTTTCCTTGCCATGTCTCCTGTCAAGGTTATTTTTGTTTTTATTTTTAATCTGCTTCCCCAACTGAATGTTGGATAACTTCAGCCGAATAGAAATTCTGCAAATACATAAATACCCATGAACAATTGACCTGCAAGATAACCTTAAAAGCAAACTGGAAAATCATTTACAAAGTCACAAAAAACCCCACAATAACATTTAAAAATCTGCAGTTCTCTCTCACTACAGGTGATGTATAGGTTTGAACATCAACCATCAGGAAAGAACTGAAGGGAATGGTGTATATGATAGGATAGATATGAAGAAACTGCTATTCCCTAAAAAGAATATTGCTGCCTACTTCAAGTTTTTTCACAGAGTATCTGGACTATCCACAGGACTTCTAAAATATTTTCTATTGTCAGATGTATAAAAAAAAAGAATTGTTTGTTAACAAGAACAGGCATTTTTTGGGTGAAAACCAGACGACGCCTTCCAAAGTGAGAGCCTCATCCTTTTTGTCAAGCATGATGATGGGGCCCTATCATGGTGTGAAACATAGAAACATGTTGTTGTTGTTTTCCAGTGCCATCGAGTCAGTGTCAACTCATGGCGACCCTCTGAATAGCTGTCCTAAACTGTATCAGTCCTCAGTCAGGCAGCTCATTGTTGATAGAGTGGCATCCATAGCTGCTGTTATTGTATTGATCCATCTCATTGCTAGCCTTAATTATTTATTTCAAATCAATCAACTTGACCAAAAATATAGGAAATAAATTTACACCTGGTGCATTCACAGCTTCCTATAATCTTGCTCTAATGAGAGACAAATAAAAATGTCAGACTTTAAAAACCGAGGTAACTATCAAAAAGCATCCTCCAATTCATCCGTTTTATTCTTTCTGCGATTTTTATGTGATTTAATATTTGATTTATTGATTTATTTATTTATTTAACACTTCTTATATACCGCCTTTCATGATACCAAGACGGTTTACATTGAACAAACTGAAATTACATTGAACAGGGCATTATAACTTAGAGATAACTATTTTACAGGGAAATCTAACTATAAGAAACCAATGTGTTTCGAACTATATAATTCAGTTCTGCTTCAGGGTACAATCATTTGAATAGCCAAAGAGTTTTCAAATCACTTATCTGCATATGTTGCTCTGTAGTTGTTTTCTCTATCAACTATCTCTACCGTCTATGAACTTGAATCATCTCGGAGCTCTACAGGCTATCTAAATATGGCCAAGGCATTCTTTTTAATATAAGGTGGTATACAAAACTGTCTATATAAATAAATAAATACCAATGGAACTCCCACTTCCATATTCACTTAAAGGGGAATCCCTCTAAATCAAAGTATTGCAGTCAGTCTTCTCATTTAACCCCATAGGGGAGATGGTATTTAACCAAAAATTCCAAAATTGTTCTCAGTAATGGCAAGGCCGCGTGGCCCCCCCCCCTGGGGCGTGCGAGCGGCCAGCGTTAACCGGGGGGGGTGGCCGGCCGGCCGCGCGCCCGCCGTGGTGTGTCTGCACGGTTCGCGGGAGGGACCCGCAGCGCGTGGAGAGCTCCCATTGGCTCCCGCGGCACAGGGCTGTGCGCGGGAGCCAATGGGAGGAGAGGAGGATTTTCGGGGAGGGAGTAAGGGGAGCATTGCGGTGTCCTCCAGCCTTTCCCTCGAGGTGGCCGGAGGTGCCGGACGTCCCACCCTCCCGCCCTCTAACTGGGGTTCGGGGGAGTGGTGGCTAAGGAGGGGTGTTGCAGCTGGGGGGGGGGGCGGGATCCCAGAGGTTTCCAGGGTCCGGAGCCAGAGCCAAGCAGTAGGGCGGGGGTGGGGTACCCCCGCCCGGGCGGTCCCTCAGGCTTTTGCTAATAATATGGCGAAGCCGGATGAGGGAGGCTAGGCAATTTGCCGGGGCCTGGACAAGGCGGAAGCGGCATCACTTTGCTACTCACATGGCTGGTGAGGGTTCGCTCTGCTGGGGGGGGGGAATACAATTTAAGGTTTGGATTGTTGATGTTATGATTTATGGCAATAAAGCTGCGACCAGTTGAATTCCCATATATGTGTGGTCTACCTTTTTTTTTTTTTTTTTTAACTTTTATTTTCATTTTGCAACAAACAAAAGAAACAACACACCAAAGGAGACAAAACAAGTATACAATAAGGAAAAGTAAACCCAATTACCCCCCACCCCGATGCTTCTTCTCTACCCGATTAGATCAGCATGTGGGCGCTTCCAATTAACAATGATTATACATCAAACGATCAAAAGAGCATCTACGATACAGCATGATCATGGGACAGAGATATATACAAAGTTAGACAGTCAGATGAGAGCATTTAGCAAAATGTACATAGTCATTGAGCATCTTCCATTGAGACCAATGAGAAGGAGTCTGAACAGGGGAAGCGAACAGACGAGGTATTTGTGCATATTTACTGTAAAGACAGGCATGATTCCACCATTCATTGGGGCTCAGATGGGAGCTAAATTTCCAGTATTACTTAATTAGGGAAATAGCAATGCCAAGCATAAAGTTCGAAAGGAGATAAGCCATTTTTGGGAGAGAGGGGATCCCCGCAACTGGGCGAAGTCCCACTATCCTCCAAGAAAGGGGCTCCTGAGAGTGCGAGATAGACTAAATACGACCCCAGACCCGACGCCAGTAATACTGTAGTGCGGGATATTCATGCATAACATGAGGCAATGAACCAATGGCCGCAGGACATGTCCAGCAACCATTGCCCTGAGTAGTGTTCCATTTGTCTAATCTGTGAGGAGTGTAAAAACACCGGTGGGCTAGAAAGAAGAGGGTCTGAGTGAGTGAGGCGGATCGGGAACCCGTGTCCCTCTACTCCAGATAAGGCTCCACTGCTCCGAGGTCAAAGTCACATGCAATTCTCTCTCCCATACTTTCTGCGCTATAGGGGTATCTCTAGTTATAGCATTACATAAGGTTTAGTAAAAATTGGATGCTACACCCGGTGAACTACCGATAGATCGGAAAGTCTCCAATCAACCTTATGTAGAGAATGCCGATGGCGGGAGTACCCTAGTACTCCGAAGGCGATGCTGAAGTTGCACTGACCAGAGTCGGGAGTCTAAAGATTGCATAAGAGTATTAAAGGCACCTAAAGTGTCTAAAAGCATTGGTGGATAGTGGGAGTCTGATGGGAGAGTCATACCAGGGAGAAAAGTAAGAGGAATCGGTTTGCAAAGGCCCGCTTCTATATCTAGCCACACAGGTCTACTCGGTACTGGATCTTCCAGCCAACGAGCGCCTTATTTGAGAAGAAAAGATTGAGGGAACACTGGAGTAAAATCGCCACCAAGTATTAATGGAGCATTGGCAGAGGCCAATGCCAACTGCGCAATACTTGCATAGTAAGCAGGGTTGTCCACATTCGGGGCATAATGCAAATACACGTGAATTCACTATCTCCAACCTCAAGGTGTACACAGGCCCATCTACCCTCTTTGTCAACGCTAATATCAAGTACAGTAGCGTGCAAAGACATCTTAACCAGAATGGCTACCCCGTACCATTTGGAAACGGTGGGAGAATAGGCAGCTACCATGTAAGGCTTAGCATTGAGTTTCAGTGTTTCAGCAAAGTTTAAATGCGTTTCCTGAGGAAACACTAAATCAACATGCTCATGGCTAAGATAGCTAAGGATTTTCTTTCCTTTGAGTGGACCATTAATGCCTTTTACGGTGATTGATAAGATTTTACATAAGGCCATTCAGAAAAGTTAAAAATTCTGAGCATTATAGCACACATAATTTCACTACGTCCCGCAAACTGACTGTATCTGGCTGTACACATGACATAAGAAAAATAAGCTAATATAATACAATGAAGCGCCCCACATTAACAAAGAAAACCGCAGTAAGGTAGAGGAGAAGCAAAACCCCAAAATTACTGGCGACCATGTGTCTGCGGGGAGAAACCCCAGAGAAGGCCGAAATTGAAAAAAACACATAACCTGTAGGACTGTGCGTGCTCCGAATCCGACCGAGGCACACATCATGAAGGGATAGGAGACCAAAAAACAGAAGTCATATAGAGAAAGAAAGAAAGTCCAGGCAATCTCTGTGCTTGGCTATGACCGCCGCATCGGGCCCTTCAAAATGGCGGACAGAGCCGACAGATAAGAGTCCAAGATTTGGGATTAGCGCTTCTGCTCTGCTTCTTTGGAGTCTAAAAATGTTGATAGTAGATCAGGATCTTCGAACGTCCTGGTTTGGTTGTGGAGAGTCACTCGGAGCTTCGCTGGATACAACAGGCCAAAGCGAGCCTGTAGCTGTTGAAGTCGAGGGCGAAGAGCAAGGAGTTTCTTCCGACGGTCAACGGTAGGCTTTGCCAAATCAGGAAAGAAGGAGACTTTACGACCTTCAAATTCCAAATGATGATTCGCTCGGGCAGCATTTAAAATTTGTTCCACTTGTTGATATCGTAGCAAGCTAAAGATAATAGGCTGGGGGGTCGTGCGGTTGGGCGCCATGTGGGCAGGAACACGGTGTGCTCGATCGATTTCCAGTTCTCTATGAAAAGTGATCTTCAGCAAGGAGGGAAGAGTTTTGAGCAAGAATTCTCTTATATCTCCTGCTTCCACCCCCTCCGGCATTCCGAGGAGCCTCACATTGTTGCGACGGGCTCGATTATTGCTATCTTCTAACTCCTTTTGAAGATTCTGTATCTGGCGCTCAGCCTTGTCCAGTTTGCCCAAGCGCACCGCGTGCGAGTCGAGGACCCCCGCCATGTTGTCCTGCCGTAATGAAAGACTTTCAAGTCGGTCCTGGAGCACTCCAAAGTCTTCTCGCATGGCTCGAAGCGCTTCTCCATTGGACTGCACCAATTCCTTCACGCCGCGTATTTCCTCCAAAATCTCCAGGTGCATTTCGGGGTTTTCACGAAATGGAACCATCTTCTGTGGGGAGGACACCTCTGTTTTGGAGCGTTTTCCGTGAGAAGAAGAAGGAGACCCGAAGTCCAAGCGCGCTGGTTTATGGGCCGCCATCCCCCCCGAGGTACCCCGGTCAGCTCGGAGCAAAATAGTAAGTTTGTATAGGTATTAAGTCAGGATTCTAAGTAGGCCTCTCGGGAGCTTCAACGCAAAGCGTCCTACCCGCTGGACATCAGGCTCCGCCCCCCGTGGTCTACCTTTTTTATGATGGTGGTGGGGGTGGGAGGGGGGTCCGCCTTACTCGGTTATTACAAACCCTAGCACCAGCCCTATTGAGAAGCAAATGCTTCAGACTGTCTTCACCTTTGGCCAGTATTGTCGTATCATCAGCATAGCAAAGGTTGTTGATCAGTCTTCACCAATCTTCGTACCTCAGTTGTCTTCCTACAGTCCTGCTTCTCTGATGATTTGTTCTGCATATAAAATAAACAGATGGGGGGGGGGGGGGAAGTATGCAGCCTACATCTTTGCAGATTATAAACCATTCTGTTTCTCCTTGTTCTTTAATAGGCTAAAGACTTTGGCTTAACTAATTGAAAATGTGAAGTTCCTTCTTCTTTTTCAGGCATTCTGTAGTAGATTTACTTGAATGAATGATCAGGGTTTTTGTCTTGCTGCATGATCAACTTTCAGCTCAGTTTCATTTCATAGATGGCCTTACATTCTCCCCTCGAATTTTCTGATAGAAAACAGAAGTCATGGTTTCATCAATGATGGTAAATCATCAGGACCTAATGCAGCAAAGCATTTTTGTTCCTGATATTGCTAAATTATATTATGGAACAGTAGGTCAAAATTCTTCAAGGGTGAAGTGAGAGATTGATGAACAGTTATAGGAAACATTTAGTTGGAGTTCTTTTTGCATACTTTTTTTACACAGCTACAAATTGTTGAATCTTTTTTTCAAATAAATAATCAACATATACCCTTTGAGGTATTTATCTTTCTTTCTTATCAGTTTAGAGTAAAACCTAATGTTTTTAGTATAAATTGTGCTATAGGTGTAGGTGGCTGAAAATATTTTTCCTTAGCACTGTATACTTCTTTTTTTGACGCTTTGTCAGTCTAAATTCCTGCCATTTTCTCCTTTTGTCTGGTAATCATACCTCTCTTCCTGCTTCTTTATCATCCTAACACAATATTTTATGAAGCTAGGGGTTATTTTATTTTTTCTTTTTCTCGTACTTTTTGGCGAAATACCGTTATTACTCTTCATTCTCTCTATGATAGTTTCTGTCATGTCCATATTCACTTCTTTGCCTTGTGCAAGTAGCCTATAACTGCGTCAGGGATAGGCAGCTCTAGTCCTTGAGTGCCAGAAGCCAGTCAGATTTTTTAAGATATTCCTATTGAGTATGCATGAGATATATTTGCATGTGCAGCCTCCATTTTACGCAAATGTATGTCTTGTATATTCATTTTGGATATTCTGAAAATCCTGCAGACTTCTGTCATTTGAAGACTACAGTTGCCTACTCCTGGATTACATGTTGACGGATAATAGGTTTGCTCAAGACAACTTTGCATTAACTCAACTTCTCATTCCTCACTTAGTACCTCAATGGATTTTATTTTGTTTCTAACATGTGGCACTACTCCTTTACTTTTTTACCAATCCCTTTCTTCCTCAAAAGAGTATATTTTGGTATAGTCTTCTCCCATGCATTATTACTGAACCATTTTTCTGTACTGCAACCACATCAATGTCATCTTCTGACATGCAAACATTAGCAGGGCTACTGGCTGACATGGTGGTTGACCAGTAAGTCTCTGTTGGTTGGCGGTATACATGGGATATATTGGGAAATACTGTAATAGATTTTCTGTTGGTTTCCAGTTAAATGATTTTGTTAGACTATAAGCATCTGTGCAGTTTTTCAAGTTATTTTTCTATCTTCTTCTATCTTATTCCCTATCTGTTCCTTCCATTTTAGCCTGTGAGCTGATCTACCATCATGCCTGTTTTCCAATACATGGCTTCTGTTATTATTACAATGGCTTCTATTATTATTGTAATGTGTTTCTTTCTAAGTTCATTTCACTTGAACCCTTTTCTGTAAGCAGAAATCTCCCATTCGTGAAGATATGCACTATTTTTTATGGCATGGTGGTTGAATGAGGTACAAGGTTACTAGAAAAAAAGACCTACACTTGGACACCGTGTTATCAATCTTCAGAAGGATGAAAAATGCTAACAATTATTTGAAACATATTTTTCAAGGTTGTCTTACTGTGTTTCTTTTGGTTGAAAACATCTACCAACTATTCATGTCTCAGAAAATGCTTACAGCGAGAACATCTGTCATTTTAATGTCAATAAGTCAAATTCTTGAGATAAATTGTGAACCGTTACACACATTATTTTTTTAGCTAAGTGACAGTAGCTAACCATAGTTTTCTGGTGAATAGGTTATGTGGAAGGTTAACCCAATATTTTATTTATACATTGTAATCATTGTATATAAAAGAAAAGCTCCAGTGATAAACATCTGATGAATGGCATTCAGAGGATTTGTACGCTGAAGTTGCATTACTGTGTCTACAAATATAAACAGAGCCATCCATCATATTATAAATTGCTGAAATTTAAAAAAATAACTAAAACCTTGGCCATCATTTACATGTGCCATTCAGAGTTTAAATGTGCATTAGATGTCAGTCAGAATTGTTTATTACATTTTATAATATTGTCCTTTATTTAAATTTGCAACATAAATCAGTATATGAGAATCTAAATATGATTCATGGTCACACTTCTTTGGAGAATAGAGTGTATTAGAATAAGAAATATATGTGTTGATTTTCTTTGTCAAACAACTTTGTGGTAAAAAAAAATAATAATAATAAACAGGACTATCAGTTTTGACTTTATCCATAATGTATTTTTAAAATATGTAACACTTGTGAAACCCAATGAAATTTCAATGAAGGATGCCCATCCGCAATATCCTTCCCTCACCCTGCCCAGCCTGAATCTAGCTCTCATTTTCCTATCTTCCTGGGATTGCTATCCTCATCCCCAGCCCAAACCCAGCATTCTACTCCAGTCCTCCTTCTGACGCCGCAATCTGAAGGTATCCTGTCTCATAGCCTGCCCATCCCACTGCATTTCTGAGGCCATACATGCAAAGATAGATAGAGAATCCCTCAAGAAACATGCCTTCTCACTTTTATTTGACCTTCAACTTTACTTGTTTTCCCACTGCAAAGAATACAGTGTTCCCATGCCCAAATGTCTGCTATTAGTCTGTCACCATCTCTACTAGGCGATTCTTAATGTATCAAATACATGGACTGTGAAGAAATGCAATGTTAATGTTGCTCTAGTAAAGCTTGATAGGGACTTAAAGGTGACTGACGTGAAATGAACTGTTCTAAGTCCATGTTTCAATGGACAGGTATCCTCATAATTTAAATTGCCACCACAATTTATTACTAACTGGCACCATTTAGATAGTGTGAACAGAAAAGTCAGATTGCTCGACCATGGAAACTGAAGCACCTTTTTAATCACAAGGTAGATGCTCCAGAGCAAGACTGAGTCATGTAAGCAGAATTATAGAGGGGTGGCTTGCCGTATCTTTGCCTCTGCTACATCTTCTCACAAATACTCATGAAGGCAAATTTTAGAAAGGATATTGAGAGAGGAACTAAGACATCCAGATCAGGACATGGAAAAGTCCTATCATAAATACATGAGAGGACATGTCATTGCCTTCTCCCCATGCAGCATGAACTGTGATTTTAAAAAGCTGCATGTGTGGGGCAAAAACATGCATGGATACCTTATGTTCGCTTGGGGGCAGCTTTTTAAAATTTCTGCTCCAAATTTCCATGCACAGCCCAATCCAGCAATAGAAGTTCCCCCCCAATCACCACTCTGACACTGATCCCCCTGAGATATCTGATTCCCCCAGTATAAAGAATCCCCTTGAAACTGCACCATTTCCCCCCCCCTCCTCTTGCTCTTACCGGGGATCTTGGGTCCCTGATATCTGGTGGGATCAGGAGCAATCCCTAGTCACTCCTGCTTGTCCATGTTGCAGGTTCAAAATGGCAACTGTATCTCCTAGCAGTAATCTTGTGGTACTACCACTAGGAGAGCTGATGCTAAATAAGAATAGAACTGGGATTTAATCATATCAAGTCATAGTCTGTTAAAGAGGAGTAGAACTTTACAAACAATAATTTCAATGCAACTGAAAAATGGGGTACAGAAAAGGGACGAGGCATTGTTGGTGGTCTTAGAAAAGCTAGATGATGCTTTTTACAAACCCCAATATAAAAAAGAGTAAGATCAATACAAAGTTAGAAATGGGTACATCATCTAAAATAAAAGAAAATACAAAGAAATTCTAACAGACCAACTCGTTAAATTGCCAGGATCGTCAAATACCCTCATATTTAACAGTTTCTTAACAGGGCGGGTTTTAGACATACAAGGACCCGGGGCAGAAATGCTGGAGGGTTCCTCAAAGCCCGCATTGAAACTATTCTTCGTTCATACTGAGGCAGACTTTGGGCCCCAGGTGGCATAGGGGCCCAGAACAATTGCTCTGTTTGGTTTTGTTTGTTTATTTTTAAAGCAGGGATGGCGTTAGGGGGTGACAAACAAAACAATCCTTTGTCAGGTTCCTACATTTCAGCATGTCCCATAGCCTTATCCACTTTCAGTTGTGGAAGCTGATCATAAAAAAACATCTTCCATGCATGGTGTGATACCTACTCAATTTCCATTAGTACCTTTGTCAACCATCCATAGTCCTTCTCCAGGATATTCTTTTGGGAATGTAGAGCAGAAGTATTTGTTTAGCACTTCCACTTTTTCCTTGTGACTTTTCACAATTTGTCCTCAGCACCTCTGAGTTGTGCAAGTCCATCGCTGACCTTCCTTTTCTCCCCAATATACCTGAAAAAAAAAATTGTCACCTTTCTTCACATCTTTAGCCATTTTTTATTCTGCTTGTGCTTTTGCAATCCTGATTTGTTTCTTTGCATCTTTCAGCTTCATCTGGTATTCTTTTTTGTGTTCCTCTTTTTGTGATCTTTTGAATTCTGTGAACCCTGTCTTCTTTGCCTTTAATTTTTTAATTGGAAAATCATAGCAGCTTCCTTTTCCTCTTGTTTTCATGTACTTTATAGATCAATTGCCCTTTTTATAGCCTCTTTCAGTTTAGTCCATAGCCTTTCTACTTCTTTATCTCCTCCCACCCTGCCAGCCCCTCTTCCTTCAGATACTTTCCCATTTTTATTGGTCAGTGTTTTTGAAATCTTTGAGCTTGCTGTGATTGGATTCTGCCTTGGATTTTACTTCAAACCACACTGTGTGGTGAACACTCATGCAGACATTAGACATACTATCTTCATTGGTGAGTACTAGATCCAGAGTCGAACCTTCCTTGTTGGGTTCCATCTCCAACTATCTGAACAAAGTCTCTTGTAAGGCATTCATGATCTTTCTATTTCTTTCCTGATTTACAGACAGGATACTCCAATTCACATCCGGCATATTGAAATCAACCAATATCATCACTTCTTCCGTAATTTCTACCATTGCAATATCATTGATCAAGTTTCTTTTCATTTCTTCTGTTTGAGTTTCAGCTCTATAGACTGCACCTTTGTGGATGGTAGTGCCACCTCCTTTTTCCATTGTGTTTCTTCTCTTTCCCATGTGCCCTGCATCTCAGCTGCTTTAATATTGTTTTTAACATATAGGGCTACCGCTCCTCCGTTTCTGCCCTATCTGTCCCTCCTAAATAAATTATAGTCAGGTATAGTGAGATCCCATTCATGAGACTCATAGAATCGTGTTTCCTTATGGCCACAATGTCCAAGCCCATTTTCACTATCAGGGCTCCCAAAACAGGAACTTTGTTGCCTAGACTCTGTAGTATCCGTGCTCATTGCTTTTCAGCAATTTTCATAAGAACATAAGATATGCCATACTGGGTCAGACCAAGGTCCATCAAGCCCAGTATCCTGTTTCCAACAGTGGCCAATCTAGGTCATACGTACCTAACAGTTTCCCCAAAAGACACAGGTTCCACAAAGCTTGTACTGGGTCAAGCATTGATATCCTGGGTCCCTTCTTAATAATGGTTTATGGACCTTTCCTCCAGGAACTTGTCCAAACCTTTTTTAAACCCAGCTACACTAACAGCCTTTACTACATCCTCCGGTAACAAATTCCAGAGTTTGATTACACGTTGAGTGAAAAAATATTTTCTTTTATTAGTCTTAAATTGGTTATTCCACGTAATCTTTGTTTTTTGGTGCGCTGAATCCGAAAATGACCTCCATTTTGTCATAGGACATCACGTTTCCTGACAATTTAGGTAACTATGTTAAATAAGGCAATACCTCAAAATAAATGGAAATAGACTTACAAAATTAAAGTTTTATTACAATATTTTCATGAAAATTCTTTTTTGAACAGAAATGAGCTCACCTACACACACTAAACTCGATTCTTCTTCCTTGTGAGGCTCCTCTTGGTGCATTTACGCTTGTGAGTAGCATCTGGAATGTCTCTCTGAAGCATCCAACAGTAGTCTGCCATCATTGTAATGCTCCATTTTCCCTGGTATCTCCTTTCCATCTCTTTAATGTCTTGGTGGAATCGTTCACCTTGTTCCTCACTCACAGCTCCCAAATTTTCAGGAAAGTAGTCAAGGTGGGACTGGATGAAATGTACTTTCAGACTCATCAGGCAACCTAAAGCTTGAAATGCTTTCAGCATTCGTCTGACGATCTTTTTGTAGTGAGGATCTTTGTTACTGCCTAAAACTTTCTGTACAACTTCTTTAAATGCAATCCACCCTTCTTTTTGAGGATCCATCATGGTATTGACAAACTCTTGATCAACTATAAGCCTGATAATGTCTGGTCCGACGAACACATCTTCCTTCAATTTTGCCTCCGACAGGCCTGGAAACTTGGTGACCAAGTATTTGAAGCATTCTCCATCTCTTGGAGGTGATTTTTACAAATTGCTTCATCAATCCCAATTTTATGTGGAGAGGTGGTAGAAGAACTTTATGGGAAGGTACCAAAGTTTCTCGGAGGACATTTTTTTCACCCACTGTTGGCACCCTCGGCTGCCAACTCTTCTTGGTCCAGTGATTTTGTCGGTCTCGACTGTCCCATAGACACAAAAAACAAGGATATTTGGTATACCCAGCTTGTTGCCCGAGCAGCATGCACAAGACCTTGAAGTCCCCACACACTTGCCAACCATGGTCTTCATATTTAAGTTTACGAAGAACCAATTCCAAGTTCTCATAGGTTTCCTTCAAGTGTACGGAATGACCTTCAGGTATGGAAGCTTAAAAACCATTGTGGAGTAAAACTGCTTTGAGACTTCTTTTTGAAGAATCTATAAAAAGACGCCATTGCTCTGAATCATATTGGATTTTAAATTGACCCATCAGACCTTCGACATCGATGCAATAAACCAACTTGTCTTCCTGGGTGAAGTAAGGAATGAACTCCTTTTCATGATGTCTGAACCATGAAGATGACACCCCTGGCAACAATAAATTCCTGCTTTTCAGCCTTGATCTGAGTAACTCAGCGGCATCTTTGGGAAGATTCAAGTCTCTTACCAAATCATTCATCTCCTGAGAAAACAATTTTGGTCTTGTATCATCTTCAAAGTCAGAACTTGATTCGTCATCTGGTTCAGGTATGACTTCACCTTCATCGGAATTAGGTATCTCTTCCAAGGTAGCAGGGGGCTTGGGTACTGGTATATCTGTGCTATGGGGGATGGGACGAGTTGCCGAGTGAAGACTGGGGTATGAAATGGAATGCTTCCATTTGGAATTAAACCCTTTCACATCACATGAACAAAAGTAACAGTCATCACTATGGTTCTTTTGCTCTCGCCATACCATAGGAATCCCATAACGGAAAGATTTTTTCTTACCCTTGACCCAGTTTCGGAGGTCCTCAACACACCGTTTGCACACTTTGAGGCGCCCAGACTTTATCTTGATCTCCAATTTTTAGTCCAAAGTATGCAAAGTATACTTTTTTCACAAAGTCTGTAATATTCTGCTGTTGCTTCAACACTGTATATTCACCACAGATGAAACAGAAACTGTCTGGCAAATTAATACACTTTCGCGGAGCCATAACATAACGGTTGAAGAATGACGAGCTAACACGAATTGCGATGAAAAAGTGTGAACAGCCTAGAACCAAGAACCTAATGATGATTCATGCACAAGTGTGGCATGCAGGAGAGAGCAGCTCTGTGTCTGTACACGAGACGTCACAGTGCTGACCACACCCCCCTGCACTGACCGGAGCTGCTGCTATCTGCCCTGTGTCTCCCTCCCACTGGATTCTTCAGGAAAGATTAACCCTTTCTACCATTAGAAGCACGGACTTAAAACTTGCTTAGCTTATGTATATATTGCTGACCATCAGATTTACAGTGCTATTTTTTTTTTTTACATAACTCTTACAACCCCTTTATGGTTTTTTTTGGCATTTTATAACTTAAATGCACTTATGTGAATTAATTAATAGTAATTTGAATCAATAGTAATTTGAAAAAAACTTGATAAATTTGAAGACAATTTTGCATGTTGTGGCAAATCATGATGTCTAGGAGTTTTTTCAATATTTTATTTGTTTTCAGCACACCAAAATACATGGAAATTAGATGAAAATAATCAAACAGCTTTTTAGTCGCAGACCTGTGTAGTTTACCCTGTAGCTTCATTGCATGTCCCCTAGTCTTTCTATATTCTGATAACGTAAACAATCAATCTAAGTTTACCTGTTCCACTCCATTCATTAATTTATAGACTTCTATCATATCTCAGGTAGCCTCTATTTTGCCTGTTTTTTTATTCCTGATGCTTCTTCCCCCTTGTTGTTGATGTATGAGTTAAGATAATGTCTTTCTATTTTCAACTTTACTGGGATGCTTTTGCTGGGGGTGGCATCCTGAACTTGTTTCCTTTCGTTCCTCACCCCCTTTCTTTAGTGTAAATGCCTGTCCGCACATTTTCAGAATTTTTCACTTAGGATCCTTTTTCCTGCCAAGGAAAGATATACTCCATCAATATTATATAGCCTCTTCCTGTTCTAGTATTGTTCCAGCCGCCTATGTATCTAAAACCTACTTGTTTACGCAAGGTTCTGAGCTACACATTAAAGCTGGTTGCGCAATGCAGCCTCTCTTCTCCCTTACCATGAATAGGTAGAACTTCTGAGAATGCTATAATGTTGACAATGGGTTTAGGTTTCTCTCCCAAAATGTGGAAGTATCTTTACACTGCAGAGGTACTGTTTCTAATTTGTTTCCAAAGGGATAACACCAATTTTTGAACTCTTACTTTTCTGACTTTACTAACAATTTGGTTTGAATTTCTGCTGGCTGAAGAGCCTGGGAAGTATCTCTGTTCCCAGGTTAATGCATCTGATGATGGAGTCTCCAAATAGTAACAGTTTTCTGTTTTAGGATTTTTTGACAATGCCTGAGGTATTTCTGATACACTGAGACATTTCAGTTTCCTTTACCAAGGCAGAGAAGGCATTTGCAGGGGTATCTTTTGGTGGAGTGGTGTCTCCATGTTACAAGTTGTAACCTGCCAGAACCCATTGTAATCCATTTTTTCCTAAGTAGTTGGATTCTTTGTGAGAGTGGTGATGGATTGTTTTCATATTGTGAAGGAGGCTTCTTTTGCAGCTGACTCTTCCCATAAGGTAGTTCAGTCAGTTCCTTTTTCATAGCAGATAGCTTGACACAGAGCAAGTCCTAAGGTTCCAAATGTTTTTTTCTTAGAATTAAGGCACCATATTATTGCATTGAATAAAAGTCATTTTTATTATTGAATTTGATTTGGAACAGTTATTAAGAAGAAAAAAAGCAACACAGATGTCCTTCCCATTTATTTGAGGACAACTGACAGTGGGTGTCATTTTAGATGCCCTATTCATGCTTTAGACATACGAAAATGGGCTTATAAATCTCCATAGCATGAAGATGCCTCCAGAGGAATATTAGAAGCTAGTCCTGTGGACGTCCACAGTATGAGGATGCCCAAGTCTGACTAGGGATGTGGTGGAGATGTGGCCAGGGCATTATTAAGAACTTGGATGTTGCTGCATGATCTCAGAAATGTCCTGGTCATCTGGAATTATACCTGCTGCAGACATGAATAGGTATTGGGAAAGTGCATATTTTGGCCATAAAACATCCAGAGGGTGGAGAATATGCCATTCCACCATCCCCAATACTCTGCACAATCATAAGAACAAAAGAACATAAGATATGCCATACTGGGTCAGACCAAGGTCCATCAAGCCCAGTATCCTGTTTCCAACAGTGGCCAATCCAGGTCATACGTACCTAGCAGTTTCCCCAAGGGACACAGGTTCCACAATGCTTGTATCGGGTCAAGCATTGATATCCTGGGTCCCTTTTTAATAATGGTTTATGGACCTTTTCTCCAGGAACTTGTCCAAACCTTTTTTAAACCCATCTGCACTAACAGCTCTTACTACATCCTCCGGTAACAAATTCCAGAGTTTAATTACACGTTGAGTGAAAAAATATTTTCTTTTATTAGTCTTAAATAGTTTACCCCAATGTTCCCTCTAATTTTCTGTAAGCTGTGTGCGCATAAAATATCAGCTGTGGAACTTTTGAAGGAAGGTTAAATTTTTGTGCGCCATATAAAGACACTCTGAGTTCTATACTTTAAAATTTGACTACATGTCAGAATACAGTATGTACACCACATTGATTGCACTAGAAAAATTTGTAGAACTTGTGAAAACCATAAATACACAACAACTTCTAAATTTTAAGACATTTGTGTTGTTTTCTATCAAAATCAGAACCGTAATTTTTGTGCGCTCTGTTGTAAAGTATGTGCGCTCGCTCGGCGAGGTGTGTGCACGCGCATATGTGCACAACTTAGAGGGAACAGTGGTTTATCCTGTAGCTTCATTGCATGTCCCCTAGTCTTTCTATATTCCAATAATGTAAACAATTGATCTACATTTACTTGTTCCATTCCGTTCATTAATTTATAGACTCATATCATATCTCCCCTCAGCTGTCTCTTTTCCAGGTTAAAGAACCTTAAACTTTTTAGCCTTTCTTCATAGGGGTATCCTTCCATCCCCTTTACCATTTTCGTTGCTCTTCTCTGAACCTTTTCTAATAATGCTATATCCTTTTTAAGATACGGTGACCAGAATTGCACACAATATTCAAGATATGGTCTCACCATAGAATGATATAGAGTAGATATAAAGTAGTGAGAGTGTGTGATCTAGCCTTGCTTTACTGAATCACCAGACTCAGCTGCAATATTTGATGTACGGGACCATTTAATGGACTATGTTTTAATATGCATAATACATTAAAAATAGATTTCAGCTTAAATAAGGGAATTGAGCCAATTGTTTATTGGATGTCGGAGTACATAATTGTCAATGTTTGAGCTCGTATAAACCATCTAGAACATTCATATTTGTGGTAGATAAGAATCGTTTATATAAAAGGATAATAGATATATAAAAAATGGTCATTCATGTAAATAGGACTACAGATTGAACTATCGGGCTGTACACGCATGCATGGTCTGAATATTGTGTATTCAGGTACACTCAGGGTTTTGATGATCCCTTTAATTTATGGAAGGATAGTATTTTAGGTGCTATAGCCAGGGCAGGTGCTACCATTAGGCAAACTAGGAAGTTACCTAGAGTGCCGTACCTCTGGGGCTGCCCATTGCCACTGCTGTCGCCTCTCTTGGAACCTGCATAAGAACATAAAAACATAACATATGCCATACTGGGTAAAACCAAGGTCCATCAAGCCCAGTATTCTGTTTCCAACAGTGGCCAATCTAGGTCGCAAGTACTGTGGGCCGGCAGTCCTCCTAGGCAGCTGCCTAGTAGGGGCGGCGGGCCATATTACTTGTGTCTTGCTTCAGCTGGGTAGCTGAGGCCCTTAATTGTGTAGTTGTGGGGCTGTTAAAGCAGTCCAAGTGGAAATAGGCCAACACAGGAAAATTTATTTCTAAATTTTATTTTAATCATCAAGTTTGCAAATTGGACCTTGGCAGAAGGTTCCAAACCATTAACAGAAAATGAGGATATTTTCTCCAACAAAAAGCTTCTTTTTAAACGTACTTCAGCAGTGCTATAACAAAGCAGTTTCCTTCAGTCTTTGGAACAAAACAAGTTTTCTTCTTCATTCAAACAAAACCACAGTTGAAAATCACTGCTGCAGGTAAAGTCCAGCTAACCTTGTTAGCTTCTCCCAGCTGTTTCAGGTAAGCTTGAAAACACCCTTTACTTTTCAGCATAGGAACTAAACTGCTGTTGAAACAGTTTCATAGCACAAGTACTATTTCAGCTTTAAAATGAAACTTCTCTCTTTCCAGCACTTCACAGTATCAAATGCTCAGCATAACTACTTCTTGAATTTCTTCATAACATCTAATAAATGTTTCCTAAGCACTTCTCATGCATAATGAACATTCCATTGAGACTTCTGTGGAATCTGAATCCCCTTTATAGAATTCCACCTCCATTTCTTCCCCTGAGCTGCAAGGCTCAGGGACTGGGATACGTTCAGGGACTTCTAGTTTCACTTTCCTTAAAAGCTTAAAAAGTTTTCCCCAATGAACATTCCTCCTTCCCCTTGGAGTAATGTCAGGGCTCCTAGACTTCCTTCCCTTTAGTGAGTCACTTAAAGGTACTGTCTGGTTTACCTTGCTTGTAGAAACCTTTCTCCTGTCAGGCTTTCTAAAAGGCTCCGTTTCTTGCTCAGAGTCTGAGCTGCTTGCTTCTGAGTTAGAACTATAGTCCTGGAACTCTCTCAAGCTTTTTCCTGCTCTTCTCTGGCCCTGCCACTCGTCTTGGCAGTTCTGTCTGCTTCTCCTGGTTTCCCCAGTTCTCTCAGCTCTGCAGTGCACTCTCTCTTCACTTGCTGACTGACCACGTTTAAATGTTTGCCAGAATGCTTCCCTTTCTGGCCCCACCCTCTCTCTCCCTGCTGTTGCCCTGGAGACTGGGTGTGGCTTCAGGCTAGCCTTGCAAGTGTGTGTTTCAGTGTTACTTTCATTTTGGGACCTGTGCTTAGGTGAGCCCATCCCCCTCTTAGGAGAAAAACCTTCTTTTTTTTCTCTTTCCCAGGTCTGTGCTGCATCTGCCTCACCATAGTACCTAGCAGTTTCCCCAAACGACACAGGTTCCACAATGCTTGTATTGGGTCAAGCAGTGGATATTCTGGGTCGACCTTAATAATGGTTTATGGACCTTTTCTCCAGGAAATTGTCCAAACCTTTTTTAAACCTAGCTACACTAACAGCTTTTACTACATCCTCTGGTAGCAAATTCCAAAGTTTGATTACACGTTGAATGAAAAAATATTTCTCTTATTAGTCTTAAATAGGTTACCCTGTAGCTTCATTGCATGTCCCCTAGTCTTTCTATATTTTGATGGCACAAAAAATCGATCTACTTTTACCCGTTACACTCTACTCATTAATTTATAGACTTCTATCATATCCCCCCTCAGCCGTCTCTTCTCCAGGTTGAAGAGCCCTAACCTTTTCAGCCTCTCTTCATAAGGGTATTATGCCATCCCCTTTATCATTTTGGTGGCTCTTCTCGGTACCTTTTCTAATAATGCTATATCCTCCTTAAGATATGCTGACCAGAATTGCACAGAATATTCAAGGTGTGGTCGCACCATGGAACGATACAGAGATATTATTATATCCTTTGTTTATTTTCCATTCCTTTCCTTATGATACCTACCATTCTATTTGCTCACTTGGCCACCGCTGCACACTGGGCGGAGGGTTTTAACAAGTTATCCACAATGACGCCTAAATCTTTTTCCTGGGTGGTGGTTCCTAATGTGGAATCTTGCATCATGTAACCATAGTTTGGGTTGTTCTTCCCTTCCCATAACTTTGCACTTGTCCACATTAAATTTCATCTGCCATTTTGTTGCCCAGTCTTCCAATTTATCAAGATCCTCTTGCAATTTTCCACAATCCTCTTGGGTTTTAACAACTTTAAGTAGTTTTGTGTCATCTGAAAATTTGATAACCTCACTCATTATTCCCTTTTCCAGGTCATTTACGAATATGTTAAAAAGCAGCGGACCCAGCCCAGATCCCTGGGGTGCACCACTATTCACCTTTCTCCATTGGGAAAATGAGCCATTTAGCCCTACCCTCTGCTTTCTATCTTTTAACCAGTTCCTGATCCACAATAGTGCACTGCCTCCTATCCCATGACTCTTTTTTTTTTTTTTTAATGCTTTATTTTCGTTTTATAACAACAAAGGAAAGGAAGACATACAGCTAAAGACAAATACATACATAGAATGTGATACATACACCAAAGTAAACCCCTGCCACCCCCCTCCCCCCTGCTTCTTCTCTAGAAACTAATCATTCCCGAAAACGGGCGTGTACTGGCATTATTGTGGTACAAGACCTAACGGTGATCTGAAACATGATGAGTATACATTAAACAGACATGCCGGAGCAATGAGCAGAGTGTACATAATCATTAAGCATCTGCCATTTAGACAAGCGAGAGTGAGTTTGGATATGGGGAATAGCTCTCCGAGATATCTGCTCATATTTACTATATAAGCAGACGAGGTTCCACCATTCATTGGCAGTAATCCGAGAGCTATCCTTCCAATTCCTCGTGATTAAACAGATGGCGATACCCAGCATGAAATCAAGGAGAAAGCGACCCTTCTTAGGAAGAGAGGGGACCTCCGCCACTGAGCGGAGTCCCACAATCTTCCAAGAAAGAGGCTCGTGGAGGTGTAAGATAGATTGAATACGACCCCAGACCCGCCCCCAGTAAATCTGCAGTTGAGGACATTCATAAAGAACATGAGCAAGGGTTCCCATAGCAGTATGGCAAGACCAACACTGATCCCTAGCAGTTGTGTTCCATTTGGCTATTCTTTCTGGAGTATAAAAGCATCTATGTGCAAAAAAGAATAGAGTTTGGGTTACAGAGGCAGATCGGGAAACCCGCACTACTTTGCTCCAGAAAACGCTCCATTGCACAGGGGTTAAAGTGGTTTGCAGTTCGCGTTCCCAGGCTTGTTGAGCTCTACAAGTAGCAGTATCGGTATCCTGACATAATAATTTATAAAAGTTAGAGGCTACCCCATGTGTACTACTAATAGAGTGAATTAGTTCTAATAGCCCATCCTCCGTAGGGGCAGAGGGCGGCAGGATTTGAGCACTTTTGAGGCAGTGTTGAAGCTGCATCAATTGAAAGTAATGTTTCGCTGGTAACGCAAATTCCTTTTGTAAATCAGAAAAGGTCTTCCAACGAGCTGCAGAGAAGAGTTGTTGGGGTGTCCAGATCCCCCCAGAGTACCAGGATTTCCATGCAATCGATTTATTTAGGACTTGAATTCTGGGGTTATTCCACAGCGGGAGTCCGTCAGGAGGGCACACGTTTGGGCCCAGTGACAGAATGAGTGTGTTAAAGGCCGCAAGAGTATCGACAATCATTGGGGGATGGCGTGTATCTACTTGATGGGACATGCCGGGGAGATGGATCAACGGAATTGGGCTACTTAGCTCCTCTTCAATGTCAAGCCAAACTGGTCTGTTGTCTGTTGAGGCAGCTAGCCATCGGGCACCTTGCTTAAGTAGGAAGGCTTGATGATATCTAAGGAAATCAGGAAAACGGGTACCCCCTAGTTCCTTCGCAGACTGTAGTTTTTGTTTAGCTACTCTTGGTGGTTTTCCCTGCCAGAGATAACGGACGAGAAGGCCCTCTATGTCTTTGTAGGTGTGTAGCGGGAGGAAGCAGGGCAGCATTTCTAAAATATAGTTCACTTTGGGGACTATCATCATTTTGACGGTTTCTAGGCGGCCCCACCATGTTAGGGATAAGGGAGACCACCGATTCGTGAGCTCCCGGACTTTGGAGACTACCTCCTTGGCATTAAAACTGATAGTGTCTTCTAAAGGAGAACAGTAGTGGACGCCAAGATATTTCACCATGCGGGATTGCCAAAGGAAAGGAAAGGCCTGCATGTCAGCTTCATGTACCCAACGGTTCAGTGGGAATGCTACGGATTTGGTCCAGTTTATTTTATAGCCCGATAATTGCGAGTATCCATCAATCAGGTCCAAGACAGCCGGGACCGAGTCCAGGGATACAAAGAGCATAAGGTCATCTGCATATGCAGAGAGTTTAATCTCTCTGTGACTGAAGGGGACACCTCGAATACGTGCGGACTGTCTAATAAGGAGGGCGAGGGGTTCAAGAGCTAGATCAAAGAGCATGGGTGATAGGGGGCAACCTTGACGCGTGCCTCTTTGAAGATTAAAAGGCCGAGACTTAATGGCATTTACACAGATACTGGCAACGGGTTGAGAATACATGACTTGGAGGTATCGGAGGAAACCCTCCCCAAAGCCATACCAGCGGAGAACTGCAAATAAGAAGGGCCATTCCAGGTGATCAAAGGCTTTTTCAGCATCTAGGGAAAGACCCACCCATGGGTGGTCTAAATTGGCAGCACTGGATAGCACATGGCACAAGGTCCGAGCATTGTCAGCGGTGGAGCGGCCGGGTATAAAACCACATTGGTCGGGATGGACTAAGGTGGCCATCTTGTCAGATAGCCGGGTAGCCAAGATCGTAGCGAAGATCTTATAATCGGCATTAAGTAGGGAGATTGGACGGTAGTTGGCGGTTAGCAGCGGGTCTCTGCCTTCTTTCTCAAAAACTACCACATTAGCTGCAGAAAAGGATCCCAAAGAGGATGTATCTACCGCAAGGGCAGTAAAGTAAAGTTTTAAGTAGGGAACTAAATCTGCACTGAACGTTCTGTAGAATTCTGACGGGAGACCATCAGGCCCAGCGGCTCGACCCGAGGCTGTTCGTTTTAGGGCAGAATGGATCTCTGAAGTAGAGAAGGGTTCATCCAGCGCCTCCCTATCAGCTTCAGAAAGGGTCGGCCGCTGAATACCAGAAAACAAGCGCTCGAAGGTCTCGGATGAGAATTCACATTCAGATTGATATAAGTGGGTATAGAAATCCCGAAAAAGTTCTACGATATCGGAATCTGTGGTCAGTATGCCCCCTCCCTGTGGGGCACGAAGGGCCGCTACGCGTTTGGCTTCTTTTTGACCTTTCAAGGCGTTGGCTAAAAGTCGACCGGCTCGGTTGCTTTCACGGTAATATGTCCCTTGCTGAAGTGCAATACTCTGAGAAGCTGCAGTTGAGAGGATTGCATTATATTGAAAACGGAGACGCTGTAAGCGAACTAAGACACATGGATCAGTACGTGAAGTTAGAACTCGTTCGCCTGCTTTGATTTGTTGGTCTAGTATAAGAAGCTGCTGTTTGCGTTGTTTCCGCAGGCAAATTTGATAACTAGTGATCGTTGCACGAATGGCCGCTTTAAAACCCTCCCACCAAGCCCAATTTGCAGTGTCCTGGGGTAGATTAAAGTGAAAGTAGTCCTGTATGGCTGCACGAATTTCTAACTGGAACTCTGGTTGAGTTAATAGGGCTCTATCAAAGAACCAGGCCCCCGAATTTCCTTGGGGCGCAGTGGTGTGTAATTGAAAAGAAATGGCAGCATGATCTGAGATATGTTGGGAGTGAATTTTTGCAGTGTCTACCTGAGGAACTAACAGTTTTGATATTAGAAAGAAATCTATGCGAGACTGGGATTTATGAGGGGAAGAGAAGAAGGTAAAGTCAAGCTCATTGGGGTGTAGTAACCTCCATAGATCGACTAAAGCAAGATCTTTAATCATAGAGGTAAGCGTAGTGTGACTCTTGGGGGGACCACTCGTCCTAGGCGGCTGTTTGTCAATCAGGGGATCAAGAACTAAATTGAAATCCCCCCCAATTATCAATGAAGTATTAGCAGAGGCCTGCGCAACCTGAGCAATGGTAGCAAAAAAGGCAGGGTCATCTACATTAGGAGCATAAAGGCATATACATGTAGCTTCGAGGTTACCAATCTTAAGGTGAGCCCTGGACCATCTGCCTGCTGTATCTGAGCTAGTCGCAATAATAGTAGCATGCAGAGATTTCCTAACCAGTATGGCAACCCCACATTTCTTGGAGACAGCTGGGGAATAGGCGGCCACCATGTAAGGTTTAACATTGAGTTTAAGAGTTTCCTTCGAATTTAAATGCGTTTCTTGGAGGAAAATCAGGTCCGCAGCTTCATGACTTAGGTAGCTCAGGATTTTCTTCCGTTTTATCGGATTATTGATACCTTTTACGTTCAATGATAAAATCTTACATGGTGCCATCAATCGGTAATAGACATTTTAGGTAAGGGTGCTTGAAAACATACAACATAAGCAGAATCTGTACGGCAATGACATAATCACCGAGCATGCTGGCTAATACACCCCATATTGAAGAGCATGTACCAAAGTAACTTAGAGAAGAAGCAAAACCCCCAAAGAATATGGCGACCATATGTCTGCGGGAGGAGGCCCTAGAGAGGAGGATGAAGACATGAAAAAAAAAGAGAAGAAACACCAGAGTCCATAATTAACACTGTCTCTGATATTCATCGAGGCTACTCTGGGTAGATGGAGTCGGGTCACAAACATCATCAAAAGAAGGCAACAAACCGCCCTCGATAGACTCCTCGCTGGACCGTGGCAAATCCAAGATGGCGGGTACAGCGGGTCGGAGAAACTAGTAGGAACACTCTGGAAGTCAGCGCATCAAGTCGGCTTCTTTAGCATCCAAAAACTCCGCTAGTAGATCAGGGTCCTCAAATGTTCTTGTCTGATTGTGCAGCGTGACTCGAAGCTTGGCCGGGTACATCAGGCCATAGCGTGCTTGCAGTTGTTGAAGCCTCGGCCGGAATTCCAGAAAGCGCTTTCGGCGATCAACCGTGGGTTTAGCCAAGTCAGGATAGAAGGAGATCTTGTGGCTCTCAAACTCCATATGGCCCTTTGCCCGAGAGGCGCTGAGAATTTGCTCCACATGTTGATACCTCAAAAGTCGAAAGATGATAGGCCGCGGGGTCTTCCTGTTGAGCGTTATGTTTGTGGGTATACGATGAGCGCGATCGATCTCCAATTCTTTGGTAAAGGTGATTTGGAGCAGAGAAGGGAGGATTTTATATAGAAACTCCTTCATATCTCCCGATTCCGCTCCCTCCGGTATGCCCACTAGTCGCAGGTTGTTGCGGCGCGCTCTATTATTGCCATCTTCCACTTCTTTCTGCAAGGCCCGCACCTGACGTTCAACTTTGTCGAGTTTGGATAGCCGGACCACATGAGAATCCAATATGCTCTCCATTTTGTCCTGACGCGAGGAGAGCCCCTCTAGTCTGCCTTGCAACACACCAAGGTCTTCCCGCAGCGCTCGGAGTGCTTCCCCGTTTGACTGCACGAGGTCTTTAACCCCTCTGATCTCTGCGAGGATCTCCTGCTGCATTTCGGGGCCCTCGCGTAGAGCCAGCCCCTTCTGCGGGGACGGGGGTTCAGTTTTGGAGCGTTTGCCGTGAGAAGCCGCTGGAGATCCAAATTCCAGGCGCATAGGTTTGGTCCCCGCCATCTCACCAATGTGCCCCGGTAAGATCAGAGCAGAAATTCAAGAATGTCCGGTGTTAATTCAGGATTCTGAGTAGGCCTCTCGGGAGCCTCAGCGTTATGCGACCATCCCGCTGGACAACAGGCTCCGCCCCCCCCATGACTCTTTAGTTTTGCCAAAAGTCTCTGGTTAGGGACCTTGTCAAAGGCTTTCTGAAAGTCCAAATACACTATATCAACTGACTCACCTTTGTCTACCTGTTGATTCACACTTTCAAAAAAAATATAACAGATTAGTAAGATAAGATCTTCCTTGTCTAAAGCCATGTGGGCTGTCTCCCATTAAGCCATGACTATCTACATGTTCAGCAATTTTATTCTTTATGATGGTTTCTACCATTTTTCCCAGTACTGGTGTCAGGCTCACTGGTCTGTAGTTTCCTGGATCACCCCTGGAGCCCTTTTTAAAAATTGGCATTTGCCATCCTCCAATCTTTGGGTATTACAGATGATTTTAATGATAGTTCACAGATTACTAATAGCCGGTCTGCAATCTCATATTTCAGTTCTTTCGACACCTTTGGATGTATATCATCTGGTCCAGGTGATTTGCTACTCTTCAGCTTATCAAATAGTTGTAATACATCTTCGCTATGTATCGATATTTTCTTCAATTCTTCTGCACCTTAAAATACCACTTCAGTCATGGGTAACATCCCTACATCTTCCTCAGTAAAGACTGAAGCAAAGAATTCATTCAGTCTCTCCGCTATTACCTTGTTGCCTCTTAGTGCCCCTTTAACCCCTCTATCATCTAATGCACCAACTGACTCTCTCACAGGTTTTCTGCTACGAATGTACTTGAAAAAGTCTTTATTATGCATTTTCGCTTCCACAGCAAGCTTCTTCTCAAATTCTCCCTTTGCCTGCCTTATCAATGTCTTGCATTTAACTTGCCAGTGCTTGTGCTGTTTTCAGGTTTCATCGTTTGACTCTTGTTTTCCATTTCCTGAAAGATGTTAGCAACAACAGCCTCTCTGACTTCACCTTTAAACCATGCTAGCAGTTTTTTGGACTTCCTTCCACTTTTCTTAAAGCGTGGACTACAGCTGGTCTGGGCTTCCAAGATAGTATTTTTCAACAAGACCCAAGCTTGATGTAAGTCTTTAACCTTTGCAACTGCTCCTTTTAGTTTTTTCTTAACTATTTTCCTCATTTTATCATAGTCTCCCTTTTGAAAGTTAAAAAGGTAGTACTGTGTATTTCCTTACTATCCCTCCTCCACTAATTAAATCAAAGGCGATCATGCTATGATCACTATTGCCAAGTGGCCACAACACCCTTATCTCTTGCACCAGATCTGGTGTTCCACTAAGGACTAGGTCCAAAATGGCTTCCCCTCTGGTCGGTTTATGAACCAGCTGCTCCAAGAAGCAGTCATTTATTTCTTCTAGGAACTTTATCTCCCTAGCATGTCCTGCCTTGACACTGACCCCGTCGATACCGGGGTAATTGAAATCAACCATTATTATTACTGTGCTGTAACGTTTGTTAGCTTCCTTGATTTCTTTGAACATTTCATCATCCATATGTTCATTCTGGCCAGGCGGTCGATAGTACACCCCCACTGTCATCGTCTTCCCCTTTTTACATGGAATTTGAATCCATAGAGATTCTACAACAAATTTTTGTTTCCTGCAAAACTTTAATCCTTTCTGACTCAATGCCCTCTCTAACATAGAGCGCAACCCTTCCACCAATTTGATCAGCTCTATCATTACAATATAGTTTGTACACAGGTATCACAGTGTCCCACTGGCTTCCACCATGTCTTTGAGATTCCAATCATATTTAAACTCTCATTTAGTGCTATATATTCTAACTCTTCCATCTTATTTTTTAGACTTCTAGCATTTACATGCAAGCGTTTTAGAGACTGTATTTTATTCATATTTGGCTATTGGTAGGCATGGGTAATTTGTGATCTTTAAGCTCTGTCTGCTCCATACTCGAGGGCATTTGGGCTACTTTTCTCTTTTTGGAACCTCTCTGCTTTTGGTAGTATCCTTCAAGGTTACATTCTTCCGAACCATGCGCTCTTGGGTGACTGTCGTATTTCCCCTATTATCTAGTTTAAAAACTGCTCTATCTCCTTTTTAAAGGTTAATGCCAGCAGCCTGGTTCCATCCCGGTTAAGGTGAAGCCCATCCCTTCGGAAGAGCGCCTCCTTTCCCCAGAATGTTCCCCAGTTCCTAACAAATCCAAAACTCTCATCCTTGCACCATTGTCTCATCCACGCATTGAGACTCTGTAGCCCTGCCTGCCTTTTGTGTCCTGCGCGTGGAATGGGAAACATTTTGGAGAACTCTACCCTGGAAGTTCTGGATTTCAATTTCCTACCTAAAAGCCTAAATTTAGCCTCCAGAAACTCCCTACAACATTTTCCTAAATCATTGGTACCGACATGTACCAGGACAGCAGACTTCTCCCCAGCACTATCTAAGACCTTATCTAGGTGGCACGTGAGGTCTGCTACCTTTGCACCAGGCAGGCATGTTATCAGGCGATCCTCACATCCACCAGCCACCCAGCTATCTACATGCCTAATGATCGATTCACCAACTATAACGGCTGTCCTAACCTTTCCCTTATGGGCACATGGCCCTGGAGAAACATCCTCCATGCGAGAGGGTTTTACATCACCTGGAGGACAGGTCCTAGTTACAGGATCACTTCCTGCCATACCAGGGTGATGCTCTCCTGTCAAGTGACCTCTCTCCTCCATGGCAACAGGGATGCTGCTAGACTGGATGTGGGACTTCAGGACTATATCCCTGTAGGTCTCGTCTATGTGCCTCTCTGTCTTTCTTATGTTTTACAAGTCTGCTACTCTAGCTAGTAGAGAACAGACTCGTTCCCTGAGAGCAAAGAGCTCCTTGCACCTATAACGACAGTAGCAGTGGGGTTTGAACCCAGACTTCATTCGTCTCAGGCTGCTACTCTAACCATTAGGCTATTCCTAGATATCCATGATCTGGAATACTATTCTTGGGACATCTATGTATATGCCCATATCAGGCATGTCCATATTTGTGAAATGGTGCCTGAGCTTGGACATGTCTGTTTTTTGCTTTTTAGATGTTCTGGTTTGGATATTCCAGATTGCACTAGGACATCATTTGTAAAATTCCACTTCATGTGCCTTAGAGTATATAGGAAAATCCAGCTTTGGGGTGAGTGGGCAAGGGTGGGAAGTGAGGTATGTTGAGCTTGTCTGAACTGATGGCAGTTTCAAATCTCTTATTTATATAGGTTAGGTAAGGAATATAGAGAAATTAGATTTTCCAAAGCATATAGCCAAATAGTCAAGTTCTTAACTTTAGCTTGTAGAACAGGAAGGCTAAAGACGGGTATGACCTAGCTGCAGAACCATATTATTTCATTAGGGTTTCAAATGGAGCCCCACAACTTTTTATTAGATGAACACACATTTCCAGTTGGCCATTTCTGAACAAGGTGACCATTGGGGGCAATTTCAAAGGAATTAGGCCAGGTAATTGAGGGACATGTTTACTGAAAAGAGAGAGTTTTTTGTTCTTAACATCCATTGACATTCAAAATCAACATTTGTTAGGTGTAACCACACCATGGTAAGTGTCAGAGGTATGACCAACATGTGCCTGACAGTTACCATGCAGGCGTGCCTCTTAACCTGTGTTATGGCCCTTGACAATTAACACAGGTGCACCTAATGCCACCTTTTGAGGTACAGTTAAGTGCACCCACACTGACTGTGATATTGGCAATTAACATGTGCTACTGTCTGCCATGCTAACCATAATTTGCTCACTCTCCACCCAACCCTTGCACATATACTATCCCACAACGCGATGTACAGTTATTGCCTATTTCATTGGATGGTAATTGTTCCACTTGCACAGTAACATTTACCCCGGGCCCATAGAAGACGCTAACATGCATTAATCACATAGCATACTTTAGTAAACATGCCTCTTAGAATATACCATTCCCTAAGCTTAAAACTGCCTTCCTTTAGAGACCAAACCATGTGTACTGTTTCAAAGCATTTGCACATTTAGCAGGAGAAAAAAGCAATGGCTGGGACTTAGAGGGAAGTTAGGGGAGGTAAAATGAACAGGAGACTCTTGTTTTGCAATCCTGCACATGCCTCTCCAGTTGTACTTTGCAGCTCCTATAAATCAAGTGCAATGTCTAAGAGCACAAAACCCCACAGAATCTGCATTTTTAAAAAGGAAATCAACTGGGAGTTCTTAAATTTTTTTTTTTTTAAAAGCAGCTCATATTTCGACCTTAAAGCTCCTTGAACTGTTACCATAATATGGACATTGAATGTATTTTAACCAGTAAAACTCATCACACAAGCTGTCTTTTCAAATCCTTTTAATATTTTCATAGTTCTACAAAATTTTCTTACTGCTCTGCTACTTCACCTAAATTACAGATATCTTTTTAGTTTCAGTACAACAAATTGCTTTTCTCTGGGTCATTTTTTGCTTGGTACTTTTTTTCCAATATATTTTTTGAATTAACTTTCCAGAAGTATTTACTGCAGTCTATCAATTTCTTAGAATATATAAGTTGACTTTGGAGGAAGAAAGCAGAGATCAATACGACCATTTTGAACATTACTTCTCCTAACATTCATGTGCTGGGTTCATATTTAAGGCTCCCATTTTACTGTTTCTGTGCACTATTATATATAGAATTTTCCCTTGTTTATTTTCTCAGTATTTTATGTCCAGTTAAAAGCTCCTAAATAGTTATTCTGACAATTCATTGGCGTCATTTGGAGGTGATCGGAAACTGTCCCTTTTTGAACTATATAGGTTAAAGGAGGTATTGGAAAACTGATCCGGTCACCCACAGTATAACTGCATCAAAAGTAAGCATCAGCTCTGTGATGTATTATCTTGTCTAATGATACATTGCTGTAAAGATCACTCCGATGATTTCTGTTTCCGTTTCTGGCCCAAGGTTAGTCCTGTGCTGGTGTTCTATGCTGCAAGTGGTCACAGTAACCGGGTAAGCCGGACTCGGTGCTCCCGCCCCGGCTGGGACACCCTCACCCCCCCCCCTCAAGAACCACACTCCAACACTTATTGGCATTCAACTGGTCGCAGCTTTATTAACCATAAACATTATCCAAACAAACTGTCAACAACCAAACCGTCGTCATATGGGTTCCGGCAGCGGGACGAACCCTCACCAGCCGTGCGAGTAGCAAAGTGAGTTCCCTCCCACTTCCGCCGGGAACCGTCCCCCAGGCAATATCCATCCCCCCTCATCCGGCTTCGCCATATTATTAGCAAAAGCCCTGAGGGGTTCTCCGGGTCAGGGGTACCCCACCCCCGCCCTGCGTATTGCCAAGGCTCCGGACCCCAGACACCTCCGGGATCCTGCCCCCCCCCTTCCAGCTGCAGCCCCCCAAATCCAACCACCATAGGGACGCCAGTCCTCTCGCACTGCTCCAATTGACTGATGCCTCGCTGGCAAGCTCCCGGCTGACTTCAGCTCTCTCTCCTCCTGCCCTCACTCTTTGGCTCCCGTGCTCCAAAAACCTGCGGGAGCCAATGAATTTAAAAGATGCCTTCCCCCCGCCTCCCTGGACCCCCCCTCCTCTGAACGAGGCCGGGGCCACGCACCACGCTACCCACCCGGTTATCAGCGGCCAGCAGGTATGTGGTGTCTGTGTGTTTCATATTGGGCTTTCTTTAAGATTGTGTGCTAACATTTTAATTTTTATTTACGTGGTCTAACATGAATATACAAAATTAGTTTGTGTATTTAATAAAAACAGTGAATTATCAGAAATGGGTCAATGGTTTCATAATCTTCAATCCACTGAGCATTTCATAGCAGCTTATCTATAGAAATTTAGATCATGATTTGAGGAAAATGGAGCAAGGTAGAAACATAGAATATAGGCCATATGGGCTTTTTCTGTTGTCATGCTTCTATGCTTCTATCTAATTTGCACTTCCATATGAACTACTATAGTCCCTTTTTTTTCCCTTTAGAAATTTTATGTGCTTGTCCCATGCTGTCTTGAATTCAAATACTATCCTCGTCTCTACTACCTTCACTGGGAGACTATTCCACGCATCTACCACTCTTTCTGTTGCAGTGGATTACAGCAGGTTTGCCCCCAGAGTTAGTTCAAGGTGTTGGAGACCTGGGCAAAATTTGAACTTTACATCCCCACTAGCTGAAAAACTCTTCGCTACCTGCAGAAGCTGCCACCCTAGGTGAATTCCTAGTTTGCCTGGTGGTTGGCCCAGCCCTAGATTGCAGAATGCTATCCTACAAGGCCCCGATTACTGCACTAAGAATTATCGTTTGTGCTATGCTGTCTTTCAGATGCCAAAATAAGAACACTCCTCTTAAAATTCTAAAAGTGTTCATTTCAGCCAGGACTCAAAATGAGGGAGTGAGGAAGTTAATGCCCTTAATCCATCTCAAAGGTGCAGTTAAGTGTGGGGGTGCACTTAAACCGTTTTGGACAGCTCGCATATTCTTTCTCTGTTCTGGATGATTTATTAGATTTGTTACAGTCAAACAACTATGAAATACTGGCAATAATAAAAAAATATTAAAACTTTGCAGAAAATAGAAGTTTCACATAGTGTATGTTTTTCATACACTGGTCCAATATAGTATATTGTCTGTCTTCAGAAAAGATAGGATTCAGTTCCAATATTCATTCATAAACATACTGTATAATACTATTGAAACTGCAGTTTTCATTTCATTTCATTTATTATGATATAATATAGTTTGTCAACAGTCCATTCTGACAGCGGAATATGATACACGTGAAAACACTTCTGATGCAGTGCGTCGATATTGCACCATTGAAACACCTAGAACAGAATGCTTGACAGCAATTAGTTTCGACAACATATTAGCCCAGCGTATGAAAAACATACAAGGCCAATATATGTACTAATAACTGTGACACTAAGTAACTTGCAGTTATCTAAACCTATTTTCTAAAGTCTACAAATATTTTTATTTGCAAAATAGTAGCTATTACAGCATTATAAGCTACTTAATATTTTTGTGATCTTTTTATGTTGAGCCACCAGTACCGTCAAAATCAGCAAACTTCAAATACCTATTTAACTAACTAGATCTCAGATAAAAAAATCTGTATATAACGCTTTTTGACATAATGATAATATCTAAACATAGTTCCATGAAATTTATAACCATTAATTAGTAAACAGTTGAGTAGTAAGTATGGAAACCTTATGTATGTAAAACATACGCTGGTCCAAAATGGTGGAGTTTAAATATTACTCCACATATGCATAAGTAGTGCCAGTTAGCAAAGGAAATTGTGGTTTCCTTTGCTAACTGGCACTAATTATGCATATATGGAGTAATATTTAAACTCTGTGGTCCATAGTTTATTTAAACACTGGCCATGGCATTTAAAACAAATCCAGATATTCAGCACTGGTATCCAGATGGCCGCTGATGATCAGGTCTCTAATGCTATGGGGATAATTTTATAACAGGGTGCCTAAGTTTACACGACAGGAAGGTGCCTATTTTTAGTCTATTTGATAGGCTAAAAAGCACATTCTACAATGGTACGTCCAAGGGCAATCTGGGACATGAAAGCCAAAATGTCTGAAAAAAAGCAGGCACATGCAAGTTCAGGCCTGATTTCAGGCATCTATGAAGATGTCTACATAGTTGTCCCCAGAATAGCATCTTAGAACATGGACATCTAATAATGTATTGGAGTGGAGGAGGAGCCTAATGTTTAGAGCACTGGCTTGGGAACCCAGAGACCAGGGTTTGATTCCCACTAGCACTTCTTGTGGACTTGGGCAAGTCACGTAACCCTCCATTGCCTCAGAAAAAAAATCTAAGCTATCAATATCCCTGTTTAATGTACATTACCAAGTTTAAGTTACAATGTAAATAACTTGGATTGAAATGATAAAGTGATATATAAAACCTGTTAAATAAATAAAATAATGGTTAAAGTAATGAGTTTAGGAGCAAGGTAGTCAGGGTTCAAATCCCATTGTGTCCCTTTGTGATCTTAGGCTATTATCTTCTCTACAGTCTCCGGTTGATTTAAGCAAAAACAAGAACTTTCCTGAAGCCTATTCGTGCCTGTAGCAGGTCTAAACATGGAAGTGCCTGCAGAGGTCTCAGTTGTTCCTGAAATTGAACAGAGACGTGTAACTCCATTGCACCCCCCCCCCCCAGACATGCCTCCACCACACCCCCTTGCCCCACACCCTCCCAGACATGCCTCCACCACACCCCCTCACTTGGTTTGCAGATTGTCGTGCTGTGAGAGCATGTGTGCATCAGTGATGCTGAGAGCTAAACTATTGGTAGTTTAACTACTGGCAGGGTCTCCCAAGATGGACAGGTCTCAGCTGAGTTGCCAGACCAAGACAAACCACCCATCTGGGCAGCAGCAGAATGGGATAGTGTTGACATTGGAGGATCACATTTCTGTGACAACGGCAAAAACACCAAACTTAAACTTGCGCGGAAGAAAGGCCCGGCAATCTACTTCTGTATCTTGCCATGAAAACCCAATGGATAGTTGCAACAAAACAAATTGTGCTATAGTGCTGGAAGATGAGACCCCCAGGTCGGAAGACACTCAACTAGCTACTGGGGAAGTGCTGAAGACTTTTCAGAGTAAAGCCAGCATTTATGATGTGGTTGGATTAAAGCCCTCAGGACATCTGACTGCTGATGTATCTGTGCATGAAATGAGAGTCAGAAGCTGTAAAGATGTCTTACACATTGGAACATGGAACGTACAAAGCATGAACCAAGGGAAGTTGGAGGTGGTCAAGAATGAAATAGAACGTGTACGACTTGATCTGTTGGGTTTCAGCGAACTGAAATGGACTGGCATCGGGCACTTTGCATCAGATGATCACATGGCCTACTATGCTGAAAATGTTGCATTTATAATAAAGAAGAATGTTGCATTTATAATAAATAAATATAATATAAATATAATAAATAAATATAATAAATGTTGCATTTATAATAAAGAAGAAACTTGCAAGAACTGTAATGAAATACAATGCAGTCAGTGATCACTTAATCTCTATTCGTCCATGAGGAATGCCTATCAACACAACTATAATTCAAGTATATGCCCCAACAACAGCTGCAGAAGAGAATGAAATTGAAGAGTTCTATGAACAAGTACAAGCTGAAATTGACAGAACATGCAAACAGGATATCCTGATAGTCATGGGTGACCTGAACGCAAAAGTTGGCAACAAAGAAGAAGGCAAAGTAGTTTTAAAATATGGACTTGGCAACAGAAATGAAGCTGGAGAAAGACTGATAGAATTCTGCAAGACCAACGATTCATTCATCTCAAACACCTTCTTCTATCAACACAAGCAGCGACTGTACAAATGGACTTCACCCAATGGATTGTATAAAAATCAAATTGACTACATCTGTGGAAGTCAACGATGGAAAAGCTCTGTAACATCAACAAAGACAAAACCTGGAGCTGACTGTGGTACAGATCATCAACTACTAGTATGCAAACTCAAGCTAAAGTTGAAAAAGAGCAAACCACTCAGGAATGCAGAAAATATGACCTTGAGAATATACCACTGGAATTTAAAGACTGCCTGCAAAATCTATTTGCTGCTTTAGATACAAATGACAGAGCTCCAGAAGAGTTATGGAAAGACATCAAGAAGGTTGTGTTGGAAGAAAGCGAGAAGTCTCTACAAAAGGTGAAAAAGCAAAAACAGCCAAAATGGATGACAGAAGAAACTCTGAAAATTGCCCAGAAACGCAGAGAAGCTAAAGCCAGAAGAGAAAGAGACGGCGGCGTCTTTTACATTGAAAGCAAACGGAAGAAGACGCGGGCAGCGGTAATACTTATTGAATAAAGGATCTCCTGAAGAAAAGTTTTTGTTGAAACGCCATTGTGGCGCCGGACATGAGCGTCGGGATCTTTTCTATATGATTTTTTCATTAGCATAGAAAATATATTTAAAAAAATCTTTTTAAAGAAATACAGCTGAAAGTGCGACATACGATACTACATGGCTATTGAAGTAATGCCAATCGCATTGTAGGAAAGAGGAAAGAGAAGGAAAAGTTCTACTACATTTAGGGTTACATGAACGTATTTTTCATTTATTATTTGACAGCTACGCGTTCAAGAGTAGACCACAGTTGCAGAAGAGAAAGAGAGACAATTGCAGAACTCAACAGAGATTTCCAATGTGCAGCAAGACAGGACAAGGAAAAGTACTACAATGATGCATGCAAGGAAATAGAAGCGGAAACTATTAGAGGAAGAACAAGATCAGCTTTCCTAAAGCTATGAGAATTAAAGGAAAAGTTCTAGCCTCAAATTGAAATGTTACAAGATGCTCAAGGTTCTATGTTGAATGATGCTGAGAAGATCAAGAAAAGGTGGAAGGAATATACAGAGTTTTTATATGATAAAGATCAAGTGGACCAACAGCTGTTTCAACCTGTACCTTATGATCAGGAACCATTGGTGATAAAAGAAGAAGTTGAAGCAGCATTGAAAGCCTTATCAAAGAACAAAGCACCAGGCATTGATAGCATTCCCATAGAAGTATTACAGCAATCTGATGCAGCTGTTACCGTACTTACAAGGCTCTGCCAAGAAATATGGAAGACAACATCATGGACAACTGACTGGAAAAGATCTGTGTTTATACCAATACTAAAGAAAGGTGATCCAACTGACTGTGGAAATTATCGCACAAGCGCTCTGATCACACATGCCAGCAAGATTCTACTGAAGATTATTCAAAAGAGGCTACAACCATACCTGGGACAAGGACTACCTGAAATGCAAGCAGGGTTCAGGAAAGGGCGAGGAATGAGAGACGACATTGCGGATGTGAGATGGATCCTTGAAAAGACTAAAGAATACCAAAAGGCTATCTATTTGTGCTTTATCGACTATAGCAAGGCTTTTGACTGTGTAAACCATGAGAAACTCTGGGCCACATTAAAAAGCATGAGTATACCAGAACACCTGATCGTTCTCTTGCACAATCTGTACATTGATCAAGAAGCAAAAGTTCAAACAGAACAAGGAGAAGCAGAATGGTTTAAAATAAGCAAAGGTGTAAGACAAGGCTGCATACTTGTCCCATACTATTTTGAATTCAGTTACTGTCCTTATCTCTACCACATCCATTGGGAGACTATTCCACGGATCCACTACTATTTCCGTAAAGAAATACTTCCGCATATCACTTCTGAATCTATCTCCCTTCACCCTCATCCCATGTCCCCTCATAGCAGAATTTGCTTTCAATCGAAAGAGGCTCTCTCCATGAACATTTATGACATGGAAGTATTTAAACATCTCAATCATATCACCTTTATCCTACCTTTCCTCTAAGGTGTAAATATTAAAATCCTTAAGTCTGTTCTCATATGCTTTATAATGAAGACAACTAATCATTTTAGTAGCCACCCTCTGCACCAACTCCATCCTGTTCACATCCTTTTGAAGGTGCAGTCTCCAGAATTGCACACTATACTCCAAATGAGGTCGCACCAAAGACTTATAGAGAGGCATTATCAGCTCCTTTTTTCTGCTAGCCATTCCTCTCCGTATGCACCCAAGCATCCTTCTAGCTTTTGCCGTCACCTTTTTTACCTGTTTAGCTACTTTAAGATCTTCAGACACAACCACGCCTAGGTCCCGCTCTTCTTTAGTGGACAAAAGTACTTCACCACCTATACTTTATTGCTCCCTTGGATTGCTGCAGCCCAAATGCATCACCTTAGATGCTTTAACATTAAATCCCAGCAGCCAAATTCTAGACCATTCTTCAAGCTTAGCTAGATCCCTCCTCATGTTATCTACATCTTCCTGGGTGTCTACTCTATTGCAGATTTTGGTATCATCTGCAAAGAGGCAAACCTTACTCAACAGCCCTTCCGCTATATCACTAAAAAGATGTTAAAAAGAATCGGACCAAGGACAGATCCCTGGGGCACATCACTGGTAACATCCTTCTCTTCAGAGAGAGCTCCATTTATCTGTACTCTTTGTTGCCTCCCACCCAACCAATTTCTAACCCAAGCAGTAACTTTAGGGTCCATCCCTAGGGTGCTCAGTTTGTTTATAAGTCGCCTGTGAGGAACAGTGTCAAAGGCTTTATTTATTTATTTAGCTGTATTTATATCCCGCTTTTCACTGGGTCAAAGCGGTCAATTGGGGGATACATTTAACACATGAGACACATACACTAATATTTACAGGGAACATGGGCAATGGAGGGTTAAGTGGCTTGCCCAAGACCATAAGGAGTGCCTACAGGACTAGAAATCCCAGTTCCTCCGGCCTGAGATTGCTGTCCCCAGGTGGGACTTGAACCCCCGGCCCTCCGGCCTGAAGTACCTTGTCCTAACCACTAGACCACTCCTCCCAAAACATAAATACACTCCTCCCGAAACATAAATACACCACATCTAGGGGCTCTCCCTCGGTCCAACTCCCTAGTCACCCAGTCAAAGAAATCAATCAGATCTGTCTGACATGACCTGCTTCTGGTGAATCCATGCTGCCTCGGATCCTGTAATCTGCTGGACTCCAGAAACCTCACTATTTTCTCTTTCAGCAGCGTTTCCAATAATTTACTCACCACCGAAGTTAAACTAACCAGCCTGTAGTTTTCAACCACATCCTTACTTCTGCTTTTTTGTAAAGGCACCACATGAGCCTCTCTCCAGTCCTTTGGCACCACTCCCGACTCCAGCGAGGCATTGAAAAGGTCAGTCAGTGGAGCTGCTAGAACATCCCTAAGTTCCCTCAGTATTCTAGGGTGTATCCCATCCGGTCCCATCGCTTTGTCTACTTTAAGATGAGCTAGTTTCTCACGAACAGAGTCTTCTGAAAATTGTTCAAGATGTCCCTTGCTTCTGTTCCTGTTTGTGGGTGTTTTCTGAGGTCCTGCTCCTGGTTTTTCATCTGTGAACACAGAAGAGAAATATTTGTTAAGCAATTCCGCTTTATCCTTATCAGCTTCTACATATTTCTCGCCTGCACCCTTGAGTCTGACAATACCATTTTTGCCCTTCCTCTTTTCAATAACATATCTGAAAAATGTCTTATCCCCCCATTTTATTCCATTGGTTATTTCCTCTTCCTTTTGAATCTTTGCCTTCCTGACTACTTTGCTAGCTTCTCTAAGTTTTTCCAAATATAGATGCCTGTCTTTCTCTGTCGGTGATCTCTTGTATTTCATGAAGGCCTCCCTCTTTTTCTTCACTTTTTCAGCTACTTCTTTCGAAAGCCATAGCGGTCTCCTTTTCCTTTTCCTTTTATTTACCATTTTAACAAAAAAGGTTGGTTGCCCTTAAAATATCCCCTTTCAGTTTTGCACACTGTTTTTCTACATCCTCCAGCTGTCCCCATCCAACTAACGACTCCCTGAGGTATTGGCCCATCTTGGCAAAGTTGGTCTTCCTAAAGTCTAAGATCCTCATCTTTGAATGGATTCTAACAGCCCTAATACTGAACCACACCATCTGGTGATCACTGGATGCAAAATGATCTCCCACTACAACATTAGAAACACTTTCACCATTGGTAAGCACCAAGTACATTATGGCCTCTTCACGTGTGGGGTCTGTTATCAATTGCCTGAATAGTTCTCCCTTTAGAGAATCCAGGATCCTCCTTACTTCTAGATGATACTGCAGTAGGAATGTGCCAATCAACATCTGGCATATTGAAATCTCCTATCAGTAGCACTTCTCCTTTCCTAGCAATGCTGTGTATGTCTTCAATTAACTTTCTCTGTCCACCTCTTGTGAGGGAGGTCTGTATATCACACCAATGCAAATAGATTTCTCTTTCCCTCTTTCTAGTTTAACCCACAATGCCTCCTCTCTCCCTTTTAAGCTCTGTAATTCCAAAGCTTTAATAGTAGTTTTTACATATAGTGCCACTCCTCCTCCTCTTCTTTCTACCCTGTTCTTTCTGAATAAAGTATAGCCAGGTATAGTTACATCCCAATCATGGTTTTCTGTGAACCATGTTTCTGTAACTGCCACTAAATCCAAGTCAGCCACTCCCACCAAAGCTTCAACATCAGGGATCTTATTTCCCATGCTACGGGCATTTATACACACTGCTTTCCATATGTTACCCCTGTTACCCATTTCTATAAAGGTATTTAATGTATCATCTACCTGGGGGCTTTCTTCACCCATCCCCAACGAATCTAGTTTAAAGCCCTCTGCAGTAGATTAGCCAGTCTACTATCGAAGATGTGTTGACCTTTCTTGGACAGATGGATGCCATCTCTGCTCTGCAACCCTTGGAACAGCATCCCATGGTCTAAGAAACTTTATAAAATAAACCACCAACGTATGTACAGAGATGTGTGTCAGCTACACGGGGGGTGGGGTGGAGAGTGGGGGGGGAGGGGTTATAACATTCCCCTCTTAGTACAAAAGTGATTTATAAAATTACTCTCAGAAAAAAGATCCGATCACAGGATAAAAGAGAGAAAAAGAGAAGGAGAAAAGAAGTATGAAATAAATGTTGGAATGTTTGTTGTGGAGGGAGTTCCCTCCGAATAACAAACAGCTCCTTTTTATTCTATTTAAAGTAGATTATAGTGCCCAAAAAACAAGCAGCCAATTTCTAGTATGAACCTTTGTAAGAATATATAAATGGATACTTAGCTGGCAATCGAAGCTCTAACCACAGCAGTCCTTGAAAACCAGGAGTGAACGGAAGCATGCTGCAGAAGTTGTGAAACGCAACAGCCAATGCAGTCTGCAGCATTGTCCACCAACGATTGTGTTGAACAACAGTAACAAGTTGTCATCAAAAACAGCTACACAGTAGTGTGTTTTGGGTCGGATCAAAGACCCTGTGTCAAGTTTTCGTTGTCACATAAAATGCTCCAGTCTTCTTCAAAAGGATTGTGCGGGTGCACACTTGCCAAATCAGAGTTCAATAGATATTACAGTCCTCCTCAAAAGGGCTTGTGCAGGTATAGAATCATTATATCAAAGGAGCACAACAAACATTCCAACATTTATTTTATAATTCTTTTCTCTTTTATCTGAGGATTAGTGTTGTGGTCCAGATCGTTTCATTTTGGGTTTCTATTGTTGATTATAAAATTACCCTCCACATACATGAGTGCTGGCACTTAAAAGTGGAAGATGTGAAATCACCATTACTAATACATGGAAATTACTGAGTGATGTTGCACTATTTTTTTGTGCAGTTGTCGCTGTAAAACAATTATTCCCACTGGACGTGCCAGAAAATACACTTCAGAACCTAAAAAAAATGGATAAGGACAGGTGCAGGGAAAGAAAGTGAGGTTTTCTGATCTATTTTCCAGTGCCAGACACCTAACTTGTGAACAGATATTTAAGCAAGTCAATAGCAGGCCTAAAATTAGGCCCCTGGGGGAGCATATTGAAAGGAGGTAATGTGGTTAGCAGATTGTTAACAGCATTACTCCTGCTGGATGGCATATACCTGGTTAGTGCCACTGAATATCCCTTTTATAACCACTTAGTGTTAGGCGGTCCTGAGGGTGGAATAGGGTGGCACCAAGGATTAGGCAGTCACCGGCGATATTGAGCCACTGGCTGGTTAACCCTAAAAACTAGGCCAAAAGAAAAGCCGGCCTAATTTTAGCTAGTTTAGCTATCTGACTAATGGCTGAATATCGCTGCTGACTGGATAGCTTATTTGCTACACAGGCAACCTAGATATTCACTAACCAGGCAACCTGGATATGGCCCCAGCATTGAACATCCAGTTTTCATTTAAAGCAGAGACAGCCAGCTGCTTTACTCGCATTGGCCGCCACTGCTGAATATGCTCCCCCTCAGTTTCAGAGGCTTAAGATGGGATGATTTTGAGCCAAAATAAGGGGTGTCTAATTTCAGCTGATATTTTGCTGAGTTTTGGCCCTAAAATGGAGGTTTCTAGGTCATGCAATCAGTGTCTCTTGGATATTAGCCTGCAAGTGATAACAATCCGTGCTAGATGCTTAACTAACTTTCCCTGACCTAACCCTCTCCTAGGCACCTTGACTTTCTGGGCACTTAAATTTAGGTAACAAATCAAACAGGTAATAGATATACATACTTGGACCTAATCAGTATCAAGTTACTCATTTTTGCAGAATGTCTAGTTAGGCAGCTAAACATTTTGAAAATTGACACACTTCCTTCCTCCTTAGATAACTGATCTCGCTGTGAGCTTTTATACAGCCTCTTTCTCCTAATTTTCCTCTTGCTTAATGCTCTGATCGAAAGTCTCCAGCTTCCCACAGTTCATTACATATCTATAAACTCCAAATAAGCTAACTAGCTACAAAATGAAAGGTGTAAATTCTGTTTTCAGATGTGGAATGTGAATTTCCATATAATCCCATAAAACACTGTTTGGCAAACATGACAGGCAACTGGAATCCCTGATTACATATCAATTAGAAAACAACATGCAGTGGAAATATAATTGTGCCATCTCTTCTCCATTTCTTTACAAAACTGCTTGTCAAAAGGAATCTTGCAAGCACATCAGAATTTTTGCTATCTTAATATGGAAATGGAACCTTTTACCCAACAGAATGCAGGTCAATATGAATGAAACATGTTTTGGGAGAGGATGGAATTATTTCTTCATGCCTACTTATTATGTTATGCCCACTAATTTCTAACAAACACTCCAACTTGAGTTATCCATATTGACCTTGATTGTTCTCTATTAGATTCCATTTACTCTGTTTTTAAAACTTCAGAGAGGTCTTACTGTATATGAACTGAAGCACATAGTAGTTTGCTGGATACATGGAAGGCTGGGAACGGATTTTTCATAACATAGGGGAGCTCTCCTTTCAAAACTAAAGCAGACCCCTTTAAAGAGGCATAACTGGGAAAATAATTTGAATTAGAAAAAGACATTCATTAGAGGAAGTTGCCACGTTTTGTTAAATTCTTCCAATTCTGAATTTTCCCCTTCAAGCATGATAATGCTATGAAAGTTATTAGCTATCAGATTTATCAACGACTATAATAATTGTAGCCTGGAAAGATATAGAACCTGGTTTGTTTGACTATTATGTAAGCTAACAATATGGCTCTGTATATACTGTATGTGTAACAAATGAAAAGTTTTTTTCCATTTTGCTAGTTGAAAATTACAGAACAGAGCACCTAAGAGGAAGTTCAAGGATTCATTAACCGGGTAAGGCGGACCGGCCCACCTCCCCTCCGAACACCCCCCCCCCCCAACAGACCTTACAATAAATACACAACACTTATATGGGAAATCAACTGGTCGCAGCTTTATTGCCTTAAACATTAAACAACAACAATCCAACTTTAACATTACTTTCCCCCCCCCCCCCCAGCAGAGCGAACCTTCACCAGCCATGTGAATAGCAAAGTGATGCCGCTTCCGCTTCCGCCTTGTCCAGGCCCCGGCAAATTGCCTAGCCTCCCTCTTCCGGCTTCGCCATATTATTAGCAAAAGCCTGAGGGACCGTCCGGGTCGGGGGTACCCCACCCCCGCCCTACTGCTTGTCTCCGGCTCCGGACCCCGGAAACCTCCGGGATCCCGCCACTGGCTCTGGCCCTTACCAGCCGGAGCCGCCCCCCCCCCCCCAGGCAAAGCTGCGACCAGCGCCCCTCCTGTTCAGCACATCTTCCAAGGCCTCCTGCCAATCGTTAAGGAGCAAATCCATCCCCACCGGGGACAAATGGACCCCAACCTCCCGATACCGGCCCGCACATTCCACATCAACCCAGGGGTGCAAAAGTTGGCACCCGCCCTGCTCCCCCACCCATCTGCCTATTTGGCGAGTAATCTTGGTCAGATCCCGCGACCCCCGTCGCTGAGCCGTGCAAGCAGGCCTTGGAATGATGTCTGACCACAGCAAAAGCACATCTGGAAACATTGCCCATACTGCTGAATCATCGCCTGCACATCCAGGACACCAGATCGTTGCCGCCCAAGGGAATCACCACTGCGTCCGGCAGCCCTCGCATCCGCCCGCGGTGCCGCGGCAAAGGCAAGAGCTGCATCCCTCGCAGACCGCATTCGCCCAGCCATGAGACGGTCACCCCGAACAGGTCCAATCCAATATTCTGCCCCACCGGGCGTGTAGCTGCTCGCCGACCGGCCCAAAACACAAAGGAGTGGCCAATCACCCAACAGCGACACCAGCCAGGAACAACTTCTGGAAAACAAAAGAACCACAGTTAACCAGCCCCCCAGCGCCCTTAGAGGCGCACATATCGTCGATAAGCCCAAGAGGTCCATCTTCCGATCTGCTGCATGTCCCCTTCAGGTAATCCCGCCACCGCTGCACTAACTGAAAGTGGGTGAAGACCCTCCCGTCCTCGTGCATAGACAGGCTACCCCGCCCACCAGGACGTATCTGTAAATAGGCCTTCAACAGCTCAACTGGCACCAGCCCTTCCCCAACTGATCCGTCATGGAACGCGCCAAGTAAAGACGCACCCCGCCCTCCATCCACCGCACGTGGTGGACTTGCAAGCCCGCCATGCTGGCCCCCCACCCAGACTCCGCAATTAGTTTGCCTATGCGGAAGGCACCGAAAAAACGACATAAATTACCGCCCGAAAGAGCACACCCCCCTAGCGGGCCGAGACCACTTGGGGCAAAACCACCCACAAGTGCTGGAACAACTCGTGAGTACTGGGCTGCCTGCCGTCCTTAGGCGAAGGACAGGAGCGGTCCCAACCCTGCAGCAGCCTGCGTGGTAACCCCCCCAACCACCCCCCACCCCACTGCCTTAGCGAAGAACGAAAACCCTGCCAAATTCCTACTCACCGTAGCCCGCGGAAATCCCGTGGCTTTCGCCACCACCATGGTCCCCACCCCCATTGAAGCTCAAGCAAGAACGGCACCACGCTGCCGCTACCCCGCTGATAAGCCGCCCACATAGCTGCCGCCACTGAAGACTTCCAAAAGCTCTATCATCTCCTCCGGCCAAGCTGCCATAAGTGCTGCGGGATAGACAGCCCCTCCTCGCCTGCCTCCGGAGCCAATGTTCGGAACAGCTCCCACTTGAAACGGGAAAGCGCATCAGCGAACATGTTAGTACTCCCTGGGATATGCCGCACCCAGACCACAGTATTCAGTCGCCTGCAGGCCAAAATGACCCGTCGCATCAAGTCCGCCACCTGTGGACAGCGTGGCGTATAGTTATTGAGCACGCTCACCACCACTGCGTTATCGCACCACCAAATAATCTGACGATTTCGAACCCTGTCTGGCCACGCCTCCAACACATCCCGAAGCGAAAACAACTCCAAGAAGGTTACATTGGCTGTGAGCCCCTCTGCCTTCCAAGTCGCCAGCCACTCTGCCGCACACCTGGAGCCCCCAAAGTACACCCCTAGGCCCAATCCCCAGGCCGCATCAGTAAACAACTGTAAATCCCGACAGGAGATCGCCCGGTCCCTGAGCACCGTAGTGCCATTAAATTCCCGCAACAACTCATCCCAGTTGGCTAGGTCGGCCCGAATGCTCCGCGACACACGCAGCTGGTGATGTGGCATGGCAAGACCCGCTGTAGCCGCCGCCAAACGCCTCATAACACTCGACCCATCGGGATAACCCTACCGGTGAAATTCATAGACCCGACCAACGCCTGCATCGCCCGCAAGGTCATCCGCCGGGAAACCAAGGCATTCGCCACCAGACCACGGAGTTGCAACACCTTAACCTCAGGCCGGTGAGCAACCAACTCCACGGACTCCAGCTCAAGTCCGAGAAGGTTAGCCGAGTCGTTGGGCCCTCTGCCTTCCCCTCAGCCCACGAGATTCCCCACACCCCCGCCAGTTGCACGCGACCATCCAGCAACATGGCACACTGCCCTGACTGCGCCGCCCCGACAACCAGAAATTCATCCAGGTAATGTACCACCTGAGCACACCCCACCCGTGCCCCCAAAGCCCCATGCATGAAAGTGCTACCGCTCAAAGTGCGCACAGGAGATAGAGCACCCCATCTGCATACACCTATCAAAGTAATAACTACCCTCGAAGCAAAAAACCCCAACAACGGGAACGCCAAAGGGTGCACTGGCAATAAACGAAAAGCAGATTCAATGTCTGCCTTGGCCATCCAGCACCCCCGCCCGCACCCCCACACTAACCCCACCGCCTCGTCGAAGGCAGCATACCGCACCCCGCAGAAAGCCTTGGGGATCCGATCATTAACCGAAGCCACGATGGGGAGGGACAGGTTATGGATCAGCCGGAATTTCCCCAGCTTCGTTTGTGAATGGCGGCCCCTCAAAAGGGCCCGCCACCCTCCCAAACCCGATCTCCACCGCCAACAACACCGCCAAAGCGCCTTACTGACGGGACATTCTGGACGCTACTCACCACCACCGCACTTTGATTCTAACTTATCCTTCCATTCCCATATCTCTCAGGTAGCTAAAACCTCTTTTTTCTTTCTGCGACGAGTTCGTTCTGTTCGTCCCTTTCTTTCCCCTTCAGCTCTTGTCACTCTAGTACTCTCTCTGGTTCTGTCCCGCGTCGATTTCGCCAATTCCCTTTTCATTGGTCTTCCTAAGAATCAACTTTCCCGCCTCCAACGTATTCAAAACACTGCTGCACGCCTTGTCACTCACTCTTCCCACCGAGATCATATCACTTCTTTGTTATTCCACCTCCATTGGTTGCCAGTTCCTTTCCGTGCTATGTACAAAATACTGACCTTGGTTCACAAAGCTTTCCATGATAGCACTCCACAATACCTCATGGATCTCCTTTTTTTTCACTCCCCCAGTCATACCCCCCGCTCATTTCACCTGAATCGTCTTACCTTCCCTTCCCCCTCTCGTGCTCACCTTCAGTCCACTCACTCTACTGCCTTCTTCTTCGCTGGACCTGCCCTTTGGAATGCCCTTCCCTCCTCCCTCCATCTAGAACCCCAACACTCTACCTTTAAGCAGGATCTAAAAACCCATTTGTTTTCTTTGGCTTTTGATGTTCCCCCTCCTTTTGTATGACTCCTACCCCCCTTCCTTCTGTTTTATTTTAAGCCTCTCTCACTGTTGTCTTCTGTCTGTCTATTCTCTCTGTCATTCATCTGTCCTATAATTTATTGTACATTTCCTTTCCTTTTTATTGGCTTATAGCCATTTTACTGGTTTTTAATTTATTGTACACCGCCTTGATTTTGTAGAAAGGCGGTTTTTATCAAGTAATAAACATAAACATAAACATAAACATGAAAAGGCCGCAGCGCCCCTGACGCATTCCCCCCCGCCCTTGGGGCCACTACCAGGCCCCCCAGCTGCCCTGCCTGACATCTGTGTGATCCATAAATGGCTGTCCTGCGTACCCCATGACAACAGACGGTTTTCCTCCATCCCGTCCCGAAAGGTCTCCTCGCAGTTGAGCCAAGCCCAACCGTCATGCGAATGAGAAGCCTCCAAGATGGAGTCCGCATAAGCCAGCAGCATGCCGTAGTGCTCCGGATGCGCCCTCCCCCACACGCTAGCCAGCCTAAAAAATGCCCGCGCCCAATTTGTCACATTGCGCGCCACATTCCTCACCCTTCCTACCTATTCATCCGCCTTCCTCTTCCTCCTACTGTCCCCAAAACGTGTGTGACCCTCCAGCCATCGAAAGATGTCAATATAAAGATGCTCCCTAACTCGACGCCACAGCTTCCGCGGCATGCCTTCCCATAGCTTCGAGAATGCTACAACCGTTGGCGCCGCTCCCACCGCAATAACCGGCGCTGCCGCACCCCTGTCACCCTCGCCCTTACTCCCGCATGACGCGGAGGAACACGATGATGACCTTGAGGATGTCGGTGACCCGGATCCCGAGCACGACGCCACAGTCGCGAATGCCGCCGCTTTGCCACGTATGCCCTTCCCCTTCTTTCCCCCCACCCGCTCACCAGACTCACCTGCCGCAGCCAACGCCTCCCCTGGAGCCGCTCCCGCCTCTGGCCAATCTGGCACTACGCTCACCGAGTCCTGTGCCGCTCCCGCTGGTCCGGCCAGGGGCCGGCTCCCAGCTCGCTCTGCGATGCTCCAGCAACCTGTTTGACAGTCTCTCCTGCCCCGGTGTCCCTGGGAACTGCCATCCTGGAAGGCCCTGTGGAGAGAAAAAAGGAAATGACGCCACCGCCACCCATCCACCCCTGCCTGGCCCCGCCACCCCCCCCCCCAATCGCGGCTGCGCACCCCTCCAGCAACCCACGACTCATCCGTTGATGTCCCCGCCCCACCCCCGTGCACCCCCCCTCTGCCAGCCCTACGGCCTCCCGATCTAGCCCCTCTTGCACCAGGCCCTCAACAGGCCGCACAGCCTGTCCACCCTCTGCCACTGCCCCACTCCGCACACTGCGCCCCCCGGCATGTCGCGGAGCCCCCCCCCCATGCTCTATCCTCCCCTGAGGACTCCTGCCCCTGGTGTCTGTCACACGAGCCACACCTTTGCGCCCCATGGCGCTGCCGGTGGGCCCCATGTGCCGCCCCCCCCCACCCTGCCCCCCGCATCCTCTACCCCTGGGAGTCTCACCACGAACCATGGCACATTGCTGCCCCCCGTGCATTGCTCACAGCCCCCTGCCTGGAGCCGCACCCTTCCCCCCCCCAATCCCCCTCCATGTCTGCCTACCGACCCCCCCCCCAGGAACCCCATACTTAGCAGGCCGTGATTATTCTGAAAGCAACCCACAGGGTTAACTGTCTCCCACTGGGGCTTCATAGTGACATGTTTTTTTGGGGGGGGGTTTGCCCTCCGGGGCCCGCTGCCTCCCACGTCCCCCGAATCTACACCTCCGCGGCCCGCTCGCCCTGCCCCGCTCTCCCACTGCACGCCCTGCCATGAGCTCACCCGGCAAAGCAAGAAACGGGCCCTAAACTATTTTCTCCTTATTAACTGGGAGCACAGAGTCCAGGTAGGATTCAAACCCACAACCTCAACAAACCAACTAGGTAACCACTAAGCCAGCGAGCTCACCCGGCAAGCAAGCAACGTCCAGCTCCTCCGGCTCCCAGAAGGGAAAGGCCGAAGGACGCCGCAACGCTCCTGCCTCCCCCCCCCCAACGCTCGACTACTCTCCTTCCATTGGCTCCCGCGCCCTGCCCATTGCCGCGGGAGCCAACGAGAGCCCTCTCGCTGCCGCGGGCCCTCCCCCGCAAACCACACAGCAGCGACCCGTTGGGAGCGCGGCCAGCCACCCCCCCCGGTTAACTCCGGCCACATTCATGCCCCCGCGAGGGGGGCCATGCGGCCTTGCCATGATCATCACAAATTAAATTCATGGCTAACTTTTGCAACCCTCACTTGGTATGCATGCTTGTCGTGCTGTGAGAGTTTGTGTGCATTAGTGATGCTGAGAGCTAAGCTATCAGTAGCTTAACTACTGGCAGGGTCTCCCAAGATGGACAGGTCTCAGCCAGACCAAGACAAACCACCCATCTGTGCAGCAGCAGAAAGGGACGGTATTGGTGGTAGAGGATCACATTTCTGTGACAACAGCAACAATGCTAGAATTACCTGCATGGAAGAAAGGCCTGACAATCTACTTCTGGATCTTGCCATGAAAACCCAATGGATAGCCACAGAAAAAAAATTGAACTATAGTGCTGAAAGATGAGACCTCTAGGTTGGAAGGCACTCAACTGGCTACTGGGGAGAAGCTGAAGACTTTTCAAAGTAAAGCCAGAATTGATAATTAGTTGGATCTAAGCCCTCGGGACATCTGACTGTTGATGTAGCTCACATGAAGAGAGTCAGAAGCTGCAAAGATATCTTGAATACTAGGACATAGGAACATACAAAGCATGAACCAAGGGAAGTTGGAGGTGGTCAAGAATGAAATGGAACATGTACAACTCAATCTGATGATCACATGGTCTACTATTCTGGAAATGAAAGACAACGAAGAAATGAGGTTGCATTTATAATCAAGAAGAAACTTGAAAGAACTGTAATGAAATACGATGCAGTCAGTGAACGCTTAATTTCTATTCATTTACAAGGAATGCCCATCTGCATAACTGTAATTCAGGTATATACCCCAACAACAGCTGCAGAAGAAGATGAAACTGATGAGTTCTATGAAGAAGTACAAGCTGAAATTGACAGAACATGCAGACGGGATATCCTGATAGTCATGAATGACTGGAATGCAACAGTTGGCAACAAAGAAGAAGGCAAAGTGGTTGCCAAAAATGGACTTGGCAACAGAAATGAAGCTGGAGAAAGACTGTTAGAATTCTACAATACCAGTCATCTATTCATCTCAAACACCACCATCCAGCAACATAAGCGGTGACTGTACACATGGACTTCACCCAATGGATTGAAGAAAAATCAAATTGACTCCATCTGTGGAAGTCAGTGATGGAAAAGCTCTATAACATAAACAAAGACACAACTTGGAACTGACTGTGGTACAGATCACCAACTACTAGTATGCAAACTCAAGCTAAAGTTGAAAATGAACAAGCCACTCATGAATGTAACAAAATATGACCTTGAGAATATATCACCAGAATTTAAAGACTGCCTGCAAAATTGATTTGCTGCTGCAAATGACAGAGTTCCAGAAAAGCTATGGATGACATTCAAGAAGATTGTGTTGGAAGAAGTGAGAAATCTCTAGAAAAGTTGATAAAACAAAAATGTCCAAAATGGATGACCGAATAAACTCTGAAAGTTGCCCACAAACACAGAGAAGATAAATTGAGAGGAGAAAGAGAGGCAATCAAACAACTCAACAGAAATTTCCAATGTGCAGTAAATTGAAACAAGGAGAAACATTACAATGATGCATGCAAGGAAATAAAATCAGAAACTATTAGAGGAAGAACAAGATTCGCTTTCCTAAAGCCTACAAGTGTTAAAGGAAAAATCCCAGCCTTGAATTTAAATGCTTCAAGATGCTGAAGGAACCATGTTGAATGATGCTGAGAAAATGGAAAGAATGTACAGTTTTATTATTCGATAAAATCAAGTGGATGATATAATTAGGAACCATTGGTGATGAAAGAAGAAGTTGAAGCAGCATTGACAGCCTTATCAAAGAACAAAGGACCGGGTATTGATGGCATTCCTAATGAAGTATTACAGCAATTGGATGCAGCTGTTACCATACTTATAAGAATCTGCCAGGATATTTGAAAGATGACATCATGGCCATCTGACTGAAAAAGATCTGTGTTTATGCCAATACTAAAGAAAGGTGATCCAAATTTCTATGGAAATGATCACACAATCACTCTGATCCCACATGCCAGTAAAAATCTACTGAAGATTATTCATCAGAGACTATACCCATACCTGGAACTAGGACTGCCTGAAGTGCAAGCAGGGTTCAGGAAAGGGTGAGGAACAAGAAACATCACGGATGCAAGATGGATCCTTGAAAAGACAAAAGAATACAAAAAGAAATCTATATGTGTTTTATCGACTACAGCAAGGTTTTGACTGTGCAAACCATGGGAAAAACTGGTCTACATTAAGAAGCATGGGTATACCAGAACACCTAATAATTCTCTTGCACAACCTTTACATTGATGAAGCTGCAACACTTTGAATGGAACAAGGAAAAACAGAATGGTTTAAAATCAGCAAAGGTGTATGACAAGGCTGCATACTTCCTTCTCTAACTGATTAATTTATATGCATAACAAATCATCAGAGAAGCAGGGCTATGAGGACAACCAAGGTGTGAAGATTGGTGGAAGACTCATCAACAACCACCACTATGATGATGATACTACATTACTGGCTAAAAGTGAAAAGGATCTGAAACATTTGCTTTTCAAGATCAAGGAACATAGTCTTAAAATAGGCCTGCACATTAATAGAAAGAAGACAATGATCCTGACAACTGGCAAAATCAATAAGTTCATCATTGATGGAGAAGAAATTGAAATACAGTAGTTGACAACTTTAACTAACCTGGATCAACTATCAATAAAGAAATGATAAGCAGTCAAAAAATCTAATGGCACATTGCTCTTGGTAGAATGGCTATGAAGGACCTAGACATGATTCTCAAATGCAGAGCTGTCTCTCTCCATTCAAAGATTTGATTTGTTTAAGCCATGGTATTTTCAATAACGTCATATGAGTGTGAAAGCTGAAAAAAGTGAAAAATATAGATGGGAAGAAAATTGATGTCCTTGAATTATGGTGTTGGCAACAAATACTATGTATACCTTGGACTGCCCAAAGAACCAAAGGAGATCAAACCTAAGCTTTCTTTAGAACTTCAGATGGCAAGACTTCAACTCTTATACTTTGAACGCATCATGTGAAGAGAGAGATAAATACATCATGCTTGGCAAAATAGGTCAACGCAAAAGAGGAAGGCCAGCAAAGAGATGGACCGATACAATAACAACAGCTATGGGTGCCACTCAATCAACAATGAGCTGTCTGACTGAAGACCAAATGCAGTTTAGGACAACTATCCAGAGGGTCACCATGAGTCGACACAGACTCAATGGCACTTAACAAAACAACAACTTTGGCTAAGAATTGACTGAGAATTTATGATCTCCCTCTCCTTTCCCATAGAGGAGTTATGCACGTCTGTTCACTTGCAGATTGCTTTCTTGAAAAAAGTGCACAGTTGGCTGAAACCTCTCTGACAAATCTCAGTATCCCTTCTCTTCTGCCCCATAAGGTGCTGCTTCCTCTTTTGAAAACTATGCTTGATCTTGCTGCTTTGATTCACTCAGAGGGTGATTTTCAGTGCAAAGTCTGCAATGATTTTCAATGGCATATTTTGCATCCATTCCCTTTGAAAATTGCCTAGGGAAAATACCCACAGGAATTCACACCTGCTTCTTCTGCAGGTACTTTTCCCTATTTAGAATAACAGTTGTGGTTCCCCCTTGCCACCACCTGAAGCTCAGGCTCATATGGGCCAGCCTGGGGGAGGAAGCGTAGTTCAAGCAGGCAAGGGAATGACCTGCGTTGGGGAGAGGTGGGATTAGGCTGGGGATGGACTAATAGGGGAGAAGATAGCATGGAGAGAGGGAGGAAGCTGTAGGGTCGGAGTTTTGGTGGTCAGTCCAGGGGAGTGGAGGCTGAGGAGGTGGGAATGGAAAGCGTTGTTTCCCATCCTGCCTTCCCTTGCTTGGGATAGAGGGTTTATTGCAGTGAGTGGGGGCAGAAGGAGTTAGTTGCTATAGAGTCATCAGAGTGGGGGGGGGGGGGATTGGGCAAGAAAGGGGAGAGAATGATAAAAACTTTCATGTGAAACCACCATTGAGCTTCAGAGAGTACATCTGTGCATCACTGCCAGATATTGGGGAGAGGGGGGGTTAGAAAAGGGTTGGAATGCTATAGGGTTCAGTGAGATTTCATCATGGCTCTATTGACACCAACTAGTTGGGTGGCCGAGTGTGGCTTTGGCTGGGAGGGAGAATGGGGTGTAGTGCCAAGCAAGTGAAGTGTCTGAACTGAAAGAATGACGAGGAAATGTTTCTACATAATTACAAAGTTTAATTGTTGGAAGAGTTGCCACATATTGGAGTGAGTATACAGTGTATTTTTTGGCAGTGGATGCAGTGAGGTGAGAGTGCAAGTGCCTATGTTGATAGTTTAAAAAACAAAAAGCTACATGCTATTGCCTCCTTTACTTAACCCTGCCGTAGCACACCTCCATAAAAATATAGGAAAATTACTCAAGCTACTGCATGTTCCTTAACCCACATACACCCTAGTCTATTTTCAAATACAGTAGCTCTTTTACTTCTGTTAGCCATTTAGACCAGAAAATGACTTTTTGGCAATTGCTTTCCAAAGGGGTAATTTTAGATCGGGACACCTAGGTTAGAAATCTAAGAAGGCACCTGTTTTAAGTCCATTTTATACGGGTGACATAGGCACTTACTTTTCTAAAATAGGCTCCCAGATGCAGTTCCAATAGTGCACAGTACTGATGAAGAAATTTATCAGTGATGAACATGCATATTTTCTAAAATACACATGTACATCACAACTCTGCTTCTGTTCCATCCAGATTATGCCCTTGGGAATACCTGTGTGCACATATTTTGTGTGTGTATGCTTCATGTTTGCATGTGATCAAGCAATTATATAAAAGTCATTTTCGGCATGTCAAACAGACTTTAGAAGCATAAAAAGCTTTATAAAATTACCCCTAAACGTGTTATACAAATTGTATTTCATGTCTAGCATAGTACAGTTTACTTTTGGAAAATATGTAAATAGACAGCCTTTTGTTGAAGACCACTAGGTGATTAATGTGCATTTAAGCACATATTCGCTGTCCGCAGTAACACCTAATGTGCGGGCATTACTGTGGAGAGCACACTGCCACTAGAAGGCAAGTGCCACACGCTCAGCAACAAAGTAGCATTTAGCGCAGGTGCACCAAACAATTCCTCTATGGGTATCATCCACATTAATTGCACTGCAGTTAGCAGACATAGTCTTGTGTTAACTGCCAGGAACATGTTGGTTACACCCCTGACAATTATCATAAGAGCATAAGATATGCCATACGGGGTCGGACCAAGGTCCATCAAGCCCAGTATCCTGTTTCCGACAGTGGCCAATCTAGGTCATACGTACCTAGCAGTTTCCCCAAGAGACACAGGTTCCATAATGCTTGTATTGGGTCAAGCATTGATATCCTGGGTCCCTTCTTAATAATGGTTTATGGACCTTTCCTCCAGGAACTTGTCCAAACCTTTTTTAAACCCAGCTACACTAAGAGTTTTACTACGTACATCCTCCAGTAGCAAATTCCAGTTTGATTACACATTGAATGAAAAAATATTTTCTCTTATTAGTCTTAAATAGGTTACCCTGTAGCTTCATTGCATGCCCACTAGTTTTTCTATATTTTGATAGCAGAAACAATCGATCTACATTTACCTGTTCCACCCCATTCATTAATTTACAGACTTCTATCATATCTCCCCTCAGCCGTCTCTTTTCCAGGTTAAAGAGCCCTAACCTTTTTAGCCTCTCTTCATAAGAGTATCCTTCCATCCACTTTACCATTTTGGTGGCTCTTCTCTGAACCTTTTCTAATAACGCTATATCCTTTTTAAGATACGGCAACCAGAATTGCACACAATATTGAAGGTGCTTTCGCACCATGGAACGATACAGAGGCATTATAATATCCTTTGTCTGTTTTATTCTCCATTCCTTTCCTTATTCCTTCCTAGCATTCTATTTGCTCTCTTGGCCGCCGCTGCACACTGGGTGGAGGGTTTTAACATGTTATCCACAATGACACCTAAATCTTTTTCCTGGGCGGTGGTTCCTAATGTGGAACCTTGCATGGTGTAACCATAGTTTGGGTTGTTCTTTCCTAGGTGCATAACTTTGCACTTGTCCACTTTAAATTTCATCTGCCATTTGGATGACCAGTCTTCCAATTTATCAAGATCCTCTTGCAATTTTATCGCAGTGGATAAATTAGAAATGGATTGAGACATAAATAAAATTTGCTGCAAAATCATGAACTAGAAAAATAGTTATCACTAGTAAAAAGCAGAGCAATGCATCCAACGTAATAAAGATTGGTGTACATGGTCAAGACGTTTTGTGGCATGTTTATTAAAGTGCACTAATGATTATTGCGAGATTTACCATGCACTAGGTTTTCCATACTGTTAGCGCAGGGCAGGGTAATAAAGGTCCTGCACTAGACATTAGCACGAGAAGGGGTTGTATTTGAATACAATGGAGACAGTGCATGAAAATATATCCATGCATATTCCTGTCGCCGCTGTATTCAGATTTATTTTAAGCATATTCATCAGGGAAATCCTGAAAATCTGGTTTGTGGCCCTCCAGGAGAGAAGTTGGAGATCCCTGGCCTAAGGTAAATGTAGTGGTATGTCTTGATAGAAGCTGATTTTTTTAACCTTTAAAATATAAATAAGTAAATAAATTAATACTAGCTCTGATACTATGGATAAGTGCTACCAGATTATTACTATTTTTCTAAAATTATTGTATCCATGGAAATTGTTATAACATGTTTTTGGAATGCAAATTCTGATTTTAAATAGTTTTTGCATTTGATGCAATATTTAAACTCTGTGGAGGGGGGGGGCATTTATTTTTAAATGCTGGTCACAGTGATTAAATAAAATCTTGATATTCAGTGGAGGTATCCAGGTTCAGCACTGACTGCCAGCACTAGCTCCATAGCTTAAGATAACTATCCGCATAGCTTAGGACAACAAAGAAGCTATCTGGAAAATTGCAGCTCTCTGAATAATTTCCTGTTCTGACCTTGCACTATCCAGATTGTAGTGAGTCCAGTCTGTGGTGATATTCAGTGGCTTTCTTAAGGATAACTGCTGTTGAATATCGGTCCGATTGTGTTCTGGTCATTCTTGGATATGAGTTAGAGGCATCCCAGAGGGTCTGGTGACTAAATCTCAGAATGTCTGAGCAAACTACTACAAGTTCTTTATAAAATGAAGCCTGTGGGTTTGAAGAAAAGATATTTAAATGATTTAATCACTGCAAAACATTTCCTAATACTTGAGTAATTGGTTTTATAGAAATACTCCCAGAAATATGTAATCATCTCTAGCCTAGAAGGACTTGGATCATGATTGGAATAAATGGAAAAAGTAAACTTTTTTTGAAAAAGGAGCAAGTTCTCCCTTAAGATAGTGAAGTTTTGTAAAAGAATAAGTGTATTGCTCATGGCCACAAGATGCAGCCAGATTCTGACATGACTGTAGAACCGTTACTACTGAAAAATCCCTTCCCTTCCTGCACACTGTAAAGTAGCAGTGTCCAATTAAGGGACCCTTTTATTAAAGGCTGCTAACTGGTTAACACGTGTTTTAGCATGGGGTAATTGGTAGCCAAGAATGCAAGGGTAATTTGCCACAGTGTACCAGGGAGCAAAGTGGGTGACTTTGGGGGTAGAATGTGGGCATGGAGAGCACATTGCCACTAGCGTGGGAGCAAGTGCAGCATGCTCATCGGCAAGATGGCATTTAGTGTGAATGTCATTAGGTGCACCCATCTTCATCATGTCGCATGCTCTACTGCTCATGGCCAGGAACTTGCTAGATATGCCCCCGGCAGGTAGTGTACACTGATTGCATATAATGTATGTTAGCTTTGCCGCTAATTGCATGGTGAGTGCAATCCTTTAGTAAAAGGGACCTTAAGTTTCTTCAGATAGTATGTTAAACACATTTGGGGACTTTTACTGCCTCATTGGAGTTGGGAGTGGTGTCAGAGGACTGGAGGGAGGCACATGTGGTCCCTTTACAAAAAAGCGGAAGTAAGAATGCTGTTGAAAACTACAGGCTAGTTAGTTTAACCTCGTTGGTGAGTAAATCATTAGAAACACTGCTGAAAGTGAAAATAGTGACATTTCTGGAGTCCAACAGATTACCAGATCAGAGGCAATATGGATTCACCAGAGGCAGGTCTTGTCAGACAAATCTGATTGATTTCTTTGACTGGGTGATCAGGGAGTTGGACCAAGGGCGAGCCCTAGATGTGGTGTATTTAGATTTCAGTAAAGTCTTTGACACCATTCCTCACAGGAGACTTATAAACAAACTGAGCGCCCTACAGATGGACCCTAAAGTTACTGCTTGGATTAGAAATTAGTTGAGTGGGAGGTGACAAAGGGTACAGGTAAATTGAGCTCACTCTGAGGAGAAGGGTGTTACCAGTGGTGTGCCTCAGGGATCTGTCCTTGGTCTGATTTTTTTTTTACATCTTTGTTAGTGGTATTGTGGAAGGGCTGTTGGGTAAGGTTTGCTTCTTTGCGGATGATACCAAAATCTGCAATAGAGTAGACACCCAGGAATGTGTAGCTAAGCTTGAAGAATAGTCTAGAATTTGGCAGCTAAGATTTAATGCTAAGAAATGCAAAGTCATGCATAAGGATTGCAGCAATCCAAGGGAGTGATGCAGTATAGGGGGTAAAGTACTTCTGTCCACAAAAGAAGAGCAGGATTTAGGCGTGATTGTGTCTGATGATCTTAAAGTAGCTAAACAGGTAGAAAGGTCAATGGTGAAAGCTAGAAGAAAGCTTGGGTACATAGGGGGAGGAATGGCCAGCAGAAGAAAGGAGGTGATGGTGCCTCTGTATAAGTCTTTGGTGTGACCTCATTTGGCGTATTGTGTGCCATTCTGGAGACCGCACCTTCAAAGGGATATAAAGAGGTTGGAGTCAGTACAGAAGGTAGCTACTAAAATGGTTAGTGGTCTTTATTATAAAGCATATGAGGTAGACTGAAGGATCTTAATATATATACTTTAGAGGAAAAATGGGATAGAGGAGATATGATTGAGGCATTTAAATATCTCCGTGGCATAAATGCACAGGAGGAGAGCCTCTTTTGAATGAAAGCAAGCTCTGCTATGAGGGGACATAGGATAAGGGTGAAAGGGGATAGACTCAAGAGTAATATGTGAAAATATTTCTTTACAGAAAGTGGTAGATGCATGGAATACTCTCCCAGTGGAGGTGGTAGAGATGAGGACAGTATCTGAATTCAAAGAAGCATGGGACAAACACAGAGAATCTCTAAAGGAAAAAAGGGGACTGTTGTAGTGGTTGATATGGAAGGGCAGACTAGATAGGCCATGTGGTCTTTTTCTGTCAGCATGTTTCTATGTGGGCAGGTTACATGCTAACCCCATCCTATGACTTGTAGTAACTATTAGTGTGGGGCAAGCACAGCTAGTATTGCTCAGTTTTCACACTAACTGTGCCATGTGCATTGGGGTGGTAAGTGGGCAGGTAAGGGGTGGAGAATGGTGGGGTTAGTGCCTCCATAGGTGAAGGTAAATGCACCCACCCCAATTCCTGGCTGTGTTATGGTAGGGTGCACCATGTTAACTGTCAGGAACATGCTTTTCACACTCCCGACAACACAGTGGTGTTGCACTTAAAATGCTATGGCTTGAGTGCTCTTAGCACGTTAGATTTTTATTTATTTATTTATTTATTTAACTGCATTTATATCCCGCTTTTCACCAGGTCAAAGCGGTGTAACATAAAGGGGGGGGGGGGGAATCAGACATAGAGGTGGGGCCATCACCGGGAGGGCAACATAGACGATTTTGGAGTGGATGGACATAGACATAAATGAGGTAGCATAGTTTTGATCATGAGTCCTTTAAGGATCGGACAGTTATTTGTGGGAGTCTGTTTCTGTTATGAGATATTCTTGGAATAGGATGGTTTTTAGCTGTTTCTTGAATGATAAGAGATTGCTGCTGTTCTTGATGTGAGTTGGTAGAGAGTTCCAGAGGGACGGAGCATAAAGTTCAAAGGCTCTGTTGCAGGTCCATTGTTTGGTTCTTTTGTGAGGGACGGTGAGGGAGTTGTTGGAGGTTTGTCTGGTGGTCTTGCTGTGGGCCAGACGAGGCAGGAGGGTGCGGAGCTGGGAGCCTTTTGCATGGTGGATAGCTTTGTGGGTGAGTAGAATGGCTTTGTATTTTATTCTTGCGTCGAGGGGAAGTATGTGTAGGTCCCTCATAATGGGAGTGATGTGGTCTCATTTCTTTGCATTGTGAATGATTCTTGCTGTGGTGTTCAAGGCAGTTCGGAGAGGGTTGGTCTGTGTGGCGGGTAGTCCATGGTAGATTATGTTGCAGTAGTCCAGATGTGGGAGTGTCATTGCTTGCATTACTGTCCTAAAGTCCTGGGGTTCAAGGAGAGGTCGGAGACGTTGTACTGTTTTAGCTTTGTAGAATATAGTTCCGGTGGTTTTTGTGATTTGTTGCTTGAGGGTTAGAGCTTGGTCAATGATGCCCAGATATCTTATTTGTGGCTGTATCCGAATTTGTGTGGCTCCCATGCTGAGGTGTGTGGGTGGCATGAAGTCCGGGTCTTTTGTTACTATGAGAGCTTCGGTTTTCTTTATGTTAATAGACAGATTGTTCTCCTGTAGCCAGGTGGATACATCAGTGAAGCATGCTGATAGATGTTCATTTGTTGGGTTTGTGGTTGTAATTGCAGCACCATAGTGGCCAGGGCTGGCCCACAACTAGGCAGACTGGGCAGTTTCCTAGGGTGGCAGACCCTTGTGGGCAGCACAGTGACCTCTTCTTCAAAGCAGTAGCTTTCTACTTCCACTTTGGTGACATGGCAGGCTTTGAAGCATGTGCTCATGCATATGAATTCATGGTCTGCTGTTCCTGTCCCCTCCGACGCAACTTTCTTTTCTAGGGGGAGGGTATGGCATGCATGACTGCATGCACATGTGTGATGCTTCAAGGACGGCTGAAACAGTGGCAGATAGCTTGCTGTTGCTTTGAAGAATGGGGAAGGGGTCATGGTGCCACCCTCAGGTGAAACAATGGATGCTATGGGTCGGTGACCCGGTTAGCCTGGTGTTGAGGGGGTATCTACAGTGGGCAGCCTGGCATCAGGGGATATGACACTGTTGGGCCTGCCTAGAGTGGCTGAAATCCTTGGGCTGGCCCTGATAGCACCCTTTGTTTGCAAAGCATGCACCTTGTACTTCAAAAAATAAGTAAAATAATAGAAAAAAAGCTAATTCCACACATGATTTGTATCTACACATTTAGCTCAGGCATTTTATAGCATTTGGAAAAAATGTGAACAAAGATTACATGATGATAGAGTTATGTGAAAATGATAATATACATGGCATATGTATAAATATTACTGTATGTTTACTCTTAACCATGAAACTTTTTCTCTCAAATTTTCCACAGAACATTTTGGCTTTGAACCCTCACACACCATTTCACGCTGCCCTCTTTTCCACTGCAGCAAAGAAACAAGCAAAAAAGCATTGGAAAAGGAACCCTGATAGGAGCTGTTCTGTGAGTATTTTAATAAATGTTGTCTCTGCTTCTTGAAATATGAAATTCTACTCTATATCCACCCAGGAAATCTCAAAGCATCAATGATCCCTTCAGTCTTTAAAATGCAATACCAGCTTTCCAATTTCTTGCATTTTTATTCCTCAGGCTGTTTTAGTACTCCCTCCTTTGGCTTCTATCAAGGATGTTTTGTTTCTTGTATTCATTTTGCACTTTTAGTTGTAAATATTCAAATGTTTCTGCCCAACTAATTTCTAGAGATAGTCAGTCAGACCCATCTTTGGGGAGGACAATTTTCAATGAGCCTATAGTGCTTGCCGTTCAATGGGTGCAAAGTATTCACAGGCCTACAAGTCAAGAGGAGCTTCCCTTTGAAAATCAAATGGGCCACAATCCCAGAGATACAAAATATTGATCTAAATTGATGATCTACTGTTTCTGAAATGAGCCCACAGTGGATTATAAAACCACTAATTTACAAAATAAAACCACAAATAAACCAAATGCTAGATATCAAAAATACCTATTCTTCGATATTGATTCTGCAACTTCCACAACCCAAGCTGCTTCAGTCATAGACTCGGGGAAAATAATCATATTTTAACTAGTTCTCTGAAAAACTAAACAGTTTTCACATATGCCTATTGTAGGGCAGAATTCCATAGTGATGGGCCAATGCAGAGAAAAGCAGTCTTTTTCATTGAAAATAAGAGGCCATTATTCAACAATGTTAAACGCCTGAATACATCCTCCTAAATTTAGGCCTGTCTTCTATTTAGGTGCTTAGTGCTGAAAATCGGTGCTGAACATCTAACTCTTGCCCTCACCCTACATCCGCCCTGTTACAACCCACTTCTAGAGAACTAAATTTAGAGGTATTGTGAGCTTTTTAGGGTAAGTTTAAGTGCTTGACCTATTTAGAACCCTAACCCAAAGTTAGGAGCCAAAACCCTTTGAAATTGATCCCAAAATTTGTCCTAATAAAGGTTCCACCAATAGACCTTGCTAGGAGGATCTAAGAGATCGGATCAGGTGATAGCAATGTGATTATATAGTTAAATAAGTTGGGCCAATGTAATTGAGACACTGGAAGATAAGTATAAATACCTTAAACTCGGTCCATGGACTGATATTCAAAGTTAGTTCACTAGCAGCCAATTAATATATTACTTCACTGCCTGCGTGTTTTCAAAACTTATACTGGCATGCTGAATATCCGACTTAAGATCCTAATACTATCTGAAGAAGAAAAGGCTTGGTGTGGGGCATGTATTAATAATGTGGGAGTCACAGAAAGCAAGAGTCGAAAGATGTAAGGATAAGTTCAAATTGCTTTATTGGAATGATCCCCAACGCGTTTGGGCAGGTAATGCCTTCATCAGGGGGTAGCAGCTAAAATACAAAAATAAACACTCATAACAGTAATAATAATAACATAAATAATGAACCTTATAAACCTTATAAATAATTAAAAACAATAAGGATCTAATAAATATAAACTCAGTGCTACAAAAATTATAATGAACGCAGGACATAAAAAAGTTGTTCTTATTGTAAAAATTAATTAATAACTTATATTATATTATAAACATATAAAATTGTGGCAATAATATAATAAAGACAATTATGTATAAACACATTCATGTATAATGACAGACATTTAAAACAATGTTAAAAACATAGATAAAAACAAATAATGAGCAAAAGGCTCATACAAGGTTGCAAATCCTCTTAGGCAGGTTTAACTATGTGTATGAGCATTATTATAATTGTCACCCCTGCCAGTTTGAGAGTCTCTTTCAGTGGTTAAGCACACTAGCTGGCAGACTGTTTATGAACTATCAGTGCATTTGGTTGCAAGGAAGCACTGAAAATTAGTCTATCTATTACCAATGGGGGCTGCTGGTACATCTGCACTCCTCTTTAATTCAATTCACTTCATTAGAATGCTTACTGCAGAGATTTGCCTCACTGCTGCCTCTACTGGGTCTGGCTTGCACTTGAAATTAACCACAAGACATACAATGGGTGGGCGGGGGGCAAGGATATTCAACAGTGGTGGATAACACTACTACAATGGCTAGCCATCGCTGCTGAAAATTGAACCCGGATATTCAATGCCGGGTCCCTATCCGACCACTGGCTTTGAATATTCAGGATGGCCAGATAGCGTGTTAGCTATCCTATTAGTGGAGATATTCAGCCGCTGGCCGGTTAGCTAAGATGGCTAAAGTGCCTACCTTTTAGCTGCTTTGGGATAACCAGCTAATGACTGAATATTATCACTAGCTGGTTATCCCCAGGTGTTTCCTCTGTTCACCATTGGAACACACCCGTCACAAGCCGGCTAGTGACAAGGCGCTTAAGGGACAAACCCGGGGATATTCAGCAGCACTAACTGCATTAGTGCGGCTGAATATCCCAATGACTGCCAACAGATATAAAAACAGACTGTGAATGCATTATGCAAAAAGTTAGCAGTCTCTGAGTATCTTTATATTTGTCTTTCTTGGAATTACCTCGTACTGTCTGAATGTTACCCTTATGATAAACGTAACCCTCCAATTGTACTGTCTTGATGTTGTTAAGTTCCCCTATGTTAAATGTAACCCTCCAATTGTGATGTGACCACTTTGATTGTAGGATAAGGTGGTATACAAATCTGTTTAAATAAATAAATAAATCAGTTCAGATATTGTACCAGTGTAAATTTCACTTTGTCATTATATCTCCTCCTGGAAGGATCCTGCTGAAAGAACAATGTCTGGTTCTTCCATCTTCTAGCGCAATTAGTACTCTGGCTTTCTGATTGATCTTCCTTTCTGCCTCTAATGGACCTGAATGTCAAAGATTACTATCTATAAAAGATCATCCTTGCTGTACATGGGGAACATGAAATCTGGTCTCTTGCATCTATAAATTTCACATTTCTGTGACAACAGCAACAATGCTGGCATAACTTACATGGAAGAAAGGCCTGGAAATCTAATTCTTTATCTTGCCACAACAATCCAATGAATAGTCACAACAAAACAAATTGTGATATACTATTGGAAGATGAGCATTGTCAAGTATGGAATGTACTCAGCAGCTTACTGGGGAAAGGCTGAAGACTCTTCAGAGTAAAGCTAGCATTTATGATGTGGTTGTAACAAGGGTCATCTGATTGCTGATTTAGCTGCATACAAGGTGTGACAAAAAGGAAATGAGTGTCCCATAACTGTTTTATTACAAAATCTACAGAGAAATTATACAATTGTCCCCTTCAAAGGAATCCCCCTAGAGTTAATGCACTTCTGCATTCACTTCTGCCATGTACAGAAGCACTCATTAAAGTCCGCCTCCTTGAGGTCCCTCAGCTCCCTTGTCACAGTGGCCTTGATCTCTTCTACAGAGGTGAAATGAGTTCCTTTGAGCACAGTCTTCAGCCTGGGGAAGAGCCAGAAGTCACACGGTGTGAGATCTGGGGAATAAGGAGGGTGGTCGAGAGCTGTGATCTGTTTGTTGGCCAAGAATTGCCTCACACTGAGCGTAGTGTGTTTGGAGGCGTGTTGTCGTGGTGGAGCAGCCACAACTTGTCTCTCCACAGAGCCCACCTGCTGTACCAAACTTAGACATGGACGGATTAAGGATCTGATGGTAGAAATGCTGGTTGACTGTCTGACCCTCAGGCACAAACTCATGATGGACCACTCCCTTTTGGTCAAAGAATGTGATCAGCATGATCTTGATCCTTGATTTGAACATGCATGCCTTCTTGGGTCTGTGTGACAGTTGAGTCTTCCACTGCAGGCTCTGTCTCTTGCTTTCAGGGTCATACTTCAAGACCCAAGTCTCATCTCCTGTGATGACTCGGCCAACAAACCTTGGATGATCTCCCATTTTCTCTAGCAAGTCTCAACAAACATTGACTCTGAGCTCCTTCTGGTTGTCTGATAAAAGCTTTGGCATCATCTTGGCGCACACCTTCCACATCCCCAGCTCCTGTACCAAGATGGTCCACACTGACTCCCTGTTCAGGCTGAGCTCCTCAGCTATCATCCGCACCATCAATCTGTGATCATTCTGCACCTGATGGTTCACTCTGTCAATGTTCTCAGCCATCTTTGTCATGGAAGACCATCCTCCACCTCCTTGTGGCCCATCTTGAAGCATTTGTGCCACTTGAAGACCCACGGCCTTGACATTGCAATGTGCTAAAAGTGCAGCTGCAAATACACTCTTTGCCCCTGAATTTGGCATGATGGTGAGGGAGAAGCCGGTGTGATGTGCAGGGATGTCGACTCAATGAAAGGCAGCACATCTGAAGGAGTTTCTTTCAGGCAGAACTGGAAAAGGACATCATCCTACAACTCTTCCCGACAACTTTAGTCTACTCTCCACACACTCTCTACTCCACAGGCCTCCACTTCTCTTGTGACTTCCCCAGCCCCCACCCCCCAGATCCAGCCTGTTTGGCCATCTACCTTTATGACGTGATCCTCCACCCGTGCTCTACTTTTCCCACCTGTCCCCTACCCCTTTCCCCTCAGCCCCCCATCCCTCCCTTTTCACAGTCTTCCCTGATCTATTCCTCCTCTCATACATGGTTCTCCTTCCATCCCGTTTCTTCTGTAGAACTCTCACAACCCCTCTCATCAGCCCATAAGACTACCTGTTCCTCCAATCCTATCCCTTCCCATTGGTTGTCTGAACTGTCCCTTGCACTCCTGCCTCTTATTCTCAACATCTTAAACTCCATTTCTCCTCCAATATCTTCCCTACCTCCTAGAACAAACATCAATCCACCCAATCCTTAAGAAGCCCATTCTAGACCCCCCACATTCTTGTGCCCTGGCACCCCATTTCAAATCTCACCTTTCTCTCTAAAATGCTTGAAAAACTGGTCTTCTCACAGCTCTCCTCTCATCTTGACTGACCATGCTCTTCACCCCTGTCAATCTGGTTTTAGGACTAGCCACTCCACTGAAATTATTATTCTTTCTCTTCTAAAGAAGGTTCATGTATCACATGACACTGGTGACATTTCCCTAGCTGTTTTGCTTGACCTATCTGCAGCATTCAACCTGATAGTCCTCTCCACTCTTCTTGATCGCCTTCACACCACCGGTGTTCAGGAAACCATTCTTCACTGGTTACATTCTTTCCTCACAGCCTGATCTTTAAGTGTATAGTCCACATCCTCCATTTTCTCATTTACCTCTCACCTCTGTTGTGTTCCTCAAGGTTCTCTCCTGTCTCCAGCCTTTTTCAATATCTTATTGGCACCTCTCACTCTCTTTATCCAACACCATGCCATATCAGCATATACTCTACCACATCATCGTACTCTACCACACCAGTCCCTCCACGCCAGATCTAGGTCCACTAAATTTGTCTTTCCCATGTCTTCTCCTGGATGACTACCAACAGTTGAGTCTTCCACTGCAGGCTCTTGCACCTTAATCCATCCATATCTGTTGCCATTTGGTTTACGTTTGGTCTTCCTTGTCCTCTGTTGGCCCCCTTTCTTGCAGGTGCCTCTGTCCCCTTGATCTCTTCTTTCCATTAGCTGGGTGTTATCCTCAACTCCTCACTTTCCTTCAGTGAGCACATCTGCTCCCCTGTTTGCTGCTGCTTTTATTCCTTATGTAACTTTCAGACTGTCTGACCTTTCCTGCCCCCCTCCTCCCTCGCTACCCTTCTCTTGTCTTGTGTCCTTTCAAAGCTCGACTACAATAATGTAGCCCTGGTTGGTCTTCCCCACTCTCAACTCGAACACTTACAACTCCTCCGGAATACTGCTGCTCATATTATCACCAATACTACTCGTTCAGACCAATCACTCACTCACTTGTCCGTCCTCACTGGCTTTACTGGCTTCCACTTTAATTCAGGATTGATTACAAACTCCTCATTCTCCTTCACAAAGCTCTTCACACATCTACCTTGCAATATATTGGTGATCTGGTTCACCTGAGAACCTCCCACTGCCTACTTCGGTCCATTCATTCCAATCATCTTCGCCTTCCCTCTCCCTCACAGGCACATCTTGAGCTTACCCCCATACTCTGGTTAGAGCAATCTTTCCCTGGGTTCAAAACATCATTGAAAACTCATCTTTTCCAGCTGATCTTTGACTTTCCTCCTTCTCTTTCCTAACTTCCCCATTCTTGACTTTGTTCCCTCCCTTTCTGCTTTCTTGCTGTCCTGTAATATAATGGCATTCTTTTCCTCTCCCACAGTGCTTTTGTTTTCTTTAATAATTTTCCTTTTTATTAATAATTTCAAAAAAACAATAATTCACAATACAGCTTTTGAAACAAGGAAACCAATCCCGTCCACATTATGGGGAGCATATACAAAGGAAACTACCACAAGAAAGTAAATTTACACATTGAAATTTACAAAATTAAGAAAAATGCGAGAAGAGGAGCTGCTGACCTAAATTATTCAAACTCTGATTACAACCTGATGACATAAAACTAAAAAAGTAATACCATATCTGAGAATCCTGCTTCAAAAGAAACGTTTCTAAAGCCGTTATCTCCAAGAAAACATATTTGGTGCCCCTTAACATAACCAAACATTTACAGGGAAACTTAAGGAAAAAGGTTGCACCAATAGCTAAGACACGGGACTTTAAAAATAAAAAAGCCCTACGCCGAAGCTGAGTTTTCCTAGAGACATCGGGAAACATATGTATTTTACCCCCACAGAATTCAGCTTCTTTATTAGAAAAATATAAACACATAACTGAGTTTTTCTCAGCCTCAGAAGAAAAGGACAACAAGAGGTAGCCCTAGTTGAAATCACATCCTGAGAAGATTCAATGAAAGCATAAACATCTAGGGAATCCAAAAGAGGACCAGGGGGGGCTCCTGATGAAGTCACACCATGAGTCAACCCCACCTGAGGAATATAGAACAGTTTAATAACATGCGGGTTAGTATTATCTCGATATCCCAAAATTTCTATCAAATACTTATCAAACATTTGAGGGGACAATAAATGAGTATAGGGAAAATTGAAGCATCTAACATTCAAAGCTCTCATATTATTTTCAAGTAATTCCTGCTGAGCATGTAAATAAAGACTATCCTTAATAAAAGACATTGAGGTATTCTGTAATGTATTACATTGAACTTCCAATTTCTGACACTTATTATCCAAAGCAATTATTTGAGAATCATGCTGGGATAATTTAGCCACGGAATCTTTTGAAAAAGCCGAAAATTGAGACACCACAGAGACAAAAGAAGCCTCAATCCGTGAGAGAACACGCCGCACATCAGACAAGGAAATATCATTAGAATCCAGAGGCATGATTGGCAGACCATCCCGTTGAGCCTGAAGAAGCTCCTCCGGTACCTGTAAGACCCAAGGTAAAGAAACAGCCACCAGGTCCATAGAGCGCACAGGAGGAACTACTGGGGATTTCAAGTCCAGTCATTGAGGCAACCCCTCCAACAGAGGTGAAGAGGTAACTAGGGCACTGGAAACAATGTCAGCAGGAGGAGCAGAGTTAGTAACCCTCAAAGATGACAAGGAGCTATCCAAGTATAAGCTGGGTTCTGGCTAAAGCACTCAAAGTACCCTCCATATCTTTCACTGCAACAATGTGCCGATCCATGGGATTCAAAGTACTCACATTCAGATGACGCTTCCTACGTTTGCCCATTCCAGACTTTCAGCTCCTCGAGCGCCGAAGGAGCACATAAAGAGCTTATCCTGCCCCTTTAAAACGCGCCCCTTCAGAACACGACCACTACCATGTACCGAGGAGCAGGTCATGTTTTTAAGGCCCCCTGGATGACGACGGGGCCAGGCACCGCAAAGATGGACCGGGTGCTCCCAGCTGCCTGCAGGGAACACAAACAACGCAGTGCACACTGGTGATCAGCAAACCTCCTCTGCTCACACGCTCCCTCCCACAGTGCTTTTTATTGTAAACTACCTAGATGCTATTGTCAAGGCGGTATATCAAATGGAATAAAGAAGAAAGGTTGAGAAGCACAGAGGTGGAGCCAAGGTGGTGGTGGCAGCCATGAAAGTAGCATGCAAATTGGGGGTCTCAGACAGTAGTGAGGGGGAAGAGGAGTTGCAGCAGAAGTCGATGGTGCTTACCAAAGTGGATCCCCAGGCCCTGCTATGAGACCTATGGTAGGACATTGTCCGTGGAGTGAAAAAGGAGCTTGACAAGGTTTGGCAGGAGCTGAGCCACTGCTATCAGTGAGCTCCATAGTAAAATAAGTAATCTGGGTAAGGGCATAATGGAATCACTGAGGATGTGGAGGTCTTGAAGCAGCATGTAACTGACACAGACTGGATCCAGGAAAAGATGATGATGAAAATGAAGGACCTTGAGAATCGTTCAAGGTGAAATATTTGAATAAGAGGGATACCTGAACAGGCTGAGTATCAGGACAATAAGAGAGTGGCAATAGAGGTCTTCCAATCATTGCTGAAAATGGATGGCAAAGGAGCTGAAAAGTTGAAACTTAAAATTCAGCAAGTCCACAGGGCTTTGGGGCCCGCAAGGTTGGAGACACCCTCGGACATAGTGCTATCTATGCCTAAATATAAAATAAAGAAGATGTTACTGTAATAATGCTGAAAAGAAAAACTGAGAACTTTCATTGGAAATATGTTCATGTTGAGCTATTCTCGAACTCTCCACCAGGGACGCTACAGCGGAGGAAGGCCTTTCAGACTGGTGACGGAGATCTTGCAACATGAACAGCTGAGAGATAAATGGCTTTACCCATTTGGAATTGCATTCACCAAGAATGTGGTTACCAGCAAGTGATGTCGCTGAAAGAAGCAGCGTGAGGCCTTAAGGAGCTGGAAGTAGGAGGTTTGGATCTGCCAGCCAAGGAGCCCAAATATCTGTGGGATGGAGGTTGGGAGTGGCACAAGATAGGCGAGAAGGAACATCACTGGGATGGGATTATGTTTGGTAATGCAGAGAGCTTGGGGTTCTGGGGTATGGTGTTGCAAGTCCAGGTCTGTTGGTTGTATGAGGATACTAAGAAAGGTGTGATTGGAGGGAGGGTTATGGTGTGGGTGAAGGACTGGTGAGATGATAGGCAGTTGAGGATGTGAGTGATTCAGGGAGGGGTGTGTATGAATGGAGTAGAATGTTCGGGAAGAAGTTATTGGCTGAGGGCTACTACTACTGATCATTTATATAGTGCTACAAGGCATATGCAGCGCTGTTCAGATACACAGAAGATAGTCCCTGCTCATCAGAGCTTATAATCTAATCAAGACAGACAATACAATAGATAAGAATAAGGGTATAATAGGAAAAGGAGGCACAAGGAAAACAAGGGATTAGGATCCAAAAGCAGCATGGATTTGAAAAGGGGGAGAGATGGAGCCTGACATAAAGATCTGAGTAGTTTGTTCCAGGCATAAAGAGTAGCAAGGTGAAAGGATTGAAGTCTGGAGTTGGCCGTGAAAGAAAAGGGAATAGGGTGGAGAAGGCCAGTGGAAGAGAGGAGTTCACAAGGAGGGGTGTAGGGAGAGAGGAAAGACAGTGAATGCATTTATAGGTCAGAAGAAGAAATTTTAATTGGATACGGAAACGGAAGGGGAGCCAATGAAGTGACTTGCGAAGAGAGGTTATATGAGTATATTGGGGCTGGCAAAAGATTAGTCATACAGCAGAGTTCTGAATAGATTGGAGAAGTGACCCAGAGGGAGACCAGCAAGAAGGAGGTTGCAAAAGTTGAGAAAGGAAGTGATTAAAGTGTGGATAAATATTTTAGTGGTGTATTCAGAAAGGAAGGGGCAAATTGTGTTGATGTTAAAGAGAAAAAATGACAGGTTTTAGCTTTTAGCTGTCTGTTGAATATATATATGGAGAAGGAGAGGGAGGAGTCAAAGATGACCCCCAAGGTATTGGGCTGAGGAAACAGGAAATAGAAGAGTGTTATCTACAGAGATAGAGAAAGAAGAAAGGGGGGAGGGTTTAGGGGGAAAAATAAGAAGTTCGGTTTTGGGCACGTTTAATTTCAAACAGCGGTGAGACATCCATACGCGATGTCAGATAGGCAGGCAGAGATGCAGGTCTGGAGTGTCAGAGAAATGTCAGGTGTAAATAGATAGATCTGAGAATTATCAGCATAACATTTATCCTGAAATCCATGGGAGGAAATGAGAGAACCAAGGGACTGGGTATAGAGAGAAAAGGAGATGGCACAGAACAGACCCTTGGGATACACCAACTGAGAGTGGGTAACCATTAAGGGAGGAACTACCAGAACATACACTGAAAGAATGATAGGAGAGATAGGAAGAGAACCAGGACAACAAAGAGCTCCTAAAACAAAGTGAGGACAATGTGTTGAGGAGAAGGTGGTGGTCAACTGTGTCAAAAGCAGTAGAAAAGTTAAGAAGAATGAGGGTTGAATAAAGGCCCTTGGATTTAGGCAGGAACAAGTTACTGGAGACTTTAGTAAATGCCGTCTCAGTAGAATGTAAGGAATGAAAGCCAGATTGAAGTGGATCTAGTAGGATAGCTGAGGACTGCATGTTCACGAAGTTTGGAAATGAATGGAAGAAAGGAAAAGGGCCAATAATTAGAAGGAAAAATAGGGTCAAGTGAAGGTTTCTCGAGAAGAGTTGGGACCACAGCATACTTGAAGGCTGCAGAACAGTAGCTGTGGGGAACGAGAGGTTGAGAATATGTGAGATAGAAAGGATGACAGAGGAAAGGAGACAGGCTGATTGTTGTCTGCTGGTATGGGAGAGAGTGATATATCTGGCAGGATGGATCACTACTCTGCAAAGGGTATAAGAGGAAGAGGAGGAGGAGCGTATGGGCTGGGGCTGCTGGGGGAGGAATGGATGAGGGGGAGGGAGGGAAAAGGGTAAAAGCAGGACACGAGGGGCAGCATGAGATCTTTTTATTTAAATCAAATCAGAGTATACCTTAGCATAGAAAGTAAAACAGAGTAAGTAGTCTTTAAGTAGAAAGAAATACATTTGTTTCTAGAGACCATTACAAAGAGGCTTTCTAATTAGAGGGCAAAAGATCTGTGAAGTTGTCTTAAATAGGTATTAATGTCAATTGACGGATCAAAGGGGCAATTTGAAAGGTCCTCTCTATCAAACCAAGGGCTGTGTGAATTACCCAGGAAATTAAGGTATTACCTTAGAAGTACAAGTATAAATAGGCCAACCACAGTTCTGAATCTCAGTCATAAAGGACTATCGAGAGGGGCTACTACAGCTGGAAAAAGGATCTGCATTTGTATCTGTCTTCTGAGACCTACGCTAAATGTTGTGAAAAAAAGGAATTCTTTAGGATAAAGCTGATAAATCTGCATTTTATAATTCAGTGACTGAGTCAGTCAAGTTTTAGTACCACCAGAGAGCTTTTTATTTAAATTATATTAGAGTATAGCTTAGCATAAAAAGTAAAAAAGAGTAAATAGTCTCTGAGTAGACAGAAAGAAATCTGTTTCTAGAGACCTTTACAAATAAGCCTTCCAGTTAGGAGGCAAAGGATCTGTGAAATTGTCTTAAATAGATGTTAAAGTCAAGTGACAGATCAAAGGGGGCAGTTTGAAAGGCCCCCCTCTATCAAACCAAGGGCTGTGTGAATAATCCAGAAAAGTGTTAAGACATTACCTTAGAAGCACAGGCTGAAATTTAATTAATCTTGAAGTAATAGTTTATAGTTTTTGATTCAATCATTAGGCATACAGATTGCTGGATGGCTGATGGAGGTGAGGATCACCTGGTAACATGCCTACCTGATATGAAGGTAGCAGACCTCACGCACCACTTAGACAAGGTTTTAGATAGCGCTGGGGAGGAATCTGCTGTCTTGGTGCATGTTGGTACCAATGACATGGGAAAGTGTGGGAGGGAGGTTCTAGAGGCCATATTTAGGCTTTTAGGTAAGAAGTTGAAATCCAGAACTTCCAGGATAGCATTCTCCTGTAATGCTTCACGATCTACAGTATGCACAGAACCCAAAAGGCAGGCAGAGCTCTGGAGTCTCAATACGTGGATGAGACAATGTGCAAGGAAGGGGGTTTTGGATTTGTTAGGAACTGGGCAACATTCTTGGCAAAGGAGGTACTTTTCCAAAGTGGTGGGCACCACCTTAACCAGGATGGAACCCAGCTGCTGGCATTAACCTTTAAAAAGGTGATAGGGCAGCTTTTAAACTAGATAATAAGGGAATCGGACAGTCATCTAAGAGCATATGGTTCGGAAGGATGTATCCTTGAAGGATACTAGCAAATGAAGGAAGCTGGGGCATTCCAACAGAAAGGTTCCAACAAAGAGAAAAGTAAATCAGATGTCCTTAAGTACAGAGCAGACAGTGCTGAAAGATTCCAAATTACCCCTGTCTACTGATAACCAGACTAATATGAATAAAATACAACCTCCAAAATGCTTGAATGCAAGTACTAGAAATCCAAAAAATAAGATGGGAGAGTTAGAATATATAGCACTAAATGATTGATGTCTCCAAGACTTGGTGGAAGGACAACAACCAATGGGACACTGTGATACCAGAGTGCAGATTATTTTGCAATGATAGAGTACATCAAATTGGTGTTAGAGAGGGCATTGAGTTACACAGGATTAAAGTTTTGCAGGAAACAGAATACACTGTAGAATCTCTATGGATAGAAATTCTATGTAAAAACGGGAAGGCAATGACAGTGTGTAGATATTATTGATCACCTGGCCAGAATGAACAAATGGTGATGAAATGCTAAAAGAAATCAGGGAAGCTAACAAAAGTTATGACACTGTAATAATGGTTGATTTCAATTACCCCGGTATCGACACTGTCAGTGCCATGGCAGGACATGCTAGGAAGATAATGTTTCTAGATGAAATAAATGACTGCTTCCTGGGGCATCTGGTTCATGAATTGACAAGAGGAGAATCTATTTTGGACCAAGTCCTTAGTGGAACAAAGGATCTGGTTCAAGAGATAAGGTTGTTAGGGCCATTTAGCAACAGTGATCATAGTATGATCACATTTTGTTTAATAAATGGAGGAAGGATAGCAAGGAAATCCACAGTACTACCCTTTAACTTTCAAACGGGAGACTGATAAAATGTGTAAAATAGTTAAAAAAAAAAAAAAAAAAAACTAAAAGGAGCAGCTGCAAAGGTTAAAGGTTTACATCAAGTATGTGCATTGTTTAAAAATATATCTTGGAAACCCAGAACAGATATATTCCACACTTCAAGAAAAGTGGAAGAAAGGCCAAAAAACTGTTAACATGGTTTAAAGGTGAGGTCGGAGAGGCTGTTGCCAAAAAAATAACTCCCAGGAAATGGGAAAAAAAGAGCCAAATGACAATACCTGGAAACAACATAAACACTGGCAAGTTAGATGCAAGGCATTGATAAGGCAGGCAAAGAGAGAATTTTAAAACAAGCTTGCCACGGAAGCAAAAACGTATAATAAAAACATTAAGTACATTCATAGCAAAAACCCTGTGAATCAGTTGGACCATAAGATGATGGAGGGATAAAAGGGGAATAAAAGAGGACAAAGCCATAGTGGAGAGACTGAATGATTTCTTTGCTTCAGTAGTTAATGAGGAAGATGCAGGGAGGTTACCCATGCCTGAAATGGTATTTAAAGGTGATGCATCAGAAAGAATTGAAAGAAATCTTGTTAAATCGGGAAGATGTATTACAACTATTTGATAAACTGAAGAGTAGCAAATCACCTAGACTGGATGGTAAGCATCCAACGGTGAAGGAACTGAAATCTGAGATTGCACACCTACTATTAGTAATCTATGAATTATCATTAAAATACTCTGTAGTACCTGAAGATTTGTGAATGGCCAATGTAACGACAGTTTTTAAAATGTGTTCAAGGGGCAAGCTAGGAAACTACAGACCGGTGAGCCTGACTCTGTACCAGGAAAAATGGTAGAAATCATTATAAAGAAAACACTTACTTAACATGTAGATAGTTAGGGTTTAATGGGAGAAAGCCAAAATGGATTTAGCAAGGAAGGTCTTGTCTTACTAATATATTTTTTTGAAGACCGTGTACTACTGTGGATCAGGAACTAGTTAAAAGATAGAAAGGTAGGGCTTAATGGACAATTTTCTCAATGAAGAAAGGTAAATAGTGAAGTACCCCAGGGATCTGTGCTGGGTCTGCTGCTTTTTAACATATTCATAAATGACCTGGAAATGGGAATGAGGAGCGAGATGATCAAATTTGTAGATGACACAAAATTATTCAAAGTTGTTAAAACCCAAGAGGATTGTGAAAAATTGCAAGAGGACCTTGATAAATTGGAAGACTGGATGTTGAAATGGCAGATGAGATTTAATGTGTACAAGTGCAAAGTTATGCACCTAGGAAAGAACAATCTAAACTAGGGTTACATAGAAACATAGAAATATGATGACAGAAAAAGACCACATCGCCTATCTAGTCTGTCCTTCCACATCAACAACTACAACAGTCCCCTTTTTACCTTTAGAGATCCTCTGTGTTTGTCCCATGCTTTTTTGAATTCAGTTACTGTCCTCATCTCTACCACCTCCACTGGGAGACTAGTCCACGGATCCACCACTCTTTCCATAAAGAAATATTTCCGCATATCACTCCTGAATCTATCTCCCTTCACCCTCATCCCATGTCCCCTCATAGCAGAACTTGCTTTCAATTGAAAGAGGCTCTCTCCCTGAACATTTATGCCACGGAGGTATTTAAACATCTCAATCATATCATCTCTATCCCACCTTTCCTCTAAGGTGTACATATTAAGATCCTTCAGTCTGTCCTCATATGCTTTATAATGAAGACCACTAATCATCTTAGTAGCCACCCTCTGCACCGACTCCATCCTGTTCACATCCTTTTGAAGGTGCAGTCTCCAGAATTGCACACTATACTCCAAATGAAGTCACACCAAAGACTTATACAGAGGCATTATCACCTCCTTTTTTCAGCTAGCCATTCCTCTCCGTATGCACCCAAGCATCCTTCTAGCTTTTGCCATCGTCTTTTCTACCTGTTTAGCTACTTTAAGATCATCAGACACAACCATGCCTAGGTCCTGCCCTTCTTTAGTGGACAAAAGTACCTCACCCCTATACTATATTGCTCCCTTGGATTGCTGCAGCCCAAATGCATGACCTTACATTTTTTAACATGAAATCCTAGCTGCCAAATTCTAGATCATTCTTCAAGCTTAGCTAGATCCCTCCTCATGTTATCTACACCTTCCTGGGTGTCTACTCTATTGCAGATTTTGGTATCATCCACAAAGAGGCAAACCTTACCCGACGGTCCTTCCGCTATATCACTAACAAAGATGTTAAAAAGAATCGGACCAAGGACAGATCCCTGGGGCACACCACTGGTAACATCCTTTACACGATGCAAGGTTTTGCATTAGGAACCACCACTCAGGAAAAAGATTTAGATGTCATCGTGGATAGTGCATTGAAACCCTCCGCCCAGTGTGCAGTGGTAGAAAAGAAAGCAAATAGAATGCTAGGAATAATAAGGAAAGGAATGAAGAATAAAACAAAGGATAATATTATAATGCCTCTGTATGCTTTCATGGTGTGACTGCACCTTGAATATTGTGTATAATTCTGGTCAACGTACTGTATCTTAAAAAGGATATAGGTAGAATTAGAAAAGGTACAGAAAAGAACCACCAAAATGGTAAAGGGGACAAAGGATACCCCTATGAGGAGAGGCTTAAAGGTTTCGGGCTTTTTAACTTGGAAAAGAGAAGGCTGAGTGGAGATATGATAGAGGTCTATAAATTAATGAATGGAGTGGAACGGGTAAACATAGATTGGTTGTTTACACCATCAAAAAGTAGAAGACTAAGGGACACACAATGAAATTACAATGTAACCCATTTACGACTAATAAGAGAAAATATTTTTTCACTCAACAATTAATCAAACTCTGGAATTTGGTATTGGTTGTACATAATAAAAGCTATTAGTATAGCTGGGTTTTAAAAGGTTTGGACAGTTTTCTGGAGGAAAGGTCCATAGAACATTATTAAAGAGGACCCAGGAAATCCATTGCTTTCCCCGGGAAAAGCATTGTGGGATCTGTGTCTTTTTGGAACCTACTAGGTACTTGTGACCTGGACTGGCCATTGTTGGAAAGAGGATACTGGGCTTGATGGACCTTCATTTGACCCAGTATGGCATATCATATGTTCTTATGAGTAATATGGCTACTAACCTGAAGAGATGTACGGCGGTCTCTGTTAATGTCCATGGCCATAACTCTTGGCGGAAGAGAAACATTGTTGAAACAGGGAGCACGGCTGAAGGTCGATATTTTAATGGTGCAGGAGACACACCTATGGACAGCGCAGGAGAAAAGGATCTTGGGGAAGAAATATAATCAGGTAAATCTGGCTATAAATGTTGGGGAACTTAAAAACGGGTATTTTATTGACTAGTTCATTGGTGGCTAGAGTGGGCATTGTCCATTGGGATAAGAATGATAGGTTTCTAGTGGCCAATCTGAAAATTAGGGATAACTGTTGTAGTTTTGTGAGTCTATATGCCCCTAATGGCAGTCTGAAGACTTTCCATGAAGAAGTGGAATGAGTGGTGTGGAATGTAGGGGGGGGGGGCACTCATTCTGGGAGGGGACTTTCAATCAAGCTTGAAATCCACAGCTAAATACTTCCAGAGGGATCAAAGGGAATGTTCGGGACTGGAAAGCTCTGTTGGATATGTTGGTGAGGTTGGGTTTAGTGGATTGCTGGAGGGCGCAGCATGGAAATTAAATAACTTATACTTTTCCAGACCACACCAAACCTTCAGTAGAATTGATATGATATGGGTGGATTGTGAGTTGATGGCATCAGTAGCGGAGTCAGATATGGGTCACATTACGTGGATGGATAATGCCCCAGTTGAGTGCTGTCTTTACCTGGGCAAATGGGGGAGTCTCCGCTTTCGGAGACCGAATGACTTGCTTCTAGAGCAGGGGTTCTCAACCCTGTCCTCGGGACCCACCTAGCCAGTCAGATTTTCAGGATAACCACAATGAATATGCATGGGAGAGATTTGTATTGTCATGAGACTGGAGCTAGAGAAGAAAGTGTTGAAAAAAACTCCTGATTTTCATGGAACTCAGAAAAGGCAGAGAGCGCAGTTCCAGCGCAGCTCAGTCAGAGGGCGCATGAACAATTACACAGTACCTGAAGCAACGTGCTCTAGCACTGATCACATTAGTAACAAGCAGTTTCACCTGTCCTCAAACTCAGAATGGGCAAACCAGAAATCCCTTTATAAAGGAAACCAGATGATCAGTGAGAGGGGAGAAGCAGGAGTGGAAGAGAGGTAGGCAGTGACGAAGGCAAGAGAGGAGAGGAAGGCAGAGGCAAGAGCCGAGGCATGAGCCGGAGCAGTGAGAGAAGCCTGGAACAGAAAAGCTTCCATGTGCAGCCAACTCAAGGAGACAGAGTCCAAAAGAGGTATACTCAAAGGGCTAAAGTCCAGAGAGGCCAAAAGTATGGGACGGAGTCCAAAGCCAAGCAAGCCAAAGAAGCAGCTTGCCTGATGAAAACAACTCTCCTAGCCCAAGTAAGTCTCCTAGGCTAAACCAGAAAGGAACAAGGAAAGGAGATTCCTTCTACAGTGATACTTTTGCCAAGGAACATAGAGAGTGGAAATCCACGTCAGGTTTTCCTGGTAACCCTGATTGTAGAGCCATGCACAGAACAGCTTGTCAGCCTGAGAAGCTACGTCACAAGCTGAATCCTGGCTGTGGCAGCCTACAGAAGCCAAGGTATGAAAAGCCTTTCATTATAAGGGAAAGTTTAAGTGATGAAAACCTTATGCAAATAGATAAGCCTCAGAAAGTTAGAAGAAGTAGAGCTAACCTTTTAAAAGTACTTCCCAACAGTGTGCTAAGGAAGTTGTATGAGAAACAGAAGAATCCCTGTGAGGAGTTAGCAGATACTGAAGACAGTCATAGCATTGAAGAAGGGAGTGACCCAGAATCAATGGACTTTGATTGTGAAACCAGTGTTCCCATTCCTCAGAGTGAACCCATGGAATGTAACTTCTGTTCAAGAACTAGCTTGATTGCCTTGCTAGATGTATAGATAAAGGAGAACTTTGCATATGGTGCAGTTGATAACTATTTGTTTCCTGATTTTAATTTCCATTGATTTGAAAGAAGCCTTAACCCAGATAAACAGTTAATTGTGAAGCCTACAACCCTTAACTGTTTATATAATGGTGGAACCTTTTTGTTAGAAGAAAGAATTACCTTCATTTTCTTTTGTGTCTTATTGAACCTAAGCGTTGACTGGGGAAATAAAGCCTTATTACCCTACACTTTGGCGTAGATTGTACTTTATAAGGAGTTCTGCACTACAAGGACCAGAATCCTCTTGGTCCTTCAGCTCAACCACTCCTTAATATAAATTAAATGTCACCGGACCCCCTTATTTCCTACGCCAGTAGGGGCGCCTGGGGACAGTATATAATGGAGGCAGTGTATGCAAATCTCTCTCATACATATTCGTTGTGGTTATCCTGAAAACCCGACTGGCTATGTGGGTCCCGAGGACAGGGTTGAGAACCCCTGTTCTAGAGGATCAGTAGTGTAGAGAACATATTAACTGGATTTTAAAGGACTACTGGGAGTTTAATTTGTAAGGTGAGGTGGTATGAAGCGCTGAGGAGATAGCTGTGAGTTTTGGAAAGAGAACATAGTAGGGTCTCGCAGCAGAGCCAGCGGTGGCTGAAGGAAATCAGAAAGTATTTGGATGGGCTGCAGGTGATGAGTATGGCCTTGCAACTAGAATGATTTTGTCAGCGGCACTTCCATTTCTGGAACAAACCCAGAAGGGTGATAGCAAGTCAATTGAAGGTGCAGATTAAGAAACAAATAACACAGGTACACTACCAAAAAACTGCCTCCAGTTTTGCAACTGATTCCTATAGATTTTGGGGTGCTGAATCCAGGAAAAATAGCCAAAATGTTCCATCACGTCACGTTTTCTTGCAAAATTAGATTTCTTACCCATATAAGGAATGTTCACATAATTTCTTTTTAGCCGACTGCAGTTTATTTTCTTGGCCCAAAATAGAGGTTGTAATGGTTAATTAACTAGAAACACTCCCTCATGATATTTTAGAGTGTTTTGTATTCATTTTATACATTAACAGGACAATTGGGAGGCGGGGGGCTAAATCCAGTACTCGTGCTGGCGCATGTTCTTTCCTGTTCGCCTCGCCTCGTTCGCTCGCTCAAACACGGTGGTTGCGACATGAACGTTCCTGTCAAATTTCAGTTTCTTGCAAGTTCATTATTACCTTTTGTTTGCTCAGTCGTAATCCAGCTTTATTCCGAAGTGGTTCACTACAGTTGTAGTTTGCAGTGCTGTGTATTTGTGATGGCTCACAGAGCCAGAGGTTGCGTCAACTCTCCGGACAGTTTTTGTTTTATTTGTGGGGAATATACCGTGAAAAAGCGGCAGAGGAACATTTCTGCATTTATTAAAAAAGTATATTTCGCCTATTTCGGTTTGAAGTTAGGCGATCAAGGCAAACCGTGGGCTCCTCACAAAGTGTGCAAGACATGTGAGGAAGATTTACGCTTATGGATGAAAGGTAAAAAACAAGCATTTCGTTTCGGAATACCTATGATGTGGCATGAACAAAGAGACCACAGCAGTGACTGCTATTTTTGCTCTTGCATTGTGAAGGGATACAACTTAAAAAATAAGAACGTAATAAGTTACCCCAACCTTCCCTCAGCAATTAAGCCTATGCCTCATAGCAACGAAGTACCTGTGCCTGAACCACCAAAATCTTTGGATCATATTTGTGTGGACGGTTCTGATCATGATGAGACTCATCAGATGGCTTTTCCCGATGAGTCCAGTACTTCCGAGTTTGAAACTGAACCAGATCCGAAACCTGAACTTTTCTCTCAAGCTGAATTGAATGATTTAGTCCGGGATTTAGGACTCCCAAAAGATGCTGCCCAACTGCTAGGTTCTCGGCTTAAACAGAAAAATCTATTGTCACCAGGAACAACTTTTTATTGGTACCGCAACCGCGAGACACAATTTTTGAAGTATTTCAGCAAAGAGGAAGATTTGGTATTTTGCAACGATATATACGGAGTGATGGAAAAGTTTAAACTCAAGTATGATCCTGCTGAATGGCGGCTGTTCATTGATTCGTCAAAAGACAGCATAAAAGGTGTTCTTCTTCATAATGGCAACACATTCGCTTCAGTTCCTATTGCTCACTCTGTTATTCTCCAAGAAAAATACGAGAATTTGGCCCTGATTCTTCAGAAGATTCGTTATGATGAGCATAAGTGGATGATTTGTGGAGACTTTAACATTCTATCCATGCTATTAGGGCAGCAATCCGGTTTCACCAAATATCCCTGCTTCCTTTGCTTGTGGGATAGCCGGGCCCGCGACCTACACTGGGGGAAAAAAGACTGGCCAATTCAGGAGTATTTGAGACCCGGTGAGAAAAATGTTCTTCATGAGAGCTTGGTACCTCGTGATAAAATTCTATTACCACCTCTCCACATTAAGTTGGGTCTCATTAAGCAATTCATCAAGTCCCTTCCAAAAGATGGTGAGCGCTTTCGGTACCTTTGCTCAAAGTTCCCCCGACTTTCTGAAGCAAAGCTAAAGGAAGGAGTGTTTGTTGGCCCTGATATAAGGAAACTCATTTCAGATGGAGCATTCGCTGAAACGATGTCTGAGAAGGAAAAAGAAGCCTGGGATTCCTTCAAGGATGTTGTTCTCAAATTCTTGGGGAACAGGCGGGATGAGAACTATAAGGATATTGTTGCCAGGATGCTCAATGCCTTCAAAGAACAAGGCTGTAACATGAGCCTGAAAGTCCATTTCTTGCACTCCCATGTGAACTACTTTCCCGAAAACTTGGGGGCGTACAGTGAAGAACAAGGTGAAAGGTTTCACCAGGACATCAAGGACGCAGAGAGAAGGTACCAAGGAAGATGGAACACCACTATGATGGCTGATTTCTGCTGGTTGCTGCTGCGGGAAACCCCAGATGAAAAATACGCCAAGCAGCGCACCAAGAGAAGCATTCGGGGGAAGAAGAAACGGGCCCACCAGGAGATTGATTGACCCAAGAATGACTTTAAAATCTAAACTGTGTTGACAAATATCGTGTTTTTACTAAACTTTGAAATAAAAATTTGCTAGTTATTACCACAGTGTCGGATCTCATTTATTAGAATTTTATTTTCACACCATCGGGTGTTTGTCTTCATGTATTGCAATGGTGCGGTTTGCGTTTTCTATTCTTACATACATACCTGTACAACATTTTTTGCACATTTCTTTGCTTTGCTTTGTGTCTAACCTCGCTCTTATATGCTCAATGTTTGTGCACATGTATGTGGCTGTTTTAAGTGCAGACAATTTTGCTATCATCACAGTGTGTTTTGTTGACATTACTCTATTCTTATGTGCTGCCTTGTTACAATTTTCTTTATTCTTATTTGAATAACTACTAAACAATTAGTATAAAGAATTCATCCAAGAAACGTTTATCTCGATCGCACTCAATCTGAAACGTTCACCTCAAACTGCTAACCCAATGTAGCAAAAAATCTGTACGTGATGGAGCAAATTGGTTACCAGATTTGGATTCAGCGCACCAAAAAACGTAAAAATCAATCGAAACATTAGAGGCAGTTTAAAAAAAAATTTTTTTAGTGTACCTGTGTAATCTTTAATATTCAAAGGAAGGAGGAAGGGATAATGACCAATTTTGCTCAAATTCGAGAAGAGTTTAGACTCTATTACCAACAGTTCTATACCTCAGAGATGGAGGAGGGGCATGAAGGATTGGGTGAGTATTTTTAGGAGCACGGGATGACAGAGTTAGAGGGGGAACGGGCAAGACATTTTTGGATAAGGAAATCATAGCAGGTGAGGTGTTAGAGGCTATGAAGGGGATGAAGGCAGGGAAGACTCTGGGTTTAGACAGGTTGACAGCATATTTTTCTAAAACCTTTTGTGAGTTATTGGTGAGCCCTTTTGTTGATTTGTTCAATGGAGTGTGGGAGCTGAAGAGTTTACTTGACACTATGAGAAAAACCGGGGTGGCGGTTTTTCCTAAGGCAGGGAAAGAATCTATGGGCCCAATATTCATTTGCGACGGCTATGCGCCTCTAAGGCGCATTGCCATCACCATAAAACTTTAACCTCAAATATTCAGCCAAGGCCTATATTCAGCCACTGGCATTGAATATCTGGGGTCTCCGCACAGCTGCACAATGGGCAGAAGGTAACTTGCAATGGTGATATCCAGCTCCAGCAGTGAGAGTTAGGACAGCTTTTGTGGCATCTAACTTTCATCACTGAGGGATAACCAGGCAGTGACTGAATATCGCTGCTGCATGGTTATCCCCGGGTACCACCCGCAGAATGCCCCTGACATGCCCCGGTGCTAAGTGGTTAACATCGGGGTGTACAGCAGCATTACTTGGGGATATTCAGCAGCACTAACCATGTTAGTGCCACTGAATATCCTGCTTAGAGGCATTTACATGGTTTACAGCTCTGTAAACACACAAAGAAATTACCGCCTGAGGGAAATACTAACTCTACTAATCAAAAACAATACCCCTCGGGGGCGGAGCCAACAGCGGAGCAGAATGGCCGCATAATTTTTAAGCTCCCGTCGCCAGCTTAGAATCCTGCCCTATACCGGCGATTAAGATCATCCCTGGGAGAAAAAATCACGCTCCCCGCACTGCCACTGATGTCGGCGCTGAAGCCCGCGCGCCTAGAATTCCAGCAAGGCTCCGCATCCGCGCCAAAGAGGACGAAGCAGGACATGGGATCCCCTCAGAAAATGGCGGCGGAAGGTAAAGAAGCGACGGCCGCAGGCATTAAAGAAATCCTAGCAGAGTTAAAAGGGGTTAAAGAACTGATTGTAGCCAACACGACATCTCTGGGTACTATACAGGCTGATCTTAATGAGCTCAAAAGCACTGTGTAGGATGTGAACGGGCGGTTGGAGGTTTTAGAGGGCCAGGTTCAGCGGCACGATGCCATGCTAGCGCATATGGGGGCCCTCTCAGCGCGCTGTAAAAAAATCGAGGCCCAGATTGAAGATCAGAATAACCGGGCCCGGCGCAACAATATCCGGCTGGTGGGGGTCCCCAAAGGTGCGGAGGGGGCAAGCGTAACAGAATTTTTAGAGAAGCTGATCCCGGAGCTCCTCCAGCTATCTCTTCAACAGCCCTTCGAATTAGAGCGGGCACACCGGGTTCCCACGCACCGGACAGACACTACCCGATATCCCCGGCCGATCATCTTTAAAGTCCTTCGGTACCCGCAGGTACTGCTTATTCTACAAGCTGCCAAGAAGCTAACGATGTTGCAGGTCCAAGGCCATAAAGTGTCTCTTTTCCCAGATCTCAGTAAGCAGACCACGGATCGACGCAAAGCCCTGCTGGCCTGTAGGCCTCTTATGCAAAGGCTCCAGGCCCGATATGGTTTATATTATCCGGGTACTATGCGGGTGACCCTACATAATGTTACTAGGAACTTTACTGATGCTGAAATGCTAAAAATGTTTTTACAAGATTCTAGTAATATGGAGACCTGAGAAATGTATACATAATATGGAGGGTGGGATAAGACATGGGCGCTACCGCAGTTTAGCATGTAGTCTACTATTAAGTGTTTTTGATAAAATGTTTCATTAAATCACATGTTTGATCAGCCCATGACCAAGTATACTGGGATGCAAAGGGCTCTAGATGCACAAGGGGCTGGCTGCATGAGGGGAGGAGGGATGATAGCATCATGTACTGCCTTTGTAGGGAAACAGTTTATAAGACTATGTTAAAATTGGTAACGGAGATAGGTATTACTAATTAAGGTTGTCTGCAAGTAGTTGATGGTAATCGCCATAAGATATTTGGTTTACGTGTTAAAATGTTTTGCGGATCAGTCCAGTCTAGTCCAGTACACCTTCCACCGGCAGGGATGCAGAAACGGGGGAAGCTGTTAGAACTTAGCTTTAGACCCCTACCCTTAATCCCAGATGGCCAATAAGCTGTTGATACTTACCCTCAATGTCAAAGGAGTGATGAACCCAATAAAACGTAAGAAGATCTTGTCCTACTGCCAACAAAAGAAGGCGGACATAGTATATCTCCAGGAGACACACCTAACGGAAGCAGAGTCCTGGAAAGTTTGCTCTAAATTTTACCAGGTAGTGGCGGTATCCCCTGCGTTAAATAATAAAGGTGGTGTGCTCACATTGCTTCGGAAGTCCCTGCCTGCCACAGTGAAGGGAACCACGGCAGATCCGGGGGGACGATGGGTGAAAGTGACTCTGCTTCTGGACCAAGAGCTATACACCCTGATGAACATTTACGCTCCCAACGTAGATGACCCCGCCTTCTTCCGGAATATCGCTATGGAGTTAATGGCCGCAGTGACCACAGAACTGATTCTTGGCGGAGACTTCAACCTAGTCCTCGACCCACTGTTAGATCGGCTGCCTTTCCGAACAACTGACAAAGTTAAGTCGCACGGGGTGTTAGTGAGTATGATGAAAGAATTGCATTTGAATGACGCCTGGTGCTTACTGCACCCGGTTGACAAAGAATTCACCTTTTACTCTATCCCACACGATACCCAGACCAGAATAGATTATTTCCTGATAACCCCTGGTTTAGTCCAGCGTATGATTGACTCGGATATACACGCTGGAACAGTATCGGACCACTCGGCAGTCTCACTGGCTATTGATCTGGGGATGCTACGCCATCGCACTCCTCGATGGACCTTTGATAAATTTCTTCTAACTGATAGCTCCTTTCTATCCTATATCAACAAGGTTATAGAGTCGTACAACGAATGTAATAACCCCTCTGAGACATCCATCTGGGGATGGTGGGAAGGCTTCAAGGCGACCCTCCGTGCGCACATAACAACTTTCATCATACAGAGGAATAAGCAGCAGAAGCGTGTGCAAGAAGATCTGGAAATGCAAATTAAAGCAGGAGAATGTTTACTCGCTAAAAGATCAGACCCTATGGTGTTGTTCCGTCTACGGAAATTAAGACAACAATATAATAGTCTTCTCCACACTCAAGTGCAATCTATCGCTCGTATACAACAAAGTACTTATTACTTTGAGAATAACCGGAAAGGTTCCCTTTTGTCCAAACTGCTAAAGGCCAAGAAGAACGTGACCCCCATAACAGTGCTCCTGAATGGGAACGGGGACCTCATGCTTCAAAATGGACCAATCCTGGAACGCTGTAGGGAGTTCTACGAGAAGCTCTATTGCTCGGAAGTGAGCTGTGGTGAAAATGATTTCCAAGACTTTGTATCTGGCATATCTGGGCCATCATTATCAGCTGACCAAGTGCAAATGTTAGAGCAAGAGATCACAGTAGCAGAGATACGGCAGGCCATCCAGCAGTCAGCTAGGGGCAAGGCGGCAGGCCCCGACGGAATTCCGTTAGAGTTTTACTCTAAATACCAGGGGGAACTAGGTTCAATGCTCCAGATTTACTACAGTGGTCTATACGAAGAAAACCCAGCAGTAGGTGCACTGGCTGAAGCAACAATAGTGATTCATCCCAAGCCAGGGCGTGACCCGCAGAAGGTGGAAAATTACAGACCCATCTCCCTTCTGAATGCCGATTATAAAATATACGCGAAGATCCTCGCTAATCGTCTGAACAAAGTTGTGTCCACGCTGATACGGGCGGATCAATGTGGCTTCATCCCCGGCAGATCCACCACGGATAATGGAAGAATGCTATCTCATATTTTGTCCAAAGCCCGGATAGACCCTGAGCCTGTAGTGGGGCTGGCGTTGGACGCCGAAAAGGCCTTTGATAGACTGGAGTGGTCTTTCCTGTTTCGGACCCTGAAGTGGTACGGGATGAGTGAGGGCTTTATCAAGAGGATAGCGTATTATACTCTAATCCCATGGCACGGATAACAGCTAACTCGGAGACTTCAACACCCTTTACGCTCCAAAGAGGCACCTAGCAAGGCTGTCCGCTCTCCCCGCTCTTATTCATCCTGGCTCTGGAGCCATTACTGATAACCATTAGGCAACGGGATGACATTCGAGGTGTGAATCTCGTGGATGGACAATGCAAACTATCAGCTTATGCAGATGACTTGCTACTGTTTGTAACGCCTAGGTCTCTGCCGGCGGTCCTGAAGATAATTGACCAATACTCCTCAGTATCCAGATACAAGGTTAATTTGTCAAAAACTACTATAATACCCCTCAGTACTACAGTGCGGGACGATCAGCTAACAGAGTATGGCTTTCAAGTAGCTCAAACCTCCTTCCATTACCTTGGAGTGGAATATGGATGTTCATTTGCGGAAACTGTGACTCTCAACACGAAGCACTGTGAAGAGATCATGAAAGATTACGCTTTGAAATGGACGCCTCTGCATCTGACATGGTGGGGCAGGCTTGAAGCCGTAAAGATGGTCCTTGCTCCGAAGATTGGATATATACTGAGCATGATACCGGTTCTGTTTCCGCCAGGATGGTATAAAAAAATGAATAATCTGTTGACTACTTTCCTCTGGAATAAGAAAGTGCCGAGAATCGCGGCGTGGAAGCTAAGGTTACCTAAAGCAAAAGGGGGGCTACACTTCCAAGACGTGGAGCATCTACACTTAGCCTCACTGCTTAAGCAGGGGACACAGTGGACAGCCAAAGGAGTTGATGATGAACCCGATAGATGGCTACAGTTGGAGAGTATGTTCTTTGCCCCACTTCCGAGGTACCAGTTAATTGGCACATCAGTTACTCTCCCTGGGCACCGGAATGAGATTATTGCAGCAACGCAGCACGCATGTCGATTGGCGGCCTCCTGCATTGAAGGAGGGGATGATTATGCCACAACGACGCCCATATGGCTGAACCGTCGATTTACAATAGGTGGGCGTCAGATTTTCTGGAAGACGTGGGTAGCCTGTGGTATAGTTATGCTTGGTCATCTGACTCACGACAGGAAGTTTAAAACATTTGATATGCTGCGGAGTGAATTTGGTCTACCAGGAACTTCCTATTTTCAATGGTGCCAGCTCAGACATTGTCTGAGTCAAGCTGGGGTAACTCCATTAACAATATGCGCGGAATGGCCGCTATTGAACACACTGCGGGAGCTGCAGGGCGGAACTCGTATCATCTCAAAATCTCTGGAACTTTTCCGTACTAAATCCGACAAGCAATGTACTAAGACACAGTCAGCCTGGGAACGGGACACAGGGGAGTGCGTTCAGCCCGAATCTTGGGATGACTTCTGGAACTTGCAAACTCGACTGACGAGGGCGGCATCTCTGACTCAATCGATGTATTTCTTTGCATATCGTGCGCACTTGACCCCGGCTCGGATAGCGAAATGGGCTCCGCAAGGGAATGCTCAATGCTGGTCCTGCAAGCTGGAGATTGGCACACTTTCCCACATGATTTACCACTGCGGGCGCCTCCAGGTGTACTGGAAAAGTGTATGGCAGCGGATGTCCGACATTTTGCCCGTTCACATACCCATGTCCTACCAAATTGTTGTCTATAAATCCGCGGCCGAAGGTCTTCTACTCAGCAAGCGGGAGGGTCATCTGCTGAACATCATGATCAGTATAGCCATAAAGTTAATCCTGACCTGTTGGAAGAATAATGAGAAGGTTCATAGCGATGGATGGTGGGAACTATTGTGCCAGCATAAGACCCACGAAGAAGTCTATCTGACCAAATGCCCATCTGCAGCTAAATCGGGCCTGAAGGGGGAACCTCTCAACACATACATGGCACGGGCTAGGAAAATTGATGTTGGGACTTTGTTCCCCCTGCAGGAGCCCTCTTAGATGTGGTCGTTGTTATCACAAACAATGACCTTCACCCGTTTCTGCATGCAGTGAAATCGAGGAGACTGGGGTAGAGTGAGACTGGTCTGTCTGTAATTAGGTTTTGTATGTTTATAAGGTTTCATGTTATGTTTACAACTTATGTTATGATGTTATAGCTGCTATGAGTGCCATGTGATTATATTTTTCTTTATTATTTGTATATGTGTAATACGCAATAAAGACATGATTACAAAAAAAAAAAAAACAATACCCCTCAGTAACCCACCACTACAAAGACCTACTTCTACCAAACATTCATATCAAATACTCAATCACTACTATAAACATCAACAATAGGCTCTCACCGGACCTCAGGATTTATACACCCTCCATCTGGCGAAATTTATCACCATAGGGAAATGGTGGACACTTACATCATAGGTCCTTAACCTCAATAACTTATTAAATATATATCACCAATAACTCTTCAACCTTATAATTTAAGAAACCTCTCCTACCAAATATATTATACAGAGATTCACTCAACCCATTCATACAAACATATCAAAATCCACATTCATTATCACATATCACATCCACAAAATATCCAATACTACTATAATAGTGTCCAATATTGTTACAGAAAGCAGAAAGCAACAGACAGGAATAGTCAATGCCCTTCAAATCATGCAATTCAAAACTGAAGCGTTCAGATGCAGATATACTCAATTACGATGTCCACAGAAAATGCTGAAAAAATAAATGAACAAAATTTTGTTAGCTAAAATATAACTTTCCCCATCAAAATAAAGAGCAGTCTGTACTTATCTGCTAAAAGTCAAATATCGGCACTTCATCGTAGCACTAACAAGCTCCCCCAAGGGTCACCATCCGTTGTCCAACGAAAGCTTCCGTTTCGCCAACAGGCTTCATCAGGAACCGGAGTTAAAGAGATTTAATAAAGTACAAAGCTAACATAAGCTCTTCCATATTCAGATACAAACAGTGCCTCCTCAAACAATAGCTCTCACTGGCATCTGATGTCAGCAACTTTAAATAACCAGTAACCAATCGGCTTACTTGTGCTGGCCACATCACAACTCTCAACAACTTTATACATACCACAACACATAATAACACACTAACATGAATGAATATAGCCAAGGAGAAGATAAGCATGAACTGCACCAGTCAAAATAAATCTGAACAAAAATCTCATCTAAAAAAATAATGTCCAGTCTATTTTGTCGTTCAACCCTCCCGGGTCTAATGTATGTAAGGTATAAATCCATTTCTGTTCTTTCTGGAGCAATTGAAGTCCTCTATCACCCCTTCGAATATTAGAAGGCACCACCTCCAGAACCGTACATTGAATATCTTCAAAAGTATGATGAAAAGTAAGCCAGTGCTGCACAAGAGGAGTCTCCAGCTGAGTTTTAGATATACTATACTTATGCTCCGCCAATCTAGTTCGCAAAGGGCGAGTTGTTTTGCCTACATAGGTTTTAAAACATGGGCACCACAAGGCATAGATAACAAAGGAAGTGTTGCAGTTAGTATCTTGGCAGAGACGTCGAGACTTAAGCACTGATGCAAGGTGAGTCGCGTTAGTCATATACTTACAAAAAGAGCAACGACCACAACACATATGAGAAAACTCTTTCACTCTAATTGAAGTTCGAGGAACTGCCGAGCAGAGCTGGTCTCGCGTATTTCTGCCCCTTTGATAAGCCACCCTAAGGGAGCTACCGGCCAATAAAGGATGAGCTGTAAGTAACTTCCATCGTTTATACAGAGCAGAGACAATGCGATTAGACAGACTAGAAAAAGGAAGAACACATGTTACAGTAGATGATACAGTAGACACTGCAGAGTCAACATCCGGCACACTCGGACGTAGGAGCCACTCTCGATGATTAAATTTGGCTCTTTTGTAGGCCTTCTTTAATACCGAAGAGGGATATCCTCTTTCACAAAATTTAGACAGCATCACACCAGCTTGCACTTCAAATTCTTGATGTGAAGAACAGATTCGACGACATCGTAATAACTGAGAATATGGGAGGCTTTCTTTAAGATGAGGCGGATGGAAACTCGCAAAATGCAACAATGTATTTCTATCAGTTACTTTGGTATACACAGTAGTCGAAAATTTCCTTAAGCCTTTAGTGACTGCAACATCCAAAAAATGTAAGGTGGTTTCATGGATCTTGATCTCAAACTGAATATGAGTATTACTCTTATTCAAATAACTGAAAAAATCATCCAATACAGTGCGTGAGCCACTCCACAATAAAAAAATATCATCGATGTAATGGTACCATTTTAATATATATGGGGCAAAACTTGAAGAATAGATCCAATGCTGCTCAAAAAAATGCATATAAAGGTTGGCTAATGAAGGGGCAAAAGTTGCACCCATTGCAGTACCAGAGATTTGAAGGAAATACTCCTGCTTATAAACAAAATAATTTCTTTTTAAGGCTAGCTCAGCAAGCTGAATCAAAAATTTAGTCGGGACTCTTTTTGGATTAGGTCGTGCCTCCCAAACCGCTGCCAAAACTTGAATGGCCTCATCTTGTGGTATTGAGGTATACAAGGCTGCTACATCTAGAGATGCTAACCAAGTAACTTGATCCATAGCCTCAAAATCTTCCAAAATCTGTAAAAAGTGCGTCATATCTTTAATGTAAGAAGGGATCTTCGCTACTTCAGAACGCAAGAATTTATCCAAATAAATGCCCACCCTCTCGAGCAAAGACTCGTTACTTGAGAGGATAGGCCGTCCAGGAGGATTAGACAGACTTTTATGCACCTTCGGAAGAATATAAAAAGCAGGTATTCTAGGGTATGGAGGATTCAAAAAAACATTTTCCTTCTCCGTAAGAAAACCTAAATGCAAAGCATTAGCTGTAATTAAAGAGACATCCCTCTGTAATGCTTCAGTCGGGTCTGCCGATAATCTTCTATAATGATGAGTATTATTCAATTGAGCAAGCACCTCAGCATCATAGGCAGAAGTATCCAAAACTACTATCACGCCTCCTTTATCAGCGCGCTTGATGGTAATAGAACGCATGGTAGATAATTTGTGTATCGCTTTAAATTCAACGGCTGACAGGTTCTTAGAAAAATGTGTATGTTCACTCTCAATCCGTTGAATGTCAGATAACAACAGATGTTTGAATGTATACACGATTGGATCAATCGGTCCAGGAGGGAGCCATTTAGATTTCAAACTAACTACTGAAGAATCTGAAAATGATGATTTATCTGTAAAAAAGACTTTCAATTGGAGAGAACGGACTAGTTTCTCCACTGCTACATGGCTAGAGAAACTATCATAACTGGGACCAGAAACAAATGATAAACCTTTAGCCAAAACAGCCTGTTGAGCTGATGTCAATTCCACACTAGATAAATTGAGCACCGTGTCATTTACTGAAAGTGCACAGAGTCTTTTTTTTCGACGTGATCGGATCGAAGGCCCGGGAAAATTTCCTGATTTATTTTGCTGTTTAGTCGATTGTTCAATATGTTTATCACCTGTCTTAAAGGTATTGTCTGAATAGCCACCTTCCGTACTAGAATCAGAAGAATACACAGAACTACCTTCTCCCTCACCCAATATTCCGTCGATAAAATTCGGAATAGTTCCTCTTCCGCGAGGACCAGTTGTAAATAGTACCTTCTTTCATGTGTTTCTCATCCCTAAAGAACTTTTTAACCTTCTGAGCCTTCAGATCAGCTCTGTACTTCTCAATCTGTTTAAGAATATCGGCATGCTTTTCAGAAAATTCTTCCAAGGGTTTTAAAGCAACAAGATCTTCATTAATCTCTTTAAGCAGTACTTGATTCTTAGAATGTGCTGAATCGACTACCAAGAGCATCAAGTCCAATGAGCACTTATTAAGTATCTGATTCCAATGAGAAATGAACGTTTCATCTTCCAAAAACATACCCGGCGCCTTCCATATACGGAGTCCTTTGGGAATGACTTCTTTCCGACAGTATTCTGCTAAAGTTAAACTGTGCAGTTCCAATCTAACACTTCTCCTTAACAGGGCCGGATTTACCTTGAGTGAGGCCCTATGCCAACAAAAATTGTGGGCCCCCAGCAGGGGCGGCCCAAGGGGGGTGTGGGCCTCATTTGCATAAGGGGCCTCATTTGCATAAATATTTGCATAATGTTACCATATACTAACTTTTAGTAAACGTGCCTCTTAATGAGTGTATGGATAAAGAAAGACTAAAAGATTTCTACATTACTATAATCCAGTGCCAACTGCCAGACACATTAGGAACTACTACAAACACTGCCCATTTAGAACCCATAGCAAACCCGCCGTATCCTAACAGCACTACCAGGACTCACAAAGCACCATACTCTACCAATCAAAAGGCAACACTGCAAATATTAAACCAATACATTTCAGAGAACAACAATACATGACCTACTGGGGAAAGAGAACAAGTGGCAATGTCAAATAGGAATTATATAAACAGAACACCTCAGCTCAGTTACACATGCAGAACATAGACCATCACCAAACAAGGAATCACAATTTAGAAACAGGAAGACAATAATTAAACTGGGAATCCCAAAAGCCAAACTTGGAATGTACAACACTGTAGAAATAAAACTATACATTAATTTGCTCTTGTACTAAACAAAGCGCAGACGTTAATGATGCACATTTACCAGAGCTGACACATTCCAATTAATAAATTCAAAATAAAGAGATATTTTTCTACCTTTTGTGCATTTTTTTCAGCTGCAATTGCTCCAGCCACTTTCTTCTGGTTTCTTCATGTCTTCTGCTAACTCTCCATCGTCTGCTGTCCATTTGTCCTTTCTTCTCTCTTCTAGTTTTTTTCCATTCTCTCTCTACATCTGCTTTAACATACTAATCTTTCTCCTTTTGCTCTTTCCTCATTCCTATTTCATCCACTCAAATTTTACCCCTCCATCCTCAATCCCCACTTACTCTCCCAATACCCGGCCAATTGTAGATTTTTTTATCCCTCCCACACAAAATATTTTTCCCTTCTCCATTTTACTCTTCCAGCCCCATCCCATTCTAATCCTCCCCCAACATCAGCTCCCTTCTAGTTCCAGCCTCACCCAGCATCCATTCCCTTCTAGTCCCTGCATCAGCCCATTTCCAGTCCTAGCCACCCATCAGCCCATTTCCAGTCCTAGCAACCCCCAACCCAATACCAGTCCTAACCCCCCATCACCCCATTTTCAGTTTAAGCCCCCCCTATAACCCATTACCAGTCCTAACCCCCCATCAGCCCACCTCCAGTCTTAACCCCCCAGCCCATTTCCAGTCCTAGCCCCCCCATAGCCCATTACCAGACAGCCCCCATCAGCCCACAGCCCATTACCAGTCTAAACCCCCCAAAACCCATTACCAGTTCTAAACCCCCCCAACAGCCCATTATCCGTCCTAACCCCATCAGCCCACCTCCAGTCTTATCCCCCCCAGCCCATTTCCAGTCCTAGCCCCCCCCCCATAGCCCATTACCAGACAGCCCCCATCAGCCCAAAGCCCATTACCAGTCTTAACCCCCCATAGCCCATTACCAGTTCTTACCCCCCCCCCTCCAGCCCACAGCCCATTACCAGTCCTAACCTCATCAGCCCACCTCCAGCCTTAATCCCCCCAACCCATTTCCAGTCCCAGTCCCAGCCCCCCCAATAGCCCATTACCAGTCCTACCCCCTCCCCCGGCCTAAAGTAAAATTTAATTTTAAAAAAAAACCTGCTGGCTGCCGCCGCGGGGCCCCCTCTGCTGCCGCGGCAGCATGGACTGACCCGCGGGGGCCCCCTCTGTAAGCTCGGTCCCTCCCTCCGTGCCTCCGTGTCTCCCTCCATGCAGGCTGTGAGAGACGCGAAGGCAGACTGTCTCCTTCGCGTCTCTGTTAAGCCCGCAGGGGCTGATGGGAAATTTCCCATCAGCCCCTGCGGGCTTAACAGAGACGCGAAGGCAGAAGGAGACAGTCTGCCTTCGCGTCTCTCACAGCCTGCACGGAGGGAGACACGGAGGCACGGAGGGAGGGACCGAGCTTACAGAGGGGGCCCCCGACGGAGGCACGGAGGGAGGGACCGAGCTTACAGAGGGGGCCCCCGCGGGTCAGTCCATGCTGCCGCGGCAGCAGAGGGGGCCCCGCGGCGGCAGCCAGCAGGTTTTTTTTTATTTTATTAAAAAAAAAAAGCCTAACTAGTTCAATTTTTGTGGGCCCTTTGCAGCTGTGGGTCCTACGCCATGGCGTACATGGCGTATAGCTAAATCCGGCCCTGCTCCTTAACTTATTCATATATGAATCCCAATCTGGACTCCCTTTATCATTTTCCCCTAACAAGGATGGAAGTTTCAAAATTTCATTCTTTTGCTCTGTGCTAAAACTAAAGGAGTCCTTCCAATTAGACGCCATTGCGGTATCACAAGTCCCGTATACACACAAAGAAATTACCGCCTGAGGGAAATACTAACTCTAATAATCAAAAACAATACCCCTCAATAACCCACCACTACAAAGACCTACTTCTACCAAACATTCATATCAAATACTCAATCACTACTATAAACATCAACAATAGGCTCTCACCGGACCTCAGGATTTATACACCCTCCATCTGGCAAACCTATGTGGCCAAAACAACTCGCCCTTTGCGAACTAGATTGGCGGAGCATAAGTATAGTATATCTAAAGCTCAGCTGGAGACTCCTCTTGTGCAGCACTGGCTTACATTTCATCATACCTTTGAAGATATTTGATGTACGGTTCTGGAGGTGGTGCCTTCTAATATTCGAAGGGGTGATAGAGGACTTCAATTGCTCCAGAAAGAACAGAAATGGATTTATACCTTACATACATTAGACCCGGGAGGGTTGAGCGACAAAATAGACTGGACATTATTTTTTTAGATGAGATTTTTGTTCAGATTTATTTTGACTGGTGCAGTTCCTGCTTAACTTCTCCTTGGCTATATTCATTCATGTTAGTGTGTTATTATGTGTTGTGGTATGTATAAAGTTGTTGAGAGTTGTGATGTGGCCAGCACAAATAAGCCGATTGGTTACCGGTTATTTAAAGTTGCTGACATCAGACACCAGTGAGAGCTATTGTTTGAGGAGGCACTGTTTGTGTCTGAATATGGAAGAGCTTATGTTAGCTTTGTACTTTATTAAATCTCTTTAACTCCGGTTCCTGATGAAGCCTGGTGGCGAAACGGAAGCTTTCATTGGACAACGGATGGTGACCCTTGGGGGAGCTTGTTAGTGCTACGATGAAGTGCCAATATTTGACTTTTAGCAGATAAGTACAGACTGCTCTTTATTTTGATGGGGAAGGTTATATTTTAGCTAACAGAATTTTGTTCATTTATTTTTTCAGCATTTTCTGTGGACATCGTAATTGAGTATATCTGCATCTGAACGCTTCAGTTTTGAATTGCATGATTTGAAGGGCATTGACTATTCCTGTCTGTTGCTTTCTGCTTTCTGTAACAATATTGGACACTATTATAGTAGTATTGGATATTTTGTGGATGTGATATGTGATAATGAATGTGGATTTTGATATGTTTGTATGAATGGGTTGAGTGAATCTCTGTATAATATATTTGGTAGGAGAGGTTTCTTAAATTATAAGGTTGTAGAGTTATTGGTGATATATATTTAATAAGTTATTGAGGTTAAGAACCTATGATGTAAGTGTCCACCATTTCCCTATGGTGATAAATTTCGCCAGATGGAGGGTGTATAAATCCTGAGGTCCGGTGAGAGCCTATTGTTGATGTTTATAGTAGTGATTGAGTATTTGATATGAATGTTTGGTAGAAGTAGGTCTTTGTAGTGGTGGGTTACTGAGGGGTATTGTTTTTGATTATTACAGCTCTGTAAACCATGCAAATGCCTTTGAATATTGGGCTCACTGCTCTGAAGCTCATACAGGTCAATTTCTCTTATAAACCTGGATGCCAAGATTCTGGCTAGGATTCTAGAGGCATGGTTGGGTGGGTTGCTTCCAAAGTTGGTAAAGGAAGATTGGGCTGGTTTTATCCCTGGCAAATAGTTGAGTAACAACATTCACAGGCTCTTACAACAAATTTGGGTGATTAAGTGTAGGAGAGAGCCGATGATGCTGGTTACGATGGATGCAGAGAAGTCTTTTGATCAAGTGGCGTGGCCTTTTATGCTGCAAGTCCTTTGTAAGTTGGAGATGGGACAACATTTTGTTGACTGTATAAGAGCACTGTATGATAAACAGAGAGCCAGGATCAGTGAATGGGGGACATTTGGAGTATACATTTGGAGTTTTGACCTGGAGAGGGGCTCAAGACAGGGTTGCCCTTTGTCACCCCTGCTTTTTTGCATTGGTAATTGCCCAATGAGGGCATGTCTGAATTTATTTTATTTATTTATTTATTTATTTACTTCTCTTATATACCACGCTATTAAAATCAGTGCGGTTTACAATTGAACAAAAAACATACTGCAATGTCACACGACAATTGAGCTTTTACATTGAACATGGACGAGATAACCTGGAGGTAACAGAGGTAACTAATTACAGAGTAATTATTCATGGAGTATGTTGAGAAATTATACATATAGTATGGTGAGAAATTATACATATAGTATAGCTTGGTTTCAACATATTTATAAGAGGTTTAATCAATAAGATGTGTGATCAGTACCAATAATAAATAAGAGAGGGGATATGGTGGTAGAGCTAGTCATTTTCTTTATGGTGTTGGATTTTGGGTGGGGTGGAGTAGGGTGTAGGATGTGAGGATGAGTGGTTGTTTCTGGGATTGGATTCTGGGTAATGGATGAGGAAAAGGTGTTTGAGGACTTTTCTAAATGACAATAGGTCTGGGGTGGAACGGAGCTCAGTGGGAAGGGCATTCCAGGTCATGGGTGCAAATAGGGAGAAGGCTCTATTGGCAGTAGCCTTTTTGCACTTAGTTAGAATGTTGGGGATCTCTAGAGTGTTTGCTTGATTAGATCTCCTGATCCTGTTGAACGGCCGTCTTTATTGAATATTGTGGGGATACAAACTGGGGCTGGCCAGTATAAGATTGTGCTCTTTACTGATGTGCTACTTATGTTGACTAGGCCATTAGTTTTCCCACCTGTGCTATTGAGTGAAATTGCTTATTATAGTGCCTGGTTGGGATACAGAATAAATATGAGGAAGACTGAAATATTGCGAGTGAATGTTGCACAGGCGCTCACCCAGAGGCTGAGGGAGAAAGTCTCCTTTAAGTGACCCAAAAGGGAGTGGTGAAATATTTACGGTTATTGATTGGGGATGATACTGACAGTTTGTTCTCCAGGAATTATGTGCCATTGAGGAAGGGCATTTTGAAAGTCCCGGTTAGGTGGCATAAATTCCTATTATCTTGGCTGATTAGAATAGCAGCAATTAAGATGAATGTCCTTTCACAATTGCTTTACCTTTTTCTGACCCTCTCATTGGCAGTGCCAGCAGCCTTTTTAAAAGGCTTGCAAAAAAGAGATTTTATTTGGAAAAGGTGCCCACCTAGGGTGTGGAAGGAGGTGTTGCAAAAGCAGAAGAAGGAAAGGGGGTTGGGGTACCGGATTTTGCTAGGTACTATCAGGCAGCTCAAATGTGGGAGACTTTTGAGGGTTGAGGTACCTAAAAGCTAAACAGTGGGTGCAAATTGAACAGGAGATTTGAGGGAAGTCAACTCTGCGAAGGGGTGGGGGAGAATACATGGACTGTTATGAAGGGGAAAAGAAATATGGGTAATCTGTATATAGTTCTCACTTGGCAAGTTTGGGTGCCTCATTGGAAGTCTTTAATGGGGAGACGGAGGTATTCACCTTTTTCTCCAATCCAGGGACATCCAGTATTTTGCCCAGGGTGTGGGGGTGATAGATTTGTAAACTGGGAGAGAAAGGGACTGATTAAGTATGGCCAGTTGCTCATTCGGGCAGATGAGGTGATGGAATTTACCAAGGTGAACGAGCAATGGGGGTTGCTGGATTGTGATAGATATCCGGTGCTCTGGCACGGAGGATTTGCAGAAACCCCATACTGTGATAGTGGAGTTATATAGGGGGTTAAGGGGACTAAAGGATTGTTGTCCAGACTATATACCCTAATCACTGCAGGGCCAATCAGGGGACAGAATCTTTTTGATAGGTGGGGGAAGGACATTGGGGGAGGGTCTGAGATGTTAATAGGTGGAGGGAAATATTTTTGGCACTTTCTAAATGTTTGGTACCAGCCAACTTGCTGGAAAATGCCTCTAAGGTGTTTTATAGGATGTATTTGATACCCTTGCAGCTTGGTGAAATGGGTGCAGGGGTGAGCCCTTTGTGTTGGCAGGGGTGCAGGGAGGTGGGAACTTTTTTCCATATGTAGTGAAGTTGCCCGGAGATTGTGAAGTTTTGGGATAGGCTGGTGGGAGAGTTGGGGGAGATGACTGGAGTGGGATGGAAGCAGGAACCTGTGAACTGCTTGCTGAATGGGTGTGGAATGGATCCGGAAGAATGGGAGGTCCTCGTTTGTTCCTGCACAGATAGAGATGGCGTGTGGATGGACGTCATCAGAGTGCCTGCACTGGGTAGTGTTAGAGCAAAGATGAGCATGGTGCAATGAATGTGTGAGCTCATGGCATACCAAACACATAAGAACATAAGAACATAAGATATGCCATACTGGGTCAGACCAATGTCCATCAAGCCCAGTATCTTGTTTCCAACAGTAGCCAATCTAGGTCATACGTACCTAGCAGTTTCCCCAAAAGACACAGTTTCCGCAATGCTTGTACTGGGACAAGCATTGATATCCTGGGTCCCTTCTTAATAATGGTTTATGGACCTTTCCTCCAGGAACTTGTCCAAACCTTTTTTTAAACCCAGCTACACTAACAGCCTTTACTACATCCTCTGGTAACAAATTCCAGGGTTTGATTACACTTTGTGTGAAACAATATTTTATTTTATTAGTCTTAAATAGTTTACCCTGTAGCTTCATTGCATGTCCCCTAGTCTTTCTATATTCTGATAACGTAAACAATCGATCTACATTTACCCGTTCCACTCCGTTCATTAATTTATAGACTTCTATCATATCTCCCCTCCGCCGTCTCTTTTCCGGGTTAAAGAGCCCTAACCTTTTTAGCCTTTCTTCATAGCAGTATCCTTCCATCCCCTTTACCATTTTGGTGGCTCTTCTCTGAACCTTTTCTAATAACGCTATATCCTTTTTAAGATACGGCGACCAGAATTGCACACAATATTCAAGGTGCGGTCTCACCATGGAACGATATAGAGCCATTATAATATCTTTTGTTTTATTTTCCATTCCTTTCCTTATGATACCTAGCATTCTATTTGCTCTCTTGGCTGCTGCTGCACACTGGGCCGAGGGTTTTAACATGCTATCCACAATGACGCCTAAATCTTTTTCCTGGGTGGTGGTTCCTAATGTGGGACCTTGCATTGTGTAACCATAGTTTGGGTTGTTCTTCCCTAGGTGCATAACTTTGCACTTGTCCACATTAAATTTCATCTGCCATTTTGATGCCCAGTCTTCCAATTTATCAAGATCCTCTTGCAATTTTCCACATTCCTCTTGGGTTTTAATAACTTTAAATAGTTTTGTGTCATCTGCAAATTTGATAACCTCACTCGTTATTCCACTTTCCAGGTCATTTATGAATATGTCAAAAAGCAGTGGACCCAGCACAGATCCCTGGGGTACACAACTATTCACCTTTTTCCATTGGGAAAATTGGCCATTTAGCCCAACCCTCTGCTTTCTATCTTTTAACCAGTTCCTGATCCACAGTAGTACACTGCCTCCTATCCCATAACTCATTAGTTTTGCCAAAAGTCTCTGATGAGGGACCTTGTCAAAGGCTTTCTGAAAGTCCAGATACACTATATCAACTGACTCACCTTTGTCCACCTGTTTATTCACACTTTCAAAAAAACATAACAGATTAGTAAGGCAAGATCTTCCTTGTCTAAAACCATGTTGGCTGTCTCCCATTAGGCCATGACTATCTACATGCTGAGTAATTTTATTCTTTATGATGGTTTCTACCATTTTTCACGGTACTGACGTCAGACTCACCGGTCTGTAGTTTCCCGGATCACCCCTGGAACCCTTTTTAAAAATTGGTGTTACATTGGCAATCCTCCAATCTTCAGGTATTAGAGATGATTTTAATGATAGTTCACAGATTACTAATAGCAGGTCTGCAATCTCATATTTCAGTTCTTTCAACACCCTTGGATGTATACCATCCGGCCCAGGTGATTTGCTACTCTTCAGTTTATCTAATAGTTGTAATACATATTCCTGATGTATCCATATTTCCTTCAATTCTTCTGCACCTTTAAATACCACTTCAGTCATGGGTAACATCCCTACATCTTCCTCGTAAAGACCGAAGCAAAGAATTCATTCAGTCTCTCCACTATCACCTTGTCGCCTCTTAGTGCCCCTTTAACTCCTCTGTCATCTAATGGACCAACTGACTCTCTCACAGGTTTTTTGCTACGAATGTACTTGAAAAAAATCTTTATTTTGCATTTTTTCTTCTGCAGCAAGCTTCTTCTCAAAATCTCCCTTTGCCTGCTTTATCAATGCCTTGCATTTGACTTGCCAATGCTTGTGCTGTTTCCAGGTTTCGTCATTTGGCTTTTTTCATTTCCTGAAAGATGCTTTTTTGGTAACAACAGCCTCTCTGACCTCACCTTTAAACCATGCTGGCAGTTTATTGGACTTCCTTCCACTTTTCTTAAAGCGTGGAATACAGCTGGTCTGGGCTTCCAAGATAGTATTTTTTTTAACAACACCCAAGCATGATATAAGTCTTTAACCTTTGCAACTGCTCCTTTTAGTTTTTTCTTAACTATTTTCCTCATTTTATCATAGTCTCCCTTTCGAAAGTTGAAAGGTAGTACTGTGGATTTCCTTACTATCCCTCCTCCACTAATTAAATCAAAGGCGATCATGCTATGATCACTATTGCCAAGTGGCCCCAACACCCTTATCTCTTGCACTAGATCTGGTGTTCCACGAATGACTAGGTCTAATATGGCTTCCCTTCTGGTTGGTTCATGAACCAGCTGCTCCAAGAAGCAGGCATTTATGTCATCTAGGAAGTTTATCTCCCTAGCATGTCCTGCCCAGTCGATACCGGGGTAATTGAAATCGCCCATTATTATTACTGCGCTGTATTGTTTGCTAGCTTCCTTGATTTCTTTGAGCATTTCATCATCCATTTGTTCATTCTGGCCAGGCGGTCGATAGTACACCCCCACTGCCATCGCCTTCCCCTTTTTACATGGAATTTCAATCCATAGAGATTCTACAGCAAATTTCTTTAATCCTTTCTGACTCAATGCCCTCTCTAATATAGAGTGCAACCCCTCTACCAATTTGATCAGCTCTATCATTACAATATAGTTTGTACCCAGGTTTTACAATGTCCCACTGTTTGTCCTCCTTCCACCATATCTCTGATATTCAAATCATATCTAACCTCTCATTTAGTGCTATATATTCTAACTCTCCCATCTTATTTTTTAGACTTCTAGCATTTGCATACAAGCATTTTAGACACTGCATTTTATTCATATTAATTTGGCTATTGTTAGACATGGGTAATTTAGGATCTTTAAGCTCTGTCTGCTCCATACTCGAGGGCATTTGGGCTACTTTACTCTTTTTTGGAACCTCTCTGCTTTTGGTAGTATCCTTCAAGGATACGTTCTTCCGAACCATCCGCTCTTGGGCGACTGTCGGCTTTCCCCTATTATCTAGTTTAAAAGCTGCTCTATCTCCTTTTTAAAGGTTAATGCCAGCTGCCTGGTTCCATCCCGGTTAAGGTGAAGCCCATCCCTTCGGAAGAGCCCCTCCTTTCCCCAGAATGTTCCCCAGTTCCTAACAAATCCAAACCCCTCATCTCTGCACCATTGTCTCATCCACGCATTGAGATTCCGGAGCTCTGCCTGCCTTTTGGGTCCTGCGCGTGGAACAGGAAGCATTTAAGAGAACGTTACCCTGGAAGTTCTGGATTTCAATTTTCTACCTAAAAGCCTAAATTTAGCCTCCAGAACCTCCCTACCACATTTTCCTATGTCATTGGTACCGACATGTACCCAGACAGCAGACTCCTCCCCAGCACTATCTAAGACCTTATCTAGGTGGCGTGTGAGGTCCACTACCTTTGCACCAGGCAGGCATGTTACCAGGCGATCCTCATGTCCACCAGCCACCCAGCTATCTATATGCCTAATGATCGAATCACCAACTATTACGGCTGTCCTAACCCCTTCCCTTTTGGGCACATGGCCCTGGAAAAACTTCCTCGGTGTGAGAGGGTTTTACATCACCTGGAGGACAGGTCCTAGTTACAGGATCACTTCCTGCCACATCAGGGTGATGCTCTCCTGTCACGTGACCTCTCTCCTCCATGGCAACAGGGATGCTGCCGGACTGGAGGTGGAACTTCAGGACTATATCCCTGTAGGTCTCGTCTATGTACCTCTGTCTTTATTATATTTTCCAAGTCTACTACTCTAGCCTCTAGAGAACAGACTCGTTCCCTGAGAGCAAAGAGCTCCTTGCACCTAGTGCACACGTAAGACCTCTCACCAACTGGGAGAAAATCATACTTGTGACACGCGATGCAAAAGACTGGAAAGCCCCCATCTTGCTGCTGGACTGCTGTCTGCATCTTAGTTTTAAGTTTTTGTTTAGATCTTTAAGTTCTTTACTTACTAAGGGTTGCTATGGATATTTATACCAATAAAACTGTACCTAATACGTTTAATATACCTTGTTTACCTGAAGCTTAATTCATCTCAGGTCCTTAGTATATGACTGATTTGGGTAACGAGCTTCACCCGAGAGCACCTCCTGTCTTTTAAAATGTGTAAGTACCTATAAATGCAACGATTATCCCAGGGGTGGGTGGGTGGTTGTGGGGAGGGAGGGAGGGAAATAACACTTATTAAAAAAGGGCTGCTACACAGTACCCTGTCCTGTCCTGCTGAGGTAAGCTATATTCTTATTTGATTTAAATTATAGCTCTTTGCTGCTGCTAGGCTCTAACTTATTATGAAATTTAAACTACAAGCTCTCTGCTGGGTTCTAAATTTAACCAGAAAGCTCTCTTCTGTGTTTTATATTTAAACTAAAAGTACTTTGCTGATGCTAGGCCCTGAGTGACTATTAAATTAAAACTACAAGCTCTCTGCTATGTATGAAATGTAACCAGAAAGCTCTCTTCTGTGTTTTAAATTTAAACTTAAATTGCTGCTACTTGGCCCTGACTGATTTAGCAAAAAATAGTGGGTTCACAGATTAAATAGCTTTAATAGAAAGAATTCCTTTCAGAAAATTCCCAGAAGTATATACTCACAATTGCAGATCTCTCTCCAGAAGTAACAGTCCCCTTTTCTAGTCCTTCTAGTCCTTCACAGACTTTTGCACAGTAACCGTGCATTTGGGAGTCCTTCCTTAAGTGTGAATTGTGAGAAATTGGAATGTGTCTGTGTGGGGAGTACTGGCTGTGGTTTGATGAGGAGGTGAAATTGGTGTGGAAGGGATGAATGTCCTGGTGTACTAGTGGGATTATGGTGGACTGATTTGACTTTATATTCCAACATACTGTTGGAATATCTTTTCTGGGTTTGTTTTCACTGTGTCTTGTATATGGGGATAGGACCACACTGGGTATTGTTTAGTGGGGAGTTGGGTGGGAGGGCTGGGTGGGGTTGTAATAGTTAACAATGCATATGTGGTTTGTGTTGATATTGGACATCTGTTTGGTATTTATAAAATTTAAATTGAAAAAAAGCATGAACCAAAGGAAACTAGAGGTGGTCAACAATGAAATAGAATAAGCAAAATGCAATCTGTTGGGCATCAGCGAACTGAAATGGAGTCATTAGACACTTTGAATGGCATACTATGCATGAGATGAAACACAAAGAAGAAATTGTGTTGCATTTATAATCAAGAAAAAACTTTCAAGAACTGTAAAGAAATGCAAGGCAATCAATGAACACAATTTCTATCCATCTACAAGGAATGCACTTCAACACAACTATTATTCAGATATATGTGCCAACTACATATGCAAAAGAGGATGAAGTTGATTAGTTCTCCGAACACATACAAGCTGAGATTGACAGAATCTCCAAAGAAGATACTCTGATAGTCATGGGTGAATGGAACACAAAACAGTAACAACAAAGAAGAAGGTAAAGTAGTCGGAAAACATAGGAGTATGTTTACTAAATGGCGGTAAAGGACTCCATGCGATATCAGCGATGGCGACGATCCCGTTCTACTGAAGCCTATACAGCTTACTACTCACACCTAAGAAAGCATCGCCAAGAAATAGCGGATAGAAGGAAACAATTCCATACAAATCTCCTGAAACAATCGGTAAACAAACACCATGATCTCTTCAATATTGTAAAAACACTGGCAAGGGAACCAACCCCTCAACATACACAAACAATACACCCTCAAGACTACGCTAACTACCTAAAATAAAAAATGATGCAAACAGTCAAGAACCACTGCACCACTGGATCAACTAGCATATCCAAGCTGCCACAATCATCCACACTGACCAAGTTCGACACGATATCATCCAAGGATATTGAGAACACTACTGCCTCAATCAACGCTACCACTGCTCCAAATGTTCCATGTCCAGCAGCCTGGATAAGAGAGCTCAGATGTGAAGTAAGCTTCTTCCTAAACAAAATCCTAGAACAATCATTTGCATCCGGAATTTTTCCTCAGAGCCTAAAACAAACCTCCATTAGGCCATTACTGAAGAACAATAAACTGGACCCACTAAGAGTAGAATCGTACAGACCAATATCCAGCATCCCATTGTTAGCCAAAATAATTGAAAAGGTGGTCCAACGCCAAATACAGCAACACATAGACACTGAAGCTCCGCTTGATCCGGCCCAACATGGCTTTAGGGAATTTCATGGAGTAGAGACCCTCCTCATCACTCTCTTCAATACATTAATCACTGGAATAGATAATATCCAGCAAGGCTTCATCCTTATATTCATGGACATCTCGGCTGCGTTCGACTCAGTAAATCATCAAATACTTATCGATCACCTTAAGGAAAAAGGAATATATGACTCTGCACTGAACTGGTGTAAATCATACCTGTCTAACCGATGGCAACAGGTAAGGATTGACGAAACAACATCAGAACCATTTCTGCAAGAGCAGGGTGTACCGCAAGGCTCCTCACTTTCAGCATTAATGTTCAACATATACATGCAACCTATCTGTGACCTCATCCGTTCTTTTAACGTTACCTGCTTAGCCTATGCAGACGACATTCTCCTATACATGCCATTCTCCATCAACCATCCTGATTTTACACCACTGGTGAAATGCTTCGAGGCAGTAGAGGATTGGCTCCTCACACAGAACTTACGAATCAACCATAGTAAGACCGATGTTATGTTTATCACGAAGAACCAAAACTTCACACCCCCTGCTACATTAAAGATAAAGGACAAGGAATTGACAGTAAAACCTACTATATGATACCTAGGCATTACCCTTGACCAGCGTCTCAATATGAAAACTCACATAAAAAATACAACAAAACTAATATATCACAAGATACGTACACTACGCCACTTACGACCTCTACTGGAACCCACAGATTTCAGAACCATCTACCAAGCCCTGGTGATGCCACACCTCGATTTCGCAAATGCAATTCTATATGGTCTCCCACAATCAACTTTAAATCCTCTCCAATTGGCAATGAATACTGCCGCCAGAGTACTCGAAGGAATATCAAAGGCAGACCACATAACTCCAATCCTAAAAAGGCTCCACTGGCTACCGATCAATGCCAGAATCCAACATAAGATCATAATCACCACTTTCAAAGCCTTAAACAATCAAGCACCGACCTATTACACACCCAGACCCCCAATAGAACCAGAAGATCAGCAGCAATAAATACCTTAACTGTCCCGAAAGAAACAGTCAGATGCACTAAGGAAACATCCAAAAGCGCCTCTAGCATTCATGCCCCAGTAGCATGGAATGCCCTCCCACCAGAATTGAGAGCCATAACCAGCCTAACACAATTCAGGAGAAAACTCAAGCACTACCTATTCTCAAGTTACTTTCCAGTATAAATTTTCCTAAGAGAAATAGTCACACCATGCACAGATCCAGAGAATTTCTACTGTGAATACCTGTAAATAGTTTGCCCTGTTTCCTCCAAGTTCTTAAACCCATGTTACTTGTAAAATGCACTACAATTACCCTGTATGTATATGCTCTGTTCCATGTAAACCGCGCTGATGGTAATAGTGCGGTATATAAGAAATGTTAAATAAATAAATAAATCAGAGCCGCGGCCCCATTGAAATCAATGGCGCCACAGCCCCAATATCGCACGGAGTCTGCTACCGCCATTTAGTAAACATACCCCATAGTCTTGGCAACAGAAAATGAAACTGGAGAAAGACTGACAGACTTCTACAAGATCAGTGATTTATTCATCTCAAACACCTTCTTCCAGCAACACAAGAGGTAACTGCATACATAGACTTCACCCAGTGGATTGTACAAAAATTAAATTAACTACATCTGTGGAAGACAATGACAGACATGCTCAATAACTTCAACAAAGACAAACCCTGGAGCTGACTGTGGTACAGATCACCAGCTACCTAGTATGCAAACTTAAGCTAAAACTCTAAAGAGCAAGCCATTCATAAATGTAGCTAAGTATAACCATGGAAATATACCACTGGAATTTAAAGATTGCCTGAGAAATGGATTTGCTGCTTTATTTGTTTAGTTATTTAAAAAATTTTATATGCCATCTTTGTGATTCACATCATTTAAAATGGTTTATATAACAAAAAGATATCATTTTGGAGTTCAAGAAATTACAACAGATCAAGGTAAAGAAAAGTTCATTTCCATTGCTGAGGTTTAATCTCAAATATCTAAACAATCTTTATGCTGGAAATAGTACATTTTTAGCCCCTTCCTAAAACGCAGTAAATCAGTTTCCTCTTTTAACAATGCTGGTGATGTATTCCATCGTTCAGGATCCATCACACTGAAATCCTTAGATCTCCATGTTGCTTTGCGCATAAACATCTTATCGGGGATTTCTAAGTAATTGCCTAAGGAGGAGCACAGTTGCTTTTTGGGATGTGATTCTGTAGCATATTTTTTAAATGCAGTACAGAAGCTTTTCATTCCTCTTTTAATGTTAAAACTAATAATTTAAAGCTACCCCACTTCCGTACAGGAAGCCAATGTAACTTTCTCAATAACGGTCAAACACTTTGTTTTCTTTCCTCTTAATAAAAAGCTAGCTATTGCATTTTTTGTATTCTTTAACTTTGTAAATAATTGTCCTTTTAATTACACACAGCATGTTGCAGTAATCAAAAACACTTACTAATAATAACTGTGCTATCAGTCATAGTTCTTTTTCCTCTCTATATAGTTTAAGTTGGTGAATTCATTTCAATTTATAGAAAATGGAGCTAATCACACTGGTAATGTGTTTAGAACCAATCCCTTATCTTTTTATCATCATCTCTAGGGATCCGAACTCTGTAACTCTAGGGAATAGAGCTCTATCAGTCATTGGTGGTTTACTTAACGTTATTGTGAATTCTACCCATTCCTAAATACAGTTTTAGTTACATTCAATACCTGTCCACTGTAATCTAACCATATCTTAATCTCATTTAGATGATGATTAATGATTTGCAGAGCCTGTGTATTGTCCCCTTCAAATGAGGCATCAACTATATGTTGCCCGCATATGTGTAAATCATTTAACCATGTTCCCAAAGCGTGAAAATAGATATCGAACATCGGAGCGAGAGAAAGAGGAACCTTGTAGTACCTCCCATGACCAATAATGCCTCTCAGACCAATAATGTCCATGTCTGATTTTGAAACTTTGCCTTTACATGAAAGATGATATTCATGTTACTGTAGTATATTACTTCTAATTCTAATCTGCCAACTACATTCATTTAATAGAAGACTTATGAATTAACATCAAGAAAGGTGTACATGAAGAAAGTGAAAATTTTCTACAAAAGGTGGAGAAGCAGAAACAGCCAAAATGGATGACTAAAGAAACTGAAAATTACACAGAAATGAAGAGAAACTAAAATCAGAGGAGAAAAATTGATAATCATGGAATTTAACTGACGTTTCCAACATGCACAAGATGAGGCAAAGCAAAGTACTACAAAGACACATGCAAGGAAATAGAATCAGAAATTGTTAAAGGAAGAGCAAGAGTAGTTTTTCTAAAGTTATGAGAAATAAATAGAAATTTTCAGCCTTGAATTGCAATGCCAAAAGATGCTCAAGGATGCATGTTGACTGATCAAGAAAAGGTGGAACAAATAGTAATTACTACTGAGCATTTGTAAAGCTACCAGTCGTATGCAGCGCTGTACATACATGTAAGAGACAGTCCCTGCCCATCAGAGCTTACAATCTAGTCAAGACAAAACACAGAAGGTGTAAGCAGGGATAGAACTAGTGGAAAGAAGAGGGGAAAGAAAGGAGATCAGGTGAGTCAAGATCTAAAAGCAGCAGCAAAGAGGTGAGTTTTTAACCTGAATTTGAAGAGGGGTGCCTTGCGTACAGACACAGGTAGTTTGTTCCAGGCTGTCACACCCTTGCCCCTGGCCTCTGGCTTAGAGGGGCGAGGTAACGAAGACCTTCTCTTGGTGAGCTCAAATAAACTAGCTTTTCCTCAGGTGGATTCTGGGACATTTATTTATTTATTTAACAATTATTTCTATACCGCTCTTTCACAAGTATCAAGTGCGGTTTACAATGAACAGTATGTTATATGGTATGGATAGTATCATACCAAGTCATTTTACATAGAACAGATGAACTAGGTACAGATAACAGTATAAAGTTTAAACAGTAAATTATTAAACTATTATAACATATATACATAGTAAATATATACAAATTGTAGTTTGGCTCTTAAGAAGAAGTGTAGTCATGGTCCGATGTTAAGGCAAATGACAGAGTTTATTTTAAAGTAAAGGTTCAAGTAAACTGTACACAGGAATTTTGTCCATTCAGGATTGTTTGCAACAGAGCATTTTAGATCAGTATAACTGCTTCACAGTTTAAAAACACATGCAGCTGGTTAACAACGTTGCTCAGTCTTAGAGAAACAGCTCTGCTCAGCAAGGTAAAAATACTTCTTTTTAACCTTGTCTTTGTGAAGCACTTAACAACAAAAGAATAACTCAGTTCCTCTGGAACATCCTCTTCTTTTCCCCTCCTTCCTTTCAGGATAGGTTTTTAAACTCAAAATAAGAAAACAAGTAACAAACATTCACAAGCTTTCTCTTCAGCGTGACTCAGCACTTTGCCTGAGAAATGCAAACACGTAGAGTTTTCTTCAAACCCAATTCCTGGCTCAATTCCAGTTATCTGTTTCTAGGAGACTTTCTCATTCAATGCTAACCTTTAGCATAATGATTTCATGCTTGTAGCTTGACACAGGGTACAGTCCATGGGGATATCTAGATCTTGCAATTCCTCCCCTGCCAACTCAATCTGCATATCCTCTGGTGGTGTTAGGGCAGTGTCCTGTTCTGAGCTCTGGACACAGTGCTCAGAATACAGCCTCCCTGGGGGTTCTAGTGTCTCTCGTGAGCTTAACTCTCCCTGATAAAGACAGTCAGTACCTGAAGCACTGGGCAGTTCTCCCTGGTTGTGCTCACTATGGTTCCTTGTCTCCTTCCAGCCTCTCTGGGTTCTCTCCTGGAGATCTGCAGGTGCTCCTGGTTGTGCTCCTGCTTCCACTCCTGATTCCCCTGAATCCTCTGAGTCTTCCGAATCTCCTGAGACCTCTGCCTCCCCAGAGCTTCTTCCTTCCTCTGAGATTCCCCTTTCCTCTGAGCGTCCCCTTTCCTCTACTTTAGCAGGGGTTTATATTTCCCTCTCCAGGGCTCCAGCTCTTCCTCCACTCCTCCCAAGTGATTGTAATCACCTCTCAAGCCTGCAGTTACATCATAGGAGTTAGGGTGTGGCTGCCTGAAATTTCTCTCCCTCAGGTTTCTTTCTCTATGAGGGGTCTGAAATCCATGCCCGGCAGGGATTTCTCCTTTCTCTAAGTTAAAGTCATTGGCCTTTTCTATACTCATAGGCTCAAAACAGGCTTCCTTGTCACAAGGCGTAGGGTGCAGCAAGGTGAAAGGAGCAAAGTCTGGAGTTAGCAGTAGGAGAGAAGGGCACAAATAAAAGTAGTTTGCTAGAAGAACGGAGATCCTGAGAGGGGTTGTAAGGGGAGATAAGAGAAGAAAGGTACTGAGGAGCTGCAGAGTGAATGCATTTATAGGTCAGCAGAAGAAGCTTGAACTGGATGCAGAAATGGATAGGGAGCCTGTGAAGTGACTTGAGAAGAGGAGTAATATGTGTGTAAAGAGGCTGGCGGAAGATTAGTCGTGCAGCAGAGTGTTGAACAGAGTGAAGGGGAGAGAGATGATTCGAAGGGAGACCAGCAAGGAGTAGGTTACAGTAGTCAAGCTGGGAGGTGATCAGGGAGTGAACAAGTGTTTTAGTAGTTTTTTCAGAAAGGAAAGGGCGGATCTTGCTAATGTTATAGAGGAAGAAACGGCAGGTCTTAGCTATGAGCTGGATAGGTGTGGAGAAAGAGAGAGAGGAATCAAAGACAACCCCCAGATTGCGGGTCGAGGAAACAGGAAGGAGTACAGAGTTATCCACAGAGATTGAGGGACACTTTCAGTGGTGGTGGCCAGCATTCTTAAAATGGTTGGCCATCACCCCTTTAAATTAAATTGGATATTCAGCACTGGCGTGTATCCAGCGACCAGCACCAAATATACAGTTTTCCCAGATTGAGGTTTTGCAATCCAGTCAGTGGTGATGTTTAGCCACTAACCAGATTGCAAAACTGCATAAAATTAGGGCTGCTTTTTGCCTGTTCTAATTTGATGTGGTTTAACTAACTATTAGCAGCTGAATATCACCATTAACTAGCTACCTAAGGCTTTGCCACTGGAAAGCCCCATTGCTAATGGAAAATTTAGAACAGCCTTTTCTGTGAGAAACTTTCACTACCGTTGGATAACCCATCATCAACTGAGTATCACTCCTGAGTGGTTATCCCCAGGTACTCCCCCCCCCCCCCCCCCAGAATGCCCCGATGCTAACCAGTTAGCATTGAGATGTCTCGTATAACGGTGGTACCTGTAGATATTCAGTGGCACTAACCATGTTAGTGCCACTGAAAATCCCACTTAGCAGCATTTATATGGTTTGGGGGTTTGACTAGGTTAGCAAGAGCTATTCATCAGCACTAACTGGGTTAGTGTCATTGAGTACCTCAGTCAGCGGGATTTATTTGTTGGGCCCCAACAAGTATGGAAAGACTTGCAGCTGCTAAGCACACTGACTGGCAGACTGGGGACAGAACATCCATGAGGAAATGTTGCCCTTTCAATCTCAACACTAGGGCATCATTAGGTTGCTGAAACGGGACAAGTATACACTGGAAGGCCTTTGGTACCGTCATTCAACTTCTGCCTCTTCTTTCAATCACAATCCAGATCAGAATTTGGTGTTTGGAATCATAGGGTTTAAACAAAATTATTTAAGGGCCATTGACAATGGTGACAACAAAATAAATATTGGCAGAGATATAAAAATATTACTAACAGCCAAGTCCTATTTCCTGGCTCTGCAGTTATTCCTAGATGGGGAAGCCCTCCTCCAGCACTATCTTGTTAGTGTACCTTCTGTTGATGCAGGGCCCCCAGTGCCACATCTTGGAAACTCTTGGCATCATTTCAGGGCCGCTCCTCTGGATCATCTCCTCTCCATTTTTATAGTAATATTGACATATGCAGAATTGCACAGCGCCCAAAGAGCTTACAATCTAATGGTGCACCTGAGAGAATGAGAGATCAGTGGCAGAATCAGGATTTGAATCATGGCTTTCCTCATTCTCATCCTATTTCTTTACCCGCTAGGCAAGCTTTCTGTCCATGTCCGAGCCGATCCCTGCTCATGCACTGACAGAAAGGGAAACATTTACGCAATGCAGCAGCTGCAGACGTGTGGGATGGTTTTCTGTCAATGCATATTTCTTAACTTTGCAGTCATTTCCCTGCCATTTACTGCATTGTATTGAATTACTTATTTATTTGTATTGCTTTAAACAAATTTCTAGTCTACCCATTATAAACATCTAGGCGAATAACAACTTTTGCAACATGCGCATTACAACTCTGCTCTGAAGCTTTGTATATTGTTTCTCACAAATGGCTTATTACATTAGCCTCATAGAGAATTTAGAAACATAGAAACATGATGACAGAAAAAGACCACAAGGCCCATCTAGTCTGTCCTTCCATAACAACAACTACAACAGTCCACTTTTTACCTTTAGAGATCCTCTGTGTTGGTCCCATGCTTTTTTGAATTCAGTTACTGTCCTCATCTCTACCACCTCCACTGGGAGACTATTCCACGGATCCACTACTCTTTCTGTAAAGAAATATTTCCGCATATCACTCCTGAATCTATCTCCCTTCACCCTCATCCCATGTCCCCTCGTCGCAGAACTTGCTTTCAATTGAAAGAGGCTCTCTCCCTGAACATTTATGCCACGGAGGTATTTAAACATCTCAATCATATCACCTCTATCCCGCCTTTCCTCTAAGGTGTACATATTAAGATCCTTAAGTCTGTCCTCATATGCTTTATAATGAAGACCACTAATCATCTTAGTAGCAACCCTCTGCACCGACTCCATCCTGTTCACATCCTTTTGAAGGTGCGGTCTCCAGAATTGCACACCATACTCCAAATGAGGTCGCACCAAAGACTTATACAGAGGCATTATCACCTCCTTTTTTCTGCTAGCCATTCCTCTCCGTATGCACCCAAGCATCCTTCTAGCTTTTGCCGTCGCCTTTTCTACCTGTTTAGCTACTTTAAGATCATCGGACACAACTACGCCTAGGTCCCGCTCTTCTTTAGTGGACAAAAGTACTTCACCTCCTATGCTGTATTGCTCCCTTGGATTGCTGCAGCCCAAATGCATGACCTTACATTTTTTAACATTAAATCCCAGCTGCCAAATTCTAGACCATTCTTCAAGCTTAGCTAGATCCCTCCTCATGTTATCTACACCTTCCTGGGTGTCTACTTTATTGCAGATTTTGGTATCATCTGCAAAGAGGCAAACCTTACCCAACAGCCCTTCCGCTATATCACTAACAAAGATGTTAAAAAGAATCGGACCAAGGACAGATCCCTGGGGCACACCACTGGTAACATCCTTCTCCTCAGAGTGAGCTCCATTTACTTGTACTCTTTGTCGCCTCCCACCCAAACAATTTCTAACCCAAGCAGTAACTTTAGGGTCCATCCCTAGGGTGCTCAGTTTGTTTATAAGTCGCCTGTGAGGAACAGTGTCAAAGGCTTTACTGAAATCTAAATACACCACATCTAGAGCTCTCCCTCGGTCCAACTCCCTGGTCACCCAGTCAAAGAAATCAATCAGATTTGTCTGACAAGACCTGCCTCTGGTGAATCCATGCTGCCTCGGATCCTGTAATCCGCTGGACTCCAGAAACCTCACTATTTTCTCTTTCAACAGCGTTTCCATTAATTTACTCACCACTGAAGTTAAACTAACCGGCCTGTAGTTTTCAACCACATCCTTACTTCCGCTTTTGTGTAAAGGCACCACATGAGCCTCTCTCCAGTCCTTTGGCACCACTCCCGACTCCAACGAGGCATTGAAAAGGTCAGTCAGTGGAGTTGCTAGAACGTCCCCAAGTTCCCTCAGTATTCTAGGGTGTATCCCATCCGGTCCCATCGCTTTGTCTACTTTGAGTTGAGCTAGTTTCTCACGAACACAGTCTTCTGAAAATTGTTCAAGATGTCCCTCGCTTCTGTTCTTATTTGTGGGTGTTTTCTGAGGTCCTGCTCCTGGTTCTTCATCTGTGAACACAGAACAAAAATATTTGTTAAGCAATTCCGCTTTATCCTTATCAGCTTCTACATATTCCCCCCCTGTACCCTTGAGTCTGACAATACCACTTTTGCCCTTCCTCTTCTCACTAATATATTTGAAAAATGTCTTATCCCCCCTAATTTGATTTAGGATATGTACACCATCTTTTATCCTGATCTATATTACATTTTACTTAGGGATATGTTTACTAAACTGTCTTAACGTCACAGTGGTGGTATTATCGCGCGATAATGCAGCGGTGGCGTTAAGGCACACTAACGCTATGAAATCCGGGTCTGAAGGGTGGAGTAAGACTTCCCAGAGGGCGGAGAAAAGGGATCAATGGGCGGAGAGTGGGAGGGGAGAGGCTCCAGGCATACTAATGCTGTGAAATACGGGTCTGAACACTAACGCCAGTGAAACCCTCGCGTTAATGCACATTTGCAGGAAAGAGAAACCATTTCAGTCAGCAATGTGCAGCAAAGGCAGGGAAACCCAGAAAAGTGATAGTTGTGATACATCTGCAGGGAACAAAGAGGCAAATAAACATATAAAAGGACCAGAACCACATCTAAAATCCCAATAACCAAGCTGGCCAATAGTGATATTAATGATAAACATAAAGCAACACTACTGACAAAGCATATAAATTAAGATATCATGTTTGGAAGGGTCTATGCTCTGTCCCCCTACAAAATGAATGATCCCACATTGAAATAGCGCTGATCAGGGTTTCTATCGTTTAGATTGGGCAGGTTTGTTATGGCATGCACATGTGCAGCAACAGCAGAGTGGGCACGTAGGCAAGGGCAACTATACTGATGCTGTAAATGGGATACAGGGGGCTGCAGGCGGCACATGCTGTGGTCCAGCTGGGGCACAGTGAGGGCTAGGCAGATGCCTAGATGGCACATAGGAATGCCAAAACTTTAAAGCAGCAAGACAGCAACTGACGAGGGTCCAACATGGGCACAAATGTGTGTCCCACAGTGTCACAGGGGAGATTACCCAGCAGGTACCCTCAAGGGCACATAATATTGGCAGGTGGTGCGGGGGGGGGAGGGGGAAGTGTGCATGTCCATGTAGGCACCCCTACCCGAGAACCCATACCATAGGCAGCTGCCTACCGGCATACTAGATGGCCTGGGACTGCGCACCACCAGCACCACTGGCATAATGGCATGGCGGCATGGTGGCGGAGGGGTGCTGGTGGCGGAGGGGGCAGTGACATCTGCCCACAGCAGACCATGGCCTAGCCACATTTAGGTGGGTGCCGTGCAATGCAACAGGCAGGGTCTGTCTGACAAACAGTCATGGTATCCCCAGGGAATGAGCTGTCCCTGTGGCAACAGTGTGGTGCAGTACACACAGCCAGTGTGTTCAAGAGCAGAAGGTCACAAGTTCAAGTCCCAGCTGTGGCTCCTGCCAACCCTTTCCCCATATTTTACCCAGTACTAAACCATGGTAAGACGGAACCTTTACTGCAGATAAAATAAACATGCCTGAATGCCTATATTTTACCCTACAAAGCACAGCCACCATAAACATGTGTGGAGTGCAGGAGTGGCCTAGTGGTTGGGGCAAGGTACTTCAGGCCAGAAGGTTAGGGGTTCAAATACCACTAGAGGACAGCAACCTTGGGCCGGAAGGACTGGGGTTTCTAGTCCCACAGGTGTTCCTTGTGGTCTTGAGCAAGCCACTTAACCCTCCATAGCCCATGTTCCCTGTAAAAATAGTTACCTCCAAGTTATAATGCCCTGTTCAATGTAATTTCAGGTTGTTCAATGTAAACCGCACTGATGCAGAATAGCACGGTATATAAGAGAATATAAATAAATAAATAAATAAATAAAATGTGCAATCCCTAGAGCAGAGTTTCCCAACTGCAGTCCTGGAGGGCCAAACACCATTCAGGTTTCATGCTGTCCCTAATAAATATGCCTGTGCTGCATTAGTATGCGCCGTCCCCATTGTATGCAAATGTATTTCATGCATATTCATTAGGGACAGCATGAAAACCTGAACAGTGTTTGGCCCACCATGACCGTAGTTGGGAACCTCTGCCCTAGAGCAGTGGCCAACAGGGACATAATTTATTTATTTATTTATTTAACAAGTTTTCTATACCGCCTTTTCCTTCAATCAAAGCGGTCACAAGAAATACAAAGGTTATAGGCAAGGGAAACAAACACAGTATAAACATAACAGTACAATGGTAATATAGGAAAAATAACAAGGGTTAACAATAAGGCAAATTAGTTAAAATAATTAAAATAAATATAATATATTTAGTCAATTGTTGATCCATATTGTTCAATGAAAAGTGTAGTTTTTAATTGTTTACGAAAGTCTTTTAAATCATCCAGTGAGCGTAAATCAGGAGGGAGAGAGTTCCAAATTAAAGGGGCGGCCAAAGAAATTGCTCTTTGTGAGGTACATTTGCATGATTTAGAGTAGTTTTTTGGGGTGCTGAGGGTGTTAGAAGTGGATAACCTTCTTGGTCTTTTGTTGATATCATGGAGTAAGAGGGCATGAAGGCTGATTGCAGAACTGTTGTGTTTCATTTTGAATATATTTATGATTAATTTATACTTTATGCGAAGGATTATTGGGAGCCAGTGGAGTTCTTTAAGGATGGGGGTAATGTGTTCATAATTTGAGGATCCATTGATGATTCTAGCTGCTGTATTTTGTGCCATTTGAAGTGGCTTGAGAGCATGCTTAGGCAGTCCATTGTAAATAGGGTTGCAGAAATCCAGAATGGGAGTAATGAGTGCCTGACAGACTGTTCGAAAGTGATCATAAGAGATAAGAGGCTTAAGTCGTCTAATTATCTTCATTTTGTAATACGCGTTTTTAACAGTTTTTCTTATATGAGAACGCAGGTTTAGCTTCTTATCGAGGGTTATTCCGAGGTATCTTACTTCGTCCTTAACTGGAATCTTTGTGTTGTTGCATGTAATGTAAGGTGGAGGGATAAAGCTGGTGTTTCTAGTTACAATAAGTGCTTCCGTTTTGTTCAGGTTTATTGCAAGGTTATTATTTGTTAGCCAATTTGAAATGCTGGTAATACAGTTTGAAATTTTGCTGTAATCTGGGCAGTTGATATCAATTGGAGTGTAAATCATGATATCATCCGCATAAATCGTGTAATCTATTTGATGATCTGCTATTATGTGACAGATTGGTTGGATAAACAAATTAAAAAGAAGTGAAGAGAGTGCAGATCCTTGCGGCACGCCTTGTTTGATTACTATGTGACGTGAAGTGTTTAGGCCAATTTTAACTTGGAACTGTCTATCAACTAGGTAGGATTCAAACCATTTTAGGACGGTGCCAGTTAATCCGATGCTCTTTAGTCTTGTTAAGAGGATTGCATGGTCCACTGTATCGAAGGCAGCTGAAATATCTAAGAAGATCATTAAGGTACCTTTGTTGAAATTATCTATTGTTTGAGTGATGTCATTAAATAAGTATAGTAGGAGCGTTTCAACACCATGGTTGGGGCGGAAGCCATGCTGATGTATATCAAGTGGCGCATGTTCATCAATATGGTCTTGAAGTTGTAGCTGTACTGCCTTCTCAATAATTTTTGCTAAGAGTGGTAAGCTGGAAATTGGTCTATATGCAGCTGGATTGTCTTTTTCAAGGTTGGTTTTTTTATGGGTAGGCCTAATTGTTGCTAATTTAAGTTGTTCTGGCATGATTCCATGAGTTAAGGAGTTAGTTACAAGATTGTGAATAAAATTAATAAAGTTTGACTTGGTAGCTTTGATCCAAGGTACAGGGCAAGGATCTGTGGGTGCAGTGCTTGTGTTAAGTGCAGCAATGATGTCTGAAAGTTGTGTAGTCGAGGGAGTGTAAAACTTGTTCCAAATTGTACTTGGTAAAATAAGGCTGTTGTTTTCAGGTTGTTTTAAAGGTGGTGTTTGGCCTATTTTCAATTGAAGATGATCTGCATATACTTGAGGACTGATCTGAATGTCTTTATCAGAGCTTGGTTCGTTGACTAGATTTTTTACAATTGCAAAAAGTTCTCTAGGTTTGTTAAATACTTTCTGTATAGTATTTGTGTGGTGCTCTTTTTTAGTTTTGTTGATGAGATCGTTGTAATTCTTTTGCTGAATTAAATATAAATTTTGAGAGGTAGGAGATTTTGATCGTCTCCTGTGGCGTTCAATTCTCCTTAATTCCCTCTTAGCATTGCGTATGTTTTTGGAATACCATGGAGCATGATGTCTGTTTTTGAATGTTCTTGAGTCTGAAAAGGCCTTGGATGCAGTGCTAATGGTGTTATACCAGTTGTTCACTTGTTTGTTCAAATCAAGTTCAGTTGAGTCAAGGCAAGGTAGTGTGTCAAGTAAGAACTGCTCTTTATTGAAGGCTTTAAATCTTCTTGGAGTAAATGTAGAAGTTTTTATCTTATCAAGTTTGTCAATCCTGCTTGAGAATTCTATTTTAATTCTAAGGTGGTCTGACCATGGGACTGGTGTGATTATGGGTGAGGAGAAGCTGTCATTATTTACAAGGTGGTTGGGGGCAAAGAAGAGATCTGGCGTAGATCCGTATTTATGTGTAGGAGCATTTATTAATTGTGTATATTGTAGGGAGTCCATAGCATGCAAGAAGGTTTCCTTATCTGCATTAGAAGAGGAGTTGAGGTTGAAGTCACCTAATACAATTAGAGGTTTATGGCAAGTGTTGACTGCACAGATGGTCTCTAAAATAGAGGTTAGCTCATCAGCTGGGGCGTGAGGGGCTCTATATAGGAGGCTGATAGCTAAGTGTTTGTTACCCACTGTGATAGAGCTGGATTTATCAGAGGTATTAGAGGCGATAGTTTGTAGCTGAAAAGATTTTTTTGCAATGATTAGAACTCCACCTCCTCTTTTCTGTGTGCGAGGGTTGTTAAAGGCGGAATATTCTGGTGGGACCAGTTGGTTTAGTAGAACGCTGTCAGTAGGAGTTAGCCATGATTCTGTAATGCAAAGGATATCTGGTTTTTGGTCATAGATATGGTCTCTGATTGTGTGAATTTTATTTCTAACTGATCTTGTGTTCATTAATTCAATGGAAGTTGGCGTGTAAGACCTTTTTTGAGGATTCTTAGGATTTGTTTGCTGGTGTTGATAAGAGTTGTGTTTGTGTTGTGATAATATATGTGAATTTATTGAACTGAGGAGAATATGGTAAATTGGCATGTAGGTTGAGAACCACATATAAAGGGTTGGGAATAAGGAGCATCATATTGTACAGTGTAATGTTGAGTAGGTAAAGGAAATATAGGGTGATAGGTAGGAGTAGTCATATTAGTTGATCGTTGAGAATCTTAATAAGAATGGATTTATATTTTAGCATTAAAGTCTGTTAGCGTTAATTTTCTTAACATAAACTTCTAAAGTAGGGCGGTTAAAGCGAACAAAGATTTAGCTCCTTCATGTAAATAACCTACGAGTAGTTGCTATGATAGAGCAAGGTCAGCTGTAAGGGTGAGAATAACTTTGTTATGTTACTCACTTTTACTTTTATTTTCGGATATTCCAGTCTGACAGTATACCTTTGATAGATATTTGCATGCAGATTTTTATTCTCCTTTTGTGCCCCGCCTAAGGGCCACGCCAAAGGGCCCTCTTGCGAGGCCCTCAGGCGCGGGCACGCAAGGCGGGCGCGCCTTAGCTGCGGCGGTTTCTTGACTGTGTAGAAGGGCTCTGATTGGCAGCCTGCTCCCTGAAGTTAAAGCACTGAAAACAATTAAATCACAACAGCTGATGCTCTTAGAATTCCCGATCGCACTTCTCTGCCTTAGCTGCGGCGGTTTCTTGACTGTGTAGAAGGGCTCTGATTGGCAGCCTGCTCCCTGAAGTTAAAGCACTGAAAACAATTAAATCACAACAGCTGATGCTCTTAGAATTCCCGATCGCACTTCTCTGCCTTAGCTGCGGCGGTTTCTTGACTGTGTAGAAGGGCTCTGATTGGCAGCCTGCTCCCTGAAGTTAAAGCACTGAAAACAATTAAATCACAACAGCTGATGCTCTTAGAATTCCCGATCGCACTTCTCTGCCTTAGCTGCGGCGGTTTCTTGACTGTGTAGAAGGGCTCTGATTGGCAGCCTGCTCCCTGAAGTTAAAGCACTGAAAACAATTAAATCACAACAGCTGATGCTCTTAGAATTCCCGATCGCACTTCTCTGCCTTAGCTGCGGCGGTTTCTTGACTGTGTAGAAGGGCTCTGATTGGCATAAACACCCACACCCACAGGCTCCACTATCCAAAGCCTCATGGAGAGTCAGGCTGTTGGGCCCTGCACGCAGCAGCATCTCCCAATACTAGCTCTTGCATACCTTAGCAATGCCGCCCTAAACTTGGGAATACATTACACATATATCAAAAGGTTGTTATGATTAATGGCAGATAGCAATTCCTAAGTTAAGCACAATTTGCTGATAGAGCTGCATCATAGCAACCTTTCTGATATCTGTGGAGTGTGTTTCAGTTTTGGTTTCTGACAGTGTTTACCACCCCGAGGAGTGACCCCAACAGTATTGTGTACCATAGCCATGCCTGCACTGTGCCCAGGACTGGTGTGGAGGCCAGGGCTGCCAAAAGCTTCTATATTTGCACAATGCTGTCATAGGTGTGGGAGTGTGTGTCTGTCTATCCAGTGCGTTGTGGCTGCCTACACCTTACTCAGCCCACACTGCTTACACTGTTTCCAGTGTTAGCTTGCCAATGTGCATAATGAGGAGCAAGGTACTGTGGGTATGGCCCGGACAGGGTGGCCTGGGCAGGATGCATCTGCACAGGGCATAGGGCAATGGCTGGGACATTGTACTGCCCGGCCACCACCTGCACGGACAGGGTGGCCACAGCATGTCCTGCTGGGAGGTCACTCTCACCCTGACTGAGCAGTGACCACGGCATGGCTAGGTTCCCCCATAGTGCTATATAGTATTTCTCTCAAGTGATGTTTATGGGTTCTCTTTTCTGGGGCCCAATCACTGACTTATCTGCTTGGTGTGTGTGCTCACATCCCAGTTTTGGGTGCACACATCTCCTCTAGGAACATGCACTATGGACTAGCTAGTAGACTGTCTGCAGTTAGTATGTGTATGGCTGGAACACCTTGCAGGGTGCAGTGGCTGGAGACTCAGTGTGCTCGCTGCTGGAGAATGTCAGATAGTGGTGGGGGGCAGCTGAGCATTTCCAGGCCTACTGTCTGTCTGCCATTGCCCTATGGATGCATACAGATCTGCAATGACTGCCCTGTAGGGTGCCTGTTCCCCAGCAGGACTGGGGAAGATGGTCCCTTCTACTGCCACCATTGCAGGGATGTAGAATGTGGATCTGTTGGTGGGAGATCCTGTCCCCCACCCTGAGCCCCAGAGCATGGGTTGGGTGGTGCTACATAATCCTCTATGGGTCCAAACACCCCCCTTCACTTAAATCATGTGACCATGGCACCCACAAAGGATATGCACTATTCTGGGTGCATCATAGTCCACAAGGGCTAGACGTGATTGGGAAATACAGATGAACACAGGTGTATCCTAGGTGTGTCTGCAAGGCTACCTATCACACACTGGCACTGATGGCAACCTGCAGCATAGCCCTTCTCAGCTAAGCCAGGTGCTGCGGACCTGGTGCTGGGCTCCCCACCTCACCCTCAGGGTGAGCACAGTACCCCCACAATGTGTCGGTCTGTAGCTACTCTGTGCCAGTAAGACACACTGTCAGTTCCCCCTACCAGGCCGAGGTGCTGTGGGGGTGCATACCCCATCTTGTGATCATCTGTAGACTGCTGATCTGCATTTGCAGTGCATCATGGGTATGGGTGGGTTAACCCTATCCTGGTAACCACAGCAGACAGTTTGTGTGGTGACCTGCAGTCCTTCTGTAGCCAGCCAGGGGTTTGTTTATAGCTATAGAGATGTAGCCCACTGGTTACTTCACTGACTGTGGAGGCAGAGATCATGGGTTTGATCCCGTAGTGGTGTTATTTGTTAGGGCTGTCTGAGGCATTTCCTTTTTTAATTTTTAAATTAGTGTTGCCAGCAAAAACACCCTCACATTGCTGTAACCTTAAGGTGCCTCATAAGGCACCCTATAAAGCTCCCTATAAGGCGCCCTATAAAGTGCCTTATAAGGCGCCCTATAGGGAACATTATAAGGTGCCTTGGCGGACAGTGCACTTTATAATGTGCCCTCTGGAGTGCCTTATAGGGCGCCTTATGTGGCACCTTAAGTTACGGCACTGTGAGGGTGTGTTTGCTGGCAGCACTAATTTACATTAAAAAAGAAAATGCCTCAGACTGCACTGATTTAAAGTAAAGTGTAATGCCTCATTAAGCCCACTGGGGGATCGAACTCATGACTCCTGTTTCATCAGTCAATGTATTAACCATTGTGCTACACCTCTGTTGCTGTGTTTCCAGGTCAGCACGCCTAATTAAGGCTAACACGCGTTAACGTCCCATGGCTCCCTCGATCGCGCGATAATGGACTTTATCGCGCGATAACCCAAAATGCCGCCTTAAGACCGGAACACCCACTACCTTATAAGACTGTAACTAGTGCCGGTAACATTAAGACGGTTTAGTAAACATACCCCTTAGTCGTATCTCCTGCTCTCACTCTCACTTCAGATGCTCATGTTCGTGCTCTATGAGATTGATATTCAAAACCATTTATCTGTTTAACTTTGGGATGATTTGGCTTTAAATTTAGCATGCCTGCTATATTCAGCAGCACCGCCGAGAGAACCTGATATCGTTCTGTCTGTTTGGCTGAACCGATTGACTTCTTTATGTTGCAAACTAGAATTATCAAAGCAGCATCACACATACTAATAAATTCTGGAGAATCTAAGAGATAGGAAGATTAAGATTTTAATACAAATGTCACCAAGCTTACAGAAAGTGTAGTGGTTAATCAGTATAAACAAATTAGTTTTATAAATAAATTACAAACAGTAGACATCTATATGTCAGTTCATGTGCAAAAGCATCTTATAAAATTACCTCATAAAGTCCACAAGTAATAGGTATGGCGTTTTGCATTACTTTAGAGTAGGTGTGTTCAGGGAAGGAGTTTGGGTAGAGCATACGCAGAGTCGTGATTTACGCAGGTATCTTATGTGCTAACATTTACCCCATGTGCCTTTATAAGAAAGGATAAAATAAGTACTTATGTGGCTTTCACACATATGTGAGTTCATAGCACGTAACTCAATATAGAACTACGTAAGATTATTTTTTTGGACATAGATACCATTCATGACCATATAAAGGCAGGTTTGTTGGGTTTTGTTTGGAAGGTGCATGAAAAGGCTGTGCCAGAGCTTATTGAATAAGAAATTCCATGTATAGTCTAGACAATTAAAAAGGGAATTTTAAAAGTAAGACTGCTAGCGAGTCTATGTTCAAAAGGGTTTAGCCAGTTAGAAGGATCGGTCAGTGCTGCTGAATATCACCACAGACTACCTTAGAAACGTGTAATTTGGGCGGAGCACAGGAGGTCCCAGTGCATCTCTTACATGTCCCTGTACAGCGTTGCGTACACCCTGTAGCACTACAAATGATTAGTAGTAATGCTAACTGGATAGGCAAACTGATAAAGTTAGGGCAGGTCAAGGGGTTGTCCTAACTTTGTGTTTTTTGCTCTCCAGTTAGCAGCTGAATATTGCCACTAACTGGATAGCAAAGATATTTATTTATTTATTTATTAGAACTTATATACTGCCACTTCCAAAGATCAGTGGCTGTTTACAGAGAAAAAACTGGAAATTTACATTATAACTTTGAAAAACGTATTTACAGAACAAAGCGAGATAGTACAGCTTAACAATTTGCATAACCATGTAAGTGTGCGTGAAAGGGAGGGATGGGGAAGCAAGGGCTATCAAGGGGGGTGGGAGACTTGGGGGAGATTGTTATTGGTGGAGAGACCATAGTACTCCACAAATAGGTGGGTTTTAAGCTCTTTCCGGAAAGTTTGGAGGTCTTTTATGGCTCTGAGGTTGTCTGGTAATCCATTCTAAATGGAAGGGGCTACATAAAAGAAGGCTCTATTGCTGATAGTTTTGTTGGCATTGCAGATGTGAGTGGGGGATTATTAGTGTATTTTGGGAGCAGATCCTCCTGGTTCTTGAGTTGTTGAGTGGGCTAAGGTGGGAGTTGAGGAAGGATGGGGCAATTTTATTATACAATTTGAAAGTAATTATGAGGTATTTGAATTTGGCCCTCATTGGAATGGGCAGCCAATGGAGGGAGTGGAGGAGCGGCGTGATGTGGTCAGAGTAGTTAGCCTTGTGGATAATGCGTGTGGCTAGGTTTTGAGTTAATTGGAGTTGATGGATGGTGTTTTTGGGTTGGCCATACAGAATACTGTTGCAATAGTCAAGGTGGGGTGTTATCAGTGCTTGAAGGACTGATCTAAAGTCTTGACTGTCTAGTAAGGGCCGGAGGTATAAGGTTTTTGCGGTGGCTTTAATGTGGGGAACTATGGAAAGGGATTGATCTATGATGATTCCTAGGCATTTGATTTATTTTTTAACTTCCAGCTCTGAATTCATGCTTGGCTGTTTCAAGGAATAGGAATAGTTTTGAGGGGGGGGGGGGTGGAAGTTTTGATTCCAGGTGATGAATAAAATGTCTGTTTTCTTCATGTTGATTTTTAAGTTGTGTAAGTTGAGCCAGGTGGATAACTCAGATATGGGTGGTGAAACCAGATGTTCGGTGCCAGATGGTTTATAAGCTCTGGTGCTGAAAATCCGGTTGAGATGGGAGTTGAGAAGACAGGATTGGAAATCGGAGCTATCGAGAATAAAACTAGGAGCTGCAACTTCGAGCAAGAAATTGAACAATTAGGGATTGGACCAGGACCAGAGAATCTGTTAGCTGACAGGCTAAGCTGAATTCTCCAGCCGCACGAGTGGAGGCTGAAGCCTCAGGTGGCGCAATACTTATTCCATCTGAGAGGGACGCCACTACTCGATCTCTTTGCTTCTCCTTGCAATGCCCTTCTACTTTGATTTTGCTCCAGGATTCCATCTCCTTGCAGAGAGAACGCTGATGCTTTTCTTCTCCACTGGGGACAAAATCTGCTCTATGCTTTTCCTCCTCTCCCCTCATTGCAAAAAAAACCCTCAAGCTCTGAGCTGATAGGGGAACAATGATCTTTATTGCCCCTTAATGGCCCAGACAACCTTGGTTTCCTCTGCTTCTTCAACTAGCTCAAGCACCTCCTCTCAGGCTGGGTTAGGCACTCAACCTCCTCACTCAAGAGTAGAGAACCCTCTTGCACCCCAGCCTCTGAACTCTTCGCTTGACAGCCTTGAGAGCACTTTGTCCTCTCACACTTAGGACTTCAAGAGGATGTTTTGCACATTCTACTATCTTCCAGGAAAGATTCAGCCAGACAGTCTTATGTTTTTAAGTGGTACAGGTTCTTGCTATGGTGTTCACAGGGAACACTAGATCCTTTCACATGTTCAGTTCTGGATCTTCTCCAAATCCTGCTCCATTTGTCCTCCTCTGGTCTTAAGACTAACTCCATATGAGTACACTTATGCACCATTACTGCTTCTCACCATACCTCAGAGAATCATCCTATCTTGGCACACCCCTTAGTGGCCAGATTCATGTGAGGTCTTCTCTTGACCAAACTGCATCTCCATCCACTACCCATGGCATGGGATTTAAATGATGTTCTTGCGCAGCTCATGCACAGCCCCTTTGAGCCTCTAACATCAATTCCTTTAAAGTTCCTAACATGGAATGTCCTCTTCTTGGTAGCAGTAACTTCAGCCCATAGGGTTAGTGAGCTCCAGGCACTGGTAGACTACGCTCCATATACCAGATTCCACCATGATAAGGTTGTCCTCCAGAAACATCCCTAGTTCTTACTGAAGGTCATCAATTCTTTCCATTTGAACCAGTCTATCTCATGCCAAATTTCTTTCCTAGGCCTCACAGCTCCTCTTCTGAGGCAAAGTTGCATACTCTTGATTGTAAGAGAGTATTGGCTTTCTACCTTGACCACACTAAGAGAAATCGTCAATCCTCTCAGCTTTTTTGTCTCCTTTGACCAAAGTCTTCTCAGTTTGCCAGTTTCCAAGAAGACACTCAACTTGGATTTCAGATTGCTTATCTTTTGCTTATTCACAAGCTGGGCAGCCTCTACACCATCACATCTCAGCCCATAGTGTCCGAGCCATGGCTGCCATAGTGGCTAACCTCTGTTCTGTCTCTATTTCAGAAATCTGCCAAACAGCTACATGGTCTTCGCTGCATACCTTTGCAGCTCACTATTTCCTGGATTAAGACAACAGAAGTAATGCTCAATCCAGACAATCTGTTCTATGTAGCCTTTTTTAAATCTAGACAACTTGCCCACCACCCATCCGACTACGCTGCAAGGAGTGCTCTGAACAGGCTGAGTCTGTCGGATCCCTGCTGCAACCACTGGCTATGCCGGGACTCTTTCTCTAGCTCTGTTCCCTTGGGCTAGGGAATCCCAGATGTGAAGACTGACTTCCTGCTTGTTCCTGGAGATAGCGTAGTTACTCACCTGTAACGGATGATCTCTGGGAACAGCAGGAATCATTCTTCACAACCCACCCACCTCCCCTTCAAGTTGTCCCCTTATTTTTCCAGGTAATTTTTTCTCATTTTTCTCCGCTATTCACTTGACTGAGGAGACCAGAAGGGAAGGTGGGAAAGCAGGCAATACTTCCAAAGGCATTCCCATTGGATTCTGGGGAGTGTTCCTGTGCTGGGCTCAGTCAGTGTCAATGTCACCCAGATGTGAAGACTGATTCCTGCTGTTACCGGAGATCATCCGTTACAGGTGAGTAACTACGCTTTACGGGACAAGAAAGAAATGAAGGAAGGCAATATTTACAATTGGTCTGAAACACGTACTTGCCCTAAGCATCCTTCTCATAAGACAGTGGGCTTCAATTTGTCATCTGAGAGCTCTATCTCTAGTGATGAAGATGTTCCCAAGGAAGCTTTTTCAGGGAGAAGAGGAAAAGGGAGAATGAATAGTCAGTCGACTTCAGATTCTCAGTCAATAGAACATCAAGGTCCTTTTACATGACTACAGAAGAAAATAAATCCAGAGTTTCAATGAGTGAGGTTGTGATTAATTTATCATCGGTTCAACTTTCACCTTCACAACTTTTGTTATTATCTAAAGGACTTTCCTTTTGTACATGGTCCTTTTTAGAATAAATGTCAGAGGCGCTTGGTGATTGAATGGTTGTTAAGATCTCTACAGCTTTGATTGTTTTTGCTGATACAGTTTCAGTTTCAGATATATCTGTGGTTCATCCAAAATCAGCATGGGCACTACCTGGCTCTTTAAATGTGGTCTTATTGACATTCAAGATTTTATTGTTAAATGATTTAGAAAAAATTGAGCAACAATATAGAAGATAGCATAATTTGTCTGTTGATGAAGTATGGGCACTTTGGGAGTTACAATCTAATAGTTGCCTTACCATCAAATGTGCTGATAAAGGAGAGGCAATTGTAGTAATGAATACTTCCTATTATGAGATGGAAGTTATTTGCCAGCTCAACGATGAAACTTTGTATTGTAAACTGGACAATGATCCAATTTTAGAGTTACACCAAGAAATGTGTGTGGTTACTCAAACTGCTTTTGAGGCAAGGTTTCTTTCGGATAAAGAACTAGCTTTCCTAAATCCCTCTTTTCCAAAAGTTCCACTTACGTATTGCCAAAAATCCATAAGACTCTGGATCTTTCTCCTGGCAGACCCATCCTGTCTAGCAATGATTCACTACTAGAATATGTTAGCAGATTTTTTGATGTTTTTCTGAAGAATGACGTTTCTAAAATGCCATCCTACATCAAAGACACCACACACTTCCTACAAATTCTACAGCAGGTGCAAGATATGACAAATGTTCAGTGGATGGTGACTTTAGATGTCACCACTTTATATACCTCTTTTCCACAAAGAAAGACTCCTGATGTCTTGCGGTCAGTGTGAGAGACTAGACCTATCCCTCTTAAAGTCCCTACAAGCCTAAAAATGCTTTTCTTTATAAAACTGATTTTTTCCAACAGATTTCAGGAATGGCAATGGGAGCGACATTTGCCCCATTGCTGGCTAATCTATGTATGCTTGCATTTGAAGTGCAGTGCATTCATTCTTTTGAATATACACAATATATATTGGCGTGGCGAAGATACAGCGACAATGTGTGTTTTTTGTGGAGTGGAACATGTGACCATCTGTTTGTTTTTTCAATATTTTGAATGGATGTAATTCTGCAATTAAGTTTGATATGGTGTGTCATTAATCTAATGTTCATTTTCTTAGTGTACTTGTAACAAAAGTTTTAATGCTTTTTCTACTACGTTGTATACTAAACCTACAGATAGAAATACTTCATTACAACATCCCAGCTTTTACCCATATCATTTGAAAAATAGTTTACCTAATTCTCAACTTCTGAGATGTCATCGTATCTGCTCTACTAATTCAGTTTTTGGACTCATGCGAATGTCCTGTTAGATAAATTTGAAGATCGAGGCTATCCAGCTCAAGCGCTTCATAAGGCTTTTAAAAGTGCCTTTTCTAATCATCGTAATTGGCTCCTTACCCCTTCAGCTTACAGTTCATCAACTGTCCCTGAATCAGAATATGTGACATGTGTGGTACAATATTCTTCAAATTCAAGATATGTAGCTTCCACTATTAAGCAGTGATGGTCGGTCCTTTCAGCTCTTTCTTGTTTTGTAAAAGTGAGCCCATGGATTGTGTACGGTTGGGGACATAATTTGAGAGATAAACTGTGCCCTATTTTCCAAGAGGTTTTTCATCAGCATCCTCTATGGGACATTTAAAATGTGGTAATTGTATTTTTTGCAAAGTGATGGAAGAAGGTAGTGATTTTTCAATCAATTGGCATCTGTTTCTCCATAGAAGGCTTACATCTTGTACTTTTATCTATGTGGTTTACTTGATATGCTGCCCTTGTACTAAGTTTTATGTTGGGAAGACCATACATCAATTGAGAACTTGTCTATCTCAACATATGAGTAATCTGTCTAAGTCTCAGGAAGAAGCACCACTTATTCATTCATTGCCTCCTGCCAGTCAGTCAGCAGGAGATCTTGCCCCCACCAAAGACATATGTACTCCATCTGTAAGGTACAAACTCGCGCAGCCCACCTCTACCCATGGGTGCTGCACATGAACTTCACCCGTCTGTTGAACCCACCACCCTATTTGGCAAGTTCACCTTCACAAGGCCTGCGGAAGGGTGCACTGGAAGAAGGCGAAGAGTGGACTTTATGTCCACCATTGCCATACAGGCCCCCACTCTGCATTGCTGCACAAGCATCATCGCGCTGTCAAAAGACGCATAACGAACAGTACAAATCTCATGAGATATGTGATTGTTCACCGAGTCCTTGAGCGGGCAGGATAAGTTGTGAGTCTGGACTGGCCTGGGTCTTTCTTTGTTACCATCCCCAAGGGGGAGATAAACAGCCAAAAAGGAGGCTCCCTAAAAGGTCTCATGACCCTGCCCAGTGCATACCTAGCCGCAATCTTCCTCTTCACTACCTTTGCGAGGCATCATGCTGATACAGTATTAGGCGCTAAGTATCCCACACGCACCCCTTAAAGAGAATGCAAAGCCCAAACTCAAACCCCTCTAACAGTTGCCTCCCTTTTCTCACCTCCCGTAAGCCCACAACTATAACTGCATGACTCTCACAGGAGTTGGGTCCAGGCTTAGTAAGTGTGGATCACTTGCTGGACGGCGGGGCTCCTGCCACACCCTTTTGGCTGCATTTAATTGCTGTGTGCCACTCCCAAAAGGAGAACAGACATGACAGAACTTGCAATCCGGGAAAGGACAGGACGACTTTTGAAACGCTAACAAATATCCAAATTCCCTGCACTTGGTTTTGCAGATCCAACCCCGGCCACTGTGCTCCAAAAGGACTGACTACCCCCCAAGGTCCCTTGGATTCCACTCCTGGCAACTCCTGTTCTGCTCCCCACTGACATGTACTTGGCAGACATATGTGTAAGTCACGGGTTGACGTCCTTCATACCCCATGACAACTGGACATTCTCCTCCATCATGTCCTGAAAGTCCTTGTCATAGTTCAGCCAGGCACAACCTTCATGATCTTGGGATGCTGCGAGTATGGCATCCCCATATGCTAAAAGCTCCCCATACTGGCCAGGAAAATAATGACCCCACACACTGGCCAATCTAAGAAAGATCCTTGTCCAATTGAAGATATTGCTGGAAACGTTCCACACTACCGGCTTTTTCATCCTCCTTCCACTTCTTGCGACTCTTACCTGACTGGTTCCAACCTAACTTAAAAATATTGATGTAATGCTGCTGTTTTATCCTATGCCGTAATTTTCATGGAACTCCTTCCCAAAGCTCCGCATGCAGCACTAAATTAGACATGTCCTTCTTCTGTTCTAAGTGCACAGTCTCCATAACCAAGGGCACACTGCAGAGGATGAAGTAGAGGACGACGACGAGGTGGATGCGTACTGGCACCCATGTGAATGCATATGCTTTGCCTTTGCCTTGTTTACGATGCCCGATGCCACCAGTTTGCCTCCGGATCCACCCCTCCCCCCCAAAGCAGTAAGCTAACCTGCCAATGGAGACCTTAGACAGCTGTCTTGAATGGCCTGCATGTCCTGGTCTGCCATCACAGTTTGCTGCTGCTGCAATACCAACCCGTCTGCCTCCATGCATGTCCCATCTGCCCCTGCGGGCTTAACAGAGACACGAGGGAGACACTCTCCCTTCGTGTATCTGAAAGCCGGTGCAGAGGGGCTCAGCCGGGCAGAGGGGACCCTGTAGGACACTCCATTATGCTGCTGCTGAGGCGGCAGTGGCAGCAGACAGCTTTTTTTTTCTTTTTTTAATTTTCCATGAGCCGATGGGGGGGGGGGGTTAGGACTGGTAATGGGCTATGGAGGGGGTTAGGACTTGACTTGAGGTGGGCTGTGGGCTGTTGGGGGGGTTAGGACTGGTAATGGGCTATGGGGGGTTAAGACTGGTAATGGGCTGTGGGCTGATGGGGTTGTCTGGAAATGGGGTGATGGGTGTTAGGACTGGAAATGGGGTGATGGGGGGTTAGGACTGGTATTGGGCTATGGGGGGGTTAGGACTGGTAATGGGCTATGGGGGGGGTTAAGACTGGAAATGGGGGTTGATGGGGGTTAGGACTGGTAATGGGCTATGGTGGGGTTAAGACTGGCAATGGGCGATGGGGTGGGCTAGGCCAGGAAATGGGCTGATGGGGCGGGGTTAGGACTTGCGGAGGGCAGACGGGGTTCGGACTGGTATTGGGCTGTGGGCTGTTGGGGGGTTAGGACTGGTAATGGGCTATGGTGGAGTTAGGACTGATAATGGGCTATGGGGGGGCAAGGAAAGGAAATGGGCTGATCGGGAGTGGTAAGCACTAGAGGTAGGCTAATGTGGTTAGGACTGGTAATGGGCGTGGGCTGATGGGGGGGCTTAGGACTGGCAATGGGCTATGGGGGCTGACTGGAAATGGGCTGATGGGGTTAGGACTGGAAGTGGGCTGATGGGGGGTTAGGACTGGTGGGTTATAGGGGGGGCTTAAACTGAAAATGGGGTGATGGGGGGTTAGGACTGGAAGTGGGTTGATGGGGGGCTAGGACTGGTAATGGGTTGGGGGGTTGCTAGGACTGGAAATGGGCTGAGTGGAAGGGGAGGCTTGAACTGCAAATAGCTGATGGGGAGGGGGCTTGGAATGGAAATGGGCTGTGAGGGAAGGGAGCTAGGACTGAAAATGGGCTGATGGAGCAGCTAGGATAGGACTGGAAATGGGCTGTTGGGGGGAGCTAAGATTGGAAATGGGCTGTGGTGGGGGCTTGAATTGAAATGGACTCATGGAGGGGCTAGACCTGGAAGTAGGCTCATGGGGGAGCTTGGACTGGAATTGGGCTGAGTGGAGGGGAGCTTGGATTTGACATGGTCTGATGGTGGGGCTAGGAAATGACCAGAAATGGGCTGATGGGGGCTAGGATTGGAAATGAGCTGATGAAGGGACTCGGACTGGAAATGGATGGGGGGCTAGGACTGGAAATGGGCTGATGCAGGGACTAGAAGGGAATGGATGCTGGGTGAGATTGGAACTAGAAGGGAACTGATGTTGGCGGAGAATTAGAATGGGATGGGGCTGGGAGAGTAAAATGGAGAGGGGAAAAATATTTTGTGTGGGAGGGATGAAAAATCTACAATTGGCCGGGTATTGGGAGAGTAAGTGGGGATTGAGGATGTAGGGGTAAAATTTGTGTGGATGAAATAGGAATGAGGAAAGAGCAAAAGGAGAAAGATTAGTATGTTAAAGCAGATGTAGAGAGAGAGAATGGAAAAAAACCTAGAAGAGAGAAGAAAGGACAAATGGACAGCAGACGATGGAGAGTTAGCAGAAAACATGAAGAAACCAGAAGAAAGTGGCTGGAGCAATTGCAACTGAAAAAAAAAATGCACAAAAGGTAGAAAGATATCTCTTTATTTTGAATTTATTAACTGGAATATGAAAGCTCTGGGAAATGTGCATCACTAACATTTGCGCTTTGTTTGGTAGAAGAGAAAATTAATTTATAGGGTTATTTCTACAGTGTTGTTGTACATTCCAAGTTTGGCTTTTGGGGTTCCCAGTTTAATTATTGCCTTCCTGTTTCTAAATTGTGATTCCTTGTTTGGTGATGGTCTATGTTCTGCATGTGTAACTGAGCTGAGGTATTCTGTTTATGTAATTCCTATTTGACATTGCCACTTGTTCTCTTTCCCCAGTATTCTCTGAAATGTATTGGTTTAATATTTGCAGTGTTGCCTTTTGATAAGTAGGGTATGGTGCTTTGTGAGTCCTGGTAATGCTGTCAGGATACGGCGGGTTTGCTATGGGTTCTAAATGGGCAGCGTTTGTAGTAGTTCCTAATGTGCCTGGCGGTTGGCACTGGATTATAGTAATGTAGAAATCTTTTAGTCTTTCTTTATCCATACACTCATTAAGAGACATGTTTACTAAAAGTTAGTGTATGGTAACATTATGCAAATAAGGTCACTTATGCAAATGAGGCCCTGCAGCGAGTCTCCGCAAATGGCCCTGCACCCCCTTGGGCCGCCCCTGCCTGTTTGATCTCAGACATGGAAATGTTTGTAGGCATGCCCTTGTTTATATCTACTCCAGGCATGAATGGGCATCAGAAAAGTGCTTGTTTTTACCTTAAAACATCCAGAGAGTGTAGAGAAGGTGGAGACTTAAGTGACTAGCCTTGGATCACAAAGGCCTACACTGGGATTATGAATCCTGACCATCCTGCTCTTAAGCCACTATTCTAACCATTATGCTATTAGATGGCTTGGTTCTGAAGTGCTATCTTGGAGATGTCTATATGGATGCTTGATACATGGGCATACTGGGCATGTCCATGTTTCTGAAATCCTGCCTGAACTTGCACCTTCCTTTTTATTTTCTACTTTTTTCCCCAAGCGTTCTGGCTTTGACGTCCCAGATTGCACTTGGATATCCCATTCTGAAATGTGCCTCAGTGTATTATACCATATGTTATGCTTTTTCTCTTTAGAATAAAGCTGTCTGCACTGTAGGTGGAATGTCTAATAAAGTGCATTATCAGTTAATATGCACTTTAGTGTATGCTAAGCAGTTAGCACAGGACCATGGTAACTGCTACCGCTCAGTAAAACAGTTGGTATGTAAAACGTCCTGTGCTAGCTGCCTAGAGCACAATGGGGCATGAAATGGATGGGTGTTGACTGCACCTTGTAGATAGCATAGGGATTATTAGCATGCACTTATTGTTGATGCTACAGTTAGTGTAGATGCACTTAATGCCACCTCGGTGTGATAATTGCGAATGCTGCTGCCACGCGCCAGGAAATTCTTCAGTGCAATAACTGCTAGGAACGTGCTGTGCATTCCCCGTACGGTCTCACTTACTGCACATTAGTGTTTGCTCCAAATACACGTTGCATGCAAACCCTTGGTGCACGCCTGCACACATACCCTAAGAAACGGAAGAGTTCTTTCATCTTAATTCAGAAACATTTCTAGCAGAAATGTATTCCTCAGTTTTAGGAAATACAAATACGCATGTTCCGTTTTTAAGAGGGATGTTCACAAGCAAGAAACATTTGGTTAGTTCTTCTTTAAAAAAAAATAAAAAAATAAAAAATTCTGCCCCCCCCCCCCTTTTTTAGGTTGGGGGGTATTTTCTAGTTAATTACACACAATAGTTGTATTAGGGAATTTTCAGTAAGCAGTAACTGACCAGCGTGCTCAGTCAGTTTAGCATGCACTAAATCTTTTGGAGCACACGAATAGACTGAATGCATACTAACAAAGGCACACCACCAGGGGTACGTTTACTAAAGGGTTTTAGCAGTTACCACTGTGCTAATGCGGGAAAATCGTTCCATGGTGACAACTAACACTGGCTAAATGCACTGCAGGAAATGTTTGGTGATAAGCTGCATATCATGTGTTAATAGCACAAGTGGGTGGGGTGTACTTACCATGGGCATTGACAGTGAGTGGTAGCCATATATTTTGAAGACATTGCAGGTGCAACTTATGCCACCTCAGTGGATGGCGATAGGTACATTGGCGATGCTGTTAGAGCCACAATACCTGTATTTACACTGTGGTATCTGCTGGGGAAAGGCTGGGCATGCCCTCAACAGATAACATGTGACTTTTGCAGCTAACGTTGCACTGTTTGCACTGACGACCAGTGTTAGCTGCAAAAGCCTAATTCACTTTACTGAACATACCCCTAGTTTTCAAGAAGTGCTGAATGTTTCAGGAAAAGTAAACAAACCCTTTTGTATAAAAGTATAAATTGTATAAAAGTTTTTAAAATGCCTCCTCTTTGGAGGTAATAATGTAATATATTATCCTTCTCATAATATATAATTGTCCCATTTGGATATGCAGAGCTATTCTTTCAAGCTGAACATGCTCTTGCCATGAGCCTAGCGTGAACTATGTGTGGGAGGTAAAAAACAAAACAAAACACTTTTGTCTACATTTAAATCACTTTTTCATTTAAATTTGCTCAAATCTTATGTGTAAAAAGCAGTGTAATTATTAGAAGGAAGTAGAAGACAACGCAAAGAGGAGGGATTAAGGCATGCAGTCCATAGAAGAAGACAGGGACAGTTTGAAGGCAGAAATAATTGCCTTGTGGTCTCTTCTGGGACCAGTCCTGGCCATCTGCAGTTGCTGGTAACCCAAGAATTAGGAATCATGACCAGCTCAACACTCCCCCCCCCCCCCCAACACTAGGCATAAAAAGCCTATAACAGAAGGAAGCATGGGCTGAAGGGAATGTGGAAAGGGGCATCCCCCTTTGGTAGCTTCTTTGGGAATTCCTTGGAGTCTGGAAGGATTTTAGACCTTTTTTTAAATTTTATTAAGACCACGTGGAGCCTGATTCCGGGAGGGGGAAGTCCAGGTCGTCCAGATATCCCCAGTGAAGATGGGAATCTTAGAACCTGATTCTGCTCCGCGGGAACAAAATGTTCCCACGATAGCTAGAATAAGGCCCTTGGATGGCCTGGTGTACCCCTTCCACCTGTGGGGATGTCCTCCCTGCAGGCACCCCTGACATCCTAGGCTCTGGCCCACAATATCCCCACCTCCTGACCCATGGCTGGCCTGCCATGGCCTGGATCAGGTGGCGGGGACCCCCACACACCCCGCCCCAGGGGGGCTCCCTGGGCCCAATTGTCCACAAAGTGCTGCTTATATCATCTTTGAGGTGGTATAAGCAGCATGTCCCCACCGGCCTGACAGCACATACAGGGCCATGACCCGAATCGGCCCTGTATGCACTGCTGGGCTGGCCCACCCCCACTTCACCTTGCTTCTACTCGCTTCCACGCCCCCACCGGCTCTCCCCATCCTGATGCACAGGACATACAGAGAGAGACAGAGAGGCAATTGGCCCCAGACACCTTGTGGGGCTACACGTCCCACAACCTGCGTTTGGGAATGACCTCTATAGTGTCTTCAGTTTAGGGTTAGATGTGAATTTAACATCTCAGAACATTTTCTATTGATGTCTTATTACAATTATTTTATCATGTATTGTATTATTGTTTATTCTTGATTTATTGATTATTGTTGATTTGTTGATTTATTGATTTATTGATTATTGTTGATAATATAGTGCTTGCATTTTATTGTACCATGCCTTGCATACCCTGATTGAGCAGGGAAAAAAACCTGAAGAAATAGAATTGAATGCAGACATACCCCACTTTCTAAACTTCTTAACTAGAAACATAAGTGTGACATGTTAAAAATGTAACAACACAAGCAAATAAAAATTCTATTTCACTAAAACTCATTTATAATAGAGAAATTTGGAGGAAATGACCTCAGAATTTGAAACTTTTTAACTAAAGCTACAAGCACTGTGTTTAGCATTCCAACATGGAATTAAAAAATCTCTAATGCCTTCCTCTTTTATACCACAATATTAAGGTTATATTTACTTACTGTTTCAAAAAGGAACTTTAGAAGATGTCTATTACGATCAACCAAACAATATACAATTTACAACTGAAAGGATTCTGTAGTGAGTCAAGTTAGTAAATATGTGACATTAGAGTGTATATTGTGTTATTGTTGAAGGTTGTGAAGAGAAAATGACTAATGGTGAATATGATGTAATGGATTGAATGGTTGCATATTGAATCGTTTAGGTGCTTAGTTAAGTGATGGATCAATAGGAAATGAATTTCTGATGTTACCACAATAGGTGGGGACTACTTGGAGGCATAGATGTGTGACTTTATCTGGCTGCTTGACTTCTAGCCCTAGTATTGCTTACTTCATCATTTAAATGCTTAGGAGTAGCATTAAATTCTGAACTTTCCTTTTCCCCTCAAATTAATGTCATGGATAAATGTCATGCTATCAGTCTCTTTTTGGATTCCCACTCTTCAATTCTGTCATTTCCAGAATGGATTCTTGTAACAGTATCTATGCCAGCCTTTTTTCTTCAAAACTGAAACATCTTCAAACAGTTCAAACCACTGCTGTTTATCTGCTGCCTCACACCTGAAAAACAACCACATAATCCCATTCCTCATGCATTATCACTGCTTACCAGTTGTCCACTGAATTTGGTTCCAGCTCTTGGCACTTGCCTATAAAGCCCTTCACACCATTATACCACTCTTTCTTCTGTTCTCAGCTTCCATACCCCTTCTTGGACATTCTGTTGACTACACGATAATAGGTTACACATCCCTTCTGGAACTGATTAGGCTGCTACTACGACTACTATTATTACTACTGCTTATCATTTATATAGCGCTACAAGGCATACCCAGCGTTAATCATATAGATGTAAGAAAGAGTCTCTGCTCATCAGAGCTTACAGTCTAATCAAGACTAAGAACATCACAAAACTGGGGAATAGAGTATGCAATGATACACAGAAGTGGTTAACAAGAGGAAAAGGAGGGGCATCAGGATCCAAAGCAGCCTCAAAGAGGTCGATTTTTAACCTGGATTTCAATAGGTCTAGAGACACAGAGCCTGACATATTGACTCGGGTTGTTTGTTCCAGGTATATGGAGCAGCAAGGTGGAATGAACGAAGTCTAAAGTTAGCAGTGGCAGAGGACACAGATAAAAGGAATCTGCCAGAGGAGCTGATTCCCAAAGAGTGGTGTAGAGTGAAATAAGAAAGGAAAGGTAGAGGGCTACCGAATGAATGCACTTGTAGGTCAGCAAAAGTTTGAGCTGAAGAAAAAGGCACTCAGTCTTTTTTTTCTTCCCAGAGTCTCCATCTTATGGGGCTGTCTCACTCTTCAGCCCAGTTAGAGCCCAACTATAAAATATTTAAATCCACTCTCAAGTCTGTTCTATTTGAATAGGCCTTTGATAGCCTTAGCTAGCTCAGTTTGGGAGTCATTGGCCATGCTCTCTGCTTTCAAACCTTCTCTATTCTACTAATTTCATCTTTCTTGTCAAGTTTTAATGAAGTTCTTTTCTAGTTTTGTTATTTTATTTGTATTTCATTTTTAAATGTAAACCACCTTGCCTTAGACATAGAAAGGCAGTATAGAAAATTCAAAATGAGCCATAAACCATAAGAATATACTAGGGTTAACTAGCACCATTTTGAATCCAAATGCCCAATAGGGAAGGAGTAATCAGGGGTCATTCCAACCCCACCACTAGACACCAGGGACACCGCTGGTAGATGCTGAAGATGATAGGGAGTAGGAAGGTGTGATATTCACTTCTATGAGGAGATGGGGATGATGGGTTTGGCCTGTATGGGGCGCTGGGGACAGAGGTTGGGGGAATTTGACCACAGTTTCAGGGATTAGGGTTCTCAGCTCATACTGGCCTCTTTAAAAGATAGTGGGTATGAATTGCTGTGACCACGAGCATACAATGTTCCCAGCTGCAGCATCATAAATTGACATTTGTCATGCAAGATGCTAATGTTTTGTAAATTGACTTTTTACAATGTGATAATAATTTACCTTGGCTTAGTAAGTATCCTTCTTAAATGGAGATGTTTCCAAAACATTATTCAAATTGACATATATATGTTTTACAAATCGGGAGCCATTGTGGAGTCCATGTCGGCACCCTTAGGGGTCCTTTTACTAGAGACCATTAGGGTTTTGAATTTAACACATTATTAATGCTAAACCTAATGCATGGTAAGTAAAATCCTCTGTGTAAACTATTATGAGTGTGCTAGCATTTTCCTGGATGCTACTGCTTCGCCGCATGCCGTAAGGTGCAGCACAATTAACGCAGATGCACTTACCACCCATAGAGATGTTATGTGCAGCCAGGCTAATTGCTACATGACCACACATGGCAATTGCTCCCATGCTAACTGCAAGATGCTCTCCACGCTCCATCCCAAACCCAACAATTCCCCACCCCATCACTTGATGTGCAGTTTCCGTGGGATTTAGCAGTGGTGGTTGTCATGCCCATACAGTAGCAGTTATTGTGGGCACTTACCGCATGCTAAAGCACCTGTTAACCACCAAGCAGGCTTTAGTAAAGGGGCCCCTTAATCTGTTGGTTATGTAAATCGTTAGCATGAAAAAAGTCAAGGGCTAAAGAAGGCAAGTAACACAAAAATAGAATAGGGACTCTTCTTATGCTCCCTAGTGTCTCTACAGTGTAACAAAGGGCTCGATTCACTGCATCTTGAGAGATACTGGTGTTCAAAGCTTAAATAACTGCTGTAAGCTAAATAGAAATTCTCAAAAAGACCAAGCGATTGTTTCAACTGATTGATGATATCAGCAAATCAGAAGCTGCATCGGAAGGTGGCTGAAATGGCTCTTAGAGAAAGAAAGGAACCACGACACATTGCCGGAGGGTATTAGTAAGCACTGTGTTGTGGTTCAGGAGCTATTGCCACTGCTGCAGGCACTGGATAGAGGCAGCAGCTGTGGCAATTGGTGCCCCTGGAGGGCTGGTACTCTTGGCGATTGCCTAGTTTGCCCGGTGGTGGTGCCGGCCCTGCCTAACAACCAAGTGTTTTCTGATCTTTAATGCAATCTCATTAAGTATTTGAGTTAAAAATATTTATAAACTATAATGATGGAACACTTATCTAGTACGAAGTCTTTGAAATTATCTTAAATGCCCTCTGGTACAATTTATGTGAAAAAAAAAATGTTTTGTCATCTTTACAAATATATGTGAACATTTCTCTGAATAGGTAAACAATGGCGTCCGTCTATGTAATTGCTGTACTATTCAGAGCTAAGTGGTGCGAAATATGTCGAATGGTACTGGGATGAATGGATGAACAATGACAGCAGTATTTTAATCACAGTACTATTCAACCACTAATCGGTGTGCTGATCAGGGGACATTAGAGGGAGCACTTTGACATCTGAATCTTTACACAGATTCCTGCATAGACTGTACTTTGTGATTCTAAATGTGACTAGCTAAATGTTAGAAACTATAATTCTCAGAATTCTAAATGAAGAAAATTTTGTTAGGTTCTGATGAAACCATATTTATTTTAAAAATCTATTAACTATCGGTCTATCCTATGCAATTATATGTTACTGTACTTAAGTCTAAGTATTGGAGTGCAGTATAAACAAATCACATCAGTTATAATATTAATGTGCTAATGGGTAATATTTATTTATAATATTAAAGATTTAATTTTATATTTGTTGTGCCAAATGACCAACTGGAAAACTGGCACGTTTCTAGTTGGTTCTGATTAGTAAAGATTTCAATTCTCCATTTTCTCTACAGTAATGATTTTCTTAAAAAAAACAAAAAAAGTATTTGGTTATGAATAGCTGCAGCCTCCATCCTCCACCGACTGCTGACTGCAGTGAGGAAAACAAGCCAGGACTGTGACCTTGCATGATCTTCGGACTTTTACTTGGAAAATAGTGGCTGATGTTGGTGTTTTGGTTGACCATAAATTTTTGTGAAGGGTTTATTTGAGACAGATGGACCTCTTTACCACAGGAAAAAATAACTCAGGGGACATGGGAGGTGAAGACATTATATTAACCTTCCCTGCTGGGCCTCTTAGCCAATCCACAGAGAATTATTTACCCATGAATCTTACCCAACTTTTCTTCATCTACCAGAAACCTCCACTCTAAATCAGCAATGCACATGTGCTTACGCATTTTTGAGTCATAAGAGTATAAGAATATAATAAATGCCAAACTGGGTTAGACCAAGGTCCATCAAGCCCCCAATATCCTGTTTTCAACAGTTTCCAATCCAGGTCACAAATACCTGGCAGGTACCCAAAGTCCACAGCTTCCACAGTGCTCTTCCTGGTGTAAGCAGTGGATATTCTGGGTCCTCTTTAACAATGGTTTATGGACCTTTCCTCCAGGAACTTGTCTAAAAATGTTTTAAATCCAGCTAAAATACAGTAGCAGGTTTTACTACATCCTCCAGTAACAAATTCCAGAGTCTCATTACATGTTGAGTGAAAAAATATTTCTCTTGTTAGTCTTAAATAGGTTACCCTGTAGCTTCATTGCATGCCCCTTAGTCTTTCTATATTTTGATGGTGTAAACAATTGATCTGCGTTTACCCGTTCCACTCCGTTCATTAATTTATAGACCTCGATCATATCTCCCCTGTGTGAAATGAAACAAAAATCAATGAGTTTGTGGAAACAGACTAAATTCTCCATAAACAAACCAAAACTTTTTTCCCTGTGCAGATGGCTATCCTGAATTGCATTTACTCTAATTCATATCAGGTCTTTATCTTTATTGATATACCACTCACACCAGTGGTACCAGAGCGGTTCACAAAATTTTTAAAAATAAATACTGCTTTTGAAAAGAAACAGGATGCCAATATTCAGACAGGAAAGAGATAGAAAAGTAGGGTAATGACAGCAAACACTGGAGGGCTATGGCACAGGGGAGGGGTGCCAATGGAAAACCTCAGCTATGCAGAAAAGGTGGGTCTTCAGTTGGGCCTTAAAGGTGGTGAGGGAGTGTTCCAGGCAGAGGTCAGACAGGAATGAGTTCCAGAGCCTGGGGCCAAGGAAAAAGAAGGCAGAGGAATGGGTGGATTCCAGGTGAGATGGGGATGGAAGGGACATACGGTTAGAGTGAATGGATCTAAGGTGTCAGTGGGGGTGTATGACGATGAACCAGGTTGGAGAGGTAGAGGGGGATGCCAGTGTGCAATGATTTGTGCACAAAGGTGAGGATCTTGTACTGAACCCGGAATGGAATCGGAAGCCAAAGCAAATGAATAAGAATGGGAGTAATGTGATCTGTACGTGAGGCGTGTGTCAGGAGACGTGCGGCAGTGTTCTGGATGAGCTGAATTCTACGTAACTGGGACTGGGGGAGGCCAGCCAGGGTGACATTGCAGTAGTTGAGGTGAGAAATGACAAGCGACAGCAGCAGGGTGGTCAGAGAGGGGGCGGAAAGGAAAGGTTGGACTGCGCAGAGTTGCCTTAAGGTAGGAAGTAGCGCTGGACCACTGAAGAAATATGTTGTCTGAAAGAAAGGGCCGAGTCAAGTGTGACACTGAGGTAACGCAAGGAGGTAACAACAGGAATGGGGGAAGAGGAAAGAAAGTGGGTAGGGGGGGGCAGGATTGCCAAAGGTAAACCAAATGGCTACCTGGTTAGCAATCAGCAGGTAAAACTAAGCATAGCAAAAGCTGGCCTAATTTTACCCACAAAGCATCCTCGGACATTCAATGCCGTCACCGCAGCATTGAATATCCAGGGTTAAGGGTCGGCAGGCATGGCTATGTGCCGTAGAGTCACTTAAGCTGCCCAATTCAATATCAAGCTCTTAAGCCCTTCAGGCCCAATATTCAAGATAAGCTGTCCTCCTAAATTTAGGCTCCTAAGTTAGGATCCTATTTTCAGTCAAGCTTAGGAGACTAACTTTTCAGATGAAATTGTAATTTAGGCTCATAATTTATTTGCTTATAAATTTAGGTCTGCCATACATTTGCCAACGTTTATAAGCCTAGTGCTGAAAATCTATGGTAACCTCCCATCTTTTTTTTCTCCATCTTGAACCTGGCCCATTGCTATCCACTTCTTATGCTCCTAAATATAGGAGTTGAGTGAAATTTTGAGTATTTTAACATCTTTGTTAGTGATATAGCGGAAGGGCTGTCGGGTAAGATTTGCCTCTTTGCAGATGATACCAAAATTTGCAGTAGAGTAGACACCCAGGAAAGTATAGATAACATGAGGAGGGATCTAGCTAAGCTTGAAGAATGGTCTAGAATTTGGCAGCTGGGATTTAATGTTAAAAAATGCAAGGTCATGCATTTGGGCTGCAGCAATCCAAGGGAGCAATATAGTATAAGTGGTGAAGTATTTTTGTCCACTAAAGAAGAGTGGGACCTTGGCATTGTTATGTCTGATGATCTTAAAGTAGCTAAACAGGTAGAAAAGGCGATGGCAAAAGCTAGAAGGATGCTTGGCTGCATACGGAGAGGAATGGCTAGCAGAAAAAAGGAGGTGATAGTGCCTCTGTATAAGTCTTTGGTGCGACCTCATTTGGAGTATAGTGTGCAATTCTGGAGACCGCACCTTCAAAAGGATATAAACAGGATGGAGTCGGTACAGAGGGTGGCTACTAAAATGGTTAGTGGTCTTCATTATAAAGCATATTAGGACAGACTTAAGGATCTTAATATGTACACCTTAGAGGAAAGGCGGGATAGAGGTGATATGATTTGAGATGTTTAAATACCTCCATGCATAAATGCACATGTGGAGAGCCTCTTTCAATTGAAAGCAAGTTCTTATATGAGGGGACATGGGATGAGGGTGAAGGGGGATAGATTCAGGAGTGATATGCGGACATATTTATTTACAGAAAGAGTGGTGGATCTGTGGAATAGTCTCCCAGTGGAGGTGGTAGAGATGAGGACAGTATCTAAATTCAAAAAAGCATGGGACAAACACAGAGGATCTGTAAAGGAAAAAAGGGGACTGTTGTAGTTGTTGATATGGAAGGACAGACTAGATAGGCCATGTGGTCTTTTTCTGTCATCATATTTCTATGTTTCTAAGAACTCAGCCTAGTAACTTTTGAAAGAGGCCAGTTTAGGAGCATAACACTCAAAGGAGTATTCTTACTAAAGTGTATTAATAGGTACTGTAGATTTTTGTACATAACTGCACAGTAAAAAACCCAGAGTAACCGCTTAGAGTGTAGGTTGGGCACTGACTGGGCAGGTTCACTAATCATGAATGTTGCTATTAGTGTGGCTGCATCCACATTAAGTGCACTTGCAGGTTAGTGTAGTGAGGTGGGGCAACTAGAGAGGGACAAACCAGGCACGCCCCCAACAGTTAGCTTGGGCCTACTTTAACTTCCGTGCTAACTTTTGGGGCTTACCACATGCTAACATAGTGCATTTTAGTAAACATGCTCCAAAATTAGCAGCATAAATCATTTTAATATCAGACTCTTCGGGCCCAATTTTCGAAGGCATTTACATGGGTAACTGTCCTAGTTACTGGTGTAAATGCCTTAACAGGGAATTTTCGAAGGCACCTATGCTGTTAACCTCGAAGCATGTGGGGGGGCATTATGGGTGGAGCAGGGGTGGAGGAAAGGGCTAAGTGGATAGCGTGATTTTAGATGCTACCCGGTTAGCCCGCGACGTCTTAAAGATAGGCGAGGGTTTTCCTCGCCAACCCGAATACTCACTTTCATCACATCGGAAATGAAAATCCGGGTTAAGGGGGTTGGCAGGCAGGCTATGTGCTAACACAATGCATAACTTGCCTAAATGAAAAGCGGGCCCTTCCTCTTTAGATATTGAGGTAGAAATTGCTTATGAATCCTTGTTTTTCCATCTTTTATACAGATTACGACGAATTCAGAATACAGCAGCTTGCCTCATTACTCACTCCACTGGTCAGGACCATGTCACTCCTCTTCTTATCCACCTTCACTGGTTTCCTGTTGAGTTTTGTTTTCGTTTCAAGATCCTCACCATTGTTCATCAAATAATTTACACTCACACCCCACAGTACTTGGCGGACCTTCTTCAATTTCACACCCCCAGTCGCAGTCTTCGCTCAGCTCACATTAATCGTCTGCACTTCCCGTGCTCATCTGCAATCCACTCACACGTCTGCGTTTTTTACATTGGTCCTGCATTATGGAACTCATTACCCACTTCCCTCAGGCTGGAGCAAAACCATCACATCTAAAAACCCATTTGTTCTCCTCCACCTTTGACCTCCCTGCCTCTCCTGTGTAATTTTGTCTTTTCTATGTTGTCCACCTATCCCTTTTTCTTTAGTTTGGTATGATTGATTTCTCTGTTTTCTGTCCTGTCATACTGTAACTCCTTTTCCTTTTCCTGACAATGGCCGTCTTTGTAATTTGTTTATTGTACACCACACTGTTTTCGTAGAAGGGCAGTATATCAAATATAATAAACATAAACATAAACACATTAAAAAGCCACCAGCACATCGGACTGCAAGCCAGTTTAAATAGCACCAGCACATCGGGCAAACACCGCTGAACCCAGCAGCACTGACCTGATCGGCTTCGGGTGAGTGAGCGGGAAGCAGGCTCCTCCCTGATCAACGTACCCTAGGCCAATCAAGGGACTTCAAGCCAGTTTAAAAAGCCACCAGTACATCAGGCATGCCCGCGCTGGCGGGCCCACACCTGAGACCCTCGCCAGAGGGCCCTTTGGTGTGGCCCTTAGGCGGGGATCTACAGTCCAAAATCAGTCGCATCCCTCCTAGCAATAGAAACAACCAACAGAACAACATAACCACATGCAGAAAAGAAAAACTGCAAACGGACATCAACAGCAAGTCATGCTAAGGTTCCAATTTTATAACATTCTATACAGCACTAGATAACTATCAAACCAACTGCAGATTCCACCGTCAGCCATTCTTGGCATCAGTGAACCTACCTGATACAGCATTTCATCTATTGATAATTCAGATAATTACACATAAGCCACCAATCAATACCATCAGAATAGCTCACCAGACAATTAACAAAACAACAAACGAGTTTGAGATCCCCACGTAGCAACAATGGATCACAAGTCTCTCGCCTATGTTATACTAATAATGATACTAATACAATGGCACACCTCCACCTGCCATAGCTTTACAAAATCCTTTATTTCCATTCCACCTACCCAAATATGGTACAGTCCAATATGGCAGCCTCCTGACAACACTTCCAATAGGAGAACCCAACACCTCATAAACATAAAAAACACACCTAATAAAAAATCCACACATCAGAACCCTATTCTTGAAGCCCCTATCACATGCACCCTTGTTAATGCAAGATCGATACGATACAAAACAAAACGTATGCTATTAGTGACTACTTAGATACAAGCAAAACAGATATCCTATTCATCATGGAATCCTGGCTAACTGACACAGATCAATTCATCCTCAATCAAATCACACCAGATATGCACAATAAATAAAAAAAAGAGGAGGTGGAACTCTGATACTAGCAAAATCTCATTTAAGTTTAAAACACTCTCAACTGTCAGCTCAAATGACTCAAATTCAATCACTATTGCCAACAACTATATAACCTTCAGCCTCATTTACAAGGCACCCTCCGCTAAGAATGATGAATTGTCTAAAGTGTTTGAGACAGTATGGCCTACAGCTCTCCTCAAAAACCACTCATAGAACTAGGAGACTTTAACCTTGGGCCCTCACCTAATAAGGAAGCCAAGTCCTTTATCAAAGCCATGGAAGCACTTCACTACCAACAAATGATAAAAACACCCACACACCAATCTGGAACAACCCCTGACCTCATATTCTCCCCAAAATCAATGATAGACTACAACCACATTACGCACCCCACAATCACCCCTATACCTTAGTCAGATCACCACCTAATAAAATTTCACCTTATGCATTGCACGTCCACCAATACAGGAACCCTTGCAACAAAACTACAGAAAATTTAAAAGATTTAATAAAGATGAATTCCTAAATGAAGTTATCCCTGGGTTACAACAAGACACAGAAAACCTGGAAGAGGCAATAAAAAACTGGAACAGATGCATATCCAATGCAGCAACCACACCTATCAGAAAATCGTCTTCCATACGCAAATCAAGGATAGCTCCATGGTACTCTGATGAAATTAGGTTAGCCAAACAAATCCTAAGGAGATTAGAAAGAAAATGGAGACAACAAAATATCCAGCCCTTCTACTATTATACAGAGCCCATCAAAACCAATACGACGACACAATCGGTATAAACAAGAGTACCACACAAACCTCATTATGGGCTCAATTAATAAACCTAAGGAACTATTTAACATCATGAGAACTCTCACCAAAGATCCACAGAGAAACACCCTAGAAATCCACCCCCAAATAATGTCAGATTATAATGGAAAAATATAACCAACAGATTCAATCAAATTAAAAAAACAACCAACCTTCCATATAACCTTGTCCACAAAGAACTATGGGGAACCTTCAGTATCCCATCCATCCGGCAGATTGAAGATATTATTTCATTACTCAACACTACAACTTCACCCTCTGATCCTTGCCCTGTTGCTTGGTTAAAGGCATCGAAGGAACAAATTAAGTACTTCATTCACAAGATAACCTGCATGTTGTTTACAAAAGGATACATGCCAACAACTCTCAAACAAGCCATCATATGACCATTAATTAAAGATACATCACTTAACCTAAATGAACTAGCTACATACAGACCAACCTCCAGTTTACCTTTCATCGCTAAAATAATAGAGAAAATAGTTCAAAGACAACTTCAAGACCACAGAGACCAACATGCTCCATTGGACCTACCCCAACATGGGTTTAGATCCAACCATGGCACAAAAACACTTCTCTTATCACTCTTCGACAACATCATAAGAGGCATTGACCATGCGAAAAAAGGATTTGTCCTTATCTTCATTGACATATCCTCAGCATTCAACACAGTTGCCCACAGCATCTTACTTCAATGTCTACAAGAAATTGGCTTACATAACAGCACGCTAACATGGTTCAAGTCCTACCTAAGCAATAGACAACAACAAGTGAAATGTGGTTCAGTCAAATCAAAGCCCTTTCCAGTAAAACAAGGCGTCCCACAAGGATCATCCTTCTCTGCAATCTTATTTAACATCTACATAAGACCAATATGCGAAATTATCAAAAAACACAAAATACAATACAAAATATACGCTGATGATATCATGGTATACACTCCTGTAGAAATACACAAGCCTGACCTCTCAAGCATAATGGCATGTGTAGAAGACGTTAAATGGTTAAATAACAACTTGTCCATAAATTACAAAAAGACAGAGACACTCTTTATCACTAGGGACACATCATTTACCCCACCACAAACAATCACAATATTGCAAAAGCAAATAACAGTCAAAAAAGAAATTTAAATATCTAGGAGTAATAATAGACCAAAACCTCACCATGCAACCACACATTGCAAAAACCACCACAAATGCTTATTTTAAGATGAAGATAATAAGAAGACTTAAACAAATTCTAGACCCTGATCACTTCCGAACCATCTGTCAGGCAATTATCACACTAACACTCGACTATTGCAATTCACTATACCACGGCCTCCCAAAGCAAACCATCTTAGCACTTCAACTAATGCAGAACACTGCAGCTCGCCCAATCACACCAATTCTTAATCAATTACATTGGCTCCCAATACATTCCCGAATACAATAAAAAGCAACACTAATCATATTCAAGATCATTCACCAGCTATCAGCAAACATCCTGCAAGACACGATAACTAAAGATTTAAGTAACCGACCCAGGAGAAATAACAATAAGAATATCATTATCCCACCTCTTGGATACCAAAAGACCATACAAACCACAGAGCAATATCACTCTATGCTCCATCATTATGGAACTCCCTCCCAGACAACATACGTGCAGTTTCAGACATTAAGGATTTTAGAAAGAATCTAAAAACACTTCTCTTCAAGAATCACTTTGATCATATTACATAATCACCTGGAAGTTGACATGATTAAAGCCAACTAGTAATACAACCTTTTGCTATGGACTGGTAGATGCTATACACAATATAATAAACTGTATATAGTTATGTTTTAACTCCCATAACACTGTACATAGTCTTTATATTACCTATACCCTTAATAACTCGTTCTTTGTACAACATTAGCTACTGTTTAACTGTTCTATGTATAATGTTTCAAGTTGTAATGTAAACCGCTTTGAGTGAAGGACAAAGTGATATAAAAAATGTTAAAATAAATTAATAAATAAATAAAACTTAGGGCAGCATCTTCAGTGACGGCAGCCAGGATTATTAAAGCAGCTGGCCACCATCACTTTACTGTAGGACTGGATATTCAGGGCTGGGCCACATTCAGCCATTGACACTGAATATCCGGTTTGCTATTTGGCTAGCCAGTCAGTGGCAATATTCAGCCACTGGTCAGAAAGCTAAACCTCCTAAATTTAGGACAGTCTTTTTTCTTCCTAACTTTAGGCATTTTAGTTAACTGGTTAGTGGCTCGGTATCGCTGCTTATCAGCTAAGATTGCCACTTTTGCTCCATCTCTGGAATGCCCTGCTGCTAATTGGTTAGTGTTTAACGAGGTTAGGAAGGGATATTCAGCAGCACTACCCACATTAGTGCCATGGAATATCCTGGTGAGCGGCATTTATGTGGTTTGCGATCCGCAGACTGCATAAATGCCTTCGGATATGCTTCCTTTACTGTTTATCTGTTGATGCACTATTTCTCCTGGTTTGTCAATTTTGCTTTTAGTGTCAGTCAGACAAGGAACCTGAGAATATGGTGGCTGTTTTTTTATAGTAACCAGTGTCACTCTTAAGGTGGTATTTGAGCCACTAAAAGAGGCTGTCACGTGTTTATCTTGAAGGAAACAGGCACTAAATAAAAAGTGGGCACGGTCTCTTCTTTCTTTTATTCTACAGCCTGTCTATATCCTATGAGGTGGCAATAGCCTATTGGTGTCTCATAAGATCCCCTGGACTGCCACTGATTGGTTCTCTACATATATAACTGGAACTCCCACTATTCTCTGTTCTCAAATAGGTCTCTCATGGGAATTATGAATGTTTTGTCCTTTGCTTGATTCTTGGTATCTGATCTCTGCTAGCCTTTCCGTATTGAACCTCTGCTGCTTGCTCTGACTTCTGCCTGTTTCTGTACCCTGCCTGTGCCTGCGCCTGCTATTTGGATTCTACGCTATGCCCAGTTCTTCTCCTGCCTCCTCTTCTGCCTGGCATCTGGTGCCCACTCCACTCCATTAGAAACACCCGTGCTTCAAGCCCAGGCAGTTCCCTAGTACCAGGAGGCTCAACATGAAGGGAAAGGGAGCTGTTATCTCTTATCATTGCTGGCATTCCCCAAGAGTAGTGTCTGTTGTGGTAGAGGCCTTGTGCTCCTCTATTTCCAAAAACATCAGCTTTTATTAAAGGGGTATAAAGAGTATTTGGCAGCCGTCATACCTCAGGCTCCATGTATGCAGCAGTGGTGTAGCAAGGGCAGGGAGGTAGGTGCGGCCCACCCCAGGTGCAGGCTAGAAGGGGAGTGCATCCTCGCCAGGCCCATATGGCAGAGAGAGTATGGGAAACTTTAATGTGGTGGGTGGCTTGCTGCGCTAAGAAACATAGAAACATGACGACAGAAAAAGACCACATGGCCTATCCAATCTCCCATTCCATATCAACTAGAACAGTCCCCTTTTTTCCTTTTGAGAGCCTCTGCATTTGTTCCATGCTTCTTTGAATTCAGATACTGTCCTCATCTCTACCACCTCCACTGGAAGACTATTCCACGGATCCACCACTCTTTCTGTAAAGAAATATTTTTGCATATCACTCCTGAATCTATCCCCTTTCACCCTCATCCCATCTCCCCTTGTAGCAGTACTTGTTTCAATCGAAAGAGGCTCTCCTCCTGGGCAGCTCTTCCTTCACATGCCAAAGTCTCATGAACCCTCAAGACTTAAGTCTGGGAGGCAGGAGCCAGCGAGCTTGGTGTAGAGGCAGCATAGCAAGCCACCCATCACATTAAGGGAGGTTTGCAATGCTGGCACCATCATGTGGACTCGGATGGGGTGTTTGCATCGTGCAGCAAGGAGGGGGGTGCGTGCTGCTTAGGGGTGCATGAGGGAGGCATCTGCAAGGTTTGGAATGCCACTGGTATGTCGTATTGTTTCTGAACAACATGATTGGTTATATAGCAGACTGCATGGAGTAGAAAAAGTAGAAAATAAGGACTGCTGCTCATCACACAGATTGCCTGCACTTTGCATGATAGAAATGGTGAACCAAGTTCCAAGATCTTGTCAGCACTGATGTTCATGCAAACCCAGCCCCCTTACCAGTACATACTATGGATACAGTGTGTGAGTACTAGAGGGAAAGTGATACTCATCTGAAACCATAATTTGGGGGAAACGAGGTTCTGTTTTCTACTGTTTCCTTCCTTTTGTCCTGCATTGATCTGTTGAAGACTTCTATGATCTATGAAGCTGTGGAGACAGTTCAGATAATTATTAAATGGGCTATATAAATGGTCTTCATTATAAACCATATGGGCACAGACATAAAGATCTCAATATGTATACTTTACAGGAAAGGCAGGATAGAGGTGATATGATTGAGGCATTTAAATGCCTCTGTGGCATAAATGCACAGGAGGAGAGCCTCTTTCAGTTTAAAGTAAGCTCTGCAATGAGGGTCAAAAGGGATAGACTAAGAAGTAATATGCGGAAATCTTTCTTTACGGAAAGAGTGCTAGATGCATGGAATCATCTCCCTACTACTACTACTATTGAACATTTATATAGCGCTACCAGTCGTATGCAGCGCTGTACAGACATGTAAGAGAGACTGTCTCTGCTCATCAGAGCTTACAATCTAGTCAAGACAAAACACAGAGCAACAGTTTAGTCAGGGCAAAACACAAACACGGCACTTACAATGTAGTTAAGACTAAGCACAGAATTCAAAATCTGAAAGCAGCAGTGAAGAGGTGGGTTTTCAACGAGACGAGGACAGTATCTGAATTCAAGAAAGGCTAGGACAAATACAGAAGATCTCTAAAGGAAAAAAAGAGGACTATAGTAACTGATATGGAAGGACAGACTAGATAGGCCATATGGTCTTTTTCTGCCGTCATGTTTCTATGTTTCTAAATGTGTGCTTTTCTAGGTTAGTGCACATGCCATCTTATAATGGATAGGACAGCTGTCAAAGCAAGAAAAGGATGTATGAATGAGAAAATATGTTTCATAAGGTTTCTGACACATAAGAGAGCTTTTCAAAGCTTATGTCAGAGCTCCACTAAGTCACATAAAAATAAGATTAACAATATAAATCACTTGTATGTGCTTAAGTGGATTTTCACCCTTTTCCTGAGGGGAATCTGAGAACAGAAGACTCTGTGGGTAAGTGAACATAATTTTGCTGGGAAATTTGGTGATTTAAAGCTTGGGACAAAAGACTGTGGACTTATTTGGACTATTCTATATGTTGAATTATTAAAAAGCATATATTAGTTATTGACTTGGCTTAAAAGATTTAAAATTAGTTTGTCCTAGTTTTAGTTAGGCCTTTTAATCTTCTGATGCAAAACAAATAAGTATTTATGTGAATAAAGAGTTCAAATTAATTTGGCATAGTTTTAGTTTTTTTTTTTTTTTTTTTTTATTGAATTTTTTTATAGAATTTTTAACAACACAACAAAACAACACCAATACTATACAACCACATTCTTCTTAACAGACTAAACCCATCCCCATCCCCCAACTGCCAGTTCCCCGAACCCCCTCCCCAACCCCTCCCCACCCCCCGTCTCCCTGTGCGCCCAGCAATATACCTCAACAGACATGTCATGCCCTAGACAGCCAAAAGCAAAACATCCCCTCAGTGACTAAAAACATAGTCATGCCCATCTAGGCAGAACTCTGGCTTTACCAGCATAATCATCTAAATATTGCCATTTTGACATGTTGAGGATGGCCAAATCTTTTTTTTTTCGACCGGCCCCCGAATGAGCCATGAGGGCCCCTTGCTGACAGTTTTTCCGGTACTGTTCTTTCTCATATCCAGCATATACACACAGTAAATTCCACCAGTGGAGAACATCTAACTTGGTGGAGTCCTTCCAGCAGTTTACAATCATCTTAATGGCTACGGCCATCATAAAATCAAACAAAAAGGCTGTGCCCTTTATTAGGGAGATGCCATCATCCATGGATCGAAGGATCACAGTCTTCCAGGATACCTGACCTTGAACACCTAGGATCTCTTGCATCTTGCACCAAACACTCCTCCAGAATACCTGAACATGCGGGCAAGCAAACATCATGTGTGCTAGAGTGCCTGGGGAGAGGCCACATGACCAACACTTGTTACCTACAGACGAATCCCACTTCGTGAGTTTGACCGGGGTTATATGAGCCCTATGCATAAAGAAAAACAAAACCTGCATTATTGAGGCCCCCTTGGAAACCCGATTAACTCGCTCCCAAATTTTCTCCCAATGGACCTGCTGTGTACTATCCCCCAACTCAAATTCCCACACCGTGCCAGGACTTGACCCTCTCACGAGGGGCTGATCCCGTAATATCCCATAAAATTTAGATGATGCACCCCTCAGCCCCGCATGCTGTTCTGCCACCACTTTTAACTTCCACTCCTCCCCTAGCCCGTCCGCACGAATATGGGCTTTTGAGAGACAATGAGATAATTGTAACCACTGAAAATATAACCGTGCAGGTAACGCAAACTCCTGAGCCAGCTCCTCGAAAGACTTCCACCTCTTACCCCAAGCAAGCTGCCCAATTCGCCATATACCTCTATTAGCCCATTCCTTCCAAAAGATCAGTTTATGACCGATCTGCAACCTAGAGTTGTACCATATCGGTTGAGGACCAGCAGGGGGGTCTTCCAATACCTGCCCCAATTCATGATACGCAAGCTGCGTGGCCCTAAGTACTCTGCCTGCCCCAAAGGACTCCGGGAGCCGCATACCAATTAACAATGAGAGCGGAATAGGAGCAACTAAACACTCTTCGACCCTCAACCAAATGGGTTTCTCTCCCCTGGAGTCCGGTGCCACCCAACACGTGCCTTGCCTGAGTCTAAACGCATGGTGGTACTTTCGAAAATCTGGAAATTGGACTCCCCCCGCACTGGTTTTAGCCTTCAATTTCCTAAGGGCAATTCTAGGCGGCTTCCCGTGCCATAAAAAATTTGCTAATAACCGCTCCAGCTCACCATAAAAGTGTGGGGGAAGCTCAATTGGAAGCATTTCTAAGACATAATTAACCTTAGGCATCAGAACCATTTTGATCGACTCTACTCTGCCCCACCAAGAGAGATGAAGTGGTGACCACTGAACAGTGAAAGATCTAATAGTATCCGTCAGTGCCTTAATATTGAGAGCGATGACATCATCCACAGTAGTACCAAATTTGACTCCGAGATACTTGAAGTCGCCCGGCGCCCATACGAAAGGGTGCTCCTCAACCAGCGCCTTCTCCATCCATCTGTTCATGGGGAACACCACAGATTTCTCCCAATTTATTTTATACCCAGACAGCCGCGAGTACTTTCCGATAACACGCAGCACTTCCCCAATCGAGGAAGGACGAAGAAACAACAGGAGATCATCCGCGTATGCGGAGACCTTGATTTCTAAATCCAGAATCTTTATACCCTGTATTCCCGGGGCCTGACGGATCAGCAACAAGAGAGGCTCCAGAGCAATATTGAACAATAGTGGGGAAAGTGGGCAGCCCTGCCTGGTACCCCGGTGAAGGGGGAAAGAGGCAGACAACACCCCATTAACTAAGATTCGCGCCGACGGATGTGAATATAACATCTGAACAGAGCGGATGAATTGCTCCCCGAACCCAAACCATTGCAGCACCGCAAAAAGAAAACCCCACTCCAGCCTGTCGAAGGCCTTCTCAGCGTCCAGAGAGAGACCCGCAACAGGATCCGGGAAATTCTCAGCGACCGACAAAAGATTCAACAGTAAACGCGCATTATCCGACGTCGCTCTCCCTTTAACAAACCCGCACTGGTCGGGATGGATCAGCTCTAACAGAGCCGTTTCTATTCTCCGCGCCAGGATAGTTGAGAACACCTTATAATCTGCGTTCAACAGTGAGATCGGCCGGTAATTTCCAACTTCCATCGGATCCCTCCCCGGCTTACTTAAAACAACTACCGTAGCCTCATTAAAGGCTCCCATGGCCGGTGCTTGAGCCTCCAGGCGCTCGAAATATTCCCTCATATAGGGGACCACCTCCTCCCTAAATACCTGATAAAACTCCATGGGAATCCCATCAGGGCCTGCCGCCTTCCCCCTGGCCGCTGTGCGGATCACCTCCCCAATCTCCCCAACAGTGATTCGTTTATCTATCTCCACAGCCTGCTCAGCTGAGAGTGAGGGATGTGGCAGATGCGCCAACAAGGAGAGAAACTCCTCTCCCACCATCTCCCCCTCTGAGGAATAAAGCTGCTCATAAAAAACCTTAAAGGCCCCCGCAATTTCTTCATCCTTGAGTAAAAGCTTCTGCTGACCGGACCTAATGGCCTCTACTTTCGCTTTTCCTTCACGCGGCTTCAAAGTGCGCGCCAAGAGGCTACCCGCCTTATTCCTTTCAAAATAATAACCGGATTGCTGCTGAGATAGATTTTGAACAACTTCAGTACTGAGGAGTTGATTATACTGATACCGTAAACGCTGCAACCGTATCAGAATACAAGGCTCCGATCCCCGCACAAGTAACCTCTCCCCGCCTTGATTTGGAGATCCAGAGCCGCCAGCTTAGCTGCCTTGGCCCGGTGCTCCCGAATAGAATAACTCGTTATCTGCGCTCTACAGAAGGCCTTAAAGCCTTCCCACCAGGCCCATCCCGCAGTAGCATCTGGGAGATTCCGAAGAAAATATTCCCTAATGCTCTGTATCATGAAATCTCTGAACTCTACCTCCTCCAGCAGCGAACGTCGGAAAAAAAAAACCCGATCGCGGAGCATGTGCACAGGTTAGAGCAATCCTCATAGTGACGGCTGCATGGTCAGAAACATGGGTAGCAGAAATCTCCACCCTATCAATCGCAGCGACTAATGACTGGGATACTAAAAGATAATCAATACGAGAATGGGATTTATGGGGAAGAGAGAAAAAGGTATACTCTCTCTCCATGGGATGCATAAGCCTCCAAATATCCACTAGTGCGAAATCTCTCATTATAGAGAGTACCGTTAAAGCAGCGCGGCCCTGCCTATGGGGCTTAAAAGGTGCACAATCCAATAAGGGGTCCAAAACAAGATTTAAGTCTCCTCCCACTACTATGTCAACCTTCCCATAATCTTGTACCTCTTTTGCCACCCCCTGAAAAAATGAAACATCATCAACATTAGGGGCATAGAGATTAAAGATTGCCATTCTCCTCCCCTGAATCTGCAGGAGCACTGCGGCCCATCGGCCCTCTAGGTCTGCCCTCAAATGTTCTATGCTGGGAGCCAGAGCCCTCTTAACAAGAGTTATAACCCCGTTCTTTTTAGACCGAGCCTCAGAGTAGGCCACCACCAGATACTCCTTCGTTGCAAGTTTCAGAGCTTCAGAGGCCACCAGTCGCGTTTCTTGTAGGAGAACTATGTCAGCCTGCTCTTTCTTACAATAAAGGAGTATCTTTTTCCTTTTGATAGGATTATTAATGCCCTTCACGTTCAGGGATAAAAATTTAAGAAAACCCACGGTGCAAGATGCAAGAGGGAATCAGCCAGAAAACTGCTTTTGCCAATAACAACAGACATACGTAACTATAACTGCCAGCAAGACATAATAAAACATGCACACTTATATCCGACCCCAGCCCACAAGGAGACATACCCCTATCCCCACAGAAGGAACGAAACGGGTGAGCCAGCTGTACCTACAACTGCCCCAGCCACCCGCCAACATCCCCGATCTTCGTACTCTCCCCCTTCCACCCTTTAGTTACCCCCCCAGTACCCCGACAGAATCACAAACTCTACAGTTGGTTTAAATCTCCCCCAACTAACAACCCTCACCTAACCAGCCACACAACAGTCCCCCCCCTTACAACTTGCCAGAGCCGAATATTGCCTCAAACACCAAAACAAGTTCAGTCCAGAACCAATTCAGTCCAAGACCAAGACCTCAGCGCATCACCGCAGCCTCTTGTTCTTCCAGGAAAGTGCGCAGAGCCGAGGGATCTTCAAACATCCGGGTTTGGTTATGGAGGGTCACACGCATCTTAGCCGGGAACAGCAAGCCGTACCGGGCCTGAAGGGCCTGCAACCGAGGCCGCAGAGCAAGCAGCCGCTTCCGCCGTTCGACCGTCGCCTTGTGAAAGTCCGGGTAAAAAGCAACCTTTTGGCCCTCCAGCATGATGTTAGGAAGCGCCCGAGCAGCAGCTAAGATCTGAACCGCTTGGGAGTGGCGCAAAGCACAGAAAATTATAGGCCTTGGAAGCTTCACGTGGGGGCCCGGGTGCGACGGTATCCGATGAGCCCTCTCGATCTCGAAAGGGAGCTCAAATTCAAGCCGCAGAATTTTCGGAACAGCAGTCCTTAAAAAGGCTTTGATGTCGCTGCCTTCTGACCCCTCCGGCACCCCAACCACGCGAACGTTATTCCGGCGGGTCCTGTTGTTCAGCTCCTCAAGGCTCCGCTCCAGATTTACAATTCGCTTAGTATTTGCGCCCACCTGCTTAAAGCGCTCCTCATGGGCCGCCACCTTACAGTCCAGATCGCTGAAGCGCTCTGCCAATGACGCGATTTGTTGCTTAAGCTCCTTCAACTCCGCAACATCGGCCTGCACACCGCCCAGGGTTTCCCCGTTGACCGCTACCATCTCCCGCACTGCGCGGATTTCAGCCAGCACCTCGCGCAGCCCTGCAGGACCCTCTCCAGCGCCCGCCATCTTTTGCGGGGAGGGCGGATCAGGTTTGAGTCTTTTCGTGCCAGATCCCGTTGCCGCACTATAATCTAGGCGCGCAGGTTTGCTCACTGACATTTCTCCTTCAAGCGTGGCTAGCAAAGAATGAGATAGAATCCACCCACGGGGTACTAGGGAGCAGGATTGCGATCAGGGATGCTGAGCACAGGGCTTAAGCAGCCATCTTGGAACCAGCTAGCTCCGCCTCCTGGCATAGTTTTAGTTTAGTCTTTAAGAAAATTGTGATGCAAGTCAGAGAAATCTGATTGATTTCTTTGACTGGGTGACCAGGGAGTTGGACCGAGGGAGAGCACTAGATGTGGTGTATTTAGATTTCAGTAAAGCCTTTGACACCATTCCTCACAGGCGACTTATAAATAAACTGAGGACTCTAGGGATGGACCCTAAAGTTACTGCTTGAGTTAGAAACTAGTTGAGTGGGAGGTGACAAAGGGAACAGGTAAATGGAGCTCACTCTGAGGAGAAGGAGGTTACCAGTGTTGTGCCCCAGGGATCTGTCCTTGGTCCGATTCTTTTTAACATATTTATTAATGATAATGCGGAAGGGATGTCGAGTAAGGTTTGCCTCTTTGCGGATGATACCAAAATCTGCAATAGAGTAGACACCCAGGAAAGTGTGGATAACATGAGGAGGGATCTTGCTAAGCTCGAAGAATGGTAGAGAATTTGGCAGCTGAGATTTAATGTTAAAAAATGCAAGGTCGTGCATTTGGGCTGCAGGAATCCAAGGTAGCGATATAGTATAGGGGGTGAAGTACTTTCATCCACAAAAGAAGAGTGGGATCTAGGTGTGATTCTACTTTTTTCCACAAAAGAAGAGCAGGATCTAGGTGTGAATGTGCTTGATGATCTTAAGGTAGCGAAACAGGTAGAATAGGCAACGGTGAAAGCTAAAAGGATGCTTGAGTGCATAGGGAGAGGAATGGCTAGCAGAAGAAAGAAGGTGATAGTGCCTCTGTATAAATCTTTGGTACAACCTCATTTGGAGTATTGTGTGCAGTTCTGGAGATCACAACTTCAAAAGGATATAAACAGGTTAGAGTCGGTACAGAGGATGGCTACTAAAATGGTTAGTGGTCTTCATTAGAAGAGCATTTGAGGACAGACCTAAGAATCTTAATTTATATACTTTAGAGAAAAGGCGGGATAGAGGTGATATGATTGAGACATTTAAATATCTCCATGGCATAAATGCACATAGGATGAGGGCGAAAGAGGATAGACTCAGAAGTAATATGTGGGAATATTTCTTTACGGCAAGAGTGGTAGATCCATGGAATAGTCTTCCAGTCAAGGTGGTAGAGATGTGGACTGTACCTGCATTCACAGAAGCATGGCACAAACAAAGAGGATCTCTAAAGGAAAAAAGGGGACTGTTGTAGTGGTTGAAATGGAAGGACAGACGGTCATGTAGTCTTTTTCTGCCCTCATGTTTCTATGTTTCTAAGTAACTAAACTCGCCGGTGCTGCATTGCAGTTAATGCCTTCTGTTATCTGCTGCTTCCGTCCCCTTCAATGCAGACTTGTATAAACTGGAAATCTGCATTCGAGGAGGAGAGCAGAAGCAGCAGATAATAGAAAACAGAAACTGTGATGCAGCACCGGAGATTATAGGTAAGGGCTGCATCCCAGTTTTCAAGCCGCTGCTGCCACTGCAGCTCTGGAGAGGGGCAGCAGTGGTGGCAAAGGGGGCAGCAGGATGGAGGGCCAACCTAGGGTACCTCAAATTCTTGCACTAGCCCTGCAAGTAGTTAATCTTTTCCTCACCCACCCCCTCAACTCTCACCCACCCCAGACACATCCCTTACTTTAGAGTCTGCTTTCCCGATTAAGAGTGAAAATATTCCCATGATGACATAGTTCATCAGCAAGTGATTAACCCTTAATGGATTATTAGCAGTTCAGTGGAAGGCAAACAACATTTTAGAATATAATATACAAAAAACAAAAAATCCCGAAGGTCTTCATTTTAGTTTAGGCATTCCTACTCCCCTAACAACTCTAAAAAACTAAACAACTGGTACAGACAGCAGTCCAGCAGCAAGATGGAGGTTATTCAGTCTTTTGCATGGAGTGCCATATTTATGATTATCTCCCAGTTGATGAGAAGTTGTATGTGTGGAGAATGAATCCAATTGCCAGAGGCTAGAGTTGCAGACTTGGAAGAGCTAAGGCAAACAGTGAAGTATATAGAGGACACCATCAGGAACATAATAAAGAAGACCCACCTCTATTCTGGCAGCTTCTGTGCTGCCTTGGAGTAGAGAGGTCACCTGGAAGGAGAGTATCACCTTGGTGTGTCACGAAATAATCAAATAAAAATGGGAACAGCAGGTAAACCCAAAAATTCACTTCAAACTGCTTTCTGTTATTATCAGCTCCCAGATAAAATATGATTCATTTTATTTTGAGAAAGGATCTCCCACTAGTGTAACCTAGGTGAAGTACTGATTGAACACTGTTGGCATCAAAGGTGCTAAACTCCTTTTGTAAGTGCTGGGGAAGAGGAGACTGTCCTGTTAGATGTTGGTACAAATGCAATAGGGAAATATGTGCTTTTAGGCTTTTTTTAATGGAAATCTAGGCTTTTACATAGAAAGTTGAAATCCAGGACTTCTAGGGTAGTATTCTCAGAAATGTTTCCTGTTTCACACACAGGAGCCAAGAGACAGGCAGAGCTCTGGAGTCTCAATACGTGGATGAGATGAAGGCATAGGGAGGAAGGTTTTAGATTTGTTAGGAAATGAACTACATTCTGGGGAAGAGGGAGACCTTAACAGGGTGGTACCAAGTGGCTGGTGCTAATGGTTAAAAAGGAGATAAACTACAATCTGTGGGAAAGCAGATAGTCGCTCAGGAACACATGGTTCAGAGTAAGGTATCTTTGAAGAATACCATAAAAACAGAGAAGTTAAGGAATCCTGGATTCTCGTTTTGTACTTAAATTCCGGCCATAATAAAAAAAAATGCCTTCTGTGCCCTTTGTCCATTCCCTCATTGAGTCTGTTTCACAGAATTCACTCATCCATACCCTAACCACTTGTTCCATTGATTATTGCAATGGTTTTCCAACAATAGAACTAAAACATCTCCAGACAGTCCAGAACACCAAAGACCGACTTCTTGCTCATGCGGGTAAGTTTGACCATGTTATGCCCTTACTGATTTTAAAGTGCCGTTTTAGAAGGGACATCTAGGAAGAATCTTGAATGGCCTGAACAGAATGTCCAAAATTGCAGGGGAGAGGCAGCAATGAAAGGAGTCACATGTAAGTGCAGGGCTGCTTTTACCTATGAGCATAAAGGGCAGCTGCCCCCAAGCCCCTGCACAAAGGAGGCCCAACTGTCCTGCTGCCCATAGGCAAAAGCAGCTTCCTGCTTTTGGTCTGTTCACTAAAACACCACCCACTTCTCTTGCAAGCGGCCTGAGGGAGCAGATGGTAGGAACAGGGCCACTGACCATGCTGATCCAAGGGGGGACCCCACAAATGGGGGGGGGGGGCATTCTCAAAGGTTTGCATAGGGCCCCATATATAAGTGGCTTCTGAAATCACTCTGTTCCACCCTGAAAGATGAATGTCCTAGTAACTGATTCTGGAGACAGGTTCTGCACAGATAGAAAGGCCACATACTTGCACATATGTAGACCATTTCACAAATGTAGAAGTACTTAAATTGCTTGCCTATAGAACTGAGTACATGGATGTTCCAGCTGAGGGTTTTCAGAAGGGGTGCGACTATGTCTGATACTAGTACATCCTGGCCTCCCATTTCAGATACTCAGATATGTGGCGGTGGACCTGTAATATGTTTCTAGATTGCACACTATTGCATTGGTTTTCTTCATTTTATTCAGGTGCAACAGATAATATAAACATTAGCCATCGTGTACATGTCATCACATGCAGGAGTATCTTTCTAGCAGGCTAAAGTCACCCTTATAGGTGTTTCCTCCCTTTGAAATTCCAATGGGGGAAGACTATACTAAAGTTTTCATAGTGAAGAAAATACTAGAGGTTTAGGTGAGGGGGGTGGGGAATCAATCCAGGGACATAAAATAAAACCTATTTCATTGGATATGATCAGGAGTGCTAGTGGCTGCCTTTGGGATGATTTTGGGAGAAAGCTCTTCAAATTAACATTTTTAGTCATGTTCTTCAGGGCCCTTAGAATTAGCGAGGCAGTAGTGAAATCTAGATGCAGTTCCCAAGACCTGCTTTGAATGTGGAGGGCATACTTTGTTCAGGGGAGGGAGGGAGCCTACGTATCAGCAAATCTAAAATGGACCAGTAAGGCAGAGGCAGGATACTGTGGCTCTGAAAAACAGAGATAGCGAAATGGTGCCTGGTCAGAGCCATGGAGAAATTCTTACAAATTAGACCCTAGGTCCAAGGCAGAAGAAAAAGAGTTGCCTATCCCAATGCCAGTTTAAGAGGGCACCTGCAGGCAAGCTTAGAGGCAGCAGGGTTAGATATAGAAGGGCTAGCATCACATTCATTCAGAATAGCAGTGGCAATACTAGCATAGGAGCTGAATTTCCAGAAGTTTAGTATAACACACCCAGGCAAATTAGAGTCAAAAAGATGCAGAATCTGTATAAAACTGTACTATCAGCTAACATTTAATTGACATGTCATTGCAGGCACAGCTACTTGGTTTCTAGGTGAAAAGAAGGGCAGTAAGCAGGCCATTACAAGAAACAGTTGGGATTCCAACCCTGAGAGGTTGAAACATAAGAACATAAGAATTACCATACTGGGTCAGACCAATGTCCATCAAGACCAGTATCCTGTTTCCAACAGTGGCCAATCCAGGACTCAAGTACCTGGCAGGTTCCCAAAAAGATACATAGGTTCCACAGTGCTTGTCCTGGGGTAAGTAGTGGATTTTCCGGGTCCTCTTTAATAATAGTTTATGGACCTTTCCTCAAGGAACTTGTCCAAACATTTTTTTAAACCCAACTACACTAACAACCTTCACTACATCTTCCAGTAATGAATTCCAGAGTTTGATTACACATTGAATGAAAAAATATTTTCCCTTATTAGTCTTAAATGGATTACATTGTAGCTTCATTGGGTGTCTCCTAGTCTTTCTACTTTTTCATAAACAACCAATCTACGTTTACCCGTTTCACTCCATTCATTAATTTATAGACCTCTATCATATCCCCCCTTAGCCGTATCTTTTCCAAGTTGTGGAGCCTTAACCTTTTAAGCCTTTCACCATTTTGGTGGCTCTTTTCTGTACCTTTTCTAATTCTACTATATCCTTTTTAAGATATGGCAACCAGAATTGCACACAATATTCAAGGTGCAGTTGCACCATGTAATGATACAGAGGCATTATAATATCCTTGGTTTTATTCTCCATTCCTTTCTATATGATTTCTAACATTCTATTTCTTTTCTTGACTGCCGCTGTACACTGGGTGGAGGGTTTCAAAGTATTGACACCTAAATCTTTTTCCTGGGTGGTGATTCCTAATGTGGAACCTTACATCTTGTAGCTGTAGTTTGGGTTCTTCTTTCTTTGCACTTGCCCACATTAAATTTAATCTGCCATTTGGACTTCCGGACTTTCAATTTATCAAGGTCCTCTTGTGTTCTAACAACTTTGAACAATTTTGTGTCATATGCAAATTTGATCACCTCACTCATTCCATTTTCCAGGTAATTTATGAATATGTTAAAAAGCAGCAGACCCAGCACAGATTCCTGTGTAACATCACTATTCACCTTTTTCCATTTAGAAAATTGGCCATTTAGTCCTATTCTCTGCTTTCTATCTTTTAACTAGTTCCAGATCCACAATAGTATACTTCCTCCAATCCCGTGACTTTTTAAATTTGGCCAAGAGTCTCTCATGAGGAAAAAACAGTGGTTGGGTAAGAAATGCATAAACTAGGTTTTGGAAGCGGCCCCAGACTGTTGTTTTGCATATCAGGGGCACCAGTTTGTTACAAAAAAACATTGACCATTGATCAAGGCAAATTGAATGGGAACTGGCAACATCTGATTCCACATAATTCTGATGCAGAAATGCTTGGGGGCTAGAAACATAGGAGATTGACAGAAGTGGAATGAAGGTTAACGTAGAAATAAGTAACTTTGTGAGGGATATAGGGGAAAGGGGCACACTTGATACTAGGGGGAAGGGGCACACTTGGACATTGGGCTGAATAGTTTCATTGCCAACCTGTGCAGGGCAATCTGTTCAGTGCTTTATAAGGGGTAGTTGGGGCCTTCAGATGGCAACTTATTCCCTTCTGGTAGCAAGTCCTTACTGAATAATGAAGGGATACAAGTGAAAAATGGGGCGGGGGGGGTCCCCTGTGCAACAGGTTGGGCACTGAGGTCTGGTAAGAAGAAACTCTCAGGTATAGATACGGGTGTCTGAGTGAAAAAAGGGGAATCAAATGCTCTTGGGCTCATTTAAAGGTGCTATACAACTTAGTGCTATCAGGGGGAGAGAAGCACACATTTGCCACAAGAATGGATTGGCTGGCATAGTATAACTGAATGGCGTGATGGTTAGCTAGACAATACAGTACCTGTCTTAGACACGAATCAGGTTGCGATAGGTTAGAAAATCCAGTCCAGTGAGCAATGGGCAAGACAGGAATGAAAGTATCCCTTTAGGTTGTGAGGGATTCTATGTTTAGGTCAAGGTGCATTTGGGGATCAAAGAAAGGTTCTGTATTATGTTACATGTTGTTGTTTGTTTATTTCTGAGTCTTATATACGCCTTATCAATACAATCAAGGTGGTTTACATAAAATGCAGTATAACAGAGAACACAATTTTAAAATAAGTAGGTGAAAAATAAAGATTAGTGAGTCATTAATAACAAAGTCAAAAGGAAGGCGTCGGGATCACTGAAATCACTTAAATAGATAACTGTTAACTTATTTACAATTGCTGTTTAAAGTTATGAGAGGTTGGATATATGTAAACCAAAGGACAACAGTAAATCTCAGAGTGTTAGGTCAATACCTGGAGGACATTGTGATGAGCTTTTCCATTATTTGGGTCATCTATATCCATTCCAAAATGTTCTGTAAATAAGTATGTCTTAATTTTCTTTTTGAAGGTGGTAAGGTCATTTATATTTCTTAATCTATCTGGTAGGGAGTTCCAAAGGATTGGAGAGTAGAACGTAAAGGTCCTGTTACATGTTAATTTGTTGTTTTTTTCTGAATTTAGAAGGGATTGCTAAGGTGTTCTGTACACATCTTCTCCTCTGCCTGTTATTCAGGGGAGTGTGTATTAGAAAGCTTATGTAGGAAGAGGCAAGATTATGTAGCAACTTGAAGGTGAGCATTAGGGATTTGCATCTAATTCTGCTTGGAATAGGAGTCCAGTGTAGCTGGTGTTAATATAGGTGTGATATGTTCTGATTTGGGTACTTTTCTACGTAGCCTGGCAGCGTGTTGTGTAAGCTGAAGCTGGTTCAAAGCTTGTTTATATAGTCCCTGGAAAATGCTGTTGCAATAATCAAAATGTGGGATAGAGCGGAAATCATGAACCGCTAGAAGAGGTCTAAGATGTATCATTCTTAGCTGGTTAAATATTGCTCTAGTTGTTACATTAGCATGAGCAGCTAAGTCTAGGTGCTGACGTAGGGTGACATCTAGGTATCTGACTTCCCGCCTTTCCCAACCGCCTCTCCACAGTTTTTCTTTTCCGCGGAGCCAGCAGGTCGTGTTCCTGTCACCGCTGAAGAATTTCTTTAGTTTTTCCAATTCTTTGGTCTCGCGTCTGCCTTCTTCGACGTCGGACCGGTACCGCCGGTCTTTTCTTTCTTTCTTCTTAAAAAAAAAAAACAAAAACCTACCGTTTCCCACTTCTGTGCAATTTTTTCTTCGGCCTTAGGCCTAGGAAATATTTTTCCTCATGGAAAAGCCCACCTCCGGGTTTAAAAAGTGCACGAAGTGCAGCGATACTATTTCTGTCACCGACACCCATGACTGGTGTCTAAAATGTTTGGGTCCTGACCATTCCATCACGGATTGTGCGTCCTGTTCCATGATGTCTAAAAGAGGTTGACAGAACCGAGCGGCTAAGCTCAGTACCCTGTTTCCCTCTGATGCAGCTTCGGTGGCATCGACGTCTTCCAGGGCTGCTTCTTCCTCTCATGGATCTCAGGTAACCAAACATAAGTCCAGCCGGTCCTCGAAGGGTAGATCTCCCTCTAAGCATCGAGATGCCTCCGGGCTTGCCCTCGAGGATTCTACACCGGCAAAATTACCCCGGCGGGAAGCTCCGGCTTCCAAAGCTTCATCTATGGGGTCACAGGTTGACATCGATGGTGTGGCCTCGACCAATCACCTGTTGCCATGTTCTGGGGTACCGGTGGTTAACACTGGTATCGACATCCAGACATTGGTGGCGTCGATGGATCAGAATATTCTGACCATGCAGTATGCCATTACGGCATTCATACAGGCTGCGACGCCTCCGGTACCGCAACAAACTCCGTTGTCGGTACTGGTTCCGGCACCGGCACCAATATTGGTTCCGGGACTGGGACCGATTGCATCGACATCAGCTTCGGTGTCGACTGCAGCGGTACCCTGTCCTAGGATGCCCATCGGTACCGAACCGGTACCAATCACTCCCGATGTCGATACCACTCGGTACGCGTATCGGGCTCTGCAGGAGCATCCAGACAGCCGATACTTCGATTCCTTCGAGGACTCTGATGAATCAGAGGCTTCTGTCGAAGCATCGGAACTCCTTCCTCAGGAGCCTTCTTCTCCAAAAAGGAGAGTGTCTCCTCCAGAAGACTTGTCTTTCCAAGACTTCATTAGGGAAGTGGCCAGGGGCCTCTCCATCTCTGTGGCCCCTGAGTCAGAGCCTAGAGCCAAACAATTGGATATTTTACAATATCCTAAGGCTCCTAAGGAGGCAGCTACTTTACCAATTCATGAGATCCTTTATGATCACATGTTGGGCATATGGGAGACTCCTCTCACCACCTCCCCTCATTCTCGTAGGCTGGACACCATGTACCGTGTTCCTCCCTGTCCTGGCTTTCATAAGACTCAACTTCCTCACCACTCTATTGTGGTGGAGTCTACCATGAAGAAGTTAAAGAGTGCAAAAAGGCATTCATCTAATCTTCCAGGAAGAGAATGCAGAACCTTAGATGCTTTTGGCCGGAAAATTTTCCAGGCCAACATGCTTACTGCCAGAATCAACTCCTATAGTCTCTATATGGGGATGTTTCTAAAAGAAGTTACAGATCATCTGCAGACTTTAGCCCCTTTTATTTCAGAAGATAAAAGGGAGGAGTTTCTCACCTGGCTTAAACATGCCCAGGATGTTTCCAAATTTTCCAACCGTGCAGCCTTTGACTCTTTTGAGTGTGCCAGCAGAGCCTCAGCTATTGCCATAGGTGCACTCAGAGTTGCTTGGTTACAAGCTTCTGATTTGGAACCCTGGGTCCAAGATGGATTAGGAAATCTTCCTTGTACAGGTGAAAACCTTTTTGGAAAGGATTGGCAAGCAAAGGCCACTCAGATGGATTCTGAAAATTCTGCTTTAGATAGACTTTCAAAGTCTACTTCTGCTCCTGTTAAAAAAAGGTTGTTCAAAAAGGCTTTTTATCCCAAAAAGGGAGATATTATCCTGTTTATGGTCAGCAGACATCTTCTGCAGGTAGTTTTGCTGCAAAGCGTCAGCAACAACCTAAACAGGCCAAGCCTAAGGCTGCAAGGACTGCTACGGCCCAACAGCCTCAGCCTCCTCAGGGCCTTTGACTTACAACTAGAGAACTTAGACTTTCTGGCTCTAGAAGAACCAGAGCCTCTCACTATTCCAGGAAGGTTAGCTCACTTTGCTCCCAGATGGGAACAAATCACAGCAGAGCAATGGACCCTCTCCATCATAAGGGAGGGGTACAAGCTTCATTTCTTAAACCTTCCTCCTCACACCATGGTGAGACAGTTCAATTCTCCAACATCTCTCCTCGACCTTCTGGGTCAGGAGATTTCTACCCTTCTTGCCCAAAAAACAATAGAAGTACCCCTTCTTCAACAAGGCTCAGGGTTCTACTCCCCCTATTTTCTTATCCCAAAGAAAACAGGGGGCTACAGACCCATTTTAGATCTCAGAGAATTGAACAAGTTTCTATGCAAGGAGAAATTCAAGATGATTTCTCTCGGTGCTCTCCTTCCATACCTTCAGAGTCAGGATTGGCTTTGTTCTTTAGATCTCAAGGATGCGTACACCCATGTCCTCATCCATCCAACACACAGAAGGTTCCTTCGGTTCCTTTATCAAGGACAGCACTACCAATACAGAGTGCTTCCTTTCGGTCTGGCCTCTGCACCAAGAGTGTTCACAAAATGCATGGCAGTAGTAGCTGCATTTCTACGCACTCTAGGAATATTCGTATTCCCATATCTGGATGACTGGTTCATCCGAGCTCCATCCCAGTCAGAGGCCCAGACTTCCCTAGCCTGCACAAGGCGTGTTCTTCAGTATCTGGGACTTGTAATAAACATCCCAAAATCCCATCTCACCCCTACTCAGTCACTAGAGTTCATAGGGGCCTTGCTGGATACCACAACTGCAAGAGCCTATCTTCCCCAGGCCCGTTGCCTATGCTTGGTGCAGTTAGCCTCCCAGATTCAGTTAAAGTCCCATTTAACTGCTCGAGAGATGTTACAACTTTTAGGCCACATGGCATCCACCATGCATGTGGTTCCTTACGCTCGCCTTCACATGAGGGCAGCTCAATGGACTTTATCCACCCAATGGACCCAGGCATCAGGGTGCCTATCAGACAAAATAGCAACCTCCAGTCGCCTTTTTTGGTCTCTCCAGTGGTGGAAGTCCACTCAAAACCTGTTGCTGGGGTCCCCCTTTCAACAGTTGTTACCCCAAGCAACCCTTACAACAGATGCCTCTCCAAGGGGTTGGGGAGCTCATCTACAAGATTTCTCCACCCAGGGCATCTGGTCTCCACAGGATATTTCTCTACATATCAACCTCTTGAAGCTCAGAGCAATTTTTCTAGCTCTCAGAGTCTTCCACACCCTGCTCATCTAAAAGTCAGTCCTCATCCACACGGACAACCAAGTAGCCATGTTCTACATGAACAAGCAGGGCAGACTGGCTCTCTGTCGCTTTGCAATGAAGCTTTGAGATTGTGGGCCTGTGCCAGAGAGCATCAAATTCATCTTCTGGCAGTATATCTTCCAGGCATTCAAAACTCTTGGGCAGACAAACTCAGTCGAGTTCTGCTTCCACACGAGTGGTCCCTCCATATGGACCAGATAGCCAGAATCTTTCAGATTTGGGGAACCCCGGACATAGACCTCTTTGCAAGTCCGTGGAATGCCAAACTTCCCCGGTTCTGTTCCAGAATTCTGTGTCAGGGAGTTCAGGCCAAGGATGCCTTCCTCCTTCACTGGGGTCAAGGCTTCCTTTACGCCTTTCCACCCATTCCCCTAATTCCCCAAACTCTCTTCAAGCTTCAGAGAGATTGAGGGTCTATGATCCTCATAGCACCATGTTGGCCACGCCAAGTGTGGTACCCTCTACTTCTGCATCTCTCTCAAGCTCCTTCCCTGGACTTGGGATCTGCTCCAGACCTCCTGTCCCAGGAGGAGGGAATGTTATGACATCCAAATCCCCAGTCTCTCCATCTCAGAGCCTGGTTGCTGAAGGCCTAGACCTTCAAGATTTGCATCTTTCTCAGCAGGTGAAGGATATCCTTCATGCTTCCAGAAAGCCTTCCACTAGACGTTCCTATGCTTTAAAATGGAAAAGGTTTACCATTTGGTGTGCAATGAAGGGTCTTAACCACCTTGCAATACCTCTGAATTCTTTACTAGAGTATTTGCTGCATTTATCCCATGCAGCCCTTAAAACGAATTCAGTAAGAGTCCATTTGAGTGCTATTTCAGCATCCCTCAAGCCTCTCAATGGACAGCCTATTTCCTCTCATCCTCTTATTGCAAGATTCATGAGAGGCCTTCTTTTAACTAAACCTCCCATTAGACCACCTCCAGTGGCATGGGATTTGAATCTAGTTCTTGGTCAGCTTATAAAGCCACCCTTTGAACCCTTAGCCACTACCTCCTTGAATTCCTTTCCTGGAAGGTTATTTTTCTCATTGCAGTCACCTCAGCTCGCCGTATCAGTGAGCTGCAAGCCTTGGTGGCTAATCCTCCTTATACAAGGTTCCATCATGACAAGGTAGTCCTCAGGACCAATCCACACTTTATGCCTAAAGTGGTCTCACCTTTTCATCTGAACCAGGAGGTGTATTTACCTGTCTTTTTTCCAGGACCTCATGCATAAAGTGCAGAGAGGAATCTCCATACCCTAGATTGTAAGAGAGTGCTCGCTTTTTACTTACAAAGGACACAGCAACATAGAAAGTCCTCTCAACTCTTTGTTGCTTTTGATCCCTCTCATTTAGGACTTCCAGTCTCTAAGAGAACACTGTCAAATTGGATTGCTCAGTGTATTTCTTTCGTCTACCAGAGTAAGAACCTTTCTCTGGAGGGCCACCATGTCACAGCTCACAATGTGAGAGCCATGGCAGCCTCTATGGCTCATCTAAACTCTGTCCATCGACCAAATCTGTCGAGCGGCCACCTGGGCCTCGGTTCATACCTTCACAGCCCATTACTGCTTGGACAAGGACTCCCGCCGGGATGCCTTGTTTGGTCAGGCTGTTCTCAAACACCTGTTCCATACCTAATCAACTCCTACCCCCCATCCCTAGTTGGATGCCCGAGATCCCTGGGGGAAGGTAGAGCCCTTCTCAGGGACTCACAACCTTGGGGATCTCCCTGGCATCTCCAGCTGGGGAGTCCCCATATGTGAAGACTCATTCCTGCTTGTTCCTGGAGATAACACAGTTACTTACCTGTAACAGGTGATCTCTGGGAACAGCAGGAATAAGTCTTCACAACCCACCCACCTCCCCTAGGAGTTGTATCTCTCTATCTATCTTATCTTTCCTCTCTCTCTCTTTGTCTCAGCTTTAAAACTCGAACTGGAGAGAGGCGGTTGGGAAAGGCGGGAAGGCAGCGCGCAGGCGCTGTGGGATGCTCCCAAAAGCTTTCCTACTGGATGCTGGGGAGCGTTCCCGCGCAGGCTCTGTCGGTACCAACGATACCCATATGTGAAGACTTATTCCTGCTGTTCCCAGAGATCACCTGTTACAGGTAAGTAACTGTGCTTTCTTGAAGTTTGAGGTTGTAGGAGGATAACTGTTGCAAGGCTGGGATGTGTTGGATGTCGGGTTGTGAAGCATTGAAAGGCAGATATAACATTATTTCATCTGTGTAGATATGGTAGTTTACCTTATGCTTGCAGAATACGTTAATGATTTATTTTGTCAATTCTTATATACTTCCCCTTCCCGAGATCAGGGACGGTGTACAATTTAACAACATTTTTACATGGAACAGATTTTAACATTTTTACATGGAACACTTTTTAACAGTATGCGATTTCAACAAAGTAACAAAGTAACTTAACTATGTACATATAGCTGTAGCTTGTGTTATATAAAGGGGGAGGTACATCAGGATGTATGATACAGTGTATGATAGTTATGAGGAGGGTTGGGATTGTTCTATGGAGGGTGGGTTGTTACTGTTATTATCCCCATAGTGCTGGATAAAGAGGAAGGTTTTAAGTTCCTTCCTAAAAGTGTTTGTCTTTGATGAAGCGGAGGGTGGCTTGGAGGCATTCCATAGTAAAATGCCGTAAGGGAAAAGGCACGATTGCTCATGAATTGTTTAGCCTTTCTGAATGTGTGGGGACTCATAAGTGTATTTTGTGATTGTTGTCTTCTTATTCTTGCGTCTGGGGCATGTGTAATTAGGATTGAGAGGAAAGAAGGGGCGTGGTTATTTATGAGTTTGAAGATGGTCATGGTCATTTTATAGAACCTAATTTGCTCTCCTGAAAAAAGCCTTGATGACATGGTCGACTCTTGGAACTCCTGCCTAGATGCTGTGATCCACTCTCCTACCTCAATCAAAACACCCCATAAGAAAAAGAATGCACCATGGTACTCTCCAGAGTTAAGAAAATCACTCCTCCTCCTCAGACAACTAGAAAGACGATGGCGACGTTCAAGAACAACCGAGAACCACGATGCATTCAAAACACAATTATCAAGGCATCGCTCATCCGTATCCTCCAGTATGAAAAAATATTACGCAGGCAGACTACAGCGCTCCCTCAACAAACCTCACAAGCTCTTCCACATTGTGAAAACCTTATCAAAGGAACCCTCTCAGGGTGCTCCACCACACCTAGACCCCCAGGAATACGCCAACTACTTACGAAGCAAAAGTAATCAGCTTGATTCAACCTCTATACCCCCCACTTCAGCCAATACCCCCTACACTGTCCCTACACCCCCACCTAGCGAGACCCAACACACTATCTCATCCTTTTCCACCCCAAATGACAGAGTCATTCAAGATACCATCTTAAAAATAAACCCTACAACATCTCCCTCCGACCCCTGTCCAGCTTCCTGGATAAAGGCACTACGGGCTGATCTTAGCCCATTTCTAGCTAAAATAATGGATGTATCGTTCGCTACAGGGACTTTCCCCCACGCTCTGAAACAGACCTCCATCAGACCTCTCTTAAAAAACAGCAGGTTGGACCCCTCCTTGATGGAATCGTATAGACCCATCTCCAGCATTCCTCTCCTTTCGAAAGTCATCGAAAAGATTACCCAACGTCAACTACAAGATCATCTTGACTCCAATTCACCCTTGCACCCATGTCAGCACGGATTTCGTGAGTCACACGGTGTTGAAACCCTACTGACTTCCCTGTTCAATACTCTAACTATAGGCCTAAACAATATCAGACAAGGTTTTGCTTTAATCTTCATGGACATTGCCGCGGCATTCGACACTGTTGATCATGAAGTTCTCCTGTCACGTCTTAGAGAGAAGGGAGTTCATGGATCCGCCCTCTCCTGGTGTTCCTCATATCTCAGAGACCGTTGGCAACATGTTCGTTCTGGATCTTCAACTTCTGACCCCTTCCAGCAAACCAAAGGTGTGCCACAAGGCTCCTCCCTTTCCGCCTTACTTTTCAACGTTTATATGCAGCCTATCTGTGACCTCATCCACTCTTTTAACATCAACTGCCTGGTCTACGCCGATGATGTCCTTATGTATATGCCATTCTCAACAGATCTCCTTGACCTCTCCCCACTAATCGAGTGCTTCAATGCGGTTACAGACTGGTTAAAATCACAAATGCTTAAGATAAATTTTAAAAAGACTGAAGTCCTCTTTGTGAACAGAAACCCTGCATTCACTCCACCAAAGTCCATCAAGGTGCGTGACGCTGAGCTCATCTGCAAGACCACAGTTAGATACCTAGGGGTTACTCTCGATCAACAGCTCAACATGAAGGCTCACATCAGCAACGTAACGAAATCTATCTATCATAAAATCCGGACCCTCCGTCATTTGCGTCAGTTGCTCGAACCTGATGACTTTCGTTCAGTCTTTCAAGCCTTAATAATGCCCCACTTGGACTACGCCAATGCTATCCTCCATGGCCTACCAAAGAGCACGATTAACCCCTTACAATTGGCCATGAACTCGGCTGCAAGAATCCTTTATGGAGCCTCCAAGAGAACTCACATCACTCCAATACTGAAACAGCTACATTGGCTTCCGATGCAATCCAGGATCTCTTTCAAGATACTAACCTTGACTCACAAAGCGATTAATAACAACTCTGCATCTTCCATCACCGACCTGATATCAATTACACCCCCTAATCGTGCAAGGAGATCAACTGCCTCTAACTCTTGTATTACCTAAGGCAATCACGAAGTGCTCTCAAGCCACTAGATCCAGAGCCTTCTCTTACTTCGCACCATTATGTTGGAATGCCCTACCAACAGACATCAGAACCATCAGTGACCTTTCTCAGTTCAGGAAGGCACTGAAGCACCACCTATTCTTGCTTCACTACAATGTTTCCGACACCGTCTCACACCAACCCACCTCTACATCCCAGGTCAACACGTTAAACCCATGCGCTCTATAGTCTTAACACGAAGAGCCGCAATCTCACCTTGCTTCCGCTCTCATCAGGAATCATATAGCTGCACTTAGCGGCTTTGTATATAGTTGCCTTTTGTACATAGTTTATTATGTTCGCTGTTAAGAAACCTGTTTAATGTAAACCTGTTTAATGTATTGCCCTGTTCATTGTAAGCACTGATCAATGTTGTGAAGTGTAATTTCTGTTCACTGTAAACCGCGCTGATGTCGAATAGCGCGGTATAAAAGAAACTTTAAATAAATAAATAAATAAATAAATATTTTACTCTACTCATAATAGGTAGCCAGTGTAACTCATATTGCAGTGGCATTACATGGTCTGTTAGGTGTGCTTTGAAGATAATTCTTGCAGTGACATTTTGTGGTATTTGTAAGCGATGTAGGTGTTTTTTAGGGATACCGTGAAAAAGGCTGTTGCAAAAGTCAAAGTGGGGGGGTGATTAAAGCATGGACTACAGATCTGAAGTCATGTGTGTCAAGAAGGGATCTGAGGTGTTGAAGGGTTCTTAGCTTAAAATTTATTATTTTAATTGTTTGATTTATGTGGAAGGATAGGGATGGAGTTTGTTCAAGTAAGACTCTGAGATATCTTACTTCTTTCTTAACTGGGAAGGAAGTGTTATTTATGGTGATGTTTTGAGGAGGAGTGAGGTTTGGGTTTCTTGAAACGAATAATACCTCCGGTTTTTTTTAAGTTGATGGCAAGGTTATATTCTGTTAACCAGTCTTACACTTCCAGGATACAGGATTCCATTATGTTTTGGTATGTATTTAAGCTGTCGATGGGGAGATATATCATAATATTATCCACGTATATATGGTATTGTACTTTAAATTTCATGAAGATCTTACAGATGGGTTGTATATATAGGTTGAATAATAGGGCTGAAAGAACCGAGCCCTGGAGGATCCCTTGTTCCTGTTTAAAGATGTTAGAGATGTCTTATCCTAGCTGTATTTGTTGGGTGTGATTGGTTATATAGGATTGTAGCCATTTGAATGCTATTCCTGAAATGCCTATTTGTGATAGTTATTAAGTAAGGCATTGTGGTTTACATTATCAAAGGCTGATGTTATGTCCAGGAAAATAAGTATGAAGGTTTGTTTTATTTTATCTATCCCCTGTAATAGGGTATTGAAGAGAACTAGCAGGAGGGATTCCACACCATGGTGTGGACAAATTCTGAATTGCTGTTTGTCTAGGGGGGCATTAAGGTCGGTGAAGTTTAGTAGCTGAATAGTTTTCTCAATTAGTTTTGCTAGAAATGGTATACTAGCAATCGGTCTGTAAGATGTAGGGTCAAGATTGTCGAGGGATTTGTTTTTTAATATGGGTTTGATCGTTGAATGGGTTTGTGTTTGTTTGGCATGAAGCCTTGCTGGAGGGATAGGTTGATTATTTGCAATAGGTGTGGAGCTAGCTCTGATTTGGAGGCCTTGATCCATGATACAGGACAAGGGTCAAGCTGGGAGGTTGTGGTATTTATTATGGTGATGGTATTTTTTAGCTGTTTTAGATCTATCATGTGGAATGAATGTAAAGTGTTAATATTTGTAGATAGAGGTTCATGCGCATTTATAACTTTTATGTGATTATTTTTTTTTATTTCTCTTGGAAGTGATTAGCTAGTGTTTCTATGTTTATTTTGTGTGAGTTGTTAGAGTTTTGTGAGGTATTGGTTAGTGATTTCAAAATGTCAAGGAATTCACGAGGACGGTTTAGGGAGCTGTTAAGTTTTTTGGTATGGTAATTTTTTTTTTTGCCTTGTTAATTTCTTCACTGTAGGAGTTCAAGGTTAGCATATATATGTTCTTGTTTTCTTGTGTTTTATTTCTTCTCCATTTGTATTTGCTTTTTCGTGACTGTTTTTTTAAGCTAGCGAGTGCTTGGGTGAACCATCTTTCAGATGATCTTCTTTAGTGTTGAGGGTGCCTGATAGGAGTGGTAGAAGCATTTATAATAGTGGTGTTCCAGTTGTTGATCAAACAATTTAAATCAGTATGTGTAGGATGTAGCTTAGGAAGAATTTAATCTAGGAACTCTTCCTTGTTGAAATGTCTAAATTTGTTTGTGTTTTTGTATTTTGTAATGGTAAGGGCTATGTGGTAAGCACTTCGAAGCTTACGATGTTATGATCTGTCCAGGGGACCTGTTGAGTTTTGGGTGCAGCTAGGAGGGTTAGTGTAGAGAGAGGTATGAATGCAAGGTCTAGAGCAGGGGTGTCAAACTCAAATACACAGTGGGCCAAAATGTAAAACTTGAACAAAGTCGCGGGCCAGCATTGAACAAATGAACCTTTTAATATGGACCCAAACAAGATTTGCTTTAACATTGAATATGAAGCAACACTTATTACTATACAATTTATAACTTAATAGTTCAGATATGCAAAAACCAATTTCAAATAAAAAAAATCAATGACATTCATTTATTAAATAAGATTTAAATAATAATAAATAATAATTTTTAAAATAAAATAACAATAATAAAATTAATCAACCATTCAAGCCCATGTCTTGGAGTAGCAAGAAAAAGTGCATAAAGAAAACGTTAATTATTGCTCAGTTTGCTGCACACTGATCTAATCTGATGTGCCCAAGCCAGATACCTGGCATCTCTTCTTGGATGATAGTTCATCAATGTCTGGGCTCAGGCTTTGAGCTGAGGAAATCCTCAGTATCGAGCGAAGGTGTTCATCAGTCAGACGTCTCCTGTGAGATGTTTTGGTCATCTTCATCGAGGAGAAAAGTTGCTCACATAGATAAGTGCTGCCGAACATGGAGAGCATCTGAGCAGCTTGGGTGCGGAGCTGAGGCATTGTGTCAGGGATGAACTGTGGAAACTGGGCGGCGCCCACAGCATCATACTTTGACTTCAGCGTGTCATTACACTGGAGTTCAATTAGCTCCATTTGGAGGTTGGTTGGTGCGTTTTCCACATTAACTGCAAAGGGATTACTGAGCAGTTCAAACCTACATTTCTGGACATCAAAGTCGGCAAATCGCCGGCTAAACTCAGCGCCGAGTACACTGAGTTTTTCAGCAAACTGTGCGCATGGGAACAAGTTGGTAAAGAACTGCGTTTTCATGGTTTGGCAGCAGGGAAAATGGCCAAGGTTTCCTTACAGCATCTGATTCTCCCACAGGCACAGTTTAGTTTTAAAAGCCCTCACTGCAGCGTACATGTCTGTGATGATGCGCCCCCGCCCCTGAAGCTGCAGGTTCAGCGCATCGAGATGGCTCGAGATGTCACACAGAAAGGCCAGCTCACACAGAAACGTTTTCTCCCGAAGCTCTGCTGTGTCCTTCCCTTTGCTTTCCAGAAACTGACATATTTCCTCATGCAGCTCAAAACATCTATTCAGTACTTTTCCTCGGCTTAACCATCTCACCTCTGTGTGATACGGCACGTCTGCGTATTCCGAACCACACTCCTCCAGAAAAGACTTAAACTGGCGGTGATTCAGACCTTTGGCTCTTATAAAGTTAACTACTTGTGTTACTGTGGTCATAACATGTTCCATCTTTAGGGCTTTGCCACACAATGATTCCTGATGTATGATGCAGTGATAAACAGTTAGTTCACCTGCACAGTTCTCTTCCTGCATCTTCTCCCGGACCCTGCCCACCAGTCCACTTGTTTTACCGCACATCGCTGGCGCACCATCTGTCGTTAATCCCACGAGTTTATCCCACGGCAGCTTTATTTCAGTTACGCATTTGGAAACCTCCTCAAAAATTTCCTTTCCTGTGGTTGTGCCATGCATTGATTTGAATCCCAATAGCTCCTCCGTAACACACATATTTGAGTCCACTCCACGGATGAAGACTGACAGCTGAGCAGTATCAGATGCGTCGCTGCTCTCATCCACAGCAAGGGAGAATGCAACAAAATCTTTTCCCTTTTCCAAAAGCTGGTCATACAGATTGGTGGCAAGATCACATGTGCGATCAGCTACTGTGTTTCTGCTCAGGCTCACGTTTGAAAAGGCTTGCTTTTTCTCTGGGCACACGATGTCACAAACTTTCAACATGCACTTTTTCACAAACTCTCCCTCATTAAAGGGCCGGGCTGATTTTGCGATCTCTGCTGCCACAATATAACTAGCCTTTACAGCAGCCTCACTTTGTGATGTGGCTTTTTTGAACATATTCTGTTGTGAAACCAAACTTCTTTTCATCTCCTCCACTTTCTGGCTTCTTTGAGTCATGTCCAGGTCCTTGTACTTGTCATGGTGTTTTGTTTCATAGTGTCGTCGAATGTTATACTCCTTAGTTATAGCCACGTTGACTCCACAAATCAGACAAACAGGTCTGTCTTTTACATATGTAAACAAATATTCTGTCTCCCACCTGTCCAGAAAGTTCCTGTTGTCTGCCTTTCTTTTTGCCATTTTTGGGAAGGGGTTCCACAGTGACAGTTGTAGCTTGAGATCGCTATGATTTCTGTCACACAGGAGAGGGCGTTTCTGGGACCTGTCCTGATTGACGCGCCAAAACAACAGCAAGGCATTATGGGATTTGTAGTATTAGCGATGAATGAATGCGCTGTATAATACCGGCGGGCTAGCTCTAGTAGTCATTTGGTATAGCCTCGCGGGCCAAATATAATTACACTACGGGCCAAATTTGGCCCGCGGGCCAGAGTTTGACATCTATGGTCTAGAGTGTTGCCTTTCATGTAAGTGGGGGAGTTTATGATTTGGGTGTAACCTATGTCTGTCATAGCTTCGAGGAATGAGTTTGAATGTTGTTGGGGGAGAGAGAGTAGCTTGAAGTCTCCCATTATGATGAGAGGCTTCTTTAATGGGGCAAAACAAGCTGATTCCAATATCATGGTCAGGTTATCATGGTTAGGTGATGGTGGTCTGTACATGAGGCCTATGGCAAAGATATTATTTTCTATTTTCAATATATCTATATCGTCAATGTTAGTGTATACGCTTGCAAAGGATTTATTTTTCTGCTTACTATATATGAGGATGCCTCCTCATCTTTGCTTGCTTCTGTGACAAGTAAATAAATCGTAATTATCGATTTTTAGTTGATTTAGTAGGATGCTATCTGTGTCAGCCAGGTTTCTGTTATGCATAAGTAGTCTGGGTGTTCATCTTTAATAAGATCTCTTATGAGCGGTATTTTACTTCTAACAGATCTTGCATTGAGCATCATTATTTTGGTGGGGGTCAGTGTGGGTCATTATTGTGTTTGTGTCATGTTTGATGTTTGAATGCGTATAAGTCTATCATAGGCTCTATTTCTAAGTGTGTGTTGATTGCTTCTGGGGGGGGGTAACTGAATGGGTGATTGGTTTCATATCTATTATGGATTTAAATGAATGGGATGCTCAGGGGTGAGGGTATATCAGATTGAAGGGAGTAGGTGGTAATTTGATTATAGAGTATTAGTGTGATCACACATAGGTATGTAACCATTGTTTTGGTGGGGGTCTGCTGCCTGCACCATCTCCTGCCCAGCCGCAGCTCTCCCAGGAGGGATCGAGCACGCGGCGAAGAAAAGAACGCCCTCCGGTCCTCTTCAGCCCTATCCGGGCAGCCCAGCTACAATAAAAAGGAGCGCCATCGGGCGCAAGCCCCTTTCTGCTGCCTGCACCATCTCCTGCCCGGCCGCAGCTCTCCCAGGAGGGATCGAGCACGCGGCGAAGAAAAGAACGCCCTCCGGTCCTCTTCAGCCCTATCCGGGCAGCCCAGCTACAATAAAAAGGAGCGCCATCGGGCGCAAGCCCCTTTCTGCTGCCTGCACCATCTCCTGCCCGGCCGCAGCTCTCCCAGGAGGGATCGAGCACGCGGCAAAGAAAAGAACGCCCTCCGGTCCTCTTCAGCCCTATCCGGGCAGCCCAGCTACAATAAAAAGGAGCGCCATCGGGCGCAAGCCCCTTTCTGCTGCCTGCACCATCTCCTGCCCGGCCGCAGCTCTCCCAGGAGGGATCGAGCACGCGGCGAAGAAAAGAACGCCCTCCGGTCCTCTTCAGCCCTATCCGGGCAGCCCAGCTATAATAAAAAGGAGCGCCATCGGGCGCAAGCCCCTTTCTGCTGCCTGCACCATCTCCTGCCCGGCCGCAGCTCTCCCAGGAGGGATCGAGCACGCGGCGAAGAAAAGAACGCCCTCCGGTCCTCTTCAGCCCTATCCGGGCAGCCCAGCTATAATAAAAAGGAGCGCCATTGGGCGCAAGCCCCTTTCTGCTGCCTGCACCATCTCCTGCCCGGCCGCAGCTCTCCCAGGAGGGATCGAGCACACGGCGAAGAAAAGAACGCCCTCCGGTCCTCTTCAGCCCTATCCGGGCAGCCCAGCTATAATAAAAAGGAGCGCCATCGGGCGCACCCGCGCCTGGCGGGCCCGTGCCTGGCAGGCCTCGCCAGAGGGCCCTTTGGCGTGGCCCTTAGGCAGCTAGCCCACACAACACAGTGGCCATTGCAGCGAAGTCCAACTCCATACAACCCAGCAGCTTGAGCTCCTATGTGTTGAGCTCGCTCACCAGCAACTCTTTCACTTCTCCTCGTAAAGCCCAGTGCTAGCGAAAGTCTCCAAGTGATAGGAACCGAGCAAACCTCTCAAACCTCTCTCATCAGATGATCCTGCTCTCATGCTGCTTACCGCAAGTATAGTCCCACAATCCTAACCTCCGGATACTAACATCAACAGCCTTATCAATAACAGTTTACATTGTACTGTTGTCAGTAATTCCTTAATGCTATCTAAACATTGCACTGTTAACATTGTACTTTAGTCAGTAATGGTTACTATTGTACTGTAGTCAGTAATTGTACGGTAGTCAATAATTGTTACTATTGTACTGTAGTCAGTAATTTCTTACTGCCATCTCGCCACTGTACTGTTACCATTGTCCTGTAGTCAGTATTTGTTACTATTGTACTGTTGTCAGTAATTCCTTACTACTATCTAGCCATAGTACTATGGTTAACAATTCCTTAATGCTATCTAGCTAGTTAACATTGCATTGTTGTCAGTAATTCTCCCCACAATACTTGTCCACAATCACAAGGAATTCTGCCCTAATCTACCCATTTCACAATCACACAGTGTCCTGCCACAATGGGTTCCCCCTTCACCACCATAATCGGATGTTACATCATCCTTGCTAGTTGGTTCTCCTGCTCTCTTACCTTAACCCCTCCTTCTAACCAGATTCCAATATTACAAAGCCATGGAAGAAGATGGTCTGGTGCATCCCGTCACAATGTAAATTGGGATACCCGCGCACGTCACCCGCATCTGCTACACATTGCGCTTCAGCACTCTGTGCAATCCAAGAAGGTGGAAAACTCCTACCCTCATAACCTAAAATGTGCCCTCATTAATGCCCGTTCTATCCGAAAGAAGTGGCCAGCTGTCATCGACATGATTTCCCTCCACGACCTTGATATACTCTTAGTCACTGAGACATGGCTATCCGATGAGGACAACGTCATACTCAACCAACTCCTCCCTCCGAACTTCACAGCTCACACAAGTCATAGACGAGACAAAAGAGGAGGAGGGGTGCTCATCATCACCAGAACAGATCTCCACTTCCAGACGGTTGACGCCACCAACGCTAATCACCTTGAAACCGTCACCATATCCAACAAACGCTGCTCAATCAACCTGCTGTACAGAGCACCTTCAGCTTCTCCAGATGATCTTGCTGCAATAATTGACCTCGCCTCCAACACGCATAACCCAAACATCCCAAACTGGATCCTAGGTGATTTCAACCTGCCAACACTGCAGGACAATCAAGTGTTATCCTTCCTTGATGCCCTTACAAATCTCGGCTTCAAACAATTAGTGAAGGAACCTACCCATACTAAGGGAAATATTCTGGACCTAGTATTCGCCCCTCAGATATCTCTTAACACATCACATGACCCTATAACGTCTATAACTCCTGTTCCATGGTCAGATCACAAACTGATCATCCTCCAGATCCCTTCGCACAAAACTGATTCAAAGTTCAATAAGATACCAAGCAACACTACAAGACTTCACTCCAGATGTTTCAAGCCTTTCAACAGAGACCTTATCCTCACGGAAACGCAACAACTCATTAGCGAAACCACCATGAACCTTGACGACCTAATTACTCACTGGAACAAGTGCCTTAGTGCAATCGCCCTACGCACACCAACTAACAAGCCCCCAAGGAAAAGAATGAACGTTCCATGGTACACAGCCGATCTTAGAGCCTCTCTTACCCAATTACGGAAACTCGAGAAGCGCTGGCGCCGATCCCACTCTTCAATTGACCAGACTGCATACAACTGTCATCTGGCTGCTCACCGCAAGGCAACCACTGATGCAATGAAACAATACTACTCAGAGACCTTAAAGAGATCACTTAATAAACCCCATGATCTTTTTGACCTAGTCAAGACTCTATCAAAGGAACCAACCCCCGGACCGCAATTTGAGATTCACCCACAAGATTTTGCTAACTATGCACAATCCAAGATATGCCGGATTATCAACATCTCGACTACAACCACCACCCCTGAACGAGACGGCCCCACAGCTCTAACCATATTCTCTACCCCTACCAAAAAAGGAATTGAAGACACGATTATGGCCCTTAACACCACCACATCTCAGTCTGACCCATGCCCAGCCTTCTGGATTAAGGAGCTCCGCAGCCACTTCAGCCCAATACTATCCAATATAATGAACCTCTCCTTCACAACAGGTTCCTTCCCCTCCGCTCTTAAGCACACCTCTATCAGACCTCTTTTGAAAAACTGCAAACTCGACCCCCAAAAAGTGGATTCATATAGACCTATATCCAGTATTCCGTTACTTGCGAAGATCATCGAAAAAGAGGTACAACGACAACTACAAGATCACGTCGACATTGCCTCACCATTAGACCCCTGCCAACATGGTTTTAGGGAATCCCACGGAGTGGAAACCCTTCTTACCACCCTCTTCTGCAGGATAATCACTGGCATTGATGACATCCGTCAAGGATTTGCTCTCATCTTTCTGGACATCGCTGCAGCTTTTGACTCAGTAAGTCATGAGCTTCTCTTAGGTCGACTATTTGAGAAAGGAATTACTGGTAGAGCGCTTGAATGGTGCAGATCTTACCTGTCTGGAAGATGGCAGCATGTGCGTTCTGGAGGGATGACATCAGAACCTTTCCACCAAAGCCAGGGAGTCCCACAAGGTTCTTCCCTTTCGGCCCTCTTGTTTAACATTTACATGCAGCCAATTTGCAAGATCATCCGATCCTTCAATGTCGACTGCATGTTATACGCTGATGATGTCCTGCTGTACATACCCTTCTCTACGGAACATCTGGACCTCTCTCCACTGACGAGCTGCTTCAACGCAATATCTGACTGGCTTCTCTCCCAAAACCTCCGAATACAACATAAGAAAACGGAAGTACTCTTCATTACAAGGAACACTAACTTCACACCACCACAATTCCTTAAAGTAAAAGAAGCAGAGCTACAAACTAAACCATCAATACGCTACCTGGGAGTCACCTTGGATCAGCGCCTAGACATGAAAGCCCACATAGGGAACACAGTCAGAGCAGTATACTACAAGATCCGCTCACTTCGGCATTTACGATCTATGCTGGAACCAAATGACTTCAGGACTATATACCAGGCATTGATCATACCTCATTTTGATTATGCCAATGCCATCCTTCAAGGCCTGCCCCTATCCACCTTACACCCGCTGCAGCTCGCCATGAACGCTGCAGCAAGGGTCATCCATGGAGCCCCCAGAAGCGACCACGTGACACCTCTGTTGATACAATTACATTGGCTACCTATCCAGGCTAGAATCGTTTTTAAGACTCTGTTACTCACTTTTAAAGCTATTAACAAGCTCTCCCCTGAATCAATAATGGCCCTCATCCATACCATATCTCCTAATAGAGCAAGGAGATCCACAGCTACAAACACCCTAAAAGTCCCGAAAGCATTAACAGTTTGCACTTCATCTACAGCCAACAGGGCGTTTAGTATCAGCGCACCAAGATGCTGGAACGCATTACCTCCAGATATCCGGGCTATTAAGGGCCTTACGCAGTTTAGGAAAGCCCTCAAGTACCATCTTTTCAATAAGTACCTCATAGAACCCAACCTCACCCACTGAGACAGAGATGCAACCCACTAAGCAAATATATGGTTTCCCAACAACATGCCAAGAAAGATTCTCTAACCCTTAGTGGTGCATTTGTTTCTATAGAATTCATGATCATACAACCTTATGTAGCAATATTTGTAAATAGTTTACAAGCTTATATAGCAAGTTTTGTAAATAGTTTACCCCTGTTATCTAAGTTACTTGCCCTGTTATCTGTAAACTCCTACATGTTAACTGTACTGAACGTTTCTGTTCCATGTAAACCGCGCTGATGCTGAATAGTGCGGTATATAAGAGAATGTAAATAAATAAAATAAAAATTGTTCTATATTCCATTTTGTGTGTAGTGGATAGAGATGGAGGGTAGGATGGATTAAGTTGGGTAAGTAGTAGTATTTGGACAAATTTTGTGAAAGAGTGTGGACTGCGTCAAGAGTATGTGATGAGTTTTTGAGTGTGCTTCTGAAGACTCGAGTTACATGTGGTGGGATTCAAATGGTCAAAAATGTTGATAACAGTGGATATCATACAGTTGCTTAGAAGGTAATATATCTGTATCTAGCATTTTAGCAGAGATTGTATAATTTTTTGTTACAGAATGCATGTGAAAACAACATAACAGATAGGTATTATGATTGCTTGGTTTAAAGTCTGGTCAGGTACCTTATGGTGTTATTCTGTGAAGTTTAGGAATACTGGGATAATGCTGTAGATCTTTTAGTTATTCCTTAGCTGGAGGTTCAGTGCTCTCCGGTGTCTGTCATTTGACTGTCGTAGATTCCTTGAGGGGTGTGTTATGGAGGGATTCCAGAGTACTTCAGATTCCCAGCCAAAGTTCCCCACCTAAGGGCCACACCAAAAGGCCCTCTAGTGAGGCCCTCAGGCATGGGCACATCAGACGCGGGCATGCCTGGAGGTATGGGAGTTCATATAGTTGAGAGGAGGGCCTGATTGGCCTTGTCGGAGGGGAGCGGGGGGGAGCTTACCTGCCCGCTCTCTCGATAATGCCGATTGGGGGATGAAGCCGATCTGGAGTGGCTTTACTGCTGCAGGGTGGCTGCTTATATCCTGTCTTGTGCGGGTGAAGTCATCAGGCCCGATTAGCTTTGTCAGAGGGGAGCGGGGAGGAGCTTACCTGCCCACTCTCTGTTGATGATGCCGATCGGGGGATGGAGCCGATCTGGAGAGGCTTTACTGCTGCAGGGTGGCTGCTTATATCTTGTCCGGTGCTGGTGAGGTCGTCGGGCCCAATTGGCCTTGTCAGAGGGGAGCGGAGAGGAGCTTACCTGCCCGCTCTCCCTCAATGATGCCGATCAGGGGATGGTAAATGTTAAACAATAAGGCTGATAGGGCAGAGCCTTGTGGAATACCTTGTTGCTGGTTGAAAGACTTTGATGTTCATTGACCAAGTTTTACTTGTTGAATGCAGTCTGATAGATGAGACTTGAACCATAGTAGCACTGCCTCATTGATTCCAATCTGCTGAAGCCTTACGAGGAGGATATTGTAATTGAAGGAATCAAATGCAGAAGTTATATCCAATAATATTAAGATGAAGGCTTGTTTGGTATTTTCTATGCCTCGTATGAGTCTGCTGAATAGAGATATGAGGAGCATTTCTATGCCATGGTTTGTTCTAAAACCATGTTGGTGTATGTCCAGTGGCGCATGCATATCAATATGGTCTTGAAGTTGGTTTTGAACAATCTTTTCAATTATTTTAGCTAGAAATAATTGAAAAGATTGCCCAAAACCAACATTGATATGCATGCGTCACTGAACATATTATAATGTTGTTGTTAAACTTTGGCTTTTATTTGCTCACTAATAAAAGCTCTGTTGCAAACTCAACATAGCATTGTTGAATTTGTAGAGAGGGGAATGGGGGAGTGAACAAGGAATGGGAAGGCAGCCGAGTGGTGTAAGTTGGGGCGGTAGGAAGCCCAATAAATTGGGTGCCTGGAACTGGTAAGAATTGAGGCCCAGGTGCGGATGAGGGCTCTGGTTCCAAAAGAAAGAGGGCCCAGTTGCTACACAGAAGTGCCTGGGCTCATTTAAAGGGGGTGTAGAGCCCTGAGCTATTGGAGGGGAGAGAAGCACACGCATGCCAAAAGAGTAGACTGTTTAGTATAGAATGACTGTACAGAGTGGCAGTCAGTTTGACAATTCCCGTCTTTGCCACAGAGAGGACTGATGCTGCTTAGACAAACCAATCCAATGAGCAAGGGCAGGATGGGAAAGGAAGTATTTCTTCAGACAATGAGAGATTTCCCCATTTAAGTTAGGGTGAGTTTTGGAATTAAAGAATGATTGTTAGCAGGATCTGTATTATGTTGTTAATCTGTGGCCTATATTTACCCACTAATAAAATCCATGTTGAAATCTAGGCATAGCATTGCCAGATTTGTGTGGGGAGGGGGCGGGGGGAGGAGGGCAAAGGGGCATAAGACTGGGGGTGGGGCAGGAAGTCCAGAAGGCAATGTGCAGCATACCACCCATTAGATTAAATAGGACAAAAGTCAATATGAATTCAGCCAAGGGAAGTTTAGTCTCACCAATTTGCTCCGTTTCTTTGAAGGCATTAATTAGCTGTGGATAAAGGTGAGTCAGTTGAGATAGTTTATTTAGACTTCCAGAAAACGTTTGTCAAAGTACCACATAAAACTCTTGAGGAAACTTAAAAAGTCGTGGTATAAGAGACCGTGTCCTATTGTCTCTGAGGGTCTCTGAGGCTGGCTGCAGGAGCTGTGGATATTTCACAAAGCTAAGACTCTAATTTTCTTTCTTATCTCTGATACTTTCTAGTTACCAATATAGAGTCTAACTGTCTGTTTTGTGGGAATTGTTAATATAAAGTTTAACTGTGGTTATAAATTAAGCTCGGGGATAATCTGACTGACTGTCTCCTTTTCTGGGTAGCCTTGGAGCAGATATCTGTGGGTGCCCCCAGTTCAGGATCAGCCTACTGGCCAGAGACAAGTTTAACTGTGCTTATAAATTAAGCTTGGGGATATTCAGCCTACTGGGACCTGAGTATTCAGAGAGGGGGAGGTGTATGTTTTTTGCTCCCATCTTACACCTGGCCAGTAGCTTGGAGATAATCAGACTGACTGATTTTCTGAGTAGCCTTGGAGAAGATATCTGTGGGCGCCCCCAGCTCAGGAACAGCCTACTGGCCAGAGACACTTAGGTTCCCGCCCACCCTACCCCTCGCTCCACCCACCCCAGGGGCTGCATTGCCTTTATAGTACTCACTTACATTGCCATCTATCCTTTTAACTTGGGTTAGAGCCCAAATCTTCTTCCTCCTACCTTATTCTTCTTCCTCTTCTCCTCTAGGACTGCTTATTCAGCATGTCATGTATTCGGTGCAATAACTGCAGTACTTTCATTCCAAGACGAATCATATGGAACCTCAGAGCTTGTCCTATGTGCCTCAGGTCAGCTACCATGCATAAAGAACTGACTTTACTAAGGGAAGACCTAGCTGCCATGCATAAAGAGGTGACCCTACTCAGGGAGGAAATGGCTGCAACGAAGCACACCTCTTCTAGGATACAAACTGAACAATGTCCACCACCGCTCCCACAAAGCATCAAACATCCCAGGGACAAGGGGATCACAGTGAGTTCTGGTAGACTGCGACCTGTAATGCACAGACATCCTATGCATCAAAATATATCCCTGCATAATGCCTTCTCTGCCTTGGCTAATGAGGATGAGGAACTGAGGGAGGAACTGGCTGCAATGAAGCACACCTCTTCTAAGATACAAACTGAACAAAGTCCACCACCACTCCCACAAAGAATGAAACACCAAAGGAACAAATGGATCACACTGGGTTCTGGGAGATTGTGACCTGTGACACAGAGGCACCCTATGCATCAGGAGATATCCCTGCATAATGCTTTCTCTGCCTTGGTGAATGAGGATGCCCAATCCAAAGAAACCGAAGGGCCCTTAAATGAGACAGACAATGACCAATCTCCTGCTAAAAGACCAAATATGAAGAAAACCTCACCAAACAGTAAACTACTACTGCTTGGTGATTCCATCATCAGTGGCACCAACTTGGGAACACAGTTCAAAGGAGAGAAGATAGTCAAGTGCCTCCCAGGCTCTTCAACCAGCAAGAATACAAACCACGTTGTTGAAATACTTAGTGCAGAAAGTGAACACTCCAAACTTGATGTGGTTATCCACTTGGGCACAAATGACCTGGCTAGAAATAGTACCTCCACAATCCAAAAGAACTTCCAATCTCTGGGAAAGAAACTCAAGCCCATTGTTAACACTGTTGCATTCTCAGAGGTTCTACCTGTGCTTGGTAAGGGGGAAGAAGGTTGCATCACATCAACAGCTTTAATACATGGCTTCCGACCTGGTGCAAACAAGAAGGATTCAGATTTATTGGCGACTGGGGTAACAGATGGAACAACAAGAAACTATACTGTGCTGATGTACAACATCTCTGTGTCACAGGGAAAAGAATCCTAAGTGAAAAATACAAGCAATATGTGGATATGCATTTAAACTAGAACAAGGGGGTGACAGATGTGGAAGGTCAAGCTCTGGACGTCACCCCCTGCAAAAGCAGATTAAAATCAGAAACAGCCACACATTTAAACCACACATCAAAAACAAGTGGGAAGATGTAGGCAGAACAAAATCAATGCTAAATACATCAAGCCAGTTAAATGCTGGAAAGCAATGAGTACAAATGCTCGAAGCTTAGCCAACAAAGTTCCAGACCTAGAATCCCTAATGGTGGAAATGGATTTGGACATTGTGGCCATTACAGAAACATGGCTAAATGAATCGCATGATTGGGATATAGCCATACCTGACTATAATCTATTCAGAAGAGACAGAGAAAATGGAAGAGGAGGAGGAGTAGCCTTGTATGTCAAAAGCAATATTAAAGCTACTGAAATGCAGGGGGCATGGGGAAAAGAAGAAGCGCTCTGGATTGTGTTAGAAAGAGGAGATGGCACTGTCATCCATACTGCTGTAGTCTACAGACCTCCGACACAAATTGAAGAGATGGCAATATCTATAATCAATTCATTATCTAAGATAGCCACAAAGGGGGAAGCAATCATATTGGGTGACTTTAATCTACTTGATGTGGATTGGATTACTCCTTCTGCAAATCTGGAAAGAAGCAAAAAAATTGTGGATGCTCTCCAAGATGCGTTACTTAGAGACAAATGGTGATGGAACCAACCAGGGAAAGCTCAACACTGGATTTAGTGCTCACCAACGGCGATAGCATGTCGAATGTCTGCGTGAGTGCTCCTGTGAGCAGCAGTGATCATCACACGGTGTGGTTTGAGATAAAAGCCATGGTACAGGCCAATCATAGCAAGCTCAAAGTCCTAAACTTCAAAAACATTGACTTCAATAAAATGGCCGAGTACCTAAAGGAGGAGCTGACAGGGTGGAAGGAGATAAGGGAAGTGGAATTGCAATGGGCTAAACTAAAGGTGGCAATAAAAGGGGCAACAGATAAATATGTAACAAAAGTAAACAAAAACAAGAGGAGAAGAAAACCTATTTGGTTTTCCAAAGAAGTGGCTGCTCAAATAAAGGCAAAAAACACAGCTTTCACAAAATTCAAAAGCTCACAAACAGAGGAACACAGAAATGAATACAGGATCAAACTCAAAGAGACAAAGAGAGAAATAAGGATAGCAAAATCAAAGGCAGAGGAAAAGATGGCTAAAAACGTGGTGTGGTGACAAAACTTTCTTCAGGTATATTTGGGAAAGGAAGAAGATCAGAGGTGGAATTGCAGGACTCGGAAGTGCTGCGAATGGACTCGTGGAAAGTGACATTGAAAAAGCGAAATTGCTAAACGAATACTTCTGCTCTGTTTTTTTACTAAAGAAAGTCCTGGAGAAGGACCACCTGTGACTCCCAAATATAAAAATGGGAAAGAAGTAGTTACCACACCATTCACAGAAGATGAGATGTTAGAAAAACTTGCAAAACTGAAAGTGGACAAGGCCATGGGACCGGATAGGATACATCCCAGGATACTGAAATAGCTCAGAGAGGTTCTTGTAGGGCCGTTAAAGGATGTTTTTAACAGATCCTTGGAAACAGGAGAGATTCCTCAGGACTGGAGATTGGCTGATGTCGTACCTCTACACAAAAGTGGTGATAGGGAAGAAGTGTCAAACTACAGGCCTGTGAGCCTTACCTCGGTGGCGGGAAAAGTCATGGAGGCACTCCTGAAAGAGTGAATAGTGAACGTTCTCAAAACAAACAGGTTGCAAGACCCGAGGCAACATGGTTTTACTGAAGGACAATCTTCCCAAACAAATCTGATTGAGTTCTTTGACTGGGTGACCAGGGAGCTAGATCAGGGGCATGCGATGGATGTCATCTACCTGGATTTCAGCAAAACCTTCGATACTGTTCCTCATAGGAGGCTTATCAATACACTTGGTAGCTTGGGGATGGATCCTAAGATGGTAAATTGGATCAGAAATTGGTTGACTGACAGACGACAGAGGGTGATGGTAAATGGAGCTCACTCGGATGAAGGGAAGGTGATTAGCGGGGTGCCCTACGGGTCGGTCCTGGGCCCAGCACTGTTCAATGTATTTGTGAGTGATATTGCTGAAAGACTGAATGGAAAAGTCTGTCTTTTTGCAGATGACATGAAAATTTGCAACAGAGTGGACTCACCCGAGGGAGTGGTTAACATGAGGAAAGATCTACAAAAGCTGGAAGAACGGTCTACTGCTTGGCAATTAAGATTTAATGCAAAGAAGTGCAGAGTCATGCACTTGGGTAGCAGAAATCCAAGGGAATTGTACGCGATAGGGGGCGAGAGGTTGGTGTGCACGGATCAGGAGAAAGACCTTGGTGTTATTATTTCTGAAGATCTCAAGGTGGCAAAACAGTGCGACAAGGTGGTGGCAAAAGCCAGGAGGATGTTGGGCTGCATACAAAGAGGAATCACCAGCAGAAAGGAAGAGGTACTTATGCCACTGTACAAGTCATTGGTGAGGCCTCACTTGGAATACTGAGTTCAGTTTTGGAGACCGTATCTTGCAAAGTATGTAAAAAGACTGGAAACTGTTCAGAGGAAGGTGACCAAAATGATTTTGAGCCTCCATCAGAAGCCTTATGAGAAGAGACTTGAAGACCTAAACATGTACACTTTGGAGGAGAGGAGGGGCAGGGGAGATATGATTCAGACCTTTAAATACTTAAAGGGCAATAATGAACAAGCAAACCTCTTCCAAAGACGGGGAAGCTGTAAAACGAGAGGGCATAACAGGAAGCTGCAAGGTGGTAAATTGAAAGGCAATGTCAGGAAATACTTTTTCACAGAAAGGGTGGTGGATGCTTGGAATGCCCTCCCGATGGAAGTGGTGGAGGCAAACACAGTGACGGAATTCAAAATGGCATGGGGCAGATACAGTGGATCCCTTTTGCAGCAAAAGGACAAAATCAAAATAAACTGAACCATCTAATTTCTCAACAAATAGGGGTGTCCTGCATGGAGTGGCGGGTTCACCCCTAAACAGGGACATGTGGAGGGGTGCCCTGCCCTTAGCAGCAGGTGCAGCTACTCTTGCCATCGTGCTGGGCAGACTAGATGGACCATGCTGGTCTTTATCTGCCGTCATTTACTTTGTTACTATGTATGTGGACTAGAAATGAGATGAGAGATAAAAAACAGAGTAGGATTAAATGGTGAATTTTCTCAGTGGAGGAAGATGAATAGTGAGGTACCTCAGAGAATCTGTACTGGGACTGGAACTTTTTAAACATATTTATAAGTTATCTGGAAGTGGGAACAATAAGTGAGATGAATAAATTTGCAGATAACCCCAGATTATTGAAGGTTGTTAAATCTCATGGAGATTGTGAGAAATTGCAGGTATACCTTGTGAGACTGGAAGACTGGACATCCAAATGGCAAATTAAATTGAATGTGGACAAATATAAAGTGATGCACGAAGGGAAGAATAACCCCCCAAAAAGGTGCACAGTGTTACCTTCCACATTAGGAGTTAGTACCAAGGAAGAGCATTTAGCATCATTGTTTTCAGTATATTTAAATCTTCTATTCAGTGTGTGACCACGTCCAAAAGAGCAGCCAGAATATTACAAATCTTAGGAAGGGAGTAGCCTTTGTATTGCACCATGATGCAACTGCACCTTGAGTATTGTGTTTGGTCTCCGCATCTCAAAAAAGATATTGTGGCATTAGAAAATGTACAGAGAAGGGCTATAAAAATGATAAAGGGATGGAACAACTCTCCCAAGAGAAAAGACTAAAGACTTTAGGGCTCTAAAGCTTGGAAAAGAGATGGTTGAAGAGAGGTCTATAAAATCCTGTGTAGAGTGGAACGGGTAAATGTGAATCAATTACTTACTCTTTCAAAAAGTACAAAGACTAGGGGGACGTGTCATAAAGTTACCAAGTATATTTAAAACAAGAGAAAATATTTTTCCTCCTCACATAAACTTATGCTTTAGAATTCATTATCAGAGAATGTGGCAAAATACTTAGTGTAACTGGATATGATGGACCTCTGATCTGACCCAGTATGGCTGTTCCTATGTTCGACCATCTATAACCCATAAATTCACAACATACTTGAATTTTGCCTATAAACTTTAGGCCTCCTAGGTTTGTGTATGAAGTTCTATGTGTAGCTTATGTTTTCTTAATGTATGCACATATTTGACTGACTTGGATTTGAGTTTTACAATGCAATTTAAGTGGGTACTAAACTGTTTTGTGCACATGCAAACTTACATATGTAACTTCGCAGTTAGGTATAATATTGAACATTTCGGCCATCTTGATCTTCAATGTCATTAGTTCTTCATATTTTCTACCTTACTGAGCCAATGCCACTTTCTTTACTGAACCTTAAAAGGCCTTTTTCCTAAGTCTTGCTGCTGTTTCTTTCTCTATTAAATAGAATACAAATAGGGCGGTGATGTGTGTTGAAGTATAGGCAAACATTTTTGTCTGCTTGACCTTGGTTCACATTTATGTTATTTATCAAATATGCTTGTTGCTCTTCCTCCAATCTTTTCTAATGGAGACTAATGTAGCATGTCTGAAAAGGAATGATGAGGTTTATGTTTATTTCAAAGTGGCTGATTTGTGTTCCACAGTTCAGAGCCAAGCTTTTCTAAAGTGTTTTGTTACAACCTTATTAATGGACTATGTACAGTAGCTCTACTTGGTCTCTCAAGGATGGATTATTTTTTTTTTAGAATATACAGTAGAGCAACGTTTAAAATATTGAGTTAACTTTACTGAACAGCTGCCTATTATGGTCTCCTTTCCATTCTCAGATTGAGTGAATCACTGTTCCTCCCCCCCTTGTTGAAATACAAGTTCAACTATTATGGTGCAAATAAGGAGGTCAATTCTGATTTACCCCATGGGCAGCCAGCAAGAAGGTAACTGTAGATCAGCAAGTAGATAGAAAACACTGCAAAGTTTTTCTTTGAAAATTCAGGTAGCACATGCCATTTGGGTAATCTTTAATTTATGTGCTTTGCTTGGACGTCAGAAAGTAAACACACTGATTTGCAAATGCAGTCTATATGTATACTTTCCTTCTACCAGCCCATTTCCAACCTTTTGTAGGGATGTGCACAGAAAAGGTTTTCAGTTTGTTTTGGGTCATTTTAGAACTTTTGCCCTCTGTTTTATACTTCTGTATTAATAAAATTTGTAATACAGGTTAGAACTTATTAACATGCATTAATTAGTATCACGTGTGTTAATCTGAAGATTGATGCATATTAAATGATTTAGCCTACACTAAGGGGTATGTTGTTTACTAATCGGTGATAATGGTTTCCGTGTGATATCGGAGCCGTGGCCCCATTGAAGTCAATGGGACTGCGACTCCAATAACACATGGAAGCCACTACTGCCGATTAGTAAAGAACATACCCCTTAGTGTAGGCTAAATCATTTAATATGTGTTAATAATTAAAAGCAAGGAGACAGAGGAAATTCCCCTCCCCCCAGCTCCTCAAACTATGGCATTCACTGGCACGCCAGCCTACTCTTAGCTTCTAATGATTCCCACCCCTGGTTTAGTGGTTAGAACAATGAACATGCACACAAGGGAAACCAGCAAATTTACATCCTACTTTTTCAACAGACATTTCTTATGACCTTCTGCAAATCTCCTATTGCCTCATGTTCCCACTTAAATTATAATCTCTTTTGAGAAGGGACTTAGTGTATCTAAAAAAAATTGTTGCAAACTGGCTTAAGCAAAAATTCTAAAGCTACTTTAAAAATACAAAGTAAAATATTAAATGCAAGTTAAATATAAAATATAAAGGATAGTTAGTTTTGCAGAAAAAAATATTTGCTTCTTTAATATATTAGAAAGCACTCACTCAGTAATAATGAGTTTTTTCCAACTACTACTGTATGTAGCTATGCATTACATAAATAGGGACAATACTGTGAGGTAAAAGCAATACCTGATTGATAAAACAACTTATTTGTTGCACCACTAATTGCCAGTAGTAGCTTCTGTGCGAAACTGGATATTGACTTCAATGGGGCAGCTGCTCCGATATTGCATGGAAGCCACTACCGCCGTTTAGTAAACATGAAGTGGAGTAGTCTAATGGTTAGAGCACTGGCTTGGGAACCCAGAGACCAAGGTTTGATTCCCACTCGCAATCCTTGTGGCCTTGGGCAAGTCACTTAACCCTCCATTGCCTCAGAAAAATCCAAGTTATCAATATCCCTGTTTAATGTACATTACCAAGTTTAAGTTACAATGTAAACCACTTTGATAAAGCGATATCGAGAAGGCCGCGGGACCACGTGCCAGCTGGCTGCAATTAACCGGGGGGGACGGCACGGTGCGTGGCCCCCGCCTCGGGAATCGAGGAGGAGGGGCAAGGAGCAGCGGCAAGCGCATTTTTTAAAGGCATTGGCTCCCGCAGGTGAGTGAGTGGTGCGGGAGCCAATGGCTGTGGAGCGGGTGGGTGGGGGCGCCTGAAGGGAGCAGGAGCGTGCCGGGGACCCTGACAGTCTGGCGAGGCGGAGGACGAGGACGGGCATTTCCACCCTCCCACCCTTATGTTGTGTGAATTTGGGGAGGGGGGGTTGCAGCTGGTGGGGTAGGGGGTGAGGGCGGGATCCTGGAGGTGTCCGGGGTCTGGAGTATTGGCACTCCGCAGGGCGGGGGTGGGGTACCCCTGACCCGGAGAACCCCTCGAGGCTTTTGCTAGTAATATGGCGAAGCCGGAGGAGGGGGGTAATGGAGTTGCTGGGGGACAGTTCTCGGCGGAAGCGGGATGGAACTCACTTTGCTACTCACATGGCTGGTGAGGGGTCATCCTGCTGCCGGAACCGGTATGGTGAAAGATGTTTGTTGTTAGATGGTTTGGAAAATGTTATGTTAATAAAAGCTGTGACCAGTTAGAATGCCAACAACTTGTAGTTTGTGATTATTTCTGGGGCGGAGGTGGGTGTGGGGGGGATTGCGGTGGTGCAAGTGGGGGGGTGGGATAGGGGCTGGAGCTCCACGTCTGCCTTACCCGGTTAATAAAATCTGTTATATAAATAAAATACCCCTAAATGTTTTAGTATGTGCTAATGAACCAATGTACAGTAATGAATGCACATTCAAATCCTCTTTAGTTAGTGGGCTAAAGCGTGCACACTGCCTCAATACATACATAAAATTATTTCCATAAAGATCAGGCATTTTGAATTTATACTTGAGTAACCATGTGTCTACCAATGTAAAAACGTTTGAATATCGTCCCTATTTATGTAATTTACAGCTACATACAGTAGTAGTTGGAAAAAACTCATATTATTACTGAGTGGGTGTTTTCTCTCTAATAGTTTTGCAGAAAAAAATTGTGCTTCTTTAATATAATTAACCTTTAACTTGCATTTAATATTATACTTTGTATTTTTAAAGTAGCTTTAGAATTTTCGCTTAAGCCTGATTGCAACATTTTTTTTTAGATGTACTAAATCCCTTCTCAAAAGATATTATTATTTAAGTGGAAACATGAGACAATAGGAAATTTGCAGAAGGTCATAAAATATGTCTTTTGAAAAAGTAGGATGTCAGTTTGCTGGTTTCCCTTGTGTGCAGTCCATTACTCTAACCACTAAACCAGGGGTGGGAATCATTAGAAGCTATGAGTAGGTTGGTGTGCCAGTGTACGCCCTAGTTTGAGGAGCTGGAGGGAGGGGAAATTCTCTGTCTCTTTGCTTGACCCCTAACAATAATACCATGAAACTACCGCTAAGAGTTAGAGGTGCCATTTTGATAACAGATACCCAATGGGCAAGAGTGATGAGGGATCGCCAATGCCCCTTGCTAGATACCAGAGAAAACCCCAGTAACAGCCGGGTTGGGAAGGATGATCATTATATCATGTGATCTGGGGGATAGTTTATGAGTTGGTAGGGTCCCGAGGTGGAGAGAAGATGTATCATAGATGCCAGTAGGGCTTAGGAGGAGGGATATGGTGGATGTCGGCAGAGGTTCAGGGGAAGGGATCATGCATGCGCTATTGGCTTTTGCACCTGTCCCTTGCTTGAGAATGCTGATCTTAACAGGGAGCTGGCATTTTTACTCTTACTTTTTTAAATTTTACACAATCAGTTTTCTCAATTCTTATATCACTTCTTCAGGGGATAAGCTATTGCAAAATGAAAGCCTCTGTTCAGTATATGATCCCATGGTCATCAAAAGGTTTTACAGATAAATGCAATATAAGAATTGAGAAAAGTGATTTATTGTACAAAATTTAAAAAGTAAAAAAAGTATAAAGTGCTATAATGTGTGTGTGTGCATGGGGGGGGGGGGCTGTTTGAGACTGCCTGGCTTGTTTGCTATTAGATCAGTTATGAGGTATGTGCTCTGAGGTCTTTATTGTTCCCATTTATAAGTGATTAAGACACTCTGGGATAGTGTTTCTACTGAAGATTTTGCAATTGATTTCTGATACAGTATATTTCTGCCTAGACATTTCATTTGTTTATTTAAGAGGGTTTTTTCATACCGCTTTATCATTTTAGTCAAAGTGGTTTACATTGTAATTTAAACTTGATATTGTACATTAAACAGAGACTTGTCTCAGAAAAATCCAAGTTATCAGTGGAGAGTTAATGACTTACCCAAGGCCACAAGGAGTGCTAGTGGGAATCGAACCCTGGCCTTATTGAACATGGAGGACAGTTTTCAAAGCCATTTATATAGGCAAAAAGTAATTTAAAGAGATAAATTGACCTGTCTGAAAATGGCCCTGAAAGTGGTTAAAGGTATATGGGGGTTCACAACATGCCTACTTTTTAGATTCATTATAAAGAGGAGTGGTTTTTGGTGGATTTAGGTAGATGCAGAAACGTATTTTCAGAAGCATGCGTATTACTTTCCCCTTTCAGATGCTCATAGAGAGCAGTAAGTGCAAGTTGGAAGCAATATTTGACTGTAGAAGGGACATCTAGGAAGATTAGAAGATATCCTGGTCACAGCATCCAAAATATCAGGGGAGCGGCGGCAGTAAAGGGAGGCATGTGTAAGTGCCTTCTGAAATCATGTCGTCTCCACCCCAAAAGATGCACATCCCCACAATCCATTCTGGAGATGGACCCGTGCAAATGGTATGGCCAGGTACGTGCATAATTGCAGACTAGTTTAGAAAGGCGGATGTCTCCAAAATACACAGCCGCGGAAATTGGTATGCAGACGTGCCAGCAGGGGTATTTCAGAATGGCGACATCTGTGCATCGATACATGCACGCCCTAGCCTGCCATTCTCTATCTGCAGGAATGCGGTGGCAGGGCAGTGAAAATGAAAGGATTGTTAATTAACGTGCAGGTCTTGTTGACCCAGTGAAAATTACTGTGCTGGTGACAACACATTTCACTGTGCTCTTTGCAAGTGTTGCTGACATGAAATGAGCGCTTTTCTGCAACTTTTTCATGGTCTGGAGCAGGTATAGGTATGGACATGTCAGCTTCCAAACATGCACACGTATTTCTAATGTGAAATCATTTTAATTGGTTTTAGTAAAGAGAAGCATACCAGGCAGAGGTGTCATAAAGGGATTATATAACTTCTCTCCCTCCTGCCGTACAAGGGAGAAAGAGGAAGAACGATCCATCTCCCACAATCCACAAACCTTGAGCTCTGAGGAGCCCCCTAACAGTAAACCATCTATAATACCCATGACATAGGCCCCCAATACAGTAGGACCAAGGACATCACTCCCAAATCCAATCCACACAGCCTCACTCACCACAGCACTCCCGCCTCAGATACCCCTCACCTTTATCACCTCAGTTAAGGGGGATACAAGCCAATAAAAGACACCCCCAGCCCATTCAACCTGTCAAACCCACAAACTCCCCTGACTCACATAACCCTCCCCCCCCCCATTTCCCCTCCACCCTTCAGAGTCATCCACAACTAATGGGATAGTTATCAGAACAGTGTGAAGAAAAGGAATAGAACATAAAGAAAGAAGACCAAAACGAAACAGTCTCTGCAAAATAGAAAAAGGAAAGAGATAAAGAAAAAGAAGAACAGGAGAAAGCACTAAGGTCCCTTCTCATGATAAGATATCAAGGGGGCCCAGAACTCCTCAAACCCTTTAAAGGTACCCCTCATTTCAGAAGTCTGCTTATCCATACGCAGCATGTCCCAAACGTTCACAGACCATTCTGCTGATGAGGGAGGTCCACTCATTTCAAGGTTCAAGCCACTATGCCCCTGGCAGTCAGAAGAAGGCTAACTGCACTTGCGCCAGTGATGAACCAGATTTCTCTCCTAAAACCCCCCCAGAAAAGTCTTGACCCAAAAGGGAAGACTGATGGAAGTCACATGCCACACTTCATTGTTAATATTCTTCCAAAAAGCACAATTCGGGAGCAATCTAACCACCTGTCACCTGTCATATACTTTCCCACAACCTTGCCAAAAGCCTTCCCAGTGCCATCCCACTTTGCCAGCTGCTATGGGGTGTAATACATTCCAAGGAGTATCCGTAGTTGGGTATTCACAACAGATAGAGAGAGCAGGAAAGTGCAAACTCCCAGACCAACCCCCTTCAGGCCTTGGACCAATAACTCGCTCCCACTGACACCTGTAAGGGTAGTGATTTCCCACATCCTACTACCTGTTCCCCCAGGCCAGGAACCCAAAGGCAGAAATCATATTAACCACCATTGGCAATGTGGCTTCCAGGTCCCGAAGATAAAACAGGATGTCATTGGACTAGAAGAATACATTATGCTACTGCCCACTCTCTGCAATCTCCAACTCCTTGGCCTCCAACCGGAGTCATAGTGCAAGAGGTTCAATGGCCAATGTGAATGACAATGGAGACAGTGGACAACCTTGTGAGTACCGCAGCCAGTTCAAAGCTGGAATTTTCTCTTTAACTCTCGACACTTTAAGAAAACTGATCTTGTTCTTCCTCCTAATATTTGCTGATGCTGTTCCCTTATATACATCATTGTAGTATTTCTCTTTATCTCATCTTGCAGTATGTTGAAAATTTAGATGAAGTTCAGTGACTAACTACCTTTCTCCTCTGAATTTCGTTTCTTTGCATTTCTGAACAGGGGTTAGGGTTTCTCTGGTAATTCATTTTGGCCATTGTTCATCTTTTGCACAGACGTTTTGCTTTCTTTGAACACAACATTCTTGATGTTATCCCATACCAATTCGGTTTTGGTACCCTTTCATTTGTATCTAAAGCCACAAATCAATTTCATATGCAGTCTTTAATTTAAAGTAGTGTATTTTAAAGCTCGTACTTTGCTACAGGCATGAGTGACTTGCTCTTTTTCAGTTTTAGCTTGAGTTTGCATACTAGTAGCTGGTGATCTGTACCACTGTCATTTCTGCCTTTTTTTCTTTGATGTTGTTGAACTTTTCTATAATTGATTTCTACAGTTGTAGTCAATTCAATTTGTGTGCAATCCATTGGGTGAAGTCCATGTATACAGTTGCTACTTGTATTGCTGGAAAAAAGGTGTTTGAGATGAATAGATTGTTATTCTTGCAGAATTCTTTCAGGCTTCCTCCAGCTTCATTTCGGTTGCCAAGCCCATATTTTAAAACCACTTTACATTCTTCATTGCCAACATTTGTGTTCCAGTCACCCATGACTATCGGGATATCTTGTTTGCATATTTTGTCACTTTCAGCTTGTACTTGTTATAGAACTGATCATCTTCTTCTGCATCCGTTGTTGGCACATATACCTGTATAATAGTTGTGCTGATAAGCATTTCTCAGACAAATACAAATCAATCAGTGAATGATTAATTTATATTTCATTACAATTCTTGCAAGCATTTTCTTAATTTTAAATGCAATACCATTTCCTCTTTGTCTTTCATTTCCAACAGAGTATACCAGAAGATTGTCAGGTTTCAAGTGTCCAATGCCAGTAAATTTCAATTTGCTGACACCCAACAGATCAAGTTGTGCAAGTTCCATTTTTTCTTGATGATCCCAGCTTTCTTTGGTCATGCTTAGTATGTTCCAACTCCCAGTATGTTTATCCTTTCATGTCCATCTCTCTTCTGTAGTTTGCCACTGCTTTCTTTCCCTCCAGCAGATTTAGACTGTCCGCCCCTTCCTATCTTCTTCCGCTCTGACTACTCTTCTTCTCACTCTTGTCATTTCAAAAACAGATTACTGTAACATTTTTTATCTTCATTTCCCCCAATATCAACTTTACCATCTTCTATCAATTCAAAATACTGCCATCCATACTCTCAACCATGCTTAATAGTTTGAATGTATCACTCCCCTCCTGATACATTACTACTGGCTACAATGTACTACAAGTACTACAATGACACATGCAAGGAAATTGAATCAGAAACTATTAGAGGAAGAACAAGATCAGCTTTTTCTAAAGCTAAGAGAGTTAAAGAAAAAAAATTCCAGCTTCAAATTGGAATGCTACATGATGCTCAAGGATCCATGTTGAATGATGCTGAGAAGATCAAGAAAAGGTGAAAGAATATACAGTCATTATACAGTACCATAGGGATCAAGTGGACCAACAGTTGTTTCAACCTGTACCTTATGATCAGGAACCATTGGTGATAAAAGATTCAACTTGTCCAGGCCATGGTATTTTCAATAACATCATATGGATGTGAAAGTTGGACAGTGAAAAAGATAAACAGGAAGAAAATTGATGCCTTTGAATTATGGTGCTAGCAATGAATACTGTGTATCATGGACTGTCCAAAGAACAAACCGGTCAGTACTAGAGGAGATCAAACCTAAGCTTTCCTTAGAAGCTCAGATGACAAGACTTTGACTCTCATACTTTGGAACATATAATGCAAAGAGAGAGATAATTGGAGAAATACATAATGCTTGGCAAGGTAGAAGGTCACCGTAAAAGAGGAAGGCTGGCAATGAGATGGATCGATACAATAACAGTAGCTATGGATACCACTCTATCAACAATGAGCCGCATGACTGAAGAACAAACAAAGTTTAGGTCAACTATCCAGAGGGCCACCAGGAAACGACACCGACTCGACAGTACTTGACGACAACAACCTATCAAGTACCAAATTCAGTACAAACTGCTCACTTTGGATCCCCATGCACTACACTCTGGTTCTCCTTGCAATCTTTCTGATTCTTTGCTTCTACACTCTCCAGATCATACCCTCTGGCATATCCATGCCAACCACCTATATCTCCCTTCCGTTTCTCAAGCCCAGCTAGACTCTACACGTCTTATGCTTTTTATTTCATTGCACCTGTCTCTTGGAATTCCCTACTGCTCACCCTCAGACTTAAGCCTAAGTTCAACTCATTGCTAAGGACCCACCTTTTTAATAATACTTTTGACATGCCAAGTCTGATTCTTTCCTCCCTCTCAACCCTTTGTTTCTTCTCCCTCTCTGCCCGTTTCCCCCTCCTCCTTCTCTCCTTCCACTATATGAATGGTTTCTTTTTAGATTGTCTTATCACAATATGACATTCTGCTCTATCTTTTTATCTTATTTTAAGTTCTTTTTAATTTTGTTCACTGCCCTGTTGTTGTTGTGAAGGGCGCTTAAGCAAATGTAAATAAACATAAACATAAGACATCTTTGCAGCTTCTGACTTTCATTTCAAGGGCAGCTACATCTGCAGTCAGACATCCTAAGGACTTTGTTCCAACTACTTTATTAAAGCTGGCTTAACTCGGAAGCATCTTCAGCTCTTTCTCACAACTTGTGCCTTCTGACCTGAGATACTCATCAAGCACTATCTCACAATTTGTATTTTTGTGACTATCCACTGGGATTTCATGAAAAGAAACAGAAGTATATGTCCAAGCCTTTTTTTCTCTACAAGTAATGTAAATGTTGTTGCCATTGTCACATAAATGTGATCCTGGGGGCAAGATGGCGGCAGGAACCTGACCTGTGTTGGCTACTCTGCGATTCCTTGGCATTCCTGTGCTTGTGGTGAGCTCTGCTTTGTCGAGTATGGGGTGGAGGAAAAGGAAGCAAGTGGGATATCCCTGTGCTCCGCCGTAAGCTTCTGCCAATGGCCAGAGTACTCTTGAGCATTGCGGGTTTGCAGCTGACAGACAAGTAGCGGTGTCTTCAACAGCACAGCGGGAGGAGTCGATCTCTGTGCTGGGTGCATCAGGAGTGAATTTGTCTCCTGAACAGCAGGAGCCCCCGACGCAACCCGGACGTTTTCTATCTGCAGACGGCTTTGGTCTTTCACTACTGCTTGATCTCCGGGTGAGCACTCCTTTGCCTGTTGGTGGGGAGCAAGTGCTGCAGCGGTCAGCCCTGATCTCCAGAGGGGGTAGCCAGCCAGAGGAACATGGTGTGGAAGACCCGCTTCCATGAGTGGTAGTCCCACGGCAGTTGGAGCCTGGAGTAGGGCTTATACCAGTAAGTCGGATGTTGAAAAGCTGGTTGTGATTACATTGGAAGCGCTTTTGGACTCTATCTTTGCCTTAACTACAACCCTTTCAACAGTGGTGGGTTCCATAAGTACTGAGTTATCTGTTATGAAATTGGAGTCCTCTAAGAGCCAAGAGCTGCAAGCGAGTTCTTTGTTGCAGGTGAATGAAGATTTGGTGCATCTTAAGAAGGAGCATAATGCTCTAATGAAGGAAGGAACAGTGCTGATACGAAAATCTGAGCACCTTGAAATCTCTTGCCCATCGAAATAACCTTCATCTTTTAAACTTTCCAAGGTCTCCACTCATGTCCCCCTTGGAAATGGTGCAGAAATATCTGAGAAAGGTGCTCAAGATACCAATTGAGCACCTCCCCCCACTTACTAGGGCACAATATTTGTCAGTGAACAACTTGGAAGTACGGGGGAGAAACTTGGAGGCATCAGCGAATGGAATTGGAGACCTGACAGGTTTCTTGGAAAATTCTTTAGACGTGGTTACAGAAAGAACTACTATGTTTGTAACTCTATCCTAATACAACTTCATTGGCTCCCCGTTCAAGGAAGGCTTACATTCAAATCTTTGTTACTCACCTTCAAATCTATCCATGGCATCACCTCCCCCTCATTAACCAACATCATCCAGCCAGCTCCTCCCAACAGAACAAGGAGAACCCCATCTACAAATGTGCTAGTAATTCCAAAGGCTTCAACAAAGTACACAACCGCAACATCTAACAGGGCATTTAGTATCTATGCCCCAAAATGTTGGAACGCATTACCACCAGGCATCCGTGCAATTACTGACCTATCACAATTCAGAAAGGCTCTCAAATCCCATTTATTTACTCAATACTACCAGATTAACCCTACCACTACATAAGTGCCTCTCCCTCACCCCCTCAAGTTAATATATCAACTCCATTGTACACATGTTCACACTGAATTCCCAATACTCGATCTCATTGTACATATGTAAGTAGTTTAGTTTGCATTCCCCGTTTATCCAAGTTATTACTCCTGTTCTATGTAAAGTATAAGCATGTTATCCAAGTTGTTTTCTCCTGTTCTATGTAAAGCCAAACAGTTTGTTATGGTCATTTTGTTGTATGTAAACCGCGCTGACAATAGTGCGGTATATAAGAAATTGTAATAAATAAATAAATAAACTCTGGCTTTGGAGGCCGACAAGGCATTGATTATTCGTTCTTTTTTTAAGAATATCAATGAGAAGTTCTTAGGTTCAAATGTTAGAATTTTTCCAGATTTGTCTCGAGTAACCCAGTTAAGGAGGAAATAATTCCTGGTTTACCATGCCAGGATTATTTCCTTGGGTGTAACTTTTGTTTTAAAGTATCAGTCTAGATGTTATGTTTCCTAGCAAGGGAAGCATTTCCTTTTTTTTAACCTAAACAGCTCTCGGAATTTATATGTGCAAGGGAAGAGCTATGGGTGGAGGTGGGCCCCATTATGGCTGACGCATAAGTCTTATCCTGCTTAATATATATTTTCCTTTTTGTTACCTTGACCATGTTTTTGCTTTGAGAACCGTTGCAATCATTGCCAATGGTTAATAATTTCCTGTAGCCCCCTTTGACTAATTCTGGACTAATTATGGGAAAGATTTCTTTGAATATTTCTTTGTATATAGTTGGAATGTTGTGGAGATACTGATATTTCTAGTCATTCATGTAAATACCTGAGCATTATTATAAATGCTAATAAAAACTATAAATATAAAAATATAAATGTGATCCTACTACTACTACTACTACTACTATTAAACACTTCTAAAACGCCACGCACGCAGCGCTGCACAACCAAAAGTACCAGAGAAAGTCCCTGCTCATCCGAGCTTACAATCTAGTCAAGATAATACAAAACATTAGTCAATTTGATGGGTTTTACAGTTTGGTCATGAAAAGATGGGGGTTAGGTTAAGATGAAGGATAGAAGTCAGGATCTGAACGCGACAGTGAAGAGGTGGTTTTTTAACCTGGATTTGAAGAGGGCCAGGGAAGGTGCCTGGCGTATAGACACTGGTAAGCTGTTCCAGGCATAGAGTGCAGCAAGGTGAAAAGAGCGAAGTCAGGAGTTAGCAGTATGAGTGAAAGGCCTAGAAAGAAGTAATTTGTTAGTGAAGCGAAGATCCCGAGCTGGGATGTGGCGAGAGATAAGAGATGAGAGGTATGGAGGAGCTGTAGAGTGAATGCACTTATAGGTGAGAAGAATAAGTTTGAACTGGTTGCGGAATTGGATGGGGAGCTAGTGAAGCGACTTGAGGAGAGGAGTAATGTGGGCATGGCGGGATTGGCGGAAGATTAGTCGAGCAGCATAATTTTGCATGGATTGAAGGGGGAGGAGATGGCTGAAGGGGAGACCAGCAAGGAGTAGGCTGCAGTAGTCGAGGCGAGAGGAGATTAGGGAGTGGATTAGCGTTTTGGTGGTATGTTCCGACAGGAAGGGGTGGATTTTGCTAATGTTGTAGAGAAAGAAGCGACAGGTTTTGGCAACATGCTGGTTATGTAAGGAGAAGGAGAGAGAGGTGTCAAAGATGACCCCCATATTGCGGGCCGAGGGAACAGGAAGGATCGTAGATCCATCCATGGAGACTGAGAAGGGGGGAAGAGAAGGAGAGGAGTTAGGGGGAAAGAGGAGGAGTTCAGTCTTGGCCATGTTCAGCTTCAAGCGGCGATGAGACATCCAGTTGGTGATGTCAGAAAGACAGGCAGAGATCTTGGTTTGGATTGCTGGAGAGATATCGGGTGTAGAGAGGTAGATTTGGGAGTCGTTGGCATAGAGATGATATTGAAAGCCATGAAAGGAGATAAGCGTGCCAAGGGATTGGGTGTAGAGGGAGAATAGGAGGGGGCCCAAGACAGATCCCTGGGGTACACCAACATGGAGCGGGGTGGGAGAGGAGGAGGAGCCACCAGAGCTTACACTAAAGGAGTGATGGGAGAGGTAGGATGAGAACCAGGACAGTATGGAGCCCTTGAAGCCAAGTGAGGAGAGGGTGGAGAGGATGAGATTGTGGTTAACAGTGTCAAAGGCAGTGGAGAGGTCGAGAAGGATGAGGACAAAGTAAAGGCCCTTAGATTTAGCGAGGAACAAGTCATTGGAGATTTTTGCAAGAGCCGTTTCGGTGGAGTGTAGGGGACGGAAGCCAGATTGGAGTGGGTCAAGGAGGGTCTGGGAGGTTTGGATGTCGAGGCAACGTCAGTGGACTGCTCATTCAAGAAGTTTAGATATGAAGGGGAGGAGGGAGATGGGTGAATAATTAGAGGGACAGGTGGGATCGAGTGAGGGTTTTTTGAGGAGAGGTGTGACAATGGCATGTTTGAACTTGATGGGGACAGTTGCAGTGGAGAGTGATAAGTTGAGAATATGAGAGATAGAGGGGATAATGGTGAAGGAGATGGGGTGGAGAAGATGGGTGGGGATGGGGTCGGAGGAACAGGCGGTGGGTTTGGAGGAGGAAAGGAGAAGTGTGATTTACTCATCAGAGATCATAGGGAAGGAGGAGAGGGTAGCATAGGAAGTTGGGATGGGGGAGAAGTGGGGAGGGGGGAAATAGAGGGGGGTGTGGGGAATTGGAGGGTAATCTTTTGGATTTTGTCATGGAAGTAGTCAGTAAGGGTTTGGGCAGAAAGTGAGGGCGGAGCTGGGGGAGGGGGGATCTTAAGGAGAGAATTGAGGGTGTTAAAGAGACAGTGAGGATCAGAGGCTAGGGAGTTGGTCAGATGGGTGAATTAGTTTTGTTTGGCAAGTGCCATGGCTGACTGGAAGCAGCCAAGCATGAATTTGAAGTGTAGAAGGTCTTCAGGGGAGCGAGATTTGGTCCAGGCACATTCAGCAAAATGGGCACAGATGCGTAAGTAGCGGGTTGTAGATGAGAGCCAGGGCTGAGGAGTAGAACGTCTAACGGGACGGGGGTGGGCGGGGCAAGAGTGTCAAGAGCTGAGGATAGTGCAGCATTATAAGAGGCTACTGCCTCGTCGACGGATTTGGAGAACAAAATAGAGGAAAGAGATGGAGAGATGGTGGAGGAGAGAGTTAAGGGATCAATATTATGAATGTTTCTGAATAGGTCGGAGGAGACGGGCCAGGCTTGAGGCAGCGGAAGCTGAAGATTGAAGGTTAAAAGATGATGGTCAGATGGGGGAAGGATTGAGTTGTGGAAGTTTAAGAGTGAAGAGTTAGAAAAGAATATCAGGTCAAGGCAATGGCCGTGTGTGTGGGTGGGGGCAGTGGAGCAAAGTTGGAGGTTAAATGAGGAGGTGAGGGCAAGGAGCTTTAAAGCATGGGGAGTGGAGGGGTTATCGACGTGGATGTTAAAGTCGCCAAGAATAAGAGTGGGGGAGGAGGGATCAAGAAAGTTGGTAAGCCAGGAGTCAAAGTTGGTAAGGAAGGTTGATTTGGATTTGTTGGGTGGGTGATAGATAACAGCGAAACGGAGGGGAAGTGGTGCGAGGAGACAAATAGCGTGGACTTCAAAGGAGAGATCAGAAAGAGTTTGAGGCGGCAGAAGGGGTTGAAATTAGCAAGAGGGAGAAATTAGGAGCCCAACACCCCCACCGCGGCCAGTGGGGCGAGGTGTATGGGAGAACTGGTAGCCCCCCTGGCAGAGAGCAGCAGCGGGATGCAGTATCGTCAGGATGGAGCCAAGTCTCAGTTAGGGCAAGAAGGTGTAGTGCATTAGAGATGAAGAGATCATGAGTAAAAGGAAGTTTGCTAGCGAGTGAGCATGCATTCCATAGGGCACATGAGAATGGGAGAGCAGAGGGGGAAAGGAGAGGGATATGGATAAGGTTGGATAAGTTACGTGAGGACTTCTTTTGACAATGAGGCAGCAGTCTAGGGGGACTGTTACATGAGGATCTAGGGGGACTGTTTCGTGAGGATCTATTGCCAGGGCAATACAGAGGTCTGGAAGGACCAGGGAATGGGTGGGTGTCTGGATGAATATGCCCTCCTAGAGGGACATGAGGGAGGAGAAGTGAACGGGGAGCAAGGGGGGGCATTGATGATATCAGATAGGGTGTGTGAGGAGTTCCAGGGTGGGACAAGACTCTAAAGGGTATAGGGTTGAGGTTGGGGTCTATATCTCTGGTTGAGAGATTAGGGCATGAGTGAAGGAGTGCAGAAGTGGAGAGTAGAGGGATATGGATGTGATTAGATAAGGTGCGTGAGGAGCTCTTCTTGGAATGAGAGAGATATCAAGGGGGGCCAGTGTTTGGGTTAATATTACCTGATGAGAGAAGGAGAAGGAGTAGTAGAGAGCGGGGTAGGGTTGAGACAGTACGCCAGAAGTGAGGGTGGGGTTGTCTTAACGAGAGAGGGGATGGCTGAATGAGGGTGAGGGGGAGATGTAGCTCAAGGGCTGATGCTAGGTTGGAAGATAGAATGGAAGGAGTAGTGAGGAAGATAGAGGGAGAGTAGGGGAGAGAGGAGTGAGGGCATTGGTAGGAGGGGAGACAATTGGGGAGTATGAGGAAGAGAAGGACAATGTGATGTGGGGCCATAGTAGGTGAGTAGAGGGAGCAAAGCAGCGTGACTTATCTTGCAGGTGATGAGATGGCGTTAGATCAGTACAAGCAGCGGGTAACCAGTGGACAGTCAGTTCAGTGCAAGCAGCGGGTGACCAGTGCAAGTAATGGGTAGCCAGTTCAGCAGTGGGTGACCAGTTCAGCAGTAGGTGACCAGTTCAGTGCAAGCAGTGGGTAGCCAGTTCAGCAGTGGGTAACCAGTTCAGCAGTAGGTGACCAGTTCAGTTCAAGCAGTAGGTAACCTGATTAGCTGTAGTACAGGAGAGAGGTAATAAGGGAGCGATAGGTAGCTGTGGAGTCAAATGGCTGTGGGTAGCACTAGGAGAGGGGTGCTTACCTTGTGAGGAAGTTGGATAGGGTCAGGCAGCAAGGTGTAGAGGAGCAGCAAGCTAAAGCGCCTTGGTCCCCTCCCAAGGGCCCTCTGGCGAGGCCCTTCGGCGCGGGCCCGCCAGGCACAGGCATGCCCGATGGCGCCTCCCTTTAAGGCAGCAGGGCCCAAATGAAGAGTGGGCCATCCACACGGTGGAGGAGCGCCCGATGGCGCCTCCCCTTAAGGCAGCAGGGCTTGGCTCCTATCATTGTCCCATACTGCTTCTGTCCAGATGGGTGGTTTGTCTTAGTCTGGCATCACAGCTGAGACCTATCAATCTTGGGAGACCCTAATAATAATAATTAATTTACCAATGGCAGAGCTCTTAACATCACCAATTCATGCAAGTCTATGTAGCAGGCAAGCCACAAACCAAGTGAGGGTCTACTGATATATATGATGATAATTTTTGCCATGTTGGTTTACTTCTTGAACTTTCTTATTTTCCTTCTCATACTTTTCCCATCATGAATACAGTCCCCACCCTCACCACTTGGAACTGTACCAGATTTTCTTTCCCATGCTTCTTTTTGATACCCTTGAATACTTTGAATGTCATTTTTATGCCTTTATTTTTTCATCCACCTCTTTTGACAACATATTGGAAAATTTGTTCTTCCATTTCATCTGTATCATTCTATCCTGACAGCACCTCCTTAAGGTACTTCTCCATTTTACTAAGGTTGATATTTTTGAATTCCAGGACTTGGACTATTATATGACTCTTCTTGCCTTGGCTTTTATATCAAAACCATCTTGACTTATTTTCACAGATACTGAGGTTGCCTTCTGCCTAGATGTTAGAAATGCTTTCTCTATTCTAAATACCTTGTCTAGTGTTACCCTTTCCCTTATGGTTCCAGTGCCATTTGTCCTTTTGTAGGGATCCAATGATTTCTTCACTTCTAGCCAATTCTGCCCATCAGATATTTCAGTCCACCTCCAGCTGATAAAATTTTCAACCAACTTCCCCATCACTGTCATATTCTCTTTGGCTGTGTTGACAAGATCTTTATCTACATAGTTCATCTATCTGAATAAGAGGTCAGTAGACAACACTAATATACATGGAATTGCCATCTTCCCTTTGCAAGACAACCCAGAGTGCTACCTAGTTCTATATGTACCCTGAGTTTAATTTGACTTGACATTATTTTTTCAAGAAAATGTAAATCACAATGCAACATTTTATAGTGTGTGATATTTGCAAATAGCATGTATTAGATGGCAAATAATGAGTGAAAATGGAATGTTAGAAAATCATATTTTTTAATGAAATTAAAAACCTCCAAACCCCAGCAGCAGCACCCCTCCCCCCTCCCGAAAACAAAAAAAGACTGAATTCTACTAAAGATCTGCAAGATCTTCTATAATGTAGGAGATATTACTGGTGGGGTGGTTTTAAGTTGAGAAGGAAAGTGTGACTATATATGCCATTTTCAAATCTTTGGCTGAAATTTACTAGCAAAAATTAACCTGCAGAAAAAGAAAGTTTAATTAACTGAACATATTTTGTCCTTGCAATATACGTATTTTTAAAGTGATAGAACATATATAGTATTGCTTTGGAACATGATATCACAGTCCATCTCTGAATAGTAAGCACACTCTTTATCCTCATGCAGACAGTTTGAAAAAAAATGTCTCTTCTATTCCAAGTAGAAATGTGATGATTTCTAGAATGGTGAACTTTACTCTGTTTCATCTCTAGTGCTAGGAGACCATTTGGACACATATATATGTTGTCAGTGGCCAATAAAAGAAAACTGGGAAAAACCTATTACATGGACAGCTATTGCTAAATAGATTTCATAGTATATTTAAGAACCTTACAAAGCTGAAAAGCAAATAAAATCCTTCTAAGCTGATAGAAGCTTATTCTACCAGTGCAGTTTCAGCATTTTAAGCTGTGAAAGGCAGAAGCTTTTGCAGTGGAAATGTGTAATGCAGCAATGACAAATTCTTTGTTCTTTTTCCAAACATCAGGGGGTCGATTTATCCTATTTGCACAGTTGCACCTTAGTACAACATCTTGGCAATATCTACCAATAATGGGCATATGGGACTATTTTTTTCATTCCCAGCAAATAGTTACAAGATGGAAAAATGAAATGCAACCACACAAACAGCATGGGTTTGGTCACTGCAGGCTTGCTTCACCTAGATTCATGGCTTAGAAATACTTATAGCAACAACTCCATTTATCAAGTGTGGCAAATGATTGCATCAAATGTGTTAATGTTAAAAATATGCACTTGGAAGACTTGTATACCTTGGGATAACTCATTATTTGAATTTGCATATTTGTCCCCTCTCTGATTTGTGGAATACGTTTATTGACTTGCTTTCGAAATGCATGAACCTCATCATTGTTTTTTGAATTTGTGCTCTTTCCCTCTGATTACACAATTAGCTAGCAGGAAGTACTTGTATATTGTGTTTGCTTCTATAAATAAGGCCGCGGGGCAAGGTCCCTGCTGGCCGGAGTAACCTGGGGTGCGGCGAGGTACGGGAATCCACGGATGTGGAGGGCAGAGGTTGCTGGACAGTACGCCGGGAGCAGGAACACGGCGTCCATCAAGCTCATTGGCCCTGCTGCATGAGTGAACGCAGTGGGAGCCAATTAGAGTTATGACCAGTTGGGGGGGGGGGAAGGAGGAGGGCGGGTGTCAGCAGCATGGGGGCAGTCGTCGGATGGCAGCCAGGGGATGAGGAGCGCTGACTTCATCCCACCCTCCCGCCCTTGTTGGGTGCCAGAGTGGGGTCAAATGCGGTGTCATAGCAGGCGAGGGGGAGCGGGATCTCGGAGGTGTCTGGGGTCCGGAGCCTTAGGCGGGATCCCGGAGGTGTCCAGGTTCCGGAACCTTAGGCAATACTTTGGGCCGGGGTGTGGTGCTCCCGCACGGACAACCCGTGGTTGGCTTTTGCTAATCACATGGCGAAGCCGGAGGAAGGGGGTCGGCAGTTAAGCTAGCCATTGGCCTGTCTGCAGCAATAGCGGAGAGGATGCTATCTTGCTAATAACATGGCTGGTGAGGCATGGATCTGCTAGCTTGTTGGTTATGGTTGAATTTGATGCTATTTAACTTAAAATGTTAATAAATCTGCAACCGGTTTAATTCCCAGTCAGGGTGGTGTGTTTATTTGTAAAGGGAAAATGAAAAGGCTGAAGGAATGAGGGGGTGGGGGTTAGGAGGACTAAAAGGGGAAGCACTGGGTCCCTCATCCCTCAGTTGCAAGATATTATCTTAAATTAATGACAGGAAGCTAAAAAAGCTTGCCCACATTTCACTCACTACACTGGCTCTTGATGCTGTTGAGTCAATGCTGACCCCTGGAAACCCAGCCCCTGGATTTTCCTAGCAAGGTGGGACTTGGAAGTAGTTTGCCAGGACTTTCTTCTTTCAGTAAGTCTAAAGCACCTGGTGTGCTAAAAACTTCTATGCAGTCTTACTTTATAATGTAATGGCGAAAAAAGGAAGTATGTTTAAAAAATTGAGCTCAGAACTATATAGTACAATTTTCAAATCCATTTTAATGATAAATTGTGATCTATCCACTGTCTGAAAACTGGTCTACCACAATACAGTTAAAAGGAAGAATGACATTTATTTATTTGTAGTTTATATGCCTTTTCCTGTAAACAATTACTTTCAAGTTGGGGTTATAATTTAACAAACAATATAAAAAGATATTAAATACACATGAAATAAAATTTATTAAAAAGCTTAACATTAATCAACCTCCCTGTTAAAACAAATACAAATTTAAACCATACCCAAACGATAACAATGTAATATCTCCCTTTCATTCTTATGGAGAATTGTAAAAAAAAAATGGCAGATGACATTTAACGTGGGCAAGTACAAAGTTATGCACATAGGGAAGAGAACAACCCAAACTAAAGTTACATGATGCAAGGTTCTACTTAGGAACCACCGCCCAGGAAAAGGATTTAGGCTGAAACCCTCTGTATAGTGTTCAACAGCAGCCAAGAAATCAAATAGAATACTAGGAATCATAAAGAAAGAAATGGAGAATAAAATGAAGGACTTTATAATACCTCTGTATCGCTTCATGGTGCGCCCGCATCTTGAATATAGTTTGCAATTCTGGTCGCCATATGTTAAAAAGAATATAGAAGAATTATTTATTTATTTTATTTATTTATTTATGTAATTGCTTTTCTATACCGCACTATTTATTACCAGCGCGGTTTACAGGAAACGTATTTGTGCAAAGAGGGCAGTTCAATGCACTTACAATAAACAGGGTAAATAAACATGGATAACAGGTTAACAGGTAACAACTATTTACAATTTAGTATGCAGGCTTATACAATTAGAAAACATACAGAGAAAAGCAACAAAAGTGGTAAAGGGGTTGGAAGGATAACCCTACAAGGAAAGGCTTAAAAGGTTAGGGAAAAGAAAAATGCCAGAAATTGGATGCTCATTGTAATGAGTTGCAAAATACTTCACTGTCCTTTATTAAGGACAGTATTATCTTGCATACTCAACAAGAATATCTGGAAAATAGTTTGAGAGCTTCAAATGTAAGGTGTTTAAATTTTCCTTACATGCGTTTTTTGTCTCCCCAAATCCTATTTGATAAATATTTGGTGGAGGTTTTAGGATATCGTGAAGACACCAAACCGCGTGTTACGAAAGTGTTCTGTATTCCTCGGAGGGGGGCAACCCCAGCTGAGGGTCCTTTTGGAGTTGCTTCTGTTATACCTGAGGATTCTCTAGATGTTTCGGCATACATTGAATCCTCCCAAGATGTGATAAGAACATAAGAACATAAGATATGCCATACTGGGTCAGACCAAGGTCCATCAAGCCCAGTATTCTGTTTCCAACAGTGGCCAATCTAGGTCATACGTACCTAGCAGTTTCCCCAAGGGACACAGGTTCCACAATGCTTGTACTGGTTCAAGCATTGATATCCTGGGTCCCTTCTTAATAATGGTTTATGGACCTTTCCTCCAGGAACTTGTCCAAACCTTTTTTAAACCCAGCTACACTAACAGCCTTTACTACATCCTCCGGTAGCAAATTCCAGAGTTTGATTACACGTTGAGTGAAAAAATATTTTCTTTTATTAGTCTTAAATAGTTTACCCTGTAGCTTCATTGCATGTCCCCTAGTCTTTCTATATTCTGATAAGGTAAACAATCGATCTACGTTTACCCGTTCCACTCCGTTCATTAATTTATAGACTTCTATCATATCTCCCCTCAGCCGTCTCTTTTCCAGGTTAAAGAGCCCCAACCTTTTTAGCCTTTCTTCATAGGAGTAGCCTTCCATCCCCTTTACCATTTTGGTGGCTCTTCTCTGAACCTTTTCTAAAATCGCTATATCCTTTTTAAGATACGGTGACCAGAATTGCACACAATATTCAAGGTGCAGTCTCACCATGGAACGATATAGAGGCATTATAATATCTTTTGTTTTATTTTCCATTCCTTTCCTTATCATACCTAGCATTCTATTTGCTCTCTTGGCCGCCGCTGCACACTGGGCCGAGGGTTTTAACAAGGTATCCACAATGACGCCTAAATCTTTTTCCTGGGTGGTGGTTCCTAATGTGGAACCTTGCATCGTGTAACCATAGTTTGGGTTGTTCTTCCCTAGGTGCATAACCTTGCACTTCTCCACATTAAATTTCATCTGCCATTTTGATGCCCAGTCTTCCAATTTATCAAGATCCTCTTGCAATTTTCCACAATCCTCCTGGGTTTTAACAACTTTAAATAGTTTTGTGTCATCTGCAAATTTGATAACCTCACTTGTTATTCCACTTTCCAGGTCATTTATGAATATGTCAAAAAGCAGCGGACCCAGCACAGATCCCTGGGGTACACCACTATTCATCTTTCTCCATTGGGAAAATTGGCCATTTAGCCCTACCCTCTGCTTTCTATCTTTTAACCAGTTCCTGATCCACAGTAGTACACTGCCTCCTATCCCATGACTCTTTTGTTTTGCCAAAAGTCTCTCATGAGGGACCTTGTCAAAGGCTTTCTGAAAGTCCAGATACACAATATCAACCGACTCACCTTTGTCCATCTGTTTATTCACTCCTTCAAAAAAACATAACAGATTAGTAAGACAAGATCTTCCTTGTCTAAAGCCATGTTGGCTGTCTCCCATTAGGTCGTGACTATCTACATGCTGAGTAATTTTATTCTTTATGATGGTTTCTACCATTTTTCCCGGTACTGATGTCAGGCTCACTGGTCTGTAGTTTCCCGGATCACCCCTCGAACCCTTTTTAAAAATTGGTGTTACATTGGCGATCCTCCAATCCTCAGGTATTAGAGATGATTTTAATGATAGTTCACAGATTACTGATAGCAGGTCTGCAATCTCAAATTTCAGTTCTTTCAACACCCTTGGATGTATACCATCCGGCCCAGGTGATTTGCTACTCTTCAGTTTATCTAATAGTTGTAAGACATCTTCCCGATGTATCGATATTTCCTTCAATTCTTCCACACCTTTAAATACCACTTCAGTCATGGGTAACATCCCTACATCTTCCTCAGTAAAGACCGAAGCAAAGAATTCATTCAGTCTCTCCGCTATCGCCTTGTCGCCTCTTAGTGCTCCTTTAACCCCTTTATCATCTAATGGACCAACTGACTCTCTCACAGGTTTTTTGCTACGAATGTACTTGAAAAGGTCTTTATTTCGCGTTTTTGCTTCCGCAGCAAGCTTCTTCTCAAATTCTCTCTTTGCCTGCCTTATCAATGCCTTGCATTTGACTTGCCAGTGCTTGTGCTGTTTCCAGGTTTCATCGTTTGGCTCTTTTTTCCATTTCCTGAAAGATGCTTTTTTGGCAACAACAGCCTCTCTGACCTCACCTTTAAACCATGCTGGCAGTTTTTTGGACTTCCTTCCACTTTTCTTAAAGCGTGGAATACAGCTGGTCTGGGCTTCCAAGATAGTATTTTTCAACAACACCCAAGCTTGATGTACGTCTTTAACCTTTGCAACTGCTCCTTTTAGTTTTTTCTTAACTGTTTTCCTCATTTTATCATAGTCTCCCTTTCGAAAGTTAAAGGGTAGTACTGTGGATTTCCTTACTATCCCTCCTCCATTAATTAAATCAAAGGTGATCATGCTATGATCACTATTGCCAAGTGGCCCCAACACCCTTATCTCTTGCACTACATCTGGTGTTCCACTAAGGACTAGGTCTAATATTGCTTCCCCTCTGGTTGGTTCATGAACCAGCTGCTCCAAGAAGCAGTCATTTATTTCATCTAGGAACTTTATCTCCCTGGCATGTCCTGTTGTGACACTGACCCAGTCGATGCCGGGGTAATTGAAATCACCCATTATTATTACTGCACTGTAACTTTTGCTAGCTTCCTTGATTTCTTTGAGCATTTCATCATCTATTTGTTCATTCTGGCCAGGCGGACGATAGTACACCCCCACTGCCATCGCCTTCCCCTTTTTACATGGAATTTCAATCCATAGAGATTCTACTGCAAATTTTGTTTCTTGCAAAACTTTAATCCTTTCTGACTCAATGCCCTCTCTAACATAGAGCGCAACCCCTCCACCAATTTGGTCAGCTCTATCATTACGATATAGTTTGTACCCAGGTATCACAGTGTCCCACTGGTTGTCCTCCTTCCACCATGTCTCTGATATTCCAATCATATCTAACCTCTTGTTTAGTGCTATATATTCTAACTCTCCCATCTTGTTTTGTAGACTTCTAGCATTTGCATACAAGCATTTTAGAGACTGTATTTTATTCATATTAATTTGGCTATTGGTAGACATGGGTAATTTGGGATCTTTAAGTTCTGTCTGCTCCATACTCGAGGGCATTTGGGCTACTTTACTCTATTTTTGGAACCTCTCTGCTTTTTGTAGTATCCTTCAAGGATACATTCTTCCGAACCATGCGCTCTTGGGCGATGATTTCAACAAGGGCTACGCTTCTAGTGTCGTTTGCTTCTGAAGCGGATAAAAATGCTGTACTACGGTTATACTTTACAAATAAAGAGGCTGTATTCTGTGGGGGGATAATTAAATATGTTTCCCGATGTCTCTAGGGCGACTCAACTTCGCCGTAGGGCTTTTTTAGCTTTAAAGCCCCGTGTCTTAGCTATTGGTGCCACTTTTTTCCTCAAATTTCCTTGTAAATGTTTGGTTATGTTGAAAGGCACCAAGTATGTTTTCCTAGAAGCATCAGCTTTAGAAACTTTTCTTTTGTCCTTTTATCCACAGGTGTAACAATTTATTAGTTCTAGTTACATTTGTTTGTCATCAGATGGAAAAAAAAGTTTATGAACATGGGTTAGCACCACCTTTCCTGCATATTTTCTTTTTGTGTATTTCTGGATGATGTAAGTTTATTCTTACTATTTCTCTACTTTTTGCTCCCCGTAATGTGGACTGTATTGATCTATTGCTACAATTTTAATGTGTTATTATGGAGTGTGTATCATTTTCTTGAATTTACTGAATAAAGTAAAGTTTAAACTGGAAAAAAAAAGGTTAGGGCTCTTCAACTTGGAAAAGAAAACGGCCAAAGGGAGATATGATAGAGATATATAAAATAATGAATAGAGTACAATGGGTAAATGTAGATTGGTTGTTTATTCCCTCAAAATATAGAAAGACTAGGGGACATGCAATAAAGCTACAATATATCACATTTAAGACCAATTGGAGAAAATATTTTTTCATTCAACACGTAATCATACTCTGGAATTCAGTTCCAGAGGATGTAGTAAATGCTGTTAGTATAGTTAGATTTAAAAGAGACTTGGGCAAGTTGCAGGAGAAAAAGTTCATAAACCATTATTAACTCTTTTAGTGCGGATGTCAGCAAAAGTCGACTCTAGGGGCCAGGTGCTGACAGTCGACATCTAGGGGTAGGGTGCTGTTAGATGGCTATTAGTCTACAAAAGTCACCTGGCATGTGCATAGCTATCCGTAGTCTGGTACAGCTATGCTCTGTAAGTAATAATCTGGCCTAGTTCCCCTGTGCATGCTGTCGCACCGCTGCCCTAGTGGTCAAAAGTGGTTAAGGCAGGTCGGGTGGACACGAGTTATTTTTCTAGTTTGAGTTTGGTCCTTGTATGCGGGGTCTGGGTATCTGTTCCCAGTGGCCTTCCGTGTACCAAAGCCTCAAATGAACACAAAGTCCGAGAGTAGGGAAAGAAAGGCTTTTTATTTCCCTTAATGCACAATGATTCAGGTAGTGGAATCTACGTCAACATAAAGAAACCTTACTTCAGGTAGAAAAGAAACATAACCAGTTATTACTTTATCCACTGTTATCTTCACAGGAATTTATACATTTAAAACACACAGTCTTTACTTGCTGAGCCCGGCTTTATACACTAGGCAGGGATTCTAGGCTTCCTGCCTGACAGTAGCTACAATCCATGGCCACTTCGGAAGGGTCCTCAGTAAATTCCACCTGCATGGGCTGTGGGTCTGAGAGCTGTGACTCTGTATCATGGTAGTCTGGTGGAATACGCTGAGGCTTTTCATATACAGCTTGTATCAGCCTCCAATGTTCTGGGCCTAGGTTTGGGCCTCGTTCATACGAATGCTTGCTATGAGAATACCTTCCTTTGTCTTGGTGCCTTGTATTAAACAGTCTTTTATCTGTCTTACAAACAGCTTGATAAGGCGAGCACGCCCTTGTTCCTTGTGCTCCCTGTGTCACCAGGTTATAACGGTTAGAAGTATAAAAATGTGGATTACCTTGTTCTCCAGGCCTATCCCAGTGAGTTGAGGTTTGAGGCCTAGTCCTGCTGCCTTACTCGAGTAGCAGGCCTCCCACTGTCCAGCTGGCCTTCGGGTGGAGTTATCTCTCTCTCACACCCATACCTCTTTCTCCTTGAATAAGGAGTGTTACCTCCTATGGCAATGACTTCACCACCCTTCTGGTAACTTCCACAGGGTCCTGAGTATGCTGGTACCGGTTCACCAGATAAAACTCTGACTTCTGTCTCTCTCCTGGTACCTTTCCTCCCAGTGTCTCTTTGCCAAGAACTCCTGGTGTCTTGCTGCACCGGACTCCCTGTGTCTCCTTGCCAGGAACTCCTTCCTCTCGGGTCTCTTTGCCAAGACTCCTTCTCCTCCTTCTCCTCTTCATTTCCAACTTCCCAGCCTTTCTTAAAAGGAACTCCCCCTTTCCTGGATTGGCTGTTGGCCGGCATCACATCACAAGCTCTGGGGTGCGGTTCTCTAGGCCCTGGAAGGTCTCTCTTGCTCCCCCTATCTGGCTCCTCGTAATGTCGCATCTGGTGTTGGAATCTTTTTTCTGAATTTAAAACCTTTTTTTCTGTTTGCATAGGCTCTGCAGTACCACAATGCGCACTGGTGAGCATGCTAGTGAACGTTTATGGAATTGTGACACTTTTACAATGGTGTCGTGTAGTGGAATGCATCCAAAACAAGATAGTAAAATAAAGTTTTCTGTTCAGGATGTGCTGAATATTGTTGCTGATTCGGACTCTGACTTATCAGACATCGATTTTGAGGCTGGTGATATAGAAACTGAAAGTGAACATGAGGCTGCTGTCCAAACAAACGAAAGTATAGAACACGTGCCATCAAATGTTGCATGGGATGACTATCCAGATATAGATATATATGAGCCGTCATGGTTACCAGACTTTTCCAGGAGACGTGGTGTTTTAGTTGATATGACTGACTATAGACCTGTTGACTACTTCAAGCTATTTTTCCCAGAGACAGTCTTCGAACTGATGGCTGAAGAGACGAATAGATATGCTGAACGTCATCTTGAACAAGGGTGTGAAATGTCACCAAAGTCACATTTTAGGAAATGGAAAGTAACAACAAAAGATAAATTGAAAGACTTTGTTGCTCTGCACATAGAGATGGGTATGAACTGGCATTTCAATTACAAAGAGTACTGGTCCACGCGTGACATTTCTCCAGGTGGCTTTGGGCGTGTCATGTCACATGACCGTTACATTTTGATTCAAAGTTTTGTGCATTTCTATAATAATGACCAGCAAGTTGTCAGCGGTGAACCTGGATACAACCCCTTATACAAAGTTCAGCCACTGATCGACATTACATCACTGACGTATCGTGCCTGCTACCAACCTGGCCGTGACCTGTCCAGTGATGAATCAATGATAAAGTATAAGGGGAGATTATTTCCATCAATATATGCCAAACAAGCCAACGAAATATGGTATAAAGGATTTTGTTCTAGCTGAAGCCAATACTGGATACTGCTTGAAAATAATAACCTACATTGGCAAAACATCTCTTCCCAGGCAGGACTGTCCATTGACCAGTCAAGTAGCTCTGCAGTTGCTTGATGGCTACGAGAATGATGGACATGTTGTATACACGGAAAATTTTTACATGTCACCAGACCTGTTCATACAATTGCAGAACAAAGGCATTGGTGCATGTGGCACTGTAAGAATAAACATAAAGAATATGCCTCTGCAACTATGACCAGAGAAACTGAAACTGAAATGTGGTGATGACCCAGTGTTTGTTCGGGCAGATAATTTGGTTGCTGTAGCTTGGCATGATGTCAAACGAGTGACAGCATTATCAACAGTTCACACTAACAACACATGTGATAAAGTCATTCCAGAAAAAGGGAAACCAGAAGGACGATTGCTAGATAAGTTGTTCTAATCAAAGAATACAATATGAAAATGGCTGGCGTTGATCATCTCAACCAGATGCTTGGGTCATATGCTTACAGCCACAAGTCTTTGAAGTGGTACCACATTGTCTATCATCGCATACGTGAAGTATCACTTACTAATGGTTACATACTGTACAAACAGCATAACCAGGGTCAACCATTGACCGCGGCTAATTTTTGTCAGCAGGTTGTCAATGGTTTATTGTCAGATTATGTTCCAGTTCAGATCCCTGCTCGAAGACGAAAATACAAGGATGATATTCCAGCCAGGATGATTGGTTGGCATTTCCCTGCTGCTTATGAGGATAAGAAATACAAACCAGACTGTGTCGTCTGCAGCATCATCAGTGTAACACTTATTGTAAGCAGTGTGGTGACCCAATGCATGCTACCACATGCTTTGAATGTTACCACACGCTTCACAATTATCAAATCTAGAACGAACATTGCAGTGACATGGTTAGACATTGGTTGGCTAAATTTCTTAGATTCTTAACACTGAACATTAGTTTTAGACATATATGTTGATACCATTGCTGTTTATTTGTGTCAGGACTGATTACAAACAACACTTGTACATTTAGCAAAAATAACTCATTTTTCGTAATTCAGCACTGGGAACAAATGTAAACATTTTAATTCAGCACTGAAAGAGTTAAAATGGAACAGGAAATCTACTGCTTATCCATTGGATAAGCGTCATGGAATCTATGTACCTTTTTGGGAACCTGACGGGTCCTTGTTACCTGGATTGGCCACTGTTAGAAACAGTATACACAGCTTAATGGACCCTTGGTCTGAACCAGTATGGCATATGTTATGTTCTTAAGTGTATTCTACACCTGGAGTAGAACGGAAAGACAGAGTTCTTTATTAAACCAACGGCCGCTCGACACAGGCCGTGTTTCGTATCCTTCCTCAGGGGCTAACCAGGCAAAAAACTAAAAACATAAACATATTAATCATAAAAATGATAAAAGAACAAGCCAAGCCAATAGTAAAAACTTTAAAAACAATAATAGTAAAAGACATAAGATAATGAATATGTGAAACAATATTAAACCAATATAAAAATATAAAATTATAAAAACAATGATACGATAAAAATGAATATGAAAATTAAAACAATAGTGCTCGGGACCTAATACAAAATGTGCGTGAGTAAAATTTACTAACCTCTGTTGCGATTCATAAAATAAATCTTACTTCACACTGTTTGTGCAAACATATAGGTTATATACTAATGCTAGAAAACATAAATGATACAATTAAAAATGTAATAAAAAACATATGGCAAAAAATATTGCACACAAAATGAAACCAACTAGCAATCGGAGAACACAGGAAGAGGAGGAAAGGACAGAATATGTAATCAAACCAGATGTCAATGCATCTGGTACCCAACTGAAAAATCCCCAAACAAAACCTCTGCAGTGAAACCTTATATTTTAATTGTTTTTGTCGGATTACACCGAGGGAGGACAAGAAGTGTAACTTGACCCCACCAGACAGACGTATTCCTTTCTAATCATAAAATAGTTCTTTGGTAAATACTTATGAAAAAATAACTTATCTTAAACAATGTTGGAAGAATAGCCCGACTCCTTGCATGTGTAAACTCCAAAGTCCTAGAACACGACGTGCACGTTTCGGGCCACCGAAGCCCTGTATCAAGTGCTCTTACGAAAATCAAACCCCACCACACAGCTCCCGGGGCTCTCCCGACACTCCGCCTGCCGCTACACACCGCCGCTCATGCGTCCCGTCCTCCGGACCTTCCGCCGCAACTGCTACCCCCCTGCAGCCTCTGAAGCACCAAAAAACGACGTGATCAGCCTCCGAAGACTCCTGACATGTGCTCGGCTCCTACTGCAGCCTGAGCACATGCGATCTCCTCCGATTGGCTCCCCCGCGCGCTCACACGGGTGGAGCCAATCAATTCAAAGGATGCAATCGGCATCGTGAGACACACACACCCACATCACCCCCAGCTCCAACCCAGCGCAGCAGGGTCCCGCACCGGGCCGAGCACCCGGTTACCCGCAGGCGCCAGGACCCTGCCCGCGCCTTTACTCCTATGACAATTTCCTGGTCATTTATGTATATATTAGAAAGCAACGGGCCCAGCACAGATCTCTTGGGTACTCTACTATTCACCTTTCTCCATTGAGAAAATTGGACATTTAGCCCTACTCTCTGCTTTCTATCTTTTAACCAGGTCCTGATCCATAGTACTTCACAGGCGCCAATCCAATGACTTAGGGGTTTGTTTACAAAGCCGCAGTAGTGGCTTCCGCCCGATATCGGAGCCAGTTGAATTCAATGGGGCAGCGGCTCCGATATCGGGTGGAAGCCACTACCGTGGCTTTGTAAACAAGCCCCTTAATTTCGCCAAGTATCTCTCATTAGGAACCTTGTCAAAGGCTTTCTGAAAATCCAGATATATACTATATCAACTGGCTCACCTTTGTCTACTTGTTTATTCATGCCTTCAAAAAATATCACAGTTTAGTAAGACAAAACCTTCCTTGGCTATCTTCATATTGGCTTTCTCCCATAAAGCTCAGACTATATGTTCAATCATTTTTTTTTTTACTTTTACTTTTTATTATTTTTCATACATTAAACAAAAAGCAAAATGCACTTAGAAATCACTGGCAAAACAGGAAAAATAGCCATCATAATACAAATAAGAAATAATACACCATTAGCCATACTTAAGCCCACTATTATTAAAATGGGAGGAGGCTTCAGGAAACAAAAACAAAAAGGCAAAATAATTACATAGCAGTGTGAGACCTATACGTCAGCCGAATGGGAATCGGCAACAATCACAGAATTTTCCCTAGCCACAAGAAACTCCAGCAGTTGATTGGGTTCAAAAAACAAATATAATTTTTCTTTATAGGTAACATGACACTTAGCTGGAAACTGCAACAAAAAAGACCCACCAAGGGAAAGGATGCTGTGTTTCAACCTCAGAAATTCCTTCCTCCTTAACTGGGTATCCCTAGCAAGATCAGGGAAAATACGAACATATGAACCCAAAAATTGCACACTGAAATGTCTAAAATATGACCTTAAAATTAAAGATTTATCTGATTCAATAGCCAGCGTAACCAGGAGAGTGGTGCGAGCTGTAACCAGCTCCAAGGAGCTCTCCAAGAACCCAGTGAGGTCTCCATCAATAATTTTATTCTTTATAATGATTTCTAACATTTTATTTATTTATTTATTTATTTATTTATTTAGCACTCACTTATATACCGCTACTTCCAGCGATCAGCAGCGGTTTGATTACATCTTTGGGGGTTGTCAATCAAGACCGAGAAATGGGGCTAATATATACATAGTTCTGGGGGTGAGGCACAGCACACAAGATTAGAGTCTTAGAGATTTAACTACACATATTTACATTTTTACATTTATACATATTTATACATATAGCAGTTCAACAGAGCATGATTAATTGATTGTTTCGCTTCATCTCTATCGTACTGAGAGTCACATCTGATTGTAGTGACTTTTGAATAGATGAGTTTTTAGTTCCTTCCGGAAAGCAGTAATGTCCTTGATTGATCTCAGCTCGAATGAGAGTTGATTCCAGATAGTTAGTGCAGAGAATGAGAATGCCCTGCGACTAGTACTTGCTCTCACAGATATGATGCTGGATGGGACTTGTAGTGTGCCTGCGTTGGAAGTTCTCCTTTCCCTGTTTGCTGGTTGCGTGCTGATAAGTGTGGAGAGGAATGAAGGGGCTATGTTATTTATCAGTTTGAACGTGGTTACCAATGTTTTGTATTGTATCCTGGCTGCAACGGGAAGCCAATGTAGTTCAATCAAAACCGGTGTAATGTGCTCTGCCATGCTTGTTCTCATGATGATCCTGGCCGTCACATTTTGGGCCATTTGAAGGATATTTAGCGATTATTTAGGCAGACCTTGTAAGATGGCGTTACAGTAGTCCAGGTGTGGCATAATGAGTGCTTGTGCAACAGACCGAAAATCATAGGGATCGATTATATTCCTCAGAGGTTGTATCACTCTAAGTTTATGGAAGATGGCCTTGTTTGTTTTACGCAGTTGTGTTTCCATTTTTAGGTTACAGTCGAGTGTGACTCCCAGGTATTTGATCTCCTTCTTTGTGTTGTATGTGTTGTTACACAGGGTGATTGTAGGAGGAGGCTCATTGTGCCCGGTTCAGACGTCCAGGTGATTTGCTACTCCTTAGTAGATCAAACAGTTGTAATATATCTTCCCAGTTTATCAATATTTCTTTCAATTCTTTCAATACATCCCTTTATATACCATTTCAGGTACAGGTAACTTCCCCACATCTTCTTTAGTAAAGACCAAAACAAAGAATTCATTGTCTGTCTGCTATGGTCTTGTCCTCTCTTAGTTCCCCTTTTACCCCTCTGTCATCCAATGGCCCAACTGACTCTCTCACAGTTTTTTTTTTTTTATGCAAAAGTACTTCAAAAAGTTTTTAATAAGTGTTTTTGCATCCACAGCAAGCTTTATTTTTCAAATTCTCTCTTTGCCTGTTTTATCAATGGCTTGCATCTACCTTGCCAATGCTTATTTATTTATTTATTTATTACAATTTTTTATATACCGCACTATTCGGCATCAGCGTGGTTTACAGATAACACAAAAGACCAGAACGACAGTTTGTTCGGTGTTACATATAACAGGAGAATCAACTTGGAAAAAAAAATGGGGGAACTATTTATATAGAATATAAAATCTGATAACTAGATAACATGATCAAGCGTAACATACTTAATGTATGTTTCCTGTTTTTGTCATTTGGCTTGTTTATCCATTTCCTGAAAGATGCTTTTTTGGCAACAGCCTTTCTGACCTTTCCTTTAAACCATGCTGGCAGTTTTTTGGCCTTCCTTCTCTTAAAACATGGAATACAACTGGTCTGGGCTTTTCAAGATAGTACTTTTAAACAACGCCCATGCTTTATATTAATCTTTAACCTTTGCAGCTGCTACATTTTAGTTTTTTCTCTACTATTTTCCTAATTTTATCATAATCTCCCTTTTAAAAGTTAAAAGATGGTACTGTGGATTTCCTTGCCATATTTCTTCCATTTATTAAATCAAAGCAATTATGCATGGATGGCTCCAAAGCCCTTATCTATTTATTATTTATTTATTACAGTTTCTTATATACCGCGCTATTTAGCATCAGTGCGGTTTACATTATAACTTAACGACCATAACAACAAGCTGTCAGGTTTACATCGAACAGGAGTATAAACATGGAAAACAGGGTCAACTATATACATAATCTATTTACATTGGAAGGATAGATAAAAGTCAGATAATGCATGTAGGTCTTTCCTAACTAAATTGGGTCAATTCCTGGAGGGTATATCTAGGATCAATTGCTGTCAGGTAAGTGTTGGAGGAACAAGTGGGTTTTGAGGGCCTTCCTGAACTGATATAGGCTGGCTATGGCCCTAATGTCAGGGGGTAGAGCATTCCAGCATTTGGGTACGTAACAGCTGAAAGACCTGTTTGTGGTTGATAAGTTGTACTTTGTCGAAGCCTTTGCACCAGATCCAGTGTTCCACTAAGAACCAGGTCCTAAATAGCTTCCCCTCTTGTCGGTTCATGAACCAGCTGCTCCCAAGAAGCAGTCATTTATTTTATCTAGAAACTTTGTCCCTAGCATGTCCTGCTATGACATTGACCCAGTCGAAACCAGGGTAGTTAAAATTGTCCATTATTACTTTGTTGTAACTTTTGTTAGCTTCCCCAATTTCTTTTAGCATTTCATCATCCATCTGTTCATTCTAGGTAGGCAGTCGGTAGGACACCCCCACTGCTATTGCCTTCCTCTTTTGACATGGGATTTCTATCTATGGAGACTCTACAGTGTATTTTGTTTCCTGCAAAAATTTAATCCTATGTGACTCAATGCCCTCTCTAACATAGAGCGCACCACCTCAACCACTTTCATCTACTCTCATTGCGATATAGTTTGTACCCAGGTTTCACAGTATCCCATTGGTTGTCCTCCTTCCACCAGGACTCTGAGATTCGAATCATATCTAACCTTTCATTTAGTGCTATATATTCTAGTTCTCCCATCTTATTTTTAAACTGCTAGCATTTGCATACAGGCATGTTAGAAGTTGTATTTTATTCATATTAATCTTGTTATCAGTTGATAGGGGTAAATTGGAATCTTTCAGCTTTGTATTTAAGGGCATCTGGGTTACTTTTATTTTTATTGGAACCTCTCTGTTGATAAGTCCTAACTTACCTTTTTTGCTAGTATCCTTTAAGGATGCATCTTTCTGAACCATGTGCTTTTGGGCTACTGTCGGCTTTCCCCTATTATCTAGTTTAAAAGCTGCTCTATCTCCTTTTTACAAGTTAATGCTGACAGCCTGGTTCCATTCTGGTTAAGGTGTAGCCTATCCTTTCAGAAAAGCCCTTCCCTTCCCCAGAATGTTGCCCAGTTCCTAACAAATCCAAACCTCTCTTCTTTGCACCATTGTCTCATCCATGCATTGAGACTCCGGAGTTCTGCCTGCCTTCTGGGTCCTTCACGTGGAATGGAAAACATTTCAGAGACTGCTACCCTGGAAGATCTGGATTTCAGCTTTGTACCTAAAAGCCTAAATTTGGCCTCTAGAGCTTCCCTTCCACACTTTCCTGTCTTTTGTAACAACATGTACCAAGACAGCAGACTCCTACCCAGCACTGTCTAAGACCCTGTCTAGGTGGCGCGAGAGGTCTGCTACCTTCGCACCAGGCAGGCATGTTACTAGGTGATCCTCATGTCCACCAGGCACCCAGCTATCTACATGTCTAATGATCGAATCACCAGCTATAGCTGCCATCTTAACCTTTCCATCATGGTCACATGGCCCTGGAGAAACCTCCTCTGTGTGAGAGGGTTTTCCATTTCCTGGTGGGCAGGCCCTAGCTACAGGATCACTTCCTGCCACAATAAGGTGATGTTCTCCTTGCACATGACTTCTCTCTTCCATGGCAACTGAAAGGCTGCCAGACTAGAGGTGGGACTACGTTCTTGTAGATCTTGTCTTTGTACCTCTCTGTCTTCCTTATGTCCTCCAAGTCTGATACTCTAGCCTCCAGACATCAGACTCATTCCATTAGGGCAAAGAGATCTACTTGATACTAAATCCCCTGTTCCTTATTGAGCATACCCATCCTGACAGATTGCCTGAATCTACTGTACCAAGTCAAAGGTTATTAAAAAACAAATGTCCTTCCTTTTACCCGATCAAAAATAGATCTCATATACCATTTCAATCAATACTGATTCTGTCCCACTGCCTTTCTGAAATCTAGTATGTCCTATATCTAACTAGACATTATCCCCCCAAAAAGAACCAATTGGGCTGTGATTACCTTCTCTAATAACTTTGACAGCATCAGCAAATTCAAAATAGGGCTTTAGCATTTAGCATACTGTTTTATCTAACCTTTAGAATAGAGGTAACAATCACCTCCTTTAAACAGAAGGGGGGATTGCTGCTCCAATGATGCATTAAGTAGTTCTGAGAGACATGCTATTATTCTATCAGTCCCATCATTAAATAACACAATGGGGGCCAGGTACATTGAAGGATATGTGATATTTAGAATTCTCAGCAGCTTTTCACTCTCTCTGTGCTAATTTTATAGAAAAACTCCAGTCTTTCCTCCCCTCTCTGTCTTAACTTCTATCCTATCTAATTCTACAGTTAACCCTTCTTTTATCTTCTCAGTTTTTATACAAAAAGATTGCCACATCCTCTGCTCCTGTCATCCCAACAATCACCTGTTTACTTACAAAACTTTCTCTAAATGCCTCTCAGAGCCTGAAAGAATTCTAATGACTTTGTCTGTTTTCTCAGTCTTTTGAGGCAAAAAAAAAATATTTTTCAATGATTGAACTTTTCCTAAATGCACATTAGCCTCTTCCCTCCATTGTTATCTATCTGCTACTCTACTGGTTTCCTCCCTATGCTTTTTAATCTTCTTACTTTTTATAGTCTCTCATCTCTTTGATAAATCATTCTCTGTGCTCCAGGATGTACCCTAATTCTTTTAGCAGGGATAACCACGTCCAATGCTCAACTACTGTAATTAATTAACCTATGACATTCCTTAACTTGTTCCTTCACTCCCCCACACTACTCTTTTAGTTCGGACAATGGTACATGCCTTATAGGACATCGGCATTGAGAGTCAGTTGGTCCATTAGATGATAGATGCGTTAAAGGGGCACTAAGAGGTGACAAGGCGATAGCAGACAGACTGAATGAATTCTTTGCTTCGGTCTTTACTGAGGAAGATATAGGGATGTTACCCATGACTGAAGTGGTATTTAAAGGTGCAGAAGAATTGAAGGAAATATCGATACATCGGGAAGATGTATTACAACTATTAGATAAACTGAAGAGTAGCAAATCACCTGGGCCGGATGGTATACATCCAAGGGTGTTGAAAGAACTGAAATATGAGATTGCAGACCTGCTATTAGTAATCTGTGAACTATCATTAAAATCATCTCTAATTCCTGAAGATTGGAGGATAGCCAATGTAACAACAATTTTTAAAAAGGGTTCCAGGGGTGATCCGGGAAACTACAGACCGGTGAGCTTGACGTCAGTACCAGGAAAAATGGTAGAAACCATCATAAAGAATAAAATTATTCAGCATTTAGATAGTCATGGCCTAATGGGAGACAGCCAACATGGCTTTAGACAAGGAAGATCTTGCCTTACTAATCTGTTATGTTTTTTTGAAGGTGTGAATAAACAGGTGGACAAAGGTGAGTCGGTTGATATAGTGTATCTGGACTTTCAGAAAGCCTTTGACAAGGTCCCTCATCAGAGATTTTTGGCAAAACTAAAGAGTCATGGGATAGGAGGCAGTGTACTACTGTGGATCAGAAACTGGTTAAAAGATAGAAAGCAGAGGGTAGGGCTAAATGGCCAATTTTCCCAATGGAGAAAGGTGAATAGTGGTATACCCCAGGGATCTGTGCTGGGTCCTCTGCTTTTTGACATATTCATAAATGACCTGGAAAGTGGAATAACAAGTGAGGTTATCAAATTTGCAGATGACACAAAACTATTTAAAGTTGTTAAAACCCAAGAGGATTGTGGAAAATTGCAAGAGGATCTTGATAAATTGGAAGACTGGGCATCAAAATGGCAGATGAAATTTAATGTGGACAAGTGCAAAGTTATGCACCTAGGGAAGAACAACCCAAACTATGGTTACACGATGCAAGATTCCACATTAGGAACCACCACACAGGAAAAAGATTTAGGCGTCATTGTGGATAACATGTTAAAACCCTCGGCCCAGTGTGCAGCGGCGGCCAAGAGAGCAAATAGAATGCTAGGTATCATAAGGAAAGGAATGGAAAATAAAACAAAAGATATTATAATGCCTCTATATCGTTCCATGGTGAGACCGCACCTTGAATATTGTGTGCAATTCTGGTCGCCGTATCTTAAAAAGGATATAGCGTTATTAGAAAAGGTTCAGAGAAGAGCCACCAAAATGGTAAAGGGAATGGAAGGATACTCCTATGAAGAAAGGCTAAAAAGGTTAGGGCTCTTTAACCTGGAAAAGAGACGGCTGAGGGGAGATATGATAGAAATCTATAAATTAATGAACGGTGTGGAACGGGTAAACGTAGATCGATTGTTTACGTTATCAGAATATAGAAAGACTAGGGGACATGCAATGAAGCTACAGGGTAAACTATTTAAAACTAATTAATAAAAGAAAATATTTTTTTCACTCAACGTGTAATCAAACTCTGGAATTTGTTACCGGAGGATGTAGTTAAGGCTGTTAGTGTAGCTGGGTTTAAAAAAGGTTTGGACAAGTTCCTGGAGAAAAAGTCCATAAACCATTATTAAGAAGGGACCCAGGATATCAATGCTTGACCCAGTACAAGCATTGTGGAACCTGTATCTTTTGTGGAAACTGCTAGGTACTTATGACCTAGATTGGCCACTGTTGGAAACAGGATACTGGGCTTGATGGACCTTGGTCTGACCCAGTATGGCATATCTTATGTTCTTATGTTCTTATGTATGGATATGGTACATACTCAATGCCAATGCCTTATGGCAGATAATGCATACTCAATGCCTTGTCTCCCATCTTCCAATCTTCACACTTCCTTTAACGTCTTTCCTCTTCCATTGTTCTTTCTCTCCCCCTGCTCCCCACCAACCTCTTGACCATTCAACACTTGGTTAAACAAATGGTTCAACACTTAGTGAGCACTACCTCCAAATAAAAATTACATCAACCATATTCCCTCTATGCGTCTGACCTATCATAATCTGAGTCAATCCTCCTGTCAAAAACATTGAGCCTATCAATCTTGCTTTTTCATCTCCCTCATCCTCAAAACATGCATTTAAATGTCCCAAAATAATCATATCCTTAAATTGCATTCTCATATTAAGCATAACTTTCAAGGTCTATTCCCGTAGTTATAGCAATATATTTGGAGGACAATATAATAGTAAAATTCCCAATTGATTCAATGTCCCAAACTTCAGCAACAAACTTCAGTCATCCTATCTAAATGAGTTTTTCTTGAAGGTAGAAATTCTTTATAAATAACCACAATCTCACTGCCGACACTTTCTTTTTCTGTTCTGTTTTTGGGATCCTTTCAGATATTTGTTTTAATTTAAAAAAATAGACATGCATTAAAACTTTTTAATGCACCATATCAATTGCATGCATATTAATTCATAAGTTAAAGTAAAAGATGCAGAATTACATGCTAAACCATCAATACGCTACCTCGGAGTCACCTTGGATCAACGCCTGGACATGAAAGCCCACATAGCGAATACAGTCAGGGCAGTATACTATAAGATCCGATCACTTAGGCATCTACGATCCATGCTTGAACCGAATGACTTCAGGACTATATACCAGGCGTTGATCATACCTCACTTTGACTACGCTAATGCCATCCTTCAAGGCCTGCCCCTATCCACCTTACACCCCCTGCAGCTCGCCATGAACGCTGCAGCAAGGGTCATCCACGGAGCCTCCAGAAGTGACCACGTTACACCTCTGCTGATACAACTACATTGGCTACCTATCCAGGCTAGAATAATGTTCAAGACTCTGTTACTCACTTTTAAAGCTCTTCACAAGCTCTCCCCGGAATCAATAACTGCCCTCATCCACATCACATCTCCTAACAGAGCGAGGAGATCCGCAGCGACAAACACCCTAAAAGTACCGAAAGCTTTAACAGTTTGCACAGCAACTACAGCCAATAGGGCGTTTAGCATCAGCGCACCAAGATGCTGGAACGCATTACCTCCAGATATCCGGGCTATTGAAAGCCTCACACAATTCAGGAAAGCCCTTAAATACCATCTTTTCAATAAATATCTCATAGAACCAACGCACTGAGATAGAGAGCCAATCCGCTAAGGAAATATATGGTTTCCCAACAACATGCCATTAAAGTTGCTCTAACAACAACATGCCATGAAAGTTTCTCTAACTCTTAGTGGTTCATTTGTATCTACTGAATCCCTTCCATATGACTCTATGTAACAATATTTGTAAATAGTTTACCACTGTTATCCAAGATCATGTAGCAAATGTTGTAAATAGTTACCCCTGTTATCCAAGTTTCTTACCCTGTTATCTGTAAACTCATACATGTTATCTGTACTGAGCATTTTTTGTTCTATGTAAACCGCGCTGATGCTGAATAGTGCGGTATAGAAGAGATCGTAAAATAAGTTAATACACATGCGAAGTGGTATTTTAGAAAGAACATCTAGAAAGAATTGGGACATTCAGAGCGCAACATCCAAAACTCCGGGAGAATGGCAGCAGTGAAGGGAGGTACATAGAAGTGCCTTCTAAAATCGCTCTGCCTCCACCCCAAAAGATGAACATCCCAGTAACTGCTTCTGGCAACAAGTCCGTGCAGATAGTAAGGCCAGGTACGTGCACAGGTATAGGCCATTTCACAGATGTGGAGGTCCCTGAATTGCATAGCCTCAGTAATGGGTACTTGGGCATAAAAGGGTTCAGCAGGGGCACAACTATGTTAAGAGACTTGCACATCCCGACTGGGCATTTCATATAATCATATATGCAGCAGTAGGCAAGTAATATGTTTAGAGTATGTATTTACAAGCAGGGCTTTGGTTGGGTTTTTTTGGCTAGGAAATATTAACTGTGGCAATGAAAGTGCATTTTGCTTTTCCCCCTGGAAGCATTGCAGCCATGTAATGAACACTTTTTTGCACCTTATTCATGGTCAGGAGCAGGCATAGGCATGGGCGACTCAACAACCAGGGTCAAACGTGCTTGTGCTGTTTCATCTCCATTGCTCCACCCAGGTCATACATCCACCACACACCGATGCTACGTGAACATGCTTGTGCCAGGGATATCTATATACCTAGCTTTTTAAAATGGGTTTGGAGACATCTCTGTGATTTGCATGTTTGAATACCCATTTCTTCAAATTAGATTGTCTTCTTAAGTAACCCTTTAAATTGATTTTGTATGCGCTAAGTTTTTTAAGGCTTGCAAATGACACGAATGCAATAACAAATCTTATCCCAATCGCTATCAAATGCTAGTTAGCTAAATTTTACTGGCCCGTTATGTTGGCTGCCATAATAGTGGAGGAATAACCATATAGCAGATGAAATTCACTATATAGTTGTTCCTCCACCATCATGGCTGTTTTTGAATCTGTGGTCATTGTCTTTTTCAGTATTTGTGCTCCACTATGGTTTGCCAAATAACAATCCTAAATCTAACTAACCACATTTTGGCTATCTAGGTTTAGGTTGAATTCCAATGGTTACTACTGAAAATCTATGTGAAGTCAATAGAGAGATGTTATCCAGCTCATCAGGATTTTGAATATTGACCTCTTTATGTTGATCTCATGCATACATGAATTCCACTGTCTTATTTATTTATTTATTTATTTATTTAAATTCTCTTATATACCGCACTATTCAGCATCAGCGCGGTTCACATAGAACAAAAAAAATCTCGGTACAGTCAACATGCATGAGTTTACAGATAACAAGGGAAGGAACTTGGATAACATGGGTAATTATCTACAATCTATTTACAAGGAAAACATTACTGCATAGGTATCAGTTAATGAAGTATTTTCTCACATTGAGGTTTTCTCCATTCAACTTCATATGAGGACTCTTTGTCCTTCAGCTTATTAATGTGTTTTCTAGTATTTTATTAAATTCTGCTAGATATTTGAATGTTTGTTTTGCATCTCCCTTTTCCCTTCTTTCTTTTAGTATGGATATGGTACATACTCAAAATCAGTGATGTGGTCAGTGGTGGTGCTGATTACATGTTTTTTTTGTTTTTTTTTAATATAGGCTAGAAATCATAGTTTTGGCTGTTTTACTCAAAAATGACCAATGTTATATATGTTAAAAAGTGAAGTGCATGCTGAGTGGGACAAGGCTGGGCGAGAAAATTCAGTGATCAGTGAAAAGGTTTAGCCACTGAATGCACAATTTGTACATTTTATTGGCAGTAGATAAATAGTAGGTATAACTTTAAATGCTTAAGAAATTCAGTCAATTATATGTGAATTTTCAGTGATGGAACTTTTATCTTTTCCACTGCTGGAAATCCATTTAAAGTTATGCAGTTGCCCTGCCACTGAAAATTGCTTTCTTATTATTTATCACCTTCAGTCCCTATATGACATATTGTACAGGCCATTTGCCATTTTGGTAGCCCCTTTTCAATTATTTTAACCTTCTCAATGTGCTTTATGAGATGTAGCTTCCATATACTCAAGGCAAAGTCTCACCAAAGAGCTGCAGAAAGTTAATTATACTGTCCTCTTTCAATTAATAATGTTTCACCTTTTGTACCTCAGTATGCCTGTAGCTCTCCTAATTGTTTTGTCTATACTCAGTGTCCAAAAATCAAACACACCTCCTCTCAAAAGGATTATACCCGATTCTCCAAACATTAGTATAAAATAGTGAAAGAACTATCAGAAATGGAGGCAAGAGATAATTGCTCAAAAAAAATTATCTTTTCTATTTGCAGGTGTTACATCCGTTGCTCCACTTATCAATCATCAGCTCTAATTCACTCATCTATTGTCCATATCTTTTATTGTTACCTGCTTTCTTTTTGTCCTTTTATCTTATGCAAAATATTTTTCCCCTTTTTCTTTGCTATACAATAAAACGGCAAAATCACAAGGAAAACATAGTGTGAGTACATCCTTAATTACAACATCGCCTCTCTTCATCCACTCTTCAATCAACTAGCATATGTGGAAGCTCATTATTTATACAGATCCTTGTCAATGCGAATGAAAAAATAGCACTACTTAGCTGGTTAGAATTGTCCTTTTTCGCCCACGTGCATTCATTGTGACAATGAATGTGCTGCCAAAAATATGTCTTCAACAGTCAAAAAACACCATTTTCTCTCAACCTGTCTACAGGTTTCCTAACTGCTTCAGGTGCTCAGCATTTCTACAATATGAGACTTCACAACTTTAAATGCCACTCCACAGTCTTCAAAAATTGTCTAAGCTCAGTACATGAACTCTCTGTACTAAGTTTCTTTAAATAGCTCAGTGGAAATTACACCACCCACCAATCAAAAAATGTTGTGATGTACGCAGCGATCCAGACATAAAAGATCAGATGAGAGTCTATCACTCAGCGGTATCATTTAAGCTCAGCAGTTTTTCAGTTTGTAATGGAAAATCCAATACTGTTCTTTGTGTCAACTGAGCCCTCCAATCCCCTCCCCACTGTGGTTCAGTCACATGATCGCTAACCCTCCACTGCAGTTATGATAAATTATGCTGGCAAGCAAGGCAGTGGGGCCACCACTGGAGCCATCTTAATTTTATTATGTAGATGGCTCTTGTCTTCCATCAATTGGGCTCTAAATCTACATGTAGTTTTGCTCCACATAAATTTTAGAACAAGGACATTGAATAATATACACCACAAATGTTGAATTGCAGTCAGTATTGTACTTAAATCAGTACTCCCTATCCAATTGTATATTAACCCATGAAACTCCTTATAAAATCTGACTGCAAAACATGCAATTATAATAGGACTGATGACCCTGTATTTCAGTCTTTGGGTATATGTTAATGGGATGGGTGTGCATCACCCTATCACAGATATTAAATCCATCTTTATAAGCCACACAAAGAGCTTCTGCAAAAATGCATGGATACCATTTGTCAGTGTTTCTTAATAGCTAATGCTACTCTAGGTGCCACATTCAAATAGTGCAATACACACACTTGTCTGTCCATCGATGTACAAGTTGTATCCTGTAGTAAAGGCTCCCAATTGGCATATAAGGTGCATAAGTAAACTTGATGTACAGTTGCTCTGAGGTGACCTCTTGGTTTCAATCATTCCTTTAATAAAGCTGCTTGATGTCAATACAGTAATCTTCTGTAGTCAAACACACTCTACGAATATGCAAGAATTGACCTATTGGAAGTGTGTATCTTAATCCAACCAGGTGATGGCTCCTGTTTGGTAATAAAGTATTTCAGTCTACCTCCTTTTGATATAAAGTAGTCTCAAAGATATGCATATGTTTACTTATACAGTCATCTGGATCAAATCAGCCAAAGTCGCATTAAGCCCAATACTCAGAAAGATAATCCAACTATTTTTACTCCAAGGCTACAAGCCCAGCTTGAAAACCTCCTCCATTTTATCCCACCCTAAAGAGTTCAAAAGTAGACCACAAGGACCTAGCCTCCTACAGACCCATAGAGTCTCCTTTTCCTGGCAAAATTAATAGAAAAAAATACGCCAACTGCAAGAACACATCAGTAACCACACTCTACTAGATCCACATCAACATGGATTTCGACAAAACCATTGAGTAGAAACACTCTTAACTTCCCTAATGGACAGAATAATAAAATGAATAAAAAAACCAAAACAAAGCTTTATACTAATATTCTTGGATATATCTGCAGTCTTTGATATGGTCATCCATAGCCTACTACTACTGCAACTCTGGACTTTTAGGATCCAAAACACAGTTCTAGAGTGGTTCCAGTCCTACTTAACAAACAGACAGCAACAAGTAAAAATGGAACCTAACACATCATCACTATACACACAACACCAAGGCGGCCCCCAGGGCTGAGCACTCTCTTCTCTCCTCTTCAAATTATACCTATTGCCAGTATGCACAATTATGCAATCCCACAAAATATATTACCACATACATGCTGACAACATCATGCTCTATGCACACTTCAACACCCACAAAATCTCTTATACAAAAATACTAGAATTCTTTGAAGATGCCATCCAATGGTTAACAGCAAACTCATTAGCAATAAACTGCAGGAAGACACAAATACTATTCATCATCAGAGATGAATCTTTCATCCCTCTGACCACTCTAACAATAAACAACATTAACGCTGGGGATATAATGCTCAGCTCCCCAGTGCCTCCCACTGATCCATTCACAATGTTAGGCATTGTCTGTGGTTTTGTGGCATTTCTGGGCTCTTGAATATTGCATGGCTGGGGTGATTGAGTCTTCCCCCATGAGTCAGCCAAGCCCCTTGACATGGCTAGCAAAATATTCTGCATCTTATTTGGTGCTGCAACACCTCTGGTAGCTTCAGGCCCCACTATACTCTGCTGTCAGTATAACAGATAATTACTGCACTGAACCTTGGTAGGTATATCCTGGAATTTCCCTTCCTTTTCTCCAAATTGGAATATTCTTGAGGAGATAGCTCACCGACTAGACTGAAAACAATCAGTAAAGCTTTCCAGCAGGGTAACTGATGGTAGCCATCTTGAAATTACCCAATTAATTCATTTGCATCTGCCTTGAGAAAGGTGCAAATATATACAGTGAAAGTATGCCAAAATGAAGTGCCAGCATGGAATCAGGACAGGTACTTCTATAAACACAGGCTGCTCATTTATTTTATATGGGGCTTTATACATGGATAAACAGCTGTTTACTTGTGTGAAGACCTTTGAAAATTTCCCTAACACTGGTAAATGAAATGTGGGGGGGCCCTTTTACTAAAGGGTGCTATAGTGTTGCACCTAATGTGGCAAAAGCGCAGAAATGGTGGCAAGATGAAAAGGTGGTATATAAAACTGGTTAAATAAAAAAAAAAATATTAGGTGCAACACCACCGTGTTAACTGTCAGGGGCATGGAAAGTATTTCATTGGCAGGTAATATGGAGCCCTGTCCATAGCACATGCAGTGTTAGCATGAGTGCACCTATCACCACCTATCGAAGTGTCATTAGATGATCCCATGCTAATGCAGTTAGGACAAGGGTGTGAATCCCACACTAACTGTGCAGTGCACACCATGCCCACTCTCCATCCCTACCCACCCATTTGTGACCTCAACACAAGTTAGAGTGGAAATTGTTACGTGCCAACTGTCATGGCCCCAACGTACATTTAGTATGTGCCAGAACATGTGTTGTCAGCTAACACCCTTTATTAAAAAGGCCCGTTGGTCTCTAATAGAGTTGTATAGTACTTTTTCTGGTATCTCTTTATTAAGATTCCATATAGCCTCATATTGAAGGTATGGTAGAACTTCTAAATTTACTTTCACATATTCAAAGAAGAAAAAGAAATTTGATTGCAGCCTATTCAGCATGAAATAAGTGGTAACTGGGTCACAGATTTCTGTGTTAGCAAAAACATAAGCCTCTTTCCATCACCTCTGTCTCATCATATTCTGAGATTCCGTCTTCTCCATACCATGGGACAGATGATGCCTTAATATTATGAAATCTAAAGAAATAGAAAGCTTCATAGATATGAAGAGGGTCTACAGTACTAGAATGGGGCACTTTAATCAAGAGCATCTCATTACTGTCTGCCATGCTTGAGACTTCCATCAAAGGACTGCCAATCTGTACCTTTTAATCTTGGACAATGAAAGAACAGACCCCATACTCTTATCTAGCAAATAAAAAATGTACTCATGTACTAGCAGGCAATTTATCCTGATACATTTCATTCTTTTCAGCTTTTTATTTGATATTGTCCAGTAGCATTCATTTTTCATCATGGGACTGAAATATATAATACTGAGGAAATTTGTTTCTAGAGCAAGTTCAAATCACTGTGCAAAAATGCATAAAATTAATCAGATAGGGAATGGAGTAAAGCCTTGTTTTAAACTAGACAGTTATATCCTCTCACCCCAAAGGGATTCAGACAGGGGCATTTAAATTGGCTGAGCCCCTTCCCCCAAAGACTTGCACTTCTGAAGGGGAGGGGATCATGGAAGAAGTGTGGGTGACATTTCTTGTTGGACGAGAAGCAATAGTGAGAGGCATACATGCCGCCATCTCTTGGAGCTGGTGCCAGGACAGGCAGGTAGGTAGGCTGAGGGTGCTATGGCTGGCAGGCCTTGGATTATCAGCATGGGGTTGAAATGGCTCTTCATTGTTCAGCTAATCTCCAGATACTGGAGTTCTGACAGAGCCAATGTGTCAACAGCTTTTGGGATTGGTCAGCATTGGAATAGAGCATCTAGAGAGATATACTGGAAGTCTTTATTCAGCCTTGTATGGAGTGATTTGGTGTCCGGGGATGTGGCTGTGGTGTGCTGACAAAGCAGTGTTCTGGCTGACATGATCCCGACTGCATGACTGTGGGAGTAATAGGTTTGCATGCTTGCCCCATGGTCCGTGTTGTTTCTGCTGGTTCTGATAATTCTGTTTATTGGGGCCAGGTTTTGGAAAAGTGTTGGGCTTATGTGGAGGTGCTTGTTGGGGTTTGTGGTATAGTGTGGGTGGGTTGGTAGGAAGGTGAAGGAAATAAAAGTGTTTTCCTGTGAGGGCTTTAATGAGTTGAATGGGTGATGGTGCCTGAGATAGGTCATGGGGGTAAGGTATGGCTGGACAGCAAGTTCAAGTCCCCTAAGAAAAGAGTTTCTGAAAAGCCCAATTGATTAGTCAAGAACACCCATATATACAGGCTACAATTTCTAGGCCTTCAGGTAGGAAGGGGAGGGAGGGCCAGTAAAAATGTCTGCCTGTTCTGGTACTTCTAGAAGATTTGTTAGTTCAGTTCCATCATTAGTCTGTGGGCCAGTCAAAAGAATGTGATCAATGGACAGACTACGGTGTCAGAGCAGGGTCATCCAGCAGATTTTGTGTTGGCAGTTCCTCTAGTGGTACAGGGAGTCGATTCAGGGAAAGTGATGAGAAAACTACCATGGACGAAGGGTAATTAGACATAATGACTGCAAGTGGTCAGTATGCTGGTTTGACTTTGCCTTTGTCAAGTGTGTGGGGGGGGGGGGAGTGTCAGGGGAGGTATCTGGGACTGGGATAGCAAGGGGACAGAAGCTGAAAAAGTGCCTGCATGATGGGAAATTCCTACAGAATTTGCAGAGGGTAATCTAACGGTTTGATAATGAGCAGCACATCAGAGGGCAGAGTGGGATGGCTCCAAAGCAGGTTTCAGCACTAATTTGACAGATTTCTTGACCTTCATCATTATTGGATTTGGACTCTGATGAGGGCACAGTCAGACCTTTCTTAAGGAGTACATAGCCGAGACTAGAAATTGTGAGATATAATGTGGGTCTGGAGGTTACAGGACCATTGTCTTGTCACATTTAATGGCATGTTTACTAATATATGCCAACAGTGCAGGATTTACTGCATGCTAATAGCACTATGCTAACTGTTAGCCCAGAGCAGCATGGTAAAACCCTATATTAACCACTTAGCATGTGATAGGGCATGAACTGAACAGGTTAGGGAGAAACATGGGCATTGATGGGCCAATAGAAACTACTTTACCCAACTCATCAGCTATAGTGCCAGTAAATCTAAGGTGCTTTTTCTGTATTATTTAGACTGATTACTACAGATTCTCATACTATGTCTTTTAATCTCAACCTGCCCTCTCCAGCTGAATATGTTAGACGTTTCAACACTAAAATTGTAGATATCCAGTCATCCTTTTCAGCCCCTGTCCTTCCTTTTGTTCTTCCTCCCCTCCCCTCTTTACCAAGTGTGACTACTGGTCTAGCTTTTCATGGATTATTTGCATTCTTCACGCCCTACCTTTTCAGACACTAAACTGTATGTGTCCTGTAAATACTGTGTCTTCATTCACACAGGATGAGGTTGTTTCCATTATAAGACCTATCACTTGTTCGCTTGACCCCTTCACCTCCCATTGGCTCAAGCTAATTTTGAATCCAGTCTTCCTCTCCTCTCAATTATTAACCACAGCCTTTTCCTAGGATATGTCCTCACTTTGCTAAAGCAAGATGTCATCCATCCCATATTGAAAACAACAACCCTGGAGGCCAGCTCTGTCTTGAAGTATCATCTAACTTTCCTTTCAAAACTGATTGAAAAAGCCATTTTTATGCAGTTATCTGATTATATTTCATCTCCTCAATCCAGATTCAGGAACAATTACAGCACCAAGATCACTATTACAGCCCTCCTTTGCGATATGCATAGTTTTCTTGACAGTGAATGTGCTGCCCTGTTAGTCTCTCTTGAGAGTATATCTGCTTTTGACCCCGTTAACCATGATTTTTTCTTGTCTCGTCTTTCCTGCATTGCTCTTGGTGACTGAGTCCTTTTCTGATTTTTCCTCTTTCCTTTTTAATCACACATCTTGCCTCTGTTTAGGGCATGATTCTTACTCATCCTTCTTCAATTTTTTCCCCCATTACTCTTCAATATTCTTCTAGTACCTCTCACCACTTTCATTCAGAATTTAGGCTTCAGCACCTACTATTTACACTGGTGACTTTGCTTCTCCCACTCTGACCACCATCTTAAGTTAAATTCCTCCAAATTCCAAGACGTTGGTCGTTTGGTAGAACTACCCATCCTTTGCCCTCCCCATCTATTGCTGTTCTTTTAGCCTCACTTCTTATCTCCTTTACTTAGGTGTTGTTCTTGACCCCAGATTACTATTCTATGATCACATTTCAGCAGCAGTTAAGGCTTTTTTTATATACCGGCATATTCGTATTGTCACACCCTTTATTAATACTTGGGACCTGTATACTCTGATCCATGCCTTTGTCTTTTGCAACTGGATTATTGTAAGTCTATTTACTGTGCTGTTAGTGCTTACAAACTTAAAAGGCTTCAGTCAGTCCAAGACACTGTGGTTAGGTTACTCTTCAGTGTTTCTCATTTTGGTCACATTACACCACTTCTTCACTGCAGTCACTGGCTTCCAATATCTTACCAGTGTCATTTTAAGATTCAGAGTGTTTCTCATAAGGTCTTTGATAAGAGACTTCCTGTTTATCTCTTCTCCCTGTTTATACCCTTTCACACTATTTGCATTTTTCATGCAGAAGGTTCATAAGAAATTCAAGTCAGCCTTGACAACACATTGTTTTTGAGTCTGCTTACTCAGATTTGATATAATAGGTCTGCTGGACTGTGTAATGTTTTGTTGGGTATGGCAATTATTTGTATGGAAATCTTTGTTATTACTTTTCTGCTCTTTTTTCCTAGTTGTGCTTTCCCTTTGTTCTTATTAATTGTAGTTCTTTTTTGTTTTTTTCCCTTTCTTTTGACTTATTTTAATTCTAAATCGCCTTATTACTCGTTCAGTGAGGGGTGATATAGCAAGTCTACCATAAAGAAATATAAACATCACAGTTAGCATGGGTGACATTGGTGCACACTCACCGTATTTGCTGCCCTTTCTGTTTCTTCAAGGGGTGGCAACAAGGGCACTCATATAAAGTATACTTGCCATTTAGTGCAATTAAATGTGGCTCCAGCACGGTAACTGCAGGGGGACATGCTGCCATGCCCCTAACAGATGATATGAGCCTCCATGCTAATTTTGGGGGTTTAATGCGAGCTAACTTAGTACACTTTAGTAAACATGCCCTTAGTGTGCTAGCACCATTGGATGGTCAGTTTCTTCAGAAGGTACTGAGAGGGAATATATTTTTACAATATATTTTTACAATATGTTTTTCCTTGCTCAGATAAGATGAGATTTTTTTGAAATTTGTAAATATTTAAATCTGTATATATGTTTATGTTTAAACTATCTATATACCTAATCAGCATTTACTCAGCATTGTAACCCTCAAATTACCATTTTTATTATATACAATTTAATGTTCACTGTAATTTCAATTGTTTGAATAAGTTTCAATGTAATGTTCAAGTTTTGTTCTATGTAAACTGCTTTGATTTTTCTGAAAGGCGGTATATAAAACCGTTCAATAAATAAATAAATAAATAAAATATTTTATTTATTTTCTAGGAGTTTGAGGATAAGAAAAAGAATGACAATGGTAAGGATGAAGGGAAGAAACAGAAAGCCAAGATGCTAAAACTATTCATATCTGAATTTTTGCATTTTAGTCTTCTCTAGTATCCTTGGGGAGACTAAGCCTGCATTATCCCCTGGCTTGCTGAGGCATTTGGATATTATCTTGAGAGCTCAGTGAGCTTATCAAAGTTAGGATTGGCTAGACAATCATGAGCAATTCCATATGAGTTTGGCCAAAAATAAATCAGATTTATGGGGTTTTTTTTAGATATGGCCATTGAAATAACCCCATTACAATTTGGGTCCATGAGAGTGGCCTTCCCATCTCAGGAGGCTTTGATCCTGGGAGTCCAGGATTTTATGTCTCACTTTGGGAATTTAGTAACTGAGGGAGTAAGGCTAGGTCAGCAATTGTAGTTGGGTCTTTGCATAACTACCAGTCCTCCATCCAAATTTTAATATGGGACACTGTGAGTAGCTCTCTTATTGTTTTCAAAAGTATGCCATTTGTGCGGGGCAAATCATCCTGCTTTTTGCTGTACATCAGCCGGAATGGATTCTATTCAAGGACAGCCATTTCAATCAACAAATTTTTCTTCTCAAGACTTTCACCAATTACATTTCAGGCCTTGAAGTGTTGACTAATGGAGTATACAGATTGTGCTATGGCCCAATTATTACAGCAGGGTTTTCAGTTGGGTTTCAAGATTAGTTTGAAGAGTCATCTTTATGACATACAACCAGAAATTCTCCATCTGTACAATCAGTAGAAGAGATATTGTTAAGTGCCGTTGAGTCTGGGTTGACTCGGGGGCGATCCTCTGGATAATTGTCCTAAACTGTATTTGGTCTTCAGTCAAGCAGCTCATTGTTGATAGAGTGGCATCCATAGCTGCTGTTATTGTATCAGTCCATCTTATTGCTGTCTTTCTATGTTTGCATTGACCTTCTACCTTGCCAATCATGATTTCTTTCTCTAATGGTCTCTCTCTTTGCATCATGTGTCCAAAGTATGAAAGTCGAAGTCTTGTCATCTGATCTTCTAAAGAAAACTTAGGTTTCATCTCCTCTAGTACTGACTGGTTTATTCTTTGGGCAATCCATGGTATGCACAGTATTTGTTGCCTGCATCATAATTCAAAGGCATCAATTTTCTTCCTGTCTATCTTTTTCACTTCTAACTTTTGCATTCATATGACGTTATTGAAAATACCATGGCATGAACAAGTTGAATCTTTGTATGGAGAGAGACATCTCTGCTCTTGAGAATCCTGTCCAAGTCCTTCATAGCCATTCTGCCAAGAGCAGTGTGTCACCTGATTTATTTATCTATTTAACAACGCAATACTTTTTTTTTATACCGCCTTATCGTATTATCAAGGCGGTTTTCATTGTAACTTCAATTTTACAGAGAACTTGCAATAATTACAGCTAACAATTTAAACCATAACTGGACAACACTATACCATGCAAAGGGAGGGGAAACTTGGAGTGCTAAAACATGAATTATGTGCAAGGTAATGTATAAGAAATTGATCATATGGAGTGGGCATGAGATCCAAATAATGCTGTGGAGTTAGGTGAGTTCATTGAAGTGCTTGATGAAGAGGAGGGTCTTGAGCTGTTTCCAAAAGTAAATCTGAGGTTGTTCTTAGGTTGTCTGGGAGAGAATTCCAGATAGATGGGGTGGAAAGTTAGAGGGCCCTCTTTGCAGTGGAATTTTTGGCCCTTGCGAACAGGTTGGGTGTAGGTATGGTGTTAATGTCACTGCTTCTCTCAGGTCTGCTTTTAGGTTTGGTACATATAAAAGTCCCTGAAAGATACTGGCTGTTATGTTTTTTATTTTGAAGATGGTAAGGGCTGATTTATACTTGGCTCGTGAAGAAATTGGCAATCAGTGGAGTTGGTACAGGAGAGGAGTTATATGATCACGTTGAGATGATCCCATGATGGTTCGGACTAATTGCAGTGGTTGGATAGTTTGTTTGGGCAGACCCTGAAAGAGGGCATTACAGTAATCAAGTGTTGGTGTTATGATGGACTGGCATACAATGCGGAAGTGTTCTTGACTAAGGAGATGCTTTAATCTTCTTATTGTTGGAAGTTTGTGGAAGGCAGACTTTGAGGTCTTATTGATCTGAGTTTGCAGGTTGAGATGCTTGTCAATGATGACCCCTAGGTAGCGGACTTCCTCTTTTACTGTGATTTGGGAACTGGAAATTTTGATTGAGGCAGGAGGGGTGAACTCCGTGTTCCTTGCGATGATGATTGCCTCGGTCTTCTTTTTTTTTTCACTTCTTTATTTATATTTTCCAACAAAATTTAAAAAAGGAACCAAATTACAGTAAATCAATATACATAATTCTTCTCTGTAACAAGAAACAAGCAAGAAAAGGTTATTCACAGCCCACCCCACCCTGTCCCTCCCATCATCATGCGATCATCAGGGGCTATAAAGAAACAAAAAATCAGTTGAAAGCCTGTAAGGCCTACAAGGGCTATAGAAGAGCAAACACTCCACTACATAAGACATGAGAAGATTTGTCTAATAACCTCTTATTATATCTCATATCGTGCTTTAGAAATGTAATTCTGTAGGGGTTTCCACTTAAGAAAAGTGGAGGGTGTAAGAGATCTACCACACCATAGCATTTGCTCATATTTGCAGCATAAGCACAAGCAGTTCCATCATTGCTTCCTGGTTCTCTTCTAATTTCCTTCACGTGAACCCTTCTAAATCCCATGCCATCTGGTTTACGTTTGGAGCTCCTTCCCCCACTTGTGCCCCCTCCTTCTCTTCATAGCCTATTCCTCTTGTTTCTTCTCTTCGTTACCTGGGCGTTACTCTTGATTCCTCTCTTTCCTTTAAGGACCATATTTCTTCTCTTGTTCAGCGCTCTTTTTTCTCCCTTCGGCAACTTCGTTCGGTTCGTCCTTTCCTCTCCCCTCCTGCCCTGGCCACTCTTCTTTGTTCTCTCGTGATGTCCCGTCTCGACTATTGTAATGTTTCCCTTGCTGGTCTGCCCCTTTCCCAATTGTCTCGTCTTCAACGTGTTCAGAACTCTGCTATTTGTCTTCTAGCTCACGCCTCTCGTTTTGATCATGTTACCCCACTCCTTCTTCATCACCATTGGTTGCCTATCCCCTTTCGTATCCAGTATAAAATTCTTATTCTTACTCACAAGGCTGTTCGCACTGGTTCCCCCTCCTATCTTGCTGATCTGATTTACTTTCGCTCTCCCCACCGTTTGCTCTGTGCTATCCACACAAATCGTCTGTCCCTTCCCTCCCCCTCTCAGGCCCACCTTGTCTCCACTCGTTCTTCTGCTTTTTATTTCCTAGCCCCAAGCCTCTGGAATTCCCTCCCCCCCCCCCCCCCCGCTTCGTGCAGAAGAGTCATATCTATCCTTCAAGTCACAACTCAAGACCCACCTCTTCAGTTTAGCGTTTAACCTTCCAACCATGGTTTCCCCCTCCCCCTCCACTATTCCCCCTCCCCCCGTCCCATGATGTTGCAATCTTCTAATGTTGTACTGTAATTATTGTTCTTTCAGTGTCCTTCTTTTCTTCCCTGTCCTATCAATTTTATGGCGTTCTTTTCTCTTTCATGCAGCCTGTTTTTAATTTGTTTTATATTGTTTTATTGTAAACCGCTCAGGTGCCTCTGGTGTTGGGCGGTATATCAAATTTTAAAATAAACATAAACATAAACATTAGTGCCAACTAAGCTCTGCTGTATGTTTCCAGTTAGAAATAGTGAGATGTAGGTCCACTCCCAACATGAAATCAAATAAAAACTGACAATCCCTCTGTAACGACGAGATGCCAATTGCTGATTGAAAAATGACCACAGACCAGGAGAGAGTGGCCTGGAATCCCAGTACCTCTTGAGTGTGATTCCAAATTTAAACCCAATAAGACTGAATGTTAGGGCAATCATACACCACATGTCTCAAAGTGCCAACATCTCCCCGACAAGACCAACACTTATTCCCAGCTGTCTTATCCCATTTAGCAACCTTTACCGGAGTAAAGTGCGCTCTATGCGCAAAGAAGTACAAAGCTTGTGAGACAAAGGCAGACTGGGAAACCCTGTTTATCTTACTCCAGAATTTTGTCCAAGTTTCCGGAGAAAGAATTCCCCAGTGTCATGTTCCCATATTCATTGAACACCAATGGCCTGAGAACTGTTGTTCTGAACCACCAGTTTATAATATTGAGAAGCCACCCCAGAGGTCATATATACTGAGCTTATCTTACTTATCAACCCCACTCATCAGACAACGATGTAATATCCAACTGGGATTTCTCTATACAATGCCTCAGTTGAACCCACTGAAAATGTAGGGATTGAGGCAAATTTATTTTTTTATTTAAAATTTCTTATATACCGTCTTTCATGATATCAAGGCGGTTTACATTGAACAAACTGAAATTACATTGAACAGGCCATTATAACTTGGAGATAACTATTTTATAGGGAACATGGGCAAAGGAGGGTTAAGTGGTTTGCCAAAACCACAAGGATCATCTGTGGGACTAGAAACCCCAGGCTGGAATGGGGGGACTGGAATGGAACTGGAAAAGAGCATATGGGGGGCTAGGACTGGAAATGGGCTGATGGGGGCTGGAATAGGATTGGAAATGGGCTGACGAGGGGGCTAGGATTGGAACTGGAAAAGAGCATATAGGGGGCTAGGACTGGAAATGGACTGATGTGGAGGAGATTGGGACTAGAAGGAAGCGGATGTTGGGTGGGTCTAGAACTATAAGGAAGCTGATTTTGGGGGAGGACTAGAAAGGGTTGGGGATGGGGGAATGAGAATGGAGAGGGGAAAAGATATTTTGTGTGGGAGGGAAGAAAGGTCTACGATGGGCTGGGTAATGGGAGAGTAAGTGGGGATTGAGAATGGAAGGGTGAAATTTGAGTGGATGATAAAGGAATAAGGAAAAAAAAGGGGGAAAGAGCAAAAGGGGAAAGATCAGTTTGTTAAAGCAGATATACAGAGAGAATGGGAAAAAATCTAAAAGAGAAGAAAGGACAAATGGATATCTCGCAGAGGACATGAAGAAACCAGAAGAAAGTGACTGAAGCAATTGCAGCTGAAAAATAAAATCCCAAACAGAAGGTAGAAAACTACTTTTTATTTTGAATTTATTAACTGGAATATGTCAGGTCTGGGAAGTGTGTATTGCTAACATCTTTGCATTTTTGTTTAGTGCAAGCGGAAATTAATTTATAGTTTTATTTCTCCAGTGTTGTACATTTAATGTTTGGCTTTTGGGGTTCCCAGTTTAATCATCTTCCTATTTCTAAATTGTGGTCCCTTGTTCTTTGTGTGGGGACAGTCTATGTTCTGCATGTATAACCAAGTTGAGGTATTCTGTTCATATTGCTTCTATTTGACAGTCCCACTTGTTCTCTTTCCCCCAGTGAGATGTATTGGTATTTTCTGAGATGTACTGGTTTTAATATCTGCAGTGTTGCCTTTTGATAGGTAGGGTTTGGTGCTTCGTGAGTCCTGATAGTGCTGTTATGATATGGTGGATTTGCTATGGGTTCTAAATGTATTTATTTATTTATTTAGACAGTTTTGTATACCACCTTATCCTTCAATCAAAAGTGGTCACAACACAATTGGGGGATACATTTAACATAAGAGGATATGAAACACATATGCTATTACTTATAGGGAACATGGGCAATGGAGGTTTAAGTGGCTTGCCCAAGACCACAAGGAACACCTGTGGGACTAGAAACCCCAGTCCTTCTGGCCCAAGGTTGCTGTCCTCTAGTGGGATTTGAATCCCCGACCTTCTGGCCTGAAGTACTTTGCCAATACCACTAGGCCACTCCTCCACTCCAGTGTTTGTAGTACTTCCTAATGGGCCTGGTGGTTGTTACTGCAATATAGTAATGCAATATAGTAATGTAGAAATCTGTTAGTCTTTCTTTATTCAAGTGAATCAAATTCACTTTGCAAAGAGGAAAAAGATTTCCACATGCCATCCATTATCAGTTGGCCAACACTCCAAATACCCCTGCTAAACCATTTTTGTAATGCGAATGAGCTTTGATTGATTTTAAAATAAGGACTATGCCAGATGGGTATTAATTTTGATAGGCACTCCTCCTTAGAAATTGCATTTTCTAACTGTTGAAAAGCCTTCTGAGTGTCCTAATTAACCCTATGAGACTTCAACCTCCCAATAGACACCATGCCATGACGAAGATTCAAGAGGAAAGGAGTACTTAATCTCTCTTCTAGTTCAAGCCATACTGGGTGTATACCTATGCCCTCCTCCATCCATCGTGAACTTGTTTTAGCAAAAAAGCACAGTGATAGGCCTGAAAGTCAGGGAAATCCCCCCCCCCCCCTCTTTTTTAGATTTGAGTTTCCTGAGAGCAATTCCGGGCGGTTTATTTTCCCATAAAAATTGAACCAAAATCCTTTCAATTTCACGATAAACTTTACTTGTAAGAAAGACTGGTAGCATTTCTAATATATAATTCACTTTAGGAGTGATAGTCATTTTTATAGCTTCAAGACGACCCCACCAAGAAAGATAGACCGGCGACCACTTTGCTGTTATATTACGAACTGTAGATGGGATCTCTTCTTCATTGTACTGTAGGGTTACACTAAGTGGGTAGCAATAGTGAACGCCCAAATACTTCACCATCTTAGACTCCCATACAAAAGGGAAATCCTGCACCAAGGCTGCAATGGAGCAAAAAAAAAGTAGTTCAATCAATGTTAGGAGCATAAATATTAAAGCCAGTTCAGTGGATCCATTTTTAATGACAGCAATTGTCCACCGCCCATCAGTATCAGACCTAGTCTGAATAACCATGGGGGATAGAGCTTTCCTCAATAAAATGGCTACCCCATTTTTCTTATGATGGGCAGCTGAAAAAGCTACTAGAGAATAGGGTTTTATATCTAGTTTTAACAACTCCTTTACATTCAAGTGTGTCTCTTGCAACAGTAAGATGTCAGCACTTTCTTTCCTACCATTCAGAAGAATTTTTTTCCTCTTAATGGGATTGTTAATGTCCTTAACATTCAGTGAAACTATCTTAAAGAAAGACATACTGACAATATAGCTCAGATTGACAGTCAAATGTTGCTAAAACCTACCAAACTGTAGCATTTAATTTTACATTGTAGAACAACATCTTAAGCGCCCTCAGAGTGTTAACTGCACTTATCCAAAGAATACCCAACAAAAAGATATACAATTTAGCCCTGGCCCCTACACATGATTCTAAAAAACATAACACCAAAACCACCAAACCAAGGGGGGCTATATAACACACAAAACTTAGTGGGTGAGCCCACCAGGACAAGACAGACACAGAGGGCAAAATGACTAGTACATTCGCACTTCTTTACCACTTAAAATATCGCGCTTTGCCCACCTCCCACAGTAAGAGTAAAGACAATGTACTCCAAACCCAAAAACACCAGAGCTGCAAGGCAGGGCAGCCCTTGTCAAATCAGTTTATGGCCTAAAAGACCCAGCCTAGCGAATAAGGGCCATCCCACTCAACCAAGCCCCAAAACTCTCTCAACCGCCATAGACATCACAAACAACATAAAACATAAAAGAAGAAAGAGAGAGAGAGAGAACAGGAAAGACATCTTAACCAGGGTAGCACCCTGGAGCTCCTTCAAAAGAGATGGATGTCCCAATATATAGCAATACTGCATGATTAAATGTCGCTTCTGCGTGGATAAGTCACCTTTACACGACCTCAGACCAGTCAAACGACCATGATAGCAAGCGCCGTAGAACTGTAGTAAAAAAAAGTTGCAAATTGACTTTCACTGCATCACCGCCAACTCCTTATCTTCCAGAAATGCATATAACTCCCTGGGATCATTAAAAGTCTTGGTCTGGTTATGCAGCGTGACTCTCATGTGGGCAGGATAGAGCAGCCCAAAGCGGGCCTGCAGCTGTAACAAGCGTGGATGCAGCACCAGAAAACTCTTCCTCCGATCCACCGTTGCCTTCACAAAGTCCAGGAAGAACAGGAGTTTATGTCCCTGATATTCCAAAGTTGAAAGTGCTCTGGCTGCTCCCATTTTTTGATATACTTGCTGAAAATGTAAAACTTTCAAGATGATTGGGTGTGGAAGCTTGCCTGTGGCCACGGACTGAGTAGGCTCTCCATGGGCGCGCTCGATCTCAAATGGCATGGCAAACTGCAACTTTAACACACCCGGAATCATGGCATGCAAAAAGGACACCATATAAGGGCCCTCTGCTCCCTCAGGAACTCCTAGTATTCTTATGTTATTCCTCCGAGAGCAATTATTACCGTCTTCCACCTCTCTTTGTAATGAACATACAGTATCAGCTTGGCCTGCTTCTCAACAGCCTTGAGCCTTTCCCAATGTGATGCCACCAAATTCTCTACCTTCTCCAAATGAGCTGTAATTGACTCCAAAGAAGCTTGCAAAGCATTGATATCTTCCAGCATTGCACATAGTGATTCTCCATTAGATTTGACCAAGTCTTTGACTGCCCGAATCTCAGCCAGGAGCTCCTGCAAGGTCTCAGGACAATCTCAGATGACCGCCATCTTGTGAGGAGAGAGAGGTTCCATTTTGGTTCTCTTTGCGCTGGCGTTTTGAGATACTTGGTAATCCAGCTGCGTCTGTTTAGGGCCTGACATATCCGGGATCGAATGGTATCAAAGTACTGTAGGTAAGAACTATTTGATTAAAGATTGCAGAAGTCAGGATTCTTGCTTATTGCCCTCTGGAGCACAGCTCTTACACGTCCATCTTGACCAGAAACCAGGCTCCGCCCCTCAGTCTTCTTGATGATGTTGGTAAGCCAGGTGGTTGTTTCATGGAGGCATGTTGACATTGTGGTACAGTCTGGAGTGTCTAACTGAATTGGGGTGTAGGCCATAATATCATCTGCATATATGGCGTATTATATATTGTTCTTCTTGAATATATTGCAAACTGGTTGTACATAGATATTACAGAGGAGGACAGACTGTGAGGGCCCTTGAGGAACTCCCTGATCTCTGTGGAAAGGAGCTGAGGTGAGGGGACCAGATTTGACACTCTGTTGTCTGTTGTCAAGATATGAATTGAACCACTTGAGGGTGGTGGTTTGTAGGCCAATCACTGCTAATCGCTTCAGAAGGATATTATGGGAAACTGTGTCAAAGGCAGATGAGATGTCGATAAAGATGAGCTAAAATCCTCTCCTTAAGTTGTCAATTCCTTTGAGCAGATTATCAAAAAGATGGCTGTGATCTGGGCGGAATCCATGTTGGTGGGGATCCAGGGGGGCGTGTAGGTCAATGTTGGAGCTGTCTCTTCAATCTTTTCAATAATTTTGGAGAGGAATGGAAGGCTATATATTGGGTGGTAATTTGATGGGTCAGTGCTGTGGGATTAATTATTCTTTGGCACAGGGAGGATGGTGGCTTGCTTGAGTGCCATGGGCATGTATCCTTAGGTAAGTGAGGTGCTTATTATCCTTTGGATTTTTATTTATTTATTTATTTATTACAGTTTCTTATATACCACGCTATTTAGAATCAGCGCAGTTTACATCATAACAAAACGACCATAACAAAAAATATATATTTGATTAGGTCTTCCTTGGCAGTTTTGATCCACGTGACCAGGCAGGGATCAGATGGTGCTGTGGTTGTGTTCAGATCGCTTATAATTTGGGCAATTTTTCCAGTCAACAGGATGCTGAAATTATTCAGGTGACTTAAGATGATGGGTCTCTCACTGATAGAGGGGATGTAAGTTGTAAGGTGTGGTTTGAAGGGGTTTGTTTTTGGATAGGAGGTAGTCCGCAAAGATTTGAGGGTGTATTGTGTTTTCATTCTTCAAAGTTGGGTCCTTTGTTAGAGTGCATACGATGTTGAAGAGCTCTTTGGGTTTATTGCAGGCTTTTAGAATGAGGTAGGTGTGATATTGTTGTTTGTGTTTGTTGATTAGGCTGTTGTATTCTTGTTGCATTGTATGGTATTGTTTTAGTTTGTATTCGGTCTTGTCATGACGCCATTGATGTTCATGTTGGCATAGTTTCCTTTTTGATTCTCTTATTGTAGTGGAGTACCATGGTGCTGAATTTATCCTGTTTTCTTTGTCGTGTAGGAAGGTTTGAGTAGGGAGCCTTGATGCTGCACTTATGGTAGTATTCCAGATGTTGACAGCCTTATCTAGATTGGTAGAGTCATGGGGCAAGAATTGGAGGGTGTCTCTGAGGAATTGTTCCTTATCAAATGCTTTGAAGCGTCTGGTCGGATTGTTGGTTTTCTGAGATTTTTGTTGTTTGTTGCGGTGGAATTGAAGAGTATGGCATGATAGTTTGACCAAGGTATGGGGTGATAGTTGGTGATGTTATGTGTCCTTGCTCTAGTATGCTTGCTGGGGCAAATATAAGATCTGGGGTGGGGCCAGAGTGATGAGAAGGACCTGTGAGAATTTGCTTTAATAGAATAGAGTCCATCGCTTTGTGAAAGGTTGCTTCCTCCTTGTTAGTTGCGGATGTATGGTTCAAGTCTCTAAGTACTATAAGCGGTTTGTGCAGAGAGTTTACTTAGTATATGGATTCAAGAATGTTGGATGTGTCTACCGAAGGGGTATTTGGGGCTCTGTATGTTAGGCAGATGGATAAGTATTTATTTTCTATGCTGATAATGTCATAGCAGTCAGAGCTTATGGATCTGGATGTCTTGAGCTTGAAGTCTGCTCGGGCTAGGATGAGTACTCCACCTCCTTTTTTTGTGAGTACAGGGGCAGTTGAAAACCATGAATGCGGGGGCGTAACTTGGTTCAAGGTGACTTCGTCAGAACTCTTTAGCCATAATTCAGTGATGCAAAGGATATCAATATGGTTTTCTTGTATGTGGTTGATTATAGTATTTGTCTTGTTGCATATGGATCTTGCATTAATTAGACCTTTAGTTATGGGGGGGGAGGCTTGGGTGGGCAGGCTGTGAGTTATATGAGAGGAAGGTTGAATTCAAATAAGTCTAGCGGGACTCATGTTATGCTTTTTGTAGTTAGCATGCTTCTGAGCAGTCAGGGTGGAGAGTAAATTGTTATGTAATTAGGTGGTGCTTGTAAGGTTTTTGTGAGAGTGGTGTAGTAGCAGGTAGCGCTGGTAAGGTGCAAGAGTAGGATCAGAATAAAGATAGTAGCAATGCTTACCGGAAGATATATGACAGGGGGCTTCCTCTGTCTAGTGGGTTGCCCATGATTGGATGGATGGTTAGTCTGCTCACTTCTTCCTGTATGGGCATACTTCTGTAGTGACCTTTTCTGCCTTTTTTCCCACCTCTTACTTGTCTCTTCTCTTGTTACGGTCAGCAGGTTTTCCTGGTTTAGTGGTTAAAACCACTTAACTAGATAAAGGTGCCTGTGTTGATTTGCAGTGCATGTCTAAGTTATTCACTTGTCATGTTCATTGTGCACGGGCAGTTTTGCTCTCACAGCCATCTGGGGGCTTATTTTGATTTGTGTCATGTTGACGGGTCCCCTTTGACTAGATTTCAATTTGGAGCCACTTTGAAACACAGTTTGACAATGGGTGTTTTAGCACTGGATGTTTTGAAATGCATTCCTTTAAAATTGTGTCTGCATCCTTCACAGCAGCATGTGGTTTGACTGTTCAAGCCATCGAGTGATTGGGGTACTGACATTTTGGAAAATTTAGAAATTATATCCAATAATAGTCTAATCTATGGTCATCTTTTGTTTTTTTCAGTTTCTTCATTTGGGGGGCCAGAAAGAGGGTAGCTGAGGCAATATGGGGGCTGTACTTGGGCCTGGCTTCCGGGGGAGTTTGTCTGCAATGGTTTGACCGTCATGGCATGTGGTGGTGTCAGCTGCTGTCTCTGCTGTTGGAACCTCACAGTTTATCTACACCACAGTGTATACTTAGTCATTTAGAAGGGAATGACATCTGTTCCATAAAAGATATTGATTTCTGCATCAAATGAAACTTGATTTTTTTGTAATTCAATGTTATTTTCCTTATGCAACTATTTGGTCTCAAATTATTCCCATGATGCTATTAGTCTTAAGGCTATTAAAATATTTAAAAGTAGGTAAATGCTGAAATCTCTAAATGTGTTATGCTATTATGGGACTGTTTTCCCCCAAGGCTTTCTCTCTGCCGATTGCCCTGGGTTGTATCATTCTGATGGAATTCTATTTTCTGACTTTGGTTTAGATTTTTCTATAGTATTCAGAACCTGTTAGAAGGAAGTGGCAGGGTTTTTAAGGCAGCAGTACCAGAGTTGGGAGATGGGTATAGTCAATTTTAAGCCCCTCCCTCCTTTGTGCCAGTGTTTTAGGGAAGAAAGGATATCTCCATCAAACCGATTTGTGGTGGAAGTGCAGCATGATCTTGAAAATCCTGCAATATGGGGATTACTATTGTTAGTGGCTGGGATGCTTTGGAAATGCTTAAATAGCTCAATATAGATTTTTCTTGTGCACTGGGGATGGGGTGGAGCTTCGGAATATACAAGGTACACTGATGGCTAACTAGGAATGCACCATCTAGTCTTGTGTTTAAGCTAATCTGGGAGTCACAATATATTGTTGTAATCAAGTTAATGTTAATTTGAAGTGAATAAGAGTTAAGACTATTATCTCCAGGAGAACGTAATAAATTGTTGGAGGAATTGAGAGGGGAGGATCAATTAATGAATTTTAGGAAGGAATTGAAACTGTATCCATCTTCAATAGGAGTTGTCGAAGAGAGTTTTTATCTTCTTTTTGAAGAAGAGGTTGAATTGTTTTGATCTCCATCAGTTTTGATTGTTCTTTGTTTATGAATATCCCCACAGGCTGCAGAAAAGATGCCTGTGGGCAGATTGTGGGCAGTCCTGGCACCATCCCGTTAGCAGCAATACTCAGTCACTAACCGGACAGCTAAACTAGATAGTTAGGACAGGTTAATGGCTATCCTAACTTTATCCTTAAGAAAATAAGAACATAAGATATGCCATACTGGGTCAGACCAAGGTCCATCAAGCCCAGTATCCTGTTTCCAACAGTGGCCAATCTAGGTCATACGTACCTAGCAGTTTCCCCAAAAGACACAGGTTCCACAATGCTTGTACTGGGTCAAGCATTGATATCCTGGGTCCCTTCTTAATAATGGTTTATGGACCTTTCTTCCAGGAACTTGTCCAAACCTTTTTTAAACCCAGCTGCACTAACAGCCTTTACTACATCCTCCGGTAACAAATTCCAGAGTTTGATTACACGTTGAGTGAAAAAATATTTTCTTTTAATAGTCTTAAATAGTTTACCCTGTAGCTTCATTGCATGTCCAGTTTGTGCTCTCTGGTTAGTGGCTGAATATTGCCACCAACCAGATAGGAACAGCATTGTCAGGTGAAACTGAATATTCAGTGCTGGTCACCAGGTAGGTTCGAGTGCTGAATATCTGGGTTTAATGAAAGCAGCAGTGGCTAGGCACTTTAAAAGCGCTGATCACTGCCATGGCATATTGGCCCCATTGTATTTTTTATTGTTTGTGAACCATTTTTAATGAAACATGCTTCTGAAAATGCTATACCAAGATTTACAAATAAATAATTAAAGAAGCAAGCTGCCTTCACGTTTTTCTGCCACTTTCTGGTCTAATGGATATGTGATTGTAAGAATGGGCTCATGGAACAAGAGAATGGGTGGGGTATATTTACACAGAGTTAATATGCATTAAATATATATTATATACAGCACATTTTAAAAGTTTTTTCTACAATGCAAAGTAACTGCTTTAAAATATTTGATACTGATATTTAGAGTAGATTCTCAAATTCAAATTAGCACCTTGTATTCAACTGATATTGACAGAGTACTAAGATAAAGTTGTTTCGAATTATAGATCACTTTTAACATAAGTAAGAATTAGACTTTAGGAAAACAAACTTTGCCAAGATGGGACAATATCTCAAGGAGTCTTTATCAGGATGCAAAGAACTGGGGGATGTAGAAAAGCATGGGCAGAACTAAAAGGGGATATTTTAAGGGCAACAAAGCTTTTGGTTAGACAGGTAAATAAATGTAAAAGGAAAAGGAGGCCACTATTGTTCTCAAAAGAAGTAGAGGAAAAGGTGAAGAAAAAGAGGATGGGCTTCATAAAATACAAGAGATCACAGAGAGAGGAAGACAAGCATCTATATTTGGAAAAACTTACAGAAGTTAGCAAGGTAGTCAGGAAAGCAAAGATGCAAAAAGAAGAAGAAATAGCCAGTGCGATAAAATGGGGAGATAAGCCATTTTCAGATATGTTAGTGAGAGAAGGAAATGCAAAAGCAGTATTGTCAGACTCAAAGGTGAAGGGGACTAATATGTAGAAGCTGTTGAGGAAAAAGCAGAATTGCTTAACAAATATTTCTGTTCTGTATTCACAGATGAAGAGCTAGGAGCAGGACCTCAGAAAACACCCACAAATAGGAACAGAAGTGACGGGGATCTTGAACGATTTTTAGAAGACTGTGTTCATGAGGAACTAGCTAATCTGAAAGTACATAAAGCGATGGGACCAGATGGGATAAATCCAAGAATATTGAAGGAACTTGGGGACAATCTAGCGGCTCCACTGACATTTTCAATGTTTCTTTAGTGTCAGGAGTGGTCCTAGAGGACTGTAGAAAGGCATTGAAGAGAAGGAATATAAAACTACAGGCCAGTTAGTCTAAACTCTGTGGTGAATAAATTACTGGCAACACTGTTGAAAGGGAGGATAGTGAGATTCTGGAGCCCAATGGATTGCAGGATCCAAGGCAGCATTGGTTTACCAGAAGCAGGTCATGTCAGACAAATCTGATTGATTTTTTGACTGGGTGACCAGGGAGTTGGACAGAGGTAAAGTCCTAGATGTGGTGTACTTACATTTCAGTAAAGCCTTTGACACTGTTCCACACAGACAATTTATAAACAAACTAAGCACCCTAGGAATGGACCATAAAGTGGCCGACTGGGTTAGAAATTGGTTGAGTGGGATACAACAAAGGGACAGGTAAATGGAGCTCACTTTGAAGAGGAGGTTACCAGAGGTCTGCCACAGGGATGTGTCCTTCATCTTATTCTTTTTAACATCTTTGTTAGTGATATTATGGAAGGGCTGACTGGTAAGGTTTTCCTCTCTGTGAATGATAGCAAAATCTGCAATAGAGTAGACACCAAGGAAGGAGTAGATAACATGAGGAGGGATCTAGCTAAGCTTGAAGTATGGTCAAGAATTTGTTAGCTGAGATTTAATGCTAAAAAAATGCAGGGTCATGCATTTGGGTTGCAAAATTCGAAGAGAGCAGTACAGTGTAGGGGGCGAAGTACTACTGTCCACGAAAGAAGACCGGAACCTTAGCGTGATTATTTCTGATGATCTTAAGCTGGCTAGACAGGTAGAAAAGGTGATGGCAAAAGGCAGAAGGATACTTGGGTGTATTGGGAGAGGAATGGCCAGCAGAAAAAAGGAGGTGATAGTGCCTCTGTATAAGTCTCTGATGCAACCTCGTTTGGAGTATTGTGTGCAATTCTGGAGACCATATCTTCAAAAGGTGCTTGTTCATAGAACTCATCATCTTCCTCTTCTGCAGCTGTTGTTGGGGCATATGGGACACCATAGAGAGTTTCCTGGTTCCTGTGCCTTTGTCCTTGGATTGGCTCCTGCACCCGCATGTCCTGTGCGTCAGCCTGGCATTGCAGAGAAGGAATATAAAGACCTTCACCACCGCGGTAGTGTGTGGATGCCCATAGATTGCTACCTGGTTCCTGTGTCTTCTTTGGATTGGCTCCTGCACCCAGGTGTCTTGCTTGTCGGCCCAGCATTGAAGAGAAGGAATATAAAGATCTGCTGTGAGTCTGCGGGTGCGTGCTCCAAAGGGGCGTGTCCAAAGGGGCACTGGAGTTGCTGAGTGAGGGTCACATTGGTGATGGGAAAATGAAAGAAGAGAGGGATACTGAGTTTGGCAGCAAAATCTGTGAAGGTACCAGATCCTATGGATGTTCATGTCAAAGTATTATCTTCTACTGTTGTGCCTATGTTTTCAGCTGAGATGGACTCCTCTTCAGCCATGAGTACCCCTCACTTGACTCCCCTTTGAATATGGAGGGGGTTCAAATCCCACTTGATCAGATTGAGACTTTAATGGCGGAACCTGCAACTCCGGGATTGGAGAGGCGGTCTCCTTCGCTCTCCTCCTTGCGGCAGTCCTCTTTATCTCCTTCTGAGACTTCTTTGATTACATGTATTGGTCCACTGCCTAGACCAGTGGAGTTTTCTTCATCTATGAGTAATTTTGTTTTCCCATCTGACATTTCCTTAAGGGATATCTGGGATACTATTGTGCGAATGGACCATTCTCTTTAAGTTAGAGGACAGCAACCTTGGGCCGGAAGGACTGGGGTTTCTAGTCCCACAGGTGCTCCTTGTGGTCTTGGGCAAGCCACTTAACCCTCCATAGCCCATGTTCCCTGTAAAATAGTTATCTCCAAGTTATAATGCCCTGTTCAATGTAATTTCAGTTTGTTCAATGTAAACCGCACTGATGCAGAATAGCACGGTATATAAGAGAATGTAAATAAATAATTAAATAAGTTTCTTTGAAACAGGTCTCTGATTTCTCTAAAGAAGCTGTAGTAAAGCTTGCTGAGCATGACCAGAAGTTTACTGGTTTTGCAAACTTTTCTCAGAAGGTCAATGCTCAGTTTGCTGAACTACACTCTTTTGCTTCATCTATTATATTAGATTCTATTGTTATGTCCCGTCAGAATGAAGCTTTGGACAACATAGCTAGGGTTAAAAATTTATGGTTTTTAAATTTACCTAAGACTCATTTTCTTTCACCACAGTTTTTGTTTACTAAATATCTTAAAGATCCTTCAGCACCCAGACCCAGATACAGTACGGATCTCAAAGCTCTATTATAGCTCTATAGGGAAAGATAAGGTGGTAGAGGGGAATCGGTTAGTAGGAAATGATTTGGATTCGTTTTTGCCACCGAGTAGCCTTGACTTATCTGCTTATTTGGAGTCATCCACTGATGAGATTCCATCTCAGGCTACCCTTGTAGTGTCTTTTGTTTCTTAAACTGTTAAAGATTGTTTTTTGCTTGGTTTTGCTAAAAGGTCTGAACATGTCTGTGGGAATTTGGTCCAGGTATTTCCCAATGTTGCCTATAATACCCAGAAGCAAACAACGGCTTTTTTGGAGCTTTGACTTAGGGTCTTGGCTCTTAGTGCTTCCTTCACACTTCATTCCCCTTATACATGTCTTATTTTCTATCAGAGCAATAAGTATGTCTTTTTTGAGGTTAATCAGTTGGAGGGCTTCCGACAATGGAAGAGTTTCTCAACTTTATACTTTTTATTTTTTCTCTCTTTTTAATATAATATAATAGGGTTTTGTTATTTTGTGAGTCATTCGTGTTATGGCATCCATCATATTGTGGTTTATTTAATATAGTGTTATTAGGGGGGCGGAGCCTGATGTCCAGCGGGTAAGACGCTTCGCGCTGAAGCTCCCGAGAGGCCTACTCAGAATCCTGACTTAATACCTACATAATCTTAATATTTTGCTCCGAACTTACCGGGGTACCTCGGGGGGGATGGCGGCCCATAAACCAGCGCGCTTGGACTTCGGGTCTCCTTCTTCTTCACACGGAAAACGCTCCAAAACAGAGGTGTCTTCCCCACAGAAGATGGTTCCACTTCGGGAAAACCCCGAAATGCACCAGGAGATCTTAGAGGAAATACGCGGCGTGAAGGAACTGGTGCAGTCCAACGGAGAAGCGCTTCGAGCCATGCGAGAAGACTTCGGTGTGCTCCAGGACCGACTTGAAAGTCTTTCATCACGGCAGGACAACATGGCGGGGGTCCTCGACTCGCACGCGGTGCGCTTGGTCAAACTGGACAAGGCAGAGCGCCAGATACAGAATCTTCAAAAAGAGTTAGAAGATAGCAATAATCGAGCCCGTCGCAACAATGTGAGGCTCATTGGAATACCGGAGGGGGCGGAAGCAGGAGATATGAGAGAATTCCTGCTCAATACTCTTCCCTCCTTGCTGAAGATTACTTTTCATAGAGATCTGGAAATTGATCGAGCACATCGTGTTCCTACCCATATGGCGCTCAATCGAACGACCCCCCGGCCTATTATCTTTCGATTACTACGATATCAACAAGTGGAACAAATTCTAAATGCTGCCCGGGCGAATCATCATCTGGAGTTTGAAAGTCATAGAGTCTCCTTCTTCCCTGATTTGGCAAAGCCCACAGTTGACCGTCGGAAGAGACTCCTTGCTTTTCGCCCTCGACTTCAACAGCTACAGGCTCGCTTTGGCCTATTGTATCCAGCGAAGCTCCGAGTGACTCTCCACAACCAAACTAGGACATTCGAAGATCCTGATCTACTATCAACATTTTTAGACTCCAAAGAAGCAGAGCAGATGCGCTAATCCAACAACTTGGACTTATTATCTGCCGGCTCTGTCCGCCATTTTGAAGGGCCCGACGCGGTGGTCATAGCCAAGCACAGAGACTGCCTGGACTTTTCTTTCTTTCTCTATATGACTTTCTTGGTCTCCTATCCCTCCATGATGTGTGCCTCGGTTGGATTCGGAGCACGCACAGTTATACAGGTTATATGTTTTCAATTTCGGCCTTCTCTGGGGTTTCTCCCCGCAGACACATGGTCGCCAGTAATTTCTGGGGTTTTGCTTCTTCTCTACCGCACCGCGGTTCTTCTTTTTTAATGTGGGGCGCTTCATTGTATTACATTAGCTTATTTTCTATCATGTCATGTGTACAGCCAGATACAGTTAATTTGAGGGACATTGTGAAATTATGTGCGTTATCATGCTCAGAATCTTTAACCTTTCTGAATGGCCTTATGTAAGATCTTATCACTTAACGTAAAAGGCATCAATAGCCCAATCAAAAGAAAGAAAATCCTTAGCTATCTTAGCCATGAGCATGCTGATTTAGTGTTTCTTCAGGAAACGCATCTAAACTCCGCTGAAACACTGAAACTCAATGCTAAGCCTTACATGGTGGCTGCCTATTCTCCCGCCGTTTCCAAACGGTGTGGGGTAGCCATTCTGGTTAAGAAGTCTTTGCAAGCTACTGTAATGGATACTAGCTCTGATAAGGAGGGTAGATGGGCCCGAGCACACCTTAAGGTTGGAGATAGTGAATTCACGTGTATTTGTATTTATGCCCCGAATGTGGACAACCCTGCTTACTATGCAAGTATTGCGCAGTTGGCACAGGCCTCTGCCAATACTCCATTAATACTTGGTGGCGATTTCAATCAAGTGCTAGACCCTTTGATAGATAGACAACCGCCTAGAACGAGTAGTACACCCAAGAGTCTTGCTACCCTTACAGCTCTGATGCAAGATCTTGCGCTAGTTGATATATGGAGGCTGCTTCACCCCTCCGACTTAGAGTTCTCCTTTTTTTCTGCCCCCATCACTCACAATCTAGAATAGATTTCTTTCTCATTTCCAAAGCACTGATTTCTCAAGTGGACACGGCTAGGATTCATCCTCTCCATATTTCAGATCATGCTGCCATATCTTTTTCATTACATGTCACTACGCGAGATGATCCTCCCCGAGCTTGGTTTTTTGATAGATCCCTACTAGATCAAAAAGATTTTCAGGTTGACATAAAGGCCGCTATCCAAGATTATTTTCATTTTTAACTCACCCCATGACACAGCGAGCTGGGCTTGGTGGGAGGGTTTTAAGGCATCTATCCGTGCATCTATAACCAGCTATCAAATTCGACAGGGGAAACAAAGAAAGCAACACTTACTGATTCTAGAGCAACAGATACAGGCTGGGGAGCGTCTCCTCACGTCCCGTACTGACCCATGTATTTTACTCCGTTTACAACGCCTTCGTTTTCAATACAATCAGCTTTTGTATACTGCTGCTGCTAAAAATATTGAATCACAACAAGGGATGTATTACCGGGAAAATAACCGTGCTGGCAAATTGTTAGCAAATGCCCTGAAAGGTCAAAAAGAAGCCAAGCGTGTTACCGCTCTCCGTAATCCGTCGGGGGGGGGCTTGGTCACTAAAGATACAGAAATCTTAGAACTCTTTCGTGATTTTTATACTCGGCTTTATCAATCTGAATGTGATTTTGAGCCAGAAGTATTTGAACGATTACTCTCAGGGGTGCAACGACCGACCCTATCTGACGAAGATAGAGAGGCCATGGACAAACCATTCACTTTATCAGAAATTCATTCTGCTATCAAGAGATGTGCCACAGGTCGAGCTGCCGGCCCGGACGGTCTCCCTACTGAATTCTACAAAACCTTTAACGCTGACTTAGCTCCAGTTTTGAAACTTTATTTTTCTGCTCTGGCCGAGGAGGGATCTCCTTCTGGGTCCTTTTCAATGGCAAATGTAGTAGTTTTTGAGAAAGAGGGGAGAGATCCGCAACTAACAGCTAATTATCGTTCAATTTCCCTCCTAAACGCGGACTATAAAATATTTGCCACCATTCTCTCCACCCGGCTCTCTGATAGGATGTCTACTTTAATACACCCAGATCAATGCGGTTTCATTCCCGGTAGATCAACTGCTGACAATGCTCGGACTCTATGTCATGTACTGACTGCCGCAGTTAATCTTGATCGACCATTGGTTGGCCTCTCACTTGATGCTGAGAAGGCCTTTGATCGCTTAGAATGGCCTTTCCTGTTTGCAACTCTCCGCTGGTACGGATTCGGAGAAGGTTTTCTCCGTTGTCTCCGCACCATGTATGCACAACCTACAGCCAGTATCTGTGCTAATGCTTTAAAGTCTCTGCCATTTCCCCTTCAACGCGGCACTCGCCAGGGATGCCCACTGTCTCCGCTTCTTTTCGATCTTGCACTCGAACCCTTAGCTTTACTAATCCGGCAATCAGAGGAGATTCATGGAGTCCCCTTCTCTCATAGGGAAATCAAAATTTCAGCATATGCTGATGACCTTATGCTCTTTGTCTCTCTAGACTCAGTGCCGGCTGTCCTGGAGCAAATTGGTAAATATTCGCAACTCTCGGGTTATAAGATAAATTGGACCAAATCGGTAGCCTTTCCACTAAATCCTCTGATTCATCAGGCAGATATGCAATCCTTTCCCTTTCTATGGCAACCTCGCATGGTCAAATACCTTGGGGTTCACTACTGCTCTCCTTTGGAAGACGCTATCTCCTTTAATGCCAAAGACTTAACCTCTAAAGTCCGGGCGCTTACTCACCGTTGGACTCCTTTAACACTTACCTGGTGGGGTCGCCTAGAAACCATAAAAATGATGATTGTTCCTAAAGTGAATTACATTTTAGAAATGTTGCCCTGTCTCCTACCTCGACGTACATATAAAGATTTAGAGGGCCTTCTGACTAGATACTTATGGCAAAATAAGACACCTAGGATAGCGAAGCATAAATTGCAAGCAGATAAGGAAAATGGGGGTGTCAGATTCCCTGATTTCCTGAAATATCACCACTCTTTTCTTCTCAAACAAGGCGCTCGTTGGCTGGAAGATCTAGCACCGAGTAGACCTGTGTGGCTAGACATAGAGGAGGACCTTTGCAAACCGATTCCTCTTACTTATCTCCCTGGTATGACTCTCCCATCAGACTCCCACTATCCACCAATGCTTTTAGACACTTTAGGTGCCTTTAATACTTTTATGCAATCTCTAGACTCCCGATTCTGTCCGTTAGACACACTCCCGCTTTGGTACAATACTCGATTTCAAATACAAAATAAACCGATGGCGTGGAGCCCCTGGTACACTAGGGGCATTTGGATCCCTAACCAGTTGTTCCATGATGGTCGCTGGAAAACTTTTAGCGAATTGCAAATTGAATTTGGTCTCCCAGCGAAACACTACTTTCAGTTGGTGCAACTACAGCATTGTCTTCGGAGTGCTAAGGTGCTCCCGCCATCGGAATCCCATACCCAGGGTTTGTCGGAGACTATCCGATCTATTGGGAGTTCACCGGGTGTAGCATCTAACTTTTACAAAACCTTATGTAATGCTGTAAATAGAGGTACCCCTATAGCACAGAAAGCATGGGAGCGGGAACTGCATGTAACTTTGACCCCGGAGCAATGGAGCCTCGTCTGGAGTAGAGTGACACGGGTCTCCCGATCCGCCTCACTCACTCAGACACTCTTCTTTCTAGCCCACCGGTGTTTCTATACTCCTGACAGATTAGCCAAATGGAACACCTCCCAGGGCAATAGATGCTGGACATGCCATGCGGCCATTGGTTCATTAACTCGTTATGTATGAATGTCCCGCACTACAGTATTACTGGCGTCGGGTCTGGGGTCGTATCCAATCTATTTTGCACTTTCAAGAGCCCCTTTCTTGGAGCATAGTGGGACTCCGCTCAGCTGCGGGGATCCCCTCTCTTCCAAAATCGGCTTACTTCCTTTTAGACTTTATGCTGGGCATCGCTATCTCCCTAATTACGAAATACTGGAAAAATAGCTCCCATCTGAGCCCCAATGAATGGTGGAATCATGTCTGTCTCTATAGTAAATATGAACAACTACCTCGTATGTTTGCTTCTTCCGTTCAGACCCCCCATCATCTGTCTAAATGGAAGATGCTCAATGACTATGTTCACAATGCTAAATGCTCTCATCTGACTGTTTAACTTTGTATAAATCTCTGTCACGTGATCATTCTGTATCGCAGATACTACTTATGTTCGTTTTGATGTACGATCACTGTTGTTTGGAAGCGCTCACATGCTGATACTGTCGGTTTAGAGAAGAAGCATGGGGGTGGGGGGTAATGGGGTTTGCTTTTCCTTATTGTATACTTGTTTTGTCTCCTTTGGTGTGTTGTTTCTTTTGTTTGTTGCAAAATGAAAATAAAAGTTTAAAAAAAAAAAATATAGTGTTATTATTTTCTTTGTTCATTTTAAATGCAAATAAAAAAGAAAATAAAAAAAAGAAATGCCAAACTGAGTCAGATCCATCAAGCCCAGTATCCTGTTTCCAACAGTGGCTCTTCCAGGTCACAAGTACCTGTCAGGTTCCAAAAAAGGTGCACAGATTCCACAGTGCTTTTCCCAGGGTAAGCTGTGGATTTCCCGTCCTCTTTAATAATGGTTTATGGACCTTTCCTCCAGGAGCTTGTCCAAACCTTATTTAAACCCAGATATACTAAAAGCTTTAATTACATCCTCTGGTAACAAATTGCAGCGTTTAATAACGTGCTAATTGAAAAAATAATTTCTCTTATTAGTCTTAAATGGGTTACATTGTAGCTTTGTTGCGTGCCTCCTAGTCTTTCTACTTTTTGATGGTGTAAACAACCAATCCTCATTTACCTATTCCACTTCATTCATTAATTTGTAGACCTCTATCCTATTTCCCCTCAGCCATCTCTTTCCAAGCTGAAAAGCCCTAACCTTTTAAGCTTTTCCTCATAGGTGTATCCTTCCACCCCCTTTACTATTTTGGTGGCTCTTCTCTGTAGATTTTCTAATTCTGCTGTATCCTTTTTAGGATATGGTGACCAGAACCGAACACAATATTAAAGGTGTGGTCGCACCATGGAATGATACAGAGGCATTATAATATCCTTGGTTTTATTCTCCATTCCTTTTGTTATGATTCCTAGCATTCTATTTGGCTTCTTGGCCGCCACTGCACACTGCCTTTTCAAGGTATTATCCACTATGATGCCTAAATTATTTTCCTGGTGGTGGTTCCTAATGTAGAACCTTGTATTGTGTAGCCGTAGTTTGGGCTGTTCGTTCCTAGGTGCATAACTTTGCACTTGTCCATATTAAATTTCATCTACCATCTGTCCAGCATTCTAATTTATCAACGTCCTCTTGCAATTTTCACAGTCTTCTTGTGTTTTAACAACTTTGAGTAATTTTGAGTCATCTGAAAATTTGATCACCTCATTCGTTATTCCCATTTCCAGCCCCAGCACAGATCCCTGGTGTATTCCATTATTTACTTTTCTCACTTGAGAAAATTGTCCATTTAGCCCTACTCTGTATTCTATATTTAACCTGTTCCTGATCCACAATAGTACTCTCTCCTATCCCATAATAGTTTCTACCATTTTACGCAGTAGTTGATGTCAGGTTCACTGGTTTGAGTTTCCCAGATCACCCCTGGAACTCTTTAAAAATTGGCATTACAATGGACATTCTCCAATATTCAGGTACTACAGTTGCAGAATTGACCTTCTACAATATGGCTTCTGGGTTGGTCATAGGGTAGAGACATTGCTAGCATCAATGTTTGGATACAATTTGGAGAGCTTGGTAAAGTTCCGATACACCTTTTTTTTGGTTGAATATCATCAGCTTTTAATTGCATCAGTCATCAGATGTTATTGTGGCCTTTGAGAATGGAAACCTGCATCTAATTTGTTTGTCATATTTGTCAGGTTGAATGCAGCAAGTAAAGACTGAGTCACAGAAATCTTCATAGACAGAAATCAAACATGGGATTCCACAGAGGTCATGTCATCATTGCCATTTAATATAGACTTGTAACCATCATTTGAAGTTAAGAACATCAGTATTTATTATCATCTTTATGCTGATGACATAATGCTCTATGTTCCATTTTTTAAAATTAAGAATGGCTTTGCTAAAAAACAAATTGCTCAGTATTTTCAGTCAGTGATCAATTGGTTGAAAGACCATGGCTGTGAAAACAAAGGCCTTTTACTAATATCAGTGGTTAATCATCAAATCAATTTTCATACCTTCTACACATCATGCGAAGAGAGTGATCATTAGAGAAAGACATCATGCTTGGCAAGGTTGAAGGTCAACTCAAAAGAAGTCTAGCAATGAGATAGATCAATACAATAACAGCAATTCTGGATACTAATTCCTGACTGAAGATTGAACACAGTATAGAACAGCTGTCCAGAAGGTTGCCATGAGTTGACACCGACTTGACGGCACTTAACAACATAACAATAATTATCAAAAGTTACTCACAGTGATTAGGAAAGATCTACAGGAGTGGAAGGATTGTGCCATCTCATGGTTGGAAAAGATTAACATAATTATGATGTTGATTCTTCCAAATATCTTGTTTTCATATATATATAGCTCCCAATAATCATCTCAAGAAGTTTTTTCCAAA